>CM020017.1:15317285-18232173 GCA_009771035.1 Lupinus albus
ACTTATACCCAAGGCTTTTTCAAACATTCTAGTAAGTTTTGTTTTAGGCCTGGCATCAAGCATGTGATCTGAAAGTAGTTTGAGAGAAAGCTTCAATATGATAAAATGTTGCTCAAGCGTAAGTGTACATCTGATGATCATTTTGTTGTGTAGATAACACTTGAAGAAGCTATTGGGTACGTAGCTTCGGATGAGCTTATTGAGGTAAGTTCAGCTATGTTTTGTGATTGTCATAAAAAAAGTTTTTCCCGGTGTTTTATGAAGAAAATGTCATTGATGCTTCTCCAGGTCCCCATCCTCCACCCTGCCCAATACTGAATAAAATTTTATCTATACTTTCCCTTTTTGTTTCTTCCCTTTAACATACATTTCACACTGCATTGATAGTGCTTATAACTGACTTATTTATTTGATGTTCACCTGGGTACAAGAATATTTCTTGGTTGTTTTCACCATTACATTTCTCCTATTCTTTCTTTTGTTTCTGTGAAGGTTACACCCAAGTTCATCCGGTTACGGAAGAAATACCTTGATGTTAACAAGCGCAAGAGCATGAGTAAAAAACCAAAGGAATGAGAAGTTTTTCTCGACCAGATTTTGTAACAATAACTTATTTATATGGTATAGTCATTACAACCATTTTTTCCTCCCATAAGCATTTTATATATGAATTGAAGTAATGTATTATATGTACTGCTGAAAGAAATAGAGAAAAAAAATGTATGTCCACACAATGTAAGAGTTTTATACACTATCACTATATCATCTACAATCTGTATATTAATCATCATTGATTCTTTAAAAAAATACAGATGTTTAGTGAATGATATACTGATTGTGTTTAAATCTTTACACTCAACGAAATATTATTGGGTAGTGATAAGGTAGCTCAAATTTTGTATTTGTAAGAAATGATTCATAATTGGCATGGGAACATGTTGCTCATATCATAAAAAAGGGGATATTTTATAATGGTTTAGTTGCCATTCTCCACGTCCTTTGCTGTGGTGTTTGATGCACATGGATTTGATATCATTTCATTTCACTTTTTCCCAATCCCATGAACCAATTCTTTATTTGCATTATGCCTTTTCTCAAGTCGTGCATGACTGTCATTCGCAAGCACGTAGCATTTTCACGTTTTGTCTATATTTAATTTGTTGAAGCGTCAATAATAATGTAATATGAATGATAGACGATACAATGCTAATGTATAAAAATCATATATCGGAAATCCATACATAGTTTTCTCTTTCTGATTTGGGGTGTTTTATTGTGGTACAAGAAAAACAGTATGAAAATGTAGGAAACAAAGTATCCATTATCTATGCCCGTATATAGGGTGAGTCGTTTGTGTCATGGAACAATGGCGACATCTGACTCTGCTTACACCTTCACTGTCTTTGAAAACTTGTGACATTTTTTAATGAAGAAAATAAAATATACGAACTCTTGAAAATGTCTTGCATATTTTGAAATAGATGCATGAGACGGAAACTGAATATTTTAATGTGTATTAATATTGGATTGTAACTAAAAGGCAAGAGTCTCTCTATTAAATGAGCAGATAGATTGTTCATTCAAGTTTAACATTTATTGGCTTAACCATGACATTGTTCATTGTTTGTGATAGTTACATTTAGCATTGAATTAGAATAGTATAGTAGTATTAGGTGCCCAAGTATAGTACTTTGTATCTTCACCAAATGGTCGCTTATTTTTGCATATAGTAATGATGATATTTGTTTGGTGCAACTAGAGTTGGTCTATTCAATAAGAGGATTAGCTTGTTGAGTTTAAATTTCATTGTGCAACTATAGTTGGTCTATCTCAACGGGAAGTACTTTATCAGTACTTATAGTCCCAACGCTAATTAAAAAAAGAGGAAATTTACACCATAATAAATACCCTTTTCTTTATAAGAAAATGCAGTTGTTTATATTATATTTGAGTAAATGATTGGATTAATTTATTAGTAAAATTAAAAATCACTTCTATTCAGAATTGACTTAAGTAGTCTCCTACATGTTTGGTACATGTACTAAAACAACTTTTGTTTCTAACAAAATGGGGTTGGGTATAATTTGATATGTTTGTCATGTTTGTCATATCTAATTAAATTAAAAAGTAACAAATTAGATGGAAGCTAGAACTTAGAAGATTCAAGTATAATCATCATTGTTTTTGGATTATTTGGAAATCAATCGCAATTTTTAACATCTAATTTTGTGAGATCTAATATGTAATTTTTTTACCATACTTAGACAAAATAATAATATTTAAAAATTGATTTTTAATATATATCCAAACATAGTTTATTACATTAAAAGGCAATAATCTATTTTCTTAAAAAAATCCCAAATAACCTAAACCAACTGATTTTCCAGCTACAAAATTGTGGATAATATCATTCATCAATAATATTTATATATTGTCATAAGTTTTTTTTACACGAATACTATGTCATCAACTAATTTTATTTAAGACTTAATAATCATTAACAATGAATGATACACCATATGATATGAGTATAAAATCTCTTATAGTATATTAGCATAGATATTAATCCTTTTGTAAAAAAATGAAGTAATTAATCTTAACTTTTAGGTCCACGTCAAGAATCATTGTTCAAAACTAAAAAAAGGAAATTAGTTCCTTTCGTGACTTAAGATAATTGAAATGAATTTTGTCACTATAATCAGTGTCATTTTCTATGCTAGTGCTAGACACATAGATTAATCCATGGTTAACAAACTTTTCTTTTCACCTACTTATAATGTAGATTACATAAGGCAATACCCATCCTTAGAAAAAGCTATTAATGGAGTATTAATTTCTTGAATTATGTTGTAAAATATGACTTAAACAGACAAATCAATCAATTAGATCAGAAATCAAATATGTAAGACACTTGTCATTAATTAAATTGGGTATGTGTTAAGATTGATATGAATTAATTCAACTCGACTGATCCAAGATTTAAATTAGTGACTTCGCCGATTAGGCCGATCAAATCGATCAATTTCATTTTTATAATAAACATCTAAAACATTATTTTAAGAAAATAAAAATAGTGTTTTAGTAATATTTGTTATTTGTACAAATCATAATTGTTTAGGTGAGATTGTTTAATAATATTTCAAACTTATTTACGATATTTTATTATAATAATATATTATTTACTAATTGTTTAATTATATATATTTTATTATATATATAGGGTGAGAATCCACTTACTCTAATGGTAAGTTTTTTAAATTTACTTCACATCTTAACCATTAATTCTATGAAAATCCAATGATTTAGATTTACATACTAATTCAAACTATTGGATTTCCATGACTAAAATGTGGAATAAGTATATATATATATATATAAAATGATAATATTTTTAAATCTAAAAATTAAAATATTAAATAATGATAACTATTATTATAAACTTCTTACGACTTTTAATGTCAACCGGTCATTAGTCAATTAACCCTTTGAGAATCCCAATTTAATAACGTTTTGTTGAGGTCCAAATTATAAATTAATAATATAGTATTGAATAAATATTGATTTTTTAATCTGAAGGTAGAAACTCATTCCAACTTTGAATAATTGAATGCTTCTCCCTCCGGCAACAAAACAACACCTTCTCCTCAATGCTGAAAGTTTCAAGCTTTAAATGCATTTATCAAATTGATTTTATTAAACACAATTAAAAGAAAAATCAAACCCAACCCATTTCCTAGAATTTCAATCTGAAAAAAAGCACTCATCAATCTCATAATGGGTGCCTATAGAGCGGACGATGATTACGATTACTTGTTCAAGGTGGTTCTGATTGGAGACTCCGGTGTCGGAAAGACGAATCTGTTGTCTCGTTTCACCAAAAATGAATTCAGTTTGGAAACCAAATCAACCATTGGGGTTGAATTCGCCACCCGAAGCATACACGTTGATGATAAGATTGTCAAGGCCCAAATTTGGGACACTGCTGGCCAAGAAAGGTTAAGCCTCATTGCCTCTGATCTAATTCCATTTCTGATTTTTATTTGTCCAAGTTTATTTTTTTATGGTGTCATTGTGTGTTTTTGATGATTGGAAATGTTTGAAAGGTGTTTGTTTGTTCTGAAATTTAGTGGGGTTTGATTGAATTTTAATTGGGTGCTGCTAGTGTTTTTTGCATAGGATTTGATTTCCAATGATGAATGGTGCACAATGCATGATCCTTATGGTGGTATGGAATTTTTGCTTTTGATCTGGGTGGTCAGAACCTTATACCATCCTGATCATAGTTATTAGGTTCTCTAAACTCTAATTAATCATATCACCTACAGAATTCACCATTCTGCCTACCGTGTACCGGGTTTGTCGTAAAGGAAGTCTTTTTATATACGGAAAAAAGTAACGCCAAAGAAATCGACTATGATCATGATCATAAACAATGTTCTTTAATATTATTGTATCAAATACTTACCACTAAGTCACATGTCTACTATGGAATTTGAGTAGAAAAGGTTGCAACTGACTAATACCTATAGTTTTTGGCCTAGTGATAAGTATTTATGCAAGTGGTGTTTTCTACGAATTGTAACTTGGATTGATTATGCATTTATTTTGGGGTGGGATTGATTTGTGTACAGAAAGTACTGGTGATGTTTCTATTCCTTCCACTTCATGGTATAGTGGATGCATGTATAATTCTAGTTGGATAATTGATGATTCTGTAAATTAGTAAATGCATTGAAGACTATTTTCTGTAGATACCAAATGTTACTTAGCTGACCTGGTTGGGAAATACTTCGTTTGTTGTGTTTGCTTATGTTATTAGGAAGGTTTAGGGTATCACTCCTTGTATGTAATAATGGATGAGTATAACCATTATTGTTCACTTCTTCCATTATCCATCATTTTTCCATAATTTTCAGTTTGTTGAATGTGTCAATTTACTTTTTGTTACAATATGTTGCTCCAGAAATACATGTCAGATTCTTTTCTTTTAAAAGAAATATGAACATTCTTGGGTAGATGAATTACTCTTTGTAAGTAGAACATCTTTAAAGCTGTGAGAACATGACATAAAAGAAAAAATGAAGTTGACTTAATAAAATGAGATGAAAGTAGAACATCTTTGGTCACTGCTTCATACTTTGGTATTAATCTGAAATGAAATGAGACAGCTTTTGAGACTGTGACCCGTTATCCATAAGATTGTTACACACAATACATAAAATAAGAAAAACATTTGAATTTAAAGAATTTTGTTGCCTGGATGCACTTCTAAAATGTAGACTTGTAACCATGCAATTAAAGTTATTTGTATATGTCTCTATCTCATATTGTAATTGTTGTTATTTGTGTCAGATATCGTGCAATCACAAGTGCATATTATAGAGGAGCTGTTGGTGCATTACTTGTCTATGATGTGACCAGACACATAACTTTTGAGAATGTGGAGAGATGGTTAAAGGAGCTAAGGGATCACACAGATGCCCACATTGTAATTATGCTTGTCGGAAACAAGGCCGATCTTCGCCATTTGCGCGCTGTATCCGTTGATGATGCAAAGGCATTCGCTGAAAAGGAAAAAACATTTTTTATGGAAACATCTGCCCTTGAGTCCTTGAATGTTGACAATTCTTTCACAGAAGTTCTTACTCAGATATACCATGTTGTTAGTAGGAAAACTCTCGAGATCGGAGATGACCCTGCAGCCTTGCCGAAGGGACAGACGATCAATGTTGGCGGTCGGGACGATGTCTCAGCTGTTAAAAAGGTCGGATGCTGCTCAGCTTAGTTTGAAAGAGGAATGCCTTGACACCAAAGTTTTACATCTATATGTGCACGATACAACTTATACTCAACATTTTGTGATCCATGTCACATGTTACAATACTTATGTTTTTTTCTTAATTTTGCACACTTATTTTGTGGAGTTCATTTTTTTCCTTTTATTTTTGACTATAAGCATTGTCTGAATATAGGAATGATCTCATGTTTCTCATAGTTACATGGTATGCGATAACAATAGTATCCATTTTTATACAATTTGTCAGTTTTTACATTATTATTATAAGATTTACGACAAACGTAATACATGTTACGCATAACATGGAATTCAGTACTCATCATTCTTCCTCGATTTCTTATTCATTGTTGAAACGTGTCCTGCTATGTGTGTCATTAATGAAAGTCAGCAAGACAACTATTTTTGACATCGACAAACAAATTCCTCATAATCTTATTCGTTAAAACTTGATTCACTATATCAAGAGATGAAAGGTTAGAGTTCCAGTCATAAAAAATTCCATATCTGGTTAAACATATACTACTATTATAAATCAAATTAACCAATAAATTTACATTAGTTAATTAAACATAGGTACTGTACAGCAATGAGTAATGAATTACTTGGACTGTATGACATTAAGTAACATGTTAGTGAAACTACGTAACACGTTAACAAAGTGAGTAATGAGTGACCTAGTAAAAGTTAACACAGAGTAACCGATTAGTATGAGGAGTAACCGATTACTCAATTGTGCATTAAGTTTTGGTAATAGGTTACAAGCTTCAGTAATCAGTTACAAAGAGTTGTTCAACCAGATTTTCAAATCCAAACTGAACAACTTTCATCTAAAACGAATAAATTTCATTCCAATCGAGTTTTACCTTCTCATAGGGGTATAATGGCTGGTTGGAAGCCTGTTTAAAGGCTTTGGAACACCCTAATTTTTTGCAAGACTTTTACACACAACTTCCATACAATCTTTCAAACGTTTTATACTTTTTTCATGTAACTTGAGTTATAAGTTTTAGTTTTCATGTATATCGAGTAAAGAAATTGTAAAAAAATTACAAGTTATATTTTTTTCATATCTTGTAAGACAATCCTTACCCTAGTAAATTTCTTCAAATATATCTTCTATTTACTTTTCACCATTGGGGGTGTGGTGGAAAGGGGAATAATGTTTGGTTAGAAATAATTTTCTTCTAAGTGATGAGATATAGGTAAGTGCGTGACATATAAGTGATATCGAGGTGAGACTTGTAATTGAAACTCAATATATCATTGCCAAAATCTCGAGATTATGGCCAAGGGCATATTACTTGCCTAAAACCTGAATGGGAAAGCTGAATATGTTGATTCAAGTTAGGAATAGAGCCTAACGATATGATCGAATCAGTCCGGAACTAATCAAAATCAAGTAAAAATAACATACAAGATTTAACATAGAAAAACCTTTCGATGTGAAAGGAGAATTCCAATATATAAAAGGGTGAGTAAAACAAATCATCTTATAATAATAATGACAAAAAACAATATTTTTTCTCTCAAATAAAATAAGAATTCTCATCCGAATACACTAAAATTATGCGTGCATATGAATAAAATGAAATGGTGTGATGTTGCTATTTATCTTGTGAAATTATGCGTGCATATGAATAAAATGAAATGGTGTGATGTTGCTATTTATCTTGTGACATGTGTTGAATTTGTGCATATGAATAAAATGAAATGGTGTGATGTTGCTATTTATCTTGTGAAATTATGCGTGCATATGAATAAAATGAAATGGTGTGATGTTGCTATTTATCTTGTGAAATTATGCGTGCATATGAATAAAATGAAATGGTGTGATGTTGCTATTTATCTTGTGACATGTGTTGAATTTGTGCATATGAATAAAATGAAATGGTGTGATGTTGCTATTTATCTTGTGAAATTATGCGTGCATATGAATAAAATGAAATGGTGTGATGTTGCTATTTATCTTGTGACATGTGTTGAATTTGTGCATATGAATAAAATGAAATGGTGTGATGTTGCTATTTATCTTGTGAAATTATGCGTGCATATGAATAAAATGAAATGGTGTGATGTTGCTATTTATCTTGTGACATGTGTTGAATTTGTGCATATGAATAAAATGAAATGGTGTGATGTTGCTATTTATCTTGTGAAATTATGCGTGCATAGGAATAAAATGAAATGGTGTGATGTTGCTATTTATCTTGTGACATGTGTTGAATTTGTGCATATGAATAAAATGAAATGGTGTGATGTTGCTATTTATCTTGTGACATGTGTTGAATTTGTGCATATGAATAAAATGAAATGGTGTGATGTTGCTATTTATCTTGTGAAATTATGCGTGCATATGAATAAAATGAAATGGTGTGATGTTGCTATTTATCTTGTGACATGTGTTGAATTTGTGCATATGAATAAAATGAAATGGTGTGATGTTGCTATTTATCTTGTGACATGTGTTGAATTTGTGCATATGAATAAAATGAAATGGTGTGATGTTGCTATTTATCTTATGACATGTGTTGAATTTGTGATGCTATAATATCATTCCTAGAGCATCAATTTATAGGCATGTGGCAATTCTTGATAGTGAAGGAAAGTGTCTTAGCGGTTGACATGGAGTAAAGAATGCAAGTCGGAGAAAACCAAACTTGCAATAATCAATTGCTTGAGACATAAAATGGGACACTGTTCGGAATAGGTGATCCATGTCCTGGATAGTAATGATGAGCGCCATAATTCAACAATTTAATATCATAAATGTGAAGTTACAGTCATGAACTCGTGATCACATTTTTTTGGAATGTAAACACATTGGGAAGGTAATGCAGGAAGTGGCAAACACGATTGGTAAGGTTCTTTATAACTTATGAATTGTTGATGTAAACCAAAGTAATCGCTACAACTAGTGATCTAATAGTTTAAAACGACACATTTATCTTGCACCATGATGGACCCGAGTTTAATAAAAATGAGAATATGGCTTGGTTGTGATGATAATGCATGTAGCGACTTTTATAAAATTGAAGAAAATGTTTTCTTACCCTTCCTGATGTGAGTGAAATAATGCATTTTTTATGCATATAATAATATATTTTATTTGGTAGATGTTAATTTAAATAGAAAATGCTATATCATTCTAATAAATAGTCTTCAATTTTTATATTTACATGTGAAGAAGACATATGTTATGGTGTGATTTTTTATTAATAAATGTTTTATAAATAAAGTGTGTTACTTTTATTTGTTAAATTTTTTACAAGTTATTTTATTATAAAGATATATCACTACTTAAATTAAATATGTACTAACATGGTGGGGGGAAATTGTAAGTTAAGAATGTCATATTGATCCAATATAAAAGCAACATGACAACTATAGTGGAAATAAGTTAACTCTATTTGAGCTTGACCCCAATCAACCTCATTCGAGAAGAAAAATAATGAAGACCCAATTAACTTATTTGGTGATTTAATTGGGACCACATAATTTTTAGTTTTTACCTGTTAATATGCATTAATTGAATACTTTTTATATTCCAAATTATTCCTTCTATAGTAATTCGGTTTTGCAGGATAAAAATAAAATAATATGACACTTTTATTCATTAACGATATTACAATCTTATACTTGAAAGTAAATGCAAAATCAAGAACTTACATTACTGGAGATGATTCTTTTTCATACTACCCCACTTTTCCATCAATCATTTCTCTTTTTCATGCAACGACTTTATATCATTATTAATAATGTAGACTCGTTTAATAGGTTAGTACATGAATATTGAATAATATATCTATTATATGCACATATTGTGTGAATAAATATTACACTCTAACTAACATCCCTGCAAGAGTTACATTACTTTTTGTTTATAAGAAAGAAAAAAAAAGAGTTACCTTATTTAAGGATGGGAAAATGACACGTTTTACTAATAAAAAACGAATTTATTTATATTTTTACTAACCTACTCACAAACTCAAAGAGATAAGGAATACTATCTTGCGTTTATGTTAAGGAAACATAATTGAATTACATATGGACCCATGTGATGTGAGGTTTACTTATTATAAATAATGTAGCTAGTGTTTGCATAATGCATATATCATAGAACAATTCTAGGCGTTAGTAGGTAAAGCAACATAACTATGGAATCCCACAAACTGTTTGAAGCTCAAACACATATATTGCATCACACTTTCAGCTTCATAAACTCTATGTCCCTTAAGTGTGCAATTGATATGAGTATACCCGATGTTATACACAAATATGGCCAACCCATGCCACTCTCAATTCTCATTGCTTCACTACCAATCCACCCTTCCAAAACCAACTTCATTTACCGCTTGATGCGAATTTTGACACATTCTGGCTTCTTCTCTCAGTACATGAACAATCTTGAAGTGAGTTATGACCTAACTGATGCATCTAGACTATTGGTTAAGGATCATTCCTTTAGTGTGACACCTTTCGTGCTAATGGTACTTGATCCAACTTACTTAAGTCCGTGGAATCAATTTTCTAGTTGGTTCAAAAGTGGTGACCCTACACCGTTTTTCATGGAACATGGGGTGACACTTTATGATCATATTGACCAAGATCCCAAACACAATCACATGTTCAATGATGCCATGGCAAGTAACGCAAGACTGGTTTCAAGTATGGTGATTCAGAAATGCAAGGGAGTATTCAAGGGATTGAAGTCATTGGTTGATGTTGGGGGAGGCACAGGGACAATGGCTATGGCTATTGCTAAGTTATTCCCACAATTGGATTGCATTGTATTTGATCTCCCTCATGTTGTTGCTGGCTTGCAAGGAAGTGACAAGAACCTTAAATATGTTGGTGGGGACATGTTTGAGGCAATTCCACCCGCAGATTCCATTTTGTTGAAGGTAAACCTATATATTGTTTTATGGGAGGGAATCCATACCCTTATTTTAAAAGTAACTTTTTTAAACTTACTCCAAATCTTAGCCATTATATCTAGGAAAATTCAATGGTTTGAATTAGTAAATAGATCTAAACAATTAGGTTTTCAAGAATTGATGGCTAAGATGTTGATTAAATTTTAAAAATTTATTATTGAAATAATTGGATAACACCTCTTCTCTTGTTATATAATTTTGGTTCAGGGGATAAATTTAACTCATTTGCAAAGAGTTTAGTATTGGGTAGTGATATTATTAATATGTGGTTGTGATTACACATGAGATAACTTAATACGATTAGGTTGTGGTGACTTTCGTAACCACATCTCACTATAATTGCAATGTGATATCGAATTATAATAATGTGGTCGCATCGTGTCGTAACACAATTACATCATACTGTATTTGAGCTGTATCGTACTGCATCAAATCAAAAATATATTTTTTAATTACAAAATTATTCACACTGCAACAGTCACAATCTACATTGCAAAGACTGCAATCTCTGTAATTACTTGCGATCACAACCACACCTTAAATTACTGATTTGTGCTATCAACTTTTACAAGTGTTGAATTTTTTATTTATTTTTCAATTAACAATTACAAAAACATAAAAATATCTTCTTCATCCACGTGGTACCTGAGGGTTCAACACTTCAAGTATTACAAATTTTTAGTGGATGATATAAATAAAAGTTGAACATGAGAGGAGATAGTCCACATAATAAAATAACATATATTTCACTCGATTGGAGGAGTAATTTTGGTATGTTGAAGGGTTTAAGATAGACATGCACTTTTTGTTCTAACACCATTCATTATCACATATTACATTTTACCTTATAAATCATATTTATTAGGGTAAACAGCTCTCGATCCTACCCGCTCACCTCACTTTGATTGACCATGATCAGACCCAAATAAAGTCGGATCTTATCGGATTTAGGGCCAGGTTCAAAAATTAAAACTAGATAATATTTAGGGTCGGGTAGCTGACAAACATAGTCCAATCCCGACCCGTCCCATGGTCACTCATTTATCATGTTTGTATGTGTCTCTATTCAATTGTGTATAGACTATTGACATCTCTTTGGTTGATAGTATTATAGATATAACATTTCATATTTCAAATTACATATTCATAATACTAAATAAAATCTTGATAAGACTTTATCTAAAAGAGATATGCATTATATTTAATCGACCCTATGTGAAATTAGAGTTGATGTTTGGGATCAGATTAGTTTAATGTCTAGGGTCGGGTCCAAGTTCAAAAAAATGACTCTACCAACATTTGGGGTCGGATAAGGGACAAGCCTTATCCGACCCATATTCACCCTTACTATTTATATATGACTATCACCACCTAAAGAGTCTCGTAAAACTTCTACACAATAAATGTAATATTTATTATAATATAATTTATCTACACAATATATTGTCTTATCTCATTCTTATAAAATTCTCTATAAAATTGTGACCCATTTCAACACATACTCAATGTTTTTCTTAATTAATTTAAGGTTTAGGTAATGTAGAATGAAGTGATATGCAAAACAAGGTAAAAAATAAAATGAAATGATAATTATATCATTTTATTTACATTTTGTAATGATATTTTTATTTTTAAAACTAGTATAAAATTAATATTTCTCTCTCTAGTAATGAAGAGGATTACTTAAAGTTTAGTTGTAGTGTTTTAAATTACACTTTAGTCTCCATTTCCTTCCACCATATTTTAAAGCATCAATCTAAATGTTTTTATTTATTACCAAAGCTTCGCACAGGTAGATGGATAACACTTGAATGTGCTAAATTATTTCATAACTAGGCCATAGTTTTCTTTGGGTGGTATAATAATAATTAAAACAAAATGTATGATCAATAGCAAATCAACATTTAGTTCCCTTTTTCTGATTCTTAACATTTTACTTGAAATTTGAATGATAACTAGTGATATATATTGCATAACTGGAATAAGTAGCAGATATTGCATAATTCTAAACATTTTTACTTGAAATTTGAATAAGTAGTGGATATTGCATAATTCTTAACATGTTTACTTGAAATTTGAATGATAAGTAGTGGATATTGCATAACTGGAATGACGAGGAATGTGTGAAAATGCTGAAGAAATGTAAGGAGGCAATAACGAGGGAAGGCAAAGAAGGAAAGGTTATTATTATAGACATGGTGATGATGGAGAATGAGAATGTCGTAGATGATGAATCAGTGGAAACAAAATTGTTCTTTGATTTGCAAATGATGGTGTTTTTCAATGCAAAAGAGAGAAATGAGAAAGAATGGGCCAAGCTGTTTTTCTCTTCTGGTTTCACTAACTATAAAATAACTCCACTTCTGGGTTTGAACTCTCTCATTGAGGTTTATCAATAATAGTATCAACAATTGATAACCGGTGAGGGACAACGATCACATGTCATGAATGGTGTCTTATTTCCTAATAAGAATGTTACGTTTTGTTTTTATAAAATATCTTTAATTCATGTGGTAATATATCATTGGTCCAGGATAGAGAATGATACATTATTCGGGACAAGTGATCTCCAGAATGGCAATGCAATTTACTATTTTCAATTTTATCCTACTTCACCATGCTTTTGTCTATATTTTATGTAATTTAAAAACTTGATCAGGTTATGGAAGCCCTGAGTTCAAATGGGTGGAAAAAAGTATATTTTAATAATAGTAATAAAACATCATATTTTAAGAGTATTGGTAAATTAAAGAATAACATTTAGGGTGTTTACAGGATATATTTTAAGAGTGTACATGAGTTTTGAGATCCAGGGGGAGTTTCTAAGTTCTAACACAAAATATGTTCCCTTTTATATGAGACTATAGGTTTAAGTCTACATGCCTCCATTAAACTTAAAAAACAACCTTACTACAAGACAGAGGAAAATATCCTATATATATATATCCTTAGTTGAGAAAATAAAGAATATGGCAAATAAATATAATTAGAAAAATATTAGGTTTGGAAAGTAAAATGAAACAAAATAGTGTAGATCTGTTATGTCTTATTCTAATGAAAAACAACTAAGAGTACATGTAAATCAATTTGTGGATTGTTCTAACTTGATTATAGAATCGACTCTCTAAAAAAGATGTAGTCCAAATAAAATAAAATCTCCGGAAAAAGTGAAGTACAAATTTACAAATCTGATCAAAAAGAATTCATTCCAAGTGCTGTGTACATTTGTCCTTTATCTCCCTTACAAATTTACGATTTTGCCATGAAGATGACCTAAAAATAAAATAAAAGAATTTAATGTAAAAACTATAAGAGTACATATTCTCCAGCTTTTGATAGCAGAAGCATGTGTGTTTCTGTAATGGAATCCTAGATCTAACTCTGTACTTTAATGGGCAATTATTCCAATTTAATTAAGCTAAGTCTAACTTGTTGAAATTTTTAACTTCTCATGAGTACCCTTTCCAAAAAAATTGAGCCTACCTAATATATATATATATATATATATATATATATATATTCTTTTATATAAAATAAATTTTATTAAAAAAAGTACCAGCGATACCGTTGAGAAGTAAGTCCCATATCGCATATCTCATTGTCTCGGGAATTGTTTAAATACTTGTTGGACTACTCATCTCATTGTCTCGGAAATTGTTTCTCTAAACTATTATGTAGAGAAAGATGGTTGGGGTGACCTTGTGGAGTTTTGAATAGGAATCTGACAAAGGCCTTGAAAGTTGAAGCCATTAGATTAGAGGGAGGAAAGAATATTCTAAGGCCACAAGAGTTCAACAGCTAAAGTCCAAAGATTTATAATAAAAAATGTTAGAAAGGAAAAACATGATTAGATTATGATTAAGGGGTTAGCAAAGTAGAGCAGTAAAAGTCAGCCCATAAGAGACGACTTCTCAAACTTCCACAAATTCACTGCTTTTGTCATCTGGTTGTCTTCTATTATGTACCTTTTTCAGTTTTCATAGTAACATCACTTAATGTCCCCAACAATTATCCTATTTCACACGCATCTCAATCTACACCAAATATATATTCTTATCCTGCCAAAGGAAAAACATTGGTTGAGACTTTTGTTTCCAAATATATATTCTTTAGATGCAGCTTTAGTTCAAAACCCTTTTTGTTGCTATCTTCAATTAATAGAAAAATCATCCTTTCAATTAAAACTGCTTAATTACATGCAAGATTTTAAATTTAGATTTAGGATTGCAATTCATCAATTGAAATGATGTTATGAGCATGAGCTCAAGAATAAGCCATACATTAATTACATTAAATGCGACAGAACTATTCATTGGTCGTTTCCATTGATTTTATCTTCCTTCACTGTTTGGTGAGTGCATGGACACACGTGCATGGTGTTTTTTCTAACAAGAGTTCAAAACAAATGAACAGATAGCTATTAGTCTCATGTTAGTTATAATGGCAAACTAGCTCTCTCTCTCTATCAATTGGATGCATTATAGATCGTGCAGTATATGGCAGTTCACAATATTTTTTGGCTCTATTATCATATCCTCTTTGGGAAATGACCTGCACTTTCATTTTGACTAGGTTCAAATGTCTTGTTGGGTTTTAGTGGGTGATAGAAGTGATAGTTGAGCATAGGAGGAGATTTCTTAGATGAAGAGAACATATATTTGATTGATCAATAGTTGGAGAAGTACTTCGGTGGGTTGAAAGGCCTAGATTTTCATATATAGTAGAACACCCTTCATTACCACACACCTTACAATGAACCTCATAAGTCCTATTTATATGACCCCTCAGGAATCTCATGAAACTTATAGACAATACATGTTATATATATCATAATGTAATTTATCTAGAATTCTCTAGACACAAGCTAAATATTATGCATTGCCACATTCTTATAGAAGTCTCTAAAAACAAAGCTAAATATGTCACATTCATATAGAACTCTCTAAAAAGTTGTGGCACATTTTAACAAAATAAATTTTTTTTTTTTTTTTGCCTTTTGTGGAACGTGAACATTAGACAAAGGAGTCACACATTAACACTCACATACATGAGACACAGTGGTTTTCCCTTTAAAACAGAAACATCATTTCCTTTTATTTAAAGAGTGTTATGTTACAAACAATTTTTTTTTACATTGTGATCAAATGTAGTTAGAAGACAGTGCCTAATTACAAGATACAGAAGATTTAGAGAAAGCATAAAATCTAAAATATTTGAAAGAACGTGAAATAGTAATAAAAAAAAAAGAGATACCATGGATCTATTTTCTTTTTTCTAAAAGATTCTTATACAAACTTGAAGTTCAAATAACATTATCATACAACTAAGCTAGTTAAATACAATATATGTGCAAATTATTTCTACTTTCTAGCTAATTGAGCATTACATACATAGGCCCTGAATATCTATGTTTGAAAACATATAGTGGGGTCCTTACTATTTAATAGTGACCAAAAAAGTACGAACTAAATTTTAGAAAAGGTCATTCAATGAGAAATATTTAAAAATTAAGAAAACAGAAAGCAACACCAAATTATGGGATAATCATTCCGAATGGAGATTAACTTTCTTCCAACCTCATCATATCTGTCATCATACACCTTTGCTTCACCTCCATTTCCTCTCTCTCTCTCTCTCTCACTCACACACACACACACTTTTTTTCCCATCTTTGCCCCCCTCTTTTATCTCTCTCCCA
The DNA here is from genome assembly GCA_009771035.1 of Lupinus albus. NCBI lineage: Eukaryota > Viridiplantae > Streptophyta > Magnoliopsida > Fabales > Fabaceae > Lupinus > Lupinus albus. The sequence continues at coordinate 15,333,715 of CM020017.1, forward strand.
CTTTAACTTTTCACCACCTCCCACAGAATCTTAGTGTTTTTTATTCCACCTAAAAAGTAGATAATTTAATCGATTTATATAACTTATGAGAGAGACAGAGAGACAGAGAGATCCCATCTTGTATATATCAGTTCATGTCATTTAGGGTTGACGCCAATATGATTAACAAAGCTAGATAGCTCTCATTCTCTCTTGTTTTCTGTTAATCATTCCAAACACCTAATACTACTCCTTTCTCATCACTGAACTTAGTTTCTTTTTACAAAAAACTGATTCTTACAAAGACTTGAAGGAACAGATTAATATGCTGGAAAAGATGGATGATGGAGAAGTTTCAAATTGTTTCCCTCAGAACTTAACAACTACTTCATCTAATAATCCTAATCTTGTTTTGAAGAGAAAAAGAAACCTACCAGGAAACCCAGGCATGTTTGTTCTCTCTTAACACTGGAAAAGATCAATTAGAGATCTTTTTTGAGTATATAGTTATACAATAGTTAGGATCATTACCCTCAGCTTCTTTGTTTTCTCTTTATATAAATCTCTCTTTACTTTTATTTTTATCACAAGTATATTCAAAGCTTATTTACTTTTATGTGGGAATCTGAATTATAATTTGCACAGATCCTGAAGCTGAAGTCATAACCTTATCACCAAGGACATTAATGGCAACAAACAGGTTCTTGTGTGAAACATGTGGGAAGGGATTCCAAAGGGATCAAAATCTTCAACTTCATCGACGTGGACATAACCTACCTTGGAAGCTGAAGCAAAGAACAAGCAAAGAAATAAGGAAACGAGTATATGTGTGTCCAGAGAAAACTTGTGTCCATCATAACCCTTCTAGGGCTCTGGGAGACTTAACTGGGATAAAAAAGCACTTTTGCAGGAAGCACGGGGAGAAGAAATGGAAGTGTGATAAGTGCTCAAAGTGCTATGCAGTTCAGTCAGATAGGAAAGCACACTCGAAAACCTGTGGTACAAGAGAGTACAAATGTGATTGTGGAACTATCTTTTCAAGGTAAATAATGTAACTTTCTTCTTCAAACTCTTGCATCAAATAGTCTGTATCACCAAGAATAAACTGTTTTTTTGTTTTGAAAAAGTGTAAGTGTTTAAGACTTTGTAGTGCTATACTGAAAGAAGGAGTTTAATTAAAAATGGTAACTATATTTGTTGTAAGAAAAAACTTATTTGTTTTATAAATAAGGAGAATGAATGTTAAGGACTTGAAAGTAGCCACAAAACTTTTTGATAAGCCTTTATGCAATGATGGCCCTAAACTACAAAAAAGTTCATGATTTAGAGTTATCTTAATTAACTTTATGTCATATGTGATTGTTAATTCAGTTTTTTTTGGACATTAACCTGGGGCTATATAAATTCTTAGCTGTTATAATTGTTGTTTTTGCTTGTGGTATATTAATATTTTTGGTTGAGCAGGAGGGACAGCTTCATCACTCATAGGGCCTTCTGTGATGCCTTGGCAGAAGAAACAGCTAGGGTAAATGCAACATCAAACATAAGCAACACCTTAGTAGATAACATTAGTTACAACATCATGGGAGCTTCCCTAGGCCCTAACATGGAAACCCAGTTTTCTTCAATTTTCAAGCCAGTTTCAACCACTAATCATGAAACAAGTAATCAAACAAGTACAGGACTATCCCTTTGGATGGGCCAACTATCTCATCAGGCTCATGAAACAATGGTCAATGGAAATATTCATCAACTTGGATCAACCCCAAGATCAGGATCAGCAATATATGGTGGAAACCTATTTAGTCAATGCACAAACAATCCTCCACCCTCTAATAATTATCACCTAAATTGGGTGATTGGGACTAAACCTTCCTCCAATAGTAACCAAGAGCTTATAGCTAGTACTACTACTTCACTTCCACTAGGCAATATTATTAAGGATGCTACATGTACAAGCCATCTTTTAAGTGTTCCTTCCTTATATAGCACGCAACACCAATCCCACCAAACATCCTCAGTAACAAACATGTCTGCCACAGCTTTGTTGCAAAAGGCTGCTCAAATTGGTGCAACCTCAAGTATTGACCCATCATTATTTGGGAACTTAGGTTTGAAATACAGTAACAGCCTAGGTCAAGATGGGAACAAGCTTTGTCTGATGTATGGCTCAAGTTCAGTGCTCACTAGTCTTGGCAGTGAGGCAGAGAAATCTGCATGTGACTTGTCACAAATGCACCCAGCAAAACGTAGACAAGTACAGAATGAGGAAGGTATTGGAGGGGGGCAAACTAGGGATTTTCTTGGTGTTGGGGTAAAAACAATTTGTCAAACTTCATCAATCAATGGATGGATATGATTGAAGGATTGAAGGTTTTAAATTTTCCTTATGATAATGGTTGCGGTTAATTATGTTTACTGCAATTACAGACTAAATATTGTGGCATCCATCAATTATAGTTGATGACATTAATTTAGAATATATCTTTATCATATCTTTTGTTATATTCAAATGTGAAGTTTAAAATATCTTTCGTTATTTCTTCTACTCAATGGAAGGGGAAAAGAGAATAAAAACAAAAGGTGGATGAAGTTGAAGTTAGAAATTGAAGAGAATTAAGTATCTGAAAACTTTGCAGGAAGGAAAAGGTGCGAATGGAGTGCTTGATGGAGGCTGAAAAGTTTGATGTTAGAAAAATATTGAAGGGGTTCTGAAAGGGAAGATATTCTCATATTCATGCATATTCTTTTGAATCTTTAAAGCTGAACCCTTTTTAAAATGAATAATGGCTTTAATTTCTTGATAGAAGGAGTGGAGTAGTGGGGCAAAGCAAAGGACACACTTTTGAACTCCATTATTGCACAGATTTCATCTTTGTTGTGGTTGTTGTCTTGTCAAACTGGGCTTAAAAAGAGAATTTTCAGTGACAAAAATGCATTATTCTCTAATGAATAGGCTTTTAGTATATTGATTAAAATAAATTAATGTATCCGTTCACTCCCCCGACAATATATGCGTAGCTGTAGTGGTAACGATATTGGCCAAATTTCCATACATGCAGAAAAATTAACCTAGGAAGATAAGATTGAGGCACCTTAGATTTTTCATTTTATGATAAGATTGAGGTCTCGAAGAACACCGCCTCCACCTATAACACTTGAGTATAACACTTGAGTTTCTGATGCAACTACCATCCATATTAACTTTAACCTACCCTGCCTTTGGAAGACACCAATGAATCCCTATTGTACGTGAAAACATTGTTACCCAATAGACGCTACTCCTAAAGTCGTAATGCACATTGTGAACGACATAATTAAGATCCAAGTTGGACGAACCGAAAGTGGAGCTATTTCTACCCCTCCAAATCCACCAAACGACAGCCAGGAAGAAAAGTTCATTACGTTGTTTGCAGTTCTATAAAACCCAAGAACGAAAAGGTTGGGTTACCCAAAATGAGGTGTGATCCCAGTTGAGTCTATTCCAAAGAGATGAAGAATGAGGACAGTCCCAAAAGACATGCATCAGATTCTCAATAGTTGCATTACATCTTGTTGAAATGTGGTCTAATAACATCACCTATTACTCCAACAGTGGTATCAGAGCTACGTTCGGTCATATACTGGGCATAGTCACTAAATTACTATTCCAAAAATGTGGTCTAATAACATCACCTATTACTCCAAACAAACTTTCTACCAATACTAAACTACTTCTAAAGTCTTCTAGAGCCATGATAGATTCAACTCAACTATCATTTATTTGTCTAAGTGCTTCAGATTTGTGGCATCTGAGACTCAAGCTTATATAATGAGCACAAGCCCATGCAATGACATGTGGCCTCTGCGGTTCTACTTGAGTACAAGCCCGAAAAGAAGATCGGAAGTACAATATGGAGTAGACTCAAGCTTATATAAGGAGCACAAGCCCATGCAATGACATGTGGCCTCTGAGGCTCTACTTGAGTACAAGCTCGAAAAGAAGATCGGAAGTACAATATGGAGTTCTTGTCAAAAGTCTCTAACAAGACCGACAAGGCTATTAGCACACAACTCAAGAGCTAACAAGAGTCCCTATCAGGTATCATCTAACAAGGCAAGTAAGGAGACTCATCACTTCAAATATAAAAGAATGTAGAAGTTTTAATTTGGAGTTCAATAATATCATTTGAACATACATCAATGTAGGAGGAGATGCCGAGAAAAATGTTGCAAAGAATTCTAAGAGAGTTCTAGAAAATTGTGTCAATGAGAAGTGTTGAAATGTGCCACAACTTTCTAGAGACTTCTATATGAATATGACATATTTAACTTTGTTTCTAAAGACTTCTATAAGAATGTGGCAATACATAATATTTAGCTTATGTCTAGAGAGTTCTAGATAAATCACATTATGATAGATATAACATGTATGGTCTAGAACCTTCAAGATAAACTTGATGTGTTGAAAATGGTCTTATAAATAGGACTTATGAGGTTAAATGTAAAGTGTGTGGTAATAAAGGGTGGTCTACTATATTTGAAATATATGCCCTTCAACCCACCAAAGTACTTCTCCAACTATTGATCAATCAAATATATGTTTTCATCTATAATCCATCTCCTCCTATGCTCAACTACTACTTCTATCACCAGCTAAAATCCAACACATCTCATACATAGGGTTCGTCGTCATATTCCTTCTAAAGCGATGCTCATTAGAATGCAAAGCCTCATGAAAGCCTAACCAGCACAACAATTTCACCTTCTCTGGAACATTCAGTCGCCAAACCATTTTCCAATCCTGAGACAAAAGAGCATCTTCATCCTCAAGTTCCGCAATCCACCTATATCTGAAACTAATTGTATAGTTGTCCATCACATTTCCAACCCAAGTCCACCCACCTCATCGGATAGTGATCCCGGAGAAAAACTACTGCAAATTATATCTATCACCTTAAAAGGAACCATAATATAGAGAGAGCTAAAATCCCATGAGCCATCTTTCCAAAGGACTTTCACATGAAGTTGGGTAACATAAATATTAACAAAATCAACGAACTTACATAACTTCACGAACCCTGACCACTTATCGTACCAAATGGACCAATCTCCACCTCCCATATGAAGATTGAACCCATCCTTGAGGTTGTTAGTCACTTACAGAACACAACACTAAGTATATGACATTGTTGTTTTTGTCGGAGCAAACACCAAGGAATTATCACTCAGATACTTATCTTTCAGAATTTTGCACCACAACTTACCCGAGTTATGAAGCATGTTCTAGCACAACTTATCAAGGAGTAAAATATTCGTTGATCTAATATATCTTAATCTAAGGCCACCATCACACTTGTGTCTAGTAAGAATATCCCAACTAACCATATTTAGACTCCTCTTGTTAACATCACCTCCCAAACAAAATTCTTCGTCATCCTGTCAATATCACTGCACACTCTGGGGGAGCCACATAACCTGCATATAGTAAATAGGAATAGAAGAGATAACTGATTTTGCAAGACAAAGGCGACCAACTCTGTTGAGAATATTAGTCTTCCAGGTAGCCATATGCTTCTGAATCTTCTCCACCAGAGGATTGAAAACATTCCTTCCAACCTTTCCATGAACAAGAGGTATCCCTAAGTAATTTCCCAAGTTACTAACCACTCTCATGGCACAAATATTCATGAAACTATTCTTTCTCATACTCGTCACACACTTTGAGCATATGAACTTGGACTTCGCTTCATTAACCTTCAAACCTGAAGCTTGACAGAAGTCTATCAGGGTATTATACACCATCTGAACCTGAGAATTTGTAGCCTTGCAAAACAGGAGAACATCATCTGCAACTAAAAGATGAGAAATTGGGGGACACCCTCTCAAAAATCTAATCGGATGCCACTCACCATGCTCAACAACTTTCTAATTTATGTGCAGGGTCAATTTCTCCATGCAAAGAACAAACAAGTAAGGAAATATTGGATCACCTTGTTGAAGACCTCTCTTAGGAGTAAAACCATCAAGTCTAGAACCATTCCAAAGAAAATAAATATTCTATTTGCGGACACACCACATAATACGATTAACAGTGATGCTAGGGAAGCTAACATGGAACAAAGTATATTGGAGAAACTCTCGGTTAACCTTATCATATGCCTTCTCACGATCCACTAAGCTTTAAAAGTCATAAATCTATTTTTGATAAATAAGAAAATTACAAGAACTAATGAGGGGAAATATTGTTATTGCAACCACAATAATATAAGAATGAGCTATTGGAAATGAGTTTTCCCCCTTCATTTCTTTCACTTTTTCATCGTTCCCAACCCTAAATAAACCTATTCTTTTCATGCATTAGCAGCGTAAAGTGCGGTTTTATTGCCTTTTTCAATAGTCTGTCTGTAAAAGGACTCGGTGAACAAATGAAACAATGCATCCGCCACATAGGCACACACATGGAAATTAACAGAATTGATATAAAAAAATTGATTTTATTATAATAGAAAATTACCAATTTTTTATTGTAAAATAACATGTCAATATTAAAATAGCAACTCCTATTCGTATATCATAACTTCGACACCATGTCTGTATTATTATATGTTTGTCTCTATATTTCATCTATTTTTTATTCCCTATATATACATGTTTTTCCCTAAAATATATATAAAAACCGTAACATTAGACACCATATTGTCTAAGTTTTGTTGTGAAGAAAAGGTTTACATTAGAATAGTGTGGTTACTGTTTATAAAATGTGTTGATTGACCCTTAAATGTATCAAGACATATTCTCCATAAATAATAAATTGTCTAACTTTCTTTTCCTTTTTAAAGAAAATTACATGAAATAGTAGTTATAGCTTAAGCATATATATATATATATATATATATATTACAAACTTATTTTATTTGGTCCAAATCAGGGACCTGCAGAAACCTAATAGAACTTTTGGTAGAAGAGCATTTAATAAAATTTTATTTGGTCCAAATGGAGGCTCATGCTCATAGAAACCTGACAGAATTTAATCTACCCCTAATAATTACCAGCAGAATGAAACCGAAGAAACTTTGCTACATGAACCTATTAATATAAGTCAATCTTATCCCAAATTTAATTTTGCTCTGTGATTTTCTCCACCGTTCTATAGTTGTTAATATTCAGTACTCCGATCTTCATTTTTCATAATTTTATGTTTGAGCTTGTAATATTTTTAAAGACTTAATATCCATATCAGACCACCTTTTAGGCTTTTTGGTCCTTGCATCATTAGTGAATCGTGTGACTATAAGGATCCTTAATTTTTTGGAGTGGAGAATGAGCTTGTTGTTTGGGCCTTTTCCATTATGATGCTGGTTTCTCCAAACTCCAAAGCACTATAACTGTATTAGAGTCACTATATTAGAATATTTTATCATTTCATATGCTGTTGTTTACGAATGGGAAAAAAAATATTTAACTATTGAAATTTTAACTTAAATATTTTTTTTCAATCAATCTTAAATAATAACACATAGAGTGACACACCTTTATGGGATATCATATTTACACAAGTCTTAACTCAATTGTTGATTTCCAATGGTAATTAATTCGGATCAATAATAAAATATTTTTTTGACCACATCAATTTCTCTCAATTCTCCATCTAAAAAGAGAAGTGGCATTCTTCAGGTACTAAAATTTCCAATTTATAACGAGGGAAGTAGTTAAGAAAATCAAATTATGGAGGCCACATTTACGTTTTCAATTCAAGGCTAACGTACCATTAGCCTTACAATTAAAACCTGTAGATATGAAACAATGCAATATAAATGCTGACATTCTATAATTCAAGATTTGCATAAGGTAAAAGTCATGTTTGTAGTTTGTACATGTTGATGATTAATCATTTTTTAACCAACCAAGGGCATAATACCTTTGACTATATATTTTCCTGACACAGTACAAAGCATGATAGAAACTACACTTAAAAAATTATAGGGTGGAGGAAAAAAGAATGAAAATAGTTTCATAACTCACCTTTATCAATTCCCTCCTGTATGTTATTAACTTATTTCATCATTGCATAATATATAATTGTAAGTCCTTAGTATTATATAGTATATATATATATATGACTCTCCTATAATACATAATATTGTAATAATGCCTCAGTTATATCTTCTTCTCCACTACTACTTTCAAGGAATGAAAGGAGCACCATCATGTGTAGGAAAATGTGAAATCACCTCATTGATTGATCTATGTTGGCCCCCTTGACCAAATGATATGAAAGTTGAATTGTAGTAATCAACAAACCCATTGTTTTTGTTGTTATTAATTACCTCATTATCATGCAGAATTTGACCCTTATTCATTATTTTAGCAGGAACTGAGTCTTTCATTAATGAATTATTACCACATTGTCTAGGTTGAGTTTGATAGAAAACTTTGGAGACTACTAGTTCTCCTTCTTTCTCTTCTTCATCACTGCCAAGGTGGTATTGGTGCATGACCCAATTGGTTTTCTCTGGCTTTCTTTGCTTTCCATAGTTAGTGTAAAGTACAAGAATTTTCTTGTAACCTTTTAAGTTGGCACTGATATACACTGGCCTAGTTTTACCTGTTTTGTGCCAACGTGTTTCACTACCATCCTCATCTGAATGCACCTTTCTCCTTTTCCTTGATCCTGTTGTATATGCCTTTGAAGGCCTGTGAAAGAAATGACGGATCATGCCATCTTTGCTAACTCCTACAAAAAAATAAATATAAATCAATGATTTTAATGTAGGAATTTTATAAAACCAACCAAATGAAGAAGCTACACTTGTGAATTGTGATTAAGGAAAAGAAGTTGCCATGCCATAGGAAGGTTAGTTGAAAGATATATTGATTATGATCATGTAATGAAGACCAATAGTAACTTAATATCTAAAAATTATGGATACATGTTGTGTTATTATTCATGGATGTCATATGATTTTCAACTCTCCAATCATACAATAATTTCTCATATATCCCTCTTATTTAATTTAATATTCTCATGTATGTCACATTATTTAATATATTAGACGTTCTTTCTTCCTCTCTTCTTGTAATTATTCCTTCTTTTAATAAATTAATTTTCTTTGCCGACCAAAAAAAATTGATATATTAGACGTGTTTAGATTATTTTCCTTTCTTTCTTAAGCTTAAGTAATTTTTATATATAATAAAATATTGAAAAACGAGATCTCCTCACATGTGATAGCATGAATTATGTATGGATAACAAATTTAATTTATATTGTGTCTACATAGAAATGACTTTTTACTGTGATGTAAGACATCATCTGCTACAAAAATGTTGCTTCAACAAAACTGTTGTTTCATCTACTTTTTTATGTCATTGAAGTCTATGAGAACAACACTCCTAACCATGTTTTTTATATACAAGAATAGTACATGTATACATATTAATTATATGGTGATTATAGTCAAATCTATAGTAACTAAACATGTAATATTCAGAGTAAGACACACACAAGATTAGGAAACGTTGAAGTTAAGAATTTGTAACAAATCACGGAGATATTTGAGAGTTTGTAATGTAACTGACCTGGCAATTTCTCTGGGTGAGTATAGCAGATTCCATTCTGGCCTTCAAGAGTAGGGATGAACTCATCAATTAGTGGATGAAGCTTATGAATATCAGAACTCACTTTGGCTTCCAAATGTTCAAGAATCTCTTGATCTGTTGGATCAAACTTCACTCCAGAAGGTAGTCCAGGTAAGTCATGAACTCCACCGCCCTAACCAATTAATACCCAAAATGTTAAGGTTTCATCTCAAAACTAATTGGAGTAGTAGCTCAACATGTATTTAAACAATTCTCGAGACAATGAAGTAGTCGATGTGAGACTTAACTTCCAACACAAAAAACATTTATATTCATTCATATATTAAACAACACCACCAAAAATAAATAACAAAGGGTTTATAGTTAAGAACCTGGTCTTGGCATTTGATATGATGACCACAAGTAGGACATGTTCTAATCAAGCTATCTTTTCTTCCCTCCATTATCATGTTATTATTGTTTTCAGGGTCACTGCACTCAGTCATTTCTTTTTTTTCCTATTCTCTTCCTCACTCATTCCACTTATGGTAAAAGGAAGAAAAAGAGTGGGATTTAAAAGAGATAAACGTACCAAGGGAGACACAGATTTGGTTGAGTACTAAAGAGTGGAATTTAAAGTAATAATAATTAATAAAAGGAAGAAAAAGGAAACTTGTTAATTATTCTAAACATTGCTCCCCTCGTGCCACTGTTTGATGAGGTGTAGTGGGAAGAAATTAAATTCTCTCCCTCACTTTTTAGTGCTTTCTTTTGCATGAGAGTGAATATTTGCACTCACTCCACGAACTCCTCATGCACTTAACAAGAAAGTTAGAATGAGATTAAAAATTGGAGATAGGGTTGGTAGCACAGAGAGATGTAAGAATATTAAAAAATAAATTAAAGATTGCTTTGGTCTCAAGTTTAGTTCTGCTTCTTATGCTGGCATGAAAACTTGTAGAAGAATAAATGTAGCTTTTTGTTCTTGAACATGCTTTTGTCCTTTGTACTCTCACTAAAGTTAGCTATAATGAATTTCTTAAATAAAATAGTTAAATTAAATTTTGAAAGAAACTATATCAAAATATGGATAGAGGGTTGAGTGGGATTGGGGCAACCTAATGTATAAGCAGAAGGAGTAAGAATTTAGGTCCAATGTCACCCTGGAGTGTAGATAAAGCTAAAAATATAGATACCATAAAATTGAGAGAAATTTTGAGAGCATTTTTCAGCCAACCATAATTTCATTCCTTCACGTAGACTTTTCATGCATAGCAAGAAATCCCCTTAGAATCTCTCTATCACTTCTACCCTCAATATCATAAATGGTTGTAGGTATACTATTTGATGCCATGTGACAAAAGGAAACGTGATTGTGGGTCAAGAGAGAGAAATGGCATGCTGGAAAATAATCTGCAATTAGTTTCAACCTTTTTCACTACGTTCTGTGCTTATTATGTTCATTCTATACCGTTGTTATGATTTGTCTAATATGGACCAGTTGAATTTGTAGTAACCAGTTTCTCTAAGTTTGAAGATTTGGAATTAGTACAGTACTTTTGTAACAAACATCCTCTTTCTTGAAAAAAAAATCATATTTTCATACTTCAAACCAATCAAATTCATAAAATAATATTAAAATATTATTTTTTTATAATTTTTTAATTAAATGAAGTTTTATAGGACACAAAATGAAATAATTTTTTTAATTTATGTGCTAGTTATTGACTTAGTGGGATCTATTGCTGCATCTGGTGAATATCATTAGGTCTTCTTTGCCTTAATTATAGACCATTTATCACATGCATCAAATTATAGATACATATCCTAGAGTAACATCTTTTCAACATTGTTAAGTCACATCATAATAACTAATAAGGTTAAAATTACACATATTTCTCAGGCATTTATATGATTAAGAAAATATTTGTTACTTGTATAATTAATTAAGAATGTATATATTATTCATGTATTCACATGTTTACTTATCAAACCTTTTGTTTTTATTTAATAAAATTGTGATTGGTCTATAGAGAATGTAACTATTAATAATAACACCTCTTCTAAATACATGCAAGTTTATATACAAGACTAGAAAGAAATTAGATAGACTTGAGAAGGATAGCTAGTTAGTGTCAGAATATATAACTCAATATTAGATAACTAATTCACATTTCCTCTATTAAGTATTAACACCAATAATAGTAATAATTAATTCACAATGTTTAGTATATTAAAGTGTGAAGAGACATCAGCCCAACTTGATACATCCAATGAGACCAATGCATATATATATATAGAGCTGTTTTTTTTACTTTAATTACCAAAATTGATGAGTCTTGTTCCTAGCTAAAATATATCTACTTTCTTTCCATTAATGATATAATAATTAAACTATTCTAAAATTATATATACATATATATTATATTAATGTTAGTATAGTAAAATCAATAAAGAATGCGACAAATAGACTTTTTTGTTTACTTTCAAAGAATGAACATTTATTAGATTTTCAATCAAGTATTTTTTAACCTTGAAAGTAAACAAAAAGGTTCACATGTCATCCTCTAATAGGTACATGTATCACTAACACTTATGGTACTTTAACTAAGTTTTTTCCTATTTTTATTTAATTTATTTGTTAAAAGGAAATGTGTCATAAGCTATGATAAGTAATTTACTAGATTTTAAGTTAAACCTAATTATCATGAGCATGTCTCCATGCCATTGGGCAACCTAGTTTTCTATAAAATGATATCATGTGGATCACTCAAATCATTGCAGTTCTATCTAACCTTTAATTTGAAACCTTTATAATAAGCTAAATCGGAGAGAGAAACCTGAATATTAAAATTATTCAGTCGCCCTCTAGATACACAACCAAATATTAAAATTAATTATTCTTTTGAATGATACATGATATATACATTACAAAGCTTATCATATGGTTACTGAAAAGAAAATTTTTTGGCATTTGAGAAAAATATGGTGTTTCAAGCCTTCAACAGTTTAACAAAATCCCATACAGATATATAAATAATAATTTGGTAAGAAATTTTGGGTCACACATGTAATGTTTAAATATGTTTAGGGTCATTATTATAAGTAGCCAAATTAAAGTGATCTACTTCAAGTAGGATTCATGACTATAAACATAATTATCATGAAAATTATTGTGTAGATATCAAATATCTTATTTCTATTTTTATGATGGGCAAAATAAGAAATAAGAAATGCAAAATACATTACCCTTCATCAAAGGAAATGCATGTTTGATAAATAGGGGTTATGGTCCCTAATTGTGAACACAACAACACCATGACACAAAATGTCACATGAAAAGGCAACAAAATCATCTCTATTCTCTTCATCCCATTGAAAGAGGAACTAAGGCTTATGGTGGTCTACAATTGGAAGACCAACAAACCTATATATATTTACTATGAACATGCATTTGCATACAATGATAAAGGAGGGCATTATACAAGGATATCAAGTTTGACGGATAAATGACAAAGAATGGTATAAGGTTCATTCACCATATTCTATATGAATATAATAAGGTATGCTTCCGCTTAAGTTCTAGTTTTCTATATTTCTTCTTGATGATTTGACATGAAAGATCTTGACTATATATAATGATAGTATTGTTCATCATCTTTAGTATTATGTATATTTAAGTATATAAAGTCTATGTATTCAAGATTTTTTTCCTACAAGCTTACCTACCCAATTATTAAATGGTCTGATATAGTATAGCTTTCATTTGCTTTGATTTCAAACAAATAATCTTAAGTTTATAAAGTTATATAAAATCAATTGTTGGATGGTCCTTGACCATTGATTCCCATCTAAATTTTCTCATTAGTCATTACCCATTCAAATATTTACCAGAACACAACCTCATAACAAAATGAAACCAAACCTGAAATACCTCTAACTAAAGTGAGTAACATTCTTACCATGTAACATGTTTTAACTCCCATGTAACCTATTTCTTAACATAAAATGCCCACTAACATATAATACCTTAGCAGTTACTGAAACATTGTGATAGTATTTGATAAAAGATAGTAGATATAATGATATTAACAAGGTTTTAGAATTGATTTAGATAGCTTGGAGGTTTTGGCTACAATTCATGCATTACCTTTCAAATGAAGGGTGAATGCCTATTTATAGGCTTTCTACAACACCTAGGAAGGACTAGAAAATTCCATACATTTCTACCCTACATTGTCTCAATGTTTCTAGATAATTCTAGAACTATACTACTTGTTATTTTAAATCTATTGCCTTATAGTATTTACTACAACTTTGTAGAATATTCTAGAGATGCAATTCCTCTTCTTCAACCTTCAAGATGTTTCTAGAGAATTGTGGCATTACCATCATTCTAGATCTTTCTAGAAAATTGCAGCATGTTTTAACACTCCTCCTTGATGCAATTTTTTGTGACTCCTAGCAACGATCGTAGTTGCTCGAACTTCGGTCTTGGTAATGCCTTAGTAAATATGTCTGCAATTTGATCTTCGGTCTTGCAGTACTCGAGCCTTATTTCTTTATTCTCACTTGCTTCTCTGACAACGTGATATTTAATTGCGATATGTTTTGTCCTGTTGTGATGGACTGGATTCTTTGCAATCGCTATCGCCGATTTGTTGTCACAATAGATTGTCGTAGGCTCTGTCTCTTGGTCTCCCATATCATTGACTATTCGTCTAAGCCATATAGCTTGGTTGGTGGTCTCTGCAGCTGGTACATACTCAGCTTCTGCTGTTGATTGTGCAATAATTGCTTGCTTCTTAGATGCCCAAGAGAATATTCCTGATCCAAGTGAGAAGGCATAACCTGATGTGCTTTTCGTGTCATCCATTGAACCGGCCCAATCACTGTCAATGTAGCCGTGCAATCTTGAGTTGGTGTTGGATTTATACCATATACCGAACTCTTTTGTTCCTTGCAAGTACCTGAGTATTCTTTTTCCAACTCCAAAGTGGATTTGACTTGGGCTTTGCATGAATCTTGATAGCAAACTTGTAGCATACATGATATCAGGTCGAGTAGCAGTGAGATATAGAAGACTCCCAATCAAACTCCTGTAGAGAGATGCATCTGCCTGTGGAGATCCATCGTCCTTTTGTAGCTTCTCATTAGTCACGAGCGGAGTAGCAACTAGTTTGCATTCAGACATCTTGAACTTCTTTAGTAGTTCTTCTGTGTATTTCTTCTGTGAGATGAATATCCCTTCTTTTGTTTGATTTACCTCAATTCCGAGGAAGTAGTACATTAAGCCTAAGTCTGTCATCTCAAATGTCTTCATCATGTCTTCTTTGAACTCTATTATCATCTTTATGTTGTTTCCAGTGTATATAAGATCATTTACATACAAGGAAACTATTAGAGTATCATACTGACCTTGGGTTTTAATGTATAGTGTAGGTTCACTCTTACTCCTCCTAAAACCTTTGTCGATTAAGTACTGATCAATTCTACTGTACCATGCTCGAGGAGCTTGCTTCAAGCCGTATAGAGCCTTCTTCAACCGTAACACTTTGCTTTCATTGCCCTTGCTCATGAATCCCTGTGGCTGCTCCACATAGATCTCTTCTTGAAGTACTCCATTGAGGAATGCAGACTTGACATCTAGCTGGTAAATGCTCCATCCTTTTTCTGCTGCAAGAGCTATTAGAGCTCTTATAGTGTCTAGACGAGCAACTGGTGCAAATGTCTCATTATAGTCAATTCCTGGTTGTTGAGTGTAGCCCTTAGCTACTAGTCTTGCTTTGTGCTTTTGTATACTGCCATCTGGATTGAGCTTTATTTTATAGACCCATTTTACTCCAATGACGTCCTTATCTTTTGGACAGTCTACTAGTTCCCACGTGTTGTTTTTCTCGATCATTTTTATCTCTTCTTCCATTGCCTTGACCCATACTTCTTGCCTTGATGCTTCTTCAAAGCTTCCAGGTTCAACTATGGCCAAGTTGCATGTCTCATATATATCTACCAAAGATCTTACTCGTCTAGGAGAAGATTCTGGTGAAGATAGTTCATTTGGGAGTGTAGTCGGCGTACCTGGATCTTCTTCCGCTTCTTCTACTTCTCTTGTTACTTGTGGTTGTTGTGTGAGTATGGATATGTTGTGTCGCTCCACCTTTCCTTCATTCCAGTTCCAAGATGCACTTTCATCTACTTGAACATCTCGGCTGATGATAAGTTTCTTCGTTTCTATATTGTATATCCGATAGCCTTTTGACTGTGTGCTATATCCCAAGAAGATGCCTCTTATCGTCTTATCTTCTAGTTTGTGTCTCTTTTCTTTTGGGACATGTATGTAACAGATGGATCCAAATACTCTTAGATGTTTAGCTGATGGTTTTCTACCGCTCCAAGCTTCTATAGGAGTTTTACCTTCGACTGCCTTTGTTGGACACCTGTTCATTATATAGACAGCTATGTAAACTGCTTCAGCCCAAAAAGTATTTGGCAAACCTTTCTCCTTGAGCATCGATCTAGCCATCTCCATGACTGTGCGGTTTTTCCTTTCAGACACCCCATTTTGTTGTGGAGTGTATGCGACTGTGAGTTGACGCTCTATGCCTTCATCCTCACAAAATTTATCAAACTCATGGGAGTTGTACTCTTTGCCACGATCACTTCTGAGTACTTTTATATGTTTCCCGCTTTGCTTCTCAACGAAGGCCTTGAACTTCTTGAATATTCCAAACACATCTGATTTTTCTTTCATAAAGTAGATCCACGTCATTCTAGAGAAATCATCAATGAAAAGGATGAAGTACCTGTTGTTAGTGAGTGATGGCGTCCTCATTGGTCCACATACATCAGTGTGTATAAGCTCCAACAAGCGTTTTGCTCTCCAAGATTTCCCACTTGAAAATGGTAGTCTGTGTTGCTTCCCAAGTAGACATCCTTCACATGCTCCTTCATTATCTTGGATGCATGGAAGATCTCTCATCATTCTTTTCTGATATAATAGCTTTAAGGCTTGATTGTTTAGATGGCCAAATCTTCGATGCCATAGCCATGATTCATCAACTTGCACCTTCATGGCAATATTAGTAGCATATTTCCAAGTTATTGGAAAACTTCTATTTCTTTTCTCCATTTTAACTTGAGCTATTTCAAGCTTTCTATTGTTGTCATATATATTGCATGTATCTCCCTCAAAGTGGAGAGAGTAGCCTTTCTCCATCATTTGGCCAATACTCAAGAGATTCTCTTTAAGATTGGGAACTAATAAGACATCTTTGATAAGTCGCGTACCTGACTGTGTCTCCACCATGACAGTGCCTTTGCCTTTGGACTCCACAATGGTGCCATTCCCCAATCGAACTTGTACCTTGACGGACTCATCAATATCTCTGAAAATGCTCCCGTCCTTAGCCATGTGGTTACTACAACCACTATCCAGATACCAATTTTCTTCTTTATTACGACTAGAGACTTGGTTGGCATAGAATAGTTGTTGGTCATGTTCACACTCTTCAGTGAAATTGGCCTGATGATTATTTTTGTTGCGACAGTTTTGCTCCGAGTGCCCGAATCTTTTGCAATATTGGCATTGTGTCTTTCCTCGATGCCAACAATATTTTTCTGAATGGTCTGATCTCTTGCAAATTCCGCATGGAGGATATTTGTTTTGATTGTTTTTAGAGAGATCTTTAGAAAACTCCTTACTTCTAAAGAAATTTCTAGAAATATCTTTGTTTCTAGAATGTTCTGCACCATTATTATTTATTCTTTCATAATCTTTATTCTGAGACCTTAGCCGGAGCTTTGATTGAAAGGCATTTTCTAGTGAACCTTCATCATGCCTACTCAATCTTTGCTCATAAGCTTCTAGTGAACCCATTAACTCTGTCACCGATAGACTGGACATATCTTTGGTTTGCTCAATTGCAGTAACTATTGAGTCATATTTTTGGGGAATATAAATTAGAATTTTCTCAACAATTCTTTTGTCAAGAATATTTTCCCCATAAGCTTTCATTTGATTGACTATTCCTTTTATTTTAGAGTAATAGTCTTTTATAGTCTCAGACTCTCTCATTTTAAGTAATTCAAACTCACGTCTAAGAGTTTGAAGTTTAATGGTTCGTACCTTATCACTGCCATGAAACTCCTCCTTTAGTGTATCTCATGCTTCTTTGGCACTTGTAACTCCCATTATTCTTGGAAAGATAGTCTCCGCCAAGACTTGTTGTAGAATAAATAATGCCTTTGCGTCTTTTTGCACATTCTCCTTCAACTCCTTTTTCTGAGCCGCAGTAAGAGTTAAAGTAGTCTCTGGAGTAGTGAATCCTTCTTCTACAATGTCCCATAAATCTTGAGACCGGAAGAAAGTAGTCATTTTTGTGCTCCAAAAATCATAGTTTTCTCTAGAGAAAATTGGAATAGGAATTGATGATGATTGAATAGTGCTAGCCATAGCTCAATAGGTATAAAGTGATATTCTACGCCCAGTGTATGACCGAAACGTAGCTCTGATGCCACTGATAGTATTTGATAAAAGATAGTAGATATAGTGATATTAACAAGGTTTTAGAATTGATTTAGATAGCTTGGAGGTTTTGGCTACAATTCATGCATTACCTTTCAAATGAAGGGTGAATGCCTATTTATAGGCTTTCTACAACACCTAGGAAGGACTAGAAAATTCCATACATTTCTACCCTACATTGTCTCAATGTTTCTAGATAATTCTAGAACTATACTACTTGTTATTTTAAATCTATTGCCTTATAGTATTTACTACAACTTTGTAGAATATTCTAGAGATGCAATTCCTCTTCTTCAACCTTCAAGATGTTTCTAGAGAATTGTGGCATTACCATCATTCTAGATCTTTCTAGAAAATTGCAGCATGTTTTAACACATTGATTCATTTTAAAAAATTGGTTCTGCTACCAAACCTATAATGCTAAAAATACATGGAGGATAACAATACTAAATTTTTCCTCCACACAAAAATACAACTGAACCCAAAAATTTCTATTTCGTTAATATATAGTTTTCACCTTCATGCTCATATAAAAAACTGTATATTGCATGCAAATTTAAAAAACAAAGTGAAAAATATTAAGATTAATTTAAGAAAAACTAGAGATTTTTATTTCATGGATATTCTTGTGGATACTCTACAACAACCCCTTTTGGAAAATGCACCTACACCTCAAAAACCAGCCAAAACATCAATACAAAAGACCATTAGAAAAACATTCAAAGGAGCAGCAAATTTATCAAACCTTCTTCCAACAGGAACAGTTCTCATATTCAATATTCTATTACCTGCTTTCACACACGAAGGTAAATGCCACACTATCACAAGCAAAACCATGACTATAGCCCTCTTAACCTTTTGCAGCCTCTATTGCTTTATTATTTCCTTCACTGATAGCTTCAGGGATGAAAGGGGTAAAGTAAGACATGGAATTGCTTCATTGAATGGCCTATGGGTTATGGATTCATCTGTGAAGCTTTCAAGTGATGAGGCAAAAAAATATAGGTTAAGGTTCATTGATTTTGTCCATGCATTCATGTCAACATTGGTTTTTGTTGCTATTGCATTATCTGATAAAAGTGTAGTGAGTTGTTTTGAACCAAACCCTTCAGAGGAAGAGAAGGAGCTTCTGATAACATTGCCTATGGGGATTGGATTGGTGTGTAGTTTTATGTTTGTTGTATTCCCTACCCAAAGACATGGAATTGGTTTCCCTCTCTCATCCAACTAGTTTTGTTCTCTTTCATCTTGTTCTTTATTTTATTTTTTTATCAATGGCATTGTGTATTTTAATTAATACAAATCTTGGAAAAAATTTGCATTTTGTAATGTGTCTTATGCTACACAATAAATGAAAGGGGTGTTTGTATAAATGTTACACATTACCCATTGAGAATCTCTAGCCAAAGATGACACTTTGTTTTGAAATGCACTTTTGTATTTCTTAATGTCATTTGTTGTAGTTTTTTTTCCTTTTATTTTTAAATTAAAAACAACCAATCAGATTTTTATAAGATATTAACTATGAAAAATAACATACAATTCCATCATAACCATTCATGATCACATAATTTATGAGGAACCTGACTCGCGATTTTATTTTAGCGTGCCTTATCTATATATTATATTTTTAGTTTGAATTTATAAATTATCAAATTATCAACGGTAAGATTATATGTTTATG
Source organism: Lupinus albus (assembly GCA_009771035.1). NCBI lineage: Eukaryota > Viridiplantae > Streptophyta > Magnoliopsida > Fabales > Fabaceae > Lupinus > Lupinus albus. The sequence goes on from CM020017.1 coordinate 15,353,463, forward strand.
TTTGAGTACCTTAGCTGAAAACTGAATATAAATTAATATATTTTGTTTGGTTAACATATTTACATAGTAAATCATAGAAAATAGTATGAAGTTATTTGTTTATATTATGATTATCTTGGTTGTTTTTTACAGTATTTTTTAAATATACATTTTTCTAATATTTACCATCATATATACTTTTATTATAAATTTTTAATATTGCATAATAAAGACTAATAAAATATTAAAATAAAATATTATCAAAATAAAACTTAATGGGTGTTAATTGATTTTTTCATCCTCTTTTGGGGGTGTGGTTTTTTTAAGTAGCAAGGGGAAGGGGAGGAATCAAAATATCAATAAGTAGAATTGCTTGACATACCATAGATAGAATTATAGTGGCATATTTATATTCGATTTGAGTAGAGTAAAAACTTATTATATGTTTCTAGCTAGGGTTAGAGTTGCTTGACATGCCATTGATATTGATAGAAAATGCAGAACTAGACATTAATATGGAATGAGTGGGTTCTACATCATCTTGTTACAGCAATTGAAAGAAACACGAGTCATGTATTTTGTTAAATTATGATATATTACTGTTTAGTAACGTAGGAATAGGCCATGATCAGGTACTTGAGATAGGTATCAAAAAGGCACTCTAGATAGGATTTGTATATGGTAACTTAGTTATGTTGAGGTGACATCCTTCTATTTCTGTATATCCCATACTTCTAACGTTTGGACATGTAAATATCAGAAATTCTGAGTCCTACCACCTGATTTATAACTTTTGATATATTTATTTAAATCATAGTAAGTCAAGTATAAATCACCCTCGGCTCCATTAAATGAGAATATTGTGCAAATAACTTTTTTTAATAGTAAAAGTAGCTTCTTGTAGAAGAGATTTTTTACACTATAAATTCCCTTTATTTTTTTATTGACCCAAGTATTGCTCGATTGACAAGTAACTGGTGCAAAAAATGAGCATCATTGATCCAATAAGATATAACATGGCCTACATACCACTATGCCAATATTATATATTTGAATTTCCAAAATTTATTTCAAAATCTGAAATATCATATCTTTAACTCACATAATTGATTGATAGTATTTCCTTTGGTCAAGAAAGTAAATGATAAGATAAAGATTAATTAACAACATATATTGATTTATGATATTACATGGCCAAATTAACCAACTCCGCTTTGAAACTTCTCTTCCTCATTGTTTTTTTTGCCAAATTGCACACTTTTACTAAATGAATGCCTTTTTTTCTTATGAAGTTTTCCGAATCGTTGGGAATAAGATATTGCAATGTTATAACTGAAAAATTCTTATCAAAATTAATTGGAATTGGAAATAGTGTTAAATCCAATGTTGAAGAAGTGAATGTTAGCATATCCATGTGAGGGGCAACATATCTTCACTCAAATAAATAAATTTCCTCATAAAATTTAATAAACTCTTCTAAATATCCCAAGTTTAACTCTCAAAAAACTATTGTTGATTGTCAACTACTTAATAAACAACTCTTATTCATTTTTATTGAAGTTTGGGATCAATTATATAAATATTTACACCAAAAATTCTCACTTCTTTTACTAATACAGTTGTATGAGAAATCATTAACGACAATTGGCAATTTCCTTTAGGTTTTATACTTCTTGATTATGAAGTATGTTCTTTGGGCCATAGATAGGGCCATTGTTCACAAGAAAGGCCCATAAACAAAAGAAATCCTCCTCAACAAGAAAGTTACCTCTCTCATTTCTGCTATATGCTCAAAAACATTTGAATCGAGCTTCAGCTGTGTGTTACTCTGTAACCGTTTCTTATATTTTCATTTTTCTTCTCTATTTTCATTTTAATACCTATCTCTTTCTCACCACTTCCGCTACACTAATGGCGCCCGATCCTAATCGCGCCGCCGGTGCCGGAGCTAGCTCCAGCGGAACAACCAAAGACGACGCCGTCACGAAGAAGAAGGTGGAGAACGAAGATCTGGTGAGTCCAAAACCCTAGGTTCAAATTCTCAGTGGTTTTCTTGCTCTTTTCCCAGGGTTATAATTTCTATTTTTATAGAGAGAGAGAGAGAGAGAGAGAGAGAGAGAGAGAGAAATTCAGTTGTTTAAATTTTCGGGTAACTTGTGCAGTCGGATGAGGATTTGGCGTTAAAGCAGCAGCTTGAGTTGTATGTGGAGAGGGTTCAGGATTCTGACCCTGGATTGCAGAAGGTTGCCCTTGAGAGCATGAGGTAAACCTAGTTTTATAGTTGAAGGTTCAGTATATTGATATAAGAATTGTTATTAGTTAGTATTAGTTGTAAATAGTTACTAAATGTTAGGTCATTTGTTGGTTAGTATGTTTTACTTGGTTAAACAGGGTTTAAACCATTGCTTTGAGGAATTAGACTAAATTCTTATTAGGCATGAGATCCTAATTGGGAACTCAATCCAATTAGTTATTATAAATGTCAAAGTGAGCACAATTTGATTTGAATGGGAAACTTAATTTATTTTTTTAAACCGTGCATTGACATTGCTATGAGTGGTTGTATTGTAGACAAGAAATTCGAACTTCAACAAGCTCCATGACATCAGTTCCTAAGCCATTAAAGTTTCTTCGTCCCCATTATGGAACTTTGAAGGCATATTATGAGACTATGACAGAGTCTGATTTGAAGGTGTTGTTATTTGTGTGGTTTGATGCTGCCTTTATATGAGATGATAGTATTGTATAATTCCTGCATAGTTATTTTTTCTTTTATCAATGCAGAAGTACTTAGCAGACATATTATCAGTATTGGCCCTTACAATGTCTGCCGAGGGAGAACGGGTAAGTTTGCTGTTTTAGAAATTGAAATCATATAATCTTTTGGTGAGTGTTGATTGTGTGCAAGGCTTCAAGCCATTGGCTGTGCACGTTCATTTTTTTGCGCCTTTATTCTGTTTCCAAAGTAGTGCAAATTAATTTGTGTTATATTGTCTCTGTCAGGAAAGCCTTACATACAGACTATTGGGCTCAACAGGGGATATTGGTTCGTGGGGCCATGAGTATGTTAGGTGAGAATTTTGTTTCTTTGGACATTGATTTTGTATGAAGATGGACTGCTGTTGTAGTACAAAAACATCGTTAGGAAAATTTTGAATCTGTATAATTGAAGTCTTGCTGAAAACGAGTTATCATTAATCTTATTCTTACTAGTTATGCTTTCAATTGTTGTCAGGAATCTTGCTGGAGAAATTGCACAAGAGTATGCAAAACGACAGGTTGCCTGCCTGGCTACTGTAGATGATAATATTTACCTTTTAAAAATACTTTTACGATACTGATTTCCGAGTCTCAATGCATGAAGTATCTTAATTTTTTTTAAAATTTTAGGAACTAGTATTGTAAAACTTAATCTATTTGTAAGGTTGTTTACGGTTGGCACTGAAGGGGTGTTAGTTTCTCATTTGCAGTTTGATGACAATAGGCTTTCCTTCTTTGAACCTGATGCTGACTCTTGTGTTAATACTTTGTCACCTTGAACTTCGTTGAGGCTACATCACCTCTAAGTTTATCTTTCTAAAAGTGCTATAATGTGTGCGAGCGTAGACAATCAATTTTTAGGTGCTTTTGCTTGTTTAGGTGGTTGCCAAATTCTTTAATGGCCTCTTGCTTATCTTTGCACCCCGTTGGGAGGCAATCCACATGCTTTATCTTTTTGGGATTTGGTTGTGCATAAGATTTCCAAGAGGCTAGATCATTGTGAGGGTGATTTCTTCTCCTTGGGTGATCGGATCAGGCTGATTCAATATTTTTAGCTAGTATCCCTCTTTATTTCCTACGCCTCTTCTGTATTCCTGTGGCTGTGGCCCAAAAGAGGAAGTTATGTGGGGTTTGTTTTAGTTTGGGGCGGGTGATTCCAGTTGCTACCACCTTGTTAGTTGGGAAGCTTGTTGTAAGGCTAAGGAGGATGTTGGGTCTTGGTAATCTGGTGTCTAAGAACAAGGCATTGACTGCAGCGGTGGCTTTGGTGATTTTCTGTGCAAACTTCCTCTTTTTGGTATCAAGTTATTTGTACTAACTCGTACACATGGTTTGCATATCAATGGGTGGATCGCTAAGCCGATGAGAGAAGGCACTCATGCTAGACCTTGGAAATTCATTTCTCAGTGTTTGCTTTCCTTTGCCTCTCACCGTTCCTTTTGGGAGATGGTTCCCGTATTAACTTTTTGGAAGACGTATGGGTTGGGAATGTCCCTTTTGAGTAGTTCTATGTGCTTCTCTTTGTGCCTGTGAGGATTTCTTATCCTCTTGTAAATTTATTCCTCCCCTATTTTCTAATAATATTTATTTTCTTAAAAAAATGAAAGGTTGTGTAACCCTTGGTGCCCTGATGTTATAAACCAACAGTAGTTAATGATGATACTATGTACCAAAGAAGATTAGTGTAATATGATATTGTTTGCCTAGATATCAAATGGCCCTTTTTATTTGGATTTGCATTGAGTGTTGAGTGGTATTAACTACTATGAATTGTTTACTATGCAAATTTCAGATTGTTTTCAATTTCCTGCTTAATCTAAACATTGTTAACTTTAATTTTTCCTTGGACAGAGTGATGAATCCCCCATAGATGAACTCATGGAGCTCGTGCAACAAATAGTTGCTTTTCATATGAAGGTAAGTATATAACATCCTTTTGGGTGAAGTTGTAAAGATGGAATGAAACATGTTAGAGGAAGACTATTATTTATGGATTGATTTCAAAATTCAATCATGCTGCAGCATAATGCAGAACCTGAAGCAGTTGATCTTTTGATGGAGGTAATGTGCTATATTATGTTTTAATTCTTTTATTGACTACTTCAGCTAGTGAGATGTGCTTTTTAATGTGATCAGTGTTTAATGTTAGGTTGAAGATCTTGATATGTTGGTTGAACATGTTGACAAGACAAATTTTAAAAGGACCTGCATATATCTCACCAGTTCAGCTAGGTAAGTGCAGATAGACCTTATTTTATGCATGATTTTCAGTTAAATTCAGAGCAGTTACAGATAGAGATAAAATGATAGTTTATCATCGCATGTTAACTTTGGTATCTGTTGTGGTTTAATGATTTTTTGTTTATTTTTCAATCTCATTTCCCCCACTTCTATGGTATCACTATTATATGTATTCCCGAGTTAATATAGTTTAATTATTTAATAGTAAAATGATGTCCTGGGTTATTCCTGAACTCTTTAAGCAATGAAGTACCCAATGCTTTAGGAATGAAGGCTATTGTTATCTTCACCCAACAACTACAGTTTGGTATGATTGATTGGATTGATATGCTATACAGTTGTAGGCCCGGGCTCTGAAGCTCCTTAGTTTGCTTTGATAAACTTTTTAGAGTCGTATTCTAGAATGCACATGTTTATTGGATGGAGTTGATTTGCTATATGTGGGGATTAGTTTAAAAGTTTCTATAGGAACAATATGTTTTGTTTTTTAATCATAATTTTACATTATAAATCACATGCTGTTGGAGTTTTCCTTTCACATGTTGTTTACAGTAAACTCTCTGTGTTTCAGTGCATCAAGTTAATTTTTTTTTTCAGATACCTTCCAGGACCAGATGATATGTTAGTGTTGGACATTGCATATTTGATCTATCTAAAGTTTGAGGAATATCCAAATGCACTCCAAATTGCATTGTTCCTGGATAATATGCAGGTGTAATACTGGAATTCTTTGTCTCTTAAATCTTTTCTGACTAATTGTTTTTTTATTTTCTCTTAAGGTTTATCCATTAATAAAATTCACATTTACAAATGTTTTTAATCTTGTACTTGCATTTAATTAGTTTCATGCCCTATAATGAAATGATTTCTATCCTTTGTTCCTTAGATGCTTTTGTTGTTTAAAACTAATGATTTTCAATATTGTTGACAGTATGTGAGGCAAGTGTTTACCTCTTGTGATGATGTGTTGCGAAAGAAGCAATTCTGTTATATGCTTGGACGTCATGTAAGTCCTGGACTCTGAATTTATCTTAGCTGAAGTTTCCTTGCTTGCTATTTTGACCTCCTCGATCATACTCTGGTTCTTCTCATTTATTTTGTTAGTGAATAATGGTAATTTATATGTATCAAAAGATAACATGGATTCATTCCCTCATAAATGTAATAGTTTCTCTTGGAGGTTATTGTTACCCATAAATTATTCAACAGTGAATATAAGTGCCCACTGCTTTAAGCTTGTTGAGGAAATTGTTGATAAATTACAATGCTAGAGGGAAACAGATATATTTTGTGATTCTTTCATTATGGTTTTTCTGACTGATTGTGTTGATTATTATTTACATTCAGGGAATTACTTTTGAGCTTGATGAGGAGATGGCTGCAGATGATGAGGAGAGGGAAGTATTGCAGGAAATCATAAACAATACTAAGCTAAGTGAAGGGTATCTGACCCTTGCTCGTGATATTGAAGTTATGGAGCCAAAGTCCCCCGAGGATGTATACAAGGTTTGGTTTTGATGATATTTGTACTCCTGCCTTGATTAATGTTGGATGAACTCAGTGCCTGTAGAGTTTTTATGTCTAATCTCAGTGAATAATGATTTTTAGCATGCATATATTAGTTCTATGCTTGCATTATGGTTGCTTGTCATTTCTTGGAACTTTTGTTGATAATTATATGTGGAACAGTTTATTCTGATTTACTTTAAGTGCCTTTCTCCTAAATGGAATTATAGACTTCTAACAATATTTTGTAATTTACAACTGAAAACACTATTTTGATGTATTACTCTGAAATGACAGCAATGGCATTATTATTGAGTCAACCTTGTCCATTGGTCCCTGTCATTTTTTTGTTGTTGTTTTTGTAGTAGTTTTCTTTACTTCAGTGCAGTCTTTTATTTGCTCTCAACTGTATCCTTTACTCTGTTGGGTTTTCCATAGGCACACTTGCTTGATGGTCGGGCTAGTGCTGGTGCAAGTGTTGATTCAGCTAGACAGAACCTTGCTGCTACTTTTGTTAATGCATTTGTAAATGCTGGCTTTGGTCAGGTAAAGTTTACTTCATAGTTCAGATTGGGTCTGTTGCTGTGCTTTTTTGTTACTGATTTCTTCTGTTTCTTCTACTTCCCCCTCTTTTCTGATATTGTTACAGGATAAGTTAATGACAGTCCCATCAGACTCTTCTAGTAGTGGTTCTTCTGGAAATTGGCTTTTTAAAAACAAGGAACATGGGAAAACTAGTGCTGCAGCAAGTCTTGTATGTATTTTCTTATTGAATCATCAATTTTCCAAGTTATGGACTATAAAAATTCCACTGACATTATGTTTTGTATTATAACAGGGTATGATTTTACTCTGGGATGTTGATTCTGGTCTTGCACAAATTGACAAGTACTTCCATAGTAATGATAACCATGTCATTGCTGGTGCTTTATTGGGAGTTGGAATTGTCAATTGCGGTATCATGAATGATTGTGATCCTGTGAGTTCCCTTGCTCATTATGAAATATCTTTCTGGTTTCTATGTTAGATCTTATTGATTCCTTTTCAGGCGATGGCACTTCTAGGTGACTATACAGAAAAAGAAGACAGTTCAATCAGGATTGGTGCAATTATGGGATTGGGAATTGCATATGCTGGTTCCCAGAATGAGCAGGTGATCTGTTTTTCTTTGTAGTTCTTTGGAATCTTGTTCCAGTAATAATGTGAAGATACATTTGGTTTTTTATTTGTGAATGTTAGAAGTTTTGATTTATGTTTTGCTTGTTTCAGTTACGTTACAAATTGGCACCCATACTGAGTGATGCCAAAGCATCACTTGATGTTATTGCTTTCACTGCAATTTCATTGGGTTTGATCTATGTGGGTTCTTGCAATGAGGAAGTTGCTCAAGCAATTATTTTTGCTCTAATGGACCGGAGTGAACCAGAGTTGGGAGAGCCCCTCACGCGACTTTTGCCTCTTGGTCTAGGTCTTCTATATCTTGGGAAGCAGGTATGTAGATGTTTTGGTTTGAGTAGCCGTTGTTTTCCTTGTCACCTCTTAAATCTTATTTTTTTAATTCTAAAAATCAATTGATTAAAGGGTGATTCTCGGCATAATGGTAAGGTTGTTGCTTAGTGATCAAGAGGTCACAGGTTCATATCCTGGTTATAGCCTCTCCGCTTGCGGATGTAAAATTGTGTACATCTACCTTCCCCAGACCCCACTAGGTGGGAGCCTCGTACACTGGGTCACCCTTTTAAAAAAAATCAAATGATTGTGTGAGCAGGACTTTTGCTGTTAGGTTAGGTCAATTGCATACTAACTCTTCTAGTTGTGCTTGTGACCACAGGAAAGTGTGGAGGCAACTGCTGAAGTTTCAAAGACTTTCAATGAAAAAATTAGGAAGTATTGTGATATGACACTACTATCATGTGCTTATGCAGGAACTGGGAATGTTCTCAAGGTACAATCTTATGATGAATTAGTTATAAATTTCTTAATCAATGAATCTCTGCTGCATTTTTTAATGTTTACAAATGCTGGCACTTGTTCCTTGTAGGTTCAAAATCTATTGGGTCACTGTTCACAACATCTTGACAAAGGGGAAACTCACCAGGGTCCTGCCGTGCTTGGAATTGCTATGGTAGCAATGGCTGAAGAATTAGGTGTTGAGATGGCAATTCGATCATTGGAACATCTTCTACAGTATGGAGAGCAGAATATTCGCCGAGCAGTTCCTCTGGCACTTGGTCTACTTTGTATATCAAATCCAAAGGTAAATTAATTGCTTCCTAGTAGTTTTTCACTTTGATAGGTTGAATATGCTAGGAAAAGATGGCAAGTCTCCAAGTTACCAAGCTAAACCTTCTATCATATTCGTGGCTGAAGATGTCATTTTCTTTTTAACCTTTGCTCATCCTTCGTGCCAGGTCAATGTTATGGATACATTAAGCAGGCTTAGCCATGATACTGATTCTGAAGTAGCAATGGTAAGATGTTAGATCCCACTTTCATCATTATGGTCCATCTCTTGCTTACTATATTTGTAGCCGAAATATAATTTGTACGCCACAGGCAGCTGTTATCTCGTTGGGCCTAATAGGAGCCGGAACTAACAACGCCCGAATTGCTACCATGCTTCGCAATCTTTCAAGCTATTACTACAAGGATACCAGCCTTCTATTTTGTGTATGACATGTTTGTCTAATTTGTTCTTTATTTTCAACTTATCAGCATTTCTGTGGTCATCAATTTTCTTTTATCCTACATATATAGGTGCGAATTGCCCAAGGTCTTGTACATATGGGAAAGGGTTTATTAACTCTTAATCCATATCATTCTGATCGCCTCTTACTATCGCCGTAAGTAAACCCTTCTATATTAAACCATTTGTTGTCCACTGGCAAACCATTTTAGTTGGTTGCTTTAAAATGACATGTACAGTTTTTATTTAGTAATTTCTACTTGTTATTCATTTTAATTGTTTACAGGACAGCGCTTGCTGGACTAATTACCATGTTGCATGCATGTCTTGATATGAAAGCAATTGTGTTGGGGAAATACCACTATGTACTCTACTTCCTCGTTTTGGCAATGCAGGTTTGTTTGAGTCTCATTTGCTCTGTACAGTGATTCATTCTTTCTCCCATTTCCCTATCCCTCCTTTCCACAATTCATTTGTTAAGGCCAATCTCAGTGGTTAAATTTTTCATGCAATAGCCGAGGATGTTGTTGACGGTAGATGAGAACTTAAAGCCTTTATCAGTGCCTGTTCGTGTTGGTCAAGCGATCGATGTGGTTGGACAGGCAGGTCGTCCTAAAACAATCACTGGTTTCCAGACCCACTCCACCCCTGTCCTCCTAGCTGCTGGAGATAGGGCAGAGCTAGCAACGGAAAAGTAATATTTCATTGCCTTAAAATTTCTAAACTGGCTCTTGTTGGCTATTATGATAGTAACAGTTATGTTTTCTGCAGGTATATTCCCATCTCGCCAATTCTTGAAGGTTTTGTAATTTTGAAGGAGAATCCAGATTATAGGGAAGAGTGAGTATTAGTAGGACCGTTGGGATATTTTTCTATTTGTTTTGTTGTATGTGTCTGAACAGTATTTAGATAATATTTTTTCCATTCAACATTGTGGCGAAATTAAAAAAAAATTATTTACATCGTTCCTTTGGATATAAAGCAAGTAATTAGATGGTTGATGTTTTATCATGACTTTTTTAAATTCTTTTGATATTTGAGGATTTCCCCTTTATTCGGAAGATAAATGTTATTGCGGTGTTGAAACGTGTTGTAATGGATAGTTTTAGTATAACCTTGGCATCACAACTTTAAACTCTTAAAACTCTTTTTGGATACATTAGGATTAAAAGTTTTGGGTTTTTAAAAGATAAAGGATATCAATGATTTGATTTGCTGTAAGAAAATGGAATTTTAGTAATTCTGACTAACCACCCAATAAAGCAACACTTTTTTCTTGTCACACACACCATCGTTGAGGTAGGTGGACTTGTCAGCACAAAGGCTATATGTGTCGTAAAAAGTTAGAAATAAGATCAATCCAAATTTGCCATTGCCTTCGAATTAAAGATGCCAAAAATTAAGGATTTAAGTTAACAACACTTATTACTCATAATAATAACGAGTAAATTTTAAAAAAATGAGACAACGAAATAAGTTAGGATTACAAAAAATAATATCTGACTCCATGATCCCGAAAACACATGAAATTGAGAGTGAGAATATTAGTTATTATTATGATGAGAGACGAGAAGGCCCATTGGTTCTAAACCAAGCCCGAGCATAAGGAAGCATAGTGTTAGTGTAGCAGATACTGAAGGGTTTTGGAGTTGTAGAACCAAAAACCATACGAAACCTTAGCCATTACCAAAATGGCATCCTCCTCCGCCGCTAGATCCATTTTCCGCTCATGCTCCGCCACTCGCTCCGCGTTTCGTGCAGCCTCTGAAGCAAAATCGGCTCGTTCTCCATTCCGCATGCCTTCCAATAAACCTCTCTCCCAATCTCAATCCACGTTCAGGTAATTCAATCACTGATTCAAGCATTCAATTACATTAACCTTTTTCTACTCTTCCATTTTTCGAAATTATAATCACTGATTATCATGGATTGTATGATTAGGTTACCTGTTGAATTGACTTTCTGTGTGGAATCAATGATGCCGTACCACACCGCCACTGCTTCTGCTCTCATGAATTCCATGCTCTCTGTTTCTCAACGCCGCGGCTATGCTTGGCTTCTTGATGGTATTGTGTCTCATCTATGTTACTAACAGATGCCTTTGTTATTTCCATTTTGAATGGCTGTTTTATTATCATGGTTGATTCTGACGTGTCAACTAATTGGAAATCGCATGCAATAGATTTTTGTTAGAGAGGGATTTAGAAGCAATTTAAGGCTGTAAAAGAATGTTTTTATTATGTGCTACCATTCTTCCGGTCAACTAGGTTGTGTTTGTTTCCATTTCCTGACTACTGGATTTTCGCTTTCAATTAGGTAGCTGAATATCTCTAGGATTCTTTGATGTTCTTTCCTCAATTTATTTTCGGGTATGTTTCTTTCAATTCTCGAGTCTTGTTAGATTCAACATATGATAGTGCAGTCAAAATATGTAATACATATTCATAGGCAAAAGTCAGTTCCTCTAACTGGTGGTTGAGAAGTACGTTTCAACAGCTTCTAATCTTGTACCTAAGATTGGTGGATTAGTTTATTCCCTGCATCATCTGTTCCCACCCTTCATGCGACTAAATCATTTAGTGAAGCCATACACACTTCTTTTGTTTGTAGGCCAAGAGCAGACTATTTGAAGATCGGGAAGCAAAGTTGGGATGACAGGGCCTTCCTATAATATGATCTTGAGCTTTAAACAAAAGATTTTGTCATTGCGAGGAATAAATGCTAGACCTGTATAATTAATTATTTAAATTTTTTAGAGCACATTTGTGCAATCCTGGATTTGTTTTGTCATTTTGAAGAACCACTTTGGCTAATTTTGTGCATTATTTGTCTCTATTTATGGATCCTATTTTCCAAAGTTTATGCACCTTGAAATCGTATGTCAAATGTATGGGAAACTATTAACAAATATTTATAAATAAAGTACTGCTCAAACATTCTTATTAGTTTCTCTGGAAATCAGTTAACCCATACTATGTTTACTTATTTGAATTATTGTACATGCCTAACTCGTGTGGTTGTGCTGCTGTAATTCTGTCATAGTAACCATGTTCATGCAAATCGATTTCCCCCCTGATATGTTTGCATCATATATTATAAGGTCAATCTGTAATTAAGGGATATAGTATACTCATCCCATTTGTTTAATCAGATTGCATTGATGTATGATAAGTGTTCAGAAGATTCAAGTGAACTTTTATCCACAAATCTGCATTGCGAGACCATCTTTCCAAAAAACATTAGGAGTTTTGACTGAGCCACTGCATGAATAAGTGGAGTCATAAAACGGAACTTTAGGACCTAGACTACGTGTACTTCTTTTGTTTCTATTTCAGCTCATAAAAGGCTGCTATTTTTTCCATGTAGACTTCAGTGCCTAAAAGCAAATTTGTTGAAAATGTTGTGTGAAGGGTTGGATTAAGTTTCGTCTTGTTTTTCAAATGTGTTTTTAGAGATCTCGTATTGAAATGTTCAGGAAGTTTTAATGGATGAAGGATCGGATTACTTACAGAAAACACTGTAAATAGGAATCCCATTTTAATTGATTGTGTATTTAACATCATTCCTTCTCCCATTATGTGTTTTCTTCTTGGTTATGTGCTCTTAGCTTGCTGAATTCTAATACTTGACATTTTGGATGAAAAGTTTTCTGCCTAAAAGCACTTTTTTGGACAAAAATTGCTTATCTTTTTGTATATATAAGGCAGTCTGTGTTTATTATTTTACATTTTTTTAAAACTTTCAGGAGAGGGGTCATGATGTCATAAGTGATAACTACAGAATGCAATAATACTTGGTGGTCATCAAAGTTGGACTGTTTTTGTTGTTAACATAGTTTGAGACTTGAACTATAAGTGATATTTGAACTTTTAACTGTCTATACAGGCTTTCGGTCTCCCATTTTATTTCAAGTTCTGATTTCATGTTTTGCTTATCTAGATCTGTAACTACCTATAAAAGCAACTTTGGCTAGCAGAATCAATGTTCTCACTTCCGTTTCCAAATATTGTAGCAGAGATTGGTATTACAAGTGGTTTTTGCCACCAGTTCTCAAAATTGTACTTCCTTTTCTTAGCATCTCATTTTGCACTCGATCATGTTTGTGCTGCAAAGTCTGCACTATTGTATTGTTTCATTATTTTATGGAGTTACCTGTTTAGATTTTTTCCTTACATAAAAAGGGTAATTTGGTCCTCTCTATCATCTTTTCATGATAGAGTATTATGACATCTTTAGTCTATGTAATTGACTTCATCTAATGAGATCAAGATTGTATCATTTTTAATGAATATTATTCTTTTTCACTTTTTCTATAGTGTGGTAGCTTATAAATCTTATAAATTTCGTTTTGATCGGTTTGTGCAGTTGGCGACCCGTGAAAATGATCCAAATTTTACGAGGTGAAACAAATAATGACCAATACATCAGTGCAATCCCATTTTGTAAACAGCAGAAATTAATTCCTAAATTTTTTGTTAGGGGGCATTTTTAATGTCTGGAAAAATGTTTCATTTTAGTTCCTCCGCCATTTCTTGTCAACATCCAATTGACTTGTTCTAGTTATGTGACATTGGTGTATTTTTTAATAAAAAAAAACTTGTTTGCAGCATCAAAACAAAACCGTTTTATGTCTTCAACTAAGACTTACCCCAAAATTGAATTCAACTTCCCCAATGTCAGCAATAACCCCACTGCTTCAACAATGACAATGATCATGGTTGCACTCAAGAGTAACCCCCGTGCACTTAAATTTGAAAGAACCGATATTGGAGAAGTGTCTCAATTTCTTCCTCCCACAACTGCCTCTACTTTATAAAACTTATATGCATCTTGAATTTATTTATTTATTTTTTTGTTTAGTATAAAATTCAAGATGCATATAAGCTTTATAAACTGTATATAAAATCCCCAAGTTTTAATAATAGGCCACAGTTTCCACCACCACGTTAGTGGTTAGTTTTTTAGAGGGAAATCAATCAACACAAATGCCTACCACTAGCATGTGTCATTTATCCAATGTTTGTTTCCTTCTAATTTAATCAGAGCCATTTACATCATGAACTACTAATAATTAAGATGGATTGACCGAGAAAATTTGTTTCTTTATTGTATACTGTTCTACTGTTCTATAGAAATTATTATATTAAGGAAATACATAACAATATTTACTTGCATGTTGAGCATAAGCACATCAAAATTGGTTTGTTTACAACCTTGATATATTTTTTGGCACTTGCCACATAAATAAGGCTAAAACAAACAAGAATGTACCACATGAAATTACCAATATAAAAATTAGAACTTGTGGTAACTAAAAAAATGAGTCACTCCCAGAACCTAAAATCACTCTTCAACAACATTAACCAGCTCATATTCAACTAAAGAGAGATTGTTATCCACCTTAACCTCAAAACTTGCAGGCTCAGTGACTTCAATGCGCCCCCATTTATCAACTGCTAGCCTCATCGATCCCTTGAACATGTCAACCTTTGCATTCCGTAGAATTAAAGTTGACCCTGGAGTCATGAGATCCACTGCACAACAAAAAAAGCCGAAGTAAATAACTAAACAATGTTATAATACATGAAAATGTGGCATTTAGCAAGGACAACCAAGAGATGTACTATCAAATAAAGAAGATAACATTAGTTTTAGCAAGATTAGAAATTTACTCCACCACCCATCTTTTTCTAAAGTGAATACCGATTAATTCTTAATTATACCAATGTGTATTATCTAAGGCTATGCATATTATCCTTCATGAGAATGAACCCTCTTCTCTCATGTGAACCAAGGGGAGAAAGAGAAACAAAAGGGTTGAAATTTCACAAATATCAATTGGGTCCCTGATAAAATCAGTGTCTATATCACAAGTTAAGAGCTAATAGAAAACTTATTTGAGTCTAACAAAACTTATTCATTTTCCTATGAACTCCAGACACATTTTAAGAGGAGCTTATGAAAAAAAGCTCATTTTAGCTTATTTCAAAATAGCTTATTGAATAAATGCTAATTCAATCATGCTTAATTGGTAATTGGTTTGATTATTCTTTCTTGAACAATATTTAAATAACAACTTCCAAATGATATCTGTGTGGGAGAGGCAAAGAATTTCTCAGGAAAGAAAAATAAAATCAATTCCCAATTAAATATGATTGAATTAACAGTAACAGTCTCAAAAATATAAATTGGATGCATAAATTAAATATAATGAACACAAATCTCGGAAAAACATAAGGTATTACCCTGTTCATTGCGAGCAGTGAAGACAATGGAACCAGTTTCGTCACCAATGACGCATTCAGCGATACGTGAAGGGCGAGCGATGAGACTCGATGACCGATTCCCCTTGTTAGGAACGCTCTTCACCGCTTCGGAGGAAACAACCTTCACAGTTAGAGTGTGACCATTCGTGCCTGGTTTCAACTGCTCCACCTTTATGAACACCGGCTTCCTTTTCGCCACCGTCGTAGCAGTCGTCGCCGGTGGTGTTGCCATGCTTCGCTTTTGAGGATGATTGATTGAATGAATGATGATTGAGACCGTTAAACCCTAACCCTATTCTGTTTTTCTTCCACGGATTTGGGGATTTCGTTTATCTTCTGGGCTTTGCCAGAAAAGAAATTTGGGCTTTTTTTTATGAAGAAAACTATTAATAGGAAATAATTTTCCTTTATGATTTTTCTTTTTCAGTTACTTTATATCCTTCCCTTATTTATTTTTCCTTTATACGTATTTACTTGTAAGTTGAAAACTTGTGACAAATCACCTTCTGAAGTTTTATATCATGTTTTGCTTGTAATTCATACATTTAGCCATTCATATTTGTTGGGATACTTGAAATATGTTATTAGATTAGTCTTATATCGCCTAATATTAGAATAGAGTAGAGTAACCAATGTTATATATTGGAATCAGGTCCTTGTTGTATTATTTCTTGGTAGCCGATCAGCGCTCTCGGGGACGTAGGCACAATTGGCCGAACCCTGTTACCAAATTCTTTGTTTCCTCTATTCTATTTATTGTATGCATTATTTAATTGCTTTGTGACCAAGGATCGCTTCCGCTGCACCAACAATATTGTTCTAACTTTCAAGTAGAGTTATGACTAGAACCATTCTTAATTCTCTCCACCATATAAATTAGAACTTCAAAAGTTTTGGGAAACATTGAGGGTTATCATATCAAAGGTCAGGTATTTTTCATGTATTACTTAAAATTACATATACCTTCCTCGTGATCTAGTGACCTTACTTTATCAAGATTTTGTGTGTAAATCATTAACATGGTGACAAATTCAAGTTATTTATCTCCTAAGAGTTCATCTTGTACATCGATACAAGACAAAATAATGTATGCACGCTTTTAATTACACGGTTATACCTACAATCTTGACAAAGAATATGTTTTGGGAAGTGTATTTTTATTATTTTATTATCTAAGAAAGAAATAGTATAAGAATGTTGTAAAAAATTAATGTGGAAATGGCTTCAAGAAAAAAAAATGCCTATATTATGGCCTTATGGGAAATTATAGATTCATGGATGCATAAGATAGTAATATAATCAACCAAGGATAGTAAGATTCATGGTCCAGACAATTGAATCATTGGGCAAGTATGCGAAATTAGTGAAGTCCATTCTAGTTATACCCACATTATTACAAGTCCTAGTAGTGGAAGAATTATTTCCAAAGTGATAATTTTGCACAATGGATGTGGAGCATTTCTACATATATAAGCATTACAAATGAAAGAGAACGGTTGTAATTATAGATTTTTCCTGTTAAATTGTTCATTATTGAAAAGATAAACTTTCTGTTGTGGGATAATTGGATGAGACATTGTTTATGAACAAGTGGTGTGCCATGATGATAAGAACCCGTTGAAAAAGAAGCAACAAGCTTCCACCTTTTGCATATTTTGCATGATTTATTAGAATATGATCATGATGCAAATTATCAACTGAACAACTTCCTCGCTTAATAAACAATCTTGCACTTAACTGAATCAAACAGAAAATAAAAAGTGACAGATACTCATGACTCAATCTTGCAATTCTTGATCATTTATACATGCAATCTGTTTTCTACAGATATTCAGCTTAGAAGAGACAAGTTCATTTGATATAAAACTTCAACTCTACTTAATACTCTAAAGGGCCACCTCACTTTGCTAGCTTTTCCTTAAACATATATATATGTTATTGGAACTTCACAACTATGCAGGATATGTCATCCTTACTTTTCTTGGAAATAGCCTCTTCTATCAAGTGCTTTGCTGATACTTGAGCATCTTTAATTTCTCTAATAGAGTCCACTGCTTCTTGATTTGACATAACCTGTGTCACCATATTGAATTGAAAGAAACTTGCTAGTCAAGCAAGCTACAAAATGCAATTGTATCACTTTTTTTTCATTCAGTCAATTGACAGTTTCAGATTATCTCTTTTCACTTTGGTCACTATCATGTTTAGGAGCAATAGGCCATTATTATGAATTGGAATAGAAAAGAAAAATGGTGTAAAAACTAATTAACCTTCCATATCCCATCACTAGCTAGAATAATGAATTCTGCATGTTGGTCTATCTCCACTTCAAACACATCAGGTTCTGAACTAAGATGCATCTTCAAGCTCTTGTCACCAAAAGCTCTTGCTACTGCTAACTGTCCATCTACACGAGGGACATCTCCTATAATAAACACAAATTCAAAACTACTCATAAGTTCTGTCACCAACTTTTGTTCATTATTTCTAATTGAAATCAAAATTAATTGTATAGATTACTATAACATATCTACACTATGACCAAGTTAATATAAGCAACAAATGTCAATAAACACTTGCACTTAACAGAATGTCCTTCCAAGTAAGAGTTATAGAATGTTTTTTTACCACAAAATCCAACATCTTAAGACATGAAGAAGAACTCAATTTTACTCAAGTTTTTGAAAACACCTATAAAAAGGTAGCTAGCTACCTGGAATATTTGATACAAAACCACCACGTTTCTCAATAGATTTTTTTTCCTTGCTAGGTTCATGATCAATTGATAATTGCTTGGCTTTTCCATTGTCACAAATAACAGCTCTAGAATCACCAACATTTGCTACTACAAGTTTCTGACCATCAATTAGTATTGCAGTTACTGCTGTTGATCCTCCTCTTCCTAAGATAAGTGCTTGTTCCAGAATTTTATCATCTGTTTCAATATAAGCTCTCTTTACTGCACTTTCTGTTTCAGTCCAGAAATCATGCTGCTTGTAGCAAAAACAAAAATACTCATTACATATTTGAAGAAATTACTATTTTTCATGAAAATGTAACCAAATTAAACTGAAGTATTTATTATTAAAGTTACATTACCTGTGTCAAGATATTTTCAAAAAGGTGATCCTGCAAATAGCTTGCAACATCATGGCCTAAATGACCATCAAATATAGCAAATAAGCCTAATTCTTTGTCCTTTTCTTGCTTAAATTTTGAAACTAAATAATCTTCCATAGGATGGCCTGCTTTTCCCTTCACCAAGTGGAAGCCATGTGTAATATGTTTTGACATTTTGCTTTTTCCTTTTCCTGTGCCTGGACCTGATGTTCCAAACCCTGCTTTGGCCTAGTAGGTACATATGATTAAAGTAAATCTTACACATCTTTTGAAGCTAGGCCCTGGAACTATGTTAAACTACTAATAAGCTAAAAAGAACTTATAAAAATATCATAAGCTATTTTCACAAACTTAAGAAAATAAGTTGCTCTCATTAGCCAATGATTTGGAGCAATTAGCAGTTGGTAGTGACCATTTTGATTAAGTAATACACAAGCAACTCCTTAGGTTCAATGTCCAAAAAAAAAAAAAAGAGGTATTGAGAATCCAGCACAGGACAATAGCCATATTGATCATACTGTTTCTGCTGATGCAAGACACTGAAAACTTTCAGACTTATATTATCACAGAAAATTTAATCATTTATACTTTCTAAGCAAATAAAGGCATGAAAAGAAAGTAACATGGTGAATAGTTGAACACTAATCCATGTATAAACTGAATAAAATAAACCATACCAATACACCCATGAACTTTGTTGTAAAATATATAATGTTTAATTAATTTGCATAAGAAAACCATGTTTTTTCTACTTACCTTCATCTTATGGAGAATTTCTCTGCTAGACATGTTGCTACAATGTTAAAATGATATGTAAGAAGTTGTTGTTGAGAGTTTAAGAGTCTAGAGAGAGGAAAAATTATAATAATTAAGAAATATCTTAGAGAAAGAAAGAACAAGTGTATAAATAAGGGAACTTTGACTTTTTACCACGTGACATGCCCTTAACTTTTATTTTGTAGAACACCTTCTTTGACAAATAACGCGTTATTGCCGACTACCTCTCTATTATTATTATTTTCTAGAAAAAATATATAAATCTATACTACTAATAAAGGCAAAACTTAAAATAACCACCTCATTATGGTGTAATTTCTGGTTTCCAATTTTACCCTTACCATATTTTGATTTTTACAAAAAAATCATATATTTCAATTCATCATCATGACATTATTATATAGTATATACTTATATATTTATCTATACTATATATTTATATCTATACTTCTATACCATATATAAAGGTAAAACCCAAATTAACCACCCAACATGGTGTAATTTATTGTTGCATATTTTTGCCTTCTTTATTTTATAAATTCTACCAAAAATCATATATATCCCAATATTTATCTATACTCAATGCATATTCTATGCTATTTTTAAACAATGCACCATTTTTATATAAATTATATATGTGTGATTATGATTTATTCATCACATATTATAGATTGGTAATCAAAATCAAAATAAAAGAGTTATGATTTTTTTAACCACAAATAAGACGACACATATTATAAATCATAACTTTAAATAAGAATGCGCGTCGGCAGGCACGAAGTGCCTATCGACACGCTAGTTCAAATAAAGATAATATATGAGTTTTATATATTATTATTTTTTATTCATATTAATTAGCATTGTACATACATACTAACATTGTAGATACATACTAACTTACATATATATTATATTTGACAAAACTTAGGTAAAGTACCATAAGTGTTAATGATACTTGTAGCTTATTAGAGGATGACATATGTACATTTTTTTTTCTAATTTCAAGGTAAAAAAATACTTGATTGTAAATGTAATAAATGTTACTTCCTTGAAATTAGAAAAAATGTACACATGTCATCCTCTAATAAGATACAAGTATCATTAGCACTTATAGTACTTTACCTAAGTTTTTTCCTATTATATTCTATTTTCTATCTTATTTTTTCCACCATATATCATTTTGTATTTCTAATTTCACAGGAGTAGAAAACATTTGTACCACTTATATCTTTTCCCCTCAACCAATTCAATAGAGTTTTAAATTTCATTTGTTATCTATTTAATAATAACTACAAATAGTTAGCATATTAAAATATTGGTTTGGTAGACAGAGAAATAATGATTATTGTTTTGGTTTTAGAAAATAAATTCAAAAGCTTAAATTGAAGTGATTATCACTTCAAAATAGTCCAATATATTTTGGATTTTTTTCAATTTTTTATTGGATTAAGGTCTCCTAACTATCATGAAGAAGACCCTGAATAGTTTTATTTTACTAAGTCTTAGAGTAACAATTAAGCCTAAGGGCAATAAATAAAGCTTCAAATTTTGATTGATGTGTAAATGTGATAGATTTGTACAATTAGAGCAAATGTGAATATTTAATTTGAAGGAGATATATATACACGGATTTTATTAATGGGAAATATATTTTGTAAGATTTACATTTATTGCTCTTTTTCACATGGAAGGAAAAAACACCCTTATCCTATAAAGATAGTTTAGTTAAGAAAAAACTATATTTGGGGAATGGAGATTCTCTATCAATGTTTTGACTATTTGTGTGTTCATATTGGTATCTTAAGACTAATTAAAATGTGTTATTTAATTGAATAATTTTTTTATAAAAAGATAATTATATTACTTTATATAATTTGATTAAATAAAGAGTTAGAGACAATAACATATGTGGTTTTTGGGACATGTGATGTTTGTTGTTTATTTGAGAGGGAATTTCTGATTGAATTATTATTACAAGGAGGTAGTTGTACCTTATCACTTTCATGTATGATTTGATATGGATAGAACCAAGTCAATGAAAAGCAGCCACCTGGTTTGGAATTGATCAAAAGGGTGGCTTGAAAAAATAAAATAAAGGTCACTTCATGCTGATTGATGAGGCTACAGTGAACTGTGTAGATTGGTTGAAGCATTCATATTCTATTGTAACTTTTTTTTTGCTATGGAACCATGTTTCCGCTAGACCTTAAGTCAAATATAAGGAAAATACTCATATATGTTGCACAAATGCGCATTTAAGAAAAGGACCCATACTTGAAATCTTATTAATATCAGACATGTTATCTCTTTTTTTTTTAAAAATAGATCCTACCTGTATAATAAAAATATTCATATGTAAGTCATAGTATGAGAAAAATACCAATATAAAAATAGGTCACATTTGATTTTTGAAAAAAAAAATGTGACCTGTGTAAGAAAAATACTCATAAGTAGGTCACATATGGGAAAATCATCCATACAGGAAGATAAAAAAAATACTATTTCACGAAGATTAAAAAATAGGGTGAGGATCTACTTACTCCAAGAGTTAAAATTATTATATATTTTAGCCATTAATTCTAGAAAAATTCAATGGTCTAGATCTATTATCTAATTCAAATCATTGGATTTTCCTATAATTTAAACTTACTTTTAGAGTCGATGAATCTCTCTCCTAGAAAATACGTTACCAAACTCAAATCCCTGACGGAAGAAACCAAATAGGCTCGATTACCGAAGTGGGTTTTTATATGGGCCTGGACCTAGAAATCCAAATTCTCATGTCATTCCAACAAAAAAAAACCCGTTAGTTTCAAACCAATGCAGTTTCCGCGCTTTTGCTTCATTTTCTCATAGCAGCTCCATCTTCAATCTTCAATGGCCACTAACCATCAACACGACCCTCTCTTACCCTTTCTACGGTAATGCTTTTGTTTCTCTTTACACAGATACTAACTAACACACAGAACCACGAAATTTCACATTCTAATCAATTTGTTGCTATTGTATTTTTATTGTGAATTTAGGTCTATCAAGAAAGCTCTAGAAGGTTCTAGTGATTCTGATTCCGATCTCAGTAAATTACTTATATATTGTATCACAAGTTTCAAACACAGCGACCAGTATCGAAACGATGTTAGATTTCTTAAGATTTGGCTCCTCTATGTAAGTAATCCAACCTACCCTATATGCCCATGTTAGGAATCTTGTTATTATAGATTCTGGTGAAAATTGTATGCATTGATTAGTGAATGTTAAAGTTTGGTATGAATCATGGATGAAAGCTTTCTTGATGAAACAAGACGTATGAGAGAAAAAGAAAGCTTAAAGAAGAAAATAATGAGAGAGAAATGAGAAGGAATAACCTGTCATAATTGTGATTACTCATTATTCTTGAATTGAAATGAAATGAATTATGAAAGGGAAAGAAGGAAAAAATTTATATAGTGAAATATAAACCTAACTAATGGACTTAAACTAATTGATCTAAAACAGAAAACATATCTATTTTAACAGTTAACACAACATTGATTAACTTAGCTACATAGCTTGTCTAGCATAAGGCCACTTAAGCAGCTGAACTAGGCCCAAAATAAATTAAAATTTTATTTGTATAGTTAATAATTTACAGTTACTATCCTTATTGTAGGTGATAAATTTTACTCCGATAGTTTGTCTTGTGACCTGTATGTCATGAGTTCAAATTCTGGAAACAATCTCTATGCTTGCAAGATTAGGGCTATTTTCATCTATCCTCTCTAGAATAATGTCCTCGTTTTGGAGATTGCAAATGTAATGTTTCTTCAGTGTTTTTTTAAATGCTCAACTTGGTTCTCTTGGTTTCTGCAGATGGGTGTTAGTGCAGATTTTGATACTGTTTTCAAAGAAATGCTGGATAGTAAAATATGCGTCAATAATTCTTCACTTTATGTGTGGTCTGCTTCTTTTTTTGAATTAAAGGGAAGATTGCGTGATGCCTTCACAATCTATCAGCTTGGCATTTCCAGGTCAGTGTTGCTGAGACTGCTTTTGTTACCTGGTTGTTCTGTTATTGGAAGTTGTGATGTAACAATTTAGGACTTAAGTTTTAGGGTCCATGTTGTATAGGAATGCGGAGCCAATTGAGTGGTTGAAGAAAGCACAGACCTTATTTCTCAGTAGAATTTCTGGAATACAGAATGCTGCTTCAAGTCAGAAGGTGTGCGTCATGGAACAGTTGCTTACAGTTAAGAAATTGTGCCAAATTTATATACTACTTTTCTTTAGGGTTACACCACTTATTTCCTCAACATTGTGTCTGTTCAGTTTTAAGATTTACTAAACACTCTGACTTCATTAGCAATTTAAGAATTCTTATTTCAGATTGATGATAAAGAACACATGAAATTGGTGAACAAGGACATTAATCCATGGGACACCTCCACAATGAATGATCTATTGAAGAAGATAGATCCTTTAATTGCAAAAGCTGATGTGAGACATTTGATAATTTGTTCTGTACATGCTTTGGTTTACTGCACCTGATAAAGATTCACTCCCCTCATGCCTCTTTTAAACACATTTCAGGGGTATTATTCAAGTACTAAACCTTACACAGGAAAAGTAGCCTTATCTACTCTGAAGAATTCATCAAGGAATAAAGTTATAGAGATAGGTTATACTCCTCAAATCTTAATCGTATTTATCATCTAAATATAATTGTGTGACTGATTTCCAACTTTCTTATGTGTACCATCAACCTGAAGATTCTATTTTTATATGCACTTCTTTATGTTTTTGCAGTATGCCTGTGTTTGCAAAGAATTTGGAATATTTGAGATCCATCCCAAAAATTAACTATTATTAACAAGATTAATTTGTCAATAGTAATTTCTGTGTGAAGTTTTGCAAACTGTTTTGCATGTGACGTTCACATCCAGATAACCAAATCAGAAAGCACTCTGTTCATGCCACTAAAACATTATAGTTTAGACTAACATGATGAATTTATATGTTAGATCATAAATATTTAGCAATGGGTCAGGCATATGTTCAATTGAGTTTATACTTCAATTAAATATTTTGCCCTGTATTCATTGCCATAATAACTTAAAATCTCTGTGCTTGAAAAAAAACAAAAAAACACCTTACTATGAAATAAACAATCTTTGTTGATTTTGAATTTTATTACACTTTACCAGTTCATAGTTTCTACATGAACTAGGGAACTGGGTTTATTATTTATCTGATTATCTCTGTAAGCTGCTTCTGGATCTAGAAGGTTCAATTTATTTACTAAGAGAACTAATGCTCCTGATTGTCCTTATACACATTGACATCCAAAGGTGGAAACAAGTACCATATCAAGGGTTGTGCTGGACAGGGTGGTTTTGCTCAAGTATATAAAGCATATGTCAATGGTGATCCTGATGATCTTGTTGCATTAAAGGTGTTGATGACCTTTCTATATCATTTTTCTCTCAAATGTAGGCCAATAAGCTATAGTACTATCTCACCAGATTGTATTTTGGACCTTAAATGGCAGATACAAAAGCCGCCTTTCCCTTGGGAGTTTTACATGTATCGTCAGCTTGATATGCGAATTATAGGCAGAGAAGTATGTCAATTTCTATTACACATCAATCTCTTTTTATGAACATCTTATTCTGAATTCTCTGACATCTCACTTTATTAGAGGTTAAGCTATGGTTTGGCTCATAGAGTTCATCTATACTCTGATTGTAGCATACTCATATGTGATTATTTAGCTCATGGAACGCTTCAGGTCTGTCATTTCTGTTGATTTCCCTTTGTATCTCGTTCAACTTCAACATGCTGTAATATTAATTTTCACTTATAAATATTATGTAGGACGCCATAAACTCATATGCGGTCATAGGAAAATCCATGGAAGAAGTGTTATGTATTTATTACACTACAGAAATGTTACAAATGGTTGAAACTATGCATGATGCTGGCTTGATTCATAGTGATTTCAAGCCTGATAATCTGCTTATTCGCTATGCTAGGTAAAATTATGCTTCCGTTGTGGATCATGCTCGACACTTATTTTAACAAACTTTGTGCAATTAGAATTATAGTACTTCATTTTTCCACTATCCTTTCCAGTTGTCCATCTGTCCCTTTCCTCAATTTGTTTGTACCTAGCAAAATTGTAATTGTAGTTGTTTCCCCACTCTTAATTTATGAGGTCTTGATTAATTTATACCAAGAAGGCAAGAACAGCCATTGCAAATTTGTTTCCATAATTTATATGAACTAGGGATTTTTCCAAAATCCATTAGTTTCCGTCTTGTTATTAAATGCTTTTATATTTGTTCTTTAGTACGGTAGAGATTGGGCTGAAACTGCTGAATCTGGACGGATGTTGATTTGGAAATGTCTGGGTGGGTACCAGTAAAGGCACTTTAACGCTCAAGTCAATATATGTGAAGATATGTAGAAAAATAAGGATGCAAGAGTATATGAGAGAATATTAAGTGTAAACTTCCTTATGAGAGGTTTCTTCTATTTATAGAGGAGTTGAATATGGAATATTCTCTGGTAGATGATGTAGCCATGATAAACCATCATGTCATGTCACGTCTGCCTCAGACAAGCATGATCCGCTTTATTCATGTCAGACGATCTTAACATGCCCGTACTTTGGCTGATACAATGCTTTATCTAAGGTATGTCGTTTTGTTGTCTGCCCCGACTATATAGTTGTATATTAGGTCTGTCCTCGTTACATGACAGAGGGAGAGGATAGTCCAGTGTTTAGACGACGTGTTCAGCTCTGTAGCACTGCGTTGTTCATGCAATGTGACAGTTCTGTAGTAGAGGTCTGTGTTGTTCAAGCGACTTGACAACCTTGTAGCATAAGCATGTGGTCCCGTAACTACTAACCAGGCCATGTTCCATCATTGTCGTCCTTTGTCTGACTAGACTTGCTGTTCGGACATGATCGATGACTGTATGATCCAAATGTTATTTGTCCGGTATTTGGCTGTGACCTACATAGATTGGGAGGCTAATGACGTGTCTTGGAACCTGGATATTGCGTGGGGTTTTATGATGGCCCCCCACCATATCAAGTAGAGTATCATATGCTGGGGTTAACATTAAAAGCATCATTGATAAACAAGGCTTGTAGTATCTAGTGATAAAGAAAAACCTACATGAAGGTGTTTTAAATTATTTGAAAAATAAAATTTATATTCAAATGCGTGAGTTCTTTTGTTTATTGAATGCTTATATGATGTGATACATACGTTCTACTAGAGTATTAATAGTTACGGGTTGTAGCAAATTGCTTATATGATTTGTATTTGCGGATGGTCTTCATAGTTAATAAGTTTAAGTTACTTTCTATTTTGCAGGGGTGATCTCACAGAAGATGGTTTCTTGGACCGAAGTGGTTCTTGGCGTGATCAGGTCAGTTTTCTCAGTCCCAGAAATGCAAATAAACTTATTTTTTGTTTTCATTATTACCCATTTTTTATCTTGCAGGGTCTTTGCCTTGTTGACTGGGGACGAGGGATTGATCTGCATCTCTTTCCAGATAACACAACGTTTAAAGGAGATTGCAGAACTTCTGGTTTTCGCTGCATTGAGATGCAAGAGGATAAGCCATGGAAATTTCAGGCAAGTCATTTCTAAAATTACACTCCAAATAAATACAATGGTGTTCACTATTGACTGCATTTAAAGGTCCCTTCTCTATCAATTGCCAACAGGTAGACACATATGGCCTTTGTGTTGTTGTCCATATGATGTTGCACAATTGCTATATGGAGGTTGTCAAAAAAGAATCATCTGATGGGGTCTCCGTGTATCTTCCCAGGCTACCCTTTAAACGGTATATTCCTCATTTTAGTCGTATGCAATTGTTACTTCTGTTCTACTGCCTCTGTGATTTGTTGTCAAGGGAATTGTTGTGTGGAAATGTGGTAACTTTCCAGTTTCCAGGTTGCTAGATTAAATATGGAAACTTAATGCCACAACAGAAGCATTTTTCACCCTTCCTTTTGGTTTAAACTTCTTTTCCATTCTGATATTTTGCTTGTTGAAACACATAGTTACTGGAACATTGACCTGTGGAAGAATTTCTTCACCAAGATGCTAAATCAATACCCTGGCAATGATGATAGAAGATTGCTGCAAGAGTTGAAGAAGTCTTTCCAAGACTATATGAACTCTAATCCCCAGCTTGTGAAGAAACTAAAGGAGTTACTAGCCAAGCAAAGGGCTTCCTTGTGTTCTGCCTAGTGTTTTTGGGATCACTACATATCCACTTCCATATTCTGCTAATCTTATTGCGTAGGTAGTTTGGGCTATTCTCTGGAATTTGACCTTTTTAAATAAGGGTGTACATAGATTTGTAAATGCAGAGTGTCTTGTATGCAGTTAAGACAGTTTTATATTGTAACGAGTTCATTATCATTAGGAAGTGTATCATATGCAAAGCTACACAGCATATATGAATGCTTCTGAGTTGTTTAAAAATCTCCAAACATTTTGGGTAACTTATATGACACTTGGATAAGTTTCAGATCATATAATGATGTTTCAGTTATGGCTTGAATTTCTGATATTAGACTATCTTAACATGTCAACATTGCTGGAGGGAGCTAAGAACATAAGCATAATGTTAACCAATCAAAAGATATATGATCCTGCTGATGTCAACAATCGATAGTTCAGGTTTCTACCTAGGAATGTTACTAAACCACCTATCTACTTTAATAAAAAGTATAGGAATGATTTTTCCTGAGTAGTTTTTTTATAACAAAAAATGAGGTTGGACAAGGATATAATTAATTGCGCTTTGACTGGCATATTAAACTCCAAATTTCTTCATTAAATCTGATACTATAAATTAATATTTTAATAAATAATTTTCTTAATTAATTTGCGTTTTGACACGGCTTTATGTCTTAAGTGTGATCTTAAGTTTGATGATTGATTTTCAAGAACATTATTTCAGTAATTATTGGTATAATATTAAATATATATTTTTAATCTTCTGTGATATGAGATTTGGACATGGTTAATCACTTAATTGGGACGCAGAAACAATTTGTGGAATTTTGTTTGAAAAAAGCAGAAAAAAATAAAGGTCAAATTAGTAATTAGAAATAAAACCCTAGTCTCGTTCGTGCTCCCATTTATATTCAATCATTTCCTTTACTTTACTTCACTCACTCACTCACCCACTCATTCACGATCTGAAGCACCATACTCTTCAGGTATCACTTCTTTTCCATCAACACTTATTTTTCTTCACTTTCACTCTATCTTTTTCACTTTAGATCGGTTTCTCTTTTTAGCGATATTCCATTTTCTTACCTAATCGAGCTCAATTTGTTTGTGTTGGTCAATGAGCTGAAAACTAGAATCGATTTGTAACTTGTGCTAGGTTAACTATTCTGGATTTCTGTAGTACTGTTGTTTACTTAATGCTTTGTCAAATACTCAAATTATGCATGATTAGGTTGACTTTATGAAGTATTGATGTGTTACTATAAAGAGGAAAAAATGTTTTAGTTTAGCAGTTTCGAAGTGTATTTTCGATTTGAGTTGTAACTTGATTGTGGATGCATTTGTTTATATTTCAAAATAGTATATTTGTGCACTATTTATATGTTTATTGTTTTTATAACTTTGCTGCCATTGAATATTTGATATTGTCATTATTAAAAATATTCACAGGTCACAAAACTTGACTACAATCATGGCTGATGGACCGCAGCATCCATCGGTGGTTCAGAAGTTAGCTGGACACTCTTATCTTGTGTCCAGGCTTAGCCCCAACTTTAATTCCAGGAATTATTCGAATTATGGTGCTTGCTTCAATGGAGGTGTGCAGCCTTCTGGTTTGGCAATTGTCTCACCCGTTTGTTCCATTACCGTGCCTGCTCCAGCAGAGAAAGGTGCAGCTGGATTTTTGGTGGATTTTCTGATGGGAGGAGTGTCTGCTGCTGTATCTAAGACAGCCGCTGCTCCAATTGAACGTGTTAAATTACTTATCCAAAACCAAGATGAAATGATCAAAAGTGGTCGGCTATCTGAGCCATATAAGGGAATTTCTGATTGCTTTGCTCGAACCATGAAGGATGAGGGTGTGATTGCTCTTTGGAGAGGAAATACTGCTAATGTTATCAGATACTTTCCTACTCAGGTCATAATCTAACTGGTTCTTGTGATGATTTTATAGAGTTCTATAGATGATTGCCTTCATTATACTCTCTCATTCAAGTTATACACGTGGTAACAACTTTTCGTCAAAAGTGGAGAAACTGTTAAAACTAGAAAATGTGGTGTAGCTTTGTATTGTTTAAACTTTAAACATCTGACATCTTGTTTTATTGTTTTGGCAGTCATCTTTTTATAATGCTTGAATATACTTTTGCTTTGCTTATATTTCTTTGCACACCCTATAAATAACTCGATGTATGCTGTATCGTGCAAGTTTCCTCTAGATCTTTTCTGTAACATCAAAACATACTTCTTAACAAAAACCCTTCATGCAACACAATGATTGCACATTTGTAGTTTCCTTTAAGTGTTGTTCTTATTGCATTATATTTTTTTTCCAGATTTGCTAATATTTTTTAAGAGCAAGGATTTTAGATAATGTGTTTGCTCTCTTGCTATTTACATCCCTTGGCAAAAGCGACATTATCGTTTTTTATTTGGGTCACGATTAATATAAATGTATTTATGGTGTTTGACTGTGGGTTACATCCCTTGACAAAAGCAAAATTTTCCTTCTTTTATTTGACTGTACGAATGCTTTGTGCTTGTAGTCAGTAGTGTGCTATCACATGTGCCGCTGCATCATTTCACGACAATCCACTGTGCTCTGCTTGTTCTTGAACTCCCATCTTTTCTTATTTTGTTGTCTTGCTTTATGCTTTGCAGCCCACCATTGATTTTTACTTCATTTGTATGTATATAATTTTTTTGTTCCTTATTTTTCTTCCTGTTTCCTGTGTACTTCACAGTGCACATCCTTTTGGCATCATCTTCCTTGATTAGCTGGTTAGTTATGTCTTGGGTTCATGGTTACTGCGTCTGTCTGTATTCTATACTGTACAATTGATTATTAATGATTAATGATCTAATGCCTTTGATTTTGGGTATTTTTATTTCCAGCATAAGTGTGGTATAAAGCTATAAATTATTTACATTTTCCACCTAACCTAGAGTATAGCAACCATCCCCTAACTTGCTATCCTGCTATGATCTTTTTGGGATTGGCCGTTATGAATCTCTATCTGGGATTGACTACATAGGTTGGATGTAAATGTAATTTTTGGTGATTGACTGTGGGTTTTGTAGTTTCTCTGTTATTTCTCTAACTTCTAATTTCCGCTTTTCCTTCTAGGCTTTGAATTTTGCATTTAAGGATTACTTCAAGAGGCTTTTCAACTTTAAAAAAGACAGAGATGGCTACTGGAAGTGGTTTGCTGGGAATTTGGCTTCTGGTGGGGCTGCTGGGGCTTCCTCCCTCCTATTTGTCTATTCCTTGGATTATGCTCGAACACGTTTGGCTAATGATGCAAAAGCTGCAAAGAAGGGTGGAGGGAGGCAATTTAATGGTTTGGTTGATGTTTACAGGAAAACCATAAAGTCTGATGGTGTTGCTGGCCTTTATCGTGGGTTCAACATTTCATGTGTTGGAATTATTGTGTATCGTGGTCTATACTTTGGAATGTATGATTCTCTGAAACCAGTTGTTTTGGTTGGTGGAATGCAGGTATGTGCAAAATTTGAATTTGAACCACGGTTGTGTTAAATGATGCTACTCTTTACCTCAATTCAATATAGATTTACTTTTTATAAGCATAATGTTATAGTTAACTTGATACCAACTACATGAATTTTCATGATTGTGTCCTACTGTCCTTGAAATTTATCAATGGGTCTAACATATGTTAAAAATGACATAGTTAGAACTTAGTATGCTGGCCTAGATTCCGTACTATATTTAGCATTCGATAATAATGTTAGCATTTAGTCAACTGCATTTAGCAATGCCTACCTACACATAATTTCTCAGAAAGACTATATCAACACATACTATCCATCATGACCCCCAAACTTAAATTAGACTGTGTTTGCTATAACATTTTTACCACTATTAACTTTTTTACTCACTCTGATTTTCCTGTTAACAGGATAGTTTCTTTGCTAGTTTCCTTTTGGGATGGGGAATCACAATTGGTGCTGGCTTGGCTTCTTATCCCATTGACACTGTGCGTAGAAGGATGATGATGACTTCTGGAGAAGCTGTGAAGTACAAGAGCTCTTTGCATGCATTCCAAACAATCCTTGCAAATGAAGGTGCCAAGTCACTCTTCAAAGGTGCTGGTGCAAACATATTGCGTGCTGTAGCAGGTGCTGGTGTGCTTGCTGGTTATGACAAGCTGCAGCTCATCATGTTTGGAAAGAAATACGGTTCTGGCGGTGGCTAAGATGCAGATAATGACGATGATAATTCCCTCAGACAGTTATGTTTGTTGCCCTTTCATTTAAATAATTTTGGATGAAAAATGCTCTTTATGTTTCTCAGAATGACTTTTGTTATTTAGAAACTATTATAGTTTTGCAAACTTGATTGTTTTTACTTGTATTGAGGTTTAAGACCCTGCATTTTTAGTCACCCTGCTTGGTTCAAATAATTACTACTATCGTTTTTATTGTTCATGCTTGATTGAATGACTTAGATGATACATTCATCCTAAAGCAGCTTTGAGTGATTCAGGTTCTTGGAAAGTATAGATTTGTTTAGTCTTCCTATTGATTTTAAGACTTAATAAGTTCCCATGGTGATTCATTCCTCTTTATGTAAATAGCGAAATCGTATATTTACTTTTTTCCAACTATAGAAACAAAATGCAAACAATGGGTCACAATTATAAAAGTATTCATTTTCTCAAATCAAACAAACCTTAACGGGATGCATTAATAATAAGAAAATGCTAGACAGCTAAAACATTTTGTTGGTGAAAATGTGTTGGTAGTGTCATTGTCCATTATGTTGCTCAATTATTTGGTTTATACAAGTGATCTTAAACGAATCAGGAAATCAAAGCTGTGGAGTTGGTACCTGAACACTCATGATTTTTGGACGTAGTAAGCAAATAATATACCTTCATTCATTGAAGTATAAGGGTGTGTTATTGACTTGAGTTTCTGAGTGGAATGAAGAGGAAAATGTTTGGGAGACATGAAATATACTTTTCTGGAACCTTAAGAGAAACTTTTGGCCTTTTCAAAGGATCTAATTATTGTCTGATTGCTAAAAAATTATTCTATCATATTTACAAGACTAAAAGAAGTATCAAAATTTAGCATTACTGAAATGTTGTAGTTATTTCAATGATATACCATTTATAGAAAAGACCTGAATTATTGGTAAAGTTACTTCAGTAGAAAATTACTTTAAAGGATAAATTGCACTTAATAATCTTGAGGTTTATTATAATGAAACAAGCACCCCTTTAGTTTCATAATGAAAAAAAATCTCTCTTTTAATCAATTATGTCACAACGCTGTGAGACAGCACAATGCAAAATATGGGAGATCACTGTTGTCTTTTAAACTAGAGGGGGTGTCCCACAAGACTAAAAAGTCAAAAGTTCGATTCCTGTAAGAGACACTTGTTGGAATGGGCAACCACACAATCAAAAGAAATTAATTCCTTAGTGAAAGAAACCTTCAGTAGTACCCAAAAAAAAACTAGAGGGGGTTCCATGTCACTGTAACAAACCCACCCCAAGGTGGTGAATATATTTTCTAACTTAAATTCATAATTAGATTCTCGTAGGTCCCTATAAAATAGTGTCAAACAGTGAACCTTTTTATTTGAAACTATAGACCCTTCCATAAACCCCATGAACAGTGAAAGTTTATAGGGACTTTTACAATGATTTAACCTAAATTTTTATACAGATATTATAGGAGAAGATCGGTGTCCTTTGCACAGTTAGACATCATGGTAAAAGGTTGTGTAGAAGTGGAAAATAAACGGATGCACAGAGAATGGAATGAATGCCAAAAGATTATGTTATGGAAACTATAATGTATAACATTATTGATTATTGATACATAGCCAGTAAAATTTTGAAGGAATAAAAAACATTACTAACATAATCAGCTACAAGCCAATGCTGCAAGATACAATTATGAGAAGAATTATACTGAATATGGATTCTATCCCAACCTGCAAAACACAATTAAAAGTCAGATTTTGTAAAATGCAACCTAAATACTTAGTTAAAATCATGTTACATATTGCCATTTGAGTCAACATAAGGCAATCAAAGAGTAGAAAACCAATAAATAATTCTTCATTTCAACTTTAGGCATGAATCAAGTGGTAAAATTGAAATGAATAAAGGCCATACTCTTAGCCATCTAGAATCAGGTGGGAATATCAAATTACAAAATTCTGTGAAAAGCTAATAAATACTCAAACCAAACAAGCATATGAATGTCAGTGGTTTGTATTACCGAAATTATCAAGTTGGGCGGAGTCAGTTGATCCTATTGGTATGAACACGGTGGAAATGTTTTCAGACTGGTGGAAGCGAGCGCCGACAAGTTGGGCACTCCATCTTTATATCCATCCATCTTTGCAAACAGCCAGAGTGGAAAAAATGATCACAAGGCGTTACCTGTGGAAGAGTTTGTGCATTGGACTCAAATCCAGATTGTTAATATTTATTCGAATAGACAAAGGTTTACATTCACATACCATGCAATCATTAGACCGCTGACTAAGATCAACGCCTGTCATGCAAATAACACAATCTACAGCATGACTTGTATTTTGAGCAAACCTCCTATAATAGCTGTATTTCTCAGGTAGAATCTGGAAATCATGAAGATATAGTTTGATTGAGACAGAAGTGATATGTAAACCCGGGAGCACAGAATCCAAAACAAAGTAATGCCACGTGATTGTGCCCGTAATGAAACAAAATAAAAAAAGTAACCAGTACCAGGGAGCAAAGTATCAAAATAAAGAATAGAGCTAATACACATAGGATGTCTAGCCAATGCTTCAAGGAACCTCGGTTACACTATAAGGTAATCAGCAAAACTAACTCCAATTTAAAAAGAATTGGATGGACTCAACTGAATATAAGTGGTTACAAGGTACCAACCTGGTGAGGAATGAACCAACGGGACCCAAGATAGTGCTGAAGTAGAAGAATTGTGGTTTGAAGTCCAATAAATACGGTCAAATAGACGCACCACCTCTGGTCTGCTTCTATCCGTATAAAGTTGTTAGGACAACCGAAAATATATAATGGGATTGCTAGCCGAGTAACAGTTATGCCTATGATATAATGAGGATGCAATGGCTTGCGTGAATCACGAACAACATTGGTGATTATCTGAGGTATCCAGAAGGAGTATACGAGAAGAAGAATAAATCTCATATAATAATGGAATTCATACATGAGCAGAATGCCTCCCAAGAGGATCCCATCTGAAAGAGAAGTTAAACAGTTAGATCTGAGCCACACTTCTTCATAAGGAAATCTTTGCACCAATTGAAAAAATGGAAACATATGGCGTAAGTTATCTGGCAAGCTTGAACACTGGAGCGGGATAGAAAATATTTGGATATGGACATTCTAAGAATCTAGTGTACAAAGGTGGGCCAGTCCAAATAAAAATAGATAATCACTATACTATGTGCATTTGCCATTCAATAATGCTTATTTTAACATGATTACCCTTGGCTCATGCATGCTATAAGTTCATAGGTTCATGTTGGCCTAAAAGCAAATATAATCAATAATACCTGAAATTCATAGATAACAAAACAGCATTTCAAAGAGTCATTCAAGTATAGACAATTAACCGACACTTATTCTATTTTTATTTATCCCAATAATACTTTCAAGCAGACAACATAGTTTTTTTTATAAATAAAAAACAATTAACCCAAAGTTGGGCAGCATATAAGAAGTACAGCGACTATTACAGCTAAATCATTAAGGAAATATCAGTGTGATCATGGATCCCATGGAGCCAATCATGGCAAACCACAGTGAAGAAATATGATTGCAGTGGAAACTTCAATTCAAAATGAGTACTTACAGAAACGGCTGTATAAAACTGAAAGCTCACGTCTCATTGTCTCCCAACCTTCACCGTTACTCAAAGGCCTATTTGCTTTCCAGATGGCAAGGAGATATCTCATCTCAAATATTGAGAAAACCACAAACTTGAAAAATGCAGCAGTTGCAAAGGCATTAAATAATGATTCTGGATGACAGGAAGTAACAACAGTTACTCAGCAGACAATCTTAATAAAGGAGAATAATCAATTTTCTGTGAACATTTTAATATATTTATAATTTTTTTATATTAAAATGAAGGCATAAAAATTGAACCTACGATGTTCTGCAAACTAATTTATAATCTTCGAACCCCATATAGGCCAAAATATAAAAAATTGCTCTTCTGACAAGGCACAGATTTAAAGAACCTGTAGTAAACTTTTTTGGTGTGCTCTAGGAATCAGATGTTGCAGACAATTTTAAATCTAGAGATTCAGTTACACATGAAAATATTAGATTGAAAGATGCTAAGTCGTATGTAGACAGCTTCTGAGTATCCAACTATAAATCTCCAACAACTATGGTGTTCAATGTCAAGATTGATATCTTCTTTTTATGGGTCATGCACCAGTGTTTTTGTGTGCGTACACGATATATCAGTGTGAATTAACAAGGCATAGATACAACTACCATTATGGCCAAACAACAAACTAAGGACACAGAAAATTAATTGAGGCCATCTTCCAATTAGAAAAGATCACTTTGTATTTTATCTCACCCTCAAACTCTACATTCATACCAGATATATGTTTAGCAGGAAGGAGAGAGAAATGTCCATTGAGCAACCACAAGTGATTAGATGAAAATTTCAATTTTGTAATTGAAAAACTTACCAACTAGTATTCCTGCAGTGAGATGTAAAAGGCAAAGATAAGCATCCATTATAGCTTGCTGACCAACCATTAATATTGAAACCTTAGCAGCCCCCTGCACATGTATATCTGAATCATTATCAAATTCTATAGTCATACATTTATAAGATTGTTTGTTGTGTGATCTAGAGGTCATGGGTTCAAATCCTGGAAAAAGCCTCTTCGCTTGTGTGAGTAAGGCTGCGTACATCTACCCTTCCCAGACCCCCACTAAATGAGAGCCTCATGCACTGGGGCGTTTTTTGTATGTATTTATGAACTATAAAGTAATAAAGGATAATGGGAAAAACATTGTCTGCTACTTTCATCAAATTTTGAAACAACTTATATCAGTTCCATTCATTAAATCTATAACGTAAAATTTCATACGAAGTTCTGAAGTGAATTCTTACAGATTGAGTGTTGCTGTGCTCCATCTGCCGAATCAATAGAAGAACTTGCAAGAAAGAGATCTAGTATATGCATGTTAAGGAGCTCACAAAGTAATGGATCATAAAAGTCTTAAAGCTGAAAGAATGCTAATGATCGAAGGATACAAAAGTAACCATCAACGTGTAGTTCACTGCTTTATTATAGTAAGCTTCAACATTAACAGATGATGCATTTAACTGTAAAAGAGAGAAGCAGTCTCCATCATCATCCACCGACGGACTCTCCATTAACCCTTCTAGGTGAAAAGAATCATGCCCCCCTTCTATAAGAATTACATAACAAACTGGTCAATCACAGGATAAAAACATAAAACTTTCAACAATTACAAGAATACACTAAAAAAACAATAATTCCTAGTAAAATTATTGTGCAGTTAATATGAATATTTATAAATAATCAGCAATTTTAATATTAAATGTGATCAGAAGTTTCCTGTTGCCACTACAACATGGCCAATGAAACTTCACTTTTTTAACAAAATAAGTTATATATTACAAAGAAGAGAGAAAGGGTACAAGTCAGAAGGATAAGCAAGAAGCAACAGAAAATATTCATACGCTGAGAGAACTCAAGTACCATGTTTTGATGATTGCATGCGTGAAACCTGTGCGGCAATTTCAACATTACAATGTTTTTCCAAGTCATGCAATGGAGCTATAGTAATGGCAAACAGAAATAGCAAGTCAATAGTATAACATGAACCAACAAAAGAAAAAGGAAAAAATTCTTCAAATTATAATAGAAAATGAAAAGCATATAAATTACAAGATTTTCTTCTCCACATCTTATCTCGCGAAGATTCTTGGAATACTTGAGATGAGAAAACTCCAAGCTGCATACAGAAAGCCACATAATGAGTACTTTGAATGCTTGCTTTACTCCCAATATAACAAAGACCATATTTCTTTTCACATATCCATAATGAAGATCTGGTAGCTAATACTCTCCCCAAATGGAGACATGTAGAAGGTCTACAACCTAAGTGTACAAACTAAGGTACTAAAAGAATATAACTGTCATAAGTATCTGTATGGATAAGAAACACATCAGTATAACATACTCTAATACCAACAAAGCAAAGAAAGCACTAACTAGCAAGCTTATGACACCAGATAAAATCAAGTTCATGAAAAATATAACAAAAATTTGGATACCAACATCCGTAGTACTCGATGAAATATTAATTCTACAGAATAATAAACATTTTATTGATCATCAAAATCAGATGTGATGTTAATGATTATTGTATACTATAGAATCAATACCATATGTGAACAATTAACTATGTATCTAGAAAGATGAGATACCAGATGATATGGATTAGATAAAAGATAATCATCATCCTGACTCAACCCTCCCTCTTTTCCACTGCAATAGGAGAAAGCAAAAAAATATCTTCAGCAAATTTAGATAGTGTTGACCTTACTATCTCTATTTCAATTGTATATAAAATTTGATAATCCAATAAAATGTAACGCAACTTGAAAAACTATAGTCTAATCATTCCCAATCAGCTTAGTCACAACAAGACAGAATTACAAAGTGTATGGAAAGGTGTGTGGATATTAAATTCAAAACCGCTGATACATAGATTAGCGATATATGGCATGTCTTAAGCACTCTGATGATTTGGTCTTACCTGTTGGCTATCATTCGAATCTGTCTAAAAGGCCATATATATACACCTTCTATTCTGATTTGGGCACCACCAACATTGTATTCTTTGTCGAACACATCATGGAATATAACAACCCCCTGACAAAACAGCATGAAAAAGAGGAATAATTTTGTTGTTGTATAATTATCATTTGTCAGAAACTATTTGGATTTCGCAAGACTGTAAATCAGCAAGTTTTCACTAATAAAGTGACATATGATTCCTTCGTGCAATGAAAGCATACTAATGTATTTAGTTTTATGATATACAAAATTTGGTATTCAGCTCTAGATTGATTTATGATAAATGCATAAACATATACGAGAAACATTAACATAAAAACAACATCAAAAGAATTTGATTCAGCAACAGTGACAGACACAGCACAAAATATGATCCCTAGCAGCTTTAGGATATATACAGATTATTATCCTCTGTAACCCAGAAATATGAATACAGGTAGAAGTCCAAATATGTATAAAAGCTCATAATTCCAACAGAACAGACTCTGATCTAGCTAGAGATGTGGTTTCAAGCCATGGTATAAAAGCATTTGGTTAGTGTTTAGACTGGGTAAGGTCCAACAAATAAATTTTAGTTGTTGATGATATACAGCAAAACATCCAACTTTTTAATGCATTCCATTTTATACTAAGTGTTAGAAAGTTAGGGCTTTTCATGAGTGAGGTATCTTGTTAAGGTAGAACTACGAATTATTATTGGGTTGCGATTGTGGCAACAAAAACAGAACAACATGATATATTTTGCATAATTCTTCAGTAAAGAGGAAAAGTTCCATTTAAACTCCACCGAATTTAAGAAACTGCTGAAATCATTGATATTTTCAACACCTCACCTGCACATAATGTACACCAGTTATCTTTGTGGGTGTACTAGCCAACTCAATGACAGAATTTCCATTTGTTTTTCTGATGTCTGGAAATTTGGAAGAGCCATTTGCGGTATCTAGAAATTTCCAAGTCCCTGCATTTGAGATCATACTATGACAAATTTAGAAACTCGTTACATAATAAATTAGTACACAAAGTTTATCATGGGAAGTGTCCTACTTTACACCTGAATCCCCCCCCCCCCCCTCATAAGGACAATTTGATCAATGAGAAGGATAAGCTCATTCAAAAACTACTACATTTACATACAGTTTGATCCAAATCTACTAGTCAAAGCTAGCATGTGTAAAGAATACCAACCTCTATATGTTCCGGTTATGTTCCATTGGGAAAATGGACCTAAGTCACTCCCGTCTCTTCTTGAAAAAAGCCACTGAAAGAAGCAATGTCAATACATGCAAACTAATCAATTCTCCTTCAGTGACATTTTGTCAAAATCAATTCAAAAGTGAAAAATTAACGTTTTATCTTTAATCACAAGCCACGGTATTTAGGCAAGTTAGATAACAGAAACACATGAAGTGAAAGTTCTCAGAGGAATGCCAAAGGTCTTGCAACAAAAAATTACAGAAAAATTACTTAGTCCATTACAATAAAGTAATAAAGTTAACTGTAGATGATCTAACTTGATTTATTGTGCTCTAGCTATTTCTAAATGCAAGTTCTGGAAACATGGGGGCAACTTCAAAATCTGAAAGCAAATACCTATGTGCAAATGTCTTCAAGCTCTTTTCCCAAACCACATTGTTATAAATTGTCTAACCAAACTGTAGTTCACAACCGCAATTGAGTTCGCAGAGTGAACACACTTGCGGTAAATGCAAGATAACCACAACAACAATTAAAACCATGCCAAATTTCATACTTTCACACACACATACACACATTTAATTAATCAAAAGTAAAATCAAGACAACACATGATCAACTATAAGTCCCAATATAGAAGAATAAAACATGTTCAAATTCTCAATCTGCCTCCACAACTATAGCATATTCAATAAAACAAAAAATGAGTGAAATTGAGTAGAATTTGATAAACAAACCTCATCGCCCCATGAGCCAATTCTGTCCCTTAAGGGTCTCAAACCCACCACAGGACTAAGAAACAACAGAAAAACACAACACCCAAATGCAATCCTCCACTTAACCAACCAAAGTTCTAACCTTTCAACCATGTCAAACCCCAAACATACCATTTCTCATGAAAACAAAAAATATTCAACCGCAATTCAACGATCCAGATGATTATAATTAAAACCCAACATAGGAAAAAGGTTAAGAAAGGAAAAGAGTTGCTTCAAAAGAAGTCAAACGAGATGTTGATCAGAAATTGAAACTAAAAAATATAAGGTTGCAACAATAATATTATAGAGCTAACTTTGTTTGAATTAAAAACTAAAAAATAATTGTGGGTTAAGGTAGAAACAGTAGTTGACCAGGTTCGCTATGCATCAAGTTTTGTTGAATGGAGTTTTTATGTAGCACTGAGATATTTTTATTAACAAGTTTTATATCTTAAAACCATATATTTTGCATAAAAATGTTATAGATATTTAAGATTTTGTTAATCGATAACGTTTATATCGGTTTTTTAGATGTGTTAGTATTTTTCATAACTCCCTATTGTTTTTCCAAACAAATCCCTATCCTACACTCATCTCTTGATTTTTTCTATTCCGATCAGATTTTTTCCAGCGTTTCTTTTTTTAATGTTCCCAAATGTGGGTATTAGTATTGTTTAAATATAAGACTATGGTGAAATTTTGTCTCATAAGAAAATATTTTAATATATTGATGAGGGTTGAATTTAGTTTTGTTGAATTGTTTCTTTTATATTTATTAAACAATGTTACTAGGACTTGTTATAACGACTCAATCTTTCTTTTTATCTTTTTTATTTTCATTTTCCCATCTTCTTCATTTCTTCTTATCTTTCTTTATTTACACTATGTACACACAAAATAATTTGGGTTAAATATTTTCCCCATTTTCCTCTAACTACTCATTGCCCTAAATACATCAGGCTAATTATGATGAGTGTTAGTCTACCATTGTAAAACTTTGTTAGATCCCGGAAAAACTAAAAAAGTTAATACTTTGATTCCTGATAGTAATATTTGTTAAGAATGACAATCACACACCGTATAAAAAATTAGTTTATATCTAAAAGGTAATGGAATGTCATTGACAGTACCAAAAATACTAATTAAAATGACATGATAGTGGACACTTCCCAAAAAAACATCTTTAAAAAAAAGTTAATTACACCGACACTCCCTGAGTTTTAGTGAAATTACACAAACAACTCCTCCATTTTTTGTTCTTCCACGAACCATCTCTTCCTCTTACACAAATCACCCCTAATTTTATACATATATTACACTCACCACCCCTAATGAGATATAAGTGTAATATTTTAAACAAAAAAAACGTGTGATGAGTGTAATTAAGTTAAACAAAATATTACACTTATATCTCATCGTGAGTGATCAGTGTAATGTATGTACAAAATTAGGGTTTGTGTAATTCCACTAAAACTCATAGGGTGTCAGTGTAATTAACTCTTAAAAAATAATAAATTCTTTTAATAAAGTATATATATGGCATCTTTAGAAAAATTATAAATTATTTTAATAAATTACCTATTAACATCTTTAGAAAAATGATACATTGCTTTAATAAATTATATTTATAAACTATTTTACCTACATAGAAGTAATATGTATCATAAATAAATTATTTAAAAGTGATACATACCATTTTCATGTTGATAATAGGATTTACAAAGTAATTTGTTAGATTAATATATATATTTTCATGACATTATGAAATTTTAATCTCAAACCTTGTAGATAAAATTATTTGTTGGAGTATGATACAGATTAACCATTATTGTGTTTTTATTTCATTGGCCTTCTTGGATGTTTCGTGAATTAGATTACATCTTTTTTTTTAAAACTACACTTACTTCCGAGGAAGAAAATGTGGGTTGTAGTACATCATTTAATTTAATTATT
The DNA here is from genome assembly GCA_009771035.1 of Lupinus albus. NCBI lineage: Eukaryota > Viridiplantae > Streptophyta > Magnoliopsida > Fabales > Fabaceae > Lupinus > Lupinus albus. The sequence goes on from CM020017.1 coordinate 15,395,816, forward strand.
ATTGAGAAAAAATATATGCATACTAGTATATGAGTTTTATACATTTTTATTATATTATCCATTATTCGTGTTTAATTATCATTGACTTAAAAAAACAAATGAATGATGGGTAATAGTAAATATTATAATCCAAGTAAATAATACACTCTTAATTAATTAGTTACTTATTTTATTTACTTACTTAAAATTTTAGCTTTTATGGTTGCTAATTGCTATCCAGACATGATCTGTTCAACATATTGGACCATTTTTGGCAACACCTTGGTCCAATCCAAGTAGAAAAATGATATATATTATACTTTTTTCAGTTTTTCACAAATGAGAAAATTGTGCATTTGTGAAAGTGAAGTTAGTTGCTTACATTTTATATCTCAGGACGATCAAAATGTGAATGGTTCAATTTCTGGGAACGACATTTATTGGAGGAACAACTACGTACCTAAAATAAATTAATTTCTTACCTAAAAGACTGATAGAATACTATTAGTAGTAGCAAAATTTTTTAGAAATATAGCATGACTATCACATCATTTTTGTTGATTATCTATTATTGGAGTGAGACTCCTCTCAAGTAATGGATATGAAAGTTCTCTTTTTCTTTGATTTTTAAAGATAAAAATATAATCTTAATATAATTAATATTTTGGGGACATTTTACCAATTGAAGCTAAATAAATGTGATGCAAACTTGTTTATCTAACGAAACGCCTAATTTAAGGTTGTCTATTTGCAGGCTTCACGTTTTAGAGGCGCTCAGATGATGGTTTAGCCACAGGAGAATTTTGTTGTCTTCCTCATGTGGACCAATCTCGGGAATTGGATTTGTTGCATTTCCACTTTTCCAATGAAACAAATGTGAACTAAATAAGAATAACTTAAAGAAAAAAAGATCTATACAAAAACCGTTTTTATACACTATCAATCTATTATTCACCATAAATTATGAATAACAGCCTAACTATTGGTAAGTAAATTAAGGGTTAGTGTCTTGCATGTCTTCATGTGTAACCGTAATATTGCTACAAACTCAAACTAAGAGCCCCACTGATACTACTAACTGTCATAAAATATGTTACACTTTCTTGCTTTTTTATGCTTTTCCCTACAACGGTTACTTCCTTTGCTACACCCATTTTTTCCATTATAAATTACTCTTATCCCTCTCACTATCTTACCATCTCTCTCTATCTGTATAAGTGAATTAATAATCACTTTCAACATTTGTGTAATGACAAAGCCTGGTCCGATTTCTGAAAGGTTTCTAAGCCTTTTCCTTTTGATGATATCAATTATGCTTCTTAGCTTATCATTTTCATCTCAACCAGAAGCAAAGAAGTTTCATGTTGGTGGCAAAGATGGTTGGGTCCTCAAACCTTCCGAGGACTACAACCATTGGGCTTCAAAGAATAGGTTTCAAGTCAACGATACCCTTCGTAAGTCCCAGCACTAGTATTTCTCACTATCAAATTTATATTACTTTTTATCACAAACAATGATGCAGAGAATTTTATGAATAATCCTAGACCAATAGTCCATAATATATCCATTTTTTCTAACCATGTATTGATAAATTAAAAGTATACGAGGATTATTATAGATATGTATTAATTATAAAAACATCATATATGTATTAAAAACTTAACTCATTCTTAAATACATTATATTTTTAATATAAAGTTGCTTTTTCGTAATTGCTTATATATCCTCTAACTTTATTCTGAATTGCATGCAGATTTCAAGTACAATAAATTATATGATTCGGTTCTGGTGGTGAAGAAGGAGGACTATGATTCATGCAACGTGAACAACCCCATGCAAAGGATGGACGATGGGGATTCAACTTTCAAGTTAAGCAACTCGGGTCTATATTTCTTTATAAGTGGAAATGTTGACAACTGCAATAATGGTGAGAAGCTCATCATCCTCGTTATGGCTGTGCGCCACAAGCAGCAGGTTGCACCGCCGCCACCGGAAAGGGACCTGCCGCCTAGGGAAGATGACCCCTCCACTTTGGTTCCGATGGCACAGGCTCCAAAAAAGGCTAATTCAGGGTCAGGAAAAAGGGTTGATGTGAGTTTTGGAGTTGGGGCAGTTATAATGTATCTTAGCTTTGGTGCTGGTCTGGTTTAGTTTGTTTGTTACTATCAATTAGTAACTTATTATGAGACTTGAGTATGGTTTCTCATGAGAATAATGGTTTGTTTTCTTCTGTGTGATTTGCATCTTATATGGATAATTGAACTTTGTTGTCTTTCTTTTGAATTAGATTAATCGGTGTGCAATGTTTGCATAATCTTTGTTCATCGATAGTCATATTAAAACAAATCATGCTATTTGAATTATTAGACTTAAAAATACACCCTACTCTTATGTGCATGTGTCACAACCATTTAAGCTTCATCTATATACTATATTAGAATAAAGTATTTACTAATATGGCCATATAAATCTCTTTCTGCTGTTAAAATCAAGACAAATATTTTATTTAATTATTTTTTATAAAAATATTTCTAAAAACTAAAAAAAAACAGTACACATGTGAAAATTTTAGTTAAATGAGATAATTTTTGTTCATGTTTTAGGAGATATTTTATTCTCATCCTAAATTAGTAATATATAATGTTGGGAATTGGATTCCTTTCCAGTACTAGATATGTGAGAGGAAATATTTTTTATAAAAAAATTAAAAAATATTAAAATCTAGGCCATTGAAATTTTATTTATGACACATGTTTTAATCATATGTATGCATTGACATCTCGAATGATAGGTCTTTCCCTCTCATTATCTATTCATAAAAACAAATCTACCGTAGCTTGAAAACAACTTGCGGCAATACTATTTACATTTCACCTTTATAAAGTTTAGGTATCAAATCTAAATTGATATTATGCTTCTTGATGTTTTTCTTTGCTTTTGATATATTTTGAAATTGTATATATACAAATTAAAGAAGTTAATAAGATGAGAAAAAATATAAACAATAGCAGATATTATATGTGAGTAAGACTATTAGAAAGAGTGAGATTAGAAAGGGAGAGTATTGATGCTTTCAATTATTTATCCATACTTGCTATATATATATATATATATATATATATATATATATATATATATATATATATATATATATATATATATATATATATATATATATATACCTTGTTATTTTAGAGTATAAGGTTAATATATCAACTCAAACTATAAAATTGTATATTTTTTGTTTAAGAAATGATATCCCCTCACTCTAATAGTAAGAAACAAATGTATTTTCAAGAATCAAACATTTGACCTAATATGATGTATGGAGACCTAGTATGGTCTTACACTACCTGGTAGAGATGAAAAAATGGGTTGTCCAACCTCATTTTGTGCGTGCACGCGTTATTCCCGTAAAACTTAAAGTGACATGAGCATGCTCGCTTAATGGACAAAATCATATGTCCTGCCCATTTTAAAACGGACAAACAAACATATGGGCGGACATTTTATTATTTATACTAAAAAAGTGTGTAAATCATGTTGCTCGGTCTTATTGTTATGTCTCTAGTGAAGCTAAAAGTGTGTTTGATATGTCAAGATCCTTGTTCATAGCATTGAAAATTTAACTTTGCTTCAATATCTGAGATGGGTTTAGATTTCTAGAATATGTGCATTATAACTTACACTGTAGATCAGGTTTGTTATTTGCATAAGGGCGTGTTGTCTACATAAAATCCCATAAGCAATAGTATGAGGCCAAGTGAAGGAAATTAAAACACAATGAAGGAAAACAATGTCATGTAATCCAATAATTTGTCCCATTAGTGAAGGAATACACAAATTAGAACATATTAAATAAAGGAAAACACATTAGAGAAGGAATAATAAAACAATGTGAGTAAGATTTACATTGACACACTCTTTGTCAAAGATCCCCACTATTATCTAAATATTAAATTATATCAACTACCCATGTTCCAAAAGTCAATTGTTAATTAAATTATCTTGCCGAGTTGTGCTTAAATAGTGACTTCACAAGTTGAACACGCCCTCTTATTTGTTAGTTGGAAAAAATGTTGATTATTTCTTCTTCATATAATTTAGAATTTATTATTAAATTTGCTCCGTGGAACCATAAATAACTCTTGAGAACAGCGAAGTTACATCATACTATGAGACGTGTTTCAATTCTGAGCTTCTTTCTCCCTAATTTTATAATAAAGAACTAGAGAAGGAGTACGTTGCTGCTATATATATCACAAGTCCTGGCTTAGCTTTTGTAGCCAAATATATATAACTGAAGTTTAAAAGTGAAGTCTATATATTATTAGTAGCATAATGGAAATGGATAAGTTATATGAAGAAGAGGTTGAAGTAGCAGTGAGTCCTCCTGGACAATATTTCAATAGCTCAGTGATATGTTCTTATGTTTTTGGTTTTCTTGAAGTTGCAGTTCCAATTGATGACTCTCACGCTCTATCTTTGATTCAACATGTCTTCCTCCCTATCAATCCACGCTTCTCTTCTATCATGGTTACGTTCTTTTTTTCTCTCTTCCTTACCTTTGGTGTTGCAGTGTTATTTTCTAATGAAAACTAAACTGAGTGATTGACCACAACACAGGTTAGAGATGAAGATGGAAAAATGAGATGGAAAAGAGTTGAGGTGAAGCCTGAAGAGCATGTAAAGATTCCAATATTTCCTGAAAGCACTTCATCAGATCAATTATATGATCACTATCTTGGTGAATATGTGTCTAGTATTCTAACTGAAAGAACACCTCAAACAAAACCACTTTGGGAAATTCATATAATCAAATATCCAACAAGAAATGCTATTGGCACCATAATATTCAAACTTCACCATGCACTTGGGGATGGTTACTCCCTCATGGGTGCTCTTCTTTCATGTCTACAAAGAGCTGATGACCCTTCTTTTCCACTATCTTTTCCTTCATCAAAAGTTCCATCAAATTCACAACATGCAAATAAAAACTTATTCAACAAGTTACCTTCATTTATCTCTACCTTTTTTAGCTCTATGTCAGATTTTGGATGGAGCTTAATGAAGAGTAAAATGATCAAAGATGATAAAACTCCTATAAGGTCTGGTTATGAAGGAACTGAGTCTCAGCCTTTTACCTTGTCAAACATATCATTATCTCTTGATCAAATCAAAAACATCAAGTCAAAGCTTGGTGTGGTAAGATAATCATTTACTTCATTCATTCTAATAATATCTATTGCCTCATTGTGCACCACAATTCTATGCCAATGAATTCTAATCCTTTAAGAAGCATATATACTTTCTAATTATTAATTATTGGATATTTAAATCATGGTATAAGGTGTTAAGGTTCCTTGTTTTGCTCTTGAGATTGACCTCATCAGAACAAAAAGAGCTATATTTTATATATGCATAACCCCATATATTTATTGGACACTCTCTAACCAACCCAACTAAGCTTTAGTTGTGGGGTAGTCTTGGGACAAATTTGGGATTGATAATATCATTATATTATGCTACATTAATTTTATTTCTTGGTGTAAATGCAGACAATAAATGATTTGGTTACTGGGATTGTTTTCTATGGGCTTAGGCTGTATATGCAAGAGATGAATGACAAAGCAAAAATATCAAATTCGACAGCTATAGTAATGCTCAATACAAGAAATATTGGAGGCTACCAATCAGTGGAAGAAATGCTAAAACCAAAGGTTAAAGGTATTTGGGGGAATAAAATTTCATTTTTGCAAGTATCAATACCTAAGCTAAACCAAGCAAGAATGTCCAACCCCCTTGAATTTGTTTGGAAAGCCCATGAAATAATCAAGAGGAAGAAACGTTCTTTCAGTGTTTATCTCATAGGTCTGCTCTTGCAATTGGAGATGAAATTAAGAGGGTCTGAGGTGTGTATATGTAATGATTAATTTTGATGTGTAATGTTATGAAACTTTTCTGATTTATTGTATTGTTATTTCAGGCTGTAGCTAAAAACATTTACAAAACTATGGGGAACTCTAGTGTTGTTCTCTCCAACTTAGTTGGACCAATAGAGCATATGGCTTTGGCAAAACATCCTATAAGTGGCTTATACTTCACAATGACCGGTGGGCCTGAGGTATTTTTTCCGAACACTTCCAACATTGCGAGAAATGAAAACAATTAATTTTAATTATACAATGATATGGCAGGTAGAAATTTATTTGTATATTATCATGAAAATTTTCCTAAGCATTTCCATTTCCATGGTTGGACTTGTTGACTTTTAACATGCTTTTACCTTTGTGGTTGCAGAATGTAAACATTACAATTATTAGCTATGTGAAAGTATTAAGAATCACCTTGAGAACACTGAAGGGATTCATAGATGAACATAAATTGAAGTTCTGCATGGAGAAAGCCTTTGAAGACATATTCAAAGCAAGTATGGAGATACCTGACAAAAATTAAAGTTCAACTACTTCTATACATCCATCAATATCATATCAATCTGAATAGATATAGATGCAAAAAAACAAGATATCAGTATCATACCCACATATTCAACAACCATAGCTGCTCAATTAATGTATTTTAGTTTTAGAAAAGCAACGTCTTCAAGAAAATGATATAGAAATATCCGATGAAACTTCTGAATAAAGAAACTCTCACTTTTCAAAATCTGGCACAATTACCATGTAACATTATTGTTGTATAAATTGCTATCATTATATTGGTGGTATTTTTTTTGTGTGAGGGGTATGGAATTAGCCTCTGTTTGAGTTTTTTATGATATCAGCCTAACTTATCTTCCAAACATAAGATTTGATTATGTTCGATTAGCCTGATATAGACTAATAAATGACATAAATGTATGTTATTTTATAATAAAACTTTGAAATGGTTCACGTAGTTTTTAATAAATAGGCCAGTATGATCAATTTTTATATAGAATAGCTTATATAAATATCTATATAAGCTAATAAGTACATGATTCTAATCTATTATAATAAAATATATAGAATAATATATAACTTCTACGGCAATATTTTTTGCAAAGGGATAGAAATATATAATATCACTCTTTATTGTAGTTAGAGATGAGCTAAAACGTTCGCCAGATTTGTTTAGTAAATGGTCTCGGCCTAAGCTTAATATAAAGCCATAGGCCCTCCACGGCTAAAAGCAGAAATAAGAAGACTGTCCAGTCATGTTCTTGTTGAGAGAGTAAGAAATTCTTACTTTATCGATGTGAAGATTTTATAATCTTATTATATACACAGAAAAATGAAACAATAATACTATATGGATTCAGCAGAAAAATTAAACAATAATTCTACGGGACACACATGACCCTGAACCCATCCCATGATCATACATATATATATATATATATATACATGATTGAAATATATACATATATCATTTCATATATCAAATTACATATACTTAATAATAAATAACATTGAGAATTTTTTATCTAAAAACATATATATTATATTTAATCAGGTATAAGATGAGGTTCAAGTTCAAAGGTTGATAGTCGACCTTTAGGGTCGGGTTAGCTATGGGACTATGATCGAGTCTGAGTTCAAAAAATAACCCGATCAACATTTACGATCAGGTAAGGTTATTTAGGGTCGGGTAAGAGACAAGTCTTACTCAACCCAACCCAACCCAAGTAAAAGTAAAGACTCTCACAAACTTAAGAGCTCTTTTACCAATCTTAGACTCCCATGCAAGTGATGTGTTTTTTGTGTATAGTTAGCTTCAGCTTCCCTGACCAATCCTCCTATTATAGTCAATTATAAAAAAAACATATGTTTCCTCACCCTTTTACCTGACTTTTCTTCACAACTCTTTTTCTCAGCATAATTGGTCTCAAGTGCTTGCTGTCTATTCTGTTATCCTAAAAGTCATCACACACAAGTTCACATTAACAAGGAATTAATAAAAGGGTAACACTTTAAGACCAACAAAGAGTAAGTTTCAGCTTTCAAGGCAAAACAGACACTTCCACACACAAAAATAAAAGAAAATATCAGTGGCATTACTAAAATTTACATATAGCTCTCGAATTGATAAATTCCTAAATTAATCAATATACTATTATACACAATTTTTGGCATCAAAGAGAAATAAATACACAAACAAAATACCAATCAAAGTGCTTGTTGCCCTTTCTTTCATTTTTTTCATAATTCAGTGCACATCGATCCATGTCTGTTGCGGTGGCCGACTTACAGTGTGCAACTCATATAGAAAGCCAGTTACAGCTACAGTACCGAAGCATCCTCTAAAAGCATAAGAGAAGTAATGTAATGATTTTCTTTAAAACTCAGATTAATACATAATTGTAACACAACACTCTATTGAAAAGCTCCTTTCCCAACTCTTAATAACTGAGAAGCTCATTTATCAATCTAACCTACAAATTTTATGTGCAAAGGAGTAAGCAATCATGAGAGTTCGACAATTCAACCAACAGAATCCAACTCGTTTATGTATATATAAAAATTCATCAAATCTCAAACATATTTTATGGCAACCAAATCAAAAAAGTAAAGAAAAACACAAAAATACCAAATGCCAAAATTCCCTCCAGATCGAGTGACCTAAAAATATTAAGCATTAAAAGAGAGGGGGGAAATAGCATATTGCATGTATACATTACTAGAAAAAAAAGTTACTCGTTGCTTAATAAAGGGCTTATCTATTGTTCAAGTCTGTGCTATTCGAAATGTATTTTATATTCAAACAAGTGTTTCTGATAATGTATTTTAAGTTCAGATATGTACATGTTAGAATGTACTTTAATTGAAAGAGAGGCCTATCCGAATTTATTCTATATTTTTATACCACTCTAATAATTTGTAATATCAATTTGAAGTAAGCCATTTCCCCCTGAACTTGATATTGAAAGTTATAAGTCTTGTTAGTTATTATAAGATAATATCAATTTGAAGTAGAAATGTTATTTACTATTTTACCTTTTCAATCTCTCCAACCATCAAAATACACAAACAATTTAAACTTGTTGACTAAAGAATAAAAAACAAATTAAACTTGTTACAGTTAAGGGTGATATATCTGATTGGTGAGTGTTCCAGGTTGTGTCCACTGGAGACATGGAAGGACATACTATGATGAAAGATCCTGCACAACTTGGTTAACTGAACATGGAGGTTTGGTGACACATTTTGCGAGTGAAGACAAATGTTCAACTGGATATTCACACCGTCCCTTCTGGAATAAAAAGCGCAAGCATCTTAATGTTGTTTCTTGTAGACGTGAAGTTCTTTCTTGGGAGAGAAATGATCCAAGAAAATCCACCTGAATCCAAATCATGTTAGAAAAACATATGTTATACAAAGGAAACACTTGGGCAAAACTAAATGCATGCATACAGATAAACACAGGAAGCATTGATAAGTAATAACATGTCCCTTCGTTTCTGTCTAGCAAACTAGGATTTAGAATCATAGAATAAAAAAGGCATACATACCTGATTGGAGGTGAGAAGTGTAAAATTAGAAGCAAGTTCTGAAAGTGAGAATAGCATAGCTACAGAAAAATCTTCATCTGAAGAATTCATGACCAACACAAGACCTGTCTGCAATAAATAAATCAGTGCATGAGAAAAGGTTACAGGTTTCTGCAAGTTGATTTTACAAATCAACATCCTATTTACACCAATGTTAAATTTGAATATTAGCCCTTGAGTTAGGTTTTGGAGGGGAATGAGGGGAAAATGAAGGTTTCAAAGTCATTTCACAAGTGTATTTTATGGCTCCTGAACCTTCTCTTTCTCTTCCCTCCATTCTAAAACTCAACTTGCAAACAGACCCTAAGGCACATTGAGCAATCATTTTGGAGAAAAAATAATTATACTCATCTCACAGTAAAATATATTTACTTCAGTTTTTATTTTCTTATGAAGTTGAGATTTTAGTTTAAAAAATTAATCCACCATCCAACCAAATTACCATGATAATGAAGCAGCAACATACAGAACATGTATTGTTCCATAAACCACCAGGTAGCAGGCCTAGTTAAACTGAGCTAGATAATCATCACTAAATTAGTGGAAGACTGGAAGGGGTATTAATTTGCACTATGTTATAAGCTTATTATAATAACAAAGTGGATAACACCAATTTCTAAAACTCCACTTCAACATATAAAATGTTCCAGGTCTTTTCTTCAAAATTCCTATCTAGCCACTCTCTTTATCCACTTCGCATCGGGTTAACACTTAATAACACCATAAGGTGAAGGCAAATACACAAAGATACAAACACAACCGAAGATATACGCAAGAAGGTCCAGCGCTATAACAGCCGCCATGAAGCCACAAAATAAAGCATATTAGCACATAAAATTGTAACAAAAAAGTCAGAAAAGGAAGTATAGGTGAGATAGAATAAAAGATGAACCTTAAACGCTTTAATTGCAGTTGAATATGAGCACTTGAATCTTGCAAAAACTTGTGCTGCAGTCAACTTTACAGGCAACGTTACTGCAGGTGAATTCATCATATTGAACAACATCTCCATTGTTATACATGCAAAATCATCTGATATCTCACAAAAACATCCAGCAGCGAAAACTGATGCCTGTGCCTGAAAAAAGGAGTAACAATATACATCCCTGTATAGTCTTTCAAATTAAACTAAGACTAAATTTCTAATTCCTATGCTCTTCATACATTTGCATAACAGGTTTTGTGAAAAATAAAAAGGATAGAAGACTAAGTACTCAAGTAGCACATTGATTTGAACATGTAATAATACGTCAATAAGAGATGTTATTAAGAATGAAAGCAACACTATAAGGCACTTATTTTACCTCACAATCATGAGGACAAATAAGGCTGGAAAGTATCAAGTATCGTATCTGAGCATTGTCACTGGAGAAATCAGCCCAACAACCAAACAGAACCAAAGCCAGTGCCTTGGACTCCAAATCCCCACTGTCATAAACAGATTTCACTCGATTTAACAACTCCAAATGGTTAGCTACTCTGGCCTTTGACAACAACCCCTTACACTGCTTGTGCTTCCTGTTCTCACGGTGCTTTCGTTCTAACAAGAAAACCTTAACAACAGAAAGCCTAATTTCTTTGTCACCTCCTCTAAAGGCATCAGCAAGGCGCAAGAGGATGGCATTGGCAAATAGCCTATCTTCACCTGGCACAAGGCCAGGCATGGAATTGGAGGCAACGTCACATTCAAGCTCCATACTCCACTGCTGAAGGCGGGGACCCATTTGCAATATGGCTTGGACACGTACACCTGATAAAGGATGTAACTAAGTGAAGAAGCAAAATTCAAATAGGTATAAGAACTGAACAGGAAAAGAAGACAGACAATGCTATGTGACCTGGCTTACTGGATCGGAGGCCTTTCTCAAGATGAATGCTCCATTCCATCGAACAAGCAGCACAAGTTGGTTCAATGGCAGATTGCCTTGTGCCTGGAAAAGCCGGCAAGAGATTAGGGAGCTCAACAATTTAAGCAGGCCCATATTTTTTCAATCCACACTATGTTCAATTTGTAGTTTAAGTAGAATAACAATATCTGAAGAACCAAACTCTTAGATCTGTTACACATAGGGTCCAATGTGCATCATCATTCTGTTGTTGCAAATAGAATAAAAAAATTAAGAAGGAACTAAAACTCATTTTGCAGTTTGCAAGAGTGGACAGACTCTTCTCTGTGGTCATCCCCAGATCATTGCAGCGGCCTATTGCTGCTAAGCCACAGAAAGGCTGGTGTCACATGCCCTTTAGTGAATATAACAGTTGAATTAGAAACATAAATCTGTCCTTTATGGAAGTTCATTTGGACGTTTACGATAGCAGTGCTGGGATCAGCCCAAGGGCAGCGAACAAGACCCAAGGAGGAGTCAGAGTCACAATCATCATAGCAGATACACTGTTATGATTTGGGGGCAAGAAAAGGGGATTAGGATTGTCACACGCGTTGTGTATGTGCCTTCTACAGTCGATTTACATAGATACATATATCTAACCCTGATTGGAGGAGTTTAGTGAATAGATAGCTATAATATAAGGAGGTAATTTGTATTTTCTCCTAAATTTTATCAAGTAGGGCAATTTTCATGACCCTTTCACTACCCCTAATCAACACAACCTAACAATAATCATTGCTACAGAATCAAAAACAAATCCAGGAAAAATCATACTTCTTATACCAAACAAAGTGGTAAAAGGAAAAAAAAAATACCATTGAATATCGTGAACACAAGAAATAAGGGTTAAATTCATTAAGTTACCAGTGAGTTCATGAATGGGACTCTCTTGCAGGTCTTGGTAACTATTTTCTTCTTTGAGTGGGCCTTGGTTGGTGGTGGAGAGTGTAAACTCCATTACTTCACAAGGCGATGCTTCTCTTATGATAGATTCTAGAAATGAAAAAAAAAAATGAATTTAATACAAATCCGTGTAGCAACAACAATGATTAAAGGGTATCATATTAACACTGTTGCCCCTTGTCAAAGACCCAACATTCAAGACAGAAAGGTTGCAAGCGACTCACCAATCTCAGTCCACAAGTAGCTTCCATAACGATTGGTGGTTGCAGCATCATCTATTTCATCGCCATTGCAGCCTTTGGTGGCCATTGGTCACAACAGGTAGTGAGGGTCTCTCACTCTCTATAATTTTTAATGTGTTAAGCATGAAAGGAATGGTGTTAAATGTTAATACTGCAACTGTTGTATATGGTTGCAGCTGTTTTCATAATTGCCTGCAAAAATGGAACACAGCTGAGGCTCTGATGAATAGCATTGGAAACCAATAGGACATCAATATTATGTGCTACCTCCAATTGAAAACTGACCACACTTTCCTCTCACCAATAAATATCTCCTTCAACCATCATACAATTTCAATTCCAGATCTTAAAGGCTAAAAAAGGTTTTCTCATACCACCATTTGTATACTCCACTTCAAAATCATGAATCAAATCCAAGAAACAAAGCATACACACCGGAAACTCAAATTAAATTAACCACAACACAAAAAACAAATTCTAAAAAAACATACATATAGATTAAAGATTAAAGGCAAATAGATATTCCTCCAAGGTGATGCAGATGAAATGACAGTGTTACAAGTGTCATATGTGATAGAAAAGTGTCACTAAAACTTAAAGGGAAGTATTACCATACAACTATATGACCTGCAATTAGCAGAGATGAAAATGTTGTGTTGGATAAGTAGACACACTAGACAAGATAGGATTATGAATGAATACATTAATAAGAAAGTTGTGATAACTCTTATTGTAAAAATGATGGTCGAATAACGTCTCAGGTGGTTTGAGCATTTGTGAAGGATGTCGTTAGAAGTCCGGTAAGGAGAATAGACCAAATGGAGGTTAATCCAAATTCTATTGGCAAAGAAATACCAAGAAAACCATAGCCAAACAATTACGAAATATTTAGAGATCAATATTTTATCAATAGACATGATATATGATACAACATTATAGTGTTGTTCAATCCATATAACCGACCACACCTAGTGGGACTAAGTCATGACTTCCCACTCGATTGCAGGCCTTTGCAATCGGAGTGAGTTCTACATCGTGAAAGAAGGAGAAATATAAAACACACAAGTAATCCTTAAATCGATGCACATGCTTGAACCAATTCAGCACACTTACCTAATAACTAATACCAATAAATGAAAAGCATAGTATAATTTGGAAGCGTGGGAACTAATATCAAACACGTAAAAGCAAAGCACCACATTTTCATGACCGGAAGAGATTAATTACGGCTTTAGTGCTAGTGTGCTACTTTAATTTCCTCTATATATGAATATGAAGCATTTCGGAGGAGGAGATTTTTCAGGCAAACCTTTTGAGAAGAGTTGTGAGATGAGGCGATTTCAGCGGAGGATCACGACGGCTGAACGCAAGTTTCACTGTGGCCAGAAGCTGGTGCGGTGGTGCTGAGTTTGGTTTGGCAGAGGGAGAAGGTTTTGCAAGGAAGAAAGGTTTTACTTTTTTTTTATTTTATTTTTTAGGGAAATTGTATTCAGCTCAAGATTTGGTTGCGAAACTTATTTGAGTTATTTCCTCACTTATTTCATTTATAAATTATTACTTATTTTTCTCTCAATATAATCTACTATCTAACTATAAATTGAATATGCTCATGTTATTATCAAATAAGACATCTCCAAATATTGAGAATTGTATTTTGAAGAGTGGGTTTATGTCCTAAAAATCTAAGGTTCAAGAAAGAGATTAAAAGTTAAGCTTTCACAAATTTTTACCATATTTGATTTATTTCTTCTTTTTGTGAATCATTTATCTTTTCACTTTCTCCTCTTCGAATTTGTATTCTCTCAATTATTGAAAAGTCTATTATCATCTTATAATTATGACATGTGGAAAAAATAAAAATCTAACGGTCCTAATTTTAATTTATTTTTCATAAAATAAATTGTAAGTATTAATTTCCTTTTATAATCCACCTCGAGAAGAGTTCCACACCAATTCTACAACATTGCAGTGAAAGTCATCTTTCTTTCCAAACAAACTTGTATTTCATCATTCAACCTATTAAATTTCATTTCATCATTCACCCTATTCAACCTATTTCATCATTTTTTACCATAATAGTAAACATAATTAAAAATAAGTTAAAAGACCTAGAGTTTTTCATCTAAAAATGATGTCATTTTAATGTTATTTTAAATTTGGTTGAAATGACCGAGTCAAATTGGTTCAATAGGTCGAGTTACAAATTTTAATCTCAAACTAACAGAGTCAAATCGATTTCTATCCCATTTCATACAAAATCAATCAGAAGAGTGACTCGGACCAATCAACTGTCGGGTTCTTAGTTAGATAGATCTGAGCTGAGTTTAATAATTATGTATGCATTGATTACTTAAAGAATCTTGAATGCATATCATAAGTCTCAACATTTTATCCCAAACGCCAATAATATTAAGCCACCTAATTTAAAAATGGCACATTATTTTAATTATTTAAGAGTAGCATTTTTTGTTGGCTAAACACAGCACAACTAAATGCCACGTGGTTTCATTGATAGCAAAAATATCACACTTGGACACAAAACCTTAATTATCAAATTAATCTACTAACTCTCCCAATAATATCCATATAATAATATATTATGACCCGAAAACTAAACAAAAATATTGATAATCTAATTCACACGACCTCAACTGCATTATTACAGTGCAGGCTTGTAATGTTTTCTAATAAATCGAATGTGAGCATTGAAGTCTTTGGTTTTTGTGGCTTGGCAGTGTATACACTTGGCAATGGTTCCAATATGGACCTATCATAAGTACCAAGCCACTTAGCTAGCATGTATTTTTGTTTCCTCCATGGTGCTAAGTGCATTTTCTTATCCTTCATGCATTTTTTAGCAGCTGAGCATATAATCTTAACCAACACTTTTAACCTCTCTGATTTTCCCACAAATACTTGGGGCAATTTCCTAAGTAATTTGTTGTATTCTTCATTAGCTCTTGCCATCTCAAATTCACCTCGGAAACTCAATTCAATTACCACTTTTACTTCCCCTCTTTTACTGTTTGATTTATCTATCACTTCCAAATAAGTATGCTCCCCTGAAACAAGTGCAAAACTAGCTTCATTTGTCTATGAAAATGAAAGGATGTTTCAAAATTAATTAATTTATAGTAAAATTTATACCTGATGGGATTCCTGGTGAACTAATCCATTTAGATTTACAAATGAAACAATTGTAGCCAAGCTTCAATAATCGATCACGTAATTCTCTCTGCAAGCAATCCCGGCAGGTTTTAGTCTTAACGGATGCCGCCGCCGCCTCCGGTCGCTGACAAATGCACACTCTCTCCGACATATTCAACTCTCTTAGAGCCTCCTTTGTAGCATGCCTAACTTTTGTCTCAATTGAGCTTGTTCTGCACAAAGTTCCCTATAAAAAATGAAGACAAAAAAGTCTATTAGTTACTTTTAATTATAAACATTAAGGATCATCACATAATTCAAATTTATAAGTTATGAGATTAATGTGCAATATTCGGTATATAAGGTACATATTTTCCCATAATTACCATAAACACAACATATATTATGAAAGTGTACCTGGAGAAGGTGCTCTTGTTCTTCCCAGAAAGCTTTATTCTTTTCATCACCGCAAAAACTTTCTTCCTCGTCATCATAATCTTCATCAAAACTGCTGGAGTTAGATGAATTTTCAGATTGGTCCTGAAATTCTTCCCAAAACCCAAAAACTGTATCAGCAAAACTAACCTCTTCATTTTCCTTAACCATGATTGATCAACTCTTATTTCTCTCTCTCTCTATGAATCTCTAGCAATGTAGGTGCAATGTGTTTGTGATCTGAGTGCTCCAATTTATAATTAGCATGGGAAGCGGTTTCAATTGTTCGCATATTCTATCTGGTTTCAGGTATGTCCACAACATGGTAATTATTAACATAGGACATTATTCGCATATCAAATGCGAATCTTATTTCACCAAGCTAGGACATTATCCACTTCATGAGTTTGGATAGTGATCAATGCAATATTAGAATATACAATATAAATTCCACCAAAACTGAAATATAAATTAAATATTGTGTATAATTGATAATAAAATCTGAAAAATATAGAATTAGTAATATCATATGATTTATTTATTGCAAAATAAATGAATAAATATAATATAATTTATTGCGTGCTATGTTTGAAGTATTTACCTTAGTGTTTAAAAAACCGTGCCGTACCGGCCGGTTCAACCGGAAAACCGGTGAACCGGACCCCTAACCGATACGGTACGTATGTTATACCGCATATGCAATAGAACCGGTCAAAACCGGTTGAAAACCGGTCAAAACCGGTGAAAACCGGTAAACCGGTTTAAACCGGTCGGTTTGTACATTAATTTTTTTTTTTTTTAAATTTCAAATTTTCAATTCTTCACCAATTCTTTAACTTCAATGATTGATACTTGGGTCATTTATTTGTATTTTGCGTTTGTTAAGTGATAATTTTGGATTAATATATGTTTTGCACTTTAGACTTTGATTTTATTAAAGACTTAATGTTGTTTGTTTGTGTGAATTTGAAGTAAATTATGAATATGAATTATAAATATGAATATCTACTTATTTGAAATTTTTTGTTATAGGTTTACATATATATATATAAGCAAGTATGTACAGTTTAACCGGCATGCGGTTTAATTATTGAACCACTGGTTGAACCACTATACCACTATACCAGTACCCTGACCGGTTTGATAACCGGTACGGTTTTAATAACATTGATTTACCTTTAACATAAGATAAGAATTCAGTCGAGTAAATTAAATGCAAGTTGTGTATATAAAGTGAGAATGATTTAACATTCAGCACGAAGCCATGAATAATGCAACAAAAAAATTTAAACTTTCACTCTCACCAACAAGAATAATGTTAAAAAATGTATATTTAAAGTTTACATCAAACTTTTCAGAAGCATTATTGTCCCTTGGATATTGTGATTTTTCCTACTGTAACATAATTATAGTATAGACTTGAACAATGAAAGGCTTGACAAAGGGGAAAAAGTGCAATAAAGCAATTGAAAAGTGCAGAAAGTAACAAAAGTGAAGTATACAAATATTAATTGTCTTCGTCATTTGATGGGTTTTACCCTTTTTTGTTTATTAATATAAAAACACATTATTGGAGTGATTCTTATTGTCTTTCTTGTATCAAACAATATTATAATTTTGGTTTTAATCATCCATTCTATGTGTCTATCCTTTGAACTTAGTTGGAGCCACAAATTATATTTATAAAGTAATATTTCTCTAATAATGTAAAAAGTCATATATAATCGATATATTAATCATTTATATTACTTTTATTTAAGAGTTAATAATAATAATAAATAAATTGTAGGTGATACAATAATAATATAAAAACATGTATTTTCGTAATTTTAAGTATTAAATGATTAATTTAATATTCTTCGTCCAAAAACTAATTTCAGATTTTATCCCAATATATAATAATAAACAAGTGATAGAAGGTGCACTCAATGTGTAGTTTATTTATGGCCAATACTACAAACCTACCTAAAAGCTTTTTACAAAACAAAGTTTGTGAATAAGTTTTCAAGTCTGAATAGATTAATAAAAAACCTACATCAATAAATAAAGGCCTTTAATGGCTTTCACATGTAAATAGATCAATAAACATTTATTGACAAATATAAAATATTACGTATAAATATTACACTATTAGTTAACTGCAAAAGCAAAACGATACTTTATGCAAAAAGAGAAATATGAAGAACTATTTAATTATTTTTAAAGAAATTTAAATGAAAACAATCTTTGAACTCTTGTACCTTCTGAAGGGGCTAGCATGTAACTTTTCATTTAAAATATCAATTAGAGAAATATGAATAACATATCTGCACAGGACCATTCCTTGGATGACAAAGGGAATCTACATTTCAATAGTTGAAAATCCTTGATTTTGTTTATAATATTTTAGTGGTTGATGATACACTAAGAAATTTTGTTTCACTTTTCTTTATCTTAATCAATAAACTCTTTTCACCTATCCATATGTTTTATATGCTTGTGAAATTCAATTATTTTATATATGATCTAAGCACCATTGAACACAGGAAGATGTTTTTAATGGCCACATCATATTGTTTGCCACAAAGTCATACAATTCATTGTTAGGTGAAAACCCTGTAGAAATTAAAGAGATAAGATCACACTTATTTTAGAATAAAAGTGCAAAAGTGCAAAAGTGCAAAAGTGCAAAAGTGCAAAAGTGCAAAAGTGCAAATTTTTAACTGCTAAGAATAAAATTACTTATCAGTTATTGATGCAGAAAATATTTATTTACTTAAAGGATAGCTTCTTTGAGTTTGAGCACTGTCACCTTGAAAGTGAGATGTGTATTTTAATTAGTTGATAGGTTCCTAAATAAATTGCAGCTTATAATATACATAATATATTCATTATTATAAACTAAGAAGTTTATAAACTTCATCCGTGACATAAACATATAGGACAAACCAATGAGAAATGCATAGTAGCTACAAATTATGCTGATTAAGTAAGCATCAACAAACAAATAGATAATGCAACTTGCTGATTTTCCATTCACACCATGTCTGGCCACTTTATGGTATCATTGGTATGATTAATGGTCTAATTATGGTTTGTAGCACTAACCCTTGTTTATGTCATAATCTCCACTGAGGGGTATATTGCCAAGAATAATGGCCCAGATCCAAGACTGTTATGGCATAATATATCTATATCTAGATATGCTAACTTTAGTTTTTCATACCCTGAAATAAATTACAGGGCATCATATTTCAGATAATCAACTTTTAGTAACTAAAAGTATAAGAGGCATAGCAACCTTGTACTTTACATAAATGTATCATAATTTTTAGCTTTTAAGAGATTTTTTTCTTCTTATTTTTTAATTTTAATTTCGAGTTTGAGAAGAGTTGAACAAAACTTCACTCTTATACCATTTGTATAGCATTTTTACACATTCATTCATACTTGGAAACCTATGATCTGAATCCCTTTTCTTGATAATGGGAAAAACGTTGATATATAGACTGAATGGAATGACAAATATGCATTTCAGAAGAATGCTTCAAACATCTAATAATGCAAATAATAAGAAGGGTTTTGTTATTCATTGTCGTAAGAGTAATGGTTAAGAAACCAAAAGTGTAAAGTACATCTCAAAAAAACTTAAAACATTGACTCTTACTTATTAAGCGTGAGTTTAGTATAGATTAAAGTTTTTAGTTTCTGAGATTATAAATTGTTAAGATTATAATCTGTATACGTTTGGGTACCTTACATGAAAATTGAATATAAACTAATCTGTTTTGTTTGTGTAAGATAAAAAGATTGGTTTTTACATAGTAAATTACAGAAAATGGTATGAGGTTATTTTTTTATGTTATGATTATTTTGGTTGTTTTTTACACTATTTTTTAAATATACATTTTTTTATATTTATCCTCTTATATTTTTACTTTAATATTGTAATATTGGATAATAGACGCTAACAAAATATATTAAAATAAAATACATTATGAAAAGTAATATTAATATTAAAAAATAATATAAGATCAACATAAACAAATAACCTCATACATAGTTAAACATAAAGTAAAAAAATAAATCAACCCAATGATTTTTAATATTGCATAATAACAAAGGCTAAAAATATTAAAATAAAATACAATATAAAAACCAATATCAATATTAAAAACAAATAACACATAAATAAATGGAAGTTACTAAACTTAAATTACATAAATCACAAAATAAATAATACATAAATATTAAGTTTTATACAAACGTTTTAAGGTTTATTGGGTTTATACATAATTCACAAAATTTTAATATTATATAACAAAGTTTTATACATAATTCTTTGTTCGTGTATTGATAAAAGAATGTGTTATGGAGAATTACGGGGTTGGGTGGTGAGATAGAGGAAAATTAGAGTTATGAAGTTTGGTGAAGATGATGTGAAGAGTTATGGTGTTTGGTGGAAAAGTAAAAAGGATGAGAGAGATAAAGTTATGATGGGGTAAAATGGGAAATAAAAAAATTGAAAAAAAATAAACCAATCCATGATTTTGGAGCTTCTACTTTTGGTTTATTTTTTCCGAAAAAAGCTAAGTTTATAAACTTCCTTTAATTGTCAACATACATAGTTTATATTTTCAGCTTATTTTTCAAAAAATAAACATAAACTCTCATTTTTAAATCATGCCAAACATGCCCTAAATATCACATTTTCTAAGGTTGATTTTATATTTTTAGGTTAGTTAACCATTATCCTTATGGTAATGGACAAGAAAATACATGAGTTATATGATGTATAGTTAAGAAATAAGAATTTGTGCATTAATATTGTATAAGTTTTATACACTGTCAGTATATTATTTATTATATGTGTTTAATTATTTTTTATTCTTCAAAAAAAACTAATACAAATGAGTAGTAGGTGATCTTAACTGGTATGAAATGTTGGATTATACATACCATTTTGAACATAAACTTGAAGCTAGTTAGTGTAATGTAGTTTAGATACAAGCATTTATCCTGCTTATAGTTACTTTTATTAAGCTAAATTCCATTGTTGTGTTTCTGCATGCAACATTGTATGATAGGCTTTTGGGCCCAATTAGTTAAAAGTATTATTAGGCCCGTATAAAATAAAGGAGTAGGTTGAATTTTGTTATTTATAGTTGTATTGTTTTATTATTAATATGTTTAAATTCTAGAATGTTCTTAAGTAGTAAGATTTAGTCATTGTAGGATTATTACAATCTATTTTACGGTTTGTCATTTGTCTTTAAATATTATGTTACTCTTCACCGATATGAAGAGTGAAGTCAAAATTCACAACCCTTCCTTTCAAAATAATTGTGCAACAAACATATATTAAGAAATAACATATTCTACAATGCTTTAAAGTATAATTTGAAAATTCAACTTAGCTTTATTAGACTTCCATAATGTCCAATATTCAATATTCCCATGTTTTACTCTCCAAGTTAGTTTTCAAATAACAAGTTTCTACGAAGCTGAATAAGGAAGATTAGTTTTATTGATCAAACAATTTGAACACTTCTATTTCACCAAACGTGTCTTATGATGTAACACCTGATTTTGACTTGACTGAAGTTGAAGTCCACTTAAATTAGCTTTGTTTACAAGTCATATTTGTATACATAAACTAGAAGAGTATATTAAAACAAGTGCCACTACTTTTGGCTACATTAAATTTATGATAGCTATTAGTTAATGGTCCCAAATGCTTAAACTCTTAAATTTTGGCCACATAACATCAACTTTGATGTTTGAAAGTACTAGTTTTTCTACCAATGAGAACAAATCTAGAGCCAACACCTCAAAATTTAATGCAGAATTCTGATTAGTAATAAAGAAGAATCAGCATAATTCTGTAGTTAGTTGTTGCAGAAGCAGTTCAAAAGAAACTCTCTCTTCCAATGTTTCCCTATAGCTTCTTTTTTCCCCTTCTCATCCTTCACACAAATCTTTTTAGTTCAGTGTTAGCAACTGAATTTGTCTATAACACAGACTTCAACAACACCAATATTCTTCTATATGGAAATGCCACCATCAAAGACTCCATTCTCACACTTACTAACCATACTTTTTTCTCCATTGGCCGCGCCTTTTACCCGTATAAAATACCAATGATATCAGCCAACTCATCCACTCATCTTCCTTTTGCAACTTCTTTTATCTTCTCCATTGCTCCTGTTAAAGACTTACCTACAGCTCATGGTTTTGCTTTCATGTTTTCACCTGTCATGGACATAACTGGCACTCTTTCAGGGAATTATTTAGGCCTTTTTAACCGCTCCACCTTAGGTAATTCTTCCAACCATGTCTTTGCTATTGAGTTTGATGATTTCAGAAATGAAGAATTCAATGAAATAAATGATAATCATGTTGGTGTTGACTTGAACTCATTGATTTCTTTGTATTCTGAACCTGCTGGGTTCTGGGTTGGAAATGGAAGAGGAAGTGAAAAACTAGAGGAGTTGGAATTAGATAATGGTCAAAACTATCAAGTATGGATAGAGTTATTGAATTCACAGATAAATGTTACAATGGCTCCTGCAGGAAAAAAGAAGCCTCCAAGGCCTTTGATTAGTAAGCCTGTTAACCTTTCAGGGGTTTTGTTGGATGAAATGTATGTAGGATTTTCTGGAGCAACAGGGAGAATGGTAGACACATGTAGAATTTTGGCTTGGAGTTTCAGCAATGCAAACTTTTCAATTGGTGATGCTTTGGCAACCAAAAATTTGCCCTTGTTTGTGCATCCAAATGGATGGATATTTAAGTCAAAAGGGTTCATTATAGGTGTCATTTTTAGTGCTCTATTTGTCACTGGTTGCGGCGCTACGATGTTTTTCGGTTTACCGAGAATCAAAGAGGAACAGGAGGAAGAAAGTTTTGAAGATTGGGAATTGGAGTATTGGCCTCATAGGATTAGCTACCAAGAGATTAGCGCTGCGACCGGGGGGGTTTCAGAAGAGAATGTGATTGGGATTGGATCGAATGGGAAAGTATTCAAAGGAGTTTTAAAAGGAGAAGAGGTTGCAGTGAAAAGAATTCACCATGACACACAGAACAGGATGGGAGAGTTTCTAGCAGAGGTTTCAAGCATAGGCAGAATGAAACATAGAAACCTAGTTGGTTTAAGAGGATGGTGTAAAAGAAAAAAAGGATACTTGATGCTGGTTTATGATTATATGGAGAATGGAAGCCTAGACAAAAGGATTTTTGAGTGTGAAGAGAGCATGCTGCTAAGCTGGGAAAGAAGGATTAGCATTCTACAAAATGTAGCTTATGGAGTTTTATATCTACATGAAGGTTGGGAAGTTAAGGTCTTACATAGAGACATCAAAGCAGCCAATGTGCTCTTAGACAAGGACGTGAATGCCAGATTAGGGGACTTTGGGCTAGCCAAACTGCACAACAAGGGATACTTACCTGAAACAACAAGAGTAATAGGGACTCAAGGGTACATAGCACCAGAGCTAGTTCGAACCGGTCGGCCTTCAACTGCAACCGATGTGTATAGTTTTGGAATATTAGTTTTAGAAGTGGTATGTGGGAGAAGACCTATTGTAGCAGATAAACCTCCATTGACTGACTGGCTATTGTCGCTTATGGACAGTAACGAGTTGTATAGTGCCATTGATGATCGTCTAAAGGCTCAAAGTGGATGCACCATTGACATTGAGAAAGCTGAGAGAGTCCTTCATTTGGGTTTGCTATGCACAGCTTCAGACCCTGGTGTTAGACCAATAATGAGGCAAGTGGTGAAAGTCTTGAAGGGAATAGAAGATTGTAGGGAAGAGTGCATCCATGTGAGTTTGTTCCAACAAGTAAAATCAGCAGTAATGTGTTCTAGGAGTGCTACAAATTCCCCATATGAAAGTTATCCAACTTTTGAGGAAATTCTGCAGACCAAAATTTATCCTACAATATCTATATGTGGCTCTTATACTGTCCCACAATTAGAGTCAGAAACAGTGCACCTAAGAAAGGAGGTAGGAACTGTTTGAAACTTTAATTATAACATTGGTAGGAATCAAGAGCTTCAGTTGCTTATGTAACATGTAAAATTAGTAAACACTTCACATAAAGAGCATACACTCATCATTGTTTCCATTTACCAGGCAAATAGCAATTTTATATAACTTTTACACTGATCTGTTTTTTGCCAAAACACATCTCAGTTTTCTTTCTTCTTGTTGTGGCTAATGTTTGTATTCAGTGACACTGTATAGAACTCATGCCCTGTCATTGTATACATTTTTTCCAAATATAAATTATTAAAACAAAATCAAATTTATTTTAATTATTTCCAAACATAAGAATTTTATTTCCAAATCAAATCATATCCAAAAAATTTAATCAGTTCCAACAAACTTTGACTTCTGAATAAAATTAAATCATTTTTCATTTACAATCACTCCAAACACCCATGAATGAAAATAATATGTAAAATAAAGGGAGTGGAAGAAAGACCAATTTCTTATAGAGCCTGCAATTTACAATTTTGCATGTTATAATAGATATGTATATATGCTACAATAAGAGCAAATGCACTCTCCCTCTCCCTCTCTCTATAATGTTGAAAGATAAATAATGTTGTGATAAAGTAAAATATTTCTAAGCAGCTAAGAACTGCAATTAGACTAGTACTACTACAAGAAATGTAATTAGACTAGTACTGCTACAAATACTACTTTCTTTTGGCACTGATTTTGTTATCTCTTGCTCTTGACTTGTCTAGTCTTGCTTTTCTTGAAAACTCTCTGATCTTTCTATCATGCTCTTTGAGCATCACATCCATATTGTTAGATTGAACCAGTAATGGGCTTGACACATATATCATGTCTCTCCCTGGCCCATGCCCATCCTGAAATGGACCATCCCGATTCCCATCAATATTCACCAACACTCAAGCAAATACAGATAAATAGAGGAATGAACATTCAATTCAATCCTCCATAGATAACAGTAGCATCAGTTAGGTCATCGAAAGTTTTTTGTCACTAATATACCCTTCAACGATTTAAAACACCATTACATTGGTCCTTCTTAACACTATTTTATTTTTTTTCAACCAAATTGTTGACAGAAATCTTTGGAATGTGAAGTTCACTGTTTACTCTGAATAAGACCATTTGTTGCAATAGCATAAATAAATTAATCTCATTCAGGGAGCATAAAATCATTAGTGTAAGTGGCAGAGTCACAATGTAGGCATGCAAAAGTAACTATAGTGATGTGAAGAGGTTCGAGTGAAAGTGTGCGTAATATGCATTACTCAAACATCATTTCCACCTCCCCGGGAGGAATGGTATTTCCCGATTCTATGGAATGGAGGCATTGGATGGAATCATCATTGCATGCTTATTTTTGTTAACAAGCATGGGAATATGCCATTCCATGGAATAAAACATGGAACGGATTCACCATTTTGCATACCAAACATATGAACTCGTATAACAAAAAGAAACAAAAATTAATAGTAATAAACTAACCCGCGTTAATTTTTTGCTAGGAACCCTTCCACTATCAATTTGAGTGCGATCAGCAATCCGTTTTTGATCCTGCCTTCTTGATTCTGATTGACTAGTTGACTCCATAGATTTTCTTACTTCAATTGGTTTTCTGTGGTACAAGTGAACTCGTTTTTCCTCTTGATCTTGAGATGACATAGTCCTAGCTGCCACTAGGCCAGATAGTTCTGATGGGTTCACTCTGTTTGAAACAGGAGCTTCATCATCAACTTCCCTCCCACTCTTTGCCGAACTATAACCAGGAACCAATGGACCCGAATGTGAAGGCCTTTTATAGACACGCCCAGATAAATTATTTCTCATTTCTTTACCATCTTCTGACTTTTCGTGAGGAGGGAAAACCAGAAATCCAGACACGGGTTCTCTATGAGGTTTCAGCAATCCACTACGGTTCTTGGAGCTAGAATAACGTTGCTCTTGCTGCATCATACAACAATATGATAAGCTGAGGTGAATATAAAAAGTAAAGCAGTAGAAAGAACACTAGAATACTAGGAAGGAATTAATGCAAAATGATTTGTTGTAAAGCATTTTAGGGGTTCGAGTGCACAGGAAACACTTGTGGGGATCAGCAGCCTCAGTACTCCAAGAGATGATTATTCTCACACACAAATGGGGTATTTACTCCCACACTCAAAGGGTGTATGAAACTTCATATAGATCTGATCCTTTTCCCCCACTTTCAGGACTACCAATACAGACACTGATGCGCCAGGTTGCTTCTAACCAATGGATTCCTTTCTGAACCTCACTATTAGATAAGGAGAGGTCCCATTAGATTGAAAAGTCAGTTGCAAGTTGCAACAGCCCAAAAATGTTTTGTTATAGCACAACCACAGCATATTAAGAATGGGATAGACCTTACACAAGGAATAGGTCTGCAAAGGCCTAAATCGCTTTTGCTAATTCTAATAATAAGAACCAGCAATCATCAAAGAGATAACTTCCGTTTTATTTCACAGTAATCCCATGTCAGCTCAGAAATGCCGAACTGATCTACCATCTGAATCAATAGACAGTCCAAAGTATAAAAATATTACTTTTCTTTTTCCCCTATTACTACACTATATGGCAGTAACACCATATCCAGAAGAATCCTATAGAGGCCGCTCATACAATAAAATTTGAACCTTTTTTGGATTACCTGTATTGACATGCCTGGGTCAGCTGCTGTGACATATACCCTAGGTCCTTTTTCCTGTCTAACTCCTGAGCCAACCTTTTTCTCCCTACCTCCAACGGCTCCTTGCCTGAGACGATAAAAAATGGATGCAAATTGGTTATCTTATAAAAATAAAAATAAAATAAAAAACTTGTATAAAGGGCACCCTTTTGCACAAATGGATGAGTTGAATGGCAAAGAAAACATAGCCAACAGTTACGAAGAAACAAATATAAGCATACAACTGCAGTTTCATGGCCAAAATGTTTGAAAAGGCTAAGATATATGATTATGTCTTCAAGACTTCAAAAACAATAATGTGCATATTTCTTGTGCTATACATGACCCCCGACGTTGCATTTGTTCATGGCAGAGATATTAGTATTAATCTACAATAGATTAATTTGGTTAACCAGAAAATGTTCAGATTAAGCCACACTATATATGTTACAAACATGATTTCTACATTCTAAAGATTGAAGCTATTATCATAATACTAATTCCTAAAACAAAATAAATATCATTGTTTTTGCATGAACTTAAAAAATAATAAACCTTTATAATGTACCTTCTTGTTGCTCCATCCTGCAATTTAGCATCAATCTCTTTGCTGTGAGGATATTTTGGCAAACTTGATGGATCACAAGCTAGAGGTTCTGATGTAAAGAACTGTCAATAGATAGGGAAAATAATCAAAATGGAGAATCACATGCCACTTGGGATGCGTAGTGAAAAATGCATCTCTTCATTTCCTTTTTGGTTATTGCAATTTACAAAGTAAGCTCTGACTTCATTCTTTCATTGCATGCCCTTGTACTAAATGACAATAAGGTGCAGCTTAAGCATGGGGAGGAAAAGAAAAGGAACAAAATGGGGAGCGGAATGGCTTTTAAAGAGTACAGGAATATAATTTACAGTTGTATGCGAAGAAAGAACAAGTACCATTAAAAGAAAATTAAGATTGGAATTCTTAATGGCTAAGCTCCAGACTCATTTTTAACAGGTGGTTATGGAAAACAGCTTTTAGAACTAAGCTTGTATCGGCAACTACTCAGATTTTAACTAATGCCAGCAACTTGGAAGCTTCCAATATCAGTAAATTCCTGTTTGTCTGACCACTTGTTTATATTTTTAGTCTAAGTGAGAAACCTCAGGTTAATTTTTTAACAACACTTTTGTCTACACCTAGCATAGAAGTATCAACCACACCGTAGTTGAGTATGGTGATATAATGGCACGAAAGAACACGGAGAGCTTCATTACACAGATATACACGTTAAGAAGATGACAAATGATCCTTCATATACCACTAAGATTACATTGGAGAATGATGAAGCTCAATCTCAATCACACTACACAGTTACTTGCTGGGAAAACAAACCTGCATACCTCACTTTTCAAAGCAGCAGCTGCTGTTCCTCGATGCGCTGGATCTACAGAAAGGAGGGTCTCTGTAAGCCTCACAGCAGGATATGGATATTCCTTGAATGTTTCAGCAACACATCGCCTATAATTGTGTGGAGGCCTGAATGCTGTTGAATGTGGCAAGCGCAAGTTAAGCCAGTAATCCTCAGACGGTGAGCCGCAAAGTTTAAAAATCCGATGCAACTGCTCAACCTACAAAGAACTAAATTTAACCTTCAGGTACCTCTCATATGCCTTTATTAATATACACAAATCAACTTATAAAGTTGCGACCAACAGTCTGAACTGGTACGTATGAATTTGGATTCGGAAATTATGCACTAAGGAAGCAGATTCCACCAATAACCTAACTGTAAATTAAAAGGTAACTGGAGCATGGAGAATGAGGATTAAAAAGTGGTAGCAATTTACTATAAAGAAATAAGATCATTTTCATCATGAAACAGCAATACAACAATAATTGTTCCTTTATAATTGCTGTTGTCATCACGTTGAGACTGTCTAAGCAATTTCTAAAGACCTGCAGTTGTTGATATTAAAGGGCACCCCACAAAGTATAAAGATTATGGTCACAAAATGGTGGAAACTAGATTCAAACGTCATACCTCCGTTTTTCCTGGAAATATGGGTCTGCCAGTATATAGTTCACCCAGTATGCAGCCAACGCTCCACAAATCCACTGCAACTCCATAATGATTCGCTCCGAGTAAAAGTTCTGGTGGTCTATACCACAGAGTTACTACACGGTTAGTCATTGGAACACTATGATGGGGGTCAAAATAACTTGCCAAACCAAAATCGGCAATCTTCAAGACACCATTATTGTCAATGAGAAGATTTGAGCCTTTTATGTCACGGTGAAGGACACCATGACTGTGACAATGATCCAATCCACGAAGAAGTTGCTGCACGTAGCATTTCAGCTGACATACAAAAAATATTGTTTTATAAATTTTGTTACAAAAATCAGAGTAGCAAGGAAGCACAGTTACTAACTAAAGTTAGAAAAAGCACAATACTTCTTATAAGGATATCTCACATGCATATACATGAGAATCTCAACTCTGCGTACGATAGAAAAATGAGAGAACGAAAAAATCATTAATACCTGAGGTTCAGAGAGCTTAATGGCAGGATTTGATGCAAGTCCTGTAAGATCGTGTTCCATATACTCAAATACAAGGTACAAGCTGTGAGATGTCGATGATGTTATCAAGCCCTCCAACTTTATTATGTTTGGATGGTCGAGCCTACGCAGAACATGGATTTCCCTTGCCATAAATTTGACACTCTCTGGATCAAGATTATCAAAGCGTACCCTCTTCAAAGCAACAATCTTTTGGTTAGTTAGGTCATGTGCCTTATAAACAGAACTATAAGTTCCTTGCCCAATCTGCATAACAGAATGCCATCAAATGATTCATTTAGAGCGATATACTACTATCATCAGTAGAAAAGAAAATTAAAGAATATTGCTTCCTTCACCGACATAAGAATTTTATATTCACAGAAATAAGACAAAATTAAACCTGCCTAACTGTCATTATTTAATCCAAAGCATTGCAGAAAAAAACTGCAAAATGATTTGTACATTAAGTCTTATCACCCAATTTCTGTATTCTATATCACCAAACTTTATTGAGCCATTTCTTTTCGATTTTCGTTGGGAAGGGTGTCAGTGAAGTGTTAACCAGCCAACAATATTAGTAATCTATGTTTCATATGTAAAACAACCGCACATGATTACTACATGAAACATTCTCATGTAGTAATGTTAATTATCTTCTGAAGTGTACATATTAGGTACTCTACCAATGTTTTCCAGTTCCCTCCAATCCACTCCTTCCAATTTGGAAGGTTTACCACTTCCCTCCACTCTACTGAATACAAATTGGTGCATGTATTTTGAGGTAGAGTAAACCTTAATTTAGTCCTCGACAGATAACAGTGTCACTAGTTATGTTTTCAAAAGTTTTTTGTCACCAATTAAGTCCTTAAAAATATGTAAATCAATGTTAAATTGAAAGACATAATTGGTGAGCTAAGTCCTTCGAAGGACCAATGTGAACGTGATAAATCTTTCAAGGACTTAATTGTTGACAACAAAATTTAAGGACTGTTGACACTATTATCTTTGAAGAAATATGATACAGAGTTTGATCTTTAAAGTAAATAGTTCGTGCAAATTACAATTAATTTTGAATTAGGCTAAAAAATATCCATTCATTTAGGACAAAAGTTAGGTGTTGTTCTCTAGGCTTTAGTGGTGTCGTTTTCCAATAAGAACATAACATATGTAATAACTTGCCAATATAATTTTATTGGAGATGAAAAGCACAAGCAGCGAAAAGAGCACCACATAAGTGTCGTCCTAGTTTTAATCATACCAACAAAAGTGGATTATCTTATGCAGTAGTGAGAATTCAATATCAGTTGACTTATATAATAAAAAACACAGAAAGAGCAAAAAAGGAAGTAACTTTACTTTATGTAATCTCTCAAAAGTGTTTGCACTCCTTGGTATCCATCCCTTGATAGCATCACCAGCAACAGAAGAGAGCCAAGCTGGCCATCCTGCTGCAACATTTTCTCCTTCAACAGCCTTTGGAACCTTTCCAAAACTAGGATGATTAATAAAAACCAATTCAGGTTTCTCTCTTTTATTCACTCCTTTTTTATCATCATACAATTTCATTGAACTATTGGCTTTCTTGTTAAGTAATGAAACTTTCACATCACTACTATGGATATCTAATAACCTATCTTTCACTCTAACAGCTTCAACCCTTTTCTTGGAATTCAATCGCAAAGAATTCACATCAAAGGAGCTTGTGTTAGATGATGATAATTTATTTGTGATACATTCCCTACTGTCTTCAACAGCTGCATTCTTGGAATGAAAGCAACCCATGTTGCAGAAACAAAAAAATAACACTTCAAATATGCAAGATTATCCTTCAACAACTAAGATTATCATTCACCATAAAAAAATCTTCTAGCATCACTAAAATTCAAGAACAGACACCAACTAAGTAGAATCTCTTAATTATCGAACTTATCCTAATCTAAGAGACTATGAATCAAAAACCCACAATTTCTCTGTCTAATTCAAGATTCCGAAGTGACCCAATTGTAAAGCAGTAAACTTTAACCGAACACGCAATTCAGAACCCACCAATAACTTCTAGTCAATAATCTTGATCTGTCAAAAGGGAAACATTTATTTCGGGAAAATTAAAGAAAATGTATAAGATCGTGGTGATAACACTGAAACACTTGTTTATAAACCACCTAATCAATAATAAAAAAATACGGAAAATAAAATATCTTGGTGAATAATAAGGAAAAAGATGGATCACAAGGTAAAGAAAAAGAACGAAATTTGGATTGAAAAGGGTACTGAGTGAATGTTCAATGCATATTTCTATTTATTAAATAAAATTATGGATGATTCTTTGTATTAACATTTTAATGGATTTTTTATCACAAATAATTCCTTGTATTAAAGAATTATCTATACTATAAAAAAACTGAAATATGGTGTAAGTATTGCATAATTTCTATTTTCTTATTGTTTTAATATTTTTTAATTTCTACAAATATATATATATATATATATAATCATATGCAATCAACACCAAAACATTAATTAGAAGATGAAATCACCTCTATCATCTTAAATTAGATATTCTAATAAAAATAAAAATTATAATTATAATACAAAATACATCAAATACAAAATAGTATTCTAATTATATAAAATGAAATATATACAAATTGAATATTTAGTTGCATAAACAAAAATGTGATAGGTTATGTGGTTGTATTGGAAACTCATCTTGTTGTCTAGCAAAAAGTGGGTGTAGTGTATAAGTGACTTGCGGTTTATGGGAGAGGTCTGTGATATTCAGACGACATGATAATTTTGTGCAGACTGCGTGGCAAATAGATGAGATAAGTGATCCATGTGTTTGTTGTCACTCTTGTTCGTTCAATGGTCTACCTTTCCAGAATGTTCGGTTGACTCGTCAATATTTGAGAGTACTCAAATTAAATTGTATGATCCTAAGTTAAAAATTATGGAAAATAGATGAGAGAAGTGATCGGTCCTGATGTATCTTTTGGACCGGAAGATATATAAACATAAGCTCATTCTAAAACCTCACCCAAAAATTTCACACTTTTAGTGTGTATTTGATATAGATTATGTTTTTAGTTTCAAATTATAAACTGTGAGTATGTGAGATTATAATATGTAAATATTATAATCTATTTATATTTGGATATCTTAGCTGAAAATTAATCTGTTTTGTTTGGGTAATGGTACGATGTTATTTGTTTATATTATTATTATTTTGATTGTTTTTTACATTATTTTTTAAATATACATTTTTTTAATATTTTCCATCATATATATTTTTACTATTAATTTTTAATATTGCATAGCAAAGGCAAAGAAAATTATTAAAATAAAAATTAATATAAATATTAAAAATAATATAACACACAAATAAGTTGTTAAACTTGAACTACATAATTCAAAAAATAAATAACACACAAATGTTAAGTTTTTTTACAAAAGTTTTGGGATTTATACATATTAACAAAAAATTTAATATGGATAACATAGTTTTATATATAATTATATGTTTATATATGTGTATAGATATATGAAAATGTTACGAGGAGTTATGGGGTTTGGCGGTAACAGAGATGAATGAAAATTATATATGCTAATTTTAAACTTTTTTTCTTAGTTGTTCACTTTTTATTTAGATGTAAGTTGCATCAATTGTTTGTAGGACTCTATTATATCACTTTTTTTTAAAGCATTGTGAAAATGGGATTGCTTTAACTTAAAAATTACTAAATTAATTTTAACACTAATACAATATAATAATTATATTGATAATACAATTATGTCAATTATAACTGGTTATATATATCAATTTTCAATTGAACCATTGTGGTTATATTGGCCGATTTTTATTTAAAATTACACTTAATAAAAGTGACTTAATTATTACTAAAATATTGTTATGAAATATCAAATACGCTACTAATTCATTTGTTTATACTTCTAAAATATTCTCTATCACCAAGCCACATGTTTTATTTTAACAAATGGTGTAAATAAAAGTAATTAATATATTCTTTATTAATTTTACACATTAATATTAGTATAATATATGCGTAACTAAATTCACTAGCATATGATTTAGTTAATGAGTCACTGAATGAACCTATATACACTATGTCAATAGATCAATACCGTAATCGATTTGATGATAGGAAGTGAATTAATAACACTAATTTTTTGTTTTACTTTCAAAATGTCATATGTATCAACCTTTTGCTTTTTAGTATATACTTTTTTCTTTATCATTTTTATTGTTATTTGTTTGTAATGTATATAAGAGAACAATTTTCATATAAATTTTGTGAGAATAATAATTATGGATTATACAACTATATATAAGTTAGAATTAAAAATTAATTAATAATCAAATTATTACTAAAAAAAGACATGTATATTTATATTTAAATATTAGTTATTTAAATAATATTTACTAATCTATATTGATTGTCATTATTTTTCACAATAAAAATTATTTTTATCATACACGAGTCTCACCCCCCTCTCTCTCTTTATTTATATATATACACACATGTATATAAAATGATCCTTAAAGATGACTCAAATATATTTGTTAAAATATTTTAACTTATACCAAATATATAATATATATATATATTTGTTACTTTTGTTCATTTGGAAAAGAATGAATGATTTTATTAATGTCTTTAATTTTATTCTAATTTATATTCAACTTTTATCGAAAAACAAGTAGAATTCACGTTCAGAAACAATTGAATACAGTTTATTGATTAGTATGACAGGTAATGTTGATTATATACCTAGCTTAATACAAATAGCTGATTATATATCTAGTGTCCAACGGTAAGAGATATGCCATTATATATCCCGGTTCGTGTGGGTCAACATGTATTCAATTTTATATATTTTATTTTTTAGAATTACAATGAATTTTTTGGTTTGATTTACTTTATATTATAGCTTTTTTATGTTTATTATAATATTCAATTCATAATTTTCATTCAACTTTTATGAACCCATACAATTCACTCATATCTTATAGTCTTCAAAAAGTTATAGACATCAAGTTATCAACCTTTTACAATCCAAATATTAGAATCTTAAAGTTATTTGTTTTCTGTTGAAATTGAAATATACTTTAATATTTTGAGTTAATACTGAATTAGGTTAGTGATTATTTTAAAATTAATCATTATAAATTCAATTAAGTTTAAAAATTAATTATTTTATACTTACTTATTTTTTGGATAACAATTAATCATTATAAATTCAATTTTCATGATTAAAAAATGTGTAAAATAGATTAATTAATTAATTACCTAGAAGTTACGTAGAGTTAATCTCTGGTATATTTTAATAGTATGGTGATTAATTTCTTTATTGTAAATTAAAATAAAAAATAATAATTATAAAGAAATTAATCAACGTATTATATAAAAAGTACAATAAATGTAATTATACCTAACTCCTAGACAAATAACTAGTTTCAATCATAAAAATTGATTTTATAATGATTGACTATTATGCACACAAAGATGTCTGGTTAAACTCATTAGTAACCTAATACAAATTAATACTAAATATCAGAATATATTTCAATATTCAAAAACTTCAGACTGGATCCTTGACTTCTGTTTGGAATGTGGATGTGAAAAACTTCACCTTGGTTAATATATATATATATATTAAATTTTTAATTCCTTCTTTAATATTCATAATTTGTTGTAGAAAAACTTCACCTTACTGCTAGCTGAGAAATGACCATTAGCCTAATATTTTTTATGAGAAACATGATAGGACATTGTATATTATTTACTAACCTAAATATTAATTCATTCTATTTAACTAATTAGGCAAAACTATAGGAGATATCATAAGGTCGTAAAGGAGAGAGTTATATTTTGGATCCAGATTTTTAAATGTTCATCCTAATTTTTTTGGAAAATATATAACGTTCCTAAAACAAACTACAGTCAGATATGTGTTCCTACGTAAATATAAAAATATTCTGATGTTTGAATGTAAAAAATATTCTAACAAATAATTGTGTTGTAACTAAACTTCTCTCGGTACATAGCTTCAGTAAGGATCATTTCTATTAAATAAATAGATAGGATAAATATGGTAAAATATTTTTATCATTTTATATATAATAAAATAATATTTTTATTATTATAATATAAGTAAAAACAAGTTTATATCTTTATGTTCATAGAGCATGTCCTTTTTCATAACGCTTCCTAGTAAACTTTAATAAGTGTAGTTGTTGCTTTAAATGGTTGGATTCGTTGTTCAAGATTAGGTTTCTACCATGTCCACATCCCCATAATGTTAATTGATGTAGGACCTTGAAAGGGTTTCAGATTTGGGGTGGTGATGATGCAAAAGGGTTTGGATGGTTATTGATGGACAAGGATCATTCGTCTCACTTCTTGTTTTATTTTATGTATCCGATTAATCACAATGCTGATACATGAATAAAATAAAAAATGTAAAAATAAAAAGTAACATAAAGTAAAAAATTATTGATCCGGGAGAAGAAGTGAAACATAGAATAAATCATGTGCTCTGAGATTTGTGAAAATTTCACCTCTTAAAGGATAGACAACAGCAAATACTCTAAAGAATAATAAACCTATAATCAAACTTGAGTGACTGTATGTTAAAAGTTATAATAAATATGTTAATCTTTACTAATTTTAGTATTTTATTCTTAAAATTGTAAAACTTTTTTCTTCTATATCTTTCCCCAATTGTGTACCATCCATAATAGTGCTACTTTGTAATATTAATTAATTAAAGAAATTCCTTCTATAAATTAAAATTAAAATATCTTATTCTTTTATTGCTATGACTAATTGAAGGTTTATATGACCTTGGTTTGGAGACTTAGTGGAATTAGGGGAAGTCTTAAAATATAGGGAAAATTATATAAACTTAATTGCTGATGAAATTTGTCATCATTACATAAACAAAATGTTAAATTATTAATATGGAAAATTCTAATTCATCCATTTTTTACATCATTATATATATACCAACATTGTGCATTGAATACTCTTAATTCTAAAATTTATTTATCATCTTCTTCTTAATCAATTTTTGTATTTTGATAATGATTTCATTTGTATATTAATGTTGGCTAACTTGCAATATTGCATTACTACCATTAGGAATCTAATTTCAGCTATTTCCTTAGTGACCTACTTATAATTTAACAATATATTTATATAGAGATTAATTTCACAAACTCAAAAAGTTTAAGAGATAATTATGAATAGATAGGTCATAATAACCCCTTATAAAAGACATAAAATTTAGATGAATTTTATACATTTCCCCCAATTTTATATTTTATAGAACATTTTTATGAAGAATCTCCATTGATAAGATAATGCTTTCTTATTAGTTGTCTTAGAAAATAAAAAGACCCTGTCTATTAAAATCAATTTTCTATGTATTAATGAAAAAAATTAGAAAAATAATTTTGAGCCTATCTAATCAATAAGCTGATGAATAATTATTATTTTCAAGCTACTTAGTATTAATTTTGTAAAAAATTAATATGGTACAAGTTTTCCATACGAGCAAAACAGTAAATATCGTTTTTTTTCTTCCTGTTTTACTCTCTCAGCATTAATATAAAAAATATTTATAACATTCTCAACTTTCCTTTTATAAAATAATTTATATTTTTTCAATATTTACTACATTTTGTCATTTACTAGTATTCAAAGCTTTGATTATGTGTAGTTTTTCAGTATTTTTAATAATTTTGTTTATTTTGGAATAATATTTAATGATGGTATTCTTTTAACATTTTAAAAAATATAAAGAAAACTAATTATTTTTGTTACCATGTATAATTTAGTTTAAAAATATCTAATCATTATCTATATCTATACTAATATACTAATATAAGGGGAAAACACAAAATAACCACCATGATGGTGTAATTTTTGTTTCCTATTTTGTCCTTACTAATCTATATTTTCTACCAAAAAAACCATATAACATATTTTCTCATTTTATGTTTTATGTTTGTTTATGTAACTTTTACGGTTTTTCCATTTGAACATGACAGTTTTTTCACATTGATCAAGGCAATATTTGAACGCGATAGTTTATCATTTTCATTTTTTAACATGAAAAATTACAATTCGTTCAATAGAAAAGTAGGTTGACAGACACGTGAGTGCCTGTCAACAAACTAGTATATATAAATAAAAAAGTATATAACAGTGAAGTTGTTAATGACATTTTAATAAAAACAATTTAATAATGAAAAATAAAGTTATTATGAATTCATGTACTTAAAAATGATATACTATTTAAGAAAGGAAAAGTGTATAGAACCTCCATAAATTTTATCTTTTTCAAGTAGATATTATGAATTATGTTTTTCCTAACTACCTATTAAACTTTATTTGTTGATGAAGTTGGACCATTCATAAAGATATTGTTAAATTAATAATAGACGAATAAGAAAATTAATAAGTTTTTACCGTTAAAATGAGTAATATTAACATATAAACTAAAATTACTAGTTTAAAAATACTAGGTTTTTGGGTGAAAATAGCAAAACAAAAATAACTCACAAACAAATAAAAAGGAATAAAGTTAGCTCATGTTTGTTGACTGAGATTTAGTTGTTAGGAATGGAGAAAAGTCATGAGTGTTTATAGATTGAATAGGATTGTCTCTCATGAATGTCTACCAGAAAAATTAATAAATATTAAGTAAAAGGTAAATTAAGTATGAAATTTAAATATTCAAGGGACAAAAAATTAAACTATTTGCCCAAATGGCCAAATACATCTCTTAGGCTTAAATATTTTTATTAAGAGTAAATTACACTCACACCATTGAGTTTTAATGAAATTACATAAATTATCAATCTCTTCTTTGTTCTTACACCAATCACTCATTCCTCCTACACAATCCACCTCTAGATTTATACATATACTACATTGAATACCATTGCATGTTATAAAAGTGTAATATTTTAAAGAAAAAACGTGTGATTAATGTAATTAAGTTAAACAAAATATTGTATATTGCGTAACACGTCAAATAGTACAAAAGCAAATGTTTCTTTATTATTTTTGTGTCATTAAAAATGTACATTAATAATTTCAAATAAATGTTTAAATAACTCTTATACTAGTGTAACATATGTACAAAATTAGGGGTAGTTCGTGTAAGAACAAAAAAAGTGAGAGGTAATTTGTGTAATTTAACTAAAACTCAGGGGTGTGAATGTAATTTACTCAATAATTTATATATGTAAATCACACAAGATACTTAAAGATTCACAAAAATGTCAAAATTTCAATTCTTGTGAAAGGGACACGCACCTGAAAAATATTAATTCATAATCCGGAAGATGAAAAGATATCATTGGTATACCAAACAAAATTAATATTAGATAATGTGTAAGATATGATTCCAGAATGTAGACCTAGGATTAATTCCTATATAAATCTTACAATATATCTTGTACATTTATCACATTAAATGTAATAGACATGACAACATGTGGAACATAGAACCTAAAACAATAAAAATTGGAAGAAGTACAGAACAAAGTGGTGTAGTTGTATTTTGAGGTTATCATTATCAATGGCAAAAGCAGAAGAAGAACCACCCACTTCTTACATCTTTCTACTCAACATCATGAGCAAAAGGAGAACATGGGCATGTCTTTTTTTGCTTGTTTATGGCACCCTTTTGGGTTCTTCATGGAATTTCCTCAATTCCATGCTTTCTTGGTATAGTCTTGAAGCTCAATCATCATCAGCCTCTAGTTGGCTTCCAATCTATGCCTCTGTGCTTTTTGGAACTGTCTTTGGTTTGCTTTCAATGGTTGCTGCTTTGTTTGTGATGATTCCTGCTGTTCTTGTTACATGGATCACTATAGTGGTCTTGTTGGCTTTCTTTGGGAAGCCTAAGAGGACCTTGGTGGTAGAGGGTAGGAAGATTACAAAAGAAATTTTTGTTATCGTGGTTAAAATTTTGTTGAAGGAAGGGAATGTTGTGGCTGCTGTTTGTGCTGTTTTGGGGTATTTTGCTCTTGTCAGAAGGAATGGTACTCAAGGAGTTCTTGTTGAGTGAATTGGGTTGTTGATTTTGGATTTGGTGCTGTGGTTTGAGGAGATTTTGAAAGATTTCTTAGATGGAGTTTGCAAAATCATTGCAGAATGTGTTATTTGGTAAAGTGTCTTAATTTCTTCTTTTTTAAGACATAGGGTAGGAGTTAGATTTTACTTACATAGTTGAATATGTTACTTACTTAGCTGTGTAGATGCTAAATTGCTTAATGGATCATGGTAAATCAGTTTATGCTTTTACTAATCCATTAATTGTAGGAGTTACAAGCTGATTTTGCTGATTTAAGATTAACTTATATTTCTATAGATAGATATGTGCTTCAGAAGTTGTTCTTCTATGTCTTCTGACTCACTTTAGTAAATCCACTAAATTGTTCCTCACAAGTTTCTAAATTCCAAACTTAGGCCCCAAAATAAGAAGAAAAGAAGTCTTCACTGATGTATGTACGGAAGACTAAAGTCTAAATTGTTCCTCATATTGAGTAATGAAGTCAAATCAGGCAACTTAATACAGAAGACTAAAGTCTAAAACCATATTAAGAATCTCTTAAGAGTAAACAATACCATTCAAAGAATCTGTTTATACTTTTCAGTCTTAGATGGTTCAAATTAACTAAATCATATTGACAAGACTAAGGATGGTTCCTTAGAAAAGCAAAATCAATCATTGAACTGATAGGCAAATTAGTTAATGATAGCAAACAAAGAACCAATCTGACTACTCAGGACATGATTCACCATTGACACTTCCAAGTAGCAAGGACAGTATTAATATCTGAATAGTTCCTGTTCCAAATTCCTGATAGGGTTCATATCATGGAGGGTTGATAAATGCTTGTTAATTGGAACCCATCTCATATTCGTTGAGTTGGTAGAATTAGACTGTAAAGTGTACATGAATCAGATAGAGCCTAGAATGTGCAAAAATTAGTAAAAACTGTACATTGTGGAACAACAAGGCCTAACAGGTTCCTAGATAGTTGAGTTCTTTAAGCATGATAACACGGTTCGGTCTTTGTCGTAGGTATGGAAAAGACTTCCCCTGTAGGGAAACCCCCCTGGAAAAAATACAGTACAGCATGATGATGTGAAATAACATGCAACCATGTCTCAATTATTTCTCTTTGGGGCATTAGGGCCATGCATCTATGTATTCTTTTCTCCCTAACATTGCAAACATTATGTAGAAAGGCCATTTTATTAGTCTACAACATGGAGAAAGACCTCTCATCCTGACACTTAAACTACCATCAGTTTTCTTCCTTGCTCGATTGTCCCAGATACATGGAAATTGGAATCTAATTTTTATTTGGAAAAAATGTTGAATTTGTTTAGTTTCGGAGATAAACCTTGATTGAGGAATGAAGATGAGGAGAAACTTGGAGATTTCATTTGAAAGTAGATTATCATCGTACAAACTTATGATCTTATAAGCTTTATGAGAACAATTTATGAAAAATAGCTTATAAACTTTTTAGCTTATTTCAATAACTTGTCAAAAAAAAAACACTTCACAAACCATTTACCTGAACGTGTAAGTTTAGAATGTAAAAATAACATTAAAAAAAAGTCTGGTTTTTAAAGAGTAGAACTACTCAAAGAACCAAAAGTCAAGTCAAATAGTGTAATTATCTGTAATAAAAGAACCTCTCCTCCCCTTTTCTTTCTGCGATATTCTTTTCTGGGTGCTTTGGTAATAAATTACGTGTTTGGGATAGGAATATATTCACGGACTAAACAACTTATAATGATATTGCATAGATATTTTACTTCATAACACAATACATAAAACTTTTATTCCATGAATAACAAACAAAACACTAAATGATTTAAGGATTTTGTAACGTCCAAACAGTGCATTCTGGACAAGTAGTTTAGTAGTTTACCCTGACCATCCTCCTCTCTGGGGACCCACAGAGCCATGCACATTCAACCTGTCAAGTACAGAGTTGAAATCTATAGGTTGTCCACTCTCCTCCATCCTCTGTATCACACTTGCCACATGATCACCCCTGAATCCCATGCTTACCAATTTCTCAATCAATTCGTTGTAGGGATGGTTGCGAACATATTGTGACTGGTTAGGATTTCTGACCATATGATTTGGGTTCTGAAGGGAAGCACTACTTGGAGGATATCCAGCTTGAGCATAATGAGGTTGTTGTTGTTGGAGTGCATGATGTGTTCTTCCTCCCTCGCCATCATACATCATGTATGCACCGGAGGGAGGTCCATATGTGTCGCCTTGTTGTGAAGGGAAAGAGCCCTTTATCTGATGGGGTTGAGGTTGCTGCGGCGGAATTGTTCTACCACCACTTCCTCCTCCATATCCATATAGCATGGCATCAGCACGGTTAGTTCCCTGAGGAACCCCGGAATATGGCATTTGCATGGGCATGCTGTTTGACAGTGTTTCTGTGGGAGATTGGTTTGTTGCTTGATTCGGTTGGTATGAAGGATACACAGCTGATGAGGGGGGTCTTATTTGAGGTTGTTGCATAGAAGGTGGTTGTGGTTGCACCTGCTGAGGTACCTGTTGAGGCCATTGCTGCTGCTGCTGTTGTGGTTGCTGATACTGAGAAAATTGTTGCACAGGTGGAGATGGGGTTACTTGAGATGGCGGTGTTGGTTGTGGAGCCACCCGGTATTGTTGATCAGAAGGTAAATACTGATTCTGGGGGAGCTGAGACATAGCTTGTGGATTTGGCAAAGGTGTTGGCTGCATGTAATAAGAAGGTTGTTGAGTAGCTTGGGTCATATTTGGTGCTGGAGCTTGAGGAGGTGGTGCCGCTGGTTGTTGCTGGGGAGCATTTTGATGAGGCAGGGCAAGAGCTAACTGCTGGTTGTTTGCATCAGATGCATTATCAGTTTTTTTGGGATCAGTGGTAGAAGGCAAAGATCTCTCCTCATTGGATTGTGAATGGCTTGAGGAAGATGAGTCTTTCTGAGCAAGTTGAAGCTTAGACAATTCTTTCTCAGTCTCAGCTAGCTCTTGCTTATCTCTTAAAATTTGTACAGACCTGTGGACCTACATAAGCAACATAAGAAAAATGAATACAGGGAACCACAAATGATGTAACAAAAAGGTCAACCAAAAGTGACTACATACAAGTGTGTTAATAAAGGGCAGTGATTTTATTAAAAAAATAAAGGGCAATGTGAACTCAATGCTTATAACTTAGCAGACTACTCCCTACCCAAAATCATTCGCATAGATTAGAACAGTATCATGCGAAAAATATATTATTCAAGCAAATAAAGGATTCTTAACTTAGAAACATTACATAAGAATAAAGTTGGCAATTGACACCCTTGATGTACAAAGTATATTGAAGATTTGAAAATCAAGATAAGACTAAGTAGGGTTTGTAGATTCAGAAAGAATGTTTTTCGATTGACAGAAAAAAATGCTTTTATTACTGTAAAACTCTCATCACAGATAGGTTTTTTTTCATTATAAACTAATACTTTGATGCACAAGTACCACTCTGGTGTAGTAGTATGCATATAGGATACCAGGTAGATACTAAATACAGGCATGCTGCAATACATGCCCTGATATATATTTTTATTTTTAAGATTTGTTTAGTTTGAGTACACAGTGTGACGACATGGCTATACACTGATCCAAGCCAACAAATGCAGATGCAAACTGACACAGCTCAGCTGTTTTCCTTTCCTCCTGGCAGCATAGGGTTCTACAGCTACCTAGCAGACCCGAAAAGGGTAGAGAAGCCTTTGTCAATGCTTAACTTCGAGCTTTTCAGCATTACCAACCATGACTTCTATCTGCATGGTTAATGTTGTTTGCTAGTTCATGAACTGGTAGTTCATCTTCATGCTTGTTGAGGGCAAAATTATGAGGGTCTGTCTAATAAGCACTTTCCATCAGGAAGACTACATTGATTGGGTGGGTGAAGGAAAGATGAAGAATAGAGAAATCCAGAGAGTAAACAATTTCCTACATCATTGATACCATGTGATGTGTGTGTTTAGTTGTAAGTGTGTGATACATAATGGATAAGCATGCTACTTAGACTATTTATTTATTTTTATTTATGACAAGATTTTCCTAATCTACAGACCATCTTATTACTTTAGCTTCACATTTGATTATTTGACTACAGGCCAAATAAAACTCATAAATACCCTCTCCGTGTATTTTGATGTTGGTATCTCTCCTTCACAAATTATCAATCAAGATTGTCATGAACTTTTTTATTGAATTGATTAAGTTTCTAGCACATCGATTCTACATCAGTGCTTCTCCACGAGGATAAGAGAGGATGATAACGAAGGAGAGGTTGATGGAAACTTGCCAAGAACTGCCCTTCAGTGGGAGAAGATAATGGGAGTAGACAGCCATCATAATGACAATGACCGAAGTTGGGTGAATTTGTTTAGAGTTTATGGTCTCACATTATGGACTCCAATAGTAACAAAATGGAAATGGTCCTTGTAATAATGATTTCTAAAAAATACTCACCTACCCTAGTTTCTGAAATTTTACTTATTCCTATCCAGAACATTCCGTATGGATAGAAGATACCTGTTTGTGTTTAACCCAGATCTAATGCAATTTATCAAGGACATCAAAACAAGTTAAACCATGGAGGACAAATTAAATGGCAATATTCTATTACGTAGATTATTAATTAAAATTGCAACTTACTTCCTGAATGTGCTTTTCAAGAGATTTGAGCTTCAAATCTTGCTCCCCATGGTCACGATTTAAATCAGATCTCATTTCTCCAATCGATTTGTCAAGATTGTAACAATACAATTCCAACTGGGATAGCCTTGAACTAATTCCCTCAAGAAACCGCAAGAGGTTATCAGCATATTTTTTCATACTCTTCTCTACAGTTGCGATCACATCTTGATTTAAAGAATCTTCAGGCGGATTAAAAGCCGGGGCAGGAAACATTGATGTCCTTGCCATCCTTGATTTCTGAAAATCCTGTCAAAAGGTTTGTGGATTTAAGATCACTAAATAGACATAAAGGGTAAATGCGATTAATAATTATTACAAGCACATACATGCTAATATTCAATGTAAAATAAAATCATCCAAAAAAATTCTACAATGTTATCTACCAAAAAAATTGATGAGTTATACCTAGTCAGATATAGTGATGACAAATTGAAACCAAAACGACGATGGAGGATGATGAGAATTGCAAGAAACACCGAGAATTATTATTTCATCGATCATCGATCAATATTTGTGTAATTTTGGATAAAAATGATAACTTTCTAAACCCTAACCACTTCTCCTTCCAGAGTGTGAGACCCATATACGGAAACTGTGATTAGATTATAAAAATATATGAATGAAGAAGCGAATCGACGCAGAGAGGAGATGGGTAATAATACCT
Source organism: Lupinus albus (assembly GCA_009771035.1). NCBI lineage: Eukaryota > Viridiplantae > Streptophyta > Magnoliopsida > Fabales > Fabaceae > Lupinus > Lupinus albus. The sequence continues at coordinate 15,440,664 of CM020017.1, forward strand.
TAGATGGATCGGTGAGATTGCCATTGGAATTGGAATCCATGTTGTTGGCGTAGTCTTCGTAGGAACAGAGGATGTCATCTGAGGCGAAATCGAAACCCTTAGGGGCGGAGTTACTGCGACCGGAAGATCCAGACGCCATGGCTAAAGGGAAGACTGAACTATGAGAGAGAGAGAGAGAGAGAGAGAGAGAGAATATGTATAGAAAACAGATATAGAAAGAGAAAGGTGTTTTGATTTTCCGCAAAACCAAGATTGGTATTTGTGAAAAACTGAATTAGATGTATTTGTTTATTAAAAAATGAAAAATAAAACGTTTTATATAATGATGAGGATGGCTTATTTGTGTCTTCTGGATAAGGATGGGGTGCGCCGAATATGATTTTTTTTAATACTGCTGTAGTGCAAGTTATTGTTACTATATTATTATTCACATTTTATATTTAATTTTTTTTACTCCTAAAAAAAATAATTGAAATAAATATTAGATGATCTATTAACTGTATTTAAATATTTATACTAATAGTGTATAAATATTATTGAAAATTATAATTATTTTGATTTTGTATAATAAGATGTCAAAATGGAATAAAAATAATCGTATAAAACTTCAATATTAAATTAGGAGGAATATAGCTGAGATAAGGAATTAAGCTCCAAATGGGAGTTAAAATTGTAACCATCTCTTGTTTGGAAAACAACTTAATTTATTTTCCAAAAGTTATCAAAATATTTAAAGTTTGGACATGAACTTTTAAGATAAATACAAGTTTTTTTTTGTACTACAATATCCTTCAACCTATGGATTTTTTTAGATGAATTGTTACATTTCTCAACAAGTTTCGTTATCAAAATATTGATTTTTTGATCTTTTTAGAGATTTAATAAGACATTATACAACTAGACTAACGTCTTGAAGACAAAAATAATTTACTTATATGAGAAGTAAGCCAACCTTTCATTTCCATAAGCTAATTTAGAAGCATAACCTTTCAATTCTATAGCCCTTTAGACTTTCAAATAACTTTTCTTTCTTTGTTAAAACAAATCAGTAAATTACTTTTGTTGTTAACATGAAGATCACAATATATGTTAGACATGACTATTAGCTAACGGGTAATCTAATTCTCATACTAAATTCTCATACTAATCTTCATACCCATAAAAAAGTGACATATGTTATTTGTAAATAAATCACTAATAAATAAAGTATCACTTTGTGACATATATCACTTTTTTGTGGGTATAAAAATTAGTAGGAGGATATATCATTTTCCATTAGACAACTTGCGAGACTCTTTATTATAGATGTGAATTATCTTGTACTTCTCGGGTATGTAAAGCATTGGTTAAAAGAGTCAAAATGGAATTTTTAGATTTAGGTAACTAATATACAATGTATGTGTAATAACTTGAAGGCTAGTAATAGTGTAATAGGCTAATAGTGAGTGTATTATAGAGTGAAATGAAAATGATAAGTGATTCATTTACTTCAAAAGTATATTTTTTAAAGTTACTATACATCTTAATCATCAATTCTAGGAAAATCCAATGATTTATATCTATTCACTAGTTTACATCATTTGATTTCCCTATAATTGATGGCTAAGATGTTGAGTAAGTTTTTTAAACTTATTCCTGGAGTAAGTGAATCCTCTTCCAATAAAAATAATCCAACTAAATTTTCATATCGACATATGTTATAAATTGACACTTTATTTATTAATAATTGGTTTATAATTAATATTAATATTTTGTGTGAGTAGAGGATTTGTAGGATGATATGATTATGAAATGAGCTAACATCCCATCAGTAAAAAAAATGAAGAACTATAATTGTTATAAAGAAGTGTACTCCTTCAAATTACCCTTCCATAAGATGAACTCTAATTTATGTACTTTAATATATGTTTCTTAACATTCAATGTAGGATCCTTCCTTAAAATTAATAATCGGATAAAATTGAAATTGTTCATCCTATGTATTTTGTTCACTACATATATAACTTCCATTCATTTTAAGAGTTCAATCAAATTTGGTTGCATTTCTTAAAAAATGTAAACAATGCCAAGTCCACAACATTATAAATGCTATAAAATCAAACAAATTCTTTGATCTATATCAAGACACACTTACTATAACACCTTGAACAACAAGAAGAGTACACCACATTCACCACTAGCCCTAAGACCAATGAATTATGATCCTCTACATTAATGGAGAAGCAAATACATATTTTTCCTTTATTTTTAATGTTAAAAGTATAATTTCATTATAATCAAAAGGATATATGTGTCATTGAAAGTTACACAGTTTGAAAGTTCAATTCCCCATAAAAAGGCACCAAAAAATTGAATGTGTAATATAGATAAGTCAATTTCCTGAATCCCCTTCTATACATCATGCTATCTATATATACTACAACCTTTGTAATTAAATATATTACTCCTATGTATCATTTCAACATAGTGTTATAGGATAGAAAAGCCCTATAATTAATGATTCTTATGGGTCCTCTTTCCATGATGAATAGAAGAGTGAGAAATCATTACTGGTTTGATTAAAGTGCAGTCAAGACCTTCAGGTCCTTCTCTGCAATTATTAGCAAATAGGCCTTGAGGGTAATGGCCATGCAGGTTTATGTAGTAAAACATGGCTGGTGCACAATCAGTAGACATTTCATTAATATATTCAGCAAAAGGGCAAGCAAATTGCTTAAAAGCTTCACAGCACATCTTTGGTGAGTAATTTGGTCTCTTGCATTTGCTTGTTAGGATTGTGTAGTTTTGTTTCTCAAAGTCAATGCTGCAAACTGCATGCACAATTTGGGACATAATACAAGGTTTCAATGATTAGCTCAATCATAAAAAAACACACATTTAGTTTGGTAAGGGAAAGTGATATATAAATGCATGGGAGAATGTTTCATGTGAGTGAGACTCTTCTCCATTAATAGAGAGAGAGGTACTATAAAATTTCAAAAGAAAATTAACATGCATTGACATTTGTATCTTTTTTTTAATCTAAAATTAGATTACACTTTTACCCTTGAAAACTTTCCTATCGATTAATGGAGATGAGTCTATTCTTTTCAAGTATATAACAATAAGTAACATAACCTGATGGTTCTAAAGAATCAATTTGATTTATGCACTTTTTAAGTTCATTATAGTCCATATATATTTGAAATGAAAGAAAGGCCAATGAAGATTCATGAAAACCTGAGGAATTTCATTTTAGGGTAGCAATATAAAAAGAGAGAAAAGTGGAACAAATAATGTTACCTTTCAGTGGTTCATCCTCTATAAGGGCACGGCCATGAGACACTTCAGATTTATTAAATATGTTATCTGTGCACACACAAATAATACAATCTTATTAATCCAAACTTAGCAAATTCCATCATTGATTGTGACACATTCATGATAGTATTAAAAGGTTGCAAGTTGAAGGAAAAATAATGTACCAGACAAAAAAGTGGAGGCTGAGGCTAATGTGGCTAAAAAGAACATAGAGAGAATGGAAGAGAACAATGCATTTGGACCCATTTTTCTCTTTTATTCTCAAGTCTCACCCTTTGTTTTGTTATTTGTTTTTCTCCTTTGAAAGATGTGCTTCTTTTATATCATGGTTTGGATGTGCCTATTGTAAGGTGTTTCCAAATTTCTAATGGTTCTACGTGCATTTACTTGGTCTTTGCCATATATTGTTCATCCCTTCATTTAGAAAGTATCTCTCATTCACTGTGAATTTGCATGGTCAAATAACAGTTAAACACTTATTATTTTTACAATTTGAACAATTTTGTATAATAAACTCATGATTCTTTTATAACAAAAATTGCAGAGTCCACAATCCCACTTTCTTAATAATTATCACATTAGTATTATTTGTATTTAAAATGTTTTTGTATCAACTAAACCATATAATTTATGACTAAATAATTTAGCTAGTTCATGCATATTATATTGAACAATTTTGATACACAATTAATATAAACTAATGCAGAATATTATGTATGTAAAAATTAAATTGACGTGGGAGAAATAAATAAATAAATACTAAAGAAGGAATGTTTATCTTTCAATGAATTATTAATACATACAAGAAAATTAAAACTGAAAGGTTTGATATTTTGTATAAAAATAAATATTATAGAAGACATTTAATGGAAATTGATAAATCACTTAGTAGAATCTGTATTTTTCTCCTCTGCTGCCTAGTTTTGTGCCTTCTCTTATTCTGAATGCTATTTCATTTCTATCATGTGTAGTACATCCTTGTATAGATTGTTGTACAGTAATTTGTTTGCAGATGATGTATCATATGGTACAGGACTACAGGAGTCCCAAACCAATGTTGATATATGTGTAATTACCGGTTACCGCTCAGAAAAGGATCTACTGTCTCCAAGCACGTCCCATACCTTGTCCCGAATCAATCAAAATGAAGTAAAAATAGAAAAAATCATAAATATTTAATTATTTTAACTGACATAACATATTTGATTGGTTTAGGACATGATTGGGGACATACTCAGGACAACAGATAATACTCTGCCTTTGAGCTATGATGTAGATATTTGTAGAAGTCCACTACACTAATAATACTTTTACAAGTTATATATCTCACTCTTTAACAACACAAGTAGAGATAAATGGAAAGTATGAAGTTTTTTCCTAAGTGAACAAGTAAGATTGTAGAAATACAAGGAATATATTCTTTATGGGATAATATCATATCCATATCTCTTACCTCAAACCTTCCCTATCAACTTAGTTGATGATCACAAATTGTTAATGATTGTCTTTTGCTTGAAAATAGTGGAAGATGTAACTCTCAGCTTAGTTAACAATTCATTTTGCTTTTCCCCCTTCTACCTTAGGATAGACAATAAATGTACACAGACTTACTACAGAGGCAGGGTTTGGTCTAACAATCAGTTAACTTCATTTCTGATGTTCTTTCTCATCAGTGAATTATTTATAAAATTCATTTATATAATTTAAGTAAAAGAAAGAGCAAAAGAAAAGAATAGTAATTAGTGATGTACACTTAGCTACATGAATGAGTTACAACAAACAAGAAAGAATTTTATGATTGAGCATTTCTCCTATAGTGAAGCAAAAGTTGATTCAAACCTACAAGAAACATCACTAGAAACTGTGTGTGGACTATGGAGCTATAGAAACTCTATTGAATATACCCCTAACGTACCAGTATTTAATAGGGTAACGTATCGCGTACTACGTACCCATATCATACCAAAGAGAACCGCATATCATGTGATTATGTTTTCGCCAACAACAAATGAAAGTTAACTTCAAAAGCTTTCATCAAATACCTTACCAGCACAGGTTATTTTAGGATTTGAACTCGTCATCTATAAGTCATAAGGCAACAATCTTAACGTTGTGCCAAGATTCACTTACTGTTGGAGGAAATAGCTTAAATCAAATTTCTATTCATTTTTTATTAAATACACCTCAAAATCATTGACATAAGAGGAGGAGAACAGAACCCCTTAAAGGATGGTAAAATACATATACTATGTAAACAATTTTGTTCAGTCATATCTGTAAATGAAATTTAAGAATAATAAGTTATTATTAAGGTCAGAGCATTGTACAAGGAATGTATAGCAATATTAGAATTCAAATTTCCAGTCCAGCAATAAGAGCATCCAAGGACACACCCAACAATGAACAATTGTAAAAAGTTCTCACCAGAGAAGTGAATTGCACTGAATATGATTGAGCTTATGGCAACAGCTTGCTGCCACTCCATGGTGGAAGAAAGTGATGTCAACAAAAATCCCCGATAAACAACTTCCTCCAAAAGGGGAGTTACGATGCATAAAACAAGCACACAAGATACTCTTGAGATATCACTGTATAAGAGGATCTCCTTGAGGATGGGGTTAACAGGCTGCAAGCATATGGCAAAAGAAATTAATGGAAAACACCAGCATTTCATAAAGGATGATGCTATTTAGTATGAATTTAATTCGTAGCATATGTAAGGAACAACGTTGGACTAATGCTATTCAGACTTTCTTTTAAACCATTTCTTATCAAATACTATGGTTCCTGTTCAACCCATTTTTTTTTATTGGCTAAAACATTTCTGTTTGCGGTTCACACAAAATGTTTGCTTGCTCTTTCATAAATTTTAAACCCTGCTGTTTTGCTAAGGTAAACGACTCACAAACACTACAAATTTAACAACTAGAATTCTCAATCATGAGGATTGCTGATATATTCAAAAAACAAAGTTTCAGGAGAAATTTAATTTTTAAACTAATACAGCGTCCAGGGGTGACAATGAACGATGGTGCGAGCAGGGGGAATTGTTCTTGCCCAACATCAAATCTGATTAGGCTGCAGCATAGCCACCCTTTTCACCACTTGAGCCATTGCTGAAGTGGCTGTGGGAGGAATTGATAGTTCCATGGTTAGCAATAATAATGCTTTTATTTCTTTTTATTACAGACATTGTTTAAGGTATGTATTAAGGATAAGGAGAATCCTATTAGGACAAATAGGCACCCCACACAAAGTAAAATACTAAGTTCTATACCAGACAGTGTTGGATATTTTAATCACATTGCAAAGGTAATTTTGAGTCAAGTACCTTAGGAATGCATAACAATCATAGAGATCTGTTAACTTTAACATTATGGATGTGGAGCAACTTATCTGACTTGTTGAGTGTTGAACTAAAAATTATTGTACACAATTTTCAGCCTATGATCATTCAGTGCATTATCAAACTTCTAACTCAGATTTCAAACAAAATAACTTATCTCTCTTACTTCTTATTTTCAATTCCCCCTTCCTCTCATCTTTCTCTAAGTTTTTCCATGTTTTGTGTATTTCTTCCAACAAAAAGTAGTTTGCAACAAGCAGTAATCACATTCCAGTTTGTTAGTCATATCAGGCAAAGTGATTATAAAAGTGGATAAAACATTATTCTGATATGTGCATTATCTCTAAGCTTCCCCAAAGTTAAAAGGTGCATGGAAGATTCACTGTCTTTGAATAGACACTCATATAAAATATATAAATGAAACATAGAAAAAGAAAGCAACTAAATCACGTAGGATATTTTCTTTGATTGGATAAGACATTTTTATTTTGAGACAAGGTTTACTAATACTTCTTGCTTGCATAGAAAGATCCAAGATGTTTATAAGGAACACATTACATTAGCACAACTCGTGAAATAATAATAGAAGGAGAATTATGATGTGAATTCCTACGCATATGAAATGCAATAACAGGTTAAAAAACATAATCACTAACCTTAGAGCCAAATAATGTTTCAGCAAGAAGTGATGTTAGGAAAATCAGAAAAACAAGAAACCCAAATCCTAGTACTGATGCTACAATCCAATTCCTGCCATTCAATAATTTGTTATTTGTGAAGAAATTTGTAAATTCATATTGCGGCTTAGCATTGTACTTAAATAAAACCAGAGCCCCACTAAGCTCAAGAATTTGAATAATGAGAAGTGATAAAGCCTGCGCGATCAAATAAAGAAGAAAGAAACGTTATGAACCTTAAATCCAATACCCATTTGAGAAATATTAATAAATAATTGATAAAGATGCTAACTTTAGTTTGTGGATCAAGAAAAGATTCTCCTGTAAGTAGTGCCACCACAGATAAGCCTCCAAAACTGAAAGGAATGTGGAGAATGAATAGATAGAGAGATAGAGTAGTCCATAGATTCTCACTCTCCAATGGAATAAACTCTTCTTTCAAAGCAGAGAATCCATGAGAAAAGGGTGTGTTATTATTTGTGACTTGTTCTTCTTCAATCTTTTTGCAATAGGTGTTGAAACAAGTTCTGGAATTGAAACGTTGGGGTAGATATTTGAGGGTATTTGTGTTTGGTCGGAGAAAGGAGTAAAAGGGTGTGGTAGCTGGTAACTGGTAGCGTATAGATTTAGCATATGGAGGTTGCCACCGTAACCCTCCTAGTACTGACAACATTTGCCTCCTTATTACAACAACCACCGTCGCATGATCCATTCCCATATAGTTTATTATTTATCTACTTTAACAATAGTTATTATTGAAGCTAAATATAGAGACTTCTTATCTACATATCATTAAATACATATGTTTCTTAATTAAAAGAAATAATATTATAAAAATAAATGTTAATGTTTCATCTTAAAATCAATTGATAATGAGACAGTTAATATTAAATAAAAAATTAATCCATAAATAATTTTTTTTTCCGAGACACAGCTGTAATTAAAAATGATATATTCTTGTGTCAGAGGTTAAAATCGAGGGCCATAAAGCAGAAGTAGGAAAGAAATCAACCTCTTTCCTCTCATCGAATTGATAAGTGCTTGAACCCTAGGTTGAATCTAGGGCTTCTTGCATTCTAAATTCTATCTTCAATTTTTCATTCATACAATTAGGGGGTTAGGTTAAGCTTGAAAAAAATGGGGAGGGTGTTGAGGAGCTGCATACAATCGATATTGAAACTGGTGAACTCGGTGATTGGTATGGCTGGGCTAGCCATGATTCTATACTCTGTTTGGTTGATTAGGGTTTGGCAAAGACAAATGGGTGAATTTCCATTCGATGAAGATTCTGATTTCCCACCTCCTTGGTAAAAAAATATCTCTTTTGATTTTTCTGTTTTTTTTCCTAGCTCCCCTTTCCCTTGTAGGGATAGTTCATAATTTTTTTAGCTTTTGATTGACACCTGAAAATAAAATGTAGATTCCCCATATTAGAGAATATAGTACTATTCTGCTTTATGAGATTAATGGATTTTTTTTGTTATTACCATTAGTTTGTTGACCAAACGGTAACATTTCAGTGAAGGGAAATAGTAATTTTAATAATGTTATATTGTGAGATGAATTATTTCAGCAAGGGTATTGGTTTCGGACATGTTCATTTGGATAGCTACACTGGTTGGCGCCTAAAAATTGCATGTTTGATGTTTGAACACAATGGGAGTTTGTTATTGCTATTTTCTGCATGTGTGCTTCTTGTGTAAATTATGAATTTGTTTTGTTTTCTATGGATTGATTGTGAACGATTTGCTTTTTTCTGCAATCAGGTTCATTTACACGTTTCTTGGGCTTGGAATTGCATTTTGTGTAATTACTTGTTCTGGTCACATCGCTGCTGAATCTGCTAATGGCTGTTGTCTATATTTGGTATCCTTTTCTTGAGTCCACCATTGTATTTTAACCTATGATGCAAAGATATAGGTATTGTTATCAGATACACTACTGATAGACATGAGGTTATGACATTTCTTAAAAATTAGGATAGTAGCATAGCTGGCTACAACTGAACATATAAACACAATTTTAATGAGCACTCTAATGTCAATTGTTAAGGATCAAACTTAGAAACTGTGAAGTGGGAAGTATAACTCTTATTTTTCAATGTGTTGAATGCACCACTTTCCAACACGCATTTTCTATTAACAAATCCCCTTAGTCCACTCGTTAAAATTTCTGAACATAAAATAATAAAGAGTAATATGACATTTCGGTCCCTCATGTTTTTCGACCTTACCAAGTTGGTCCTTAATAAATTTAAATTACCAATTTAGTCCCAATAATGTCATCAGTTAACGGTCCACGTAGGCCAAACTGTTAAAGTTAACTGATAGATATGGACGGAAGGACTAACGTGGTTCCACATTGAATTATTGGGGACTAAATTGGTAATTTAAATTTACTAGGGACCAACTTGGTAAGGTCGAAAAACATGAGGGACCAAAATGTCACATTACTCAATAATAAAATATCATGTAATCACACATCATCACATATTGTTCTTAATTGTTCAAAGGAATATATGAAGGTGGTTGCCATTCAGGATAAAGCTCAGAACTTTTGCCCTGAAGCAAATGTCAGCCATAATTTTAATTTCAATGATTTTGGGTGCTAACTTTTAAGGAAAAGATTCTATATGTGCATGTAACAAGCTTAAAGTTTAGTGAGCTTTAACATGTTATAATCAATGATGTCATTATGGGTAATTATATTAGGATTCTATTTATCTTTTATTGTTGACCTATAAATAGACCAATCTTTTGTACTTTTGAATAACCTCAACATGTCATTTTAATATCAATCTTATAATATTGTGATTCTCCATTTTATCCCTTCCTTTCGTACCTAAAATCCCTCAATTCAACAAGAAGTATCTCATTCTGATCTCATTATGCTATCAAATCACTGTTGACCTTGACTGCGTATAGTATATGGTGTTTGTGGTTTTGCTTCTCATGCTGGAGGCTGCAATAACACTTGATGTATTTATAAACCGGGACTGGGAAAAGGTATGTTGTATCCAGATTCCGGAAAACTTTCTCAGTAATTCTTTTGTTAATTCAATACCTTTGTGGCATTCTCTCTCAGTTACACATTAGATTGGTTAAGCAATAGTGTGATCCGCTTTAACTTTGGAATTGTTATCAGGACTTCCCAAAGGACCCCTCCGGGAGTTTTGAACAGTTCAAGAATTTCATCAGGTCGAACTTTGAGATGTGCAAATGGATAGGTCTCTCACTTGTGTCAGTGCAGGTAAATCTGCCTCCCTCTTTTTCTCTGTGGCTTTTCTTCAGATTTTAAAGATTGTCTCACTAGCTTCTTCCTTCTCTTCTGCAAATAAGTCATAGAAAAGTTCCCAAAGAAACAATTTGCATGATCTGTTATATAAAATATGAAGACTCTTATATGATTTGCATTAGGTCCCTACTATTCATAAAGCTAAGCGCATGTAAAGAGCTTTTCCATCAAATATCTTTTTCAAATTGTCAAGATCAACTGTTTCATTTCTTCCTAACTAGAACCTATAATATAGTTATGTTTCTCCTTTTTATGCTCTGTTTAGTTCAGATATACGTAACCTGAATGCATTTTTCATGGTTAAGAGATTGATGTAGGTGAATGTTGGATCTGAGTCTGTTATATCTATGGATATGGTTAGTAATTAGTAATTAATGTAAATTGGAATTGACACTGTCCACTATTTCTTGAATCCATTTGATCTGTCAGTGCGAGACATGATCAGCTCAGATATATTTATTCTTGTGATATGTCACATATTTCTACTGGCTCTTGTTGGTTTTAAAATTTGAGGATTAAGTTACTCTTGGAATTCGAAACTTTTTGTTGGTGTATGAATTACTGATGGATGGTTGCATGTGGCTGTGCCCTTCGCTAACAGGGACTCTCTTTATTATTGGCAATGATACTGAAAGCTCTTGGGCCACATCAATTTTATGACAGTGATGATGAATATACTTCTGATAGGGTGCCACTGTTGAAGAATGCTCCACCTCCTTATATTGATCATGGATATGGGCATGGGCCTAACAATGATGCGTGGATCAGGGTTAGTGACAAGGTAAAAAAATTCAAATCCTTTAGTTAATCCTGATTTTCTCGTTCAAATCATATTGGCTTGTTGGATTTTCTTTTTTTATGTCCACTAGTTTGTGACAAATACCTATTAGGCTATTATAACTCATCAATCTCATCCTTATGTCCAAGAAGCAAGTAGGCTTTACTTTGATCTATACTATAATTCATGAATTTGAAAATGACTTAAGTTTTTGATTGAATCTGTAAGATTTATGTCTTCAATTTCTATTTTCCTTCCGTTGTACATAACTAGTTCAGAATATAAACTTCTGCTAAGGATGTTTTTTGCATTATAAACTTCTGCTAATAATATTCTTTTGCATGGTGTTGCTTTAACGTAAACTTAACGTTATTCTTTCAGTGGTCAGATACTTTAAGAGGCAGATTTTATTATTTTAGTTTTGATGGACCATATATGTGAACAATTATACATGGTTATATTTGTATCTTTTGAACAAGTTATTATGACAGCAAAAAGATAATTATGATATATGATTGAATAAAAATGTAAAAAACTTTTACATTAACAGTTAATTTAAGATACATAGTAAGGGATATCTATTTGATTGATGGGGTTAAGGGTTGATGGGAGTTGTGGTTAAAACCTTGTTATTGCTTGCACTTCCCTCTTCTTAAATGACAGTTCCATTCTTTCTTAATCAGACAAATAGGTGAGGCCATTGCCTTGGAACCGTGATGTTTGGAGCCATTGACATGTAGATGAGACAAGCTCTGTGAGGTGGAGATGGAATAGCTATTGAAATAATAGCTATGGGAGGAACACTTGGTTACAGAAAGCTACATAGACCATTAGTATTTTAATTTCCTGTGAGTTTTTCTTCTAAAAAGGGAAAGGAAATTATATAATTCAATAATTTTCTGGTGCCATAATGCCTGACCAATTCAGTAGAGAATCAAGTAAATCTTGTACACACACCCTACTATGTCATTTATACTTTGGACAAAGTCTGTACACAACTTCTGTTGCCCCAAGCTATCTACCAAATGTATGAAAGGAAAAAGGGAAAAAAATGATACAGTACTAGCATTACCACACTTTTCTCCTTTCCCTTCCATTTTTATTGTTCATGTTCATGAAATTTCTGGGGAGACCCATTATGTTAGTCCATTCAGTTATTTATAAAATAATATAAAGTGAATTAGGTGAATATTTATGCTAACTGGTACCGAATATGTTAAGTTCAGTTAGTTCACAATGAACCTTAAAATATGAGATATTATTTTATGAACACATCGTGATTCATGGGCATTTGTTATACTTCTATATTAAAATATGCTTCTGCTAAAATAATTTATCTTACTGCACTGTCTGAAACCTAATAGAATAGTACTAGTGGGAAATTTTGATTTTATTGATCGTAGCAGTGCTAAAAAATATTATCTTACTGCGAAGGAACTTCCATACATAGTGTGTTCCACGCAGGTGTATCTAATTGTTATTATATGCCTTATGGTGCACCTACATTATACAGAAGATGCATCTATCATTTTGTTTGTTTATACTTTATTCAATATATGGATGGTCCACCAATGCGGATAACAAACACAGAGAAATTAATAAAGTTGCTTGATGGGGCCACATAGGCCAATCAATCTCATAATTTGTCCACAATTTTCTCAATGCCATTCACTTCTACACATTTCATAGCTTGCAAAATACAAAGGAAATCTTTCCAAATTTTGTCACATTGTTATGAGAAAAAATTGAAAGGAAAAAAGTGGTCACATACCCACAATTGTCAAAAAGGAGAAGTGAAGTTAAAATATAAATTTTTCATGCCAAACCAAACATGGAAATAAGTAAAACTGTAAGATTGATTTATACAAAGTTGACTGATTTTATTTTGTGTGCTGTTTTTATTTTTAGTTCTAAGGGTAAAATTATCACATCACAATATATATAAAGATATAAGTGTTATTGTTAGGTTTAATCACAAAATTAAACACAAATACACAATTGAATGTAACAACTCAAAGAACACAAAGAATTAATGTGGTTCGGATTTAATCCTACATCCACAGACAACAGATCAAAATTCCACTATGATCAAGCTTGAAACACATTACAATAATCCACGCTCCTCTCTCAATGATTGATCTCTAATAACTCTAGAAACTCAATCTTTACAAGTGCTTGTAACTGTTTCATTTTTACACTGAAGAAAAATGCATTTATAGAAGTTTTGAAAAACTACCACTTATTTTGCCAACAACATGTCCTAAAATTGTGGGATTTAGGTGCTAACTAAGTGGAAGATAAAAAAACTGCATCTCCACAATTTTAGACTAGGTATATGATTTTTAGTTTCTTAACAATAATTTAGTTTCTTATTCACCCCAAAACTTTCATAGTTATTGTATATGATTTTTATTTTATTTTTTGAGACCACTTCCCTCTCAAGTATAGGAGAGGAGTCTCATTCACTTGGAATTGTGTTGAAAAAATTGTTTGAAACACAGAAGGTACACATAGTTGCTTCGGTTGAAACATGCTTTTGCAAAGTGAATTCAAGACATCTTTAGTCTTGTTGTGGGGATAGATAGTCAAAGAAATTATAGGGTTATGTCAATTGATAAAGTTGATAAATAAATTAAATAAGGACAATTTAAATATATTATTAGTTTTCTTACCCTCGGATTGTAGTACTTCAGGACATAGGATACAGTATCTTTATGAGTTACAGTAAGTTCTTATCTTCTAATCTTAAGAAAATTAATGTATTATAGAGTAAAAATGATCATCAAATAAGTGCCTAATAGTTAAAAAAGGACAAAAATTTAGTTCATGAGAAAGCCATGACAATTTTTGAACTTTTAAGGTTTATTTAGTGATCATTTCTTTGGATTTTAACTTAATAACCATCATATTCTTAGATATCCAAATTAATGTTTTACCTATACACCAACCAATCTTATATATTCACATCATTAATTTGAAATTTGTAATAAGTATGTGAGAAATCATATTTGTCAATGTGAAAAAAAGATTAGTCATAAAGAATAAAAAAGTTTACACACAAGTTCATCTGAAAATTAATGTTGTTGTCTAATTGAGATTAGAATATAATTGGTTAGTACACACAGAGAAGGCATAACAATATGTAAGTCAACATAATCTCACTCCCAGAGTCACAGTTTCACACTGGAAAAAAAGGTGAGAAGATAACTCTCTAGCAAACAGTTTTGTACGCTGGCAAAATCTCGTAAGAAACTAATCTCGTTCGAAGTGTGTGACTATTTTCCTAACAAATATCATTCATATAAATCGAGTTTTTGACTTTTTGGTCATCCTGGAAATCTGACGAGTTATGATATTTATACTATCAAACCAACAACTTGTTGGTTATTTATTTACAACTTACAACGTCCTTCTTTGTTCTTTGTTTCCAATTAATGTGAAATGACAAAGCACCACCTTGGTAAATTGTACGCGCGCACATGCCGAATTAGCGCCATAACTATCGGTGGGACCCACCGTCGAGATACTCTGTGGCATCCTCCGTAAATACGCACTAACCAGTGGACAAGAATGTAAAAACATTGAGCCTCTTTTTTACTATAAAGAAACCCAACAAAACCCCTTTAACGGTTTAACTAAACACCCACACACACCACAACTACCTACTCACTCTGCCGCCACTAAACTGTCGGCAAACGCTTTGGCTAACAACAACGGTGGCGCGCCAACCCACTTTCCTTCTAAGAACAATGCAGCACCACCGTAGCTCCGCCGTGCTGAATCTGAGCTTGCTCTGTTATTGTTTGGTGCTTAAACAACTCGTGCTGTTATGTGGCGCGGAGGAACAACCTCAGCACCGTCTACCCGACCTGCATTGGTATCCTGGAACCGCCACCTGGTACGGCGAACCCGAAGGCGACGGCAGCACCGGTAACTCTGTTAACAAAACCTCTGCT
Organism: Lupinus albus; assembly: GCA_009771035.1. Classification (NCBI taxonomy): domain Eukaryota; kingdom Viridiplantae; phylum Streptophyta; class Magnoliopsida; order Fabales; family Fabaceae; genus Lupinus; species Lupinus albus. The sequence continues at coordinate 15,456,014 of CM020017.1, forward strand.
TTTCACTTTTCCAATGGTTTGACTCGCTGAGTTGACTCAATGAGTAACAAATGTATATATAATGTACAACTTAACTTATATTTAGAAGAAAAAATGCTGATCTTCACTAGAAGACTTTCTTGAAATTTTCATGAAATGAAATAGAATATTCTTCAACTATCCGTTAAGTGACAATTGGTGGGGGAAAAAGTTAAGTTCTGGACTACTATTTATAATCTTTAGTGTCTTCAATTGCATTCTGAGGTCCTACTTAGGCTTTAATGTTGTGGTTTTAAAGTCTCTACAATGAAACAATGCGACTGCAACGATCACATCTTAGAACAATTTTACTCAATAACCATAACCACAACAAAAAGTGAAATTTTTAGTATTAAATAATGGATTAGTGAAGTTATTTGAATTGACAGGGGGGGCATGTGGGTATGGTACGATGGTGGATGTGAAACCGTTGAGGGCAAGGGTAGGGGCGGTGGGACCGGTGCTGTTCATGAAAGGGGAAGGGTGCGGTGCGTGTTATAAGGTGAAGTGTTTGGACAAAAACATATGTACGAGGCGAGCAGTGACGGTTATAATCACGGATGAGTGTCCAGGATGTCCCTCCGACCGAACCCACTTTGATCTCAGTGGTGCTGCATTTGGCCGCATGGCTATTACCGGAGAGAATGGTCAACTCAGAAACCGTGGTGAAATTCCAGTCATTTATCGAAGGTACCTTTTTACCCTTTACCTTCTTTTTTTTTTAATACTCATTTCATTTCGGTAAAAAATTAATCATTTCATGATGGTGTGTGGATGCCCTTTTTGCCCAGAAATATCGTTCTCATAAATCAAACTCTTATTGTTCATCCTGAGAATCTAACATAGTCTTATCCTATTAGACTAGGTAAGTATTATTATTTAAGTTAATAGAATTATATTTTTAGTTTTTAAAATAGAATCATTACTATAAGTATAAGAAATGGTTATTGAAGATTAAAATGTACTAACTGTGTTTTTAATATATATGACTGATATAATACAAGAAAATAATACATATTATTTATAAATAAAATATCGTGTTATTTTTTTTATGAGTTTTATATATATATTCTCTTATATAATAAGACATAAATGAAGTATTACTATTTCTGTTTTGGGTTTGGCACTGGACATTTCTTTTATTGCATTCACTCTATGACTAGTTCCTGAATCTTATTTAGTGCAAATATTTGACTTTTGACTCCTTTTTTTCTTTAAAGTTTATTATATTAACCCGGCTTTCTTTTTATGGAAAATGTTATTTTCTGCTTTTACTGCCATGTTTGATTGGATGTATTATTGGGGTACTGCAGTGGTCTATGGCATTCTTTATCCTTTTGTTTAATGGATTAAGGAAAGGAAAATCTTAAAGTTTAAACCACACCAAATTGCAATGAATGAATTTGTCCTCTATAATAATAGATCTTTTTTTTGCTGCAGAACCCCATGTAAATACCCGGGTAAAAAAATTGCCTTCCATGTTAATGAAGGTTCCACACCTTTTTGGCTATCACTTCTGGTTGAGTTTGAGGATGCTGAGGGAGATATTGGCTCCATGCATATACGAGAAGTACCTATCTTTCTTATGTTGTTTCATGTTTATTTCCATCAAATTTCTTCCTTTACTGTTTATTCCTTAAGTATCACAAATATATTTCTCTATATGAATAAGAATAAATTTCTAAAAAAAAATGAGAATCAGGAAAAAGTGCACAAGAGAGAAGAACCCTGAATCTCAGGTCTGCAGAGGAATCAGATGCCATTGCACCTAACAGCCTTTAATATGAAATCCTTAATATATTTTATAGCTAGAATATGATACTCTTTGATTTATTTAAAAAAATAAAGTGCAACCAATAATAATATATTGCTTCTTTGGAACACTGATTCTTGAACTCTGTTGCAGATTTGACCAAAAGAAACTGCCTAAACTTAAACAAAGCATTATAGTCATTTACATTTTTTCTTTGATCAAATAAATAAAATGCAACTAGCATACATAGCCTATTATCTTAATCAATGTCTGCAGTGTACAATTCCAAATATTGCGGACGTGTCTCCTTAGATAACGTGTCATCTTTTGCACATTAGATTATTTACAAAAGGTTGCAATTGCAAGACCCTTTTTCTCTCCTATTCAATATTTGAATATTATCATTGTGTCATTCCTCATATGATGGTGGTGCATTTTCCTGTATTTGAACTCAAATCATGTGATATGTGGGACCAATGTTGAAAACAACACTTTCCCCACTGTTTGTCTGTAAAAAAACTTACAGTTTAGGTGCTATTAGGCAAAATCAATCAAATATATTACTTCATAACATTTGAGTTATAATGAAACTCTTATTACAACAATTATTTTTAATAACATGAAAGCATTTGATTGGATATACCAAATATGGAACATGACAACATAAGTTTCATGCATGTAGTATCTTAGGTAGAGGGTGGTCAACCTCAGTTTGGTTCATTTGCAAATTTTAACAAAATTAAATGATGACAATGAGACTGACATTTTTTGTATTGCATTTTGGTATTGGCAGGCAAGGTCTAGTGAGTGGGTGCAGATGAATCATTTATGGGGTGCAAATTGGTTCATTATTGGAGGACCTTTAAGAGGACCATTCTCTGTTAAACTAAGCACTTCCACTGGTAGAACCCTCTCTGCCAGAGATGTTGTTCCAGGCAATTGGGTTCCAAAGGCCACTTACACCTCTCGTCTAAATTTCTACCCTTAGAAAAGCCTTTGCTATTGGTAACTAATAAGGCATCTTTTACTCAGTTAAAGTTGGTCAAATCTCATAACACAAAATTAGTCTTTGCTTGCTACATATAGTTTTTAACCCTTTTTTTTATAAGAAAGGTATTAATTGGAGTGCAAAAGAGCATCCAATGATCCTTCTCTTTTCTTATTTGTATCTGTTGATGATGTATACCTACTTTTTCTGGTGTGTGATTGTTGGTAGTAATAAGGGTCATGCAGCCCTCTCCAAAATAGGAGAGAGAGCGTGTAGTATTGTAATGTATTATCTTGATGGAAGTTAAATGTTGTGTGTACTGAGTCTTGGCCCTTTGGCATTTAATGAATATGTATACTGAATCCTTCAATTGAATGAATGTCTTTAACTTTATTGTGGGTCATAGCTTTCATTGCTTCATTGATTTCCATCTTGACCAAAAGAAAAGTTACCACCCCTTAGGATTAGTATAGTACACCCTTCTTGCCACTAAGATAAACAAAATTTAACAAGAAATTAAAAAGAATGGAACTATATGAAGTGTAATGACTAGATAGTGAATTTTATTTAGAAGAATTTCATCTCCTTTAAAACAATATAATCTATATATGTTCATATCTTTATACATATACTAGGATTGCTTTATGTTTTCTGAAAATATTTTTCTAACATTGGCTGGTATTCATGTCATAATCATAAGCAGTAATCATTCTGTATTGGGAGTTAATTACATCTGTGTGAAAAAAAATAAAAGCTTAGCATTCGCTAGCAACACTACCTGCAAATACAAAGCAAAAATGAATATATGAGAAATTTATGATTGTGGTCCTTGAGTTCCATGAAAATAGGTGAACTATGGATTGTGAGTTGTAATTACTAATTAAGAAGCATATGATAATGAGGTTTAACCTGACCACATCATTCTCTCTCCAAACACATAGAAAGTTGTTTGAAAAATGTCTCAACACAAATTTATTCAAATACTGTTATTGGATTCTAACAGTCTATGAGTTATAAACTGTGAGTCCATCATAACACTATATGAATTATTTAATTTTTGTGAGTATCACTTGTTAAAAGAGATAGTCATATATTAAAGTTTCATGAGACAATGAGGTAGACAATGTGAGTTATACAGTGTCAGTCCATCATAACACTATATAAGTTATTTAATTGTTGTGAGTAACCCTTGATTAGTTCCTTGGTTGGGGTATACACTTTATTATACCAATAAAAAAATTAATGGCTGATTATTTGTTAACTTATCACACAAATTACTAAAAAAATGTATTTTTTGATTTAAAAAAAACATTACTATCTATCTTTGTGCGAGGAAGGGATTCATAATGAGTTCGTTTGATTTCACTTTGTGAGTTAGAGTATGTACACAAAAGTTAACACTACTTGATTGCTATGTAAGGATACATTATTATATTAAATATATCTCGAAACACCATAAAAAATTAATGATATTTGTCACTAATAAATCAATAATTAATAAATAAAATATCATTTTATAGTATATATTATTTTTCTTATTGTGTAAATGATTTGTAGGAGAATATATCATTTTATTTATCATATTATACTATTAAGAATTCATTTGAAAAATATAAAGAAAACAAAGAACAAAGTGTAAATCCACTAATCAAATCCATAAAACACTGCATGTCTTCTGAAACAAAATGATTACTAAAGCATTCTTTTGGCAGTCAAGGTTTTCACATTGAAGTGTTGTATAATAGCCTTCTGATTTGAGTGTCTGCCACCACCATAAAGCCTTAAACCCTTCTCTCTCGAATGCATCCATATTGCAAACTCCAACCACTTCTTTTCATGTCTCCTTTCTAAGCCTAAAAAGAAGAGACAATAGAAAAATGATACAAGGAAACAATAAAGGCCACACCACCTTGGAATATGCAATAAATTACCTTATATCTCGGCTTAGCTCAATGTCCCCACAACGTTGAAAAATAAGTATCTATTGGTCAAAATTGTCAATGCCTCGATATCCATCTCTAGCAACAAGATCATTTTCATTTGTAGTTAGAAAGATATACCCTTCTCTCATTGTTTATTCTGAATCAATTATATTATATCAAGTAATAAAAATAAATTATTTTTTGTTTTTATGATTTTTTTCTTACTTAATTAGCATTTTTTAATTGGAATTGTACATAATAAAACACCACATATAGGAAATGTGGTCTTTTCTCTCTTAGCCCCACATATGAATAAGGATCTTCTGTCCCAAAACGATTATGTCTCTTATATTTTTATAATTTTTTTCCACAAACTAAATCATGCATTTTGATTGGTCCGGTACACTAGAAGGGACATGAAGATAACACAATTAAAAGGGAAGTATTTCATGTTAAATTAATAATCAGTTTCTAAATGCCGTTATTTCTAATGTGTGCTCTTCAGTCTATACTTCTCTACTTGATTCTACTACATTCATTCAACATTGCTGCTTACATGGATGAAGAATGGAAGAAAGCCACTGCAACATACACTAATGACACTGATGGGTCACTTATTACAGGTACTTCTCTTCCTCCTTAAGCTTCAAATCCCGAAAATAGTCTCTCCACGCTTGTAAGAGTAAAGTTGCATACATATACCATTATCAAACCCCACCGAGTGGAAGCCTGGGCTGTCTTTTTTATAATGTGGTTGTGAATGTGTTGCAGAAGGAGCTTGTGGTTATGGAGACATCCACAAAGCAAGTTATGGAAAACATAGTGCTGGGTTAAGCACCATTTTGTTCAGTAGAGGGAGTGCTTGTGGGGCATGCTATGAGATCAGATGTGTTGATCACATCTTGTGGTGCATGCTTGGAAGTCCATCTGTAGTTGTTACTGCAACAGATTTCTGTCCTCCAAATTATGGGCTTTCAGAAGATTATGGTGGCTGGTGCAATTTTCCAAGAGTACATTTTGAGATATCACAGGTTGCATTTTCTGAAATTGCCAAGAGAAAAGCTGATATAGTGCCTGTTCAGTATAGAAGGTAAAGAGAATGTTTCAATGCAGAAGATAGATTGAACCATGTTGACAATGTTTAAGTTTCTTGCTGATAAGAGGGAAAGTTTTCTGAAGTTTCTTCTTTGTTTGTTTTCTTGCAGAGTTAAGTGTCAAAGAAGTGGTGGCTTGAAATTCACAATGAGTGGAAGTTCTCACTTCTATCAAGTCCTGATTACCAATGTTGGGATGGATGGTGAAGTGGCTGCTGTGAAAGTGAAGGGATCAAGAACAGGGTGGATACCAATGGCAAGGAATTGGGGACAAAACTGGCATTGCAATGTTAACCTTCAATATCAGCCTTTGTCATTTGAGGTAACTATCAGCAGTGGAAAAACACTCACATCTTATAATGTAGCCCCTTCAAACTGGAAGTTAGGACAGACATTTGAAGGAAAACAGTTTTAGCATAACTAGATTCAGAACTAAATAAGTTTAAGTTTTTGGAGACTTGGATTCTTAAACTTCAAACTGTGATTCATGAATGAGTTACAAAGAGCACAAGCTTACTTGTATTTTTTTGCTCATGTTTCATTGTCAAACATTGGTTCAAGTCTGGTAAAAGAATGTTCAGAAAAGAACATTTTATAACAAAGGTTGGGCAAAGGGGTATGCATGGTACCTGTCTTTTGAACTCCAGTAATCAAAAAACAGTAGCTGATGGAATATGTAACCATTCGGAAACTTAAGTCCTTTATAATTATTGTCAAATGAAACAACTCTGTTTCTTTAGCATCTTGCAATTTGTTTTTGGTGATTGAGTTTACTTTTTTAAACAATCAAACCAATCAATAAATGTATTATCCAATATGCATAGTCCTTTCTCACAATAGTGACTGAGTTTGATTTCAAGTCTCTGGCACTTTTTAGGCTAGAACTCCTGTTGGATTGTCAGTAATTGTTGAATACAAGCGAATGTTATGTTATGGTATAGCTTAGAAACAGAATCCACTAGCTTTAGAACTTGAATTATGAAATCCTACTTTGATAATCAATGTCAAAGGAGGCCAAGCAAACAAAATTTGTATCTAAAGCCTACAAATCTAGGACAGTAGTTTGGACCAATGCTCTCTAAAGTCCATGCTGCAAAGCCTGAATAATTGGGTATGTGGCCATGGCTTATTCTCCATGAATATCAGCACCAAATTTAGGAAACTCAAAAAAGTACAAATAAAATGTATATATGAAAAATAATTACTAACAAAAACATTATGGTCTTTATCACTGACCAGCTGATGTAGCACCACTGAGGAGTGTTCATAATTTACAGGAATTTGTTCTTTATTTAGAGAGTTCTGCATGGCTTAGAATATTTTTAGGATAAATAATATGTTATGTTTGTGTTAGCTGAAGAGAAATAAAAGCAAGATGGTAAAATTAAACATTAGATTAAGCTTAATATACAAAACAAATAATACCCTTTTCCCACCTCCCATTATCAGCCACACACAAACTAGTAAAATCAATTGCTTATTGCTCTGTACAATCACACAGTCAAAGAACATTATTGATTCAAAAGAACAGCAAGTTATCATGTTAAAAACTTAAAATCTTGCTCACATCTTCAACACCACTTCCTATTAGATACAGGGGAAGTTGCAGAGATAGCAGAACTTGAATTGCATGATCTGAAAGAACCAGTTCGCATGAACATCAAAACTGAGGCCATAATTTTCTTGACCTTAACAGCAACCTTCTTTATCTTCAGTTTAGATTTTTTGGTCTCCAAAACAAAATTATTATCTAAAGAAGATAGCTTGTAAGTTGTGAGAAAGATTTTTCTTTGCTTGGCTCTTCTGCGTCTATAGCTGATAGATTTGATCAAATTCTCTTTATCACGTAGACCAAGATGTTCATATCTGTGTCTTCGACTAAAGGCCAAGGTGGTGTTGCGTACAAGAGTACTCATAGCTACAAACTTATAAAATAGAAACACAACTTTGGTTGTGAAATTGTTACATTGTTGAGTGTTCTTTATATTGTGTATGGCCCCACCTTTTATGTCTGTACTCTGTAGCATATAAAAAGGTGTTGACCGTTAAACTCGTTCTGCTTCTTCTTGTTCTTCTAACTTGGCGTGCGCATCTGCATCATATGAAAGCTAATGTTTTTGACCATTGACCATAGACCATAATACTTACTATTAATGTTGACTGAAAATGACATATTTTATATTTGTTTGCACACTTTTGGAGAGATAAATTCATTTTTTTATGTTACTTTCCAGGGTTGAAATGTAATTTTATCAAAAATAAAAAGAACATTGCATTTTTCACTTTCTTTGGTTTTTTGGGTACTTCTCTCTCTATTAATAGAGATTAGTGTTATTCTCCATCCGGAAGATAATAGCATATAATATAATGCTTTGAGTTGATTCTGTATTATTTTAGGGTTATTTGTTTCATATTAATGGAATGCTTGGTAGGAAAATTTATAATTATTCAATTAATAAACCAAATATAACCCATGAAGAGAGATATATGCTATCCAACATACTATGTCATATTCTGACGCTATGAATTTTGGTTTGTTAAGAAATATCAGCTTTCATCACTTTGGATAAATAATTATTGGATATTTAGATTAATTTAATCCGGCTATAACATGATTATAGGTTATATCACACTTGCAGTTTTATCAATGCAAACTTCAAACACAAGCATGCTATGGTAAGTTTTATTAAGCCATGCCAGAAATTACAACTCCTTGGAAGAGAAGGTATCCATTATTGGTACTCACATAGAAATCCACAGTACCAAATTTAATAGCCGAACTTTATAAGCAACCAAACCAACCATAATGAATGAAAGAGAGAAAATAAATCGATCTTAATCTTGATCCTAAAATGATACTTCAAAGAGGAAAATACACACTATAATAATGTTGTGTATTTAATGAGAAAGGTAAACAAAATAGAGTAGTAAAGAAAAGAGATAATAGGGGTTAAATGATAAAGAATAATAAAAGAATTAATGTGAACCAAGCGATAGATGAATCTTTGATGAATCTCGGAGGTTATGAGTTTGAAACACTAACATGAGGTGCAGAAATCAAGAACATAATAGCATTCTTATATTGAACCTTCTCCACCTTGAAACCAATAGTAGTAGGAAAAGTAAATAAAATTCAGCATTCTTATTCTTTCATTCACATGAATCTCCATAGAGATAATACCAGATTGGGGACAAAGAAGATGGAAGGCATAAGCGGACGCCATTAAAGGCACAATTATTCATATGATATCATATTAAAAATGGTATGAGCTATGCATGAATGAAAAAGAAAAACTTCAAGAAAACTTAAGGAAAGAAGAACGAGAGAAAGTATAATATTTCTCATTGATTGAATTAGAAAGATGAATATGATTTATATACATTAAATTAAAGAATAAAGAATAAAAAAAAGGAAAACTAGAAAAATAACATACCAACTTAACATGCACTAATCAAATGTACCAAACAATCCAAGTAGAACTGAGACTGCATTTAATCAAGCAGGCACTGTGTGTGTTGCTGGGGAAAATCTAAGTCAGTATTCAACGTGATTAAGCACTCTCAACTCTTGCTCTTTAAATTTTTTCCAGATTGCACTCATGCTTGTGGGTCATGTTCGCCATGCATGTTAGTGATGGTGAGCTTCAACATGTCCATTAATGGCTTATAAGTGCATGTGTCATAACAAGCCCTACCCTATCCCATACAATATATCACTCTTCAAATTGACTTTTTTCAAAGCTCTAACCCCATGTAACATATATGGTGCCTTTTTTATCTGCCCTTAATTTGATTTCATTTTCTTTGTTGTTCACTATGCTAGAGACATGCATTGGTTTTCATTTTCTTTGTTGTTGATTTTGTATTCAGGACTCATGTCATCATTATAATTAAAAATGTTTTCACTTTTGTAGATGCATCAAACCATCACAAGGGTTCCATCTGAAACAAATTGCCATTTTTCTATTCCTTGGTTCCATCTAACAAACATCACATGTCTCACCCTCTATCTCAATCTCTATCACGGGTCAATCGCAATGCTGATTTTTGTTATGAGACAGGTAATCTATGTCCGGTTCCATCCACTTTCTGGGCCCACCACTTCTCTCTACTATCCTAGTGGGTCTCATCTCATCTATAACGTAACATGGCAGGTAGTGTATTTTTTTAATATATCTATCAATACATTACATTACATTAATTTCTTTATTCATATGCTTTATATTTGTGTTTTCATTTTCAATGTTAGTTAGGACAAATGTATATAATGTTTGTCTTGTATGTAAAGTTGGTGGACTAGAAAAGTTGAAATGACAATGCTAGGCAGAACAGGGACACCCACCCCAACTTCTATAATCTATACCATAAAGTTAGGTACAAAAAGATCCCTTTGATTACTCTGTCATGTTTTTTCTTCTGTTTAAATTAATGTCTTTTACAACTTCAGATTTGGCTTTCAATTATATTGCCAATTTGGTTTCTCTCTCTAGTAATTGCTATAGGGAAATCAGTGTAATAACAAACAGAATAGGAATGATGGGGAGGTTGAATTATAGGAGAAGATCATGACTTTAGCGCAATCATAGGTCACCCCCTTTCTTTTGGAGTTTCGGTTTAAAAAAGAGGTAATGAAAAATAATTGTGGGTGATTGCACCCTCATGAGATTGAGAAAGCATAAACGATGTTTTCCTTTATGTTCCTCTCTTCACAAAGTAAATTCAATAGTTTTCTCATGTTTCTCTATGAAAGATGCTGATAATGTAGGAGTCTCAATGGAATCTATATATTATTATATCCTTCAATAGCTACATCTTTATATCAATCTGTGTTGTGCATTTTAATATATTATCATGTTGATTGACTTGCATTTCATTTTCCATAAGTTGTTGATAGTAATGTACATAGTCTCAAATGTTTAAGGATGCTTTTAAATTTCTAATGCAGGTTGATAAAGATGAGATTTACTGGAGACGTAGAAAGAAAAAGGAAGAGTTGGAATGGTCACAAAATTCCACTCTCTTAATATCTCAGTTAGCTCAATGTTTTAGTGAGTACATTTTTCTCTTCAAGCTTCCTTGCACTCTTGTAAGTTGTGTCTTTTTAAACCAATATCATAATTGATTTGTGGTTTCAGTGAATGAGAAAATGTAACTGTTCCAGTCAAATATTTAAAGTAGCAGATTTTTATGCATTCTCATAAGGGCATTTTCTTTCTAAATATGGTGATATAGATGCCTAGTTACTTCTATCAATGAGGATAGAGTTGTGAGTCTGGCACTCTGGCTGTTTAATTTTGGGAGTATTCTTTGTAATTTCAAGCCTGCGTGTTGAGAATTAAGTCTCACATTGCCTACCTCATTGTTTCGGGAATGGTTTAAATACTTGTGGGGAATGGTCTTAACACTGTGTATGATAGTAAAGTACCCTTTCAGTTTAAAGTAATTCCTGTTCTGATTCAAAGTATTAGAAAACAGAACATAAATAATTTGCAGAATGTATTAGAGAAACTTATTTAAGTTTTTAATTTTACTAGGTCAAAGTCTCTTTAACAATGATTTAAGTTCTTAACAACACAGAAAATGATGTCTCTATCCTTTATCATTTATGATTCAAGTTTTATTTCCTTTGTTGATCCATAATTTACTGCATGTAGCTAATACTATGGATGGATGGATTGGAGGGCTCTTTAACCGTACAAACACTAGGAGGCGATCATCCTTTGAAAAGTTTGTTGACTATCCTTTGAGTCCTCTTGAGGTAAAAGAAAAATGGAAGTTGGTGATTTGTTTTAGATATTGTCTACCCTAACCTTCTTATTGAACCGTAATTATATAATCATGGACCTTTAAATACTGTCAATGTATAGTTTGTATACGAAAAACAGCGATTGCGTCATGGTATTTTTGTTTGTTTTTCCTTTTGCCAGACGATGGTTGAAAAGACTTGGGATTTGTTTTAATTAGTACAACTGTTTAATTCTAGTAATAGATAGGGAACCATAATCTTGAATTATGCATCCTAGTATGTGTTTCACTGTTATCACATTCACAGGCTCATTGAATTTGTTTCATGTTTATGTCAGAAAGAGAGACTTCAAATGCTTCAAGAACGGCTGCAAGTGCCTTATGACGATACTCGCCCTGATCATCGAGTACTTCTATTTTTCATGCACCTAACTTGCTTTCTTCTTTATTTAATTTGTCCAAATTCTTCCAGTTTCGAAAATACAAGCTTCATTGGTTCATTTTGGGTTTTCACACCACATTTTACTAACAATATCATTAAATCCAACAGGAAGCACTGACAGCTTTGTGGCATTGTTCCTTTCCTAATGTTTCTCTGAGTGGCTTGATATCTGATCAATGGAAAGATATGGGGTGGCAAGGTCCTAATCCATCAACTGATTTTAGGTATGCAGTTATGTTCATATGAGAGTTCACATGACATTTTGGTCACTCATTGTTTCCCATTTGAAAGAATCTGCTGAATACAAATGATGAGATCAGTGCCACTGCACTGCTGCAAAGGTTTATATTAGCATAGAATTTCATTAAGCCACTTTTAGCTCATGCTTAATAATTTTCTAATTCAGGGAGCTACAATTAGACTAAACCACTTTATCTCAGTGGAGACCTGTGTTGCTTGTGCCATAAAGGCATAAACACAGTAAGACTAGGGCATGAGTGCATGACTTAGAGAAGATCAATGTACAGATTCTTTCAATCTTATAGGTGGTCCTCGAACTCATTAACACAGTGACTTGACAATTTCTGATTAGTGATTGCATATTATAGGAAAGGACTTATGCGCATGTATATATTCTTAAAGAGAGTTGCATTATGCTTCACCCTTTCATCACATAATTTTCTATTCAAAAGGTATTATTGGCTGATAATCTGCTTTCCTTAGGGGATGTGGCTTCATTTCCCTTGAAAATCTGCTGTTTTTCGCAAGGACATATCCGGTATGCATTTGTGCCTTTATTTTCCGAACCTGAAAGAATTTGATCTGTCTTCATGCCTTCATTTTAGTTTCTTAATATCTAGACATCTTGGAAGAAAAGTTGGGTTATTACTAATTTTATGGAAATTCAAATGAAGGCATCTTTTCACAGGCTGATGCTGAAGAAAGATGGGCACCGAGCAACATATGAATATCCATTTTCTGTTGCTGGCATTAATATATCATTCATGTTGATACAAATGTTGGATTTATACTCAGGTTAGTGCAGAACTTCACAACTCATTAGTTCATTTGTTTCTGCTTGTAAGAGCAAAGGCAATCTAGTGAATGCGCCTCATGGCATTGTTGGCTTTGGGAAGGGACTGATGTACACAACTTTATTGCTTAAGGAAATAGACTATTTCTACAACTAGAACCCTTTGCTGCTAGATTACAAAGAAGCAACCTTACGACATGAGTGTAATGTGATATAACACATTTTCTATAGAACATATTCATAAACATCAATATATAATTTAGAACATATTCATTTTCCAAATTCTTACAACACTGCATTTGGCATTTAGAAATGTTTCCCTTTATCAAAAAATGAGAAAAAAACTGCCTATAATAACTTATCTGCTGAATGTATTTTGCAGGTAAGCCTCGATGCATTGCTGGCATGAATTTTGTAAAGTTATTAGGAGGTAATGTGATGGATGCATTTCTCAATATGTCTCTTTCAAGTGCTTTCATATATATATATATAGGACCAGTTCCAGTTGATTTTGTAGTTTTTACTTTTCTAAATGCTTAAAAGTTTCATTTCTACTACAGAAAATGAAGAAGCATTCAATATTCTATATTGTATAGCTTTCAAGATGATGGATGAGCAATGGCTGGCTATGAATGCTTCCTACATGAATTTTAATGTATTATTTCTTTCTCTTTGTTTTCTGTATCTCCACCATTCCAACTCTAACAGCCATGCTAAGACCACCTTTTTATTTATGGTCAGAACACATTTCCTTATAGGAAAAGAACCTATAGTTTTTACTTTGTTACAAAGGCATTAAAAGTTTGCTGAGTATAAAGAGAATGAGTTTTGAAGAAACCATGTAACCAATTTTCTTCTTCCCTTTTCCAAAATCGTTTTAGTGATGACTATCTGAAACACAATAATCTTTTGTTTTGTTGTCTTTTTCAATTTTTGCAATGCTATCCAATGATGTATTGACAATGCAAACTATCCAATGGCTGCAGGAGGTTCTACACGCAACTAGAATGAAACTGGAGAGAGAGCTATCCTTAAAAGACATCAACACAATAGAATACATGTTTGCTTATAATATATTGTACAAATAGTTTTACTCTTCCTATGCCATCTTTAACCAACAAATTTCAACTGGTACAATTTTGAATTTATTGCAGACAATTTTGTGGCATAGTTTATCTAATTATTAGTAGCTAGATTAAAATCTTGAAAATATGATAATGGAGTACAATAAATAATTGCATGAATTTCAAAAGTGACTATTGTTTATGGTCATCTTCTTGAGCTTTGAATGCTAAATTGAATGTGATTTAATTTAATTTTTGCTTTATAGCTTTGTTGCTATGTCTAATACTTTAGGCCCTGCATGGAACATGCAACTTCTCTTTATGTGATGACATTCTCATGGAATGCTACAAAGTTGTGCAACAATATTACCAGGCACCATATCCTCAAGTAATCACATTAACCAGGCATCATGATTGATTGCATTCATCAATGATAAAGCAATCAATATTTTCACGAGAACTATACAAATTCATGACAGCATAGCACAAAGAGAAAGTGGGGAAGAAAGAGGAACAATTTGCTTGAACGGGGAAGTTGCTTTTTACTTTTCCATCATTGAAGTCTGTAAATTTTGGCTTTATATTCCTCAATTATGACAATGAATCGTCACGGCGGAAATTAATAACAAGACTAACATTAGTACATTGGTGGATGGGGATCTGCTGTCCCAAAGCTTGTCTCTATTTCATGTCTCAGTCAATCACAAATTGCTACATAAATAAAATGAAAATAAAAAATAACATATTTATCTTATTTGCTGAAATGTGATTAGTTTGGTATAGGGTTAGGGACAGGTGATCTCATTCCTTAGTACATTGTAAAAGACATTGTTTTTTAAGAATTCAACATCTTGTACTAATGCTTGAAATTTAAAATTATTCTCATAAATAAACATAAAATTAAAAGTATTATTTATTCATTGTTAGTATAAAATTTAAACTGAGTGAGTACATTATTAACAATTCATTTGTATTTGAGAGTTAATGAAAATTAAATATGAATGACAAATAATACAATGATATTGTATAAAACTTATACACTGTCAATGTATATATTTCTCTAAGGTTTGGGGAGAAAATAGGATAAAATAAAAAGAAAGAGTATGAGTTGTTTAATGTGAAAAAATTATAAGATATTGAGAATATGTTTTCATTAAAAACACAATTTTACCTCCTATAAATATGCAAAAAAAAAAAAACACTCATACATTGACCTTTCTTCTCACATGAGAGAAGAAGTTTGGTTTACGAAATAAAAGTTGAGATGAGAAAATTGGTAGAAAATGTGTTGATTTTTTAGTTGTTTAATATGATAAAAATAGAAAATGAAAATAAATAATATAATAATTATTAATAATGATATTTTTTTGTTTTACCAAAAATATTTTTTTCACCAATAATAATATAAAATTGTATGACTCAGCCTTCTCATTACTGATTGTCTCAAGAATTGAACTCTTCCCTTTAGAAGTTAAGAAATATCACACTCTAAGTTATGTTTGGTTGAGAAAGTAAAAAGAAAGAAATATGTGAGAGAGATAATAAAGAGAAAAAAATGAGAAAGTAAGTGAATTTTTATATTATTTGGTATAAGAGAAAGTAAAGAGAAAATGAAGATAGAACTAGAAAAGACAAATGATGTATATTTTAAAAGATAATTATATCCTTACAATAAAAAAATATTTGTTAAAAAGAATGATTTTCAAAGGTCATGTTTGTCATTTCACATATTTCAATTTTATTCCCTCAATTTTCTCCTCGTAGTCGGAGAGAAAGAAATATTATGGGTCCCACGTCATTTTTATCTTCTTCATCTCTTCTCTATTCTCAACCAAATAGGTGAAAAACTCACTTTCTACTCTATTTCTCTCCGTTCGTCTTCTTTCCATTTTTTTATAAGTTGTTTTGTAAATGTTTCTAAAATTTTCCCCTTCTGACCTGGTTATTAAATTTCAAGTAATCTATATGATTATATCACCATTAAATACATTTAATAATTTAGGGACATTATTGCAGCAGCTATCATTGTCGGTGGCCACCGTTTGCTACTCTGCATTTTCGCTGCATCACATCCAAACAGCCAAATCCTGAAAGACACCAATTTGTTTGAATTTGCGGTGGTTGAGACTCCATAAATGAACTTTATCTGTTTTTTTAATTTAATGTATAAACTATAAACTATAAAGTCCTGTTTATCATTTGAGTTAACTGAGAAGCAACAACACATAAAACCGTGGGTACATGTCAGGTTAAATTATCAAATCATTTATATTTGACAACCATAAGTGTATTTTTTTCAAAGGGTTAAGCTAATCCATGTACTATCTGTTTCTGCTGTGGGAGCTATATTATGTCAGTTTGGGTCCATACGGAAATAAACTAATTAGTATATACTATGCATGCCAAGTAGCCAACCATTCATTAATTTATCATGAATGCCACACCCCTTAGATTAAATGATAGTGAATGTTCCTTATTTTAAGGGATGCTTATCTATTTCCAAAAGCAATAACCAATAGTACTTGTATAAAAATTTCACATTTCTCATCCCATACATAAACTATCATGGTCAATAATAACAAGTGGTGTTACACTTACACAATCCAGGTTCAAAGCTCTATTGGATCTAGCCACACTCACCAAGACCTCTCTACAAGGGGTCAATTTTCTTTGGAATCTCACAAGGGATGGTCCTAACATGAAAATGACATCAATTTCACACGTATTTACTTTATAACCATTGATTATGATGTAATATTGTTTTAATCAATGATCATAAAATATGTGTAAATAAGAGTGAAGAAAAGTGGTGTGAGAGTATCATTCTTATCCTAGTACATTCTCAAGGGCTAAACAAACACTCAAGAAAAGAAAAGGTGCACTTAATGGTCCCACGAACATAAATTTGTTGTCTCATATCTTGTGTGAAACCGAATATTTAAATTTTTTAATTCACTTATTTTCATTAACACGAGATAGTTCTAGCAAAGACACAACAACCAAAGGATAAATCCAGCAGTCAATTTGTGAAGTAGTGTGGGTTGGACTTTTAGCCATGCCTAATGCCAATGAAGTGATTAAAGTCATGATGCTGAACCCTTAGTTGCTTCAACCATGAATCAGCAACACTCAATAGTGAAGCCAGCCTTTCATGGTCCCTACCACAATTGCCTGAGACCCACACATTATCTTGCATTTTGTACGTGGCCAAACCAAATGGTGGTAGGGAAATGCCTTCACCTTCTTTTCTCTTCACGTGGGTTCCTTCACTATCATCATCAAGGTCCATATCTATACAAATATAGCCAAAAGTTCCATTCAGTGCCCGCATATACTTTTCTATAGACTTAAAAAAATTACAATTTACTTGATGTGAAAATGCAAACAGTGAAAAAAAGGCAAAGTAGTTGTTGTACATATTATAGGAGTGAAACATGGATAAGGAATACCTTGGAATGAAGATGAAAGTGTGTGGTAAGTGAGGAAGCATGTAGAGAGGTCTTTAATTGTTCTTCCCATTGGGATATGATATATAGGGTACCTGAGAACAGCAACCACGGGTCGGTATTTTTCATCAATTTATCAATTAAAGCCTTTTACAGAAAGGATACAACATGTTGGGATCAATTCCAAATATATTTAACCATGAGGAATGGTTTTTCTGTAAAAAAAGGCGAAGAGAAAATAGAACGTGTTCAAAAATGAAATATAGCCAGATAAGAAGATTGAAAATTAATTACCAAGCAACTGCCATCCAAGTTGCTGGTGAAAGATCTACACTTCTTAATGACATCAATCCTGGGTATCTTTCTGCTAACCCATTAATCTGAAAGTGAGGAATCAAATTGGTCACACCAATAAAATCTACATACTTCTTTTTACACTATTGATTATGGAAGAGGTATATTTTAGTCATGTTTTACAACAATTTGACAATCATTTGATCCAAATAATGAAAGGTAAATAGATTAAGGGGAATAAAAACAAACAGCAAAAGTTTTGGAAGAACATATGCTCAAGAAATACCATCACTTATTATATGATAAGGATTAATTACAAAGGGAATATGTACCATCGTATTGCTGTTCCAAAAGGTAGATACTCTTAAGATGCTATTGGGAACATCGATATGAATGAAATATTGCTAAGGCTTTCAGGCTAATAACTAATAACGACAGCAAAAGATACAAAAGTAAGAAATGGTAAACAAGAATAAAACAAGGCCTAACCTTATCCATAAGAGGAACTCTTCCATACGGAGTTGATTTTTCAAAATACTGAAAATAGAGATGACCCAATCGGTTATTCAAATGCGACAGGCAATCTTGCTCAAATCCTCCTTCTTCTGATGAAGTTCCATCCCACCTACATCCCTTATCACATTCGCTGTCATCGCTGAAAGAACAACTGCAGGAATCCCTTGTTTCAGAATCACCTGACTCGGTCTCTTCCCTGAAATACTCTTTCAATTTTATGCATTAAGTTACAGTATCAAAGATTAATATCCTTCCAATCAAGCAGAGAATCATGCACAGCATAATTTACCAAATCACTCCCATTTTTTTATACAAAAAGATTCATTTCACAAGCATCAAGAAATGCTGACCTTAGGAACATTAGCACCAAATGGTTGTTGCATATGGTCAGAAAACATCATTTCAAAAAAAGGTCATATGATGCAAAATTTACATGGTCACACAAAGTTCATGTGAATCCTCTTAATGGGACTTCCCAACTCGATAGGGATAGCAAAAGTCCCAGACCTAAAAACATTATGGTTATGAAATATATTGGGATAGCAATGGAAACAAAAGTTTCTTAGTTGAATGATGGTAAAACACCGAAAAATATTGAAACACTGAAACATGTTGAAACAATAGGTCTTGATTTGGACAAAATTAGAAACATTGAGCAACCCCATTGATGATATCTGTAAGAAGATATATATACCTGACACTGGTATTGCTAATGAATATTTGAATTGCAGAAAGGTAAGGTACATAGTATTGCACAACTGTTTCTCCATTGGCCAAGGTGATTGGAACTCCAGCTCCATAAGCACTCAACTCATCAAAGCAATTCCAAAGATCACCCAAGGTGAAATACTCAACTGCTTCTCTCTCCCAAGGATGCCACAAAGGGTTCAGGTTTCTAATCTCATGCTATCCAAAAAACAAAACTCATGAAGTTAAAACCACGCATTCTATGATCATATGAGAAAAATAAATAACACACAATGAAATCAACGGTAAAGTAAATAAAAAAAACACCTTTTGAAGAAACTGGGATTGTACCACAGGGGTGGTACTACGTAGGAGGCAGTCAAGGTTAGACCTAGATTGCATTGACCCTTTATAAAAAATCGTGGCTTTAGAGCAAACAGAGAGAACCCAGATGAAGGAAGAGAGAGAGAGAAAGGGAAAGGTAGAAATGTGTTATTAGAAAGAGAATTGAAATGCAAATAACCCTCCAAAAAACAAAGACTTCTAAATTTTGACCTTTAAGACAACTAATATTTTCCACGCAAAAATCTCAATCTATCTGTCTCTTTGATCTCTTGAAATGGCAATCTCTCTGTATTTCACAGACAGTGACTTCGAAAACAATGTTGTAAATTCAAAACAGTACAAGTAAACACAATGCCAAATTAGTTTATTTTCTCTCTCTTTTCACGGTTAAAGCATAGTCTTCAAGAAAACTCAAGCCTACCCTGCTTTGTTCAACATTTAAGATAACAACACATGTTAACGCTTTAGCCTTATGCCTTAACATTAAATTTATCTAATCGCCCAGAAACAACTGAGTCACAGCGAAAATTTCAAGAAACGAAAGCCAGACACGGTACAATGAAATGGTTCTTGTGTGTTTGGAACAGAAAAACAAATATTTGTTTTGTTTGAGGATTTGAGCAAACGGAAGCGTTACAAAGACATAGATAGTGGTTAGGTTGAAATTTAAAGGAAAATGGGAAAAATAACTTAAATAACATCTCTAGCTTCTTCTAGAAAAAACAGCGAATTTATGATGAAGTGAGAAGGAGGGACATTTAAATAAATAGTAAGACATTCATAGTTACATTTGTTAATCAAATCGAGACAATCATATTTTAATCATATAATAAAAATAAATTATTCACACCCCCTGAGTTTTAATGAAATTACACAAACCACCTCTCCCTTCTTTGTCATTACACGAACCACCCCTAATTTTGTACATATGTTACACTGACTACTCCTGCATAATATAAAATATAAAAGTGTAATGTTTTAAACAAAAAACGTATGATGTGTGTAATTAATTAAACAAAATATTGTATATTATTTAGAAAAATTCAAATAATATAAGAGTTAATGCGTCTTCATTATTTGGCTCGTTATAAAATAATATAAGAGTTATTTAAACATTTATTTGAAATTATTAATGTATTTTTTAATGACACAAAAATAATAAAGAAACATTCGTTTTTGTACTATTTGAAGTGTTACATAATATACAATATTTTATTTAACTAATTACATTCATCACACGTTTTTTCTTTAAAATATTACACTTTTATAACATACAATTTCACTAAAACTCAGGGGTGTGAGTGTAATTTACTCTATAATAAAAGAATACTTTGTAATACAATAATTCATTTAGAATACAGAATTTATTATCAATTCTGAAATTCATGTGTGTGTCTGGGTGTTCTCTCGGAAAGAAGGAAACAAGAATAAAGTTTAGTAAGGTTTAAGAGTGATGTTATATCCTCTTACTAAATCTTCTTACACTTTTTAACATGTGTTACTTTTTTGTGGGCATGAGGATTAGTAGGAGAATATATTATTTTCCAAAGTTTAATTTTATTGTTTTCTTTTATATCACATGTGGTCATTTTTTATGGGTAATACATAGTGATTTTTCTCTATCAAAAAATTGAAATATTGTTAGTGATGCGAACACTGACAATCAAATTTCCATCTATTAATTGTATTACATGCCGTGTTGGGTATCAGAAGCTTTTAAAAAAACATTGTTTCGACAGACAATTTTTAATTGTTTTTTATTTCTTCGAGATGTTTCTAGAAATAAAATATAAAAAATAAGCGAGAAATAGTGGTAAATTGATTTATTATAAGGAAAATGTATAATTGAGATGTTCAAATATCACCCTTGTATGTTCCTATATCAATGTTGTAGTTAGAGAGTAGAATGGCATATGTTTATTTTCTTATTCACAAATTTTTCTATTGACTTAGATATGTTTTTATATTTGAAAGCTTACTTAGTTTTGTTGCTATATAGTATGTGCTTATAAGACTGTATCCTACTCCCATCCAATATAATTAAATCTCTCTAGTATATCTAATATAATCTTATATATATACTTTATGGACACGAGGGTTATATAATAAGATAATATATACCTCGTGCTTCTAGATTAATTATTCGTCCATCATCTTTTGAGAATATGTTCTTAGAAATAGATAAGAAGTGGTTGAATATGAAGATAACTCCAAAGTTAGAACATGTTCCAATGCAATTTAACTTCATTAATTTAAATTTCAATATCATTTTTTAGAGAAAAACTTGCATTAGGCACCTGCCTATTAGATGCAAGTACAGATACCTTAATTGTATAAGCTCTTTCTAAAATAATGTGCATCTAAATATAATAGTTTGTTGAATATAAATACTTATATCATAAGCTCTCATGTAATAAAAGCTTGTGTATACATGATCTTTATCGTATTGTATATCTTCAACCAACAAATCGTTTTGATCCAGTGGTTTAAGGTCCTGTTAGATCCTAAAACGATCAAAATGTTAAAAATTCAATTTCTGAGAGTGACACTTATTGAGAGAGACAATTAAAGTGTCCGAAATAGATTATTTCCTTACCAAAAATGTGAGGAATACCTTGATTCTACCCAAAAAAAAAAAATATTATGCATCTTCATAGAGTGAGGGAAACTGAGTTTGATGGGTTAGAGTGAGTGGATATGTATGGTGTGTTTGGATCAAGTCCATTAACTTCTTGGGCCGAAACATCTATTACTTTATAAATCCTCCAATCCACTAAGATAGTACGTATTACAATGTGGTACTTTTTAATTTTTATACACAATTATAATTTATTAAGGATGTATAACAAATTTCAAAAGATGATGTGGAATCTACTTTAAGAAAAAGTGAACAAATATGAAATAACATTACTATATGTAAATATACGGGAATAGCGTCATCAACTCGACTAAATAAGTATATATCATAATGATGACAAATCTAATAAACGCTAAAAAAATTATCCACTTTTATTTTGATAAAAGGAAGGTAACATATCAATGCATGTTTGCTATTTCTTTTTTTTAATTAAGGGTGTTTTATTATCTTAATTTATAAAGTATTCAGTAATTTATTTTTTAATGTAAAAATACATTTCAACTTCTGTTTTTCGGGTTGGAGTTAAGAAAACTCCATTTTTTATAAGTTGCATCAAAACTTTTATGTTATTTGTTGTTTAATGGTTTTTTGTATTAGCACTTTTAATTTAATTTGTTGTATATTGAACAATGAATAGAAAAAGTGATGTTGTGTAAGAACGTACGTTTTCCACCAAGAAAGTGCTTTACCTAAAACTGAGCCAAAATAATTTGTTTGATATGGTTTGGTTATTCTGTTAAAATCACCCCAAAGCAAAATATATATTTCTTTAGAGTTTATTATCACTTTATTAATTTAAATCATAAATTGTAACAAATATAATCCCACCCTTGACTTATAGTCAAGATTCAACACTAACCATTACTACACAAACTATTTTCTCAAAAACTTAATTGAAAATATAATAAAATATAATTTTTTGCCCATATTTTTAGATGATGAAATTCAACAAAATAGTGCTGCACTCTAAAGTTAAAAATGATAAAGTACAATAGGAAAGTGAAAGTAGATGAGAAATTGAGAATATATATCATTAAGAATTGTGCTATAAATTTGATCTTATTCTAAGTTTTCTTCAAATGGCGGTGCATAAATAAAACCATGTGAATGCTCCATTTATTGGCCGCTACAACATTGGTGAGTATATTCCACTAATAGCAGGTAATAATTGAAAACAGTTTAACCATTTTAACTCATTAGTGTCTTCCAATTCATTAAGCCGCAAATTACCAACTACCAAGTAAAGAAACACTTTACTCACCGCTCAACTACACTCAACTCTACAATACTAGAAGAACTATATAATGCATGAACCTCCCCTTATGGTTTCAACACAAAAGTGAAAAACTAAAAACACATAATCATTAACACCCTCATCTGAAAATGGTTTACAAAGCCTCATTTTTCCTTGCACTTATTCTTATCTCCAATATTCTCCTTCTCAATGTTGCTGGACGCAGCATTGGTAAGAACTCGAATAACCAGGACAAGAAAGAGCCTCAGTTTTTCTTCAAGCATGAACATATAGGATTTCCACCTGCATTTGGGATAACACCTCGTAATCCATTTAGTGGAGGAGCAGGAGCAGGAACAGGAACAGGTCGCAGTTATGTTCCAGGTGGTGATGACACATTCGTTCCAAACCCTGGTTTTGAGGTTCCAATTCCTGGTGGTGGTGGTAGAGTTCCACCAGTAGTTCATCCATGAGTTCAGTAAATGCTTCATTGCAATAGCTTAATGTAATTTGTATGACTTTTATGCTTTGAACAAGACTCATGCTTTTGTGCTTTTATAGCCATAAATAAGTGTGCTTCATGTATTCACACTAGTAGTCTGTTATTTTGTATGGGCATGTTGGACTCATAAGTCTTATCTGCTATTTCCTTTGTAGCTTTGTTATAAGCTGATTGAAGTGTGATTAATTTATGTTTAATTGTTTGCAAGGTTCCTCAAGTTTTCTATAGTTAGTACATTAATATTCTATGAAGAAACTGTTTTATTATAATGGGATTGATGTGTATGTGGTGCCCATATGAAGAAAAAACTTGTCCTTATAAAGATGTTTTTTAATATGAACACATCTTCTATCCTAAATACATGTGCCATTGTTTACAGACATAGAATCCTTGTTACACTTCATGTGTCATTATTTGGGAACATAGAATCATTATTTCACTTCATGTGTCATAATTGATTAGAAAAATACTTGATAATTAAATTTTTAACTTAACACACATTTTTTTAACAAATCATAATTCATGACACTTAAAATGATATACATTATAGGATAGAAAATGTGAAAACACTTGAGGTGGTGGAAATGAGTTACTAATTAATTAGAGAAAAAATTATTTTAAATAAAAGATATTATATGTACCACCCCTGAAGTAAAATAAGAAAATTTGAATTATCTATCTTTATGTTATTTAATGAGTTAAGTAATTTATGCACTAAATTAAATTAGCAGTGGAAACTTCATCATCTTTTAATTCTGAACAATCTCATACGATGCAAAATTAATACATACCTTGAAATGGTTATTCTTATAGTAGTGCATACAAATATTCCTATGATACTATTTGCAGTCTAGCTAGTTTACCTATTCACACTCATTTCTAAGTCTAACTCATCATAACTTTTTTATTTATAAAATTGTGATTACTTGATAGAGTGTAAATTAGCAAATTATAAATAGTCCCACCCAACAAAGTAATATTTAGGACATTTCCAATGATTTATTGAGTATAAGCAAATGCATTCTCATACATCTATGATATTTAATATTTAGTTTTACAAACAAACAAAATAATGTAGGGATAGAAAAATTGTAACATTTGAAGTTAAGTGCTTACACTTCAAATTTGGTACTCCTATCCATTGAGCGGACTATTGAGGCGATTTAATAAATATTATAATATTTTGGAGTCACTTGCATTCTAAAGTCTGGTGTGTATGAATATAAATTTATTAATTGAGTATAATGATATCAACCTTTCATCATATTCAATGATCTAGATTCATGCACTTTAAGCAAAATGTAAAAAAAAAAAACATTTTTTAAATAGCTAAAGTTGGGTGTTCTTGTATATTCAATTATTCACTGAATCAGAAAACACAAAAAGAAATAGGTATGGTCAAATAATTCTACTGGACATGTATCAAATGTTACACATACAAAAAATATTGAATTGTGCAAACTTCAAAATTCAGGAGTAGAAATTTCTCAGAACAAAAGAAAAATGATAGATTCAAGTATTGCATGCTAGGATCTGATCAAAACTGACATGTGCTACAAACTTCCACCTTGAAATTAGATTTGCCATGGGATATAGGTAATATAAGTATCCTATTAAATGAGGCCAAGTAAATGAAAATTAAAAGAATGCATTATGAGGAAAGTATTCATTCACACATATTTAAGGTATTGGAATGTGAGAGCACCCACACCAGTGCAACATTATTTGCTTCTTAACTCTCAAGGAATGTGCTATGAGATCCATTAAACAACAAATGCAGGTTGCACCAAAATGTTAGTCACTTTTAGTCCTATAATATTTGTTGTTTCAGACTAAACAAACTTGTTCTGTTTGTTTGTTACTTCAGAAAATTCAGAAGGTATTAATTCCCTTTTTAACTTTATTTTTGCCCCTTTTAGTTTTTACTGAATCAAAATAAACTCCCCAAATGAAAACTTGTATGATTCACTCAATACAATCAGATCATGGAATAAAAAATCAATAAAAACAAGATAAATATGATCACCAACAATGACATTCATTGATTTACAATGAAGGAAAACTCCTCGTATGGATAAGCAAAAAAGCCCAAAAGTCATTCAACTATTTTCCTTTAACCAAACAATGACATTGCACTAATATAACATGATGATTGATGGATATACAGTACAGTAAGAAAACAGCTATGTAGAAAAATGACAATAAATAAACTTAAACCAGAGATACAAACACGATGCCACATGGGATCAAGATATTGATTGCTCTACATTCTGATAAAGAGATACAAATAGAGAAGCCACAGATACATTTAAAATTTTCACCAATAGCATTTACATCATCAAATCGATAAGGAGAAAAAAACCAAATTTTGATGGCACCCAATTAAGAAAAAAGATGTGGGGTGGATACCTGGTTCAGAGAAAAACAATACTATTGTATGTTTTGAGGATTCAAATGATGCTTATAATCTTGAAGATGATGAAGCATAGGAAAGCGAGAAATATGAAGAGAAATAGGTAATCAACGAATACGAAGAATGTGGAGGACCCATGATTCCTCTTCTTGATTTTGGCAGCGGAATCGTCCATATCTTCCACCTTCGCCATTCCTGAGATTTGCAGCGACTGTCATGAGAACTAAGCAAGATCCTCGTATGAATCGCACGTTGCCATTTCTATTGGGCTTAGGCCCATAATATTATCGGGCTTTTTCTGTCCTAAATTAATGACTTGACCCTAGAGGACAATGAAATTATTATTAAAAATTGTTTTGGTTTTATCACAAAAAATAAATAAATAATATTTAAAATTAATTAAAGCATACTTAAATAAATTAAAATGTCCTCCAGGTTCAAAAAATAGAGACACATGACTTCGGTTAACATTATTCATCCAAAATATTAACCAATAAAGAGAAGAAATCAGAGTATGCAATTAGAATATAGATCATCTGTCCCAAAAAATTCATCTATCCATATCTCAAATCAATCATGTTGTATCAAGTAATGTAAAAAAATATTTTTCTATTTATTTAATTTTCATATTAATTACGTAACAATTTTTTAGTGGGTCGAGATACATTGAGATATCATTTTTGAAACATGTGATCTCCTTATTATTTCCATAAAAAACGTGCTGGAAATCAAAGAATCTTTTTACACAGACCAGTTGAGAGGAAAAACCAAAACTCATACAAGTTGCTGGTGATCATATTTACTATCAGGATTTCCTACACAAGTATATTTTGGTGAGAATTCTTGTTCATTTGAGAAAGTATTTGTGAGATTAAATATTGTTCTTTATCCTCGTTACTATAAGAGTATTTATTGTACTCCCCATTTTTACATAGTGGAATTTTGCTCTTGAGCGCCCGTAGTTTTTTAATTCTCACATTGAGGGGGTTTTTCCATCTTAAATCTTGTGTGTTATTTTCTTGTTCCTTTATTTGCTTCTCTAATCTAATTTTGTGTTTGCTCATTGCGCTTCATCCTAACATATTTTTGTGCTTATGCATTAGTAAATGTAAAAGTGATAACTTGTATGTACTCTTAAATGCATGAATAAGTATACGCAAATACATAGGGTTCCCTTTGTTTTTAATGGTAAAATTATAATTAGAAACATAAATATGTCATTAAAAATTATATTTTTCTTTACTTTTTCAATGAGTTGTATCTCTATTGAGTGAGAGTATCCTAACTCTAACTCTAAATGCATATATATATATATATATATATATATATAGGATTATATATATAGCCATGTTCCTAGGGTTGGACCACTTTGTGAGATACGTTTAAGCATATCAACCATAACGCTGTAGTCAATGCTGAATGCAATAACATGGAGGATTAATATTACCAACTAAACACACTATATTATATATTACACTTTCTTAGTACCCTCATGCATCATTCTTTTACAGTTTTATCTTCTTTATAAAGTTTAATTAGCAGACTACAAGCCTTGAACGAATTACTTTAATTCATGGCATCTCACTGGAATCATCTTAAGATAATTAATGAATATGAAAGAATTGTCATCATCTGTGGCCATATCTCAGTACTTTTCATAATTTGTCTGGACAAATAGCAGTGGAACTTTCGCTTTCAATTATTTATGATTTAGGGGAGATGAACATCAAAAGTACTTGGTTGATATTTAAAGAGCTAGCTTTGACAAAATACTTGCACATGGAGAGAGGGAAAAAGTGACTGCCATGAAAAAATGACAAACAAAACAAAAAGAACGATAAAAATGAGACCTATATGAAGAATATCTTCATGCAAAAACAACATTAGCTAGCAATTATGAAGACGTCACAAAGCTTGAGTAAGAATAAGTGAAAATTTCATTGGAGATTAAATATTATTTAGTAGTTATTACGATTCATTTTGTTAAACTACAGTGTAGAAAAATTCTTACCTTTGTATAAATACAACGTTTTGCACACCACAACATTTTTCCTCGGCCGCAACAGTCAGAAACTATAGCCTCACTTCAAAAAATTATACTCTTTAAGACCATGGTTTTAAATGGTTAAAAGTGCATGCATTGTCATACGCCAAAAATAAAGTAGTTGCAGCCACTTGCATCTCTCTCCTCATACTAGCTTTGTTCTAGTTATTTGTATTTAAGGTTCATTTTTTTAATATTGTATTTATTGCTAACTTAACTTAAACAATGAAACTTAAGTTAGCAATGACATTAAATTTCCGATTTGAATTAATCAATACCAAACATGAAATTCAAATATGGTCTAAGACTAATTAACTTAGATATATGATTTTTTTGGTTTAAGCAACATATATTCTCTAAGGAGACAATCTTGATCTAGTTGAGTAAGACATTATGAATAACAAAAATTACCTCCACCAAATACTTAGCACATTTCCATTATCATAAACTTAAACGCGAAACCTCATATTAGGCTATAATAATTTGTGCTTGTTGATCTAAGTACTTTGTGGTAGACATTTATAAAACACTCTTTCAAAATAATATAGTATTTTAAACATAGTTTGCTAACACTCTATTGATGCATGGAAAAAATTGGAAGAGATAAATTAGAGAGAATTATGAGATAATCAAATTTTATAAGCAATGCATTTTATACTTTGCACGTAATTTTTATTTTTTTATCTTGTTTCCTTTTGGTTCACAATGAAAAATACTAATTTTGTGAATTTCAAAAAACAAGAAAAATAACTACTTTCAATAATTTATAATGTTGAATAAATTATCTATAGTAGACATTGTTTTGACTAAAGGAAGGCGCGTTAGAATAATACAGTAATCAAGACCACCGCAGTGTTGCACAGTTTTCAGCAACAAGTAAAAAAATTGCTACACATATATTAAAACTTTGAAACTCTGAAAGAAAATCATTAATGCTTATTCATATATTTGATGGTTGATTTGAACTATAAGCTGTGCTGAGAAACTTTTTAACGATGCATGTATTAAGAATTGTGAGTATGTGATGATTATTAGTGCACCTAGGGGTCTTGAATTGGCTCAATGCAGCCCCATTTGCAATGAAGTTATCCAAAATCTTCTTGAAGGTTCCTTTCTCCACAATGCAAAGTTGAAGGGGCCCTATTGAATTGGTTTTCCTAGACACCACATAACCATGGTCAGCAAAAGAAATATCCATTTCATTGCAACAAGCATCGAGTACCTTATCCTCAACTTCCCCTTTTATCTCCCAATAAATGACATAGTGCCCTGGTTGGATTGAGATATCTGCATAGCTTGTGAAATCAACTAGTTCAGCTTTGGCTTTTCTCAAAAGCTTTGACCCTTTCTCTACCACTAGTTGAAGGTCCCTCTCTGTGTTCTTGTCTATATTTACTGTCAGGATTAGCTTTCTTCTGCATACAAAGTTCAATTTTGGGGTCCCATTGTGAAAACCAGTCACTTCCACTACATCCCCTAACCTATACCTGTACAGTCCTGAAAGTAACATAATAATAATGGTTATATCTATCTTCAAGAGGAGAATTCCATTTACCAAGTTAAAGTGTGTAAACGCACTGTATATAGTTACTAACAATTTAGTTATATCTATATTATGTGGGCTGTGCATCATGAATTTCTTCTGGGTCCATTTTACTCTTTCTGTGATTTAGTTGGTGAAAAATATATTTTTGAGACTAAGTTGATGGCTAAAGAAAATCGAGAAGAATACTAAAATCTACATTTTGAATTTAAGCAAGTCATCTATATCCTTGTAAAAAATACTACTTAATAAATTAGAAAGAAAAGTTATAAAAACAAAAACTAATATTTTTATATTCTTATGTGAAGTTTGATTAGGTAAAGATAAAAAGATGATTATTTTGCAAAGGAAGATCATTATTCAGAATGATAGGTACGTGAGGACATTAATGAAAGTATGGAAAAGCCAACAAATCATGAATTGACAATATATGAAACGTGGGTTGTCTGTGTGGTCAAGTACTAGACACATAACTAAACCAAGTTATGAGCTATAGCAGCATCAGCAAGATGCTAAATTATTGTCACTTAGAAATTACACACATGATTAGTATGTACATTTCAGGAAAATCACCATCTTCATTGATAGTACATCTAAGATAATGTTTCAGTGGCTGAGCTCAAACAAATCTTTAGTAAAGCTGGCTGCATTCTTGACGTGGACGTGCCACAATTTCGAAGACCCAACTGAAGAATGAAGTTTGGTTTCATAAGATACAAGAATTATTCTGATGCAAAATCAGCTATTAGAAGCCATCATTTGGAAAGGACACAAATTTCAACAAGGAGCAGTATGAGGAGGAAAAAGAAAAATCTGAATGGAAAATAGTTCAAAATAAGACCGGGCTTGGCTTCATAATATTGTAGTTGCTCGTGTATCAAGTCATCGAAACATGAAACTTGTCTCTGACATATTTCACTCCATGACATAGATCCTTTCAAGATTATACCAATGGGAGTTAAAGAATTTCTTTTGGTTTTTTAAAGTGAAGAGAAGACACTGTATCCCGATAAATGTAAGGAAATTCTGTCTATGAAATTCGCTCAGATTAATGACTGGGATCCTGGTCTTTTCGCAACAAAGCATTTTGCATGGCTTTCAATCCTTGTTGAACCAATGTTCTACACTAGCTAGGCGTTATTTTATGTGAGCAAAATATGTCAAATTGAGCTTGCCTAATTGATCATGAATAGTTTAAGGTTGGGTTGCTAAAAGCAATTGCTTGGTCTTTATCACTTAAAAGGAAAAGGTAAAAAATGCAGCTAATTCAAGTATGTAAGTACGAAAGTTGTATAAATATAAATCATAAAACTAAGTTAAGTTATGTTAAAGAAAATAAGCATTTGTGCCAAGAAAAGAAAGATAAATTACCCGTGAAAGTGGTGAGGACTAATTCATAATCTTGTCCAACTTTAATCTGAGACAGTGGAATTGGCTTTTCTTCCAAGAAATCATCAGCATCTGAAGTGCAACCTTGTTGATGTCTATAAAGTGGTATAAACTCAAAGTAAGAAAAGGTAGGCACCACAGTGAATGTAACCTTCTCTGGAGGTAAACTAGGATCCAGATTCAACCCTATCCAACTCTCAGTTGAACCATATCCAGCACTAACCAAAGGCAACCCATTTGCATAATGCCTAACCTTGTCCAAGTAAGGTTGCATTGAACCTGTCATTATTGAATACAAGTACTTAGCATTTGGCCAAAGCTTTGGAATCAAACCAAACCAATCAACCACTTCTAACTCATAACAAGCAGCTTCTAACTTTGAAGCCAAATGTGAATTTGGAGAGATTATATCCAAAACAGCACTTCTCATTTTGGGTGATTTGATTCTTGAACTAAGAGTGCCATCTCTAATGTCACTACATATTTCTCTCCAAACTTCTTCAAAACTGTGAAATGCTTGCACCATGCTGTAGACAAAAGCTGAGGTTATAAACTCTACTTGTTCAGAGAAGAAGAGGCCTAGAAGGAGGTGGCAGTATGTGGTTTGATTATAGTCTCCACCAGAAATCACTTCATCAGGGCTGCAAGTAAATGTCTTTGTTTTCTCTTGTTTGATTTTGAACTCTTCACTTGTATAGTAGTGTGTTGTGGCTGTTCCTACTGTTAAACCTCCTTTTGTTTTGTACCTATTACTGCCGTATATGAATTCAAGAATTCTACCTCCTTCCCTTATCGGATATACCCTGTGAATTAACAGTGAAAATTATGATGAAAACCACCATTCAATAAAAATAATCATATATATAGTAGATGTTTGATTTAACTAAAATTTTATTGAAACATAATCACTTGCTCTCATGCTAAAATTTTAATTATAAACTATTTCGAATATACAGAATTTTTTTATAGCAAAAGGTAGTTCATTGGAAGATAAAGATGGCTTGAGAACAATTCTCTCAACTAGAATAAAACCACAAGGAAAAATAATTCAACAGCTCCAACAACATGAAAATTGAAACACTAAAACTAGAAACAAACCAAAAAATGTATATTATAATATATCTAGCACCCCTTTTTTCCTTTTCAACATCCTACCAAACAAAAAATATCTAGCAGTAATTACTGACTAGTCAACCATTAATAGCATATAGAAATTTAAAACTATACAAGATATGGAGAGGTTCAATTCACCTTGATATGTAGGCCGCAGATAAAGTGAAAATTTGAAGAGTGGTTTGTGCACTATGCCGGGTAAAGGGTAGGAACTTCTGCCTCCCGTCTGTGGTTCCAGAACTGCAAAATCACCACCATAAAAGCATAAAGGAAAAATAGTACATAAGAAAGTGGCAGGAAAAAATCCTTCCATAACACAAAGGCAAAAGAAACTTTTTACTAAAATAAAAAAACTAAATGAGAAAAAAAAATCCATAGCACATATTTCAATAAAGACAATCAACTTGCATGAAAAGACTGTAATGGTTAATTACCTTTACATTGCTACTATTAGTTAATTTGTAATTGCACATAGCTATAGACCATGTGGTTAATGGAGATATACTTGAAAAACCATGGATTAAGCATATACATATATATATATATATATAACCAAAAATAAAATAGAGAGCCTTATATGGTTTGTGTTTAATGTTCTACTTCCTTTTTAATTAGGGGGATAGAGTATTTACATTACCATGTATTAAGCACTTACAATTATAAGATGTTCCCCTAACAAAAAGAGCAGACAATAAGGCACTAAGAAATTAACCACCACAACGAGATCTTCAAGATTCCAACATGAGATCCCAAACCTCTCAAGCCATATAAGGCTTGTTACGTACATGACTACTTAGGCTACAACCCGTAGACTAATATTCTACATACTGATTCCTATCAGCACTGTAATATAATGAATCTCAAACTATGTATTCCCTAAAAGTCAAAAAAGCTGAAGAGAAATAATAACACATATATAAAGTTGACACGTACCTTAAGGAAAGAGTGGTTATGGGTTGTTGAGTGAGTAAAGGACTTGTGTCCCCATCAGCAAGCCTTTGGATAAATGGCTCAAAATCTGCATGTGTGGAAAGGGGAACCACAGAAGTGAAAAGGGATTCCAATGCACATGCATCCATCTCTTGGATATTGTAGTCCCCTAACCATTTCTTCAGATATTCCACCCCAAAGTTTTGCTTCATAATCCGGCTTAGCATCTGAGTCTGAACAGAACCAGCATTCTTGGATACATCTTCAAACCAGTTAATGATATCATTACCACTGTGGTCATTGTTGCCATTGTTGCTGCTGCTGCTGCTGCTATTGTTATGGCTGAGAATTTGTTCCATTAAACACGGCTAGTGCTACTGCAGCGTACGGAAGTGGTTTAGTTAGAGAAATAGCAAGAAAAGAAACAAAAGGAACCCCACTAATTGATGAGAAGATATATCCCATTATTGTTGAAGCTTTATATATGTCCCGTAGTATTCAAAAAGCTCAACTCTCAACAAACCTGATATTGATGCAGTAGATTCATGGATGAATGGTACAAATGCAATAGATATACACCACAAGAAATGAAGTTATCATTTATAAGTGGGGAGAGAGAGAGAGAGAGAGAGAGAGAGATTTTTCCATAATATGAGGACCAAAATATATGGGGACTACAGTATACTTTATGGCCAGGGACCAGAAACAGCTTATCACTCTTTCCCTCCAATAAATTGTCAAAATGGACCATGCTCTCAAACCAGACATAGATAAACTCTCTCACAGTGTGAGACAAGTTAAATGTATCCCTCTCAAACTAGCTACATATTTTAATTTTAGACTATTACTTTTTTTTACTATGAATCAATTATTATTCATGTTTATTATTCATGTCTTCAATATTGATGTTCAAATTATTAAGCGAAAGGAATTATTTTTTATTATTATTCAGGACCACATCCCTACTCCCCTAAGGCTCCAAGTCATCAACCACCTTCGTTAATTATTAAGCCGAAAACAATTCTATTTCTCAAGAAAATCATATCATCATATCACTAGTTAATCAAAAGTAATATATATTAAAATATTTATTTATGTTTTTATTATTTTTATTATTTTTATTTTTAACGAAATGAGACTTTCTAATTAGATAGAACACAAAGTGTAACATGTAATATCATGCCTCAATGTTTCAATCAATGTTATTAAAACCGTATCGGTTATCAAACCGGTTAGGGTACTGGTATAGTGGTATAGTGGTTCAACCAGTGGTTCAGTAATTAAACCGCATGCCGATTAAACCGGACATACTTGCTTTTATATATATATATAAAAACCTATAACAAAAAATTTCAAATAAGTAGATATTCATGTTTATAATCCATATTCATAATTTACTTCAAATTCACACAAACAAACAACGTTAAGTATTTAATAAAATCAAAGTCTAAAGTACAAAACATATATTTATCCAAAATTATCACTTAACAAACGCAAAATACAAATAAATGACCCAAGTATCAATCATTGAAGTTGAAGAATTGAAAATTTGAAACTTAAAAAAAAAAATTAATGTACAAACCGACCGGTTTAAACCGGTTTACCGGTTTTGACCGGTTCTATTGCATATACGGTATAACATACGTACCGTACCGGTTAGGGGTCCGGTTCACCGGTTTTCCGATTGAACCGGCCGGTACGGCACGGTTTTTAAAACATTAGTTTCAAATGGCATACCTGCCTTAGTCTTATCACATATCATGTATTATTGGATGGAGATCGTGATGGCAATCGACCTCCCCAACCCCAATTATGTTTTTTGGGAAAATTTTATGGCAATCCTCATTTTCTAATAAAATATATAAAATAATATTTTAAACATTATTTTCAAAACTAATTTGTAAACTCAATCCAACTCAAACTTTCAAATTGAAATTAGAAGGATGAAACTCAAGTAACATATTCAAAATAAAACATCAACACTAATATAACAAGCTAAATTCTTCTAATTAAATTAATAATATATAATATAAATATGTAATATAAAATAATCATACCCATTTAATATATATAATTTTTATACATAATAAATTTCAGATAATGTATTTAGGGATAAGGACCTCACTTGGCAAGGGCATAATCCCCACCCAGTCCCAAAATTATCTTCTTAGATATAGTCTCAACATCCTATGTCGACCTATCATCTATAAATCCAGTAGTGTTATATTTGCAACTAAAGTTTTGTAATTTCTCTTATAATAAAATTAAATCACATTATATCTCACTTACTTTTCATTTTTTTTAAATGTGAAAGAATTATGAATTATGGGATGTTAGTTGTAAAATAACATTTTGGATATAGATATGAGTCATGTGACCCAAATACCATTGGAGGCATCGCAGCTCCATCTAGATGAGAATGGGTAAATAGTGTTGGTGTGAACAAGACATGACTTGGTTGATATGACCCTTATAACGCCTTTGTCTACCTACAACTGACCAGGTTGACATCTCTTAAGATGACTGTACCCACTTAACCAAAGGTGTCCAAGCCATGCTCAGAGTCTCACACAGATAAAAAGGAAGGAAAGAAAGAGAGAAGAATGAAAAAATAAGGAAAAAATCTTTTCCATTATCTGTTACATTGAAAAGAATGAAGGAAATAAAAAAATGGTGGGACCAATGTCATTATATTTTTTCTCTAATATTGAGAGGAAAACTCAACTAGAGAAAATTAATGAATGATTTTTCATCGATAACTCCCTATATATTAAAAAATTCATATTTCGTGTTAATTATACTTATTAACCTTTTATAGTTAGAATTAGTTGATTAATTAGTTTTAGTTATTAAGTTATTCATGTGGTTGGTTCATTTTGCTTTCACATAAATAGCTACACTTATAGACTTTGGACAAGAGGCACTGACTCTCTCCCCTCAAACTAACTTGTTCTGCACTCCAAGTATATTAGCGCTTTGCTTTCCAAGTAACTTTTTTTCTACTCCAAGTGATTCGGGTTTGCATTCCAAGTAATTTGGGCTCTCATATCTCTCCCCATTGAAATAAGAATTTTCAACTTATATCTCTTCTCATCAATTAAGGGGAAAAAGCTGAAGAGAATAATATTATCTCTCTGTCCCATTATAAATAGTCAAAAGTCAAATAGTAAGGAGGATAGGGGTTACCCTATATTAAGTACTAATGAAAAGTTTAAAATGATGTATTTTATTTAGAGTGGTAGACACAAGTGACATTAAAGAAATGAGAGATAAGAGAACATGGAACTATAATTTTGATCATTGCTTAATCCCTAGTCCCTCACTTGCAAATAATTAAAGGCCATATCTAGATATTTTGTCTCGATCGGCACTAGATGTAGCTACAATCTTACTTCTCCAAGAGACAATATTACTTCCAACAAGGACACAAGATCGTGAGTATAACATATATTATAGTAAGTTACCTAACTCAACCAAAATCTAAATAACCAATCACCTCTATTTGCATGAGTAAGCAATGACTTAGAAATAAATGCCTTGACATGCCTCAGAATCCAAATAGTTGTGTCCTAGTGACTCACAAAGAGAATAGATAAATTGGCATGCTACAGAAACAACAAATGAAACATTTGGTCTAGTGGCAATAATAAAATAAATGGGGCTTAAAAAAACATTTTTGGATTCAAAAAACTGTTCTGTAGTTACAAATGAAAACTTCCAACAG
Organism: Lupinus albus; assembly: GCA_009771035.1. Taxonomy (NCBI): domain Eukaryota; kingdom Viridiplantae; phylum Streptophyta; class Magnoliopsida; order Fabales; family Fabaceae; genus Lupinus; species Lupinus albus. Next base: position 15,492,891 of record CM020017.1, read on the forward strand.
TCCTACCTGTAGCCCTAGTTGGTAGGGACCATAGCCCGTGAAATCTTGTTCATAGATATCATGTGATATAAGCAACGAACCCAACACTACCACGTCATTCCTCATGAATGGAAAACACCCTGCCACTTGGTTCTGAGGTTTCCACAGCACGTGAACCAAGACTTTCAGTAGTACCACTTTTTTTCAGATTCTCAGGGTCCATTATTTCAAAAACACTTAACACTCACAATGATGACGACGTTCTTGCCGTGCTTCGAACATTCGTCAATACTAATGATGATATGATTTTAACTATTTATCTATATATAAACATTTGCCGCTGTAACGCTGTTCATGAAAATACATAAAACTAAAGCATTTTCATTGGTGTAAAGAGTTGATACTTAAAACTTATTTACATAATGTAATGCACCCATTTCTATTACATATAAATTAACCGTGTATTCCCACATGGCAGTGTTTTTTTAAGGCACGGTTAAGAAGATTAATGTTAATCGTGTAATGTAAGTATTTGACAAAATAATAAATAAATCCCCTTAAACATGAAACATTGTTGCTCCCTGTATGAAATGAGAGTCAGAGTTGCTGTTCCACATTTGTCATGTCCCTCGGTCTAATAATTCTGTGTCCCCTACAGTTGACTCCTATATTAGACATCGTAACTCAACGTGCAGCCTAAGGGCTTATAGGACTTGACAACCGTCACACTCTGACTAGTGACAAGAAATTTTATTTTCCTTTGAAATGCTAATTCCATTAACGATGTGTGCTCTTATAAGAGGAAACAAAACTAACTTGGTTTCTCTATGTCTTAATTTGATTATGAGAAATAAATAAAGGAAGGTACTAGTGCAACAAACAAGTAGTGCTGCAAAGTTTATGTTGTGATGGGTGTTGAAACCACACCTCCAATGGTGGCATTGGCACCATTTAGTACCCAGAGACAAGAGCATTTGAAGAATTTTGATGACTCAGTGAATGCTGTGTCTTTTGGGTTTGTTGCCACTGCCATTCTCATCTCAATGTTTCTTCTTCTGGCTATCTTTGAGAGGTTTTTTAAGCAAAGATCAAATGAATTCAGAGATCAAACTCCAGTGGATCTTGAAGACCAAGTAGATTTTGGAGGGAAGTCTAAGAATCCATCACCCCAGGTGCAGTAACCTTTCTTTGCTTTACATTACAACTAGAGAAAAAAAAATATGCATCCACATCGAGACAATGCAAGAGTTTTTTAGTACATAGATATTACTCTATATTTCCCATAACTTTGAGTGTGCATGTGCCATATTGTCACACTCTTGCAGATCACAAAAGTAATTATTTTTAAGAAAATAATTTAAAGAATCGTAAATCGTGTAGGGAAAGTGTGTAACAGGGCTTAATTAGTCCGATAAAAAATGTTTCTTAAAAAAATTCCAAATTTGGTGTACCATCAAGCATTGTCATTTGAAAAATACATCAATAAATAAAAGGAATGGCCCTGCTTTGATATTAAAAAAAATGGTTTCCTAATTTTAGTTCTATGGACTTAACTATATGTTTTGTTCAAATCTTGCAGATCATCCTGTAGTAGAATTTTTTGCTATGTCTTTATAGTCAACCTGAAAAGGATGTATACTTTTTTTACAAGGCGAATGTAACTACAAAAGTGAAATCATTTGTACTCTGAAGTCATGTTTGAATTCAGTACATTTTAGGTTCCAAACATTTTCATAAAACAAAATATCATAAGTAGTTTATCTATCCAACTTTCTAACACTGGTTTTGAATGCTTAGTTGTGAACAAAAGCTTCATTTGGGAGACACTAGCTATGATAACGTTGTGTGTTCATACTGGTTTGTTTGTCTTCTGGAGACTTACATATGTTAGCAGCATGTGTTTTTCTATCAAAAGCCATGGCAGAGAAGCAAAAAATATACCAAATTTCGTAACATAATTAATCATAAGTCTTATTGTCATAAAGGAATTTATTGAAAAATTGTTTTTGATTAATTAAAAAATGGCGGCTCAGTGCAAGAATTCCACTTAGTGGAGTCTTGGATTGGTATGTAGCCTTATCCTTGCAAACGGAGAAACTGTTTCCAAGATTGCAACACAGTTACCATTGCGCCAAACTCACCCTCTTGTTTTTTTATTAACTACTCCATGTTAATTTAGGCACAGCTACACTGCATTTAGATGTGCAATCCAAGATCAAATCCACTCTAAAAGTAGGCAAATTTATACTCCAATTTATGTTCTAGTAGGGAATGTGCACTTGGACTGTTGCTCATGATTATCTCACCCTGTCATGGTTTTCAGAGTAAATGTACTATAATGAGCCATGGTAATCTTGATTCTAGTTATATATGCTTCATGTAAAGGATTATAGTTTCTAGCCATCAGTTTTGGTGCTCAGTAAACCTTCACCCATCTCCTAAATGATCCACTTTCTGTTTAACTGAAGATTGTGTTTCACTTCTAAATGGTTTAGTAACATGTTACTTCTCCGATCAATTAATTTGTAATTACCACTTCTGTATGTGCCAACTCTTTATTGCCTTTGAAACCACATGTACAACATATATATATATATAATGATAACCACCAGTTAAAAGTTTTACTTAATGAGTGATCTAATACTCTAACTTGCACTGTTTAAATTGTTTGCTGATGTTTTTCTTGGATTATGATCTTATTTTACCTTTTAATGTAATACACATTTTTTTTGTAGCAGCTACTTTATATGCTAGCATATAGTCAATAGTTTCAAGTTTTCACTACTATGTATGCTAACCCATCTTCTGTTCACCAAAATCTAGACATATATCTATGGACTTCTGATACTTTTACTTGAATGCTAATATAAGTTACTGCTTTCTATTTTTGTTCAACATAGATTTATGGGAGAGGTGTACTAGTGTTGATGCCTGGTGAAAAAGTTCCCACATTCATTGCACACCCTGCACCATGTGACCCAGAACCCACATTATAATGCTGGCCTGCACCTTTAGCATCAATGATGTAGGCTTATGATCTAACTACTAGAAATATGATGTTTCATCCTTATTTATCTGTAGCACTAGCAACAATCAAGCTCATAGAAAGTTATTCCTCCTAATTGATCCATTGTGATTAATATCCCATTTTAGATGGATTTGCTACTTAAAGATACTGTAAAATTTATGTACATATTAATTTGCACTGTTGCATTGTCATTTTCATTAATGTTGCATCAGGAAAGCATAGAATTTCCTTATGTTCCTAATTTGAAGGAGTTGCTTTAAAAGTGAATTTTTACACACTTTTTCCTTGTTTTTATCTGGTAAATGGAAATGTCCCAAAACATCTGTCTCTTCTTGTCTCTGTCCAATAAACTTACACCAAGTAATATAATTTTGTTTTCATAAATTTTCTATTTAATTAAACATCACAATTTAATTGGTGCGGAACATAGATTTAGACATAGACCGAGACAGGAGATCTATATTGGTAAAGTGATTTAAAGAGAATAACATGATTCTTGGATTCTAAAGGTCCAAAGGATATTCCAACATAGACAAAATGAGAAAGCCCAACAAAAGCTACTGTCTTTGGTGTGAACATGAAGAATCGGTGCTTTATGAAACAATGAGAACAAAAGTGATTTGTGTTGGTGGAAGTGAACAAAACTGTGTGCTTCTAGATAAAATTTCATTATGGATTAGTCATCATGGGAGTTTTATTCTAACCATAACCATTGCAATTCGAGTTAGAGCGTGTTCCAGAAATGTCATTATAATCTGATTAACTAGTTTATTAGAAAAGAGCTGGTATTATAATCTGAACACAAAAATAGAAATAGTTGGATTAAAAATATTGCAGAATAATTCAATAGCATGATATTTACTTTTATTTGTTAGTAACTGTTAAATTTGTCATTTGAGCCAATTTAATGAAATTTTCTACCTTGGTAAAGTATAAAGTGTTGAGTTTTTCCAATAGATGTAACGTTAAGCTCTTTTCAGTCATTGTGCCCCATAAGGGACGCATGCTTTGAAGACATCCCGCACCATTACCTATAAAGAAGAGGAAGATGCCCGTTTCCAAACAAAATCACCATCTTTACATTATAAATGATATTAAGCAGGGAAATAAGCACTTCAAAATTGAAAATGAAGAAAGGAAAGAATCACTTCTTTTTGAAAATTGAAAATGAAGAATGGAAAGAATCACTTCTTTTTAAGAATCATGTATTGATTTTTACAACAAATTTTAAAAAATTATAAGTAAATGATAATGTTTAAAACTTTAAATACCACATAAATGATTTGTACATTACATAAAATAGTTTAGTATCTATTTTTTTATTGTTCGGGGATTTAATTTTACAATCTCATTTAATAAAAATAGATAATAGCATCAAATCTAATACATCATATTTTTCTTGTTTTTTATTATAATTTTGATAGGATCATTAAATAGAAATATATTATTGCATCTATTTATATTAAGCGTTAAAAAAATAGTTCACATAACTTAACAAAGTGAAATATAATCCAAATTTGATAAGTACAGTAAACTGAAACAGAAAACTTACTCCTAGTTTCAAGTGAAAAGTTCAATCTAGAATTTGAGAAGATTTAATCCAGCAAGTAAGAGGAACACAAAGTTTCACGGTAAGGTTATGAGAATCATGGAACCGCAATTAATAGTTGATAATGTTAAAATTTTGAGACTCTAAAACCTCACCACTATTTACAACGTTAAAACATTATTGCTTTACTGTCCAACAAGAGAGATTACTGGATCTCCCTCTAGAATGAGAGAAAATTAACACTAACAAATATATATTCAAAATCTCACCAATTAATCATTAACAAAATTTTACGAGTAATGATGCTTACCCTTATATAAACCAATCATTTATAATAAGAACTCGGTTAATTGAAAATGTGTGTACGGAATTTATAGCGTAAACAGAAAGCCCTCTAACATCTAATTAAGCACTTTTGTCAAAAGTAATAAAGATGCTACCGAAAATGGAAGCAACGCCGTGTGAGAATCGCTTTTAGAATTTAAAAAAGCTTGCATCTACAGAAAAATAAAGCACTCCATGGAAACATGTGGGTTTTGAAGAGACTCCTCAGGCGTAACCACCTCGTTTTTCTCCCCACCGCCAATCTTCTCCTTCTCCACCACATCCTTCACCGGCGTCACCTGTCTCCGACCACCCTCAGCACACGCCATAGTCGTCCCGCCACCCTTCCTAGTACACGACGGTGACCTCGACCGCCGTCCAGAACCCTCGCCTGAGTCCCGTCGTACTCCGGCATTAATCTTCCGATTCGATACGAGACCATATTCCCTGCCACGAACGGGCCTCGGACCGCTGTGAACTTTCTTCTCCGGCGATGGCTCCAACCTCTTCGCTGGCGATTTTGGTCTTCCTCCTCTCCCGACGGCGACGTTGCCATTTACAGCATAAGGTCCCTTCCTCGATGAAGCATTTGAAGGTGATCGATTCCACTTGTGAGTTGTTGTTGGTATTCGGTCTCTGTTGCTTCGTTCGCTGGTTGCTTCGTCTTCTTCCCTCTTCTCTGTGGTGATGGCAGTGTTGGCTGTTGACAAGCTCTCACTAATGCTGCATGCTTCTGAAATCTGAGACACTAACTCAGAAACATCTTCCTCTGCTTTAATGATAGGGTTGGGGCCCTTTGTTTCAGAATCCTTAGCTGGGTTTTGAACAAGAGGCATTTGGGTTTTCATTTCTGGGGTCAAAATTGGAACTTGGTGAGGTTTGGAAATAGGTGTTTCGGAAAGAACCTCTTTCACAGATTCCTCTTCAAAAGCTGGTTGTGGTTGTGGGGCCAGAACAAGGGTAGGATTCGATTTGAGGTGAGGTTGTTGGGTTTTTAGAGAGTTATGGTGATGTGGGTTTTGGTTTTGGGGGTTGCGTTTGCTGAAGCAGCAACCCATTGGGATTTGGATGAAAGGAGGAAGAAGTTGAAATTAGAAGGTGGCAATGAGTGGTGTAGGTGTGTGAAGAGAGAGTTTTGGTTTGAAAATATTTGATCACAAAGGACAAAAAAGTGTAACGGCTATAGAAATGTAGCATAGGTTGGTGTTGGAATCTGGAAAGTCAGAAAAGGATGTGAGGAGAGAAAGGAAGATGACATAAAGACAGAAAGAAAAGTGACCGGTGGAGTAAGGGGAATAAGTTTAATTCATCTACATTAAATTAATGGAGAGATTAGTGTTATACGAGAATGATTTGTTTTGTTATATGTCAGTAGTAAACAGTCATTGTTATTAGAGACAATGGCCACGTTTCTCACTTTCTATTTTTGCTTGTGAATGTTATTTTGTATATTTTGTTTTGGTTCAAAGTGAATTAGGTTACCCTCCCCTTCATTGAGACAAAAGAAAGTCAAAGTAAAATTATAATCATTGTGATTTATATTTTAATATTTTTTGTAGAATAATAATTTTTGAATAGTACTTATTAACAAAATGACAGAAGTAATTTGAGGACGAGTGAATTGAATGTAACATTCAGTTAGGAATTAAAAAGTTATATGAAAGCTATGATAAAGTTACAAGATATCAGCAGGGGCAGGAATATAGCCTTAAATCTTTAATATTATTTTGAGAAGTTTAATCATTAAAGATATAGGGACAAAAAATTCATATTTATATTTTATTTTGCTACTATTTGCATTAAATGAAATTATTTTATTCAATTTATATTTAACTTTGACATATTTATTAATTTAATAATAAATTACACTCACACTCCTTGAGTTTTAATGAAATTACACAAACTTTTAATCTCTTCTTTGTTCTTACACCAACCACTCCTCTCACCTACACAAATCACTCATAGTTTTATACATATATTACACTGACTATCATGCATGTTATAAAAGTGTAATATTTTAAAGAAAAAACGTGTGATGAATATAATTAAGTTAAACAAAATATTTTATATTGTGTAACACTTCAAATAATACAAAAGTCGATGTTTCTTTATTATTTTCGTGTCAATACAAAATATATTAATAATTTCAAAGAAATGTTTAAATAACTCTTATACTATTTTATAAAGAGCCGAATAATGAAGACGCGTTGACTCTTATATTATTTGAATTTGTCTACACAATATACAATATTTTGTTTAATTAATTGCACATGTCACACGTTTTTTGTTTAACATATTATACTTTTATATCATGCAAGGATAGTCAGTGTAACATATGTATAAAATTAGGGGTGGTTCGTGTAAGGACAAAAAAGGAATGTGTAATTTGTGTAATTTCACTAAAACTCAAGGAGTATGAGTTTAATTCATTCTTAATTTAAACCATGTATACAACTTCAAAATTTGAAATGGAGTAATAATAACCTAACAATCTATTGCCCGAAAATCATCAACAAAAATGGAACAAATGCAAACGGTGTATATTTTAACATGAAATCATGAAATATACAGAAAATAAGATCAGTGATGACCAGAATGTGCCCACCATGATTTGCCCCACCTAACGTTCAACCATTATGCAATAAAATGATTCTAGAGATAACCCCCAAAAGGACTACAACACAAGTTACAAATGGACCACTTCTCTTTCCATATTTGCACTACCAGGACAGTGAGCCATCAGGATTACAAGCTCTTCCAAGGTACTACCTAGTGTGATAAGTATGAAAGAAAAAGAAAAATCCAATGATTTATTTAACATGTCAACTCAAAAAATAGAAAATTTAATGATTTAAATGTAATCACCAGTTCAAACTATTGAATTTTCCAAAAATAAATAATTATGAAGTAAAATAGTTTTTTTCCACTTAGACTTTAATTTTTATACAAATTACCACTTCTTATTAAACTTACACAAATAACTCATAATTATCATATTTATTGTCTTAATTACACATGTCACCACTTTTATTTAAAAGATTACACATATTTTTCTTATAATGGTAGTTAATATAATGTATGTATATTTATGAGTTATGTTTAAAAAATGATTGATTGATTTTTATAATTTCACTAAAATTAGAGAAATATAGATATAATTTACTTTTTTTTATTGACATGTCATATTTTCGTTAATACACGACAACAACATATCCTTTATCATCACCAAATACATGAATAGCGGGTACTTAACCCACTAAAAAAATAAAATTCAAGGACAATAAAAGTAAAGTATACTAAATTCCTATAATCGAAAACCATATATTTATCATCTAAAATATTTAACCATGACTCCATGAGTGATAATAAAAAAATTATGGAAAGTGTTCTGGTCCAGGATGACATAATGATTTGTCATTAAGGCTGCCATTTGAGGAGAAAGAGGGGATAAAGAGAAGGAGCAGAGAGAAGTTAGAGAGAAAGTGTGCATTTCTCCAATTGACTAAGGAGGAGGAATGAGAAGAAAGAAGGAAAAGTATAGTGAGACCCACCAAATTTGTTTCTCCTCCAGAGGAGAAAATGAGAGGAGAAGATGGACCAAAATATGTTATTTCGAACTGTTTCCCAAATCATGTCCTAAATCATGTCCCAAACCAATGATATAGAAATAAAAAAAATAAAAAGTAATGAATATTATAATTTTTGTAATTAACATGAATGTTTTTATCGATCCGAGACATGATTTAAAACATAATCTTAGATGATAAATCATTGTTCAGAGGAAGAGTGAAGAAGAAACACTCACTTCTTTCTATTTTTTTCTATATAACCAAACAACACTAAAATCCACTCTATTTCTCATCTCTTTCTCTCTTTTCATTCTCTTTTTCACATATTTCTTTCTTCTTATTTTCTCCTTTCGTCAAAATACCTAATATACCATCTCACTCTTATATTATAAATTTCTATAAATATGTGATACCATTGATAAGAAAGTTTACTATGTTACATGGAGGACGTGTCCTCGACTTAAAGGTGAGAGACGTTAGCGAGGTTCCGTTAAAAGTTACAAAATTGTCGTTCTCTGTCCAATTCTACTTTCTTTTTCAGTTCCCACGTAATAGTGTCGTGGAATTTCTGCTAATACTTATCCTTTCTCGTCCAATAGGCCAACATGTTTTTCAAGGAATATTATATTTACAGAGCAAATTTAAGAACGACAAGTTAACAAAATATTTTTTTTCTTTCGAGAATGAACTTTGAAATCAAATAATCTTAAGTGCATGTTTTCAATACTGTAATGTAAACTTTTATACATAACCCATATATCATTTTTTTAAGAGTTAGTAATGAACATAATAGTGTAAAACTCTATTACATTATTATAGGAATGGCAACGGGGTGGGTCGGGGTCGGGTTTGTGCTTACCCAACCCCGAACCCGAAATTCAAAACCCGAACCCGAACCCGAATTAAGCGGGGTTAGAAATAACAATATCATCCCCGAACCCGTCGGGTTTCGGGTAACCCGAACCCGAAAAAAACCCGAACTAATACATTTATTTTTATATATATATATGTGTGAAATTTATATATATATATATAGCTTTTATATATTTATATATGTATATGTATATGTGTGAAATTTATATATATATATGTGTGAGAAATTTATATATATATAGCTTTTATATATGTATTTATGTGTAATTTTATAATTTTATACATATTAATCGGGTTCGGAGCGGGTTCGGGGTAGGGTATTAACAATACCAAACCCGAACCCGAAATTTGAACCCGGGTAAAACCCGAACCCGAACCCGAACTCAATCACATCGGGTTTTCCCCGTTAAATTCGGGTTGGGTTCGGGCGGGTACCCGCGGGTTCGGTTTTCATTGCCATCCCTACATTATTAGGGATATTTTTTTTTCTCTTTCTCTTATGGTTCTTTATTCTATGTTACAAAAAAGCTATCTTAAGTGGATTCACTTTTAACTCGACTATGAAAAGAATTTTTTTCATTAAAAATATACAAAAGATCCTAACAAAAGAACATAGAAGAAAATTGTATAAAAAGCCATGCACGATCATGTATTTTATTTACCATTCTCTTTAGTATTTATATATATTTATTGGATTTTTTCATAACAGTTAGCAGTCCAATCTCTCTCATTCTCTATACTTTTCTTTTTCACATCTTTCTCAAATAATAATGTCATTCACATGTATTTAAGTTAATATTATTCTATAATTCATAATTTTTTGGAGTCATAATATGGTCTAATGGTTCAAGAGAATGATTTAAGGAATACAATGAAGAAACTGGTGGGTTCAAGTCTTACTCATAAAAAATTTAAAAAAACAAAAAAATGAGTTATAAGGTGATCTCATGGTGAAAGATTGAAGTGAAGAAGTTGAGAGTTAAAGTCTCATTCAAAATGTTAACATACCAACATTTAGGGATAAAAAAAATAATAGTAATTTTTTCTATTTATTGTACACTCATATGCATGTTTTTTTAAGAGATGAGATTTTATATGTAACTAAACATATCACACTACTTTAGGGTAATAAATATATATTTTTTCTTCAACATTTTACTTTTTATTTGAAATTTTTGTACTAAAGTATATACAAAAGAAAAACTCTAATAGTAATAAAATGAGTTCAATTCTAATCTAATGTATAAAAAACAGTTGGGAGATTATGTACTAATTTAATGATCTCGGATCCTCTGAAATTTATTATCTGATAATTATGTGACATGCTTATATTTGAAAATGAGATGTCATAAAAAGCAACACATTTTGGTACAACATATATATTTCACACAAATGAATGAGTGCATTTTTCTTAAAAATTACTATCAATTACATCACGTGTTTAAAAACTATAATATTTGTATTTTTCCGTTCCTTGACTAATACCCTTTACACATTTATTATAAAGAATCTCAAAACAGTTTCATAAAAAATAATACATTCACAGTAATGGTATAAGGCCGATGACTAAAATATCAATGTTCGATTTATGAGAACGATACTTATTGGAAGAGATAAATACACATTCAGAAAGAGATTAATTTATTACCAAAAGCTGATGAAATACCCATAGTACAAAAAAATAATACATTCAATGTTTTAAAATTTCAAATATTGTATACAATAGTAAAAAGTTTAGACTCCCCAAATACTCGTAATAACACCCGAAACTTAATCCTTATTTATAACTTACATGTTAGAAAGCTCATTTGCTCTTAAGTATTTGTAATTTTATAATATTTAGGTAACATTTTCTACAAGCACGGTCTATTTATTAATCCCTTCACATGTTAACAAATATATTACACTGCCTTATAAAAGGGTATTACTATATATGAAGTAAATGAGTATGAGAAAAAATATATGTATTAACATTGTATGAGTTTTATACATTATAATTATATTATACACCATTTATATTTAATCATAATTGATTATACAAAAAAAATAATATAAATAAATGATGTATAATATAATACTTGTGTATAAATTTTTAAGCAGAATGAATAATGAGTTGACTATCACCCAATTATAAAGGTGGGTATTTAAAAAAACAGTGGGCTTTCAATTATTTGACATGAAGCCCATAACAATCATTCGTGGAAACACGTGAATCTGGCGGCTCATACAAATCATCAGTTTAAATGTTATTGAAAAAACAAAATAATAACAGTGTGTTATGTCAGACAAATTGCTGAATTATATATATTCCAATGATGGCGAGTATCACGCGTAACAGTGCTACGTCAACAACACCTCCCATCTGTGACAACGAAGCACGGTCACCTATCATTGTTCAAATTCTCACTATATAAAGGGGAGAGATCATCAGTTTTAGGTTTAAATACATTTTTGTTCTTTTATCTATATATAAAGGGGAGAGATCATTTACTCCAAGAGGAAGTGTAAAAAACCTACTAATCATTTCTTGTTTGGAAATCCAAAGATTTGAGTCGGTAAATATATTTAATTTATTGGATTTTTTAAGATTGGATTTCTCCCTATATATATAAATGTTATATCTATTCTTTCATTTTTTAGATTTATTTCGATTCTTTATTTTTTTCAAAAAGTTAAAGAGCAATAGACCAATTGAAAATTCAGAAACCCCATTCGCAACTGGGATTTCAATTCTCATTGTAAACCCAATTTTCAATGAGAAACTAATATATTTTTGGTGGTAGTGATTGTTCATTTCAATGATTATCAACATTGAACATTTTCCTTCAGCTTTTATGTTGTAGTAATAATTTTAGTAAATTTTAAATAAAATGTAATAACTTCATTCTAATATGTCCACTCTACAATTGATCAAAGCCTTGCTCATTCTTAGCCATAAATGGAACAAGAAGCTTTTCCTGCAATTTATTAGCACCTGGAGTTTCTAACTATATGATGCTTTATTACTCTGTGTGAGAATATATGCTAATTTGAGTTATATTATGACAAACCAAAACAAAAAGGTTGGAATCATTTATAAGAATAATTTCCAATTTCCAGAGGACTAAACCCCGAGGCCTAATGAGGTTACCAAACCAATCAAATCACATTAAATAAACAAAAAATAATTTTTTATTTTTATGAATTTTATTTTTAAATATATATCAATTTTCTATATAAATAATACACAGTGGAATATAAAATATAGGATGAGGATGAGGAAGCATGTAAATACATTCCATTCCATCAATCACTAGTTAAAGCAACAAATGGAATCAAACATATATAATTCCACGCGCCAAGGATGGAGCGTGGGAAATGGTAATTTCAGGAATAAAAAAAGAAGAATAAGACTTTACACATAGTAGATGTGTATAACCTCCAACCTTTGTCACTGTACCTTTACAAATTTGCCTTTGCCTTTTTTCTTTGTTCCTAGTTTCTTCTTTTACAAAGGTTAGGGTTTTTTTATTCATTTGCATTACACAATTTCCTTTTCCATAATGCAATGCAGCAATATGTACTTTCTTATGTTCTCTTTTCCCACTGCTGTTAATTTTCCTTTTTAATCTTATATGTATACTAAGTTCATTTTACTTTTCTTCAGCTCAGTTCCACTTGTAACCTTTGCTTAGTTCTTACCTTACAAAATCTTCAGCATTTGTCAACTTTTTTCCACTCTTCACTTTCTCTGCAAGTAAGCTCATTTCGTTTTTTACTTTTTTTTTAGATTTTACCCTCATGGCCAATAGGCCATAACAGTTAAAATCAAAGTTTTTTTCATGGGGTTGTGTTTATGCATATTTTTTGGTTGATTGGATTTTCAGAGTTCTTGTGCTGGTGATAGAATCAGGAGCTGTGTTGATCCTGTTCTCAAGCTGCAGAATGATTTAGTGACTGGATTCACTTTAGATCAGTGTTCTGAATACTAAAGGTTGAGCTTTGGATCAATGGGTTGGAAGAGATCTGATTTAGAGTACAAGAAGAGAGTGAAGATCTATGGACAAGTTGTGTTTGTATTTTTGTTGATATGCATCATTCAGTTTTCAAGTGCAGCCACTGATTCAACTGATGGTAAATCTTCTTTCCCTTTTTCACATTCGGAATTTTTCCAGTCTCCCAAATAAATGAACTTCACATTCCCTAGTCACACAAGTGTGATAGTTAGCTGATTGTGCAATGTAAAAATGTGAGTCAGTGCACGAGGCTCCATTTAGTGGGATCGCTAAATATACTTAACATTACCCTAGCAAGTAAATGGGCTATTTCTAGAAATATTGTATTAAGTGTGTGGCAATTATAGTCTGTGTCTATGGTAGTTGAGGACTATCAGCTTCTTTCATTTCTATGGGCAATCAAATGCTCTATGTTTGATGGATGCCTAACCTCCCTTGTAAAATTGTACTGTATATTATTATACTGTTCCTAATCAGACTTCAGTTAATTAATATGTTGTCCTTGGTTTAGTGTGCGTTTAGGTAAAAAAAACTTAATTAATATGTTGTCATTGAATATTCTGCCTTCTGTCTTGACTGATTTGTGGAGGGTTACTGAATTTTGTGGTTCTGAACAAGAACATAAAATTTGTTAATTACTATTTTTAGCATAAGAGGGTGCCCTTTGGTGTAATGGTAAGTTTGCGTACCATGTGATCTGGAGGCCATGAGTTCAAATACTGGCAACACACTTTTGGTGTGTGAGGCCAAGTTTGTGTACATCTACCCTCCCTGGACCTCAATAAGTGGAGGCCTCATACAAGAGAGTGAGCCTCGGCGTAATGCTAGGGTCGTTTGCCTTGTGACCTGAGTCTCGTGCAAGAGGGTTTTTTATTACTATTTTAGCATAATTTTGGTTGATGATTATTTCATTTATCTGTGGTCTAAGGTGTTCTAATTTTTTTAATTGTACCAGTTGCTGCAATTAATAGCTTACATGCTGCACTGGGATCCCCTGCTCTCCCTGGGTGGGTTTCTAGTGCTGGAGATCCATGTGGAGAAGGGTGGCAAGGTGTTCAATGTAATGGTTCATCCATACAAAGAATGTATGTTATCCCTTCTGCTTGATTACTCATATTGATTTCTCTCTAAGTAGATGACCATAAGTTCTATTATTATCTTATTACAGAGTACTCAATGGTGCAAATTTGGGAGGAGAATTGGGTGATAGCCTGGGATCATTTGTTTCTATCTCAGTAATGTAAATAGAATTCTCCATCTCTTACTTTCTCTGCATTTTTCTGTGTATGTGCATTCACGTATGCGTGACATTGTTCCTGTCTTAGAGGATGTCTGTCCGTCTGTTGCATTTTCCCCAGTTCATGAATTTTGGGGGTCATGCTTCTTGCAGATCATAAAAGTTTATTTTGCATCATATTTACTGTGCGTTATGTAATTTGGAGGCAGAGATTTAAGCAACAACCACATTGGGGGAAGTATCCCAACAGTTTTGCCGGCTACCCTGAAAAACTTGTATGTGATTACCTAACTCTAATATCATCTCTTCACATCAAATTGTGCAAGTGTTGATGGTTTGTACTTGCAGTTTTCTTGCATCTAACCAGTTCACTGGAAGCATTCCCCCTTCTTTATCCACACTGACAGGGCTGACAGACATGTGAGTTTGTTGCATCTCTTATTTTGTATTAAATTATATCATAATTGATGTTAAATTTTATGAAAGTTTATCTAAATTATGTTGAATTACCTCCTTTCAGGTCTCTTAACGAAAATCTTTTAAGTGGAGAAATACCAGATGCATTTCAGCCACTTCCCCTACTGATCAATCTGTAGGGATCCATTTTAAAACAATATATATTATAGACAATTTCAGTGATTTTTTTTGCTTCATTATGCATGAAACATATTTGATGGAGTCACTAACTATTTTGCAGAGATTTATCGGATAATAACCTGACTGGGGAATTGCCTCCATCAATGGAGAATTTGTCATCTCTGACCACCCTGTTAGTATTTTATCTTAGTGATATAAGTATGAACTTCTATTTCTATATCAAGCAAACTGATTATTTCCTTGTTTACAGACGCTTACAGAATAATCATCTCTCTGGGACCCTTGATGTTTTGCAAGACCTTCCTCTGAGCGATTTGTACTAATCTTAATCATGTTTCATATGAATTTTATCTGATAATTAGTTTTTAAATTCGTTCAGTTTTGATTTTAGAGCTTTTAGAATATGTATAGGGTTCGATGCTATTCTTTTAATTTAGTACTATTTGATTCTCTGTTAAGTTTGTGCTTATCTTGTCCTGAATGAGCAGGAATGTCGAGAACAACCAGTTTGCTGGCACAATACCTCCAAAGTTGTTAAGCATCCCTAACTTCAGGTGATAGCCTTAAAATATGAAGTATTTTGCTTATATATGCTTAAGTGGGACGATTTCCTGAATTAGAGAATGTTAAGATGTTCATGGGAAATGGTGGTTTGGACTTTGTTTTTCTTGAAAATTATCTAATGCTGTTAATTAAGATGTCTTGCAATTAAGCAAAAATTGGAAGAGATAAGGTCAAATGAGAATAAAAGATACTTGGACATGGGGCTTTATGTAGAATTTCGTGTTCTGAAAAAAAACCAATAAATGCTGCATCCTGTTAATTACTGGGAAAAGAAAACATGTCATATTTATAAGTCTCCATTGTCAATATACAGACATAATTTCAATTTGTAATAGTCACCGTGCATCTGACCAGGTACATTTCTTTTGCACTCAAATTTACATCTTAAACAATTTGTCATAAAGGAATAGCATATGGTTGCTCTGTGCTGTATAATGGTGCTTGAAACATGTGGCGCTGAGCCTGTTAAATGCACACAGCACAATGTTTGTGCTTTGAAGTTTAAATTGTAGTCGGGGAAGTACAATAATATTTGGCAATAGAAGGACAATAGTTATGGTGATCAACATTTAAGAAAGTGGTCACCTTTTTTTGTATAGACAAACATTTTTTTTAAGAAAGCGATTACCTGACTATCAACATATTGATAATAGCTGGATGCCTGGACTTTGTAGCTAACATGTTATCTTATGTGGCAAGTATTGAGACAAATTATGTGTTCCCATTATTTGTGTTATTTATTCAAATCATTGACATCAGAAATTTGAATAATATAGTTGTAGTTTTGTAGCTTAAGTAACTAAAGATTATGTTTATTATGCAGACCAGATGGAAACCTATTTGATGATGTTAACAGTACTGGAGCTCCAGCTTCTCCACCTGGTTCCCCGGTGACAATACCACCAAGAACACCAATTTTTGGTGCATCACCAGGAACAAATGTTTCTGGGGCATCACCAGGAACACCAGTTGCTGGAGCACCGCCTTCTGGACGTGTACCTACTAAACAAGCTGATGAACCAACTGCAGCAAAAGAAGCAAATTCTGGGAAATCCAAAAATATAACCAAAAGGGTGGTTTTGATATCTATTGGTAGTGTATTGGGATTCATTGTTTTGGTATTGGCACTCCTTCTCTTTATTCCAATATGTAGCAAAAGGGAACGGGTTGATGGAAGGTCCAGGAGACATCAAATTGGTGCATATGGAGGTGAAAGACAGAATCCAAGGGATTATGTGGCTTTAGTCCAACCACCTAGTCAAACAGAGAAAGGCAAATAAGTTTTCTTCTTGGTCTTTTATCAAATATATTATCTGACATTTAATTTTTCATTGAATATTTTTTTCTTATTTTAACAGTACCGCCAATAGGGAATGTTACAAGGCCAAAAGAGGACCATCAAGCAGAGACCAGGAGAGTGGAGGCTATTCCAAAGCCAAAGGTTGAGCCAAAGAATGATGTGCAAAGAACGGCTGCAATACCAAAACCTAGAGATCATGAGATAGATATAAGTGCACTAGAAGTATATTCAATGCCTCCTCCCCCTCCTCCTCCTCCTCCTTCTACTTCCCCGCCTCCTACTGAGAGGGTGATTGTTGAGCCAACCACATTCCGCAGAGGGACCAATGTCAGTCCACCACGAAAAAGTTCAGTTCCTATTTCCACTTTTGCAAAATCTTTCACCATTGCATCTCTTCAACAGTATACAAATAGCTTTTCTCAAGAAAATCTTATAGGAGGAGGCATGCTGGGAAGTGTGTACAGGGCAGAGCTTCCAGATGGGAAGGTAGGACTATTGCTTATCAGTTGTGTTGATTTATATAGAATGTACTGATGAAATAAGTCACACTGTTTTCTCTCTTTATTGTTATGATATGTTGTCCTGGACTTTAATCACTTTTACATAGCCAATAATGGTAACATTTATGCGATTGATACCCTGTCTCCAGTTTTTCATTTTTTTATAGTCTCTCATGTTCTTTTAGCCCGATAGATGTTATTCATTTTATCATCTTATTGTTCTGGTTAGATTGTGGTTTGTTGTCTGATTGGTTGCTCTTGCATGATAAGTGATAACATGTGGAACTCACATAATTAAACTGATTTTTTGTTTTATGGGGCTTGTACTAGTATTTTTCCTGGAGACGTGGTTGTAATATATGCCCCATGGCTCCCTCTTCTTCGTATAATCTTGATTGTCTAGGTCTCTGCCAGTTATATGATTCTTGAAAGACTTACAAAAATATTTGAATTTTGAACATTGTTTATTCAAAGATTTGGGTTTGCTACCTGCACCTTAACCCCTTCCTTCTGCATTTCAAAGTTTGCCAAGACATTTCCTGAATTTCATGCCAAATGGCTGAATGCATATTTTGGTCTATCAGGGATTTAACTACCTGTCTCTGCGAATGACATCTTGATTAGATCTCCCTGTTTCTTTTTCCTTTGCGAAAACAGTCTGTGGTTCACTTTTTTAACACTTACTCTTTCTTTATGAATTGTTAGCTGCTTGCTGTGAAGAAATTGGACAAGAGAACTACTGATCACCAGAAGGATGACGACTTTCTTGAATTGGTAAATAGTATTGACAGAATACGACATGTAAATATTGTTGAGCTTATTGGATACTGTTCAGAGCATGGTCAAAGACTTCTAATCTATGAGTACTGCGAAAGTGGGTCACTGTATGATGCACTCCATTCAGATGATGAACTTAAAACAAAAGTTTCATGGAATACTCGCATTCGGATAGCACTCGGCGCAGCTAGAGCCTTAGAGTAAGTCAAGTAACAATTGTTTTTGCTTATTCAAAAAAAGTAACCAATTGTTTTTTAGGATAAATATTGCTAGAGCTTGTTGACTTGTAGCTTATATAATGAGTTCAAAAGTGTTTTTTCAAATTGTAGTTTGTTCTGACTGAGTTTTAAATTTTCCATTTCAAGAACCGAATCAGCTCCAAAGGCTTAGAAAATAGTATTTATCTCTAACATCGACAAATTGCTTTAGAGAGAGCTATAAGATTTTCTGGACAAGGTTAAGGATATGCAAAAAATAATTGGAAGTTGAGGGATGTGAAACTTTTTTTTTTGCTTTGAACATATTTATAGACTCAAAGTTCAAGGTTCTGAATCTAATACTTGTTATAAAATAGGTATTTGCATGAGCAATGTCAGCCACCTGTGGTACACAGAAATTTGAAGTCTGCCAATATTCTCCTGGATGATGATCTATCTGTGCGTGTATCTGATTGTGGTTTGGCTCCATTAATAGCTTCAGGGTCTGTAAGTCAGGTAAGAGATTATTAGATGTGTTGTGAAAAAATCAACATTGTGAAGGAAGTTATAATTTTTGATTGGTTTGGTCTACATCATGGTACTTTAGCACAATATATTTAAATAGCATATCACTAAATATGGTCCGAAGAACTCAGTTAGTAGGGTTGCGAGACATTAATTGTGATCTGCATTGTAACCTGATAATATTCAATGCATTGTCTTTCTCCCACCCCTAAAAGAAAAATTGTTTGCCTATATTATAAAAATATTATAACCTGATAATATTCAATGCATTGTCAGCTTTCGGGGCAGCTGCTAACTGCTTATGGCTATGGAGCTCCAGAATTTGATTCAGGAATTTACACATACCGGAGTGATGTGTACAGCTTTGGAGTGGTTATGTTAGAACTTCTGACGGGCCGTCAGTCACATGACAGGTGAGAACGGATAAGCAAAATTCTTCAGCATATGTTCTGAGCTTTTTATGCTGTAAATTCATAATTTGGAAATTCTTGTACAGGACACGTCCTCGAGGGGAACAATTTCTTGTCAGATGGGCAGTTCCCCAGCTTCATGATATTGAGGCCTTATCAAGCATGGTTGATCCTTGTTTAGACGGAAGATACCCTGCCA
Source organism: Lupinus albus (assembly GCA_009771035.1). Taxonomy (NCBI): domain Eukaryota; kingdom Viridiplantae; phylum Streptophyta; class Magnoliopsida; order Fabales; family Fabaceae; genus Lupinus; species Lupinus albus. Next base: position 15,512,514 of record CM020017.1, read on the forward strand.
AATCATTGTCAAACTTCGCCGACATTATTTCTCGATGCCTTCAGGTAGTCAGAAACTTAAATCTTAATGTTGATTACTTCATGTATCCCCATCTCATGGAATTAACTTGTAGCCTTAAATGTAACTATGCAGTCGGAGCCGGAATTCAGGCCAGCAATGTCAGAGGTTGTCCTATACTTGCTAAATATGATAAGGAGAGAGTCTCAGCAAAGTGAATGAAATGTTAAAATGAGAATGGTAGTAGTGATGCTTGATCATGAATTAATGTGCAGAGATTTACCTGCTGAATATCAACTAGTAGAGATGTTTTATATGCATCATCTGAGGAGGGCCTAATTTGGTGTCTTCATTGCTTTCATCATTTCCTGCTAACCTATTCAACATTCACATGCCAAGTCCTACAAGGAATTTTGTCCAATAAGTTTCATAAAAGTGTAGTCACCAACACTTCTCTCATGTGTAGTCACATTTATGTGTATGATAATTTCCTAGTTGATTAAACCATACAATGTTAGTGTTGCACAGGCGTGATAACCACCAATTTGTTTGATAATTGTTTCCAAATTCTTGATAATGAAATGTAATTCCTTTGTGCATCTGTGGTTTCGTATTCTTCCTTCACAATGAAACTTTGATAGTCAGTGTACCAAGTCACGTTCAAGCAGTGTAATTTAAAGTTACACCTCTGAAATTACCCTTTGTAAAAGGTAGGTTTGTACTTTATTCTATCTTGTTGAGCATCAGTTAATCAATTAGGGCTTCAATTCCGTTTCAACGAAATAGAAAATTATAAAATTTGATCAACTCTGTTGACCAAGTTGCATATCACTAATATATTATTTATTTGTCTGCAAAATAAATGTAGTTTAAAAGATTTTCCATATTTTGCCTGCAACGAGTACTGTGAGAAGACTCTACATTTAGCATATCACTAACATGTCCTGGACTACAAGGAGCAGTTGAAATATGATCTAATGAATTGGGTGGCAGTACAGTGAAAAGAGAGTAGGGTAAGTGAGTTAAAGGGAGGAAGAAAGAGAACAAGTTTTCTGGGATTTAAATATAAAACTAGGGTGTGGTTTGTTAGATGTGCGGACATTTTGTTAGAAAAATAAAAAAGTGTACATCACATGCCTCACATATAGGATGTGGTAGAATAAAGTAGACATTCATGGAAAACAAAATGAAACTAACTAAAATTCAACAATAGAAACAAGGGTGTAGCCAACTCAGAAACAAGGGTGTAGCCAACTCAGAAACAAGGGTATAGCCAACTCTATTGTAGGCACAGCATCTTCAAACTTATTTATGGGATCTTGAGGGAAAAGGCTGGCAGCTCATTCAATTGAACCTAATACAATCTCATTTCTGCTTTCTGATATTAGTATATATACTCTGCAGTTTGCAGCAAACAAGCATGGACTTCACATTTTTCATTTCAACTACTACTACCTATCACAGACTGCCCAAAAATATGAACTGAGACAACAGAATGACACATTAACACACCATAAAAAAACACTGGCCATGATGTTTTTTGGACCTTAAACCCAACCTTATCTCAAATCATCAATGAAGTTCCGATTTCTAAACAGACCTTCACATATAATTTTGCTACAAGTTAACACCTTCACTCAAAAGGAAGCACATTTTACTACACAAAAGAAAATGGCAACACAAAATCCATACTCCATACTATATTATATACTTCAACAGTACTTCAAGTAGAACAAAAAGCTAAAAACGGAACTACACTAAGTCCTAAAAGAAATATAACATCAATAAAAATATGAGTAAGTAAACTTATTGGATACCGACTATTCTAATTCGAACCAAAACCTATTTAAGGGGCAGAACATTAATGCACCAATTAATGGAATGATATCATAATGCTCAAAGTTGACAACTTGCTTAAGAGAAATCACAAAGGGAACCAAGCTTCTTGCAACAAGAATAATTATAAATATCATTTATCAGATTTCAGGGTACCTTAAAATTAAATGATATATGTAACATTACAAGAAAGAGCATGACAAGGAAACAATTCATGGAATCTTAATTGTCTCCATAACCAAAGAATAACTTCTAGACACCCACATAGAAAAGAAACTTTTTTCCCCTCCCAAGTGCTATTACTACCTTAAAAAATCAAAACTGAATATCATTGGCCTCAGCAGAAGATTTGGGATAACCATTATAGTCAAGCTTGACGTGCAAAGAAGAAGAAACAATCTTGAACTTGATTCTGAGGCTATCCATGATTTCTTGCACTTGGGAGTTTTCAGGTTCCATAAGAGGGTACTTGTGAAGCAACTCCTCCATCTGGGTGATACCCGTTTTTGCCCTTTGAGAGAATTGGGTCGGGTCGACCCGAATAACGGAGTTCCAGATATCGACGCAGCCTCTGTAGAAACCGAGTTCCTCACCGATTTCAAAACCAACTTTGAGACCAACTTGGGTGGCGTCTTCTTTGCCGGAGATGAGGCCGTGGGTGTAACCTTCGTCGTAGCCTTCTTTGAAATGGGTTTCTTCCAAATTCAGAGATGAATCGAAGATGTCGTCCATGGTTGATGATTTCGGAATAAAAGATTTGAACTTAAACTATGATACGAACTTTTCTGATCAGAAACAAATGATTTTTTAGGTATGAAGATTGAAGAGTATGGTTTTTTGTTTGTTTGCGTTGTGGGTTGATTTTTGTTTGTCTGATCAGAAACTTTTTTTTATTTATTTGTTAAAAAATTAAAAAATATTTGATTGTATTTTAAAGTACCACTAGCATATATGGTACATAAATATTGTCCTATTTATTTTATTTTCTTGTTAATGCTATTACCATATGAAATATTATATTATTGCTTAATGAATTTTGTGTAATTAATATCATAAAATATATTTTTATAGTTTTCCAATATTAATATTAGTCTTATAATATATTACTTGTACATTTGAGATAAAACTTATTTTGAGTCTCTATGATAAAATATATAATTTAGTGATAAATCATGTTTTAAAAATATTTACAAAATAATGGTTGTTTATTCGAGTGTTCATAAAACATTTTGATAAAAAAATAAATCAAATTTATTAAAAAATAATTTTAAATTAAATTTGTTTGATTTTATAATTGTTGTATTATGAGAATCAATTCACCCGTTTTCCTCTTAAAATAGCTTATACCATTGGATGTTTATAAAGAAGATCAAACATTGAAATAGGTTAAGCAACCTTAAAATCTAACACATGAATGATTTAGGATTAAATATTTAAAAGTATTTTAATAATTCTAAATCGTACCTTTTTGTGAATAAAACGAACTCTAATTTGTACCTTGGAATTTAAAAAATATTTTAGTATATATAATAAGGGGAGAGATCCACTTACTCCAAAAAACACTTACTCGTCATCTTAGCCATTCAATCTTGAAAAATTCAATGGCTTAGATGTACTCATCAATTCAAACCATTGGATTTCCCAAGAATGAATCATGATGTGGAGTAAGTGTTTTTCCAAGAGTAAGTGGATCCCTCCGCATAATGTGGTTAATAGTTAATTCTGATGAAACTGTTATAGCACGCTGGAAGAAAGTGAATCAGTCCTTTATCAACTTTGGTAACGTATGCCAGTAGGAACAACAGAAATTAATTCTGTCATTCACGTGAAACATAAGATTAGATAATGGGTTATAGCTTATAAGTTACAAACTACACGAAAATGAAAGGGTTATAATAAAGTCATCAATAACTTATTATAAGTTACAAATTACAAGTGCAAATGTAGCGTTAACTTAAATAAAGTTGTAGATGTATAGTGTACTCACATAATCACACTTCCCACATGAGCAATACAACTATGATATCTCTAACTTCAAGTAACTCAATTACTTTAATTAAATTATTGGAATTTGAAAGTGAAGATGGGTGACACAATACACAACTCGGCATAGTTAAGTTGAACAGAGATGACATGTCCTTATTCCAGTCACAATTTCACCAAGTAAATAGTTATTTTGGAACACAGAATAGATAGAGCAACAATTATGGGTAGGTGGAAAGTTCTTTTTGCATGACAAGCAACTATATATTGTGCACCATAAGCCACAACTCTTGACTCTCTCTTTCTTAGAGACAGAGATATATATAGAGAAAGTAACACACCCATCTCATAAAATTTGTGATCATAACTTCTTTTGTGTGAGAAAGATGGCTTATAACAAAGGGTTGCATAGCAACAATGGAGGGAGTCAAAGAGGAAGGCCATTTGGGTTGATATTGCTAATCATATTTGGGGCTGCACTGCTTGGGGTCATGGTGCTTCACAAACTAAGAGAGAAGCGTATCTATAATCTTATTGTCAAAGACAAAGACCATCACCTTCTTTCCCTTCAGCTTCTCTTGCAGGTCACTAACTCTTCTCTTCTTTTTTGGTTCTTCTTTCTCACTTTTGGAGTAACATGCATTAAAATGTATGAATATTTATCCTAATCATAAGCTTAACACCATAAGAAAAAGTACCTATCAAAAAAATATTGCAGTGTATTGTTACATTACCTTGTCTGTTTCAATCACACAGAAAGAAAGAGACCGCACCGAAGAGTTGAAAAAGAAGAACAGAGAAATGAAGGCAAATATATACTCCCTCAGAAGTCAAAAGATGGAGCTTGACAGAAACGTCTTGGAGTTGCAATCCACCATAGATTCATTAAAAGATGACCAAAAAGTGATGGAATCCGCATTTGAGGAGACACAGAATGAACTCAGGATAATGCAACAAAAAAGTATTGGACTAGGAGGTTCTGAAACAGTAGCTCTAAGAGAGAATCTTAAGCAGAAGGAAGCAGAGATAAAAGACTTGAAGGAGCATCTTGAAATCCAATTTAAGAGCCACCCTGTAAGCATTAATGATTCAACCATCTTTCCTGAAACTGTGGCAGCAAATAGAACAAAGTCAGCAGATAATAAAACAGGGAATGAGACTATAGAAAAAGATGAATACTCGATCGACTCGTCCAAATACGGGGGTGATGACAAGGATATCATAAATGAAGATGCAAGTAAAAGCAAATCAACTATCAAAGATGGCGTTTTTACAGTTGAATTACAAGATGAAATTCAGAATGATGAGAAGCATATAAAGAAAAATGAACATCCTCAAGATGATGGTGGTGCAAGTGTCATTGAAAAAGATATCAAGGCTGAAGTGGTGGAAGTTGGTGAAAAGAAAGTGATCAAAGAAGATCAGCCAAGACAGCTTAAGGGAAATGCAGATGGTGGGGGTCAGCATTTTAATGTGAAGCAATTGGAAGAAAACTCCAGTGCTGCTGGAGTGAAGAGGAAACATGGCCATGTAATTAGAACAAAGGCGAAGCGCTGGAGAACCATTGTCAAGAATAGCTTAACGGAGAACAATGGAATTTTTTAGAACAATAAAGAGGTAAGCAGGGGCAACGTAAAGGTTTACAAAGATGAGTTGAAGGATAGAACAATGAGAATAGTTTTTGATGAGGCAAATGTAATAACTAGTAAGAAAGGATAAGGAAAGGGACAATAATAACCTGAAACAAGAGGAGGGGCAAGTCAAATTGCCAAAACCTGAAACAAGATGAAAACAGAGAAGGTGCAATGAACATGATGGTGAATAATACAAATCACCAGGTGACAAATAATGGCACACCACTTACTCAGAAAAGAGTTATGTTGGAGAAACAAAATCCAACATGCTTCATGAATAGATGTTTCAAATGTACACAAGCAAGAGGAAGAAGGGAAATCCCAATCTGACTTTGAAGATGAGAAAGAGTATAAGGGAGATATTTTCACTCTGGTTTTTGATTAACCTGTAAATTAAACTTACTCTGTTCATCTATTGGATTTGGTGTGCTTAGATATATTTGAAATTACTAACATGAAAGGTGTACCATCTTATGAACTAGTAAGTAGATCTCAGTTAAATCAGATTTCCCTATTGTATTTTTAGTAACTCAGATATTTCAGTTTGCATTTCAGCTGATTTATTTATTTCACTAGTAAAACTTTGCAACATCCATGATATCAAGCTTGAGATTAAAAAGGATGAACACAGGGATTAAATCACAAATCACACTTGGCAAAATATTCATCAGTTTATTTGAAGTTTTCTTCTCAAGAAATTTGACACTATCATTTGTCGAGTTTTTGAAAACATTGGTACATTAGTCTTCTTAACGACTTAATTGGTAACATTTTAAAACTCACGGACTTAATTTAATACAAATACATCGTGGTGATGTTAGTTATTTTTCACATTAATTTAATGATAAACTTTTTTCAAGGATCAGAATAAGGCATATATCTTTCAAGGATCAAAGTAATAGTTAAATCTAGAATCACTACAGTGTTAATGAAACCAAGCAAACATAGCTTTCTACTTGTACTTTATGTCAATAAAAGTAATTGGTGGCACAAAAGGAGAAATACATGAATTGGCTTAAAATGGCCAGATATAATGTCATTTGTAACAAATTGTTCTGGAAATAATTATCTTCCAATATTCATTTGTCTCCAAGGAGTAATGGGTAACTAGCCAAAAGAATACAAACAAGACTGTCAGAAAAGTCTGGGCACATTATTATATTATCAAGAAAACTGGGTTGTGAATATGCTCCAGCCTCATTGTGGTGCTGCCACCAATTTCTGCAAATATCAGGAGCATTCGATGAGTGAAGACTAAAATTACACACCCCTCGGAGTAAGATACCGATGTGATTAACATGACACTAAATTGTTAATGACAAATTAGCAGTGTATCTAATTAAGATTAACAAGTTTGGGTTCAAATGTGTGTGTGTGTGTGTGGTGGGGGGGTCACCTTACCTCATGATACAGATTATGATTCTAAGTTTTGACGACTATTTCACTATTTCTCTTATATAAAAACATTCACAATTTCTTGTCTTACAATATTGTTTCTCAAAAGCAAACTTTGACACAAATGTGAACTCACCAAACTAACATTTCATGAAATAATCATATCCAAAGTCTGTGAAAAATGCTACAGTGGCATCAGTGTTTAACAAGAAACCAAAATATAGTCCTGGAGATTTTATACTATATAGTTAGTCCATTCCGTATGTAGAAATTTCTCCAACAACTACGAGTATAATGTGTAGCAGACGACTATGAACTAAAAACCATTCAAATATTTTAGAGTGGTAAAGGTGGGGAAAGAGATTCTCCTGACTTAAAGCCTTGCATAACTCAGTTATGGCTAGGGTGCGAATAAAACTAGGCCGTGCTAGACCTTGACATGTTATAGACCAAATTCTAAGACATAGCCTAACCTATTTCAAAGTCTGGCCTGACCTACAAACCTATTTAAAGGCCTACTATTCAATAAAACTTATAAATAAATTTTCAGCAGAATTGAAAATAGGCTGGGACTAGGTAACCTTTGCTTAAAATGGTCTGACATGTATCTCAAATGCAAGGCCTAAGCCTAGCATTGAGTCTGTTATAGATATTTTTAGGAGCCTAACATTTTAAAAACTTAACCTGACCTAGAAGCTTTGCTTTAACTGATTATTTGTAATAATCTCTTCTAATATGTTAGAAACCATATTAATAAAAACTAATAAGGTTAAACCTTTAAATAGACTAACAAATATTTCTGCTTAAAATATTATAATTAAAATCTAATGAACATTATTACTAATAACAATAGTTATAATAATTTATATATTAAATAGGCCGATCTATTAAACTTAAAAGGCTTTATTTGTGGCCTATGACTGGCCAATTTAGTTAAATAGGATTTCAAAAAAGCTAGAGCTATCGTAGTCATGACCAACAAGACCGAATATAGGCCCCTGTTGGGTGGCTTAGCCAACTCCCACCCTTATTAATGCAAATAACATTCTGAAGACTAAAAATGATTGTGGCTACAATCCAAGTTTGGCATTTTAGGTTAGATTTAACCATCATACACAAAAGCAAAACAAAGGGAAGAGAAGCTTTCATGTGGCAAATCAAACATTTTTCCTCCCCTTGGTTGCCTCAATCCAACCCTCCTCTATCTAATGAATCAGGCTTAAAAAATTCAGCATGGATGGATAGATGCCATATGGTCGCTCACTATTCAATATTTCGTATATAGCAGTACCTCTACTCTCCTTTCAACCCAATCTCCTACTTGATTGACCATCAATATTTACTACCAAGTTGTGACAGTTAAAATACAAATTGAAAGTACCTCTTCTTTCTTGTCGTTGCCTCCTGCGAATAACTTGTATCCCCCATAGAAGAGTAGTCCCCAACCAGATAAAGAGACAATCACAAACTGCAATCAGAAAACAATTAGTCAAACAAATATTCACATACATTTTCCATTTCCAGATAAATGGTCCAATTCCAATCATCGTACAGTAAAAATTAATAATTGAAATTGAGTTCAGTGAATCTTTAAGCATAAGAATAGACTCACATGCTCTTCCTTCCATTTAGATGGACTCATTGGGTCTGTCCAACAGTTAACTTTAGGGGGGCCATGGTGATCTGCAATAATCAAAACATAAAGCCATTTTCACACATGCTAGAATTGTGTACTGAATACAGACCAAAAAACACACAACATAAATTTCTTCACAGAAAAAAAAGAATAGAAAGACCAAATATCTATTGATTAAAATAATGTTAACATAGGATAGGGTTCATGAAGCCACATTCACTATCAACACCAAAGCCATTGTTTCACTATCACAAAATATGTAACCCTCTGTTACCATTTACAAACATTATACTCACAGTTCTTCCCCAAACACAGTTTTCCCCTTGTTCATTTCATAGTTAAGATTTTAAAAAAATTGTAACTTTAAAATTCCAGTTTTTTTTCCATTATTAGCAGCGTGACAAAAAGTGCAATTAACGCATTGGTTCGTAAGTTTTCGTAAAAATGAACAGGTATCCAATAGGAAGGGGAACGGGATGCTTTGGATTTTGATTATCGTGAATGCATAATACCGAATGAGATTTCGTGGCAGTGTTTGATTGGAGAGATCTTAATGAATAAATAAATAAATAAGAAAATACCTGCGGCTCCGGCGAGGTTGCGGCGGTGGATGAGGTTGGGGGATTGAATGGGGGTTTTGAGAGTGGAAATAGAAAGACGACTAAGTGATGAGGCTCGACGAACTAGAGACGCCATAGCTTTGAGGTTTAGCTTGAGAGAGAGACAGAGCAAGGTAATGAATGAAAATGCAAAGGGGTTAGGTATACTGACAAAAACTATATCATTTTATTCCAAAATTATATTATTATGTCATTCATAATTTAAATTTAAGTCTTAATAATATTATGTTAGTTCATATTTAAGTACGACACTTCGCATCATCTTAGCCCTCAATTCTTGGATTGGTATTGTATTCTATACTATCAGAAAATAACATTACCAAGAAGAGGTGCGTTGGTTTAGGTCCCTATATGACAATACTTCTGTAATGGAAGCCCTAACCATGTCCATTTCAATCCCAACCCTTTTATCTTTCAAGCCCAATCTCCCTTTCCACACATCATCACCCTTCTCTTCTCACAGATGCCAACCACTCTCATCTCTCTCTTTCCCCAAACTCCAACCCTTTAAGCCTCAACTCACAACCAACAATTTAACTAGATTTTCTATTTGGAAGCGTTTTGCTGTAAACGACGATGATGCTGTTGTTGGGTTAGATGAAGTTGATAAAGATGCTCGAGGACAGAGCTCTATGCCAGAGCGGTTTCGCTACCTCGCTAAAGAAGCTCCTCATAATCCCACTCGGTGGCCTTGGCTTCTGGGTCTCTTATTTGAAAAATTCAAACTTTATTTATCTAATTCACTGTTTTTGTTTTTTTTTTAGTTTCGTCAGAGTGATTGTGTTAATGGGGATTTTTTGCTTGATTTTCTATGAAGAATTATGCTTATTTAAAATTGGGGATTTTTAGTGTCTTGGCGTTTCATGATATGGGTAATTATTTGTTCGTTGTCTTCTTATCCTCGTTCAAAACCGTTAATGCTTCACTTGGTTAGATGAAATTGATCAATTATGTTGAAATTCAGTTCTAATTTGGATTTTTTATTATTTGTTCTTCCACTCTTTAAGTTTTAGTGGAATATTTGTTCAGAACTACGTTTACTTCTCTTGTATATGTATTCATGATCAACCATTTTTTGTTTGTTGTTTATTTTACCTACATTTCATCATACATGCATAGATTTATCATTGTTGTTGGATAACTAATAGGAAGAATTTTACTGCATGCTTAGATTAATTCTCGTCACTATGTAACCTTAAAGCCCATGTTTCAGTGTGAGGGCTGCGTATTTAGGTGTTAACTTCCTCTATTAATTGTTGCTATTTGCAAATCTGGACAAATTTGCATGTATAAGTTTAGAAAAATATAGTTTTCACCTTCTACTTAAACCCTTTTTTGGTTCAGCTATGCAGGGTCTTTCTTTTACATGCTCATCATGTAACTATTTGTTTCTTGTATATATACAGTAATTGCTGTTCTCATCTATGCTTGGAGAGCAGTTCTGTTCGAGCTGTCAAACTGGAGGAATGCCGCATTTGGTATCGTTCATTTTATAGGATACACCATTAAATATGTTTTCGCAGTGTTCTACCATTTCATCGGAGATCCAATCACTTTTTCGATTAGATGTGTTGAGGATTTGCTTTACACCATTCGGGCTTTCTATTCTTCCATTATTAACTATACTCCTGTACCAGACATGACCATCACCATTGTGCTGGCATCAGTAGTTTTGGCTATAGCTGAAGCTACTGTTCCAGACTGTGTCAACAACCAACCTTATGTTTTGACTGTATCTGGTCTTCTTGGCTATGCTGCTGTTAGAGGCTATATTTCTGAACCTTTGTTCTGGACCCTTCTGCTTGGTGTGTATGGTTTTTCAAAACTTATCAAAAAGAGAGACAACATTTCATCTGCCATGCCTGTTGCAGCTGTACTTGCGGCTGTCGGAGAGCCTTGGGTTAGGGTTTTGGTGATTATTTCATTCACAGCCTTAGCTATTTTCCAGCATTCCAAAATGCTTCGAGAAGGGAAGGAAGTTGAAACAGCAGAGAGGAGGCTTCCGATTCCACTTCTTGTCGCAGCTTTAGCTATTGGTATACGCATTGCTGCTAAGTGGGCTGGGTATCGGCACTTGACTTGGATGATAGTGTGACTTCCAATATGTTACTTATCTGTGTTTTAGAATGAAGTTTGGTGGTCTATAAAGTTTCGGGGTAGCATGTGATGTAGCATGTGATGTAGATGTTTAGATGTTTCATGATATGGGTAATTATTTGTTCGTTGTCTTCTTACCCTGCAATCATTTTCGTGTTCTTTTCATGGTGTATAAGGGAGCGATTCTCCCTGTGCTATGTTTTATGGTTAGAAGCTTTGTTAGTGTTTGTAACAGAGCCATGATTCATAGATAGCATGGGAAGGTGGATTATAAACTGGTTAAATGTGAAAAGGTATTTTCCTGTAGTAAAGTTTATCAATTAATCCGTTTCAATGCATTTTCAATTTTGATGTATGATTACTTGGAAGCTTATGTGTAGCAGCACCCAACATCTTACTAAAATGCTGTTAGCAAAATCATTTTCCAAAGGATGTTTATTGACCACATAGCTAAATGGTAGGAACTATATAGGCTAGTATATTCACCAAAGGGATAAAGCTCCAAAGAAATAAAATTATAAAGTTTTGCTATATCACAAAATCCTCTTTAATACTAAACAAGGAAAATAAGAAATTCTACATCCTCCTATATACCAGGTGGTAGGTATTATATGAAAAGATGGTGCATTCAACGTCTGGAAAATAAAAGGATTAAAATTGAGAAAATAATTATAAGGATAAAATTACAAGAAAATAGGATTGGGCTAATCGGGTAAACATCACCCAGTAATAGAACCCAATATCATCTTCTAGAGTTTCTTTTCGCCTACATAATAACCCAAGTCCCTTCATTTCTTTCATATCTGTAGCCGATTAGGGTTTTGCTTCGATTAAAATTCTTTGAAATTATTCAACGGCATATTAGAAATGATTAGGGTTTCGCCACCTTTTAGAATCTTGGCATTCCTTCCAGATTTGTCTCCATAACGTTTAATTGCTTCTAAGAATCGTCAATTTTTTTTGCATGTTGCATCCCCGGGCTTCTCTGATAGATGGATGACGCGAAAGCCCCAATGCTCGTGCAAAATTCCACGCCGTTCGTGTTGCAGTTCAGCCTTGATTTCTTCCATGGCTGTGATCTGTGTCAAATCAACTGCTAAATTCCCTATTTTATTAACCAGTTTATATACGTTCAATTTTGTCACTGAATTTGCCTCGTAATACCTTCAGCTTGTTTTCGAATACAGTGTGTTCCATGAATTTGGAGCTAGTTCTAGAGGCATAAATCGATTAACGGGTTGTTTTCGATTTTGGGGATCCTACCTTTCAGTGTTTGTCCCTTCGAAAATATCTGTAATATAATTAGTTAGATCTTAATGTTGTTTTTATATTTTTAATTCTTGGCGATGATTAAACCTTATCCGCGCTTCTGAGAATCTTCAATGACGCACAAAGGATAAAAATGGTTGAATTTCTTAATATGAGCTGAGTTTTTTATATTATTTCTTAGTAAATTTGATCATTCTTATTCAAAACTATATCATTTTAGTCGATATTTATTATAATTTCTACTGTAGTATATTTGTTGTCTATGAAGATATTCATTCAGCTTATGCCAGTTCTGCTTCTGAGAATTCTTGATTGATAAAGCTGTTACATATTCTGAGCCAACCAATGAAACTGAATTATTTTTTGTGATTAGTGTTCTTAACTTCTTATTGTCGTAATTTAATTTTGTTGTTGCTTATTATTCTGTTATAATGATGTATTCTTACTTATTGTTTATGTTATTACCTGTGATGATTTAATCCATCTAGTTTGAGGTGTAGTGGAACTAAGCCCATGTTTACATGGAGAACCTACTTGGTGAAGCTACATTCATATGACATCAATGGATTATTCTGAGGATATTTATTATGTTATAGTTTACAATTATACTTATGAGACCATGTTTTCCTTGTTGTTATGCTGTGTTATTTATATATCCCTCTACTCTTTGGCTCTGTACATCTCACTCAATTTGTTACAAATCAATTTTGTTTTAGGCAGTGGTATACTAAATCCATGTTTTCTGGTAGAACCTACGTGGGGTAGTTACATTGTCAAAGATATCAATGATTTATGGCTGATTTTGATAATTATTTCAATTTTCTATGTTCTCATGTATGATGTTTTTCTAATTTGGTTTTTACTAATTCGGTTTTTTCATTGCTATAGGTGGGTATTGTTGAAATGCACTAGATGATTTAATTAAATGAAATTTTGCTGAGTTTCACTATACCCTTTACTTTGTTAATTTGTTTAGGGTCTGAATAACTCAAAGATTTTGTGTTGTCATCAGCTTCATCTCTTGTTCAACCCACGGGATAGGAGTTAAATAACAGCACTACATTTATTTTGTTAGCAATTCCTTATTATAACTTAGTATGACCCATTGTGGCTGCTTATTTTTTATTTTTTTATTCCATAATATCCTGTATCCTCTACCCCCATTGGCACAAACTCACTGTAATTCATCATTGATAAATGTGTCACAATTTGTTAGGTTCAGTTGTATCATTTATGTTATTCTAGTGGTTGCAGCCTTCTGCTCTGCTCGCTTCCTTGTTACTGTACAAAACATTCATTCTTAAATTTATAGTTTCAACTATTTGGACTCAATTATGTCTTTTTTTTAAAAATTGAAAAAATAAGGCATTGCAGCCTGGATTAATATAAAGCAATGTTGTGAAATGTGTTAACTTCGCAATGCAAAGAACCTAGATATACATTTTTACACAGTATACAGAGAATCTGAACTCCTCTCTTAGAACAACATAAGGGTACGTTTACCCATTCCTCAACACAGTAGTGTTACATACAATGGATGATTTATCCTACACACAAAAATCTTGTTCTTTCATCCTCCTGTACTTGCTGTAAAACATTTTCTAAGGCACAGGCATATTCTCATTGATACTTGTAGTTGGAACAAACCCGAATGAAAAATGATTTCAGGATCTTTGTGAACATCTTTTACGTGGCATCACATAACTAAGTAAGCCTAATTTTGTTCATGAATTCTGCTCCGTTCATCATGGGGATAAGGCATATGTTTTTGCGTTATACACTACCTTTGGGAATAACTTGAATAAGATAATGCTGCAAGCGAAGGTGTTTTCGGGGTCGGGTTTGTGCTTCCCAACTATGAACCCGAAATTCAAAACCCGAACCCGAATTAAGCGGGGTTGGAAATAAGGATGTCAAACCCGAACCCGAAAAAACATATATTTATATATATAACTTTTATATATGTAATTATATAGTTTAACATATATTAATCGGGTTCGGGGTAGGGTATTAACAATACCAAACCCGAACCCGAAATTTGTACTCGGGTAAAACCCGAATCCAATCACATCGGGTTTTCCCCGTTAATTTCAGGTTGGGTTCGGGCGGGTACCCGCGAGTTCGGTTTTCATTGTCATTCCTAGTCACACCAGAGTCAAATGTTTCAAAAATAATACCCCAAAAAAAATGGAGACAGCCATTTTCTCAAATTCATTTTCTAGAGATATAAATTGGGATTTCACTATTTTAACCATGAAATAATAATCAAAATAATGATAAAGTACAAACTCTTTTACTTTGACATTCATCTTATCTTCCTGTTCAAAAACTATGATGATTTTTTTTGGATATTCATACAATGATGTGTTTAGCATAATGCATTTTATGCTGGGTATTTGAGTCAAGTAAGCCCCGTTTTCATTGGAATGGTTTCTCCATAGTGGAAATTGAGGGAACACTACTGTATTGGACTAGTAAAAACAATAAGTCAAAATCAGTGAAATGTTGGTTCATTCAGTTAATTAACTCTCAATTTCCACAGCAATGAATGTCAATAGTTACTTAAATTAAAAAACAAAATAAACGAAGAGGAAAACGTATTAAAAAAAAGAAGACAAGAGTTGTAAAATCCATTATGTTCACTGTACAATTAGAATTTACAAAATGAAAAGTAAAACAGTATATACATTGTTTCCTTTTTCATCATCATCATAGATATAATTTAAACTCTTCTGAGTTAACCACCGAGTCAAGGAATGAGTAACTACATAACTCAGCCCTGTCCCCAGCAATTTAAGTACATCACTTTGCGGAGAGAATCTTCAGTTTCTTGTTGTCCCCTCCGTGTACCACAGTCTCCTCCAGCGGAGACAAACCTTGTGCGGTGGTCGGTGTGGATTTGCGCCACCGCCAACGTAGTTGCCATCCAAATACGGAACGAGTAACCCATTTAAGTTGTTATTGTTAGAGAAAAAACGTTGTTTTGGGTGTTGTGTCTGTCTCTGTGTTTGTTTATATATAAAGAGAGAGAAGAAAGGAAACCGGAGGCTATAAAGATCAAAGGTGGTTTTTCTAGGAATACAAAAAGTGGTTTTGGTGGGTGGGTCCCACTATTTTGTTTATTTTCGATTTGGATATGTTTGATGATGATGCATCCATCCCTCTAAGTTTTTCCATCGTGGTAATGAAATATTATTCCGTATAAATCGCAGACGTTAATATAGTTTTACCATTAATCAACCTATACAAGTCATTAATATCTTTTGTAATGTCTTTTATGGCTTTCGTGAATTAAATATTAATATTTAATTTTATATTATATATGGTGAGAGAAATGTTATAGGAACATGATGAGGTGGCGGGCTTATCCTGAAAGATATGGATGAGTGATATATAGAGGTCCAATCATAATTTAACAACCACTTGTTCAACTTTTCTCAGATCCCAAATTGTCTCTTCAGGGGTATTCTTGTCTTCTATGTATATTTTTGTTTCCCTCCCATGATTCATCCCACTAATTGTGATTTGTGCCACTTAAGTATGAGTATTTTGTATTTTTGTTTAATATATGAATTTATGTATATATGTAAAAAATATTACCCAATCAGTTGTTTTTATGTATCTCCACATTGAAGTAGTAATTTTTAAAAGTTGTTCAATGTATATGCTTAATTGCATCGAATCACATTTATTATAAGATACTAGAATTCCTATAAAGTGAGATTTTAAGAAAGATTCACAACAAATCCTCATTTATTCCTCCAATTAATACATAGACCAAGAAACCTTGTATTCACATATGCAGAGAAAAGGGGGAAAGTTACATATAATGCCACAATAAAAAGAGTATAGCCCCTGGTTTCTCTTTTTCCATTTTTTGGGTCTAAAATGTTTGTATTAATACCTACGAAGCAAGTGCACAGGAATTGGAGGAGTTTGTTTTAGCTTAGCAATCATCAATTGCGTGTCTTTATTTACATCATATGGTTAGGTATTTGCTGACTCTGCCTCTTATCTAGTTTCATTATAAAATTATTACACATCATACACCAAATTATTAAGGACGTACATTTGCATAAGATCTTCCAATTATTCACTATCAGCAGTTTGCTAGTATTTTAAGAGTGTCAAGATAGTTACTTGTAGAAATGTTTTACAAGTTGCCCCGTACTACCAACTTTCGTGACTTTTAAATTAGATATATTAAATTGGCTCCTACCATAAACTAGAGATGAGCATGACTCGACCTTACCCGTTCACCCGGTTTGGCTTGATTTTGATTATGTCTAAATAGGATCAAGTCTGATTGGATCTAGGACCGAATTCAGATTTAAAAATGAGAGTCAGACAATATTTAAGGTATAGTATGGGATAAACATGGTCCGACCCGACCCGTCTTATAGTCACTCAGTTATCATATTTGAATGTGTCTCTATTCAATTGTGTATAGAGTAATGACACTCTTTAGTTAAAAGTATCATTATTTCTCTAATTTTTTATCACATATACATGATTATCAATATATATACATACATCATTTCATATGTCAAATTACATATACATAATAATAAACTAAAATGTCTAGAAACCTTTATATAAAAATTATATTTAATCGGATTTAGGGTCGGGTTTAAATCCAAAGATTTTGTCATATTCGATATTTGGGGTCAGATTAGCTTCTCATCTAAATCCGGATTAAAAAAATGATTCTACCAATATTTATAATTGAATAAGGAACAAACTTTATCCAACTAATGCTCACTATCATAAATAATACGACTGTGGACTGCCTTCAAACTTAAACCCACAATCAGCAAGATTTGGCCTTCACTTTTAACCGCCCAATCAGTCCAAAAGTTCATAATTGCTAACAAGTTTACTTTAAAAAGCAATATTCAGAAAATAAGAAGGCCAATAAGAGCCTCAACTTAATTATCCTGTTCATTGACTATGATTATACATATATGCGCATATTTACAAATACAATTTTAATTTTATCTTAAGGAAATAAGCTAAAATTTCTCTGGGTAAATCTCTAAACTAGTAGAGTGAGAATTTATCTTACCTAAATTAACATCTTAACCCTAAAGTGAATAACTTCTACTCCCCTAATTCATATTAGAAATGAAATAATAAGAAAAGAATGTGGATTTCATTTATTGAATGAATAGAATTGTAAAGAATTATTATCTAACTTTTAATTATCTAACTTTTGACTAACTAATTAATCTATTTGACACATGTTTTTAATCATGGAAATATAAAAAGTAAGTAAATACAAACTAATTACTAACACAATATAATATTAATTAAAAATACCAAAATATAATTCAACACTTGAAATAACAAAATCTAATAAACTTATACACTAAACATAATTATGTAGTTTTATTTATTCTCCTTATGCTTGCACTTCACTTTACACATGGCTCATCTGCTACTCAATCATCAACGTTGCACATGGTAACTTTCGTATTAACTAACAGATTCTCTTAAATATAAAGCTACTGCGAATAAGAAATGTAGAGTGGACCTGTCCACTTTATAGATTTTGTGGAATATCATCATGAGTTTAGTCTAATCATTTTTTTTATTCTACTACAGATAATGGAAGTGACTGCAAGCAATAGTGCATTGATTAAATTTCTATCTAATTCAATACTTAGCTCACATTTAATTAGATAAAAATATAAGAATAAGATATGTGTCTTCAACCATAGGGCCATTAATTGATATATTGTTTGATAAAAAAGATTCTTACTATTTTGGATCTATACTATAATTAGGCATTACTTAATACATTTCTAACACCTAATCAATAATTCTCTGTCGGATTATTATGGGTTATTTTTAGTATTGTTTTTTTGCTGATGACTTTCACAATTAAACCTTTTTAAGATTTATAAATGAGGAGAAAGGTGAACAGGACAACAAAGAGGCTAATCTACAATACCATAAAATATTATTATGCAAATTCAACCACAGCTATAAGTTACATGAAGATAAAATACCAGTTCTGTTACTATCAATTTCACTTCAAACAAGCTAAAACTATGAACAAGTTATAGGAGCTGATACAAAAGTACAATTAAGTACCACCAACCACAGTATTAATTCAATATCATATGACACCTCAAATATGCTACTAAAATAGAACAAAGAAATTACTTCACAATATCTTATTACAGCATTTTGCTAGGGAGAACATTAAGAACAAGACCCAAAAAAATTTTACATTGATGGAACCCCTTCAACCTGTTGCTTGGCCAGGTACCTTTCTCTTCTTTCTTTCTACACAAGAAACAAGGGAACATAATGAGATAGATCATCAAATTCCAATACAAGCTAGATCAAAATGGGGAGAAAATGATGAAAAATGTGTCTCACCCATTCATCTATAACAAGTCCTTCGCCAGCTATTCGAGGACCTGTCTCCTCTGGGGGCTTCTTTCTTGCTTCCAGTGCGGCCTCAGCCTCAGCCAACTGCCGTTTAAGCTTATCCATGGCCTTCAGGAAACAATATATAAAATTATAACCTTTCACAGAAAATGGTAGAGGCATGTGACATATTTGAGATATATTGATCTTACAGGGCTAGAGTGTTCAGGGTCTAGGAAAACAACCCGCAGAATTTGCTCCACCGATACTTGATCCCTTTGCTCATCAAACTGTGCAAGGATCATATGACACACCTTTGATTAGTATTTGAAAGCAACATGGAAGAATTTCTGTACTTAAACCAATGCACGTTCTTTGTATTCTGTACTTCATCCGAAATGTTGAAACTAATATGCTTGACATATTATACTTAGGTTATTAATCGTTACATGGATAAACCTAAGAATTTTAAGTCGTACATGCCATATGCTATGGATGGATTATGAAAAATGATTTTATCAACATCATCAAACCTAATACTTGCAAAAACATTAGGCTTCAAGAAACATATTTCTCACTATTTATCTTCAGTTTGATAATTGCAATGTATGTAGGTTTGTCTTGGATTAGACTAGAAACTCGTAACACTAGAAATAAGATGTTTAAGAAAACAGTGAAACTTCATAATCTTAAGGATTCCATATAGCAAATTAAGAAAGTCAGTTGCTGAAAGATTTATTCAGTATTGGAATGAGTATGATATAATTGAGTAAACAATTGACATTGAGGCCAAGGCAATAATTGATACATTACCAGTTCTGGTGCATAATCCATTTCACCTTTCACTTTTAAGCTCATGATTTTAAACTTAACCCTGCTTTTCTGATCAATTGGTTTCTCATTCTTCTCTGGCGGCTCCACAAACTTAAACACTGCAAAGTAAATGACACAATTTTAAGAGAATTGACCAAAATGCAAACATTTACCCTTTTTTTTGGGTTCACACTAGTTTAGAAGAGGATAAATTACCAGTTGCAATTACACTTTCACTAGGTGCAAGAACACCACTGGGTGGGCGCATATAACAACTCTTGGGAGCAGTTGTTTGAAACTAAACAAAACAGCATTATCAGTATTAACATTAAGAGTGGATAAATTTATATTTCAATAAACAGCTAAATTGTTCATAATCCTATAAAATATGCGGTGAAATGCAAATATGAAGATTTGGTCTTGTACAACATATTACACTACCTATCATGCTCTAGTTATTATAGCAAAGTTTATCAACAATTTGAAACTATTTTAGTGAAAATTCCCACCGTTATATTTCAATACTCTAAATGAAACATAGATAAATTAGAGAGAACAATACAAATATATAGACACCGTACCTTGAAAGCTACATGAGACTTGCAAGTGTTTTTAATTGTGATGGCGCTCCTAACTTGCTTACCAGGTTCATCTTCAAAACAAACTCACATTAAATCAGATTAGAGATAAAGCTAACATCTAATGGAAAAACTCCAAAACATTAAACATAATCAGAATTCTATTTATATACCCACTAAATCAGGAAAAGAAAAATGAATTCCCAAATAGGCACATAAACATTATACAGAAGCAATAACATGACTCAAAAGAACACTTCGGATTGGTTGAGGTAACAAAAACCCAAACAGAAAATGATGCGGAAAAAACATAACGAAGCAAAACAAAATTGATAAGAAAGACATACATGGAAAGTAAAGCTTGTTGGGTGGATCAAGACGGAGTCTTCTCCTTTTAGGAAGAAGAGATTTAGCCAAGGAAGAAACCGTAGTTGAAGATTGATGAGTGGATCTATCAAGAGACTGAAGAATCTGGCTTTGCTGATGAACACTACCGTGCATAGAAGAAAACGTTGAAGAAATAGAAGAAGATGAAGAAGAAGAAGAAGGATGAGTTGTTTCCCAAAATGGCATTTTACAAAAGTTCCAAACTTTCCCATCTGACCCAGTTTTTTCATTTTCCACCGCCGCCATTGTTAGCCTGAATCTCAGTAACCTTGCCGGAAAATGGTAACTTCCGGCAACTGGGTCTCTGAATTGGAGGCGAAGTTTTAAATTCTCTTGGTTGAAATATAGATTTGGAATTTGTGCTGTATCAGATACCGTGTTTGGATTGTGAAAGCTCTGCAACGTGGTTAGCCTCAACAAAACGAAGGTTGATTGTGACTTTTCGCTGTATGTGATTTGCAACCTTTTCGTATTTTGTCCTAAACGGTGTTTTTACTTTCCAGTACCTTTTATGATTGAGGTTACTTGGTACCACAAGGAAATTGGGTAATTTTGATTGCATTCAAAATAATATGGAAGAAGAAGAATACAAAAATATGGAATTTTCAAAATGAAATATCCTCCCAAAAAAAAATCTTTCAATAGATAAAAAAAGTAGCACGTGTAACAAAAATAAGGTATATTTGAATTATTAATTATTAGCGTGTCGACGGACACTTCGTGTCTACCGACCCACATTCTTATTTTATTATATTAAGTATTCAATTTTTATATATTTTATTTTATATAATTAGAATATTTTGTATTAAGAATACTTTATGTTAAAAAATGTATTTATTATAATGTTCAATTTAAGGTGAGATGAGTGATTAATGTGCTAATGGTAGTTACCTAGGATTATATGATTTTTTTGTATAAATTAAAAAAATATAAGGGAAAATAGGAAATTTGAAATTACATCATGTGGTAGTTATTTCATGTTTTGACTTTATATATAGTATAAATTAATTATTGATTTACATAATATATGAAATTTTGGTAGGAAAACATAGTTTATGGAAATTTTATTCGAGCCCACTCTAACCATTAGAGTATCTTTGACGATTATTCTTAACTCATTTTTATGAAAATAATAACATTTTTACTGTGTATTATTCACATTCTTATTTTATGGATTACATTCTTAAATAAGAACAATGAGACAGAACAAAAAAGTTAAATGTTTGGTTAAAAATGAGTAGACTTTGAGATCCAAATAAGAATAATAATGATATTTATTATTGTGATAAAAATGTATATATTATTCTTATAAAAATAAGGAGTTGTAATAAATTATAAATAATATGGAGAACCACAAGATAAGAATGAAGATGTTTTTTGATTTTCATATAGTGGAATACAATATTGCACCCACATTTTCATCAGTTTTACCTTGTTATCTTGGTTTTGTTAATGGTACACTCCAGGAAGTAGTAACACATAAAAGGTAGCTTGTGGTTTAGGTCCTTTCAATCAAAAAGCAAATAGATATGAACAAAATCATTATCAGCAATCGACTTGGCTTCAAATCTAAACCACAAAAAGTGAAGAAATAAAATGATGGGTGGCCTTGGTTCTATATGCTTTACCAAATTGATATGTCATTCTTTTTCAATTCTCTCTATTTGATGGATTATTATTGTGCTTGAAAAGAATAGACGATACTTCTTTTAGATTAGATTATGCTAAAATGCCATGATATGATTAATGTTAGAACATGTTGGTGGTGTCATTAAGAATGACAGCACGAGAAAACCGACCACCCACCCATGTGGCCCTCTTACACAAGCCCACATCTATATACTTTTTCTTTTGATGGGGATATAATTATGATCAATTGGCATTTCATCAAGTATACACAATTATTTGTCCATTAGGTGGGGCCTGCATGAACAATCATAAATTATGTTCTTTTAGTCTTTTTACATTTTATCATTTTTCTCAATAAATTTTTAATCTACATCTTTTTATAAGAATTGAATTAGCTTCCATATTCAACTTAATCTTTTGGCTGGTAACAAGTTTGTTTGCACTTGATGATTTCTGTATCTCAGAAAATACAAGGCTTGAAATTGTTAGATCATGAACATGAACTATAAGCCTTACGAGAGACAACAAAATGCTAACAAACTATAATATTAATATTTTTTGCTTGGTTCGGATTATTATTTAGAATTACAAAAGTTGTTGCAGTTCCAAAAGATGAACTGCAGAAGAGTAAGAAGATGTTTGACAAATAAATTTTGAAGCCAAATTTGTCGACAATATCAATATCTTATAATCTCATAAAATTATTTCCAAATCAGAATAAAAAATATATAGCCTAAGCTTAGTGTTCAAATCTGAACCAAACATAGCCTAACCTTAGTGTTCAACACAAGTTGAACAAAACATCCACTTATACCTATATAAGCCAGCTCGAAGAATGAAGAAAAATTAACATCAAATCTAAAGTTGAAATATAAAAGCCACAAAGTCTCAGAAAATTCGTTCTTTACTAGAATCTGGGGTCCTCACTCATAAATAAATTACATAATTTCAACAGAAAATTGCAGTGTCATTCCTTTACCAATTCAGCACAAAGAGGTTCAATTAATTGGTGCTATGTAGTGTTTTGTGGTCATCAATCAGCCAATTGATCTACTGCTTCGTGGTGTTTTGTTGATCCCTTTTTATCAGCTCAACTGAATGCTAATTGCTATGTCATCTCATCCCAAATCATTTACATGGTGATCATTGAACGGAGTAAGGAAACCATAGTACATCATAGCCTTGGAAATTTTTGTGTCCAAAGTCTTCTTCACAAAATGTGATATTATGTATTCCAAAGACTGAAGAAAAAGTCTCATATTATAATGAGTTGAAGAACGTGAAAATAGATAGACTCATAAACATAATAGCTTAAAGTTTTGGATCAAAATGTCAAGCTCACTCCTTAGTCCATGGAATAATGGAATAATACTATATCTCATGGATGAAAATCTTCCATTTATGAAATAGGTGTTGTATTCCTCCCCTTCTCATTTTTGTATATGTTTCTTCTCTTTTGAAATCAAATAAGTTTGAACTGACAAATGTTAATATAAATTAGAAACGGACGTAGAAAATACTAAAGAAACACACATAAAATATAGAAATTTAAAACACTCTTATTTATCAAAATTTACTTCAATATCTGTCACAAAGGATAGGCAAGGAAATCTTTCAACACTATACACCAGAACCCAGAAATCTCAACCCCCACCCTCCCTTGTGGCCAAGCTTAATTAGGACCCCAACAGCTTAGGTACATGACTGTCCTCAATGACTCTTCTGATTGCTTTGCCTTCTCATCCTTTAATCTTTTAGATAACACCGCAGAAGAGGAAAGTTTCTTTCCCTGAGAGAAAGACCTAACATGATTTTTAACATGTTGTTGAGCTGATCTTAAAGCATAGTTCCACCTGCATATTCCTTGATCCTTCAAGGCCTCAACTACTCCAACACTAGCTGCAACACTCCAAGCTCTTATTGCTGATACTGAACTCATCTTGTAATAATCCTTCTTTTGTTGGCTTTTTTAGATGACAGAAGAAAACAACTTATCAGTAAGATTTATGGTTTAATGATGAAGTTGGGTGAAGGTAGTTCTTATATATAGGGGGGAGATATGAGAATGCAAATGGATTGGAAAAACCAGGGGTGAAAGTTGGTGGTTTCAGTTTAAGTCAGTGGGCTACACTGCAAAAAAAGCCAAAAATACATGCATTGTTTTATGAACACGCATACTACTATTTATTGCGTGTCACTCTTAAAAAAGTAGTTTAGTAATGCTAGGGAGAAAATTCCATGAATATGGCTTTTATTTTATATCATTTGATCCAAGAAAATTGGCTTTTATGATTAGATTCTGGCTTAGTACAGATTAGGCGCACACAGTTTGCTGTCAAACCATGAGCACAACTGAGGCTGAGAGGGCCACATAATTTGTTTTCTTATCATTCCACTGAATGAATTATCATTAATAAATAGCAAGTGTTTTTGTCACTGTGAGTTTTTTTAAGCTCAAATTCATTTAATAAAATATATATACGGGCTTTGTTATAGGACCCCAAAATGAAATTAAAATATTGGAATCATCCTATATAAATGGAATATATATTTAGTATTTAATGCAATGGATAATTTTGTAATTTCCTAGTCTCCATCTTTAGAATGGGATAACAAAATCAATTATATATTTACTTTTTCATATACAAAGTTTTTTTTGAGGAAAGTGAAAAGGGTAATTGACATTTGTGAAAGTTTGAACTCAAAGGTTGTTACATGTTGCAAACTCTAATTCCAGATTCTTTTAAGAGTAATTGGAAAAAACCTACTTCACATTTTATCAATTTATTTTAGAGAAATTTAATAGTTTCAATTAGTGAGTAAATATATACATTAGGTTTTCATAGAATTAATGAATAAGATGTGAAACAAGTTTTTTCACTTACTCGAAGAGTAAGTGATCCCCTCTCCTACTTTTAATGTAAGTTTTTATCTTATTATTTCCTTAAACATTGTTTTAAGGACTATACCTAACAAACTTCTTAAAAATTTGAAATATGAGGGAAAATGTTGTGGATTATAAAATGATTTTTTTTATAATAAGTCAACATGTTATGATCATTTTTAACAATATCACCACTAATCTCTTTGTTAATCTTTGTTATTAAATCATAAAACTTACATACTGGCCAGCAAACAATCAATTGGCATGAAAATGGTGTGCTAACTTGACATGTGTTATGGTTGATTTTAATCTCAAAAATGCTAAATTGTACCTCATAGATCCCCTTACTAATATATCATTTGAGCACAAAGTGTTAGAATAGGTGTCTTGAATGAGAAATATTTATTCACCAGTTAATATATTCTACAACGTCTTAAGTAAACAAATAATTATGAGTAGACTTACATATTTAATATCGACTTTGAGTCAAAATGTAATCAACATTTCCTTATTCATGGAATTGAGTCAAAAAAAATGTGTTTGATTAGCCTTTCATATAGTCAGATCATAACACAATATACGTTAGTGCTCAATTACAAGATGACCACCTTTAACACATGGTATTCTAATTGCTAATGGCTCCGTCTTTTCTTCCCTCATCATTTTGCTACCCTGAGATCGTTGAAAGGAATGAATAGATGTTGGTACCAATTCAATTTTCAGAAATATTCTGTTAATAAGTTAAAATTATATTCTCATGTCTATACAATCACAACCTTCAATAGAAATGTTAATAGAATTTGAAGTGGGAAAACATACCAAAAAAACAAGTGAAGAGGAAAGTGATAGTTAAAATAAGACCAATAGAATTTGGAAATGCTTAACATTATCATTTATCAAAATTTACAAGAATATCTATCACATAGGATAGGCAGGGCCATATGGCTAAGCTTGAATAGAAAATAAACAAAATCATGTCATATGACAGATGAAGACAAGTTGATATTGTTTATGATTGAATGAATGAATGGAGTGAAGGTATAGTTGTTATATATACAGACAACCACATTAAATGACAATGTTGTCAAAGGTTTGGAAAAAACAAGGGACAACTAGGTAGTGGTTTTGGTGAAGCCAGTGGGCTATAGGGACACACAGAATTACTTTAGTGTCAAATGCAACCTTTGGAGCACGTGTCTTTGGCTTATTTGTTATGTGGCACTCTCAAACTGTTGATTAGGATAGGATACTTAAAATAGTAAGTTTATTTGAAAAAGTAGTTTCTGTTAATTGAAATGTGATATTTTGGGGTTTTCAATACATATTTATTATTATTATTTAAATGTTGATTATGGCCCTGCATAGCCAAAAAAAATTAAAACCAGTACGGAATCTAGGCTGAGATGAAAGAGTAATCGGTGTTAGCGTGTCATTGGTATTGGAACATGACAGACATAAACTCATTAAAATACAGATTGAATGGGTTATTGGTTGGTGGAATCACTGAACCACTAATTAGACCTCATTAATTTTTCTATACATTCACAATATAACAGTATCTAAATCTTATTCCAAATTAAAAAAAATATTTTTACATGAATATTTCGGACAAGGATCATCTGTTACAAGATTTTCTTGTCTCCATGTCTCTAAGCAATCAAACTTTATAAAATAATTTTAAAATATTAATTTCTGATTTGGTTATTTATATTTTTATTTGAATGAAATTTTGTGATTGACTTAGTACACCAAATAGGACATGTGATCCCCGTCCGAGTATTTAGTAAAACAGCCCACATAAGATTTTATCACTACAAAATGTCAAAAATAAGTTTAACATTATTAAATAACATATATTTTATGTTTTAATCATAAAAAAAAGAGTACATAATTAAGTTTTAAATTTAATTAAACAAAAATAATTTTTTCCAACATAAACTAGTAATTTAATATTATAATATAGTATACCTATAAAATTATAGAATATGTTCTACTTATACAACCACTTGTAACTTAATATTAATATACCAATAAAATTATAGAATTGATACTAAAACTAAAATAAGAATCATCTTCATTAATGGAGAGACAAGTAAAGTGTAAAACAATGCAAAATAAAAAAATAATTCAGTTTTTCTATTACATTTGTAATGACTTTTTTGTCCTTAAAACTAAATATAATAACCTCACTTGTACCTCAAGTGCATATCTTATCCCAGATTCATTGCTAAATAACTGCTTGGTCTATTTTAGTATGAACCTGGCTTATATTCGAATAGATATACTGGAAATATTATTGCATCCCTCCTACTCATGATTAAAATTGATGTAGAAAAAATGGGAAAGAAACACAAATAAAATATTGGAAATTTTCAACACTATGATTCATCAAAATTTACATGAACAAAGGATAAGACAAGGGCCAAGGAAATCTTTCAATACTATACAATATGGCACCTTCCCTTGTGGCTAAGCTAGCTACCTTTAATTGAAAAGAAACATAATATATTCTAATTGGGACCCCAACAACTTAGGTACATGACCGTCCTCAATGACTCTTCTGACTGCTTTGCCTTCTCATCTCTTAGTCTTTTGGAAAACACAGCAGAAGAAGAAAGCTTTTTTCCCTGAGAGAAGGACCTAACGTGGTTTTTAACATGTTGTTGAGCTGATCTTAAAGCATAGTTCCATCTGCATATTCCTTGATCCTTCAAAGCCTCAACTACTCCAACACTTGCTGCTACACTCCAAGCTCTAATTGCTGATGCTGAACTCATCTTGTATGTTTAATAATCTTTCTGATACTGTTACAGAAAACAAGTTGGTATGATTTATGATTGAATGAGTAAGTGGAGTGAAGGTATAATACCTATATATAGAGGGAAGGGTATGAGAATAGTAAGGTTGCCAAAGGTTTGGAAAAACCAGGGGCACGTAGCTAGTGGTTTTAGTGAACACAGTGGGCTTAGTGTCAAATGCAACCTTTGTATTACAACACGTGTATTTGCTATGTAATAAAACAAGGAGAAAGGTTCCACGAATTTGGCCTTTATTTTAGTGTTTTTAAATTTCATCAAACAAATTTAGCTTTTATCATTCAATGTAATAAAACAATATGTCATAATCAAGCCTGAGATGGCAGAATTGCCACCGTCACATTTTAATAAGATAAGAGTAAGGTTGTTGCTACTTCAGAATAAAACAGACGGCAGCATTCTTGGTCTAATTTTTTTTTTCTTTTCTTAAAGTGGCAAACAACTTCACTGTCCATTATATTGTGAGGTCTATAATGATTTGAAAATTTTAAAAAATATTTTATTTTAAAAGAATATAAAATTTGGATCGTTAAAAATTTTTAAATGACACATGTCATCATCTCTGTGGCTATATTGGAGATCCATTTTCCGGACACATATTCTCTGTCCCAAAAATCAAATAAACTTCCACCAATTAATATAAATTTGTTTTTATAATATTCATTTTTAAGTAAATGACACAATCTGATTGGTGTGGTACATAGATGAGGACGTGAAGCGGAACAGGAGATCTCTACCACAAAAAGGATAATGCTGCAATTTGAAATTTTAAAACTACAAACTACAAAGGCAAATGGAGGTGTCAAATCTCTCTGCTTTGCATCAAAGATAGCAAACTTAGAGTTTTATAGGAGGGAAAATAATTAAATTGTGTAGAAGTATTAGAAATTTACACTTATAGAAACAAATGATTACTAGATAATGTGGAGGTGGAGGTGAGCATTAGTAATGTATAACTTTATAAATATAAGGATTTTATTCATCTTGGCTCTTGCTATTATCAAATGTTTATGTGTGTCATGTGAGGATAATAAAATCCTGAAATATAAATGCATGTAAATATAGTGCGCCAAGAAATATACTCATTGTTTTTATGCATAATGCTAAACGGCAAATGTAGTATTTTTATGAATCGGAAGATATTTCTGGGCCAGGAAACTTCAATCTTTGTAATTTGCAACAATTGATTGCACCTTTTTTCTTCTACTTTATGGATCAATTACCCAATAATATAGCTACCCATCTTCCTTTTACAACCTAGTCCGATATATAATGCATTATTTTTATAAAATTGAAAATAGGGATGATAATGGGTACTCGGATAGTGAGGTACCCAGAACTGTGGGTACCCGGACCTGCTATTTTTTCCTAAATTTATATTTATTTATATATATATATATAACAACATAATTGTAATATTATGTTAATCTATATTGTAATAGCATATTAGTCTATAATTATAATATCATATTAATTTATAAATGTGATAGTTATGTTGTTAAATTGTGTTTTTATTTTGTTAAGCAACGATGTTATGTTGTTAATTCATACGTATGATGTATTATTATGTTAATTGAAGAGTTCTTACTAAAAGAATTTTTCATTTCAATGTTGAAATTGTTTTTTAATATTTGTTTGAATAAAATGAGTTGTGTTTAATAGTCAATTAAGTTGCATTTAAAACTTTAAATTAAGTTTTATAATTTTTTCTCTTGATAATTGTCTAAATAACATATAAGATCGTAGGAAGCAAATATACAAGTGCATAAATTACTTGCAATTATTTTTAATATTTTTTAATTTATGGGTACCCATAGATCCGCTGGGTACCCAATGACTCGTTAGTAGTATACCCAGCGGGTATTAGCACGGGTCTGAGGCGGGTCTGGGTCAAAAAATGAAGTAACGGAGCGGGTCCGGGTAATGCACTACCCGGATCCATTCAGACCAATTGTCATCCCTAATTGAAAATGTAATACCTAACAAAAGTGTCCTCCGCTCTTTTTTAATGGCATGATTTGAAATAGGGGACGTGTTAAATTAAAT
Organism: Lupinus albus; assembly: GCA_009771035.1. Classification (NCBI taxonomy): domain Eukaryota; kingdom Viridiplantae; phylum Streptophyta; class Magnoliopsida; order Fabales; family Fabaceae; genus Lupinus; species Lupinus albus. The sequence continues at coordinate 15,542,512 of CM020017.1, forward strand.
TACTGATAGACATGGTTTAAGTACCACATTTAGTTTCACATTTAGTTTGTTATTCTATTCAATGTAGGACTCTTAATATTGCCGCTCCCTTCAAGGGTTGACGTTCACGACGACTTTCACTCTATCGACACTGAACCGATGATAGCTCTTTCTCTTTTAGTGACTTCACTCACTATCAGTATTCGATAATTTACCTTAATCCAGCTTATAAGTAGCCATTTTCGTGACACAACTCTCAATAACAACACTAATTGTTGGACTTAAGCACACGAGGAGAACTCAACTCAAAAGACTAGTTTGTTAGATTGTAGAGCCTCAAGACTACTTTAAGTATCAAATTGAATTTATTATTCTACTCAATGTGTGACTCCTATCATGACCTACTCGAGACACAAAGGGACCAGATTATTGGGGGCAAGAAAATGAGTTAGAAGCTTTTCCGAAAGGGTACTACTATTTAAGGGAACAATTTTCTTTCGGTTGACGATTTGTGTTTGTCCTTCATATTCAGCTCATAATGCTCGTATCTTTATCTCTCTTGTTATCTTCTATTAGTTGGGACTTGGGACTCAACTAGACAAGACTACTCATTTCTAAAATTTTAGTTAGTTTTTTAATTCTACCCCTAGAATGTTAATATGGACACAGTGGTGAGGTTTTTTTCCTTGTGACTAAAAGTCGTGAATTTTTATCCTTAAAAATAGTTTTTTCTTCACTTGAGAAAGTAAGATTATATGTATTTAACCGTGAGATGAGAGTCTCATGTAATGTGTCACCATTCTTTCATTTCTTTCTCTTCCCTCTTGCTGAACCTACTTGTTTGTCACTCTATGCATTACTTTGTCTTTTAGTATATACAGAATATGCAGCGAAGAAACGAATCCTAACTGGTTCTGTATATCTAATAATATGCAATGTAATTTAAATTGTTTCAGGGTCAAAATGGGCACAAAATAATGGGTTCGGCATTCACATGTGAAACGAAAGATTTGTGTTTGTTCATATTAGCTATGATCAATTTCAATTATTTAAATAATGTTATCTTTGGAAAGATATTATTATCCATAAAGCTTAAAGAAGAGAAAGAAAATGAAAAATGAAAACGACAACACAAGAAGCCAAAATCACCAACAGCTTTTTTCCCTTCTTATCACAACTTGCTTCGTCCTTCTCTCTCTGTGTTTGTGCACCTAAACGAATCTCACTCCCTTTCTTATCAACATCCTCTTGCTCTTTAGCGATTGCATCAACAAATCTCACTCCGTCTTTTTTATACTTAATATAAACATCATAAATGGTTGTATGAATGTTAAATATATCATACATTAATTATATTGATAGTTGACTTATAATCTATTTTAGGCTTCATTACTATATATTAGATATGTCTATATGACATGTGCTCGAAAGTGAATATATAGTGAAAGTGACATTCGATTTATGACAAACATCTGTGTTGTTCAGACGGTGTTAGAATCCTATATAAATATCATGAAAGACATGATATAAGTAGTAGTCCCATGTATTGTTATTTGGATATCGTCCGGTCAATAACATACTTCTCTGATTCCTAGTTGACCCGACAAAATCTATCTAGAGTAGAGCTGTCAAAATGGGCGGGTCTATGCGGGCCGGTCCGTCACAACCAAAAGTTTTGTAGGGCTTGGGTATCATATTTGACATTTTTTAGTGAATCCGGGCTATATTAAAACCGGGCTCGGACCGGGCTTACCCGGGCGGGCTCGGGCTACCCATTTTTTATTTATTTTAAAACTTTTTTTTGGACATTTGGCTTGGTAATAAGCTTAAAGTGAAAATTATTTTACAAAATAACTAATAATAAAAAATAGATAATAGATGATAAATATTGTGTTATGAACTTTGAATAAAAAATAAAGTAATGTCTATAACATAAATATTTATAAATTACAATAATGTTATCAAGTTATTAAACATTATATATTTTTTCTTATTTTGCTTTTAATATCCTTTTAAGCACATTAGCAAAATAATGTATCAAATTAAATAAGAACATTAAACCATATAGATTCCATTTTTCTTTCCTAATTGTATATTTAATTAGATTTAACTTATACAACAAAAACATAATAAAGAAAATAACTTTTCCAACGAATCACAACTTAATTGTTTACCATAGAGAATTTCACACAACCAAATTTAACATAACACTTCATAATGAAAATGTTGGTAAAGAATATACAAAAGATATCTGTAACAAAGTAAAGAATCATTGTGATGGTGGTTATAATTCGACACATAGACTTCATTCTGAATTTGAGTCTATACTATCATTACTACAAACCAACATATTATTTGTTAGTGTATCCATTTATTATATTGAAGTGAAGTTACAAATTATATTGTGTTAGAGGTTAAGAGTCTAATAACAATAAGATATTTAATAAATGAGTTATGTTATGAATCATATACGTAGATTTGACATCACGTCTTAACTTAAACACATGACATTATATCTATAAGTTTGGTTGCATTGAGTATAACAATTGTGTTAAAAAAGTTATGCATTGATATCAAATGTTATATATATGTTAATTTTTTTTTTAATATTATGTGGGCCGACCCGCCACAACCCGAAACCCGCTTAGGGCAGGTTTGTGCTACATTTTCATATACATAAATTGTATCCGGACTTTTTAGCCCGACCCGGTTTAGCCCGAACCTGATGCGGGCTAACCCGAACCCGTACGAGTAGCCCATTTTGACACCTCTAATCTAGAGTGAACTCATCTCGGCCAATACCTAACCAAACACTTAGTGATTTAGTAGGGCCGTGATGTTGCTTTTAGAACACCTTCAATATGAGAGAGAGAATATAAATAGGTAGAAATATTGTCTCACATTAAAATTATAATAATAAATAGTGTTGGAAATTATGGTGTATGATTAACAAAAATAAATGTATGTACGATAGCATATTAGTTTTATACAATGTTATTATATCAATTTTTTATTTATATTTAATCATTGATTCTTCAAAAAAGTAATATAAATATATAGTAAATTTTATACTATATAATTTTTTTTACATTGACACTATATAAATATTACACTCTATCTATTAAATTAAGTACTTCACAAATGATTAATTTATTAAAAACATATTAAAAAGTAGTGCCTTTATTTTTGACAACTTTTCAAAGATTTCCTATTTTGTGAGATGGACAGAGTAACTGCAAATATAAATAGTCCTTAATCCACATATTTATAGTGACAAAGACCCCAAAGCCAATTGGTCTTTAATGTTTTGGCAATGCAAGGCAAGTTTCCAATCAAATCATAGTGTCTTCGAATCTGAAGTAAACTATGACCATTAACCAGGATTGTCAGTCCCAAAATAATTTTATTTTTCTATCTTTATATAATAAAATTATATCAAATAATATAAAATATTATTTTATATTTTTATAAAAAAGAATTCTCCAACTAAATTATGTCTAGTACCCTAGAAAGGACATGAAGAAGGACAGTAGATCTCCCTTCATCAATAATACTGCATCAGTACGACCCTCTCCACCTTTTTTAATCTCTCTTTCCTAGGACTTTGGATACCTAGAATACATAGGATTAAAATATATGTCATAAATAAAATTTCAATGGTATAGATTTTAACATTTTTTTAATATAACATGGACTCTTTTCTAGCTATGTATAATTTCACTTTCTTGGATAAACAACTTCCGAATCCAAACAACTCAATCTTCCTTTTCAACCCCATCCCTATCTTTTTTCCATCTTTTTCAACAGCAAACAAAAATATGCAATCATCATTCACGTCCATTCTCGCGTGCCTAGTACTACTACTACTACTACTTCTACCCTTTTCACATTCCGGTCTACTATCCCAACCGGTTCAGCCTCTCGAACCGGGCGACTATCCATCCCCAAACACTGTCCCCGCATTCCCGGTTCAGACCCAACTCCAAACCTGCCACCTCGACCTCACCGACGAACTCTTCGGTGGCGTCAACGCCGCCTGCGGCAAGAACCTTGACCGTAGCCGTTGCTGCCCTGTTCTCGCAGCGTGGCTATTCGCCGCCCACGCCAGAACAGCATTAGAACTCTCCCCTGCTCCTTCGCCGGCTCCGTCAGCGATCTCCGGTATAGAAGAACTTCCTATGATGCCAGACGACTCACAAAAATGCGTAAACTCGCTTCAGGACTCGTTACTGAGTCGCAACATAAAAATCCCTCAGCCTAACGCGAGTTGCGACGCGGTACTGTGTTTCTGTGGAATCAGGCTTCATCAGATAAGCTCGTTGAGTTGCCCCGCCGCGTTTAACGTTTCTGGATATTTAAAAAACGCAACACCCACTGCTGCGGTTCACAATTTAGAGAAAAATTGTCATAACTCTTCTTATGCTGGTTGCACTCAATGCCTTGGCGCCCTACAAAAGGTTCAACGGATTGTCTCCATTAACGGAGAGACATTTAATTTTATTTGTATTTTTCATTCCATTAGATATAAAAAGATAAAGATACATTAACATGTTATTATTTCTTTGTAGTACGTTCATAGTTATGTATTTTTGTGAAATTATTTAATTTTAGGTGAAAGGGAAGAAGAACGAGACGAAGGGGCATGAGAGTAGGATGAAGAAGATGTTCAATCGGGACTGTCAACTGATGGGTCTGACGTGGCTACTAGCTAAGAACAAAACGACATACATACCCACCGTTTCGGCTGTGCTGCGTGCCATCATGTACAGTGCTCATCCACGTGAATCCAAGTGTAGTCCTGATCAAGAGAACATGCCATTGGCCGTTGATTCGCTTCAGTTCCAAACTGCTCATGCGTCATCTTCGCCGTCGAAGGTTTTCGTTACGTTTTTGCGCCTATTCATGTTAATTTATGCTTTTGTTTAAAAAGGGTACAATTCAATTACATTTTCTGTTGAGCCCTTAGTCTGTTTCTTCTTGGCTTTGTATGTCACGTGAAGCTAAGCTACTGGACAAAAATCAGTAACAGAACTGTTTCTGACTTTTGTGCTTTCTTGTTTTTTTGGCCTTCCCTGTAAATTTCAGACTCCGTTGACATGCATGCCTCTCTTGTACATGGTGCTACTACCACTAGAAAAGCTTTCATATTTTACATACACAACGTGGCTTTCTTTGGCGCTTTTATATGCTTATTATTCTTTTTTCTGCTTTACACAAAATGTTGCTCATTTTTATTCTTAAATCACTTTAAAACTTGTAGTTGTAAATCATGATTAAGTAAATTATTAAGCCATGATAAAATTGGTGATCCAAGGTTTGGTTTTGGTAGGGCCCTGGGTTAAATAATCAGGCTTGATAGAAACCTTCATGTACACATGTTTTACAACTTTTTCAATAGTATGGCTTTTCACCTAACCTCTGGTTCAAAACATGAACAATAGACTTAACCACATTGAGTTCAAAACATGCATTGCTTTGTAAAAGCTGAACACACAACACCAAACTTAGAGTTAGAGATATTTTTTTAGTGTTAATTGTTTTTTGTACTATAAAGAGTATCATTCATCATTTGGATAAAAAAACTAATTCCTTTCAACTATGTGACTGTCTCTTCCAACAAGTGTAACTTTCTGGAATCGAATCTTTGATCTTTTGGTAATCCTAAGGATATAACATGACTTTACACCACTAGATCAACGACAGTATTTGTGTTAATTGTTTAAGTAGAGACATTAAGGACCTAAGAACATCTTGCAATTGAATGAGCATAATAACTTGATCATATGTGTCCATCCCTATTAATTTATGTGTGGGATAAAACTGAGTGAAAAATTGAAGGTTAAAAAATTGGCTTATTAAATCAGATCTTATAACGTCAAGACTTTTTTTAAAATCTATATAACCAACATGGATTTATTCTTATTTTTAGTCAAATAAGTTTGTTGAATGAGTTTAAATTCCCTTCAAAATCATGTCAAACATACTCTTAATGTTTGATTTTAATAGTAAATCTTAAAGCTTCTTTATGAACGTGAAAAAAGGAACTAATAAGTTAAGATTGGATGACATGCAATCCAATCCAGAAGATTAACAGTGAGATCTCTGTCAAAGATAATGAAACTGTTCATTTGAAATTGTGTGAACCACTCGACATACTATTGATTCAACCTTTCTTTGACACAAACACTAATTATTATCACTTAAATATTATATTAAGTTTGATATTCACCTGCCACACTTAACATAATAAAAACTTTCTATGATAAAAACTTTTTGTTTTGTGCCTAATCCTAGACCTACGCAAATAGTGTATGGAATGGGGATCACCTGCCCCAGAATGGTGTCCCGGGACAGAAATAGGAACACCATTTTACAACAGTAATTCCCATCCCTATGTATCAGCATCGATGGTAACAATAATGTTGGACCCCAAAAGGAAGAGGAGCTCCCCATGAGTGAGTATGTTGGTAGTTTTGGACAGAAAAAACAAAGAAGAAACACTTATTTTACATATTCCAATAGAGGGCCAGTGCTGATTCTGAATCCAAGATTTTAAATATACAAATTAATTATGAATTCATCGGTTTAATGACTGGTTTGCAAGTTTAAGGGAGAACATACTGTGGTTGAATGTCTGTCATTTTGTACTCTGCTGGTAAAGATTCCTTGCCAAACAAATGTTGTTCAACCATAAACAAACGGAGGGAATCGTAGAGTTTTAGCATGTGATGCTTGGAGTTCGAAAGAGAACATGGAGTTAAGAAAATTGAGGCAAAAATAGTAGAGTACAGTGCTTTCATGTATTTAATTTAATCCGATTTTTGGCTTTTGTGATGAGTTTTTTTAATACCAAAAGAATTAATTCTTTCATGTAGTTTTCTCTACATCAATGTCACTCATAAGAATCAAACCATTGAACTTTTGGTATCGGTGACTTACATCATTAAACCAATGTTTTATCCAATTTTAATACGTAATCTCAATATGAAAAGATTTGTAAAATTCTTCTATTAGTTATCTAATAGTAGTTTCAGTTTGTTTAACTCAAAATTGCTTATGTTTTAAAAAGTGTTTGTTGCTGGAAAACGTGGAGGCATTTGTGATGGCCAATGTGATTACAGTGGCAGATGTGGTTGAGATGATAATATTGGAGGAGGAGGAAGAATTAAACACCAATATTGACCAAAGTACTGTTCAAAATATTTATAATTGATGAAAAGGAACATGAAATAATGTATAAGCACACCATATTTCTACCATCATATACAAATAATGCCTCATTCATTTCAATAATTTATTTAGTTAAGATCTCACCAGCCTTTACCTATCAACCACAACCAGTCAAGTGTTACACCTGCAAAAATACCTCCAAGTAGAAACAACACCAACATGTTTCCCAAAGCATTTTGTTCTGGTCCCTACAAAGTAAAATAAGAAAACCACAACAGACCAATGAATTAATACTTGCATTCTACAACAATTAAAATTGAATAAGGATATATCCTCATACTAAATCATCCTACTAATCTTTCTAACCACAAAAAAGTGTTACAAAATTATACTTTATTTATTAGTGATTAGTTTATAAGTGACATATATTTCTTGTAATATGAGGATTAATATCAGGATTTAGTAGGTGAATATATCATTAAATTTTATAAGAGAATAATGTATCTCCTCGTATAAGGAGATAAATTATCTCATCCAACCACTAAAATCGTGACATGTGTATCATTTAATCATTTTCTACAAAAATATTTCTAAAACAAAACAAAACAATACACATGTCATTCTTTTACTGTCGGGAGAAGTTAAATTATCTCATGGTATGAAGAGATTCATTATCCTCATTTTATAAATATGTTTTTTGAACACACACCTTGTAGCCTTTGGGTGCACTTGTGAGAACACAGACAGTGAGGTAGCCATTGGATAACCCCAAGAAAGATGTCAAGAATATCATCCAACCCTGACTACCATACTTTGCAGTGAAATAAAATGCTGGTATAAGTACAAAACGGCAAAGAATTGTTGCTGTGATCAATTTTCTAGACTCCAACTTCAACAATTTCACAAGTGGAACGTATCTCCCCATCAAATCAAATACATTATACATTGCAATTAAAACAAGAGCATACCTGAAACAATTCACACACAACATTGATCTCAAGCTACTGTTTTTGTGCCTAAAGAGTTTATGCATGAAGAGAAAGAACAAATGAACAATACCATGTGCCCAAACTGTGTGATCCTGTATCTTCTGATAGGAATCCAGGGAATATAGACAGTGTTAGTGTATATATTAGGAGTGCATAATCAATGTTTTCCCATAACAATTGCTTGTTTCCTTTGCGCTCTTGTTTTGCATCTTCATCAACCTGAAAAAGAATACATGCCTTATAAAGTGAATCTTGAAAAGTAATAATAAAAGTATATGAACACTACTCTTGTAAGTGATGTCTGGATGCCACCGGCTGCAAGGTCACCTGTGACAGTTTTGGATCCTTCTGATGCCGCTTTTGAACGGTAATACTTCACAATTGGCAATTTAGGAAAGACAAACGCATACAGAAGAACACAAAGAAGCTCAAAGAATGTTGATATGGTAAAGAACAGAACTGCAGGGGTAGTGTAAAATAAAATGACAAGTGATCAGTAACTAAATTGTATGAGAGTCATTACATCAATCATAATTGTATAATAATTAAATGACAACAAACAAGAAATGCATTATCACATACATAGGAAGAAATTGACATTGCTGGTGTAACATAAAACTCATATGACCCAACACATTGAGTTAACATGGCACTAAGAATTGCTTTCACAATAGTTAAAAGCTATGATGGAAGATCCAATAGTGAAAGAACTAGTGTCCAATTTCACGAATTATGTCAAAATTTAGTTCAAAATTCAATTTGCAAACTTATTCCTCAGAAAAACCACACAACACATGTTAGTTATACAAGTATAGAATGTTGGATTGTTTTGCGAGTTAAGAATTTTAGAGTTGAACTTACTGGCTCCTTTGCGAAGACTATCCTTAGAATTCTCAAATGCTGCTTTTGTGATCAACCTCAAAGCAGATGTCAATGCACCTGATGCTGCTGCACCTGCAAGGAAAGACTGCAACATGAAACAAAATAAAAAAATGCATAAGTTGTTGAATACATTACTTAAAATTTCATAGTAACTCTAGTGCTAAGTGCTAACACTGACCTGAATGAATTCTGGAAGCATGTAAGACAGGTCACCTACCATTCCACCCTGTACATGAGCATCTGCTATTCCAAATGCACCACTAATTGCACATATACCAATGAAAGTTCCAATTCCTCCTCTACCAGATGTTGCTAAGTCCAACTATGACAGTTTATAACATGAAAATAAAATAAGATGAGGATACTTGGCTACACAGATAGCTCAATTCTTTTTGGTACATACAGATAGCTAACACATCCTCTTCTTCCTCGGAGTCCTTGTTGTCATATCCCCATTCCTCGCTTCTCAAGACTCTTACATTATCTTGCACCTAAACTGATCAACTTGCGTGACAAAACTGATGGCGACAAAGAAAAAGATTGTAGATCCAGTGCATTGAACAAGTTCAGTTTGCCTGGTGGTGTTGTGATTACTACAATTCATGCATAACTTGGGGTTATGCGATGATGAGTTGAACAACTTTAAGGGCTTTTATGATGATGATTATTGTGGTGGATAACAGATTCAATTAGGGTAGAGCGTGGAGGTATGTGGTGGCTCTCAGTAGGGTATTATGTAATCATATTATAGGATAATGGAGAGACAGGTGAACTTTTTAAGTGTATTCTAAGGGTAAAGATGTAATCATTTTTAAAATAAAAATGACAAAAATAACAATGTATCTTCCACTTTCTTTGATTTTTTTAGATATTTGTCTCTCGTGTTACTCCATACATAAAGATGGTTGACCAGTGACCATATAAATTCTTCTGACTGATATAGTGGGTTGCTCTTTAAGGAATGTTATTTTGGTGACAAGGTACATATATTAAGATATGAATGAGTACATGTATAGGTGAATTAAATGAGGTGGGGATAAACGTGTCAATGGTGGGAAGAGGTTAAAGATGGTTCAGTGATAAATATGATAACATGGGATTTGATGTCTCATTTTTCTCATAGGATAAATTTCCTAACCAAAAACAATCATTTTTCTCATAGGATAACTTTCCTAACCAAAAACAATAATAATAATAATAGAGGGCTTAAATATTTTTAATTGAAGTGTTATATTTTTATTAACACATGAAAGCATATAAGATAATATATATTTATTTCCGTTAATTATCATCAAAGAACATAAATGGATAAGGCATGGTTATGAATTTTTTTAAGTTTAATGATTACTTAATTAAAATATTTAATAATTTGGATTCTTAAAAATTTTGGTGTTGCATACGTCTCTATCCAGTATATATTGAAAAGGATTAATTCATGTTGTAAAAACCGTACCGTACTGGCCGGTTCAATCGAAAAACTGGTGAACCAAACCCCTAACCGGTACGGTACGTATGTTATACAGCATATGCAATAGAACCGGTGAACCGGTTTAAACCGGCTGGTTTGTACATTATTTTTTTTTAAATTTCAAATTTTCAATTCTTCACCAATTCTTCAACTTCAATGATTGATATTTATGTCATTTATTTGTATTTTGCTTTTGTTAAGTGATAATTTTGGATTAATATATGTTTTACACTTTAGACTTTGATTTTGTTACAGACTTAATGTTGTTTGTTTGTGTGAATTGGAGTAGATTATGAATATGAATTATAAATCTGAATACCTACTTATTTGAAATTTTTTGTTATAGGTTTATATATATATATATAAGCAAGTATGTCCGGTTTAACCGGCATGCAGTTTAATTACTGAACCACTGTGCCACTATACCAGTACCCGACCGATTGATAACCGGTACTGTTTTAGTAACATTTGATCCATGTCAATTATTCAAACCAATAAAAAATAGCAAAATAGTAGTACCTTTGTGGCATTTTGTAATTTGAAAAAATAATACACGTTCATTAAATCTAGCATTAGCTCCTAAAAAAACAAAACAACAAAATTTAGCATTAGCAATTTTAAGTGATTAGTTAATGGTAGTATGACACAGAAATGAGTTAACTTTTTCTCCATAAACTTTTAAACACACAAAAAATGTACAACCTTTATGGGTAAAAACTAATTCTTTTATAGATAATGATTGCATTTGTGGCTCTGAGAAGTAGAACCATTTACATTTTGGTATTTCTCATAATCTAACAAGATTTTATATTATTAGATTAACTCGCAAATGTTAATTGTTTTTTAGTTTGAGGACGCAAATTACTCATTGAACATATGCTAGAATTTATATGCATGCGGCGGTGTTGAAGCACAAAATAGTGAGTCAAATTCAGTTAATAAGGAAAAGTTAATAGAACAGAATATGAATGTTAAATATTTTAAGAAGTCATTACAAAAGTATTTTCTAAAATTCTCAGTTTTGCTGCAATAAAATAATGACTCCTTAATGATGTAGCGGTAAAGAGAAGATGAAAAAAGGAATAGGAGGAAGCTTTAATTTGTGCTTTCATAGTTAAAGACGTAAAGATGGAGCACAAATATGCAATAAATCGGGAAGGAACAAAACTTCGGCATCTATGCCCAATGAACCAGATTAACATTAATTAAACCTTTTTAGGCCCAACTAATCCAACAATTGGACAGGTTTATTTTATGTGCATTACAGGTCAGGTGATTCTTTTCACTCTCAGCTACAAAGTGGGAAATGTCATAAATAATCTAACATTAATTTATAAAAATTTATAGACAATCACTATTCAATATACTCTCAGTAAAATGATGGTTAATTTCTTTTTCCTTAATATTTACTAACCTCAACCTGCTTTTTTATTGACTGAATTGTAATTGATTTGTATATTTTTATTACATTTTTCTTAACTATAACAAAATCAACAAAACATAATTTGTAATTTTGCATGTTAAAAAATAAATGATAAATTTTCGTGTTCAAATATTGTTTTGATCAATTTGGAAAAACTGTCGTGTTCAAATGGAAAAACTGTAAAACTTATATAAACAAACATGAAACATAAAATGAGGAAATATGTTATATGATTTTTTTGGTAGAAAATATAGATTAGTAAAGGCAAATTAGGAAAACGTAAATTACACCATTATGAGTAGTTATTTTATGTTTTCTGTTTATATTAGTATATATATATATATATATTATCATCGTAAAGATTTATACAATCAATATATTATTATTCACTATTCATTTGTATTAGTTCTTAATCATTATATTTAATGATCATTGACTCTTAGAAAAATAACATGATGGTTCATACACCGTCAGTGTATCGTCAACCCATCATATTTAATAATCATTCGCTCTTAAAAATAATAATTAAAATGAATGATAAATAATATAATAATTGTGTATAAATCTTTACGAATATTATATATTACACTCTATAATTATATATAATGGAGTCCACTTACACAAATTATTATTGAGGGTAAATGTCATTAATTACACAATATCTTATCCAGTCTCACCAGATCAATAAAAATATATGGTGTTGATTAAATTTTTTAAATATTTAGTTTATTATCATTATTACGAAACAACATATATCTATTCAAATGCTAGTAGAAAAAAAGATATATAGTAAAATACAAGAGCCTTAGCCTCTTCACTAAGATCATCTGTTCCCAATCCTATACCCAAAGCTATATTAAACCAATCACATTTCAGCAAATAAGATAAATATCTTATTTTTTATTTTCATCTTATTTATGTGGCAATTTATAATTAGCCGCGACAGAGAATATGAACATGTTTTGGGACAGTAGATCCCCATCCTTCCCTAACAATAGTGGACACCAATAAAATCTACCAAATCACAGCAACTTAAGTACTTAACATGCTATGAGATAGAGAATCATTTGGACTATGAAAATTATCAAGTTTTATATCATGATATCAATCAGAATCCTAATCAACCTATCTTAAATAAACAGGGCAAAACCAAGCTTATTATACCTACAAATTTAATACACGACCACGGAAAACCCTTCATAAAGATCACATTTCATATCCTCATATCTCAACTCCACCAAACAATTCACAGTCCATAAAGGATCTCACTATTGGTAACTTAAAGTGAAGGGAAAAGCCTCTCTCTCTCAAAAGAAAATAAATAGGAGTCACATCCTTTAACAATAACCCCAAAGTGTTCCTTCCTTTTTTTCTTCTTTCCACTTCCAACCCCTTTTACATAAAAAAAGAGGGTCACTTGAGTTTAAAAGAAAACCAGACACACCCAACATTATATATATGTGGCTTTCACTCTATGTGATTTATTTCATGTAGTAAAAAACAAATCTTCTCTGTTTTCTTCACGTGAACCTTCCTTACTAGCTCGAACTTTTAACCAAAAAATATCTTCATCTGTAACTCTTTAAAGGCTACAAAACAATTATTATCTCAACTCCAACCAAGACTTGCGTTTTTTTCTTGTGAGTTACTCAACCACCAAAATTATGAGGAACGTTTCAAGGAGCAAGTTCTTACTATGTTTTCGTCCCGTTGTGGACATAGATGACGTGCTTAAATCCAAAGATGTAAACAAGCATGAGATGAAGAAGAGTTCAGACACAAAATCTGAGTTTTTTCACCAAACATCTACGAATATTTCAGAGAGTTGGATCATGCAGCACCCTCCAAAACGAACACTTTCTCAGGTGATTAAAGCTGTGGTGTTCCAAACCATGTTGGTAAGTTAACATTAGTTTTCTATTATTGCATACATTGATTCTTATTTTACTTACCGTGTTTTAAATTGCGATTGCGGTCGCGATTGCGGTCATTGCGACGGTTGTGATGCGGATTACGGCCATTGCGGTGTGAATATTTTGTGATTAAAACAATATTTTTGAATCCGATACGGTTTGATGCGGTTGGGTTGCAGCCCGATGCGGCCGCAACAGTGTTTTGTTGCGGTTTTTGGTGTGAAATTCAATCACACCGCAATTGCGGTGCGTTGCCGGCCGCATTGTTGCGTCCGCATTATGGAACGCATTTTAGAACACGGATTCCTTATATACACGGCTATTTTAAAAAAATGGAACCTTGTACACAGAACATTTTCGAAAACAAAGATTGAGTTTTGATCTTTAATAAACATTTTGTGCCTCTTAAATCCAAGTATGCTTTTGCTTTATATAGAGAACTTGAATATTAATCTTGCACTGTTTTTTATTATCACCTTGACTATCTTTTTCTTGCAGAAAATAAAAACTCGCAGCAAAAATCGTTATCCTCGTGATTCTTTTGGATCAGAGCATAGTTGTGGTTCAGAAGACTCTCAATCGGTTTTATCAAGTACATCTTCACATAGTTCAGCTTCATCTTGTTCAATTCCATCAGAACCAAAAAGTTTAACCAAGCACTATTCCACAAAAAAGAAACAGAAAGAAAGTAACCATGAAATAGTAAAGAAGCAAAAGAAGTTTGAACGCAATGGAATATACTTGATTCTCATAAGCTTAACATTTACAGTGTTTTGTGGAAAGGTGTTTGGTATTATTTTGACATTAATGTGGCTCTACCTTTTCTCTCTTTTGAGGACAAGCTATGGCTACAAAAAGAAGTTGCAAAGTTGTGTAGAAGCTAAAGATAGGTGTCAGTTTGGAAGGTCTGTTCGAAGGGAACTATACCATAATAATAATTGACATTAAATACTTGACGTGAGAATTCTCTTTTTCGTGTTTGGTGCTTCTTCATTCTCTGCTACACTACAGTGACACAAGTTTTATTGCACTTGTTTGGCTTTTTCAACATTTAGGGGAAGGAACTCAGAGGTTGAAAAAGCAGAGTTCCACATTTATTTGGCTTCCTCACATTACACATCTAACTTTAGTATCAAGGTAGCATAAGTAGTTAATGAAATTCCATAGGAAAAGGTTTGGTTATTGTATCCAAAATTTACTTTGTTACAGAATTTTCATTGGTAGTAGTAATACCAGTGTATTAATGAATTAAATTATCTTTCATCTTTCCATGTTGGGCAAATTATTATAAGGTTTTTTTTAATGCCAATGATAGAGAGTTAAAAAATATATAAAAGATATTGGGAAACTAAATACAATATGTATTAAATATTTAGTTTTATGGCATATCCATTATACTTTTAGTTTCATATGTGATTGGTTATGGTGGAAGGAGTTTGAGCATCTTAAACATGAAATCTTTCTATTTTTATGTGTATGAAAAATTCCTCTTAAATTTTGATCCTATAGACCTGTCTTTTATCTATCTGATGCACATAATCTGGGAAAGCAAACAAATATGGTTTTCTTACAATAATGATAAAGCAGTTTTGAAACCATTACTTCATGTTAATTCTTCAAAGTTTCAGAGTTGTCACTAATAATTTATTTCTCTGATTTTGAAATGTGATTTTGACATATTTATCTTTACCAAAGTAACATGAATACAAGATTAGGAGTCTCATATTGAGTAGAATAGCAAACTCAATGTAGTATTTAAGGCATAAGGTTCTCCCACGTAATAGACTAGTCTTGGGTTGGACTCTTTTCATGTGCTTAAGTACTAAAAATTAGTATATAGGTGAGTGAAGCCGCTAAAAGATAAGGGCAACCATCATGTCAATGTCGATAGAGTGAAATCTGTCGTGGATGACGACCCTTAAAGGGGTGACAATGTTAGGAGTTCCGCATTGAGTAGAATATCAAACTCAACGTGGTACTTATAAGGCTCTCCCACCTAATAGACTAATTTTTTGGGTTGTGCTTTCCTCACGTGCTTAAGTTTTGACATACAATTATATCTTGAATCATAAGTTGGTTTCAGTTTTTTATAGTGTTCTACTTGCTTGCCAAAATTGTTTAACAAGCATAGGTTTGGCAATAGCTTCACCACTTTGATATGTTTCCTAAACGTTTGTGTTGAATATTTCCGATTAATCCTAATCGTATCCCCAAAACCGAATGATTAGGACATTATTCCGAAACCAAATGTTTATGCTCATACATAAACCCTAATGGAACAATCTTAATCCAGACCGAAGAAAACCCCAATTGGTTTCATAGTGAAGAAGAAAACGCATACATTGGTTTGCCATTCCGAATGCTCCGAGGTATGTGGGTTGTAGGATGTTCCGGTTGCTAGAGTCTGATGGTTTTCCGTTCGCTCCGCTAGAGGGGAATCCATAGAGAACGTGAGTGCTCATGATGTTCCTGAAGTTTTTGTCAAAGTGAGAACTTGGCTTATGCCTTTCTCCTTTTCCTTATATATCGGTTTTGTGACATAAGTCACATATCCTCATAAACCAATCCTTATAACACCAGTTACTCAATAAAACTCGTTGCTCTGCAACTGGGGACCATAACCCATAAAGGTAACATTAACGGTTACCACTTAAGTTGTAATATTCTAATTCAGTCCCTTCATCAAACTAGAAATTGCCCGAAGGTATCTACACTCATAATATTTCATGACACATATGCCCTTAGCCACCAAATTAATCCATAAGACCATTTTATATATATAGGCTAAATACACAATGACTATAACATAATTATAGAATTATATTTGTGACCCATAAATTGTTAGAAATTCCAACAATCTCTCACTGGTCACATATATGATTCACCATACGTGTTATCCTTATTGCGCGCTTAATATACCATTATGTCACAGGCATATCCAAATTATCCCGTCCATTATTCCCGTCTCCGTATCGAACCACAGTGAACTTCGTCATATCAATCATGACTAATTCAACAATGATCACCAACTTTGACACAACTAAATGACATAGATACATCATGAAATGTGTAGCATGAAAATCACATGAATATGGTCTTTACATGTCAATTTTCAACTGGTCCTACTTTACTTTAGTGAGATCCTTAATTATAACATAAAACCTTATTATACAAAGCATAATGACAGAATACCAAACTGAATGATTAATCAACTGAAGTTTGAATACAAAGTATTCATACATAATACTGAAATTTCATAAAACATAAAAGTGTATACACGTTCTAACTCCCACTAAACCAAATGATCCTCACACTGTAGAACACCCATGTGAGCAGTATGCTCATGAAAGACCTTGGGTGTGATAGCTTTTGTAAGAGGATCCGCAATCATGGAGTTAGTGCCTAAGTGTTCTATGGAAAGCTGTCCGCTTTGTACTTTCTCCTTAACAACTAGGAACTTTATGTCGATGTGTTTCGACTTTGATGTACTCCTATTGTTATTGGAGAACAACACGACTGACTTATTGTCACAGTATATCCTTAGTGGTCTTTCAATTCCTTCCACAATCCGCAGCCCAGTGACAAAATTTCTCAGCCATGTCGCCTGATGTGATGCCTCATAACATGCTATATATTCTGCTGCCATTGTGGATGAAGCCACAAGAGTTTGCTTGGCACTGCGCCAAGAAACTGCACCACCTGCTAACAGATATACATAGCCCGAAGTGGATCGTTTGCTGTCTTGGCATCCCGCAAAATCGGAGTCAGAATACCCAATGATCTCTAATTGGTCTGATCTCCTATATGTGAGCATATAGTCTTTTGTTCCCTTTAAGTACCTCATGACCCTTTTGGCTGCTTTCCAGTGATCCATTCATGGATTACTCATATATCTGCCTAAAACCCCAACTATGAACGCTATATCTGGACGCGTACATACTTGAGCATACATTAGACTCCATACAGCTGATGCATAAGGGATCTTTTGCATTTCCTGAATTTCCAGATTTCCTTTAGGGCACTGATTGAGACTAAATTTGTCTCCCTTAGTAACTGGAGTATCCATTGGTTTACAATTCTGCATGCCAAATCTTTTAAGTACCTTTTCTATATAGCTCTTCTGTGATAATCCAAGAATACCCCGAGATCTGTCTCGGTGTATCTGAATTCATAATACAAAAGAAGCTTCACCAAGATCTTTCATTTCAAAATTACTGGAGAGAAATGACTTGGTTTCCAACAAGGTACCCACATCATTAGTGGCAAGCAGTATGTCATCCACATACAAGAGCAAGAAAATGTGATTGCTCCCACTGAATTTGTGATACACACAATCCTCGACTGAATTCATCTCAAAACCAAATGAGAGAATCACCTCATGAAATTTGTGGTACCACTGACGAGACGCCTGTTTTAGTCCATAGATAGATTTTGTCAATCTGCAAACCATATTCTTTGGGTCTCCCGACACAAAGTTTTCTAGTTGCACCATATAAATCTTTTCATCAATGTTTCCATTGAGAAAAGCTGTTTTGACATCCATCTGATGAAGCTCCAAATCATAATGAGCTACAAGAGCGAAGATTGTCCTAAGAGAGTCTTTCGATGATACCGGAGAGAAAGTCTCTTTATAGTCAATCCCTTCCTTTTGAGTAAAACTCTTAGCTACAAGACGTGCCTTATACCTTTCCACATTACCGTTAGAATCCCGTTTGGTCTTAAAAATTCATTTGCAACCAATGGGTTTCTTACCTTCTGGTAATGGCACAAGTTCCCAAACTTTATTGTCTTACATGTATTTATACTCCTCTTTCATTGCTTCAATCCACCTTTCCGAATTGGAACTTTGGATGGCTTCTCGAACGTTTGAATGATCGTTATCCATAACGCCATCACCCTCATGTTCTAGGAGAAAAGAGATGTAATCATCTGGAATTGCATTCCTCCTTTCTCTAGTGGATCTACGCAAAGCTATAGGCTCTTGCAACTCTTGTCTATGTTCTTGAGGAATTTGAGTTTGTCCTTCATGAATTACTAACTCATCTTGAGTAGGGAGAGTGTCTTGAAGAGGTTCCAAATTTGCTTCATCAGAAGCAACTATATGAATCAGATCTGAAATTGATATCGATTCTTCCTCTAAGACAAAGTTTCTTACTTTATCTTCCCCCTCAAACTCAATATCCTCAAAGAACGTGGCTGTACCGGTCTCAAATATGGATCTTAAATTTGGATCATAAAATTTATAGCCCCTTGATTTTTCACAGTAACTTATAAAGTAGCTGCTCACTGTACAGGAGTCCAATTTTTTTTTCATAAGGCCTATAAGGTCTTGCCTCAGTTGGACATCCCCACACATGAAAATGCTTAAGACTAGGCTTTCGCCCAGTCCAAAGCTCATAAGGTGTTTTGGCAGCCGCTTTAGTTGGTACTCTATTAAGAATATAAGCTCCAGTCTTAAGTGCCTCTCCCCAGAGTGACTCTGGTAAGGTAGAATGACTAATCATACTCCTTACCATATCCTTAAGAGTCCGGTTTCGTCTTTCAGACACACCATTCATGCTAGGCGAACCTGACATAGTGTACTGTGGGACTATACCACATTCCTCTAGGTATTTGGCAAAAAGGCCCTAGACGTTGTTCACCTGAACCATCATATTTGCCGTAGTATTCACCACCACGATCAGATCTGACGCACTTTATCCTTTTGCTGAGTTGATTTTCAACTTCAGCCTTAAAAGTTTTGAACACGTCCACTGATTGGGACTTTTCATGAATAAGAAAAATGTATGCATAACGAGAATAATCGTATATGAATGATATGAAATAATGTTGACCATTCCAGGAAGCCGTAGGGAATGGCCCACATATATCCGTATGTATCAATTCTAAGACGTCTGAAGCTCTATATACACCAGTTTTCGATTGTTTGGTCTGTTTACCTTTTATGCATTTAACACAAACCTTATGGTCTGTGAAGTCAATGCAATCCAAGATTTCGTCTGACACAAGACGCTCAATTCTCTTTTGAGAAATGTGACCTACGCGCTTGTGCCATAATGCACCTGAATTATTATTGTCAATTTTACGTTTAGTACCACATGATTCCACATTCAAGGTTTCGCTATAATTAGCTACAATATTCAACATATAAAGGTTATCATTTATCATAAGAGTACCAGTTCCAACAATATTTGAATTTAAAGACAATTTAACCGAATTGTTTCCAAATGAACAATAATAACCAAATTTGTCCAAATAAGAAACAGAAATTAAGTTCCGTCTAAAAGACGGTACAACAAAAGATGTCTTTCAAATCCAAATAAAATCCAGTACTTAATAATAACCTAAAATATCCTATAGCTTCAACTTCTACCGATTTTCCACCGCCAACGAATATGTATCTTTCAACAAAATTAGGCTTTCAGTAGTTCAAGCAACCCTGTAATGAAACACTGATGTTGGAAGTTGAACTGGAGTCTAACCACCAAGTGTTTCCAGGTACTGAAGTTAAATTGACCTCAGAAGAGACCAAAGCAAGAAATGTACCTTTCTTAGCACGCCAAGCGTGATACTTTTCACATTTCTTCTTTAAATGTCCAGATTCTTTGCAAAAGAAACAAACAATAACCTGTTTCTGCTTCTTTTGCACTGAACCCTTTGTAGCTTCATTCTTGGGCTCCGTAATTATTTTCTTTTTGCCCTTGTCTTTAGAGGTACTAACAAAATGGGCACTTTCTGTCCTCTCTTGCTTCATCCTTTCCTCTTCTTGCACACAAAATGAAATGAGCTCATTAAGAGTCCATTTCTCCTTTTGACAGTTATAAGAAATCTTAAACTGACTGAATTGTGCAGGAAGAAAAATTAAAACCAGATGGATGAGCAAGTCTTCCGACATCTCAAGATTAAGAGCCTTCAGCTTTGAGACAATGTTGGACATTCCCATAATGTGTTCCCTTGTATTTCCCTTGCCTTGATACCTCATGGAAATCAAGTTCTGTAACAGAGTACTTGTTTCCGCCTTATCGCTTTTTGCAAAGCGCTTTTCTATCTCAGCAAGGAAAAATTTGGCACTTGTTATCTTATCAAAGACAGTACCCCTAAAGACTTCTGGAATGTCGCGCTTAATGATCATGATACACATGCGATTGAAGCGCTCCCACCTCTCATAATCCTTCCTCTCTTCAGAGGTGCTGGATTCCAAAGGAGGAGGTGGTTGCTCTACCCTTAATGCATAGTCCAGATCCATGCAGCCAAGAACAATTTCCATGTTCTCTTTCCAGTCCTCAAAATTTGTTCCATTGAGGACCGAAACCGAATTCAGATTTGCAGATATAGAAGCAATAGATGGTGCTGAATAGAACAAAAGACAATATATTAAAACATGCTCACAACTCAAAATCATCAATATGCTATAAACAATGGTATGTCACAATCAAGATACCTAGTGCACCATCAATATCAAGTCTTTGGACAATAATATTAACTGCAAGTGGTACTCTTGTTGCAATGATCAACATTGATAATAAGACATGTCAACTGACGAATCCCTCTTTGGATTGATTCATCAGTCACATGTATAAAACTATATAATTATCACATGTTTATCATCGCCAGTGTGCATGATCTTCGGCCAAACATTAACTTTCCTTTGGGCCAGCTAATATCCGCATGAATAACCACACACACCAACATCTAATATTCCTTATGAGTTATATCCATGAAAGAAGTCACTTTGGTGACATTCCACTTCAATTGGCTCACTTGAAATAACAGACAACTTAGCGGGTAACCATATCATAACCATGTTCAATGCATAAAGATACCAAAGCCCCAAAAATTTACTTGAAAAAGACCCCAAAATTGTCCCTGAATCTCGCTTGAGCGAGAGGGGTCTCGCTTGAGCGAGAGGGGTCACGCTTGAGCGAGAGCCCAACTCCTTTTGTTGTAGCTACTGCCTCATCGTCGCTTGAGCGACAGGTTTCTCGCTTGAGCGAGAACCCTTCGTCTACCCGAGGGTTTTGACGAAGATGGAGGTTTTCCATCGGGTTTTTTCGCAAAATTCACCCCAAAACAGCCAAAAATGCATTATGATTGCTAATGTTTCAAAATAATGTTATAGCAATCATCAATTTTGCAAAACAAAACCCAATTTGGGGAAAACATAAACAACATCATACAAAACCCAAATTTCACATATGAACCAAATTGGGGTGGCTCTGATACCACTTGTTGGATATTTCCGATTAATCCTAATCGTATCCCAAAACCGAATGATTAGGACATTGTTCCGAAACCAAATGTTTATGCCCATACATAAAACCTAATGGAACAATCCTAATCCAGACCGAAGAAAACCCCAATTGGTTTCATAGTGAAGAAGAAAACGCATACATTGGTTTGTCATTCTGAATGCTCCGAGGTATGTGGGTTGTAGGATGTTCCGGTTGCTAGAGCCTGATGGTTTTCCGTTCGCTCCGCTAGAGGGGAATCCAGAGAGAACGTGAGTGCTCCTGATGTTCCTGAAGTTTTTGTCAAAGTGAGAACTTGGCTTATGCCTTTCTCCTTTTCCTTATATATCAGTTTTGTGACATAAGTCACATATCCTCATAAACCAATCCTTATAACATCAGTTACTCAATAAAACCCGTTGCTCTGCAACTGGGGACCATAACCCATAAAGGTAACATTAACGGTTACCACTTAAGTTGCAATATTCTAATTCAGTCCCTTCATCAAACTAGAAATTGTCCGAATGTATCTATACTCATAATATTTCATGACACATATGCCCTTAGCCACCAAATTAATCCATAAGACCATTTTATATATATAAGCTAAATACACAATGACTATAACACAATTATAAAATTATATTTGTGACCCATAAATTATTAGAAATTCCAACAGTTTCTCCTTCATCACATTTCAAGAAAATGTGACAACTTACGTCAATTAATCTTCATAGAAGTAATCCTCAATTATAACTTAAGGGGGAGGGGAATCAGCTTTTTACAATTATTATATAAAGAGGACATTTTCCTTGTTAGGCTTGGTAGCCATAAAGTCATAAGCGCTTTTACTAAGAATTGAGTTTGTACTCATGCGTCCTTCTTAGGCTTTAGATTTTGATAGTGACTTCTATGAAGGAATATCTAGATTCTAGAGCATCACCATCCTAAGGTTGTAGCACTATCATTTTCTTCCAAGAAGTTCTATAACTTATTTTATAATTTTTCATATTTTTATGCAAATTAAGTAACTTTGTCTATTTTTATCTTGTTCTTAGGTAAGGTGCAGTCAGGCTAGAAGGTTGATCTGACTTTTGAATATGGACAAGAGTTTATCCATAACCTCTGAGTGGGTATATATAAAGATAATATGAAGGTTAAGTCGGTATAAGTGAAGATATGTGGAGGACACCAAATTAGTTGGTTAGGTTGATAATTAGAAAAATTATAGAATTCTCTGTTATAAATCAAGTGAACTAATGTCATGCATACAGCATATTAAGGAATTTAATTGAAAGACAATCAATTATTTCCATTTAATTACAAATAATTACAATTAAAAAAAATGTATGCAATGTTTGTATAAATTTCATACACTGAGTTATCGTATATCATTCATTTTTTATCATGAAGTTAAATGATGTACTGACTGTATATATTTTTTTTGCTATCTTCTGAATTGTTGCAAATGAATTGATCATAACACAGGAAAGATGCCACTGATATGCCTAATGGAGGATAATATGTTGAAGTTAAGAAGCCAGATATTGGGATGGATTGTATCTTGCAATTTGTAAAGTGGTTGTTTAGTTAGCATTTGTAAGCTGCTTGTAAAAATACGTTTTCACACAACTCTAATATCAGGGCCACCAGTTTCAATATGCTAGCAACACAGAAGATTGATTGTATCGACATAACTGTACTATGATAGAATTTGTGTATGAGTATGAATACATGACATAAATATTCAAACTTGATGTACAAATAATGAAGTTTTGACGAATTTGTCGGATCAAAGAAAATACATTAATCACAAGGAGTTAATATATTTGTTAGTCAAACAATGAAATTAATCACAAGGATAACAACATTTTCTTTCATATGCTCTATTGTTTAACACATTCTCTCTTATTGAGTTATCACATTATACTCTCTTAGAATTATGATTATAAAATAAGAGTGAGGGAGTATGTTAAACACAAAGGTGTTTAAAACAAATCCTTGCTATAGCACTCCTTGTACTGAAACAGAAATAGTACATTACATAAAGCTGCTGCTTATTATTGGGGATACAACCCACAAACCAATGTTTCCAAACCTAGTGCAGCAAATTTAAGGGCAAACAAAAAAAAGTATACATACAAATGCCGGACATGAATTTGAAAAACCAATGTAAATAAATGCATACTGAAACAAAGGCAGTGGTTGAAACACTTGGCAAGGGAATAGCCACTCACAAAGCTCCAAGAGCTCCCTCACTGCGACTTTTGCGAATAGAGAGCTCTGATGTCATGTTCAACACTTCACTGGGAACATCAAAATGATAGCGACTTTGGGTTGATCCTCTTGTTCTAGTTGATGGTGGTAGCTGGTTTTGCTTGCCTTTGGATAGTTTTGGTGACTCCACAGTTTGACTTCTGCGAGCATGAGTGGAAGAGGTCGATGGCCGAGTGGTCTTCTTTGTAGTGGTCTTGCGATCCGATCTAAGGCTGCGATCGAATTGGTGGGTATTCATGCCTAACCGAACTGAACGTTCTGCACCATCCTTTAAAGTGCTCATTTTGATAGGCTGACGATTATAGTAGACAAGATGGGGAAGAAGGCCTTGCAGACATTTCTTCAGTTGTTCATCTCCAACATTTTTCTGGGCTGGGTTCCCTTCCAAGCTGATAGCTTGCAATGAATTATAATTTGCTGCAAGTTGGCCTAGACATTTGGTTGTTGAAATTTTATTAAAACGGAGATCCAAGATAGTTAGTTTCAAGAGGCGGTGCAGACCCTCTACTTCACTGATCTTGTTTCCAGCCAGGTACAGCTCCTTCAGAGATGAACAAGATGCGAGGCCTTTCCAGATGAGGGAAAGATTAACCAAAAAATAGACAGAGTATCAGCAATCAAAATATGAATGTTAATAGATACCCTGCATATGAAATAACTCCCACAAAATAAAATAAAATTGAGATGTGATCCATAATTTGCCTTACCATGTCCAATTCTTAGTATACGGTTGTAGCTGAGATCTAGGACTCGAAGACGTGTAAGTTCACGTAAGCCCTCTATAGTGGAGATATTGTTTTTTGACAAATTCAAGACGTGCAGTCCCCGAGGAAGAGCACCAGCGGTTATCCTCACTGGAAAAGAGATACCAGAAAGGAAAAGGTAACTAAATTATGTTTGATGAGTATCATAACAATAATGAAGGCTGTCCAAAATCAAAAGTAATAAGTAAATAAATAAATTATATTACTAACCGATAGAATTTCCAGCCAAATTGAGCACCTTCAAACTCACAAAAGCACTTAAAAAGGGTATCACAACCAACCCATGATTTGCCAGCTGAGCTGCTGTGGCATTAGCACTCAGAGAAGATATATATATTTTAGCAGCTTCCATTCCAGGAATGACCTTATGGTCCACCTCGGCAGCAGTCACACCATTTTTGGTGTTAACATCGACTACGGGATCTACAGATTCAGGCAATTCATTTATTATCTCTAGAGGTGGTCCACAATGCTGGAGACCTATTACCCAATCCTCAATGCGCTTAATCTTAAAATCCTTGTTAGGATATTCACCAAAGTAATCAACTGAAGAATCTCCTTGAAGGGTTTCAACATCTATCATTTCATCTGTAATTGGCATTACCCAGTCTTTTGCTGAAGCGGAAGTCAGATAAGAATCAATACCATCATTGAAGTAACTATCCATGTGACTCTCTTCCATTTTTCCTAGGTCACTCTCTCCTTGATCTCCCCTTATTTGATCATCAGATTCATTGACGAATACCTCTTTCTGTCTCTTGCCTAAAGCATGAAGATCGTTAGAAGATCTTGAAATTGAAGGTGGATGTTTAAAAGTGTATGTTCTAGAAGAAAGGGCAGGATCTTCAAAATCTGGTAAAGAATGTGACTTCATTAAAGTTGGTGTACTGGGACCAGAAGTTTGCTCAGCAGAATCACCAGCAAATTCACCAGATAATGGAGTATCAGAAATTTCTTGAGCATCCTTATCTGAAGGTGCCAGATCTCCTATTGAAAAAATTGAGCCATCATTTGCACGACCTGAACTGAATTGAAACTCAGAGTTCGGATTCTTATTACACTGATCAGTGGGGATGATGTCATGATCTTTTCTGCAAGTGGAAACTGGCGACTCGTTGCGGCTTTTGGAATCATTAAAAGAAAAATCTCGATCTGCTTCACCCTCGGTTATGTAGCCAGTATATCGCCTGCCTTCTTGGTAAAGTCCACTTGCCAGAGACTGGCTTTTCTTAATATGTCTGGTTTGGCGAACTTCTACGTCACTTTCAGAGGAAGATTTTCTATCCAGATCCTCTGGCCTACAAATGTTCTCAACTGAATCCTGATTGCTCATTTGATTACCATTGACATTCATTTGCTTATGCACTTTTGATGGAGATGGATTTGAACTTGTGGTGATAGAGGGATCATTAGACACTTGCTTTGGGGAATCATCTTGTGAAGTCTTTGCCATTGCTTCAGAAGAAGGTTGAACTATTTTCTGATTGCAAGAGGTGAGCAGAAAGTCAAAATATGTAATGTGATATCAACCAAGCTACACTAAATCTATAGTGTAATGCATCTTCCGCTTACCTTTGGCTTGTTAATTTGAACATTAGCATTGAAACAAGAAAACCTAAACATTGCTGCAATGATGTTGAGACCTGAGAGCTACATTACATCTAAACACAGAACTATCTTTAAGGCAAAAATATATCAATGACAATAAATGCTGCTCATCAATTATTCCAGAAGCCTATGAAAGACCCTAAACTTGCTGACATTCAGTTGCAAACTAGAAACGGCTTCTGGGGATAGAGCAGGAGGCACCCTTAGCCATAATCAAGCGACAACCCAACTGAAACACGGCACAATCTCCATATGTCTGATGATCTCGATCTTTGCAAAACACAAAGCAGAATCACTCCCGCTTCATTATCACCCCACACCCTCCTAGAGGTGCGAGAATAGTTTGAGTTTGTTAAAGCGGCCAGAGTGAAAGAAATTCTTCTCTGACTGGCAGAATCCAGGGACAAATATGCATAAGAGATGCAAACCTGTCAAATAAAAATAGAATCAAAGATCAAGGGAGATTCAAAAAGAAAAAACACTCTGCTAAGTTAATTATTATATACAAGATTGTGATTCCAACTTGAAAATGGTTATTCCTTCTTATCAAAACTACAAACAAGATTTAACTTATAAAATTTTCTTTTCCAGCTAAAATTATTTGCAACAAATCAAACTCCAAAATCAGGGAAATCAAAATAATAAAGGCACCCGGTGTTGGTAAATTTAACCATGCTCCCAGAGATGATATTTCTAGGAATTGAAAAATAAAACAAATAATATTTTTTGAATAAGAACAAACTTTAACCACGCATGAATTTCAACGTCGCATCTGAATCCAACATATATACAGGTCTGATACTGATACTATGTTGTAAACAAATCCGTTTTCATTCAGATTCAGAAAATTCTCAGATTTTAGAAAGCACAAGTGATTGAATGTAAATTGTGAAAAAACAAAGGTTGCATGAAGAAGCAGATAAGAGAACAAAAATCAGAAATATAGAATATGAAAGAATAAGAGGATTTCGGAGAAGGGAATTAACCTATTTTTGAATGAATAAAAGAAAGGTTTCGAATTGAAGAAGCAGATTCCTCTTCCTCCCTGCGTTTCTCTGCTAAGCTACGCAAAACTAGCAAAGAAAAATACCTTTCCTTTGTATTTTCTATTACTCGGTTAAAGCCCATGAAAGAATAATATTAGGATCCATATTGATGGTTAATATATAAAGTAAGTGAATTCTCTCACTTTAGAAGTATATATTATTCAATCCGTAACTCGTTAGTAACTTATTATATTAGATGATTGGAGTTGACTTGTATTATTATTATTTACCCTATTGAGTGGATAGTGAAAGTAATATTCAACAATTGTGATAATATAAGATTTTGGGTAAATATAAGATAACGAATTGCTAAAAAAAATTGCAGTTCAGCAAATGAGATCTTCTAATGGAATATGTGGAGAGAGTATGTGTCTATAATCTATCATCGCCTATACTGCTTAGTATCACGGACTAATGTCACACACACTAGATAAAAATCGTTGTCAAGGTTGAAAATTTCAAAGAGCACGTACTTAATTAAGTTTAATGGCTGTGTTTGTTCTTTATATATGATTTTGTTTATAGAATTATTTACCCTTAAATAAAGAAATGGAGCAAGTTAATACTTTGAGTTCAATTATAATTATGGGCGTGGCACGGGAACCACTAATTTTATAATAATAAATACATGGTGTGGAGTAGTAGGTTCTATGCATGCCTTGATATATGCCTCAATTGCCAGGCTTATTCCAAAACTACACCTATCATCCGTCGTGATCTTAGTTCATCTTCTTGTTGGATCTGGATACCAACTTTTGGCTACATTTAAAGAATACTACGTTTATGGTCCCAACCTCCTTGTCTGGGTAGACAAATCAGACACGGGTAATAATGCATCACAATCTTCTCTTGTTATTTGCTAAAATAAGTGTGTCATGTGACTATAAAAACTATACAGAAAGTGAGGGGTAGAAAGGGTAGAGCAGATAAAATGAGTGGGTTTAGGTAATAAAGGGTAGAGCCGATAACATGTTCAAATGCTGAAAACAACTTTTCTGCTTGCAGGGTTAGATTGCGTATATTAATTCTCCTTATACCCCATTTGTTTCCTCCCTAAGTGCCTATTTTAGCTCCATGTTATGTATCTCAACAAATCAACAGAGTATGCTAGTGACACCGACACAATGAGTAGTAATATTTTCTTGTTCGATAAGGACCATTTGCAGTTTTTCTGTTGAAAATAAAATTGGTGCCAGCATCAGACTAACCGTGTTCATTTCCATAATCTTTTTTTTATTCCGGTGAGTTGGTGTAATGTCTTATTGTCAATTGATAGATATGAATATTAAGAGTGTTTAACAGCTTATGTCTGGCTAATAACCTTTTTCTACTTTGTTTTCTACCTTCGAAACAGTTTATTTTATGAGTAATGGGACTCGCATAATAAAGAACTAATAAAAGAACATAAGTGTTTGTAACTGTTACTGTCCATTGAAAGATTAAACAGTTGAGTTCACAATTATTTTGTCATTTTAAATATGCAAGTTGTTTTATCGTACCTTATCTCCAATGGATATCTTAATTTATTACAGCTGGGATACTAATATAATTTGAATCGGTGAATATCCGTATCAACCCAGCCCGAGTTTGATAAGAAACTTGATTTATGTGGGTTTGGGTTTAGACTTATTTTTGAATAATTTCAAATTCTCATCTGTATGATGTATCCTAGTATGTGTATATATATATCAGTAAAGTTAGAATTTTATATATAAAAAATTATGGAACCGATGAATTGTAAATGGGGTTCGTTTTTAACC
This sequence comes from Lupinus albus, assembly GCA_009771035.1. Taxonomy (NCBI): domain Eukaryota; kingdom Viridiplantae; phylum Streptophyta; class Magnoliopsida; order Fabales; family Fabaceae; genus Lupinus; species Lupinus albus. The sequence continues at coordinate 15,572,019 of CM020017.1, forward strand.
ATGAGGGATCCTTGTTCAAGATTTTGGGTTTGAATTGGGGAGGTAAAGTCAGAACTCAACTCGTCATGTTACCCTCCATTGTGAGACTCGGCAAATGCAATTTAGTTTTGCCTTTATGTTAAAATAATATGCCATGCATCACTTGTCAAAAGTTGCACCACTAGTCTTTGCTCGAGACTTGGGCTGATCTGGTTGGATGACTATAATTGGATTCATCTCCTCAAAATTGCATTAACAAAAAGATAAAAGATGGAAGACACTATCTTAGTCAACATAATTTCATGGTAGAGATCAGTACAAACTACGAGAAAAACTTCTACTAAGATATATATAACACCTCATATTTCAAGATAAATGTATTTTATCTTTTTTGATATTTATGATTTAACTAAAATTAAATTTGTATTATGTTGTCAACATTTTATTAATTGTCTCTAAATACATCGTGCTCACTATAACACAACACACAATGTATTAGAACCCATTTTGCTCTTATCTGCTTTGAATAACGTACAATTTCCAACAAAGTGAGCCAAAATCATATTTTGCTACAGTTTTTTATTCAACATTGCCTAGAGAATAATGATTTTTTAGGTCCCTTGTAGCACGAGAGAAGTTGATTATTGATAATAATAAAAAAGACAAACTCTTAGTATATTAAAACTAAATTAGTAAATTTCACTTGTAAGATGATGTAGAAGAAAAAGTAACCAAGCGGGACCCAGATGAAAAAAGATAAATTTGACAAAATCAAACGAATTTGTCCCCATGTCCCCATGTCCCCACAGGCTTTCTTCAATCAATTATTCAACTTTGGCAATACAGTACCAATTATATTGCAAATCATTATTGTAGTACTGCTCCCAATATTTCGAACCATTTTTAGCCTAAAATTGCTGGTGCATTGAAAAGAAAACAACATAATGCCTAAGGAATGAACCTAACACAAAAAACTAAAGCACATTGCTTATGAGTAATTCCATTTTACATGTTTTGAACCTTGATTTCATATGGCCTAACTAGGACAGTTTGTTGAACTACCTCTAATTAAGTACCATCTATATTTATGGGACAGTGAATCATTACTGATGGAAAATTAAACTTGATACGTTCACTTAATTAATTAGTATATTATCAGGTTAATGTATGTGTTGTTCCATTGTATAACATCCATTACAATTCCATTTCCTCATTTCACATATTTCAGAAGGGGGTTTAGGGTCACAGTGAAAGAATTATAATAAAATCATACCTAAATATGAGTCAATTACTCCACCAATAAACTTCTAAAGTAGATTATTAGTCTAGAAGTGCTAACAAACTTTAGTTAAAAGGTGGACTATGAATTGAACTAGTTGCAGTGTGCTTAAGAAAAAACTATAACCATGATAAACACCAAGGGAGAGATTAGAAGGATAGTTATAGTTAACTGCTCCACTAATTACATGTTTTCTATCTTCCTTTTGTTCTCATTCTTTTTCACTTTTGAGTATTGCTCAGCTAGAGATACCATAACCATTAACAACTCCCTTAAAGATGAGGAAGTGGAGACTATTATTTCAGCAGGAGAAAATTTTGAACTAGGCTTTTTTACTCCTAATGGAAGCTCTATTAGCAGAAGATATGTGGGAATATGGTATTACAAGTTGAATCCACAAACAGTTGTTTGGGTTGCTAACCGAAACAATCCACTTCAAGATTCTGGAGGAGCTTTTGCCATTGAAGAAGATGGAAACCTCAGGGTTTTGGATAAAAGTGGAAAATCCTACTGGGGTACAAATCTTGAAAGATCATCTTCACTACACAGGACAGTGAAGTTATTGGACAATGGAAACCTTATTGTATGCAATGAAGACCAAGAAAGTCATTCAGTGAAGATTCTGTGGCAAAGTTTTGCTGATCCAACAGATACATTTCTTCCAGGCATGAAAATGGATGAAACTATAGCATTAACTTCATGGACAAGTAATGAAGATCCAGCACCAGGGAACTTCTCTTTTGTGCAAGATCAAGGAGAGAAGAATCAGTATATCATATGGAAGAGATCCCTAAGGTACTGGAAAAGCAGTGTGATAGGTAAACTTGTTGGAACAAGCGAGATGTCTTCAGCAATATCTTACTTTCTATCAAATTTCACCTTGAAAATATCCCCAAACAACTCTGTTCCCTTTATCACTTCATCACTATATAGTGACACAAGGATGGTCATGACGCGCTGGGGTCAACTTCAGTACCTGAAGTTGGATTCGGAGAAAATATGGTCTTTGGTTTGGGTAGAGCCTAGAGATAGATGCAGTGTTTTTAATGTATGTGGAAACTTTGGCAGCTGCAATAGCAAGTACGATTCTATGTGTAAGTGTTTGCCTGGGTTCATGCCTAATTCTATCGAAAGTTGGAATGCCGGAGAGTATTCTGGTGGATGCAGCAGGAAAACAAATGTATGTAGTGAGGATGCTAAGAGTGACACATTCCTGAGCTTAAAAATGATGAAAGTAGGGAACCCGGATTCGCAATTTAATGCTAAGAATGAAGTGGAATGCAAGTCAGAGTGCCTCAACAATTGTCACTGTTATGCATATTCATATGAAGACACTGAAAAGGGAGGTAAGGGTGATAGTGGTAATGCTGTATGCTGGATTTGGTCTGAGGACTTGAACAATCTTCAAGAAGAGCATGAGCATGGCTGTGACCTGAATGTCCGCGTGGCATTTTCTGATATAGGTACCACCTCTTTTTATCACCCTCTTAGATTCTCTAAGTGTCTTGATTTACGTTTCGCGGAATTAGACAGATTTAAAGTTATTGTTTCTAATGTGCCAGAGATTCCACTTATGCAGAATCCACTGGGAGAAGTTGTAGGACTTGTGGCACAAACTTCATTCCATATCCACTTAGCACAGGACCAAAATGTGGTGACCTTATGTACTTCAGTTTTTACTGCAACACTTCCTCAGGCCAACTTGACTTTGAGATTCCCGGGGGTACCTATCAAGTGATAAGCATAAATCCGGAAACACAGAAATTCTTGATCCACATAAATGATTTATCTAAATGTGAAGGTCAAAGTTCACGGGACAAACTTCTTCGTCTCAACCGGTCATCTCCATTCCATTTTACTGGTAATTGCTATGCTGATCCAAGCACCTTTACTTCTGGTGCTCCCATGAAACATGGAGTTGAATTAGAATTAAGTTGGGAGGCACCATTAGAGCCAGTTTGCTCTTCAATGTTGGACTGTGTGGAATGGCCAAATTCAACTTGCAATACTACAAGTGATGGGAAAAGGAGATGCCTTTGCACTTCAAACTTTCTTTGGGATGGCTTCAAATTAAATTGCACTCTAGGTATGAACATTATAATTATGTAGCAAGTTTATTCCATATCATTGTGTCTGACTTACTTGAAATATAAGTATAACAAGTTACTGTTGTAGTTATACTTCAATTAAGTGTGAAATAATGACCACTTGTTAAGGGTATGAATACTCATAATCTTGTACTATTGCCTACGATACGAGGAACCCATGCCAATCAAGAGCATAGACTAGTCCTTCATTATGCAATATTTTTAAATATTTTGCAGAAGGGAATCATAGCTACCAAACAGACAAGCATATGTCTTTGCTTGAGATCATTGTAGTAACTTTGACAACTATGGTTATCTTAATTCTTCTCTCAAGTACTGTTACATATATATACTTGCGGAAAAGGAGTCAGGAAAAGACACAAGGTAACTTAATTTTCTAATGAAATAAAGCTATTTCCTACTATTGGTGTGGATACATTATCAGCAGTAGCCTGTAACTTAAATCTACAGTTCATATATTTGACTTCAGAAAGCAGGGGATATGTTAAGAAAAAATCAGGGTTTAACTTGTATGGCAGTGAGAAATATATCAGAGACATGATAGAATCTGTCAGGTTCAAAGAAGATGATGCACAAGCCTTAGATATTCCACATTTTCATTTGGAAAGTATTCTTGATGCTACTAATAACTTCGCAAATGTTAACAAGCTTGGACAAGGGGGGTTTGGTCCTGTCTACAAGGTAATTAAGAACTTCTTGATACTTGCATTTTTTTATTTTCAACTTCATGCTGATTTAGAAATTGGAACACTGTTAGGGAAAATTTCCTGGAGGACAAGAAATGGCAGTGAAGAGACTCTCAAGTTGCTCTGGACAAGGTTTAGAAGAATTCAAGAATGAAGTTGTGTTGATCGCCAAGCTTCAACATCGGAACCTAGTTAAACTTCTTGGTTATTGTCTTGAAGGAGATGAGAAGATGTTAATATATGAATACATGCCAAATAGAAGCTTGGATGCTTTCATATTTGGTAAGACTCTTACTTGTATTTGAAATGTTATGTTTGATAGTCCTTTTTACTTGTACTTCAAAGTGTGTTTGAGAAAAATCTGAACTCTAACACAAAAATGCTCTTAATGGACTACTATATCCAAGATCGAAAGCGGTGTGGTCTATTAGACTGGGATATGCGCCTCAAGATTATTCTGGGTATTGCTCGAGGGCTCCTTTATCTCCATGAAGATTCTAGATTGAGGATTATTCACCGGGACTTGAAAGCAAGCAATATTCTATTAGATGAAGAGATGAATCCTAAAATCTCAGACTTTGGCTTAGCCAGGATATTTGGAGGAAAAGAGACAGCAGCAAACACAGAAAGAGTGGTTGGAACTTAGTAAGTTTCATAACAATGCATAACTCAGTGCTATTTAAGTATCATTATAGCAATATTATTACTTCCTTACTTTGGAAAATGAGAAAAACCATATGTCATATGTGCTTCATAATTTGTGTAATGCAGTGGGTATATGTCTCCAGAGTATGCACTTGATGGTCATTTTTCAGTGAAGTCTGATGTATTTAGCTTTGGTGTGGTGGTACTTGAGATTATTAGTGGAAAAAGGAACACTGGATTTTATCAAGTAGAACATGAATTGAGTCTTCTAGGATATGTAAGTATACATGTACGTATGTGTTATTGTATGCTTCATTTGATAATGCCATAATTGATAATAACATATCATTAAATAATTCAATTGCAGGCATGCCATTTATGGAAAGTAGACAGGGTATTGGACTTCATGGACCAAACACTAAGTGATACATGCAATGCAGATGAATGCTTGAAGTATGTGAATGTGGGACTTTTATGTGTACAAGAAGATCCAAATGAACGTCCAACCATGTCAAATGTGGTTTTCATGTTAAGTAGTGAAACAAATACTCTTCCAAGTCCTAAGGAACCAGCCTTTGTTCTAAGGAGATGCCTTTCTAGCAGAGCATCTACTTCAAGTAAAATGGAAACATTTTCACGTAATGAATTGACAGTTACTTTAGAAAATGGCCGCTAGCTAAGTCTGCTTTTTTCTCTTCAACATTGTTTTGCACTGTACTTTTATTTTATTTTAATGTTGGTCCTTGTTTTATCCTTGGTCAATAGACTTAGATATATTAATTATATATGTGAATCTTTTTTTGTTGTTACGATATCTTCTCAACTTTTCTTAAGAAATTAATCACTTTTAGGGATTGTGTTTGTCCGTCCCAATAAGACCATTAACATTTTGGTTTTTCTGGAAATCTAACAGAGTCTTATCTCAATATTAATTATACATGTGAATAAGTTAGTATTAAAAATCAAAGCTGATGCTGCTCCTTTACATGTATCTTCTTCTAGTACAAATAAAATTATTTATAAAAAAATCCTAGATCGTACAAGTTCATATTTCCAGTGGCTTCACTCTTGAACTGGTTTTATTTATTTTTATAATTTATTTTTCTTCCTTGAGCTGGTGAAAGCATTGAGAGTGGGGTATTAGGTCAACATCCCTTTTTGAAATTAGTCACAGATGACGCTTTTAAATTTGGTGTGGCCTTCAACAATTTTAAACTTTTAACGTTTCACTTTCCTCCCATGTCCCTATCATGGTCCTTAAATTAAAAAATGTACTCTAATCTGACCAAGAAATAAATGTATATATGTCCCTTTCTGGATTCACGATGCTGCACAAAAAAAATTCAAATTTAATAAAGAAGAAAAAGAAATGGAAAAATTAGAAAGGAATAGGTTTGAAACAGAAAATGATTTATAAGATTTGTTGGTTCAAAAAGTAGGTGCTGGGAAACTTAATGGGCGTTTCTAATAGTTAATATAATCCACCGACTTCGCCTTCCCAGAAACAACTTCCTTAGACTCAGCCGTGGGTTTGTTGTTAACTTTTGGTTAATTATTATGTTAACTTTAATTGATGTGTCAATTTATAATTAGTGTCATAGAGAACTGACATAAATAACTTGACCTTATCATGGACAATAAGATGACTTTTTAATTTATATTTTAAGGGTAAAAATATAATCTTATTTTAACTAAAAATAATATAAATGTTAATATTTATTATTTTTCTTTCCATTTTTATAAGGTGAGTGTATCTCAAACATTTTGACTCCATTCTTTTGTTTTCACCTCCCATTTTACACCCATCACTTTTCTCTTAAAGAAATATTAAAAGTATATAATTATAAGTTTTATATGATATTGTTGTATTATTCTTTATTTATATTTAATAATTATTAACTGTTAAAAAAACAATTCGGTTGAATAATATAATAAAAATGCGGAAAAGAATTGACTCCTTGGTGATCTCCTACCTAGTTTTACTATGCATTATTATGAGTAATATCTTTTGAAAAAGTATTGAGACTCTTTGCTTTTTTTAATTTTGTGATGATGATTATTATTATTATATATATATATAATGAAAAGCGAATGAAAATATAAAAAATATCTATATATCTAAGAGAAACTTTCATATTTTAGCTGCTATTACTCTATTATTATCCACAACTAAGTTATATTTCTAAATAAATAATTTTAGTCAGATAATTCATACAGCAAACATAGCTTCGCAAATCTAATTTCATTTTCTAGTTATATATCTCTATAACTTACAAAAGGGGGAGAACATAAATTTTCATTATACATAAATACCAAGAAAAAACGTGACTAATAATCAATAAGTAAATAAAAATATTAGATAACTTTCCCAAACTTTTACTTTAACTAGTATTAAATAACTTTCCTAAAGTTGATTTCTTATTATATAAGTAATTTACATTGACGTATTCTATGAGAAATAACAAGTAAAGTTCTAGGAAACAGGGTAGCAACTACGGTTTCTTGAGCAGAATCAATGCTCATAATTTATAAGGTAATAATTCACTGTTCCTTTGCTGTCATCTGATTAGGGTCCATTTCCATTACTTATTTTCTTCTTCTTTTCCCTCTCTTTCCTTGAACCCCCTTCTAGTTTCTTTTCCCATTATATATAAATAGGACTATAGAATCATTCATCAACCTCATCAAAGGAAAAACTCACATTCAAATATAAACAACAATGGCTGCTATTGGCAAAGGAGGTGTTAGTTTTGAAGACTTGCTACCTGTGATGGCAAACAAGCTTGGTGGGGAGGGTCTAATAAAGGAGCTATGTAATGGGTTTGAGTTGCTTATGGATAAAGACAAAGGTGTTATAACATTAGATAGTTTGAGAAAAAATGCTGCTTTTCTTGGTCTTCAAGATTTGAAGGAAGATGAACTTGTGAGCATGATGAGTGAAGGAGATTTAGATGGAGATGGGGCTCTTACTCAGATGGAGTTTTGTGTTTTGATGTTCAGATTGAGCCCTGAATTGATGGAGGAGTCTTGGTTTTGTGTTGAAGAGGCTTTGCAATATGAGATCAACAATAACTCTAAATAATAGGAAATAATAATAACAAATGGATTTAGTTTATCACCTTCCTTTCTTTGTTTCAGAGTTTTATGTTGTTTTTCATACACCAAGTAATGTTGAAATGAATTAATATACTTTGCTTATGAGATGCACACAAGAAAATAAATACTTAGGCATGGAGTTACTTTGATTTTGCAATTGAATTGTGTATATCATGGTTATACAATGATATGTTGTCCTCAATCACATCCTGCACCAATCAAAATTGAGTAAAAAAATAAAAATTATGAATGTTTAATTTTTTTAATTGACATGTCAATTTTTGATTGGTGTAGGACAAACTTAGAGACGTAAGTGGAAACAGCATATCTTTGTCCGATTATCAACTTCAAACTTCTCCTTCGTATTAACCACTATTGTAGCCAAGTGCAAATAAATTATCAGCTGTTACTATCAATTTATTGAAAATAGAAGCATACAAGTATAATTGTATAGTAATGGCACTTTAAATATTCGTAGACATAATATTTTAGTTGGGGGTAAAACTAAATAATAACCTTCTTTTATTTCTTAGTTCTTACTATTGACTATATAATTATAAAACTAGTTTTTTAAGGGTTGGGCCGTGAAAAACAAGCTTTTCTTTAACCCATGCGACATTGCATAGACAAGTCTTTTTAAATAGGTATTTTGCATTCCACTTTTGATAAATTTGTTTAGGAATAAAGGTGAGAGAAAAGTGTAATTATGTAATTTATTTATCAAATAATATGTTTAATCAGGCAAATTTTCAATTAATAAGGTAAATTTTTAAAAAGGGTTAATTGTAAACCCTATTCAGAAAAAGTATATGTATATTATGAAATATTACTATTTGACATGCATGACGACATATTTTTTAATACAATAAATTTATCATTACAAATTAGTACTTACATAAATAAAATTTATATAGACTAAAATTTAATAATAGAAGATATAAATTTATTACGAGTGATAATGATAATCATAAGTTTAATTTTAAAATGATAATAAAATATAAGTTAGAAATGATTTAGTACGGTATTTACACTCAGTTAATTATTTATTTTTTAAACTTGTTTTTTCTTTTTAAATCAAATAACATTTGACTATTATTCAATTTCAAACTTTTGAGGTACTCCATCAAATGTTCCGAGTACGAAAGAAGACAAATTTGGATATTTTCATGAACCTTCTTTTTGTATGTATAACAGATTCTTTGCAATCGTGCGTGAAACTTTCTTAGAATCCTCAATTATATTTCAATAGCTGAGAGTAGACGTTAGAACATGTCAATATGTACACAATCTCCATTTAGTTAAGGTGAATTTAACAACACATCTGCATTTAATTATGTGATGTTTTATGAATTTAAAGTTTTTTATTAAGTTAATATATTATTTTTAGAGTAAATACTCATTTTGTCTCTCATGTTTTTCGAACTTACCAATCTAGTTGATAATAAATAATAAATTAAATTATCAATGTAGTCCCCAATAATTTCAACGTGTCTTTTTCGTCAATGTGAGCATGTCTGACACGTCATCTAGTGATATGTCAGACATGTCATGTGGACGGAAAAAGTCTCGCCATATCAGCAGTTAACGGTCCATGTAGCTTACACCATTAACGTTAAGTGATAGGTATGTATGTAGGGACTAACGTGAGTACACATTGAAATTATTGAGGACTAAATTTGTAATTTAATTTATTAGGAACTAACTTGATAATGTTAAAAAACATGAGAGACAAAAATAAGTATTTATTCTTATTCTTATTAATACTAGTCTCTCGATCAACATTTCGTGTATGTCGACCTTTTTCTTATTTTTTTTATATCAAGTATAACACAAAATTTCTATAAATTTCTTAACTTGTGTAATTAGTGAGTCATTGAATGTTTTTAATGTCAATCAAAATTATTCTTCTTGGGGCCATGAAGAAAAAAAATAAAAGTAGGAGAATGTGTAAAATAGAGTAATACCTTGATGAAAAAAATAATAAAAGAACATGTGGAAATTTCTTATAGTTATTATTGACATATTACAAAATGATAAAATTGGAATATAGAAATTATGTCATAGTGATTACTAAATGGAATTGAATAAAATTATTTAGGTTCAATTACATGAATGTCATTTAGGCATAATTTGCATTTATATAATAGTAAAGGCAAAATGGTTGGAATATAAAAATTACATCTATTCAATTAACTAAACTAGATATATTTTGTCTAGTATATATATTAATTATTATTAAGTTTTAAATATAAATAAAGGGGCTACGATACAAAAATCAATTATGCTATTATTGTATAGAATATTAAAATCATTTTTTATTTATGATATATGTTTTTTAATTAAATATATTAAAAGATAGCGATCCCAACCAGATCTGCAGCAAATATTTAAACTAACAAAGTTGTCGGCAGTGCTGGGACAATTTTAAACCAAAACAATGCTCTCCTATTTCTTTGTCCTATTGTCGCCATCAACAATTTATTTATCTGTGTTGTATTTAGTTGTATAACACACTCTTACTTTGCTTATGAGATGCACGCGAGAAAATAAATACTTAGGCATGGAATTAGTTTGATTTTGCAATTGAATTGTGAATTGTGAATTGTGTATACCATGGTTATCAGGTTCAAACTTGTCCTTCGTATCAACCACTATTGTAGCCAAGTGCAAATAAATTATCAGCTGTTACTATCAATTTATTGAAAATAGAAGCATACAAGTATAATTGTGTATGTAATAACACTTTAAATATTCGTAGATATAATATTTTAGTTGGGGATAAAACTAAATAATAACCTTCTTTTATTTCTTACTATTGACTATATAATTATAAAACTAGTTTTTTCAGGGTTGGGCCGTGAAGAACAAGCTTTTCTTTAACCCATGCGACATTGCATAGACAAGCCTTATTAAATAGGTACTTTGCATTCCACTTTTGATAATTTTAGACAAATTAAATGCCCCCACACCACACACATAACCGAATGAAGATCACATGTCTCATATGTATCTCAGTTCAATTGAAAATTAATAAAAAAAATAACTTTTTATATTATTTAGTGAGATTTGATTAGTTTAGGACCGGAAGACAGTAATATTTGGAGAATAGAGGATAAAGGGCAAGAAATTCCATTTGAAAAGTAGTTTTTCTGTTCTAAAAATGACACATAATCCCCTCAATTGAGAGAACATGCTCAGTTACTGAAATGATAATTTTGCATTAGAACAAGCCGAAGAAAATCCCATCATTTGCGACCTTATTTTTTGTCTTCTAAGAGTATCTCTATCATTGCAATCTCCTGCACATAATGTCATTTCTTCTAAGCCCTTACCATGTTTGAGAAGAAACTTTGCAAGTGTAACTTCATTCTCACAATCTAGAAACCCATGAATTTTCACCAATCTCAAGTGTTGTAGAAATGACATCAAACTTGGTATCTGAGATTCCCAATACTGTTCTTCTTCCGTGCTACTCATGTCCCATAAGTCCCTATTCCATTGCTGATACATTTAAAAATGAAAATTTTAAGTTTGATAAAATCATTGAATCAAAACGTTTACTCTTCCTGGAAAATATGAATGGTTCAATTAATATATCATTGGAGTTATTTGAGCTTTTTTTGGTTTATTTCTTGGTCTTTTTTCTTTTGGGGTGGTGTTATCTTGCTCGACTAGTTTTGTTCTTGATAAAACCTGCTATTATTTTATAAAATGAACATGCATGCATAAAATAATAACTATAAACGAATTCATGGTATAGCTTACTTTTCTTTCAATCTTACAATCATTAGTGATCTTGAGAATCAGAGTATGAAGTGTTGGAAAACTCCTGAAGAGGCATGCTAATCCTTGGACATTGCTTTTTTTGAAACCAGTATGCAGCTCCAATGATTTTAGATTACCAAATGGCTGAATATAGAAGTTATTGTTTGATAGAATCTGCAATGAAAGGGATTCAATTCGTTGAATAGTCATGTTCACCAAATATGCTTAGTTCTAATAATTTTGAATGAAAATAAAACCTTTCATCAATTTTAGAGTAGCAAAAAAATTACAATTAAAGATCATTACAGCTAAAAAAAGTTGGAGAACTCTTCACCAATTTAACTCAATAGTATGAGTTTAATTTTTTCTGTTACAACTACATCAATCCACTTATGATTTTTTAAGATGATAATTATGAGAGTCAAACATTATGAATGATATGATAATACATAAATATTCAACTTTATACTTAAGATGGAAATAAATTTTACCTCAAAGGTTTGGCTTTCAAGAATAAGTGAACCAGCATGAGATAGCCCAGACAAGAAACCATTGACACTTTGAACCTTACCCATGCTATTAGCTCTATTCAGTATGAAGAGACCAACATAGGCCTCAAGTAAGAAATTTGAAGGCTCAAAAATAGTAGTGTCACTAACAGCATTAAATTGCCAAAACAAATGTTCAAGCTTTGGGGCATTGATTCTTACCCAACTTTTTTTACTATAGGCATGAAAACAACTTGTTACTCTCATTTTTGCTAGTTTTGCACATGAGATATCCAAACCTTGTAGCTGAAAACATTTTTCTAAGCTCAAATCTTCAAGACCTCGGCAACCAACATGGAGATATTTCAATCCAAAGCACATATCTAGGTGCAATTTTTTCAACAAAGGAAATGATGATTCAGAGAACAAATCAGAGAGATTAGGCTGATTATACAAAATGACTAGGGAAAGAGACAATGTATGTAGAGATTGGAACCCATCCCTCATAATAGATGATGGTGGTAAACGAAAACCTGATTTTAATTTTAAGACCCTTAAAGATTCACTTCCTATAACACATCTAGGAAAGTTGAAATAATCATCTGTGGTAACAGAAGTAGTGGCTTCAATGTCAAGTTCTTTAACATTATGCCTAATTGCACTACGAATCAAACTGTTTAGTCGAGAAAAACTCAAACGGGCACGAAAACAAAGAATCCTAATGTCTGAATGCTTGTCACGAATGGAAAAAACTTGGGAAATGAAATCCATTGGTGCTGTATCCAAGGGATGATTTCTATGTTTGTCATAGTTCATAAATTTAAGATTTTTGGAAGAAATTTCAAATGGGTTAAGAGTGGTGAAGTCAAGGTCTGGGAAAGTGGACCAAAGAAATTTCCATCTCTTAGAAAGAATACTCATTTGTGCTACACATTTGATTGGAAGGAGAAAAAGTATGTGATGAAGAACAGCATCAGGGAGATCAGTGATACGATCAATGGCTGATTTAGCTTCATTATCTAATATTTGTGCAATGTTTTTTCGTTTTGAAGATCTTGTCCCCATTCTATCATGATCTTATCTCCCTTTTTTGCTAGCTTCTTTGGTCTATGTAATGATACAATACAAATACTTTTTTGTTTCTTGTTTTTCTACCTTGGTTTATTAGATTTTGAAATTTTCAATAGTAAACACAGTTATATAGGAGAGTTTGTTTTAGATTTGTAAAACATGCTGTTTTGTAGCTAAAGACTCGGGACATCAACAATTATTTTTAAATTAAAATAAAATACCTACCTTACAACACATGCAATACATATATGAGTAACATAATATACATTTAATACAAGTTTAAGGAAACTTGCTCTTTTAGGGCTTATGATAGCTATAAAGGCAGCTTTGGATCTTGCTCATGGGCTTATGACAACTTTGAGTTTTGGAATCTGAATTTACATAAAAAAGTTAAACATATTATAATGTACTAATTTATACTTGTATTGTTAAATGTTAATTATATATTTATAGACACACAAAAAAAGATGAGGGTTAATATTAGCAGATGAGAGAAGAGAAGGAGAAGGCACATAAAAGCATGGACAGAGAAATAGACATATTCCTGAAGAGACTCTCATTTGCAGCAATAACCATAGCATCTTTCACTCTTCTCTTCCTATTTCTTCAAACCCCTGACACGTGCATTCCACGTGACGCCCCTCTCAAACCCCACCTTCGTTTCCCCAAATCCACCTGCGACTTCACCCTCACGCGCTCCCTCCTCCCCACTCATAAGAAGAACACGCGCCTATGGTCCACGCGACACTGGGTTAACACGCTTCAATCCTTCACTCAACTCTTCTCCCCTCTCCGCGATCTCGGTCTCCTCCGCAACCACTCCAAGGTCCTCTGCCTCTCCGCCGGCGCCGGCCATGAGGTCATGTCTATTTCCAATCTCGGCGTCGAGGATGTTACCGGCGTTGAGTTGATTGAATCGCCGCCTCTTGTCAGCCGCGCCGATCCGCATAACCTGCCGTTCTTCACTGGCGCGTTTGATTTCGCGTTCACTGCTCATTTCGACGACGCGCTGTTTCCGTCGCGCTTCGCGTCGGAAATGGAACGGATGGTGAGGCCTGGTGGCGCGTGTTTGGTGCTTGTGGAGGAGTGTGGGTTTGGAGAAGTGAACGATGTTGTAAGTTTGTTTAGGAATTCAAGGTTGTTTGAGTCTCGTAATGTTAGTTTGAGTGGAATGAGAATGACTAGTATTCTTTTAAGAACTATTAATTCTCCTCCATCCTCTTAATTGATGCCTTACATTTTCCATTTGTATGATTCTTTTTTATGTATGTAATCTTGTATATTTGATTCCTTGTGTTTCTAACTATATAATATATGTTATAGGTGTTAATGGTTTAAAGTAAAACCATGCAAGGGATACAATTTTTGTAACATTTTTATTGGCTTTTGGTACGCAACATTATGTGGCAGAAAAGTTCTGTTATTTGAGTTGAACTTATGTCTTGAATAGAACTTGATCTAGATTGGTTGTTATGTTTGTGTAGTATTATCCATGGATAATGAGTTTTTTTTATTTTAGAGCCTGAAGGGTGTTTCTTGATATGAGAATTATATAGTTTAGTCTAGAAGAATCTTAGGTATCTGCAACTTAGAAACCTAGAATTATTTTAGTTGTTCACGAGGAGGTAGGATAGATGGAATGATTAGAATGGCTAGAAACAACTTAACCCTAAAAGGTAGCTCATAGGGTGAGGGTTGTCTAAGTCCTATAAACAATGGATCGACCATATTCCGATTCGACGTGCGACTTATCTTAATACGCCCCCTCTCACTCAGGATTGGACATGTGCGACTTATCTTAATACGCCCCCTCTCGCCCAGGAGAGTCAAACTCTGATACCATATCAGAATGATTAAACCTAACTTAACCCAAAAAGCTAGCTCATAGGAATTTTGTAAAGCCTTATAACCAATGAATAAACCATATTCTCATCCTGCCTGGAACATATCTTAACGGAATTTTGTAAAATATGGGCCAACTTGTGCGATCAACTACTGAGAACTATATCACTATTTATATCTGAAATTGTTTTAGTGCATTAACTTTTACATAGCAGTTATAAGAATGATAATTCTATTCACTTAGGATTTTTCCTTATCATTTTTTCTTGTCAAGTTGTACCCTGTATGCATTAGAGAACTACACTTACATAAAAAAAAATTCATATACTGTTGTTGCTCTGCCTTTTTATGTCATCCTTCAATAGTTGTAGCATAGGTTGGTGCATCATACCTGATCTAATGTTCTACACATTTGGACACTTAATGAATTGTCCTTATCCCACAACTGGCTAATGAGATGCATTAAAGTTTTTTACACAATTTGAGTTATGAACCTCTGGTGTGACCTTGTTGGCTTCGGTGAGTGATAGATTCTTTTAGTTGATAGTTTTTTTTTCACTTTTTTTGTTTTGGTAATTACTAAGGCATCAGAAGAAGAAGAAACCTTCCATGTGATGCTTTATTCAATGTTTTAAATTACGTGGACAAAAGAAGAAGAGGTCACCACACAACTATGAATCCACATCTCAGAAGAAGAAACCTTCCATGTGATGCAAACTTCCTTATTTTCCTCGTAAATTCCTTACAAAAGCACTATTGTTGTTGAGGAGTTTTGCCTCTCATGATGCTTTATTCAATGTTTTAAATTGTATTCGACAATTACAATTGCAGTCAAAATATTGTGGTTTCGGGAGTCCTCAACGACATCACGACCACAATTGTGAAGTGTTATAGTCTTCCATTTTTAAGGTCATTGGATAACCAAATAAATATCTTGATGCCATTTTAATAATGTACTTGCTTTATAGAGTTTGAACTAGTTTGGTTGAATTCAGAAATAAAACTGCATTGGTTCTTATATTTTAGGAATTTGAACATAATCTGTTACTCCTGCTATCTTCACTCCCCTGTCTTTTACCATCCTCTGGATTTCTTGTTGCTGAACTGAAGGTAAAACAACACTAAGCATTGTGAGAATGACCATGGTTGATGCTTAAGGGTCGTGGGTGGTGATGGTAGTCGCGATTGGATTGGGAGTAAATGACATAGAAGTTACAGAGACAAACAAAATGGATTGTGGTTGGTGCTTAGAGATAAGGAAGTTGAAGAGAAGATGGGGCCATGGTCTTGTATTCAAGACGAATGAAGTTAGATGGAAAGGGTTTGGGGGTGTGAGGAGTAAAAAATAAGTGAAATTATTAAGTTTAAACACAATTCATTAAAATAATAACGGTAACTTTTGTCCAATTGTTTTTACTTCATAAAGAAGTCCAACAAAAAGTTCTTGCTGAGTTTAACAACAAAAAATAAAAAAGTCATCTTTGGTTAACAAATTCATTTATTTCAGTTAAGGGGTGAGGGAAAAAAAGCACAGGGAGTGAGAACCAGCATCATCCACAATTAGAAGCAATCCAGCAATTTAAAGAACCTATTATATTTACATTATAATTCCCATAGAAACCTCATACAAGAAATGGAACAAAAACAAAAGTAGCATCAATGGAATTAAAGAACCCTTACTCATTGAACTATTTCAGGACCAAGCATCTCCAGCACTGACCTCGGCGTGCTCGTAGGTGGAACTGCCTGAGAGGGTGGCGGCGGCGGAGGAGGAGATTGAAGAAACGGCGGAGGAGGAGATTGAAGAAACGGCGGTGGAGGTGGAGGAGGAAACGGATTAGAGTCAGTAGGAGGAGGTGGAGTAAGATTCATTAGTGGAGGTTCTGGTGGGGTCACTGGGTTGGGTTGTGTTGGAGTAAGAGGAGGAGGATAAATGATGTTGTTGCAGGTGGAAACGGAGCAATCGATGGTGGAGTAGTGGTGACGGCGTCGTAGGAGGCTAAACCCCAAGACGACGGCAAGAATGAGGAGAACGGTAACAATGAAAATGAAGATCTTTGTTGCTTTACCAACGTAACACATTTTCTGAAATGGGTAAGTTAATTAATCCAGTTTCAGGTACTGGTGAGGGGATATGGGTTTTGTTCGTCTTTTTCTTATTCAGTTTCTGTTTTGCTTCTAACGGTCAATTGTGAATACTGGTTGGCGCTTATTTGTCCTAAAACGGTGTCCCAACCTATCACAGCTAATAATATTGTGTCATGTCATTTAAAAAATCAACATCATTATTTACTAAAAAATATATTTATTCATGTGACTTTTCATTTACATTCTCTTTTTGGCTAAGACAGGATTGGTGATCCCCTTCCCACAGTAAACATGTCACTTTGCAGTTTGCAGTATTGCTACCTGGACCAACATAACATATGAGAGAACACAAGGAATTTATATCCTCATTTTTATTTTAACTACCAGATGTCTATCTAAAAAAAATGTAAAGTTGACATTGTTAATATAAATTCAAATCACAATGCACAAACCTCCAATGAGAAAATAGGATGTAAAGTTTTTTGAATATTTTGGGCACATCATAAATGAAAACATTCTCAATTACTGAAGATCCGAATATAATCATGTCCGAATAAGTGAAGGGTGATTAAAGAATAAATAAGTTTAAGATATGAATAAGTAGCTAGTTAGTTACATTTGTAATGCTAATATTTATTTAGTGAACTATTTTATTGTGCACTTCAATCAATGATGAACAGTCTCAACTGATGAAATATCTGACATCATGGCATTTTATCAAACATCAACCTCGCAATTCCCATGTGTTTACAAAGCGTGAATTTTCCTGCATATCATAAAAGGATGAGAGGTCACCACATGCCTTAAGAATAAAAGGGTATATGAAATTATTATGTTAGTGTTAACATTCAACATTTCACAGTTCAAAAGAAGAGATTTAGATTTGTAGTGAGTTGGGAAGGTTTATTGTAAATGTAACAAAAATGATAAAATGTGGAGATGCGGGGTATCGATCCCCGTACCTCTCGCATGCTAAGCGAGCGCTCTACCATCTGAGCTACATCCCCAACTTGTTCAACTATTTATGAATAATATATCCATCGCTTCTATTTTATCACTTTTGTTTCTTGCTTTCTGCACTCAATTGAACTAGATTATTTTGCACATTAAAGTTTTCATACTGTTGTTCCAGTAGGTACTCATATCTCTCATACGAGAATATATATATATATATGTTGGATCTTTTACTGTGTTACCGTTACTAAACTTTTCAACTTTTGAAGGCACAAACTCCACTTGAATTTTTTTGAGGATCAAAGTAGTTATTTACTCAAAATATTATTGGGTCATTGTATTTTCCAAAGCTAGTTCAATTGTGGATACATTACTTTTCATTCAATATTGGTGAAGTTGTTATTATATTTTTATTGCTATGATCATCACTTCTGCTTCATGACAGTTTGGTGCTCTTCCTTCTTGTGCACTGTATGAA
Source organism: Lupinus albus (assembly GCA_009771035.1). Classification (NCBI taxonomy): domain Eukaryota; kingdom Viridiplantae; phylum Streptophyta; class Magnoliopsida; order Fabales; family Fabaceae; genus Lupinus; species Lupinus albus. The sequence goes on from CM020017.1 coordinate 15,590,498, forward strand.
ATAGATGTTCTCTTCACTATGTAGAAAATATCTATTCACAATCAGCAAAATCAGACTAATTTGACCTAAAATGCTAACATGCAAACTGCTAAAGAACATTCTTGAGAGAATCACACACGGAAACCATAGGGAAGAGACTAGTATAGGAGGTTCGGGAATCGAGACAACAACCAGTGAGAAAACCTCAGATTTAGAAGAAGAAAGTTTGAATATGTTTGTACTTTTGAATTTAGTTCATTATTATTATTTGTTTAGGCACATGCTGAGTTTAGTATGTTATTCAAAGCGATGAGTGACAAAAAAGTGAATCCAAAACTAAGAGATTAAACATATTGATTTTGGAGCTCCTTGAGTCCACGAAGGAAGAAGTGTAGGTTCCAGACATCGAAGTGACCTACGCGTGTGAGTTGGGGCTTTTCCCTTCTCTTAAATAGAACTGAAAATGGTATCTTCAGTTCTGGGTTTGTTTGCTTTCAATACTTGGTCTATCATTCACCGACTTTGTTTTCTTAGTTGAACTTAGTGTGGTAGGGCTCAATGGAGATCACATGTCCCAAAAATAGTGTCCCATTGTATCCCAAGCCAGTAAAAAAATGTCACGTAATTAATATAAAAATTAAAAAAAATAGAAAATTACTTTTTTTACATTATAGTCAAACACCAGCAACATACGTCAAACACCACCACCAATATCAAACTCCAATCACAATTATCTCCCAACACCCATAAAAAAGCCAACATCAGGAAAGACTAATTGACAAACCTTTTTTCATATTAGATGAGAGTAAGAGAATGGCCTACAAGCACATAAATTATAAATAAAACGTGAAAAAGTATAGAGAAGAATGATGGTTTGGAATAAATAATTACAGACTACCCACGCAAAAAGAGGTAGGCAGTAGTTGAGAATGATGCAAAATTTCAGGGGTCCCACATGGCGTGGTATACAGCAGGTCTTTGTTTCAACCAATGAACCATCTCCCTGTCCAGCGGAGACTTATTTATTACAGCGTCTAACATTGGGCTGCCAATAATATTCGGACAATTTTTGAATGACCATATCTGGTCCTTGGGCCAAGGTCTCTGTGGCTGCTTCTCCTGGTTTATTAACAAAGCCGCAGCAGATATCGTTATACTTGCAACTTACAACACTAGAAATCATAGAAATATAAGAACTTCACAAATACACAACAAAAACTAACCATTCTTGCCAGCATGGATTTGACCGTCCTCGGGCCATAAACACGCTGCCGTGATGGCTTCTGAGCCTTGGCATAAAAGGAACCAATGTCTGGTAATGATAAGCAGCCCCTGTTGATTCTAGCCAAGGTACAATCTGGCTCCACATTACTCTGATTATGCCAGAAAATCAGCTGGCCGAAACAATAATGTTTACCATATACCTTCCGATACTCCTGAAATCCTGCTCCTAACTTGTCGGCACACTTGGGACCTAAGTCAAGTGGACTAATATAGACAGGCGGTGAAGTTACAGTTTTATAATCCTGCGCGAAGAAACGTTAACTGTTTTTTGGATTGCAAAATAGATTAAAAATGAGTAGAGAAGTGTTTTTTACAACTACAAGGCTTCAAGGCATTCACAGTAGAAGAACATACCCGTATTCTAAAGAAGTACTTAGTATAAGCATAAAAATGAATTAAGTCAGCAGCTGCATCATGCCGGCATTTGTATGTACAGGGAAGATTTCGGACCTCATCCCTCAACCTTCAGAAAGGGGAGAGAAACATAATGTGAAGACTACAGATTGCAAGTTTGACCAGGTTTAAATACACAAACAAAATAGAAGTGAGGCACTTACCATAACAGAGATCTTTTAACCTCTTTTGGAATATCTCCAGAACTAGAAGGATCATGAGCATTAATTTTGAACTTCAGATCATTCAAGGTAGACTCTTCCACATGAGGAGCCAGACACTGAAGAAGCTCTCCAACAAATGAATCATCCCCTTTCCAGAGAAAGGAAACAACTGCTTCAGGACTGAGCTTCTCAAGAGGAGGTGGAGCTTTCCATGGATCACCAAAAGTACATCTCATGACATACCTTACCTGCAATACAACTCAATGATTAACATCATCCTCAAACAACAGAAAAGTTTACTGAAAAATTACAGCTCTAAAATGAGATCTGAATGAACAGAGTGCAATTGACACCATCCATTTCAAATTATCATCTATAAACTGTTATGCCATGCAGCTTTCTATCTTAAAGAGCATCAGCCTGGAAGTTCTTGTTTACAATAATCCTTAAAAACAATTGGCCTTCGGCATTTCATTTAAAATAGAATAATGAACTGGTAAATACAGAGCAAAGGAGGAAGGCACAATCACCTTATCAAGAGTGACAGCAAGATTCTGTAGCCTCTGGTTGTATACACCCTCAGCCTGAGTCATACAAAAGAAGGATGGAGGACACACATGTTATTAAACTTGTCTAGTCATCATAGGATAATAGAGCACTAGAGAAAAAGAGAGCGCACCTGGACTTCTGCATCACTCTTCTCCACTTCAAGGCATATATCTGAAAAATATTTTCTTTTTTCTTCCAGATTATGCTTCAGAATTTCCTCGGGAAGTTTAGTTCTTTCCAAATTGATAAACCTCACCTTCACCAGGAAACAAGTATCAGGAAAAATAATTAAACAACAGCACTGAAAAACAATGATAAAAACAGGATAAGCAAACATACAATCTGAGCTGTGTATGCAACAAGCCAATCTGGTAGGCCTCCAAGCAAACAACTGCCTAAACCAGCCCTTCCAAGTTCATTATAATCCTCTTCAGAAACAGAGTTTAATTCACAGGCTTGTAGCATCAAATAATGACGGTCAAGAATTCCATGCAACTCCTTCAGTACCTGAGAAGACAGACAGCATACTCCAGTCAACAGCTAAAGTGACCAAACAATTTAAATTATAATAGGAATGATTATTTCACCTACAAGAACAATCCAAGGTCCGCGTTTCAGGTTATACCATTCTATTGATTATAATATACTAATACAGATTTTATGTTTTTTCATTAATAGGTAGGTAGACTGCAGCTAGTATCATTCAATGGCGACGGATGAGTTTCTAACAAGTGTCCAACACCAGTACCAAGACTATTCTCACATTTACCATGTACTCACTTGATTTTCTCATTTTATTCTTTTCTAAATTCCTAAAAGTTAAATATTTATCAAGTCCAAACCTTTTCAAAAGCACCTTCACCAGTCAGATTCAGATAGCTCCCACGGCAAACTTGGCTTCCACACAAACAAACCGATGCTTCATATTCCTCCTTGCTCTACATTGAGATAAACAAGTATTCATAAGAGAGATATACAGAAGATAGATTATTCCTTCAGAATATAAAAGGTTGACAGGCAACAGGACTAACCTCTGTAACGGAATTGTAATCAAAAGTGATCTCCTCACCATGTTGAATTTTACGAACACTATAAATACCAATTTGATAATGACCATCAACAGCAGTAACTCTGGGAAAAAAGGCAATTGCTAATTACCAAAATGATACCTCAAATAAAAAATGTAAAAAGAACTGTACCCTAATATTATAGTCATCAGTTAACTAAGAAACACTCCAAAGGCATTATTATTTATTAGGGACAAAATACAGATGTAATAAGATTATGCAGTCGGTTAAACCTCAGACTCATTGTCTAAATCTAGAACGAGGTTACATATAACAATATAGACACTCTGATGAGGTAAGAGTATGAAATATAGTATAGGGAAGGAGACTACGGGATTTCAGCAAGAGGGAAGAGTGATTTCAGGAAGAGGATGGGGGCACTGAGGAGGAGGAATTCCAAGGAAGAAAGAATGAGTGGTTTAAAAAACATTTTTTGTTTCGGTTAAGTTTGATATTGGTTTTTTTTACTTCAACGGGAAGTAGCTAGACTAAGTTTAAAAATCCACTTTGCACCTTGAAAATACGAATTATAAAATGTTAGATTTTTTTTTACTTTAGATCATAGATTTTAGAAAATTAGTATCTACATTAAGGCATCAACATATCAGATACAATATAGTCATACCTGTATTCCATGCAAAGATCCAACTAACTACAAAAAAGTTGTTTCATAAAGCAACCTATGAAGTTTTATTTATACTGAAGGAACAAGGGCCATTTAGTTAAAATAACATTAGTGACCTCATTTATAACCGAATGTTCATAACCTTAATATATCTTGGCTCCTTTTCAAGAAAATAAATTGAAGCTGTTAAATGTCTTGTGGGCTTGTGGCTATTCTGCAGTACAATTTTCTCCACCAAAATAAAAAACATGGAGCCATGGTATCTTGAAGGCAACAGACGAAAAATGAAGGAAGTGACAACTTAGTATTTCGATTTCCAAATCCAACAAAGGCATCTAATTCTTAGTATCAAAATAACATTACCTTAACATATATTATAAATTTCAAAAAAAGGACAACCTAATAAAATACTAAAATTTATTTATATAAAAACTTTATTTGGTCGTAAAAATTCACAACTTTGTTTACAGTGTTCTTAAGTCATAGGCAGATCATATGGGGAGTTAAACAAGTACAGTACAATTTATTAGGATAAAACCTCTCTATAGTAATCATTATCTCTAAAGTGAGCAATTAAAGATGTATCCACCATTAAGTTTTAGTGGGTTAAGATCATAACACACTTTAGGCTAAATGATACGTAGATACACCCTTATTGCTAATTTAGGGATAAAAATCACGTTAGAAGAGCTCTTTCCATTTTTGAAGTAAGTCAGAGGTGGACCACAATTGACAAAAACTCTGTTTTAAGCGCCATGCTTCATCCACATAATGGAAATGGGCGATGGAAACAATCATATAATGTGAACAACAAAAATGACCCTGATTGCAGTTGGTAAATGAGTGCAGATAATCTTTAAGCATATGTGGCTCCCCAAAAATGCAAGCAATGCATGAGATAACAAACAAATAGTTCTACACAAAACAGAACCAACAGCTTGACAAGTCAGCAAAAGAAATATATTTAGAAAAACTAAGAAGGCAAAACAATTTACTTTGCTTCACAATTAGGTTGGCATGAATGACATATTCGACTGGCATAGTTAGCCTTATGCATGGCATCAACAACAACTAAGTCGTACCCACCAGCATCACCCTGTCATGTAAATTGTGAGATTAGATAAGGACAGAAGTTGAGAGCTGGAAGAACTATATCAAGTAATAAAAATTTCTTCTCTGAAGCAACGGCACCTTTGGCCTCTCGAGGTAGATATTATAGAACTCTGGTGTAGGATCTTTATGATTTTTCTGTAGAGATCGAATCCCGTCTTGTTTCTCAAACCACTTCCACACAGGATACACCTGACAAAAACAATTTCAATAGAATGTAATAACAACAATGCCTGGTTATCACAACATCATACAGGTATGTGATGCTACAGACTAACTTTACAAATAAGATAGCCCCATGTCTCACATATTGTCCAAGACACACGATACAGGGGAACTACAAATGAAAATGATAAAAAATGACATACATTAAGTAAATCAAAATAATTTTAAGAGTACAAATGTTTATAGGCAAAGACCACTAAATTAATCATTGCATACTAAATATGTTAAATTCAAATATCAAACACAGGAATGTCTAGGTTTCTAGGAATAGTCAATAGATCACAAATAGTTCCATCATGTTGGAGAAGCAATTATCTACTCTCTCGTAGAAATCTTATTGCATAGATATTTGACAATGCATTGGAAACCGGCCAGTAAAACCAATGTAGAAGCAAACAGGTATAGTTTGACATTGAAAAATCCAAGAAGGTGCACAGGCAAAATTCCAACATATAATCAGGTCATACCTCTCCCAGAAACTCCACAACAAAATCATCTTCTCCAAAGCCTTCTTCCTTGTCGCATACAACACCAAGCCCCTGCATGATCCAGATTGAAGAGTTACAGAACAGAGAAAAATGACAGATCAAAAGTAGGGAACAAACTGAGAAGATAACACCTTGAATACTGACAACCAGTGGGTGATAAATAATAAATTGTAGTTATAATGTTATATAAAAAAGAGCAGATACCTTTCTATAAGCAACATATTTGTCATCGGGACGATTGTCTATCGCTTTTAGGATACCTTGACACATTCTCACCATCCTTGCATCACCGTCCTCCTCAGCATGCCTTACAATTTCTTCAATAACAGGCTGCAAAGGGTAGCTCATTGGAGTGAGCCCAGTTCCATTAAAATACCTAGCTTTCTTATTTAATGTTCGAAGGAGCAAGCCATCAATAAACAAATGCTTCTCTTCTAGAGACCAATCTAACTCCTCGGGCATAGAATCAAGTAAAAGATTGTGTGTATAGGGATCAATTCCATAAACTTCTTGCTCAATAACCTCATTTCCAAGCTGCTTTCTAGGTTTGTAATCCTTCACTTCAGGCAGCTCCATATCAGACTCCTCCTCAGGGCCACTCTTTTGGGCACTCAACTTCTCTGCATAGTCATCTGGCAATGAAACCTGCATCTTCCTTCGCACATCCTCCTCATCAGCTACAATGATATATTGATCAACGACATCATATTTCCGAGTAACAGGAGGAACCATACTTGCTTTTGTCATGCGGGCTCCCCATTCGCGATCATCAGTAATGAACAATCCATTATCAGGTGTAAAGCATCCATCCCCTCTTGACTCCCTAAAACGACTTTCTGAATGGGCTTCTTGGTCACTTTCAATACCAGAGGTTGTAGTATCACCATCACTCTTGCCATCTTCAGAAGACCTATAAAGGTCATCAGATGTCTCACTCTCTGAGTTCATAGATTTCTTATTCAACTTTGATAAACGCCTCCTGTTTTCTCGGTCATAGGCATACTCTCCTTTATCCAAAACACTATGCTTTCCATTATTCTTATACTTCCTCTCTGTTAGCAATCTATTATTCTTATACTTAGAGGAATTCCCCCATAACTTCAACAGTGCATCTCTGTCACTCACATATTTAGAACTCTCCTCCAACCTTTTTGCAAGCTGAATAAATAATGCAATAATATGATTCATATCACTGGCAGCACTTCCATTTTTGGCTCTGTAATCAAAATAAGAGTATTAAACATTAATAATTAAATAAACAAGGGAAGCAAAAAAGCAAGTCAAGGTGTCAGATGAAACAATCACATTTTACATGACCCAAGACAAACAGAACCAACCTATGACATCATAAATTTGAAGGAAATGTCAGGATCCAAAAGATGAAAGATATTATGATCGCAAAGCAGTAGCTAACAATCAAACAGACAAACCTCCAAGACTAGAAAAAATCATAGTCTCAGGTAACTCTGTTTAATAGAATGATTTAACTTTGACCAAGGAACATAGCGCTTGGTCACACCTCACAAGTAACATAAAAAAAACATCAACAACCACAGCAGCAGCAGCAATAGCCACAGCATCTTAAAAAATGACAATCCAGAGCTAAATCCTTAAGAAAAAGGGAAAACTGAAACTTACTTTATTGCATCACAGCACATTCTACTGATGTCCTCCATGACAGAGCTAAATCCATGCCCACTGTAATAGCCAGTTTTCATTTTAGTCTCAATTTCTGCAACCTGTATGCAAATAGTAAAACATGACAAATAACAAAAGGCATCTCTGTCATAGTGACTTGAAAAGCATTTACTTCAGTACCTTTGGCACAAAAAAATCACATGAGTTTGCCTTCATAATTTCTCTCAGTCTCGAAGCAAGAAATTCTTCCATCCTTTTGTAACCACTTTCAGATTTCTTAATTGACCATCGTCTTGTACGAGCATCCCGAGGCAGAATAGATGAGAAGCTTCTAGCATCATATAATTTTGACCGCTTGTACAAGTTTCGTCGGAATAACTGATTTGCTGTGTCTCTCTTATCCACACTATCAAAATAATCCTTCAGATCACAAAAATCATCCCTAATACCTAAACTACTAGCCTTACAAACAAATGAATTTTGCTCATTAGTCTGCTTAAGGCTTCTGATTTTATATGACTCCTCTGCAGTTTTGGTTATACGTGAACTTTGGCTCTTGATCCATTTAATATTGGTAAATTTAGGAGTCAACTCTCCAAACTGGCTGCACCCTCTGATATCTATTGAAGATAAAGCCGGAAATGAAAGAAGAATTTTCCAAAGCATGTCAGCACTAATATTGGTGCAACCTGTTAGAAATAAAGATTTGATTTTGTCCTTCTCATAAGAACTCTGCAAGCAAATAATCAAATTAGACGTGAAAGACTCGTTAATATTTCTAAAAAAGATAAATGCAAATCATATACAAACCTACCATTATGCTCCACATTATGGAATCAATGCAAGAATGACCCAAAGATGACAAATTGACCTGTCTCGAGGCTTCTTTGTAAAACCTTACAGAAGCTCTCCAATGCTTGCAAGTCATTGATGCAAAGACAAGGGACTTCAAATCCGATCTCAAAAAGTGGAAGACTCGTGCCAGCATATGGCCATCCAAAAAGCCCCAGCTTTGTACCTCGGAATCATTAATTACACTTTCTTCTCCAGAGAAAGTAGCATCACCACATAGATCCTCAAAACTGAACTCGTCCTTCTCAATAGTCAGGCTGCTATCTTCAAATGCACTGTCTTCACTATCATCAACCAGCATCCGCACTCTTTTTGAAGCATTTGTGTTACCTTCTGAAATGTAGACGCCCCAACACATGCAGACACACCGAGAAAAAAAATTAATGAATTACTTTTTTATAATGGAAGAAATATTATTAGATGAGAAGAGAAAAGTACAAAGGAAGCAGATAATGCATCCTCACAAAAAAACAGACATGAACAACTAAACCTAAGGGACATTGCTATGCAACAAAGCATGTCACTCCCTCTGCATGTCTGACAAAAAACACTAGAAAACCCATAGGCGGAGCACCAAAGGGATGCCAAAAGAAAAACCCTATCCCAAATGTAATCTAGAGAAAAAAAGGATGTGCATTACGTAATACTGTGCATAAAAAGAAAGCTTAATATTGATTAGAGGAGCAAAGTAACTAACCAATGAGCTCAACTTATAGCCCTATACAAGTCAAGCAAATACATAAGGTTGAAAGGTTATAATTAGCCCCACCTTCACCAATACAAAAAAGTTTATAGGGCATACAATATAAGCAAAGCAAAAGCAACATACATACACCAGCATGGGCGAGAAGTCGACTAGAAGATTCTCAACACAGATCATATGGACATGCATACATGATGCAAAGAACAGGAAACATCCAGAACTCGGTCAAACACAGTCAAAATTTATCACCATAGCACTAACTAGATCTCGCTAGTCACAGATTCAGAGTAGAACAAGGTCACATGGATAGGATTAAGATTATTTGTATTGGTACAGTTACAAATAAGAGGTACAAAAATTTCTAAAAATTAAGATACAGGAATCAGACGATATGTGATGTAAAATATAAAACTAAAAATAAACAATGAAGTGATTAGATTATAAAGATAAACACAGATTCCAAAATGTTTTTAAGCCCAAGTTTTCAACAAAGATCCAAAACTATACAATAAGCAAGATTGAAAAACTACCTAAAGAACACACAAAGCTTTGAAGGGGTGTAGTAGCAGTTTATTTCATTTAGTAGCAAACCAAACAACAAGGAAGCAAAAATTTGGCATTTTGCATGGTTGGTCGCGGGACACTATTTAACAGCAAAATATGAAACTGTACTGGACACACACTCAGTACGGTTATGGCAACCATTTAGGAGTACCCATGCATCATTATAGCTGGTGAGGAGAATGTGCAATCCAGATATATATAGAAGCAAACAAACTTGTCTATCAGAAAACAACTATCTTAAAAATTAAACAAAAAATAAAGGAAGAAACAAGATTGAGATATATAATACAGAGAGGAAAGGATAAATCCAAACAATGCACCTTTAAACTAAGTCAAGGTAAAAGAAAAACAATGTATAGCAGAGAAAGTATTTTAGCTGGTTGAAACATACACTGTGATAGCTGTAAATAATGATAATTTTTTTACCTGATTTCCAATGTTTCTCGACTTCTCTCTTTGGTTGTCTTGAATTGATCCAAGGATCTAAAACCTCATTTATAGCTGCAGCAAATTCCCGACTTTTGTATGATTTCATTATCAATTCATGTAGCTTTCCACGGGTATAACCAATAAACTGAGGGTGTAAGCTGTTAAATGTGTAAGGTTCACTGACTGAAACACCCTGGGTTTGCTTTGATGGATGCCCATAACATTCACCAGACACTGAACTGCTCATCCAATGGCTTCTGAGATTAACATCAGAAGTTTCTGCCGGAGAGGTAATAGAAACCCAGAGTTTATCACATTTCCTAAACACACTGCTAAACTTTTTGATGATACCCTGGTCTACTAAAAGCTGTAGCTCTGAAAAAGATGAAGGCCCTCTTTCACGCCCAGATCCATCAAGATAATACCAGTCACCCAAATGCAACTGTAAGTCATGGACAGTACAAAGATGGTCTTTAGGAACATTAATGAATTCCATGCTCCTGCAAGAACCATGAGAATCTTGATCATTAAAAGCTTTTGACTGAGAATCCTCTTCAGTGGAAGATTTCTTGCTGTCACTGGCTGAAGAGCATGGCCGACTTGACCTTGAATGATATCTAGCCTTGCCTTGGGTCTTCTGGCATAACTCAGAGACCAGTGATCCCTGGTCCTTGACTACACAAGCATTTAATCTGACAACTGAAAGAACATTTCCTTTCACTCCTCTAACAGAAGCAAATTTACTTTGAACTGGTCTGCTCACATCACTGCAATCAACCCTCTCATCAGTACAAAAAGCCCACAAAGGTAGATCGAGAGTCCTGCTGTAAGAAGGATAATATAAATCATCTTTTTCAGACCAGCGAGAATCTTCAAATCCAGACTTAGGCATTTGACATAATGGAAAGCAATCATTTAGGACAAGTTTCTTCTTGCAATATCTGTCTTGGGAATCATCAGTCCTCTTCCAGTCACCACCTTTGCATGCCCATGGAGCAGAAAACCAATCACCAGAGGCACCAAAGGTAAACTCAGTATCCTTGTCAGCAGACGACACACTTAACTGAGATTTGGATTCTCTTGATGCTGATCCAATTCTTGAATCACACTCTGTGGTCAGACATGTATCATGCCAAGGAAAACCTGGACACAGACAAGCGAAAACATATCATGGACTACATACCTCAACGTGCATATCCATTTGCTTTTTTGAACTCCAGATAAGGTGTAAACACCAACGCACAAACTAATTTTTGAACTCCACATAAAACTGACAAACTTATTTCCCATCAAAATGCATTTCCTTGTTAATAGAAATAAAAACGTCATATTTTTTTCACCAAACCTATTTTTATGTAAAATCAGTAACATGTTAGAAACAGCGCCATGCCACTTTCCAATTCCATTAGTCAAGGCAACACACTGATGGTGGAGAATTACTTAGTCCACATACACAAAAACCTCAATATTTGCCATGTATAACAACACCATTTGATGCTTCAAGGCAAAGGTAAAATTTGTAAATCAGTACATGGCACCTTTACATGAACAAATATAAACCAAGTATAAGCCATGAATTATTAGATTTGATAAATAAAAATAAATGAGAATGAACAAGCACTGGCCCGCAATTACATACCTTCATAGCCTCCCAATCCCTCCCCTTTTGCATATTCAAAATTAATTTGCAAAGCTTCTGCAAGACAATAAAATAAACAAGTTTGGAAATATAAGAAATTGCACCAATCAACTAAATAAGGAGATAATCGAGGATTGACATAAAAAACTAAGTTTCCATTAATTTTCTTAAAGGAAATCCACATGAATATAATTGACAGGAAAAAAACTCAAAAGGAAGAAAAAAAACCTTTTATTATGACAAGCTCCCTTCCAGGCATGACGTCATAACCCTCCAACAGAAACCCAACCCTTTCATCGATGTGGAGGTCCTCCGAGAGTTCAGATCCAAGCACACTATTATCTGGGCATGCCATCGGCCGCAGCAAAGGGGCTGGTGTTTCCTGATAATTCTCAGGGCCGGATTGAATATCTCCAGTATCTGCCAAAAGAATACCAGGAGCTTCTGGAGGGTTTATCAGCTGGGTTATGCTGTCTGACACAATTGATTGAAAACTCTGAGCTGCAAATGGAGACGCTGCATTTTCAACAGTTAACCACCTGTCACTATCTAAGTGCTTAATAAAGTGATCTGCCATTAGTACCCCCTGATCAGCAAGGGCCTTTATATCAGATAACTTCGAAGGTCCCTGTTCCACGCCATCATAATCAAGATAAAACCATTTCCCTGATGATGAATCCACCACCACAGGGATGTGTGGAGGGGTATCACATATGTCCATATCTTCTTCCATGGAAGGAATCTCCTCAGGAGATGGCTCCAATAAAGGAGAGAATTTGCAGCTTACAGTCGGACTGCAGGATGACTGTTCCTTTTCAGGTTCACTGCAGACATCTATATCAATAGACCCAGTGGTATCATGCAAATTCATTTCACCTTGAGATTCTATAAATGAATGATTTGACTCATTTTTTACGTGTTTATCTTCGTGATCTTTATAAGTATATTGTGAGTTCTGCTTTTCACTTGATAAGGCTTTACCACCTGTTTCTCGGTGAACATTTTGCCTAGTTCGATCTTTTTGCTTATTTCGATCAAGTGAGGATCGCTCTACTAAATTTCGACTTCGGTCCCTGCGATCATGATATTGACCTCTATCTCGTGGGGACTGTTCAGTGTGAGCAGGAATTCTCAATTTATGCTCATGGTGACGACTTTTATCCCAATTCCTATCACATGGGGATCTCTCACATCCATGTGGGGATTTCTCATGTTTATAAGGAGAACTGTCGCGGCCATTGGATGATCGCCGCACTGGAGTGGGATCTCTAGGACCATAATATCTGGACCGGTGAAATGGGGATCGCTCCGAATGACCAGGGCTCCGTCCATGTCTGTCATGACTTGATCTGGCAGACACACAAGAATCACGATGCCTAGAAGAATACTTGTCTGCTGATAATTTTGAAGAACTATTTCCATAATATGTCTCCACAGAGAGCCAAGAATAATGCTCTGAATAAAGATTGTGTGAACTATCATCAGAAAGCCTTCTACTTTTTAAACCAGCATAATCTCCATACAGCTTGCGGTCAAAGATGTCTGAATCATTAACATGCCTCTTCAACCGACTTCCTGACGAATATTCCCATGTATAGTTCCTACCATTGCTGTGTTCAATTTTCTCACCATCCACAATCTTTGAACTAACCCTTACATTTCTCTCCGGTCCACTCTCCCACCTGAGACCACTTCTAGAATGCTGGTTGCCACTTCTATTCAATTCTTTCTTTCTAAAATAATCATCACCACCCGTGTATCTCTCATTAGAGGGTGTTCTTTCACTTTTCCACCCTTTGTTCCTCTGGGTTCTATTGTAACCGAAATCATCCTTCCCCATGTCTCCATCCCTATACCACCTGTCCGGAATAAACTCTCCTTTCTCGAAGTCATCCTTCTTTCCATTTCCACCTCTCCATAACCCATACTCTCTTTTCTCGGCTTCTCCTTTCCTACCTCCCTTCTCAGCAACCATCACCCCTTTCTGCCACCTCTTACTAACAATGTCCCCATTCTCGATTTCACCTCTCTGCAATCGCGGTGGCGGCAGCTTCTCCTTTGCATACTCTCCGTTCTCAGATTCACCTCTCGGCGGTGGTGGCTGTGGATTATGTGCAGACACTCCATTTTCAAGCTCAGTCTTTGGCCACTTCAAGGTCCCCAATTCACCTTCCTCAGCTTCTTCCTTCTGCACCTTCTCCCCATATACTGCACTACTTCTCAGTCCATTCACCTTCTTCTTCGGCACAACCACTATCTTTTTAACCTTTACCTTTACCACTCTCACTTTCTTCTTCTTTTTGCCATCAACCTTTACCAACTTGGAATCGAACCCATCCCCATTCTCCGTAACATGTTGTTGTTGTTGTTGCTGCTGAGGCATGCATGACATGCCTCCATCGCCCATGGAAAAGTATCACCGCAAAATAGAAACCTTGAAACCCTAATCCTCTACTACACCAGGACTATCGATGCTCATGCTGCATATGCTTCACGAATCTCTCAATCCAAAAGCTCCAATTCAAAATCGTAATCCATAAATTCAAAAACAAAATAAGAAGCAATAGAAATGTGGGATTTTATGGAAAGAAGAGTGACCTCGAAGAAGAGGAGAAATATGTTAACGAGAAAATGAAAAAGAATGATGAAGAAGATCGAATGAAGAGGGGATCGAAGACAAATAGTGAGTTGTATACAAGGTTTGACGACGATTTTGAATCTTGCTCTTCTTTCTCTCTCTGTAACTGCATATAAATATATCTTCGCGTTTTTTTTCTTTCACTTCTAGTTGTTAGATATTACATACAATTAGTTTATAAGGGCCAAATTAGGCTATTAGTTATGATCTCCATGAATAAATCAGTATTAGAATTTAAATTATATACTGCAAGTTGCACATTCCACGAGCTAGGAGCTTTTGCATTGATGAGGGATAAATGTGTATATAAAAAAATATGGAAGGATTAAGATGGGGATATAAATCACTAGTAACTAGTTTAGAAAGATTGGGAGGATTTATAAGTGGTGAAGGCCAACATTATTTGATATACTTTAATCGACTTGCTAGTCCATACAAGTTTTTGTCTTGCAATCTTTTAATGCCCATTTCAAAGGCTATTTAAATACCTTACCAGGGATGTATCTACAAATTGTGAGACCTTGGGTAATATTTTAATGAGAACTTAGTCTAACACAAGCTATCAATTATGTTGGCAGGGGTTAAAATCAAAGGGAGAGAATGCACTGAACAATACCATGATTGCGAAATAGAAGGAAGAAGCCGAAACACAGCAACAAACGTAGGGATACTAAAAAATATAAAAGAGAAGTTAATTAAAATGACAATGTTGATTAATACAATTTATTTATATTACTATATTATTTGAGATTGAATGGTGATTAACAAATTAACTATGAATAAAAATTAAATGTATAAGATTTTCACGCTATCGATTCATATATATTAAATCAAAAAAAATATTATTTTCAGTTTTTTGTATTACTGATCTCTTCATCTATTAGATAATAAACTAATTTTTTTATGATATGTAATTAATCTTTAACATTTTGGTCATTCTAAAATCTAGTAAGATCTTATATCACTAGATCAATGTCTTGTTCGTCTTGAAAAAGTTAATTATTTTGAATTTGAAGATGAAGTAAGTCAATAATATTCACATTCTTTAATTGAGTGATGTATGTATCGTTTAAAAAATGAACTCCCCTAAATCAAGTTCTCAAGTAGGTGAAAAGAAGAATGACATCCCAATTGTTAAAAAATTGAAATTAATTACAATTTAATGAGGCACATAAATTCTAATAATAAAATAATTAGTTTACAGATTTTATATTACGATTGGTTTATTACTTATTTACTACAAATCAACACTTATAAATTGAACTCGTGGCCTCACATAAGCAATTTTCTAAATTCTTCTACTAATTAATTATTTTCCTTTTCGAGAAAATCTTTGAATCTTACATGAATAAAATATTAGCAGCATTATATTGAATAGTACTTTTATATCTTTGGTAGCTAAAGTATCTAATCATTCTCAATCCTAGTCATAAAAACTTGTAGCTTTATGTATGTGAATAATCCTGAATTCGAGATATTCAGAACTAGCGTGTCCATAGATACTTCGTATCTGCCGACCCACATTCTTATTTTATTGTATTAAGTATTCAATTTTTATATATTTTATTTTATAGAATTATAATGTTTTCTTATGTTAAAAAAAATAAATGTATATTTTTGTGTCATATTTTAGAAGTCTATCCTCATCTTGTCAAATCCTATAACAACTGATATGATAAAGTAAAACTTGACATTTTCTTCAACTCATACGTAAACAGAATGATTTGCCGGCATAACCCAATTCATTTCAACTGTCACTTAATCACCCCAACATACCGATAATACCCCTTCTGCAACTTATATATATTCGAAGCGCGTGCCATGAAAAAAGGTCTATATGGTAAATTTGGTCAATAACTTTATATATGGACAAACATTTTCAAAATATGATACGTCAATTAAAAATTTAAAAATTTATTATTTTTATATTTTACTTCATTAATATTAGTATGATATAAAATTTGAGATTATATATGGGAGAGAGATGGGTTGGGGCATGAAATCCACTAAGATATTGGAGTGTAGTATTTTAGGGTGCACAGATATAGAGACTTGCAATAAAGAAAATGGAATAAGAGAAGGGCCAAGCCAGCAATAAAGCTTGAGTTATAAGTTTTCATTATTTTTTGTATGACTTGTTGAAGAAAAAAATATCAAAATTATTCATAAATTATGTGGTTATTTATTTAAGAAACAAGTCATATTTTTGCAGGAATGTCAGAAAGAAAGAGGTTTGGTGGTGCCATATACCATACGCTATAATATTTACATTATGTTATAATACAATATACACAAACAAACTATATAACTATTTTTCTTTTCCTCTTTCTCATATATATATATATATATAAAAGTGTTGTGTACTCTCTCTGACTCATATCCCCTACACACATTTTATATGTTACTCTTCTGTCTTTATATGCATTGTTACTTCTCTTTCAGAGAACCCCATTTACTCAAACACCGTTTGACTAACACCACATTACTTGTGCTTGTGTCTTCTTTCTCTGTGTCTTCTTCTTAATCTCAGAATATGATATTTGTGTCTTGTGTCATCATATAACTCCTCCTCCTTCTGGTTTGTGGTGTGTTTTGGTTCTCTTTACATGTTTTCAAGTTATGGAACCTTGCTGCAATCTTGAAGTGGATGTAAATGGAGAAGAAACTTTCATGGTGGACAAGGTAAACCTTTCTTTCTCTTCTTTTTTGTTTGTTTCAGAACTATTTACATGCTTTATTGGACAATGATTTACTTTATCTCTTTCATGTTTTGCTTTCTTTGCCTTTACAGTAAATTCTTAATCTTTTTTTTGCCTTGAGTTTGTTTATAGGATATATACTATCTGAATATAATAGTCACAAGGTTTTTTTGTCTTATCAATGTCTTGGTTAATGGTTTCAGTTCATGCTAAATGTTACTACTCTTGAATTTAGAAATGACTATGGTCCAATGATTTAAACTTTCTAGCTTACCCTCAGTAACATTATGATTGTAGCTTTCTGTCTATCATTAATTTGCACCTACATAACAGTGTGGTGGGACAGCTTCTGATTTTCCATGCTACCCATACTTTCAATCACCATATTCACAAACCACAAGCACAGGATACCTTTTTTCATCTTTTTATATCAATTTTTATGCTGCTTGTAACACATTAAATGTTGCTGCTATGGTCTTCTGGGGCTTTAATGTTCTTTACCTTCATTTTGTTTGCTTGTTTTATTCACATCTCTAGAGAGGGGTCAAGGGTTACTTTTATTGGGAAATAAGTCACACATCGCCTACCTCATTATATCAGGATTCCATTCTGCATGATTAGCAGATGGAGATCCTCCATGCTCACTCATCATGTACAATTTATTGTCTTTAACGACCTCTATGTACCTGCTAATGACAATTTATTGCCTATTTTCCCATTTTCTGTCTTGTTCCTTTTCTTGTCAAGTGACTCTTGTTTTTTTGTGTAATTCTGTTATAGTATTTAACCAAACATTGATAGCTTCTTCTACAATAGAAAAATGCTCCTTTACCCAACATTAATGCCTGCTGGAGTTTCTCACATTTATGATTGTTCCAGGAGGATTGTGCATTTACATTTCTTCTTTTTATTAACAAACTAACTTGGGTTTTTAAATGTGTATTTTTACAGACAATTATTGCTCAGTACTCAAGAAAATTTGCTAAATTATTTGGAAAATCTAGTGGAGCCAGAGGGAAACTGAAAGTAATATTCAATGATTTTCCAGGAGGTGCAAAAGGTTTTGAGCATATGTTAAGATTCTGTTATAACAATGGAACAACTGATATAACTCCCTCCAATTTGTTACTCACACGTTGTGCTGCTGAATTCATGGAAATGAAGGAATCTGTGGCTGGTTTTTCTAACTTATTGGAACAAACAGAAAAATCACTTCAAGAGATTAACTTTTGGACATGGCCAGGCCTTTTGATTGCATTGAAGCAGTGCCAGAATTTATCATTAGCTGCAAATTCTTCTATTGTGCTAGAGAAATGCTTGGATGCCTTAGTGGGGAGGCTAGTGTTGGCAAGTGAAACAAGCCCTTGTCCATCAACTTGTTCTACTGATAGCTCTGGAATTCGATTTTCATGCGACTCTAAAAGTACTGAGAGTATAAAGACAAATTCCGCTCGTTTAACTTCGTGGTTTGAAGATCTTCTGTTTTTGAGTCCCTTGTTGGTTGCAATGTTGGTAAAGTCGATGGTTTTGCGTAAGTTAGACCATGTTGTCATTAG
Source organism: Lupinus albus (assembly GCA_009771035.1). Classification (NCBI taxonomy): domain Eukaryota; kingdom Viridiplantae; phylum Streptophyta; class Magnoliopsida; order Fabales; family Fabaceae; genus Lupinus; species Lupinus albus. Next base: position 15,609,100 of record CM020017.1, read on the forward strand.
CAGGTTTCTGCTCTATTATCAGAAGGCGAAGTTTTCCAATGCTACTACTGATGAGAAATGCAAGATTATAGAAATGGTCATTGATATGCATTACAACATGGATCATAATTATGTTTCTTGCAAGACTTTATTTGGGATTCTTCGGGTTACTTTGAATTTGAATATTAGTAAATGTAGCCGGAAAACATTGGAGAATATGATTGGTTCTCATTTGGATCAAGCAACCTTGGACAATTTGCTTGTTCCATCTCCCTATGGAATAAGCTACTTATATGATGTGAACCTTGTTCTGAGATTTTTGAAAGCATTCCTTCGCAGAGGAACTGGTGTAGTCGCTCCCATTCAGATGAGGAAAGTTGCTACCTTAATAGATTTGTATATAGCAGAAATAGCTCCTGATCCTTGCTTAAAAGCTTTCAAGTTCTTGGCTATTGCCACAGCACTTCCAGATTCTGCTAGAGACTCCTATGATGAGCTCTATCATGCAGTGAACATGTATCTAGAGGTACAGTAATTCTTTCCAAGTTTCATTTTATATTTGGAAGTCTTTAACTTTCATCATATGTGTTGAGAAGACCCGTAGATTTAAATAATTTGTTTATAGGCATGATTTACGATAAGCTATTATGGTATAATGTGATTCATTGTTCGACTCCACCTAGTAGGAAAATGTTTGATTGTTGCTGCTGCTCCTCTTAACTTTAGTCATATGGCTAATCACTTGATTGAGAAAGTGATTTAAATCTTTATATTCTATTCATTGGAAAAGCTAGTGTATGTGAACATAGTCTCAGAATTTAGCTTAAACCTCTTCAAAATTCAAATCTTTCACTAATTAATAGCCTCCTCAATAGTAGTGTAGTTGAACTGACTAAATTATGTTATAGGTACATGATCACTTGTCACAAGAAGAAAGGGTGAAGATTTGTTGCGGTTTAAATTACGAGAAGCTTTCACCTCAAGCTTGCCTACACCTTTCTCAGAACTCAAATTTTCCTTCAAAATCTGCAGTTCAGGCTCTCATCTCTCAGAAATCGAAGCTCGACAACTTACTCCGTGCTACTCCTAGTACAACTCCATTCAACAATTCGCCTTGCGGTTCAAGTGGTGCTGCTCAAAGAGGAAGGAAAGAAAAAATTAGTGAACAGGTTGTATTAAATGATGGAAACATTGATATTTCAGTTGATAATGAGAAACTCAGAGCACATTTGCAAGGAATGCAATGCAGGGTTACCGAACTCGAGAAAATCTGTCTGAAAATGCAATCTGAGATGGCAAAAATCACCAAATCAAAAGTATCAGGTTGTAGTAATGCAAGATCCTTGCCTAAACTCTGTTCATGACAGTTCTCTTTTCCTATTATAATCTTCATATTTGTACAGCATAGGAATTAATTCAAAGTTGACCCTCCAATTGTAAGTTAAAATATAACCTGCTAGATGATTTCACGTCAAGTTTCAACTAATAAAATCATGGTTTGTTAGCTTACCAAAATATGAAGACAACGTAGTTGTTAACAAAGTATAAAAGCAGTAACAAAAGAGGACCACATAGTTACTGTAATAACCAAACACCACTAAAGAATATTGGTATAGCAAAAGTATGGCAGTGTCAAAAACAGCACATGTATTTGTGGTTAATTATGCATAAAGGAGGGACTAAAGCCACTATTTCCTACGCTCATTGGGTCATAAAGGAACACAATATTTAAATAACAGTCCTAATCAGAGGGACGTTACTGGCCATTAGTGTTGATATGGTGTGTCAAAATATGTAAGGGACATGTCACTGCTTTTTCTTCTATATATATAGGGTGTAATGGCCATCTGTATCGTACTGGGTCACATGAATCATGATGAGCCTACAATGGGTGAAATTACTACAAGAAGCATATACAATAAATTTAGCAAATTCCAAGGGAAAAATGTATTCCTCACTTCCTAAACAATGACAAATCTTAACTCATTCTTTAAAATCTTCATAAAGTAGTTCTTTTTATCATAAATATTAAACATATTTAGTTTCTAACAAATACTATATTTTGACCATTCCTACTCTTCGAAGTTGCACTGATTAAGATGCTAACTGTGCCATTTTGTGATCAGTGTAAGTCATGCTCCTTTAGCTTTATTATAAATTTATAATGAAGAGAGGTTTCTATAGATAACGTAGCATTCAGGTTTGTTTCTTTCTGAAAAGTGTGTCAACTATATGTGCCGTAACGAATAAGACATGCATTGATTTAGAAAACATAGTCGGTTACTCGTATCAACTTGTGGTTAATAAGTCAGAGATAAGTAAGTGCCTGTATAAAAATAATCATTTCACAAGTAATACAAAAAAAACAAATAATAATAATAATAAAACAAATAGTCTAACAAATAAATCATATATAAAAACTTACTCTTTAATGTTCATTTAGTGGTAAGGAATTAAACCATAACTTTGATATCATTTTAAGTTTTCATTTCAAAATCAGTTGAGAATGTGAGAATTATACAACAAATATTAAAAAAAATTGAGATTTAGTTTTGCCTCATATTCCTTGTTTATGGTGAGTATACTATATAGTACCATAAAACCAAGAAACCTTAGTGAAAAACAAAATATATTGTGTTATGTTTCCCTTACGTTACTCTTCTCCTTCTTTCTAGGTAGGTGTTTGAAATTTCTCAGATTGGAATCGTGTAATAAAAATAAAAAAATAAAGATTCCATGGTCAGTATTTTTTTACTAAGCCAATAGATTGAAAGGGGTAAGAGCTTATTATGTTGTTGGGGGTTTTCCCCTCCAAATAACTAAAAAAAAGGGTAAGGCCTTATTATGTTGTTGGGGGTTCCCCTCCAAATAACTAAAAAAAGGGTAAGGCCTTATTGTGTTGTAGACATACAGAATCACTACTTTGTGAAGCCTGTTGTCAATCAATGACTTCCAAACTGTAAAAATCAAATATTTTAAAATGCACCAAATGCAACCTAATGTTCTGTATTTGGATATGCCACATTTGGCATTCTACAATTTCAAATTTCAAATATTGTTTTATTTATTTAAATTTGGTTCATTTCATTTATGCATTTCAGATAAGAAAGCTATTCAATATGACATAAAAATAAAATTTTGAAAATCATGTTGCTTTTGAAGTCTCATTGTTGTGGTACAATTATGAAAACTCACTCTTCCTCGTACTTATCTCACACACGCTGCTCCCTTACTCCAAGGCTTTCTTGTAGAGTCCAAGCCCAAAACAATCCATGTTAGCTCATTTGTTTTTTTGTAGTATTTGTTTATCCCTTGATGGAGATGAGTGATTACTCGCACTAAATATTTCCCCATCACTTGCACCCTTTGGTATTTGCACTGAAATTTGTACACATCAAAACTGAATGGTAGAAGGCTCTGTGAAAGAAAAACTGATTCATCATCCTTGAACATGCCTAAATTACTTTAGATTGAGATTTTTTTCTAATCAACGGGCCTAGGCCCAAAATAAAATTGCAATATGACTAAAGAGTATCAAGTATCAAATAGCAATCATGGAATATATGTCGGGATCTCAAACTATATCTCAATCTTTAGGGTTCGCTGTATACAATTATAAGTGTATCCCACACTACAAAAATGTATATCTCGCAATACATACCAACCTTCATATGTAGTTAATTATATGATACACTTATAACTTTAGATAATAAAAAATCATTCATTAAAATAATGGAATCAATAAACATGTTTGGATGACTTCAAAGTTTTGATCACTAAAGAAATAGCTTCCGATAGAAATCAACATGTCCAGTCGCTAATTTAATGATGATAGAGGTTAAACTTATATCACGCATATGGTATTATGGAAGAAGAAAAACTATCTTATTACTAAAACAAGCTTTAAAAATCATTATATCTTGAACAAAATTAGTTTTCGATCATTGATCGAAAAATGCCTTACTACAATCAATGAAAGATAATATGGGTGGATCCTATTAAAAAAAATTCATTATCTTTCTCACTTTATTCTCTCTACTCAAATTTTATCTTCTTATTTTCTCTCCTCTCTTTTTTCTTCCATGAACCAAACAAAGCCTAAATCTTGTTTTCATGTGACCACACAAACCCTTCTTCCCACAATGCAGCATAGCCATTAAGGTCCTAATCTTTACAAGTAGACTCACAAAATGACAGATCACATGGGTGGGTCCTATACTCCTATTAATGCAATGCAACATTTTTTCTGTAGGAAGCCATTAAATCTTGCTTTCATGTGATGTGAACACATAACCACTTCTTCTCTCACAATGCAGCACTGCATCATCCATTAACTCTATCTTGTCCTAAATATATGTAATACATATGAATGACAATGAATGATATACTAATTTTATATAAAACTTTAAAGTAATAATATATATTACACTCAACAACTTCTAATCTAAAAAAAAAATCTAAAATGTGAAAGAAGTGTATGTCTCAAGTCTAAAGTAATAATTTGTGGGAAATTTTAAGAAGGGACCAAGTTTGAGAGGGATACTGCGTAATATATGGTTGAGTCGCCCACCTGCCTGACCTTGATATTGGAGGAACCATAATTATATTTGAAAGACTCATCTCCTTTAGTAAATAGGAGAGTTAGTGTTTTTACACTACTTTATAAATGTATAAATGCTATTACAATTATAACAGAAGGATAAAAATGTCACAATATTATTTTTTCCTTTAACTTTTGTTATATTGTCCTCTCCAATACTGGACATGGTCTTTACCCCAATTATATATGGCAAAAATGGACTGATTGCTGGGGGTGATTGTAGGCCCTTGATGTTCTTATTTAATAGCACATTTGCTGAAATCTAAGTGGTGGCAGAGGAGGAAATATATTTTGCTCTTTCATCATTTTGACGTTGAATTTAGACAGACTTTAAATTTTTCTTGGAAGTTTTAGTTTTTACTTTTTAGTTATTGACATCAAAGTTGGAAAAAAAAATGATTACATGATCTCCATGCAATGTTATAAAAACCATAGTCGTTCAACTAGAAAATCGGTGAACTGGACCCCTAATCAGTACGGTAAGTATGTTATACCGCATATGCAAGAGAACCGGTGAAAACCGGCCGGTTTGTACATTAATTTTTTTTTTAAATTTCAAATTTTAATTTTTTCATCAATTCTTCAACTTTAGTGATTGATACTTGTGTCATTTATTTGTATTTTGCGTTTGTTAAGTGATAATTTTGGATTAATATATGTTTTGCACTTTAGACTTTGATTTTATTAAAGACTTAATGTTTTTTGTTTGTGTGAATTTGGAGTAAATTATGAATATGGATTATAAATCTGAATACCTACTTATTTGAATTTTTTTTATAGATTTACACACACACATATATATATATATATAAGCAAGTATGTCCGGTTTAACCGGCATGTGGTTTAATTACGGAACCACTGATTGAACCACTGTACCACTATACAAGTACTCTGACCTGTTTAATAACCGGTACAGTTTTAATAACACCGTCTCCATGGAATATGCAATAGAGACAAAACCCTTAAATTGTAGAGCCTAAAACAAAATTTAATTATTATAGGGATTCAACATAAAATTCATATATACTAAAAAATCTCTAAAATTACTTGGAGACTTATGATTTTCTAGAAAATTCATATATTCTAGAAAACTTGTTACTTTTGATTTTAGTGACTATAATAAAATCACATCTTAGGTGGTATTGGAGGGTGCAAATACTAAATGAAAATGGTGATATGTATCATTCAAAAAATTTAATGATATATATTTTAATTTATTTTAAAATAAAAATTAGAAATGATTAAACAAATCTTTATCTTACATTCTAATATTAGACTCGAGGAGTGACCACCGCCCAAGAGAGCCTTCTCTCTTACCTTCTTGAGTGTCCACTGGTTTATCCTCATTTCCTTCTTTTCTTTTGTTTTACATTATGTTTGTTATATTTGTTTGTTTTGTTTAGTTTTGTATATATCTCATGTATTTACTTTCCTGTTTTTGTTTCTTTATGTGATGTTTTCACACATATTATTTGATTGTTTATTAATAATTTTATAATGTGTATGCTTTATTTCTGTTTTGAATATATTATTGGGTGTATTATTGTGTTGTTGAATTCATGTATGTATAGATTTAACAATGGATTTATGAGTAAATATGTTGATTTTATATGATTGATTCAAATCAGATTTCTAAGAGTAAATATGTTGATTTTATATGATTGATTCAAATGAGATTTCTAAAAAAAGGAATAAATAATTTTGGGTCTTGAAAAGATGGTTATTCTAATTATCACAATCATAAATAATATTTTAGGATTTGCTTATCATAAAAATAATCAAATTCAAATCTTTTAATCATTATTAATGTCTACATAATAACTATAAATAGCTAATTAATCATAAAAGTATGCATGTTTTTATCAATGATTCTATTGTTACTCGAGTGTAGAAATAGAATCTAAGGTAATAATTTGGAGATCGGTGAACGAATCAAACCATATCTTTCATTCCCTTCGAATAGAAAAGCGGTAAGCGGTTGTCGTACTGCCTCTTCTTTATATTTTAATGGGATTGGCGGTAGATGGTCAGTGTCGTTCTTATCTTTTGAAATTCTTACCCTAATTTCTATAAAAAGGATTACACTTTGAAAATTTTGAATAAATTAATTAATTAGTCATTAAATATGGTTCTTGTAAATATCAAATAGCCGTTAATAATTAATTAGTGACATATTTATTTGAACTGTCAATAAATGAGATCCATTTTTTTGTAATTAGTCATTAATGTTGTTATTGTAAATACCATAGTCAATGATGATAATTAATGGAAACCATATTTATTTGAACCATTCAATAAATAAGATTCATTTTTTGATATTAATCATTAAGTGTGTTATTGTAAATATTAAAAGCAAATCATGATAATTAATGGAAACCATATTTATTTGAACCATTCAATAAATAAGATTCATTTTTTGATATTAATCATTAAGTGTGTTATTGTAAATATTAAAAGCAAATCATGATAATTAATGGAAATCATATTTATTTGAATCATCAATAAATAAGATTTATTTTTTTAAATTACCAAATGTGTAAATCAAGTGTATAATCATTATCTCTTTATGTCATAAATATTTGGGATAATAACTTTTTCAAATAAAACAATTTCATAAAAGATATTTTCTTTGAATTTAAAGGTTAGAAAGAAATATCAACTCGAGTCTTATTTTATTATCCTATTAGTAGAAAAGCGGTGAACGACTATCGTATTGCCTCTGCTTTTCTCTATAACAGATAAAATAACAGAGGCTAAAATTTTATCTAATTATCCTACTTAATTAAAAGCGGTGAGCAGCTATCGTACTGCCTCTTCTTTTTTAATATGGATAAGAATGATAGGTGACAAAATTATATTTCTTTCCCTAACTCTAGCAATTACTAATCACCTCACAATTTCCATATAAAATAATTTTTGTGAAATGTCTTTTTTTAGTTCAAAGGTTATGAAAGAAATATCAACTCGAGTCTTATTTTATTATCCTATTAGTAGGAAAGTAGTGAGCGGCTATCGTACTGCCTCTTCTTTTCTCTAAAACAGATAACACAATAGAGACCAATCTCTTATCTTATTACCTTATTTAATTAAAATCGGTGAGCGGCTATTGTATTGCCTCTTCTTTTTATTATATGGGTGAGAATGATATAGAGTCAAGTTATATTTCATTCTCTAACCCTAACAATTAGTAACCATTTCACCAATTTCTCAAACCATTTTTTTATAAATAAAATTAACCCAACACACCAAACTCTTGTCAGACACAAAAAAATAAAAAAAAATATTTTGTTTCAATAAATAATCATTTGATTTAACAAGCTTTAGGGAATTCTATGCGATTATTGCGGGTACCATTTAATAACGGGCGGACGGGGTGCTAATACCTTCCCCGATCTGTAACCGACTCTCGGGTCCAGAATTCTAGTTCAAAGACCAGTCTTTCCAATATTTGGGCACAAAAGGGTTTTTCTACGTTTTGACTGCATGAAACGTAATGGCAACTCCAAACCAGTTGTGCAACCGCTGTTCGGGCGAAAATCGGGGCGCGACAAGATATGAGAGTTCTTCACCATACTAACTCACATTTAGAATATCCAATATCTACCTACTAAGTGTGAGTTATAGCCCTTCAAATATTGGATGTATTGTAACTCAATTCCTATCCGCAAGGTCTTCCATATGAATTCTAATTTTTACATATGTGCACAACCAATTCAATGGTTTACAAATAGTAATATTTGAATATTTGGTGTTTAATCATCCCTTTAATAGAACATGTCTAAAAAAGTTTATTTTTAAATTAATATTTTGAGTAAATAGTTATTTCATTTTTAAGGTTAAATTAATCTCATGTGTTATAAAACATGTTAAAAATGACTAATTTGAACTATAATTAAAAAATTTGGGGACCATTTTTAATTTTTGAGGAACTTAAGTGAGTATTTGTATAAGATTTTAATGTGTTAGCCATATAAAAATCGACTCATTTCCAGTAATAGAGAGATTACTAGAGGGATGAATGTTTTTTTGCTTTGAATTTTAAGTGTAAAAATATAATCTCACTTTAAATAAAAAAAGATACAAATGTCTATATATATTAATTTTTAATGGTTATTATAAAGCATTAACATCACATTTCATTTGTGTACATGTTTGCCTCCTTGACAGCAATGGGTTCAATTATCAAGCACCAAATTCTATTCTTTGCTGCATTATCTGGGGCACCATGGTCATCTCCATAAAGGTATGTGCACCGTGACATTCTAGCAAGGTTGATTACTATTTCCACGAAAGGTTTTGGGAATGGAGAACATGTGACTCCATCTTTGTTCAACTTTTTCCAAGTTTCATCAAGCAAACTGTGAATATGTTTATAAGCACCCTCATAACTAACACCATTTTCACACATGTAGCATACAATCGAGTTTGCTACTTCACCTCTTTGTAATTCACTCTGCAATAATATTAAAATATATGATTAAGTCATAATTACTCATTTTCCCATCAAGCAATAAGATGATGTTATAGGTAAGTTAAATTAGTAAAATTACCATTGAAGTACCCAAATCATTGCAAAGGCGAAAAATAATGGATGGCCTACGTAGCAGATCATGGTAATTCTCCAAGGAAACAAGTGCATCTTTAGTGATGTTGTGATTTAACAAGAAATATGCATGAATCAGTATAACTACACCAGACACTGACACCCACGCATTGTTGAGGTAGTCATTAAATTTTGGTACATTATTGTCCCGACACCACTTAGCTTCTTGTAGGAATGCTTTCAACATATCTGACCACTATAATTATTGTATTAAGAAAATGAAAACTTAGTTTAGTACTGAGGAAATCAATAAAATTTTAATTTATATTGTATCTAAATACATTATACATTACTCTAAATTTGATGTAATTAAAAATGAGAGTTTGGTATCAATTTTCAGATACCGCTTTTGTGAGGTATGGAAGGATATATTGTCCTTGGTCTTTCAATATATCATAAGCTAATTCATTTACAGTGTTGTAAAGAGCTAGGAAGCATATCTTCATGTAATCTGGAAGAAGTTGAATTGATTTAATATCCCAACTGAAAGAAAGAGTTTTATTTAGTTAGTTCACTGATTAACATTGACTAATACTACAATACTATATATACTGTGATGAAGTAAACAAATAGATTTATACCTTTCCACGGCTGAAGTAAAAAGCTCTAGTTCATCCAAGGTGCCATAAACATCATAAACATCATCAATGGTAGTTATTAAGGAAGTTACTTTAGTTAAACCTTTGCGAACATGACTGGAGTGAGGTTCAAAGACCATTCCAACCGTCCAAAAGAAACACTCCATTAGCCTGTCCCTGCTAAAGCTTAACTTTGGTACTAGTCCCATCTCCTTCCACCACCTTCATTAGTATGCAACAATAATTTAACCCTCTTTGTAATTATGAATAAAGACTTTTATAGTAATAAATTGTTGACAAAAATAACATATATGTGTGTGTGGATGCGGAAGAACCACTTATGAGTTGTGATATTTACAATAATTTGTTTTATAAAATAATAATTTTTATATATATGAAAATTGTATTTTAATTATAGACAAGCATTTTGTAATTTTCTTTTTCATCAAGTAAGTCTCATGAAAAAAGTATTATTACTCCTCTAATGTATAAAAATGAGTGCCATTCCGGTTGGTTCTCTAACACAAAATTAATATCAATTTCAATTTCAAGTTAGATGACCTTTCAGAGTAAACACTGTATTTATATTTTTATGTGATAAAAGCGTATAAAACTTTATTTTATGTCTAATTTGGATAATATACTCTCTTGAATAAAAGTTTTGAATTCGTAAGTCGATTAAGGATCGAAGAAATTATTATCATATCTTTCCCCATAATAAAATAATAATTCTTTCCCCATAATAAAATAATAAGGAAGATAATTGCAAGGATTAAACATATCTTCATTTATTTTATTACAAATTAATTTATTAAAAACAAATACTTATTTTTTATTTTTATGTCCCATAATAATAAATCTTACTCCTATCTATAATTTGTAAACGATTAAATTTTATGCAAGGGTGAATATACAAATTAAATATATTTTTATTATCAAGTTGGAAATACTAACTAGATAAATCACCTCCTATAATTACTAACTAGATAAATCACCTCCTATATATACTAACCACACATGGAATCAAATGTCTAACCTCACCGACATTACTTAGTGGATGTTTAGCTCAATCATTTTTGCCATAGTTATAAATATTTAATTAGGTAATGAAATTGTAAGTTTTGTGATTCATTATAATCTCCAAACTTAATTATAATGTTATAAGTAATATGTGGTACAAACATGGGAATATCTTCCATCATAAAGAATAATATAGACTTGTTATTTTTTACATGTATGATTCCCAAACTTGTGTGTATAAATATAAACTTACAGTGACATTTCTTGGAGATCCTTCTGCAGTGTAGACTGTACAACGTTGAAATCTAATTTGGCCGCATCAAGTAACACTCTATTTGCATCCTTTCTTCTGCCATATGCATCAATATACCACCGAGCTTCCATCCTTTGGATTCTATGATGCATGGGAAGTTCCAATGCATGACTCACTTTTTCAAATTGAACACTCTTTCTATCTTCAATATGGACCCTTAGATGGAACCTAGTAAAAGTCTTTGCCTTATCCAGAATCTCTTCTCCTTCATAACCCAGAAATGAAGCCTCATATAGACTCAACATTCCTTTAACATCTTTGCCAAGGCTTGCCTTATAGTTACCATTATTATCCATGAATCTCTCAAACATATCTGCATTATTGCATGTTTGCATTAAATGAAATCAAAACTCTATTATTTTACCCATTATTTTTTATTATAACTAAACTATATTATACCTGCTGAGACTTCATAACCATATTCTCTGAGGAGCCTAAAGCTTAAAGCAGCTTCATGGAGGTTTATGTGAGTACTTCTAACATTACATATTTCCAGAGAGAGAAACCTGTCAAGGACTTTTGCTATCTCCTTTTCAAAATGGTAGCTGAGACCCAATCGTTTAACATCATCAATTAGCTCCAATGTTGTCCATATGTCTATATTTTCATCAATGATCATTCTCCTCACTTCCTCTTGTAGCATCATGGAACTGTCCTCATATCTTATATCCTATGTATATACACAAATATCAAATCAAGCATGTGTACCATATAATACATAAAATGGGAATGGGGAGTAATAGTTTGAAAATGATATGTTAAGTTAAAATGAATTTAATTTATCTATAAAAAGATGAATTATTCACCGCATAATCATGCTTTAAGGACTGCAAAAAATTGTAATCCCAGATATTAGGTTGGTAATTGGCTGATTTTTTCTCAGAAACATTTGTGGTTGCCAAGCATCGGATAGGGGAATCAATTCTATGCACGAAGAGACTAGGCCTTCCTGGTTTTATATTTTTGCCTAAATCAGTAAGTGAAATGAAGGAGGAATTGAGCAACATAGGACTAACTAGGGCCATCAAATTATATGTTGAATGAAAGCTTGCATATGGGATGTTAATTGGGGTGAGATCATATTTATAGTTATCATCACTATGTTAAAGTCGAGTTTGGCTCATCTCATGGGACAATACATACCTAAGATTATAACATGTGTTAAAAACAAAATTTTAATGTTCCTATTTTAATATTTTTTAAATTATTTTTTTATGAAAATCATTTCTCTAGTACCGAAGATAAATCCATTTCAATAAAGTTCGTATAAAATGATCTATTTAACTATCTATATTTTAATTTTGTTACTATTTTATGAATAGGGATTCTCTATACTAAAATTATTTTATCTCCCCCCTATCAAATAGAATTACATTAAATAATATAAAATATTAGATTTTAATTTTATAACTTTTTTCTTCAATTAAATGACATAATCTGATCGATCTTGGACACCATCAGGGACACCAATAGAAACACTGAGAAAAAAATTTCATTATGAAATTTGTAATTAAGATAAATTTGTAATTAATCACATATATTAATTGCTTAATGGTAGAACTTCATTATAGACTAATTCATGAACAAAGATCCTCTCCATTAATGGATATATATATTTCTCTTTATTTTTAATAGCAAAAATTTAATTTCATTATAATTAGAATAATAATTATGGTATTGAAAATTGTGTTTTCTTTTACTCTTAATTCATACTTACATAGTTTACTAAAAATTAGGAATTATAAGATAATAACTGCGACAAGAACCCCATGACAACTATAACCACAGAAGCATCCAAGCAATGTGAAGAGGCAACAGGTTGAGGCTGTGGAGAAATAGCATCATAACTAGTTGGAGGAAGAGGAATATGTTTATCATTAACAAAGGGTTTCAGCTCATATCTTACTCTACAAATCTCACTATACACTTTAACCCCTTCTTTTCCTTCACCACAATCTGGATGTGCAACAAAAGCCACTGATTGTGTAAGACATTTATTGCATGCCAAGCGAGATAAATCTCTACTACACTGTGCCAATCCATATGCTGTGTGAAACTCATCAATTTCTGATTTTCCAGATGCATACATTTTTGGATTCAACACAGCTTCCTCAGTAACTTTGCTAAGAAAATCTTGAATTCTCTGACTAAACTGAATGACAATAATTGGGTCACTCCCATTCACATTTTTAGAGGATTGAATGCATAACAAAACATTGTTCATAGTTTCATCAAAGAAGTCATGGTTTGAGTACCTTACTGTGCAGTTTTCATGCATAACGATACCACCTTTGTTATTTGGGCAGAATGTGAGTATGTCATTGCTTGCATGAACAACACAGTTCTTACAATCTGTGGGAGAGAGATCGCCACGGCAAAGAGCTAGCCCGTGTGTTCGGTTTTCGCCTTCGCCTTTTGAAGCCATGGTGAAGCCATTGGTTGGAGCTTCATTGGTGAGGTAGCTGAAAAGCTCTTCTAGGTTTGTGTAATAAGGGTCGTTGGTGGTGTAATTTCCTGAATGTGAACACCCATGCATAAGGTCCTCTCCTGAAGTGGGGTAGTGGAAGAAGCTGAATGCTAATAAAAGGAGTGAAAAGAATTTGAAAATTACCATTGGTGTTATATTTTGGCTAGGGTTTACAATTCAATTTTTGAAGAGAGTGGTGCAATGCAAATTTATAGGCAATGTAGTACAATGGAAACATATTTTGGTGCTATTTCAGAACACGAAAAGTAGTAACCAATCTTGAGTAAATGAGTTTTCTTTATTAATGTGGAGTTACATGACTTCTTAATTTCACCTAACTTTCCTAGCTTTTGATGAGCAGCATGGCTTAAGTTGATTAATTTACTTAGCCTGCATTGGATGAATACAATACCATTACAGTTAATCAGCCCTTGGTCAAATATTCAGAGGCAACTATCACTTTCAAAGTTCAAACATACAACGTGAATACAATTAAACCTTTTTCTTAACATAACTAAGAGGTTTCGATTGCTAGCAATAGAGACAAACGCCATTTTTTCCTTGTACATACGAATTTCCTGTAGCAGATTGTTGCACCTAATTGATGATGTGTTGTTGTAAGCCTTATGTACTGCAACGATAAGTATTGGTAGATATTCTATTGTGTTAGCCCATTTCAGGCTCATGTTGTGATCAGGATTGGCCCAATAAGCGCAGCCCAATGGTAGGCTACTTACACTTGATCCGCCGGCATGTGTGGTTTGCTCGAGCCTATTAATAGCCTGGCCGGATTTGAATCCTACTAGACGAGGTCACAATAGCCTAGACTTTATTCGGGCCGCTCAAGCTAGCTCTAAACCAACCAATAACCAACTATCAAATCTTAGTTTTACTAGGTGGAGTCGGGTATAATTGAATGACGATATAATATTCTATCACAAATCATGTCAAATGACAACATTGATCTTTAAATGTTGGTTTATGAGTTTTCTCTTGTTGCATTTAATACTTAAATATCTATCATTGTATTGTAAGTACAAAATATTGAGGCTTAACATATTACTAAAATCTGTGCTCAAAATGTGCTGCGGAAGAATCTCTGCTTCCATGAGTTACTCTTTGCTCTCTCATGTGCTATCAGTATTGGTATAAGTATGACAATAATAACTGCATTCTGAACAGCTGAATCTATATTGAAGTTACCGAGTTTTTTCCTACAAAGCATTCTCCCATCCTATCTAGTATCTAGTCGGAGTGGTTGTGATTTTTTCTTCTTATTTTCCTAGTTGCTATATCGAGTATATTCACGCGTGGGCTGCTATGTGTCTTTGTTATGAAGCCTTCTATAGTGCAAATCAGTAGAGGTTTAACATATGCTTCCATCAGTGCATGTGAATCAATTCTTCATCTTTGCATTCTCTGATAGCAATTTCTAGTTGGTCATGTGCACTAGAGGGCAATACATCACAACAGTGCCTTCTTGGAGCCTGCAACTGAATACAGAAAAAATAGTTTATAAGTACTAATACCAATGTGAAGTTGAGACCATCCTAATTAACAGCTCTGAAGAAATATCAGTGTACACATATAGTTACCTGTTTAATGTCAAGGTTTAGCTTATCTGAGATCACTCTGATCCCTTCCAATTTTCTCGGCGATGCCACATCATTTGAGCAATTTTGAAAAGATCTCTTATAACTGGTTATGATGGCATCCTTACCAGAAGACACATTGTCTAGATAGAAAATGGTTGATCTTCTACAAGGGTCCCGGTGAGGTTCTTTCGTGTTGAAAGTATATGATTTTGCCAACATGTTCCCTTTCCTCCACTGCTTGAATGTTTCTTGCACGCTCAGAACATCTGGCAAAAACATATGGTTGGGGAAAACCTGAATAGCGTAGCCCCATGACACTGAAATTGTCCATGAAAACCATCTATCATAGCAAATTGTTTGTTGTAGAACCCTCTGGGAATCAACATTCACAACTTTAAATAAATGCTTCAAAGCTTGTGAAGTTGTCATGTTTGGAAAGATTGGATCGGTGTAATCCGGGTGATGCAGGGACAACAAGGGAGTTACTGGATGTGCAGCCAATAGACCAAAAGCATTTCCCTTCAAATCAACCTTATCCAATTGCAGAATCACAAAAACATAAGATTAACAAAGGATGATCTAGGAAACACTAATATAGGATGAAGTACATGGATACAATCATACAACCACCATTACAGATATGTTGATAAGAAAAAAATTCAAGACATAACTGACAGATATATAGACAAAACTATATGAAAAGTATCAATGTGATAGGATATCCAAAAGGAAGAAAATCAAGTATGATCTATACTTTTCAGCATTTTAAAATTCAAAGAATTTGTTACCTGATGAAAACCTGGTTCATGTGTTAATCCTACACCAAGCTCAGCTAAGCAAGAGTACACCCTGCCATCACTTCCATAGAGATGTGGATACCTTTCTATACAAGAATCAAAAACCTTGACCAGGACTTTTGCAAGAGAGGAACTGATAGCAAAACCTGCACCACCAAAGGCCATTCCAAAACCAAACAACCTGTTCTGCTCATACACCTCAGAGTGTGCACCAATATAGTACCAAAGCTCATGATCATATTTGGACAGTGTTTTCACCACATTCTCTGGGAAGAAAACAGTGTCATCATCTCCAAAAACATACCATCTTACATCTGAATGATTCAATGCTACAGTCTCAGCAACAACACGTGCTACACGGATTGCTGATCTTAGACCCCCTTTGCAAGTGTAGCGAAAGTGTGAAGTGTTTTGAGAGACACATAGAGGAGGAAGAGAAGAAGTATCATTTTCAACATGGCCTTTTTCATCTGGGATGCTATCTACAAATACACATCCTTTCATTGCATTATTGGGTTGCCACCAAAGCTTAACATACTCCTTCCTTTTAGGCCATGATCTCTTACTTGAAGCAATTCCAAACACAAGATGATCAAGGGTTGTTGTTGTTGTTGTTGGTGGTGGTGTGGACACATCTTGTGATGAAGAAGAATGCACATATACTAACTTTGATGTGCCCAAGAGTAGCACTGATGCAAGGACATAAAGGCCACAGAATGAAGAGATTACTAGAATGAAGTTAATCAGAGATTGGACTTTAGAGGGTTTGTGAAATAACTTCATATTAACAAGGAATGAAAAATGGATCTAGAGATTAGTGAAGAAGGTGCAGAGTACTAATAATATAACTTTAACTTAACATGATTTATGTGTGAGAAAGGGTTGTGCCAGATAATTAAACAAAGTGCCACCGTGATCAACGGGTCATGAAAGATGCAAAATTTGACATTTCAAGTTAGTTAAACTCCATTGTTCAAAAAGGGGTAGGTCTGGAAGAAGAAACTGTGTCCTTTCCAATTAGATTTTGCCCAATTGGTCTCTAACCGGATTTAAGTCAAATACTTGAGTAAGTGGCAGGGGAATGAAGTCTTATTTTGTTGTGTTTGGACAAATGATCCTTATTCGATTCTCTCCCGACAGTCCAATATTAAGATGTGAGGTCCAATTTAATTTGATAATTTACCAATGATATTTTTTTAAAATAGTTTAAAATTTGTACCTAATTTTTTTTAATGATAAATATCACCATCTCCTGTGTTGGATACATGAGAGTAAGTATGTATTGGAAGGTAGAGTGGGTGAAGGGGAAAAGGTTAGGCCACCTGTCAAGTTAAGGTCTCCTAAATCTCCTCAAAAATTTGACGATTGCCTTCCTTTGGGGTAAATACATTTAATAGTGACAAGAAATATATGGGTATAATAAAACAACACCATGTGATGTGGGAATGCTATATTATAATTCAGGTTCTACTGTGGGAACGTTTAATATGGAGGCAAATCCAAAGCCGAAGAAACTCTTCATTTTACTTGTGCTCTAGCTCTTTACCAAATTGTAAGTCAATAATTTTTCTCTTACCGTCTAACAGCTTGATGGTGAAGAATGTTGTCTACAACCTTGTCCCAGCTAATAATATTGTGTCATATTATTTAAAAATTCACATTACTCTTCCATGACTTTTCATTTTCCAATAAAAATGACTTGTTCAAATGTGTCTTTTTACATGGTGACTTATTGGACTTCTTATTTGTTCTTATTCTAGTACATCAAACTAAGTAATACTTAAAAGTAATACTCCACTATCCGTTTTAATCGTGAGGTAATACAAACATATTAATGTAATTGTTAAAGGCGTTAACTATAATGTAAAATAATAGTTTAGATAAATAATTTTGACAAAAAATGAAACAAATGGACAAACAAGAAATAGTTAATACTTATTGATTTCCCAAATCAATAAAAAAAACTTCAAAACTAGAAATTAATAAAGAAAACATTGTTTTTTTATTTAGTAAGTCGAGGGAGGTGAACAGATCCACGTTGAGAAACATAAGATGGATACTGAATGTGGGTCGGGTCAGTGAGACCTACAAAACAAACAACCAAGACCAAGTCCAGTGAGGTTGAAGCTGAACTATTATTTAAGCGGCATGGGGTGAATTTCACAATTTCCATTCTTATATACTCTTTCTTCCCATTCACTCTCCAATCATTAACTTCAAGGTTTCACTTTCTCTCCCTTCGATTTCCGCATAACGAAAACTATCTTTCTTTTTCATTTTTTTATTACAGATTATTATATTTGTCTCATCGTTGATTCTTTCGCATTTGTCTCATCGTTGTTTCTTTCGCATTTGTCTCAGCAACAGCACCGTTGGCACAATTCCTTTGGAAATCTAGGGTTACGTTATCGTGCATGAATTGAAGGCTGGTATTGGTTATCTTCATCGAATTTCAAGCACAAAGTTATTGTTTCTGTGTTGAGTTTAGTTGGAGATGGTTGAAGGGAAACAATTCAAGACGAGGTTATGTGTGCTCTACCAGAGAGGTCGCTGTAACCGAAATAACTGCTCCTTTGCGCATGGGAGCGTTGAGCTGCGACGATTCTCTGCCTCATATAGTGGTAATTTTTTTTAGCTTTGAATTGTTTGCTTGATTCTATATCTTGCGGGTTGAGGTGAACGTGATTTTTAATGCAATATCTATGTTGTTAATTTAAGGATGATTATTGATGTATCAGGCACAACACTGTGTGATTTTGTTACTTAGGTTGACAGTGCATTAGACAAGTGTATAATTGATTAAGTTAAATGCTGTATTTGTATAGTTGATTAAGTTATCCAGCTGTTTTATTTTAGTAGAACTAGCAGATTATCACCGAGGAAACCACGTAAGAGAGAAATAAGCAATGGGTGAATTGGTACATCACTTGCTGATTAACATGCTACTATTTCAATTACTTTGGGTTTTAATGTAATACTAATATTGGTATTGCATCTGCTTTGACCGCCTGCTACTCTTGTTTTTCCTCATGGGAAACTTCCTCCAACAACTCCATCAGAGCAGACCATCTAATATTTATTTTCCAGATCATTTCAGCTCTATCATATTTTCTTCCTTTTCTTTTACATTCTTTTTAGAGGGTGAGCCTCAGCGCACGGTTAGGTTGCTTCTTAGGGCCTGTTTGCGAGTTTAGTTTTGAAGGGGAAGGGAGGAAAAAGGAAGGTTTGGGAGCCATGAAATACACTTATGAGGTGGCTCTGAAGCCTTCCATTTCCTTTCATTCCCCTCCAAAACTCAACTTCCAAACGGACCCTTAGTGACCAAGAGGTTACGGGTCCAAATCCTGAAAATATACTCTCTGCTTGCGGGGGTAAGTCTGTGTGCATATCTCCTCCCAGACCCCATTAGGTGGGAGTCTCGTGTATTGGTTGCCGCCCTTTTTTGTTTTCACTTTCTTTTTGCTGTTATAATTTCTTGTCCATATCATTTCATGCAACTTTATATCATTGCCATAGAATCTTTTTTGTAATACTTCATCCCTATGCCAATGTCAAGCTGTATTTCTTTTATGGCGTGCTGACTTCAAAAGATTGTTCCAGAATGAAAATTATACACAAGTTTGAAGTGCTAGCTGTTGCTTCTTGCAGATATATGCGGTTTGTTGGTGTCTTTGGATTATTTGTAGTCCCTAGTTCTGTGTCTTTCTTTCTTTGTATCATGACTATAACTATTACTCATGTGATATAAGGCTGTTTAAATGGAGGGGGGGGGGTCTGAGTTCTGTCTTATATTTGTGATAACGTGCTGAACTTGAATGGGAAAATTCACTAATGACGAGGAGAAAAAAACATTGTATGATGAATGAGGAAATATATTATGTACAGAAGATGTATCTGCACTGTCATGGTATTTGCTGTAAACCCCTTATTCACATCCCGGCTTGTTTCATGAACACTCTGTTATTCCATTTGTTTAGCTGGAATCCACGTCCTTAAAAAACTGAGGATCAGGATACTTTTCTAGATGTGCAATAACAAATAGCATGAGGTTAATGTCAGATTACTGTATTCAATGATAGGACTTCTGATCACATTATCATGTTGAGACTAATGCATTTCCAGCAGTATGGGTATTCCATTTTAGTTGAAGGATTCTTCAGAATGGTATTGTTGAAGGCATTATTTTTTCATGGCAACCATTTTATGCTTCATTCCATAAATCTATGGTACTGCAGTGTTTCCTGAAGGATCATGATTATGTTTATGTGGCTATGTCGGCTGGCATCATGTTTTGATCTGAAACAAGTTCTGCGAATTTCTCAATCATTTAATGTACAAACGTACTGCTTGAGTGTATGGACCTTATTTTATTAATTGACTGATACTTCTGGATAAGATGTGGCTACTTGGACAAAGGCAACATGGAGTTGTTAGAGGAGAATATGTCAGGAGAAACCAAATCTGATAGCACGTGGATGGATTTTTATTTCTTATGCATCTGGAAATATCTCTACATTTGAGATTGTATTTTATATCTTACCGCTCAACAATATGAGGATGTGAACTGTTCTTAATCTATTGCTACCTTGATTACACGATAAAAGCTGTGGATTTTTATATATGTCATAACATGAGGGCACTAGTTTCTATCGTCCTTTTGTTCTAACACGGGAGGCACTATTACTATTCATTAATATGTTTCTCTTGTTATTCCGGTTAATGGTAAGCTTGATCTTATTGTTGTTGTTTGTATCTTCAGAATGTGTTGAGTTTAATTTTAGTCAGTAATGATGTACCTTCTTTTCTTATTGCAGGGAGGAGAGAGTATTCAGGTAATGACTTGAGGGATAAACTTGACAGAAGGTATTTATCACCTCCTCGAAGGTACTCACCAGCTAGAAATGGAAGAGGCCGCCAGGCCATTCATGGTCAGACACATCATCTTATATTTCTGATTGCTCTTGTTTATAATATCATTTTCCGTGATAGCAGTTTTACATATTGACATTATTTGAGATGGATGCTTCCAAAACCTTGGTTGTGTTGTGTCTCATATAACCATTTCCTAGATTTTAACAGATCTTTAAGCAAAACATTGTCAGAGACATGATTTCTCTCGCGTTTTGTCTTGCATTTTCTGTATGCTATAAAGAATTTCCTCTCCTACCTACAGAGTTATGCACCTATTTACCTGTGCGTAAATGGAAGTTTGCATTTATATATTTTGCTTTTATTTCTTCATGTACATGATCATTTACCTTTCTGCTTATATACAAACATGGTCATACTGTTTAACTTAATGAATTCCCCTGTCTTTCTTTTCTAATACCCCATTTTCCATGATTTAAAAAATTGTAGGATACAGTCCCTCAAGGTCCTCAGAGAAACAAAGGTAAGTAGGCATGACGCATGAATCACTACCAATAATCATGTTTATATTTTTTATTGCCATTGTTGTCTACCTTTTTTTATATAAATTGTTGATGCTATTCTGTTCTTGTTTAACGTGGATGTATACTTAGATATGCCTTATTAGAGAGAGTGGAAATGGTGAAATTCATAATTGTACTTAGAAATTATATCTTGAAAGTGATTAGAAGTATTTTCAAAAGGAAGCAAATCATTAACATCAAAACTTTGACCCTACGATGCACATTAGTATTACATATTTAATTCTCACTACATAATGCAAAAACCTTTTTTTGGTAGAAAAGATAAAATTCCTTTACCACAAACAAATTTACATCAAAGGGAAAGAAAAATTATGTGAGAGAGCCACCTTCTATGAAGGGTTCCCTCCAAGACATGTAATCCCAAAGAAAAAGCATGTTATCCTGTATCCAGGAAGTGCCAGACTTCAGGTGTGGCTTAGTTAGCGGAGCAGATCAACTGGAACCAAATTAATCCTTGGTTCTTTTTAGAGAGAGGCATTTTGGACGGGCCTCTGCTGTTTCATATCAGTTGTCCCTCAAGCAGCCTTTCACATCTTATTTTGAACTTTTCGCATTTTAGAAAAAATGAACATATGTAAGGAAAACATTAGACAACTGTCCTTAAATAATATGAACATCCTTAAGATGAAGAAGCACAATGCTTCCTTTTCAAGTTTGGTTTGAAAATAGAAATAAAAAAGCTTTAATGAAATGCTATGTTTCAACTTAACTTCTATGGGGAGGGATCCACTTACTCCAAGAGTAAGTGGAAAAAACCTATTCCACATCATGATCATCCATTCTTGGGAAATCCAATGGTTTGAATTGATGAGTACATCTAAACCATTGGATTTCCCAAGATTGGATGACTAAGATGAGGAGTAGGTTTTTTTCACTTACTCTTGGAGTAAGTGGATCCCTCCCCAACTTCTATTAGAGAATAAAAAAGAATCAGTGGAACAGATTATTCCAGTTATTAGGGAAAGAAGTTATGGCTACAACTTTTTTATATGCAATTATGATTACAACTATAAACACAAAAGGAGTAAATATTTAAGTATAAGAAGTATCTTTAAAAAAGTAACAACAACCAAGCCTTTAACCCATTAGGTTGAGTCGGCTACATGGATCGAACGACGTCGTAAATCATATTCATCTTTAAAAAAAGAAAGAAATATATTTTTTCAATAATTATATAGTGAACCAAAGAATTCTACCCCTTACAATTGCATCTTTTTTAGTAACCTACCCCAGCACATACCCGAACGTACTGTGTTCCTAGTTGAGCATGGCAGGCTTATATTTAAAAGTGTGGTTTTAGTAATTAGAGGTACAGGGTTAGTGAAGATTAACATTTTATGGCAAGAACTTATTTAGGGAACTAGTTATATCAAAATTATGTTTTCACTCTTCAGCACCTAATGACTGGAATGTGCTTATGTGCCTCCCTTGGGCCAAATCTTCCATTTGTTCGTCTAGTATTTCATTTTGTTTCAGATCCATAATATTAGTCTAAATATCACTAATTACTATCGCAGTGATAGAAGGCATATAAGGAAGCAAGGAACTACCGGCCAACGTGATAATCCTGGGAGTTTAAAATTCTTGGGTAGAATTCAAGATCAAGTTAAAGAAGGAAAACTGTTTTCCTCTGGCTCTAGAAATACACTTGATGAGCAGGTTTAGAAATTCTGTTTAACCCTTCCGTCGCTCATATATTTAAGATATTCCCTTGTTTATTCTGTGAAAAATGTATTTGTTTTGGTAACGTGTGCAGCTGAAGAAAGTAGAGTCAGATATCAACACTCTTGAGAACCGAAAGTTCCAACTAGAGGTTGGTTTTCATCTCTTGGAGGTGTAGTTACATTTTATCATTATTTCTAAGCATTTTGTGTGCATTTTTTGTTTCTTGCTTGACACCTTGATGTACAGGTTATTTATTGTATATTAACTAATTTCTTCATAAGTTTGTGGACTTCAAAGATCAAAATTAATTGGCTCTTATTATGTCAAGTTGTCTCACAAGGCATCTCAGCTTTATTTCTTAGTTTATATCACTATCATATGTTATTTGATGATATCATAAATTATAGGGACTAAAACCAAAAATCAGTAAATTTTCAGAGACCAAAAACATTTCTAAACCTATAATGTAATACGTGGAAAGTTTTTTAATGAAAGGAACACTATGTTTTAAGTGGGGATAGGCATTATTAAACCTTGATGCTTTATTTAGAAAAGCTTAGTGGGAATATTTTCAAAATTAGACAAAATTCTTCTAACAGGCAAATTTAATAGAAAATTAGAAAAGATAAACTTAATGTGAAGGGTTGGAGTTTATTCTATAAGTTGAATATACTATCACCCGATACCGATGTTAATCAGTGAAGTACATTTTCAAATTTATATGCTTCTTCGGAGAGGACTAGTGCCAAATTATCTTTCGTAGGGATGTTCAATTGCTAAATCTTTAGGGTTGTTCAATTGCTAAATCTTTAGGGATGTTCAATTGCTAAATCTTTGGTTTGAGGCTTAATTTTGAAGCGTCACATAAATAATATTCTTGTTTCAGATGATGCTAATTATTCTATTTGAATTGTAATTTGGAATTAAATCCAACTCACTTTATGACTTGCAATGCATGCTTATTGTTGAAGGTCTACCTGGATGAGAGTGTTCAAGAAGCGGATAGCCTTAATTCTACAATTCAGGAACTTGATGCTCAATTATTCAAAGAGAAGGAGGAGTGTAGAAGGTATTTGAACGTTACAACATCTACTTGTTGATGATGTGTCATTATCTCTCCATTTATCTATTTTCAATGTATACATTTTGCTAATGATGTTCTTTTTCCTTGATTTTCTTTTTCCTTGTTATAACTGGAAAATTTAGGATTACTTCAAGAATAAGGCAGTTTATTAGAATGCACCATCATAATTCCCAGTTACAAGATGAACTGCAGAGGCAAGTTACATTTAGTTTTGTGTTTGTAGTATGCATTTATTTCTTATGTTCTTTGTTTTCTTGAATTTATTATTGTTAATTTATTTTGGGGGGGATTGTTATTGTATCCAATTTGTAGATCACAGGTCCGACTTCAAAGGTTCGGAGATGAACTTGTCTCTGACATTTCTAGAATTGGTGCCAGTGAAGAAGATTTAAGCATTGATATTGTAAGCAATGGTGAGAATTCGGCTCTTCCTCCGGCCATCAAACATAATGTGGATCAGAATGATGCATCTCCCCACTGGAAAAGGCTGCATGTTAAACAAGATGCTGTGGAAGAGTTGAAACAAGGTAGAAGTTATGAAAAGTACTGTGAGAAATTGGTAAATGTTTCCATCTCCCAGAACCAGAAATACTGTGAACTTTGCTAAGCAGAACAGGGGAGAGTATCAAAACTCAATTTGTTTCATCTATCTGTGGGAACCATGTTTAGACAAACCTATAATTAAGCAAATATCTTTGCATCCTTTTTTACCTGGTAAGGAATAATTCAGAGTCGTCTGTTAAGGGCTTATGTTTAGTAACTCGGATGGTTCTGGACCACAAGCATTTGAGGGTGTTGTTATTCTGTGGTCAAGAATAAATGGACAAGTTTCAACTTTTAACTAATGTTTCATGCTTGTTTGCTGTTAATATTCAATTAGAACATTGATTACAGAATATCCTCTCTAGTTTGTATTGCATCAGTGGTAATTATTAATGTTTTGCTGCCCTTGCACTAGAGGTATTGCATATTGCTTGATACTATTGCTGATTGTCAAAATCATTTCATAATTTAACATTGATTATTTGTTGTCCTGTGTATACATAGGATCTGTTAATTAAATTTGGATATTAGTTTAATGTTTAGATTGCTTACATATCATATTCCAATAATTTCATTTGACGATAAGTGCATTGCTTTCACTTCTTATTTCTTTAATGTTGTGTTTTATTATGAAAATATGTTTAAATTCTTTTTATGCTGACTTCTCCATTAACATTTGTGCAGATAGATCAAAAGTTGGGAATTTGGTTGGAACATCGAGAACCAGGAAGCGGTCTCGGTGGAATTTGCCTGCTCAGTTAAATGACAAGGATGAAGAAAACATTGATGTCCCCTCAAACACTGGAACTGATGTTACTAGGACCGTCAATCATGAAGGGAAGCACAAGGGAGGAATATGTAATTCTTCTAACAACCTAATTTCAGAAAAGGTTTAAATTCACTTCATTTCATGATAACTCTACCCCTGCTGGAATTCTATGACGTAATGCATAATTGTTGTGTTGCATTCTTCATGGTTCCGTCTGAATGATGCCCTTTCTTTTTGTCTCATTCATACATTAAGCAGCTGTATATCTTACGACTTAAATAAAATTTTGAAAAGTTGCACATTGTCATTGCAAATGATCTTTTCCTTTCTTAACCATCAATGTGCAGTTTAAGGAATCTAGGATTGAAGTGCCACCAACTAGCATGGCAGCTCATGTGATTGATGAGGAAATTGAGATTGAACTTAATGACAGAACTGATATCACTGAAACTGTAAAAAACAAAAATGAGAATGGAGTGGCACATGAGGCAAAGAGCCTACTGCTTATGCTTCGCCCAGGTTTGATTCCTCGTAGTAATTATTCGCAGGTCAGTTCTTCCTCTCGGGTACACTTTTATTTGGCAGCATACTATACCATTTACTTATGTTAACTCCTGGAGATTTCTCTTCCATAGAGTAGATACCGCACTTTCATTTTGTCAGTTGTGGTTTCATACTTTCATTCATTTCTCATAAATATAATTATTGCCTTCAAAATTAGACATTTTGTTGTGGGCATATCTAAAGCAATTTAATTTGTGTGTGCAGTATGAAGGTGATGAAGAGAATGTGGATGTGGATGTGGATGTGCTTGAAGAAGAGGATGCAGGGACACATGTGGACTTCTCTTCCATAGAGTAGCGATTGCTAACCTATATTTTCCTTTAGTGACTTAAAAGTAGTTGTTGAAAATGTCAGTATTTTGAACAGAGTATTTACAAATAGGATAGAATGATAAATATTTAATTTTGCTTGCAAAAATGCATGTATGGTACACATTTTATAGTGGTGGATAAAATGCAGTAGTGCTTAAGAATGCATGTCATAGTTGTAGTGGTGGTGCTTAATCTGAAATGTCTATTTACTGTAGGACTCATTAATATTGCACAGTGAACTAATCCTCTTTGATATGAATGTTTTTCGTCCTTCTGATCCTAATTATTGGATTTTTTAAGATTCTTGAAACATGCAATTCAATACATTACATATCCAATAGAGTATTGAGATTCGTTGTGGTGAAATTATATGCATAGTGCACCTTTCCATTAAAGAATTTAGCATCGGATAAATAATTGTTTTTGGTCAAACTGTTTTATGTTAAACTCTTCCAGGAATACAAGAAATATAATAGAATAGTCCAGAGGCGGATATCTTATTCCAGAAATAATCATAGCCCAGAAAGTCCAATAGAATGAAAAGAGAAGTTCCTTTTGTGATATTTTTTCATAGTTGCTGATAAAATTCTATTTCTTGTATTCTATTTTTTATAATGTAAGAATAAAGTAGTTTTAAAGTTTAAACCATGCTGACCAACAAAATTGAATGATGGTTCTTTAGCTGAATACGCAATGAAGAATTTCGTACTCGCGAATTTTAACTCAACGATTTTATTCATCACTTTAATTCATTTACAATAATTTAATAAGAAAATAAGTATAACATTTATACCTAGTGAACACAATCTCCATCATTTATAGATCTTTTTCAAAATTAATAATAGTTTATTTTAATGTGGTTTTGATACAATAAATATATTATTCATGTAAGAGGGTATAATATATATTCTAATTAACATATTTACAATTACAATTATATAATAATTCCAAATTCCAATTCTGCAGGTGATGTACCATCCAAATATATTCATTTCCATTTATATAGGAAATGTAGCTCTTTTTTTGATTAATGCCAATAAAATGTTTTTCAATTATCCATCATCTTGGGTGTTATTTTTATCTCAACAGACTGTTTTTTTGTATGCTTTATTGTTCTTTTGAGATTCAACTCTCTCAATTATTAGACTTCCAATTTCAATGAGAATTTTATTCTCTATAATAGAATTCAAGATGTTGGTGGCGTTTCCAAGACCAAATGGTATTGTAAAGAAACCATAAATCAGGATGACCACATCTAAATATAGCGTCCGAGCCATTATCCAGGAGGAACATAATATCCCCCGGAATTGGTAATGGACGCAATTACTTCTTACAATATTTCATGTCATTTAAAGGACAAAGGCTTCAGTGTGTGTAACAATCAGATCATTGACCAAAATCTCACTGAAATCCGCTAAGATAAGTATATTATCATCATAAGCCATGATTTTTTAAACAAGTTCAGCAAACCGCATTATAAAATTGAGGAAATTCTGCATAAACTGAAGGATTATAAAAAAGCATGATCCCATAGACGATAAGAAAAAAAAACTACAATTTTTTGGGGATTTAAGGTGTGCTCAGACAGCCAAGGGTTTTGTAATCAACTTCTGAGTTAATACCCAGATCAGAAACTCTAGTCCACATAATAGTATCATCACCGCACGCATAAAAATTCAAACCATGAATTTGTAAACGAAAAGGAAGAAGGAAAAAGAGGAAAATATGAAACTCGAAACAAGGAAGACAGAAATCCCATCTAAAAAATATGATTTTGTAATGCAGAAAATGATAATAAAGAATCAATAGAGATAGACTAATGAAAAGGGTTAGGTAGATTATATAGGCAGAGAAGGGTGATTATAATTTAGGGTTTATAAGGTTAAGAGTTTTTTATTTGAGGCGGCTGCCACGGGCTTACATAGAATAACAACCCGGATTTGGAGTGGGCCGGATCTTAAACTCATAACCCATTCCACATTCATATTATTTTCTTTTCCCTACATGTAATACAATAAATATGCTCTTGAGATCTATAATTTATTTAATCAATTTGAAGACATCTAATTAACAAGATGTTGGTCTAGTAGTGTAAGGTCATGTTAGATCGACAAGATGACCAAAAAGTAAAGTGCTCAATTCTAGAGAGTAACACTTATTAGGAAGAACAGTCAGATATCCCAAAGTTTAGTTCATACCCAAAAGGGTAAAGGAATATCTTTGGTAGTATCAAAAAAATTGAACACATATATCATTTTTTTACCATATGACATTTGTTCATTTTTTCTCTTGGATCCAAACAACTAAATTGAAGAAAACTATAGAAGCAAGACAAAAAATATTTCTTGGTTTAATTAAGCATTTATTTAAGAACTATGAAACTCCAATTGCTTTGGTTTTATTAGTCATTTATTTAATAAATTGTTTAACAACATACAAATATATGTGTTAGTTTCTTTTTTTTATATCTTAATAAAATAGTTATGACAAAGATCCAACATGTATTGGATATTGGTCCAATTGGTTTACAAATCGGTCGATAAAATAAGACTTGGATCAATAGGGTTTAAATTGAAGCTTAAAAAGCAAATCTATGATTTAGCATCTTAAGGTAATATACTATAGTCTAAATCTAGAGTTCTTATGCCCTTAGGTAACATTTTGATCAAGGTGTGGGCTAAATAGGGATGGCAACGGGCACGGGTAGTGCATACCCGTGCCCGTACCTTCACTATTTACGGGTACCCGTGCAGGTAGCGGGTACCCAACGGGTTTCTCATTCTAATTATATTTTTATATATTTTACAATAATCGATCTATAAAAATAATTTTTACTTAAATAATATGACATATATATATGATAATTTTATGATTATAGACTCATTACTAAATTTTATTATGAAATAATAAAATAAACAAATATAATGTTAAATTAATAATAACTAAATATAAAATATTTAATTAAAATATATACGCGGGTACCCGCGGGCGGGTATCATGATACACGTTCCCACCCATGAGCTATTTTTGCGGGTACCCATTGCGGGTATTTTGACGGATACCCACGGGTCCGAGTATTTTTGCCATCCCTATGGCTAATATAACCTATCAACTTGACTTGATATATAAAGGAAGAGATCTTCACTGAATTTAGGTTTAAAAATATAAAAAAGTAAAATAAAGTGGTAAATAAATTGGGGAAATTCCATAGTAAAATTAATGAAATTATTACAAAGTTGATAGTTGCTTGGAACAAATAACAATAACCATCAAACATTATCTCATTAAATGAAGTCTAGTATATGGATCGTCATTAATCATTCAATCCACATACTCGACTTAAGTATATCCTAAACTAATTTCCATATATTTTTTTGGAAATTATCCATTATCATTCTTATTAATGAGTGAAATCCCTAACTTTTTAGAGCAAACATTAAGTTTGAGTCAATTTAACATCCATAATCACTATAATTATACTATATGTTTTAATAACTAACTAATTTATTAAAAAAAAAGAGAACTAACACTCTTAAAAAGTTAATTTAACAAGTATTTAAAAATAAACTATTTAGGACAAGGTAGGATAGACCAAAGGCGATTGGTTAATAACTATTCTAAAATTGAATATAATTAAAAGATATATGTACTGATGGTATGAATTTTTTATTATCATTAACTCTAATACAAATGAATGATATCATTAACTATATTTGAGAGTTTATCATGGCTGGATCAAAAGAAACTCACAATAAAATTTTATCTTTTTTCATTTAACATTAGATCCATAATAATAATTTATACATTATTATTAACTCTGGATTAGAATATAAATAGCATAAATGTATAAGTCAGGTGAGTGAATAAATATTATAAGAATCTAGGAGTGAGATAAGTTGTGTGGCTGAGAGTACTTGTCTCGTATCCAAACCGCCCTATATAATAACCCTTTCACCCAATCTCTCTTCCTATTTTTTCTCACTTTCAGATTCCCATTCCCATTCTCCCTCGACTCATTGCACTTCTTCTTCTTCTCCTTTCCCCTTTCCCTCTGTTATTAGGTATTCTCGCTATTCTTGATTTTCTTTTTAATATTCATTTCTTATTTTCATTGATCTATCTTCTGCATATTCTTTTTTTATTTCGGTTTTAGTTTTTAGATTCTTCTGCATATAACGAGAAATAACTTACCAAGTTTGTAACCTTCACCCTTCGACCTTTTTTTTGTGGATTTTCTTTTTTCTTTAATACCATGCTATTATTTCTTATCTAATGTGTTTATTGTATCAATTTAGCATCATGATATATTTTAGGGTTTTGAAGAGTATTATATTGTATTCGCACTTTGCAACATCATTTATCTTGAATCTTGTTTTAATTGGCGGTTCAGTTTATTTGCTATTTTTTAATTAACCTTAATGCAATTTTTATTTGGATCTCTATTCTTTCAGCTCTCTATAGACTCTAGGTGAACGTAATATCTTGTGATTCCATTATCTTCAGTTTGGTCAGTTTGTTGGGTTTGTAAGTTTATTTCCTTTCTAGAAGTCCCTACTTTTGGGTTAGGAGCAGGGTAGGTTTTTTAATCTCTAGTTTCATGGATCGTTGCAGCCTTGAATACATAGAAGTTCCTATTTGATTATAGAGTGTCAGGTAATTAACTTTTCTGTGATTATATCCATTTGAAAAATAGTGATGTAATGAGTGCATATATATTGTGCCAAATTTCATGTCCATGTGTAAATGAACAGTGTTTCTAGTTTGTGAGCTGGAGTCCATGTGTAACTTTTCTGTGATTATTCATAGTTGAAAAGAATATGACTGCGCCTCATGTTATTGTTCTTGTTAGAGTCTTAGGGCCTGTTGCGAGTTGGACATTGGAGAGCAATGGAGGGAAGGGAAAGGCTTTGAAGCCATGAAATACACGTGTAAGATGGCTCCCAAGCACTCCCTTTCCTTTCTCTCTAGAAACTAACTCACAAACAGACCCTTAGGGACTGTTTGCGAGTTGATTTTTGGAGGGCAAGGGAGGGAAGGGGAAGGCTTGAAAAGCCATCTTACAAGTGTATTTCGGCTCCCAAGCCTTCCCCTTCCCTCTCTTGCCCCCCAAAAAACAACTTGCAAACGGACCCTTAGAGATATAAAACCATCCCCAAGTCTTCACTTTACAGCCTAAACTTTTAGAAGAGTTGGACCTTGACAACTATAGTGACAATGTTTTTTCATTTGGCATCATTATATTTATGCTGTCTTTTTATTTTCTATGCTTGTAAAACAATTTCTATTTATTATGGGTCAATTTATATTTTCACATATTAGGAACTAGTTGTTAGTGAAATTTAAATAGTGATAGCATCTTCAGGAATTTTGATTGTTGTATATCATCTGACCTGAAGTATATTTGATTTTTTTCCAGTACTGAGCGGGTTGATTAGATCAGTAGGCCTTCATCACAACTCACGTAACCAAGCAAAATTTCATGTCTGAATTCGACACAAACATCCCAACCGCTTTTGGTGAGTGTTGAGTCTATGAGTTCAAACATTTTTTGTTGTATCCAGATTTCTTAACCACAATTTATGATTGGTTTCTGATGTGGTTAATTTAATAGATCCCTTTGCTGAGGCAAATGCTGAGGACTCCGGTGCTGGGACGAAAGAGTATGTTCATGTGCGTGTACAACAACGTAACGGAAGGAAAAGCTTAACAACTGTTCAAGGATTAAAGAAAGAGTACAGCTATACCAAGATACTCAAGGACCTGAAGAAAGAATTCTGCTGTAATGGTACTGTTGTCCAGGACCCTGAGTTGGGCCAGGTTTG
Organism: Lupinus albus; assembly: GCA_009771035.1. Classification (NCBI taxonomy): domain Eukaryota; kingdom Viridiplantae; phylum Streptophyta; class Magnoliopsida; order Fabales; family Fabaceae; genus Lupinus; species Lupinus albus. The sequence goes on from CM020017.1 coordinate 15,641,263, forward strand.
TTTTCTGTTCATAAGTAATGTACTTATGTAATTTTTTTATATTTTGCAATCATAGCATAAGGAGTTACATGATATTTATCGTCTAGTGAGATTATTTTCCGGACCTCAGCGTATGAATATTCTTATTTCATCGCATTTTCAATAGAAATGTCATCAGGTGCATTGTCTCCTTTTATCCATATTAGCGGGATTGAATGCTTAAATGTTAGTTTTGTTTGGATTCAGGTCATACAACTTCAAGGAGATCAAAGAAAGAATGTTTCTACTTTCCTTGTGCAGGTAATGTGCTGACTGTGATATAATGTAGTTGTTGATCTTGCCTATACAATATATTTCCATTTCTAAATTCTTATATGTTGTTGTTACAAACAGGCTGGCATAGTAAAGAAGGACAATATCAAGATTCACGGTTTCTAAGCCCTCTTACCAATAGCGGGCAATTTAGCTTCACGTTTAATATATTGTCTGCATTAGCTTATAAATCTGAATTCAAGCAGCATTCTCTTATAGTTAAGAGTTCTATGTAATCTACTGATTAACATTCTATATTGTTATTTGCTGGTTTATGTGTGTACGATTGTATATGACTGCTTTTAAGACAACTATCATGAATAAAATTCTATGTTGCCCTTTATGTATATGTGTATGTGTGACTACGTGCCCTTATAGACAAACGTTTTTGTATTATAAATTTAGAAAAAAAAACATATTTAATTCTGGGGGAGGGGATTTTATGCTGTTAATTTTTATGAGCAGTAATGACGTTTGGCAGGAAACATCGTTTCGTAAAAAACTAGTAACAGTGTTTTAGAATCATTCTCTTCGTTAATTTTCCCGTGTTGGGTTGTTTGACTTGTTTTGGAGTAGCTACGACTCTGTTTTAGAACCATTATCAGTTAGTTTTCTCTACTATACAGCATTGCTGTTTTATAAATTGACATGTTATATAAATGAACACTTTTATAAATTAAAGTGTGTAGACACTTTAATATGGAAGAGTAAAAAGGCTAAAAACTCAATCGCACAGGTTCCTTTAACAAATTTATTAGTTTAACAAACTAAACATGGTCTAATAGAAAAAGTAAGTTATTTTATCATGGAAAGGGGTATAGTTGTTTTTCAACAACTATGCTAATCTTTCTCCTCACTCCTTATGCCAACTAGGGGTGAGCATGGGTACTTATATTACATAGTTGAAACTCTTTGTTTGGAACTATTATTTTCATGAACAGTAATGTTATAGAGTGCAAAACTACCTACTGTAATGCTTGGATTTTTATTTCCAATAACTTCCGGATTTACAAGCATACACAATGTTTCTGCTAAGATTCAATTTGTTTCATACACAGTCTTTTCGATGCACATGTAGTTGTATCGAAAAATAGAATCTTGGTGGTAAAACAGGATGCCAAAGAATTGCATGATAAAATCTTTTATCATGTTATCTAAATACTGTCTTCTTAATATGAAAATAAAAATGTAAAGGGAGAATGCAGCAGTAATTGAAATGCAGCTTTCAGTCATATACTAATTAATAATGCACAAAAATATTCAACACACAAATTAATGATGTAGGCCAAGTTTTATTCTCTTACTTTTCTACGATTCATAGATCAATTGTATTTGTTCAATGAATAGGCATAAGAAGAAAGACAACACCAACTGGCTGTTTACTTTCTAATATGAAATTTCTAAATGTTTTGCCTATTGAGGAGTTGGGAGTACATTTATGCATTCTTTGTCAGGTGAAACTATTGTCTACTGATTCTACTAGAACAAATATCACATGTCCTCAAACCTGTCACAAACCAATCATATGTTATTTTTTATTTATGTGGCAATTTTTAATTAGTTGAAACAGAGAATTGAGAAAGACTTGTGGACATAAGATCTTCATTCCTATTTACTAGTCTGGTCCTTACATGCATTATTGCAAAATCCTCCAAAATATTGGTATAGAGTATAGACAGTCCCACTAATACAACTTAGCTGAAGTCTCTAAGAAATAAGCTAGTCATCAAACAAACAAAATAAATAAATAAATCTCTCCAATAAAACAGCACCAAATTATGTGGAATGTGGAAGCCATTATAAGTTCATAACAAAGAGAAGGAAATAGCAGGAATAAGTGGTCCTCATGTCCAAATGCCCTATGCTCATTCCAATTATGGGGAGGGGAAATAATAGTTCATGTAAATAGATAGAAAGAATAAAATATGTTATCACCTTAAGGGGTAAGGGTATCAAATTGTCTATCATAGGGGATATGGGTAGGAGTTCAAATTTCACAAGAAATGTGAGAAAATATGACTATATGGAAATGCTAAAAAATCTCATCTATGGTGCATCTTTCTTTCATAATCATCAATCCAGGACCACCATTTGATATTTGATCACATATATATTGTAATTCTACAATATAATCTTAGCCTCCCTTATCTTGTTACTCAATCACTAACTTAGTGTTGCGAATTCCAATGAGAAAAATTTGTGGGTCATATTTATCATCCACTACATGATCAACTTGTTCCTTTCAACATTAGTCCCATGCTTCTGTTATCACTTTGATAATCAGCAAACTACACTCCAAATTTCAAGACTTTTACCTTTTGCAGCCTACTTATTCTACAACTCCCCCAAGCAAAAAAATTGACCAATTATGCTCAATTGATCAATCTTGTGTCTAATTAATAAAACCACTAGTCCCTAACCAAGCTAAAGCTAGTATCCTCAGCAGCAAAGCATATAGAGAGAAAACGAGGTTACCCAAAAATAGTAAATTTCCCTGATTTATATATCAACTTAAGAAAAGTTCAGAGGTAACTATCAACTAATACTGTAAGAGAATAAAACTAGGCTGAAAATGCTCTTCAAGACATGATGGTATTAAGGGTAATAATAATAATAGTAATAAATAGAAATAAAAATATATTCACTTACCTTTTGCATTGTAGTATATTAGTGGCGCTTCCATACGTGCCTGCAAATGTAGCTTTCATAGTTTCATTTAAGTTACTATTCTCTTATCTATAGTTTCAGATTAGATAAAAAATTGGTTTTTGTTTGTTTCTCTTATCTATAGTTTCATGTAAGTTACTATTCTTACAAGGGGCATCATCATATATAAATAGAGGTGCTTGAAGAAGCTTTTGCATGAACTTCTCATTCTTGTTTTACTAAGTAACATTTACAAAAAGAGAAGAATTCTGACCATGGCTGCATCATTTTTATTGCCTTCATCCGTAAGCTCAATATCCTCCTTTCATTTCTTCCAAGTTCTTGCTTGAATCACTTGTCCCAATATTGTTTTATGTACTTAAGTTCAGTGCAAATTTATTGAATTTGTTCTTTGAGTATTAATGCCAAGTTCAGTGAACATTTACATGATGCATGTTTTGTAAGTTTAATCGTTTTAGCTCCAATTTTTGTTTTTGATTTTTTGCACGTTACAATGTTCTGGTGGCCAGAAACATACCACCCTCCACACACACACAATTTCCCCTCTAGTCATGAATTAAATTCTTGTTCTATAATTCTTATCCTCACAAACGTACAAGTTAAATTTGTCAGCAATGCTATTTGGCTAAAAACTATGTTCTTAAGAATGTACAATGCTGCTTCTTTTTAGGACTCTAAATTAAAAAATTCACTGTGTCATATAGTGCTGTATGGTTTGTCATTAGTTACAACAATAAGCCAAGAATCAGAAGCACTGCCTTTTCCATGTTATTACTAAAACAAATTGTTAAGATTAGTATATCATTACAAAATCTAACAGTTGAAATTACAAATTTATGGTACTACCCAAACCTCTTCAATTTGATATTCTATTTATGATTTGTGTTTTCCTTTTCTACCTAGCAGTTGCAAAATTAAATTGCAATTACACCTTTTTTCTATAAGATTGATCCCCCATTCTGTGATTTTTGTCCCCAAGAGACCACATTGGTCATAGAAAGTGGAAACTTTGTTCAAACATGGAATGGAATTATACCAAATCAGCATATTAGTACACAACTACACCTAGTAAGATCTCAACCATCCCATGTATATATTTAGTTATGTACTACCAATGAAAATTTGGATGATTGTAAGCTGCATGATGCTTTAATGCTTTGTGTAAATGAAAGTCTATGTAACATAAATCATAATGGTTTTCCTTCTTGGTAAATGCTATCTGTGTTATATGAACAGACAATGGAAGAAGAAGCCGTGTTTGAAGCTGAAGTGGCAGAGGTGCAAGCATGGTGGAACTCCGAGAGGTTCAAGCTAACCCAAAGATCATACTCAGCTAGAGATGTGGTGTCCCTCCGCGGCAACCTGAGACAAACCTATGGCTCAAATGAGATGGCTAAGAAGCTATGGAGAACTCTCAAGACCCACCAAGCCAATGGCACAGCCTCAAGGACATTCGGTGCACTTGACCCTGTTCAGGTCACCCAAATGGCTAAGCACTTGGACACAATTTATGTCTCTGGGTGGCAGTGCTCATCCACTCACACCTCCACCAATGAACCTGGTCCAGACCTTGCTGATTACCCTTATGACACTGTCCCTAACAAGGTTGAACACCTTTTCTTTGCTCAGCAATACCATGACAGGAAACAAAGAGAGGAGAGAATGAGAATGAGCCGGGAAGAGAGGGCAAAAACCCCTTACATTGATTACTTGAGGCCGATCATAGCCGACGGTGATACTGGCTTTGGTGGCACCACAGCAACTGTTAAGCTTTGTAAGCTCTTCGTGGAGCGTGGAGCAGCCGGTATCCACATTGAGGACCAGTCTTCCGTGACCAAAAAATGTGGCCACATGGCAGGGAAAGTGCTTGTTGCAATAAGTGAACACATCAATAGGCTTGTGGCTGCAAGGTTGCAATTTGATGTCATGGGTGTTGAAACTGTTTTGGTGGCCAGAACAGATGCTGAAGCTGCAACTCTCATTCAGTCTAATATTGACACAAGGGATCATCAATTTATCTTGGGTGTGACCAACCCAAGCCTCAAGGGGAAGAGTTTAGCAACTCTTATGGCACAAGGCTTGGCTGCAGGAAAGAGCGGTGCTGAGCTTCAGGCCTTGGAGGAGCAATGGCTATCAATGGCACAATTGAAGACTTTCTCAGAAGCAGTAGTGGATGCAATTAAGAGCCAGAACATTAATGAAGAAGAGAAAAGGAGGAGGTTGAATGAGTGGATGAATTGTTCAAGTTATGAAAAGTGTCTTTCCAACAACAACGGAAGAGAGATTGCGGAAAGGTTTGGAGTAAGAGACCTTTTCTGGGATTGGGACTTGCCTAGAACTAGAGAAGGGTTTTATAGGTTCAAAGGGTCAGTGACAGCTTCAATTGTTAGAGGGTGGGCTTTTGCTCCACATGCTGATCTTATATGGATGGAAACTGCAAGTCCTAAGGTGGTGGAGTGCACACAATTTGCTGAGGGGGTTAGATCAAAGTACCCAGAGATTATGCTTGGATACAATCTTTCTCCATCATTCAACTGGGATGCTTCTGGCATGAATGATGAACAAATGAGAGACTTCATTCCTAGAATTGCAAGGTTGGGGTATGTGTGGCAGTTCATAACAGTGGGTGGCCTACACTGTAATGCACTTATCACCTCAACTTTTGCAAGTGATTTTGCAAATAGGGGAATGCTGGCTTATGTGGAAAGGATTCAGAGAGAGGAGAGGAACAATGGGGTTGACACACTTGCTCACCAGAAATGGGCTGGTGCTAACTACTATGACAGGTACCTCAAGACTGTGCAGGGTGGTGTTGCATCAACTGCTGCAATGGGAAAAGGCAAGTCATACTCACCAAAAACACCATCTTTTCTCTATGCAAAATGTTCATCTTATCACTTTTTTTTTATCAAGCCACTTTTTACTACAAAAGCCTTCTGGTTAATGATTATAAGTGGGTGCAGAAAGAGCCGTGAGAACAAAAAATAGTGCAAAAAAAAAATCATCATTCTTTATTTATGTAAGTTTTAGGAAAAAGATTTTAAGGTTGTGATATTTTTTGTCTCCCATTCTATGTTGTTCTATAGGAGTAACTGAAGAGCAATTTAAAGAAACATGGACTAGGCCAGGAACTGTAGGCATTGGTGGAGGCAGTGTGGTGGTTGCTAAGGCCAGAATGTAGAAGAGCTATTTCTGCTAAGGGAGGAGCTTGGGAAATTAATCAATTCCTATATTGGATTTATAATAAATAAATGTTGTCTGTGGTATTTAAATACTTCATGAAATCATTGTTCTGGTATTTATTGGTTTCGCATTTTCTTTTATTTCTTACATACTCTTGAGCTTGGCAAGGGGAACAAATGAACTTTCTTATGTGGTTTGTAATATGGTTTGCTCCTTATATTTGAAATAATACTGTTAAAACATATTTACTCTGTGCACTTCTCTTTTACATAAACTTCTTATTGAGTTCAACAAATGTACAAGTGTTATATGGAACGTTATGCGTTAGGCATAATATCCTTAATGTAACCAGAAGGAAAATGAGTATCTGCTGTATGCATAGGTGCATGAATAAATTATCATAAATTTGAACATAGATACACCAATTACTGGGATCAGAATACAAAGAATTTGATAGTTTCCGCCATGATGACTGTTCCACCCCAGTATCTGGATCAGTCAAGCACCGGACAACTCATTGGGCCACTACTCATCATTGGGCAAATTAGATCTAGCCTACGTGGTTGTCGATCACGTCCTGATAACCGACCTAACTTAGGGAAACGAGCACGACACCAATAAGACTTGACCTAGTCAGCACTTGCAAAACCACAAACTCGTGCTACAAGACTGATGCGCCACCTACACAGACGCAGGAAGGCCGCCCGACACGGATAAAGCATTCATGCCAGTCCGGGAAGACTTTATAGGATGACTTGTCACGATTAAAGCATCAAATAAGGAAGTCTACCCTTAGACTCTCATACTCATGTATTCTCACTTGTCTTATCTCCATATATCTTCATTTATACATAGCAAAATTATTCATAATCTACGATTCATCTAAATCATGAAAATTAAATTCATCTAATTTAAATAGATACAATCTAATTAATTGTTTTAATAATAGATGAATACAAATCTATCAATTATATACATGAATATATCCATTTAAATTTGATATTCAATTGGTTCACAACTTCTTTAGTTTTCATTTTCCTTCACAACCTCATATTTCTTGTGTCCTTTTCATTATTACTTTATTATTTTATTAAATTAAATTCGCGTATTGGTAGCATTTTCTTAGACAATAGTAATATCAATGAAAGATATATGAATGTGGTTAATATTAAAAAATTATTTTAAATTACATAGCATATATAATATCTATAAAAAATGTTAGATGTGGGACCTTAAACAATGCAGGCTTCTAACCATTGCAAAAAAAATGTTTACTTAAAAAGTTCAAAAAATCATTTTTTTTAAAGCGCTGTTAAAAAAATTAAAAACCCCATATATATTTTATAAAAATATCACATATACTTTATTTGTTCACAAAAATCAAATCCATACATCCATTCAACTCATTGAAATAGATTTATATCTGAATTAAAGTCTATTGATTAAGTTTAAATATGTGTACATTAAAATTTATTGATTAAATTATAATATAAATGAATTGAATAATTTAAAATATCAACTAATAAATTAAAATATCATCCGATCCATCTATTTTGCAACCTATAGATAGCATCAGCCATGAAGTATAGGATTCAAACTTGAGTGTCATTATAAATAAGTATTGTAGTGTCCAACTAAACAAGCATCCCGTCACTTAGTTAGCAATAACTAGCACATTAATTTTGTCTCTTGGCGTGTTCTCTATATAGGAATCATGTGCCAAAGTATTAGGCTACATCCATCTTTTGATTTTGATTTATACCAACTGAACAATCAAATTTTCAGTTTTGAAAACTCACGGAACCTCACATATATGTATATCATGTTCTCACAACAAAACACAATCCAATACAGACTCAAATTCCATTGCCTACATCTCCATCTATCTGTCCCAAAAATCAAAAGCTATGGGTATACAAAATTCTATTGGTTACTACCTAGAACCACAAACTGTGGCTACTAAAAAACGCCTCAAAATCTGCTTTGCTGTTTCAGCACTTTTCTTCATCATTGTTGCTATAGTGATTGTGACTTTAACCTTTACCACCTTTAAAATCAAAGACCCATATGTTAGCCTCCGCCCTATTGGCTTAGAAAATTTTCAATTTTTTACACCCAATTCAAGTATTGAACCTCTGGACATGTTGATCACTGTAGTGAACCCAAACTATGGCAGTTTCAAGTCCATAAATTCCGTAGGTTATCTTAATTATCGTCACAAGGTTATAGCCAGTGCTCCCTTCGAAAAGATATTGATCCCTGCACGTGGCAAGATTAATATGAACACTACTGCAGGTATTATGACAAAAAAGTTAATGTCTGATCCTAAGTTTTGGACAGATATTGATTTTGGGGCATTGAATTTGACAGCAAATGTGACACTACCAGGGAAAGTGAGTGTGATCAAAATTTTCAAGTTGAAGGCCACGATTACTATCTCATGTGGTATTTATTTAAACTTGAGTGCTGTGGATGCTGATTCCAGCTGCATAACCAAAATCAAGCTGTGATTAATGTTCCAAAGGAAGGATCTTGTAAGTCCTAGTACAAATACTATAACTAATTGTATTAACATAAGTTCCTTATAAATTATTAGCCATAGTTAGTTACTATTCATAATAAGTTGGTGAAAACAGTTACAGTTATAGAGGTATTTAAGCTACTACTTGATATGTATCTTGTACTCATCAATCAATAACATATCCATTATTCATTCATTCACTCCTATTATAACATAAAATCAAAGCCAACTTAAGTATTTATTCGGCATTCATATAAAGGATGATTTGCATGGGTAAGTTACACGAAGTGAAGGTCTTCACTGCTTTGAAATAATCAAGCCATCTTTCTTAGGAACTATCCAAAGACTTTAATTTCCAATATGCAAAGGCCTGAATAGAATTCGGTATTTGAGAGGAAACGCCAGAATTTGTTGAATGTGGGAAGGTTTCTCTTGAAATAAACCAGAAGAACGCAAAAAAATGGGGTTGAATATTGTGTTTTTCTTGAAAAATTTACTGATTAAAAATCAATTCTAGTAGTAAGTTAGTCAAACAAGTAAATTGTTTGAGATTTGTCTGATAAGATCGGATGGTTGAACAAATACGTAGAAATAAAAAAATTAATAATATAAACACATAAGTGTCAATTAAGAAATACATGTCAGATTAATTTAGTAATCTGGTGTATATTCTTATAAATTACTAATTTAGATTAAAGTGCATAATGTGATGATGGTTGATAATTAATGGATTAATTTTTTAGGTGGGTTGATTAACTCTCTTCCCTCTTACAATTAATGGTAATTTCCATAGTTATTTTCTCCAATAACTCCTCCTAGATTATTCTCTAAATATATTACTTATCATTAGAAAAGTTATGTTATTTGTTTGCTCTCTTATGAGTATTAGAAAAACATTAGTGGTTAAGTAATGAAATTGAGGTATTATATAGAGAAAGAATAAAACTTAGTTCCTAATTTTCAAAGAACAAGAAAGCGAAAAGATAAAAACAAAGAGAACTAGAAAAGTATAGAAGAGAAATTGAAATAGAATCAGATATTCTTCAATATCTTATTACATGTAAATATCATGTTAATATCCTAATTAAAAGATTTTTATAAATTATTTAAAACTGATAAAAGTTTGAAATAAAAATATCTTAGAGGAATTATCCTAGTTGGCTTTTAATCGGCATGAGGAATGTATAGACCCCAATACCCTAACTAGTAATAAATATTTTTAAACATACTCAAGAATCTTAGAAGTATTTGTTCGTGCATGTATGCTCTTCAGGCTCAACAAGTATAGTTTTTTCACCTATACTTTACAGGTTATAACTCTTAGAATGGAATAAATTGATTGGAACTAAATCAAAATTTCTATAACATGTCTCTTAAATCAGTCACAAAATGTCCAAAACAAGTAGTGAATGCAGAAACTTTAGAAAGACTAATAACTTAAAATGATAGAAATGAAACATTAAGAGCTTCGAATAGTTGGTGTGCTTGAGCAATAATTTTGAATGATTGCAAACATTGTTAGCTTCATATAGCAGACTTCAAGCCTCCTATTTTTTGTATATATAGCATTATTAAAAGACATGGCTTGATCAAAGACGCTCCACCACCTTGTAAATATTCGAACACTCTTGAAAACATTAAATGCATGAATTTGCCACATTGAAAATGCTTCTGTTTTTGGGAAGTTGTAGGCGCCACATATCAAAAGTAGAAGACATGATCCATGTGGATACTAGGCATATATATCTCCCTCCTCTAGGTCTATCACAGATTCACATGTGAAACAAAAACAAAGGATTTTGATTCTTAGTGTATGTGTTTGTGGAATGTTTAAAAGTAGAAGACATGGTCCATGCTTATGATGAGTATGTGGAATGTTTAAATATAACAGATTTTCTCATTAATAGCTGTCTTCTGCAACACTTCAAGAAAAAAGTCCATTTTAATTTCTACTCTTGAGATGATTATTATAAGACTCAAATATTTTTTTAATGTGCTACTTACATAATTGATTTTTGCATTGTGAACGATTTTTTACACCATTTATGCATTGTAATTCAATATTTTAATGATTAGAAAGTTGTTAAAATGTCATATAATTCAGTACTCAACATTTTATACTTCCTCCTATAGTGTCTTTCTCTTTAGGCCACTCCAGGAGGGCCTTACAATAATGGTCTATCCATAACTTATTGGGCCATTACTAACCACTCCATAACCTATTGGACACATGGGATGGAACAAAAGCCTTCTCTACCTGTCATATTTCATCTTACATCTTTATCTCAAATATTGTATCACTTCATATACCCCATTAAATCAGTTGGCTAGAAAAACAAAATATAAATTAAAAATATATTAACTTTATATTTTCTGATTATGCATTGAATAGTACAATATTTGGGACACAATATAATTAAGCTCCCTATTTTATCACAGTTCCAAACATCAACATAATATTAATAGGGAAGATATCCACTTACTTCAAGAATAAGTGAAAAAAATCTACTCCACATCTTAGTTATCAAATTTTGAAAAATTCATTGGTTTAGATCTATTCACCAATTCAAACCATTGGATTTTCCATGAATGAATGATCATGATATGAAGTAGACTTTTTCTACTTACTCTTGGAGTAAGTGGATCCATCACTACCGTATTAATATATTGGAGTAATGTCATAGAACAAAAGTACATTAGAAGGTGTTAAGAAGGATGTAGTCCAAATCCCCATAAGATACGTGATTAGTGCTTAATAGATATTGTTCCAACTTCCCACTATATGCTTCAACTTTTTTATAGTTTATTCATAGGTTGTTGGTTGCCGGCCACTACGGATATTGACACTCAGAGAATGTTTGCAGACATATAATGTATAAAATATCAAGTATAGAGATTAATGTTATTTACCTATATATAAAATTTACTTCAGAAAAACACCTCTTTTATAGATACCAGAGTCTATGCTGATGCATATTATATATTGTTTATTCTATGTATTGCACGAGTAATGTGTCCTTAAGGACATCTGATTTTGTCATCCATTTTTAGGCAATTGCAAGTTTATTAATGTATGATATTTAGAAATAACTTTTCTTTAATAATGTGATAATTTAAATTAAATTGTTCAAAAAAAATTGAATTATCACAATAAAAATGACTTGTTCATTCAAATGAACCTTTACTTAGGTTAATGTCAAATATGTATCTAATTAAGGAATACTTATTAAATCATAGGTATATATATGTGACATTAACCTTTAGTCCTTTATAATGACTTGTAGACTAATTTTTGTGCGTTTATCACTCCGTTTCCATCACATGCTTCTCCTCAAATTGTTCTGTGTCTTGTGTACCCTTTTGGTAAAAATAAAAAATGCTAAACGAAAAATTAAAAATAAAAATAACTATAAAATTTGGGAAATCAAAGACTTTATCCAACTTATTAATTGCAAGTGAACCAAATAGAGTATATATGGCAACGTTTTGGATGGGCACTAGGAGCTTAGATTAAATTGTGTCATTTTACTTATTTTATTTTTATGTAGTTTATACTTTCAGGTGTGTTCCCTTTATATGATTTTAATTATTGTAATGTTAACTCTTATCTAATTTTACAATATACACACACGTGTGTGCAATTCAAACATAATTTATGGAAAATATATACTTCAAAAAACAATATTTAAAATTAAAGTAATCAAATTAAGAAGAAAAATATTAAAATTTATAATACTATAAAAGATTTTTTAAATAGTAAATTATTAAAATAATCAAGTTGAACAAATTAAAGTGAATGGAATAAAAGAGTGATAATTACAATATTATGAGAGTATGAACGTAACTACTTAAATGTAAAATTCAAAGAGCCTAAAGAACTTTATGAGAGTATGAACTACTTAGATGTGGAATTCAACTAGTTGAGTCCCAGCTAGAAGAAAATGTTTGTGGATGGCGTTAGTTGATATAATGCTATTGTGATAAAGTTTATCGGGTGTAATAAATCTAAATATTATGTACACCTTTATATATTATTTAGTGTCTCACATAGTCACATGCCTATATATTTTTAAGAAGAAAATAACTAATCCTCTTCAATAATATCTAGGATCCATATTTTAGAAGCAGTCCATCCTAAACTGTGAGAATTTAATATTTAAGTAATAAGTGTTAACTTTGATGACTACTTTTAATTAATTGAAAATTAACATAGTGCGAATTAAACATTTTGCAATAATTGTGTAAAATGCTACAGTTAAATCCAAAGATAAAAATGGTCACTTCAAAAAAGATAAAAATGACAAACTGCAATGGGACACATATATTCTTAACTTTTGGCTTGTAGTAACATTTTCCACATATCAAAGGTTGCAAATTGCATAAAATGAGATTTAACTAAATCTAAGCAACACAACGTGTCCATTAGACTTGCTTTTTCCATTCACGGGGCTAAAATGAGTAAGCTTTTATTGTTGTCACGGGAGACAATAGAAACATGTTATCTATACAAGTCAATACAAAACACATCACCAATCGAATGGATTAGGTTTACGTGTCTAAGGATGGCACATGGTAGTGGTTAATTAACTAAGAGTTAATTATACTGACACCCCCTGAGTTTTAGTGAAATTACACAAATTATTCCTTCCTTTTTTGTCATTACACGAACTACCCCTAATTTTGTACATATATTACACTGATCACCACTGGAATTGTTTACGCAATATATAATATTTTGTTTAACTTAATTACATTCATCACATGTTTTTTTGTTTAAAATATTACACTTATATCTCATTAGGGGTGGTCAGTATAATATATGTATAAAATTATGGGTGATTCGTGTAAGAGAGAGGTAGTTCGTGTAATAACAAAAAAGGGAGGGGTGATTTGTGTAATTTCACTAAAACTCAGGGGGTGTTAGTGTAATTAACTCATTAACTAATGCTCTAATACTTAATGAACCAAAATTAGATAAATGTTTGCTTATTATTTTATTTTTAATGACAAAAGTGTAAGTTTATTTATTGCAATATTGAAAATTATATTTTCTTTTTGTCTTGTGAAACACTTGTATGGTAGCTCATGCTTAATACAGTACTTACGTGGGAAAGGTATATTTTGAAAAAAAATGAATGTCTTTTTTTTTTTTTTGCTTGTGTGGCCTATTGCTTCAGGCTTCAATACCTTATTGCTGGCTTTGCATTCTAAGTGGTTCGACGGCCATGGACCAAAAATCACACGGACAGATTATAGCTTTCTGAAATTAGGAATTTAAAAAATTATATGGGTCAAATTTCAATATTTTTACCTAATATTAGACTCCAGTACATATCTAAATTCTAAAATTACATGCATGGAATGATCATGATTTAAAATTAATTTTGTTATATAGCAGTCAGATTTTACAGTAATTACTAAATTATAATCTTTTAATATGGCCATGTATAGGATTTGTGGACTTTAGGCGAAATTTAATTTAGGATCTAGTATAATATTAGTAATTAACTTTCATTTTATTCTAATAACATTACACTCTCAATTTATAATATAGTTAATACATATTCAATCTCTCTTTTAACAGGGTTGATCTCCAATAACAGTAGTACTTAAGCAATTTTAATTTTAAAAAACATATTTTTTAATAATAAATTTTTAGCTCATCTTTTTTTTATCAATTTTTTCATAACCAGATTCACAGTTCAAAAAACTACAATGAAAAATTAAGAAGTTGGAATATATAAGTACAATTTAAAAAATGATGAAATGATTGAACCTGATATAGTATAAATAAAAGACAACTCCACTTCAACAAATCCTCAAATTTCAATATCATTAGTAACTACTTCACCACTTTAAAACTCGCATCCATTCTTCAAATGAATGGACTACTCAACAGATAACTGTAATTGGATGAAAGAGCTATAAAAATTAGTTATGCGCAATAGAAATAACCAATTCTCTCACAAATTTCAAGTTGAAATTTAAAATATTTAAATAAATTCTGACAAATAGCATAATACTGTATCTATGAACTATTAAGTTAAAGACCTTAATACTTAATCGTTTAAGGTGCCTTAATCCTGCATAACATATATAAAATAATGAAATAATACAGTTGAAAATATTTTGAGACAAATAGTTGGCATTACAAAAAATAAAATTGAATAGTTAACAAAATATATTTTATAATCTTATATTTTTTTAATTAAATATTTTGAATTATAAATGATTTTTTGGGCTTTAAGTTGCCTCCTCGATTGCATAAGGGAAGTAGCGACCCTATCACCTAATCATGTAATATTATTATGATCATCACGCATGTTAGAGAACAATCTAAAAACAAAAACTAGCTATTTCCAATGTTCTGTTAGTGTATAAACGTTTTATACAATTAACTAATTATATGTGACTTTGATATAATAATTTTGAGGGTTCAAGTTTTACTTAATAATATAATGATTATAATCACGCTACATAATTAAATAATAATGTAACAAACTTAAAATTAAATCCAAAGAATAATGTTGTGCAAGCTTTGCATTCGCTTTTGTTTTCGTTCAATCTCAACGTTTTAGGTTACAACCACTAAAACAGCTTTACACTATTATTGCAGTTTATATATGCAACATGTAAAGTTATCTAAATTTACCATAATTAATATACATATATATATATATGATGCTAGAATATGATTGAATTGACGATAATCGCCAAGATTCCATGTCTAGTACTAGTCTTAAGTCTTAATAGATGGATTATTATACAACGTGTCTATCCTAAAAGGAGAATTTAATTCTCTATTGTCCGTTTAGGCTTTGAATCAGACCTTTGATCTACCACTCTATAACACAAATCACATCATTAGTGGTTGTTAACTATTTGATTGGTTACCTAACGTGTGATGTTAACTAAATTTTCGTGAAGTGGATCACGCTATTGTCTTTTCAAACTACTGGGAAGTTATATCCAAGTGAAGAAGCTTATATACATTATTATTTGACGTAATGCATTTGAGTTTTCTTTAGCTTTATCAATTATTAGTCTAATCTCCAACCATTTTTATGCTTAAAACTTTGATCTGGCTGTGACATTCCATTATATGAAGATCGATCGTTGTCCACAATTTTGTAGTATACTCTCTTTGATGGGGATTGCCGTATTAACACGAAGCACACATGGATCAATGGCACTTGGGATTTGAAATATTGACCTTCAACATTTATTGAGTTGCACAAGCACACGTATCCATTCATGTTTGATTCTTTGAACCATGGCTTGATGTTGAATTAATAAATGTGTTATTGGATTTAAATTAATTGAAGGTTTATAGGTTAATTAAAAGTTAAAATTTAGATTTGATTGAATCGAAATTGTTTGATAACATTAATTGGTTAATAGCTTATGCCTAATATAGCTTATTGAAATAAGTACATTAGTAAAAAACCAACATAAAAAAACTTATTTTCATTAAACAAATAGTTGACTACCTTACAAATGCATTGATGATGTTATAAAACATTCACTTAAGGCACCAGTGGAATAAGACTCACGTCTAGAACTTCAAAAGAAAAAGAGTGAGGATCATATGTATACTTATAAATCAAACTATGCATAAACTTTTTTTCGTCTACACCAATCTTTTGACAACTGCGATAGTGAGAGACTAGTAACAAAGTATTTTCTATACACACTGCAAAAATCAAACTCTTTTTTTATATTTCAGATTAAGATCCTAAAAAAAGTTTGGGACGATTAATATAATTAAATTGAAATAACCCATTAATGTTAAAATTATTTGATCCTTTGTTCTTTTCCACCCCAAAAGAGATGTCTTACTCACCATATATCCCACGCATGTACACAAAGGTTAGCTAGAAATTAGAATGGAAAAAATTAATGTTAGCTAGTTGAAGAATAACGGAAGGTGCAACATAGTCATGTTGATGTTTTGTGAGTTAATGTTTTGTATATAATACTTGTGCAATCTTCTATATATATCCTTACCTGTTTTAGATGCTTTAGCACATGGAAGGGTATTTTGTTGTAGCCGTTTCTAAGAATTATTTATTAGATGAACCACAAGCAAACGGTAGGAGACGAATTATTAATTATTAATAATATATATGTATACCTATCAATCTACTCTTTACCTTTTTAATTAATAAAAATAATTTTATATTATATTCCATAAATTAAAGGCTAAATTAAACATCTTTGAGTGAACAAGGAAACTTGTATACATTGTTTGTGGTTCCATTGTGGATTTTGAACCTATTTGAATAAGATATGAGTAATACTAAACACAAGCATATTATATATATTAATCATAAGATATTCGTAGAACAATATATTATACCCAAATGTTTATTATCGGCGTGACAATAAAGATATCAGGATATCAGTGTTCACGGGATTTAGACACCAAATGGGAGCAATATGAAATAGGCATAAATGTATAGATATATTGTTAATACATTACCGTCTTGCTTTATATTCAAGATGCATATTTTAATAAGGCAGCAGTTAATTTATATATCATAATTCATAAAACATATTCACACATATAATCAGCTCAATTAATTTACCAGAAGAAAAAAAAAAATGAAGCATTCAGGCAAAGGTTTTATTGGTTATATGAGTTCTTTTTTTCGGCAGTCATGTGAAGTCTTTTTCTCATAAAATTAATGATGGCAATTCAATAGTATCATACACAAAAAAATTATATTCTTAATTCATGATCTATATTTAACCCACATTTACCATATCCTAATTCTTTATTCTCAACGCTTAGGCTTAGGATTATGATAACATAACCCTAAAATACTTTAGGTTTAGCTTTTTTCCACATGAAAACAACTAAACGCCCTAACAACTTTTTGGATGTTTAATTGCTTATTAGTTTTGGAATGTGATTACCTTTTTATTTTCATTCTATAATATCCGTTTGCATAATAGGTCAGAAACGATTAATTTATTGAGTTCCAAGGTATGACCAGATATTTAAGTAGGGACTCTACTTAATTATATTTTTTAGACAAAATTGTTATTTTAGTTCCTTAAGTTAATTGTGTCTCTCTTTGATCCTTTTCTTCTAATGTTTTAACTCAACATCCACAGTAGTAACAGCTAGCATCGATTTTTATTATTAAGTGTCATCAGTGGTTATTCCAAAATAAGTACCATCTTAAAATCTATGGTTAATGGTTAAGCCTTTTGAGTTTTACCGGTGTTTATAGCAGCATGAACAGTGCTGTTCTATGTCCATATTAATTCACATTTATGTTAATGTCATCCACATGTTTTCTGAACATTATCTTCATAATCTTATACATAATTCCTTTATTCTTTTCTAGTGTATGCTCAGTTATCGGTATAACACCAATTTCACACAAAAAATATAATAAAAAGCACATCAAATTAACTGAGATACGCAAGCTCCAATTGTTGAATAAATTATAATGGACTTATCAATATGTTAATAACAATTTAGTATTAATACAAATATCAAAGTCATTTGATCATAGACTGTATACAGTTCCATTAATTCCATATATACCACATAGAAGAATACAGAAAATGAGACAAGGAGGGGCCAGAAGAGAGAGTAGTTTTTATATAGACAAAGTATGATTCATCCAAAATAATTAACCAACGTGGACATAGGAACCAGGCACAGCCCCCTTTTCTTCAAGTCTGTGTAGTCCTTTTTCTTTCCATTTAAGTTTACCTGATCGTGCTCTTCATCTGTCTGCAATTCTGAATAATTCTCTGATGATGTGAATCCCTTGACCTAAACAATCATGAACCATATAGATCTTGGTTAATATTTTGTTACAACCAAATTTATTTCTTCCCTTTAGATGAAAAACAATATATAATCTATGTTCACCATAGAACCATGGAGATGATCATCAATCTTCCTTGAAACTATTTCATTTGGATTCAAATCAATAATAGTACTGTGAAAAGTTGGGAAACCAAAAAAGTAAGAAAAAAAAAGGCATCAATGGTGAAAGATGAAGGGGTGACACCGTACACAAGACTCAAGGGTCCGTGCGAGATAAATGTTTCTTAATCCCATTAATGGAGAGGTTGTTTCGAGTATTTGAACTCGTGACGACTTAAGTCAGAAGAAGGAAACCAACAACCTTACCTTTTAGACAAGGCTTAACATCTTATGAAGGGAAGAAGAAAATTAAAATCTGATTATGATATATAAGGTCAAGGAGTTAAGTAAATTTGGTTTTTATACATATATATATATATATATATACCTTGGGGCTATTGACAGGAGAGCTAGCAGTGTCCTCCAAGGGGTCATCCTCTAATATCTGTTTGGCTCTTGCTTTCTTGAAATTTAGATTCTTTAGTAGATTTGGTGCACTACTATCATTACCATGATCCTGATGAGAGAATTTCCATGCAGCACATGAAGCAGCATCTGAGACCAAAGAGGAGCCACCCAAACTAGAACAATAACCAGGCTCTATGCCTTTTGAGAAATCTTCAAAGTAAGATGTCCATCCACTTTCCTCAGAACAATTACTTACAAGGCTTTTGTTTGCTGATGATAAAGCTTTGCCACCTGATGAATTATGATCCATTAATTAGTCTAACAAGAAGAGCAGCAGCATAATAATAATATTGCAGTCTTGTTTGGCTAGATGTTGAGAAAACCTTAGGAAGAGGGATTTACAACCGAGTTATGAGTGAGTGAAGAATGGAGTAAAAAGGGGAACCCATAATATAGAATCTCAGGGTGGGCCACAGTGTATATTGTGGAAGTTGTAACAGTTGAAATTGCAACTGAAAACCAAGGCTTAGAGCTAGAGAGAGAAATGGAACTGAGAACGTGCTTAGAAAAGAAAAAACCCAAGTATAGACTTGGTGTGGGGGTAGGGTTGACCGTAGTAGTTTAGAAGGGGTTCTTAAGTCATTTTCATTACCATAATCACTTTTCCAACCACATTCCTAATATTCCTAAAACTTTTAAAATCAGAATCATATTTTTAAACATTCAATTATTTATATGTTCCTCTCATTTAATTTGATCATTTAAAAGGAAAAATAAGAACACTATATATATGACTATGAGTGTCGTTTGTTATAGTGTCCCTTGAGAAGATAAAATATTTATTGTGCAACAACTCTTTATAACTTCCTTCTTGAAGCAAAAAAGAAAGGAAATAATAAAAATGCATAAATTTTGGATCCTTTTTTTCTTTCTTAACAATTTGCATATAAAAATTGTGATGTTTTACTTCCTGTATATATATAGAGAGAGAGAGAGAGAGAGGAAATTATGTGCAAACGTTTGACCAGTTCAGCAAAACTCTGCCTAGACTAGTCAATCCGGGAATGATTCAATTGAAGGGTCATAATTTTTTTGTTGCATAAAAAACATTGCTGTGACTAGCTTATTTTTGGAATGTAACTTAGGTTCATAGGAAATCTTGAGAGAAATATAAGTTGCCTCTGTGATGCGAGGGTCAAAACTTTGCTGTTAAACATCTAGTGTGGGTTGGTCTTACTAGTTGAGTGGCTACTGACTCAGGTGTTCTTAAGATTTTTGTTGTTCTCTTATGTAGGCTTTCGCCTTTAACTATTAACTCTACTTTTGTTGCTACTGGTCATTCACTTTCATTTCACTCTAAACTCTTTTTAAAGACAGGATCAAATGACCATCAAGGTGATGGTCTAAAGTATAAGGTATTGCTAGATTCATAGATAAAATGTGAGTGACTCAATTTCTTGAAACAACACATTGATAAGGGTAATTACGACCTCAAAAGTGAATAATATTTATTTTATGCACTTCATTTAATTAGTTCGGGTCGATACTACCCAACTATCTATTCACTGGAACAACAAAATTGATCCTAATTATAATTAGCAAAACTACTTGACCTAATTCGGAATCTCTACGTGCTTATTTAAGGAATATAGCTTAGATACCTTTAATCTCACTGGACAAAATTAACATTCACATATCAATTTATTTCATATAACCATTATTCTACTGAATTCAATTCTTTTTTTCTTCATCTTAAGATCATTTGACAAATGGAATTGAAATTGATTTAGAATCATTGGGTTACACAATGAATTAGATCATAAAATTATAATTCTAAATTAAACTCTATAAAAGTGGCATTATGGTAGTATTGGTGGCAACGGGTGGGGTGATGGTAATGATGCTATCATCAACTTTTCTATGACTTATTGAGAGACAAAGATGGTCGAGACTTAATTCGAAAATTAGGGTTTAAATCTAAATCCAAAACAATATTGTTTTCTGGGCTGTTAATAATGTATTATGTTTCCTACCATGACTAGTGACTAGCATCTAAATTCATTTTGTATTATGTTTGCTTTTCATTATTAAATCACAATTCTACATACATAAAATAATGTCTTTTTAACATGTTATGATTATGGCCATCCATTTTGATAATATATAAATGGATCGGATAAGTTTGCTAAATTGCAAATTGAGAAATTTTTCTGCAAATGTAGGCTTTTATTGGCACACAAAATAGGCCGAAAGCCCAATAAAATGTAGCCACTTCGATATTTTATAAATTTTGAAACGTTGGTCTCACGCACCTTATAAACCCATATTCTGTGTCATATTGATCTATTTGAAACTCAAACGGATATATGTCAAATAAAAGTATAATAGATAATTTAATTAGAACAAAAATGTTTAACAATATATGTTGCAAGTATTTTGTCAAAGAATAATAGCATTTCCTCCAACTAAATTCTCATACACAAAAAGAATAACATATCACTTGTAAACCAATCATTAATAACTAAAATATAACATTATAACATATGTTATTTTATTTTTTATGGATAGGAGGATATATCAATTTACTTTTGCCAATATTAGGCCAAGTAACAGTGGGGAAAAGGCAGCTTTGCATTGTATATAACACAACGCAAGTCTACCATCAGTAATGACCTCATAATAACCACATCTCACAACATGCTTGACCAAAGAGTGTACTCAGTAATGACCTCATAATAACCACATCTCACAACATGCTTGAGGCTTGAGCAAAGAGTGTATTCAGTAATGACATTATGACGGTCACACAAATTTAAGGAACATCGATTGGGCCACAATTATGTGTCATGCATTTTCATTGGTCATTTTAAACATTCAACAATAATTTTTGACATGTTTTCTTGACCAATCAAAATACATGATACAAGAACAAACATTGTATGACATTATGACAACATATGCTATCCCTACATTTACAGCTCACTTAAGTATTTGATTATGTGCAAAAAAGCTTGATTTGGATGACTGGCTGGCTAGAAGGGAAGTTGATCATTGAATATAAATAGCTATGAATCACCAATACCAATACGAGTATCAAATACAATACATATCTAATACCAATAAACATTTTCTTGAAAATATAGGATACTATACGGTTGAAGTATAAATAAAATCCATAAAACATAATAAACATATAATTATTGTTATGAATTTCCAAATAAGGAACATATTTTGTAGACATCACTAAATATAAAATGAAATTCATATTGTTCTAAGAAGATCAATCTCATTTAATTGATGATCAACATTATGCATATACATTTCCTACTCATTCTCTACGCAATAACTGTATTTTGTTTTATTTATCTTGCTACAAGTCTAGTTGGTAAATTGTATATTCTAGTTTTTCTTCTACATACTAAATTGATTGTATTATAGTTTTTCTTCTACCTACTTAATTGATATGTTATATCTTTGTCTTTTAAAATGCTATTGCATGTATTTTGGATGTCTATGAGATTTCGGGAAAACATTTTAAGAGTATCAAAAAGTATTCATAAAGCATCGGATTTATAAATTATTTACTTTTCAAAAATATAATTTCGAAATGCTATGGGTATGTATTGATGAAATATGTGAGAGTATTGGTATCGAATACGTGTCGGATATGAATACATGCAGGTTACTAAAGTGTCTTTCATATCAGTACCTCCGCCGGAGGTAATCTACCCAGTAAAAAACGTATGGAATATAGCATGCAATGACAAGTGAAATCTAAAATTCATTAAAAAGGTAGCAGATGATAACAGACAAAAGGATGACCAGCACACACAGCTTGAAAACACGGCAAACAAACAGCCAAAAGGTAGCAGATGATAACATTAAAATAAAACTTTACAGGCTCTGGTCCGTGTATTACCAAATTCCATTAGCCAACGGCATTCATGAAGATAATAAATCCAGTAGACAAGCACAAGAAAATAACACATACAGAGTTGTAAATATTCGAAAGATAGGATAGGCAATCCAAATGTGCATTGTGCTCAACCACATCAAACTTCTAGTGACCATATTTCTGAAACTCCCACTCACTGTTATCTGTACCAACACAGAAAGATAAGGTCAGTAAGAAGCGCTTCATAATCCATGAGATGCCAATGGCAAGGAAAATGTGAAAAGGAATAATGCCCAAATACCTAGAGGACAAACTTGACGGGTTTTGAGCCATCGGCTAATGCAATGGAAGTGGAAAGCATGGTTACAAACCCCTGTATAAGATTAAAGACAGCAAGCAACACTCAGTAATCTACGATATCCTAAGCATAATATTTTTACTCGTGAATGTCTCCTAAAATCCCCACTGTTAAAAAATGTATCTTAAATCCTGGCCGTTCAAAAAATGTATCCTAAAATCCTGGCAGTTCCAAAAATGTATCCGAAACTGAAATAACATATCATAAGAATTTTACCCACGAAAATGTAATCTATCTTGTGCCAACGGAACGATTAACAAATTAATTTGATCTGGAACGATTAACAAATTAATTTGATCTCGCTATCTCAACATCTTTGTAGAACCAAAGATATATTTGCAGTTTGCAAAATAAAGAGCATCTAGGATAACATAACATAACATAAAAACAAAGAAAATTTGACAAACACAAAGCAGCTTTACATCCAAGGCTATTCTATGCTATAAGTGGAGGAAGGATGTATGGTTAATTTGATGAATATTCATGATGTTCCCACTTTGGAGCATCAATATATGTACAATTTGATCGTTTTATAAATAACTAAACTAACTTGCACACCTTCCTTGCACCTCAGGTGAAAACACTGAAATGTGTTTATCAATATTTGTACTGTAAAATTTATATTTTACAATATTCCTATATTAGACCTAGCTTAAAACCTAAGATAGCAGGTAGAAGCGAATTGTTCTAAATAGTATTTCACAATAAATCAATGAATAAAGTTAAAAACAGGACAAGAGAGGTTTGGAACATACCCCAAGCCACGGTGCACTCCTCACTTGTGGCACTAGCCTGGTTGGCTTGGCATTCAATGCCTAAAATCGGTCATCGAAATTTCAAAGGCAAATTAGTACAAACCAACGGTAAAACGGTTAACATTATTCAATAAAAAAACTTCAAACAGAATAATAGTCATAGTCATTGATCGTAAATTGAATTGAAAATAACATGCTTACAGAGATCCATGATATGGTTACGGCAGATAGCGCAGTTGTCAACAACGATGTCTGAAAATTATAACAAAATTTGAAAATAAATGAAATCAAATCGAAAACGCAAGAATCGTAGAAAATAGGGTTTAGGGGATGAGAGAGAAAGAAACGAACCCCAAGCCCAGAGTGAGACGGCGTTCCACTTCTTGATCTCGAAGCGTTTGGGCTTTTTGGAAGAAGGACCAGCACTGCTTGAAGGCTCGCCGGCGGGAATCATAGCCACATCGGAATCGAGAGTCGCCATGTTTTGTTTTTCTTTCTTACACCTGTGAATATATTTGGAATGTGAAATGTAATGTATGAAGAGTTCTACTTTTAGGATTCCTTTTATTGGGTTGGGTTCCAAGAGGCAATTACTGGGCCTTACTTTTAGTACTAGACGAGGCCCAAATTTATCATTATTTATATAAAACGAAATTATTTAATTAAAATAAATAAAAATGAATAAAAAGAAAGGATACAAAGAAAATGTATATGTGCATTCAGCACACCTTGTGACCACAGTTGAATGGAGAAAAACGATGAAAATACCAAATGCAAATTTTGAGATATTCCTTTAAAATTCTCTTGTGTTTTTTTTTTATGTTTTCATTTAAAGATTACATACAATTTTTTTATAGTTAATTTCTACAACTTTCATATTATGGAAATAAAATAGATGAGCATAGTTCTCTCTTTTTTTTAGTATACAATTTTTTTATAAATTTAATCTTAAATTCATTTGCCAATATATAGAGACCGAACATAACATCATATTGAGCTTTATTTGCCTTAATTATAATCACTATTTGATACCATTAATTTCACCGGCTATGTCTTTGTCAAATTTGTTCGGTTTATGTACTAAAACATATACTAATAGCTTCCAAAAGGAAAACATTTAAGGTTTGAAAAATCTAAGGTGGCTAAGATATCGTATTGATTTCCACATCAAAAAAATTAACTCTATATTGACCTGTTTGTATATAGGCGTTTTATATATAAAATGGCAGCTACAAGGAAATGAAGCCTCCGATTGCGGCAGTGGAGTGCCATGGGCCCATGGCTATGTGTGTTGTTTCAGTTGACTTAACCACATTCTCATTTTACCCAATTTTTGGTGGCATTTGAAAAGCATAGAGAGCCTCCTTTACTACTCTTGTTTTTTTGCTTCATTTAGACAAAATTGAAGGCTATTTCTTCCAGCTTCAACGGTTTAGTCATCCTTGCATTATTTAAGTCAACGATGACAAATATGGGATCCATACACACTTGCTTTCCCTTGCCACTATGACAAGTACAACTACATGCAGACCCAACCATATTTTGATACGATTTTCATCATCGTGGCCTATAGCAAATGGACATGTGATTAGAGAATTATATAAAAGATAAAAAAAATACTATAAAGTGATATTTTTATCATGCAAAAGCAAATTGAATAATCGGGAGAGGATTGTTTCCCTTGAGATTATATGAGCGGAAGATAAGGAAAACCAGTACCGATCAATAAATCAAACTTCACCATGACAGAACAATAAATGAAACCACAACTACCATAATAAATAAAGGGGAAAGAAGTTCTGAAATAAATCATATCGTTCCCTGCAGTCGAATAAATCAATATTATATATAGATATATAAATAAAGTACTGTCTAAAAAATTAAATTATGCCTATTTCTTAACAATATAAAGCAAGATATTAATTTGTACTTGTATACTATAATATTTTGCATTGTTTTAACAAGTATTGTTAATATGATTAAGGTTACTAAAGCGAGGAGGTGCTTATTTACTAATTCAACCAATGATTCGATAATTAGACCACATATAAGTAAATAATATATATATTATATTATACTATGATAAATCTTAGAAAAAATAATAATAATAATTTTATTTATAGTATTTAACAATGCAAAATATTTAATCTATAAATAAATGTTGTAATAATTTTTTTATCCTTTAAAATAATAATTTGGTACAAATCAAGTTATTTTCATTTTTTAAATATTGTCTAATTTGAGTTTGAGTTCGAAGACTGACCCGATCGGCACGGGGTAAAGTTAGTTTCGAGTTCAAAAAATAATTAAACTAACATTTAAGGTCAGTCGAGAGACAAACCTTACTAAACCTAATCTTTACACCCCTCATTAGTTAGTGCTAGAGATGTCAAAACGGGCTACCCGTGCGGGTTTGGGTTAAACCGGGTCGGACTAAAAAGTTCGGATACAATTTATGTATATGAAAATGTAGCCCAAACCCGTCCTAAGTGGGTTTCAGGTTGTGGCGGGCCGGCCCGCATAGTATTAAAAAAAAATAACATTTAACTTATTTAATATATATATATATATATATATATAACATTTGATATTAACTTTTTTAACACAATTGTTATACTTAATGCAACCAAACTTATAGATATAATGTCATGTGTTTAAGTTAAGACGTGATGTCAAATCTACGTATATGATTCATAACATAACTCGTTTATTAAATATCTTATTGTTATTAGACTCTCAATCTCTAACACAATATAATTTGTAACTTCACTTTAATATAATAAATGGATACACTAACAGATAATATCACTTTGGTTTGTAGTAATGATAGTATATACTCAAATTTATAATGAATTCTATGTGTCGTATTATAACCACCATCATAATAATTCTTTACTTTGTTATAGGTATCTTTTATATGCTCTTTACCAACATTTTCATTGTGAAATGTTATGTTAAATTTGGTTGTGTGAAATTCTCTATGGTAAACAATTAAGTTGTGATTCGTTGTAAAAGTTATTTTCTTTATTATGTTTTTGTTGTATAAGTTAAATCTAATTAAATATACAATTAGGAAAATAAAAATGGAATCTATATGATTTAATGTTCTCATTTAATTTGATACACTATTTTGCTAATGAGCTTAAAAGGATATTAAGCAAAATAAGAGAAATAATATAATGTTTAACTTGATAACATTATTGTAATTTATAATATTTATGTTATAGACATTACTCTATTTTTTATTCAAAATTCATAACACAATATGTATCATCTATTATCAATTTTTAATTATAAGTTATTTTGTAAATAATTTTCACTTTAAGCTTATTACCAAGCCAAATGTCCCAAAAAAAGTTTTAAAATAAATAAAAACGGGTAGCCCGACCCAAGCCCGGTTTTAATATAGCTCGTCCGAGCCGGGCTAAAAAGCCCGAATTCACTAAAAAGTGTCAAATATGATATCCAAGCCCTACAAAACTTCGGGTTGTGGCGGGCTATCCTGCACAGGCCCGCCCATTTTGACAGGTCTAGTTAGTGCATTCTGATACCCATCGTTCGAAAGTAGGGATGACAATGTGTCTGGATGAGTCCAAGTAGTGTATTACCCAAACCCATCCACTGCTTTGTTTTTGGACCAAACCCGCCCCAAACTCATGCTAATATCCTTTGGGTATACTACTAGTGAGTCCATGGGTACCTAACGGATTTATGAGTATTCATAAATTCAAAAATATTAAAAATAATTGCAAGTAATTTATGCATTTGTGTATTTTTTTTATACGATTTTATATGTTATTTAGACAATTAACAAAATAAAAAAAACTATAAAACTTAATTTTAAGTTTTAAAAACAACGTAATTTGACTATTAAATATAACTCATTTTACTCTAACAAATATTACAATCAACTTCAACATTAAGATGAAAAATTCATTTAGTATGAACTCTTCGATTGACATAACATTATATCATACATATGAATTAACAACATAATATCATTGCTTAACAAATAACATCATAGTTTAACAACATAACAATCACATTTATGAATTAATATGATATTATAATTATAGATTAATATGATATTACATTGTAGATTAACATGATATTATAATTAGGTTGTTATATATATAAGAATAAATAGCGGGTCTAAGTACCTTATTACCCAGATCCATCTAACAGCAGGTCTTAAAATCGCGGGTCTCAATTACCTACGGGTCCAAAACATGGACCCAAACCCAACCCGTTGCAGGTATTTTTTAAGTACCTGCAGATCCGAGTACCCATTACCATCCTTAACTCCTCTCTTACTAATGGAGAGAAAAGTCTGCTGTCTTGATAATTTTTCTCAAATAAATTCCCTTTTTATAGAGAAATCATGCACACTAGACCCCCTCAAAGCTCTCGTGAATTATGATATATGTCACGTGTCACATTTAGCAACAAGGACAAAAAAAATTATTCGTAATATTTTAAAAAAACTTTTCATAGTTCATACAAACATTAATTTTATTAGCGTTTATCATGTATTCACTTATAATGAATTTTTTTATAATATCATCACATCACATATTATGTGTTAATCATCAATGAATTTAAAAGAAATGTAATATACAATGCATGGTGAATGAATTGAATGTATAAAAAACTTTACAACTGACAATGATATATATATATTAAGCTCAACTCATAATTTTAAATCAATAAAATGTTTCCTATAATATAGTCTGTATAAAGTTATGATAATATAGAATAAGTCAACTTATACAATAAGCATTAAAATGTCACACCCCTAATAATGTACTCTTCAAAGATGGGAGCTAGAGAAGGAGAGGACGTTTAAAATTAAATAGGAAAGAGTTGAGGACCCTCATGGGCAATGGAAGCAAGGTGGTTAACTCTTCTATTTGTAATTGGCTTCTCATCTCGTTCAATGTGATATGTGAAAATTGTCTTTGCTACATGGAATCTGATTTTGACATTTGACTTTTTGAAGTTTGCCACATAAAAAAGTTTAATTTACTTGTAGTTGTTAGTATAATTTGAAGTTTCTCAAATATTTTTATTAATGATTAATGATTTCTATTATTCCCAAACGTTGCTTTTAATAATTTCTATTTCCAATGCAATTTCGAATTTAAACTACTTTCACATTTTATAAGTTTAACTTTTAATTTTTTGTCAACATTTTTAATATTTTTTATTTTATTATACTCTATTGGTAATTAATTGGTGTAATATTTATGCTTATATACTTTGATTGCAACAAAATAAATAACAACATTGCGGATTAGTTATGTATTTTATGAAGAAACTACTTGATATACTGGTTATATTTTTCTTAGGAAAAATACTTAAATTATATTATTTTAAAGATTTCCCATAAGAATTGTTGCTACACAAATTATTGTTAATTTTTAGTTTCATCGAAATGCAACATTTACAATATGGTGAAATAATGTTGTTCATAAAAGTTGTTGGTTTATTAGTATAATACAAGAATCTCCGTACAAGTCAAAAGATAAAATGTTTGATTTTTGATAGAAACATTTTTTTAGGGATAACAATACATCTTGAAATTGATTAATTTCTTAGTCATTGGGTAAGAGATAATATAAGAGTATAATCCATTGCTCATGCTAAACATGGGGCAATGTCACATGGAGTCAATAGTAGGGATTACAATGGGCACGAGTGGTAGCTATCTGCTACCCGTTTTGAAATCTGAGAGCATTATACATATTCGCCCATACCCGTGTGGGTATGCGTACAGGTTTTTCGCAGGTATTTTTGGTACTCAGACACAACAGTTCATCAGTTTTCTTCATTATCAATGAATTTCTATCTTCTACCTCTAATAAGTTTTGCATGCATGAGATGAAACTTATTTACTTTTGTGCCTTTTGATTGAACATTTGGCAAAAATGATAAATCTATAATTAAGATTACTGAATATTAAAGTTTTTTGTTTGTGTAATATGTTGTTCCCATTCTTAAAGAAAAAATATATACTTTTCTTCACAAAATATCTGTATTTCTGCACATATAATGCTATTTGTTGGGTGTTTCAACCAAATTCAATAAAAATGGTAAACAATATAAAAAAAGTAAAAGGAAAATATGTGAATAGTGTAAATGAAAGTTAGGTAGTGGAAGTTCTTATTTTAATTAAACATAATATAATAATCCCATTAATAATGAGTATACGTCCATATATACTATGAGTATTTTTTGAGACCTACAGATACCTGTTTGTGACCCGTACATGTATAGATTTTACTTACGGGTACGAGTTTTTTATCATTCCTAGTCCATAGCTTGGATCTTCGGTATGTTACAAAAGTATTAACTTCAAATATGGGTCGGAATGGCCTTGTCATAGGAGTGTTCTTGCTTCAAGATGGTGGAAGAACATTTGTAAGGTGGGTTGTTCTGATGGGGTAACAGGGGGGGTGGTTTGATGATAATATTTGGAAGGAAATTGGCGATGATCTTCAAACTCGTTTTTTGCATGATATTTGGGTTGGTAATCAAAGTCTCAAGTTGGTTTTCCCTGGATTATTTCGTCTTGCTTCAAACAATCAATCTCGGGTTGGTGATAATAGTGTGTGGAGGGATGATGGTTGGAACTAGATGTTTGATTGGAGGAGATGTTTATTTGGCAGAGAGATTTCTTTGGCTCAGAATTTGCTTGATCTGATTCACAATCACTCTTGCAAAAGAGATAGATTGGATAGATGGAGATGGGGTTTAGATGGCTCTGGCGACTACTCGGTTAAAAGTTCTTATTCTGCTCAATTGGTTCACCAAATTACTCATACTGGTAAAGAGTTACAAAAATGCTGGATTAACTGTATTCCTTTAAATATTTGCTGCTTTGTCTGGAAACTTATTAGAGGCAGATTACCTACAAATGATGAGCTTTTTAAAAGGAATGTTATTACCAGGGTAGAAGATATGCTATGCATTTTCTATAATAATCATGTGGAGACGATTGATCATTTATTTTCTTCTCGTGTTTTTGCTTCAAATATCTGGGACGGTTTCTTTTCTTGGTTACAGATCTCTTATTATAATTCCTTCTTCAGTTTTAGATTTTATGAAGCTTCATGATTCTATGAGAAGAGGTTGTTGTCCAAAACTTTGAAGAATGCTTTGATTCACGGTAGTTTGGTCTGTGTGGATTATGAGAAATGGAGCTATTTTTATGGAGAAAAAGTCGACCTATGTCTACCTTATTGACATTATTAAGACTAGATCTTGGATTTGGTTCAATTCCTATGTGACTAATATGTCTATCTCTTTTGCTAATTGGTGTTTGGATCCAAATATGTGTATAACTTTATGTTCTAAAAAGTAGTCTATTGTGTTTCTCTTGTATTGGGTGGGCACCTCTTGTGCTCGTTTTAATACAACTTTTCATTATAAAAAAAAATGCATGCACAAATAATGTAAGAGTCTTCTTATATACGGCTAGTCCATTATTTCATTCAATTTTAATAATCATTTACTCTTCAAAAATACAAATGAATAATAAATAATTTAAAAGTGTATAAATATTTAATATTACCAATTAGAAATACTTTGTTCATCAATTTTTTAGTCTCATTCGTTAGTTGTTATAGAGACAAATTCTTAGGTTTGTTAGTTGATTTTTGGACTGTGGTGTATCGAATCCGTACCCTTGTGCAGCTCTAGCATGAAATTAAGAGATTGATGTGTTCTAGTAAATTCGTGTGGTTGCATCTTTATAGAGAAGATAATTCAGTTGCCAGCGCACTTTCCAAGGGAGAGCAAGTGAACATCTTTGACGTTGCCCATGCCTTTCTTTCTAAGTTTCTATTCCTTTGTTAGCAGATAATTCTCCTGCTTGACTTAGAAAAAAAAAATCATAATATACAAATATTATAATTATTTATATTTAATTATTATTAACTCTTATAAAAAATAAAATAATATAAACAAACAATTTATCGATATATAAATTTTTATATAAATATTACAACCTAAAATTAATAGTATGATGAGGATTGTTTGACTCACATTCACCCAATAGCTTCTTGATATGCTTGGAGTATTACACTCTATCCATTCACCCAATAGCTTGTTGATATGCATGCAGGTTTACTCACATTTCTAATTTTTCTATTGAATCTACAATATGTTCATATCTATACATATTTAATATATTATATATACTCATTGATATTATTTTTTTTTAAAATTCAATAATAGTTAAAAATGAATGATTAAAATATAAAACTTTTACACCATTCTAATCCCGAAGATAATATTAATATATAAAACTTTGATTTTAATTTATAATCCAGTCCCAAAGTTTATTTAAACAACTAAAAATAGCATTCACATAATATTGAATTTAAAATCTATTGATTAGTGTTATTTTCGTTAAAATATAATTTTAAAAAATACAAAACATAATTTTAGCAAAAATAAAATGTGTCAGCTTTCCACAATTGCATATATTATTATTAATTGATATATATATTCAGCTATGTATTATATGATATATCAATGATTGAGTAAGTAATTAAATTTACAATATAATATATTATTAGTCATAAAAATAATAATTATATATATATATATAATTCATGTATCTATATGTGCTATATGTTAAATATGCTGTGGGAGATCTTTATTGTTAAAAGTGATTGTGTGGTGAGAATGTAATTATTTCATGTGTATAATTTTTATTTTAGAATCAATAACGTTTAACGATTAAACCGTCAATATTCATTAATAGTTTACAAAAATCATTACATTATCAGCGGAACTATTTTATATTAATAACATGTTACATATAATTTATGACCATCACGTTTCCACAGTATTATTACTTCTTCCCATCATAAACCTTTGATGTTATAACCTTTTCATTTTGTTTTAAGTATCATATTCCTTGCAGAAACTCAAAATTTAATTATAGTTCCACAAACCATGCCTTTATTTATTACATTATCTTTTCTGCCTCATATTTCTTATCGTCTCTCAATTACTATAATAAGATGAATATTAATGAATGAAATTTAATCAAGATATAACAATATTCTAATCACTTAATAATTTTTTAATACTTGTGAATACCCTTAAATTTCAAAAGTTTTGTATATTAAGTTATCAATATATGCTACTCCTATCAATAAATGGTCACATAGTATAATAAATAGATTTGTTAAATGGTTAAAGAATCCAAAATAATATAAAATCTACATTGGAAAGTAAAACTATTCAGTATTTTAAGTTTATAACATTGACTTTGTTCCTTAAATATTTTCTTGAGGACAATAGTAGCCAGTAGGCAAAAGGTTTTAGTATATTATTATATGAATAACGATTGATAGCATTATCACATATTGATAACTCAATATACAATTTTTTATATTTAAGATTATCCATATCTATTAAAAAAGTGTGGGATATCTTCTTGATTAAGTTTTCACCATTTAATCCTCGCTTATTTCCAATAATTAAGATAGAATGAGAAATATGATATATTTTATTATATAGTAAATTCGGTTTAGGTATCCATTAATGATTATATTAAAATGTATTTGACTATTATATATAATTTATAACAATCTCTGTTTATTATTAATTTATTATTAAACTACTATTATTAATACTGCTATTGTGCTGCCAAGTTTTTGTTTAATCCGTAATCAATCTCATACCATATTTGTTATTATAGTAACATAATAATATACAATAATGTATATGAATATAGATATAAGAGTTTAATATTGTAAATATACATATGAATTCTAAAGGATATAATAATGTGCAAAGTATAATAATATCGAAAGGGACATATATATGTTATTTAATTTCCTGACTTGTGAAAGGAATAAACGGTTTCAAAATTAATACTAAAACTCATTATATATTGCCTTTCAAAGTAGTTGTCAGGCTAGTTTTTTTAAGGGTAGTCAAATAGGGGACCTTACTTGTAATTTTTTGTTACAAAATTGAATTATTTGTGGATACGTAATGCACACCCAAGAGAAGTAGAAACTAACTTTTGTTATTGTATTCTTTAATAAGTGTCGCTAAAAAATATAGGTTATTATAATTTATTTTAATATTCAGTAAAATCTTATATCACTAAATTAAAACGTTAGAAATAGTTTTAGTTTGTTTGGTAAGACCATTTTAGTTAGTTCCAATGTATTTAGAAAAACAAAGATATCATTAAATTTAATTATATTATTTTCCCTTTTTATTCATTTTTTAGTAAACAATAGTATTTTGGTAAGACATTCATTTATTATAGATAACATTTTGAAAAATATTAATTATTATGACAAAAATATTCGAAAAAGAAGACCGTAGGTAAATAAAAGATGGATTCACGGAATAATTAGAATTAGGAGAAAAAAGAGAATTAATGGATTTTTAGTGCATCTCAAGGGTCAGAATTCATTGTAGAGTGCGTGAGCACCCACACTATTGGACAAATTGTTAAAAGCATTAAAATATAATATTACAATTTTATGTGGCGTCTGAAAAATATATTTAAAATAAGGATTGTTTTTTGAGTTGTTGATTTGAATGAGCTTTATATAATCATTATCAGATTTGGAAGTTTGTTTTAGGATTATGCTAATGAAATTATTGATTTTCTTTTCTTTTTCAAATCATCCAGTCATGAAAGTTAATCTTGTGGGATGTGAGTAACTCATTAATAAAGAGGTAGACATCTTATATTCCAAACTATATATTATTGTCTGTGATTGATCAAAAAATTACTTAATTATTAAAAAAATTATTTAAATGTATTTTTTAATCAATCACAAGTAGTGATATATTAAATTACATACTTTGTGAGACACCAAACGTTCCCTCTAAACAAATAAACATTTCAATTGCATTTTATTTTATATACACATCATAATTTATATTTCCAATTAAACTATGAGGTATTATTACTCGATAAAAAAGAGCAAAAATAACATCAAAAATAAAAAATGAGAAGTATTAATATGGGAGAAAATATTATATACACTAGCAGCTATGAGTTTTAAATACTACCAATTTTATCATTCAATATATATTCATATTTAATAATGATTCACTATTCAAAAAATAATATAAGTTAAACTAACAGTCCATAAATATTACACTTAAATTGTTCATGAACATATTGTTTAAGGAGAAAATGAAAAGAAAAAAAAGTATTTCGAAAACAGAATTTTTTTTCATTGAAAAATGATGCATGTTTGACTTTAATTTTCCAATAATAATTTCCTTCTTTTGAATTTGGTAAACAATATGTTCTCTTTCTCTCTCCCAGAAGCAATTACACCTCTCTCACACACCCATTAAATGCAATTGCACCCTCTCAAAACGCTCTGCAATTACTCATCGCTGCCACATTTTCCTCCATATGTTCCCTACTTCCCTTTCTCTCTTTCAATCAATGCCTTTGTCCCAACCTCACACTCCTACCTTCTTCCACTCTCCATCTTTTCTTTCTGTCAAAAAACATTAAGCTTTTCTGGTTAAGCTACACTATCGCCACAACCTTCCTCTCACTCTCCTTTTTCCTCTTCTTTCAAAAGGGTCATCTTATTTTTTCTCAACAAGTTCACAAACCCAAAAAAAATCTATACTTTCATCTCCATCTTCTCATACTTATTCTCACCAACAACAACTACCACCCGCTGGTAAGTGAGTATTCTTAGCAAAAGCTGGTTCCTTAAGGTTTGACAAGAATTACATATAGTGTTTAAAAAAAAGATTCTAACCTTTTTTTATGTCCTAGTTAGATTTATTCTCCCTTGGTGTTCAAACCTAGGGCATCACAAAGAATGTGAAATGGAGCCGTAAGTTTGTAAGAAAATATAGTGAAATATATGATCATATGATGCATGGTTAGAATCTCCGAGATCTTTGCTGGCTTAGATTTTTATTTTGTTTTTACTTTCTGATTTCCTGATTTTGTTTGAGTTGATTTTGTTTTGTCAAAAAGCCGTATCACAAAAATCCTTAACGCTTTCTTTGCGTTTCATGTCATAATATATATAACGCTTGTTCCCTTTTTCTTTTCCACTCTCTCTTGGTTGTCACTTTATATGTCAGCGGTTATCGTGTTTTTGCCTTTTCTTCTTGTTGTGACCAAATCCTCTCTTTCCTTTGACATTACCCGGTGACATAATATAAGAAAACAACCACTGAAGTCCTCAATCTAAGGACCTCAGAAAACCCTTCTTAGATAGAAAAGAGAAACAGAAAAGATTCACTTATTCTCGTATTTGCTTGGGGATGTGTTTTGAATTATGCAAGCTTGTTTTATGTTTGTAAGGAACAATAACTTTGGTGGGTTTGAATCATCTTCAACTCTCACTCTTTATCAGGTCGGTGCTTTAAAACTTTCCACCTTATTCATTCTGGTCCTTTCACTTTCTTCTCTTCCCTTTTATTATCAATTCCCCACCTCTTCAATTCCCCGAATTTTTATTAAAAGTTTGATCCAAAATTGAATTAATGTCTAGATTCATTTTTTTATGCATCCTTTCTTCAAAAAGGTCTCTTTTTTCGAGTGAAATTTGGTATAACTTACTCGTACCAAATATCCTTCTCGATATCCGAAAGCCGTGTTTTTCCATCTACTTTTTTTTTCTCAAAATAATTAAGAAAACCTAGTCAAAGCCATACTTTTAACACACAATTTTTACGTCAAACTAATTACATAATTTGCTTTGCCTTTTTATCTTACTGAGGTACTGTATGAATTGGATTTTGTTTTGTTTTGTTTAGGTTGAAAAACATTAAGTATCGGAGAAATTAAACTTAAAGATCTGAAGACATGTTCCAGTCAAACCAGTTTCACAACACATTGGATAACATGGCTCAGAACACTTCCAATAGCGACATCCCTCCAAACCGCGAAGATGAGTTGGATAGTGGTAACAAGTCTGGTAGCGAAAACCAAGATGGTGCATCTGGTGAAGACCAAGAACCTAGCGCAAAGAAGAAGCGCTATCACCGCCACACCCAACACCAGATCCAAGAAATGGAAGCGTAAGACTCATCTTCAAAATTAAAATTTATCCCATTCCTAAAACTTAAAACAAATTTATCATTTCGTTATCAATAAATCTACTTGGACATCAAGTCTAACTTGTAAAAGTTGAATTTTTTTTCTTGCAGTTTCTTCAAGGAGTGTCCACACCCTGATGACAAGCAAAGGAAGGAACTGAGCCGGGAGTTAGGGTTAGAGCCATTGCAGGTTAAGTTTTGGTTTCAGAACAAGCGCACTCAGATGAAGGTATACCCTAACTAACCGACGTGATTTGGTGAATGTTTTTGGGTAGGGAAAAGTGCCCCTTAGGCATAAGTTTTACTTGTTTTTAAAAATCATAAAGCATGTGATGTTTTTGCTTTGCAGACCCAAACTGAACGCCATGAGAACACACAGCTTAGAACCGAAAACGACAAGCTTAGAGCTGAAAACATGAGGTATAGGGAAGCTCTTAGCAATGCCGTGTGTCCTAATTGTGGTGGACCAACTGCTATGGGCGAAATGTCATTTGATGAACATCACCTCAGGCTTGAAAATGCAAGGCTAAGAGAAGAGGTACCATAACTAGTCCACCTTATTATGTAACAGTTGGGGCATTCACTTTGCTACATACCTATGATTTACCACCAAAATATGAAGTTAAAACTATTTTTGTAGACCAAATCCACATAACTTCTCTAGTTATCACTCCTTTTCTCATAGACCTATGATTCGTCAAATAAATACTAAGTTTAATATTTCTTTTGACCAAATCTTAAATCACGGCTCATCGAAATGTACAAAGATACTAAGAACTATCTACTAAGTGTACAATGGATGTTATCCCAACATTAGGTAGCTGGTCAATGATTATTCTGTAACCATCTTTTTTTGTTATCAGATTGATCGCATTTCTGGAATTGCTGCTAAGTACGTGGGAAAGCCAATGGTGAATTATCCAAACCTTTCCCCTTCTCTTCCTCCACGTCCACTAGAACTTGGAGCTAATGGCGGTTATGGTGGCCATCCAGCTGGTATTCGCGGCGGCGATATATATGGAGGTGATGGAGATCTTGTAAGGTCAATTAGTGGACCCAGTGAAGCTGATAAGCCAATGATAATTGAGCTTGCTGTTGCAGCTATGGAGGAGCTCATTGGGATGGCACAGATGGGTGAGCCTCTTTGGTTGACCACTCCGGATGGCACTAAAATTGTGCTAAATGAGGATGAATACATTAGGTCCTTTCCTCGAGGAATTGGACCAAAACCAAATGGCTTTAAATGTGAAGCTTCTCGAGAAACTACTGTTGTTATCATGAACCATGTTAATCTTGTTGAGATCCTCATGGATGTGGTATAGCTTTTCTTCCCTTTCATTACTACCTATTGCCTCTCACTTGTATAATATTTTTTGAAGATCAATTACTTTGTAATAGATGTCAAATTGCTTCCTGAAAAACTGTGAAAGTTGAAAAATCTCAACTTGTCTTTCAAAACTTTTAAATGTCAATCAAAATAGTTTTAATGAGGAATAAGGCATCTTCATACCTTATCCTAAAAAGTACTTATTTGAATATCAAGTTGAGGATTTACATTTTTTCTTGAATTATACGTATCCATTTTTTTTATCCTTAATTTGGGCATTTACTCTAAATGATATGCATAAATATTTGATTCACTCTTAATATAAATTAAAGTGTGTTGTAACGCTTAACTCTGTTACTTGTTCACTTTTCATATTTTTTTAAGCCTTACTTTTATTGAGTTTAACACACTCCCTTTCAATTTTCAGAATCAGTGGTCCACTGTGTTCTCTGGTATAGTCTCAAGAGCCATGACTCTGGAAGTGCTATCAACGGGGGTAGCCGGGAACTACAATGGTGCCTTACAAGTTGTATGTATTTATAGAACTTCATTTTTTCCTATTAAATACTTCAACTAACCAGCTACTACATAGTTTAATTTGTTGATGTTCCAAATAAATACAAAAAACCATTTCTTTAATAATATATGCAGATGACAGCAGAACTACAAGTACCTTCACCTCTTGTGCCAACTCGTGAAAGCTATTTTGTACGGTATTGTAAACAACATGTGGATGGGACTTGGGCAGTAGTGGATGTATCTTTGGATAATTTGCGCCCTAATCCTTCAGCTAGATGTAGAAGAAGGCCTTCTGGTTGTTTGATTCAAGAAATGCCCAATGGCTATTCAAGGGTAATTAGAAAACCATCATTATCATCATCATTTCATATACCCAAAGAGCTAATTTGTTCTCTATGTTTCTTAACTATATAAGCTAATAGTTAAGGTTCTATGCATTAGGTCACATGGGTGGAACATGTGGAAGTAGATGATAGAGGTGTTCATAATCTTTACAAGCAGCTTGTTAGCTCTGGACATGCATTTGGTGCAAAACGTTGGGTTGCAACTTTGGGTAGACAATGTGAAAGGCTTGCTAGTGCCATGGCAACAAACATACCCACAGGAGAAGTTGGCGGTAATACTAAACTCTCATGCTTTCTTCTTTTTTATATTAAAAACCCTAATTAGTTACACTTAAAAAGTGTTTTAAATTATATTTTTCAATCATAATTATCATTACAATATTATAATTTTAGGAGTCTCTAAAATGAGAGAGGCTCCTCTCCGGTGATAGAGAAGGCAGTTTTTTATAGTTAAAAATGTAATATCAATATAAATTGAAGGACATAAATATCATTATTATTTGGCTTTTCTATACATTTCAAGAGAATTATTCTCTCTGGCAATGGAGAGGAATCTTGTTACTCTAAAACAACATTACATTTTGAATTGTGGTCACTTTTTTTTACAGTTTCAATAATTGTGATAAACAAATAGTAATGGCAATTTAAATCAATTATATGGTCAAACTAGTCTTTCTAAGAAAAATAATGGATATTTTAGTAATGGGCACCAACCCTTATTTGAAAAAAAATAGAATCTATTTATAAGCTGGTTTGTAGAATTGAGACAAACATATAATTCAAACCAATTTTTTTTTTAATTTACCATTATCCATATTTATTAATGTGGTGTCTTTTTATGTTAGATTAATTTATAATTACTTATGATGTTATTAGTGATAACAAACCGAGAAGGAAGGAAGAGTATGCTGAAACTGGCTGAGAGAATGGTTATAAGCTTTTGCGCTGGAGTGAGTGCTTCTACTGCTCATACATGGACTACACTGCAAAGTGGAACTGGTGCTGATGATGTAAGGGTCATGACTCGAAAGAGTGTTGATGACCCAGGAAGACCCCCTGGTATTGTTCTAAGTGCTGCAACTTCTTTTTGGCTTCCAGTTCCACCAAGAAGAGTTTTTGACTTTCTTCGTGATGAGAATTCCAGAAATAAGGTATGTCAATAATTCAAACCACTTAACTTTATTCATCTGTGGTCATAGTCATAGTTTCTTCATTTGCTAAATGTTGCTTACTAAACATGTATTCATCTGAATTTCTCCTCTATTATAGTTTTTTAGTTTTACTTTTCTTGTTTTTACATCCAATCATCTTCCTATCAAATTCAAATGATTTGTATATCTTTTTAAATTTTCCAAAGAAAGTTATGTTACGTACGTCACATTTTTAAGGTAAACCCTTGTGAGCAGTACTGTTAAAAGAAAAACATCATTTGTTCCATCATCTTACCTGATTTTTGACAAGCTACATTATCATTACAAGAGAAACATTTTCATGCATAAAACTTGTGGTTATGGATTAGTACTAATTACTCCATCTTCATTATTTTTTTTGTATATTCTTTCCACGCCATTTAACCTTTTAATCCCTTGAAATAACAGTGGGATATTCTTTCAAATGGTGGAGCTGTCCAAGAAATGGCACACATTGCAAATGGACAAGAAACTGGAAATTGTGTTTCTCTACTTAGAGTGAACGTATGTTGGTTGATCTTTTAGTTAAATTTATTACTATTTGCCAATTTCAGCGAAGTGTTACTAAACTAAACTATATATAACCTTATGTAGAGTGCCAATTCAAGCCAGAGTAACATGTTGATATTACAAGAGAGTTGCATGGATTCAACAGGATCTTTTGTGATCTATGCTCCAGTAGATATTGTTGCAATGAATGTTGTTCTAAATGGAGGAGACCCAGAATATGTAGCTCTTCTTCCTTCAGGATTTGCAATCCTCCCAGATGGGACCACAACACATGGAAGTGGCATTGGTGAAACCGGACCTGGTGGATCACTCTTGACTGTGGCATTTCAAATATTGGTTGATTCAGCTCCAACTGCTAGGCTTTCTCTTGGATCTGTTGCTACTGTTAATAATCTTATTGCTTGTACTGTTGAGAGAATTAAGGTTTCCTTATCTCCAGAGATTCAAGATTAATACATTTCAAGGTAATCTCATGAGCCTATCCATCTATAACACAACCCTTCATTTTATCAAATCATGTTGAGTAGGAGTATAAGAATATCATAATTTCTTGATTA
Source organism: Lupinus albus (assembly GCA_009771035.1). Classification (NCBI taxonomy): domain Eukaryota; kingdom Viridiplantae; phylum Streptophyta; class Magnoliopsida; order Fabales; family Fabaceae; genus Lupinus; species Lupinus albus. The sequence goes on from CM020017.1 coordinate 15,682,742, forward strand.
ATTCTATTCTTGTTTTCAAGGAGGATAAAGGGGATGGCATTGTGGAAAATCTAAAGGTGATGAGGAACTTCGGCTTATTCATAAAGATGGGGAGGAGTCAAGAACGCACCTTGCATGATCCATTCTCAACACCCCTAAGAGTGTTGAGAGAATTAAGGTTCGGGAATTGACTTCCCCACTTAAGAGCTTGAATTCAGACCTACTTTTACTTTTCACCGTTTCTATGACTTACTTAATATAATGTAGTTAGGTAAGCTTTTTGAATAACTTGGATTTATGTTTAGTGGAAACTTATATGCTGTTTATTGTGTGTTCTAATTAGATGGTTTGTGGCAACTTTTCACCACAATGATGCCGTTATTTTTATTAGTGCATCTCTTTTCCCTTTTTCAAGGATTTTGAAATGGATGTGTTTAGTGACAATGCTATTCATCAAACTAGGTCATGGTTTATTATTAAATTTGTCATTTATGATCCAAGAGAGTAAGTCTCCACACAATGAATGAAGTTGTCACAAACATTCTTTCTCTGTGATTTCATCGGTTTTTTTACAAACTAATATTTGAAAGGTCTAGGTAGTAATGTTTTGTATATTGAATGTAAAATAAGAAGAAATAAAATCTAGAAAAAGAGATTAAAAAAACTGCTTTCTGAAAGTCTATGAAACACTGCTTAAAGGCTAAGGTTCCTTCATTTATTATTACTATGGTCCTTTGTGGCCAATTTGCTCACGATGGACTTCACTAGTGAAAGTTATTGATCATAACAATGTCATCTATTTACACCCTTGTTACTTGTTAGTTTTGTCAAATAGGATTTTTTTTGCTGAATGTTAGGCAAGCTTTACGTCCGACAATTAGGGATGCCAAAAATACCCGGATTCGTGGATACTCGTCAAAATATCCACAATGGGAATTCTCAAAAATAGCTCGTGGGTGGGAACGGGTATCATCCCGCACCACGGGTACCCGTGCATATATTTTAATTAAATTTTTTATACTTAATTATTATTAATTTAACATTATATTTGTCTATTTTAATATTATTTCATAAAATTTAGTGATGAAATTATCATATACATAACATATTATTTAAGTAATAATTATTCGTATATATTAATTATTGTAAAATATATAAAAATATATTTGAAATTGAAAACCCATCGGATACTCGCAGATATTCACTACCCGCACATGTACCTGCAAATAGTACGGTATGAGCATGGGTATCCACTACCCGTGCCCCCGTTGTCATCCCTACCTACAATTCATTAATTTATATTCAGTGTGTTTCCTATAGCCTTATTGTTTAGCATATCTCCTTTTTTATAAGACTTTTTGACTATTAACATGGGATTAAGGAGGTTGAAAACATCATTAACTTTATTCATAATTATATTTTTTTTATCACAATTGTGATTTATTAATCAAATTAAATTATTTATTCTTCTCGCTCAAATTGTTAAGGAAATTAAAGTATTTTGGTAACAAATATTTTATTATATATAAAACTTTGAAAATGATATTTAAAACATAAAAACAAAATTATCCTTACCAGACATTAATTCTATAGATAATAAAATGAATCTGATTATATTTTGAATCAATCTCTTATATATGATTTAAGTAAAAAAAAATATTTATATAGTAAACAACGAATATAGGTAAATAAATTATTTATATAATATAAAAGCAGAATCCTTTTTTGTATTCAAAGTACTTTCCCCTGATTCTTTATTTAGGAGTCTGCTTCTGGTGTATAAAGATATTAAAGCTTGTATAATACACTAAATTGATGATTTTTCTAAGTGTGTTATAGAGTTATATAGATTAGTACATTACTACAATCTAAACAACAGAAATTGACATGATGGAGATCTTACTGAAATTGTTTATCTATACCTATATGCACTATCTTTATTTTTCACCAACTCCTCTCATCACAAATCTACCTCAACAAAATTATTTTACCCAGTGTATTTTCCATAGCCCATCATTACTTTTCCTTCTGAATTTATGTGAAATTTGAGAGATTAGGTGAGATTATAACAATAATTGCAATACTCAGGCTTGGACCAACACTGGGGTAACAATAATTTCAATCATTCAGGCACATGAATTTCATAAGCCCATACTAAATTAATAGTACCCTCAAGGCCTCAACGGTTTGACATGGCATGATTTTGTTTGGAGTATCTTGCTTGCCTTAAAAATTCATTTTGAATTGCTTATAATAATACTTCAGAAAATCCATAATATAGTTCATAATAGATGACATTTACCTTAAATTTCTATGGTAGTGATGTGGTACTTATTGCTATAGCTAAGGGTTGTTCCCATCATTATATGACTTTAGTGTTTCCCATCATTATATGAATTTGTGCACACTTGTATCCATGTCTATCTTTTTAGAGTTACAAGATGACGTGAAAGTAACATAAAACAAGTAACCACATGAAATGATTAATTTATTCAAAAGGTTTGGGTTACCAAAACTTAAAACTGAGTGAGAAATAAAATAACATTCAGAAAATGTAATTGTACACATCTCAATCTTCATTTAAGCCTAATCACATAACAAGACAAAAGCACCATTGACTTATATTGCACCATTCAATAATGCATTAGCTTCCTGTTCTTCTTAGGCCTAGTAACCTTTACTATTCTCATCTATTTCTATATCCATTTATTCCTCTCCTTTGATGATTGAAGAGTCTTCTTTCTCTGCATGGAAAATGACATAATTTGTTGTTTTTCTATACCTAACAACTCGATTGCCCCGAGACTAAGATTAATTTTCTGAAATCTCTGGTTGGTCGGTTGACTTTGACCACTTTACATCAACATAGTATTATACTATCACTATGTAAAGTAAATGTATTGTGTTGTTTTTTTAGAAATCAATAATTGGTTCTCCAACTGTTAGATTTCTTTCCACTGTCCATGGTAGGTCGAAGAGTTTTGCAGTTATGAACTTGAAGATCTTGTTCACGTTGATGTTGTAATTTGCACTTGAAAAGAATAACGTTGCATTCAGGGCCTTTGCATATGCTCTCGCCTGTTCAATTTCACAAAGAACACATAAATCAATTAAATAAGCACCTACTATACTATAGTGAAACGTCACATCATGTATATTTATATATACTACCTTGATTTTAACTATACTACATAAAAGAAAGATATTCCAATACACGTCCAAATGCAACAAAGATGTACTAATGGAGAAAAAAAAGTATATTTATTAAAAGCATATATAATAATATTTAAATTTCAAAATAACATATTAGTCGAGAAGAATTTTATTCATTTAAGGTATTGCTTTTAATTCTTTTAAAGACCTAAATCCAGTGGGAAAAAATTCAACTATTTTTTTCCAATATAAATGCCTTTTGTATCACAAATTCATCTTGCATCAAATATTCAAGCAACTAAAGTGCATTTTCATTTCTACTTATTCCAAATATTCACATGATTTCCAAGATGGTTGAGAGATTCTTCATATTTTAATTACTAGTGATAACAAAAATAAAATATTAAAACTGGTAATTGAAGCTAATTTTCTCTCTCTCATTAAAATCCTTCCATATTTTTGAGATTCTTCATATTTTAATTACCACTGATAACAAAAATAAAATATTAAAACTGATAATTGAAGCTAATTTTCTCATTCTCATTAAAATCCTACCATACTTTTTCACAAAAAATAAATATATTAATGTTTATAAACATGACAAGGTTGTTGTTAATATATATATATAACAAAAAAAATTAAAACATTCTAGGGGATCAACTACTCCTAAATCCACCTACTTCAGTAGAACAATAATTTTTTTAGATACAGGAAAATAAAAAAATGTATTAATTTAGTCGTTTAAAGATCCGTTAGATCACTAGAAAAACAAATAAGTCAAAGATTTGATTTTCATACATGGTAGGATGAATAGTGACATGATCCGAAAGAGATTAGTTTCTTAAACAAAATAGTGAGTAAAATACATTTGATAGTACAAAAAAGATATTTGAAAGATAATTTTTAATTTTACTTTTAAGGATAAAAGTATTATTATAGGAAAATAAAATAATAAAATTATAACAACATATTACTTTTATTTTTTACCATACTCTCATTTGCAGGATTGGAAAAGAACCTTATTAACTTTTATCACCTCCCCTTATTACAAATGTACATTATTATTGGTAAATATGGATGTGATTTTGTGCTTTATGTTCAATGTTCATCAAACATTGCACCGTCTTCTTATAATGATAGGGTCCACTTTTACCCGAAAACAAAGTAGTACCGCTCCTTCTCAATCGTCATTCAATAGTTCCATTGCTGGATCATGCTTTTATTCAGGAACATCTTATAACAACATATCTCTATCATTAAGTAAATGAGTTTAAATATATATAACATGTCAATCTAAAAAGTTTCTTACACTCACAATTTTTATTAGTTTTGTTTAAGAGTCTTAACATATGTGAGTGTGATGAGTGACAGTATGAAAACAGTTACACTATCAAAATAAATAAATATATATATATATATATATTAAGGGGATGGATCCACTTACTCCAAGAGTAAGTGGAAAAACACTTAGTCCACATCATGACAATTCATTTTTGGAAATCCAATGGTTTGAATTGGTGAGTACATCTAAATCATTGAATTTTTTAAGATTTGATGGCTAAGATGAAAAGTAAGTGTTTTTTTGGAGTAAGTGGATTCCTCCCGATATATTAAATCTTAAGTAAATATGATAAAAATGGAAAGTAAGCGTGTAGAAAATAAGATAGAAAAAAGTACAACCAGTCCCTCTCACTTGAGTAGACGTTGCAACCATAAACAACCATTTATAAATAAAATAGTAATAGAATGAAGAAACTAAAACGGAGGCTTCAATTTGAAGCACTGGCTACAAAGTTCCCTCGTCCTTATTTATCTATCTTAGTAAGAAAAATACAATATTGATTACTCTTCCTTGTAGATCATTCTGTAAGGTTCTAAAACATTCATGCTTTAGATGCTTACATTACCAAACGTGGTTATTTATATGTTGCAATCATTGTTAAATATTTTATCTAAAACATGATTAGGAATAAAAGTAATACAAAAAAATCACTAATACAAATCTGAAGTTTCAGAAGTTTTCTGTTGTTTAAAGAAACGTATTCCACTTTATTTTTAGATTAAATTTTACTGTGTAACAGAAAAAACTGTCATATCAGTTAGATTACCATGATTATGTATGGATTCAAATCATTTAATATTCTAACAATACACTTCTTCAGGCCTAGATCTAAGAATATCATACTTGACCTGCATTTTCAATAGTAAGTATGGTAAAATTGGAATCGTTACCTCACTGGCGATGGTCCATTGCAAATCAATTGGGAGCTGAATGAAATCATCAAACTTGGTACCTATCAACACTGGAATTGCTGTCTACAAAAATAAATCAAATATCACTGTAAAAAATTGTTATCCATCTGCATCCAATTAAGCTGCAATAGATGATTGTATGAAAAGATATATCATATTTTATACCTGATTCCATTTCCTTGCTTCTTTGTACCATCCAAGGACACTGAAAATCAAAACACCAACAAAAAATAAAAAAAAAGTTGCAGCAAATGTTTTCTGGGATTACCAAGATTAGGTCCAAGATAATGACTTATTAGGTAACAGTGAAAAACACACCTGTTTAATGTGCATCGACTCGTTAGATCAAACATAATCAAAATTGCTACCGAGTCCTTGCAAGCCATTGCAATTTGTTCTTCTGATTTTCCATCACCTGCATTCATAATAATCATAGAATATATCATCAGCAATGAAAAATCTTTAACCCAAAATCATCAAATGCATTGATTCTTATATATTATACCTTGTACTTCCCAAATACAATACGATATTCGTGCTCCTCTTACATCCAAAATCTTGTCCATTTGGTTTAGCCCTTTCCCCTGTCGCCCTTGCTGATCTTTTTCATCCCCAACATATTTCACCTGAAAAACCAAACGTGAAAATTATGAAAAATTGGTAAATATTAAATTAATTAAAAAAATCAACTCAACCCTTTTGCATTATCTAATTTTTAAATCTGGGTCTCGCAATTAAGGTTGCAACTACATCATGAATATAGAGCAAAACACTATGATTTTTTATTTATATGTAAACTAACCAAAAAGCTGGTTTTTCCAATTTGGCAATCACCCAACAAAGTGATCTTCAATGAAACTAAATCAGAATCCAAGACATGGGTATGAAACACGGACGGAGACAATGGAATCGGAAACGCTTCAGGGCTAGCATCATCGGAGAAAGCCATCGGCGGCGACGGAGTAGACAATCCTGCATGCGGAGACAGCATGCGGCACGTGTCATTAGTACCCTTGCTTCCAGAGCAGATCATGAAACGGTGGATAACGCGGAGGAGACATCGCCGTATCACCGAGACACGGTGCTCAAATCGCCGTCGCAGGGTGGTGGAGTGACCAGTTTCTCGGCAAAACTGGGACATGCTTTTTTCTTCTTTCTAATTTAATTTAATGTTAAAAAAAATAAGAAAAAAGAGAAAAGTGTTTTTTTTTTGTGTTGCGATGGCTGGTCTAGTTTTCTAAGTGCAAGAAGTGATTAGCGTCTCAGCCATGAAAATGAAAGCCAAGGTTGTGTGTTGTTGTCCCATTTCATTATTTTGAGTTGAATGCGAGAAGGGTATTTTGGGGATATCACCTCCCTTACCTACGTTTTTATTTGTCTGCCATATATTTATTATTTTTTGTGAAACGTTTCGATTAAAAAATTCAAATTTTTCAGTCAAAAGTTACTACTTTAACGCTACCGTTGACTGTTAAAACATGGACACTATTCATTCATTCATCCCTAATTTAAATCACTTTTTTGACGTGGCTATCGTCACACAAAAAAATGATAAGAAAGCGTCTGAAATGGAAGAACCATTTTTGGGTTTCCATTAGGGGTGAATATGTGGTAAGACTTGTATCTTACCCGATCCTACATATTCGTAAAGTCACTTTTTGAGTCTGTAATCATTTTAGATTTGGAGTTAACTCAACTATAAATGTTGATTGTAATAATCTTTGAACTTCATTCTAAACTCGATTGAATATATGTATATATTGGCAATCATGTATATATAATTAGAAAGTTAGATAATCAATCATATTTTTCCGTGTTTGTAATAAAATGATATATGTATATATTGTTAATTGTAATATAAAATGATATATGTATATATTGTTAATTATGTATATATAATTAGAAAGTTAGATAATCAATCATATTTTCGATCTAATAGATGTCATTATTTTATAAACACTTGAATAAAGCCACATACAAGCAAAATAAGTGAATATACATGTCCGGATTGAGTCATGTTTGTCACCAACTCAACCTTAAATATCGTAATTTTTAAACTGTCACGACTCTAAACCAACCCTATTTGGTCCTGATAATGACGAGAATCAAGTAACAAAATAGGGTCAGGTGATACTCCCCCATAATTTTCATAGCTTCTTAGAATTTAGCATTTTAACCACACCGTGTAAAATGAAGGATTTTTTTACATTTAAGGAAACCTTCTAGAATGAAGGAATGATTGAATTTAACTATATATATTTAGACTTATTATATTTAGATTTCAATATAAAAATATAACTTAATCACTAAGGTTAAAAAAACTTATTTACAAATAAATCTCTTAACCTATTTAAAGGAAAACATGTTGGCTTGTTTATAAGTTTATTAATTTGGTTAAATATTTATGATGAAATAGACATTTAAATACGTTTATGTTTCACATCTAACTTTTAAATAAGCAAGTCTCAAGCCTTAATTCTATTCTACTTGGTTGGATAGTTTGTCAAAATTTCTTTAAAAATATAAGATATTATTATGTTATAAAATGGGAGGGGATTTACTTACCGAAAAGTAAGTTTAAAAAATTTACTTTATATTTTAGCCATCAATTCTAGGGAAATCTAATAATTTGAATTAATAAGTAGATCTAAACTATTCTATAGGGAAATCCAATGATTTTAAACTTACTTTTGAAGTAAGTGAATCCATTTTCTTATAAAATATATATTTCTTTTAAAAAGATAAGATATTTTATTATTTTATTAATATATTATAAAATATATATTTTATATTATAAAATTATCCACCTAATAAGGTATTTTTTTAACCCAAACAGATTACTATTGAATATTGACAGGTGACTCAACATTATAATAGATTTTGATATTAATATATTAGGAAAAACTAATGATGATAGACTTTCTCAAAGTGTTATGATTTACAAAAAATAATTTATAAAAAAAACAAACTATTTTAGGTTTAAAACTTTAAATTACAAGCTGTGATTTATCATAGTTCTCACAAGTATAGGAAAAATGATTTTTTTTCTTCAGAAAAATTAAATAGTCAAGTGCTCACCAAAACGCATTAATTACGATAGTAATAAACGTCAATAACATAACCTTCTTCACCATGTCTAAACGATAAGCTATATAAGCAATATAATTATTTTCTTCTCTAGCAAATAAGGCTCATGTTTCTTCAAGCCGAACTACTAAAATGTTTATTTTAAAATATTTGTATTAAAATTCTAACCTAACAAACTTCAAAATATAACAAATTCCTACCATATTTTACAAGATAAGTTCCTAATTTAATTCCACTCTCAAATTTGGGAAAAAGTAAAAACATTTATAATTGTTCAAAAGAACTAAATAAATAACTTTATAGCTTAAATTCAGTAAAAAAAAACTAACTCAATAATACAGCTAAAAAATTATTAATTTTCTTCTATAAATTAGTTATTTGTTCAGGTATTATTAATTTTCACATCAAGTGAATGTATTGACCAAAAAATTTATAGTCACCAAGGTAACCCACTCATTAGACAACATTGAATCAATGAGTATAATATATATATATATATATGTATATATATGAAATGTTAATATAAATATTTGTATATAGTGATTATACTATTTTTTTGGATTAATTTTTAAAAATTAAATATGAATAATGATATTACGGTATATAAAACTCATAACTGTTTAATTATGCCCAAATGTTTGTATTAGACAATGACCGTTCAACTACCTTACTAAGTGGCAATTGTCCATAGGAAGAGGCATTCTTTTACTCAATTGTAAAATAGCCAAGTCCCAATCACATAATAATTGGATTTGATACAATATTTGAGTTCTTCAATAATTTCACCTAATTGATAGGATATTTTGTAAGTACACTTAATCTAAATATATAATTCGAACAACAAATAGTAAGATTGCCAACTAACTAAGGATATTCATATGTGAAGTAGCTTTTGAGAAACAAGACAACGTGTGCATCATTCTTATATTGAACACATGTTTCCATGAAAAACATGTGGAATGGTCCAATTGAGTTATGAATCATTTTCAATTTTGTAACTAACGAGCAACAGCTTCATGTGTGATATTATGAAATTATGTAATGAGCAATATCATTAATATAATTTTGCAGATTCATCAGTGCAATTATATCAGTAATTTTCGAAATTCAATTCACATTCATTACATTTTTATACTACTTTTTTTAAATCATAATATAAAAAGCACACTTTCCATTACACATTAGTTTTTGCTTCCTTTTTAGCAAAACAAATAAAGTGTGAAGTATTTTCGTGAAGTATGGTGTTTGATGAACATTAATTTTTCTAATATCTGGGTAATCAGCCTAACTCTTAGAACATCTCCACCTACCAGTTTTATTTTGGGGAATGATCCACTTACTCAAAGAGTAAGTGAAAAAAACCTATTTCACATCATGATAATTCATTATTGGGAAATACATCTAAACCATTGAATTTTCCAATATTGGATGACTAAGATGAGGAATATGTTTTTTCCACTTACTCTTGGAGTAGGTGGATCCCTCCCCTTTTATTTTTGTCCCTAATGAAATGAGGAAGTCTAGACCAATGTATATGACTTGAAAATTAATTCAAAATTCTATGTAGGGTGAGAAGGACCCGACTTACCCGCTCACCCGCTATGACTCGATCATGATCGGATCCGAATAGTGTTAAGTTTTATCGAGTATAGGACTGAGTTTGAGTTCAAAAAATATATTTAGTCAATATTTAGGGCTGGAAAGAGGACAAACGTGAACTGACATATCTCATGGCCACTCACTTTGTATGTGTCTCTATTCAATTATGGACAGAGTGATAACATTGATTCAAAAATATCATTGATTCTATATTTTTTCTTATATATACATGACTAACAATATGAATATACATATATAATTTTATATGGCAAATTAGATATTTACAATAACGAGTAATATTGAAAATACTTTATCTAAAATATATATGCATTATATTTAATCATATGTAGGGTCAGGGTCGGATTCAAATGTTAATTCAATCAACATTAAGGGTCGGATCTGAGTACAAAAGAATGATTCGACCAACATGTAGGGCCATTAACGGACAAGGCTTATCCGGCCTATCCTCAGCCCTAATTCTATGTTCCCTTTTTATACACTGTTAATAACATTCTTGCAGTCACATTTTCCTTGCCAAGAATAATGAAATATACATGCTTGAGTCTAGAGTAAGTTGTGCAAACACTATTCTGTGGTAGCCAATAGAGAAATACAAAATAATGGACTAACCAAAATTGAAAAACAGTAATAAGAACTAGAATGGATAAACTGTGTTGTTTTCTACCTTTATTCAAAAGCAAAACAGCTGGCTTTAAATAAGCCTTACAAGTAAACAACCGCAGTAAAACTAGGAATAACAATCCTAACAAACTAGAATAATTAAAAATGCTTATTTAGCTCCTAGAAAATAGCTTATTAACTGCAACAATAGTAACAGACCTATCTAAAAGCAAAGACTAATTCCTAGTCCAGATTCCAACAAAACTGCAGTGTTACTTTAGGTGGGTGAATTAAATAGCCCATCCAAGCTTTTGCTACGTCTCCTTTTTTCCCTCTTTTCCCTAAGTATCTCTTTAATTTCTGCTTCCTTTTTATCTACAAAAACTATCAAATCCTTGAAGCTATGAGTCTTGCATGTTCTTCTATACTTGGTTGGCTGAATTTCATCACCAACCTCCTCAGGCTCTGGACTGAACTTGGTATATTGGCACAACACTCTAACAAAGAATATAATTATTGCAAGGACACTTACAATAGCAAATATAAGAAAGAGGACCCAGAAGCTTCTCAAAGATAGTTTGTTTGGATCAGCATCATTGGAACACTCCATTTTATTAAGCCATTTGTCATGTATCCTTTGCAGATCACCATTCTCTGAGAGTTGAAGAATAGCAGTTGACAAATCAACAGCAAGGGGAGAGTCCCTTCTGAATGCCTGTTATGAAGGGAAAACATGAGGAACAAAACTAATATAGCAGATACACTGACAACCTTTTAAGCAAGGACAAAACTTAGGTAAAGTAACCATTTTTCTTAAATGTTCTCTGAATGAAACACTGCATAGATAAATATCGAACATATTCAATCATTCTACATAAAAAGTATTTAGATGCCCAGTTGTAAAGTACTTTTCTCTTTTAGAGAGACATTCCAAATGTATAGTTTTTATAAAAGCAAAATTTAGAATCTTGAATTGAAACACAAATATGCAAATAGAGATACTTACAAATCCCCAGCCACTTTTAGTGAATTCCTGCCCGACAGTTCTGAACTTACAGTCAGTGCTGGACATCAAGGTCTCAATATAAGGAAGCTCATCAACGACGGCCACAACCCCTCCATGTTTCGGTCCACGCTGGAGGGCATCGATATAACCTTGCATATTTTTCAAAGTTACTATCCTTGATTCTGGTATACGGAGTTCCTCTACTAGATACTTGCGCGCAAATGACCCGTCTTGAATTCCAATAGGTTGAGTACTTGAGATCAAGCTGTCTATTCCTTCAATTTGTGATGATAGTTGCTGCACTGTGAGGATGGATGTCAAGCTAGCTGTGTAGCTTGAATTGATAATTAACACCACAAAAAGCCACATGATTAGCACTAATCTTCCAAGAGTACTCACAGTGTTCTCTCCTGTCATAGCCCAAAGAAGAAAGTAAGTCACAGAATTTCACCATGTACAAAATAAGGATGGTTATAGTTAAAAAATTTAAAAAGGGTCTCAGTGAGAGTATCAGTACTTACTGTGTGAGAAAATCATTGTTGAGAGACTGAACCTGCAAAATAGGAACTAATCTCAGCAAAAATATCTGACATAATGGTAAACTAAGCCATGCACCTACTGAAGCTAAAAACAAGACATAAAGTGTAATTGATTTGAATTCAAATCCTGTCAAGTACTAGAGAGTCCGGTGCTAGAGGAGGATTGCAACACGTGCCAAAAATTAATCTTTAACGGCTGATTTTAAATTATTTTTCAATAAAGAAATTATTTTTTCCTATATTCCAGTATTGGACTCTAGTAATTGAGAAGAGCTGAACTCGTTTGATTTGCTAATAAATAAGGGACAAAACAGCACAGTTTTTTTCTCTCCCTTATTTGATTTTTAAATTGGCTTCTGTATTGGACAAAAACCTACTTATAGGACAATACAAAAGTCATATTTTTTTTGCCCAGTGCACTTGAGTTGTCTGGTACTGCCACTTGTCTCAAGCACACCCTTAGTTCTGGACATGCTGAGGGCAGCAAATTCAGACATAGGCTTATTTATTCATGGAGCCTTTTCAGGAGGACAAACAAAAAATAAAATAACACATGCTGTAATATATTAAAATGAACTCCTACAAGTTTACAACCCCCTTTTGTGTATGATATGCTATGACAAACAATGGAAGCAATGTCATTGACAATCTGGCAAAAACCATGCCCAATGGTCTATCACAAAGTGGCATTTATCATCTTAGAAAAAATTCAGATAAAAAAGGCTTTCAAATGGTCAAAACATACTAACCAAAAGACTGTTATAAGTTGTGTCCTTGGTGAACCACGGAACTCTTCATTGAATCGGTGCTCAAGAATCCACACAACAGTTCCCACAAAAAGAGCGAAAGAACCAGTGATACACCACATTTGAGGAGTGAATGGCTCAAGGAAAACCCAAGGGCTTGACTTATCCTCTTTGACAGAAACAACAACAACAAGCCCTGATCCCATGAAAGGTTGAGTAAAATCCACAAACCTAGTCCTGTTTGTCACTATTGTAACATCTCCAACAGCTGCATCATAGTTCTGAACAAGAAAAGGAGCAAATTAACATAGTACCAAAATTTAAATAGCATAGCAGACTTCTAAATGTCCTTGAATCAAATATACAAATCAGATACTCTATTAAATCTCAATCTTATAGGTACTTAATTTAAAAAAAATATATCCACAATTGAAACCCATAATCTAGCTATGTGTAGTCCTGGTTAGATTATACATAGTGAATGCTGACATATGAGTTAGAAACTCACATTTTGTGCAACCTGATCCACAAGGTTGTTATAGTTAGGATTCCTATCACCATTTCCATATAGCATATATTGTCGGGGGACAGGATAAGGCAACAGCTTTAAGGCTGCTTCAAAGACATCAATGCAAAAGCCTTGTACCCCTGGAGGGTTCTTGTCTTTAGCAACAAACTCCTTATAACTTACTCGGTTTGGCACTGCTATTCGCAGTGGCTTACCATTGTTAGGGAATACCCATCCCTTAGGTGTAGTTGTAATTTCTCCAGGCCATATCACACTGTGCAGCTTTTGATTGCTTGTTGAAGTGTTGGATGATTTTTTCATGTATACAGTTTCAAGAAGTAATACTGACAGTCCAGAGTGATTAGACCAATAACCGATACTACGCGATCCAGTTCCACCAATATTTAGAATATCATATGCTGGATTAATTAAATTCTTATCATGATCAAATTCAATTTTACCACTCAAACCAGTAAAGTTCATTCGCAAAATTGTCTGGAGAAACTGATCACCCCCATCAAAAGTGCGAAGTGCTGCTAAATTCAGCACACTTCCTTTCGTGTCACGCAACCTGGGGTCACTAGAGAAAGATATATTCCCACCTTCATTGAGAAAAACATCAAGGGCATGAGCTGCTAACCAAACAGAATCATATGCATAAAATGCATAAGAATTGAAGCTTTCAGTGTCGTAGTCTTTAAGGTTTTTTAGCCTAGAGATAAAACTCTTCTTGAGATCAGTATCAGGAATGTGATGACGAAAAGCCACAACCCCTTGTAAAATATTCATTGTGTCTGTATCAGCTCGAACTAATGAATCCAGCATTGAAGGAAGCCAATCTGTTGCAATCCAAACATAGCCAGCGCTCATCATTCGTAGCTTCTTCGCAATGGAAAAGATTGTCAAACCAGAATCAGGATTAACATGTAGAACATAGACCCTTGATTCCATTAAGTTTACTTCATTTAACAAGTCACTGATATCACTTTGTGAGGCTACAGGAGGGAATGCAGCCTTGTAAGAGATCCTGGCGCGTTTCTTTGACAGTGCATCACCTAATGCAGCAACTCCATTTCTTCCATTATCATCATCTACAAATATGGCAATGACCTCCCTCCACCCGTGATACTCAATAAAATCTGCAATTGCATGCATCTGGTAATAGTCACTCTGGGTAGTCCTGATGAAATAGGGGTATTGTAGAGCAGATAGAGTTGGGTCAGTTGCCCCAAATGATAGAAGAGGTACATGTAGTTCATTAGCCACATGTGACACAACATGAGCTATTCCTGAAGATTGTGGACCAACAGCAGCAACCACTTCATTCTTCATCAACTGCAGAGCTACATGATCAACAACATTAATCAAGTTTGTCCACTTCTTTACTACACATTTTAATCAAGCATAATGTTATTGGTGAAGTAAACATTCATTTTTTGGTTCAATTATGCAGAATGTAAATTAAACAAAATTGAGAAGAAATTTTTAAAGCAAGGTAATTATTCACGAAATCAAATGATATTTTAAAGAAGTTATACTTTTTTTAACATTATAATTGATAGAGCTATAAAACTGAACATATAGAATGAATCATATACTGGGAATAAATGGTCCAAATAACATAATGATCATATCATAGTAGTATTAGAAGGCAGTGAACAAAGAAGGAGAGGTTAACTAAAACTCAAAAGGCAAAAAGAAAAGAAAAGAAAATAAGACACTAAGTTGTACTGAATATATATTAGACATACGAAACTCTTGTTTACATACTAACATAGACATAAAACTCTAAAATGGACTCACATTTAGGACATGATGTGGAGTCAAGCTGAAATTAGGTTTGTGATTTTTTCTGTTATATTTTCTTCCATTGTCCATTCTTTTCCAACGTGGGACTTCAATCTTACTAGAACTTCGAATTCTCAACAGTTTCTTATAACAAGACACTCTCATGTTAGTGAGCATTGAGCCACACATTAGTTAGTTAGATCCTATATCAAAGTAAGTTTTATAATTTCAATTTAACAAAGAAACGGCAGGTTGTAACTACTAAAATTTCCAGTTTTGAAAATACCTTCCACTGTGCCAAGGAAACCACTGCAATTTGTATCATGTACAATAACTTGAAGTTCAATGCCAGGGAGAACATTCCTATTAGAATTAACATCCTCAATGGCAGCCATAATTGCGGGTTTAGCTGATCTTCCAATGACAGAATTATAAGTAAGAAGAGCTCCAATTTTCACAACCTTCGGTCTTGAAGACACAGTAGAATTCACAGTGGTAGATTGTGAAGGTTCTGTCATACCCACCACTTCTGTGGAAATCCACAAGCCAAAAACCAAGAACAACAATGTTCTGCCCTTAACCATGCTACCAAGAGGGTCTTCACTTTGAGAAAAAAGCTCAGAAATTTTGCAATTTTTAGCTACAGTTCTTCATCTGGTAATACCATTTCAGCATAGGAGAAATGACAGAGTGTCTATTAAGTTCAAAACCATTTCAGAAGAAGCATAATGAAGAACAAACAGAAAGCAAGCACCACCAAAATTGGATTAAGAAGAAAAACCCACTAGCCCAAAGATTCAAAGAAGTATGAGAGCTTGCTTATTCAGGAATAAAAACAACCCAAAAACTAGAATTCAGCGCTCAACAAGAACAATTCATGTTACATACAATTTCTAATCCAAACTTTGGTACCCTCTTAACAAGGTGAATAAAACCTATGCTATGAGCAATTGAGCATACCCAGACTTTTTTGATTCTCAATATGCATATTAGTTAACCATCATAACACAATAAAGCTTGGAAACTTTAAAGAGAAGCCACTTGAACCACAAAAGTAATGTTGGTTTTCTTAGTGAGGAGAATAAGGCCACATGTCTAATATTTTTTATATAAAAAGGGAGGATCCACTTACTTCACATCTTAGTCATTAATTCTCAGATAATTTAATAATTTTAACTAGTAAGTAATATAAATCATTGGATTTTCCTATGATAGATAAGACGTGAAGTAAAAAAATACTATAATATGTAACAGAAACCTAGAGAATAATAATAAGGAAGAGGATAGCATCTGAGATTACCTCAAGACCAGACTTTGAAAAGCTAAAAAATATGCTTTACTTGAACAAATCAACATAACCAGTTCAAGGAACTTACTATTTAAGTTCTTTTTCACTTCATTTTTTCTTGTGCCTGTTAAATTACTATAATGCCAGTGTTGAACAATATACCCTCTCCTCTTTCCAAAAAAAACCATGTGTTGATTTTTTTATGTCGTTCTATATTTATTAATGTTATATAAATTTAATATAATTTATAATTTACTTTCAAGTTATACTTTTATTTATAACTCTACTTTTGCATAACATTAAACATTCAGTAGAGTAGAAAAAGAAGATAAAGAGAATAATAAGAGAGAAGTTAGGGAGAAATAGAATTTTTCTCCCCTTTGGTTTAGGGGAGAGTTTGAAGGGAGAGAAGAAAAAGGGGTGAGACCCATCAAATTTGTTTCTCCTCCCATTTAAGGAGAAAATGAGAGGAGAAGAGGGACCAATATATGTTATCTCAAACTGTGTCTCAAATCATATCTCAGAGCAATGATATTGAAACAAAAAAAAATAATAATTAATATTATAATTTTTTAATTAACATGAATGTTTTCATTCACGAGGGATATGATTTGAAACATAATTATGGACGTCAAATCATTGTTCAGGGAAGATGGGGAAGAAACACTAATTTCTTTCTCTTCTTTTTTCATACAACCAAACAACACTAAAATTCACTATATTTCTCATCTTTTTTTTCCTTTTCACTTTCTCTCTCACATATTTTTATCTTCTTATTTTTTTCCTACAACCAAAGGAAGCCTAACTAAAATAATATATCCTGAATTTAAATTCTCTTAGAAACCATATTATCTGGAAGAAGTAACATTTATTATAGAATTATATTTTATTTAGTAACGATTGGTTTATAAATAACCTATCACTTTAAAGATTTAATAAAATGATAACATTTAAACGTCATAATTTAAAGCTTTGGAAGAGAAAGAGTAAACACAAATGAACACTGACAGAGAGATGATCTGATATTTTGTCCCATGCTCCTCATTTTCCTAGAGTGCGTTTGTAATCTTGCAAAGTTGAATTGAATTTAAGCCACTAGAAATATGGAACACCATCTCTACAAGATTGGGATAGGGGACTGTTACGGGTAGAATTAAAGTAGTGGACCCCACGCCAAGTGCACAACCATTTTTTCTATATATTAATTAAACACATTACATGGACTAAAATTAAAAATATATATATATATATATGATGAAAAAATATTCTAATATAAACACAAAAGTGCAATACATAAGAAAGTCATTCTTCTATCCTTGTCCCACCCATGATTAAGCTTCATGAACATCGGCTCTAAATAAGGAACCAAAAAGATTGAATGGATTTTATTGAAGAATGATACCATATTTAGGATAAATAAATTTTTATACCATGTTAACAAAATAAAATATTAATTAATTAGTTAATTACCACTCAACTGAAATTCACTCGGTCAAGTGTCAACACCTCAACCTTTCTGAACTCTTTGGAATGTCTCAATGTTAGAATTAGTCATGCATAACATACGGGAGTAGTCTATAATCGTAACTTATTTTGGTAACTTTCAAAAAAATATGGTAACTTTTTGACATAAATAAGGAACTTATTTCTTTACTCTCTATTTAAAATACAATAAATGATAAATGCAGGAGGAAAAAAAAGTGAGAATACTTCTGGTATATATGTGAAGCGGTTTTAGTGAGAATATTTATCTTATAAAAGTGGTGAAAATAATAGATTTGAGATTTACAATTAATTATATATATTAAGAATTAAAAGTTAGTTATTTGTCATGTGATAATCACATGTATATATTTATTTAATTTTGATTGTTCAAATAATATCAAATTATTCATATTAGTTGTCCTCATTTGTCATAATAACACATTGTTCTCACACGAGTTGTTATATATATATAATAACAATTATTCTCACTTGAGTCACTTCTTCTTAGCAACTCAAGTAAAAATAGTTTTTGTATATAAATGTGAGAAAAATAAATTTGCGTCTATGATTAAAAGTCAATTATTACAATTTTTTTAATATTGATTATTAAAATAAGATCTAATTACTTATGTTAAGTATTTTTAAGTAAGTCACTTTTTTAGTTTTTATATATATATATATATTATAACACGATGGTTTTTAGACCCTATTTTAACGCTTCTACTTATACCTTCCTATTACAAGAGAAAGATAGAGAAATTTTATTTTCGACTCACTCTTATCTTTTTTTAATTTCATAAAAGAGGATTATAGAATATTATTGCTAGGGAAAAATAGGAATAACATTATATTGTGTCACTTATGTGGAGTAATTGGACCAAAATGGTTCAGTTCTTTAGAAGTGGCTCGGTCTTGTCTTCCCATTTGTTCAACCTCTTGGCTGCTTCTTCAACCTTCAACCAATAATAATTTTATTAGTAAACCTTTCTTATTACCAGCATACATAGTATATCATAGAATGATTAATATTGAAGAGGGTTCTAAAGTGTTTTTACCTCTTTATTCCAATCCGTTCGAAATGTGACCCACATTAAAATAATTGTTTGCAAAACCGTGCCACCTAGCATTCCCAACCATATTCCCTACACAAAATCACGGGTCTAAATCAAGCATGCAAATATTTATTATAGCACTATACTATTAAATTAAATTAATCAACTTCGATGGTGTTATATTTTTCTCTCACCCAATGTACGTTTATCAACATACCTTAGCACCAAGATTGAAATAGAAACCTAGAACCGAACCCAATGGTATGCCAATTCCATAATAACAACCAACGTTTACATAGGCAACAAATGTTTGCCAACCGCATCCAACAGCCACCCCTACATACAATATATTATTCCACACTGCATGCATTAGTTTTTAACCTTACTTAGTGGGATAAATAAGGAATTATTAAGGTTGTTATATAAACTAATAAACACATATAAATCGATATAAACTTGCAAAATTAAAATAAATTAACAATGTCAAAGAAATTAGTGAGTATGATCGAAGAATTAGTATTCTCATGCCAATCAAATTCCATCAGATAATATATAAAAGATATTTTCTTTGCCTTATGATTTTTATTTGTAACTATGTGTCAACTTTTGATTTGACTGAGACATCATTGAAATAAAAAAAGTGGGACAAGTGATATCCTTGATACTGTTTTGAGAAGGGAAAAAATGGGGGACTTGGTAGCTTAATTACCAGATAAGACAGGCTGAATGCCATTGAGGAGAATTGCGAGAGATAAGAGGGGACAAAGATCTGAAACAGCAGCAGCAACCACTTCACCCTCTGTGAAGACATAGCTGATAACATCCCTTAATGCAAGCACCACAAGTGCTATAATAGCCGATATTATGAAAGAAATCAATGTCACAATCAGTACTGAAAATGAGGCTGATTTTGGATTTTTGGCTCCTAGCTCGTTGCTCACTCTCACACTGCATGCATATCACATAATAAACACTAGTTATTCATTATGATAATCAATCTAGCTAGAAACTTCCGAGTTAATCAATTAAACCAAGAGAAATTTCGTTTTTAAACAATAAAAATTTTAATTATCCCTATTAGTATATTAATTCAGGTAGAAGTACTTTATAATAAAGATAAAAGGAAATAATATATTATGGCATTTGTTTTTATAAATAAATTCACACTCATAATTGACTAGATGATACTAGTTCTTTTTCTGTGTCAAACAATAAATTTTTTCATGTGAAAAACATATAAAGTAGAGTAGAAAATATTGGCATGGTTGACTACGGTTCAAAATCTCTTTCCGTACGTCCAACTAAAAGCAGAAAAAAACAAATAATTTTTTCTTCTTCTAGGACCACAAGAATATTTGCCGGAAGCAATTCTGTAACGGCCACAACATGCTAGATATATTTTTTTAAAATAATAAAATATCTTTAGATAAATTATTTCATTTAACTATTAAATTTATCACTTATACACTATGTAACAAGGACTTATTTTAATAAGATAATAATGTATCTCCTGATATAAGGAGATAAGTTATCTCCTCCAACCACTAAAATCGTGACATATGTACTATTTAATTATTTTCTATAAAAATATTTCTAAAATTAAACAAAACAATACACATGTCATTCTTTTAATGACGGAATGAAGTAAGTTATCTCCTGGTATGAAGATATACTTTATTCTCTTTTAACAAACCATGTAAACAATTATTATAGGCTTGCAATTCTTAAAACATAAACATTGTCTTAGGGGAATCATTATTGCAACACCTCAACGAATCATGTAGCATGGGCTTGCTTAATTGAAACTAAGCTGTACTTTCAACACAACAAAATCAAGATAGATTTAGCTTGATACTATTCAATCATGCAATAATCATTTTAGGATATTATTTGTACTTATTTTATTATGACTAGCGTGGTGACAGGCAATGTCGTACCTGTCAACTCGCTTTATTATCGTTTGTAATGCATATTCTACATGTAATAAATATTTAATGTAGTAAATATTTATTATTTTCAAAAATATGTTATACGTCAATAAAGTTGGTTGGTGTCTGACTGAAATATATTATTCTCGCAAACCTGTTGGTTGGTGTCCACATTCCATCGTATGAAGGAAGGCGTAAGACAATAAACAAATAGTGGTGTATTTATTATTTTTGGCATGCAGTTTCTTTAATATGCAGTTTGCTTTACGTTGAAGTTAAAAAGTATATATAATGTAGATATAAATACTTTGTAGTAGAATAACTATACAAAAATGATACTAGTTATCTTAGGAATAACCACACAAAAAAAGGCTAGTGAAAAATAAAATGAGGAAGTGAGTTATATGGTTTTTGAGTGTGTATAAATTGGAAGATAGTAAGGGCAAAATGGGAACCACAAATTATACCATGAGATGGTTATATTGGGTTTTGCCTTTATTAAGTAGTATAGATAAAAAATGTATATACTTTATGTATTGTTATTGTATCATCTATCATTCATTTTAATCATCATTAACTCTAAAAATAATACAAATGAGCAGTGAATGATCTAGTAACTGTGTGTATATATATTTACACTGGCAATATATAAATATTAAAATATTTTATTATTACATGATTTTGTTAAACATTTCAATCAAATAAATATGATTATTGTTATTGGAGTTACTTCAGATGGGTAATCACATTTCTAATTAATCAATATTTTTTATTTTTTTATTTTACAACGTTATGATTCACCAATATAAATATTTGGGAGTGATAATAACCTCCCTCATTATTCAGACATATAATAGAGTCTAACACAGTTAATATTATTCTATTTCTATATATGACAAGCAAAAACTAAAAAAACTAAGTCAAGGAGAGTATCCAGCATAAAAAGTCAAAACTAACTAAAATGAATGAAAAATGAAAAGATATAAGGAATGAAAATATAACAATCTAACCTTGCAGCTGCATTAAATCCAACTGAGATCATGAACACCCATCCAGACACAGTAGTGCTGCAATAATGAAGGCATGGTCACTAAACATGGATATTATATTTTGTTTGATGTGCATCGCATGGCAACTGTGGTTGTCACATACTATAGTACTCATGAATCATAAATAATAGCCAACTACATCTTTTTCCTTCGCTAAATAATCTTCAATATACAATTGAATTTAGATAACACAATAGAAAAAGATTTGAGAAAAAATTGAAGCCGCTGGAATTTTTGGTGTTCCATTGTACATCAATCTAATCAGAAAATACCAATTAAGTAAGAAAAACAATCATAAAAATACAAAATAGTTTATTTTTATTACTTTGTAGAATATGATTGACTTGAGACATAATGACAGAAATTTTTGGGACATGTAGAAGAATTACAGTACACAGCAACCCGTTATTGTAAGGTATATACAATTGAATTTGTGGTCTTAACAAAAGACAGGTACCAGTTTACTGTGCCGCATCATATGTTAGTGGTTACCCAATTAAGTAGAACAAGCCAAAACCATTGATCTTTTAAGGCACGATTGAGAAAGAATTCAAGAATCAGAACGTCATTATCTTTGCAACCCCACAATGTTTTTTAAAGGGTTCAAAATTTTCCACAAAATTTTTCTTTTTTATTTAATAAGATTCACCAGCCCGCATTTATGTGCCATGTGGATTAGTCAATTATCGGAACCCCACGAAGGTTGTGGTATACCGGGTGCCCCTTTGGATCAGTCATGGCCTACAAATTGGAATCTGACTAGTAAAGTCCAAGACAAATGCTAAATCCTACTGATTCTCTTAAAAAATCTGAGGATTAGGTATAGGAATTGAAATATACTATTTTAAATGGCATCAATCAAAATATGTCAATTAAACTTTATTATTATTATTATTATTGTTTTATTATCATTAACATGAGATATTGTATGAATCAGGATATGAAACAACAAATATCTTTTATGCTATACTAAGGTATTTTTGTGGATTATTGCCTGAAACATAGTTTTGTTATTAGCATTAAATTTGCTAATAAGTAATAATTGAAAGTATCTTTTCAAACCTTTATTGTTATTATTATGACTCATTCATTTTCTTTCTGTATGATTGCTTTCTCCAAAATAAAGCTACTTTTATAAAAATATAATTAATGTATTTAAAATTCAATAAAGAATCTTATAAAAAAATGACAAAAGGGTGTGGATAGTTTATTATCCATATTCTTTCAAACCAAAAATCCTTTACAGCTGGCAAGGATGCACTTAATTCAACAGAAAAAAGGAACAACAGAGTATAAATTCCTGAAGTCTTTGGCTATTGGTGTCTAGAGAGTAGAGAGTAGAGGGTTTGTTCCTCACGTCTCTTCATAAATCAAAACCATCATGATCCCATGGCATGATTTTAATCACTTACATATTTTAATTTGTTTTGGTACATGACTACTTTCAAATATGTTTTGGGGATAGATTATCAAACAAAACTCTTCCTCTAAATATTTAATTGCTTCATATCTTTGACTTAAATTCGATATCAATAGTTAAGTTATTCAATCCTATCGGTTAATCCCAATGGTTATATTTTCTTTATCCCTACATTTATATTTGTCTAAGCTGTCTTATAACATGCCTACTCGAATTTTCATTATCTGCTTTTTAGATGGAAAAGCTTTTGTTTGACCATTAGATAAAAATGGAAACAAAATCTAACCCTCCAAGAAGAAGCTGTGGAATTTTTTCGCAAAAAAGAAATCAATTATTAGCATGTGATTCCACACAGCTACACAAGTGTAGACATATTATACCACAAGTTGTCTATGACAATTCTCTATGTCACTTATATGTGTCACCAATTACAAATTGACACGTCAATTAAAGTTACACCATAATGACTAACCAAAAGTTAACAAAACATAAATGTAAGTTTGTAATTGGTGACACATAGAAGTGACATAGACAATTACCTCAAAAATATCATATCCATCACAAAGCATATAACGCCATATGTATAAGTACATCCTACCATTAATTTCCCACAACTATCTTTTTGAGTAAAGAAAGTGAGAAATAATGAGAAAGAAAAATTCTTGGGCCTTTTATTATGTACCCAAAAGAGAAAGTTATTATAGATGTTGATTCTATGATATAATTCTAGATAATAACATCATTCCATATAAGAACATGTTATTATTTTAAAAGTAAATCCTGTCTTACATAATAATAATAATAATAATAATAATAATAATAATAATAAATATTTTTACTTGATATAACATATCATTATTGATTTGATACCGAATTTAAATTAAGATGTAATATTTAAAAGTAGGGGAGAGGAAAATGACTTACCAAATGGAAAGTGAATCAAGAGCAATCTCAGGGTTAGGAAGCAACCCAGCAAGCAAAACCAAAATTTGAAAGTACCATGTTTCCAAACACAGCATAACTGCTGATGCTGCTGATAACTTGAAAAACTCTGGCAACCCTGAAAATGCTTGCACTGTGAACCCTCTCCATGTCCTCTTACACCTTTCACTCTTCACAATATACACAAACTGTGCAATCACAATGATCCACCATGACAAGCTCAAAACCAATGATGCACCTAATAAACCAAGTCCAATTTTATACACAGCCACCCAACTTAACAATATGTGTATGAATAATGTTGCTGTTGATATATATGCACTTGGAGCCACTATGCTTTGAGATTGAAGAAACTTCTGAATAGGGAAGTTTGCAGCATAGGCAAATATTTGAGGTATTAGGCCAAAGACAAAAAGTGAAGCTGCTGATGCAATTCTTGGAGACTCCCCTAAAAATATTAAAATTGGTTTGGAGAAGACATATATCACAGTTAAAATAACACCAGCCAATGTGAGAAGAACAGTTGATCTTTGTAAATATATGCCTAACATTTCCAACTTTTGTGCTCCATATGCTTGTCCACATAGAGTCTCAACAGCACTTCCCATACCCAACTGTTAATCATTAAACAGAAACATATACATAATCAGATTGTGTAAAATTGGAATAGAAAAAATGGTACTAGAAAACAATTGAGACCAATTAAAACCCAGTATATGTATACCTTCACACACTTATGTATTATTATTATTTTCATTCTCTGACATTATTTCGGTGTTCAAATAAAGTGTCACAGACATCTCTAGATGTTTAAAAAAAATTATGATATTAATTGCTGTAATGATTTGAAGAGAATATTTGGTACAAAATAATATTTTGTTGTTGCAAGATATGGATTCTGAAGGGTCATATTAGGTATTATCTCAATATCTCTCATATATATGACATTCAAGAAGAGAAGCATGAGACATAGAACAGAGTAAGTACCATGAGGCCATAAGCAAAGACTTGAATACCAGTGTTACCAAGAGAAGCAGCAGCAAGTTCAAGATTACCAAGGTGACCAGAGAAGATTTGTGTAGACATAGACATGATATAGTTGATAAGGTACACAATAACAGCAGGAGCAGCAAGAAAAAAGAGGAGCTTGAATTCAATCCATGTAGCAAGTCCAAAACGCTTGAGTAGAGGAACACTTGTGTCTGAGAGTATTCTCTCAAGCTCACCATTTGATTCATGATTTGAGCTGAATGATTGAGTTAATGAAGGTGGTGGAATTTCACTAGGGATTAACAAAGGTTGATCAACATGGTCATGAACAGAATTAGAATCCATGTGGGAATGGAAACACACACTTGTTTGTGGATAAAAGCCTTTTCCTATGTAGAAATAGCTTTTGTGGTTCAGCCACTTATAATGATGTTTTGAGATTGGAGGGATTTGTCTACTTATGTGTGTTAGGGGAAGTTGTTTACAACTTGAAATGTAGGAATGATTCTAGTAATCATATTCTCCATTAAAATTAAAGGAGAAACAAATATTATAAAAAAGAAAAGAAAAATAATATGATAATTTTATTTTTTTATATATAATGAAATAACATTTCTGCCATAAAAAATATAAATAAAATCAAATATTTTTATCTCCATCAATAAAGATGATTATTGTTCCTATAGTAGGGTTCAACATGGCAACATGGATTACCATGTGCTTGACTTTAATGATTTATGTGTTTGGTGATTGGTGATTATGAGTTATGTAGTTGTTGTCCCTTCAAGTATCTACTTTTGCAACTATGTCCTCAATATCATTTGTTTGTAAGTTGTAACTACTAATATTTTATTATTTACTTTTTAAAAATTCATTAACAAATATAATTCAAATTTTTTTTGTACTATTAATGATATCGTCTACTTATTCTATAGATAATAAACTAATCATTCTCAGGATATATGATTGTTTCTCTCAATAATTATTGTTTACAGGAATGAAATTCTCAAACTCTAAATATTTTGGTCATTCTAAAAATTTAACGGACCTAAATAATTAGAGTAATGCCTTATTCATAAATTGTTATAGGAGGATAAAATCTCAATTCAACTAAAATTTGTGTGCTTTGGACAGAATTGTGAATGGGGTCATATAAATTGGTTTCAAACAGTTAAATTAAGTTGTATTTCAATTAACATTCCTACTATACTTATGTATTATTTACCTATTAAGAATATCCCTAATGTAAAAAAATTTGTTAATGTG
This sequence comes from Lupinus albus, assembly GCA_009771035.1. Lineage (NCBI taxonomy): Eukaryota > Viridiplantae > Streptophyta > Magnoliopsida > Fabales > Fabaceae > Lupinus > Lupinus albus. The sequence goes on from CM020017.1 coordinate 15,709,441, forward strand.
TTATTTGAAAAAAATAATTTAAGTGAAAAGTTGAATAATTAAACATATTTGTTACTCAACTTAATATATTTTTATGGGGTTGGGATCCTCTCCAGTACTGGAATGTGAGGCTCAAATTGTTTTCAAAGTTAAAATATATATTTTAATTATAAATAATTTAAAATCTGCACCATTAAAAAATATGAAATGTCACATATCATCATCCTAACATGAATGGGAGGGAGGATCCATGTTTACTTTTATGATAGAACAAATGTGGTCTCTTCATATACTTGCTGCCCTCCAACTTTAAATAGTTCACATAACTTAAATGTAACATATAATTATACGGCTATCACATGCCCACAACTGAATATTAATATTAAAGTAAAAAGATTGTTTTGAATGTTTTGATTTGTCCCAGGAAGGGACCAAATTCTTTGTATTTAATATTGTAGTAATAAATTATCATATTCATATGACGAAATCAGTGACGATTAATATAGATAGTATATTTTATAGTATCTTTTTTTTTGTGTGGCTAGAAAGTGGTAGAAGCCGAATTGAAGTTATTCTTATCCCATTCATGGCGGCTTGTGACCTTGTTTAAGTGTTCAACATTTTTATATGAGAAATTTAACTAAGTAGCCATTGTTAAGAAAACTCTCCTTAAATAGCAGCTAACTGTGAAATATCATCATTATCAAGTGGACAGTGGTAATGAGTAATGACAAATAAAATAGAACGAAAATGAATATATAGAACTTAATTTTTTATATTTATATTATTTACTTGATGAAGAATCATACCTTATTACAAAGAATATTGAAGCATTGATATATGATAATACAATGCAATCAAGAGTGTACTAGAAACACTAAATCTAAGTCTCATTAAAGAGTGAAAATATAAAGATATTGGGGTTGGAAACCAATTAATTAGGACTTTTTAAGTCCTTCCCGAAAGTCGCATACAATATCCAAATGATCTGAAGCAAAAATAACTAAAATGTAGATAAGTCCATGGTTAAAGAAGGCTCTTGAGAAGTATTACAAAGGTCAAGAGGTGAGGTAAAACCAAGTTACTAATGAAAAGACCTACAAAAAAATGGAAATTCAAATTAGACACCAATCAATGAGAGTGCATAAGCACACATCAATGCGTAGGGAAACCAACAAATATTCAGTTGGTTAGAGAGTTATGTTAATAAAATTAAGTCTTCAGGTTTAGAGACCCCATTTGTTATTATTATTTATATATTGTTATACATAGAAAAGCATCCAACATATTAGAAAATGGCTTTGGTTGTTGTAACAATGATATAAGTTGTACAAATCATCCTAGCAGCTTTAGTGCATATGGGTTTAAGATAATTGCATTTCATCAATATTATATCTTGGCCCATTAGCTCAGTTGGTTAGAGCGTCGTGCTAATAACGCGAAGGTCGCAGGTTCGAGACCTGCATGGGCCATTTAATTTTTTTATACTTACATGAATCATGCCTGGACCATGCTCAAATAATTGTTATACTTACAATTATCAATGCCTTGAAATTTAAGAATGATGTTTCTTGCCATTTTGTGATGATGTCGCTGTAGGAAGGGAAGGAAGTTCTGTACCTGCAATGCCATGAGTTCAATGAACAAATCAGTTATTACTAGTATTAAGCGTGAAGGTATATAAAATATTTGGTCATCGTAGAAGGATTACGAGGAAGACACAATGCAATGGGGTAGAAGGGGAAAATGTGATGCATGTAGGTGATTATACATACTTCTATCGCAAATGAATCCAATCCCCGAAGTTCTATCAAACACTGCATCTGAAGGAAGACTTGGCTAAAGGCAGCCAGATTCTGTATGAAATTCAAATGATTGATTAAGTTTAGAGGTTACAACACCGAGGAAAATTACATGCATCCTTCAAAAGATTCTGATAGATAAAGAGATCATCTTCCACACCTAGTTTCCTGTAATTATACCGGGGATGCCCAATAGCCAGAGATTCAACCAACGGGTCAAAGTAGAACCACAATCAGCGTATCGGACATTACATCTCAACCCAAAACCGTAAGACATTAGGTTTATGTGTTCATCCACTTATATGTTTTTCACTTTGCCCATTCCTCTTCGACGTGGGGCTTATCCTACTCACACTTATTCGGTTATTCCTAACCGTAATTATGATTACAGAGGGGGAACAAGGAAAAAGTACAATTCGTTTTACATTTCAGCAGATGGCAAAGCAGTAAATCAATAAAAGTTTCTTGCTATAAGTGATACCTTGTGATCCAACTGATCCATCCATGAGAGATCCAATGATCATTAAGTACAAATTTCAAAAAGGACAAGTATCAGTATCAATGCTAGAAGAAAGGGTAAAATATTAGTTTTCTATGCAATAGAAATATAACAATGCCAACCTTGCAGAGAAAAGTCTTTCAGGCTTATATGACAAAGATTATATACATTACTGGAGACATTAGCTTTCTGTAACTCCTTCCCAAGTGATACAGCACATTTCAAGGCTTGAAGATTGGTTATGAAGCTTTGGTCTTGCAAATAGGACACATAACTTTTGATGGCTTTGCAGCAAGTAGTTCGGTTACTGCTTTGCATTCATTCACAACACTTTTGATATTTGGAAAAACCATCGGACAGGCTGAGCGAAGTAACATTGAACATTAACATGTCAGATGTATGCTTTATATTCAAATAAACTATTCAGAAGTGTAAAAAATCAAACATGTTTTTAGGATTGCATTTTCCTTTTCTTTCTCCCTTTTTGTTTCATCTCACCTTTATTTACTAGCCAGCCAACAACGGACAATATTCTTACAATCATTGACCCTAGCTGTCTGACTTGGCAAGCTGTGGTTTCCATCTGAATTAGACATATCATTCAAGCCAATTTTTCTAGCAGCATAATCTATAGCACTTTGACAAACTTGGTCACAGCACTCATTTACCGGATCAATTTTTCTACAAGCAGTCAAAAGTCTCGAAGAATCTACAATGCTCTCAAGTTCATCAACGAAAACAGTAGGACAGGAGGCTTCAGTGAGATTAGCTGGATAGACTGAACATATATTTTTTAGGTCACTGTTTGCTCCTTCACTAACCAGGACCTTCTCAACATCAGAGAGGCAATGCCTAGCATGAGTTATGTTCAACGCTAGCACCCCGGAGTACTTGCTTGATTGTCCGACGAGAGTCATCAACATGGCATCAAATTGAGGACAACATACAACATTAGCCAAATATGGAGCAAAGGAAGTCCATCAATCAGTAGCAGTTATGGTCATTATATCTTGTGAAGCGGAGAAATTTAATGAACATAGTCCTGGAAGTAAAAGAGAATTCCATGTCATCTCATCAACTAAAAGGTTTAGCAATCCAATGCATTATAAGAGACACTCACTGTTTACATATCCATATCTAATCCACACTATTTCACCAACAAACTTGTCAAAGACGGGTCGATATATGTAAAAATGAGAATTTAGCAAATGAAAATTCGCATTGTAAGGTCTCACATGACACTGGCAAGCTGAAAAGGAAAAAGTATATACTATACCTGATAACTTAGGCAAAGAATTATATGTGAAAGGAGCTAAAAGAGGAATAAAGGGTTGTGGCTGTGTACTTGGAGAGAAATCAGGAGGCAGCTCATCAACCTTAGTTGTGATAGAAATGGAATGCATTGCATCACTTATTGCAGAGCCCTTGGACTTGTTCATAACTGCATAGATGCAACTTTCAGCTTAAGGGTGATATTTTCTAATAGAAATACGCCTAACTCTTCTATATTGGGAAATTTACATTGTTGGGGTTGGTGGACTTTTTAATTACGGAAATGAGGCACTTTTTCTAATATTTATGGGGAAGGGGTAGATTTAGTGTAAATCGTTTTCCTGATGCACGGTTTATTTATTTTTAAATCAGAAACCGTGGACTATGTCCACGTTTTGGCGGAAACCGTGGATATAATCCACGTTTTCCAGAAACCGTTTTTGCTATCCACGGTTTTCACATCTTAATTTTTTTTTCTTCTTACTCTGACAAAACGTGGACACTTCATGCTGTTTTTTATATTTTGAGCAAAACGTGGATAATGTACAAGTTTTGTGAACCCTATTTATATACATTTTCACTCCGCAAAACCCAAACCAAGAGCTACCAAATACACAGTAATAGAGACACATATCACATTACTACTAGAAGCATACCACATTACAAATATACCAATACAACACTTCATTCCATTTTACTTCAATTGTAAAAGTAACTCTTAATATTGTTATTATCTAGTTTATTTTTTGTTTTATATTATGAAATATCATTAACATTATGATAGTTGTTTTATGTAGATGGCTATCGTAAGAGATATTGTTAGTGATTTTAGTGATGAAGATGAAATTGAGTTACGTGGTGATGATAATGAGGAGGATGCGCGTTAATCAAGTAAGTTTAAATTTAAATTTGTTATATATATTTTTAATTAAAAAGTTTTGAATATTAATTAGATTTTTGTTTCTTTTTTTAGTTTGTCTGGAACCCGTATACAACTATGAATATTATGGGACCAATCTCAGATATTTGTCGAGCAAGTGTGCCGTTAATTTGTTTCGCAATTGTTGAATGGCATGCTTCTGACAGGGTCATGAGACAATTTGGCTTACAACAAACAATCCCACAAGATCCATCAAACTTTGACAAACTTCATAAGATGGACTTGCGTGGCAAAAATGAATACAACTGGCCAAAAAAGCATGAAGTATGGATTAAAATATCGGAGAGTCGGGAACAGTGCGTGGTCAACGGTGTTCCTGACAATGAAACTTTGTATCACCACTCGCAGTATATGCAGTGGTATTTACAAAGGACGAAGAGATACATCTCCCCAGACGGGGCATATTCTGTTGGAGCGGTAAATTTCACTATTTATTTCACTATTAATATACAAATTTTTATATATTTATTTCACTAATTATTGTAAATATTTTTTTCGCAGTTCAAATTCGCAAGTGAACTTATGGAAAGAACAGCTGCTCCACAGTGTTACAACAATCTTATCCAAACTATCGACTATGTCCACCAAGCGTGTAAAGAATTGGTGAAGGCACTAGCAGAGTTAAATCCTACGGCCTTTAGCATTTCCCAACCTCAAGCTCCTCCTTCTCAAAATTTTGCTATGCCTATGTATGACTCTGAACTTCAAAATCAAAGTTCTCAATATCAAGGATCATTACCATCTATGTTTGCTACAAATCCAAACACGCCAATGTCGGCATATGGGACACAAGATTTTTACCGTCCTACAATGTCCTCACAAATACAACAATGCAATATTTATGGTAATGAGAATAATGAGGATGATGATGATGATGGTGATGAGGAGGAAGAGGAGCAGCAACTTCAAACACGAGGTAGTGGAAGAGTTGTAGAAATCCCTCAACAAAAACTAAGGGTTCTTCCACCACGCCGAAGAAGACCACCTCCTTGTGGTACTTCTTCACATCATAGACATCATTGATAGTTTAAGGATAGTTTGTATTTGAATATTTTCAATATAAATCTCTTTTTCATTTTCAATGTTAGTGATATTTTTCCAATTTTTAATTAAATAAACCTTAACAATTAATTTAATAAACCTAATAATTAATTAAATTAACTTTAATAACTAATTAAATAAACCAAACAATTAATTAAATTAACCTTATCAAATTAAGCAAAAAAAAATTACCATCATCAAATTAAGCAAAAAAGTGCCCCATTCCCGTAATTAAAAAGTCCACCAACCCCAACAATGTAAATTTCCACTCCTATATTGGTTAAGGCCCCAAAATTAATAGACTCATGGTTAAATTTTAGATATCTAACACCGACAGTGCATAATTTTATTAAGTACATGCAATTTTATTTACAACATGTCAAATTGAATGACATTCAATTCTTTGCTGCTTCTAGTGAATGTGTTGAATTGAAAAATAAAAATTTACATTTTTGAAAGTTTTGCTATTGTTTCCGGTAGTACATTGACATTTAACAATGTGCAAAAGATATGAAAACTCCTTGGTAAATTGGATCGATGTTGCCCCATTTCATCATAGTTTGTACCCAAAAACATAACATTAAAAATATATGTTGTTTTACTTGATTTCATATCAGTAAACTCTAGTCTCAAAATTCCTTGTGAGAAAAATCCAAAATTTAATTTTCCTGGAATAGAAGAACCATGAAGTTTTCAGATTCTTGATGAAAAATTGAAACGCTAAAGTGACAATTTAAGAAGAAGGAGAAGGAGAAGGAGAAGGAGAAGGAGAAGGAGAAGGAGAAGAAGGAGAAGAAGGAGAAGAAGGAGAAGAAGAAGAAGAAGAAGAAGAAGAAGAAGAAGAAACAGTTTAATGCGAAGAAGGAGATTGAAACAGAGAACTCCTTTCATATTTGTTGCTTGCCACCAAAAAAGACAGTGAATGCTAAAGTCAACATTAAGAAAAGTTGTATACACTTTCCTCGTGGCTTCAGAATCTCAGAGAAAAAGCTTCAATGCAAAAATGGAAGAGAGAGAAAGAGGAATAAGTGAATTGCAATGCGAAGAAAAAGATTGAAGGGAATGTGAGAGACCCATTTTCAGCTACTTACAATTCAGAGTTCAGAGAGATAGCATTGACAGCCACAATATCAGGGATGGTCACGTGTAAAACACGTGATGGATTGAATGCTATGTCATGTTCCATGTGAATGTGATGGTTCCCTAATCCCATATTAGTTCCATCATATCCATATCCTAAAAAATATACTCTATATTTTACATCTGCAAGTTGAATTAAAATAAACATATAATTCACTTTTAAAAAAAGATAAAATTAGAATTAGATAAAAATAAATATAATTAGATAAAATTACCGTGTTCTATGTGATATATATAGCTTGTGGAGTCTCTCATGTTTTGTCAAACTTTCAATATAAAAGTTCTATATAATTAAATAATATATAAATTAAGGACACATATTTTTATTTTGTCTTCATAATTTACAAGGAACTCTCATGATTATTCAAATTTTGATATAAAAGTTTCACATAATTTAAAAAAACTTATAAGTTAGGACATTTATTTTCATTTAGGAACAAGACCTAAAAATGTCTGGACCAAAATTTAAACTTATATGCTTTCATTTATAGATTTTCTATGGATCCCTCATAAAATGAAGGTGGCAAATTAATACACAAATATCTTATCCCATGTGAAGAGATGCCCCATTATCTGCTGTTGTTTCTATACGCAATATCTTACTTAGATTAACAACTCTTATATTAAATGAGGCCGAATATAATGCTTATTGAATAATTGGTCTCCTCAAGCTGAAGATGCGCCTTGTGTTATATATATCTCCTTCATGCACCAATATCCTTAGTCTTCACGTGAGATTTAAATCATTTCATGGAACTTATCAAAGGCCAATTAAATTAATGGTATAGTCATTTTAATTAATGTACTTAGAATCAGCATTAATTGTGTACCATGTTTACAACAAATTAGGCTTTAAAAGTTATAAGATTGATTATTAAATGTGAAATGCTAATTTACACATATGTCTTAAGTTGATGTCTTCAACTCTGTCCCGACTAATTATTTACTGTCATATCATCTTAAAATTTACATCACTTTTTTACTAAAAAAATCTTGTGACTTTTCCTTATTTTTTAAATGATATAACAATAAATAATTGGCTGAGACAGAGTTGGAGACACCAATTTAAGACAAGGGTTGTTATCAACCCTCCTGATAAATGAAATGTACCGCATTTTGAGCAGTGATTAGGGGCATCAACTTTGACTTTATAAAAAAATGATCTAAGAATAATCCATACTTCTAATTATCATTTGAAGATGGAATGCATTATCACTAAAAAAATATAGACTAACATAACATCTATTCGTATGTTACCATGTGTGCATTTATTTTATTCAACCCTTCCTATTTTTTATATGGAGGATTTTAGCAATACCTATCAAGATTTTTTGGATAAAAATATTCATTTTATATTACTTAGTACAACTTAAAATCACAACGACTGTTATGTGATCTTGTTAGTCTTGGTAATAAACTTAAAAAATAAAAGGTTAACCCCACCCTTATATATCAATTATTCCATCAGGTTGGGGTTAGATATTTTTTACTACCTATATTTGTTGGAGGAAATTGCTAAAATTCTTCCACTAAAAGAGGGTTGTAGAAGTTAGCAAATCCCAATATATTGTTATATTTATAGTATCTATACCAAAATATAAAGTGGGACTTTTATAAAGAACAGGTTTTAGTTTAAAAACAAGTAAACTTTTATCTTGTAACCTTCCAAAATAGAAATCATTTTAACTCAGAGTAATCAAATACTTTTTGTCTTCCACACGTATTGCAAATATACATAATGCACCAAAAATATGTTCATATAAGATATAAGAGTGTTAGATCAGCTGCATAGGAAGGAAGAGAGAAGGGAGAGGAGAAGAAGAAGAGAGAAGGGAGAGGAGAAATGCAAAATGGAATTAATAATAATAGAGATAAGGCCAAAGGGCCAATACATATAGGAAGTTAAGTAAATACAAAAGACAAGACTACCCTTTACTAATAACTAAAATACATTTAACATTCCCCCTCAAACTCAAGATGCGTTAATCGAAAGCATCGAGAGTTTGTTAGTCAAGAAACGAAAACGTTGAGTAGAATGAGGTTTGGTAAACAAATCAGCAATCTGCAACGAAGAAGAAATGAAGGGTAAGGTGATGGTGCCATGTTGGAAGTGGTGACGTGTGAAGTGACAATCAATCTCAATGTGTTTAGTACGCTCATGAAAGACAGAGTTATGAGCGATTTGAATAGCACTCTTATTGTCACAGTACATGGGAGTGGGTTCAGGTTGATCAACACCCAAAGAAGTAAGTAACCAACGCAACCAAACTATTTCAGCAGTGGTGGTTGCCATAGCACGATACTCAGCCTCTGTAGAAGAGCGAGAAATAACATCCTGCTTCTTACTCTTCCAAGATATGAGAGAATCTCCTAGAAAGATACAGAAACCTGTAGTAGACTTGCGATCAGTAGGATCCCCAGCCCAATCAGCATCTGAATAAGCAGACAATGTCAAGGAAGAAGTTGAAGAGAAAAGAAGACTCTGAAACTGAGTGCCTCGAAGATAACGAAGGATCCGAAGAACAGCTGCCCAATGAACAGTAGTAGGAGAACTCACAAACTGGCTAACAATGTGCACTGCATAAGCAATATCGGGTCTGGTAATGGTCAGATACACCAAACTACCAACAAGAGTGCGATATAGAGTAGGTTCAGAGAGAGGAACACCATCAGAAGATGTATATCTAGCATTAGTCTCAAGAGGACTGTCAACATCTTTAGTGTCAGAGAGACTAACCAGGTCAAGAATATCAGCAATATATTTCGATTGGGAAAGAAGATAACCCCTAGGAGATGAGGCTACTTCAATTCCCAAGAAATATGTAAGAGTACCTAAATCCTTCATCTCAAATTGTTCTGCTAGTTGCGTCTTCAACTTTGTAATCCCATCAATATCATCACCAGTAATGATCATATCATCGACATATAAAGAGATGATAATGCAACCATGAGGAGTATTTCTGACAAATAAAGCAGAATCATGTGGACTTGAAGAGAAGCCAAGAGAAGTTATCACAATAGAGAATTTTTCAAACCAAGCGCGAGGAGCTTGTTTGAGCCCATAGAGAGATTTTTGCAGCTTGCATACTTCCCCCGGATTATGAGAAACTCCAGGAGGAGGAACCATATATATTTCTTCATGAAGATCACCATTTAGAAAAGCATTTTTGACATCCATCTGAGAGATATGCCATTGACGAACAGATGCAATAGCAATAAGAGTGCGAATGGTTGTCATCTTGGCAACAGGAGCAAAAGTTTCTTCATAATCCATGCCATATTGTTGAGCATATCCCTTGGCAACAAGACGAGCTTTGTAACGCTCAATAGACCCATCAGACTTGATCTTGATCTTAAAGACCCAACGAGAACCTATAGCACGTTTGTCTGGTGGTAGAGACACCATAGTCCAAGTACCTGTTTTGTGCAAAGCAGAAAGTTCATCGTTCATAGCCTGCTGCCAAAGAGGATCAAGAACAGCCTCTTGATAGGAGGATGGCTCAGATAACCTGTGGAGAGAGGTCAAAGCAGAAGCAAAAGAAGTGGAATAAATGTTGTAAACAAAGTCAGGGAGCTGAGTGGACTTATGGATACGTTGAGGATAACGACGAGGAAGATGAGGTGGTTGAGGATGAGGATCACCAATCTGCAGAGGGTCATGGGCAGGCGGGGGGGGGGGGGGGGGGGGGGGGGGGGGGGGGGTATGAGGAGCTTCATCCCTGAAATTCTCAAAATTAAAGTCATTTGGACCATCAATATCCGCAACAAAAGGATCAATATGAATGAGATCAGACCTGGTAATGTTTTGAGAGTCAGATGGAATAGAATAAAAAGGCAAATGCTCAAGAAAAATAACATGACGAGAAATATACAATTTACGAGTAGAAGGATTATAACAACGATAACCTTTCTGACCATCCCCATAACCAAGAAAGACACATATGGCAGATCGAGGAGTCAATTTACTCCGTTCAACATGAGGAAGAAGAACAAAACAAGTGGAACCAAAAACCCTCAATGATGAATAATCAGGAGGATGACCATACAACCTTTCAAAAGGAGACAAACCTGAAGTAACAGAAGAAGGAATTCTGTTAATGACATGAACCGCAGTTTTGACAGCCTCACCCCAGAACTCAGAAGGAGCCGATGCTGACAGAAGCATAGAACGGGCTGTTTCAAGAATGTGATGATGTTTTCTTTCAGCAACTCCATTTTGTTCAGGGGTGTCAGTACAAGAGGCTTGGTGAACTGTTCCATCAGAGGAAAGTGACTCAGAGAATTTGTTAGAGGTGTATTCACCACCTAAATCACAGCGGAAGCACTTAATAACAGAGTTATATTGAGTATTAACCAAAGCACGAAAATGACAATAAATACCAAAGAATTCAGAACGATGTTTCATAAGAAAAATCCAACAATAACGGGTGTAATCATCAATGAAAGAGACATAATATTTTGATCCACTTTTAGTAGCAATTGGGGATGGACCCCATACATCAGAATGAACCAAATCAAAAGGTGCCTTAGAAATTGAAACACTTTTAGGAAAAGGTAAAGCAGAAAACTTGGCAAGTTTACAACCACAACAGTCAGAAATGTTATTTGGTTGTAATGATCCTAAGACTCCCGTTGATGCTAAGTATTTCAAACGAGGAGAAGATACATGACCCAGACGAGAATGCCATAAATAAAACTTAGAAGAAGACAAATTCAAACGAAAAGATGATAAATCAACAGTAGGAGCTGCAACATGTGGAAGCTTCAGTTCATCCAAAATATAAAGCCCCCCTGTCTATGGCCTGTCCCAATCAGCCTCTTCGATTGAGGATCCTGCACATAACAATGAGTTGAGGAAAATAAGATTGAGAAACCAGAATCACACAGTTGACTAACAGAAGCAAGACTTAAAGTGAGGTTAGGTATATAATAAACATCTGAGAGAGATAGGTTAGGTGTAGAAACAGAACCAACTCCTTCCAATAACATAGGAGTTCCATCAGCAGTCATAACAAATACACAGGACGACTTATGTACAGATGTAAAAGATTTAAAGTCAGATGACATATGATGGGACGCTCCAGAGTCAAGGATCCATATGGAGGATGATATACATGATCAGCAGAAGACAGACCTACATTAGGAGAGACTGACATAGCATTGGGCTGAGATGCAAGAAACTTCTGAAATTGTTCTACCAGGTCAGACATGTTAGACCCAGAGTGAACCATCCCAGGGGTGGCAGATGGAGAAACAGCAGTAGCAGCAGCAACATTGGAAGATTGAGATGTGTGCTGAAAGGTCCTGTATTTCGACTGAGGCGGACGCCATTGAGGTGGTTGATAAGGTTGCTCCTTCTTCAATAATTTTGGACATTGAGCCTTCCAATGACCCTTTTCCTTACAGAAGCTACATTCATCATAATTGACTCTGCCTTGAGATTTTCCTTTCACAACAGGAGCAGCAAACACAGAGGGGCTTGGCAGAATCCCTTTGTCAACAATTCCCTTTTCAGAGTGGGACTTCAAACGAACTTCTTCAGCTAAAAGTTCATTAACAACAGAGTCAACAGATGGCAGAGGAGTGCGATGCAAAATGGAACCACGTAGGCCTTCAAAATCATTCCGAAGAGCCATCAAAAACTGTACTAAACGTTGTTGTTCCCGGCGATCAGTGTACGGTGTGAATGCTTGCAATTCTGCAGATTCAGTGAGTGCCAATTGGTCCCAAAGATTAGTCATAGCAGAATAAAACTCTTGGATGCTCATGCTATGTTGTTGGAGAGCTCGAATATCAATCTCTAACTGATATTGTTTTGCAAAATTGGACTGCACATACAATCGTTTAAGGTGCTCCCAAACCTGAGATGCTGAATCATATTTTGCAAGTTGAACACCAATAGATTGCGAAACAGAATTATTAATCCAAGTAATAATTTTCGAGTTGTTCACTTCCCAAGTTTCTAACTCCTTTGCATAATTTTCAGTAGCACTATTTGTAGGTTTAACAAAAGTTCCAGAAACATATCCCCACATTCGTTTACCAATCAGAAAATTTCTCATCACATAACTCCAATATGCATAGTTGGAAGATCCATTTAGTTGCACACTAATGGATTGCAAAGAATCATCTCTTTCAGTTGCCATAACTAACAAGCACAACAGCAGGGAAATCGAAATGCAAAGGGAAAGAGAAACAGAAAACCTGAAAAATTCGCTCAACGAAAACTGCGAATCTGAAACTGAGATGATGGAACCCAGAAGCTGATCTACCACTGCAAAGAAGAAGAAAAGATGATGGAACCCAGAAGCATGAAGGAAGCTGTGGCCTTAGCAAACCTTGCTCTTGATACCATGTTAGATCAGCTGCATAGGAAGGAAGAGAGAAGGGAGAGGAGAAGAAGAAGAGAGAAGGGAGAGGAGAAATGCAAAATGGAATTAATAATAATAGAGATAAGGCCAAAGGGCCAATACATATAGGAAGTTAAGTAAATACAAAAGATAAGACTACCCTTTACTAATAACTAAAATACATTTAACAGTAGAAGTTAGCAAATCCCAATATATTGTTATATTTATAGTATCTATACCAAAATATAAAGTGGGACTTTTATAAAGAACAGGTTTTAGTTTAAAAACAAGTAAACTTTTATCTTGTAACCTTCCAAAATAGAAATCATTTTAACTCAGAGTAATCAAATACTTTTTGTCTTCCACACGTATTGCAAATATACATAATGCACCAAAAATATGTTCATATAAGATATAAGAGTATATAACTTTCATATATCATTAAAAAAGATTATGCGTCGCACCGACAAGTGTATGAGTTTTATGCACTATTTTTATGCATTACAAAAAAAAATACCTAGATAATGTGTGAGGATGGTGTTGTTGATGTTAAGCAAGAGGATCTCAACTTTATTTTGGAATAACCGGCGCAAAAATCGGTTACTCCATGTGTTTTCTCGTCCCCTCTTAGTATTTATAACTCAATTTGAATAGAATCTCTTCATTTGTTTTTCTTGTTGAGTTACATGTTTCATCACCAACATGGGAAACTGCTTGAGAAATAACAAAATATCAGCACAAGATCTTGAGAACTATGAAACACAAGTAGAATCTTGTGATGAAGCAAAAGTTGAGAAGGTAAAGGCATCTTCCTTGTCAAATTTGAAAGAATCAGTGCAAAAGGAACAAAGCACGAAGAAGAAGGTAAGGTTCAACGTACAAAATGATGATGATGATGATGATGAAGGTGAAGATAGAGGAAGTGACGATAATTCTAGAAATGGGGTTGTGAGGATTAAAGTAGTAATGACTCGGAAAGAGTTGAAAAGGGTGTTGAGTTGCAAGAATGAAGAACATAACACTTCATTGGATCAATTACTGAGTGCTTTGAAGTTTAGAGGAAGAGTTTCTAAGGTTTGTGGATATATTAATGTGGGTACGAGTTCTCTGAGGCCAGCTTTAGAAAGCATTCCAGAGAATCGATTAATATTTCACAATATACTCCCTTCTATGTAAACAATGATACTTTTTATTTTATGTTTAATTTGATGTAGGAGTTTGTGTTGAACTACATATAATTGAAGTGCTTTGAAGTTTAGATGATGAAAATGAAGATCCAATTTCTTATTAAGTTAAAAGTAGGATGGGGGTCATAAACTCGTAATTAAGGCGCTGGAGTTTCATAAAAAATGATTGGCAATCTTGAAGGAATGAAGGGAATGGACCATTGAATGCTAAGTCTTAACTTAAATGAATCATGAACAAGAATTCTCTTGATAATGGTAGTGATGGAATGTGGGATATTTTCGTAGTAAAAAATGCTAATGATTTGAAGTGAAACAATGTCGCAAGGAAAGGAGATGAGGTAGGAAGCAAAAAAGCATATTTGCGCCTCCAGAGGGACTTCAGAACTGTCCAGTGATTTTTGTGTGTGATTATGTTCATTTTTTAGACTTGTGATTATTATGTTTATATATTCGTTTATCACACATAAATAGCTATCTATTTCCACTCCTTGCTGACGTTGCCAGACCAATTCTAATAAATTCTGCACACCATATAATTATTTTTTCCCAGGAAGGCATTTTCTGTTTGATTGAGGAACATAGAACTATTTTTTATTGATATTTAGATAAGATAATTGATAATAAAGTTAGCTTATCTTCTTGATTTTTTCAGGCATTCAATAGAATGCACAGACATATATTCACACTTAAACCGTATAATTGATGATATTAAGGGTCACCAAAAATCTCAAATGCATTTATTAAACCCAACAGTTAATTACATGCAATTTGAAGAGAGAAACATCACTGAGATTCCATATGCAAGCTAAATGTTGTTATGCTCAGCACATAAGAAGTGATGACCCAAACTGTAAAAGTATTTTGTTGATAACAAACAGAAGCAAATTCACATAATCAAAACAAGGTTCAGTGCTTAATGGATTTGTTCATGACACATGGGAAGTATGCATCCAGCGTCCATCTAAGCAAGCTTCACCTAAAGATATGGCATGCCAAGGTAAGAACACTGGTTCTCAAGGATCTTTTCAGAAAGCTGAATAAATGGCTCAATCCTACGCAAATGTTGTTAACAAACTATCCATAAAAATACTAGACTGAATCTAAGAAAAGCTTAAATTACCTGAGGATCAAGGCATACTGTTCAGGTATCAGTTGGGATTGACATCACTACTTGTGGACAACTAAATGACGAATTCCAGCATACAGATGATAGGAAAGAGCTAAGCCAGATAACTCAACAGCAAGTAGATTGAGTTTTGATGAATAAAACAAGAACTGGTAGAACGAATCATAGCTGAGGCTGATCAAACCCATTTTCATGTATATCATATAAAAAAGCAATATGACAGTGGATAAGAGGGCTCCAGAGATTCTATTGAAAATTGAAAGAGTTGAAGATAGCTGTGGCTGATAAAGAGGAAGATGAGGAGATAACGGTCGAAGGCCATATGTCTTTGTCTCACTGATTGTACCTGTGGTGTCACTCATAAAGCGTTTATGACCGGTCAATCCTAATGTGTTAGTATCCACACTTCTCTCAAGATTTCTACCCATCACAGCATTGGCTCCCTGTAGAAAACATAATCATCATCAGCCGATTGAAAAATCAACTAGATCACATGAATTTATAATAAAGGAACTTAGTGCTTACCAGTAGCATTGGACTCTTGGTAGCCCAGACTCTGGAACTTCCAATAACATATCCAGCTCCAGCCAGCACAGTGGTATTCTGTCCAGAAGCCTTGTATCTCTGACATGAGTGAACAATCCCAGGGGATTAGAAACTCAATAGAACTAAATTAATAGTGATAGTCAACATTGTATTTGATGCAAAGTGGTACTTGGTGGATTTACATTCATGATTATAGTCACCAATTCACCATACCTCGACCACTTGAGATAACGCTAAAGCTAAAGATAAAAAAGTTCACAACTTCATATGTACTTGTCGAAATATGCGATAAAAGGTCATCATTTGAATAAACAATACTCAATAGGTGATGCTGCACATAAGCAGAAGAAATCACAACTCAGTAAGCATCCTGTACAATATTTAGCAAAAGATTGCCAATGACATTGACAACAATAGGAGCCTTTCAGCAGTTACTACTGCCTTTCAACAGTTACTACTCAGAACCACTTATACATAACATGCATAATAAAAGGAAAACTAGCCCAAGGTGTTTTCTTCATCAAACTCCAAAAACCTGATAACTACATACAATGGAATTAACTGCGGAATTTTGTCTTAGGTGATCACTCAAATGCTGGAGAAACAGTTCTAACATGATTGATTGTTACCAACAGAGTTATTATCTAATCTAATCAGGTTATATTTAAATCAGAGTTTTCCCTATTTGTCTCCCCTTATAACATCACCATATTTATAAGTCAATTTCCTATGTATTATGGTTTCCTTCTATATGATTGGTCTAGGACTCTTGGATATGCGTGGTAAAAATGGGTAGTGAAGACCAAGGATGAGTTTTTTGGGAGAGATTTTTTAATGCAGCGAAGCTGAGATTTAGAATTGTTCTTAACCACCACTCCAGTTATTTTGGATATGCAAAGAAGGCAAAAATGCTAACACTAGATATATCAAAGTTACAGTAGTGAACATAACTTCTCTTAGACATAAACATGAAATTCAAAAACTTGTGTAAAATAACATAAGCAAATATGAGTCCAATGAGTTCATACCAACGACAATCAAATCCTTAATCCGATGACGTCAGGTACATGAATAAAAAACATCATAAAATTCTAACGTAAATAAATCATGTTTATCGATAATCTAGTGCGTTTATATATAAAGAACAAAAGCACACGGAAGTGATGAGAGAGGTGCATACCAGAGGATTATTGATCTTATCAATAGAATCACTTGGAAGCATAGCGATGGGATTGTTGAGAGAAGGGACACTGTTGAACTTTCCAAACTCGCCAGTCAGGTTTCCCTTGGAAAGATTTTCATTCTCTGAAATGACATTAAACATCAAATCAACAATCAAATCATAAAATTCAGCAGCATCAGCTATAAGAAATTTGGACTGCATATATAACTTGATATCAATACAATTACTTAAACAATAAGCATATACAAAACATCACACAATTCTTTCAATCAAACATGAAACATGCAAGTCCTCAATAAAATAAGATAAAACGATTCAAAACCTAATAATTATATAATTCAGGAAATGGATCAGAAATTCCAGAGCAATTTATTGTATTCGCGTTATTATTAATATCCGAACAATAATAATAATTAAAAAATAGAGAGTGAAGTAGTACCGCGAGAGAGCGTAGCGGTGTTGCGGTGGAAGATTTCGGTGGCGGGAGGGAGGGGTTTGATCCGAGGGGTAGAAGTGGGAAGAGAAGAGAAGGTTCTAGAAAGAGAGGAAGAAAAAAGTTTGGGCTTATTAGATCTGAGGAGGGAAGACATGGTTTGGCTGGTAATGAAGAAAATAGAGATTGGAAGAATATATAATAATAACAACTAAGAAGAGGAGAATTCAATGAAGCGCTGTGCCACGTAATTCTCCAATTTCCGATGCACACTTCAACACTTTGCCATATGTCATACCCGTGATTTAAAAAGTGCTAAAGTTATTTTTACAGGAGAATTTGGAAAAAGATATATAATAATACATAATAAATAAAGTTCCAATTTTCATTAAAGAATGTTTTGATTATGAAAAGTAATTCATTCCTTCTTTGTGCAATAGTTGGTGAATATTTCATGTGTATAATAACATTGCCAATAGAATAATGACAAGATGTTATGATTTATGAATAATTTACGATGGATTACAAGAGTTGGGGTTACATTTTATGCCTATTTTCATTTCATCTTCTAGTATATTATTGTTAGGTATTTCAATTTTGCATGAAGAAATTTCATATAGTATAAAATGGATAAGAGCATATAATTGAATTAATTCATAAAACTAATGCCTTAAGATTTTTGGTCAAAATGTTGTTTCAAAACCACTTATATGTTTCTTTCAACTTAGCTCTCGGAAGAATGATATAATTCATGAATAAATATCTCTCAACAAGTCATATCAGTGTCGATGGTTCGACAACAATGATGGAGTATTGAAGTGACAGGTTGTCAGTAGATCCATAATGGATCCTTGTGTCGGAAGTCTTCCTGGTGAGTGGTCAAGGCGGCATGTTCCGTTGATGCAAGTAGATAGAAAGCTGAGCTTGTGAATGCTCGGAGGGGAGTTACTCACACTTGAGAGGGAGATGTTAGGTATTCCAAGTGTGAATAGAAAAGCCTCGCATTGTGTAAAAGTTGATGAATTGACATATAAGTGAATGAACCCATATAGCTAATGCTTTAAGGTTTTAGATCAAGATGTGGTGTTAATTACACTTATATGTTTATTTCAACTTATATGTTTATTGCCACGACGACTTCCATAAGAATTGAAGTCCTTGTGGTCCACCCCACGCTCCAGAAGGTTTTAGCAGCAGGACTGTCCTTGTGAATGCTTCCAGCTGGGGATATGTGATCGGTGGTTATACTGTCACCAAAGTTAAATAGACAATAAGCATCTTTTACAGCATGAGCTCCATGAGAATCCATGGTCATGTTCATGAAGTATGGCTAATATTTTAAAGTGTGGGTCGCAATTGCGATAACGATTAGGTTATTCCGATTGTGGTGATTGGGATGTAGATTGTGTCCGCAATGTGGATTGCGGCCGTTGCGGTGTAAATTATTTTGTGATTAATAAAATATTTTTAAATCTGATTCGGTTACGCTGCAGTCTGATGCGGCCACATCATTGTGATTCGAAGTAATATCGCAATTGCGGTGTGATGCAGTTGTGTTAAAATTGGTATGAGTCATGAAATAATGATTTTCTTGATAAATAAAAAAGAATGAGAAATGAAAAGCTTAATGAAAGAGAAGAATTAGAGAAAGAAAACTTGACATTTTTCTCACTATTTCTCAATGAATTGTGAAAGGAAGAGAAGACAAAAATTTATATATTGAAAGATTAACCTAATTAACTAACATAAACTAATTTATATAAAACAGAAAAATATATCTATTTTAATAGGTTGCACCACGATATTACAATAGTATCAGTTGATACAATCCGCAATTTAAATAACGGAGCCCTTCATGAATATATGTTGATTGGTGTCCCACTAGGAACCTGCAATTGAATATGCATGTGGTTGCCATTTCTAACTAGCACAAGTTGTTTATGTCACTTCTATGTGTTATCAATTACAAATTGACACGTCAATTAAAGTTGCACCATAATAACTAATCAAAAGTTAACAAAACATAATTGTGAGTTTGTAATTGATAACACATAATAGTGACATATAAAAGTGACATATAAAAGTAGCATATAAAAGTGGTATAAATAACTTGTGATACTTTGTAATTTCCTCATATGTAATAAGGAACATGATAGGTAACACACTCGATTGGACAGTCTAAGAATAAAGTCGCCTGGGGAGTTAATTTTGCCGTCCAAATTCTTAATTATCATTATTTATTCAAAAAAATTTAATATAAATTAACAGTACATGATATACTAATGATCTATAAATTATTATACTAACATTACATAAATATCCAATTTTATTTATTTTTTATTAAATACTAGTGGGTCTTTAAGATTTCCACATTAAATCATGCTTTAAAATAGGATATACTACATCTTAGAAATTGGTTTTATATATAGTTTTGGTTCACAAAATATATAATGGTCACAGTTTTCTTTTGAGGAACTAATTTTACATTTATTGTATCCTTTGAAGACTAATTACATATTTTGCTATAAAAGTTTGCCATAACAAAATAATATGCGAAAGACAATCTTGAGTTTGAAATACATATCATAAAAAATTGCAATAATCTTACCTTACTATTAGATAGATAATAAATTAGACACCATTTATCAACAATGTATTGGTCTACTTGTATAAGTTTCGCTAGATACATATAATAACAAAATAAATCAAAAGTTTAATTTCTGAAAGTGACATTTATTAAAAATGATAGTTATACACCCTAAAAAATGGATTAGTTCCTTACCATAAAAATATCTTTAGAAGTATAAGAAAAATTACAAATCATTTTGTTTATATAGATTAATAATTAATTCCATAACACCTTTTTGGAAATTGTTATAGGTGAAATGGACCCACCAAAAAAAAATCCTCTAATTTTTTATATGGCAACTTATTCTTGTATATGGAAAATCAATGAATTTTTCCTTCTATACGGAAATTACACCCTTTTATATGGAAACTTATTCTAATATATGGAAAATACACCTTTTTTACAATGTTATTAAAACTGTACCGGTTATCAAACCGGTCAGGGTACTGGTATAGTGGTACAGTGGTTTAACCGGTGGTTCAGTAATTAAACCGTATGTCGGTTAAACCGGACATACCTCCTTATATATATATATATATATGTAAACCTATAACAAACAAAATTCAAATAAGTAGATATTCAGATTTATAATTCATATTCATAATCTACTTCAAATTCACACAAACAATATTAAATATTTAACAAAATCAAAGTCTAAAGTGCAAAACATATATCAATCCAAAATTATTACTCCACAAACGCAAAATACAAATAAATGACACAAGTATCAATCCTTAAAGTTGAATATTTAGTTAAGAATTGAAAATTTGAAATGTCAACAGTGTATTTTAACTTTTTATGGATGAAATTAAAAAAAATATATATATATACAAACCGACCGGTTTTAACCGGTTCTTTTGCGTGTCCGGTACAACAGCCGTGCCGGCCGTACCGGTTAGGGGTCCGGTTTTCCGATCGAACCGGCCGGTACGGCACGTTTTCGGTACACTGCTTTTTTTATATGGAAATTTATTTTAATATTTGGAAATTATGCATGTTACCCATTTTATGTATAGAAAAATTTACATGTGCCAGCTTGCAGGTTTTAAAGGGTACCCATGGAACAACATGTACCCAAATGTATATGTTAGGTACTATAAAAATTGTAAAAAAATTCTAAGATTACTTTATGGACATTTTGTACGTTACATACTTGTTAGCCAAAAAATAACAAAAACAACATTGTCTCAAAAGAATGTGTATTGTGCACCACCAAAATTAAATCATACAAATTTGAAAAAAAATCAAATTCAACAACCTACTAAAGTAATTTTATATATTGTGGATAATAGAAACAGATTTTCACATGCCCCCTGAATCTTTAAAGATTTTTTAACATGTTTCTTTGGCAATGTTTTAACATATTTAGTTTGTTTAATTTATTAAAACATTTACTTTACCGTACAAGTGGGTGTTTAGAGAACATGTTTCTAAAACTTGGATACCTACAAATCTGTTTTTTTTATTAAGAAAAGTAAGTAGTAAGACAACTACACAGAATAAATTATTAAAGATTAAACTCTTGAGTAGAAAATGTTAAAGTGTTATTATACAAATGAAATTATTTATAGGCTAGGGTAGTATCACTGGCGGGACCATTAAATAATTTATTTGTTGGACTAGTTACTTCAGTTAACTTTAATATAAATTCTAAAAATCATAATATTACTTAGCATTATTTAATAACTTAAAAATCTAAATTTTAAAACATTACAAGTACACAAATGTTCAATTAAAAAATAACACCGAAAGTTTTAATACAACAAAATCACATAAATAACAAAATATTATCAAACATCATAAGTTTTACTCTAAATAACAATAAACCAAATTAATAATTTTAAAACTCAATTAAAAAATTAAATATTTGTTATAACATAAATTACTAAGAGTTAATTACACTGACACCCCCTGAGTTTTAGTAAAATTACACAAACCACCATTCCCTTTTTTGTCTTTACACGAACTACCCCTAATTTTATACATATATTACACTGACAACCCCTGATGAGTTATAAGTGTAATATTTTAAACAAAAAAACATGTGATGTGTGTAATTAAGTTAAACAAAATATTGTATATTGTGTAGACAAATCCAAATAATATAAGAGTCAATGCATCTTCATTAAAACTCAGAGGTGATTCGTGTAAAGACAAAAAAATGAAGGGTGATTTATGAAATTTCACTAAAACTCAGGGGATGTCAGTGTAATTAACTCAATTACTGAACTACAAATATGACTATAATAATGATAAACATAATCATAGAGTTGAAAGAGTCATATATTTTTCCTCTCAAAATAACATTATTTTTTATAATTTTGTAAAAAAAATGATGTAACCTACTTAGTAAAACTTGTCCAACCACAAGCACTCGAGTCACAGTTTTATATGTAAACTGATTGCACATAAGAAGTTCATATCGATGTTGGTACATGACCAATTAGATAAATGGCTTGGATCAATCAAGTAACCAATTTCCGATTGGACCAATCTATTCGAACCAAGTTTCAATTAAAGCATAAAATATTAATGAATGACTAAAGGCATCTGTACAATAGCAAGAGGTTGAAAATCAATTACAAAGAAAATGAAAATCACAATTGGAAGACGAGAAAGGACTCACGGTCTAGGAAATCAACCAGAGTAGCAAAGGCACATGATAGATTAAAGCAAGAAATATTTTATGCCAATAAAACTTTTCCTAATTGAACTAATATAAATTGTTTTCCTTATATTGCTTTATCATATATTTGATAAGAAACTGATTTGACTATATCCGAAAAGGTAAATAAAACACATATACTATTCATATATAAAAAATAAATAATTAACACTTAGTCAACAGGATAAAAATACTAGTATATATACCCATAATAAAAAAGATAAACATTCATTTTCTGGGCACATAACCATAAATAATACACTAATATAATGTAAAATTATGTCAATCACCATTTACTATTTAGCATTAGTTAATCCAATAGATTTGCCGTAGGGTATGCAATTTTTGATGTGCAGTCAAAGTGGTGATTTATTTCGTTCCGCGCCTTGCTCTGTTTTTAAACCCATACCAATCCCTCTCTCTTTTTCTTACACACTCGTTTTCCCGCCCCACCACCCTTACCCTTTCTCTAAATCCCTAATCTCTTTTTTCTTTCTCTTCTTCTATTACTCCGCCACGATGAACCGGAGAACTAGACCGGTTAAACCGAACCCGTTTCACAAGTTTCTTAAACCGGGCGCACTAGCCAAACTCCGTGACTCACAGATCACCGCTAAAAGAAGGTTACGCCGTGTCAACTCACTTTCTCACATCCCTTCGCCGTTTCCATCAAACGACGTTCAGCCTCAGCAAAACGACAATGAAGGTTTTCCTTGCTTCGTCACGAGAACCTTCTCTCCACGATGCCCGCAGAGGAAGAAGCTCATGGCCTCTAAGTCCGTCTTCTTCGTAACCACTTCACCTGTTCGTTCAATTGCTGATTCGCCTGATTCGGTACTAGTTGAATCGCTCGGTAATGATGTTGTTGTCGCTAATTGAATCGAGTTCAAGAATGGTTCTTGTTTTTTGTTGAAAGATATATAAAGAAATTGAACTGATTCGCTGTCGTAGGATACGGATCCGTTAAGATGTGTTTATGACAGTGGTGTATTAGTACATTGTTGATTTGATGTGAAATAAATAATATACTCAGACAGGGTTTGAGTTAATGAAATGTAATCAAATTCCAATTTTGATACAGGTTTTATTATTATATTTATAATTATGGAACCGTTACTGTTTTAATTGTTCGCTATTGTTGGGTTTCAATGCTTCTGATAAGGAAATAGCTATATACAATTTGGGTATGTTTTATGTAGATCTATCATCACAAATATATTACCCTCTATTTGCTCTTTGATGCATTAACTTCTGTGTTTGTTTCATTATGAGTAAATAATCAACTTGGTTTTCCAATGATATATAAGACAGTATGTTTCTCTTTGAACCATGGTTTTAAATTGCAATTGCAATTGTGGCTATGTTAATTGTGGACAATGGCAAGAAGTGTGCCTGATGCTGCTGCTATTGCAGTTGCAGAGATGATGTAATAGTCTGTTTAATTATAATTATAGACCATAATTGAAAACCCTGCTTCAAACATTGTGTCCTTTACTTAATCATTCATAGGGTGGATAGGTAATCCTGCTTCAAAACATTGGACCTTATGTAGGAATAGGTAAACATCTACTTCCACACTATCCCCCTGACACCACCTAGCGACGACCAACCACAACGGATTCGAATATCCTTTAGCCCTTCAGATACTATGTCTGACATGAGTGTTAGAATGTCTTTTGTATGTACTTCCTTTGTTGCTAGAGCTTCTATCTAAGGAGGAAGACCACCCAACTTTGTTAACTTATGGTTCAAATTGATGTTCAAAGACATGTTGAGGGACTAGATTGAAATATCCATTTTAAACATTAAAGGACCAAGTTGGGTCTTAAAACTTTGGAGGACTACCTTGATGTCTAATGTATTTTAATATTTTGTCTTTGGTTAATTAACTTGGTGGCTTCAATGCTGTGGTAAATTAGTAATGCTCAATTTAATGTGGTTATATCTCATGTAATTTTTTCATAGGCAAAGTTTAATTACTGAGTTAATCTGGAGTTATGTATTTGTGCTGTTACAGAGTTAATTCTGATCACAATAATGTTTGTGATTATAATATTGGCAATAAATGATTTTCATTACATAGCTTTGCTCCATTCTTATACCTGGAATGTTACATTAGTTAGAGCACCTGTGCAAACCAAAAAATGTATTTGCTATGTAAACATATGCTTGATTGTCTTATTTATCTGTTTTTTAATTTAGGCTCTTCTTTGTCATTTTCTTTTAGCATTTAGTATTTTTGACAGTGGCATAAGCTGATAAGCCATTTGTTTCTATAAGCAGTTGAGTTCCCAAATGAAATAATTCACAATTTGCTTCTATCGGTGAATCTCGACATAACTGTAAGTTTGTTTGTCTTGTTACCTAAATGTTTTCGGATCTTTGAAACAAAGTCTTTGTTTGCGAGGTAAGTTTGTGTATAACTATATATCTACCATCCTCATATCTCATTAGGTGGGAGCTGGCCACCCTTTTATTCGAAAATATAGAAATACTTATTTATTTGGGATCTGTGTCATTCACTGCTTATATACCTCTGAAGTATTTATTGTTCATATGATGAGTGAAAAATTCAGGCTCCTGCTACTTCAGTTTGTTTTGCATTGTGGATGTTCCAGTGCAATATCCAAAGCACAAGCAAGCAGCAAATGTTTGTAGGATATCTCCTTAGCAAATGGTTTGTTGTTTGAATTAAATATAACATGACATGGCTACTTTACTCACTTGTTTACATAGTACCTGTGCTTGAAAATTTCTTAGAGCATTCAGTGGTACCCACTTGTGTCTTAAATGAGCCTCACTTAAATTTTTAACACTTTCTCATAATGCTAAATCATAGTATTTTACTTTTGGGAGGGATGTACTTACTCCAAGAGTAAATGGAAAAAAACCTATTCCACATAATGATCATTCATTCTTGGGAAATTCAATGATTTGAATTGGTGAGTACATCTAAACTATTGAATTTTTCAAGATTTGATAACTAAGATGTGGAGTAGGTTTTTCCCACTTACTTTTGGAGTAAGTGAATCCCTTTTTACTTTATCCTTACAAATTATAGAAGTTCTCTTAGGGGCCTGATTGCGAGTTTAGTTTTGGTGAAATAATGAAAAGAGAAGGTTTTGAAGTTAACTCACCAGTGTATTTCATGACTTTCAAATATTCTATTTTCCCTTCGAAACTCAATTCACTAATAAATCCTAAATGAATCTCATATTAGTTTATTTTACCCACTTTTCTCCCTCTTTATTAAAAAGTTCAGAGCAACTCCAATGGTTAGCATACACCATATATACTAAGAACAACTTTTTATTTGTCACACCATCAATTAGCTAACTTAATTTTAACCGTGAAAATATTTCATCCCAACGCTAAAGGTGACACATATATCAGTCACTTTGTTGTTTCTTATGCTCAGCATTCAACATCTCTATTCCACTTCAATGACATTTTGCTTAGCAAACAGATATGCTTAGAGTTAGCATAAAGCCATAAATGATACAAACATACCACTGTAGTGCTCCAAGGACCCATTTTATATAGGTAATTATACTTATTAAGAAATTGAATGACCTGTTACTATAAAGTGGTATGGTCTAAGGAATGATGATAGGTAACGATAACTAAAAATTAGCAAAAATTACTTTGAAGTTAATTACCCTTATTATCATTTTTATTTCAAATATTACATTAACCCTTTAAGCATGTACAATCATTTCATCGGAAATGTTACATGATATAATAAATGTGTATAAATTAGAGAAAATTTGTATAGGTACGGGGAGAGAGTGTTTTGTGTATGTGTGAAAGTAGAAAATATATTATGTGATTTTATACTTTTATTAAACCTTGGTATGAGAAGGTTAATGTATATCTTTTACATGAGATAATTCTGTGCTGCATAACCAACATAAGAGAAGGTTAATGTATAGCTTGTTTGATATATATGATAAGATAAGGTTATTGCCTAATACATTATGTCAAATGGACCTTTATTGTTACAAGTGTGTCGACAGATACTTCGTGTCTGTTGACCCGCATTTATATTTTATTGTATTAAGTATTCAATTTTTATATATTTTATTTTATACGATTAGAATGTTTTTATATTAAGAGTACTTTATGTTAAAAAATGTATTTATTATAGTTCAATTTAATGTGAGATAAATGGTTAATGAGCTATGATAGTTACTTTTGATTATATTTTTTTGTGTAGAAATTAAAAAATGTAAGGACAAAATAGGAAAATAGAAATTACACAATGGTGATACTTATTTCATGTTTTGCCTTTTTATATAGTATAGATATAGTATAGATAATGGTTCATTCATAAGAACTATCTAAAATGAGTTGGGTTATGCTATTATTAATCAATGATTAACGTGTTTTTACTTTTTCACTTTAGAGGAGTATTGTATTTTATTTTTATATTTTTTTTTGGGTTGAATGTAGTCTTATAGGTGTAATGCAAAATCTGAGACAGTTTCTTAACTTAAGATATTCATAGGACCCACTCTTAATAAAAACATTTTATGTTTCAATATTAACAATTTATATTTTATTAATAAAGACATAATTTGTTTTCAACCTCATTTTTTATCCCTACTAATCTCTTATGTTATCAACTTACATTTTATATCATAAAAATTGGATGAATTAAATAGAGGTACAAAATCGGGGAAAAGAAATCACATCAACTATTACTAACCAGGTTTACTAATTTTAATTATTAATTCTCAATACTGATTAATATAATAATACAGATAGACATACTATTAAGAAATAGATAGATATATAAATGTTAACTTTGGACTATTTTGTTGTATAAAAAATTCCAACCTTAATTCTAATTGCAATCATTGATTCGTGGTTAACTAAGTAAGTTATTTGATCTGGAGTTACTTAAGTAAAACGTAATATTTAATTACACATATATATCTTTAATTACAATAAAATTATATTTTTGATATTGAAAGAAATGAAAAATATAGAATTGAGATAATCTTAATATTTTGATTTGACATTTTAGGATGTTGGGGTTTTATTGCCTGGAAGGGAAAAGGGCTCAGTTTTCCACTCCAAAATCCAATTACAGATTCACTTAACAGAACACTGTTAACAGCGTTACTCCTAAGCAAGTAAGAACAAATTGGAACCAAACCAAAACAAAACAAACCCTCTCAATTCTCAGCATTCAACAATGGCCGAACCCAAAGTTAAATACGATCGCCAACTCAGGTATTTCTCATTTCTCTTTTTCTTACCCTAACTACTCTCAACGCCTCATTTTTTTTGTTTTTTTTTTTTCATTTTCTTCTTTTAATTATTATTCCGATATAGTATTGGATTATTATGTATAAATTTATTGTATGAATAGATTGAGCTTCCATATTTGTTTGTTCTATAGCTATTTTTCGAATGAACGACTCAATAATTTGTTGTACTGTATGTAGGTTCTCGTGGTGAGGTTCTTACCGGAAGATCATTAAATGCTGTTTATATAATTTCATTAATTTATTGTAGTAGGATAATGCTAGGGCTTTGATGATTTGATGAAGTGCATTAGGAGGGTACAAAAATCAATTTGAGTTTCTATTGCAGAACAGTTTTGTTGCTATACAAGCTAGTTTTCGTAATAAAGTCAATCAATTCATGTTCAATCGTTGATTCTGGTTTCTGAGGTTTTTTTTTTTTTTTTTATATGCTCCTGTGTCTTATGTGTGTGTTGTGTTTTGAATTTGATGTATTCTGAGATTAGATTTTGTAAGACTTTTCATCGGCATTGTAATGCTAATTTGAAAATGCAGAATATGGGGTGACCAAGGGCAGGCAGCACTTGAGAAATCTAGCATATGCTTACTTAACTGTGGTCCTACCGGATCTGAAACACTTAAGAATCTTGTTCTCGGTGGAGTTGGAAGCATCACTGTGGTTGATGGGTCTAAAGTTGAAGTTGGTGACCTTGGAAACAATTTTATGGGTACAGTATCCCCTATTAATTAATAATAGGAATCAGTTCACACAATTGTTTTTTGTTTTTTGTGCGTCTCTGTTGACCCTCATTCTTTTTATTATTTTTAGTGGATGAATCAAGCCTTGGGCAGTCAAAGGCAAAATGCGTATGCTCATTTCTCCAAGAGTTGAACGATGCTGTTAAAGCAAAATTTGTAGAAGAGTATCCAGAAACATTGATTGAGACAAATCCATCATTCTTTTCTCAGTTTACTTTGGTTGTTGCCACACAGGTATGCTACTATTATGCCACCAACTTCTATAAGGCATCCATTCAAAATTATGATTTTCTTTCTATCTTTCTGCATGTAAGAAACCCACTAATTAATAGTGTAGCTTAATTATAATTTCAGTTTAAATAAGCATAATATTTTACTCATTCTTTTCAGTTGCAATCTCATTGATGGTATTCTTTGATAAACCTTTCAGCTGGTGGAAAGTTCAATGATAAAGCTCGATCAGATCTGCAGGGAGTCGAATGTTATGTTGATCTTTGCTCGCTCCTATGGCCTTGCAGGGTTTGTTCGAATTAGTTTAAAGGTAATTTGGTGAATCGGTAATTCCTTTTTTTCCCACTTGATATTTAATGTTACAAGTTAAAAAAAGCTCTGACCCTTGAGCAAACACAATAATTTTTATTATTGATGTAATATTCTGATAGAGGGTGAGCTTCGGTGCAACCGTAAGATTGTTTGCTTTGTAACCTGGAGGTCATGGGTTCAAATCCAAAAAACAGTCTCTTCGTATACACTGGTGTGGATGTGTACATCTACCCTCACCAGACCTCCACTAGGTGGGAGCCTTGTGCACTGAATCACCCTTTTGATATAATATATTCTGATATTTGACATTTAAAAGAGAGAATAGAAATAACTGAATATGGCTAACAAAATTTAAAGGAAGGAAATAAAGGCCGGAGTTTCAATGGATTGACAATGAGGTGGGGGTAATTTTCGAGTCATATGTATGAAATAGAAAGCTGAAAATGCCAGTGTAGAAAGAATCGATATTTAATTCCATATCAACAGGATTTGTATGCTTTGGTTGATTAGTGCTTTTTATTGGTTCTATCAGGAACATACTGTAATAGAGTCAAAACCTGATCATTTCTTGGATGACCTCCGGTTAAATAATCCTTGGCCTGAACTCAAGAGGTATAAATATGTTTTGTTTTTTGGATTAGTACCTTTATACACGAAGACATGATTTTGCCTTCATCAGTTTCACATGTCAACATATGTATCTGTTGTTAAATTGATACCATATATGTGGTCACATAATCCTTTATTGTTTCACTTGATGTTCTCAATGTACATGTAACCGTAGGTTAGCAGAAGGCTTTGACTTGAATGTGCAAGATCCTGTGGCTCATAAGCACATACCATATGTTGTCATTCTTGTTAAGATGGCTGATGAGTGGGCCAAAAGTCATGATGGTAGCCTTCCATCAACAAGAGAAGAAAAAAGAGAGTTCAAGGTTTTCTGCTTAATCATTTACCCATTTCATTATGAATCCTGCTGGTCTACTAGTTATTTGATTATCTATTGATGTGAACAATGTAGGAGCTTCTTAAGGCCGGGATGGTTGCACAAGATGAAGATAATTACAAAGAAGCTATTGATGCCTCATTCAAAGTATTTGCTCCTCAAGGAATTAGTAAGTAGATTATATAAGATTGATTGTAACTCTTGCCTTTGCTAACCTTCTGAGTAAATGTTCATAGGGAATGACATTAGACTCATAGGGAATATCTAACTATTCCATGTAAATGTAAATTGTGTTTACTTCTGTGTATATTAATAAATATTAGAGTGTTGAGTGCTGTTCACTCTAGTCATTCAGTAACTTTTCAGTCTCAAGCCTTCATTTTGACAGCACTCTTCCTTTTGTTTCCTTGGATAAGGAGCAGAGTAATGTATTGTATTGTATTGTCGTTTGCAAGTTTGTATTGGGAAATGAATAAAATAAAACAAAACAACTGAGCATTAATCTCACTAGGTGGAGTCAACTACATGAATCGAACAATGTCATAATGTTTTATCATAAATCATGTTCATAAACATTCCTATGTGTGTTTGATACTATACATAGTCGGTCCTAAGCCTGGATAAAAGGTGAAAGTTGTATTAGTCAGTCGACAACCAGTATAAAACTTCCGGATCCATATGATATGGATCTATGATAAAATAAAATAAAAGTGTTGAATATTTTAAATGTCAAGTATATAGTATAAAGGTTCTAAAAGTCTCTTGTTGAGCTTTCCAAAGAGATTAGTATGAACATTTTCACTGAGAAATTCATTACTTGTAAAGGATGAAGGATGGGGTCATTATGATAAACTCTTCCATTAAGTAAATTGTTTTCGTCAAGAATCTATTAGCTATTGTGTGGACATTTACACCCATCTGTCCAATTTAAATTGAGTTTTATCCTTTAATGCTATGTACTTTCTTAGGTTCAGAATTGCAACAGATACTCAATGATAATTCTGCTGAAGTGGACTCTAGCTCATCAGATTTTTGGGTGTTGGTGGCAGCTCTGAAGGTTGGTGACTTGGTGCTCCTGGCATTGCAACATTGAACTTCAGATAGTTTTTTTTAACTGCACTTCAGTTATAGTTTGCTTCTTTGAATGGTCTTACTTTGCCACTTTGAACCTTTTAGTTGCTGTTCAGTTTTGAGTTTAGAAGAACGAAACTGGTGAACTATAATTCATTTCAATGTTCTTGGTTGTTTGCTTATATTTTAGTTGTTTGATAGTACATTTCTCACCATTTTTAGGAATTCATTGCAAATGAAGGTGGTGGGGAGGCGCCTCTTGAAGGCTCTATACCAGATATGACTTCTTCTACTGAGTCAGTAGCCAATTATTTTCATATTTTCAGGACAATTCTTATTTTTTCTAAAAAATATCGATCTCCAATTTATGTGCCTGAGGTTATCTACTCTACTGCAGGCAATATGTGAATTTGCAGAATATTTATCAAGCTAAGGCTGAGGCTGACTTTCTTGTAATGGAACGCTTGGTAAGAAATAGTTTGAAGAAAATTGGCAGAGATCCAAATAGCATTCCAAAGGCAACAATTAAAAGCTTCTGTAAGAATGCAAGAAAGCTCAAAGTAAGCATATGAAGTTACATATCAAATTCATTTTAGGTTGCAAATAATGAAAGCATAATAATTTCATTCCCCAAAAATGATTTTACTTAATTTGTTTTATCGCCAAATTGAAATTTTCACGAGGTCCTTGATTCTGCAGAAGTGCAAACACAATGTGCAACCTCAATATTCCTTGTGGAGTTACTCATCCTGTAAACCTGACTGTCTTCTTTAATTGGCATTCTCATTTTTTTATTTTAAATGAAATAAGATTATTTATATCTTACATAAGTTTTTTTTTCCAAAGCGCAATTTTGTTTGAGCCAATGCTTCCAATGAATTCTTCAAATGACTGCTTATTTTATGCTGCAGTAGTCTTATTTGGTTTGTTTGATGTTAAGAACTCTGTTAAGCTGGTTGAAAAACTAATTGAACGTTAGTAATGTTCTAATTTTCTATTTAGAATACCAACCTTTTCATAATGCAAATGAATTTTTTATGTAATTGATGGTGTAGAGAGTTAAAGCTGATGTTATTGTGTAATAATGCACAAATGCCACTGCAGTATCACTAGGGACTGAAGCAAAGTGATGAATGTGCAGAAAACAAATGAGTTATTTTTATTTAAAATTTCTCATGGAAAGTGAAAATAATGAAGTTGGTGCAGGAGGAAAATCCAGAAATGGAAACCAAAAGCATTACTTTGTTTTTTATTTTTTGGGACTGAATGGTTGGATTGAAACTGCCCTTATTTCTCTTTCTTAATGGTAGAACATAATTACTATTATTTTGTTGTTATGACCATTTAGGTTGGGCATTTTCCAAGTATAAGATTTGAAATACTTATTTTCACCCACACCTTTCTCCAGCTCGTTGTATATTGAGCAATTGCAGGATCAGAGATGTTAACTGAAATCTTTTGTATAGTTACTAATCTTTATTTCGTAGGTTTGCAGGTACCGTCCGATTGAAGATGAATTTAATTCTCCAAATCTACCCGAGTTACAGAAGTTACTAATTGATGAGGATTACAGGTTATGTTAATTTTGTACCTAGTGCTTTGGAGTGATTTTTATTCTTAAGAATTAATCTGTGAAGAAGGATTTCTCTTGCTGAAATGTTGGCTTCCTGTTTATGTGTTGCAGCATTGCTGTGGGGATTTATATTTTGGTTCGTGCTGTTGACCGGTTTGCTGCTAATTACAACACTTTTCCTGGACAGTTTGACAGGTAATGTCTCATACTGTTGAAGGGATAAGCATACTCCTCTGTTTTATAGTGTTATTGAGGTTTTTTTGGTTATATGGTCATTGTTTTGTAGTGCAATGGATGAAGATATCCCTAGATTGAAAAGCACAGCTATTGGCCTACTTAGTGACTTGGGATGCAACGGTGCCACTTTGGCTGAAGACCTTATTAATGAGATGTGTCGATTTGGTGCTGCAGAGCTTCATGCTGTTGCTGCTTTGGTAGGAGGAATTGCATCGCAGGAAGTGATCAAGGTCTGCAATTCTAGCTGATCTCGAACAGTTTTGTTTGCAAGCTTTTATTTACTTGAATTGGGATAACATTACTTTTATTCTTTGCAGCTCATAACAAGGCAATTTGTACCAATGTCCGGGACCTACATCTTCAACGGCATTGACCATAAGTCACAGCTGTTGTCATTGTAATTGGTTTTGCTATTGTAATACTCTTAAATGACGTACTATGGCTTCGTTACGCATTGGGTAAAGTTTTTATCCGGACACTATATCCCTCCATTACTGTGCTTATTTAGATTCCTTGGCTTAATGAAAGTGGACAATCGTGTGTAACTATAGTTTACTCGCATTTTTAAGGCACCGAGTCATTTTTGCTCGTTGGGTGACACAAGAAGATTCTCGCATTTACAGAAATTTTGTAACTTAGAACGTATATTTATGTTAGACAGAAGCGCACAGTGATAGAGGAATAGTTTTTTTAGTTACAAAGATGTAGTGTCCACCTTATTAAACGAAATATTGTGTATACTGTAAACTCAAATATATTTTTAGCCATACCAATCACTGTAGTAATATCAGGAAAATCACAATATCATGCACAATATGGGACTGTAGTTTCATATTGTTTAGTAATATCAGGAAAATCACAATATCATACACTAATTACATTAACTTTTCAAAAAATAATACAAATAAATAGTGAATAATAATTGTGTTTAAATCTTTATACCACCTTACACAAATATTATATTGTATAAATAAATGGAGTGCTTTATATGTATGGGCGGGTATTGGGAATGACATGCAAGATGCTTAGTTCTAGAAAGATGCGGCTTAATGTTTAGCAACCTTATATCATATAAGTTGCAATGAAACAATCGTAGGATTCCTTTTAATTTGGAGGTTATAAGTCCTAGTTCCAAAAGCAAAGTCGCCAATGTTTACCCTATAGAATATGTGTATTAGCACCAGCATGAGTATTGAATACACTGAACTCGCCAATGTCCCTTATTCCTCTGGCAAAAAAAGTTCTCATTCCCACGATCAAGGCATTGGGGAACGGAATAACTCAGTTGCTAAACATAGTATAAGTGTACTTTAAATGACTATTTAAATGCAGGAAACGAACATCCAGAGATTTCAATCACGCTATGTAGTGCTACTGCTATAAAAACACTCTTCCATCTCCAAGTATTTGCATAATAATTAAAGTATTGGTTCATAAAAGCACCTATGGTGTGACAAATAAGAATGGTTTTGGTTGTTGATAACATAATTGGTTAGTAGAATTAATAAAATTCGTAGTACCTAGATAAAAGTAAAAGTGTCCATAACTTTTGTAATAGATTGGTAACCGGAAAAAAGTGATGAGTAGTCGTTGGTGGCTAAATATGGGGGTGATACTTGGTAATGTCTTTAAGCAGTTGATAACATAAACATTTTGGTGGTAACAATTAAAAAAAGCTAGTAACTATTGGTAACTAAAATTAAAAATAAATAAAGGGCGCTATATAAAAGTACAGTGTCCCAATAGTTATATCCAAATAACACAGCTGTAACCATATAAAAGTCGCAGCAAAGAAATACGTCAACGATATTAAATTGTAATTTGATGGGAAAGCGCAACAAAAAGCAATGGCAACTGTATTTTATGAAGCTAACAAGAAAATGAGATTGACATGTTAAATTTGTGTAGTTTCGAATTCTTAAGTCGCAAGTATCTTTTCAGCAGTAGTAGGAACAATACAGCGAGAGGAAGGGGAGTACCACATTGAAATTCTGATAGCATTGTAACAAAATATGGAATAACTCCTGCAGAGACACTAGGTATTAGCAGCAGCAGCCTCCCTTTTATGAGGATTGTATACACTGAACTCGCCGAAGTCCCTTATTCCACTGCCAAAAACATTTCCCACAATCAAAGCCTTGGGGAAAGGAATAATAACTCAGTTGCTAACTTGTTAACATATTAGTACACTGAAATTTACTATCTAATGGCATTAAAACAACATCAAAAGATTTCTCTTCTGGAAGGATAACTATGAATTATACTATTATTATGCACGGATTTAATGACAACTTTAATCAAAACTAATTAACTTAGAAACCAGCTAAAGGAAATTAAAAAACAGTAAATGATTAAATTACAATTCCAGATTTTGGTTATGAACTAACTATATCCATGGCCTACGAACTCAATGTTAGTCTCCTTTGCATTAATTTGAAAATGACATTCGTTTTTCCTGCTGCTCAATTGTTCAAAAGAAGGATTGCATGCTTTATATGCTTTTAACCTACTGGTTAGGAAGCATAAACAATATATTTAATTGTTCAAAAGAAGGGTTGCATGCTTTATACGCTTTTAATGATGATAGCATACCTGTGTTTAACATCCCAGCCAGCAGGAAGAAAACGTGGCTTTAAAGATTCAACAAAAACTTGTCTCCATCTTTGACAAAACTGTCGAATGCCATCTTCACCGTATTCTTTCAGTAAATGTTCTACTACTTGTTTGCCATGTGGCCCGTGTCCCAAGAGTGATAGTTTTGAATTAAGTTTAGTTTGTGTTGGTTTTTCATCTATGGGGGGACAGGTCAAGTCACTAATTTCATCTGGCTGCCTTCTACTCTGACAGATATCATCAACATTTACAGCAAAATCATTGCTTCCGTTATAATCCGTAGTTTTAACAGTGTTTGTATTTCCATTTAAAGCAGCAGAGACAGCTCCATCAACCACAAGATCAGAAGTTAAAGAGGGATTTCCAAAATCATGCTTTGCTATAAAAATTTCTCTATCGACTTCCTTTCTTGTTTCTTCATTTGCATATGAACCATTAGGAGCATCAACTTTTGATATGTTCATGCTACTCATTGTGGTTGTGCAACAAGCATGATTCTCCTGTCCTGGATCTGCAGCAGTACTCCCCATAGAATGTCTTAATGTTTTCCCTCTCTTCTTTTCAAACTTTCTTTTCCCATGAGGACTCATGCCAACTAACAAAGCTCTTTCCAGATCTTCCTCAGATATCTCTTTCCCTCCATAATATCTCTTCACAATCTGCAAAAAAGTTAACAAATAACCTGATGAACTGAAGCTTCCACAATTAATGAAGCTCTTCAATAACAATGAACAATGATAATCACTACAAAAGTTCAATTTAGAAACCATATTTGAAATGCATCTGATCTATATTCAAAAGTTTCCTTAAAACACAGCTACTCCCAGTTGGTTATAACCACCATTTAATCTCTGACCTGTTCAAATCATCAAATTAACAATTTTTAATAAAATTCCAACACCCATTATCAAGTGGTCCTCTACCATGGTTTTGTCAACTGTCAAAGCAACCAATAAATGAAAATTGATCAACCTTAGTCAGTTCTTCACGGCGACTGGGAGGCATTCTTGGTCCATGGCGCAGAAGAGCCATAGCAGCTGTTCGTAACTGTAATGGAGATACACCTCCCTCCTCTGTCTGTTCTTCAATCTCTTGTCCTGGATGGATAACTCTACGAACGTAGAGAGGAATCCCAAATTCAGAAGCTATTTTTCTCTTATACTTTTCTGCAGAAGCATGGGCAACTTCATGGCAGTCCACACAAAGTAAGACGATATCATGAGAACGATGACTTTTCAAATGCTCAGGGAAATGCACTCTGTAACACGATGGGATTATTCGGTACCGCAAGTAGTGATTTCCTTCACCACACCCGACACACACGTTTTTCTTACTCTGGATATAAAAGTCGTTGTCTTCATCCTCTGGGCGACCTTTGGGTTCAAAAAGAAGCATTATGGCTGGTGGGTCCTCCTCAACAACTTTTGCGAGATCACGGCTAAGGTACCTGGAAAGTTGAACATTTCTCACTGAGAAACAACTACTTTTACAAACAGAGCAAAAGTAAGTGAAAAGCGCACCAACCATTCAAGCTTCTTCCGATCACAATAACAAAGCAACCTTCCATCATTAGCAAATATCCGGCAATTATGATAAACGGGAGATTTACATGAGAACTTTTGAACAAACAAATCTCGAGAAGCCTTCCGGGAAATTCGTTTAGGATTTTTTAGGCCAGAGTGTTTATAGGTTAAAGTAGGTCTCGGGTTACTGTTAATCAACAAAGCATAATTAAATATAGAAAGTGGACAACTTCCATATTTACCTAGGCTCTTCTGAAGAATCACCGAATAGATATCACCATGGCTAACCAACTCATTTGCAAGTATATGACAAATATCACTCAGGTGGCTGCAAACAACAGGAGATGGGTAAGGGTTGAAAGCATTGGGGCCCGCTTCCACATTGACATCAGCTTTAGCTATGATGCTGTATATTTCAGAGGGACTTGCTGAAGGCTGACTTGCTAAAGCAACAATTGCCTGGTCTGACAGTACATATTTTAAGTTCTCATCATGAATCCGAGCCTGGAAACATGGACATGCCAAATAGTAATCAGCTTGTGTTACCAAATATGATATAAAAAACATTCAGCACAATGTCAAAATTTATACAGCATGCAATGTAATCTTGAATTGATAGAGACAGTTTAACATAGTTTTTGCAGATTCTTTTTGGGGGGGGGGTATTATAGCAAAATAAATTTAAGCATAAACGATTCACTTGATAAATTATCACTAATTAATAACTGAAGTAGTATTAACTATTTCTAGTTGAAATAAATCTCAACATATCGAAACTATCCTCAAACTTATGTAGTTAAACCTCACATATTTTAGTCCAGTATTACTTGTAGGTTCATTTGTTTAACAGCAGAAAAATGTTACCATGATGTCAAGAAACATGTTTATCTCACATGATTTTTCATCTAGGCAGGGGTGTAAATTTCTTCCATATCATAATTTGTAAAATAACTTAATTCAAGCAGTCTTTTTCAACTCATGGAAGGAGAGAAAGACTGATATTTATATTAACAAACTGTCATTAGATGGTAACTAAACTTAAGGGACCTTCATATATTATAACTGACCATCAGATCTCTCCATGTGCAGAGTTGCCTCACAATATCCTGAAACTGAAATCATAGAATCATATTAGAAGAATAAATTCAACTACATCATTCACATCACTTGCAATCTGTACAAGAAGCAGCTAACCTGGGTTTCATTGGAAATTGAAGGAAAACCTTCACTGCTCACATGACGTGAAAATAATGATGACGCAGCAGATTCTCCCGGAGATGCCTCACTCTCTTTTGAGAAAAGTTGCAAGCAAATCATGTTTGAACGCCGAGTAGCCTCAAGAACAAAATGGT
Source organism: Lupinus albus (assembly GCA_009771035.1). Classification (NCBI taxonomy): domain Eukaryota; kingdom Viridiplantae; phylum Streptophyta; class Magnoliopsida; order Fabales; family Fabaceae; genus Lupinus; species Lupinus albus. Next base: position 15,748,102 of record CM020017.1, read on the forward strand.
ATTTGTCATTGGAACAAGAGTCTTCTGACAAAAAATAAATTCAGAAGTTTGAGCAACAACTTAAACAAAGAAAGATTCTAAAGAGCTATGGAGTTGAGAAGTGGCAAAGAGAAAAGGCTTATGTCTTCAGTTAGTGAAACTTATGAAACATTTATTAAGCTCTTACATCAAAGTTATCCTGTCAAAATAGCAAAACTTGGGGCCATATCGTAACCATGGTTGCAGATCTTGCACATCTGAGATATAAAGTATAATCTAACCCGCTTGTTTCTCTAGCCACACTCTTTTGGGCCCCGAGAAGGAATATAAAGTGGGGGAAGAGATCTTAAACAGAGTAGGGTTTCAAAGTTTCTCTACTTAAGAAATATTTAATATTTAGGTGAGCAAATTTTTATTTCTAATTTTATCTACACTCCCTTACAAATATCAGACAAGAAGGCATACCACTGTCCAGTTCTTTGAGCTCGGTGATCAAACAGTTAGCAATATACAACAAATAGTGTGCATCTGTACGTGCATATTCTACCATTTCCGCTGAGAGGGGGCGCTGTCTCCAGTCTTCACGCTACAAATGGAATAAGCATATAATATAAGTAAGGATTCAAGTCACTAACTAAAAAACTCCCCAAACCCATAATAATGACATTTTGTCTGATTTATAACAATTTACTATGTAAAAGAGAAAGGTATTGAAAGTTCTATTCATCAATGTCCCTCATATTAAAGCCTACATCATTAACAAAGAACTAATTTACAAAAAAACTTACACAATTCATCGCTAATTTAATTGTTTGTCCAATACGACTCATTGGTCAGATGGCTACTCGTTAATCAGTGGAGAAGGGAAATTTTCAAATGTATGATTTAGAAATCTCTTCTCTGCATTAGAACCTCAATGTCAATTCAAATACTGACCACTAAAAAGTCATAATAAATTTATTATGTGAACTACATAACTAAATAATTTTTGTTCTTAATATAAATGAGTTTTTAGGCATTAAACAACAGCAACCAACAACAACAACCAAGCTTGAATCCCACTAGGTGAGGTTTGTTTTTCTTTTAACACGAGGACTTCCTAGAAGGTCATCATCCTAGTATTACTCTCGCCCAAGCACACTTAAATTATGGAGATTGATGAGATCCTCTGCATTAGGCATTAAAACTATTCTAAAAACTCCATGCTAATTACTTGACAGTTAACACTAATATTTTTAAGACAATCAACAAACACATCCAATGAAGGAAAGATCAAGCATGATCAGGTCAAACCTGAAATGATTTATTTGTTGTCACACTGCAGTAAGTTTCGAGTAAATAAGCAAGTGATTTCTGTGGTTTTGAGAGCACCTCACATGCCTGCAGTACATGAACATGAAATGATAAGACAGAAGCTGCCAGTCAATTGTGAAAGGAAAACTTCTCCAGTCACTATCATGCATGAATAGAAATTTCAGTAATGTACATCGCCAGGTAACATGATCGCAACACGAATAGCTCACCTTTGAAGTATCAAATAGATTAACGATATATATATGGAAATCCCTCTGTAGCCAGATAACATCATTGTCAGCCCCATGGAAGACCTATCCATAAATAATAAATATGGGAAAAAATGCAATAAATAGACTGGGACAACAGAAACACAAAGACAAATCAACTAAAATGCGTCCAATAAATTATACGTTGTAATCCTAAACATCCAACGCGGGCTACATATATATAATAAATCTAAATTATCCTAACAATATGTCATAACAAATAATCTTTTATTAAAAATTGTATAAGGATTGGCAAAAATTATCCAACTCCTACTGTATAGTCCAGAAATAAGATCCCAATAACTTACATACTTTACAAATAGAAGGATTGGCAAAAACAGGGCGAAGGATTCCCATTAAATCATGCAGGGCAATTGTGTCAACCAAATAATCTTTCTCCTGTGTAGAAATCTGCTTGATAACATTAAACGGCACACATATCATCAAATTTGTCGGAAAAAAGTACAACCTTACGCATAAAAAAGATGAGAAGTTGAAAGCAGAACAAACTTACTTGAACTAATGCTGTAAACCCTAGAAAAGATCGCAAGCCATGTTGTTCTGTGTCTACAGCAAAGAACCTCTCTTTGCTCAACATACCGACCAGTTCCTTTAACTGCATCTCTGTATCGACCCAAACATATGTATCATTCAGTTCCAAGTCTGTGATCTCAGTCATGAGATCGATGTGAGGCAGATGATTTTCAAGCAGTGCCCTAATCTCTGCCTCAAATGGATGTGAGTGTGAAGCAATCTCTGCAAGAAAACCACTAAACTTAGGTTGATCTCCATAACCTTGCATAGAAAACTCAAAGCAATAGGTCATCAAGAATCCAAAAGAAACTTAGACAACATAATTTATAGCTTTCAGCATATTTTATGCCTTGTTTTTTGAAAACACTAAGAAGTCTAGAAAATGAAAAGTTAACACTTCAAATTTAACCTTCCTTCAACCTCAACCATTTATGCAACATCAAAATTTCCAAAAGGCTTGCTGAATTCTGCCACAGCTACACTGGAACGACCTAAGCTACTACAGTCTAGGAAGCCCAGATAGATATGGGAAGTACACCAAGTTCTAAAAATTAGTAGACACAACACCTCTATGATATAATTTTTTTTTTTAGTACTACCAAAAGTATACCTCATCCTTTGGGTGAGGAACTAATCTCTTTCGGGGTACGTGACTGTCCCTACCAACAAGTGTCGCTCATGAATTGAACCTCGAACCCCTGACCTTTTGGTCATCCTGGGATCTAGCGAGGCCTTATACTACTAGACCAACATCTTCTTGATAATGATATAAGATATAAAACTAGTATAAGATTAACATAAAAGTAAATCTTAAATTAAAAGAGAAAAATAATGTTTTAAAAGTTAGCGCGGCAAAGATTTATGTACAACCACTTCATCATCCACCATTCATTTGTATTACTTTTTTGAAGAATAAATGATGACATGAATGGTGGATAATACAGGGACGGTGTATAAATCTCATACTGCATACATCTTTCTCTCAAATATTAAACCATTTCCATCTATAACGTTTTGAAAAATCGAAGCAAAAAATTATAAAATAACGAGTGTTCATAGACTTCATTTTTCTAACCTGACGCAAAAATAAAGAAATCTTCATCCGAGAATCGGAAGCAAGCAAAAACATGAAAACAGCTATAACGCATCTGCTATCATTATTGCTACCTAGAATCAGCATTAACTAAACATGTAATAAGTTTTAGCGCGATTCATAGTCCTTCACTTTCTCAGCATTCAAATACATAAAGTGCTAGAGTGAACTGAACAAAGCTAATTCGATATTTTCTTTAAAAAATCACAAAACAACAACTACTATATCTTCACTACGATTTTTGTGACAGAGCAACAAGATTAATTTTAAACACAAAAAATTCTCCTGCGATTCATTTTTTGCCTTCATTTTCTCGGAAACCAAACAAACAAATAAACCAGTGAGAAATGTACCATCGCTAGTGGAGTCATTGAGCTTCAAGTGTTTGAACTGAGCGTAGGAGTTATCCGCTAAGACGCGCTTGAACACGCGCTGTGGTTTGGGTTCGGAATGTAAATAACATGAACTCGAAGAAGACTTGTGCTTACGACGACTAATACGACGTCGTACGGTGAAGAAGATGGAGATAGCAGCTATAGTAGTAGCTATTACAAATGCAACTCGTTGCTTGTGTGCGTTATTCATATTCTTGCACTTCTTGATTCTTCTTTGATGCGTTTGATTGGGTTAAGACGGTGACCGATTCCGGTGGCGGAGTCTGATTTATGAAAATGGTGATGGGCTCTAGTTGGCTTCATGGGTTGAAGCCCAACTTAGGTTGGTTTTTGAGCTTAGCTCAACTTGGGCCTGAACGTAAAATTTCTTGGGGTATGTGTTTTTTATTATTTTTAACAAAAGTAGGTTTGAAAAAAGTTATACTGAGCGTCTTTTTTAGAAGCTGAAAAATATAGTTCCTCATAAAAGCTAAATTTCAGCGTTTTTAGCTTCTCCGTTCTAATAAAAGCTCAACCGTAACCTTATGTGTAAATCAAATTTCCCCAAAATAAATGGATAGCAGGACTAGATTAAACGGGAGCATAAGTGATTCTTAGGTTTCAAATTTAGCAAATTAACAATAAAAAATGATTCTATAGCATGACTTTATATATTAGTTTAGATTATTATATATTAGATTGTTTGTCCAATTACCTATCTATACATTAATCATGTTTTAACTTTATATATTATATATTAGTATAGATTATTAATTTATTATTACTATAAAATTTAGTATTTCGTGATTAATAAAAAAATTAAACAGACCAGATAACATGAAATATTTATCAGTATTGTTTGAGACATATCAACTTGGTTTTGAAAAGACTACTATATCAATTTGGCACTCGAAGGACAACTTTTTTTCCACATTAAATTAGTTCAAAAGTTCATGTTTATTTGGATCAGCTTAATTTCATTTTATGATTAAGAAACCAGATAGTAATATGATGTCACTAGTACTTCGATACTGAAATTCAAGTTTCAAAATTATTTGAGTTGAGACTTTCACAAAAATAAAATGTAGTGAAAGATATATTAGATTAATCTGATTAGTGATTATCTGAACATAGTTAATGATGCGTTCATGGTGAGTTGTCTGGCATAAATTGTTGGTACCTAAAAGGCTAAAACCACACTATTGTTGAGCATGAAATTTCTGCATTTGTGAAATGGATTTGGACTTAAGTTTTCAACAAATTGACCATATACCAAAATTTGAAGTTTGCTTGAAGCATTGAATGTAACATGAATATTTGGTTCAAGACTTCACGTCATATTAAACATATATCGTATTTTTTAGGAAAATAGTATTTCCACCATGACCTGATGGTAATTTGGATTTGGTGGAGAGAATTATAGAAATGTCATTTTCATTATTGTATCCAATGTTTATTCCTTACAAGTAAAAAAAGAGAGTAAGATATCTGCATCACCTAATGGACTCTCCTAAAAAGACTGTCACTTATGAGAGTAGTTAAGGATAGCCCTATACTGTAACTGAGTTTGTCGGCACATGCCGACTCTGAAAGGAGACGTAAAGAATGTAAAAGCAATGATTGAGGTGTGAAAAATACTAACTGCTTACTTTTCTTGGTGAAGTTATTATACATAAAAATAGATGATATATATACTAGTCATCTTTCTACGTTATTCATGATATGCTATGTTTATTCATCTTGATTCATAATTATTAATTGATAATATGAATCTTTTATTTATTTAATCATGCACTTTCAACGTAACTTGTTACCCAGTTGTGCTTCACTGCTTTTTCATCTAAACATTGGACCAATTAATAAAGTGAATCAGAAAAATCGTAACTGCATATAAACCCATGTTAAAAATGTATGTTTGAGCAACAGGTGAAGTTTCTTATCGAAAATTACCCAATACTTTTATGGTAGTGACTGGTAATGACATTACTTTTTACTCACTTCACTTTCTTCTCTCCAATTAAACTCCACAAATGAAATGTCCCTAATGATTAATTTATGAGTTGAGTTTTAGATGGGAATAAAGGGAAATAGAAGACTTCAGAGTTAAGTCTTTCACTTCCCTTTTTTTCGTCCAACATTCAACTTACAAACAGACCCTATAATTGCCTAACTTCATGAACATACAGAATCTGAACCAGGACTCATTGCTTTTGAAGTGATACCATATCTCTACTCCCAAAGTGAGTATATGGTTCAATGGCTAGCAGACATAGCAGTGGGAGAAAGAGTGGGCCACTAGAAAAGAGGGTTCAATTGTGTTTTCATGTAAGGGCCAACCATTTGAGGACTGTGGGTCACAATGGCCTTCACACTGCTCTAAAACTAATAATAAATATAATAATGTTATATTTACCCTAAATATTGATACCAATTAACAATTGACGCATTCCCTATATGAAAAAAGAAAAAGGAAATGATAAGATTAGACATTTAGGTCGCTCTCATTTTTTAAGTAAAGTGACATTAGTTTATATCAGCTTCTTGGTCTACATGTAACTACACTGAATAAGCACAAAAATTATGGGTGCCTGAGTGTGGCCCCTTGTTTCTTTGTCTATTTATTTAATCATGTCTTCAATATAAGGATTTCCTCTTTTGTTAATATTTTGGGTTGCTTGGTTTATTTAGTTGAACTACTTTTCTATTAATTTTAGATTAAAACATGTAATTGAGTCAATTCTTCATTTGGGAGATGGACAATATGTATGAGAGTGAAGTTGGGGCCTGGGGGGATAAATTAGTATGTAACAAAAAAATAATGAGAAATATTTCTGCAATTTAAGGATTTCCTTTTTGTTAATATTTTGGGTTGCTTGGTTTATTTAGTTGAACTAACCAATCCTACTATTCAATGCACAAAGCCATAATGTTAAAGAACTATCTACATTCCTAGACCTTTTTGATGTTGGACTATGAATGTGAATATGTCAAATCAATGCAATTTAGGTGTTTTTTATGACGTACTTTTAGAATAATTAGCAATTCTGAACAAAGTCGAATTGGTATGTAACTTTTGTGGGACCTAAAGTAACTGGTTCAGTACTCTCTCATTATTGTTTAGGGTAGTATTTTTTATGAAAATCATGGCATAATGAGTTGTTTACTATTAGATTTAAAAAGTACAAATTATTAGAGCAACAGGACATTCATTCTCTTATCATAAGTCCTATTTACAAACAATTTGTCATAATAACTCTAGTACGTGAAAGGAGGTCCTAAAGTTACAAATTGGCAAATTCTTTAAAATTCCCCTTTATTCATTTTTGGGCACTTATAGGACAAGAGAATAGGATGAGAATCACGTGTTTCTATTCATGTCTCATTTTATGTATTAAGTCAATTAGAAAGCTACATTATTTCTTTTTTAATTTACCTTTTTATAATATTCATATGAGATGCTTGTTACCTATAGTAATCTTACATGGCTGGACTAAAATTGATTGAACAATACATGTAGTTCAAACCAAAATATATTCTAATGTAACTGAATGGAATGCTTATGATATGCTAATAACTAAGATGGAACCTTCACAGATAAGGGACCAGGATAATTTACATGAAATCATAAATTTAAATATCTTTACCACCAAACTATAGTTGGTTGTTTAATTTCAGCTGGTGCAATGGCATCTCGATTTGGGTTGCTTCAAGAAAGAATAATAATGTAAGGGTATTTCCTGCAGTTTGTTAAGAAGTTACAGAAGAGTCCTATTACAAGCAACAACATAAGGCATAATTTATTTCTCTACTTGTCACTGAACATTTCCCACCACAAAATATACATAGTCTTCTATTTCATCCTTTTATCTTCGCGTACAAGTTCATTTGCTGAATCCAAACCTGATTGGGAAGCCTTGATGTTAGACATTTCCCTTTCTTATATAGGTGGATGGGATTTTCATGCATCACAATTTGAAGAAATGTAGCTATTGCCCATGTTATCTAATGTCCAAAATGTCCTATGAAAAAATGGTAACTTGAGTTTAAAATAAACATGTATTCATCTTATTAGTTAAACTATCATTAGTGTCTCAAGTCACTCTAACTATTCAAACAGTGAAAATGTGTTGTCATTGTTATCATCATTGTCTACATTATTTTTAGAGGTTGTAATAGCTAGTATGTAACATGTATCATATTAATTTTATTTAAAAAAACTAAATTCACATTTCCGATCAATTATTTTTAAATGGTATGTAAATGAGTCTATGTTAGCAAAAATGGCTCAAGGAAATTTTAAGGTTTAGTATGCATGTGCAGCAACACATACCACAACAATGATATAATCATCCTAAAATTAATCATCACCACTAATGTTAACCATTACTTTATTATAAAAAAAACTCACTGTTGGGATTTTTCTTCTCATCACTGTTGGGAGCCATGATAAGCTGGAATGTTTTGTGTGCTACGTGCATGTGCAGCTGACAATGAAACTATAATGTACACAATTCCTATTACATTGTTGTTCAAGACGGGTGCCCGGATTATACAAGTTCAACTCATCTTCAGTACTGAAGACTAGTATTGAAATATGAAATTGGAATTTTATTAAGAAAAATCAAATATAAATGATATATTTGATATGCGTGTGTTTATTTACTCTCTAATATCAATAATCATCTATTCGATATTTCTATTCCTAAAAGTCTAAAACTCATTCTACTACATCATTTACTTTAATTGTAAAAAAATAGTCTAGCCACTAATGGGTGTAATTATTTTTATATTATCAAATCATCATAGTTTATATTTTTGATTTTTATTGACTACAACAATACATAGACATTAAACACAATTTAATTGTTTAATTTGATTCCTAAAATTTATTCTAAGAAGAGTCCTGACTCATGAATTACTTCTTAAATTTGGCTAGTTGACGATTCAATCATTGCAAAGATTTAGATTAACTTCTTTTTTTAATTAAAGATTCATTGATTATTTTGTTAAAATAGTATCACCTTATAGGAGATTTCATTTCATATCTCGGACCAATTAGATTTTATTAAGTAATATCAACATTTTGTTTTTAATTTTTTTAAGTGACAATATTTGATTAGTTAATGACAGAAACACCCACACGTTAGATTCACTTTTATTATATATGACCCAAGTTTAACCATGGAACAATAACAAGGATTAGTTTGTCTATTACATAAGATGTTCCTTTAAAATTAACCAAAGTACGCTTAATAGCAGGATTAGAATTAAGTTTGATTTTTCTTCACATTGCACATATTATGCAGATAGTAATATAATGGAGGGCATTCATATCATGGGAAGACATTATTACAGAGTTTTGAATTTCTGATGATTAAAGAAAGGTACAGTGGCCGGACAGGGACTGTTTGGTAATATAAAAATGGTCGGTTAGGTAGTCTCTTCGCTTATAGTTCAACGTCCCATACCAAATACACACATAAAGAGCAAAGACACACAAACTCACAACACCATATCATAACTAAAAGACAGCAACAAATAAACCACAAAGTGTTAATTTTAAAACAGAGTATCTCTCTTCTCAACATATCTTCCTTCTTAGTTCATGAAACCCAGTTTTGCATATGGGTTTTGATTATTGAAGTCCCATGTTTGATTGATATAAGAGAATAGAAAAACAATGAGTTTGAAAAGTAGAGTAGAGGTTTCTTCTAGAAGCGTTATATCTCAGAGATGGACACTTTTGCTCTGCTTAGGAAGCTTCTGTGCTGGGATGTTCTTCACCACCAGGTCCATCATTTCTTTATTGATTTCTCTATCTCAAAATTTCTTCTTCTAACAAGTTTCGGAATTTTCACATTTTTATTTTCACACTTTTATTGATAAAGGATAATTTCTTCTTGGTGTTGTTTTTATCTTCAAATTAGTGGTTCTTAGATCATAATGGCACCCAGTGTTTCTATAATTAATTAATTAATTAATTACTGGTTTTACTTTTCAAGTGTCTAATTCATTGACTCGCCTATACTTTTCTCAATAATCTTATGTTCACCAAAATCTCATGGAAGAAGTGGATTAGATCTGAATAGAATTGCGAATTTGTGGTGAATGATTTCTAAACCATGCCAATTTTCTGTTTGAAATTCCATCTTTACCCTCTACTTGACTCTTATTTATAAATCACAAGTCAACTCTGGCTTCTGGCCTAAACATTTTTCTCCATGTGCTCAGTATCTGCCAAAATATTTAATTCCTGTACCACTTCTCACTACTGGTTTTTATGAATCTATCTACAAATTTAAATGCTACTTTTTAAGTAAAAAGGGAAAATTTACTGTTTATGCTTAACTGTCACTCAGTTTATCTTTCTGTAGTTATAATTAAAGGGCAAAAGTAGGATTACAACACTATAGAACCTCAAAAGACTGTTGTTTATATTCTTACCTTGTTTGTTTTTAATTCAGGATTTTCCAATTTATTTGGTAGTGTGTCAATTCTTTTTTAAATGCATACTTTATTGTATAAGATTAAGCATGGAAAATATTGTCTTCACAATTGGTAAGATAATTATTGTAGTACTTTTTATTGATAAATTTTTTAATGTTCATAACAGGATGTGGGCTATTCCTGAGCCTAAAGGACTAGCACGAGTAACATCTTCAGAAGCTGAAAATTTGAATGTAGTATCAGAGGGTTGTAATTCTAGAATTGTAAGCATTAGTTTTATTTTCTATCATATGAATACTTCTTCATCCCCACACCTAAATTTTAGGATGTGTAAATTATCGATTAACAAATTGAAATAATAACATGTTCCCAAGTCCCAGCTAATTAGGAATAGACTTTGATAAGGTTAGCCAATAATTTACACATCATGTATAGGAGGTATAGAAACTCTGTCCAAAAGAAACTTTTCTCCATCTGAAATTCATAAATTTATGTATGCTGGTCTCTATTTTTCAGTTGCAAGAGATGGAAATAAAGCCTGAAACAACAGACATCTATAGGGAAGCTTTCAAGAGTCATAATCCCATTGAGTAAGTTATATGCTATTCATTTCTAGGTCTAATTATTTTTGTTATTTTGCATGCTAAACTTACGAGAATTTATTGCCTGTAGAACCTTGGACAAGACTATTGCAAATTTAGAGATGGAGTTAGCCACAGCAAGGGCAGCTCAAGAGTCTATACGAAATGGTGCTCCTGTTTCAGAAGATATAAGGTTAACTGAATCATCTGGCAAGAGAAAGTACCTAATGGTCGTAGGTATTAATACTGCATTTAGCAGCCGAAAAAGAAGAGACTCACTTCGTGAAACCTGGATGCCACGAGGTTCGTAATTTGATCTCATTTTCTCATAGATACTTTTATGGTTTTTTATGTCAAATCTACATTTTGGTTATGGTTTGAGAGATGTTGAATCTTTTGATAACATGGAAAATAGGTGAGAAGAGAAAGAAGCTAGAGGAAGAGAAAGGCATTATCATGCGTTTTGTAATTGGACACAGGTAGCTAACTCATCTATCTTTTGACGATTTTAATACATAATTGGCAACATCGTCGTGCTTTTGTTTTAAACTCACTTGAAAATGCTTTGTTAAAGATTACTTTAGTTAGATAATCATGTCTTGACATTGTATTGTTAGTCAACAGAATTATAGTTTGCTAGTTTCTGTAAAATATTATCATGGAGAAGTTTCATTGTTAGTCATAACTAATAATATATTGAATGAATTATAAACCTGGCCTATTTTTCCTTCTCCCTTGTCTAGTGCTACGTCAGGCGGTATTTTAGACAGAGCCATTGAAGCAGAGGACAGAAAGCATGGAGATTTCTTGAGGCTGGTATTTAACATCTATGATCCTTTTTATTCATTGTTTCTCCCCTCTCTCATGTCCCTTCTATTTTTTTTGCTCATTTTATAATTATTTGACTATATCATAAATAATTTGTTTATACAGAATCATGTAGAAGGATACCTTGAATTGTCAGCAAAGACAAAGACATACTTTGCCACTGCTGTGAACTTGTGGGATGCAGACTTCTATGTCAAAGTTGATGATGATATTCATGTAAATATAGGTAGTTAAAGTTTTAAAAACTCTTGACAATCTCTGACTTTGTATATCAAGTCATGAGTATTTGGCATTTTATCATTAACTTAAAAGCCTTTAGGATGTTGAAAATGTTCACCAACGAAATGTCACACACGAGATTATAGGAAAACTTTCGTTCTCACTATAGTATTCAATCCGTTTCAGCGACACTTGGAGAAACTCTAGCTAGACACCGATCAAAACCAAGGATATACATGGGTTGCATGAAATCTGGACCAGTCCTATCTCAGAAGTAAGACACGCTTTTCTTTCATCTTGGTTAAATTGAATGGAAGAGCTAATACTCTTTCACTTTTCGCTTCTTACATGCCTACTTTGTTGCACAGAGGGGTAAGGTACCATGAACCTGAACATTGGAAGTTTGGCGAGTCAGGAAACAGGTACTTCCGTCATGCCACAGGACAGTTGTATGCCATTTCAAACGATCTGGCTTCATACATTGCACTAAACCAGTAAGTGCTGCTTCATTTCACTTATGAGGAAAAAAGAATTCAATTATAAATGAAATCAAATTAATAGACTGAAGAGTGCTTATATTGTACTCTTTCCATGTGTGTATGTATGTATTTGTCTCAGGGATCTTCTTCACAAGTATGCCAATGAGGATGTGTCACTAGGGTCTTGGTTCATTGGACTTGATGTGGAACACATAGATGATAGAAGACTATGTTGTGGCACTCCTCCAGGTGAATATTGTCTTATATATATAATATAGAGATGTATGTGACCACATAATTATTTGCGAACATTTTCAAATTATTGGGTTGATTCTTGCAGATTGTGAATGGAAGGCTCAGGCTGGCAACATTTGTGTTGCTTCATTTGATTGGACCTGCAGTGGGATTTGTAGGTCAGCTGAGAGAATGAAAGAGGTACATAGGAGGTGTGGGGAAGGTGAAAATGCTTTATGGAGTGCCACTTTCTAGGAGGGGTCTTCTGGAGTTCTTTCTAGCCTGTGAAGATTATTACTTCACCATGATAATTTATCATAGCCTGCAATTGCAAAGGTTGTCTATTTCTTTTTCTATATTCTGTGAAGTATAGAGAATTATCATTTTACAAGAGAAAACTGGAGTGGCAAAGTGAGTGATTGCCCCATGGACCTTCTGTGTTTTAAGAAGAGATTGAACATGGTAGCAAAGCCAGAAAAGGAAACAAGAGAGAGTCTATATTCATTCTTTGATGCTTGAAGGGCCACTTTGTTAATATAGTTCCATGGCTTATCAAGCTCCTAATAAATATATGGTTGGGTGGCTGTTGCTGCCCCTACATTTAAGGTTCTGTCTTTCTAATTTCATTGAAATCACTCTCTCTGGTAACTTTTTATTCTACATTCTTTGGCACTTTTTATTTCACCATAAAAAAAATAAGTCACATATATGAACTCCAACTTTATAAGCTCACCATACCATTCTATTAAATATCCAGTAAGTAATAAATTCTATCACAACAGCTTAATGAATTTAAAAAACTCATCTAAAAATCAAAGAACTATTTAAAATTATGAGTGAAAATAAATATATTAAATTAATTCATCTATAGGTCAGCCTTTTGAATTTGCATTCTAATGCCTAACTTTTTTGGGATTTATACATTAAAGAAAGACTACTTTTAATATTGTATGGATCTCTCTGTAATGAAAAAGGTAGTAAATGTCTGTTATGCTAGTTAACCGAACCCGCTTCATGGGTTATCATCAGTAGTAGTTGAAAATTTCATATCTAATTATTTGACCATAATATGATCCGGTGATCCTATTTGGGACGTGGCCCACGTGGGTTCGATAACAAAAGTTCGTTGACATTGGTCAAATGGTCAGAAAATTTCAAAGCGCGTAAGTGACTAGTTCAGTGATTAAGCTTTTTCCTCTCTAGAATATGTTAATGGCCCAACCTAAGATGCTGTCAAGTTCTTTACAGTGTAAGAAGAAATTCAGATTATGGATGTATATGAAAATATAATTTATCTCAGTTAGCCACTAAAATGATGGTATATGTTTTATTTTTTAGTTTTTGGAAAATATTTTTGTATAAAATTGTTAAATAGATCATGATGATCTTAGTAGTTAAATGAGATAATTTATCTTCTCATATAAATTAATATTTTATTCTCTAAATAATATTAGTTGCAGTTGTAATTTGTCATTAAATCATAACATGTGTGATTCTCTTATAACAAAATTAAATTATTTATAACTCACTTTTTTTTTCATTTTTTACTTTTACCTGTATTTTAACAAATCTCGTTCAAAAAAAAATGAGAACTAAAAGTTATCACAAATTTGACAATCAAATTACTTGCTGCTCCTTTTTATGAGAATATTTTAAAGTTTTTGTTTTGATAATACTTATAGGATTTATTTCAAAGTTATATATATATATATATAATAAATGATTTTTTTATCGAAATACTCTCATTTATTCGATATTTTTGAGTAAAAGAAAATAATTTAGTTTCATTATCTAATAACAATGTTATAAGACAGTATATAATCACTGACAAATTTAATAATGTTTAGAACCTCCTCGTATGAAACTATCAACAGATTCTTAAAAAAGAATTAGGTGGTAATGTTTTTGTGTCATTTTTCCTTCTAGCTCGTATATAATTCATATTTCTAGCAAGTTACATGGTCTCACGTTAGCAAAAAAACATAGGAGAATGTTTGTGAATGGAGTATTATCAAATAAAGCTTGGAGATCTAAGAAAATGTTACTATTATTTTCTAAAAACATAATGAAATAAGGCCAACGGAATGGGCACCAAGGTGTCACAAAAAGGGAAATAGGTAGTATTGCTTTTCATTAATTGTGCTGAGTACAAATTCATTGCTGACACCAATATCAAATATAGAGGATTGTACTTAAAGCATTGTTTAAGCAGGGAATCTTTTTTAAATGTAAAAACAATAATCATGACACGTAATAATGGATCTTTTAAGCTACTTCAGTTTTTCACTGTACAACTCTGAATAAGATCCAGTGAGTCAGCAACTACCAAATGGGGTTAAATTCAGAAAAATATATATATGTAAAGTGAAAGTAATTGTGTTCATATTAGAGTGCAATGTTATAACTAGCTTTCGGTAAACAAATGAAAATTGAGATAGACCATCTGGTTTAGAAATTTGTACCTTATTTCAATACTTAAAAACAGATTCTCAAATTTCATAAAACTCGTCGAGACTAGTTGGAAAAAGTTCATTCCAAAAAATGAAAAACAGGATTGTTCAAAAGATTTTTTTAGTATTGAACAGATGTTTTGATTTTGGACTTTAACAAAAAGTTAATGTGGGGTCTTCAGGATTCTATGAACTAGGATATCTCCACATTAAAGAGGGACAAATATATGTTTTAACTTTATTTTTAATATTAAAAAAGTAATTTTATTATAATAAAATGATATATACTACATTTTTCCTTGATTTTTGATGTGGTCGTCTGCTTCTCTATGTTTTGGCTTACTATGGCGTTAATTTAATTATCCGAGTCTAACTACTCCCATACCTTACACTGCATTGGCCTCATTTCTCACTTAAAGTATCATTTTTTTTTATCAAAGTAGTTCAAAATATGGTATTGACTTACGTACATGATAGGTTGGAAATTCTTTGTTTCATGTTTTATCTTAGTATTTTGGTTATTGGGAGTTAGCTCCATTTGTAATAAAAAAGCTAAATACGTTCCAAAAATTTGTCTTTGAAGGAAGTGAGTGTTCATATTATGCATTCGTGCGTGTTTGTATATAGAGACATAAATGTCTGATAAATAAAAGCAAATGTCTTTGTGTGTAAAGAAAACAGAGAGGCTAAATCCTAAGGGAAATCAGAAATAAACCTGAACATCTTGGAATTAAAAACCAGGCCAATAATGCAAACACAAGAACCACCTTTCAGCCTTTGATAAGAAGTCTCCACAAGTGTTAGCACTTAGCAGTAGTGGTATACGTGATATTGGCACGGCTCAATAAAAAAGTGAAGCCAAAAACATTGTTGAGCATGACTTTCTTATTGAACCGCACCAATATCCCGTTAAACCGATCCGTTTTACTCCTCATTGCCACCATGTTAGACATAAGCTCCATTAGCTAACTACTGCAAAGACAACCATAGACATAAATAACCAATAAAGTATAAAAACATCAAGATGTTAATTTATAACAAATTCAGAAGGTGCCCTTCATGATTTTAATTCGGAAGTTAGATTAATTATGTAACATTTATATATATAACCCTTGATCTAATGACATAAGGAGAAGCAGGGAAAGTGATATGTGAATGGAGAAGAAACATGATATGGGGTCGACATATTGAGTGAAGTAATGTACAAAAGAAGAGAAAGAGATAAGATAGAATGAGAATGAGAGTGAAAGAGATGATAGTAAGTTTTAAAGAAGGTAGTGGCCAAGATGAGAGGCCATGAAATATGGGTAGTGGTGGTGTAGCATTGAAGAAGTTGCATTAAATTCTCAACCACCTAGCAAGAAAGGAAGTTGGAATATTAATTTAAAGGGGTACAGGAATCGTGAAAAAGTTCAGAGGAGACAAATCTGTAGCTATTAATGTGGTGTATTTATTGATTATGGGGTAGAGGGAGAGGGATGTTGGTTCTGTTCAATCAGCATTTAAGTATCAAACAGTGAAAAAGAACCTTAGCTTTTATGGGGTACTCACACCCAATCTCTCATGAGGCACTTCGTAGGTTCAGTCATTGCACTACATAAGCAATTTATGCATCTATATGGTTTTCTCACATGCTTACATCCCTCCAATTCTTTCCTACATATAAACATAATATCATGGTATTAAAGGAAATGATGACACATGATAACAAAAAAAAATTAATGATACAAATTTTAAATTAGTTAATTAAAGTTTTTTTAAAATGATTAAACAAATTTGGGTCTCACATCTCAATATAGGACTATCCACTACTTGAGAGGATTACGACTAAAGTATGTGAACTATTTGTACCAAAACTAGATAAACAATATATGCTCTCAATTGTTTAGAGGTTCATCTAGTTATGTCTTGCAATGTTTAAATTGGGAATATAATGACCTTAACCTAACCATATGATGCAACATACTCTTACTATAAGATTATATTGTTGGTAAAGATACCCAATAACTAATATCTTATAGATATAGTGGGATTTCAAATCTATATATTTAGTATGGGAAAATGATATATTCTCCTACTAAATCATCCTACCTACAAGAATCTGACATATGTCACTTGTAAATCAATCACTAATAAATAAAATATCATTTTGTGACATATGTCACTTTTTTGTGAAATGAAGATTTAGTAGGAGAATATAACATTTTGTTAGTAAGGGACAATTAAAAATGTTTCAGATGTACATGAGATATGTAGAATTGTAAAGGAAGGGAATTGGGATAAACTCATAAACAATATTTGCACTTGTGTTGTTAGATGACAAAGAGCAACGCATAATTTTCACTAATCACTATCACGTTAGGCCTTTTGAGAATAGTAAAAAAGGCATTGATGCTTATAGAATGATAGCTTTTTCATAAGGAATCTTGGAAAACCTTGTAGCATGATTGATTAATTTTAGCAATAGCATTAAAGGAAGGTCATGATTGAGTTGAGTAACATTAGGTTTTGTTTAAATAGCTCTTAACCAGTTTTGTAATGTGTTAATTTAAACTTGACATGTTATTTGTCATAGAATTTTTATTTAATTTTACAAAAACATGGAAGCTGAAAAATACATACATCATACATGATTAATAAAAAACATAACGGTCCTTTTGGTTTACAAATATGCTTTTATTTCTATTTCCTTGTTTTCGTCGATAGTTAAGAGTATGGTACTTTGTTTTCATTTTTTTATTCCCAACCAAACAATCCCTAAAAATTATTTCTTGTACTAATATATATGTGTCAATTAGCACGTATTAAAAAGTGTACAATTATGAACTTATTGTAATCAACTATTTACTCAATTAAATATTAAGTGTTCACATGTCCCATTAGGTACTTTTTTAGAGGGATGCTTGTTACACGTAACTTTTTGAGTCCTTTCACATTATTTTATGAAACATAATTAAAATGTAGTTTTATCAAAAGGAAGACCGCTTACTCTAAGACTAAGTTTAAAAAACGTATTTCGCATATTAATTTTTAAAGTTACCGTTGATGTACGTAAATCTCATCTCCTATAAAAAAATGCAATATAAATAATAAAATTGATATAAATAGAAAATAGAATTAGCATAATCTTGTGTAATTGACATTACTTTTGGCCTTGATACATATATGTGTAGGTAGTGCTACTATTATGTTTGGTTTTCTAGGGAAAGCGCGAGAAAATAAAATCGAAGGAAATAAAGTTAAAGGAAAAATAATAGTGGAAAAAAATATAGTTGTTTAGTAAGCCAAGAGAAAGAAAATATACATGAATGAGATGAGAATAAATAATGAAATTTGGGTATTTCTGTGGAGAAGAAGGGTGGATAAAGTTGTAATATTACCCATTTTTCTTGTTTTATTTTCAAATTAAAATAAGAAGAAAACTTAATAATATTTTATAAAAGGTTGTCTGAATGTAGTGTAATCTCACATTTCTTATGATCTTACTTCTCTAGGGAAGATGATATTTTGAAGATGAGGGGTAAGTACACTTTTGGTGTCATACATTCTTAATTTCCTTTCCCTCATATCCTCTTCTATTTTTTTGGTTTGAAAAGTGAATATAGTCGTGTTTTTATTATTATTTAATCTCTTTTCTTCTCTCTTATTTTCATTTATTAGAAACAGAGGCTTACATGTGAGAGTGACTGCACTAGTACAGCATTAAATAGTGGTGCGACATCTTGATGAGCATGCTTAGTTGCATACATCACATGAATGAGAAGTGGAATAAAATTTCCCATATTTATATCAGTGATGGTAAAGCACCATAGTCCCATATAAGTCCTAGGAAATCCGTGAACAAGGTCCTCTCTGTTAATGATTAAATATGTAATTTTCCTTCTATTTTCAATATCAAAATTGTTATTTCATTATATAAAAAAATAAAAATATTTTATCATATTATTTTCTGTTATTTTTTATAATATTTATCTCTCAATTAGTACAAAATATCTTTACTCGACATCGATACCTCGTGACCATGCAATAGGCATCTTTTCAGTATTTAGGAAGACCTATCCCTATAACAAGACTCCTATACTATTCCATTATTATGGCCATTGGCTAACTGCATATCTTCACATAAATTCAAATATTGCTCACCTTCCCTAAATCTTGTTGACTAGCTGTTTCCTTTGTCAATAGAGGCCTCTCAAATCTCACCCAACTTGTGCTTTTGTTATTCATAATTTTATTGCTAGCAAATATTATTAAACTTGTATCAATTATTAGCTCGGTAAAGGTACTAAATCAATAAAATAACTGAGTCATTTATATTAAAAATATAATATAATTTATTTATTTTGTTCTAAATATAAAACTTATCATTATATAAGTATGATTAAACAATCAAACACATAAAATTTCATGGCAACAAAATGTCCCAAACTAGTTGAAAGTATTATCATACAACATAAAGTTTTAATCACAACAAAAATACATAAATATATTTTAAACTCAATTAAGCAAGAGCAATTTTACTCCAACAAAAGTTAATGCATAACAATAATAATTATAATGCATAAGTTTTATATATTGTTTAAATGATTACATTACTCATTATTCATATTTAATCATCATTAACTATTTAAAAAATATAAATTAATATACTCACTATACATAAATCTTTATACTAATGATGAATATATATATTATACTCTTCAAACTTTCTTATAAATTTTTATTCTAAACATGCTTTTCATAAAAGAGGTTGGATGGCCAAATGTGGAATGTCTCCCAGCTTTATTCTTATTTTGGTCTCACACATTTTTCTATAATTTATTATATATCTCTATAAATTAAAAATAACATTTAATTTTTCTTTCACATTGATAAATAATATTCTTATCTCAATCTTACAATTTACTCACTTTCATATTTTATTATAATAAATGGTCACTCTCCTCCATCTTATTTTTGGAAGTCAAATTTTCTTATAAAAGTATAGTAATTCAGTGTCAAGATTTATACACAATCATTTATTTTATCTTTTTAACGATACTATAAATGTTGATTAATAATAAATCTTTTGGATCTCAATATCACATTATATACCTCATCCTTCATTATCTAAAAGCACAAATTCTTATTAGTTTTTATTTGTCAAAATTTCAGGAGACTAAGTCAAAAAGTTACAAATTTGTCTTCATCTATACTAATATATAAAGGGAAAACACAAAATAACTATCATGATAGTGTAATTTGTGTTTTCCTATTTTGCCCTTAATAATCTATATTTTCTACCAAAAAAACCATATAACATATTTTCTCATTTTATGTTGGATTTATTAAGCTAAAAACAAATTTTTCAAAAAAATGCATTTATTTGAAGTCAGATGTACTTATACCTATTTCATTTTAAAAATTGAAAAAGAAATAGCATCAATATGATTTGAAATAATTAAAATTGAAAATGTGAATTTTAGATAAAAAGAAAAATATAAGTTCCTTAGCAAAAAACTAACGAAACGGTGTCGTGAAGCATGGGCAAGTTCCTCCTGTAATTTCGCTTGACAGGGCAAGTTCTTCGTTTCTTCCATCTTTTATTCACTATTTTAACAAACCCTCGCTATTTTTCATATTTCTTTGCAAATTTCATCGATCGCTGCCGTGGTATTAAACCCTAATTTCGTAATTAGTTTTGTCTCCTATTTTTTTTTTCTGCTGCAGAATTATTGCTATGGCTAAGAACTCATTCAAGATGGAACAACCACTCGGTGAGCTTCTCTCTATTCTTTATTTTTCTTCTTTTCCTTGTATTTATTTTCTCCAATTTTTTATTTTTTGGGTTGAGTTTGATAGTGTTTTTTCATTCGGGAATTAATTTCTATACTTAGGATTTTCATCTACGAACCTAAAGCATTTGAATCTTCATATACGGTCTTTGTAATTTTTATCTGGGTTGTGAAATTTTGTATCTCATTGAGAAGAAAAAAAAGAACATTTTTTAATAGAATTCTGTACTCAATCAAGTGCAGTTGTTTTGTGTTAATTTTATGTTTTTCTCTTGTTATTTAGTTGAGTATAAACAATGACACATGTTATACAAATTAAATCTTCTTCATTTGCTTGTTTTATTTCATATGATGCGCTGTGTGTCACCTTAATTCCTTTGAATTGGTTTTGTTTTTTCAACTTTTTAAGTGAGATACCCTCTTTTGTTCCCCCTTCTTGAGTGGTCTGAATTTTCTGTTGCCATGATAAAATAAAACTCTTGGTATTTACTTTATACATGATTGCACATAAATTTGTTTTTGTTTTTAATCCACTAGGTCTAAGTCTAACATATGTTTTCTATTCATGCAAATATTACATTGCCAGAAAGGAGGCAGGCTGAAGCAGCTCGCATAAGAGAGAAGTATCCAGATAGAATTCCAGTAAGACCTGCTTCCTCTTCCTCTGCGTGCGCGTATCATTACAATCTCATTTTTCGCATATTAATTTGATTGATATTTTGTTGTAGGTAATTGTTGAAAGGGCAGAGAAGACTGATGTTCCTGAAATTGATAAGAAAAAGTTAGTTTCTTTTACTTTTGAAGTATTATTACTTGTTTCTTGATTAAACGGTTAAATTTTTTAGAAAAAGATATATGTGTATGAGTTTTATATACTATCACAACATCATTCATCCTTTATGTTAAAAGAAGAGTGAACGATGTACTGACTGTGGATAAATCTATATAAATCTATAATAAATCTGTACAGTGACAGTGTATAGATATTACACTCTAAATTTTTTAATATGCTTTTTTTATATTGAAATTTAAAAAATAGACACTTAACTGTACCTTAGTTTTACTTGGAGTCGAGACATTGTGGCTATATTTTCTTTGTGGTTTGTCCGGATTCTAGAACCAGTCAGAATTTGAGTATTTCCCTTCTGTGCATGTGGCCTCAAATTAAAATTATCCCGAACTAACAAACCTTATGAGTTAGTTTTTGACATGGTCTGGATTCCAGATGCACCATGTTTTGTTCTATACACTTAATAATCGTATGGTAGCATAAGATGGGAAAACAAAGAATGTCAAAAACATTATTATGATCTGCATCAAAGAAAATAAGGATAGACGATTCACTGCTATAGTGCTTTCACCTTCTTATGTCCCCTTTATTTTTGGTATCATTGTTCCTTTTCTGGTTGAATGTAGGTATCTGGTTCCTGCTGATCTTACTGTTGGCCAGTTTGTGTATGTGGTGCGGAAGAGAATCAAACTGAGTCCTGAAAAGGCCATCTTCATTTTCGTAAAGAATATTTTACCGCCAACTGGTAATTTTGCAAGCGGAGTAATATATATGGTAAATTTTGTTATTTTATGGTTAATCTTGTGATCTGAGCTGTAATTTTCTGTTGATGCAGCGGCTATGATGTCGGCAATTTATGAGGAAAATAAGGATGAAGATGGATTCCTGTACATGACCTACAGTGGAGAGAACACATTTGGGATGATGATCTGAAATAGTTAATGAGAAGCCTTAAGAAGCAACCATGTGAATAGAACTTCCTGAAGTCAATGTGCAGACATTGGCTTAATTGTAAATTCTCTGGTTTGAAATTTGAACTGTTTCTGTTCCAATCATTCTATAAAGCGTGAGGGTCCTTTTGCTATCCAAAAAATTTTCCCTTCATTTTTATTTTCAAAAAAATAATTATAATTAGTTTAAAAAAAACGTGTTTGTTTTACAAAGTTGAAAAGTGTTTTAACAAATTCAAAACGTTGAAGATATGTTTGGCACTATACTTTGAATATCTTGTCAAACATGTTTGGTTTATACTGTTTTTAAATAAATAAATAAAACTATTTTTATCTATATTGTAGACATGTTTGGTTTATACATTTCTTATCTGGTTTAATGGGGTGAGGTTCCTTCTCTATATAGGTATATAGTGTGGGTCCTTGCTCTCATCATCTTGAAAACAGAGGTTGAGAATGAGGGATTGGTCCTGATTTACATGAGATTCCACATGCCCTATGTCACTTTGGTCAAAGTTTAAGCTAGTGTTGATTTAGGCTACTGAATTTTCATCAATTAGGCCTTTGGATGCAGCACTCCACTGCATCTCACTAAAGCTATGTTCCAATATTTGTTTGTCCTTTAACCCCACAATTTGAATGGAATCATGAGGCAAATAGCAAAGAACTTTATCCTAATTAGGAAACCGAAGGATTCAATTATATGGCTATGTAAAATGCACGATTTTCAATCCTAGTAGAAAATGAATCTAAAGTTTGGTCCTTGTTTATGGAGAGTTTTAATCGTTGGAGATATATTGTAACTCCTTCAACTTTGACTCATTAAAAATCCCATCAAGAAATAAGAAAACTCAAATATGAAAGAGTGCAACTTTTTTGCTTTGACCCTTTGATGCTATTGTCCTATACTCCTACGTTATGGTTCTTTAATTGTAGTAGCAAGGTGCAACTTCATATTGAGTGATTGGCATCTAGTTTAGGATTATTGATCTAACAACTGGTGGGGGTGATTGTCACAATAAATAATCAATAATTTCGCCACAAATGATGTAAACCTATAATATTTGTTCAATTACCAGAAAAATGAAGAGTTATCAACATCCCAATATCCTCAATTGTTCTACTCCAAATCAGAAATCAAAGCATAAAAACTATGAAATAAACAGACCAATTATGCAATTGTTTATGGATACTATGAAATAAAAATGTCCAAGAAAGTAATAATCATGAACTATGGTATTTAAAATTTTCACTTTGAGGAAGAAGCTCTTTTCTGATATTGATTCTTGACTCATTTGAGACCAGCAGAGGTACCACTCTTAACTTTCTGGGCACTCACAACAGCAGCAGATTTAGCTTTATCAGCACCAACCAAAGCAGCAGATTTGGCTTTGTCCATTCCAACTGATGCTGCAGCCTTTGCACTTGACATTTTGTTACCACTCTCACTCTTCAACTTCTCACTTTCCTCATATCCATAACCATATCTCTCATCATTTCCCCATTCATCAAACCAACATGGTGTCTTCTTGCTTCCCATCAATTTCACTACTTTGATTTTAACAACTAATCAGATATCAAAATTCAACAAACACTATATAATATATAACAGTTAACTATAATTGATTTAAATCCGTGCCAAATTAAAATTTCAATTGTGTGACAAGTAACACGCAATCAGAAAACAAAAAAGTCCACACCTTTTGGCGTAGATTGTGACAGTTAATCAATATCTCCATTCAAATAAGAGAATCATAATTTTAAAAAAAAATCGTCTTTTTAAATCCAATGAGATTTGAGAAAATTGATTGGAATTCTTTTTATTTTCAATATCCCATAATCAATTGTTTCATTAACAAAATTAAATTTATTTACCTCAACTGGTTAATTAAATTAATAGATAGAATTCTAGGAGATGCAGTTAAATGAAATGAATTAAACAGAATTGAGGATGAATAATATATGTAGCATGCATTTTTATAAGAGGTGAATTTTTTTTGCTATAGTATGGAGATAGAAGAAAAGAGTACTTTAGATGAAGAGAAAATGCTGGTTGGATTGTATAGAGTGAAGAAAACGCTATACTTTATAAGGGTTTATCACGTTTCCTGCATTTTTATTCTATCTTCCCCATTAAGCCCACTTTCTTATCATTTTACATTTACTTTTTTCATTTTTACTTTTATATTCTTTTTTCCTTTCAAATAAAATATACTCTTTTTTCCCATTATTTTTTATGTAAACGTTTTTCTTATTATATTTACTAACATTTTTATAGAATTATGTGCCTAGCCAGATTGGTTGGTTTTTTTGGTTTAATGTTGAGTTATATGAGTATAATATTGATTTTCAGCATAAAATTAGGAAGCAATCATTATCATTAGTTAATTTTCTGATTTATACACATTTCTTATTGCCGTTTTAAAATTGAAGATTATTTTAAAATTATAAGGATATCATATTTTAAAAGCTTATTTTATTATAAAACCTATAAATAGGTGAACAAAACTTATTTTAAATAGGTTTATCTAACATCAACAAGTTAATCACATATTGTAAATATTTTTATATTAAATTTAACATTTCTGTTATATTAAAATTGTATAATATAATTAAATAGATGAATTTATTAAAAATAATAGATTTTGAATATATGACCTAAATCATGACATGTGAAAGAAGCTTTCATGTAGAAAATGTGTTTCGTGTGAACGATTATATAGATTACATAAATTAAATTTACACACAAGCTGGAATAGCTCAGTTGGTTAGAGCGTGTGGCTGTTAACCACAAGGTCGGAGGTTCAAGCCCTCCTTCTAGCGATTTTTTAACGCGTTATTTGTATCCATGTAATTTATGGGCTTTATTTTATATATCACCATTGAAACCGAACAAAAAGAACTATGGTTTTTATTGAAGAAAGGAACCTGTTCTGTACTTATAATGCTTTATTGAAGCATGACCAAGTCAAATGATATCTGTAGAGGCAGAGAATTCATACTTGATAACATAGAAATTCCAGAAAAGTGCAGGGAGAGAAAGATATTAGTACTTTCATAAACAAAACTAGTATGTGTAAGGTGAATTCTAGGATCACAGATACAATCCTGATCATATGAACTAGTCACATAGACATGCCCCTCACATAACATCCCTGGAGGAAGAAACTAACCTCAATCATTTACAATGATCTCTGTCTCCTCTAAAGATTCATCATTGATTCACTGGCTATGACAACGGTCCAACAGTGTATACTGATGAAGATCATGAAATATTTTTTGAAGCCTACTATCAACCAGAATTCACAAGTAATTACAATATCTCTTTGATAAAATCAAGGTTTAAGGTGTCACGAACAATAAGGAACAAGCCTAGAAGTACAACAAGCATAACTCCTGATGACATGATCCTTTGCTCCATTTCAAGAGGCAGCTTTCTCCCACCCCTGGCAGCCTCAATGAGGATCAGTGCCAATGTACCACCGTCCAATGCAGGTAAAGGAAGAAGGTTTATAACCGCAAGGTTAATATTGAGTATGGCCTCAAATTGGTAGAGAGCATCAATGTTTGACTGTGCAACTTCGGCACCAACAGCAATAATCGCTACAGGACCCGAAACCTTACTAGCTGTCTGGGAGAAGTTAACAAATGTCTGCTTTAAGCCATCTAAAACATTTGATGAAAGACCCCAAAATTCTTTTCCTGTGAAGTTTATAGCTTCCATCAGATTCTTTGGCCTAACCTTATCTATCTTAACATTTGGTGATAGCTGAACTCCAATCTTACCAGTCCTATCATAATTCTCATCCGGAGTGACCCCGATTTCAAAATTCTGCTCCTCCCTCTTAACCTTAAGCAAAATATATCTCTTAGGGTTTTTCTTGATGACATCAACAACTTCAGAGACAGCACTAGGACCTGGTTTAGGAAACTCACTTCCATTGACCTCAAGGATCACATCACCAGGAAGCAAACCATCTCTAGAAGCAGCTGAGAAGGGTTTAACTTCTGGAACAATCACACCAGGAAAAACCTCTTGCACAGGTAAACCAACAACAATGACTTGAACAAAGACAATTACAATTGCAAAAATGATATTAGCAATAACACCAGCAGAAACCACAATGACTCTATCCAATATTGGTCTGTTCTTAAGCAAATTTTTATCATCAATAGGAATATCACTCTCTGGATCATTATCAGGAAACCCGACAAAGCCACCAAGAGGAAAAGCTCTAATAGAATATTCTACATTGTTTGCATTGAACTTAACTAAAATTGGACCAAACCCAACTGCAAGGAAGTGACCACTCTCATGAACAACGATGATTGCTGTTAAAACTGCAACAGCTTCAAGCACGGACTGAGGACCCTCAAAGCTCCCATAATCAAATCCAGCAATAGCCCATGTCCTAAAATCAAATCTTTTTGCATGTTTGCATCTGCTATAGTTTTTACCATGTAAGAACTGTTTCTTGGTGGTGAAGTTCAAGTGTGGGGAAGCAAATGAAGGATAAAAAAGAGGTTTTGAGAAGTGGGTTTTGAGCTTCAAAGAAGATGCTGAAATGGGTGACTTTGGATTTGCCAATTTGAAAATGGAACTGAATTGTTAAAGTGGAAAGGGAGAGAGATATGTGACCATGTCTTTCGGATAATTTGAAGTGGTAATAAAGCTTGGTGCTGATTTTAGAAGGGTGGACAACATAGAATGTGGTGTTAGGATAATTCATGATGTTTTTTGTTTTCCCTTTTTATTTTGAGAAAAATGGAATACATACGCCGACCGCTAAATACATTTAATCATACTCTTAAATATATTAAATATAAGTAATAGATCCGGAATGTAAGCTAAATATGTATGAGAAAATCTGACATATGTTATAAGATATGTAATAAATCTCTAACCAAACATTTTATGCTTTTCAACCGTTCAGACCAATGGGCCATATGTATCCTGTTCAGACCCATAAAACAAAATTGTTTAAAAATGGGCCCATTTTGAGTAATCTTAGTCTAGGAAATATGAGTTTATAATGTATGGATGAAAAAGAATCCAGTTTAACTTTACCTTGTTTTCAAAAGGTAGTTGAGGCCTGATGGGTAGAGTTGTTGGACATAAATTATGTAATATTTTATCTTTTTCATATGTGTGGTTTCATGTGATTCCTCTGGAAATTATCTTTCAAGGATGATTTTGTTTCATTTAATTATCACTTTCACTTTATTTCTTTATGTTGGCTCATTGGAATATTCTTATTCAGTGGCGTGGCGTCTATAGTATTGTCCTTTGCAATTTTGTTGACATCACTATAACTTTTTTTAAAAACTTAATATGATAATCTGAGAACGTGACGTAGTTCTTACATAATTTAAGCCTCACATGTGATATTCAAATAAAACCAATGTTACAAAAAAGGAGTGACGATTAACATTAGAGGAGAGATACAGTTTTGCAATATTATTTAGGAAAAAACCATAAAATTATGATGAATCTATGATGCTACTCTCGCGTCATTAATTGGACCAAGATATAATGATGTGTTAAATGTTGATACATTGTGAGACATACATAGTTGGAGATTCATCAGAATTTACAAGGCCTGCATGCCCTGGCGCTAGCTATGTATATGAGGACACATTTGATGGAATAGAAATTAATGTAAACACATCATATAAAGCAAAGGGTATAAGGCCCCACTTGAGTTTACACCTTCAAGATTTTAACTAGTTTTCTGAATAGCTCAGCCATGAAAGATTCCTTTCATTTATTTCTTTTAGTGTCCCCTCTCTGTGACCAGCACCTCCTATCATCATTCTCATGCTTATATTTCGTGCGTTTCTCTCAGTAATTGTACACTCTCGCCCCTTCATGACTGCAGAGAATTTATAGTTCCATGTTCATATATTTATGACTACTTGGTAAAACTGCATAGATTTGTGGGATGATTAAGCATTTAAGATTATATACTAGTTGATTACGGAATTAGAGTGAATATGGTTGTAAGATGACCTCAACTAATCTCAAAAGCTTTATTATATATAAGATATAATATATAATAACAGGCCTTTGTTTCATATCTTTAATTTATATAAAGAATGCTATGTATAAACTATTTAAATGATATAACTTAATTAAGGATGGATCTTTTACTCGCTTTTGGTATGACTACTGTACCGGTAATGATATTCTCGCATCTAGTTTCGGTAGACTTTTTAACATCCATCTTCATCCTGATGGCCTCATTTGTGATCTCGGTCATTGGGTGGATGGTAAATGGGAGTGGAACTTGACTTAGAGACGTCATTTGCTTGAGAAACTGAGTTGCTTGGTAAATTGTTGAATGAGATAAACCGATCTCCACTGCAGGTTAACAACCCAGATTCTTGGGAGTGGCGTCATGACAAATCGAAGCAGTATTCTGTTAAATCGGCGTACAACCTTCTCACCCATCATGATTAGCAACAACCTCTTTTGCTTGGCGTCTCTTTCTTGATAAAATCCCCTCCAAGGTCGCCTTATCTAGAAGGGGGTTAGCTTCCCAACCGGGGACAATATTTTTTGTCCTTTCTGCAATGACTACCTGAATCTTCTGACCACATCTTCTCCTCCTGCTTTTTCACTTACACTGTTTGGTAACGTTTCTACAACTGGTTGCAAATTAGCGTTGTCTTACATAAATCCCTGATTCTTAATTTCATTCACTACATGGAAATGGTTAAGGACAAGAAATGTTGTCACTTTGGAGTGTGTTCTGGCTTGCTACTATTTGGGCGATTTGATTATTCAGAAATGACCTCATCTTAAATGCTTCTAAGCCCTCTACTAATTTTATTTTTTATTCTACTAGGATGAAAGCTTGGCTTTGGATGAAGAGTCGGGAGGGGAAGGAACACATTTCTTACATAGATTGGATCTCTGATCCTTTAGCTTGTCTAAAAATTATCTTGTAACTCTATTTTGCTTATCTTCCTGAAATTATCTCCTATTATTTGCTGACCAAAAAAAGGGGACCTCCTTTTTCTCTCAAAACTCAAGCTTTCCAAGCTATATGCTTTTTATAGGCTTCCTTCTATTTTATAATAACAGATAATTCAGTAGAATAATGAATGATGGTTTTAGTGCAAACTCTTATGGCCGACCTGATACGGCAAATTTACCTACTTCTTGTGACGTTAATATGCACTGCTGTGTATATACATTTTTCATCATATATTATTTGTTAAGATAGCTATACCCATATTATGCTAATAATATAGCAATAACTCTCTCAAAGAGGAAGCATAAGTTTGAATAACCGTGTCTTTAGATGTTGTGGTTCCATGTTTATAAAGAGAGGGAATCATTGACTAGATTTCTGCTTAGTTAATTCACTCACCTCACGCTCTAATTCCTGTTTCTCCAAGAAAGTTCATAGTATAGGTCTTTGACTAGACTTATGACCTTATATAGATATTTCACCTCTACTTCAATGAGATCAGTATTGGTATAACTGATAATAGTACCCACTATACTTATATATATACATCACACATGCATGACTGCATGTCATTTGATTTGAATATGACCTTACATAGATATATATTCCATCATCTATATACATAGAGATAAAAAAAACTTATTTTGTTTTCGATCTGTACAAATACCTAAATGAATATCATTGATCATGGGGATATACTCAAATATAGGAATAGAAGCAAGGTAATTCTACGCATCAGAAACAAAAAACGCCCACGCACACATACATATATATATAAAGAAAATTACGAACAAAGAAAATAAAAAGAGAGAACATGAACAAGGAACAAGTAATTATATATACATACCGGGTATTTGAGATTTGAAGGGGGTGGGGATGGAAATTAAGAAGTGCAAAATGAGATATTGACGCGGCTCAATTAAACTACATGGCTGGTTTTCATGTTAGCCATGTCTTCAAATTGAGACGCGCCTATACCTTGGTTTGTGTCTTCATATAACACTTTCCTATCACCACCTCTCACCCTTATAGAGGTTAATATATTATATATGCTAGCTCCTTTCCATATTGATCAATATTAATGCATGTTTCCTTTCATCTAGAATCAGCTCGGTTAATTTCCATGACATATACGAGTTCTACTTTATATATTTGGCAGAGAAAACATGAATTTCTGAGTGTGTGTCAAGAGAAGAAAAGTGGATATAAGTGATTAAAACTGACTACTGGTTTGTGCTATGTACGATACACTGTTTGACACTTTGACTAAAACCCATTTTCCATCTTCCACGAAACCTCCACATAGGGACCCCTATATATTACTCAATGTGCATTTGATATTTTCTTTCTTCTACTACTTTTTTAATATGATTTTTTAAGTCTTGAGTTTGGTGAATCTTAAAAAATTATTTGTATTAAGATTTTCCCACTAAACATACACATACTGAATTATTAATTTTCTGGCTACCACATAAATTATTAATGTTACGTTACTCCATAATTTTAAACATAAAAAAATCGGCAACTGTTTCTCTAGAAATAAGAGCTTTGTTGTTTTCACTATTATTTTCTACGCCTAATCTCTGAACTTACCTACTTAGACGAAAATAGAAGGAATGGGTAGATTTGAAAACGTGTGTCATGTTTTTTCAAGTTAGATATAGATGATGATTTGCCAAGACATCAAAAAGTGCAAGTTAACCAACTATTTTTTCTGATAAGAAAGTCTAGTAGAAATGTTTAGTGGGAATTTTTTATTGGAAAATAAACTCTTAGTTGACAAGAAAGTAGTTGTAGGTTATAGTATATTATACGAAACAGGTAATTGCATGACTTTTGCCGGTTTTTGTTGTTGTTAATTTCCAACAAGTGACAATTTTTTTACCTCCCCTAACTAGTTTTCTTAAAAAAACTAATACTAGAATAAAATTTCCATAATTACATATATATACCTTTTTTTCTTTTTTTTATATATACCTAACTATTCCAATTTTTATACGGAAAATACTAATAAAATACAATGATAATAATATAGTAATAAATTATATATTTTTTATTATTGTCTAATGAGTTTATGAAGACATACACAAACATGCCATTTTACATATGTCAACACTAAAATTGATAAGCTAATTTTTTTACAACTTTTTAATTTATTAATCATTTAACTTATCAATTTTTAATTTTAGCTAGATAGTTTTCCAACTGGACAATCATATAAAAAAGTTTTCCAAGACGAATGGAAGTATTAGTGATATTTCTTTAGTAAAAAGTTTAAATAAGTTTTAACCAGAAAAGCTTGTTTGCTTTATCATTATATTTACACATATATGGCCTGAAAGAAACAGCATTTGTCTCATGAGATAGAAACTTTACATGTATTTATATTGAAATAAATGCCTGATAATCAAATGGCCCTATATTTACAAAATAATTCATAAGCATTTATTATAATATTTTAACTTGTGTTGGAGAAGTAGAATCATTCACATTATGATTATTTGTATTATTTCAATTTCAAGAAATATGTCCAAGTGAATCTAGATTTGTCATCAACAACAGTCAAAAAATATCTATGACCAGCAGTACTAGGTGTAAACAAAGGACCCCAAATGTCCATATGCACCAAATCAAAAATATGTAAAGACTTTGTGATACTTTCACTATAAGGCATTCTTTTCTGTTTAGCCATATGACATATATGACAAGGATTCAAAGTCTTATTACATTGAATGAAAGGAAATTGCTTCCTCAATACAAGAAGTTTTTCATGTGATAGATGTCCTAATCTACTATGCCAAATATTACAGTCATAACTAGTAAAAGAATTAACACTGCTATGATCAAAAGTAGAACAAACAGGTTTATTAGGAGATCTATGAAGTGATAAAGGAGAGACATTCATAGCATAGAGGCCATTCTTGAGCTCAGCTGCACCAATCGTCTTCAATGATAGGAGCTCTTGGACATGGCAAACATTATTTTCAAAAATCAACTTACAAGGAATTGTGTTTGTTAATTTTGAGACAGAAACAAGATTGTAATGAAAAGATGGTATATACAAGACATCAGTTAGAAAGAGTTTATCGGAGAACATAATAGTTCCTGATATGGAAGCAGACATTTGACTACCATTAGGCAAAGTGACTAGAATTGGCTTGATCTGTTTAAAAGTATGAAAATCAATCAAACTATAACAAACATGGTCAGTGGCTCCTGTGTCTAAGATCCAAAAACTAGACTTGACAAAACAGGACAATATACAAGTGTTACCTTTGCATTGTGAACCTGACATAGGTTGACTAGCAGAGGCAGTACTCAACTGATTAGTTGTGTGACCATGCTGAAAGTTAGATTGTTGGAAGATAGACAATAATGCTCTATGTTGCTTAGGTGTAATCTGCAGCATCGAGACATTATTCTCTGCACCAAGTTCTTCTATATTCTCATTCACAAAGGCATTGTCATCTTCTGATTTTGCAAAAGTTGTAAAATTGTTCACATTCCTTTGATTACCAGGGGAAAACCATGCTTCTTATAGCAATGATCAACAGTATTACCAGTTTTATGACAAAATGTGCAAATCTTAGTACCTCTTCCTCCAGTGTATTTGCCTAAAATATTGTTACCTCTTCCTTGCACATAAGAGTTTCTGCTAAATTGTCCTTGATTTCCTCTGCCTCTAATTCTCCCTCTATTAGAAACATATGAGTTGGTACTCAACTGAGAGTTATATGCATTATTTGTCTGATCAGCAGTGCTAACCAACACTCTTGGTTCAGTCATATGCATATTTAGATGCCGCTCTTGTTGAGTTAATAGAGAAAAAGCCTTATTTATTGATGGTAAAGGATCCATCAACATTATTTGTGACCTAACTGCTTCATATTGATCATTTAATCCTTTTAGAAAACATATGACATAATCATTTTCTC
The DNA here is from genome assembly GCA_009771035.1 of Lupinus albus. NCBI lineage: Eukaryota > Viridiplantae > Streptophyta > Magnoliopsida > Fabales > Fabaceae > Lupinus > Lupinus albus. The sequence goes on from CM020017.1 coordinate 15,781,308, forward strand.
TATATGTCTTAATGATAGTAGCTAAACCACACTCATTCTTATTAGTACAAGCATAAGATGGAATTGGCCTAAAATTGTCCAATTCTTGCCACAATCCCTTTATATGAGTGTAATAAGATCCAACAGACAAGTTACCTTGTTTATAGCTGTGAATTTCACCAAGTAGTTCTGAAATTCTAAAGATGTCCCCTTGGTAGTACCTTTCTCTCAAATCCTGCCATATTTCCATTGTTGTTTCCATCCACATCACACTTTGTGCAATTGATGCATCCATCGATTGAATAAGCCAAGAGACAACTAAAGTGTTGCATTTGTCCCAAAGAGTGAACATTGGATCATCAACCAATGGTTTGGGAAGAGAACCGTCAATGAAGAACAACTTATTCTTCGACTTCAGTGACATTGCCATAGCTCTCGACCACGAGTGATAATTATCACCGTTCAAGATATTTGAAACCAAAATCGCTCCAGGATTCTCGCTTGGAGGCATGTAGTAAGGAGAAGATGGATCCTGAGTAGGATTCACAACATTCATCATTCGATTATCCATTAATTGATTCTAGGTCAAAAACAGTGTAGAGAAACAGAAGAGAAAAGAAAGAAATTGAGGTAGAAGATGAAGGCGGAGACAAGAAGAGAAAGCAGCGGTTCGTAGCAGAGCCTCTTCAATGAAGAAGCTCTGATACCATGTGAAGAAACCTTGATGCCATTAATGGAAGTGAAGAAGATGATGTCAAAGGGAGAAAAGTAACTGCCTCCTATATGAAGTGAGAAAGAATAGAGGAAGAGAAAATGAAATTGAGTTGAGAGAGAAGACTTGAATGAATCTGAATCAGAAAATGGAATTATTCATTCTGATTTCTTAAGATACAAAACAAAGCTATTTATACTAACTTACAAATTATTTCTATATTCAGAAAATAATTGAAATAATACAAATAATCATAATGTGAATGATTCTACTTCTCCAACAACTTGAAAAGAAGCTATTCCAAATTACAATTTGAATACGACTTAGGACAAAATATTAGGTTAGTGTAATAAGAACAATTTTTTGTATCCTCCTCCATATATACTCAACGGGTTCTTGTTTATAAGTCTTGCTTTGGAGGGTTTTCTTGTACCCGTGTACAACTTACATTATACTTCATACGTAAAATGTTAAATAGTTTATATGAAATATATTTGTAATGTTTCCCTTTATATTTATTATTCCTTTGATATTTTAAAAACTATTCACTTTCGGTATAATAATGATGAAACAAATATAATGGTGATTAAGTGTGGGGAAAATTAATGAAATGATAAATTTGGAATGTCAGTAATTTTGATAATTTTAAAAGTAATAGTTATTCTTATCAAACCATGTGAAATGTTTAAAAGTGGGTTATAAATAAGGATAAAAAGAATATAATTTATCTCACTTATTTAAAAATAAAAATGTACCATGCAGATATTAATTAAAGTTTTATGGAGTTCACCAACCACTCTGGACCACTGACAATAGGACAATGCTTTTAACAGTTGGAGAATATAAATTGAGGTCTCTGAAATTATAATTCTTACACCGCATATACCGTTTGTTGTTGTATCTAGAATAGACCCAATTCTTCCAAACCCTAAAACTTGGCTATAGGGTATCTTATTTACTCAACTCTTACTAAATTTGGGACCCTCATAAAAATAAACATCACATTATACCAACTTGGGATTATTATATAATTGTTCATCAAGTTATGTTTTTATAATTTGGTTGTGTAATATTTTTTGTTTAATTTTGGTTCCATAAATATCTTTTTCACAACTCTCTCATTTTTTAACTACATTTATATCTTTGGTATCACTAAGCACAAAAAGAATTATCTCTATTATTTAATGGTAAAACAACTTATTAGAAATATTTAAAAATACTTTTTTGGTATTAACAAATGTATTTCTACATGTTAAGTCCATATCCGACCCTAAATATTAATCGGATCTAATTTTTGAACTCAACTCGACCATAAACCCAATAAGACCGACCTTATTTAGACTCGATTATGATCAAGTCATACTGAATGAGTGGTTAGAGTCGGGTTCAACTCACCCTTTACTTAGTGGAGGAAGGTGACAAGGAGGACGAGAAACTATTAAATGTGTATTCGTGTACGAAGAAGGCGTGTGACATGGAGCATGAGAAACTACTATCATATGGAAATTTAAATACTAGTTGTATTTTAAAGAAACCGGTGTAAAATTAAATACTATCACCAAAAAATTCAATCTTTTATGGTAACAAATCAATGGAAGTTATCCTTTACAAAATATAAATGCAGAGACGGCCAAAATCTCTATATGAGTGAATCTTTGAAAGAGAAAAAAATTTATGTACCCAAAGTACAAAAGTTTACATATTGTCAATTCATTATTTACATTACACCACCATATAACTAATTTATTGGATGATATATTAATTGTATAAATGTCTTTACATCAACAATGCATATATATTATACCAAAGTATTTTAAAGTGAATTTGTTATAACTTGGTAAAATATTATAATCTTGACTTACTAATATATATATTTATAAGAAGCATATTTTTAGCTTTCAATTAATTTAAAAGAAATATACTGTATAAAAACTGTTCTCCTTTTACAATTAGAGAGAAGTCACAGATTTTGGGGGTGGCACCTACTCACCTAATTCCTAAAGTTATCTGTTTATGGTTGAGGATATGTGAAAGATACATGTGATATATACTGTACTACTGTATACACATGGAACAATTTCGGGAAAGGTAAGTAACAATCTCTTTCGTCATGGTTGACAAATTTTGTGATGGCGAAATTGTTATATAATTAATGGTTAATTCCATACCGTCCAAGCATATACTTTTCAACTTAGGATTCTATTAATTGGTTCTTATTTTACATAAAAGTTTAGATGGATGGATCATGTAGGGTTCAATTTTTGGGCTGCTATAGGCTTGTTGATATGGGCTAATTGTAGTTCTGTTCTGTTTTGATCCACCATTTGATAACAATGGGCCTTCAAAAGTTCCAAAGGATCTTAATGACACTTTCTAGATCCAAACATTTGTTAGTAATTTATAACTACTTTATAAGCATACATAGGTCACGCGACCTGACTTAAGGATAGTGACTAGTGAGTACATTACCCAAGTCAATTTTTATTTATTTATTTCAATTTATAATAATGGGGGTAATGATCTCTAATCTCTAGTTTTAAGCATATATAAAATTATAAATCCATACTTTATTTCATGAATACCAATGGCCTTATACTTAAAACCACCCTTTCTCTTCCCAAAAATTATGAAATTAATCACTCAAAGATTTTTCATTTTTCGGGACAAAGTTGTTCAATATGAAATATAAGTCTCTCATAAAGAAATTTGTAATATTGCAAAACAAATAAGAGGAAAAAGAATGTATACAATAACAATATATGAATTTTATAGTTTGTCACTCCATCATTAATTATTTATGTTTAATTTATCATTAACTCTTCAAAAAAGTAATAAAAATGAATAATAGATAATATATTAACCGTATATATATTTTTATACTAATAGTTAGTATTGGCAATTAGTACCACCATGTCTGCCCTTTCGTGCCCACACAATACTCACCTAAATTAAGGTGGACATGTCCATTCCCATTTTTAAATAGGGCCCTGCTCACCTTAAACATGAGCAGGACATGCTTGTGGATTACCCTAATTAAAATTACAAAATACATATACAAATATACAAATGTATATACACTAGACATACAAAATAAATAATATATAATTTGCATACAAATATATAAATAATTTATCATAATAAACAATCATGACATGTTCATTCCTTTTTTTAATAGGATATGAAATATCATTCCCTGCACACCCTAAACATGGGTATGACGGGCTTACGGACCGCCCTAATTAAAATTACAAAATACATATACAAATATATAAATATATATACACTAGAGATACAAAATAAATAATATATAACTTATATACAAATATACAAATATATTTATCATAATAATAATTGGAACAATATATTATATGCTTAGTAAGGTAAAGGTAAATGACAATGCATTATATGGTTAGTAAGGTTGCCTGCCCCCATGGTTCAAGTATCATGATTGATGTTCATATAGGCCCATCAAAATGCATTAGCCAGGTTCTTAGAAGGTCCTGTGCTACCAGAACCTTGAATAACCAAAGCCGAAGTTGCCACAGCAAGCAAACACCCATTGAAAAAAGTAGGTTATTATTACTTTTGCCTCTGTTTGTGAGTTGAATTTTGGAAATGAAAGAATGAAAATAAAAAACTTGGGAGCCATAAAATATATTTGATTTTAAAGCCTTACATTTTCCCTCCAAGACTCAAATCGCAAACGAACCTTTAAAAGAACGATGAGGATGACTAAGTTAAGAGTAAAATTCTACCCCCTTCAATTATAGTTCCTATGTGCAAGTCATCCTTCAAGAAAGGACCCTTCAGCATTTGGTTGTAGTGAGATGGCATGACTAGTAAAAGAAGAGCTTTGGAATCAAGAGCTCGAATCACCATTGATGTGAGAGTTGAATGAGGCTTTAGATTTTCAATGTAGAAGGTAACGGTGGTTGAAGGGTTGAAGCTAGCACCATCTAAGGCCATTCCAATCACTTAAAGTTTATGGATCTAAGTACCAAAAGAAAGAATGTAAATGTCACATTCTTTGAATTAGGGGAGAATAATGTTATATTTTTAAATTAGATAGGGTACATATCATGATGTAACGAGCGCTGAGTATAATTTTCTATTGATTTATATCACATGATGATTTTCTATTGATTTATATCACATGATAACATGATCTAATTATAAGAAAATTATACATCTTAAATATTGTAGAAAAATCTAATGGATTAAGACATGGTGATTATATTTATTGGATTCAAATACATTATATCTAATTTTATAATATGAATGTTAAGAATTAGTTTTTCATTACCTTAAATTTAAAGTTTGACCAAAATATATAAGGGAAAAGGATATAACGGAAAACATTTCTTAATATTTTTTCTTAAATCTATTTTTTTTCCTTGTTAGCATGATTTGAAAACTCTAAATCTCCTAAATTATTATTTTTAAATGTAACTAAATAACAAAATAACTATGGTTTTTGTTCTTCTTTATGAAACAACAAAATACTAAAATTGAAAAACAAGGTTTGGAAAATAGAAATAGAAAATGGAAACACTTGTCACCAAAGCAATGAATCATATACACTATAACCGACACTCTTCTTCTCTTCACTACTCATCTTTCGGAGGCATAATAGATTGAAGATTTTTAACATCACCATTATCATATTTCGAAGATGTTGCAGCTACTCTACTCTGCAATTTTCGGCGAAATGCTTTTAATTCTCACCCTTCTTTTCAAAACTCCGCTCAGGAAGCTAGTTATCATTTCCTTAGATCGGTTGAAGCGAGGTCGAGGCCCCATCGTTGTCACCACCGTCGGTGCCACATTGGTGGTGGTTCTTTCATCCAGCCTCTACAGCATCGTCAAGATCCAGCAACAAACCGTTGAGGCCGGTATACTTAACCCTACTGATCAAGTTCTTATGTCTAACCACATCCTCGAAGCTTCTCTTATGGGTATCTTTCATTTTCCTCATTCATCACCTTTCGTCCTTCAAAATTGTTACTTTTATTTTGAATAACTTTTCCCCTTCTTCTAGGGTTTCTGTTTATATCGATCAAGTCATTAAATTATTTGTTAATTGTAGGAAAGGGGATTTTTTTGGAAGGACTATTTATTAGGAATTAATGATAATCTTAGTTATTGTTTGATTTGTGGATCAAGTGATTTTCAGCGCTGTGCCAACTTTCATAGTTTCACTGCGTCTGCATTGATGTGATACATAATGAAAGTGAAACCTTTTATATGTATGAGTTTACAAGTGTTTTTATTATCTTCTTCATCGCTTGCCAGTTATGGTTTTCACTGATAATAGAAGCTTTATTTTCTATGCTTTTTGGTCTCTAATATGGTATAGCTTACATCACATGACAAATGCTTCAAGCGGGCTTTACCTTACCCACTTGGTATCTGGTTTAACCTATAACGTCAATTGATTCGGTATTGGGCATCTTGTTTGAAAGCTTTGTGAAATTGGGTTTTTGTTTTGGGTGGGAATGGTTGAGAATGTCTTATGAGTTGAGTTGAAAAATGGTCTAGGGCAATCAGCTCAAACACATAATTGATTGTTTTGAAATTTTAAGAGTAGTTGAGTTGAAAAATATTTGTCTCCCTGGTGATAGGCCTCTTCCAGTATAATCCTTTGTGGGCCTAAATGATCACACAATCGAATATATCAAATTCTTGCAGGAGATATTCTTTCAGTATACCGAAAATTGAATATTTTGTGCAACCTCTCTTTGTCTTGCTTCTTTCCCCTCGTATCTATAACTTCATAATTTTCATAATTTCTCCATCTTTATCATCCTAATCACAAAATGTCGCTAAGTTCCAATGGAAAACCAATAATTTGGTGACTAGGAATGAATCTCCAACAATCATTTGGTATATTCCGATGAAAATTTAACACTGTTATGATGGATTTGTAGAATTGATAAACATTAAAAAATAAAAAGATAGAGGACCAAATTGGCACTTTTTTGTTAGAGGGCCAAATTGAATTATAAAAGTAAGATAAAGGACCAAAAGAGTATTTCTAGCCTTTTCTTTATTCAATAATACTTTTAAAGTATATATTTGGTTGATGATTTGCTGACAACTATGATACTCTGGAGCTGTGATACAAGCACTTTTGCTTGCAATGATAAGAGTGAGTACCAAATGTTTTGGTGGAAGATATGGTGTTGGCTTCTCTTGCAAGATCACCTCATGGTATCCATGAGTTTGATTTGCATTTTTTTGTTTCCTTGCCTATAATACTTGATCGGTTATTTTTATTTGCACCCCCTACTTTTAAAATTATTTGCAGCATACTCGTTTCAGTCAGATCTAATATGCTAGTTACCTCACACTGACCTTGCTAATTGGTTTGAAGTTTGTTCTTATAGTTGTTGCTTTTACAGGTTAGTTTATGGTGAAATCCCGCTGGTTGCTTTAGAGGGTAGAATTCTGTAATATACTTATTTAATTCTGGTTTGTGTACTCTTTTTTACATTGCGTAGTTTTTTATCTCGCTATATTTGTATATTTTTCTTCCTTAAGGTTTTTCTATTTGCAAAATTCCCAGATATATGCAGGTGTATTTTTCTGTTTCTCTTTTCTCTCGCGGGGTGGTGTGTAATTTAGGCATTAGATATGTCAAGATTGTTGGTCTATGTTGGTGTTTTTCATTCTTATGCACAGTTGGATTCTTCTCATATAACTATGTGCAGGATTTGTGCTGTTCCTCGCTATGATGATAGATAGATTACACCATTACATACGAGAGCTTCGTTTACTGAGGAAGACAATGGAAGCTGTTAAGAAACAAAGCCGAAGTTTTGAGGACGGTAAAAATGGTAATTCAGAAGAGTATAAAGCATTGACTGAAGAAATTGATACATTGAAGGCCAAAGTGAAGGAACTGGAATCTGCATGCGAGGCGAAAAAGAGTAAGGCTATGGCCTTAGAAACTGAAGTAGAGGCTCTTAGAAAGCAGTCAGAAGGGTTGCTTATGGAATATGATCGTCTTCTTGCCGATAATCAGAATCTTCAGAGCCAATTGTAAGCAATTGACCAGAGCTCTCTGCATCTTGATAATAGAAAGAATATATGGTCTAAAACATTTACAAAAGCTTTTATAGCAAAACCTAGTATAATTTTTTTCCTTTGTTCTTGCTGCTTCTGTTGGAGTGTTCACATATTTGCTTAGAGAATGAGTCATAGTTGTATATTTTCACTATTTAAGAGCTGAGAGATTCTGTGGATTGTGCAAATTCCTATACTTAAAAAGCAGCTTACAGTTATTATTATTAAATGGGTAATTTGGTTGATTTTAATCTGTTATTGATATTGGTAAATGGGAAGTCGATTTTATACAGGAATGGATGTTTATTACCTTAGGTTAATTTTTATCAGTTTTCATACATAAGAGCAAATCTCCATGCACCTGTTAGGATTTACCTATGCCAATATGGGCTTGGCCCGTCGGGCCAGCCCGTTTGATCGACATTTTTGGCGGGCCGGACTAGAGATTTTAGCCCAAAAGCCCATATTCAACCCGTTTTGGAAGCCCATTTTTTAGACGGGTTAAGGCGGGGCGGGCCGGACTAGCCCGACGGGCCAGCATTAATATTGATTTATCATTTTAGGGTTCCATGTGATTCCAATAATGTAGTCAATTTAATATTGTTTTCCAACCGAGCATTTTATACATACCGTGTGCAACCAATTTATTATTCATATATAACACATTTATGAGTAAATTACTTATCAATGTAATTTATATCATATACAATACAAAATATTTATATATTAGTGTTTAATTTATATCATATATCATATTTTGTTTAACTTAATTACATTTATCACTTTTTTGTTTAAAATATTACACATCTCATACATGATTGATCAATGTAATGTATGTTTATAAATTAAAGGTTTTTTGTAAGTGTAGAAAATGGAAGGATAGTTTGTGTAATTTCCCTAAAATGTGTTTTTGAAAAGAAAAAGCAAAACGGGCCAGCCCAACCAAATATGGGTCGGGCTGACATTTTGAGCCCTTTTAGCAATAAGGGTTGGACCAACCCAGCACATATTTTGGCGGGCCGGACAGAGCTGACCCGTTTTGCCACCCCTACCTATGCCTAGAAGCAAAAAGATTCATCCTTTTTTAATTATTAATTTTCTCCACCAAGATACATAGCTTTAGGAAGGAGGAGAAAGGGAATGGAAGGTAAATATCTCCTTTGTTTGATAATATAAAAAATTTAGAAAGAAGAAGAGTAAAATAATGACGTAACTATGTAAGAATATTTTTTATTTTTGATTAAAAATGTAATTAATAATAGGAAATGAACAATATCCTATTTACCAAATTGAGAGAATTATGAAAATATACATGTGGATGGTTTTAGATGACCTGAGAAAACCTCCAAAACTTTATCCTCTCTTTCATCCAATTCAAAAACAATAGAGATGTTTTTCTATCTCACGTTAAAAATTTATATACATTTAGTGATCATTCATCGTTCATTTTTATTATTTTTATTTAAAAATTAATAATGATTAAAAATGAATAGTGAATTATACAATGACAATGTAAAAAATTCTAATACAATATATACATCTTTTCTTTAGGTACATATTATAACGCTACATGAAAGCTCAAGGCTCTAACACATTTCACGTTGTAGATGTTGAGTATAAAGTATGATCTAGTCCATCTCACGTGTACACCCTAAACCAAACAAGATTTGCCTCAAATTGTTGAATAAAAGAAAGTATTCATCATTACAAATTCATAAACAGCTAAGTAGTAACTGGTGGCAGCCCAAAGCAAGAAGAATATGCCAACTTTTATTATTATTTTGCGCCCATTTTAGTAACTCCCTTTTAGACTCACAATTTTCTATACCTGTTTCTCTTGCCTTTACCTTTTTTTATATATACACATTTCAAGTAGAACTTCATAAAAATGTAACTTCTGTTACGTTATTAGTACTCACGTGATACATCACACACAATCTTGTAACCCAAAAATGGTTAATAACGTTTAAAAAGTTATTAAACTATTTGCTATAAACCTTAATTCCTGCCCCTCTAACTACTATAAATTGCAACATATATTTTAACAAACTAAAACCATCCAATATTTCAACTCTTTCTGGTCTCTCTAATAACCCAAAAAAAAATGGCACCATCATTTTCAACACCAACCAAATTCATGTCCTTCACAACATTTCTTTTGATCATATCCATCATAGTTTGTGAATCAAATGGAAATGATCAAGTGTCTAAGCCTAACCAAAGTGAAACAACATTGGTGTTCTACCTACATGATGTGACAACAGGGCCTAATGCAACAGTTGCAACAGTGATTGGATTAAGAGGAAAAGTATGGTCCTACATCACATTTGGTACAATATTTATGGTTGATGACCCTGTCCACCTAAGTCCTAGTGTATCCTCTACCCAAGTTGGAAGGGCACAAGGTCTTCTAGCAGCTTCTGCATTGGATGGGTCTAATGTGAATGTTATACTCTCAGTTGTATTCAACAATTTGGAATACAGTGGCAGCACCATTGAGATTCAAGGTGTTAACCGTCAACGTGAGAATTATAGAGAACTTTCTATTGTGTCTGGGACTGGCAAATTTCGCTTTGCAAGGGGATTTGCTTCATTGGAGACATCTTTCTATGATGCTTCAACTACTCGCTCTGTTATTCGCTTGACTCTTAATATCATTATGTAATATCCTTACCTTAATGGTTAAATTTAATAATCTATCTAAGTCATGGTTGTTTATGGATAATGTTAATTAAGCAGTTATATGAAGTTCTAAGGATCCACTTCATTAATGGAGAGATAAGTACATCAAAAACCAAGAGAAAATATAATATTTAATGACATTTGCAACCTTTACACTTTTGACATTAAAAAACAAATAAAAAAATGCAAATGATAGTTCACTTTAATGGAAGTCTAATTCTAGTTCCCTCTTTATATGGTTCATAAGCCCATAGTTGAACCAAAAGCCCAAAAGGAGAGGCATAGACATCAACAACGTCATCCACAGCAACAACAAGACGTCATGCTTCTACCATACGCATAATAAAGGTTTAGAAGTAGCTTCGTGTTTAAACTTTTTTTTCTTCATATATACTAATTTGATCACAAAAAATCCAATTTCATACTCAAAGATCATATAAATATAAGTTAAAATAATGAATGTTAAAAAAATGTTTAAAATACTAATTTAACTAACTTTAAATATTTTTGAAGAATATTTTAGAGTTTTCAAATTTTAAGGGGTCAAATTAATTAATGCATGTGCAAATTTTGATACAACAAAATAAGTCTTTAATCTTTTTTTTTCCTACTATCTCACTTCCAGGGACTAGTATATGTACATCAATTCAGCAAAGTCTCTGAGTCTTATTTCCTATAATTTTTGCAATTCAATGTTTAGATTTATTTGTCCCAAAGTTGATTATCAAGTAATATAAAAATAAATGTTATTGTGTTTTTATAATTTTTATTTTTAATTTAGTGCTAATTTTGTTATTGAATCAGAACAGAAAATTGGGACACTGACTAGGATAAATGACCTAATTTGATTGACATGGACTTTTTCAATAAATAGGGTGATGGATTTCCTACGCAAGAATTCAAATGGTACAGCTTACACCATTAGAGATTAGACTGTTTGTTAAAAAGTTAAACCTATTTTGCTTTTAACAAATACTCTTTGCACCAACAAATATTATTATTTGACTGCGTATGTTCTTCCTATGACAACAACGGTCAAGTATACTTGCGGAATCTAGTTGTTCACTTGTTCTCTTTTCCTACACCTCTCACTACAAGGTCGTCTATTTTCTTTTGTTTTTTCTATTGCATAACCTTTCTAGTACCTAATCACGTCAAATAATCAAAAACTTCTAGAATATATTAGAATATATGTGAGAATATATCATATTATGATCATATCTTAGATTTGTTTAGAGTATCTTAGAAAATCTCTTAGGATACAAATTATTTTATTATGATTTATTTGTTATTTAATTAGTAATATGATATTAGTATAAATATGAGTTAGTTGTAAGCCTTTTTTAAGAAAATCAAATAAACACAATATCAACATTCATACTACTATATAATTTACTATTTTGAGCATTCTTTTTTCTCTTTTTATACTTTAACTCTATAATTTCAACAAAATAACACTTAACAAACTTTATAAAATAATTAAAGTTAGATATAAGAAACGACACTTGAGATGATGTGTGCATGAGCTTAGAAGGCACCAAAATAATGTTATAGAAGCTTTTTGGTGATATTGTGGATAGGCATCAATAGAGAGAGTGCTACTTGGCAATAAACTAAGGATTTAGGATTTGGAATGTTTGAAGAAGCCATGTATTGTTAACCAAAGTTACTTTGAAAGTTTGTAGTGGACCAACTAATCTACGGCCATAGAAGATTAAGTTTGATTTGTCTTTATATTGACTTTGTTCTGGCCTCTGAATTTTCATATAAGATAACCCAACATAGTGGAGGTTGACCAAACTCTGCGATTCCAATGTCTTTCAACTTGTCCACTCCTTTGAACACTATTTAGCTAGCTTGGGATCAATTTTACATGTAAACACTATAAATATATCATTTTATATTGGTATACAATATACTTTTTACTAACCAATAACTCATTTAGTTTTATGCACAATAACATTTAGATTCTATAGGCCAGTGGTGTGAGGAAAGAAAATTGATGTGTAATAACTATTTTACCAAAAAGTCTAATGCCATGAATTGGCAGAAAACCAGCTAGCATAATATTTGCTGAATATTCGCTTTGCTTTTAAAATATGGGGCATGTTATGCCATACAAGTTAGGTTCTGAATATGGAATTTCTCGACTCTATAATTTTACAACTTTCTAATCAATTTGGTGGTTTTTGGAATTTTACTTTTAGAAAATAACATAGAATAGTTTTTTATGTTGACAATCCACCTGTTAATTATTATTGATTATCGGATAAAACACGATAATACATATAAATGAATGATAAATAATATAAAATAAATTGGATAGTTTTAACTTTTATACCTACCATTTGTCCATAAAAGGCGTCCTTGAAAAGTGGGGAAGTACAAAGCAAAGGCACAAAGAGAGGACAGCGAAAGATATTGCTCTAAAGTTGGTCCACTATGCTTAATGTCCATTGGAATCAACTAATGCAAATAATAGAAGAGGTTGAGGGTTTAAATTGAGGTGACTCATTGGGACCTACCCTGCCTTCTTTGTTTTCTTTTTTCGCCGAATTATAAAAGTCAATTTACCAAAGGGCACCAAACATACCCAACAAACATTACAGGGGTTATGTCTGTGGTTGTATAAGGCAACTAGATATGAACTGTCAAAACTTTTTAACTAAAGAATATGGTTGTTGGGAGTATAAAATGTCCTGAAAGTTCATAAATGGTTAATTCTTCTTCTTGCATTTAGAAGAAATTGTTCCATAAGGTTTATGTCTTTATGACGTTTTAACATAATGGAAAAAATATATAGCATTCTGAATAACTAATTGAATTATAAAATATCCAATGTTGAAATGAGTGGTAACATCTTATCAATGCCTCTCTCAAAATTGAGATTATTACTAACTACAACACTACTACCATCCCTACATTTGTTACCCTTACAAAATTGCCCACTAATTCTACCACTGACGTTGCTTTTTACCAACTCATCCAGAGCCAAAACATCACTAGTAGATGATGCTGTCTCTGACCCACAATTGCCAAATGCATGAACTTCATCCATATTCTCATTCTCTCTGGTTGTGATCCAATTCTCATCATCATGCCATGCCAAACAGGGCTCCCCTGAACACATAGCTAAACTTCTGACCCTGCCAGCGGGGGAATTCTCATAACATGTCATGTGAATCAAATTGCCAACTAGTCCTGGTTCCTCCACATAATTCCAAAAACCTTGCTCAAGAATACTAGTTGGGGAACTTGAATTATGTTCCTCAATTTGCTTTGCATTGGAATTGATTTCCACAAGAAATGGATGTCTCAAAAGTTGACTAGCTGTCCACCTCTCTTGTGGATTCCTTTTAAGACACTTCCCTAAGAAATGCTTTGCTTCCTCAGATAGAAAACTTGGAATCTCAGGCACTTCATTGGAATATGCAATATGGTAAAGCACTGAAAAAGGGTCTGCCACATTAGGCCATGGTGAATCTCCAATAGCCATTTCAATCATAGTACATCCAAGTGACCAAATATCACTAGGATAGCTTTGTTCTTCGCCACGCGCCACCTCCGGTGCCATAAACATCGGCGTACCACTAATTGAGCCGTCTTTGACATCATCATTGACACTTTTAGCGCACCCAAGATCACCAACTTTGGCCACCCCATCTTCACCAATCAAGATATTGGCACCCTTGATGTCACAATGCACCAACCCTATTGAATGCAAATACTCTATCCCTTGTAAAACTTGCCTTGTGTAGCAAGCAAGCAATGGCTCAATGAGCCGGCCACCGTGCCGTTGAGTTGCCTGAATAAGCGTGCCAAATGGCATATACTCCATGAATAGATTGTACATGAGGATGTTATTCTCCATTGTAATATCACACCCTTTATAGGTAACTATATAAGGTGAGGATAGAGAAGATAGAATTTCTTGTTCTCTCTGCAAAGTCTCCGAACTAGATAGCTTTGTTGACTTGACAGCAAAGATATCGATACAGCTGGTGGCGGTGGAGACGGTGGCTGTTGAGCCACGCCCTACTGTGTGGCCTCTACTCCACTTCATGTTTGGAAAGAAAGTTAAGACTATGGTGTTATTAAACTTGAACACTATGAGTTGATTATTGTGGCCTTTTATATGTGAATTCTAAGTTTAAAATGTGAACATTTTAAGACATAGTTTTTTTTTGGGAAAAAGGGTTCTTTTATTTTATTGGTTGGCTACTTATTTGGTTGGCGCTATCTCTCTATCTTTTCTCTCTCTTGAGTTGACAATACCTTCAACTCTGGTCTACAAACGTGTCCAAATTTGGGTGGCTTTGAATCTTCGTCGGTAATGAATTGGTGGTTGACACGTGTGAACATATTTTATTTATTTATTGAAGTGTGTGATAAGTGAAATAAATTTGGATTTTGATCTAGATGAATGTAAGTGAAGGAATTGAGGTTGGAGTTGGATGGGGTAGATGAGATTGCAATTCAATAGTAGATTCATTGTTTTGTATCATAGTTAACTAATGAGGGGAGTTTAGGGAGAAGAATGCTAGATGGTGGGTTGGAAGTGTTGAACCACCAAAATGGTTGAACTTTTGTATCATTTTTTCAAGAATATGTGGTAGAAGGCTGAATTTTATGTAATTGTAATGTGAACATAAGACCTTGACAAATTAAATTACTAGTCTTATAGGGTGGGGAAATAGTATAAGTCAGCTGATACGAGTGCTTAATTTGGAGTCAAAAACTAAAATAAGAAAAATTCATACTTTTGCCTAGTTGTGTTGTTTATGCTATTGTAATGACCAGTATGTCATCGTTCCACTAATTTCCACCCCCAAAATATAATGGTCTTAATTAAATGAAAAACTTGGGTGAAGACGAATCCAACACGTCATATTTAGAGACAAGTGTATTTGGATTCTTTGGTGTTATAATTTAGGATTAAATTTTAATTAGAATTAAAAATTTATTATGTTGTCAAGATTTTATTGGTTGTCTCTACATAAATATGTCTTCATGTAAGTTTTTCTCATTAATTAATAGTAAAAAATTTGACAACACATTAACACATTAAAAATTTCTTAATAATTAAAATTTACAAAAAATACATAACTAAATTTGTCTCAAACTATTATTATTATTTGTTTTTTCTTTCTTTCTTTCTCTCATGTTATTTCAAATTTCAATATCAAGTATGCATCCCATCCTACAAGTTATCTCCGTAATCAAACTATCACTTGTTTAGTTTAAGCAATCAAATGCCACATAAAACGATTGGGTGATTGTGAACCCTATTTCCCTTTATAAATCAATCATGGTCAAAAACTTTATTTTCAAATTAACAACGTAACAATCCAAAGTCATTTGAAGTTGGGTATTTTATTTTTTTTGACATTGATTAACACCCTTTATCTCAACGAAACCTATCATTACTTGTGTTGCTTTCATCCCATTGTGACATTGGTGTTCAAACGTCTTAGGAGTGAAATAAACGTTAAAATCTCTCACTCACATTCATGTACATAACAATACAATATTTTTTTGTTTAAACCACAACTATCTTCTAATTGGACAATTCACTTAGTGGCAAGCCAAATATAATTATTATGAATAACAAAACTCTCTTTACCTATTCTTTAATGCATTATGTTCATAGTGATTTCAATCAAATAAATGCATTAACCTTAATAAGATGCTGATCTAGTATTGTGGGAACTTATTAAATTTTTAGGATGATTAAAATGTCAAATTTTTGATTCCTGTGAGTGATAATTGTTGATGGAGACAACCACACACTCAAAAAAGATTAATTCATTATCCAAAAATGAGTAAATATCATTGGTAATATAAAAAAACTCATCTTTGATGGTAGAGAATTCAATGTTAGAATAGTATGAGAGAAAACTTTTTTAATTTGAACTTCTTTTTTGTTGTTGTTGAAAAATAACTTCAAATTATGTGAATTAAAAACTTGTCATGTGTTGCAATCATTAAACATAACCAATTAAAACTTTCTAGTATTCAACAATCATTAAACATAACCAATTAAAACTTTCCTAAACTAATACAGTTAATTAAGAGCCTATGTATATTGATAAATAGCAAAGGGGGTTTGGTAAAATGTACACTATATATTTAAGGGCAATTAAAGTGTTTACACTCACAAATTTTGTAACTTATTTCACAAGTACCGATGAGGGAGTGGATGTTGGAGTAGGAGGCACAGTTGTGTCATTTATTAAACCAGCGAAAGCATGAGGGAATTTAATTTCTCCTTTATTCCCAGTTACCCATATGGGAAGTACATATTATCTCTCACAATTTTTATTACTTTATGTGTCATCAATTATAATTGGTCAAAAAAATAACAATTAAAATTTTAATTAAAATATTTTTTTTTAATTAATCATAATTGATATTGTATGAAGTGACATAAGTTGTAAAACAACACATTTACTCACATTGTTGTGTAGGTTATAGTTGGTTGGAGCTTTGTGTCTATTCCTTATTAGACTGCGTACTTAATATGAATGAGGATGGGTATTGGCGTGGCTTGAAAGTGTCCAGTTATCAAAAGAGACTTTTTTTTAAAGTAAATAATAACAAAAGAGTCACGTGCTTCTCTTTTCTCTATATGATAAAGGTTTTTTGTGTGTGTGTATGTAGTATACTAAACAAGTTTAACTTTACCTAGATTTGTAATTGAATAATAATATAAAAGAGTCATGTTAAATAGATAAGAAAGTAGTACATCCATTTTTAATATAATTAGAGGATAATATATATTTATATAATTTATAATACTAAAATTTATGTTTAGCTTTCTCTTACATTATAATTTCGTCCTACTAGAATATTCAAATTGAACAAAATCTGGGTAGTTTCCTTTAAAAAATAAAAATAAATTGCCTACTTATATGAAGAAGAAAGAAGAGTGAGTCTAATCTAACCAACATATGGCGAACACGTTTGAATTGACAGCAAAATCAGCACGTTTTATATACGTGTGAACATGAAGATTCTTCGTGTATGGTGCAAAGTAAATTTTATTTAATTAAACAGTTTGAAATAAACTTTTTTAAATATATAGTGTACGGACAAATATATGTAAAAGACTTGGCCTTAATTAAAAGGTTATGTGGTCGTTCCTTGGACCAAACGTATTAAAAATTGTAACAGCATAAAATCTTAATTTTGAGAAATATTGTTTAATGTATACAATCAAAGGCCCTGCTAACGTCAATTATATTCACAAATTTAATTCTATTCGTTTTCTCTTTCATCCTTCTGGTTACATTTCTTAATTTATAAAAGCAGGGTTATATTAATAAATTAAGAAAAGGAAAGTGATCATATTTTGCTAGCTAGCCCTTCCTCTAGCATGGGAGGTATTGATTTATTTTTAGGTTTAGCTTCTGGGGATGGTGGATAAAAGATGATAATTTCTATTGGGGATGTGAAAAGAAAATTTATATACATATAAAATAAAATTATAAATAACTATATTAACAAATATTATATATATATACATTATATAACTAGAATTTTACAAACTTTTACACAACTTCCTTTACTAGAAAAGAAAGGAGACCCCAACGCATTATTTTCTTTTTTACCTTTCTCTTCTTTATCATCAATAAAGAAAGTTGTCTACTAGTCGTAGAAGTACAACAAACATGTTCCCTGTACTAATAATTTATTTGACAAAACATTTTGACTAGAAAGTTTTGGCTATCATAAAGGTTTAGTTATTATATAACTTACGTATAACTAATTACTTTATGTAGTATTTTATATTGAACACCAACATTAATTAAGGGTCATACATATTTAAATATTTTTTCAAAATAAAACAGATTAATGTAAACTCTATGTAATTGACCACACTAATTAGTAAAGGAATGATATATACAAAATTAGGGGTAGTTCGTATAGGATATATGGATGGTTCGTGTAAGAACAAAAAAAAGGTGGTTCGTATAATTTTACTAAACTCAAGGAATATGAATATAATTTACTCTATTTTTTATATACATGCAATCTCGACATATAAACAATTTCCATTCGATATGTATGCATGGCACCATAAAGTTATCGGGTTGAACACTAAAATCTCAACAAAATGAAGCAACTATGCTACACTCGACTTGGTAATCCCTTTAAGAAGAAAAAAAGCTAAACCAGATTTTTCTGTTAGTTTAAGATCTCCCTTGGAACATTATAGGCAACACTCGGATTTTTTTCAATGATAAGAAAGGCAAAAGGGTGCTAGAATTTGATAATGATCTCCATAAAAGAAAAGGTTCCAAAGAAGAAACTTGCTGAGTATTTTTAGTTTTGTTGTTAGCTGTTCTGTTTTTAGTTCTTTATTTTTGGGCCTGTTTTTGCCTTGAGTCCAGTTTTTGTTTTAGGGTAGTTTGTTAGGCTTTGTTGGTTATTTAAGTTAGGATAACTACCAAACCTTTTCTATAAATAGTTTTGTTCATTCATATTAAAATTCTAAATTCTAAATTCTCAAGGTTATTCATTTCTTTTGCTATTCTTTCAATTCAATGAGATCCCATGTTCAAGGTACTGAATTTGATCATGATCCTATCATACACACCGAAATATACTTATTTTGATTAATAAAGAAACCACACGTATTTTTTAGACATGAAACTTTTTGGACAAATGTTCAAGTTAGAATTAGAACTTAAATATATGTTTTTGTTTCCGTAAATGACTGTTGATTTAAAACATATTTAGGGGTTAATTTTTATATTTACATGGAGTAATAAAAACATCAATTGACCACAATTCATTTGGCACAGATCTCTTGTTTTTTCTCTTTCTCGTGTATTAAAAAAAATTAAACATAAAAATGTTATCTCAAATTTTATTTCAATCTCATGTCAACAAAGTTATTCAATACGAATAATTTTTTTAAATTATTATTATTTTTTACTCCAATATTAAATTTAGGACAATACACATGTTAGTGAAAGTTGGATAATTGTCTAGTTGCATAGTGTGCCCATAAATATTAGCAATAGAACGTCCAACATTTGAGCTGGCATAAAGAAGATTACGGGTCTAGGCTTATTTTAGATTGGGGTGCATTTGTTTAATTAAGTGAATTATTTTAGAGAAAAACTTAGTGGAAAAGAATTGAATTATATTTAAAGATATCCAATTATAAATTGATAAATCATTAAATTTTGTACCTATCTATAATTTTTTTCTCCATTCCCCTCTTCTCTAGCTCATGTTTTTTTTTCCTATTCTCATATCAGCTTCGCCAAAACCTTTCCTTCAACGCCGCCAAAACCTTTTTTTCAACGCCGCCTGCTTTTCCAGCTCTACGGCGGTCACTCTTTGTAAATATAATAGGACCAGACTTCTATACACTATATAGGTTTATTCTTAATGTCCTATTTCCAGTGCTAATTCTACATCTTTTGGTGAAGTCTTCATATAATAATGGGAAGTAAAAGTTGGGGAGGGATTGAAGAAATGCATATATGTCTTGTATGAATTATCAAATAAATAAGATGACTCCTAAAATATAGATAATTTCAATTTAATATCCACAAAAATTTCCTTAAATCTAGTCTATACTTTAACGGAACAATTTGATTTTACTTCTCACTTTAAGGAATCATTTTAATTTTATTCAATGTGATAATATACTAATTAACATAGTGGTTTATCATAGTATGTCACATGTTGGTGCTAGGGACATCATAACATTATGCTAAAGATTAAAACTAAAATTTTGTAGTATAGAAGGAGTGAAACACTAAAACTTAAAAAGCAAATTATTAAGATGAAAACATACTATGAATATATTTTCATAAACAAAATATATTTTAAATAAGGGAGAAGATCCACTTACTCAAATGGTAAGTTTTTTAAACTTAATATATATCTTAGCCATCACGGAAATCCACACCTTTTAATTTCCAATGTAGAAGCTAGGATAGTTGGGAGTTTTCTTAATTACAAACAAGCATGAATGGTCCTAGTTGATTTCTTTCTCACCAAACATGTGTTTTATATATACAATATATAGGGAACACAACATGTTTATAATAAATGTATAGATAGACTTTACAAAACTACAAAAGTATGCTCCTAGTAACTAACTACTGTGGATGGAAGGCTTTAAGTTCTCAGCTTTTAAAGCAAGCCAAACTAAGACCCATTTACTTGCATAGTTGCATGAAATTAAACTAATTGCGATAAAAGTTCCAATTGCGACATACTCTTTCCCTATATTTATATAAATAATTCAAACATAAATGTTCAAATTTATATATCACATATTAGATGGGTTCATCTTCTAGGGATGTAGTTATAAACTTTTAATCAGGTCATAACATTCATTGGTTTAAGTCCATATATGATGACTAAAGTGAATGATATTACGACACTGTAAAAAAACTTTTATATTGTTAGTGTTTATTTTCTAATCTAAAGTGAAGAAAAACGATGTATACATTAACACGTATCATTGATTCTTAAATAGAAGTAATATAAATAAATGGCGGATTGTGACTGTATATAAATTTTTATATTGAATTTGAATGGAATGAAAAAACCACCCACTTCTCCTAGACTTTTTAGTTAATACGTAATCCAATCAATAATATCTTAACACTAGAAAGTTGAAATGAAAATGACAAAAAGCATAGACAGCATATACCATAACACCACTCATTTCCCTTTTATAAATAGGGCTTCAAAAACCTTTGCTAACAATCATAATATCACAAACACACACATCTTCTTCTTATCTATCATCACCATAGCTTAAAATAATAATGTCCAACCAAAACTCTCTTCCCCTGTATGAAAAATGTTGGTACAAACACAAATTTAAACGGGTAATGGATATATTGATTTTGTTCCTCCTGATATTGCTTATATTTTACCGCGTTATCTCTGTCAACAACTACTCTATCCCTTGGTTCGTTGCTTTGGGATGCGAATCATGGTTCACCTTTTCTTGGATTTTCATCTTCACAACCCAATGGACTCCTGCAATAGTTAAAACCTACCCAGATCGTCTCTTACAATTACAAGGGTATCTAATTATTAACTGTTTCATTATTATTATATCCTTATTACTGTTTTCTATTTATTTAGCTATTTCTTCTGTATTCTTTGGTTTCTCATTATTATAGTTATCTAATCTATACTTGTTTATATAACCTTACTAACATACAAAGCTGTAACATTCTTCTCTCTAGAGACATTTTTCTCCAACGGAGAAACTGTTTTTTATATGATAGAGGTTTAGTTGATATTAAGTGTTATTTACCATTTATTTTTAATTATTATTGACTTTTAAATAAAACTAATATAAATAAATGTTGAATAATACAACAATTGTTTATATATTTACACCATCAGTACATAGATTTTACATTATTCTTGTCAACTATAAAAAAAAGTTGATATATATAAAAAGTTGAATATTTATACGTTGCCAATATAAATATTTATATATACTTATTATATAATTCACCATTTATTTGTATTATTTTTTAGAGAATTAGTAATATTTAACCATGAATTTCATGTTGAATGATATAGATAAAACTCAGTAGTTATTGGTACATATATTTTTTATTAAAAAAATAGGATGATATCTATCGAGCTACATTTTTTATTAACTATAGTCTCACTTATTTGTGAGAATTAAATTGAAAATACATAAAAAGGAGGAAAAAAACAGGACACGAAATGATGTGATTTTGATAATAATATATAATATAAGTGAGTTATGTTAGCAGCGTGCAAGATCTTCCACGTGTGGATTTATTTGTGACAACAGCAGATGATATACTAGAACCACCAATAATCACAGTGAACACTGTTCTGTCTCTGTTAGCACTTGACTACCCAACTGAGAAGCTAGCTTGTTATGTTTCTGATGATGGTTGTTCTCCTCTCACCTTCTATGCTCTTCAACAAGCTTCACTTTTTGCCAAGCTTTGGATACCTTTTTGTAACAACTACCATGTTCAAATTAGAGCTCCTTTCAGCTACTTCTCTCAACAGCTTCAAGCCTCTTCTTACGGAACCTCAACACCAAAATTTAGAGAGGAATGGTTATGGATGAAAGTAAGTGTTACATATATCAAATTAAAATATCAAACTAGATATAAATCTTCTTGCACTCACTTGGTAGGATGATGAGAACGTGAATATAATATGATGAGACAACTAATAAAATCTTCACAAAATATTAAAAATTTAATTCTAATTAAAATTTAGTCATATTATTAAAAAAACATAAATACATTTGTTTCAAAATATGACATTTGAATATGTCTCTTCACAAGTTTTTTCGGTCCCAAATTATATTCAAAATTAATGAAAACACGATATGTCAATTAAAAAAATTAAATATTCATTATTTTTATGTATTTCTTCAATTGGTTTGGGACATAATTTATGACAACATATACTTATCTGATGAGAAGATGATATTAATGTTTGGGGTTAGCTTCTCCGGCACACAAAAAAGAATTGATTCAAAAACAAAAGAAAAATCACCATGTAATAATACATTTCTCTTGAAATAACTGAAAATAAAAAGAATTTGAAGCATTTGTGTCTCCGATAAGTATCATAACTCTGATTTAAAGCATATTTACCATCCAATAATGATTAGTTGTCAAGTCATATATGTCATTTTCATTTGGGGAAATGATTAATATTTGTTAAGGTATATATAACATTTAATCAATACTAATGATTTATTATCCTATAAAATCATCCTACATACCAATGAGTTAATGATTTATTGTCCAATAACATGACAGTATATATTATCTTAAATACAAAGAAAAAGAGACATGTGATAAACTAATTGTTTATAAATATAGTTTGTAGAAGTCCAACGAAATTAAGCATAAGTAACATGTGATTGTGAGTTGGCAGGAGAAGTATGATAATCTTTGCAGCAAAATAGAAGAGGCTTCCACTAAATCAATTCCTTGGCAACTTGAGGAAGATTTTTCAGTTTTCTCAAACACTGACCGCAATAATCATCCAACCATTATACGGGTAACTACTCAATTCACAATTTCTGTGCATTTTTGTACGGATAAAAGGGAAATATATATATTATGCATTGTGTTAATAACTGAACTAAGGGTCGATTAAGGTAGAGAAAAGAGGAATGCTATCTTTGAAATAATATATTTAGTACTATAAAAACTAGTGAATGGTTACCTTAATATTCAATTAGATTCCACCTTATTGTGAATTTGTAAGGTTATATGGGACAAGAAGGAAGGGATTTTTGATGGGTTGCCACATTTAATCTACATATCTAGAGAGAAGAGACCAAACCACCCACATCATTTCAAAGCTGGTGCCATGAATGTGTTGGTAATTAAGATATTCTCTTCTTTAATCTTATTAGCATGTCTTAAATATTATCATTTCACATTTTACATTTGTAATTTCAGACAAGAGTCTCTGGATTGATCACCAATGCTCCATTCATGCTCAACGTAGATTGTGACATGTATGTAAATAACCCAAACATTATTCAGCATGCAATGTGCATTTTGCTTGATTCCATTGGAGAAAAAGAAGTTGCATTTGTTCAATGCCCCCAACAATTCTATGGTGGACTCAAGGACGATCCTTTTGGAAATCAAATGGTGGTTATGTTTAAGGTCGGGGTAATATAGTTATAATATTCATACATGTCAGTATTTATATACAAATATAAATATGAATGACGATATTGTAAAAAGCTCTTGTATTGTCAGTATATATATATATATATATTCTCATATACTAAACTTCTAATTTTTTTGTCCCCTTTTTAAGTACATTGGGGCTGGACTAGCAGGACTACAAGGACCTTTCTATGGAGGAACAAACTGCTTCCATAGAAGAAAAGTTATCTATGGCCTTTATCCATATAACATAGAAAAGGGTACTTTTAAATTATATATTGGCTATTGCTTTTGTTTCCAATATTTGATGTTTAGTCCTTATAGCTGGTATTGCAGGATACATTATATCAGAGAAGGAGTTAAAACAAAAATTTGGAGGTTCAGATGAGCTTGTGAAATCAGTTGCTATTGCTTTGGAAGGGAGAAACTATTCACCTCATTATGATATTAATGTTTCCAATGCTGTTGAGGCAGCAAGTCAAGTTGCTAGTTATGGATATGAATATGCCACTAGCTGGGGCCAACAGGTCTGCAAAACAAACATAACATAATTTAGGTTTTACCCAAACCAATATTATTCAATATTTATAACATGCATTAAAACTCATTTACTAGCTAATACGTAAAAATGACATAAATTCTTAGTTTATAAACTATATATAGGTTACCTCAAGTAATTTATTAAGTAATATATCTGTAAACTATATACATGGTTGTTTGTGAAATGAAGGTGGGTTGGATATATGGATCAATAACAGAAGATGTGAAAACAGGGCTTACAATACATAGAAAGGGATGGAGATCAGAAATGTGTACACCAAACCCAATTGGATTCACAGGATGTGCTCCAATAGGACTTCCAACAGCAATGACCCAACAAAAGAGATGGGCCACAGGAATGGTTGAGATTTTCTTTAGCAGACATTGTCCTATTTTTGCAACCCTTTTTGGTAACCTTCCATTTAGGATGTTCTTGGCCTATATGTGGATCATTGATTGGGGCTTGCGCTCACTCCCTGAAATATGCTATGTCTCTCTCCTCATATATTGCATCATTACTAACTCCAATTTCTTGCCTAAGGTAAGCAAGCATTAAACAATACACCCAATATTATTTACTCCACCTTATACTATGTTTATTTATCGTCTTCTGTTTGCGAGTTGAGTTTTAGAAGGGAACAAAAAATTTCACAGCCAGAAAGTACACTTGTACTCTTAAACATTTTATTTAACTTCTTTTTCCTCAAATACCCAATTCACAATCAAACTTTCAAACCCAACAAAACATTGGTCTAATAATATAAAGTTCCAATAGTTTCTCGAATATAAAGTTAGTTCCTCTCCTGAGATAAAAAATCAAACTTTTAGTCTAAGAATCTAACCCTCAAGTTTTATCTATATAACCTATAGGTGAACTTTATATTTAGTATTTCTTATTTCTTAGAATAACTTGGTGTTATTTTCCTTTTAATCCAGGGATGGGGTCTATGGATTCATGTAACTATTTTCATAATTCACAATGCATGCACTTTATCAGAGTACTTGGCAACAGGTCTATCAATCAGAGCATGGTGGAACAATCAAAGGATGTCAAGAATAAGAACAATAAGTGCTGGGTTTTTAGGATTTTTGAGTGCTTTATTTAAGCTACTTAGGATATCAGACACTGTCTTTGATATAACAAGGAAAGATGAAAACCCTTTTGGGAATGGTATACATGACTTAGATGCTGGAAGATTTGCATTCAATGAGTCCCTAGTGTTTGTACCTGCCACTACCATTTTGCTATTGCAGTTGATAGCAGTATCTATAAAGTTGTTGGGGTTGCAACCAATTAAGAGTGGGAATAATGAGTGTGGGTTTGGTGAGATGTTGTGTAGTGCATATTTGATAATATGTTATTGGCCTTTTTTGAAAGGGTTATTTCTAAGGGGTAAATATGGGATTCCATTACCTACAATATGCAAGTCAGCATCTTTGGCTTTTCTATTTGTGCACCTATGTAAAAGGACCATTGTGGGTTGATGTACTCTTTGAAACTAGAAACAAGACATGTCTTGATTATACCAATAAGTGATAGTTTTTATTAGGCTCATTGAGTTTCTTGAAATTCAATAATACAATATATTAGGTTGATTAAGTTTCTTCAAATTTAATTTTGTTTTTATCACTACTTTCACCCACTTTTATACATTTTCTCTTACAATAGCCTTACACAATAAGTAAGTAAGCAAAAAAAAAATACTAACAAATATCACCTACAAGATTACTAAGACCAATATCTTGGTGGTACATTCTGTCTAATATGTATCATCAACAACTACTTTTTCTAACAAAATAATACTATTCCCCATAAAATTAGAAAATAAATTGAAACTAAACAAATATAGAAAACACAGATTTATTTGAGATAAAAAATATAAGAATCGTTGCACTTGGAACAGAAAATTCAGAAGTTAGATTTAAAAGCACAAACCAGAAAGGAGGGATTTATGAAGAAACAGAAGCTACCAACATCTTAGTTTGGCTTTAACCACTTCTCTCTGACAACTTCTTCTACAGCGGTTGATCATTATTTTACACACATAGCTTGTTTCCCTGTCTATATTCTAGTTATTGAGAGAGACATGTCAGTGAAGGTTGTTCTTTCGAGGGAGTGATGGCTTGCATAGTAGGTTACATAGTGGGTCCTCCTCTCTATTGGCATTTCATGGAAGGTTTTGCTACTTCATCTTATTGTGATCCTTATCTCTGTGATTGTTCTTCAAAACCTAGTCTTTCTATTCCTCAAGGTACTTCCTTTTCTACTTCCCATTATTATCAGATCTTCTTTCACCATTTGCTCAATTACCCAGCTTCATGTTTCTTTAAAAATATCATCTTTTCTTAATTGGGTCATAGTATCCTTGGTTTGGATCACAACAAGTAAACCTTTTAAGATCTGGGCTCTATATGGGAATTATTTTATTGTTTTGATTGTACAGAGTGGATATTAGTTTAGTCATGGAAATTGAAGCTTGACTCCTATATGCTAATATTAGCATTTAGCAAGTTAAACCTTAACCTTCTCATTCATATGTTCTAGTATGAGTACTTTGATGAATATGTTATTTTATAGGTTCATAAGCGCCCATGGCCTAATGGATAAGGCGCTTGACTTCTAATCAAGCGATTGTGGGTTCGAATCCCACTGGGCGTGCTACAAACTTTTTATCCGACCCCATTTAGCAGATAAGGGCTTGCCAAATCAAATGTTAATAAGTCTCATGGGAATGTTCATTCTGCTTAGTTACATGGAATGGTTTTTGGGTTACAGTTTTCAAACATGTCATTTTGCATGCTGGTAACAGAGGATGGTAGTAATAGTAGTAGATCCCATGTGTTCATGAAATGTCAACAAGGTTGATAAGCTTTTATGTCTGAAAGCCCATGCCACATATCAGAGGGCAATGAATATCATATTTCATGATATGATTGACAAATTTACAGAGGTATTTGAAGAGAATATGTTAACAACATTTGTCAATTTAGAATTCACGAGCAACTTTCTCAATCTATTGGACAGAATGAATCAGATAAATAATGTACATCATCAAATATTTAAACCACAAAATCCAAAGTGATATTTGCTTTCTCCAACCAAAATGAATGACAACAGCATTGTTACTCACTTCAATGCTTTTCTGGACTTGTTTCAGCAGTAAAATCCCACCTGAAAAATAAAACAGATTATAAGTAAGAGGCATCAACGCAAGATATATATGACCTAATAATGACATTTATATTTGGTAAGTTTGAATTCTCGTTTTCATATCAACGTTGTAATGATATGATAATACTCACTCCCCATATTTGTAAGTCACCTTTTTAGAAAGTTTATTATTTCTAAATATAAGTTATTTTATAATATATATATATATATATGTATTATTAAATAAATTATACCAAATATTTTATATACTCTTCATAATTACACCATATATTTATTACTCCCTATATATTTCAATAAACCTTTCACTTCATATAATAATGGAGAAGTTCATCATCACAAGGTTATGATGACAAGGAGAAAGGAAAAAATCTTTGTCTTTTCTGAAAAGAAATAAAAGCAAGAAATACCAATGAAATGGACATCCATCCATCACAAATTGACAAGAACAGTACTACATAGAGAAATTGTAAAGAGCACTTACCAAACCATTTTGTGATTCCTGAATGGAAGAATGAATTGATTTAGTGTCTAAACTCCTCCACTTATAGCATCATCAACATGTGGAAGGTATATGGCAAGATCATCCAAGTTGGAGCAGCTTTGAATGCTCAATCCTTTCTCATTGGCCAAATGCAGTAGACATATGAAGCACAAATGAGGAGAAATGTCACTAATAGCTGCAGCAGCATTGCACTCTCCAGGAAAATTGACCAACATATTCTTGAAAGATACTGTTCCATTTTGATCCTTTGGAATGAAGAAATGGTTAGAAAACAAATCAATGCAACTGAATCCTAAAGAAGAAAGTTGAAATAACAAAATATGTCATGAAGAATGGCAACAAACAGAAAAAGAACCAGAACTCTTACCATTAACACACAAAGAGAAAGAATTTAAATTATCTATAAGACATAAAATAGTATGGCAATGATATACAATAACAATGCAACTAAGTACTAAATAAGAAAATTGAAACAACAAAGTATGTGATGACGAAAGACCAATTGTAGCAAGCATTTCACTTTATTGGGGGAACAACTGGATAACAAATATGT
This sequence comes from Lupinus albus, assembly GCA_009771035.1. Lineage (NCBI taxonomy): Eukaryota > Viridiplantae > Streptophyta > Magnoliopsida > Fabales > Fabaceae > Lupinus > Lupinus albus. Next base: position 15,810,192 of record CM020017.1, read on the forward strand.
CGTACAAGGCAGTCTTTAAGTAATAGAGAATAAATCTTCTTATACCTGAAGAGGCAATTTAGCAGATTCTTGAACATGGTCCCATAGAGTAATTTTCAGTGCCTGGACATCTATTTGTTTGGAAGTTTTGTCATACTGGACTTCAATTTTGTTGACCTGTGTTATTTGGAAATTAGCCTGTAAATTTGTTCTAACTGCAAGATATTTGTCTGGGAATTCATGATAAGGAATATATATGTATTGATAAAAGCTGTTATCCTTTCATCAGAGTTTCTAATACCAAGAATAGATGGCAAATCAAGAGAAAATACAAAAAAACTATTAAATAAAAATTCATAAACCCACCTGACGAGGCTGAGTAATAAGAGTGCCAGAGTCCTCTATGTCACTATGAAAATCACCTTCATAGTCACCACCACAAGCACTTCCATTATCCCATGAAGGGAATGCCTCATAGTCATTTGGTTGTTCTCTAGATCCATCTGCAAATACACCGGAATATGAAATACAAGCTGGGGAGAGCTGAAAACATTCTAAGATGTTAGGCGAAATTGAAAAAAAGGAATCATTGGAAGCAAATAGCACAAGATGTTACCTGAGAATCTTTTTGCCCTCCTTCCAAGGCACTGGGAAAGAATAGAAATCATGATTATAAATAAATAATATTACTCGAAGAGAGAAGTGCGAATCTACCTATATCTTAAACTACCTTCACATTAGGCAGAAGAAATAACTTGATAAGATCCTCTGGCTGATAGTGGCAGTCCTCTGGAAGTTTTGTATTGCAAGGCAGTCCACTTTCAGGGAGTAGTAATGATTTAGGATTCTTGGGTGGAGCAAATATATCTGCCATTTTCTTCTCAAAAGAACTTGTGAAGTTTAAATCAACTTCAGCCTGTTTCTTGCTCCTTGGCTGCTTAGTTTTAAGGGTTGGCCCATCTTCATTAGTGGGATGAACCTCTGTGACTACAAAAAAGATTCTAAAAAAATTAGATCCTTAAAAATACGAAACCATTATAATCCCTAATAAACCTCCAAAACACACCTTTAGATTTTCTATACTTCCAATGATCAGGGCCAGCCCATGCATTTTGTTTTGAACTAAAACCTAGACTGAAGAATAAATACCCATCAACATTTTCAAATCTGTCGTCCATATCAGGGTCTTGACCTTGGGAAGGAAATCCCTCATTTTCCTACAAGAGTGGAAAGTTGTTTAAACAAGTCCATCATTCACTTATTAAAAAGATACAAAAAATATATTCTTAAAATCTCATCCAAGATAAACAAATGCTGTGGTAAAAACATAACAAAACCCCAGGGTAACTAGGAAAACTTGGATCAGCATCAAATGTTTGGTTATCATGATCATCAGTCCAGGCCGTGCACTTCTCATATTCTACTATGTGAGATTCAATTTCACAGTCAAAGGTTGCATCAAGAACTTCAGCTGAATTCTGGCCATCAATTTGAAAATTAGTGGGCCTTCGATTATTTTCATCGAATTGGTTGACTATAGTCCTGATAGTTGGAGAAATTTCATCCTTCATGCGCATGTCTGATACCATCTGCTCAACACAATCTACAAAGAAAAGTCAGCATAGTACACAACTCCACATTGAGTGTTTCTACTTGTACATGTATTAACAGTTTCAAAAAGCAACACACCTTTCATAAAGGAAAGATCAATTGTATCAGAAACATCATGTTGATTTTGACTTGCCATGCACCTTGCTGGCACTTCTTGTGAATCAAAGAGAACCCTACATCCACCATATACACCGAGATTATTCATTAAAAGACCTTTGGCTCCACCTTCATCAAACCGTGCTGTTGTCTGGCGATAGAGGGGATCCACAACAAATGCAGCTGAAAAATATATATATATCTTCAGCACAATCTCTAGTCGACACCTCAAACAAATAATAATGGAAATAGAATAGATTTGGGGTCACCATCAAACTTCTTTACATTAAGAACCTCAAAAGATGATTCCAGTGTTGACAGAGGTGACAACTGCATGAACAAACAACTGTTAGAACTGAACAGAAAGTCTGATCAACCAGTCAAGTTGAAAGACCCAGAGAGTATTAACCTTTTTGTTTGTCTCTTTCCTGCTTTCTTCTTGTCCGCTTTCAACATTATCCACCTCCGAAGGAGTGTCTGACATTATCACAAAGCATTAGAACTAAGAACAAAATAATATAAAAAACCAAAAGTAAATGTACAACACTCTGAAATCATTCAGACTTCACACATTCATAAGAGATCAATCACTAACTAAAACTAGAGCACTTGTTATACGATAGGGAATTGCCCACACTCACAAAACAGTCATAAAGTTCGCTACAAAAGCCCAAAATACAGAGTGTATGCTAGACTTGAAGAAGGGTAATAATTGTAACCTTGCTCAGCTTCTTGGCCTGCTCTGTTCATCCCACCAAGGACTTTATAAGCCTCAGAATGCACTGAATCCACCCTTAATGAATAAATTTTGACTCCAGCCTCAAGGGTGCAGCTTGCCTGCCCAAATAAAATCTTAGTCAACATCTACACAAATATAACCTCGCTTCTAGTGCTCTGGCTGTCAGACTGATTGAATATTCACCCATGTAAGCTCATCTGCCCAATACAAAAACAAAGTAATGCTGCATAATTTAGGGATAGAGTGTGCCAATTGACTTGTGTCTTTGCAATGGATTTCGGGTTATTGTGAAGGCCATCACCATTGCAAGAAACTCTATAACAAACACCTTATGAATGATTAAACAATAACCTCCAGGAAATTGCTATGGTACCCCGATGGGTATGGTATCCAGTGAGAGATGCCAAACACTTTTTTGACCAGTTTATATTAAATGTATTAATTTACATTCAAAATAACCAGTCTCAGCGCGACACTGAGGTTTCTGCAATATGACCTCACGGATTCAAATATTGGAAATAGCCTCCCATTTCCAACGATAAGTCTGCAAACATTTACCATCTCAAACTTCACTAGGTGGGAGCCTTGAAAAAACCAACCAGCAACGGCCGATGAAATGCTTGATATGTACTATCAATAACTAAGCCTAACTACACCCGAGAAGCTAGTTCGTATGGGGAGGGTTGTTTGCTAATATATTCAACCCCACACAGGAATTTATCACTTAACAGGCATTAACCCAAGGGGAAAAAATAGATGGTTTCCAAAGTAAAACTAACCATAATTTCTAACTATCCAGACCTTGAAGCCAGATAGCAACAACTTCCAGAAGATACATAACATTATTTGCAATCATCACAACTTTGTGAACCAAATCATGTACCAATTAACCACAACACAATTACCTTTTGAAAATTAGTCTCGGTACTATCACCTTCTTCTTCAGCCTTAATAATATCAGTGAGGTGATCGATCAAATTCAACCCCCAAGTGTTTTTCTGATTGATTTTCTGCACCCAAAAAGTAACACATAAAATTAAACAAACAAACAAAAAATCAATATGAAAACGGGTGGAGTGGCATCGAAGTTGAAGAATAAAGCTTCACATTTTCGCTAGCGAGCTTGATGCAGTTCTGGAACAAATCGAGAATCTGCTGCTTGTCGAGGCAGGGAACGGAATCAGAATCTTGAGATTGGGAATTCAAACTGGCAGAGACGTTCCTGCTGCGGATGGCGGCAGCGCGTGCAGCGCGTGCACGGGCGCGTTCAAGCTGGTCGTCGTTGGAGCCCAAGAAGAAGGGGCTGGTAGGGGATTGGATGCGAGCTGCCATGGGTAACCTCTGTTTGGGGTTAGGGCTTAGGGTTTCAGCCATTGAAGAAGAAGAAGAAGAAGAAGAAGAATGATTGTTGTTACGAAGACGAAGATTGTGTTTGGAAGTGAATGATTTGGGTACAGTGATTGAAAATTGAAGAACTAAATGTGCAAAATGAGAATGGCATGCTTTCCCTCCATTTTTTGTAATTTGAAATAGTCGTTTTCTTTGTCTCAAAGTGAACTTCGAAGTTCGAACTATGGAAATAATAATTTTTCAAAAAGTCAAACAAAAGTGATTAAATTGGTAACTGTTAAGAGGTTAATTAATTAAATTTTCGGGGAGTTAATCATCTAAATCCAACAACATAATTTTGTTTGATTTTATAACCAAACCTAACTACCAACCATATATTTATTTATTCATTCATTTAAACATATTGAAAAACTTAAAAACTCCATTTCATAAAAAAAAACTCAATCAACCTAATGAATTAAAACCATTTATTTATAGTACAATAATGTTTGCAATTTTTATCACTTATATGTTATAGGGTTATTAAGGATCTCAAGTGAATATATCATGTTGGGTCGAACGTGAAGAAGTTGGCAGGGCAAAACAATATTGGTATATGATGCATACATACGGTCATGTCAGCCGAATTTTCTCAAATTTAACATTAGATACACTCTCCAACCCCACATAAAAATGGTAATAGTAATCACAAAAACCTCTGAGCCATAGAAATGATAATAGTAACCACAGCTTTGTTTTCATCTTCTCTCACCAATGTTTGTATTTGGCATGAGATTTATTTGATTAGGAATTAAGTTTTGTTATTCTTCAGTCTTTATGGCTTAATTTAAGAAACAAAGGAGTTGTGTTGTGCTGGAAAAATACTTAATGATTTTTATTTTATTTTCTTCACTTAACATTTTCCTATGGAAAATATATATTGATTTCCTTAGTATCAACCAATAACAAAACCCTTATGAATGAAAGAGTGAGTTGTATTTAGCAAAGAAGTTTATAAATCTTTGATGTGACTTTAAACTCTTAAGGCTTCGACATAAAAAGCAACACCCAATACTCCTTTCAATTTCACAATGAACCGACCTTAACTATACCAAAATATGTTCAATAACCAATTAAGCTATAGTTAAAACTTAACAGACAGATCAATTAATGTGTGCATGAGAAATTGGAATGACTAGAAAATCAGGAAGCAGGATCTTCCACCACAAAGGTACCCTCAAATCACTTCACTCTTTACAAGCTTGTAACAACTGTAGATTTTTGTGCCATTTCCACCATGATATCTATCACATTTGTGGCAATGTTAAAGAATTGGTATCAGTTACATGCATGAAATCTTAATAGGGGCTCCTCATAAAAAATGCTATAATGCATCCCAATAAGCCACCGGCTACAACCTGAACAAAAAAATAAAACTTGTCACTCACACCTGAATACCATTCATTATAAAATACTAATATATCCTAGAAACAGCAACATAAAACCCCAAACTTCTCCTTCATCAGAAAAATTAACAGTTCATATAGTCCAGTTAGCATGCCCTAATGTAACATAATATGTGGATGGATACATTAAAAGGTACTAATGGACCAACGATGCATAGAAACTATGCCATATACGTATGTAAAATAGGGATGGCTCGGAGCGTTGGAAAACCATTGACTTGGTATCTTGGATTAACTTTTGACTGGAAAATGAAAACAGATGGACTAGGAATAGAATATAAGTTTGTAAGTTCCAATGGCAGGTAGATATTGCAGCATAAATTTTCACACTGAGATCCACTTCCAAATTAATCATAGTAATAACTTTATCGTTTTTTTCCTCGTATTTTGACAGGAACAAGATAACCTAGGCAAACAATCATAGAATGGAAGTAATGTTAAAACAGCGGTTGCAGCCAAAAGCACAGTGCACCTGAAGTGGAGTATGACCAAGTGAGTCACGCAGAGGTCTGGCATTTGACAAAGGGTGCTCTGGAGGTAGCTCACACACAATTTGATTCAGCAGCTGCAATGAATGTTGACATTATGTGACAGAAAGCAACATATGAAATATGTATTCATTATAAAAGGTGTTTCTGAATAAGAATAAAAAATTGAGGGTCAAAGGTAAAGCAAGACAACAACACTGCGATAACTTACTTCTGCTTGTCGACCTGCATGAAGTCTAACTCCTGAGGCATCATACATTACCTATAAATGTTTGACAAATGTTAATCATCCCATTCAATTGAAGAAATAAATTTTAAAAGAGAATACATAAATGCACAATCCATATTGAAGAAATAAAATTTATAAAGATCCCCTAAAACAGGGGGCATCCAAATACAATACAAAATGAAAAAACAATGAACATATAACCTTTTCCTATAAAAAAGAGCGAGCACATAGAATTTTAACCCACAAGTATAAAAGCATGACCAGCAAAGGCACTTTTCCATTGTCTACTTGAATTTTAACTTTCTATCAGCACACTTTAGCTGCTTCCGATGTGTAGTTCGTTACATGACACAAAAGATTAACTACTTACATAACAACCCAAGACTTTCTTTGACTAAAACCCATTTGTGTAAAGTATATGAAGCAACAGAAGAACAACATGGATGACACGTTCCAGCAATATCAAAACCAAAATTGAATGTGTATGTAAACAATAGAACATGAGTGGAACTGAAAGTAGAAGCAATACATACAATACATGACAAGACGACAGCAATAGCAAAAGCAGGTGATCCTGTTCCTTCTTGGAGACCTATAGCCGATGCTAGAGCTGACACTGTTGCAGAATGTGATGAAGGCATTCCACCAGAATCAAGCAATCTTTTAGAATCCCATCTCTTTTCCTTATACCTGAATACCTAGGAGATTTTTTTTGGAAAAACTGAGCTCATATTTCCAATCATACACCAGGCTTGGGTATGCACTATAAAACTGAAGTTTAGAAATCAAACTGCAATATCGGGAACTTAAAATGTCCAAAAGATTGGCTGCACTACTGAAGCTCAATCCAAGTTGTAAGACATTAGCCTATACTTCTTGAACCAAATAAGGTGTTTTATTGGTTTGTTTACATTTTCAGTGGATATCATTTCATTAATTAATAATTATGAAAATGACACTTTGTTTGCAAAATTTTCTGAACAAAATGGTTGAAACAAAGAAATGTTGCTTTCATTGTTTCCCCCACAAAATTTTGCGAACAAGAAAAAAGTGAAATCAATGTTTTATTTTTACGCTTATTAATAAAAACATTTCAACTGGAAAAAAAATAGATATCAGCCCAACAACCTCCTAAGACTTTCGAAGTTCACTTCACATTAGAAACATGAAACAACTAAGATTACAACTCTAAAGGCATTAATGAACAATCATTTCGGAAAATATCTCGCACAACATTGCTTTTTGTAATGCACAACATTGCTTTTTGTAATGCATGGGACACATACCATACATTATAAAAAAGCAAAGTTGTTCAAAAGTATAATAAAGATAGATAGGATTTGTATTAACCTCTTGCCATAGACTTTTGCGCAACTGTATATTACTTTAGTTTAACACGAAAGACACAAATTGAGACAAATTTGATCCCTTAAAAAGAAAAAAATCTCAAGGCAGTGCTTCAAATCTCAAATGCCAGTCAAAATAATAGTACCTCAGCGACTAAAGTGTCTTAAAATTTGCCTAAATGGAACAAAATAGACCCGAACAAGGACCAAATTGAGATTTTTAATTTCTTAAGGAGCTAAATGTGTCTCCTTAATTATTATTTATTCTTTTGAACCAAATTGGGTCTTCACACTTAGTTTAAAACACGGGTTTTTTCATGTTCTCCTAAACTTTTATTGGAAAATAAAATACAAAACTTATAGCATCTGTATAAGCATAAGAAGATGGCTTTGCCCCAAAGTGATTCCCAATTCACCATAACTTCTAACAATACGAAAGTCTAGAACATAAAACTTTAAGCTAGAATTAACACTTCATAACCTAAACACCCATTAAGTTATTACATCATATATTAATATCAAAACAAAATTGTCAATAACACCGTTAATTTCAATAGCTCTCTAGTGAGTCAGAACTACAGTCCTGGCCAACGCTTTGATCTGACAAACCATGAAATAAAAATCGAATTTTGATAAGAGAATAATATAAACAGTTCCAATTAAAGAAACGGGCATAACAGGAATGGATGAAAAAGAAGGGAAATAGAAAAGTGAGTGACGCACCAACTGGTGAAGATCTTGAGGAACTGAGCGATGGCGAATGAAAGAAAAGCAGCGAGAAGAGGAGCGTTGAATGGAAGGTAAAAAGAAGGAATTGGGCGCATGGTGGCTACCAAATCCGCCATTGTTAAACACTTCCTTGAACCTTTCCCTTCCTTCTTCGTTCTACTCTGTTTTCTCTTTCAACTAAAGAAAATGTGTTGCGTGAGAATAATGGCACTAACTCATCAATTAATATTAATAAATATAAATGATTGGTCCTAAGACTCCTAACTGATATACAGGATAGAGTGGCTGAATCTTAATATTGGTTGAATATTCTTTTTCTTAGGTTTTATTTTATACAGTAATAGTAATTTTAATTACACACTTATCAATTATATTTTTATCCGATTTACTATAAAAAAAATATTGAATAAAATGAGAAAAGGAATTGATAAGGGTATAAAAGAAAATAATAACAGTTTTATTAAAAACATAAAAATTCAGTGATATAAAACATATTTATAAAAGAAGAGAGCTTTTCTTGAGAGTATTATTGGTTGGATACTTAGAATATTTTATTTATTGAAAATGCTTAATTAACATACAAACCTTAACACGTGATTTAAATAATAATATTATTTACAAATAATAATTAAATAATAAATCTACCACATTATTTAAATAATATGTGTTAAAAATTATATATTGATTATTAATAATTGATTTAAAAATTTTGTTTTTGTGTATTGAATAATATATAAGTTAATTTAATAGCATTATATTCTTATTAATGTGTTTAGTCAACATGAGGGCAAGTGCAAAATTCACGTCAATAGCAACGACTCAATAGTGCTCCTTACGCCCAAGCTTCAATGTTCTTGTCTTCGATGACGATACTGTTTTATTGAAAGACGTTATTTTTTACCCTACCTACAATTTTCAACTTTGGTTCTATAAGCAAGTCGATTCCTTATTCATTAAAAATGATTGTTGTATGATTGAATAGGTTTTGGAGGCTTTCTATACTGGTGGGGGACACTAGTGATAACCCTTTTGTGAATCCATTTGGGCCATTTAGCAAGAGCCTCGAAGAAAATGATCTTCATCATATCCTAATTATTATGCAATGAGGCTTAAGAATTGGGGTAAAAATATTCAGTATATTGAATTTGAAGGACAATTACATGGTTCCTTCACTCTATCGATACTGAGAGTCAGCAAAGAGGTTGATTTTAATAATCAAACAATTTGTATCAAACAATAATGCTACTTTCATGTTCTTTTTATTAGCTTTTACTCACTGGCCACACTTTTGAACACACAAATAGTTAATGTATATACCATTACAAACATTTAAAGCGTGTGTTATTACCCCAATCTTTAGTTTTGATTGACTCCATAAATTTAAGTATATTGAATGTAAATGAGATGAAGTGAACCCAATACTTTAGAAAATTTTGATATGATTTGCATTAGCATAATACATTTATGTTTCTTACACTTCTCTCATGCACTAGAAAAATGAAAGATAATTTCAATAGATGAAAATTTCGTCTTACATTTTACTTAAGTGCCTTTATTTACAAAAAAATTCATATCACTTAATAAAGAGAAGTATATTTGAGATTTTGTACTAGTTGAACAAGGATACAAATTAACGGTTCAACTTTTGCATTGGGTCATATGGCCTAGTTTTGCATTGGGTCATATAGCCTAGTATGTAAATTGATAAGTTGTTTCACATATCATCTATAAGGGGGCTTTTTGAGACATTAGTTATAAAGGGTATGATGCAAGTAATAATAATATCATGATTCATGCATTGGCATTGAGTCATGAGTTAGCAATAATAACAAAATAACCTCATGAGGCATGACTCAGTTTCATTTTCAGAAAGAGAAGTATTAGTGAATAAATGAGTCTTCGGGTTTTTGTAATAATATTTTACTAAGATACATGAAGCTTAATTTTTATCAATTAATATAGATATTTTTATCCAATCTTTTAAGGTGATTACTAACTTGTTCCTCTTACCAAATCCATTTAATATAACTATTGGAAAAAAGCATATTCCACTCTTGTTAATAGTTTGGGTTCTCTCATTCCGAGTCCTATTTTTTTCTCTTTTTCTTTTCAGATTTGGTCACATCAAATCTGTCTCTTTTTTCGTTTCTCTTTCCTAAATCTTTTTTTTCCCATTTTATGAAATACATTTCTTCTTAATTTTCTCAGATTAAACAGAAACTAGAACCTTCTTCAACCTCACTAAATTTTATTCCAACAGGGAAAAAAACTACAACCCTTCTTTCCCTTTGATCAAGTTTCGATTTTGACCTTCTGGGGTTGCTTGAAATTCAATTGGGTATCTAAAATGTTTAACGGTATGATGGATCCTGAGATGTTCAGAATCGCTCAGGAACAGATGAGTCGCATGTCACCCGCTGAGTTGGCTCGGATCCAACAACAGGTTTGCATTTTTCTCATTTGTTATGTTTTCTGAAATTCTATATGTGGATTCGTGCCATTGTGATTCTGTTAATGACTCAAAATGAATGCTATTTGTTGTGAATTAGATACTACTTTTGTAGAAAAAGGGAAAATTGCAGAAACTTTCGATTACCTAGATTAATAAAATAGCAAAGTCAGCTAAATCCGTTTTTTGATGGGGGATTCGATGTTGTTCTTCTAGATTTGTAGAAGCGTATGAGATTGAAGGTTTGGAACTTTTTCTAATTTTAGGTTAGGTATGTTTAGCCCTTCTTTAGTGGTCATGTTTTGTTGATTGGGACGGGACGTAGATTTGAATGCTTGGTAGAACATGTCTTGTTTTCTAGTTTTTGAAGCTGAGAAGGCCAGTGATCCTCTTGCCTTAGGAGTAAGAATTGTACTCTTATACTGTCACAGATGATTTTAAATTGTGGTTATGTTGCTTTTACCGCAATTGCGGGAAAATGCGATGGCTGCGGCCGCAATTTCGGTCGTGAGAAGACCTGTAGAAGCCCAGTAAATAAATTAGATTAATAGTTAGAGGTGGAGTTAGGCTAAGAAAAATATAGGTGAAACCATTAAGTAGAACTTAGATCTAAATGATTTATTTATAGGCATAATTTATGATTGGACATTATGGCCTTGTTTTGTTCATGTAGCCAATCCCACTTTGTGGGAAAAGGCTTGGTTATTGTTGTGAATTTAACAGATCTAGTAATCAAATAATGTAATATGTTTGTGCCATTTAGTACTAATTTTTGGCATTTTGCAATATTCTTTTTGGAATTGCAGATGATGTCTAATCCAGAGTTGATGAGGATGGCCTCAGAAAGCATGAAGAACATGAGTTCAGAAGACTTTAAACTTGCTGCTGAGCAGTTAAAGCGGACACGTCCTGAAGATATGGCTCAGATTGGTGAGAAAATGGCTAATGCAACACCTGATGAAGTAGCAGCTATGCGTTCCCGTGCTGATGCCGAGATCAAATACCAGTTAAATGCAGCTGAGATGTTGAAGAAGCAGGTGAGTAGTGTGGCAAGAAACTTCGACCATTAATGTCTTTGTGGAAACATAAGCACAAACATTTCTTTTATTATATCAAGGAAATACGTGTAACATGAGATGAATTCGGGTTAAAAACAAAAGGAGAACCTGGAGTAGTACAGCCTATTCGTGTTTGAATGAGTCCTTAATAATTATGTGTTAATTATTCCTATGGAAACATATTATGACCATGTGTTAGCTTTTAAAGTCCAAATAGTCTACTGAAAAAATGGATTTTAACACCCTGATGCAAATCCTAGGCTCCAGGAAAGATCTGTAAATGAAATTACATATGAATAATACTCTACTGCCATAGAATTGTCTGATCAGAGAATCTACTTCCTGCAATTTCTTATAAAGACATGAAATGTAGCTCTATTTGCTTTGCTTATTACAATTTCTCTGTTTCTGTAATTCTGTTAAACCAGTTTTTTCTAGTCTCCCACGTGCCTTTGTGTTCTAACATTAGATTTTGCAGGGAAATGAACTTCATAATCAGGGAAAGTTCAATGATGCCTTGCAGAAATATCTGCTTGTAAGTGCTCTTTCTCTGACTGCTTAACCATCTAACCAACACCTTTTTCAGTTTTTGTGCCTAATTTTAAGCTTTTAGATACTGTTGAGTTGTTTGGCCTGTTGCCTAGATTTCATCTTTTATATTTTTTATATTCTAGGCTAAGGAAAACATCAAAGAAATTCCACCGTTTCAAAGCAGAAAGCTTCTTTTGGCCTGCTCACTCAACTTGATGTCCTGTTACTTGAAGATAAGGCAGTATGAAGAATGCGTAAAAGAAGGGTCTGAGGTATTTGTAACCCCTTTTCTCGTACATCGCAAAGTATGATGTTAAATATTAAATTTAATTACCAACTGCGATACTTAAGTAGTAGTATTATGGGGAAATTTATCAACCAAAAAATGAAACAAATTTACATTGTAATTGCAATATGTAATAAAATAGTTGTTTTGTGCAGTTGTGCTGCTTATGTAACATGACAAATATTGCCTTAGCTTCTATTTTTGTTATTAATTGAAGTTCTTGTTTTTAAATTAGTTGTTTTGTCCTTGCCATGCATTAATATGCTATATTATAACTACTGTAGGTTTTGGCATATGATGCCAAGAATCTTAAGGCTCTTTATCGAAGAGGTCAGGCATACAAGCAACTAGGCCTACTAAATGTGAGTTTCCAATGACTTAGTTAACATTTAGTTTGCTATTGTTTGTTTATTATATATCATATTTAATGTCATTCCTTTTTCCAGGATGCTGTTACCGATTTGAGCATGGCACTTGAAGTGACCCCTGATGATGATACAATTTCAGAGCTTTTACGGTGTGATCTTGCTCCCTTGCACATACATGCAACTAACTTAGGAACATAATTATTTATTCGTCCACATATTACACATATGATACATCCTGTTATTTTTAATTTTTAGGGAGTTGTGGTTGTAGATTTTGTAATTATGGGTAATTGTCATCAAATTCTATTACAGATCAATGTAAAACAAATGATTTTATGCTAAAGTAATTAAGTATATCTGTCACCATTTTTTTCTAATTGGATGTTGTGTAACCTATATAAAGGAATTCATATATTTCTCCTGCCATTCTCATCTATAATTTAAAGTTTAGGATAAATTTACTTTATTTAGAGGGTGAGTTTGGCACAACAATAAGGTTGTTGCTTAGTGACCATAAAGTCATGAGTTCAAATCCTGGAAATAGTCTCTCCGCTTACGGGGATAAGGCTGCGTACATCTAGTGGAAGCCTCATGCACTGAGCCGCCCTTTTTATAATTTTACTTTATTTTAATTATAAAAAATACTTTTCAGAAAGTTTATTTTTTAAAAAAGGGAAAGGGGGAGGATACTGATGAATTTGGATTGCTGTTTAATGGCATCAAATGTTTATTTCAGGGACACCAAGGAAATGTTGACAAAGGGAGGTGGTGAACATGCACCCAGAGGTATGAATTCTCATTAATTTCTTGTACCTCTTTTACTTCACCACGCCCCCCTGTGCTTTACAATTCTAATGGATGTCAAATTTAACCTTATCGGTACCATGCATGTAGGATTAGTAATTGAAGAAATAACTGAAGAAGTCGAGAGTAAGCCTTCTGAAAGCAACAAAAGCTCATCTTTGAAACCAACAGTGGTTCAACGAAAACAATCTGGTGACTCTTCTAAGATTAGCAGTACAGTTAACAATGGAAATCCAAAAGCATATGCAGAGAGTTTAGATACATTGAAAAATGATCCAGAAGCTATCAGGTATTTCAGCATTTTGGTAAAGATACTAAGCACATTATGTTTCTCTTTATTTTTAATTTTTATCATTTATCTATAAAATAGATTTACTTACAACCTTACTTTCTATTCTATAGATCATTCCAAAACTTCATTTCAAATGCTGATCCTGCCACTCTGGCTTCTCTTAATACTGGACAATCCAAAGATCTACCTCCAGATATGATTAGAACTGCTTCAAATATGATTGGAAAGATGTCACCTGAGGAACTCCAAAAAATGCTTGACATGGCTGCTTCATTTCAAGGCGGCAACCCATTTGGCAGAGGTTCCCCTGATTCTTCATTCAACACTGGATCAATCCCCTCCAATGTGACACCTGATATGTTTAAAACAGCAAGTGATATGATAAGTAAAATGCCACCAAATGAGCTTCAGAAGATGTTTGAAATGGCATCCTCATTGAAAGGGAAAGAATCTATCCCATCATCATCTGCCGTAGATAAGGATGAAAGAAATGATTCCTGGTCAAACTTCCCATCCTCAAGTACTAATGGAACTAATGCTTCCGTAGAATCAAGTCCTTTGCACGATGCATTTTCAAATATGAGAAATGCTTCTCAGCCAAACTTCCCTTCCTCGAGCACTGATTTACAAGAACAGATGAGAAACCAGATGAAAGATCCAGCTATGCGGCAGGTATGTTCTAATTATTTGCTAAGGAGCTGAAATGATCTCTAGCCTTCCTTATTCAACATACCTGTGATAGATTATCATCTTCTATTTCTCATAGTTATTAATGAGGAATTTATGACAAATTATACCCTTGAATTATGTACTTGTGTTAACTTTTTAGTTGTTACTTCCCTTATCTGAGATTTACTTCTCTCCCGGTCAATTTTGTCTTTTCTTTTGTTAACTAATACAAATTCTCTCGCTTGATTCATTCTTGTATTCAGTGTTTATATGTATAGTTCCTTCTCTTAACTTTAGTTTATGTTGTTTTGGCAGATGTTCACATCAATGATTAAAAATATGAGCCCAGATATGATGGCAAACATGAGTGAACAGTTTGGTTTCAAGCTTTCAAAAGAAGATGCAGCAAAAGCTCAGCAAGCTATGTCATCGTTTTCACCTGAGAGCTTGGATAAAATGGTATCTTGTACAAAGTGTGAAGTAGATTGTTTATATAATAATGTCAAAGTGGCAAGTCATACATTCACGTCAAGATAACATCATCTGTCCCACATTCTCTGCCTCACTTTGAGTTAAAGTGTGGCCATTGCTCTAAACAAAATAGATTTAGTTGGAAATTCACTAAATTATAGTTTTTTGATGAGTCACCAAAATTTGGCTCGAGGAGTGACCCTAAGTGTGGGACGAGTAATATTTCCCCGGTGGTTTGGGCATATATGGAGAAGACTCATATAAACTCCACTAATGAGAGTAGAATAGTAGATAATTAGGATGTAACATGCAAGTTAATTCTATTGGCATTATTCATTTGAGTTTTGAAATAACAGTAGATAAGCTTATCAGGCTTAGTGTTTATTGTTAAGAGTTTCTAATTGTTGTTGGGTGGTTATAGTACTAAGATGAACCTTTACACTCTATTTTTGCAGATGCGTTGGGCAGACAGGATTCAAAGAGGAGTTGAAGGTGTAAAGAAGACAAAGAACTGGCTGCTAGGGAAACCTGGTATGGCCTTGGCAATGTTCATGCTCATTTTGGCTGTCCTTCTACACCGGTTGGGTTACATCGGCGGCTAGAGCTTACAATGTGAGATTTTAATCCTAAAGGGTCATTTCAAACTCAGACATAACCTTGTGTAGTGAGATAATTGCATGTGTTGTCTCAGCCAAGTAGAAATGAAGAGAGGATGAGACAAAGACTTGGTTATTTGGAAAACTGATAAATGTTTTTTCTGCAAGTCAAATAGGGGCAGGGGGAAGGTATTTTCTTTGTGTAGTGGGGACAGTTGATATGTTTATTAAGTGTTGTTGCTATAATTTCCTTTAGTTTTTCAACTTTTTTGTTACTATTGGTGCTGACAGAATTACAAAGCTAAAGTGGCATCTTAATCCAAATTGTGGATGTGGTTGGCACTCTTTTTGTAATATATCCTAGCTTTTGAGTTGTTTAGCATTTATATTTGGCCCTACCTCTCAATAAATCCAAAACTTTGCTTATGCCATATTCTTAATATCTTAATACTTGAAATAGTCAGCAACCTTAAGGAATAGCCTACATCCTTAGTCCTTCCTCAGATGGAGCTACTAATTTAATGTTTTTTAACTTTAACTCATTCATAATATGATATGCTATAATTGAGTGTTAATGTATGATGATTGGAGTTGTTCAAAAATTCAACTTTTTATAACATTAAATAGATTATAATAATATATGTAGTGTAAAAATTTATACACAATTAATACACCATCTATCGTTCATTTGTATTAATTTTATTTAAAATTGAATAATGATTGAATAAAATTGATGAGCGATGTATTGACAATATAAAAATTTCTTTAATTATTAGTGTATACATTTGTTTCTGATATAAAAAGTGATTAGTTAATTAATGTTGTGAGGAAGTTATATTGAGTGAATGACATTATATTTTATAATTTTTATAGGCAAATTTACTAGATATATACTAGTGAAAGCATTCCCCCTACTAAAAGCAAGGTGAAGTTATAGTTATTGAGGATGACAATGTTGCCTGGTTGGTATCTTGGCCAGCTTTCCCTGAACTTTGGTAATAGGTACACAAGAGTTAGGTGAATTTCTATTGTGAATAAAATAATATATGCTTTCATGAATCAGAATTTACTTATATGAGTTTGCAAAGCTGGCAATTTATCCACATATATCTTATTGGTAAAAAGTAATTCATTTCAATTTATATGATTATCTCTTCTAATAAATGTTATTCCTAAAAATTGAACTTTTGACGTTTTAATAACTTAAGATCTAATGACGTTTTACGTTACTAGATCAACACGGTGTTGGTTATGAGTGATGACAGTCCTGTATAATTATGTGATAACGAAGAATAATGATGAAAGCGGTAACTGGTGAGAAACAGAAACGGCAGAGGGATGTGTTATTTTCTGACTTAAAAGTAGATGAATGGTCACATCATCTACTGACGTGGGATCAATCACGACGCAAGTTGGCTGTGAACGTGCCTATTGCATAGTTTCATTGCATTACGGATTCGCCTTAGTTTTTAATTTTTGTACTTCTATTTTTTCTTATGTTGTTTCATCCTGTTCCCAAAAATTGATGGCAACAAAAACAACTAATTTTTTTTATGATTATTCAAAGGAAGTGGTTTACAAAATGCTTTATTGAAAAGTTAATCTTTGGAAAAGGTTACTTTTTAAAAATTATAAAATAAAAATCAAATGAATTGATTTGAATATCCATCAATGTATTATTAATAGGTTATTGGTGTAAATATTTAATGTAACATAAATTCTTTTCCATAGTATAGATAACTGTTTTTCTATATATTATATATACATTATGATGGTGATGGGAATTTATGATATCATTCCATTTGCCAGTTGTTGTTTGATCCCATTCCCATTCCCATTCCCATTCCCATCAGTATCCGTTACCCTACAAAACCTTCTAAATTCCTTTTTGGATCTCTCTTCTGAATTTTATAACTCCCCCTATTTCCCTATAACCTCTGCTTCCCTTCTCTCTAACTCATTTTCATCTTTCTACCCATTACTCTTTTCTTCTTCTAATGACTCCCAATTCCATCGTCCCTCTACAACGCACCCGCCGCGTCGGCGAGATGGCCGGTGGCACAGCTGCTGAGTGCGCCGCCGTGTGCTGCTGCTGCCCTTGCGCGATGGTGCACTTCGTGGTTCTAGCGTTGTACAAGGTGCCGAAGGGGCTGTTGAAGAAAGCGGTTATGAAGAAGAGAAGTAAACGACATCGTTCATTGGAGGAAAGAACCAACAACGTCGTCGTTTTGTCACAGCAGAAGCAGCAAAGGATCGCCGACATAGATAATGTCATTTTGGTGGGTCCCACGCCACTGGAGGAGTATATGGCGAAGGATTCAACGGAAGCCGTTGCTTTGGAGAATGAGATGTGGGCCCGGTTCGCGGGAACCGGGTTCTGGAGGAGTGAGTCGCAGCGCGAACCGTAACTGCAATTATGTATCATGTGTGTACATAAATACACGAGGGTGAAAAGGTAAATGTCGTCATCTCCAAAGGATACCAGATTGAGGTACACGTGTTAGAATTCAATTAGTGGAAATTGTGTGAGCCTTGAATTGGAAAAATCCAATTGAGACAACGACGTTTGTGGTTGTGAATAGTTGATAGATTAATGGTGTTAGAGCATTTGTTTTGGATTTGAAGTAAACTTTTGAGATAGGTATATACAATATATCATTACCAACACAACATTCTCTTCCCCACGTTGTCTTGTTTCACTAGAACAGGTTATTCATGCCATGACATAAATATCTCCAATTTCACCAACGGATTACAAAATTATAACCATGGTTTTCGGGTTCGAGATGCTATGAGGTTTTTTCATGTCATGTGCTTTAGTTTCTAAATTTTATACTATTCCCTAGTTATTGTGCAATTTTAAAATTAATCTCCAATTCTAAGGTATCTAGCATTATATGCTTTGTTCAATGTTCTTTTTTCATAACTTCATACCATTCTTTTTTTAGTTCAAATCTTATACTAGGGAGAGATCCATTTACTTCAAGAGTAACTGGAAAAAACTTACCCCAAGAGTAACTGGAAAAAACTTACCCCAAGAGTAACTGGAAAAAACTTACCCCAGGAGTAACTGGAAAAAACTTACCCCAGGAGTAACTGGAAAAAAACTTACCCCAAGAGTAACTGGAAAAAAACTTACCCCAAGAGTAACTGGAAAAAAACTTACCCCAAGAGTAACTGGAAAAAAACTTACCCCAAGAGTAACTGGAAAAAACTTACCCCAAGAGTAACTGGAAAAAACTTACCCCAAGAGTAACTGGAAAAAAACTTACCCCAAGAGTAACTGGAAAAAAACTTACCCCAAGAGTAACTGGAAAAAAACTTACCCCAAGAGTAACTGGAAAAAAACTTACCCCAAGAGTAACTGGAAAAAAACTTACCCCAAGAGTAACTGGAAAAAAACTTACCCCAAGAGTAACTGGAAAAAAACTTACCCAAGAGTAACTGGAAAAAAACTTACCCCAAGAGTAACTGGAAAAAAACTTACCCCAAGAGTAACTGGAAAAAAACTTACCCCAAGAGTAACTGGAAAAAAACTTACCCCAAGAGTAACTGGAAAAAAACTTACCCCAAGAGTAACTGGAAAAAAACTTACCCCAAGAGTAACTGGAAAAAAACTTACCCCAAGAGTAACTGGAAAAAAACTTACCCCAAGAGTAACTGGAAAAAAACTTACCCCAAGAGTAACTGGAAAAAAACTTACCCCAAGAGTAACTGGAAAAAACTTACCCCAAGAGTAACTGGAAAAAAACTTACCCCAAGAGTAACTGGAAAAAAACTTACCCCAAGAGTAACTGGAAAAAAACTTACCCCAAGAGTAACTGGAAAAAAACTTACCCCAAAAGTAACTGGAAAAAAACTTACTCCACATCTTAGTCCATCCAATATTGGAAAATCCAATATTGGAAACTTACTCCACGTTGTCTTGATCATGATGTGGAGTAGACTCTTTCTACTTAGTATTTGAAGTAAGTCGATCCTCCCCTTAAACTAATAATCATATACTAAATTATATTCCTAAAATCACATTTATATTGATTTTCTCTCTCTAATAATAAGACCCGCCAAATTCTCATAAAGAAATAGTTTAATTCCTAAGAGTAATACTTAATGAGAATGACAATCATACGCTTCAAAAGAGATTACTTTTTTTACATAGATAAGAAATATTGTAGTAGTACAAAAAAAACTAAGGAAACCCATAAAAAAAACTAGGTGACACCTATGTTTAGTTAGAGTGACATGATTAATGAAAAAATGATGTGACTGATTGACAATGATAAACCTAAAGTATCAATTTTGTTATTTTTGTACTCCATAGTCCAAACTCATTTCTACGTGCTTGTAGAGTTGCAGCTGTATGATACCGAAATAGTCCACAAAAAACTCAGGTGGCCCAAAATTTTGTTTGAATTTGTTCCACTTCTTTAATTAATACGTATAAATGAAAGATAACGTGAGTGCCTTAAATGGCTGTGATGTCCAAGAGCAGGCCATGAATGTGTCATAAAATAATTAGAAAATACGTTTTAGAACTCAACAGAGTAATGCCCATGACTGCTATCAGCCAGCGGAAAAAGAGTTATGGGTAATAAATTGGTCTTACAAACTCTTTTTTCAACCATCATCCTTTGTAGTGATCAAGACTGGTAAGCCCGTCGGTCCACACAGTCGTCCAGGTACCAGTAGAAGATTCGGCAGCTACCGCGGCACCTGCTTCTTCAGGCGGAACTCCAGGTTGAGGAGTTACTCGGAATGCTGCTAAGATATCAGTATCTTTGGTTTCATAGTCAGGAGTATAATAAGTCAATTTATAATCTTTAACACCGGCTTTGAACCCAACACTTGCTTTAGTCTCTGTTTGTGGTGACATAAATCCCTCCCTACAACTCATGAATTAAGAATTCTCACAACAACAAAGTTGAGAAGCTAATCTATTTAGCTCGAATCATTAACCTTATATATTATAAAGTGAAATGACAGAAGGTATTTTAGTCTTTTATATTTTGATTTGTTTTTTCTTTGTTCATTCCCTCATATTGTATAAATATTTTTAACATGGTCTTTCCACATGTTTCTATGATTCTCTTAATAAAAGTAATGATATAACTGTATGATACCATGATCTGAAAAAACAGAAAACAGTCTACGTGAACCTCCTAATAAAAATATGGAAAATATTTGTTGAAGCCTATGATGGAAATTTGGGTGGTCACAACAAGAGCAAACTCATTGGCACTAATATACATGTGTGCGAAAAGAAAAGTGACCGCTGTTATATTTTAACGACATGCACATCCTCCTTATATAAAAGTTTACTTTTGGGTTCTTTAGATGAATAAAATATATATGTATTATTAGTGTAAAAATTTATACAAAATTAAACATGAATAATAGTGGATAATATATTAATATTATATAAAACACATACATTTATCATATTTAGTTATATACACCTTTTTTCTTTTTCAATATACAAAACTTACTCAAACAACTAGAATCTTCTTTAAGGAATGTGAGTCCATTTTTTTTGTAAGAATTTAATGTTGAAATTATACTGTAAAATATTAAAATGGACTTTAATTATTTTCGCAGAATAAAAATTGACTTTAATTTTTTAAATATTCAGAAAAATCAATTACCAATTCTTTATAATGGAGCCTGATGCCTAAATTTCATTAGGAAAAAAATGCAAGTTTTCACTTGTTGTTCACAAAAATTCAGGCATGGCGTCATGGGTATTAGTCTATTAGATTATTACATTGTGAACAATAATTTTGCAAATTTATTTTTGTTTCATGGCTACTCTTCTTAAACAAAATAATTAGACATATGAAACAAAACCCATTTTACAATGTCAATATTATATTTAATAACATCCGTAACAAACTTATAAGTTAGTCAATTAACTTATTTTATAGTAAATAAGTTATGTCTTCTATTTGGTTATATTGATAGGCTTGTTTTATTCTTCACTCATAATCATATTTATTGTTGTATACTTCATTCGTTTAATGTTTTGCTTGATATAGGAAAGAGAAGGGAGGACAAAAAGAAAAAAAAGGATAAAAGTTGCTGAAAAATAAAGTTGTATAGGATATAATGGAATATTTTTCTCACCTATTTGATATCAAATAAAAAGTATGGAAATAGGGAGGAAAGAAGAAAAAAAAGCTAAATAAAAAAAAGGTTGAATTAAAAATAAATGTTAGAGACAAAATTTCCATCTTTAAAGTTTAAAGTGCAAATTGTTAAAGTTGCTCCATCCACCAATCTCCCAACAGCATGTACTCCATGGTTGGATGGAAAATTAAAAAGCTGGTCCCACCAATTTTCCTATCTTTATGTTTATCTTCTAATCAAATTGCCTTTCAACCCTTTCCTTTGTACTCTTTGCTTTCCTTACCTTTCCCTTATATCAAACACAACTTAATCGTATGCATGAAAATGCTCCTAATGAAACCTAGAGACCCTTTTTGGCAATATTTTGATCTCCCAATAAATTTGGTGAGTCAATTTTCCAAAATAATAATAGTCCAAAACTTCATTTATTCTTTCCAATTATGCATTTCCCTTAAACATGTATTTTGGTAAATAAGATATACAATAACAACCAAACTTTTATCTCACTTTGCGAAAATAAGAAATAAGATGTTGGAACAATAAGATAATAAAAGTGTTTGTGTTTGGTTTTCCTAAAAGTTATATTTTGACAAATAATTCTAAGCAAATAGAAGGGAATTTAAAGAACTCATAATTTATAACCAGATGATCTCTTATAGGCACAACAGAACAATATGTACCCAATAGAAATCATTTATAATTTTTAGAGTAAATACTTATTTCTAAAGGACTCATAAACACGTGTGATTGTTTTGTATAAGAAGAGTAGTCAATGTGCAATAGTTAAAGTGATTCACAAATAAATAGCAAAATTTAGTTATGTCCTTGCCTCCTTTGCACAAGAAAAATGATATATTCTCCCACTTTTTTGTGGCTAAGAGAATTCTGTAATGATAGGAGGCTCTTTGGTTCTGGTGTGATGCTTTTATAACAGCATTTTAGAGAGGAAACTAATCGCATAAGACAAAGTAAATACCTAAACAAAGCCATATATGAAACAAGTGAGACGTCCACTCTCACAAAATTATAAAATACATAGCTATAAGACGACAATCAAAAGTAAGCACACTCGTTTTGAAGAAAGTATATTGTTCATACTTTATAGAAAAAAATATATAAAAAATTTATTTAACATATAAGGGTGTGAAGTGATCTAAATCAGGGATAATTTTGTTAACGGATGTTGATGAACTTTTATTAAAAAATATATGTAGTCCTCCAATGATAGAAATATGCGATGGAGTCTCAAAATTCTTAAATGTAAAAGAGATGCAAATTAAAATTATAACAAACCGTGTCCGTGTGATACTTTCGGTTAAAGAATTAATGTCTGTCACAGTTTTATACCACTTATATAATAAACTTTCGAGATTAACAATAATATAAACGACCAAAACACATTTATAAAAAAAGAAAGATGGAAACATATAAGACAAAATTAAAGGGCATAATTTAAACTTTCCTAAAATGAAAACCAAAGATTAAAACGATTATAATAATATATTAATATGTAAATGATTAGTGGCACCGACAATTTTCCAAGAGGAGCAATGAGATGCAACAATCATGAGAAAGGAAGGAACAATGCCTTATACTTTCTCCCTAAGCACCTCCTCCTACCTAACTCTTTGAGGGTGACACAAAACCAAACTCATTTAATATTGTGACAAAAAATCATTACTCATTTTAAGCACTTTTTAGGTACAAAGTACTTATAGGATAGTCTTTCATGGCATTTGCATACTATATTACTACAATATTTGCTCTCTTACTTCTACTTTGAACTTATGGTTAATGTAACTGGTAATATCTTTGCATTATTATAATTAAGGTTTAACTCGAAATAATAAATAACTATTAGTTAATAGGAAGGGAAAGAAATGTATATGATGGGATATGGTGGTGTAAATAACTTGATAACTAAAACCATGCATATTGTACAATGGGGTTAAAGACTAATTTTCACTAATAATCCAAGGTTTTCTAATTTTCACATAGATCAAATTTCTAGCTTTTTTAGAGATTAGGACAGGACCTCTTTTGAAGCTTTCATATTTATGAGAGAGATAAAAGTGAAAAGGAAGTAAAGAAAGCTTAAATATATAGACTAACAGCCCTATGGTGGGGGTGGGAGATAGGTCACCCTCCATATATTTAACATTTTTGTTCAATATATCTTTAAATAGATGAATCCTCTATTTTCTTCCCAACTTCTCAACTAAATCTCTTTTAACTTTTCATCTAAAATCTATTCATCCAAATCCCACAAACAAATAATATTATTTATTGTTTGAATAGTGGGTCCCATTTGCTACCCCACTTCGATTTGGTTCTTGTTAGACCATTCCCTTCTTCATGTTTAATAAAATAATGCCACGTGGTCAATACTTCAACATAGCAACCGACACTCATTGATTTATCCCCGCTACAACTTGATATATAATATGATTTACTTAATTGAATAACATTTCTGACATACATGAATATAAGGTTTGGTATAAGGATATAATAGAAAACAAAATCACCAAGTCTGTTAGTGGAATAGTAGTTAGTAGTTAGAGAATGAGATGTTTTGAATGAGTCGAGACATACAATGATAATTATATCATTCTAATTATACTTACAATAATAATTATATTATTCTAATTATACAATAAAGTGATGATGACATAAAGTTTAAGAAATGAGTACCAAGGTTGAGAGTTCTAATTGAAATAAAGATAAATTATAAGATGTTATAGATACAACTTACCTAAATTTTTCATTAGCATGTGAGCAAGTGTGTTAGTTTAAGATGATTGGTATTAATAATTAGACGCTTAGTTATAGTCCAATTATGAATGAATTAACAAGAAGACAAGTGAAAGTGTTGAATGTGATTAAGAGAGCAAAAAACAGGAACATAATATTAACCCACCAAAGTGCACATAAACAAAGCAAGTAAGCAAAACAGTATCTGGCAGAGTTAGCTTTCTTCAATTTGTCTCTCTACCTTGCTCTTCTGCTGTGTCCATTTCCTGAACATGGCCATGGATGCCATTACCATCATCCATGCCATCTTCACCATTATCTTCTTCCTTCCCATCACCACATTCTCAATCTCATCAACGTCTCAGTCTCAGATCAACTCTAACTCTATCCTTGTTGCTCTGTTAGATTCTCATTACACTGAACTTGCTGAGCTTGTAGAAAAGGCTATGCTTCTTCAGAAACTTGAAGACACTGTTTCAGCTCACAATATTACCATTTTAGCCCCCAAAAATAAAGCTTTTTTTGACCCAGATTTCAAGCGTTTCCTTCTAGAACCTCGAAATCTGAATTCCCTCCAAACCCTTCTCATGTCACATATAATCCCTACCCGAATCGGATCAAAAACCGGCTCATCCCGCCACCGCACCCTCGCCGGTGATCACCACCATATCCGCCTTGAAACCAATTCCACAACCACCGACACTCAATGGACTGTCGACGGCGCTTGTATTACGCACCCCGACGCCGTGACCCGACCCGACGGTGTCATCCACGGCATTGACCACCTCCTTGTCCCACGCTCCGTCCAAGACAACTTCAACAGCCGCCGTAGCCTCCGGTCAATCTCTGCCGTGAAACCCGAAGGAGCACCTGATGTGGACCCGAGAACCCACCGCCTCAAGAAACCAGCGCCACCGTCAAATCCCGGTTCTCAACCGGCGCTACCAATATCCGACGCATTAGCACCAGGGCCAGCAATATCCCCAGCACCTGCGCCGGGTCCTGGAGGGCCTCAGCACCATTTCAACGGCGAGTCTCAGGTGAAGGATTTCATCCAAACCCTACTCCAATACGGCGGTTACAACGAGATGGCGGACATTCTCGTAAACCTGACGTCACTCGCCACCGAGATGGGGCGGTTAGTATCAGAGGGTTACGTTTTAACGGTTCTGGCTCCTAATGATGAAGCAATGGCGAAATTAACAACAGACCAATTAAGTGAACCGGGTTCACCCGAACAAATCATGTATTACCATCTTATACCGGAGTATCAAACCGAAGAGAGTATGTATAATTCTGTTAGAAGGTTCGGGAAGGTTCATTATGATACACTCCGTGTGCCACATAAGATGGTGGCTCAGGAGGCTGATGGGTCGGTTAAATTCGGAAACGGTGATGGTTCGGCTTATTTATTCGACCCGGATATTTATACCGATGGCCGGATCTCTGTTCAGGGGATTGATGGGGTGTTGTTTCCTTTAGAGGAGGTGAAGGATGTGACCCGGGTTAAAGTGGGTCAACCCGTTAAGGATGTGGTCAAGCAGAGAAGAGGTTAGTTGCTTTTGATTCACTTTTACTGTTTCTTTGGGTGTTTTTTAAGTCATAGAGAATTGGTGATAAAGATGTGCTTTGTTTGGTTGGATGGAATTTTCTTTGAGTTTAAGTTTGATGTATTGTTGAATTATTTGCTTACATGATTGTTTATGCCATTACTTTTGACTTTTGATGGTCAAAGTGGATGTTAACAACAAGATGTTGGTCTAGTGGTGTAAGACCTCATTATATCCCGAATGATTAAAATGTCAAATGTTTGATTCTTGGGAGGGACGGCCACATACATGAAAGTGATTACTTCGATATCCTTTGTTGTACCAAAAAAAGTCAAAGTGGATGTTAGTTCTTATATAGCCTTGTTGTTGGAACTTGGAGGTTGAAATTGTGATAATTAGAGTTACAAGTGTTTAATTTGACCTTGGATTCTTTGGAGGAAAATAAAATAACAGAGTAATGATCTATAGGGTGTTTTTGGAATAATCGTATATGTGAGAATTTTTACTATAGTGTGAAGACTTAATGTAATGTTGAGGTTGTAGTGTTATGTTATTTTGCTTGTTCTCATTTGGGTCATTAGGTGTGTTAGGTTTGATCATTAGAAGATGCAGAGTTAATGTGGAAACTACAATTCTAAAGTATTAAGAAATTAAGCCAAGACTTTAAAATGGTAGGCGTTAACTTTGGCTTCTTTTTTTAAGGAACAAACTATAAGGAAGTGGTTTCTTACTTATGTTCTGTATGTGAGTTGGTTGTTGGAGATAGAGACTTGGAAGTCATGAAATATAATTGTGTGATGACTCTAAAGTCTTTCTTTCCCCTTCTCTTTCCAAACCCAAGTCAGTCCAAAGAGACATGTAAGGAATTCTTTTGAATAAAAAGTGATACCTAGAAAGTTTGAGCTGATCATGATGGAACAAATTTTAGGTGGCTCTGATAATGGAATTTGTTTTCCTTTGTTTGCTTGTTTTACTCACCACTGGTGACAATTATCTTTCATTTAGCAACTACAAATCATATTTACATGATTTTCTCGTGCTTATATCTTCTTGCTTCTTTTTAAGGTTCACCACTTTTCACGAAAGTCTTGAGTACCTTAGTAATTTCTACTTTATGCATGCTTGCATAGAAAAATAGGTTTCCCTAAGAACATTGGAATGTAAGATATCATGCAAGAAAATTTGAAAAAATAAAATGACCAGGAAAAATAACACAGTCTTGAATCTGAAAATATATAGTAGGGAGTAATTTTGGATTTCCACCTTTTTAGGTAGGACATGTGGATAGACATTTCATACCATCCTCCTTCCTTCAAGGGTAGTTTTAGATGATCAGTCATATTCCTACTAATATTTTATAACAATCAACCATAGTTATCAAACATTGAAATAGTACTTACCATGCATCACACTCACAAACATCGCATTCTTAGGAATGTGCTCAAGTGGAAAATGATGTCATCTCCACACAAAAATTGAAGAGGAAAGTGGTGAAAGAGATATATGACAATAATAGATACAAAATTAGCTTATCTATGTGTTAATCATCTTGTTAGAATGAGTCTTATGTTTGTAAATAAACATCAAAATCTCTGTCTGTCTTTTTTTGTATATCTCCTTTGACATGCTGATATATATAATATAAGAAAAAGTTAGTTATGTGAGGTTTGGTAAGGTTTTGTTGGTTTTTTTATTCGTTATAAAATGCTAAATAAACATCACTTTCCATAGTTTTTCCTTAAGCTCAAGTTTGTTTGAAATGGCAGGAAAATTGATGGAAGCAACATGCTGGATGCTAGGAACCATTGGACAGCATTCTAGCTTCACCTCTTGCCAATAAAGAAGCCCTCATATGGATACTAGCAAGGCTTGTTAAAAAAGGTGAGATTTCTTATCTCATGTTACCTAAATAACTATTGACTTTGAGTACATGATTAAACATCAAAGAATATTTTCATTGCTCGTGCATGACAGCTTTCATGTCTTTCTCCTTATGTTCCACATAGACACATTTATGTGGGTTTGGTGGTTGGTCTGAAACCCCAATAATGCAGGCCATTAGGTCTCTGACCTAGTGATCGTGACACCCACTTGGTATTTCATTTGGGTTAGGGGGTGTTTGGGTTGATACATTTTATGAGCTTATTTATTATTTGTCATCATATTCCTGGAAACAACCTTTCCGCCTATATGAGTAAGGTTACGTACATCTATCATTCCTAGATTCCACTAAGTGAGAGTCTCGTACACTGAGCTGCCCTTTTATTATTTACCGTCAAATTGATTTTTTAGCTTTCTTAACTTACTTTAACGTTGTTTATTTACAAACTTTGTCTTGATGCAGATGCACATGTTTATTGGAAATTCCAAAGATGTAAAAAGTCAACCGAATATGAAATCTATGTTTGCTTGAGTGGTTAATAGATGCTGCTGCTATGGGTTTGGTTTTCCCACGTTTTTGTAATGTTTTTCTTTCTTTCTATCCATCTCCTTCTTAATGGAATTGGGACAAAAGCTTCTCAAGTCTCCTCATAATGCATTGCATATATGTGTAATTTAGATTCAATTCTTACTGCCATTACAATTTGTTAGGTGATTGTTTTGGTGGAATGAAAAGGTTGTGTATTCAAATAAGGCATGGAACCTGTATCAATTCAATAAGTACTTTTACTCAAGAAATGGAAATGGAAACACATTATAATAAAATGATTCTTTACTGTAATATGACATTTTATGCCATTCAATTCTTCTTTCTCTTGACCCTCTCTTGTTCCTCTTTTATCGATATAAATTCATCATCCTCTATGTTTGAATAGTTTTATATATCTAATATGTTCCTTCACCTCAATTGGTTACCTTATAATGTGTATACATCATTTAAAACTGGAAATTTATACTTCCAAGTACTATGTCCATTGCAAGAACTTATTAAAATAGGTATATATATATATATTTGTGCGCGCGCATGACATCAACATGTTGGCATCATCCCATCAGAAAAAAAGAGGTTGTCTTAAAATGGCTTGGGGGGGGGGGGGCACTTAGTTGGTTGATGTCAAATTGTAAACTGCAATAAAAGGCATGAGAACACTTCCTATCCAAAGTTTACCATCCTTCTCCTCCACTTCACTCACTGCTCTAACAACTTTTCCCTGACTGTCCTCTAATATCTGCACAACTTTACCTTCAGGGCTATATTTAACAATGGCTGCATGTGGCCGTCCTCCGATTTGAAGCAGGTATTGAATCTTGGCTGGTATAGGGAGCTTGAGTATGGCTTTCCTAATCTTTGGGTATAGACCATGAAGGTAAGCATACATATACCTTCTAGAATGAAGTGCCACCCAAAAATCGCCATTTTCATTGACTCTCACATTGTCAGGATATCCTGGGAGGATGGCAAAAATCTCGGAAGTCCCAGCTTTATCTCCTTTCAGCCAGTATTTGCGCAACCTGTAGAATAAGAAGTGATGTAGAGAAGGAAGTTTTACATTAACATGAGTTCATGACATAGGACCTCTAACATGGGAAATATGTTTAACATATCGAGTGGTGCAAGACTTTGTTTTCCAATGCTAACTCACTCTTCTTGTATTCCTTAAAGACCCTAACATTAAATATGTCGTAAAAGTAGGAAATAGTGATGGCCAACAGAAGTAGGGTGATAGTGTGATACACATCTATAGTATACAACAAGAGATTTCGCTTGCTCTGTGAGCACCTAAGAATTTCTCTACAAAGAGTCATGCATTATAGATAAAATCAAATGCCCATTACAAGATTTACCTGCCAACAACCCCTTCACAAAAGACAAAGAAGGACCCATCCTTGCTCAAGGAAATGCCATTTGGAAATTGAATGTTCCTTTCAAGAACAGTGGTTTTCTTGGTGGCGGGGTTGTATTTCAAAACCCTGCCACTATCATCCCCGGAGAATACCAGCTGAAGGAAGTCCCTGTTCATAAAACTTTGTCAGAACCAACAAACCAAGACAGATGACACAATAATATTCATAATTCAGAATTCTAAGACCCGGATCGTTAAGGCAAAGATTTTCATATGCCTAACACCTCAGTAACTGCAACATATTGGGATACTGGATGGGCATAATTCCTCCTCAACCAAATAATCCCAAAAAAACATGTTTCAGCAAAGAGAACAAATACAGGAAGTGAACATCCATACTCATAATAATACATCTGGCACAACAGTAATCCTCCCAATGAATGCATAAATACAGGTTAATGTCATCTTAAGGTTATGATGATCCGCAACATACAGCCATACACTTTCAACAAATTTCCTAATGTGTTTCTCTCCTTTTCTAGTACTCCGCCTCCAGTAATCAACAAGAAAATGACATTAAATAATCTCAGTCATTATTGTTACTTGCTTACTAAGCCTTGAGCATTAAAGAACACAAAGTATCCTCTGAAGATGGAGAAATTGTAACAGCAGTATTAAATTCGCACAACAATCATCCTACGTAGATTAGGTCAAACAATCCTGTGTCATCTCTTAATAGCCAATGTTTCAGGAAAAAAGAACCACATAAAAAATTAATTGTAGTCATTGGATCTACTTCAGTTATTGATTTGGTCAGAGTATGGCAACCCGCAGCCATCTAATGATGGCACCACTCTATTAACAAAAACTTTGATGCCCTATACTTCTACAGTGATGCAAAGAAAATAAGAGAACTTAACATTCCGAAGTATGGCAACCCACGTCAGTTTTCATTAGAGGTACATTATAATCAACAAATATGGATCTTCAACTTTGTTTAAATGCTTCTCTTATATCCAAAATGATGACAATTTAATTTTTTTGCAACTACAGCATCTTAAAAATTGACAAAACCCTACCTTCTCTGGTAATTAACACTGCTCTCTGTAAAATAAACATTCCCTTCTGAATCAACATCAACATCATTAGTAAATCTCAGTGGCACCCCTTCAGCCTCAGTTACCAGAGATTCCGCTAAACCACCCTCGGGGCCTACCTTCAACAGCCCAAAATATGCATCTGCAATATACAAATCACCTGTTTTCTTGTCAAATCTGAGTCCCAAAGGTCTTCCACAGATGTGCTCAGTTTTCACATAACTAAATGGTGATGCATTTGCTACAGGATTACATAGTTCTGACCTGTGTTTAAAATGGAGATAGAAGACAAATCATCACCACTCAATCATATGATATTGCATACATATATATAGGCAAAAAATAGATGTAGAGAAAATGTTTAGAATAGATATCACTGAATCGATCCAAAATTTAAAATTGAATAGCCAGGAAACACACTAAAGATTTGTGCTCAAACTTTTTTATAAAGTAGAGACTGTAATATGTGAAGTCGGTCAGTTATGTTACAAGGAAGCCACATCTTGCAACAATATGACAGAATATGAAGTCAAAACTACAAAGTTAGAGTTCAACAGAAAAGAAAAGGGCTTGAAGAATTGCTTGTGTTCATCAATCCATTAGCATCTTCAAATTATGAATAGAGGGATCAAATTAATTTATGAACACAGTTATGCTGGATTTGAAATATCCTCTATACTGATTTACTTTTCGTCCTTAATAATCTGATTTTACCATTTGATCAAAGAAGAACTCATTTTACCAAATCAGCAGATAATTGTTATCTGAAACTAATGAATTGTTTTAAAACTTTATTGTGATTTAGAGCCTAAGATGAAGTGAAGTCTTTATGTGCAATTCTTACTAACCTAAGTGGTTAGATTGCTCATCCAACACAACTGTTTCCCCCAGATAGTTGTATGATAAAGCTAGAATTATAAAAGCTATAAAGGCTGAAGAAATGCAATATCTTAATCATGGAAGTAACATATATGACCATATCTGTAACAAGTTAACAATGTTGTTGATTTCAACCTTTTTTGACATTCAAATATTTCCCACAAGAAGTTTGCTATCGTCATCCATCTCTTTTATTCTTTATTTCTAATAGTAAAGCCAATAGCTGAATAGTATATAAGTAAGCCTCAAGTTAGTTTGAGTAATGAATTTATGACCAAAAGCAAATAAGGTCAGTACTAAAACACAGTAATATTTACACCATGTATGGTGGTTGCTAGCCAACATCTTTCATTGTCAAGGCCAGGTGGGGTCAGAGTCAAAATTAAACTTTAATAATTGCTAATGAGCTTAAAAAGAAAGAGTTTCGTCATGACTAAAACAGCTATAACTTTGGCCTGTGGTAAGCACTCAATCCAATTGCATAACTTGGCTCAAAGCTGTAGTTGTTAGTCAGGGCACAACCCTTTTTTTTATAACCAAGTGTATCCCCTCACCCAATGGGTAGTAAACTAATCCCTTCCGGGGTGCATGATTGCCCCTCCCAACACCCGAAGAATTCAAATATTTGACCTTTTGGTTTATCTGGTGATCCAATGAGACCTTACACCACCACTAGACCAACTACATATTGGTCACAACCCTTTGTACTTAAACCCATGAACAAGCACTATTAATCAACCTAACTCAAACTGGTCCCCAACTAACAATCTCCTACAAAGCTTAAGCAAGTACCACTATGACAAAAGAAAAGAATACACGCCAGGAACATGAAAGATTCATCTCCTTAAATGGGTCTTGATCAGGATCCAATATAATTTCTGATTAAAGGGTGGATCGTACCAATAAATAAAAACAAAAAACAAAAACAAGAAGAAGAAATCATAGCTGATTGTAACAGACGTGAAGAATGAAAAATGGAATGGGAAAATAATATAATTAGAAGTTGGTAAAGGAGAAAGAGAAGAGAAATGTGACCTGTTGGGAGAGGTAAAAGCAAAGGGAAGCCAAGAGTTACCATTCCAGAAGAGAACAGTGCCATCAGCAACACCAGTGTAAGGGCCACGACCAAGAGGGTCAAAGACAATACTTTCTGGTCCATGAACTTCGTTAAGGAATTTAATCTCTGAATTTTGCAACAAGTTATGTTTGTCTTGGTCGGTTGGAACCTGGGACCATGGGGGCATGTCAACCTTTTTGGCCTCGAAATCAGGGAAGTTGGCTATGGGGCTGTGATGAAATGGGTCAAGACCACAATACAGAGCGAACAACAGGGATACAATGGCTACAGCCCGAGGGAAAGCCATGGCAGAAAAGAAAGCAACACAATTGGTTAAGGTTCAAGTGAAGGGTGTGTCAATGTTATATTCTAATTTTTATAACATAAATACATAAATAAGAGATTATATATAAATCATTACACAAGGTACATTCTACTATTTATTATTTAAGAGTCATTGATGTTAAAAATGAATATAATTTCACATGTACAACTTATACTTTTGAATAAATAATGAGATAATATAATCAAAATATAAAAACTCTGTACTTCTATCTACATAAGCATGGAGATAACAAAGGAGGAGTTTAAGGTTATCTTGCACAGAATCCATTATTCGATTAATATGAGGCAAATGATAATTTTCATTATATTTATTCAAAATAATATAAAATATTAACCGTTAAAAATATACATATTTAAGTTATTATCATTTCCATGTAGTACTACTACTACTACCTTCAAGAAAATGTAGATTGATAATAAAAATGGTGGGTAGGTGAGTTGAGGTATTCGCTGTAAGCCACTGCCATCTATGGTCAACAATGAGTCAATGTTCAAATGTTCATGTATTTAATTTAAGGAAATTTGTACTTTTCTTTTTTACTTACTCATCACTTAAGAGATGTGTGTTTGATACACTAATAATACGATTGAAAAATACGAATATCAAATTGTTTATGGGTTTAAGGGTTTAGGAATACGCAAAAGACAGTATATGGGCTCTAATTAAATACGATCAGCTTCAAAATCCCAAATGGGCTTGGGTCTTCAATCTAACCGATCACTCATTTTAATTCTCCATTTACTATAAGAACTCACACTTCATAATGGAATTTTTTGTTCTCATTCATGTCTTACTTTATATATCAAGCCAATCAGAATGTTTTATTCAATTAAAAAGAAAAATCAAAAATCAAAAATTAATATTTTAATATTATTTTGTAAATTTTGATCACTAAGGACAGAGAGACGGAAAAATTCTAGGACACAGCATCCTTGTACCTCCAAAGCTGGTAAAAAGTAGATTTTTCTACAGCTTTAACGACTCATTTGGTCATTTTTCTTCGTAGAGTCTTTTGTTTTTTTAATTATCAGATTCATTTTCTTAATAATTTCTTTGGCCGGTGATCCTCTATTTCTTTACTTCCCATCATTGAATATACTACACTTCAATTACTATTATACTCAGTTATAATGATGACTTACATAAAGAAATAGTGCATATTCAATGACATAAACTAAGACATTAATTCTTCTTCTTTTTGGTAGAAACTAAGAATTAGATTTTCGCCCCCTTGTGTTTTAACATTCATTTACAACCAATTTCAATACATTTTTCTTGTT
The DNA here is from genome assembly GCA_009771035.1 of Lupinus albus. Lineage (NCBI taxonomy): Eukaryota > Viridiplantae > Streptophyta > Magnoliopsida > Fabales > Fabaceae > Lupinus > Lupinus albus. The sequence continues at coordinate 15,844,596 of CM020017.1, forward strand.
TCTTGCTTAATAATAATGAATTTCCCCTTTAATGCAAATAATAAGTTTTTAATGTCTGAAAGAGTGAAACTATACGAACGTGTTGATGAACATGGTTTAACGTGTCTTGTACCCATACATAGCGGGGGAAAGGTATCTATCTATCTTCTTCTTAGTTACTCTCACAAGTTATATCTATATATAGCAAAACCCGGAAATCCTTCTAACCTATTTGTGTCTGCTCCTAACTTTTGTCACATAGACAGTATAATAATTGTTAATTTATAACATAAGCTATTGATTTGACAACCATATGATGTTCTTCAACTTATGTCATTTCTAACTCATGTTCACCTCTATACCCTTTAGATTTGGATCTAAATTGGCATAATTATACATTTCATCCCTTACTTTTATGACAAACAATCTTATTTTTTCCAAAAATAAAATTTATAATTCTTAGTCTTCAAACTGTTTAATTTGTGCATTAATGTCTTATTAGTTTCTTCATTAATTTTCAGTCAGTTAACTCACTTAATTTGTTTATATGCCTAGAAATACTAGCTAGCAGACTTTTCTAATTAGCCATAAAAATGAATTGCGACATACCTATCATAAATGGATAGAAAATTTAATAGTGGTTTAGTTAAAAAATTGTAGGGGTAAAAATAAAAGAACTAAAGTGTGTCTCGTTGAAAATTAAGCTTATTATTGGAATGAAAAAAATCACAAAAAAAAAAGGAATGAAAAATGTATTATTTAACGAGGATGCATGAATCCTTAAAAAATGTTTTAGAAGTAAAAATAAGTTTGTATTGGAAAGTGATGCCTTTATATTTTGAGAAGTGCTAAATTTGGATTTTGAAGTTTAATTTGTTTTTTTTCCTTAAACAATACTACGTACTAACACAATGAATGTATAAGTTAGGAACATGTTACTTTGCAAACAATACACAATCGTCGAGTATAAGCAGTTAAGCACACACAGAAATGGACAAAAGTCATTTTCCATTTCTACTGTCTTTTCAATGTCATGATTAGTATCCTTATTCCTAGTTATAACGTTGTTGACTTAGTTAGCATGTAATTTATTTAACCTTTCAATTTTAGAATAATTTGATATAGACAACCTTAGTCGACGCTCAAACTTGCTGTTTCTTAATCCTTCTGGATTGGTGAAAAAAAATGTATTACTTACAACACTATGAAATACATTCATAATTCTTATGCATAAATCTAAAAATAATATATATATATATATATATATATATATATATATATATATATATATAATGTATTACTCAATGAAAAATGGAAGCATTAATATCTTGGCCTACTCGTCAAAGCTAGTTTGGTTAGAGATGGGTCATTGCCACCCACTCATTCTCTCAATCATCATATCCATTCCCTTCTTCTTTCACATTTCCCCCACTCTCTATTCACTTACGCGCTCCCACACGCTATCTTTCTTAGCAACATTAATTCCAAATTAAGATTTCCCATAATCCATCTTTTAATTTAATAATATCCACTCATCTTCACTTCTTTCTCCCGACCACACTAGTCCCATCCCAACCTTTGAAAGTGATAACACGTCTCCCATACTTTCTGCACTTTAATTTTATCTTTTAAACATTATCATTTATATTTATATCATCAATATTTATGTTTCTTTAGCGTAAAAATATCATTCATTTGTATTATATATATTTAAAAGTCAACGATAATTAAATTTGAATGATATACGATACAATAATAATATAAAAATCTATTACGTTGTTAATACATACAATTTTTTTCTGTATTTAAATATGCAATAATAGATTTTAAGAGAAATAAATGCTAATGAGTGCCTAACGGCCATGGTTAAAGATAAAATAAAAAAGAAGTTTGCGTTAAAAAGGATATATTTAATATATTAAAAACTAAAATATTGTATTTTTCATTCCAATATTTTTAGTATTTAGATTATTTTAATGAGTATCCTAAAAATATTCATTAACCTAAAGTAATAATACTCCTATAACTTAAATCTTTTTCGACCAGTCATATATTTTAATTATATTATAAGCAGTGGTCTGATCACGTTTTCCCATTACAAATTGTACATATCTCCAATTCTCCATCAATACATAAAAGGAAAAGGAAAATAGATAGTTTAATTTTCTCTTATTTCTATGCTAAATCTCTATCTTATTTTCTTGTGTAAATCCATGATCATTATATTTTCATTGAGATAAGTAAATTCCCTCTTCCCTCGTGATGTGCCTATAAATCTAGTAGCTAAGCTAACTCTTGAGAGGACAGTCACAAAATAGAAAAAATGTCAATGGACATGATGGCAACTGAACGTGTTTGTTATGTTCACTGCAACTTCTGCAACACCATTCTAGCGGTACTTACTTACTTCATCTCATTTCTCTTCCCCTTCTCTCTCCCTTGCTCATTTATTTTTCTATATTAATTCCTATGAGCTTTATTTATTTATTGTAGCATCTTTTTCAGAAGCTAATTTGGCAATAAGGGTATTCTATATATCTTGTATATATCAATCAAGATCATGAGAGATGAGTGAAAACAAAGTATAAAAGGAAAAGCTCTTCTGGGTAGTAGCCATGAAATTAAAAGCAAAATTCAGCTCACACGTAATCAGAGTGCACGTATAAACTTATATAACTCTTGGAATGCAACTCTTAATACCCCAATTAATATAAGGGTAACTTCCCTAGGAATTAATTATGGAATATTATCATCACTGAAGTGAACTTCTTCACTGATGTGTACTTTAAACCAACAATTCAACCCTTATCTTATATTTTATGCAAAGTGGAGCTGTTTTCCTCTTGACTACTACCATGATAATTAGAAGTTGAAGTTCATATGCAGCCCCATGATGTTGAACAAGTTAGCCATATCATAGTTTGAGAGGTAACCAATGAATTGTATGAGCTAGGAAGAAACAATTTAAGATGGTTATGAACAAAATGCATACACTGCAGGCATAAAAGCTATAAGGAAACTGAAGGCTGTGATATTACTAGGGCTAAATACCCAGATATTATTAGGGTTCCCCTCTTCTCTTCTATTTTTAAAAATAAAATGTAAAACAAGAATAATAATTTGCACAATATATATTCTTGCAGCATCATGTATGATCTCCTATGCTATAATTTATACAAAGTTTATTTTTTATTTATCAGTTTTTTTTAATTGTTTACTTTCTGTACTTTTGTGCTGGTACACACAGCTCACAAAGATTAAATCTGTATATGAATCCATGTGGTGGCAAGCAATATAGTCTCTCTCTCTCTCTCTCTTCATCAGTATTTGATCCCTTAATTTCTTCTCATCATGATTTTCCAGTGAAGCAACTTCTTTTATGATCGTACACCATCAAGTTCTTTCACGATTTCGGACTTGTTGGTTCCCTCAAGTACAGAGGCAGTGTCCTCTCTTTCTTTCTACAAGAACTTGTGGACATTGTTAGGAAACCCATTTCAGCAACAAAACAAGCTATATGCACCGTTTCTTTTTTTACTCTCTCCTTTTTAACCGTTGAAATAAATGAGCGAGCTTTGATATTCAGAAATCACATTGGGCTGTAATTAATCTGAGTGGAGATGAAAGACTCAATTAAGGGGTGAAAGTTAAAATTCTCTAAACGCCTTCTTTTTATTTTATTTACAAGGTTTGTGTGAACACCAACAAAGAGCCCTTAACATTTAGATTTTGGGATATTTCCATTGAAATTAGCCCTTTTTCTTTCTCTTCTCCTCAAAGGGAGATCTTAAAACTGTAAAACAAAGAGCAGTGAATTTAATCTGCTTCACAATAATGATCTCACTCTACCCTTTATTTATTCATAGCTTATAAAACATTTGTTGATAGCACTAAGTGGTTAAGAGTGTGTGATGGCCTTTATGGTTTCTGTTCCAGTCAAGTCATTTTCACCCTCTCTCTTTCCACCTTGCTGATATACAATTTCTATCTTTTATCATCCTTGCCTTGCAGTGTCAGCAAAAAGTGATGCGCACCAACACCAAGGTGTAACATTGTGAGAGTGTCCTAACTTTTAAAACCATTACACGTTAAATGTATTGAATATGCCACACCACTGCACACTGATCTCAGACCTCATAAAAGTAGACACCTCTCAGAATGAAATGACAAAAGATTACTGCACTGACTTCCCTAATTAGCTTCTCTATTTATCATCTTCAAACTCTTTCTTTTGGCAACATTGCATTTTGTTTTTACCCCCTCATTGCATTCCTTATTGCAACACTCCACTTCTCCTTCTCCTGCATAAATATGTTCTACTTTGATAATGAAGCTCTTCCAGCTCTTACTGCTAGTCCTAATTATATAAGAAATTTAAAGCAGCATCGAGTGTTTGACACTGTGTTGTACATATATGTGAAGGATATAAACAGACTTGAGAGATCATATTCTTCTACTGATTTTCTTGCTAGTGAAATTTGCAAGTGTGATATATATTTATACACACACACATATGTATATTTGTTTTGTTTGGTATTTGAAAATGTGTAATGACAGGTAAGTGTTCCACATAGCAGTTTGCTAACCATAGTGACGGTTAGATGTGGGCACTGCGCCAATTTGCTATCAGTTAACATGGGAGCATCACTTCAACCATTTCCTCTTCCCCAAGACCCTCATCAGGTACTATTTCACACACTTTCTCTTACTGCACATATTCATACATATAAGGGATGATCCTATACTGTGACCTTATTGCACTTAATCTGTTGCTAAGTCACAGAAACAGCACCTAAGCATTGATGAGTCAAGCAGCAAGGAACTGGGATCATCTTCAAAATGTAACAAAATAATGGCATTTGAGCCTGTAGAGCATGAACAACCTAGGATTTCTCCCATACCTCGTGAGTAGTCACACACACTTTCTCAAATTATGTTATTTGTAATTCATATTACATTAACAAATACAACTTCCTTCGTACATCACAGTTGTATATTAACTCATACAACTTCCTGCTTTTGAAAAAGAAATTAGAGAAAACTAGTACGATAAATGGTGTTTCTCTCCTTTAATTTCTCAAATTATTTTTAGAAAGGAAGTTGTTGAGATTTGATATATGAATGAGATGTAGAAATAACTCACATTTTTGTATTTAGCTTTTGCTATATATATCAATGTTTTAAATCTAGTTCTGCTCCAACCAACAAGATAGGCCACAATGATAAGGTTTTGATAACCTCTGAAATTGTATCCAACTACTATTAGTCACATTTTCCCATAATAGTCCACAATTTTAATAAACATAACCACACTTTGACTGAACAAATTACAAGCACATAGCTATCTAGGCCAGCCTGAACATTTTAGTTATACACGGCCAGAAAAGTTTGAAAGTAATTAATATATGCAATCAGAGAAGAACAACCTCTTGATTTAGGCAAATTGTCATAATAAAACTTGTTTTTTCTTCTTCATAAGAGTGGGTGTCCATCTCTGAGTACCCAGTTATATTAGGTATAAGAGGTGCCAATTTGAGCATCTTTATTTTATATTCATCAATTTATAGGGCCCACTCCTAGATGGCAACCTTTCGTAACAAAATTGACCCATCCTAAATTCATTGCTGTCATGCAATGCCCTAGTTAATTAGAACATCATGCACTTACCAATATGTAACTTCATTTACAGTTACACACTGCAGTCACCATATATAATAACTCATAGTGGTAATAACTGATATTGGTAGTTTGGTACTAGTAGTAGAAGTACTGCACTCTCCGTTATCAGCAAGAAAACAGCAAACAAAAGTGACATGTAAAATGATGACAATTTCCCCAGAAATAACAGCAAGAAAACTCAAACCAAACCTAGGAAAGCAAATAAAGGACCCTTAGATAAAAAAATATGGAAATGTAGAATTTCAATGTCATTTGGGTGCCACAGAAACATATATGGTCCTTTTTTATATTAAATCAGAGCATATATATGGTCCTTATTACTTATTAGCTACCCGGTTGTACTGCTAGCGAGTCCAACTACAGAATTGTGTTGGATTTGCAGTTGAAAGCCAAAATTCACAGGTTAGGAATAAGCTTGTCCATCATGATAAGTTCATGCACAGGACTCATTAACAAATTCCTCATAATGTTATATAATGTTCCATAAATTTTTTATGTTATAAGTAACAAATTAATTATTTTTTACTGCATGATTGATCTTCCTGCTAAACATGAATCAAATATTGTCCTTTAACTTTGTATGATATATAGAAATCTAATAGGAATTTATTGATCAACTCTTTACTCATAACGTTGGATAAATTTTATTATTTTAATATTCCTAACTGAATGATTTCATAATTATCACAGCCCCAGAAAAGAGACAACGTGTTCCTTCTGCTTATAATCGGTTCATCAAGTAAGTAATCTTTTGATTTTACATATGTTACCACGTATTTATTTGATACATTTCTATGAATTGAATATTCAAATAGGGAGTGATATGGAATTGAATATTTATGGGAATGTCAATTTTTTTAGCATGAAATGACTTTTATATAGCCTTCTTCTAACATCTTATTTTTTACTTTTCAAAAAAAAATCCCATCCTTAAAAAGTTTTATATCAACTAAACATAATATTCAAACATGAGAATGAAACATTCTCTGGCATTGCATTTGGAACAATGTACTAAAAAAACATGAACCTTTTGCATATATTTGTATAGTCTGTTTTTGGATGATTCCATTCAACAAATACAAATAGCAAGCCTTCTTCTATTGTCTGGTTTTGCAGGGAAGAAATCCAAAGGATTAAAGCTAGTAATCCAGATATCAGCCACAGGGAGGCTTTTAGTACAGCAGCTAAAAACGTGAGTCTAATCTTAATTCAATGTACATCACATGTTCTATTTTAGTGTTAATTTAAATATTTTTTTATTAACTCTGATATTTACCCGACACTTACATCCCAAATTAGCTTGGACGCCCGCACAAACAATTGTATAATATGTTTTTTAATTGTACAACAACATTAAACATGTGAAACTCATCTTTATTTTTACTTGAGATTATGTATATACATATACATATTTATAGTGGCGAGTGTCTTATGTTTTTGACATTGTCCATGAGTGTCCATGCTGGATATCCATGTAGAAATAGAAGGTAGATGGAAAATGACCAAACCATAGTTTCATAGGTATGAAAGATGTGATATGGAGAAAAAATATATATAGCGAATTGTATTATATAGTTTACAAACTATAATTTTACCCAATAATTTTTTCTCTCTCGTTAAAGCTAAGCATGTCACCTAACAAAAAAAATCTAATGTACTTTTTGCAATTTCAAGAATTAGCAGAGTATGAGATGAAAGGCAAATTCCCTAGTGGGATTTTGAGTTAGGATTATCTCCCTGTGTGTAATTTGAGAGGAAAGTATATCAAAATCAACATAAAAAACAAAACAAAAATGTAACACTTTTAACCTTATATAATTATAACACTTTTACCCTTTAATACAAGTACAAAAACAATAATTTATTCTTGTCCCAGAATTTTAGGGGGGCTTTCTTGCCCCAAACATGAGAGAAACACCGAGGCATAAATTGTCTTTTATAATTGATAGACAATACATTAATTCTTGCATTGTTCATTATAGTACCAGCCCACAATTTCCAATTACATATCAATGGCATAAAAATAGTGGCTACTGTCTAGTCTGTTACATGTGATTCTATTAGATACAAATATATTTTCCTTTGGTCTATCAGATAGTTCCTATATATGTGGTTTAAATAGCTACACTGGATTATCCTTTGGTACCTTCCGAAGTGTCTCATCTTATATATATGTATATATGTAAATATATGCAGTGGGCACATTTCCCTCATATTCACTTTGGATTAAAGCAGCTGGATGGTAAGAACAAGCAAGCAAAGTTGGACCATGGAAGTGAAGCAGCTCAAAAGTCTAATGAATTCTACTGATATAAATTGGAAGCCTGTGAGTATGGACCTTCCCTTTTCTATGCTTGACCTAAATCACTGAAAACATGAGGTTGAGCCATTTTCGGTGGGATGATACTCTTGCAAATTAACTTCGTCATCTCACAAATATTTAATAGTAGTTTATGTATTTCTTTTTCTACATAGCTGTGATGAAATGACATTGCTATTCTTGTGATTGCATTTATTAGGTTGAAGAACTTGAACACTTAGTAAACAATACGTTCCTTCTATGATATTCTTGTGCTTTTCTAGTGACTACCTATTATATATAATATGAGTGTAATATCTATGACATACATCGTAAAGATTTATATACAGTTAGTACATCATTCACCATTTATATCATTTATGGAAGAGTCAATAATTATTAAAAATCATATGATACAATAATACTATATAAAACTCATACACTCTCACATATTTTTTCTTATATAAATATATAATATAGATGGATTAGGAAAGTACATCAAAAACAAGGAAAAAAATAATGTGATGTGATATTTTTACTCTTAAATATAATGATATGCATTTATCTCCTTAAAAATAAGATATAATTGACAATTATATATATGATAATTAAAAATATATAAAAAATGTATAACTATATTATATATGCAAAATTTAAAACTAAATGTTGCATTTTATTAATTTTATTGAATTTTGATTTGTGTAACTAATAGGAAAAACCAAATAGTTCATAAACTAAAACTTACATAAAATCAAGTTGAAGCCATAAAAAATAATTCATATTAAATTTGATAAATCTGATTTTGAAAATGAAACAACTTTTTATCTAGTTAAATTTCAAAGTGCCTCAATTTTTATTGAGTTACGTTGAGTATTGCTTAATTTAATTCAAATCGACATATTTCATATCTTATCACATTAAAATGTTAAAAGTTCAATTCCTGGAAACAAATAGGGAGGATATATATATATATATCATATCATGAAAGTGATTATAAAGGTTATTTTCTATTCTATTGAATGAAAGTACCAATTTAGAAATCAAACAATATAATAGTATAATATTTCGTCACATGTCCTTAGAAGTGAATGTCATAGTTATCTGGTGAGCATGAAGCACCTACAAGTGGGATATCCTATCATCTGTCTTTCCTAGTCAATCATATCATGAGTACCAATCAAGCCCTGATTTCACACGCATTCAGCATTATCTCCCAACTCACTGTAATATCTACTTAAAAGTAACTTTTAAGATTTTACCCTCTCCATCTAAGAGGAGGACCACATAGACTGTTTTTTGAGGTTGCCGTTTGACAATTTTTCGGTCACCCCGAGGGAATACCAACCATGCTGCATGACTCATTAGGTGCTTAAATAAATGAAAGGGGTGTAATTTCTCTCTATCTTCATCAGTTAATGGAGCACAGTCCTATTAAAGGAGCAACAGTGTAGGTGTTGCATGCATGCCTTCACCTATCACACTAGTACAACCCACATTGTTTTTAATCTTCTAGTTAGTAAAAAACCAATTGTATATACAAGGGAGTGAGGAAAATGTCTACAAAACCCTTATTTCCTTTCAATAATTCAGCATCCTCAAACGTGACCAAAGTTAATTAAAGCAATAACTAATAACCATGAGCCAGGCTAGAAAAAAGGCAGAAAATAGTATATGCATCAAGGAATATATCTTATTTCTAAATCAAATTGCATTTTAAGACTCCAAGGTCTTATAACCTACTATCTTAAGTTTTTTAATTTAGTATGACAATGGACTATTTTTAGTGTGATAAGGGTATGTGTATTATACACAAGGGAAAAAATTTCAATGGCAGAGTTACAATCAACCAAAATCTTTATTTAGTTGTGTATATTTTCAGGGGGAAAAGTCTTAAATTTTATATTAAAACACAATTTATAAAAAAAAATCACAAATATTTTTCATCAAATCATTTAAATTTTCAATTGTGTACATATTAGTAGGAAGTTGAAGCCTTGTATCTATCGTAAAATGTCAAAATGCGCGTGACTCGTATTGATCACTGTTCCAAGCAGAACATTGAGTGGTACCTGCATATAGAGTTTGTTGTTCCCAGGGCACTAATGAAATTATGAATTACTACTATTACTACTACAGTGTTGCTTCAGTCCTTGTGGTGTGACATATACAATGTTTGACACACCACATGCAAAGCATGCACTCTAGAGTGAGTGACAAAATATATATATATATATATATATATATGGTCAAAAGTACTACTATTTAGTGATGTACTAAATCTAATGGGTCATGGTTGTCTGCTAATGATCATGCTTGGTCCTTAATTCAAGGGATGCACATGAGATTATATACATGGTGCTGCAGGTGTGTTCTCAGTATTACTAGCCTACAAATTCCTCTCACACTCTCTTAAATGTTGGTATGGTTATTTTTGGAATCCGGACCCAACCCGAATCTAACTTGGCCCCAAATATCGACCGTAATAGTCTTCGAACTCGAACCCGACCCTAATCCCAATAAAATATAATGCATATATCTTTTAGATAAAATCTTTTCAACATTTTATTTATTATTATGGATATATATGTACGTAATTTGACATATGAAATGATATATGTATATATTATTAATCATGTATATATAATGAAAAAATTAGACAATCAATGTTACTTTCGATAAAAGAGATGTCATTAATTAGTCTATATACAATTGAATAGTAACACATACTAATATGATAAGTGAGTGATCATAGACTGGTTGGATTAGGTCATATTTGTCTTATACCTGATCCTAAATATTATGTGGGTCTAATTTTTGAACCCGACTCTAGATACGATGAAACTCAACCTTATTTGGGTTCGATTATGATCAAACCAAAATGGGTGAACGAGTAAGGTCAGGTCTTGCTCACCCATACTTTTTGAGTGTCATGTGGGGTTTTATGTTATGATCATATCAAAATGAAAGTCTTGACAATGCACATATAATAACCAGACAAGTTTTGTTTTTCTCTTATGGGTACTCTTTACATGTATAATGATGAGATTAATTCTCTAATTGTGATTATGGTTAGATAAGACTCTTATGGGATGCAAATCTCTAACCTTGCAAATTTAATTGTCAAAGGTTACAAGTACTTATTTTGATTTAAAGTAAATTAAATTTTTAAATTAAAGTTTAATTTTAAGTTAATTACATTTATCATCCATCATGTTTAAAGTATTACACTCACATCTTCTAAAGGAGGTAAGTGTAATTATATTCACTCGCCCCTGTATGGATACTCCGTATAAGTGTAATATATTTATATAAATCATGATTAATTTTTGCATGTGTAAAAAAAAATTATATAATTTCCCTAAAAATTCACTTGATGTTAGTATAATTTAATTTTAAATTTTCATATAAAATCATTCTTAAAATTTTTGCCTTTTAAATGGTGCTCCAAAACATGTTAAAATATTTATCAATATTTTTTTAATATAAAACAATTTAGGATAAATCATTAATGAGTGATTGATTCAATTGATACATGTTTGCTTCCCATCAAGTAAAGATATGAGCTTGAGTTGTGTATGAAATAAATGTTGGTGGAAAAGTTTGTTGTACTTTATTATAAAGGTTCTCAAATGAGATAAAAATAAATAAATTAATTGTAAGAAAAGTTGTTTGAAATTGAGTGAGTGAATTTTGTTCAAAAATGAAAATTAGGATGAGAAGATAGGAGCAAGATATGATAATTAAGTTGTAATTGTGGGGTGAGAGAGAAAAGAAGGAAAATGAAGTATGGTGTTAGTATGTAGTGTAGTGTAGTGGGAAGAAGTTAAAAGGAGAGAATCTGAAAGGTCAAATCAAAGAGGTGGATCCATGTGTGAGTCTGAAACAAAGAGAGATGGGTTACTTAACTTTATCTTTCACTGCACAAAAACAAACAATAAATGAATGTCTCTAAACCTATTCCCACTGTCATGTCACTTACCATCACTGCCATACCCATATCCCAATCATTTTCCCACAATTCTTACATTTTCTTTAAATATTTTCCTATCATTTTCTTTATTGAGAAAAATATGTATGTAACAACACTTTAATAGTTTTTATATTTTCATTATATTATTCACCCTAAATTTTTTATTATTATTAACTCTTAATAAATTATAGATGATTTATTAACTGTATATAAATTTTTACATTGTTAATACATATATATATTATATTTATCATTTTCAAACTTTTAGACTATATTTTGTTAGATATTTAGTTTGCTTTTATTATTTTTTCTATGTAACTACGAGAAGGAGAGAGGAAGAAAAAAATTTATATGTCAAACTATATATACTATATATAAAGCCTAAACATAAAATAACTATCATCATAATGTAATTTCTATTTTCCTATTTTACCCTTACATTTTTCTAATTTATACAAAAAAAACCATATAATCCTAAGTAACTATCATTAGCACATTAACCACACATCTCACCTTAAATTGAATTATAATAAATACATTTTTTAACATAAAGTACTCTTAATACAAAAACATTCTAAATATATAAAATAAAATATATAAAAATTGAATATTTAATATAATAAAATAAGAATGCGGGTCGCTTTAAATATTAGTTTTCCATATAAATAATTTATGATATAACAAGATTATACAGTTGTTATACTTGACATATATGGTGTATATGCTTGTATCCATGAAATTTACCCCTCTCATTGAAAAGAAGGATTTGATTGTAGGTAGTTTTCTATAGTATTCTTTTGCTTAATAGGCCATGGACTAATTTTTTTACAAATACTTATATAAACAACAAGATAAAAATCATTCTTAATAGCATTTTTTCCATATACACGATTCAAGGGATCAAAACCTAAAATGTTATAATTAGTTAATTAGAAAAAATAAAATGACTCGACCATGATATTTGAGCCCAAATTCCAAGTGATAAATTTAAATTTGAGTGCCACAAAAATACATGTACAGTGGACTCATACATTGTGATTAGGAATGATATGTGGCTTTGAACTTTGCCGATTATTGATCTATAACCTTATAGTCTCTACTCTATATATTAAAAAATAAACATTTTTTACCTTTAGATATTATGAGACAACATTTTTATCCTTAGAGCCAAACATGTAGAACTCTAAAAATATTATCCTTAGTTATGTAGAACTCTAGAAACATTAGAGATGTTGAAATTAAAAAGCATACCTGTTTGGTAAATGAGGGTCCTATACTGTGAAAGAGGAACACATGTTTGCAACTTAATGTTGAGCAGAAAGTAAAGGTCAGTGGTCCAGGATTCGTTTAAGACTGCCCTAAGTACTTTGGTACTAAAACAATGAAAGAGAGGTTCTGCCACATCTTAACACCAATTTAGAATGAATTAAAAAACTACTCAAAATCCAGTGCTTTTATAACAATGGCAATGTCTGCATTATTTTTATTCTATTCTCCTAATGTTCTTCACACTCCTGCTATCCAACTAATAGGTAGTTGTAGCAAATGATTAAAGGATGAAACTCTTTGTAATGTCACATATGTTGTTCATACCAAATGATTAAAGGATGAAACTCTTTGATATATTTTTATGATTTCCTCAAAAAATGTTTTATATTAATGTCACATTTTTTATGATATGTTTTTATGATTTCTGACACCTCCAGCTTTTTTTTGATCAAAACAGGAAATAAAATGATTTGGTATATTGGCAAAAGATCCAACATGCAATGAGCTATTACTTAATTCTTCAAGGAATTGTATTGTCCATACTATTTCCATATTAGCCAAGTTAATGCAATTTAGGTGATATTATGAAACATCAATCAAACTACATAGAATTTAACTGTCCACCGATGAATTCATGATCTTCTGTCTTCAAAAAAGGAAAGGGATATGAAAAAACAACAATTCAAAACTCAAGAGTTGCTGCATATTTAGAAACAAATATTTTCTTCTTGCATGGTTAACAAGCTCTACACAATAAGCTTCTTTCCCCAATGTATGCTTTTACCTCTTTACATAATCCCATCTTCCACACTCTAAAGATCAATTAGTCTAGAAATTTAATAAAAAATGAATGACAAAGAATGCTAACTTTATAAGACTAAGAAAAAATAATGTTGATCAATAGTACCTAGCTTCATTAGGGTGTTCCAACTATTTGCTACTCTACCTTTATGTTGAAATTTCAGAAACCCTTCTGTAGAAAAGAACATAGGCAGCTCCAGACTTAATCTTCTCCTTGCTGATGGGATGAACATGGCTATCGTCAAAGTCATACCATTGGTCGCCACCATGCTACACAAGAACATGAAATGCAAAAGCGTAAAACAATGAGGGTGGACATTAATTACAACAAAAAATGATGTAACCACTACATAAAACAAAACCATACTCAGTTTCATAATGATAATAGTAATGTCTCTACTAAATGAGAACACTTTTTCAGAGTATGAAATTTGCACAACAAGCCAATGATAGAGGCCTGAAAGTCAATCAGCATTCCACTTTAACAGATCTTTTTATGTCTAACTTAAACACAATTTAACCACCTTTCACACAATTATCAGAAGGTTTTCTAGAGCACTCAAACAGTTTTTATTGTTCACCAACTTTAGTTTGGTCTATTGGTAAAATAAAACTCCTTATAACAAGATTATAAGCTTAGAAACAAAAATGGAAGTATTGAAAAGATGAACATCACTTACATGGACAAATGCTGTATAATGACCACCTCCCATACTTCCATAATGATTACTAATAGCGTAAAGCATGTAACGGTAAGATTTGCCATTCCCATAGGCAATATAAGCTGACAAATCGAGATTATCTACAGGGAAGTCGACATATGTCTCCAGCTTGTTCTTCATGAAACGGCTGTATTGAAACCTCTTAAGATGAATGACCAAAACCTCAGGAAGTCTCCAAAGGTCTAACTTCTTACTAGCTTGACGATGTTTTTTACAGCTGGGACAGTACCTGACAATACAAAAAACTCACCTCAGAAAATAGTAACACTTCATTCACAAAATATACATAAAACTAGATGCTATGAACTTGAGAATGCCACACACAGAATATATGGAAATTCTAGGGTCTATACTTGGATACACGGTATCCATTTCTGACCTGAGAAAAAGGTATAATCTAATGATTATTGCAATGATAAATGATGATGATATTACTGAACTTCACAGATAATATAAGCTCAAAATAAAAAAGTGTGTTAAAGTGCATTGACTGGTTACAAGCTAAATTATTAGCCAGCTAAAGCATAGCAATCTAGTATAGAACCTTGATCAGATAGAACAGAGTAAAATGCACACCAATCACAAATATTTTGCCTGATTTTGCAATGGTAACTAACCACATGTCTTCTGGTCCAAGAGGTTCCTCTTGCAAGAATGCTTCAAGGCATTTGTATAATGAAATTGGCTCTTGAGGTCTTTTTGCAAAAAAGCTAGACTTGAAAACCTCAGGCAATGAACTAAAAAGTAGGGGTTCATATTGTTGAATCCGTTTATCTGACCAACTTACAAGCACATGCAGCCTCCTCAAGTCCCCATTTATTACAAGTGGTTCGTTCATTAATATCTTGGAACCCTTCGCAGTCCCCTTTTCATCTGTTATGTAAAACTGGAATCCTCCATCTGAAGGAGAATCTGACCCTTCCTCATTTGGACCTAAACTAGGAGTTGTGATCCCCTCCGTTTTTACAATTTCTTCAGTTTTTCTAGATGCATCAAAATCTCCGGATGTCTCTTCAGTTGAAATTCGAAATAGACTGAGAAACTTTAAATAGAAATTGTGGAGATCAGATCCATCCGTAATATTGCAAAGCCTTGCCACAATAGGAATTCCAAATGCCTTCCAATTTGGAGTCAATTTCCCATGGATGTACTGCCTGACAATATAATATTAAAAGCTAAATTTATATGAAGGAAACCAGAAGTGAACAATAAGCCAACGCATAACATAAATGTGAACCCGGTCTTTTTTAAAACTGTGGTGGTGAGTATTAACTTTTTGTAGAGATGTTCAACAATGCTATTGGAAAAGGAAAATCTAATCTGTCGCTGTGTACGAAATTTCAAATATACCATTATGCCTAGCAGCACGCTCTTTCCCCCCACCTTTGGTGGCAAGTGTTCAAAACAGTCATTAACCAGAGTGTTTGAGGTATTTTCTGCACCACAGTTGTATAAGTTTCCAGTTCTCCTATGAAAAGATTAGGCTGGACAGTTTCTAGGAATTGATATTAATGCTAGCTAAAACAATTTACTTTGGGGTAAAACTAATTTTACAGATGTTAATAAAAACTAGCTGATTAGACTGGACTAGTTTCAAGAAATTTGATTTTATAATGCTAGCTAACACAACTTAGGGTAAAACTATTTTTATAGATGTTAATAGAAACTAGCTCATGTCACTCTCGAACTCTTTAATTTTACATAGCAAGCAAGAAAAGTTAGAAGAAAAACATTAATGAAGTATGGAGTGTATTAACTTACTCCTCCATCCGCTGATTCATAAAAACAACCAATGGAGCATCCACACTATCTTTCTTAAATCGGTAGGCAACTAGTCTGTCAGCATCTCTGATTAATGACAATGAATCACATGGATCTTCAAGAAAACGTATAATGCAGTTGGTGAATACCTGCAGCACGGACCTAGCTTCAGAGGTAGTCTTCGATAGGATTGATACATATTCACAACGAAACTAGAATGGAACTAGCGCCAAATTTGAGTTTAAACCGAAGAGATATACCTCAGCCACTAATATGGTCTCATCAGCCCCCAAATAACATGCAATGCCTAGAGCTCGAGTCAGATCTTCAAATCTTCCATTTTTTGGGACAGAAATGGTATATGGTGATAATTGAGCAATACCATCACTGCAACTATTAACAACAGTCAAAGTCATTGTCCGTATTGCTGTGGAGGGCAGAGGTAATGATAAGTACATGAATGGATCAAATGTCACAGAGATCTTTCTACAAACAGGACAAACTAACGTTGATTTATATTGACCCTGCATAAAATAATGAACATGATCAGTGAGCCAAAAAGTTACTGTTACAAATAAAAAGGGCACCTCATGACCACACCAAAATATGAAGTTTCATCTCAATTGGAAAAAATAAAAAATATAATAAACTAGAAGGTTTTAAGTAATATCTCTTGGAGCGTGGCAGCTCTGGGTAAGCAGATTTGATCTTTGATCAGGAAAGATGAGAGTCTATGGATCAAGTGGGTTCATGGCTATTACTTAAAAGGCACTGATGTGTTGGAAAGCTCTTGTCCAGTGACTGCTTCATGGCACCGGAAAGAGGTTCATAAAGTTAGAGACAGTCTTAAAGATGGTTTTCAAGGTGATTGTTGGAAGATTAAACCAGATGGAAAAACACAGTATCCTCTGGATATTCATGGCTGAAATAAGTAGTAGAAAATGCAATTATCAAGTACGATTTGGCCAGGGAGCAACATTCCAAGATACTCCATTGTGACTTGGTTAATGGTAAGGGCAGGATGCTCACTAGATGCAGAATGATTAGGCTGAACATTGCTATCAGTGACAATATTTGCCCTCTACATGGAAAAGATCCAGAGAACAATGAGCACCTCTTCTTTAAGTGTGAATTCTCTGATGGTGTCATGATCCAGATCTTTGGAAACCTTGGTATCAGAAGCTGGCGTGCTGGTTTTCGACTTTGGAGAAGACAAATACAGCATATTTGGAAGTATGGAGGATAAGAAGAGTGTTATTTGCTTACATCTCTGCTGCAGTCTATCACATTTGGAAAGCAAGGAACAGGAAAAAATTTCAGCAAATGTCTTCAAAAGTAGATGATATAAACAGAATGGTTGATGAAGATGTTAAAGTATGGGTCTGCATCACTGCCAAAAAAGTGCAGCTTATCTGACACTAGTTTTTTTATGAGAACAGGTATGCCTTGTTTGTCGGATGGAAGGAGTTGGTCTATTTACTGAATGGTGAATAGATTCTTCATACCTTCCGGTCCTCAATTGTATTTGTTCTTGGTAGTATAGTATATATTTACCTAAAAAAAGATTTTCTCATTATTCTAACCCTTTGCAAATTGCAATTAGCTGATACTTGCTATCATGAATTTTAATCTGTTTTAGACTCCATCATTGTGGTCAAGATCAAAATATCACATAAAGGTCAAAATGACTATCACAAGGACATTTTAAAATAACACATGAATTGATCTTTTATTTTTGAACAGTTATCGAAGATCCAATGGATTTGCTCCTCTCACCTCTCACGAAAATCCATTCCTCTCGCTATATACATGCACAAAGAAAGAGGCTAATGTATATTTTTCAAAGCAATTCATATCGTACCTCAACTGAACACACTAATTAATGTTGAAAATAATAGAATAGAAACTTCAACTGGATTTCTTTTGAATAATTTTAGTTTTTTTTTTTTGGTCGGCTTTGAATAATTTTAGTTGACCTGTAAGTGTTGCCCTAAATAATGTTATGTCTAAATTCATTACATATTTTAGGGTATAGATATCACATGCTAAATTTTGTAAATTCAAATCCATGACAGACAGACAAAAACCTGTTACTTATTCCAGTCTAATCACTTGAATCACTCGTTTGAACTATTTTAAGTAATTGTCTACACTACAATTGTAAATTTGTGAGTAAATCATAAATGTTCAAAAGAAGGTTCTATAAATATTTACTTTATAACCACCAATAAACTATAAGGTTCCAAACATACTTAAGTAATTAATCCTGCAATTGCAATAATGAGATGGATACATACTTGACACACATCAACAATTATAGAATCATTGCGAGCCAGATGATTATGCCAATATTCATCAGCAACCTCTTCATCGGGTCGACCATCACCATCCTTGACTTCAAAATAAGGCTTGCGTTTAACACGATTCAGATCTTCGTGAAGTCCGTCCAATAAGAAAGCAAGAAGCTCCTGCAGTTAAAAAAACATTGTAGACAGTGAGAGGGTGTGTGAGAAACGAGTCTTCTAAATATAAAAACCTGTGACAAAGTAGAATGAAGGAGCTAAATGCACTAACTTGGGAATCATGCTGATTAAATCCACTAAATTGAGGTGCAAATCTATCAAGTTTTGATTTGAAACTTTTTGGCACCACGGGACTCGCTCCAGGAGCCCATAACTTCCTGAGTAAATCTCCAAATGCCAAAGCTATCTCACCCTGTCAAAGAAGCATATACCAAGAAAAGAATAAAAAAGTGAAAGATATCTTATGCACAGAAGTTTCCTGCAAGAAAATTTAGAGATATGAAGCTAAAAAATTATAACATACATTCATGCCCAATGGGTTATCGTGATTTATTTCTCTTCCATAATCCTTAACAAAATAGTCAACAAGCTTTGGCGTGTGCGCTAAGCACTGTAGGGCACTGTTCATGAAGCAAGTATTTCCTAGGTTCTGCAATCCTGTTAATCCCAAGGAACCAGCTTCGCCATGACGTAAAGAGAAGGTCAAAGAATCGCCATTCATAGTGCCAGAACTACCATTCATCTTCAGAGAAGCACTGCCATAAAAGCTTGCTATTTCATATATTTCCCCTTCCCTACATTTCAACGAGTCTGACAACCCATAAACTTGCAACTCAAGAAAAATCTGTACATCATGCACAGTCACATTAATATGAAGCATTTATTTGAGACATACCCAATGACTCTAATAATAACTGCAGGCCATAGTGAGATACAAATGACTAGTTATTGTATTTTAAAAAATGATAAGAAATAAAAATTCTGAAGAAAATTAACCTGTGTCATTTGAAGCATACATAAAATGATACATTACAAGAAACTCTACTTCCAAAAGAACTATGATTTTTGACCCAAACATTCAACACATGATAAAAGAACAGTCACAGACCAATGCAATTGCATCAACAAACCTAATGTAAAGGGTCAAATATGGTCAAGGATTGACACCAAAGCAGGAAACCAACAAGAAATAATTTACATCACAAATATCAATAGAGAACTTGTGATAAAGGGGAATCTTAAAGGGCAGCCCAATGAACGAGGCTCCCTCCTGGCGGATATACATGTATTCAACCTTACTCCCACGAGTGGAGATGTTTCCAGGACTTGATCCCATGACCTCCAGGTCGCAAGGTAACACCTTAATGTTGCGACAAGCTCACCCTCTAACTAATATATAATCACATCAAATAAACCCAAGTGGTATTGAACACTAACGAGTTCATCTTGTACATCAAATAAAGGATTCTGGCAGAACTTTCTTTACCAAACACAATAAATGTCAGTGTCATATGTCATTATAGAAATACCTGATATTGAAACAAAATATATGCACATAAATAAAAGTTTCTCAAAACCATTAATCATGATTAACAAATTAAACGAATAGACCACGGACAAAAACCAAATGGGGCCTTGGGTATACCATAGCCTTAGGATCCAAAAAAACCATTCATTTTAATTAAAAATTATAACATAATGACACTTACCTCCTCACATTGCCTTTGAAAGTCAGTTGGGCTCTTGCTTTTGTCGTTCACAAAAAATAAGGTTGTCTGACCTGAAAAGTCCCAAATGCGTATCTGTGCAACAAGGAAGAAAATTATCAATTTCATGTAGAATAAGTAAGTTTGCTAAAAATTATATATGCTTTTCAATTACTTGAAGATTGGAACTGCAAATGGATAATTATATTACCATCTCTGTATCCACACAGAATATTTTGCAGGACCTTTTAAAGAGCTCAACTGCATTGTCCTAGAATGAAGGGGGGAAATGGTTAGAGTGGTTAAGATTTGAAACATCTTCCGTCTCAAATCAATCAAAATGACTATAAAACAAGAACGGTGAAATGCATTCATTAAGTATCTATATAAGCATTTCATGAAAAATGTAATAAAATTTTTGACAAATAAATGAAGATGGTCAATCCAAATGCCTTACTTATTAGATACCCCTTGGACAACAGCAATGCTAAAAATAATTAAAAATAGGAGAGAGACTTACCCTTTTGCTTATTCTTACTCCCAAAGAATTAGTTTCTTTCTGAACAGAAAGCCTGAGTTGTAGAGGATAGACATCTGACATATCATCAGCAGTAGCTGATAACCCTTTCTCATCCTTCATAGCATTTTTTGAATCACTATGCCTAAAGCAAATATGAAAAGATGTGATAAAGAAGATACAACTAACTATATATTCTGAATGCCAAAAAAAATTCACAAGTTGCATCTAAAATCATGATCTCTTCAATGCTCAATAATAAAAACGAATACTAGCAAATTATTAATAGCAATAAACCATAAATATCTGAAACACTTACACATAAACATACCATCCACTACCAGAAACCCTACTCAAGTATGAAGCATAAATATTACACTAAAACAGAGACACGTGAGAAAATAAAAAAGACCTCAATTCCTTAACTATTATCCACCAAAATAAAGGGCCCCATTTGTCATGAAATGAGCATTTAAAGAAAAAATGTCATTATAATTACAGTTTGTCAGCTTAATCACGACTCATGCCATGAAAAGTAGTCATCAATGTGCAAGCACCTTAGATAAATTCTCATATGCTTTTGAAGTTATAGTCCCAGATAAATGCACTGTAATTAATGTTTAATGGACAAAGTAGACTTATATCCCATAGCAATAAAGTTGTGATCGAAAAGGCCACAAAAGTAACATAAACTTCTGACCACCTTACATATACTATTTCGAGTGTTATCAAGTAAAAACCCCAATTTGATCAAATATTTAATGGAACCATGTCCTTGAATTTCAAGTATGGTAAACATGAAACTATTTTGCCACAAACAGAAGTCAATGAAGGCTTGTACATCTAAGACTTGAAATTGCATGTCACTCTGTCTCCCACTTAAAACATGGTTGAAGTAAGACAAATGTCAAAAATGGCATAATCTTGAATACACAGCATATAATGTACCAAAACAAAGAAAACCACATCTGATACCAATAAATTGCATCAAAGAACATTCTAACTAAAACATAATGCAGATACAGTTTACTACTAATACCATCATTGCTCATACTCAAGTTAAATAGAGTTTTTCAGAAACCACTAACCACTTAAGTGCCCGCAACCACATTTCCCCAGAAACCAAAGCGAAATCCCGCCCAGAGACACCCACTTCGCCGTTTTCGCGATTGTTGGGCAAATCCTCCTCCCTCCTCAGATTGAACACAATATCTGAACTAAAAATGTTATTAATGATCTTCATAGGACCTGTCGAACCTGGCGAAGCATTATAAATAATCCCCTTCTTTTCATCCAAATCTGCAGGCACTGAATCCTGCGCATCCTTCCACCACCTAAATTACACAAAAAATAACTCACCAAACTATATTCAATATTCATACATTGAATGAACATGCCCCAGAACAATTCATATCACAGAAAATCAAAATCCAAAACACAGAAATCAACATTGCAAACAAAAGGGCACACATCAAAAACATAAAAGAGGTGATTTTTAGCATCAGAAATTGGTGGGTCGATTTATTAGAATTGAATTGTAAAATTGGG
Source organism: Lupinus albus (assembly GCA_009771035.1). Classification (NCBI taxonomy): domain Eukaryota; kingdom Viridiplantae; phylum Streptophyta; class Magnoliopsida; order Fabales; family Fabaceae; genus Lupinus; species Lupinus albus. Next base: position 15,867,150 of record CM020017.1, read on the forward strand.
AATGAAATAAACAAAAGTTAGAAATGGGGTTTGGAAGAAAATGAAGTGAGAGAAGGAATAAGAAGAATGACCTGTGAGGAACCAAATAGACTCGTTGGTCATTGGGAAGTTGAATGGTGTTGTTGTTGGAACAATCTTCCGAGAGAGAATAAGAGTCCATAGAAAAGGGATAAAAATGAAAATTAGAAAATGGTTGAGAAAATGGAAATCATTAATACTTGTTGTTCGTTATGGAATTGCAGAGAATTGTGAAGAAGGTACAAAAACGAGGATACAACGAGGAACATTATTAGGTTGTCATAAAATGAAATTTTTATCAACTTAAATTTTTTGTGATAATGATTATATAAATTAGTATATATGATAAATCGAATAATGATTTTTATTTGATAAAATAAAATTAAGTAACAATCATATTTTTAGAGTGGTGCTATTAAATATTAAAATTGTAATGTCCAATTAGAGTGAATGTTAAAATGAAAGGAACCGGAATGTATTATTTATAATATGGTAGAAGATATAATCATGTATTCTAGCATGAATAATTATTTATAACATGGTAGAAGATATTATCATCCTGTGTGAATTTTGTTTCTTTTAAGCTTTTGTAGTATATATTCAATGCTTAAGAATTACACTTCCTCTAATAATACATGTTTTTTCTTTGTTAAAAATATTAGGGAAGAACTCCCCTTTTTTCCCATAATGCACAATCATAATACACTCTCTCTTCTCTATTTGATATGTATTCTATGCATTATATAGAACAAATGTTTTATCTTTCCCATCAAATATGGCCTTCAATTTTACACCACAAAATATATCTCCCTTATTTTCAGGTTCTGCAAAAACACACAGTATCCGTTGTACTGATTAGAGACAGCCAAAGTTTTAAACCATGGTCAATAAAATGCAGTCTATAAACACAATTGTAGATAAAATATCATATCTACGATCACATCCCGAACTGTTATATGTGGTAGCATTTTTAAATAATTAACAAAAAAAAACATAACATAATCACCAATACTTGAAACAAATAACAATGAAACACACAAAATCCACAATCCAACACAATATTCAGATATTGAATCACCACACTCGTGGTTGCAACAATATCAATAATATCTAGGAGTTAAAAGCATATTTAAAGGAAATTTTAACAAAATTATTATTATGCAAAATAATAGTTTTGTTAAGCAATCTATCACCATAGTTGTCTTGCATTAGATTAGCATAGTTAGGGAAAATAAAGAGAATGACAATGATGATGACACTTTCTTCATTATTTTGTTTTGTCATAATTGATAACAACCACATTAGTTTATAGTAATTTTGATATTTTGATAAATAATTTGCGTTGATAACATCTAAATTCTTCCATATTTACGGTAATACATTGTAAATACTCTAATTTTTCAGATTGCTTGAGTACATACCGAATGATTAGTTACAATGTGTTGTAGACTTGATATAACTTCTTCCTCTTCTCACTTGGATGATAATGCTTCATGTGATAATAGAGTTATGAACAAAAACATCATCTTCAAATTGCAAAGTTATGATGTCGGAGAAAAAGATTTAGTCTCTTTTCCTTTGGTAATGTTATGATTGTGCTATGATTCATATAAACAAAATTTAACATTAAAAAAAGTACTTTTAATCGATAACGAATTCCACAACAATGCCACTTCCACTTAGTTTGTTTATTAGTGTATGATTCATATGAACATTGGTAGAAACACATCTATAAGGTGCAAACGACCCATTAATGTTAAAGTATTTGTTCTACCAACAAATACAATATGGTAAACAAAGGATTCTTGAATGCACACGACAATGTTATACACTTTGGCATTTCATCGAACATAATATAAGCATTGATAAGTGAAGAGGAAAACAATGATAACATTATGTATGCATGAAACTTAAGAGAAGGTAAGGGAATTATAAACACATCGTAGAATGCTTCTTAAGAGAAATGAATGAGAGAAGCATATGTGGGATGACTTTGGAGACCAACTTCTAATGATGCCGCATTACATGCAGATTGTCTACAACATAAAAAAACTACATTACATCCAGATTGTCTACAAAATCAAAAACTGCATTATATTCATGTTCTATACTGAAAATGAGCAACTGCATTACATCCATGTTCTATATTCAAAATGTAAAACTGCTTCCATCACATTCTTCCTGCAAAATGGAAAATTGTGATGGGAAAATATGTTGAAAGTTAACAAAAATAATGAAGTATATTTGATAGGTTGATAAATTTATAGAAACATGACATTATTTGAATTTACATTGTATGGCATGAGAAAATATGTTGGAAAACTGCCATGTGAAACTGCCATAACATAATTATATGCCATGAGTGCAAAATGGAAAACTGCCCATTATATGCCATGACAGCAAAATGGAAAACTGTCATTATATGCTAGAATTATTTTAGATTGACATGAAAATGAAAAACATGATAGAATTATTTTACATTGAACAAAATGGAAAAATGCATGCGAAAATATGGTGGAAATTAACACTAAGGAAATTATGCTAGAAGTTAACAATGATAGTAAATTACATTTGATAGGTTCATAAGTACATTTAAAAAACAAATATGAATTTACATGGATAAGTTCATAAGTTTATAGAAACATGACATTATAAACTGTCAAGGGTAAAATAGGGAATAAAATTATTTCATAAGCGGTTATTTTAAGTTTTTGCTTTATATATTAGTATAGATATAGATACTGCTACATTTATGGTACATAAATTATGGGTATCTTTATATACTTTTTATATCCATCGTTTATTTTTTTAAGTTAAACAATAAATATATATTTTTTACATTATTTTTCATTAAAATATGCCACATCTCCTATTTCTTTTGGGGAATTGTAAATATAATATATGTTCTAACATTACATTAGAAAATAAGTAATATTCTTAAATTCAATGAATGATTTTATATTTATGGTCCTTATTTTTAATTAAGTAATGTTCTTAAATTCAAATTTTAGGAATGTATTAAAACTATGTATTTCCTATATAATAATGTCCAAGTGGTAAGTTGTTATAAGGAATATACATGTAAATGTACTATAAGGTGTTATATATGGTTTTTTTTGTAAAATCTATAATTTAATGAGGGCAAATAAGGTAAAACACAAATTACACCATAGTGGTAGTTATTTTGTGTTTTGCCTTTAGATATAGATATACTTAGCCAAACATGACATTAACACATGATATGTATATGTGGAACAAAACATGAGAGTTTATGTTGCTTTTGTCCTTGCCACATATTGAAAAATTAATCACACCAAATCAAAATAATCATCCAGTTTTTTTAGTTGGTCTAATGTTTTTTTTATATTATCGGTAACTAATGATTATTGACCCAAGAATAGTAAATGATGTGTTAATAGTTTAAGAACATTATCTTGTGAATACACTATTTTTCATCATGGTTATATTATTTATAATTCATCTTATAACCGTGAATACACTTTTATTTATAAGTTAATAGTTATTAACACATAAATAGTAAACCAATGTATTAACAGTGCCCTTCTTTGAAGGATAAACATCTCTAAAGTAAAAGCTTTACTTCTTTCAACAACGTTTTTAACCTTTTCATATAAATTTAGATCGTTTATCATGAGGATCAAGTACCTTATAAGAGTCAAAAGACATTAAAACAGAGAGGAACATGCTTTATAGTTGGAAGTCTTCTACTTTCATGCTAGTAGATTCTACCAATATATCCATATATTTCAATCTATGTATGAATATTTAACTAAAAAGTCATTCTGTGATGTTTCAAACAGTACATGCCAGCCATCCTCTACGGCTCTACTGATAAACGTGGTTAAATTGGGTTGGTCTCAACTGGAGTATTGTTTTTCATTGTTATGAATGCTATTGTCTTTCTCATAAACACAAACAACAACTAAGACATCTCACATCTTTAACAAATGCATGCACAACACCAATGTAGATTTTTGTAACTCCAAATGTTGATTTATATAACAATGCTACCAAGAAAATTTAATTTCCATAGATATGATAACATAAAGATGAGAAGCATTGATGTCAACACAAGCAACTTAAAAACTCAATTGTAGTAGTGTGAACCAGTACTATCATAGACACGGCCACCGGGATATGGGCCTCTAGGCTCAAATCCTTTATCTCTTGCACTCCCAAGAAATCTGGCTCGCTCTCTGTAAGGATCAAAGTGATCAGCGGAGTAGCCTCTTCGCACTTCACCACCAGCTGAAGCATTCACAGTGTTGTAACCATGAGGGTCTCTGGGTGCCATGCCACTGCTGGGGTAAGGATCCCTTATGCTTTGCTGGTACTGCTGTTGTCTTGCTTGTGATTCCCTTTGAAGAAATTCAGATCTGCGACTAGCATGCTGAGCTCGCAGCGCTGCCAGTTTTTCTTCATACTGAGTATTGATTGCATTTATTTTCTGAAAATGAAAAAAAGACATGGAACTTTGTTACAAGTTCAATGGAACTGAGATATGGTTTTAGATCAAACTTGAAAATATCTACGGATAGAGTATCAAGATCCAACTACAGTAAAAGTTAGTTCATAATTCAAAAGATGTAAAAACAGTAAAAGTTTGGGGGGCTGACATGCATTATTAGAATAATAATGTAGACTTTTAATTAACCACACTTCCTCTTCAAAACAAGCAACAAGCTCAACAAATCCCTAAAGTGTTATACAAGAGTGGAACTCGGTTCTGAAAGAGAAGTAAATACAGCTTTACATTCATAAAGGAATCAATACTATAGGATTGAGCAGGCCTGCATTATTCTTCTTTTTCCTTGTCTGTATTTTGTTTGGGCCCCACTGCATTATGGCTCTAGTAAAGTAGAATGTCTCAAGTTTTAAAGACTATCATGACTGCACACTTGCACAGTAGCACAAAAAACATGTATAACAATGCCCTTCAACAAAGCACACCCGCCTAACCTCTCAGCCAGGTAAATGTGCACCATGTCACGTAGTAGTCTATAGATAAGGCAAGTTAGGAATATGTTCGCACTCTGGAATGCAACCGACTATATGTTATGAGTTGAAGTTAAACATAAAATCTTTAATTAGTTTATACAAATCTATATACCCACAAAGCAGTTTAGACTCCAGATGGCTCATTGTGTTTCTACCCTTTTCAATGTGCTGAAGCCAAAAATGTCAGTCAACCTAGTGGGGTATAGATTGAATACACCAAGGATGTTGCATGGTTTTGGGCTCATCTACCGAGAAAAAGACAAAGGTTGGAAGATGCATAGAATATTTTGGGTAATTCAAGAACACTGTAACAAACTATACTGTTAATGCTTAACACAAACCTCTCTGTGCCTGGCCTGTTCTGCATCTTCAGCATCAGTCAACTCTTTGGCTAGTTTAACAATGTCATCATTAAAATTCTTCTCAAGACCTTCAAATTGTGATGAACGATTTCCCACATATCCAACGTCCATATCTTCTTCACGAGCCTGAGATCTGGAATCACTGTTGCTCTGGTTCTGCAAAGTCAACTTAGGATCAGGCCTCTGCCTCTGATAATAGGACCTTGAAGTATCACCCCCCTGACCTACACTAGAACATGCAATGGCTCCATGAAATTTAGTAGTTCAAAAACCATTTCCATGATATGAATGGAAAACCAAGATATCAGGTTATAACCTCGCAAGATTTGTATGAAACAATGAATCACATGAAGAACTGCTTCACTAATAATTGTCACTTTTATCTAATCCAGATACGGGCCTAAAGAGTGGACACTTGGAAGAACTTATATAGAAATTTGAACTTATGAGAACAGCTTATTTCAATTAGAGAAGCTTATGAAAATAAGCTATGACCTTCCATAAACTCTTTTTAACTTATTTCATAAGTTTACCATAGAAGCTTATGAAAATAAGCTCTTTTTAACTTATTTATAAAAAAAAAGTATTGAATAAGCACTAAACTAAGCCGTTTACCCAAACAAGCCTTAGATGATTTAACATAGATTCATAATGTGTGTATGAATAGGCCTTCATTACAGAGGTATACAAGCAAGGCGATGATATGAATAGCACCTGCCTTCGTTATACATAGAAGATGGCATTGAATTAGACATCTTTGATTCATCCACTTCCCATCTCCACTGACCCTCTGGCTTGGAATTGGCATATGGATTCTCCCTCTCGGGAGTGAAGGCCTCGAGCCGTTCTTCAAAATTACCACCGGGCTTGGTTTCCACCCTTTGACCGGCCATATGCTGTTGCATCTGAGCAGCAAAGTAAGTAGTATTCGAAGACGGATCACTATACTGCCCCTCCTGCTGTCTCATTGTTCAACAACTCCTGTGGTCAAAACACAATTGTTATAACACAACTACGGCAAAATAAACCAAACCAATCTCAACCGCATAAATCACACTGTAGAATAATGCAGAGTTTCATGCAAATTTCACATGGTAATTTATAGAACCCTGGAAATTGAGAAATTAATTTCAATAAAGGAGCAAACTTTAGCAAGAGTAAGGGCGTGCAATTCAATGGGAAGAAATTAAAACAAAGAGGGGTGTAATATTTGAATGGAAAATAAGAGCAATCTCAGCATATAATAAATAAAAAAATAGCGTACCGAATCTCAGCACACAGTTAATTCGATAGCCACCAAAACGAAACTACGGAGGGATTATCGTTCGGCGAAGGAATCAATTGTAACTAGTAAGCATGGTAGACAGCTGAATCTCAAAACCCTAATCTCGGTACTTGAAGCACTTATTCTATTTCGAATGTTCTTATCATCACTGCTGTAATTTTATTTTTAATAAATAATTTGGCAAATAAAATTATATTTTTAAATTTATAAAATGTGAGAATTTTTTAACTTTCAAAACTTTTATTGAAATATTATAAAAAATAGAAAATGACTGTGCAGTAAATATCATATACTATTCATTCATGATTTAATTCCATTGCCACTATTTTTTTTAAAAAGAGTTAACCATTTGTTGACTATTGAGGAGATGTTAATATCATAATTGTGGTGATGTTGATAAGAATCTTCATTTTTTAATATTTTACTACTACCCCCTAAAAATATATAATCACATATTACAATTACCATTTCATAACAGTTATAAAGTCATAGGATGAGATGAGACCCGTTTATACAAAAAAAATATACCTTGATAATTTTCAAAGTAAACTTAATCTTTTGTTTGTGATTAGATCTCTAAACTTAAAAATTGTTTATAATTGAGTCATTGGATAAGGTTTCATTACTAGGGTAAGATTTAAAATGTTGAACTTTACTCTTAATGAAAAATTAAGAAGATAAATTGCAAGTAGTGACTAATAATTATGCTAACCTAACCAGAAAAATCAATGATTCTCGGGGTTAATTGAACCATTGGACATTGCAATAATGAAGGCATGTAATTTGTCTTCTTAATGGTTGGTTGGATATAAGCACAACCCTTAAAATTATAACTATGGTAATGGAACCCAGCCTCTTCACAAATTCAATTACAAAAATGGTTTTTTTGGGAAACTACCAATAATATTATTTCACATTTTGAGTAATGAACTAATTTTTTTTTTAATGTGATTATTCATCTCAACAAATGTTGTTCATAGAAATCGTACTCTTTGATATTTTGATTATCATGAGGGTCTAGCAACATCTTACAACACTAGACCAACGTTATGTTGATAATTACAAAATGATTTTAAAACCTCACGTAAAATTTAGAACCCAGATATAAACTTTTAAAGATTGATACCTATTTTAAAATTATCAAATACTCCTGCACATTAAAATTACCATGCACGTTTTAATGAACCTGTCACGAATGAGTGAAGCAATATTTTAGAAAATTTCAATTTAAATGAAAATAAGATGAACCCATCATGCACAGATTCAAGTTCAACTACTTCTCTGGTTGCAGTTCGAGATGTCATAATGCCCAACATTTATGCTTCAAACTTCACAAGAAATTCCATAAGCATACCTTAACCAATAGGCTAAACCAAGGAATCATATGTTCCAAACAGTCTAACTTCATACATTTACCTTTCTCGGATTTCACTATGTAAGAGCATTGAACCGCCCTTTTATACGCATACCTTGACCTATACTTTCTCATACAAGTACTTTTTCCAACATCCTTCTAAAATCTCAAGGAAAATCACATTTGATAATCTTTCAGTTTACATCTTAAGATTGAATTTTCAAGTGTCAACCTTCTCTTATTCAGTTTATATAATTATATATAAATCATAATTCTAATCTGAATTCATAAAAAGGTTTTCTGTCATTGACCCTGTCACTGTGCTACAACATATTGATATGACTGTTCATGTTCATTTTTATTCCTAAGATTACTTTTGAAAGATGACACACAGCACATTTTACAATAAAACACTCATACAACAAAGCAAAGTAGGCACCAGATGAATATCAGCCGTGGAAATGACACTTCAGATATCAGACACTAATGATCCGAAAACGATTTTGAAATTAAACTTGACGCAAGTTAACAGCTCGCCATTGTTATCCTTCAGCGTCATCTTCAAAGCATAGGGTCCCTGCAAAAAACAAACACTAACATGAAAACAAGGACATGTACTTAACCAAAACAGAAATTGTTATCAAACACAAGAATGATTGAAACAAGAAAACAGAATTAGGGAAAATTTTATATCATGACTATAAGCCCAAGGGCTTCTGTATGACATGTGGCGGCAATAAGCACTGATGTGATTGCACCTTCATCCTTGTAGCATCTCACCATTCTATTACCTTCAGCCATCATCCCATTTAGTACACCACAAGTCATCTTAATATAAATACAAAGGAGCCTTATACACCCAGGGTCATGGCTGACATGTTTGGATGGGTGGATATTTTGGGTTGAAGTCTAGGGTTGGAGTCATTTAAGAGATAAAAAAAAACTAAATTCAAGGCAAGTAGTATATATTGCATGTTTTTTCTTACATATCAGAGTTTAAATGCCTCTTGATAATCAACTGTAAGAATTATCAAACCAATTGTAAATGGTTAATAAAATGACTAGAGATAGCAAAGGCAAACAACTTAGTGAAAAAGAAAGGGGGTTACAAAAGATATGATTGGTGGACTCAACGCCATCTGTAACAAACACAACCCCCTAAGAAGGGTGGGGTGTAGAGAAGATTTAAGGCATGATAGGATATGTTTAGAATGTCTTTAGCATTGCTAAGATTCTGTACTTGACAAAGAGAAACTAACCGGTGGAGTAATTGGAGGCAATGTTTGAGTGTGAGAAATCACAAAATTGCCATTAGAAACGGGACATGTTACTTCCTGGCATAGATCAATTCTTTCAGTGTGGACAGGCACTCCAATGTACGAAACTCCAATTACCACCTCCCCACCAGAAATAGCTTTTCCTGCATATAAGATAGACAGAAACTCCATTTATAATTTGTTAAAATAAGTGAAACACTAAACGATGAAGCAGCTCCCACAAACATAAGAAACAAATAGAGTACTAGGGTGAGTGTATATAAGTACCAAAAATATTTTGTGAACAAAAGAGTGATTAGATGGATTATTATGTTCATTAGTACATAAAAAAACAACCAATGTAAGGTAGTCAATTAAAACAATGTAATTATGCATGTACAGTATTCAACAGTCGCCATATTAGTCTAATGTTATGCATTTAAAATAAAGGGTGAAGAATGAAAAATAAATAAAAAGTAGATTAAAAATGGAGAGATTACCAGAAGAAGCTGAGATCTTGAAGTTAGCAGGGTTACCACTGACAACAGGGTTTGGTGAGATTTCAATTCCAGACACTTTCACATCATAGTTTCTCTTCTTATCTGCGTATACATTTTTTTAGCAAAAAATTAAATAGATAAAAAATTACAAAAATCTAAATTAAATCTGAACAAACATGACCATAGCTTGCAGCACTGAAGCACACACATGACACCATAGAATCACACAAAAATTAAACCTAACTTAATAGAAATCCACTACATAAGAGACAAATCCACTAAAATCTCTCAGAATTGGAGAACTATGCAATTTCATAAAAAAATTAAAGAAACATAATATAAAATCCTAATGTTGAACTTATCGAGATTAAATCCCAGAATAATAAATAAATAAATAAAAAGAGAAAGGGTAAAAGTGGAAGTACCGCAGTATTTGAAGGTAACCTTAGCTTGAGCGAGAAAAGTTGAGAGGAAGAGGATGGATAAGGATAGAAGAAGGTAGAGCTTGGGAAGAGAGTGAAACTCCATTGATTACACGAAGATGAAGAAGAAGAAGAAGAAGAAGAAGAAGAACAGATTCAATTTATGCTTAGCTGTTGTTACTCAACTCCAACACCAATAATTATTTAAATATTAAACAAAATGCATTAAGAATGAGCATGGCTGGAATATTCTCTCTTATTACTAATTTCACCATTCATGTTGATTCTGCTATTTTTTTAAGTCACTTTTGGATTTAGACATGAAGATTAATTCACTCCAAAATATTAACCGGAATAATTTTTAAATAAGTGTAATATTTATTTCTATTATTTCATCTAAAATTGAATTATAATTGAAAATGAACTGTGAATAATATAATGTGTATAAAAAATTCTTATACTATTATTATATATTTTTTTTTCTCTTTTAAAATTTAAACCACGTGATAGACTATTTAATTTTTATCAAAGATAATTTTTTATCTTTCTGTATTTTTCAATATAAGCTTTTAATTTGAAGATGTTAGCTCAAGCTATTCAAACAATATTGATTGAGGTCTGTTATGAATTTGGTGGTAGGAGAGGAGCGAGGTCTATCAAGAATCTGTGGTAGGAGAGGAGCATAAATGAATTCCATGGCCTCTTTCATTGATTTATTACACCTAAGTTACGTTGACAACTTGAGATCGAAAGGTTTCATATCTTTTACTTGATGTATGGTAGAGTGCATAAAAACTCAATTATTTTTATTTTTTACTGAAATATTATTAAAAGTGGATAAATAAATTGAGCTAAAATGTGTCTACAATAATATTGAGATTAAAAGCCTTCACTGTGGTTATTTCTGCACTACAGACACCCCCCAAATTACCAGGTCCATCACTTATTTTGCTTGAAAAGCTTAATGTTTATTAGTAGTTACGTTTAGAGAATAAATTTAGCCAACTGGAATAGTAGCTAAAACAGGAATGTTTCATAAAACCACCAAAATATGAAATGAAGTATTTAGCATGTCCTAAAAGGAAAATATCCCTTTTTGACAACAAAATAAAAGAGGTACAGGTACACTCTTTACTATCTAATAACCATATAGATCAAACACTATTTATGTTGGTTAAAAAAACAATAACATATGGCCATCTTCTGAAATTCAATTTCTGGCACAGATGTCACTACTGCTGGGCACACTGTACCCTCTGTGCACCACCAGGCATATCATCATCCTCATCATATGCTTCCTGCTGAGCTTGTTGCTGCTTCCTCCTTGACTCCTCTTCCATGTTCACGTCATTCAGTGTGGTCTCCTCACATTCATCTAGCTCCATGTCTGTTAATTGTGATGAAGGCTTTGGTGGCAGGACTGCTTCTAAAGCTTTAACCTGATCAAGACTTAGAGATTCAGGGAACTCCACGTTGAAGTGAATGTAAAGCTTCCCCTTCATGAATGGCCTCTGATACAATGGCATTCCCTCATCGTTAATTGCCTTGAATGAATCTGCATATACATACATAAACATGAAATACAGTAAGAACTTTTTCTCTACCACATAATACAATCACCACATAGGCATGGCAGATGAAACCATTTTCATACCAGGCTTGATAACTTCACCAGGGTTGGATTTAATCAGGAGCTGACGGCCATCCAAGTGAGCCAGCACAAATTGGAAGCCACATAAAGCATCAGTGAGGGACAAAGTGTGCTCCACAATCAGATCTTCTGCCTTTCTCTTGAACTTGGGATGTTCCTTCTGCTGAAGCACAAAGACAATATCCCCAGTAACTGTGTCTGGCTGCAAAAAACACAAACAGCTCCGAGTCAGTATAATTTCCATCTATCAAAGCAACTCAATGTCAATTAACACCAATATTCTCTAACATACAGCTTCGTCGGCTTCACCAGGAAATGTAATCTTCTGGCCATTCTGCATCCCCTTCTCCACAATAACTTCAAGTACTTTCTTCTCTTGAACAACCTTCTCTCCCTTGCACTGAGGGCAGCGGTCCCTGTCATTGATGGTTTCTCCAGTACCCTTACATTCATTGCAAGCATGTTGCATTTGCTGAATCATGGAAGGACCAAGGTGCCTGATAGAAACCTTCATACCAGTTCCTTGACAACCGGCACACTTCATGGAAGCACCAGACTTAGACCCTTTCCTGCAATCAATTAAAACCAACCACTAATGTAATAAAACCTGCAATTAAAACAGACAAAAATTATACAAACAATGAAATCAAATCTCAAAGATACCCACCCACTGCACTTTGAGCATATGACATTTCTAGAGAGGGAGAGCTTCTTAGATGTCCCACTGTAAAGGTCCTCCAAGGAGACCTTGAGAGGGTGAACAACGTCTTCTCCACGTCTCTGCCTTCGTCCTCGACTGCTACCACCTGTTCACAGAAGACATAAATCCTATAAGACATCAAAGTATACAACTGTGAAGAATCCAAACATCAACCAAAAGAACATTAATTGTAATCATACCACCAAATGGATTTCCACCCCCACCGAAGAATGAACTGAATATGTCAAAGGGGTCATGTCCACCACCGCCGCCACCCATTCCTTCCTTAAGAGCATCTTCACCATATTGATCATATATCTCACGCTTCTCCGGGTCACTCAGAACCTCATAAGCTTGGGCCAGCTCTTTGAACTATATCACCAGAAAATCAAAATAACATTAAAAAATAGTACAATCATAAACATGTAAACCCTAGCTTCAGTGGCTACTGAAAGAGCATGGACACTGAAACTAGAAACTAGCACCTCCATATAACAAAATCAAAAATAAAAAACATGAATTCCCAAAACAACATAATTAAGCACCACCAAATCCCCAATCCTCAATAAACAAGCACAAATTCTAAAATTACCAGCATAATTAAGACAATATCATGAAAATTTAACCCTAAATCAGTCACAAGGATATTAAATTGATTACAGTATTCAACAACGATTTGCAGTTCATCATTGGGAATCATACAATAATCTAATTAGCTGAATAACTAACCTAAATCAGTAATTTTACTCAGAATATAAAAAAATGAAACGAAAATTAGGTAAAAAAATACACCTTTTCAGGATCACCACCCTTATCGGGGTGATTCTTAATTGCGGCTTTCTTGTAAGCTTTTTTGAGATCATCCTGAGAAGCACTCTTGGAAACGCCAAGAATTTCATAGTATCTGCTGTTATCACTCTTCTTCGGTGCTCTCCCAAACATGATTGTTTGATTGAAAACCCTAATTTGGCGATGAAGATGATTCAGAAGAAGAATTCTAGATCTGATGATTATAAGAGATTGAAAATATGAGATGAGAGAACCAGAACCATTGCACGCAATTTAAATGAGTTTATTTATTTAAATGTTTTATTAGTGGACGGCTGTGATTTCATCTTGTGCTGAGGAAGAGTCTAGATTTTTTGCTTTTTTGTGTGGAAAAAGGATGTGTGCAACTTTAGTCTAATAAGAACTTATTCTAGATCCTTCCTACCTATGCTCTTGGAATTGGAAACCTGTATCACTGTATGCAATTAATACTCAGAAATACTATTTTTACATATCACCTACTCATTTACTATTTATATTACCCCTCCCAATAGATATTGTACGAATCTAATTAAAGAATAATATTATAATATGTAAATATTAAAAATAATTTTGAGAGTATTAATACAGAACTAAATGTACCTATATAACAAATATCAACTCAAGAATATGTAAACTACCTTTACAAAATTAGGAATTGTATTACTTTTACAAAATAGTACATAATCAAAATATAAACTCAGGATATAAATAAATAATATAGATTACTCATGTTATTCTATATTTCATTCATCATTAATTCTTCAAAAAAATAATATAAATAAATAATAAATTATGACTCTGTATAAATATTAATATTAACCATGCATAGATATTACATTTTAATATTAATTATTATTGACTTTCATAAAAATAGTAATATATATTAAATGTCGGTGTAAAGATGTGTACGCAATCAATACATTATCTATTGTTCATTTGTATTATTTTTATTGAATAGTTAATAATAATTAAATATAAATGATATATAAAACTCATACAAGCGCATCTATTTTTTCTCCATACAATTACAATTGAATGTAAAAAAAGCTTCACAACAACACTACATAAATATTACATTTATCCCTAGATCCTAACTTTAAGTGTCTTAATAATTAAGCAATTAAGTGGTTGCCATCTTTTATTTTATGAGTATTTCAAAATTATGCATCCTTCCATTCTTACCATAAATGAAATATGTAGGAAGTAATAAACATATAGTATAATTATGTAGATATATATTTAATATATATTAGATAATGTTGGATCCTATAAAATGACTTATATTTAGGAATAAATAAACTTTCTAAATATAAAGGAATTCATTCCTTACATTTTATATTTAGTAATAAACAAAGTTTATAATATAAAATTACTTACATTAATACAAGGGTTCGATTATGATACCATTGATTATACAAAACATACTATAAAATGATTCATATTCCCTAACACATTAATGACCCAAAATTATGATACCATTGATATAGAATTATGATACCATTGATATAGAATTAAAATTATAATTACAAACTTCAAAATGGAAATGAATTAATTCCTTAATGATATAGAATTATGATACCATTGATTATACAAAACATACTATAACACATGACTTATATTCCCTAAGACATTAATGACCCAAAATTTATATTTAGGGTCATTAATGTACATGTTCCTACGTGAAGACACTTATTTGATTGTTTGAGATTGCCTTGGGAATTAGATTTGCAGGGTGGATACCCATCTGTTGTAATTATGCATATTTGTTGCTATGAGTTGTGTGTGATATTCCGGTATGTTTATGTTCAAATGTACAACTACAACTTTCAGAGTGCCATTGACTTCTAAATTATTGCTACTCACAACTTTTTAGGTGTTCTTTTCTTCTTGCATAGTTCCTTAGTCTGCTATTTTTCCAAGAAAATGTAACACAAGACGCAAGAACATAGGATATCAGTAATTATGATAATGAAACTAAGCATTATTTTTTCTATATTTTTATAGGACTTTTTGCTCGTGTTGGAGGGTAATAGAAACAAATAATACAACAGCTAAGATTTAAAGTCAGACACTTACACTTAATACTAATCTTAGATTCAAAATGGTAACTCCATAATCCGATATTTGTGAATAAATTTGTATAATATTGTTCAATGACTATTTTATATTGGGGTTCATAACATCTAATGCAGTGGATAAGGATAAAAAATGGAAATTTTGATTGGACTTCATTGAAGGAAAAAAATATTGAAATACATAGAACATTTTCTTTCAAAGAATCAAAATACATTAGATTAGAGTTTAAGAGTAGAAGAACGGTTTCTGTTAAAAAGACAAGGACATTAAATGTTCAATGTTCAAACACAAGTGATAATCAATGTTTGTAGTTATTTAACTAACTCTATTAGTTAGTTATAAGTAGTTAGTTACAAGTAGTTAGGCTACTCTGTTAACGGAACTAGTTCCTAGTTATATAAATACCCTACGCTACTCATCGCAATGTTCTACTCTTCAATTTTCTTCAATTGTGAAAAGTTATCGTTTCAGAAACTTCTCTTACATTCTCTAAGAATCAATCTTCATTTCATTTGATGGAGGAAAAACAAGACCATTCACCCACTCAGCCGAAGAACTCTGCTGCGGCAACAGTGCCGGAGGCTACAACTTCGGCGGTGGTGTTGGGGAGGGAGGAAACAAGAGAGCACCATTTCTCTCCGCCACCGGGTTTTCCGGCTCCGCCTCTTCAAACCGCTGAAAAGAGGGGAAGGGGAAGGCCTCCTGGTTCTGGAAAACTTCAGAGGATAGCTTCCATGGGTGACTTTCTTTTTACATTCTTTTTTTTTTTGGTTGGTTTGAATTTGCATTAGTTTTCTTGCAGTTTCTTTCTTTCTTTCTTGGTTTACTGTTATGAAGCATCACTGAGCTGAGGTTGGAATTTTGATCAGTTTCTCATGTTTGATAATACTTTATTGGTTGAAGGTGGTGTTTCGGCAGAAACATCTATGCCTGATTTCACAGCTTATGTGGTGACTGTGGCTCCTAGGGAGGTATAATTGTTGAAGCTTCAAATTTATCTTAACTTTTTGATACTTATTCTATCTGCTATTAACAAAGAATATATGGTTTTGGTCATTTTCAGAATGTGGTGACCAAGATAATCTCAATTTTTGAAGAGATGTCCCCTGAAACTGTTACTGTACTTTCTGCTACTGGTCAAGTATCAACTGTTGTCATTTTCGGATTTGGTGGTACTGTGACATATAAGGTACAATTGTACAAACAAATAGTTGAATCAAATGATGTTTGATTTGATTTTATTTATAACTTGTGTTACATATGCAGGGTAACTTTGATATATTATCATTGTGTGGACAATGTATGTGCACTAAGGTTAGTAATAGTGAAGAAGGGAAAAATGTAATGTTGGCGTCTTCACTGAGTGCACCAGATGGTAATGTTTTTGGAGGTGTCCTTGAGAGTGCAATGATTGCGGCTACCCCTGTTGAGGTAAGAAATGCATGGACTATATATTGTTACGTTATGTTTTGATGATTGGTATTTGGTAACCTTAATGGGAGTCTGTGTTTCTCCATCAGCTTGTTATAGGGGTCTTCAAGCAAACGGGAGTCCATAAACAAAGCAAGAGAGCCAACACATCTCGATCTCCTAAAACTAGACGTGGTCAAGATTCACCCTGGGCTCCATCAGTATCAGGATCTATACCAGAAGCAACACCTGTATAATAAACTGTGGTCTACAATACACTACTCTGTTGGGAGACAAAACATATGTAGTTAGTTGGTGCCACATAGAACTTAATACGTAAATGTGACCATGCACAATTGCTGATAAGACAACAGAAGCTTTAATTGTGCCATTGTTTGCAAACGGAATGATGATTGTTTTTTTCACTTTTTGATTGGTACAAAGAATGATGATTAGGTGGAATGACTTGTACTCTTGTGTGTAAGTATGACAAGGTGTGTTTACTAATGGTATACAACTCATTCAACTGACTTGTTGTTTAAGGAAACAAAATAAGTATGAGTTAATGAGATACAATAATATTCATATTAGGATCATACAGTGTTTTAAATTGCGGTTGCAGTTACTGTGATTGCGGTCATTACGACCGTTGCGATGCAGATTGCAGTCGTTACGGTGTGAATATTTTGTGATTAAAATAATATTTTTGAATCCGATGTGGTTTGATGCAGTCCAAATGCGGTTGCATCAATGTTTTGTTGCGGTTTTTGGTGTGAAATTCAATCCCACCGCAATTGCGATGCATTGCCGATGTGTTAGATTTACAACATGAGGACGACGACACATATAAATTTACAATAATAAAAAGTAAGTATATAAATTACTAATGTCATATTTTAAATAATTATCGTAGGAAGATTATTCTAAATATTTGATGAAGCAACTTAAAAAAAGTTAGAGATCTAATAATTGTTGTATAGTAAGAATATTTTTGTATAATTGTACAAGCATGGATATTTAATGTATTTCCCATTACTAAATGAAATGGGAAGTGTTAGGAATTGAAGGTTGCGTATCCTGTCATATAAAATTGGGTTGGAGTGGAAAAGAAACAGATAAGAGGTTGATTGCAATGGGAAAGAAGGAGAAAACAGGACTTGGCAGGTCCCTGGTTAAACAACACAACCATATGATCGAAGAGACAAAGGAGAAGGGTCGTATATACAAGAAGAAGTTTCTAGAATCATTCACGGAAGTTACTGACATCGACACCATCATCGAACAATCTGAAAACCCCGAATTCCAATCAGATCTCCCTGGACCTACTACCTTGGCATCAATCTGTATATATACTCCTTTCAGTGAATTTGTTGTTGTTGTTGTTGTTGTTGTTGTTTTGGTCTTCATATTTGTGATGTTTGTTGTTATTGTTGTTGTGTGAGATTAGGGATCCAGTATCTGGGTCTATTGGGATGACGCCTGAAGAGTTGAGGAAGCAGCAGAGGAGAGAGGAGGCACTACATGCTACCAGTCTCAGAGTTCCACGCAGGCATCTTCTCCTTTTCATTATCATATTTGTTTCATTGGTTTGCCACAACAACTCCTTTGTTTTATTAGGCCACCGTGGACCTCACACATGTCTCTCCAGAAGCTTGATGCTAATGAAAGACAATCTTTCTTGAATTGGCGTCGCAACCTAGCAAGGTTAGGTCCATAATATCTCTTTTTTCTTTAGATATGAAAAAAGTTATGTACACAGTTATTAGTTTATGTTTCAGGCTTGAGGAAAATAAGACCCTTGTCCTTACCCCATTTGAGAAAAATATTGATATCTGGAGACAGCTCTGGCGGGTTGTCGAACGCAGTGACTTGGTAGGTTGCTAAAGGATTTCTATGTACCTTTTTACTAATTGTTTTGGAATGATAATGCATAGTTATTGATGAGATATAGTTAGGTTACACTACCACACACACACACACAGAGATGTGTGTGTATATGTGTGTGTCTAGCAATGACGTATTAAACAGAAATGAGCCCATCCCATTTTATGAATGGGAGTTGTGAATAACTATGATTTTGATTGCCAAACAACTATGCATGGATCATCTCTGAACGTAGAATACTCCTTCATTTAGCTGTGTTGATTTTAAGTTTTGTGAAATCTTTATGACTGAGATCTCATCCTCTCACACTTTCTTACCAGCTTGTTATGGTCGTTGATTCACGAGATCCTCTGTTCTATCGCTGTCCTGATCTTGAGGTAAAGTGTTTTTCCCCTTTTCTCTAACATAGACAAACATAGAGGTCACTAGGTCTATAGAAAATCTAAGCACTAATTCTTAGTGATTAGATTTAGTGGAACTCTATCTATGTACTGAATATTCTTTCACAGCTGTTATAGTGTACTGACATTAAAAAAAGTCACAGCATCCTAAAGGAGTCTGAACTTCTATTTTTTAATTTCCGCAATTGTAAAAAGCAAGAGACATATTTGACCTGATATCACATATTTGTAATCTGTGTAGCTACTTAGGACCTTTATTATCTATTTTATTTTAAGAATCACTCTATTATGTGTCCCAAGCATGATCTGTTTGACATTATTTTTACTCTGGGACAGGCTTATGCACGGGAGGTTGATGAGCATAAACGCACATTGCTTTTGGTTAACAAGGCAGATCTTTTACCTGAATCTATCAGGTACAAAATTCATGTATAAGGTTTATACTGCATCAAAATCATCACTCATCATGGTTTTCTATCTTGCTAGGATTCTTATTATTTATCCTGCGTTTATCTTCTCTTTTGCATGCAGAGAGAAATGGGCAGAATATTTTCGTGCTCATGATATTCTCTTCATCTTCTGGTCAGCTAAAGCTGCTACTGCAGCTCTGGAAGGCAAGAAGCTAGGTTCATCATGGGAGGCTGATAACTTGGGGAGAACCGATAACCCAGACACAAAGATATATGGAAGGGATGAGCTTTTAGCCCGCTTGCAATCAGAAGCACAGGAAATAGTTGAAAGGAGGAGAAATTCGGGCTCCTCTGATACAAGGCATTCCAAGGTTAAATCTCCTGGCGAAAATGCTGCTGGTAGTTCGTCATCAAGTAATGTAATTGTGGGGTTTGTTGGATATCCTAATGTTGGGAAAAGCTCAACTATTAATGCTCTGGTTGGTCAAAAGCGGACTGGTGTCACCTCTACTCCAGGGAAAACAAAGCATTTCCAGACATTAATTATTTCTGACAAGCTGACCCTTTGTGACTGTCCTGGATTAGTTTTTCCATCTTTCTCAAGCTCAAGATTCGAGATGATTGCTTCTGGAGTGTTGCCTATTGATAGGATGACTGAACACAGGGAATCTATCCAAGTTGTAGCTGATAGAGTCCCAAGACATGTCATAGAAGCGACTTATAAGATCAAGCTTCCTAAACCTAAGCCATATGAGTCCCAATCTCGTCCCCCTCTGGCATCTGAACTTCTGAGAGCGTATTGTGCTTCTCGTGGGCATGTTGCCTCCAGCGGACTTCCTGATGAAACCAGGGCTTCCCGTCAGATTCTGAAAGATTACATTGATGGGAAGCTGCCTCACTATGCGATGCCCCCTGCCGCCTCGATTGAGGAACTTGCGGTGGAATATCCTACTGGACATGACTCCTCAGGTAAGTTGCATGAGTCAGATTCATCTGGTTCTTCAGATGTTGAGAATGAAGTTGCACCACCTAATCTTGAACACATATTGGATGACCTCAATTCATTTGACATGGCTAATGGACTTGCTGCTTCGAAGAAAGTTACTATTAAGAAGTCCAAAGAGTCTCAAAAACACTATAAAAAGGCTCAGGAAAAAAGATCGTATGTGGAGGGCAGGGAATGATGGTGGTGATGGAACCCCGATTGCGAGAGTCCTTGAGAACAGTAAATACAGGTCCTTTGAAGGGTTGATATAGGTCATGCCTTCTGGTTTTTGTACATCTTATCCGTTAGACAGAGTCATATGTATACTCTGTTAATCTGAGGTGGAACAAGTTATAAATGGTGTTTGTTTGTAACGTATTGCACAAATAGAAAACATAGGCAGTCCTACTCAAATCACTCCATAACCTGGGGTAAAGGTTAGGGAAAATGTTATGTATTCACAGCTGCTCTTATGGATGTGAGGAAGATTGTCATAATAGGATTGAAGAATAAGGTTATTATGGTTTTTTTAAAACCCTTGATATCTTCAAAATCATCTAAAATTTTGATTATTCTAAATTGAGTCAGGAAGAATCTATTTAAAAAGGCTAAACTCGGGACTGTTTTATTTTTTTAATACACAACAACCTACCATTTTTTGTACTACTAAGAGTATCACCCCACCTTGTGGATAAGAAATTAATCTTTTTTGGAATGTATGATTGTCATTTTCAACCATTGTTGCTCACAAGAATCAAACTTTTGACCTTTTGGCTATCATTGAAATTTAGTATGACCTTAACCAGTAAACACTCAATGGCTCAACCTACCATTTTTTTTAAACCAATGCACACCAGTGATTCTATGTTGTTCTAACCTTCAGTAGCAAGTAGCAACCCTGGGATGTAAATTCATATGGCTTGCTCTAGTTACCTCCTCAAGCAGTATATTTTTCCCAAACGCAACAAAAACTAGTCACCCTTTTCTCCGATAAAGCTATTCACAGTAGCAAAAGAACATAAATATTTTCAGGAACATTAGTACAACATAAATATTATTTTTCTTAGGGTGGCGTGAAGCATTATAGAACATAAAAGATAAGCATTATCCATAGAAATAAGATGAGAGATGTTCATGCTATTTCTATCCATCTTTATTGGTATCCAAAGATTATTATTGGCCACATAAACAATAAAGTGTTAGAGTTATACACTTATACATTTAATAAAAAAAAGTAAGGAAAGTGAGTCACTTTATCAAATGTCCGGATAATGATGAAATAGAATGAGAGAGATCTTCCAAACAATATGGAGTGTAACTTCCATGAAAGTTAGATACACACCTTCTTAAATCAATTTTAATTTTCACTGGTCATTTTCTTCATGTGATTTTCCATGGACTGCACCAATCCTAAATATCATTCTGGATTAAAACAGACCTGGTATTGTATGGGGATATACACTTATTGAGCAATGGCTTCATTCCATTAACACCATACAATAGAACGAAAGTGAGAGATGAATTTCGGTTTGTCCACTTTAGGAATAAGAATCAATAAATTGTTGCTAATATACTTAATTAGGCTTGCCATTCTCCACATTTATGAATAAAGTTACAAAAGTTGTGCCCACCATTTCCTAAAGGAATTTTTTTAGCAAAATAACCATCTTCACGAGAGGCTTTTATCTTACCCATTAAGAAATGTGTACATAAATTGTTGATTATTTCATTTTCTTTCTAATATTTGTTAATCATAAAACAAGAAAGTGTACAATATTTTTCCTTTTCATTTGTAAGTATTCAAATGAATAATATGTGAAATATAGCGCGTGGTGTCACGTTCTTATTCTTACTTGCTGAGTTGTTGACCCCTACTAATAGTAGAAGGCCAATATTCCTTTCAATTTGGAGCCGGTAAAATAGCTTAAACAATCCCCGGTTGTCTCGGTTACTCCTTCTCCCTTCTCCGTTCTGCCACCGCCCACAACTTTTCCTTTACGTTCCACTCACCGGCTGTTTCCGGTCACCAACAACAACAACGAAAAGAATAATCTGAAAGATTAGAAAACCTAGACAGAGAAAAAACACAAACCCTTCATTTCAGAGAGAAGTAATTGGATTTTTTTTTAAATTTTTATTGTAGTCCTTTGAGTTTGTAACTATGCGTCCTTAATCATATCCCCCCGTCCCGTTTCGTTTCATTTTCGTTCCTTTCACCGTTTCTTCCCATTTCTTCAGATTTCTCACGGAAAGAGAAAATTGAAAAACCTAAACCATTTTCTCTCTCTATTCGGATATTTCGATGTGTTCTTTGGTTTCTACTTTGAATTGAAGAGTAGAGGATCTTAGTTAGGGTTTTCAACTCCGATACCGATTTTGTTTGAGGCGTTTCTTGGTTTATTTGAATCGAATCGGAATGTTGGTTCTGGACATGGTTTTGTGGGAATTCTAGCTTCGTTCTTCAGGGAAGTGCTTCAATCTTAGGGTTAAATCAATGGATGTTGATTCCTCTATGGCGTCGGAGTCCGATCATGATCCGGCGGTGCTGAACCATGCTGTTTCAGCGGATAGGGAGAGCCAAGGGGAGTTTCCGTCAGGTGGAGGATCTCCGTCGACGCCGCAGATTCAACAGCAGCCGCCGGTGCAGCAGCAGCAGACGGGGGCCAGTGGTCAGGTGCAGCAGAGTCCGGTTGCTGGTCCTAGGCTTGCGCCAACTTACTCGGTGGTGGATGCGATTATGGAGAAGAAGGAGGACGGGCCGGGGCCGCGATGCGGTCACACGTTGACGGCAGTGGCGGCTGTCGGAGAAGAAGGCACGCCGGGGTACATTGGTCCTAGGTTGATTTTGTTTGGTGGTGCCACTGCACTTGAAGGGAATTCTGGTGCTTCAGGGACTCCTTCATCTGCTGGAAATGCTGGCATTCGTATGTATTTTAAACTTTGGTGTCCTTTAGTTATAATTTGGAAATGTGTGATATGCACTTTGCATGTTTGATGTATTTTATAGCTGAAAGATTTAGATGCACAAAAAGGCTTTTTGTTTAATGTAATGCAAATATGCCGTGAGAGAATGAATGATTTTCGTCTTTTACAGAGTCTTTTGGTTTTTGGCTGCCATGAATTGAATGTTTCTGGTCATGGAAACTATGGCTGTTATAAACAAGTTTTGGATACTTAATAATTAATATTGAGAATAGTTACTATAAAACGTTGAGATTCTTTAGAATTTTACCAATTTTGTCTGTTTTATTATGACTTTGTTTTCTATTATGGTTGGTGGGTAAAATAAAAAAGTTTATAAACTTCTTTTTGAAGCATTTCCATACAGTGTTACTTTCTGTCCCCTTTTAGTAACAATGAGACGAGGAAAATTTATGTCATTTTCCATCCTTTTCCATTTCACTTTGACGATATTTATGTCGTAGGGAACACTTATTCAATTGGCCGTCATAACTTCCATCAATATAATATGTCTAAACAGCAAATTTGGTTGTTCTTTCTCTTTTTTTCCATTCCATTCCACTTCACTTCATTTTGTTCCACTCCACTTCACTTGATATTTACTGTGTACAAGCTCATATGTGTACCAGAATCTTATTTCTTTATCATTTACGGCTTCCACACATATCTGAGTTGGCCCACTCGACCCCAATTCAACTTTCTGTAATTTTCTCGTAATTATCTTTTTCTGAAGTCTTTTTAATTTCCCTTTTCCGTATTGCCTTCCTTGGGTGTTTTATATGTCATATACATTGTTACTTTTTTTTGCTTGAGATGCTGATTGTGATGCGTTATGAAAACATTTCTTTAGTCCATAAACACTTCGGGTTGCAGCGTAGTATTGTCAGTAGTGAATAAACCCAATCTACTTGACAGCATTTTTTCACATAGTTCATGGTTGGTTGTTGTGGCTTGTGATGCAATAATTATATCCAGTGTTGGGCGGCCATGGTGGAAAGCGGTGACGGTTCCTGGAAGAATGCCATTTGCCTTTTCGAAAAAACCCATTAAATGGTGACATCGATCATTTGGTGAATTGGGACTGCCATGGCAGTATGGCGGCACATGGCGGATATGGCACTGCTAATGGGATTTTGAGGGTGTTTTGTTTGGGTTTTTAAGGATGATATTAAGTTTTACCCAAAAATTGTAAACGGACTTCTCTCTGCTTCAAAGAATCGAACCTCTCTCTCCTTTTCATCTGCTTCCTCTCTCTTGTTCATCTGCTTTGTCTCTCTTGTTCGGCTGGCGTGACTTTATTCTTTGCTTCGTCTGCTTCATTAGTCTGCTTCATCTGCTTTGTTCTCTGCAGTTGCTTCATTTCAACTTCGTATCTGCTTTGTTTCAATTTCATTCTCTCTGCTTCGACTTCGTTCTTCAAATAATGCTTCTGCAGTATTTTATGTATGTATTATATTATATATATATTATTTATTTTATAGAAGATATGTATTGTATTATTTCTCTATGTCTTATATTTTATGTATGTATTATTTTTTCTATGTATTATATGTTTTTAATTGTTTTTTTGTCAACTTCCATGATGATGTCCGCTATTTGTCCGCGATGTCATGATGACAGAATTTTGGCAAACGCCTTGGGCGGCCATCGACAACACTGATTATTTCTTTTTGTTAATGCCACTATCGTTTAATATACTACTACCAATCAAAGGATAAAATTGAGAAAACCAGATTTAGATTGCTAACTCCTGTTTGGCCACAAGTAGTAAGGTTCCACACAAGCAATCTAACTCCTGTTTCCATAAAGTGTAAATGCCTTATATCATTATTTAACAATTGTATTTCGTAAGTCATTTGAGCTCCACATGATTTTTATTCTAATTCTTAAAGTCCTAGTCATCCAAGTGGGACGCTGTTCTTATTTATTATTTCTGGTGCAAGCCAATATGAGAAACTAAATACTGCAAAACTTGATTAGGTGTTCTTTAAGCAATATTATTCTTTATTGTTCTTGTTTATCTTTGGAATTTGGTATCATCTGCTTATCTCGTGAGTTGTGAGGGACACTGCATGATGAGTAACGATTTCTATAGAATTTATACATTTTTCTGTGGAATTTGGATAAAAATTGATACCGGTAAGTGTTTATGCTTGAAATCTGACTGCTATGTTTCATTGATCTGCAGGTTTAGCTGGTGCCACAGCTGACGTCCACTGTTATGATGTCTTGAGTAATAAATGGTCTAGGTATGTTAGAGCTAGGTTATTCTGTCCGTCCATATTAAGACTAAAGTAATGATTGTGTAGTATTATGTACTTTGCTTTCAGTGCTTATGATTGAAATAAAATGCAGGATAACTCCCTTTGGAGAGCCCCCAACCCCAAGAGCTGCACATGTGGCAACTGCTGTGGGAACGATGGTAGTTATTCAGGTAACATGAAGGTTGTCTCTTTAGCTATTTGAGCATTGGTTAATTTATTTCCTATGCTTCATTGATTAAATTAATTCTTAGTGGAATATTGCTTTGTAAAACAGGGTGGTATTGGTCCTGCTGGTTTGTCAGCAGAGGACCTTCATGTTCTTGATCTTACTCAGCAACGGCCACGATGGCATAGGTTAGACTTGTATTCTATCTTTTTTCGTTTTCTTATTCTCCTTGACGTTTCTAATAACATTTACCTAATATAGTGGGTTCTTATGTTAATAGAGTTGGTGTTCCAGGCCCTGGGCCAGGGCCACGCTATGGACATGTAATGGCTTTGGTAGGGCAGAGATATCTCATGGCAATTGGAGGAAATGATGGTAACTACCAAAATGCTGCCCAATTACATTGTGTGCCTCAAAATTTGATATTTGCTCTCTGTGTGTTTATTTGATGTTACCCTTGTTTTGCCCCTGTTTCACAGGAAAGAGACCTTTGGCTGATGTATGGGCCTTGGACACAGCTGCCAAGCCCTATGAATGGCGCAAGTTGGAGCCAGAAGGAGAGGGTCCACCTCCATGCATGTACTCTTCTCCTGCCCATGGATTCTACCTTTCTTTCGAATATTTTGACTTCACAGTGTGCATATCAGTTAGATCCTTATGAAATCAAAGCCTTTTCTTATTCCACATCCTTCGATGTCATAAATTAGGTTGAGGGCCATGACAATTGATTGCAAATTGCATTTCAGTGATTCATATGATTGAATTTAAGCCTTTCATTTCTACTTTGTGAATTTATGCTGATATGTTAGTTAATTTGATATTTTTTTGTGGATTACCTTTGTTTTTTTAACTTTCATTTCATATTATATTATGTGATTTTGGATGTCACCAAGAGGGTTTGCTCTTGGTTTTTTAACTATTTTCATTTGAAGGTCAATGTCATTGTTTTTTGTTTGATGTTCTGTTTCTCCCACTCCTTTTTTAATAATTTGACTATATTTTACAAAGTCAGAGACCAAATCGATTCATCTGTAATTTTCTTCCTGACATGGCAAACATACATTGGTTTGATATTGCCTTGTAAACTTGAGTTGTTTTATTGGTTCTTCATTGCTTTATTCTTTCTTCACTTGGAGCTGTTTGATAAAAGAGTAGGATTTCCTTTATTATCTGGTTTCATTTACATGTTAAGATAATGAGATGTCAGAGCTTGAGCAGGGCTCAATGAATTCAAGTTTGACTTATCAGACGGAACATTTTGGAAGTAGAGGATAGAAATTTGAATTGCTATAGTATCCTGTAATTTACTTGTTAATTGATTAATCGTGATCCATTTTGTTAAAGTCTTGTTCCCTTGAATTTTATGTTTCTGTAATGAAGCAAGCTCATAATTGCTGTGCTTTTTGTGGGCACAAAGAGAATTTTTGAAGTACCTTGGTAGATATCAACAAATAACTTCTTAAACCTTTCCTTGTGTTTATTTAAGTTGGCTATCATTTTGTTCTTGAAATTTTGTACAATATGGTGTTAAGTTACCATCTTGTCATTTACTTTGAGTAGGTATGCAACTGCTAGTGCCCGCTCTGATGGGCTTCTTCTGCTTTGTGGAGGGAGGGATGCCAATAGTGTTGTAAGTTATCCAATCAGAATTTTCTCATTCTCACTATGTTGATTTGGTTCACCCAGGGACCTTTTTATTTAGATACAATTACCTGAGTTTGTCATTGATATCTCTTTCCATTTATCTCCTTTTATGTGTTGCCTGTATAGTGGCCCATCCAGTTTTAACATTCTGTGATTCTTTATCTGCAAGTTTAGTGGGTGTGTATAAATATAATAGAAGTAACTACACTACGGTTGAGGATAATGTATCCTCAAGAGTCCAAAAAACTAAAACAATACAAAACTAACAGGTATATTAGGTGAGCTAGCAGGGCAGCTCATTTCTTTTGCAAATTGGAGATGATGACAACCTTAAAACATCCACGGGCCTAGTATCAAATTCCAATTACTCATGCAGGCAACCTGCAAGTAAAAATTGGATGTTTTCCTTTTGACTCATGGTGTCAATATTTTGGCCATTTTATATTGAGTTCATACGTCCACAGATAGTTATTCTTATCAAATCTTTGATTTCTGTTTTCCCGGCCTATCTTCTTATAAACAAATACTGATTAGTGGATTCATGTGATTCTTTGTAACATCTATAATGCTGTTTAGATATTTTATTGTGGTTCTTGTGAATTGTTTACTTCTAACTTTCGGGCCCCCCCCAAATCCTAAATTGCAGCCATTGGCAAGTGCGTATGGTCTTGCTAAGCATAGAGATGGTCGTTGGGAATGGGCAATTGCCCCTGGTGTCTCTCCATCTTCAAGATATCAGCATGCAGCGGTGGGATTTCCTCTCTTTTATTTAATTCTCTGTTTTCTTGGTTGGTTATATATTTTAAGGATCACAATTTGCCTGATTTAATTATTCTAGGTATTTGTTAATGCAAGACTCCATGTGTCTGGTGGGGCTCTTGGTGGAGGACGGATGGTAGAAGACTCATCAAGTATTGCAGGTACTTGCTGATGTTGTTGCTTAATTTTTTTCCTATTGGTGGACTGTTACTGGAATTTTCTTGGCCATGTTTGTCTGGATTGCATGTATTACAAATTAATTATTGGTCTTTGTACCCTTGCTTATATTTTGCCTCCATTCTTGTAACCTTGTATTTTCTTGTTTGGAGGGAAGAGTAACTTTTGTTTTCCGTCCAATAAAGAAAGAGAACATTCTTGTGGAAATCTTGTAAGGCATGCCATAAGCAATAACAAAATACTTTTCACTACTAATGTAGTGTGCTAGTGGTTGTTTGTTGGGTAGCTTGCTGATACCTGTTTGCTGCTGTAGCCTTTATTTTTCTTTTACCAGTAGACTTTTATTTTTTGCATGTATTTTATTTTATTGGAAAGCAAGATTTATTGATATGCTATTCAAAGCTTTACTTTTAGAAATTTTACTAATGCTTCCCCCATCTGCAGTGTTGGACACTGCTGCTGGTGTTTGGTGTGATACAAAATCTGTTGTTACCAGTCCAAGAACAGGTAGATACAGTGCTGATGCAGCTGGTGGAGATGCCGCAGTGGAGTTGACACGGCGCTGTAGGCATGCTGCTGCTGCTGTTGGTGACTTAATTTTTATTTATGGTGGTTTACGTGGTGGTAAGTTATAAGCTTAACTTCTTGTTGATTCATCTTGATGGATTTTGTTTCCTATTTGCTTGAAGTCATGTGATATTTTTGATCAATGTGGCTCATTAGACCAGCCCGCTTTCTGATGACAACTTTGTTTTTGCTGTTTTTTTACATGTAGTTTACTTAATAATTTGCCTTTATTTTGTTTTATAATTTTTAGGTAGACTTGAATTAGGGACATTTGGGTCTTGGTTGTTTATTTAATTATTCAGACATGAGCAGATGGTGAAGATTGTATGATGTCTTCCACCAGAATATGGAAGTTCTTAACTGGTTCTCGAAAAGTTGGAAGATAGAAACTTATGGAATTTTTCAGTCTGATGGCCATAACTTCCATATTGTTTTTTATAAGCAAAAAAAAAAAAAACAGCATGAAAGTTATGGCCATCATCCGTGCATATGTTTAGCTTGGTGTTTTTGAGGAACAGTTGGAGTTGAAAAGAGCAGGTCTAAACTGCTAAGAAACTTGGGTCTATTGCTTTTCAACTATGTGTTCAGTATTGGCTCAGGATGTCATATAAGCGAACAATCTTGAGTGGAATCCAATTAACACAGTCTCTTAGTTCTTCTTATATCATAATATTTTGTTGTTGATCGTGGATTACAGTATCATTTGAACTGTTCTAGATAATTACCAGTCAATCCCTGTTCAACTTGCGAGCTGATCTCTCTATTCCCATGCTCATTTTGTGATTTTATCTTAAGGTGAGCTAACTAATTTTTCACTTGAGGAGCTGGACTGACCATAATGTATTGTATGGTTATGCTGCAGGAGTCTTGCTGGATGACCTACTTGTTGCTGAAGATCTTGCTGCTGCTGAAACAACTGCCGCTGCTTCACATGCTGCTGCTGCAGCAGCTGCGTCTAACGTACAAGTGGGACGGCTATCTGGACAATATGGGTTTATTGATGATAGGACAAAGCAAACAATGCCTGAAGCAACTGATGATGGTGCAGTTGTTTTGGGCAACCCAGTTGCTCCCCCTGTAAATGGTGATATGTATACTGATATCAGCACTGAAAATGCCATGCTTCAGGGATCTAGGTACAACAGTTTCCATATCTCATTGCATGAACATTACTTTTATATTTCTCTTCACCATTCATGGAAGAACTTTGAACAGGCGAACTAGCAAAGGTGTTGAGTATCTGGTTGAAGCATCAGCTGCTGAAGCTGAAGCTATCAGTGCCACGCTGGCTGCTGCCAAGGCGCGGCAGGAGAATGGAGAAGTTGAGTTGCCTGACAGAGACCGTGGGGCTGAGGCTACCCCTAGTGGGAAACAAACCTCTTCCTTGATTAAGCCTGATTCTGCAGGGCCAAATAATATCACTCCTGGTGGAGTTAGGCTACATCACAGAGCTGTGAGCAACATTTATTTGATTACCAAGGAAAAACTTGCTGTGTCAAGTTTTCCTAAAAAATATTTTAGTGAAATTCTGATTATCTGCGTGTTTTCTCCAGGTGGTTGTTGCTGCAGAGCCTGGTGGAGCACTAGGTGGCATGGTTAGACAGCTTTCGATTGATCAGTTTGAAAATGAAGGCAGACGGGTCAGTTATGGGACTCCAGAAAATGCCACTGCTGCTCGAAAGTTACTAGATCGACAGATGTCTATCAATAGTGTCCCAAAGAAGGTAAGATTTGTCTCTATGGCTAGTTATAATTGATTGCAGACTAAGACATTCATATTAATGATATTCGAGAGAGTTTAATTCTGTTTCACTATAAAAATCTGTATACCGTCATCAATAGTTTCTTGCCACATCATTAAAAGACTTTGTTTTCGTAGGTAATTATTATCATGGTAAAAGTCTTCAATGATGTGAAAACATGATTGAATGATGATGTAAAGGGTTCTACACCAACTGTGGATCAAAATTAAACTCTATTAGCAAAGTAATACGAATTTAAGTTATTCAGGAATGGTAAATGTACCAGTCTCTATGCATCTATCTGATAGATTTTAATTAGCATAGCCTATTAGTTGTGGCGTTGACCTACCAAATGTTGGAGTCATGAACAATGTTTCAAGTGCAGAACATTCGATAGATGAACTGACCTTCCTTTTGTTGTCATTGCCCATCCTTTGTGAGCCTTCTGGTCATGGCATTGTTATGAATGTCTGTCGTGTTTTGGCTTATTTGTTGGTTGACCAAGCATGTTTGCTTCATCTTATTTTCATCATTTCTTATTGAGTTTCATGACCTTCTATACAGATAATAACACACCTCTTAAAGCCTCGTGGCTGGAAACCACCAGTTCGCAGGCAGTTTTTCTTAGATTGCAATGAAATTGCAGATCTTTGTGATACTGCAGAGCGGATATTTTCAAACGAACCAAGCGTCATACGACTTCGGGCACCAATTAAAATATTTGGTGATTTACATGGGCAGTTTGGGGATCTCATGCGCCTGTTTGATGAGTATGGTGCACCATCGACTGCTGGTGACATAGCGTAAGTTCCTTAGTTTTCATGGATGATTTATATGTGAATAATGGGTAGTTTCAGCTTGCCACTAATTGTCTCAATCTTGTTGTTTGTTTTCAATTGGCTAAGCCCCTGGGTTAGTTAGTTAGTTATTTAAATTGGTGCCTAAGCATGGTTGTCAATGTATTAAGATGTCAAAGCCCACTTTCTTTAAATATTTGTGCTAGTGGAGTCCCAATTAAGAGAGAATATTATGTTATTGTCTTTGTACAGTTGGTGCATTGTTGAGATCATATCCTTGAGCACAAGCTCCTGTGATTATTATCTACCACTTACATTTTATAGATTCATTACGACCACTTTCAAATTATATATTCCTGGCACTGTTTCTTCTTCCAATTTACCTAACTCAAACTTCGTTATGTGAGTACTTCTGGCATCAAGTATGACTAGCCAGCACGAATGTGCATGTATTCCCTTCTCGGAATGATATTGTGATGATATTATTCCATTGTTTATTTTTAGATTTAACATTTTTAATATTTAAATTTTGCTCTATGTGGGATTTGGCCTGACTGTTTGCATTGTATAGCGTAGCTTACTATTTATTAGATTGATTGTTAGATTTAGTGAATATAAACAAATGAGCTGTTATATACTGCTCTGAGAGTTTATGGTTATAAACAAAGGGAAAAAATGATTAATTCTTCTCTCTTCACCCCTTCCAAGACTTAGCTTGTGCTTGATATTTTGTTTGGACTTTGGATTATAACACTACAGGTATTCAATTCTCTTTTGATAATCTTGTGTAAATGACTGTCAGATATATCGATTATCTATTCCTAGGAGATTATGTTGATAGGGGCCAACACAGTCTGGAAACCATAAGCCTTCTGCTTGCCCTGAAGGTAATCTGGATATATGGTTTGTCTGTCTGTGTTGTTTATCAAGTTTAATGGCATGAGGTTTACAACGGTTATGTGAATATTTCAGATTGAATATCCAAACAATGTACATTTAATACGTGGGAACCATGAAGCTGCTGATATTAATGCCCTTTTTGGTTTCCGAATTGAGTGCATTGAGAGGATGGTAAGAAATTTTATATAACTGGCAATGCTTCCTTTATTCATATTGGATACTTAACTAACCTTGTAATTCACCGATCAGGGGGAGAGAGATGGAATTTGGGCATGGCACCGGATAAACCGTGTATTTAATTGGCTTCCTTTGGCAGCTCTGATTGAGAAAAAGATTATTTGCATGCATGGGGGTATTGGTCGTTCTATAAATCATGTGGAACAGATTGAAAATATTCAACGTCCAATTACAATGGAAGCAGGATCCATTGTGCTCATGGATCTATTGTGGTCAGTGCATTAGTAGGCTATCACATGAATGTCACCATTTATTTTGTATCCCTCTGAAAAATGACAGCATGGATTGTTTCTCTAGGTCTGATCCTACTGAGAATGACAGCGTGGAAGGATTGCGGCCAAATGCTAGAGGTCCAGGTTTAGTTACTTTTGGGGTGAGCACTCATTACTTGTTATTTTGCCAAATGGTTAATATTTCAATTTTTTTTAGTTCGGATAAGGGAATAAAATATAAGCAGTTTCATGTTTCAACGTTTCTTGAAACTTTGATAAATTTAAGATATAAGCAGTTACAGGTTTATGTGATTGAATTTGAATCTTTTAGCATCATTTTAATCTTTAAACCAACTGTACAGTGTTTATCTCATGAAACTTCTGCAAGCGTAATGTGCATCTATTTTACTATGGCTTAAAATTGAAAAGGCAAAAGAACTAATTAGTAATTAGTTCTATAGAGTTTCAGCTTTTAGTTGTTATAATGCAAGTACTTATTTATTCCCTTCCTCTTCGCTGATAAAATTGTTAATGGCATCACTTGATATTTCCTCTAATTTGAAGATTGTTTTTTTTTTGTGATGGATGTTTTTAAGTTTTATACATGCTATTAATCTTATCTAGACGGGGTTTGCTATTGCAGCCTGATCGTGTCATGGAATTTTGCAACAACAACGATCTTCAGCTGATTGTTCGTGCACATGAATGTGTAATGGATGGCTTTGAGCGTTTTGCCCAGGGACATTTGATCACGCTTTTCTCAGCTACAAACTACTGTGGTATATTTTGGTGACTTCAACATTACGCTTCCCTTCTTAGATATTTTCCGTTCTAAATTTTGGCACATCCTTTTGGCAATAGGTACTGCAAATAATGCTGGGGCGATATTAGTTTTGGGTAGAGATCTTGTTGTTGTTCCTAAACTGATTCATCCATTACCACCTGCAATTTCTTCACCCGAAACGTCACCTGAACGTCATATTGAAGATACATGGATGCAGGTATTCCTTCAAACATTCTTTCTAAATGGTTGGCACCCTCTTAATGATATCTCATTCGCCTATCAAATATGCATGATCACATTTAAATAAATATTGGGCTGATCTATATATTTTGGGATTAAGCTTTCTTTCTGAACTCTGTTATTTGTATGAATATTTTGTTGGGTTAAAACGTGTACAGGAGTTGAATGCTAACAGACCGCCGACACCCACTAGAGGCCGTCCTCAAGTAACAAATGAACGAGGCTCGCTTGCCTGGATATAGTGATAATTAAGATATGTATGCCGTAATGGCTTGTGCTATCGCCTTGTTTTCTGGTGTTATGTATATACCATGGTGCCATTCATGGAGTATCCGAGCTTGTGAACTTAATTCCTTCCGAAAACAAGAAGGTTTTCTTAGTCTTTGTTCTCACCACTCAGTCAGCAGCAGGCCTTTATATGATACAAGTTCTGGAAGCAAGGTCGGTAGCCACTGCTAGGTTCGCTTTCACAAGGCTAGAAGTTGCTGTTTGTGTTACATCCCACCTGTTGTAAATTGAGCCATGGGTATAAAATCATGTTGTGGTTGTCTCTATCATGGATCGTCAATACTGGCTAATTTTGTCATTAATATTTACCCATTTTTAATCACCCTCTAGGTTATTATTGTTCTGTCTCTAATATTTTAAATCAAGAGGACATGAGGTTTTTTCCCTTGTGATGGTGAGATATATACGTAAAGTCTTTCTTGGGGGTCTATGTATCATAGTTCTCATCCATGATCTGTATGATTAAATTTTCTTTCTGTAATTCTTAACCATGATCTGTATGATTAAATTGTGTGAATTAACATTTTCTGGCACAGAAATATGTGAATTTTGACAGTAAACCTTGTTTGCATTTCACTTTGCTGCAAATAGTTTGGGGGATTAAATATTGGCGGTCTTGGATAGCATAATAGTATCTTAAATTCTAACAACTTTTCACATTTGTGGGCAAGTGATTAAATTTAGGATTGAAATACCTACATGTTTGTTTTGATCTCAAATTTGATTCACCTTTAAACTGTTAACCACCCCTTTGACTAAGACAGCCTGCACTAGATTAGGATCTCTTAGGTGAGTTTTTAACGCAAACCATAATATGATCCTTTGTCATCTCTGATAGTGTAGAGAAACGAGATTTTGACAGTTAGATCGAAATTATCATATACAATCAGCGTGGAATTCCTCATAAATCTGTTGCAAAACATACATTTCATCATTGTAGCTGCTCCTTTTGACTTAATTCATACATAGTTTTTAACATAGGAGTATTTCCTCAAATAACTTCTCAAGTTGGATTTCATTTCATAAATAGTTGAAAATTGTTTCCTTTTCAAGTAAAAGATCAATAAACCCACATTGGTGTTCTTGCTCCTCCACCCATTTTTAATTTGAGAACTTCAACAAAGATTTTTAATTACTTTGCTGGTAAGTTTTAAAAAAGATTACCACTATTCGTTAATTGTGGCACTCGCTGAAGGTTTATTGTGTTTATTTCTGAAGACCAATACATGGTTCGGTTGAGAGACAAGCTGTTACTTATAGTAATCAATGACCACAAATTATTCTGTATTAGAGACATTACAGTAACTAACTATAACAATAACATATATTCTCAATTTTTGTCAGTGTGTAACTTTTTTATTACTAATTGCATGACTGTATCTGGTGACTAACCCCAAAAAAATGTTCAGGTAGTGAGATTAAACGACACAAAGGTGCAATATATGAATAAAAATGACAAATGATTATAATATGTAATAGAAAAATTCTCAAATTGAGTTGGGGTGTGCCCCTTGTCTCTTATATGTGGATCTGTCTTACCTCAGTTACATTGATATCTCAAACAATTTGTATATAATATATCCATTTTAAGTTTACAAATACAATAGTAATGTTCAATAATAGATTTCCTATGAGGTAAAATCCCATCTTACAAAACAACTTTTTCCTTAAAAGTTAAAACTCATGAGAAGCAAAGAAAATCAGGGAATGATCACGGTGTTCCCAAAAAAAAAACACGACCAATTAAGCATGACACTGTTAAAAATCTGATTCAAAACTAAGTTTAGAAGTTAGTTTGTAAACTTTCTATTTCTAGCAACATTAGTTAGGTAATGTAGTTAGTAGTTACAATATAAATAGCATGTATCAATTTTGATTCATTAAGCAATAATACTAATCCTAACCCTGAGGCATTATACACAAATAATCATCTTCTTCATCTAGCACATACACCATAGCTTTTTCTCTCTCTCTCCCACTTCATCTTCTTCATTTTTTTTGCCTTCACTGTTACTCTGTTTTTACTGCAACATTACTTTCTTCTTGCTGTCTTCGTTTTCTGGTTTGGTGGTTTGCAAAGTTCTAACAGACACGACCCATTCTGAAACCCCGTTGGCTTGGATTACAAAAGCAAAGAAACTAGAAATTTGAAAAGTTAAGAAACCATCATAATTTAGAGCAGGACAAGACAATCAAAAAAATGTTCCAAGACTAAAGTCACATAAATATATTAATATACTGATATATGATGAACCTGTTCAAGACATTGCTCTGAACATACAAATAAAAATATTCTCCTTCACTCTCCCTCTTTCCCCTCTCCCTTTTTTTATTTGGCTACAGTTCCCTTTGAACTGTGAAGAGATTAAAGGATTAAGTAATAAATAGTGTTTAAGCAATGGATTTTGGATTAGTGCCCTTAGGATGTGACAATGCAATAAGGTTTCCAGAAGAGGAATGACCTTCTAGAATCCTTGCAACTCTGATCCAAATTGTGAACTAATTTGTAATCACCATTCTTCACTCTCACAACCATCAATTGTTGCCTCTGATCATTAGACATTTTCTTAAAGTCCCCAGAGAAAATGACCTTGCTGGTACTATTGTTGTTCACCAAGGTTGTTGATGAGTTTTTGTTGAGTTTTTGATGTTGTGGCAATGAGTTAGAAATTATGGTTGTAACACCATCTTGTGTTGTTGTTGGCTTGGTCTTCCAGTAGTACTCATAAGCATTGAAATTTGTTGAGGGAATCAACCTAGTTACTCTTGGCCTTGGAGGAAGTGATTTTGCAACTTGATTTGTTTCCACTTCCTTTACCATATTAACATCCAATTCATTCAACTTCTCTGACCACTTTGGGTTCCTATTGACTAACCCAATTGCCTTATTCATCACCATTGCTAACCTATGAACACCATTAGTAGTAATCTCACTAGACAACAAAGGTTCTTTCTCTATTACAACACTCTCTATATCCTTAACATCCTCTGTTTCATCACTTTCATCCCCACTCTCTTCATCATGAACTTCCTTAAACCCTTCAAACTCTTCCTCCACAGAAATGCCATCATCATTCTCTTCAGCAACTTCATCATCAGCAGGAGCTGCAAAAGTGAGGACAAGTCTACCATCTTGGCGTTGAACACAAAAGTTGTTGTTAGAAGGAGCAGAAACAGCTTCAAGGACCAACCTTCCATTGTCACGGTGTGTCCTCATATGGAGTGAAGGACCAAGTGAAGGGAGTGGTGGAGGGAAAAAGCGTGATGGAGAGTACTTCTTTGTAGCACCACCACCACCATAATTGTATTTTGGTTCTCCTTCTTCTTCAACTTCAACTTCAACTTGTTGTTGTTGTTGTTGTTGATGCTCTTCTTCTTCTTCTTCTTTGTCTCCCTCTTTCTCAGAAGAAGGGAGAGAGGAGAATAAGCCATCAGAGCCAGTCTCAGAACCAAGGCTCTCAGTGCATATTTCAAGGCTCTTCTCACTCAAACAACTCTTTTTCTTTTTCACAAGAGGGTGAATATAAGGACTCGCAGGAAGTGACTTTAAGATGTCATTGCTTTCCTTGAGGGACATCAATGAGTTCCACATATCAAATGCACCTGTACCATCTTTCTCTTGCTCACCTTTCTTGTTCCTTTGAATTGAACTCCATATCTCAAGTCTCTCTCTCTCAGCTTCAGCTTCATCTTCAGATGATGAAGACAATGAGTCAGCAATGGTTTTGGATGATGAGTGTTGCATGAGTTGGTCTGATGAAGGAACCTTTTTTATGGTCTCATGAGAGAGCCATTTATGGGAGGACATTTCAGAAGATAGAGTTCTTCTGAGAGAAGAGTGTTCAGAAGGTGTATTTGTGTCACCACAGTTAAAGCCTAAAATGGTGACTATGCCTTGCTTCTTCTGCATCATCACCAAATTGGACTCTTGTTCTATCCTCAGATAGGAAGATGAAAAGCCTTGTTGGGTTTTGATCATGTTGGTCATAGTAATAACCAAAATGAGAAGGAAAACCACTTAGCTGCATAAAAGTAATCAAAACTTTAGATATAAATAAATAAAAACAAAAGGTTTGCTAGTGAACTATGCAAGAGAATTTGAGGTTAAGAAGTAGTTCAGGTGAATAACAATTTATTGTCGCAAATCATGTCTTGTACTAATAACATTGAAGTAAAAATAGAAAAAACAATGAATGTTTAGTTTTCTCAATTAACATGGTATGTTTTCATTGGTGTGAGACAAGATTTAGGATAACAAATTCTTATTCGTGTATCTTGTGGTGTACAAAGCTATAATAGGGAAAATACAAAGTATTTGGGACGGAATGAATTTAATCAATTAATTATTACCTGATGCAAAACAACAAGGTGATCCAAGAGAGGATGATGTTGTTATTGTTGTTTGTTGTAAAATGTGGTAAGAATGGTTGTGGTTGATGGCAATGGAGTGAAGTGAGAATGGGAATGAGAGTATTTGTAAGGGGCCAAAAGCTTTAAGAACCATGTTCAGTGGACCCTACCTACGCACCACCAGGGAAATGCTTCTTTATGGTTTCCAGTTTTATTATTATAGTTATACAACAGCTTGTGTTAATATGGACATAGGTTTATGGTGGATTCTGAGTATGAAAATATCACTATTTAGTATTTACTTTCGCTATATTGTAATTATAAATTCATCTTGCATATATGAGATTACAAGTTATGAACATGCTATCAAGTATTGTGGAGTGTAATTTATTTGTAGAGCTTATATTATTATTCAAGTATTGTGGATCGGAGTGTAATTTGTTTGTAGAGCTTATATTATAAATAGCATAATAATATTAAGGATGGGGAAAATTGGGTGAAGGATGAAAATTTAGTTAAAAGCTGAAAAATTATGGCCCAAGGTTAAAGATTATTAAGTTTAAGAGTTTGGTAAGACTAACCAGCTAAGACTTAAGTCATTTCGACGAGTTTCTTAAATTAAAGCTCATAATTTTGGGGCTTTTCTGAAAATTTCTTATAATTGAACAATATTATGAATTTATTTTTGTCAAATAAATCTGTTTACTAATAATCTATAATGTCCACTCACATATTTAACTTCAACCCCTTCCAAATAATTAGGGGTGAGTAAGACCTGATCCTATATGTTCATACGGTTTGTCCCGATCATGACGGGGTCCAAATAGAGACAAGTCTCATCGGGTCTAGGGCTGAGTTCTGGTTCAAAAATTAGACTCAGACAATATTTAGGGTCAGGTAAGGAATAATCATGATCTAACCCGACGCGTCTCATGGTCACTCATTTATCATGTTTGTATGTGTCCCTATGTGTATAGAATAATGACATCTTTTTGGTTGAACGTATCATTGATTCTCTATTTTTATCATATATACATGATCAACAATATGTATACATATGTCATTTGATATGTCAAATATGTATACATATCACATATCCATAATAATAAGTAAAATATTGAGATCAGAAGACTACTTTACCTAAAAGAAGTTTATATTATATTTAGTCGATTTCAGGGTCGAGTTCGAGTTCAAAGGTTGTTCCAATTAATAATTGGGTTCATGTTAGCTTCGAGTCTAGGGTTGAGTTCAAGTTCAAAAAAATGACCCTACCAACATTTAGGGTCGGATAAAGAATAAATCTTACCCATCCCAAACCCGACCCTATCCACACCCCTACAAATAATATTTTTTACGTACACTTGAATCAATATATGAATGAAATCCAAAACTATATGCTTACATGATTCTAGCTTTTTTTCACTTAGACAAACAAAATTTGAAAAGGAAAGTTAGGTAATTTGCATCCCTTACTCAATAGAGAAAAAACATGAGTATTATATATCCACATAAGTAATGTTACCAATTAGGTAATTAATGCAGAAAGTGACATTGATTAGATGAAAATTGCTTAAGAAGGAAGCAAAGGAATCAACTTTGAAGGAGGCCAATATGAATGGCGGCTAGAAACCCACAACACAATCCCATAGCCTGAAAAGAGGAAGAGAATACACTTATGTATATATTATTATTATTATTATTATAAAGTTTAAATTATAATAGTTTGATCACAACGAATAATGCATGTTGAAACAAATGAACGTTTGGCACGTCTTGATTTTAGGGACCCTTTTGGATACACTAACTTTACTTCATTTGTCTCTCTTTTATGGCCCCCTCTGGTCACTGTACTTTGCATTTGCACTCATGCAAATGGAAAGTGATGTGGTTTAGAGAAATAAGTATAGAGATCATATATATTTTACAGTTATATTTTTACCAATTAAGTCATTTATAAATGACTTTTTATTCATATACTTAACCATATATATGAGTGCGTGACTTTATATCATCAGTGACACACAAAGAAACAAAATAGTGAAGACACTTGCTCACAGTAAAGCTGAGAAGTTTTTATTACATATGATAATTATTCATCATTTTTAACTTTATATATATTTATATGCATTTTTATGCCCACTTTATGGGTTCATCACCCATTACGTCATTTATCTCTCTCTCTCTCTCTTCATGTTAGCTTATGAAGTACTCCATAGATATAAAAAGTTTTGCATGACGGCAATACATTCACCACTCAATGCAAACTAAAAGGTAATGATGTTGATGAGTTCAAATTAGAGTATATAGAATAATACAACGCGAAATACAGTAATAATAATTTATGAATGAATGCCAATGAGAATGCTTTAATTTGCTACCAATTGAGGCACGCAGAGAACGTAACGAGATGCGTCTTGTCTGCCTATAAATCCCATAAAAGCAAAACCACTCAATGTATTAAAATGAGATAAATAAAGTGATATGAATGTAATTTTATATAATTAGGGATACAAATAATATTAACTATATGAGTAACAAATAACTTTTTCCCCGGTGTAAATGTATACATTTTTATATATTTGTTTTTTAATTTGAACCATATGGAGGAGTTGGCCAATTTCCAATGCAGATGCCACTCCACCAATATATTTACATGGCAACTGGCAAGCACCACTAACTGCCCAGCAATAAGCTTCATTTCACTTCTTATCTTTATGAAATTCTAATACCTCATATCGCGTAAGGGAATTACTTTTAACTATTTATTTGTAAGCAAAGTGATTTATGCTAAGTGCTCTTACTAACCAATATGGATTAATGGATTCCACTTTTATTTTTGGTCCAATGGGATTATTTTTCATTATGTTTCTACCTACTAGTTCAAATGCATTGGATCGGACACAAAAAGATCAATACATCCCTAGAGAACATATAGCCACCAGAAAGACTGAAAGGATAGGAGTTTGGAGTCAATCATGACCTCACGGAACCCTCCTTCAGTGCAAATTAAGTCCACCTCACTCACTTAGTATAAATAAATGACACATTATCTATTCATCAGCTTCTCTCTACCTTATTTTCGTTATACATTTTTCATCTATAAACATTGACTTGAGTTTTAGAGTTCCTTTAATTTTCAGATACAATTTTCATATCTCTCTTTCAATTAATACTATAAATCAAAGTTATTTTCAAGTCTTGCACAGATCAAACCGTCCAATCTGATATTTAAAGTAGTTGAAATTACACACTTAACAAAACTATAATTCATTACATTCTTCAAAGAAATTTTTATTAATAATTATTAAAATAAGTATTATATAAAAAACATGATATAATAAAATTTTAAATCTTTGCATTATCCCACTGATAATTAATATTGAACTATAACCAAGTGTGCGCTTCTTGGAAATCATGAAGAAACTCGCGAGCATCTGTTATTCAATAACGCATCTAATGTTTAGTGGAAGAATAAAGTTGTGAATGACATTTCATTTTAAAAGCTATTCAGAATCTAGTGCTAAGAAATGTCTCAAATTGATTAGCTACTGAAGATTCACTAATTTCCTCAATTTATTCCTTATTATAATATTTTAATACTCATTTTAATGAGATATTTTACATTCTATATATAATATTTAAAAATTATTATCTCTGTTTTTTTGTCATTAAGATTATCAATTACTTCCTCTTTTCTTTTATAAATGTATGCCAAGTTGTTTTTCACAAAACCAAGGATTTCAAAAATTATTTGTCAACTTTATTCAACTATTAATTTTTCGCTCTCCACAACAGCGAACCTAAGTGTATGGCTGTAATATTAAATGATGATGAAATTATAATCTTATTAATTCTAATAAAAAGTCAACAAAAATAAACAATGTAGTTGGAAGTGCTTTACAAAAAAGATAAGATTATTTAAATAAAAGAAAAAATAGCGTGGAAATAGAGGCGGTGGCAAAAGATTCATTACCAAGCTTCTTTCGGCAAGATGAGAGAAGTAACGAAATTGATGGATATACGCAGCGTTTAAATATATAAATAAGTGAAGCGACACTTCATAGAGGAATTTTGCTACTATTTGGAATATTATTTTAGAATAAATAATAATATCTGCTCCTCATTTTTATTACATTCTTCTTATATATGTATGTCTTTTTGTGTGGATCCTATCTAATATTAGATGTGTCATTATATAGGTTATTTTCTACATATGTTGGTTTAATTGATCTAAAACAATTATGATTCCAAATCCCACTGCTAAAACAAGAATCTTATATAGAGTCTTTTTCATAAGCAAAATATATTGAAGGAGCACAATACAAACAAACCTAAAAAAACAAAAAACAAAACTAAATAAAATTATGTTAGAGTCTTAACTTGGATAATACATTTCTATGAGTATGAAGTTTATATCTTCAAACGTTATTTTATAAAACTTTTTATAATATTATATTGATAGTATTATTTCAAAATATTATTTGTCACTCATCAAAATATTGAAATTGGAATTAACACATTAGATGGTATCTTGGTAAAGAAAGGCTGAATTTAAACCTTAAATACAAAAGTAGTAATGCAAGCTTAAGCTTAGGTGTTTAATATTATTTTCTATAATTTCATTAAAATGCATTATTATATAAGCAATGGATTGATTTGACTCATCAGCTTAGTTTATTAAAAATTTACGTTTTTGGGAATACGAATTTTACCATTTGAAGTTATTTGCTGAATATTGGTAATATTAGGAGTAATGTTACATTATACTATATTTTTGTCTGAACAATTGTACATCATATTTATTATGGAAATGAATCTTGGACTTGTCCCTATCTTTTGTATAACTAGCTTAG
Organism: Lupinus albus; assembly: GCA_009771035.1. Lineage (NCBI taxonomy): Eukaryota > Viridiplantae > Streptophyta > Magnoliopsida > Fabales > Fabaceae > Lupinus > Lupinus albus. The sequence goes on from CM020017.1 coordinate 15,910,634, forward strand.
CTAGTAGGGCCTACGGTTTTTTTATACCAAAAAGTATATGGAAGTTAAGTGACATTAATTAATTTGTATGATTAATAGCCATTTGACCCATATAATTTAGTAACAACAACATTGGTAATTATTTGATTTATATTGTATGGATTCCATCAACTTATAAGCCATATATTTCTAAAGTCTCACCGGTATTGTATTGGATTAGCATGCATCGTTAGTGGACTTAAGCTGGAAATAAAGCTTAATTGACCATTCGGATATCTTAACCTATGCATAAAGGTTACATATAGTATTATAGTGTTTGACCTACAAATTTAGATTAACTATTCATGTAGCAAATTGTAGGAGACCCTAGTGATCCTTGGATTCCCATTGTATAATCAATTAATAACTTGTGTGAGGCACATAAATTATCGAAATAAATATTCCTCCAATGATATTCTTTTTCTATGTGTGGTGTTGTTTCTTCAAAAAATTATTTTTTTTATTGGATAACTAGTCACTAGACACTACCCTGTTAACTTATTATGTATTTTGTGTTTATAAAAACAGTTGAGAAGAATGATTTAATCTTAAAATACAATAGAAGAATGGTTAAGAAGGTAAGACTGCATTTTTAATTTTAGTTACATATTGAAGTATATATTAGTTTGGGATCGTGGACAAAGCCTTTGAGTAAGGATATTATATATACTCACAATAATTAGAAGAACAAGAATAAGAATTTTGCCAAGCTTAGGAATTCAACCATTAATGTACTTTTTGGTTTATTTTTTGAAGGGAACAATTGTGTACTATTTTATTTAGTGCAAAAAGAGCTTTTGCTCAGCATGCGCTCAACCCCCTTTCTAATATTTTACTTTAGTTATGCGAATTTACGTATTCCTTAAAATAAAATAATACAATAAACATTTTCCTGTTTTAAGGGCTACTATGAATAAGCTATAATGTATATTTATGTAGTGATGCTTAAGTAAAGGTTATGCTAAGTTTCCTCTTTTTTTCTGATTTAATCCTTATATGGAATGCGGTGAACACCTATTATGTTCCATTTTTAATATATATCCCCCTTTTCTTGATGTCAACCATATGTTTTTTTTTATCGGCAAAAAATGTTAGTTGTTAGTATGTTATGTTAGTATTTGCTGTGGACGAGACTTGAACTCTCAACCTCCAACCCACCTTATAACTCTTTTTTTTAAGTTGTTATGAGTGAGACTCAAACCTACAACCTCATTAACTCTATTCATTAAGTCTTTCACCTTAACCACGAGACCACCTTATCACTCCCAGATGTCAACCATATGTATACTAGACTCACAACAATTATAGAACTTTTTTATTTATATAAAACTCCTTCTTTAACTAGAGCAATTATAAGAAATTTATCTTTTCATTTTTTAATTGTTAAATTATTAATTAAGTTATATTAAAATCTGTTACGCGCAATTGCAATATTTTATCTCTTCTAATATATTACATATGTCATAAATAATTAAATTTGATGATTTATTAGCTTAGGTAGCATAAATAATGTATGACTGTAATTAGTAGCATAAATTGAATTTGATGACTGCATTTTTTTTCTCCTCATATTGACCCAAGGGGTAGACTCAAAGGTGCCCTTACAAAGGGAAGGGAGAGAAGAAAAAGTGAAAAGGGAGAGAAGAAAAAGTGAAAAGGGCAAAAGCATAATACAGGGTTTGAACATTTATGTACATTCATTTATAATTCACTAGTAAGTTACCGTGCGAGCAACTTTAAATACTTGAGTTGAACCTAGAGGTCCTTAATTTTTTTTTTAACATTGGAATATTAATATAATCATATTATGAAGCATAGAGTTGAGGGGTGAGATTCGTTTTTGGATATAGTAATAAGGATGCCTTCTTTAATTAAAACTAACGAGTTAAGCTAGCTACCCATTAGTGAAATACTCAGATTCCCTTGTCATTCAATAACTTAAAATATGTATTTATCAGAACTTGTCTTTTGAACTGAAAAAGAAAATACATCAGCTAAACCGTCACCTTCACTTTCCAATTAGTTTTTAGGAAGTTAATCAATTTTTTGGGGTAATGATTTTGATTTTTTTAATCAGAGAAATGTTTTTTTAATGATTATGTTAACCATAAAATAAATCTAAGTTTATGATAATTTAAAAAAATATATACGTAAATAATTTTAAGTCACAATAACGTTATGAACAGCTTAAATTACTCAAACAAAGTGAGAGTATGACTTAGAGAGGAAAAATGTCCCTAATGAAAATGGATATATTCTCAGCAAACAAGTGTTGCTTTCTGTAACAAAGGGGCTCTAATATTATTCTAAAGATCTCCCATTATCACATTGGTTGGTTGATACGTAATGGTGGCACAGAAACAAAGAAAGGAGGGAATTTGAATGTAGAGTTGAATATGTTTGTAAGTATTCCATTATCTAACCCTAGAAAATTACTCGATTATAATATCATCGGGAATTTTAGATGAATACTAAAAATGGAAATGACCCAGTACTGCCAATGACAGAATGGCACGTGTTATGACATGCCCTTGAGCTAGAGGCTTTTATTTCTCGTGGTGCAAGCCAACCCCTTCCAACCCTTCCATATGATGAACACATATCCTCTATGTTAAAACAATTATGTTTTCATGTCCCTATCTAATAGGATTACCTAAATAATATAAAATATTACTTATGTTTTTTTAACTTTTTTCTCTAACTAAATCATACATTATGATTGATAAGGGATATCATTTGAAACACAAAGAGGGATATCAGATCTTCATTCCAATATGATAATGAGACAAGCGGTGGCTATAGGTTTGCCTTTTTCATTATTGGCCATGGGGTGGTATTGAATGAACCACCACTTGGAATCCATTCTTATTAATAGACAGGCTAGCGAGTGTTGGATTAGGTTATTTCTTTTGGGAACATGTTCCAAGAAGTATGTAATCTCGTGTGTTATTTGTTGTGATTGGTTGAAAAAATATATTTAAGTTATAAGTTTAACAATTTAGTGTTTTTCTGACCAATCACTATAAGTAACATAAAGTGGTATAATTTACGGGATAAAAGATACCCTCACATTATCATATTATAGTTAAAGAACTCAATTATCTACTAGTTGGGTGAGAAACTGTGTTGGTATAGATTATGTACAATTTTAACACACGAACTGCATCACTCCACATATAGTAGGTTTTGGTCTTTCCAAATGTACAACTAAATCCTCCAGACTGTCTCTCAACAAAGGTTACTGTTGTTTTCTTACCTTTATTCTTCGACCATGCTTTCTTGTGAATATTGTTGGTTCTGCATTAATTCGTTTGTTTGTCTTATATATAATATATATCACTGCGATTTTGACAAGACCTAAGCTTATCCCCTAACTATGTATTAGGCACAAAAACTTGTAAAATTAATACTTGAATATTATATGTTCAAAAGCTATCATAACTAGATGCAAATCAGTAAATTAAATGGTCACCTTCCACTTCAATTTCAATAAATATATATGTCCCACCTATTATAATTATAATTTGTTACTTCTAATTATAATTTGTTTTTAAAAGTAAAATAAAATTTGTTAAATTAATAGTGTATTAAGAATAATCCTTTCAAAATGAGTAAAAAGACCACCAACGCCTAAACAAATTAACCCAAAAAAGCATAAGGCATATAAATACACAATAGCCGATCAAGGTTGGGAGGAGGATGATGAACACATGAAAGTGAGAGATGGAAAAATGAACTACATAAACTAAAATAGGGTATAAGTTATTAAGACCACATTTAGGTCCAAGAATAAGTGATCTTCATCAACTTGAGTTATACTCAGACATATGAAACTGAACGAATGCATATTATGGACCACTTCGTAAATTGACCTATATAGCTACTTGTAAGAATAGAGAATATATGTCACTCAAAAGTTTAACACATGCAAGGATATATACGCATGTCCATTCATTTTCGTGAGACAACAACCACTTTGGCTAACCACATCAACATTTGAAGCAAATCATGTTGAGTGCAGTGCCATGTATATAGGGATTCACTAATTTGGCTTTCGTACGGCAATGTTGTTGCATTTCCACAACCTTATCCAAAAAAGTGTCCGACATTAGGAATTAATGCTCTTATATAAACCTTTCTTAATATTTTCTTGAAAAAAAACATATGCTTCATTTAGCTATAGTCATTAGCATTGGTAAAATGGATCATCCTATCCCGTGTAAGCAAGACTAATAAAAACATGTTATACCAATATAAAAAAATTATTATTATTATTATTACTTTATTATCATTGGTTCGAAACATGACATAACTATAACAGTGGAGATATCTACTTAAATGGAAGCGCAACATAAACAAGTTTGAAAATTATGAAACATATTCGGTGTGAGGATCCAAGTCCATGACATAAGCAAATAAATTGGATAGTTAGAAGACCACTTTTACTTGGACAAGAGCAAGAGAAATTGTGCATTATGGGTCGGATGGTGGCAAGAAACGAGATTTGTGATAGAATACTTTTCTTCTCGATGTTGGCCCATTACCGTTAGTTGTCACATTTCGGTTGAGTGTCGGATTGTTAATCAAATGTCAACAAAACTCTTTATAATCAATCAAATGTAGATCATATATGTTCTTACGGACTCAATCTTTGACATGTAAAACAAATTCCTATTGTCATCACCATATATATCATTATTATAATATTTCTTACCTTTTAGTTTGATTTTGGGATATAATAATCGTATAAAAATTTACACTCAACCAATTCATACATCATTGTAATTTTCAAGTAGTTATTGTAACAAGTAAATATTTGGTGTGAATGAAGGTTTTTTTTGCGTAACATGAACCTGTCATCTACTCATCCATATTCATTTGCAATACCAAACAAAGGTAGCTCATGAAGCATATTGGTTGAAGATCTTATAATTCATCATCCATTATTCTATTTCTCTCACTTAGATATGCTAATTAGCCTAAAACTAAAGAAAGTCAATGAAAAAGGTCGAAGCACAATTTGCAGATAGTTATATTTTAAGCATAAGATTAAGGATTCAATTTTTGCCATATATATGTTTCTCAATGCTTCTCAAAATTATTCAAATGTCTAGTAGAAAACCCTTGGACATGTATAATAAAAACATTAAAGAAAGTCAATAATAATTTATCTGTATTATAAGCTTTTGGTCCTTCCAAAACCATGGAAAAAGTCCTAAGTCATAACTAAATATTCACCATCTCTATCTATCAATTTCCGTGTGTTGACCTCATTGTTCAGAACAACTTGTACAAAAAAATAATAATGTCCTTTCTCCACCACAAAATTTGATGGTACAACGTGCCTCAAACAGCTTCTTCATAATTCAACCGCCTCAATCTTATAGTTCTTATCTTAATATGTTTCTAATTCATAAAGATTATATATTTCCTGAAGGGTATAATAAAACTGTTTTTTTTTTCTCTTTTCTCTGATCTCTAAGTTCAGTTCATCCTTGTAAACATGAATGATCATGAAACTGAGGTTCCTGTCCTTTTCCTTTGTCCCATTTCATTGCAACTTATGAGAGACCCTGTCACAGTGTGCACAGGAATTACATATGATAGAGAAAACATAGAAAGATGGCTAATTTCATGCAGGAATAGTATCTGCCCAGTTACTAAGCAACCATTGTTACACACTGATCTTAGTCTTACTCCAAACCACACTCTACATAGGTTGATTCAAGCATGGTGCAAAAGCAATGCCAATTTTGGAATTGAATACATCTCAACTCCAAAGCCTACTATTCACAGAACTCATATTGATACACTCCTCACTGAAGCAAAGAGTTTCCCTGATAAGCTTCTGGGATGCCTTAAAAGGCTTCAATCTATTGCTTTAGAAAGTGAAAGTAACAAAATCTGTTTGGTGTCTGCAGGTGTAATTGATTTCCTGGCTTCAACCTTGAAGAGTAATCACCAAGAGGACTTAACTGATATTATGATTATTGAAGCAGCTATTGAAGTCTTAGTTCAACTAAATCTTTCTTCAGCTCATCTTGAACCTCTGATGAATAATGAGGGAATTCAATTTATTGAGTCTTTGTTTCAGGTTTTGAGGCTTGGAAATAACAAGTGTAGAGGTTATGCTACTATTCTATTGAAGTCAGCATTTGAGGTGGCTGGTCCAACACAATTGAACAGTGTCAGAAAGGAACTGTTTGTTGAAATAATAAGAGTTCTAAGCGATCAGATTTCACAGCAGGCTTCTAAAGCTGCATTGAGGCTTCTCCTGGAGCTTTTTCCATGGGGCAGAAACCGAATCAAAGCGGTCGAAGGTGGCACGGTTTTAGTCCTCGTTGAGCTCCTTCTTGGTGTTAATGATAGAAGAGCATGTGAGCTTATGTTGATGGCTTTGGATAAACTTTGTGACTGTGCAGAAGGAAGGGCTGAGTTGTTGAACCATGGGGCAGGGTTGGCCATTGTGTCCAAGAAAATTCTAAGGTTTTCTCATGTGGTAAGTGATAGAGGGGTCAGAATTTTGGGCTCAATTTGTAGGTATTCTGCCACTCCTAGAGTCCTTCATGAAATGTTGCTAGTTGGGGCTGTGAACAAGTTATGTTTGGTTCTTCAAGTTGATGGAAACATCAAGACCAAGGAGAGGGCCATGGAGATACTCAAGTTGCACTCTATGGTTTGGAAGAATTCCCCTTGTATTCCATTTCCCTTGCTTTCACTCTATCCATGATCAAATGATCTTATATACCTTATCTAATTAATGAATCATAAGCTTTTGTTACAATTTGATGTTGGAGTTATGCAAATGAATCTCAAGTGTAGTTATGAATGGAAAATGAATCATGATATATCAATATTCTTGTGAATATTATGCTATGAACTATATATGTACTAGTAAACCCTATAATTTAGTTTTATTTGACTTGTCATGGGTAATTGTTATATACTGATATTCCCTTTATTTGAGCACCAATCCTTCGTATTCTCATAAACCTTAGTTTGGTTTTGGCTGGTAGGGCTACATGTTTACTTATTTATTTATACATCATTATCACTTGCAAAGGTTACATCCTAAGAAGCTTAGAATACGTATCGGAGAGAATACAAACAAACTTTAATAGCTTGTTTAGAAATACTTTCCTCAGATTTATTTCCTACATCATAATGTACTCAGTTAAACGGAATTGTGGAAAAAATTATAACTTTTAAAAAGCAAATTTATCAATTAGTATTTTTCTGGATAACGAAGATTCTCATTATTCTATGAATAAGTAATTAATATTTTTTGGATAGTGTAATAATGTATATCACTTGCATTAACAATTAACTTTTTTGACATACCTAAAGATATACTAAAGCCTTACACTAGTGCACAAACACTGATTATCAATAAGTATTTAGAATAATCAATAATTACTGTATCATTTTTTTTGTCATATAGTTTTTAACAAATAGCAATTTTCACCTTCTAATCCAATATAACATTAAATATACTTTCTTTAAATTATTTAATGAATTTCAATTAATTGTACATTTAATTTGGTGAAAAAATCGAACTCAATTAATTATGCAGCTGTGAGCTTATACTTACCATCTCACATTTTAAAACTTTTTGGAACTTGTAGAGTGTAATATCTATGTAATAACGGTGTAAAATTTATACAAAAATAGTCATAATATTATTCATTTATATTACTTTTATTAAAAGTCAATTATGATTAAAATTAAATAGTAATGTAGTGACAGTATAAAAATATATTAGATTTCAATATTTTTGTAACTTCAAATACTCCATCTTGTATGTTTCTGTATCCAATGTAATTGACTTGACAAAATCTATACACATACCAAGGAGGGCAAGCATAAAATAGTAAAGGTGAAGTTAGGTATTATCTGGTTTATGCTCTTCCACATCACAACTATCCTAGCTTGTCAAATTGGGCTGGCGTGCATGCTCAATTAATTGTATATAGTCCTATACATAAATGGCTTCCCTGTATTATTCAATTAAAGTCTAAAACTGTCAGAGATCTTAACCATAAAACAATGTTATATTGATGTAAAAGTTTCATGAAAAATATACAGATTTTAATATAGATCGCGTGCACTTCTTTTTTGTATGCAGAAATTTTTAGTTGAATTCTCTTTTTTTGTTTGGTACATTATTTTAGATGAATTCTAGTGGAGGTATATCTGACGTATAAACACTTTTCTAGAACGGATAGCAATTATATGACCATGATGACTCTATGAGCATTGGTCAATAATGTAATTGTTAATATTTGTTGGTCATCATAATACAAATCATATATAAACTAACATTAGATATCATTATCATACAATAACCAAGGATGCATGATACATGATGCAGGTTTCAGTCAAAGATATCTAAAATAGATTATTATCATCATCATATAATACTTGTGAAAGCGGTGGGAAATAGCTAGAAACGTCATTATTTGTTACATATTTTCAGACATCATCATATCACAACAAATAAAGGGCCAGTGTTATGGGCTTTGCGAATTGCTCCATTCTAAGTCCAAGCTCTGGAGTGGTTGGGTTTGAGTGTTGGGAAGGTGGTTAAGAAAGATAATCAAACCAAAAAGATGATGAGCCATAAGACAGAAAAAAATCCATGCAAAGGTGGATGAGATCATTGACACAAACACTTCAAAGGAAGTAAGTACTTTTAATTTGGAAGGTATATATGGAGTTTGGTTGGACCTTTAATTTGGAAGGTATTGTTAGGTAAAGGACTTTGTAATATTTGAGTGATAATGGAAGTCTTATACTCACACAAATTTTAAACCTTGTTCACTAAAGCTTTCATGAGTTGCATGCTTTTTTTAGTTAACCTTACACTTTACACCTTTCTTTCAGACTACTTTATAGTTTCATACAAATTTTAAACCTTGTTTACATAATCTTCAATTTCACGAGTTTTATACTTTTAAATTAACCTTAAATTTTACACATTTCTTTCATTAGTTCAGACAAGTTTTATACTTTCATACAAAATTTAAACTAGTAATTTATCCATTTTAATAAATTATTGAAACTTTTAAAAATAAAAAATAATCAAATAAGCTTATTAACTAGAGTAATAAACACCTGATCCTGATAAAAAAAACATTGTTTGTCCAAAAACAACATGATCCATCAACTTATATGTTTATTATTTTATCCATGTCTTTTGGATATGACATCTTACTCAAATTTGATTAATGAAAGTGTCTGATCACAAAGTTAAAGCAAGACTCTAGGCTTAATAACTACTTACCAAATATTTTTTCTTGGAATTTTAATATTGTATTTTCACTAAATTATCTTTTAACTTTTTTTATATCATTCTAAATCTTTTGATATTTTAGAAACATATCACACATTTATACTTTACTTTTCAATTATATTCTTATTCATTATTCCTTTTTTTAACATCTTTTTCTCCATTTTTTAAAATTTAATCCAATTTTTATTAAATGAAACATAAAGTATAAGTCAAAAATCAAGTTATACCAAAATTTTACATACATGTATATAACCTTAATGTCAAAAGAAATGAAACATAAAGTATAAGTCAAAAATTGGGTTAGAATCTCTTGTGCTTCTTTAATGCAAATTTTGTTTATAAAAAATAGTGATTTTTTACATGTTTTCTTTATCGGCAAATGTTAGTTGTTAGTATGTTATGTTAGTATTTGTTGTGGACGAGACTCGAACCCTCAACTTCCTTCACTTCACTCATTCTCTTTAATCATCAACTCACGTTATAACTCATTTTTTTGAAAATTTGTTATGAGTGAGACTCGAACTCACAACCTCATTCATCATATTCCTTAAGTGATTTTTTACATGTTGTGTCAAGTATTGTAACCTAATCAATCACCTTTGATCGTTAGGAAATACACAGTATACAAGGAGAATTTTTCCAAATTTTGGAGTGTAACCTAAGGATATCTCTGGTCTTTTCTTTCAAATATGAAGCACAAGCCGCTTGCATCACCATGCAAAGTTTTGACACTGCTCCAACCCTCAACATCTCTAGAACGATTTCATTTGATCCTGGATTCTTAGCGATCAATGAAAATATTTGAATTGCTCTATCATCTGTTGCTGGAGAAACGCTCAGAATCCTCTTAGAAATCATTGCTATGCCCGCTGCATGAAGCAAAAACTGTTTTCTTCCATCACCACATGAACAAAGATGTGCTAGAAGGTTAAATATGAGTTCTGTTATGCTCTTTTCTGGTTTTTCTAGCTCAAGCTCGATGATTTCTTTGATTGCACCAGCTTCCACGATCCTTGTTTTGTTTCTACCCACAGGGCATGTTTGTATAAGGACATACAAAGCAGATTTTAAAGCTTGTTGAGAGAGTGATTTATTATTTCTTAGAACTGAAACCATTTCTCTGAAGAATTCAATGTTTAAACTTCCTAACAAGGTTGAATCTGCGACTTCGATGATAGACTTCAATAGAAGCATTGTTTCGTTTACCATCTTTACATTATTATGCACTTGAAGTTTCAACGTCCAAGTCAAAGAGTTGATGAAGTCCATGTTTTCTCCAACAAGAGGGTTCATGTTGTTGGCAATAGTTGGAACACTCCAAAGAAGACGAAGAATTCCAATAGCTTCTTCCAGGCATGTTGTTTTACCTGATAGAAAAGGATGATATCGATTATTTGACACTTGATATAAGAGTTGAGTCTCTTATTTATACTATAGTTTATCCATACATATACCCTATAGGTAATTATGCTCCACTATAATATATTTTAAAATAAATCATATGACATAAGTGACCATTAAAATCATATTATATGTCTTATTTTTTTAAATTTTAGAAATATTTTTATAGAAAATAATTAAATAAAATATATATATATATAATGATTTTATTGACGGGATGAAATAATTTATTTCATAGTATAATGAGAAAATTTATCCTTTTAGTTCTTTATAATGAACTAAATTTTTTATTAGAAGATCAAAGTAATACCTACATTTTCGAAAACAAAATCAACAAACGATAGAGATGCTCTATCTCATTAATTATAAACAACACAACACCCTAACCTATTCAACAATATGTACAATATGACAAATTCAACACACCAAGGAATCCCACAATTTCAAGAGTAAATGAAAAATGAAAAGACAAATCAATCATTCTATTGAACTTGTAATGACTTTTTTCTCCTTAAAATAAAATGTAATAACCTCAATTGTCTCTCCATAATGGAGAGGATCCCTACTCCAATTTAGAGGATCAACTAAAGTCATGTGACCACAATTGAGGAGAGGAGACCGTGAAACATTGGAAATAAAATGTGCCAGATAATGCATGACTTTCTAGGTTCTTAATGTTATGTAGTGCGTCACTGAATACTTTGCTTTTTTAACTTTCTTTCTAACATTACCTTCTTTGAAACTCTTGTTAATCACCATAATCATAGCCTTGGTAACTCCTTCATCTACCATGCACGTTCTGTTCATCCCGCTCTTTGTGGCCAAAGCATGCATCTTCTCCAATGTTGTTTGATACAAATGAGGTACCTCAAGATCCCTCACAAGTTTCTGAACATGAACCTTATCAAGAGGGGTTTTTAACTTTTGAATTTGATCTACACCCTTGGCTTCATTTTCCGAGCACCATGCATGGATTAGTCTCAATAGAGTGTTGTTGGGAATTAAGAACTCTGAGCTTCTTGGCAGTGGTTGTTTGGAAACTGGGCACATGCAATATTTGGACTTGAGCAACCACTGCTCAATGCTTTCTCTATCGTATGTTATGCCTGTCACTGCAGTCACAGGGTCCTTCATGATCTGGAGAGAAATGGGACAAACAAAATAATGAGGGACTTCATGTTCAGCCATTAATTGTATCAGACAAATGTGAACCAAATTATATGTTTTTTTTCAGAAATTGATGATGTTTTGTAAACAATAAGAACAAGAAGAAAATGAGTTCCTTGAAGGTCTTAAGGAATATAATGGAAACAGAGAATGGGAAGGTACAATTCTAGAAAAAGGAGTTAAACAACTGTTCCTTGATTTATCTGTCAGTCATAGATCTATCATTAATATTTGTCAATGATGGGTTGAATGGTCAAAACCCTGACTTTGAAGAAACCGTTCGAGTTAGTGTCTTGTTTCCTTTTGGACTTCACTTCTATAGGAGGGATTCACTTACTCCAAAAATATATAGAAAAAATCTACTTCACATCTTAGTTATCAATTCATAAAAAATCTAATAGTTTAGATCTACTCAATGATTCAAATATATATATATGGAAAAAATATACTTCACATCTTAGTTATCAATTCATAAAAAATCTAATAGTTTAAATCTACTCTGTCATTCAAATATATATATATATATATATATATATATGAATCAAATTTATATTTTAAGTAAGATTTTTGTAGTGTGTATACAGATTTTTTATATGCTTGCTGTTTTATTTTTTAATATGATTTATTTTTAACTTTTAAGGTCACTATGGGCTTATAGAGCCTTATAATAATGTCTTATGGAAAAAGTAAATATATCATCAATAAAAAAATTCAAGAGTAAATTAGATTCACCCTCCTAAGTTTTTGTAAAATGCATAGATCATTCCTTCATATTACACAAACCACCGCAATAACCAATTATCTCTTTTTTATTATACGAATTACCCTTAATTTTGGACATGCATTACATTAATTATTCTGTATGAGATATAAGTGTAATTTTTAAATAAAAAACAATGAACATAATTAATTTAAATAAAATATTGTATATTACATAGACAAATTCAAGTAGTATAAGAGTCAATATGTCGTCATTATTTTTTGTTCTTTACAAAAATATAAGAGTTCCATTATTTCAACATCTCTTTAGAATCATTAATGTATTTTATAATGAATCAAAAAATAATAAAGAGATACTGACTCGTATACTATTTGGACTTGTCTATATAATATACAGTATTTTGTTTAAGTTAATTACACTGACTACACATTTTTTGTTTAAAAAATTATAATTATATCTCATATAATGGTAGTTCATGTAATTTATAGGTGTGATTTGTAAAGACAAAATATAGAATGATGATTTGTATAATTTCACAAAAATTGAAGAGTGTGAGTGTAATTTATTAACTTATTAAAACATTTAGAGTAAATTACACTGACATCCCCTGAGTTTTAGTGAAATTACACAGACTTCCCCTCCATTTTTTACTCATACAAAAACCCTCTGATTTTTGTACTTACATTACACTGACCACCACTGTATGTAAAATAAGTGTGATTTTTTACATAAAAAAATGATAAGTGTAATGAAACTAAGCAAAATGATATATTATAGAGACAAGTCAAAATAGTTTACGAGTCAATACATTTTCATTATTTTTTGTTCCTTATAATATCGTATAAAAGTGATTTAAATAATATATTCATATGATTATTTATGCATTTTGTAATGAACCAAAAATAATGAAAATATATTGATTCATATACTATGTTTTGTTTGTATAATATATCATATTTTGTTTAATTCCATTACAATTATCATCCATTTTTACGTAAAAATCATACTTATTTTACATGCAAGGGTGGTTAGTGTAACGTAAGTACAAAAATCAGGGATTTTTTTAGGAGTAAAAATTGAGAGGTAGTCTGTGTAATTTTACTAAAACTCAAGGGGTATCAGTGTAATTAACTCAAACTTTTAATATATGTTATCAGGTACATAGTTTAATAAATATGCTAACACACATGATTCATTAATTTTGGGGGCGTAATATGAAGTCTAGATTACCTTTTTTATTTAATAATTTGAAATCATCAAGATTTGTCTTAAAATACAGATGTTCATAAAATATTGAATTATTAAAAATATAATAGTTAGAAAATAGAAAATATATCTAAAAATAAAATAAAAATGGAGAGGATCTTGACATGTGAAGAGGTTTCTTCATTGTTTATTGTTTTAATGAGTATCTAACTATATTGTTTAAAAATTTTAAAAGAAATAATTTAATATTGAAAAACTAAGTTTAGTAGTTCTAGGTATCTTCACATCTAAGAAAAATCATGATCACGTGCTTAATATGAAGTATCCATTGCTTTTTCAATTTTGTTTGTAAATTTTTGACCTTGTTATAATCTGTGTACAAATAATAATATGTGTAATGGGCCAGTATGGGTTGAAAGTGTTTGTGTAAGTTTCAATCCTAAGAGGTGATTAAAGGTGGAGTTTGAATAAAACTTAAGTATGACAATGAAGACCAGGATGACAGTTTTGGGAAACAAAATAATCAAAGTTGAATGGTTCATGGGTGAATGATAAATATTATATGCCAGTTTGGGTGAAACCAGTTAAGGGTGCTGACCAAAGCTTATAATAAACTTCAAAGATAAATATATAAGCAAAGCAAATTCATGATTCAAAAATAATATAAATTATGTCATACTCTTCTTTTTATAATTTAATTTGTCTATAATTTTTCAAACTCTTCCTATATTCATAACCATTGGATTGCGCATCATTTAATATGGGTATACACTTTTACCTTCACAAATAAGTGAAATAACCAAATCGATTGAAACAAAATTTTATGAATGGAGATCACCTATCCCAAAAATGGTATTTCATTATGTCTCAAACCAGTAAAAAAATGGCACGTACTTAACATGAAAATTAAAAAAATGGAATTTTTTTTTACATTACTTGATATAACATGATTGGCTTGGGACATGGAGACAGAATTTTTTTGGGACAGGTAATCCTTCTTCAAATTCTATAATCTTTTGTACAACATGTGTTATCTCAGTTTTTTGCTAATGCATTTATTTAAAATTACACATATCTTCTATAATATATTTACTCATTTGAATACAATATCTTTATCTTTCCCGCGTTAAGTTTATTCTAATATTGGTTTTATAATTAATTATTGTTCAACATTTACTTTCACATATAATATTGATTTTAAGTTTTATAGTTGGGCATTAAATTTGAGTAGTACATCTTTATCACATAATACACAAAGGCTTATGCCTTACACTATTCCTAGTCTCCCATTCACAAAGGCTTATGCCTTACACTATTCCTAGTCTCCATTTCATTTCTCTTTCTACTCCCCAACTATGACAATTGCATATGCAAAAATATGCATCATGGCACCAACCCCTACATTACATATACTCAATAAAGAAATTTAAAATCAATGTAAAATATAAGGGTTTAGAGTTGACCCTAACTACATTCATATAATTATAAGAAAATCTCATTGTATTCTCCCAACATTTATGGTCTCATCATACATATATTATTGATTGTACAAATGTAGAAAATACAGACTCATAGAACCATCCAATTGTCAATAGGACATATCTTTTCCAACTGCTTTGTGATTATCCTATTTCAATGAAAGATTCCTAAACGTGAAGAAAAATCTCAAATTCAAAAATAACAAATAATATAAATAATATTCAGAATTATCTAAATAAAAATTTCATAAAATTATTACTGCAATTAAAAATTACAAATAACAATTTATCCTATACTATATGCTTCCATTCTCCAAGAACTTTCCAAGAAAAGGATATAGCCCAAGAGGAGTAGTTTAGAAAATTGGGACAGATATATGCATCTGGTAATGTGTTGCAATGTAAAGCTAATGGTTCCTTCTATAATGTTTTTTTTGTTTTGTTGTTACATTACATTTATGATCACATGGGACTCACCTAATATAATTAGTCCGTCAATGCAAGTTCTGAAATGAGTGCCTAAACTCAACCAAACGAAGAGTGATGGTATTTAATTTATGATCAGTAAAAATTGTGGGGTTGAAATTGGGGTTACAACTTACAACAATATGCAGTAAAGGTTAGAGATTAAACATCTCCCCAAGCCTCGTCTCTCAATTTTTGCCTACTAACAATACGTTCCCTCCTAGCATCTTCTTGCTTTCTATATTCTCGTGGCCCAGAAGAACTCCTTGTCGTGGATGACAATTTTAAACCCATCCCGTGAGCAATCAGCCGCTGCGCTGCTTGGGCCGAGGTTTTGGGCCTTTGACGAGGCGGTTCGAGGTCTGCATGAAAGAATAATGAAATAGAGAAACCATACAAGACAGAATCAATTCTTCTTACTGTTGTTTGGTTAGCAAAGAGGAATAAACAATGAGATTTGATTTTGATTCATTAGTGGTGTAAAAATTATTATGCTACTATCAAACTACCTGAGTTGCGCAACAGTTTCTTGTTCAGAGTGTTGTTAAAAATCTATAAACTACTATGTCCTAACAGTGAATCAAATTTAAACAAGAAACAAGGCATGTAGCCAAAAACATAACATCTCTAGAACTGCATTTTAATCAAGCAAGCTAGTAGAGAAACCAAGTTGGAGAAAACAAAATGGGCTAGTTATAAGATCCCAATATACTTTACAGATCTAACAGAGATTTTTAAATTGCCTATCCTCGTTTCCATGTCAAAAGTAAATGCATCACACAGAGACTTTGATATACAGTAAAATATATAGAGGAAACAACCCTTGATCGCATACTCATATAGCAGAAAGAGAAAGGAGATAGTAAATTACCTCTTGCTTTAATTGAACTTAGTAGTGCATCCTCTTCATCAAGTATCCTCACAGTGAATGGACAGCGAATACTGTTTCGAGCCTCGAGTGCTGCATTATAAATATATGGCATTGAATTTTCAAGTAACCAAACTAAAAACTAGACATGGGATAAAAAACTACTCATATTGATTCAATATGATACAGAATGGTGACTACTAAATGGGAAGTATTTGACATCAAGCAATCCAAGATTTTTATTAAAAAAGTCATTTACAAAACCATTATGAATTCAGTCCTAGGTGATAAGAAAAATATGTCATGTGTTCGCTTTCTATACGTTGGAGTATATCAAATGATCAATGATGATAAAATTGTTCGAGAGAGCGTCTTACTAGTCTAAGATGATGGCTAACAGAGAAGTTTTTGGATACTTCAGATGCATCATACATGAAAATTGACAACCCATGCCACACTGCATATATTGTCTGATGTGTTTATGAAAATTAAAGGCGTTGTGGGGTCCAGGTTATCTTATTCTTTGACTGTTACATGCACATCCTCTGTTTTCCAATATGCAAAGGCAAGTGGAGTTCAAAAATTCTTTCTTCTGGTTGAAAAATAGCATCAGTTAAATGAAATCCAATTATTGGCTCCCATGTAACAACATTGACATACTAGCAAAATATCAGGACCATGTATCACCAGTCACAACAAATTTTTGAAGTGATTTATACTAAAAGCTTTGGAATTAGCGGACAATGTTGTCCAAGAGAGAACTTAAGTGGAAAATCCATATAACAGAGCACAAGTACTATTTTTTTTAAAAGGACGGACTAGTGTACCAATCCTCCAATTTTAGTGGTTATCATCTGAAAAAGTCTAAACTTTTGTTGCATGCAACCATAGTTCACCATCATAAATTCATAGTACATGAACAAATAAACTTCAAAATAAGAATTCAAATAACAAAGCCAAATAACTTCGTAGCTACCAACTGATGGCGTTTGGAATACTGCAAGTGCAATTGTATCATTAACCCAGCGAATCACAAATCCACGATCATTGAAGTCCTCAAAAATCTTCTCCAGCTGTATTGTCCTAGTACTTGGCGAAAAGTCAGCTAGAACAAGAACATGACCAGTCCCATATTTTGCTGAATTAAATAAAACAATAATTAGAATCCAAGTGGTTTCAAGTTTTCAACATAATACCTTCAGCATACAAAGCCTAGCAGAAGGGTAAACTATCATTTCAATGCAAACAAACATTGGAATTGAAAATCAAGATCAGGTATATTTGAAGCAATCATAACCAACTAGCCACAGCACAAGACATAACATCAGCAAAATAACTTCTGGCACGAAATTTAAAAACATGGGTGTACATTGTACACAATAAGCAAATCACTAGTTTTTACAGGACACTTGAAATTTCAAGGGACATCACTTACATTTTCGTATATCTCCTTTATCTTCTGAACTACATTGAGTCTCTTCATCCTCAACATCAATAACCGAGTCATTGAGTAACTGATCACTATAGAGTTCTTGTTTTTCATAAGAGAACGTTCCTCTTCCACGCCGCTTTGGAGTTTGATTTTTGGTCTTCTCCAATTTAAGATTTGACACTCCAGATAAACAATCTGGAGGTATGCTGGACAGCAACTCGTCAGGTTCACGATCTGCCATTGCTTCCCAATCTGTCATATTTCACAATATCATTCATAATGCATGATTGCAATAATTATCACCATTTGATATCATAGCGTAAAGGAGAGACAGCTTAATTGATTCTTTGAGTATAAAATCAAACAGAAGGGCATTAAAAAAATTGTAAGTTTTATATGCCAGGTAGAGAAAACATACCATCATCCGAAGAAGCATTGCGAGGCGAAGAGCCAGCAGGAAATTCTGTACACTTGCCATGATTCCCTTCAGAAAGAACACAATTCCCATCATCACTTATAGAAGAAAATCCACAACTACACAATGCAATTTATTTAATAGCATAAAAAGTTAAAGACGGTTATTTACCATCATCATGATTCAAATTTCTATTAAAGTTAAAATCTTTCGAAGACGATGCAACATCACCGTCCTCCTTGGACTCTTTCACAACTCGTGCCTCACTGAAAACGAGAAACACCAAAACGACAACACTCAGCAAAATTCCTAACAACTATATTTCCGCAATTAATTAAATATTCACAAACCCTAATCAAAATATCGTTAATTAAAGCTAGAGAGAGAGAGAGATGAATTACTTTGAGAGGGTGGTTTGTTTGATGAGGGAAGCGCGTGATCGAAGTTGATCGGATTTGAAAGAGAAACCTTTGGAAGAGTAAAGGTTGGCCAAATCAGAGAGAGCAGAAGCTAATTGAAGCTGGGAAACATCATCGGAAGATTTTAGGGTTTCAAGATTGGAAATCAATGATTCCAGTAATGAGATTGCGCTTTCGTATTCTCCTTCTGCAATCAAATCTTCAACTGATTCACTCCAATTTTCGATTATTTCTTCTTTCTCCTTCTCCATTACTCTTTCTGCCAATTTTCACCGATCGACACTGTCTCCTCAAGACCCAATAGCAAAAAATAAAGACTATGCTATAGCTTAACCAAGATAGTATTCAAAATTTTATTCACAGGATAATATAACTTGCCATTTTAAAAATAAATCATTAAATTTTCAGAGCTTATTTTTCTTATGTTTTTCTGTGTTTCCCAGAGGAATGATGTCAAATTTGTTGCACGGGATAGTTTGTGAAATTACTCAAATTAATATATATATATATATATATATATATTATTTAAAAATATATAATATTTTTCCCTCTATTGCATTTTTTAAGTTTTATATTTGGTCCTTTATAAGGTGCTATATATGTCATATGCAAAATTTATTTATTTTTTATTCATTAATGAAAAACATAAAATTTTTGAAATTTCCAGAAGGAGCTAATAGAGTAAAATTGTATTATTAATTTTTTTAAATCAATAAAAATAACATACATCCTTAATTTGTAAAATATAATAATATGTCAAGGATAGTAGGGAATATTTAGAAATATAATAATTATTTTGGTCAAGGACAACATGTATTTTATATATTTGGCAATCCTTCTTATGTTTCACTACGGTAAGAATATTACAACTTTTATTTATATTAATTTTATACAATAATACAAGTTTCATTTAGGGGTTAGAATATGTCAATACCATTTGATATCTACATATGATTTATATTTTCAGCTTCCTTAAACATGGTTGTTGATAATATCATGTTTGATTTAGGTTTTCTTGAAATATATTTAACTAAACAAGTCAAGTCATAAAATCAGGGAATAAATTAACTCTAGAACTTTATCTATGTGAAAGTTTGTATTGTCTAAAAGAATATTGTTTCAAATATGCCATATAATTCAAGTAGTAATTACAAAACCAATGGGATGTCCACTCCTACATTTTCTTTTTGGCTATATGCACTATGTCATCATAAATTACTCATCGTGGAGTCTCTCCATTACTTGAGATGCTAGTACCTTTTGCGATTGTGACATGTGGTAAGGAAATAAATCAACGGTTATGATTTTGAATAAGAAATGAATAAATCTTTTAATTAAAAAAATTGCTAAAAAATTTCTAAATTTCTAAACCTCTTCCCATTTTCCCATTTCTCTTCTCCCCTTTTTCAACGTAACTCTCCATCTTTATCCCATCTCTCTTCTCTCCTCCCTAGTAAAATTCCTCTTCTCCTAACCTACCTTGTCCACCAGTTCAATTGGTTTGATGAAACTCACTCCATTAAGTTGTTGCTCGTTCGACACAGACAAATTAAAGTCTTATGTTCTAATAATTTCATATATCTTCCTTGAATCTATTTGATTTCACTTCAATTCCCAAAGCCTAGTCACCTCACTCTTGAAGGGAAAGGAATGACGAATGGACGAAGATAGACTTGCATAGTGGGTATTTAAGATATGACTTTAAAGGATTTGTACAGAAGGAGAAGAAAAATGGGAAAATATTTTTCATGGAGAAGAGAGGTTTTCCATTGAAAAGGGTGAGAAGAGAAATGAGATAATGAGGAAGAGGTTTAGGGATTTAGAAATTTTTTAATAAAAAAATTATTCATTTTTTATTCAAAATCATAACCGTTGATTTATTTCCTTGTCACGTGTCACAATTGCAGTAGGTATTGGCTAGAGAGGAGCCAGACTCCTCATTGTGAGCATAATGTTAAGACTAAAACAAGAATATAATTTTTTGTCTGGAAAAAAATAGGCTACTAACTGGTTCATTCAACTCTCTTTATAGGACAAATTGTGTTGAGGTATTAGCATCGATCTAAGACACCTCTTCTAACTGATTAATTTTTGTAGGTACTTCATTCGTGATTATTTTCCGAGCAAGACATTTCATCTTTGTGAATATATTCTTTAACCATAATATCTTTAAGTGGATATTGACACTATTTTCATACTCATGCTATAGCAACTAATGAGCATTTCTAACCGAGTAGTAATTTCTTTTGTTATAAATTCATATTCATCTATCGACATCATCTTATTTAGACGTTAATAATTCCAAATTAAAGGTCTTTAAAATCGTTATCCAATTCCATTATACTTCAATAGAAATATTTCAATTTATGTATGGATTAAAATGGATAGAAGTATGTAAAATTAATCTTGGATTTATTTATTTATATAATAATAATCACCCAACAAACAACTTCACCCATGCATCACATATAACATTTATCTTACATATTTAACTAATTTTGTATGCAATACTGTACTCTAAAAATATATAATTCATTCAAATCCTGGTGCATGTCTTAAGGAAAGCACCCAATATTTACGAACATCTCTATGAATTTCCCCCTCCACCTACGCATTATGATTTTTGAAATCCATTTACTTTCCTGGCTACTTTCCAAAACCATATAAAATATACAGTATAATATACATCCCCAACTCAACTTAGATCTTGTCATTAAATTTAAGCTAACCCAAAATATATAGAACTGAATTCTCTGCAACCTAAGTTTTTTTTTTATAAAGCTGCAACCTAAGTGTATAGTCAAATGGAGCAAGTTTTACCTCTTTTGTTAGCATTAAGCTTCTCCATTCATTTTCTTGTGTTGCCAACTAAAGTCTTCTACTAAGTAAGTGGCTCAAGTCAAGAGAAAAACTCTGAAATGAATTGTCTTTTGTGTATTGCATGTAGTGCCAAAAAAAGAAGGGTTTAAATTCCTCTTATTCCGTTGTTCTTATGCCACGAAATCCCGCAATAACTGTGCAGAAAACCTCTTTCTATTTTGGATGTCAATACTCTCAAAACTGGTACCTGAATGAGAAGAAGGTGGAGTACTATTAATGGCACGAAACTCATTTTCATTGGTTCCCATCTCATGAAT
Organism: Lupinus albus; assembly: GCA_009771035.1. NCBI lineage: Eukaryota > Viridiplantae > Streptophyta > Magnoliopsida > Fabales > Fabaceae > Lupinus > Lupinus albus. Next base: position 15,932,653 of record CM020017.1, read on the forward strand.
CCTACCATCTCCCAAATGTATGTTCTCTGAGAGAAACTCATGCTGTGTTCCAGAAAGAGGAAAGTTCTCACTACGTGGAAGTCCAAGAGTGAGAGAAACACCATTTCCATCAAACCTTGGAGCTAAATTCTCAGTCTCATTATTAAACCTTCCAATGTCTTCAATAGAAAATGGTACATAACCCCCACCACTACCATGGTTTTCAATGCCAAACTTTGTATTGGTAATTTCTCTATTTGTCTCTCCAGGCTTCATGTCCATGTCCACTGAAAATATACCACTACCTAGAGGGTTGTGCAGTTCAGAACTTCTTCTCTTGTTTGGATTATTTTGCATGTCATGGGAAGACCCTGCAAGATGAAAATTACCATATTGGGATTTGAGGGTTGTTGATACTCCCATGGGAGATGTTGACGTTAAATTATTACAGTTTGAGATCTCAGTTGGTGAAGTGTTTTGATTATTGAAGGAGCTTTCTGATTTGGATTGGAGAACATCAGCATTATTAGCTGCTACTGACTTTAGTTCCTTGCTTGATTGATCTTTTGATCTATTTGTGTTATCTTGGGAGACACGATTCTGTTCTTGCTCCTTCACTTCTTCCAAGTACATTTCTTCAACCATAGGTTTCCATAGCCGAACTCGGGCATTTATAAACCAGTTAGACACCTGCATTAAAAGATTGATCATTGTGACCTCCAAAGCCATTCTTTATTTTATTTCTTGCCATGTCTTTGTTTTCTTGATTTTTTTATCAGCAATCGATATAATATATATAAGTTTATACCTTTCTCATAAACTTCATTAACAAATCTTTATCCTTCCAAATCTCTCTTAATGCAAATCGAATGTGGAACTCCAATAGACAATGATTCTTTGCAAGGTCAATTTTTTACACCGCATTGGTATTTTAGTGACAATCCCATTATTGGAATATCTCTTATATGATATATATCCATTTTTAATTTTTTATAAATAATAAATGCATTAGGAAAGTGTTAACCAATATATAATGATGGACTGAACCAAGACTATACATTACAGTTAACTGCCCCTTTTATCAATATGAATGTAAATGTTTGGCTTTTTGATTAAGAACATATTGGGGATGGAGTTCTCAACATATTCTGTTTGGCTTTCTAAGCCTATTCTGTGTCTTAATATTATTTTGTAATTTTCTTCTTCTTTTTTCTTGTATCAACCCTTTCTATCTAATAAAATTCTTTTGCCGATAAAAAAAATATGAATGTAAATGTGGTACAAAAATATGAAATCATTTATACAGAATTTGCAAACAATGAAAAAAAAGAACTACGTACCCTTGCATGTAGCACTGGATCACACATGAAAGTATATCTTATTAATTCCAAATTGGTTTATTTGCACACAACAGATATATTGATGTACATATAAGTATATAACAACATTGGTGATTGGAAATACCTGGCTTCGAGTAAGCCCAGTTTGTTTTGCAAGCATAACCTTATCTGAGTCCTTAGGATAGCTGCAAGCCACAATGAGAAACTCTTAAGTTGAAAAAAGCAAGTATCTGTAATTTTTTAGCTCAAAATAATTAACTAATCAAGACATAAAAGATATCAAACACTCTTCAAATATTACTAATTATGTTGTGAATATTAGATATACTTACGGGTGAAGGAAATGTTCAAAGAGCCAAGCACGAAGAATGGAAACAGCTCTTTCAGGCAAACCTCTTTGTGGCCTCCAAGCATTATGTTGGATCATTCCCAATTGTTGTAATGTTTTTTGTTGTCTTAGATGATGATCAACATACCTAAGTCTTGAACCTTCTACCTTGACTCCTAAGCAATCATCTTCACCTAATGTCTTGCTTATTGCCCTTATTTGTGATGATATTGCATCCTTAAGACATCTGAATTGCTTTGAGATTGTCTTTAAGGCAAGTGATGTGTATGATTTAGCTGCTCCATAACCACCTACTTGCTCAAATGATGTTATCACTATTTGCATTTGGTGGTGGTAATGTCGGTATCTTTGCTCCACCTGTAATAATTTCAAAACAAATTGGTAAAACAATCTTATATATGTTCAATCTCAAATTATAAGGTAACAATTTTTTTTTACATTAACCTTGTACAAGATTGAATTTGTCCAATAATTTGGTGGATATATATAATTAAGAGTATAAATAACATTGTTGAAAAAAAAAATCGAACTCTTGGAATCACCATATTATTTATATAGCATTCTCTTATCACCAACACCTTGTGATTGTATTTCAATCAATTTTTCATATCATCTCTCTTTCCTTTTGTTTTTGAAAACTAATTTTTTATTAAGGTTTGAGATAATACATTGAACAATTTAATTACAATTCAACCAAAATATTATTGAAAAACTAGATATGTAAAAGACAAAACACAACACAAAACATGAATGGAACATGGTTGTGATGACGGCTAACACATTATTCACAATGATTATAGTATATTTTAACTTATGAATGATAGATTATACTCTTAAAAAGCAACAACAAAAAAGATACACCTTCTATGGATAACATGGAATATCTTAATATGGCATAAACATTTCCCATGTTTGAATGGACTTTCCCTTCTTGAAATGACATAGGTGAGAAAGAAAATCGGACCCATTTGATATGGATATATAGAAGGACTTACTTTTAAGTTTTAACCCTTTCCCAATCTCAATCAATAATAATGGGTCACTGCCATTGTTCAGACTTCAGGTATAATCCTTGAAACTGAACTAAAATGGGTCCAGTCTAAATTATTCTCTGACATTCACCAGACCAAGTGACTTTTTCTTATCACTTTCCTTTACTCTACTTCCATTTTCAGGAGGAAACAAGTACTGATAATGAGTGACAACATTCTGGTCAATTTCACATTGCAGTGAAAAACATAACTTTTTAAGTAGTGAATCGATATATCCTTGACTGAATAACTGTCAAACCAAACCGCACACCTTTTTTTGCAATTTAGTGATAATTAACTTCAGTGATAGACTCCATTCTCAAATAAACTTTATGTGTGAGCCCATGCGTCCCAAATCTAAAACCATGCATCACTTTGAAAGAACTTTCCTTTTCTTACCATTATTACCCACTACCCAAAATTCAGTGTCACAATTATGATTTGTTAGAATATCAATCAAAACAAAAAAAATATTAATGCTTTCACAAAAACAAACATGTATATATATATTGTATAATATATTTAAGAGTAATGAATAATAAATTATTGGATATTATATATGTTATTTATATTTATAACATACCTCATCGAGCATGCTGACAAGTTTGGATTTCTTCATCTGAAGCTCTTGTCTCTGAGTCGTGCTGAGTTCAACACCTTGTTTGCTTTCACTGTTTTGTCCTCCACCACTTGAACCATCACCACCAATCCCAGATATTGATTCAATATCCGTTTTCATCTTCTTCTCTTTACTCAAAACACTTTTTATAGACTCCCCTTTGAAAATTCCCTTGCCCACATTCACAACTTCATCAAGAAGTTCATGTGCTGCTTTCAAATACTTCGACCCCAAAATCATGTTGTTACTATTAATATTATTCATACCCAAGATTCCACTGCCACGAGTCGCCGCAGATACCTCTCCGGACAGCGATCTATAATCTGGTTGTTGAGAAGAGAGACTAAGTGACAAACCCTGCTGCTGATTATTAGGTCTATGAAAACCAACCTGCTGTGAAATATCAGCTGCAGCAGTGCTGGCGGTAATTGCATACCCCGAATTGTTAGACGGGGATGCAGCTATCGTCACCGCTGCGGCTGACCATGGGGTTTGATCAAAACCCCACATGTTATAATGGACACGAGGGGCCGTGGCCATGGCGGCGAAGTCGTGAAAGTTGGAGATTTCGTTGGTGTTGGTGGATCCGTTGGTGTTTGAGAGAGGAATGGTAGCACCAGTCATATTGTTGGAAGGTGAAGGCGCGTGTGTGAAGTTGGCAAGATTTAGCGCGTGGGAAGGAGAAGTAGTAGTTGGAGCAGTGTTGGGATTGATGAGGAACATGTTTGGTGTTTGATGTTGCGGCGCGTCAGAGTAGGGTACGTAGTTTGGGTTCATAAGGTAAAGTGTCTGTAACCCTTCTGCAGAAGATTGGATTTCTGAACTGCTGCTACCATTAAAGTACGTTGCCATATCTCTCTTCATAAAAGAAAATCTGTCCTTACTGAATTAAACAAGATAGAACCTGCTATAATATTGATATTGAGTGTTTCTTTCTTTATCATGCGTCTATCACGGGTACACCTTGATTAATTACCAGACTTATTGTTTTTTCACTTCTTGCTAGTCTCAGATCCTGAAAAGGAAGCCAAAGACACTTAGCTTGTTGTTAACTGTTGAAGAAAGAAACAAAACTCACAAAGGATCTTAGAAGGGAGAAATAATTAATAAAGAAAAATAAACTAAAATTGAAAGGATTTTGGGAAGAAGAATAAGTGTTATAGTGTTTCCGTACCATTTGCAAATATAAATAATGGATGAAGATTGAAGGAAGGTATGGTAGGTAGAAAGGTTATGTCTATCTAGAGAAACTGTCCAACATCATGGAGCATGGTGAAGAGAAAAAGATAGCCACTCTTTTGCTTTCACAGATTATTGGAACTTCGGAGAGTTTCAGAAACTGAATTTTGTGTATAAGTAATCAAATCTATGATATTTAAAAGGACAGATAGGTGATGAATGATGACTGGTGAGACTTTAAAGTGTGGTCCGTTTTATATGAGTAATGATAAACAGCTCGCAAGTAATTGTCTTGTTTGAATAATTAGATGAGGTAGAAAGTCATATTTTTTGGATAAAATGTTTATACTATTTCTCATCATTTATCACATTAATTATTTTCCTAAAGTAATGAAACAAGTGTCTATTAGAAGAAATGATCAAATAAATATAAGGGTATAATAGTAAAAAAATACTAATTGAGTTTCTAAAATGTCAATATATTTGAAACAAAAGAAAAAGGCTAAAACATCAATAAATAAGGAGTAAAGGGAGTATAAAATTTATATTGGAACTCATAATTTTAAGATTTTAAATATATTATCTATATTGTTTTTAATACAAAATTACTATTTAATAAATCATCAAACTACGTTGATGAGTCACTGGTTAGTATTTTTCTTAAAACCAAAGGTGGTTATATATTAAGTAAATTTAGTATGACAAAGTGATGCACAATTGTATGTGATCTTTTTATTTTAATTTAAGAGTGAATATTGACTTAAAGTTATAAGGTGGTCTGATGGTTAAGGTGAATAAGGAATAGGGCGAATGATGTTGTGGGTTCCAGTCTCACCCGTAGCATATTAACAACTAACATTTGCATATAAAAAAAAGAATATTTACTTTAGTACTTAATTATGCGAATGTAAGTCAAAGTAATTCTTATAAAGTGTCATAAAATATGATTAATTTGACTTACATTTAATATTTTTGGATCATTTTGAGTTTTTTAATTATTGAGATACTAAATCTATACACATGAAAATTTTGAGAGATCAAAATATATATTTACTCTTAATGTAATTTAATTGCTTCTTTATGCTACAATTTGCCAACGAAATAGTTCTTGTGGACGAGTGTTCAAACTTCAGACCACAACATATTGGTAATGAAATACATTCTATGATTATGAGCATAACTTATACACCCTCTGAGTAAGAAATTAATTCATTTTGTTCATCCTAGAGATCTAACATAACCTTATACTATTATATAAATGTCTTGTTGGTTGGTCCTTAATCAATGCGGGCACAAGTTAACATTTATGTTAAAATAAATAATATTAGTAATTTGTTAAATATTTTTATAGGTGAAGATAATAAAATCCCATTTTTTAAAATAGAGTATTAATAATTAACAAAAAAAATTAGGGGTTCTAGGATATTAAGTAATAATATGAGACCTTTTAAGAAAAAAAATATTAGCAAAAATATGTGGTCCTAATGAAACGACTTCATCAGCCTTACCCTTGAGTCACCCTTGTGGATTTGCTTATCCGTTAATCATATTTTTTGTGTTAAAAGAAAAGTGAATATTAACTGATGTCCTAAAGACATTAGTCAAAGAAACAAAATATGATTTTTACATTGGAAAGTACTATTAAGTCCTTCCCAAAAAGATAATAAAAATATAAAGAAAGTTATTCAAAAATTGACAATCTTTTTAAGATGAATACTTTTGGTAATAAATTGTTTTATAAAATATTATATATATGCAGAATATAATTTAGAAGGGACATTAATTACCAATACTTGTCTCTCCCTCATTATATCTCACTTTAGCCATAAAACTATTTCCTACCTCTTTACAACACTATTGCATTGGTCCACTGGAAATTTCATAATAATATTAAAAGCCAAATATTTGAATTTTGGTACATAACTCCATAATAATCAAATTGTTTCAGTCTTTGAAATTGTGGAAAGTTGTCCCTAATCATTTAACCAAACACCGACCTTCACCACCTCCAATTGGACACTTCTTTTAAAATAAAAATAAAACATGGGAATAAATTGAGTTGATATTATGACGTATGAAATTCTACAAACAGAGAACAGAACGAGATATAAAATATTTTTTAAGGAAAACATGGAAAGTGGAGTGTGAGATGAAAGCCTGAAATAAAGCAAGTAGCAAGATAAGGGGTGAGTGACCTCTCTTCATGAAAATATGGGGCTATTTGCACCTTACGATAACCCCTCTTTGTTCTACTTTAACTTTTTCTTATTTACGAATTAGTCTATACTTTTTTTTGTTGAGTAGTTTCAGTCTTTATGTTCTTCCCCCTTTTCTTTATTCAACGGTTGGAAGAAAAAACTGAGATCAAAAACAGATAATCAAGAGGAAATATTTAGCCATATACTAATAAGTTATAAAGAATAGCTAAACAATCATGTATCTAACAATAATGCTATATCAGAAAATTGTCTCTAATTTCCGTGCGCAAATTGATCTTCTCTATCGTTTGATCAACAAAAAAATGTTATTTTGATTAATTGATGTGAATGACTTCAAGAAACAAGGCTTATACAACCACTAATTCAATAAAGAGGGTCGTGTTATGCACTACAAGATAATATATAAGATTTAATATTTATGAAGAATAAATAATAATAGTATATAAAATTTATGTATATATATTTTTTTCGCTAATATACATGTGAATGAAAAATAATTGTAGCTGTGGAAACATATGAGCTACAAATTGTCCCCACAAAATGTCCATGTCTCTCCATGAATTGTCACACCCCCATCAATGAATTTTTATTTTTGCTTGGAAAGTTAAGATAAAAAGTTGGTTTCAATTAATTACAAAGTGTTTAGGGCCATATCTACTTAATTGCGTTGTCGGTCTATCTAGCAATAAGTTATAAGTTAATTATTACGAGGATTTGAGGACGTGTCATTATATTGAGTATTTAAACATGCAATAAGAAACACGTTTATTTTTATCTTAGGGTTTTATAAGTATTTTTATAAGCTCACTTCTCACAATTTCTTGAACTCAAATTAGTTAACGACAAGTATGATTTCACTTTACAATCTAGCAATAAGGTTAACATCCCTTTTAATAGAAAATATCTAATCAAGAATCTGATTAGGATAAGGAATCTCCCATGGCATAATTTAATCTTAATTTAATTCCAATTTTGGATGCCCACGATGGGCACAAGGTTACCTTTACCATTTTGCCCTCGTTAAATATAATTTACCTATCATTCTCTCTGACGTTAATTTTGCACCACAGAACCAAAATAATATTATGAATCCTTTAACGTCATTATTAATGATTAAGCAGCCTAAAGCTATATGACATATTTATACGTCATTATTACTAAAAAATAAAAATAAAAATATCATTTAGTGGTTTAAAAATAATAAAATATATCTTTAATTTCCTTGGTTGTGAGGAAAGGTGTGACTTGTTTACTTAAGTATAATAAAATAAATCACAAGCATAAAATTGGCTATTTATGCAACATTAGAATCTATATAACTAAAGAATCAATAGTTTAATCATTATTTTTTAGATCTCTTGACAAAATTATTTACCTATGGGAAAAAATCATCTGTCAAATTCTTGAATCCCATAAAGTTAGCATATTGTTTTAATTTTAAATATAATAATAATTTAAATATATGTTAATTATTTAAAATAAAATATTTACGGTAAAATATATAATTAAATATAAACCTTAAATTTTTAAATAAATCATTAATTTAATCCATGAAAAATTAGAGACCATTCACTCTAAATCTTAAAACTGCTATTAAAAAATATAATAATGCACAGAATAGTTCATATCAGTCTGAATAGCCTAATGGAAATTTTTGACTTTTTTGCACCAAGTAGTGGGTTCAACCCCGCTTGTGTTATGTATGTGTTTTTTTTTCTTTTTTTCATTCAACTCCATGTGAAGAAGATTGGTTGTAGATGAATGTTTATAGGTGGCTTGCAATGGGATATGGTTTATTTAGGTTGCAAAGAATGCTTTAATTATCATATCAGGCACGAGTGTTTTGAGGCAAGTGGGTTGGGATGTTATAAAGGATTGGACTTGGTTGTGGGCACCGTAGGGGTTAATTTTCAGATTGGTGCAATAACTCTTCAGGTTTTATCTCAATGAATGTTGGTAAGTTGATGGATTAACATTATTGTTATATCAATCAACTGCACTTGGTTGAGTAGGAGTTGTCTTGTTTTTGCTGTTTTTATTGCTGTATTGTTTTGCTTTCTGTTTTTTATTTTCTTTTCTTCTTGTTGTAATGGGTTAACACCCAATGTACTTGCTTAATATGTTGCTTAGGAAAAAAAGTTGTGCTTGCTTAAGAAGCCTTGTTGATTCTCTACTTTCTAGCTACATTGTATGTTAGAGCAAGCACTTTTAATAATTCACTACTTTTCAAATACTTTGGAATATAATCATGTATTCTATTGTGCTTCCATAGACAACGTCTGAAAATATTTTTGAATGTCAATTTTAACTGTTGTTTTAATGTTCTTGCTTAACACTTACACAAGGAAAATAATTTCATTTTAATAAAACAAAAAAAATTAAATAAAAATCATCTAACCTCTTGTCACATGTTATAATACAACATGAACGATCAATAGACAACTTTTTAGGTCCATTATATTGTATAATCCTCCCAAATATGCCTTCTGTGCTGATTTACAAACTAAAATCACTCTATAAAGTGAGTGCTTAGCAAACTAACCTACAGTGACGTTTTGTTGTCTTGTATATTTGTTTTCTTCATATGTAATTTTGTTCTCTTTTAATAAAATTTTCTCTTATAAAAAAACCTTTAAGACGTTTGCATGGTTGCAAAATTATCACTGGTCAACATAAGTTTTCACTCCCTTAAGTCAATAATCAAAAGCTTCAAGATCTTCATTATCAGAGATGGAAGTACTGCTTTTCCGGTTAATTTTAAGAATAAAATTATCATTTCGTTTTTTTTGCTCACACTTAGTTTACATGATTGTCTACGATATATAACTTTCCCATCTCATGCTTTAATTACTGGTTTATTACTAATTTACTATTAGTCCCGCTGTGAAGACGACACATCACAGGCATATAGTTACCGGCCCCTACCATTCCCACACTTTAAACTACTTTCATAAAACAACCTCAACTTTGACGTATAGCTAAGTGCTACCACCCTCAATGTCCTTAAAAAGAAAGTATTGCGCACCTTCAATCATATTGCTACTAGAGAAAGCTGGCAAGAAGACGTACCTACGTAGAAATAACTAATAAAATTTTGACAATACACCAAAGTTTTTGTAAGTTGGTATTTAATAAGGTAAAACATAAGTTAAAAAGGATGAATGCTAAAGCAATTGGGTTAAGACCAAGAAGAGAATTTAAAGTGCATTTGCTCCAACACAACCTTGAAATGTGCATTGTGTCATTGGACCACAGTGGTAGTTGTTCTTTTGGATAATTCATTAGCAACAAATTGTGGGGCTATATATGTGGTTGGGCACGTCAATGTTATATACTTATATGCTATAATGCCAAGTGCCTTTAAACACGCAAGTATATACGGTTTCTTTTAGCTCTGTACATACATTTTTCAACACTTCTTTTAGCAAACTAAACTAATATCTAATATGATATCTAAGAATATGGTCACATGCCTGATAATGGAACTAAGAGAGTGATTAATATACTATTAATTTAGGGTAAGAACTGCAAGGGAAAATTCTGTACAAATTTCATTTTTTTTTAAGCGAACAGAACCAATTATATTAATGAGAGGACAATTACAAAAAGTTACATCTATAGTTAGGTATCCCTAATCTGTTTCTGTTAAACTCTTCAAAAATGAATCTAGGGATAACATCCCACCAAGTGTACATTCTAGAAGTTACACCAAAAGCGGCAAGCCTATCTGCACAAGTGTTACCCTCTCTAAAAATATGAGTTACTATGAATCTCATTGAAGAGATACCATGCAAACACCTACGCCAACTGTTCACCAGCCTCCAAGGGACTACCCATCTCCCCTTGAAGATATCCACCACCAAAATAGAGTCACATTCAAGCCAAACATTCTTCCACCCCTTCTTGATGACTATCTCAATTGCCATAATTGTCGCGTGAACCTCCGCAGAAAGTGAATCTGTAATACCAAAGAAAGTAGCAAAGCCACCTCTGTAATTTCCTATACCATCTCTGAAGATGCAGCCCCCTCCAGCTAAACCAGGTGATCCATGAGCAGCACCATCTGTGTTGATTTTTATCCACCCTGACTTAGGATTCTGCCACACCACCTCTTGAATTCTAGGAGCTCTCTGAAAGTTCTGGGTGACCATAAACTCCCGAAGAATAACAAAATTGGACACTGAGTTGTTAGTCAAAAGCTTTGAGTTATTACCAGCTAAAGAGGTTGCAAGCTTGATTCTGGATTTAGCCTGCACCAAAGACTGTTTCTTGCCATTAAACCTGGATGAGTTCCTGCAAAACAAGGCAGTGTTGATAGTGTTTATTATTGCAGCCACCAACACACCTTTCACCTGAGGGCACCATTGTCTATTACAAACCAAGAAAAGAGACTCAATGGAATTAGTGTTGAAATGAATTTTGAAAATTCCACCCAACCAGTCCCAAAGATGCACCACAAAAGAGCAGGTCAGAAAAACATGGTTAGAAGTTTCAATCTGAGAATAACAATTGCTGCACATAGAAGTCAAGTGGCAGCCTCTTTTTTGGAGATTCTCATCAGTGGGCATTTTATGATGAAAAAGTCTCCATGTGGAGAAGCTTTTGGAAGGAGGAATAAACTTAGTCCAAATAAGCTTACCCCAATTAATGTCCCCTGTATCAGGCTTGATACAAGCATATGCATCCTTAAGGGACAGGATGCCATTATTGGTTCCTTGCCAAATCAGCTTATCTTGATTTCTGGATATACTAAAATGCACAATGTTATCCATCACACTAGGAAAAGTCTCTGTAAAGACTGTGGGAATTGTCCAAACAGTGTTTAGAGCAAAATCTGAAACCTTGGCCAACAAAGAGGAATGCACAGCAGCAGGAATTCTGAGCATATCCACCAAGGCATGCCCAATCCAGTTATCCTTCCAAAAATTCACCTTCTTGCCATCTCCCACCAACCACAGAGCATTCTGCATCACGTTGTTCCAATTAGGCTTGATTCCATGCCATATGGAAGATTTAAAATATCTCTCAGATATATTCTTATCAATGCCAAATCTGTTTCTGCAAAAAGAAGCCCAATCCTGCTCTGAAGATGTCATTTCCCAGGCTAGCTTCAATAAGGCCGCCTGATTCAAGTGCTTTAAGGATCTAATGCCCAGACCACCAGTCTTGGTTGGAGTACACACAGTCTGCCAAGCCACCGTGACCAACTTCCTGGTTCTAGAATTTCCAGACCAAATAAAGTTCCTGATAGAGCCCTCTAAAGTCCTTATTAAGCTAGCAGGCCAGACATATATGTGGAAACTGAAAGCAAGCATGCCATGAATCACTGATTTCACTAATTCCACCCTGCCCATAATTGACAAGGATAACCCTTTCCAAGTAGCTAATTTAGCAATGATCCTGTCAGCTATAGGTTGCAAATGAATCCTTCTAGGCTTCCCTTTGAAAAGAGGCACACCTAGGTAAAAAAAAGGAAGAGAACCAGCACTAAAACCCAAGATTTCAGACAGCTTTTGAATTCTTCTAGCATTTCCACAACTAGTGTAGAATTTGCATTTAGCTAGATTCATATGCTGGCCAGAAGCAGAAGCATACTCCTGAATTAATCCCTTTAAGGCTAACAAATTAGACTTTAGCCCTTTACAAAAGATCAGGATATCATCAGCATACAAGACGTGAGATGGGGTTTGTAAACCATTTGGACCAGAAATAGTATTTAATTTACCTTCAGCAACAAGCTTCGAAATTCCCCTGCTAAGAACATCCTCAGCCAGGCATAAAAGAAGAGGAGAAAGAGGATCCCCTTGCCTAACTCCCCTTAAGCAATGAAAGAAGCCCACTGATTCCCCATTCACATTAATTGAAAGCTTGGCAGAGTGAAGAATAACCTTAATCCAATGGACAAACTTTGCATTAAACCCAAAACAGGTCAAAGTATCTTGCAGGAAAATCCAGTCAATAGTGTCAAAAGCTTTCCTAATATCCAGCTTGATGGCCAAATTTCCACCAAAGGTTTTGTGGTCAAGCAAATTCACAGCCTCAGAAGCCAGGCATATGCAGTCCTGAATATGCCTGTCCTTAAGGAAGCCTCTCTGCTGCTGGGAAATAATTTTTGGAGCAACAACTGCCAGCCTAGAAGCCAAGATTTTGGTAATAATTTTGAACTGAAAATTTGCTAAGGCAATTGGCCTAAACTCTTCTGTACAAATTTCATTTTGCTTCGAAGAAATTGTGGAATTAATTCCTCCCCCACCCTAACCCCACCCCTCCAATAAAATGTCCATAGACAAAATTAAAGTCACTAGTAGGCGTGGCTACCCTCCAAACACAACAATTAGCACAAGTAAAGCATGTTGTTTTCTTCATAGAAAAGCATGCTTCTTTTGAAAACCAAACATTTATGGTCTAATTACTGGCAGTACCACCAATATACACAATTAGCTTATCCTAAAGTGATTATATTATTACAGAACAAATGCATGATGGAGAATCCCATATAGGGTTTATGGTGCCGAGTAACGCGGCTATGGTCTTAGAAAGCGGGCCATGGATGGCATCTTCATTATTGAGCTCTGAATGCTCATCAAATACAAAATAATGCTTAGAAAAATGCCAACCATAAGCATGGAATCAAAGAGTCTTACATCAAATGGTTATCTGAAAGAACACGTATCATTGTGAAAAGTTCTTGAAAGAAAGAATAAAAGATGTTACTTAACTAATCATAGTATTAACCTAACTAAAGGTAGATGCAAATGACAGATAAAGACCTTGCTGGGTGTGTGTATCTACAAGACTAATATTTTCCTGATCGTGGAATTGAAATTGTATATGGCTTTTCATGTAATCAATCCCATATCAAATGGATAAAAAGTGTAAAGGAAATGAAGGAATGAGAAACAGAATAATCTTACGTGTATAATTAAATATACATCATGTTCACTTTTTCTATGGGCAAAAAAGAATTTTATTAATTTTTAGACTATGTTCTGATTTTGTCATAGATAAAGTATCTATCTAAATTCACTTATTGTTTCATACGTGTTTTATTTCGTCTATCTCTAAAAAAAATTATTTTAAAATATATCATAAAAAGAAAAATAAAATATATGTCAAATAATGAGTGAATTTAATTATATAAGTTATGTGTTGGAGACGCATTATTATAAGCATAAATTTATAAATTATTTATAAAAGTACTGCATTTAACTCTGTTTAATACCGAGTAAAACTTTTTTATTATAATTTTGGTATCTTTCAACTAATTAACCAATCATTTAATACTTCGAATTAATGTGGCCTTTCAATTTATTTCTTCATTTTTGGCCTTTAATGTGGTCTAATTATAATTCGAATTAGCCCACTGATAAATTATGTTTCTGTATTTTGAGATTAAAATAATAAATATTATTTATCAATACAAATATTTATTATCAAAATTCAAGTCATCTAAAAAAATTTGAGACACACTCCCTCAAATTTTCGACGTAAACATTTACTTTCTCACTTTGTTTTTTGGAGGAGATGGGGTTTAAAGTTCTTAAATGATATGCAATTTAATGTACATTTTAAAAATAATTTCGAAAGTTGATTTGGGTTCAAAAACACCCTTAAATTTTGCCACACCAACTAGAGCTTAAAATTTGTATTCAATTGTCCACTCACTCTGATTGCACCGCGCAACTTAGTACTGATTAATTACTTCTATCACGCATTTAATTCATACATTATTCGAATAAATTCTTAGCTTTCATTTTCTCACTTTAGTTTGCTAATTAATCACGGTGAAAATCTCAAAGATCTTGTAGATAAGGAATTTTCTTCATGCAAAATGTTGAAAACTTGAAATAGATAGCTAGACTTCATTATTATATGTACAAATTAATTTTATTAAAAATTGATTAATCAAAATAGATACTAAAGCATAAATGAGGTAGATCATGTAATTCACCACTTAAAGAGACTAATGTTACGTATACATCTCAGCTTTAGGTCGAAGTCCTAGAATAGTATAACTGCTTTGGTGGATAAAAAAAGGCCGACAAAAACAAATTTCATGCTTGTCACTTTTATTTCATTTCATTATTTTTTTTCCTTTTTTACAATTTTAGAAGTTTAATGTACAATTAAGATCTAAAAATACATCACTTCAATCACAAGTAGAGTGAAATGAGATGGACCATGATCTCCATTCCCCCAATTGTGTTATTATTGGTGTTCCAGACTAATCAAAATATATTATTTAATTAAAAAAAATTATAAAATTATAAATTAATATTTTATATTATTTTATGCAATTATAATGGAACATGTATTCTTACACAAATGAGATATAAGTACTGTAGAGCGGCTTTACTTTTCGATGACGCTCTCCATTCTTTAAAGACAATTTGTCTTTTTGGTAAGTGTCAGTAATAGTTAAGTCTAAAATTAAAAAAGCAACAGTGTACAATTATTAGTGGTTTGATGTTGAAATATGCTGATGGTAACTGATCCTCTAGTACAACTCGTTTTTTGCTTCCATAATAAATAAATAAATTTTATAAAAAAACACACATTTGGCGTATTTTACTTGACGGCAAGAATGTAACTGGGTAATGGGGTGATGAGTGAAAAATAAAATCTGATATAAATCAGAGCTCATATTAATCAGAGTAATAACCATTACAAAATTAATCATTCATCATAACTAGCACGGATTTGCAAGGTCATGCACCAAAACAATGCAAGTTAATTATTATTTAGCTGAAGACAATTTACCGATCGAAAGACATAAAATACTTACATCTTATGAATTTGATTTTGTGTAATAATGGATTATCATATGTTAAGGCATATATCAATTTTTTACATAACTTCATGTGGGCAAGCATATGTGTGGTGAATGGAAAATCACATCAGGTGAGGGAATGGAAAAGAAAACGATTCACATCACTTTACTTCAGAAAGCAATTCTCTGTTAAAATAATAATAATAGGCTAGCTACCATGCATTGTTCTTGAACACCATGCATGACGCACGTCTTAGTTTTCGAAGATTTTGAGGTTGCATAGCTAAGCAGTCGCTATGTAGTATCTGGTATTCTTGTTTATGTTGTTGACCTTTCTCTTTTAGGACAAGTTAGTGAGAGTTTTCCTTTCTGGCATTATAACAAAACTGATGAGGCGTGTTTTTTTATACTTTTTGGGATAATTTATTTTATGAGTATTGTTATTTTGAAATTTGCCGTTCACAGAAGAAGAGGATCAAAAGAATGGTGGTGAATTTTTTTTAATTCCCAAATGAAATCAACAGATAAATGTAAATTATATAGTATAAAAAGTTGTTAGTAGTGCAATAATTAATATATTTTAACTTGATATTATCAAATTCGTCTTACATATATATACTACTAATTTTACTTATGCACGCATAAAATATTAATTATATTCTTTTTTAGGAGTCTATTGTTTAATTCTTGCGATATTAGTTCTTCACTTTATCAGTGCATACTTGATAAAATAATATAGAGAAAACAATTTATATTAAGTCACATACCTGTAAAACTATATAATGTATAATTTTATTTGGAAGCAGTAGGAT
This sequence comes from Lupinus albus, assembly GCA_009771035.1. NCBI lineage: Eukaryota > Viridiplantae > Streptophyta > Magnoliopsida > Fabales > Fabaceae > Lupinus > Lupinus albus. The sequence goes on from CM020017.1 coordinate 15,948,951, forward strand.
TATTAAATATATGGTTTTGGAGTTAGGATACTCTCTATTAATGGATATATAAGTGTATAAAAAATTAAAGGGAAATACAATATTAAAAAACATAATAAAAGTATATGTTTATTATTAAAAATAAAGGAAAAAGATTTTAGTGAGATGGTTTTATGGGGTGAAGCTTGTTTAGTGACTTGAATGAATTTTCTATCAATTCGTTTCATGGCGGCTCAAACCAATTCGAGGTGGTTCACAATGTTTAATGCTCTTACCAATAGAAAATCCAGAAGAACCCTAACAACTTTGGTACACCTGTCACAACAATTGACTACTTTATAGAAGTAATATTTAAATGTAAGTAAGAATAAAATGAATGAAAATATCATTCACATTTAACACTTTAAATTTTTAATCTTGAATAAATGGTAATCTTAAATTAAGAGCAATAGTTTTAAAATGAATAAATTCGTATATAAGATCGAATCAGTTAATGTGTGTATGTATATATGGTAGGTTCATAGAAAGAACTTATGCAATATCCTACTTTCAATTTGTGACAATGTACTCGCGGGATAGGATAAGCATATTATCCTAGAAGTTGGTTGGTTAGTTTCAAACTTTCACGCAAAATTGATTCGGAGGAATATCATAAAATAAGATAAAAATAATACTTTAATTTTTGGTCTAAAGAGAAGTTCATATTAGAACTTACAAGAGGAGAAGAAGGAATTAATTACATCACATATGCACATCAGCATATCATATTCAAATTTGATGAGATTATTAGAGCAAGACAATATGACAAGGGATATATTCAAGAGGTTTAATTTGGTAATAGCCTAAGTGTGTGTCCATCTTTGTTATAATGGATTGATCAAATATGCAAAATCAGAAGTGTGAATCCTCTCGTATACTTTTTCTTTCAAACACCTATATGTATGCCAATTAAGATTTAAACTATAAATGAACATTTAAAAAAAAAGGAAAATTTCGCTAAGTCCTTTCAACTTTTAGACAATATGAAACAATATTATCAATCATAATCATTAAATTTCATAAATAAACAATATGAATTTTAAATAAACAATATGAACTTTTAAGTTATCCCAATTGACCATTAAAATATTATAATTATATCAATAAGTCTTTCATTCATGTGTCCTTAATTTACTTATATAGAAAATATGTAGGTATATCTAGATTTAAATTTCACCAACATAATACAATCATAATCATTAAAAAAATTCGTTTCTCTTCCAATTATTTATTTTATAGAAATTTACAATCATTTATGATTTTAGAAAACATTTTAGAGAAAAATCAAAGTTTGAAAATTAAAACTACAACATTCAATATACATAAGAATATCAATAGGTGTGGTTAATAAGATAAAGTATATTGGATGAAATGATCTAGTGACTTAATTATAATTGTTGAAGGAATTCATAATTTCAATTGGTAAATGAGGAAATATTTAAAGGTTGTTATTATATATCTAGTGGCATATTTTTCTATACCTGATCTATTATTATCAATAGGATTTTGACAAATATACATCAAATAAATATGAAATTAATTTTCTAAGTTAACAACATTACATGTGCTAGTATTTGATTGGTCAGAAATAGAGGAATATAGTTATTTTGATATAAATCATTTCAGTTTTTTTAGTATAATGTAATATTTATATATTGTGAGAGTGTAATGACTTATGTTACTTTTTTTTTTAAATAGTGAATAATAATTAGTTGATGTATAAATTTTTTCCTCTTTTTAATAGAAGAGATGATACAGAGCAAGATGGGAGCTTTGATGTTTGATCGAACGACTTGAAAGGATATGGCAGATGAAACAAAGACCTTAACAAATTCCTCAAATTTGTTCGCTAATACAAAGAAGAGGTAAAGATGTGGCCACGCTTTCAATTTCGAAACGCACTAATGAAAGAGGTTAGGCAAGTGAATAATCGGGACCTACGATGTCCCAACGTGCGTGACTTTGCCAAAGTTATTGGACTTTGCACTAAACAACAAGGCCCCACCACATCGTACCAACACGCACTCGCTGATACAAAACATCCTCACGCGCGTAGGTCCCACTCACTCCTCTACTTGTCACTAGTGCTGGTCCACCGTGAGATTTGTGCCACTCTCGCTTGTGGAAAATTTATTGGCATGGTGTATTTTGACTACACTATATCAGCTTTAGTGTAGTCAAAAATTAATTATGGAAGTAGTGCAACTTTTTGGTTGTCGTGGATGAGAACCACGACATAGGAGTCGCATTCCACGTATGCGAGATTCATGGGTGAGATAAGTCGCATTTGATGAATGAGAGATTGGTGTCGCATTTGGGGCATGTGAGATTGGTGTCGCATTGTTAGAATGCGACATCCCTTAAGTCCCTAAAACAGTAGCATGTTAGAATGAGAAATTGGTGTTGATGTTATGTGTTGTAGTTTTTTTTTATTTTTATGTTTTATGTTTTGTTTTATTAGTATTGAATATTTGTAATAGAAAACTAAATAATAATAGTTGATAATCAAAGTTAAAATTTTACTCAAAGTGCAAATTGAGTACATATTCATAATAGAAAACGAAATAAAAAACATAACAAATCTATTTCATAATGGCGTCGATGAGATGATGTGCCAAATGGTGGTGGTCTTCTCCTTCGAGGTGGTTGAACTCTTAAGCTTGGTTATGTTGGTTGTCTTGTTCCACCTCTGACTAATTGGGGCACCTCTTCATCCTCCTCGTCATCATCTTCATTATCCACTTGTGCCGACATTGTAGGTTGATAGTATTGTTGAGAGTTGAATGCCGACAAGGGTGTAGTAGAAGTCGTTCCAACCATAGTTGGTAATGATTCTTCATAATGTGATGAAGATCCGAATTGATGAGAGATTGAATAATCACTCAATGCTCCAAAACTTTGAAACTGAAATGGTTGTTGTTGAGGAACGGGTGTTTGTTGAGTAAATGCATGCGGATGAGTATTCGTTTGAGTTTGACTCTCAAACGGTTGCTGAAACTCAGGTGCAACTGGCATATCAAATTGATTAGTCGGAGGTGCTTGATAGTTGCTGTCGGAGAAGGCTGTTGGAAGCAGTTTAACGAATGCATCCATCATCTCATTGCATTGCAAGTAAACGTCATGTATTGTTTGCATCGGGTTGTCATGAACGGTTGATGGAGCACATTGATCTCTAATTGATCTAATGAAATTATACTTCAAAAAAATTAATTTAAAAACATGAATCTAAATATTAAGAAAAAATAAAAGAAAAATAAAAGATGTTACTGATCCAGGTGAATATGTTCCGTCGGGAGATGTGTACTTTCTTGTCCTTTGTAGGTACCACTGTATGTACTGTGAGTAATGATACAAAGGTTGTACATTGGGAAAACTATTCATAACATAGTCTTCCCGATGATTCCATATTTGGATCCATTGATCATGCTTTTGTTGCCAGTTGTAGTCATTCTTCCCTCGAAGATCCATTTTGTGTTGTTTTTGTAGAACTATATGGTTCATTTAGATGAGGTAATGGATCTAATATCTCTTCATTCATGGAACTTCCTCAATGTCCACTTCACTTGTTTCAATTACTCTTTTGTAGAATGGGTGTTGGACTCTTAAAATTGTCTTCTTAGTTCTAATGTTTAATTCTTTATGTGGATAGGAGTATCAATCTTTTATCTAATTGAATTATGTTGCTGATAAAATAACATGACATGATATGAGTATTATTATTTCAAATCCATCCACATGGTGTGTATATGCATATATGAAAAATCAAAGTATTCATACACTTTCACCTCCCAATTTAAACTTTTGTCAAATATCTGTAACTGGTTTAAGGTTAACGGCCAACTCTGTTTCAAAAACAAAAAGAAAAAATAATTAAGATACTTTCCAATACTAGAAATGACGACAAGTGACATATAAGTTTTTGTTGGTCTCGATTTTAAATTAATTTGAAATAAATAATTTTAATCTTTTTAAAAGGATTTAAGCAAACATAGAAGCCCATTATTAACCAGTTTGTCAAAGTATGACCTTGAGATATGAATCATTTAAGTTTATGATTGCAGGCTACACTGACAATTCATGTTAGTCTTCTAGCCCAATTACTGTTCAAATCCAATACCATATTCCAGGCCCCTTCAGAGACCCAACTGAAATGAAGACCTAGCAATTTTGAGGGCAAGTTGGCAACACATAAGCTATTGAGAAATTTTGAGACATTTAAATTCATGTAAACAATACTTGTTAGAAGAGACACTCAGACACCCTAAAAAAATTAGTTTTTTACCTATAGAGTGAGAACACTTTTGGTTATACTAAATCACGATACCTTTGCAGAGGAATTATATTTTTATCTCATTAGGTGATGGTCATATGTTTATATGAGGCAACTGTGTGTTTGGTCTTTAGAATACTAAATCCAACAACAAAATTGTTTAAACATATTTTAAGTAAGATAAGATAGGATTCCTAGAAAAACATCCTATGATATTAATAGCTGGTCAACTAACCTTAGCAAACACAAATGAGAATCTACGCCTGTTTCAGAGAAAACTAATATTTATTGGGTAATTTGGTTCGATAAATTCTTAAATTACAATAGAGAGAAATCAAGATCATAAACTATATACAAAAATTGGTGTAAACACAGTAGTTCCTTTTGAACACGTTGTTAATTAATGCTGATGCTAGTATAATAAAAATGAGTAATGATATATTTTCATACTAAATCATTATACTAATTCTCATACCCACAAAAAAGTGACATACGTCATAAAGTGATGCTTTATTTATTATTAATTGATTTATAAGTGACATATGTCACTTTCTTTTGAGTAAGAAGATTAATAAAAAAAATTAGTAAGAGAATATATCATTTTTCAATAAAAATTGGTTTTGATTGGAACATACCACGAAGACGTATCTCTCTTTAACACGTCTGTGAGGAATGTAATGATTAAAAAAGAAAATCCACAATAGAGTATGTGCAAGATTGTGAATTCAATGTACATGGGCTTGAATATATGATGATGGTTGTATTTACCCATTACTATTTCTCTAGTACTTGATATATTATAATTAATGGTGTCTCATTGACTTTGTCTTGGTGGGGATGTTAAAATTGATTGTCCACCAGTTTACATAACTTGCAAATGATCCAATAGTAAAAGTCAAACAAGAAATAGCAAAAGGTGAAAAGGAGAAAAAGGAAAAGCTGGTTTTGCAATTCTAGCTTTTTTCACTAGATCCATACTTTTGCCAACAAAATGATGGACCATCATGGTTCTGTTCATTTTGAGTGTAGCATACTTACACTGCCTTAAAACTAATCACACACATTTTTACCTTCTTGTTAGTGATAAACATCAACTCAAAATATTCCAATTTTGTCCCTTATACATAAATTGTCAACGATGGTAAGGTATTCTTGGTTCTCAAACAGAAAAGTAGATTACGTTTTAAAGTGGACTAACAATCAAATATTAGGTTGATCTATGATGAAGCCAAAAGTAGAGAGCAAAATAATATAATAAAGGATCCTTTATACTAGTTAATTTACATATTATATGCAAGTTATGTTCATGGTGCACATTAAATATTACGAGGATATATATATATATTAATCAAAACAAGAAAAATCGTAATCAGATAAGACAAGTACGAATTCGGTATACAATTTATGCGATAAGGATGAAAATCTTCTTCATGATGTGGGTGATAAATGAATTTTGCATAGATAGATTGATATCGTCGTTAACAATGATTCCATATCACTGTAAAGATTTTGATTTGAGACCATTTGCTATAGTCATATCTGAATTTATGGATTATATAAACAACAAGATATTGTGGAGCCATCAGTGTCCATGAAACATATAGACACATGTTTTATATGTTCTTTAACTATATTTTGTTTACTCTTTTAAATCCAATAATTTTTTCTCTCTCTCACGGTCTCTACCCATGTTAGTATATATATTTTTTCCATTGTATAACGAAGTAATTATTAGGGCTTTGAGGGAATTATGCCTTTATCTTGCAATGTAATCTTTATAATTCCTTGTGCGATACCAATACTAATAACTTAATAAAGGTCAACTAAGTGATAGAGGTAACCTTTTATGGGGACTTCTTTAGATTCATAACTCAATTCTCTATAACGTTTCTCCAATTTTGTTATAAAAAATGGAAAATGATAAATTCTTCTACTAATTCTCATGCCCACATAAAAGTGATATATGTCACAAAGTAATACTTTATTTATTAGTGATTGATTTACAAGTAACATATGTCATTTTTGTGGGTAAGAGCATTAGTATGATGATATAGCATTACTCATAAAAAATTAGTAATAAAATATACATTAATTTGGAGTAAGTATCATGTCATTTGCGGCAAATAGCTTGCACTTCTACATAGATCAAGTTGCTCAAACCCAATGAAAATCCTGTAGAATGTGATGATACTTTATTTTTATAAAGTTTTGAATTTTTTTAATTTAAAAATAAGACAAAATCTAAACCCTTAAAAATAAATTGATGTCATGTGTTAACATTAAGATGATCTACTTCAGTATTACTTTTAGGGGTGAGTAGGACCCGACCATACTCGCTCACCCGGTATGACCCGATCATAGTCGGACCTGAAAAGGCTGAGTCTCATCGGGTCTATGGTCGGGTTCAAAAATTAGACCTAGTCAATATTTAGGGTCGGGTAGGGACCAAATAGGACTCGTCCCATTTTTACTTTCTCATGATGTTTGTATGTGTCTCTGTTCAAATATATATATAGTAATGATATTTTTTTGGTCGAAAATACCATTGATTTTCTAATTTTTCATCATATATACATGTTTAATAATATATATACACATATATTATTTTATATGTCAAATTACATATTCACAATAATAAATAATATTTAAAAGACTTTATGTAAAATGAGTATATGTTATATTTAGTCAGGTCTAGTGTCGGGTAAGGACAAGTTTTAACTCGTCCCAACCCTACCTACGCTCACCCCTAATCAGTATATAAAGATAGGAATATTTACCACAAATTAAACAATCGGGAAATTCAATTGTCCTGTCACATTAAAGTGAACTTATCTCCCTCGTTAAGGTGCCGTATGCATATAATGTTCCGTCTTATCCATTTCCTTTAGCCACTATTCAAAATTATGTCGTACATAGATGTCTAATTGTAGTTGTACCTCAAATTCATGCTTATCCTTGATGCTGCTGATGTCCCAATTCGATTCTAAATGTTGACTTCAAATATATAACATGTAAATAGTTTCTCAACAATATGATGTAGCAACTGAGTTTTGAAAGGGAAATGTAAGTGCATGAGGAAGATAGGGATGCTTATTATTGAAAATCAAATTTAATTTATATCAATGAGGTTAACAATAAAGGTAATATGCTTGTTATAACAATTAATGAATGAGATAAGAAGAATCAAAAGAGGTGTGAGAAGACACAAGATAGAGCAAGAAGATATTTTGCATAACGTGCCAATTACATATTTCACACGTGTTACCTTAATATAAGGGTGGGGATTGGATATGATATTACAATATTGATAACTTCATTAATTATATATTTTAAAAAATAATAATCATTTTATATATATTTTTAACAACTTCAATATTCATTCTCATTCCATCTCAATTGAGTTTTGCTCCTCTCTAGGAGAGGTCATTGCATAGTTAGGAAGCACATGTCAAAATCAAATTTTAAATGGTCCAAATTTTTTACTTTTTTAAAATTATTTTTAAAAAAAATATATTCTCTTTCACATTCCCTGTAATGTAGATAAATCTTTTCCATCTAAATTTAGTTGATCGCATATTTAAGAAACTCTAAATGTTTTTATTGAAGTTTATAATATTTTAAACAATGTAAATAGACACGCCTTGGAGGATGGGAAGAGAATAAAAAGAATAAGAAAGTAATTAAGTAACTGAACACACTCGAAAGCCTTGAATTCATGTAAAAATTCTGGTATGATAGCTTACATTAATTAATATATTTGGTACTACATAATTATTTTGTATATCTTACGAAAATTAAGTTTTTTTATCCTTTTTGTTTTCAGAAATTAAATTGTAAAATATTAAATTAAATGAGGGTTTAAACATGATTCAATTAGAGAATTCTGTGTATATTACTTAGTTAATTTTTTTTAAAGTGTGTATATCTTTCCAATTTCCATTAGTACGTATTCTTTTAAACTTAACTTCGTCAGCTTACACAAAAAATTAACTATGTCACTTTCTTGAAAGAAAAAAAATAGATTAATTCTTTATAGGCGTAGATAATGTTAAGACTGAGATCCATGTCCTGAATGATATTCAATTCTTTATCTCGAGTCAATCAAAAATTCATAATGTTACCTTTTAATTTTAAAATTAGTCTTATGGTATCCAAATGGGACAAACCAAAAACGGGGTATATTTGGAAAATTGATTCATTTGTACATTTAATTGGTAGTTGGCATTAACCCGTAGTCAAGATTCTCATACTTATTTGTCCCAGTGAGCTTATCCCTTTCCTTGGGCACAGTGACCTTTCTTGTGCCCTTAATCATTCTCATTAAAATCATTTGTGAGGGTTTTGTATTTTGTTTGGTGGAGAGGATCAAACAAAAAGCCACTCACAATAAAAGTCACCACCAGGTGGGAATAATACTCAAAAATCTTTTTTTCTTTGTTTTTCTTTCCCTTCCCATTCCTCTTCATTTTGTATATACATCAAGAATAGCAAGAAAAACTAATATTTTAGGGTCTATATAGAAGATGTGTTTTGGAAAGGAATGAACATAAATGAAAAACTTTATAATCATAAAATACATTTGTAATATGACTGTGAAGTTTTAGTAATAGACACTATACTGCTTGATTTAGTTTTGTTTGGTTCCTTTTTTTCCTCAGCCATTTGTAGGTCTATTTGGCCATTACCTCAGATTCTCTATGATTTGGGTTGATTTTAGGAATTTCATATATACGATCATATCCAAAGTGGATGGACTATATCTAGGAGTTTGGAGTTTATGAAAGAAAAATACAGAAAAAAGTGCTAGTATTATTACAATTAATGTGTGACTCACATTTTCATGGAAAAATAATATTTTTTTGGATATATTCAAAATCCTCTGCATTTTTTTTTAAATTAATCATGTTGCCAATCTTCCCTAATATAATCTTATTTGATAGAACAGGTTCATTTTATACATTAGCCCCCTAACTCCCCACCAAAATAATAAAAACAAAAAACTTGACTTTAGCATATATTGCCTGAAATATGGGAGAAAGAGCCTGTTCTATCATTTTCTGCTTTTGAATCTGCGACAGGAAATAATATGACCAACCAGAATAAAAATGTGCATAGTCACATATGCTTTCCAAAGGGTGCATAATTAATTTTTATACTAAGAACTGCGTTGCCCTATCTCAACATCAAAGGGCATATGACATGGTCCCTGTGCTATATTTCTAGCGCCAAAACTAATCAATAAGACCAAGTCTATATTCTTTACCTTTTGCATGTAAATGTGTACAAACTAGATGAGCAAAACCTACTGCATGCCCTATGATTTAATGGGGTTATCTATCCTCTGATTTTTCTTAAGAACCTACAACAATTTTGTGCATTATATTATGAGGTTTATATTTTCATGCATCCTTCTCGATGAATAATTTGCTCATTCATAAATTTTTTAGTTTATATATGTTCATAAGTTGTTGATCATTTTTATCTTTTTCTTTGTCTTTTCTATATTTTGCTTGATATATTTGGTCCCCATTCAATGGATTAAATGGATTACACATGCATATAGGTTACTGGCTGCATGAGTCATTGAATATTACTCTCTGCTCATTCTTTTCTTCTGTACATTCTTTCTGAGATTATCATTATTTTGTTCAGATGATATTATTAAGTTTATGCTTGCATGTTTGAGTAGAACTTACTCCTTCAATTTTAATACTGGTCTTGGGAGGAGAGCTACCATCAGAGTTGAAGCCTACTCAGAATTAGAGAATACTAGAAATATTGAATATCATTATCAATAGGAATCTTTTTTACTCGTTTCCCCACAAGAATTACTATGTCCTATGGTTAGGTGAAATGATAAAAGTAACATTGAACCGCATAAAGAAACGCACACTCATGTGTCTCAGTGTCTCCAACTAGTGCTCCATCTTTTTATGCCTTTTTTTAGTAGTTACTTTATTTATTTATCATCAAATATCTATTGTCTCATATCTTGTCTCAATCTCTTCTTAATAAAAATATAATATGTCGATTAAAAAAGAAATTATTAATATTATTATTGTTTTTTTTATTACTATTGGCACGAAACAATATATGAAATACCATATTGACATATCATATCTCCATTCTTATTTGCTTAACACAAAATTGAAGACACAACAATGGCCAACCAATCATCTACACTCAAATATTAACATGGCCCATATTAGGAATATGGAACCTCCGCGCTACTGGGTTCCAATACTGGTAGAGATAATGTTTTGTGTCTTTTAAAAGTTTTTAGCAGTCCAGATTTTAAATTATTTTTAATTAAAATATTTTTAAAAATTTCAAATTATTCAGAACTTCACAATCTAACTGTGTAGAGAATCATAACCCCATCTTAGATAGAGAGGGTTTAAATAACATTTTTTGAATCCATCATGAGAGCCTCTCCTCTCCTATGTGACAATATAACCGTAGGTTAGCATTTCTATCCATAATTAGTGGCATTTTTTTATTGCTAAAAGGAGGATAGAACAGAGGCATCACCAGGTTCACAACCACCCATGAAAGTTAATTAATCAAAAGGATACTTTATGTATTAATTTAACATAAAGGTGGGACAATGACAGGAATGTCAGCCAACCAGAGTCATACAACACCAAATAAAAATTTGCAGATGGGTCAGAAAAAGAATAGAACATACAAGTAGGATTATAAAATACTAAAATATACGAGGTGTGTAAATTTTGGTTTGGTATATAAGTGTGTTTGTTCTGTTCTATAAAGACATCAAAGACCGAGAACATAAACTAAATTAAGTGAAGAAAATGTAATCAATTACAATATCTATGCTTCTTTATTTATAATTTTTTGTTATCTATATAATGTAAAACATGGTCTAACTACTTTCATAAAGTAATTTCCACTTTTTTGTTTTACCCTTAATATTTTTATTTTCTAAGTAAAACCATATAGTCCAATTTTGAAAGCAAAATTGTGGCTGTTAAAATTTGGAAATGCAATTTACAAATGCAAATTTATAATAACAACTTTCCACCCACTCAATGTTCCATATTCCCTCTCTACTCTATATTCTACAATAATTTCATATTTTATAACTTCATATCAGAAAAACTTATATGAAGATATATATAACATATCATATTTTGATGTTATAATTTATGACTAAATTTTAATTATAATTAAATTTTTAATGTATTATCAATATTTTATTGGTTGTTTCTACATACATATATCTTCACATAAGTTTTTTTCATTTCCTACTTACTGACACATGTACATTCAATACAAAAATATATATAATCCTCCAAAATAAAATATATAAGAATGCAGGATAACACATATACTAATATCCAAAGTATTAATATTTACTTTCAACTTGCATATGATATGAAGTAATCTCAATCAATCAAAATTGATTCCATTATTAAAGAATTAACTTGTCAAATTCAATACAGTTGTTGATATAAGAATATTATTAATAGATAATTTACAAGTACCTCCTTAAGAAAGAAGTTATAAAGCCGTATGATTTATCTTGATTGAGGTAAACCATTGAGATCAGTGTGATTTAAATTTTTGTATAAAAATACATAAATGTGCTTTTGGTCCCTATATAAGTTGGTTGATTTGAAATTTGCCCCTACTTTTTATTATATTTTTGTTTTTATTCTTTAACTTTCTTATTTCTGTTTTGATCACTGGCACAAGTTTGAATGAAAAATGAAAGTCATGTCAGCATCGGCACATCAATGACAAGTGGCTACAACGACTAGAATAAAAAAAAATCCTAATATGCATTGACTAAAAGCAAAATTATATTTTTATTTAAAAATAAGTTGTGCCAAATATGATTTAAGATGTATTTTATTAAAAATAAAATATGTATTATGTTTTAAACTTTTAATCATGCATAAATATGATTTTTATTTAAGTATAAAAAAATTTCAACCAAACTTAAATATCATGTATCTAAATAAAAAGGAAAAATATAAAGCCTAATTTCAAATCCATAAGATTCACGAGGAAAAAATTACAAATCTAGAAAAAAATGAATCCTTATGTCTGTTAGTTCGTTAAATTTTGAAGGGGATAAAAGAAATGTAGAGCTTGAGTATTATTTCACATGTACATTCTATTTCCTTTTATTATCTTTCTAAATGAACTTGTAAATAGACTCTAATTGACTGTTTGTAAGTTATAAAATACATTTATGATATGATTTTTAAGTCCTTTATTTTTGTTCTTTCCCTTCTAAAAATTAAGTCACAAACATATCCAAGGAATTTTATATATGGTACCTAAGCTATAGACTACGGGTTAAGCTCATAGGTGCATCATGCACATACTTGATTGCAGCCTGATAAATGCATAGAATTTCACATTATAGGACCGTTTTGTCCATTCAAAAGAAGAAACAGCACAACTACCCACTTATAGATACCGGAAATATACAGGGTAACAATTCTTTATTTACTTATCTTGTTCTTTTTTTGGAACAATGAATCTATAGGTTAGGTCAAGGAAAGAGTATACACATTGGGACTCATTTGATACAACAAAATTCAATAAGCAAGAAGGTGAGTAGAGATCATCTCCATTAATAGAGAATGAAGTAATCTGTAAAATAAGGTAAAATAGAAAATGAGAAGACAATTATAACTTTCTATTTACACATGTAATGATATTTTATGTTTAAGATAAATGTAAAAATATTATTTGTTTCTTCATTAATGAAAATGATTCATACTCTACGAAGGTATGTTTGTACAAGATAACGATCTTATAATTTGTTTTTATCGAGGTTTTGATTTTTCCAGTTTTGATTTATCAATTTCTATTTTTTAGATTAATACCTTAGTAATGTTGGACTAATGGAAAGTCTCCAACCATTATAGAGTTTCATTGTTACCAGAGTGAGTATGAGAACACATAAATATAAACCATGCTTGTATCATGGAACTTAAATTGTTTAAATATAATATTTTTTAATGTGCTATAAATTAATAGTTTCTCACAAATTGCAAATTTGTGCACATGAACTAATACAAATTATGGTCCATATAATGTAATATATTTTATTGTACTATCAATGATATATTTTCATCTTTTTGGGTAAAGAACTAATTCTTTCGGGTTTCGTAACTACTCATTCCAACAAGTATCGTTTATATCGAATTCTTGAATTTTTTATTATCTTGGGATCTAGTGGGGTCTTATACCACTAGATCATTAATAGACTAACATCTTATTGGTATATAATGTTATACATTAGTAGATGTAGTTAGAGGTTCAAAAGGTCAAGAGGTCACTACATGTGAGTAACACAATTATTGAGAATGATAGCCATGTACTTCGTAAGAGATTATTAACTTCTTACGAATAAGAAGGTGAGTATATACATTTGATAATACAAAAAATTCTTATAATTAATTATTACAATTATAAATCATAATCATAATCTTTTTCTGACATTATCCCAATAAACATGTGTTTGATAAAGGTGCGAATTCTTATATGTATAATCAATTATTGTTATAATAGACTAAATGTATATCTTTGAGTATTTTTACTAAAAATAACTTGAATCAATTATATAATATTCCTCATAACAATCTGATATCATTTGTACACTAATAATTAATAAATGAATGTAATATGTATAAAGATTTATAGATAGTCAGTAATTCATACGTGTATATTAGTTTTATTTTAGATTCACTCATAATTAAATATGTTTTGTAAATAATACAGTAATAGTGTAAAAAACTTTTATACTATCATTACATACATATCTTTCTCTTAATATATAAAGACTTTAAATAAATTAATAAAAACAATTATTTCATAATATCACTATGAAGTGTAAGCTTTGTAGGTGGGAAATAATGAGAATATTTGTCTTATTCCATGTTTTGTTAATTAATTAATATATCCAATTACACATTTAAAACTAAGGGACATTTTTGAAAAATCATACACATATTTTTCATTTTTCCTGTCGTAAGCATAATCCATATTTAATATAATATATATTATATATAACATTACAATGATTGGTATAAAAGTATGAATGGACCATGATGATTGTTTTGATCCATTGGTAATGCAACAACAAAATCCAAAATGTCTAAAATCATGCTAACATACATGATAACCTGAGTTAAGTTGTTATTTTTCTTTGAACAACAAACATCTTCAATTATCCTGCAACCTCATATAGCCAATGTCCTCATCATGTTCCCACCTCAATCCTCCATCATGTCTCATTATCACGGCCTTCCACTTAATTAAATCCCCAATTAAAAGAATTTTATTTTAAAACCCTCTATTTAAAAAACCAAACATATCAATATTGTTTAATTCTTTGATCTCATTTTATCATTCTCACCCAAATAACCATAATTGTTTTGGCATATCAAGTGTTGAACCTCTCCTCATAAAAATGTTCAAAATCACTTACGGAAAATTATATTAAACACTAATTTGGAATTTATTTATATTTTTATAATCAATTAAATTAACCTAAATAACTAACTTTTGTATAAAAACAAAGTAACATTATCTGATTAACATATATAAAATTTTATTGGCAAGGAGATTCATTTTAGCCACCATCAATTATAAGTGGTTTGAATAGGTGAGTAAGTGAATTTTTTTTTTTTTGGCATGATGGTAATTTGAGGTAAAAGGAGGGAGAATAATGATGTGACGTCAGAAAAATAGGAACCCGCACTATGTGGTGGCCACCACTGATCTCATACCTGTTCAGACCAGACACTCTTCTCTGTTCCACAACTCGACAAAACAAAACTCAGTGGCTCCATCGTAATTTCCCCCAATACCCTTCCCTTTTTGTTAAACCCCTTCACCTTCTCTCTCCATCAACCATTTCTACACTTTATATTTACCCACACAGATTTGTGAGAAAGAAAGAGAAAACACAGTATCTTAGAAAACAGAACATAATAATATTAGAGAAGAAGAAAACTTCACACTTGTTTCTATATTACACTCTCTTTCTTTGCTTCTTCCATTTTCACTTCAATTACTCTCAAATGGAGGATATCATAGCTCTTTATAAACTTGAATCTCGTGGGATAGTGTAGTTTCCTCTAAAGTTTTCATCTCCACTATTCTCTCTCTCTAACTTTCACTTCCTTCTCTCTTTCTCTATCTACTACTCTGTTACCGGAGAATGGACTGCTGGTGCCGGAAACTGACCGTAGTGAACTTAGATCCAGTCAGAAAACGCAGCGGCGGCTTGAGGACAAAACAAGCGGGAAGAGGATCGTGCCGTGGAAGTTAGTTTTACCGACATAAACTCGCCGGGAAACGCTTCTTCTCCGGTTTTGACCCTTTATTTTTCTTTCTATCTCTTCGTGAACGCTAGTGTCGCTTCTTCATTACTTTGGGAAAAAAACGGAAACTTTCTTGTGGTTTTGAGACCCCCTTTGTTGAAGGTAAAATGGGGTTTTTGTTGAAGGAAGCTTTGAAGACTATATGTGCTCGGAATCAGTGGTCTTATGCTGTGTTCTGGAAGATCGGTTGCAACAATCCAAAGTGAGTTTCTTAAAGGAAGATGGTTTTATTATTGGTTAAAGGTTTATCTGTTTACATAATATGCCTTTGATGCTTATACTCTTTCGGGGAAATTCGTTTTTATTTTGATTCTATTTCTGGGTTTGTTCTTTTTGAAGATAAAATCCACACGTTATGTTACTTTACGTTTTGGAACTTTATGGGCGTTTGTTGCTTCTGTTTTGTTTTCAAGAATCTTAGTTTTTTTTCTCTTCAAATTTTCTCATTTTTTTATTTTGTTTGTGAAGGAATCTATTGATATATTACTTGTTTTCCTTGTTTGACACTATTTGGTCTTATCTTATTCCATTAGTAAAAAAAGTGAGCCCTTTCTTTTTCAGCTAAACGGGGAGGTTAATCTCCTGATCTATCTATTTCATGCTAATCACTTTTTGTGGTGATTCTAAATCTAATCATTTAGACCATAACTGTAACCAACATGTTAATAATTTCCCTAAATGGAATTAGTTATGTCTCCAAAACAAACATGAGAAGGAGATAAGGGTTGCTGTTATTAGAATCTTGATTTTCGTTTGTTTATATTGCCCAAAAAATTATGAAATTAGAATTTTGACCTTGATTTTAATTTTGTTGTTTCACAACTTATGGCCAGAAATAAATGAAACTCCTGTTATTTTGTGTACTCCTTTTCTTTTTTGACTGAATATATGAAATCCATGTTATTTGTCTACAAAGTGTTGTAGTTGCTTCCACACTATGTTCTCTAAGAAGTCATTTGGACCTTAAAATTTGATACCATTGACTTTACACCTTATTTCTGTGTAGAGAATATTTATATTTTAGTTAATTTAGTGCTGCTTGAGATTGCAGGCTGTTAATCTGGGAAGATTGTTTTTATGAACTTTTACCATCTCTCTTGCCTCCACGCATCGTTGGGACATCTAATTTACCATACCAAGATGGGGAAGGATGCTGGTTCTCTTCCGAGTCTCAGCTGGGGATTCAGGAGGACAAAGTAGGTTCTTTGATTAAAAAAATGATGGTGAACAATTCAGTCAATATCATTGGTGATGGGTTGGTGCTTTCTTTTTTCACCTTCTCCATTTCTATCAGGAATTGAGGATCCCAATTTTAAGTCGTGACCTTGTCATTACCATCTCACTCAAGTGCTGCCTTTTGTTGTCATCCAGGATAATTGGACGGGCAGCATTTACTGGAAACCATCTGTGGATTCTCTTGAACAATTTCACCAAAGATGCATGTCCACAAGAGGTATGGAGTTGATGATCTGCTTCAAGTGTTATGACCGAGTTCTATTATTGTAAAGAATACTCAACCGATTTCTGTTTTTTTTCTTCATGGTTTCTTTTTCAATGCTCTGACTGTTGGCCAAGATGATTGTATATATAGTCAATGCTTTGACTGTTGGCCAGGATGATTGTATATACATTCAATGACATAAGCATCTTCCATGCGATAGTGTGTGTGTATATATTCTTGAGGTGGTAAAAAGGGTTGTAGTTAGCAATTTTATATACTTCGTTCTCATTTTTCTATATCGGTGTGCTCTTTTTAGGTATATACCGAGTTGCACTACCAATTTTCAGCTGGAATACAGGTTTGTGATTTTTTATGCTTCACATTTTGCTGGGAATTTGTTTACTTACTGTTGTTTGATACCATATTCTATTTTTGTTCTTTTTTGCAGACACTAGCTGTTATTCCGGTGCTTCCCCATGGGGTTGTTCAACTTGGTTCTTTCTTGCCAGTAAGTTTTTTTCTTTTGTTCTGTTATTTTGAAGAATGTATTAACATGTCTCTAATGATTTCGTGCTTGAGGATTTGATTTTTGTTATTAGTCGAAGCATGTCTTCGTATTATCATTGTTTGTAGTATTTAAGCTCTAGTTTAACTCAAAAGGTGTATGAGTTATGACACTTAAGGATCACATCATCCAATGCATAAATCTAGGATATCCATCCTTGATAATTGAAGAATTTCTTTGTGATTTTTTTCCACTTGTATTAGTCACTCTCCTCATATAATTCACTCCCTTGGCGTAAGTGTTACCAGAGTGAATTCCTTCGATGATTCCTTGACTACAACTTCTGTTGTTGGTTAGCGAATAACTTTAAAGTATAAGCAGTTTGCTATCTTATGCATTGAATTGCGTGGATATCTAATTTGCTTGTTATCCTATGAAGCATTATCATTCATATAAGCCATTTTCTTGTTATGGGAGTTCTATTGAGTGGCTCGTATACATGAAGTCAAATTAGTTGCTGATTCAATTTTCTTTTACTAATGCAACCATACTTATTGCTGTAGATAACGGAAAGTATGGGATTTGTGAATGACATGAAGAGCTTGATCTTGCAATTGGCAAGCATTCCTGGTGCTCTTCTATCTGAAGACTATTCAGCAAAACTTTCTTCTGAAAGACTTTCTGGACCAATGACTGATGGTGTACCGGTGACTGTTGATCTACCTGTCATTACCTCTAACTGCGCTCTATCAATATCTAATGGTTCCAATCAACCAAGTAATTCATCTCATGTTTCTTCAAGGCCTATTGCTCAACCCATTAATAATTACCAGGGTTCTGTATTGGCACCTCAAGTGCAGAACCTAAACCAGGTATCACCAAAGTATGGTAACCTTTGCCACCCAACGACTCGTTCAATGAATAGAGCAATTTTCAGTACCCTACAAGAGAATAGAGTTGTTGAGGCTAGAGCTGAAATGATACCATCAAATCTTGATTTGTATATGCAACAGCATTCTGCTGCATATCATACAAGATATCCATTCAATGAATTGGCTGCTTTTGGCCAATCGAACTTCAGTGATGGCAGCCTAAAATATATGGAACCACAAATCTTATCGGGCATTGGGGGACACGGTCATGTTAATCCTATTATGAATCCATTAAGTACCTCAAGTATTTCCCAATTGAGAAGAGATGGAGGCCATATTCTTCAACAGAGTCAGAGTTGTGTTAGTAATTCGATACTTGGAGGAATCCCAATACATAATAGAATGAGTAATCTTTTGAGGGCAAATATGTTCAACAACTCAGTTTCAAACCCTCCCAGGGTTTCCGAGTCTAATTTTTCTGGAATACAAGAAGTTGGGGAAGGACTTCATAATGATAATTCAACTAAAGCTGGGACTTGTTCTCTGCCTAATTTGGCAAATCAATCAGTTCGTAGTCATATGCATTTAGATGGTTCTCATCAGAAGACTCTCCCTGTAGATTTAAAACATGCCCATGATGCTTTTGCTTCAACTGATCAAAGAATAGATAATGATTTGCTTCAGGCCCTTAAGATTCCATCTCTTCACCTTGAGGAACATGCGTCTATGAGTGATCACATCCCAGGTTTTGTTCACGATCACCTCAATAAAGATGGTTCCAGCCAACATATGATGAATGCTAATCATGAAGAAGCTAGTGCTCAACTTCCATCAGGTGATGACCTCTTCGATGTTTTAGGCGTGGATTTCAAAAGGAAAATGCTGAATGGAAACTGGGATGAATTGCTTGCTGACGAATCAGATGCCAATGCAGAAAATCTTGATAAAAAGGCAACAGGCATGAACATGCAGTCTATAGGTCCCGATAATAGTTATTCAGTTAGTGAAGCAATATCAGATAGTGGAATTTTCTCTAGGATTGACACTGACCACCTCTTAGATGCTGTGGTATCAAGGGCTCAATCTGTTGCTAAACAGAATTCTGATGATATGTCTTGCGGGACAGCATTGACAAGAATTAGCACCACTTCTATTCCCTCTCCTATCACCAAGCAGGTCATGTCCGATAATGTTGTCAAAGGGAAATTGTCCGATTTCCCTAAAATGGGTGATAAAATAGGTGCTGTGGAAACTAGTTCTTTTAAGTCTGGGTGTAGCAAGGATGATGCTGGAAACTGTTCTCAAACCACTTCCATATATGGGTCTGAACTTAGTTCATGGGTTGAGAAAGTTAGCAATGCGAAGCTTGAAAATAGTGTTTCAACTGGATATTCTAAGCGGCTAGATGAAGGTTGCAAGTCGAACCGCAAAAGGCTTAAACCTGGAGAGAACCCCAGGCCTCGACCTAAAGACCGCCAAATGATTCAAGATCGTGTGAAAGAGCTGCGGGAAATTGTGCCAAATGGAGCAAAAGTATGCCTTTCTTGTATCTCAGTCCATAATTTCTTCTTTACATATCATATTCGAATGCTGATTTTTTTCTTCTTTAATCTCTTATAACGGTTCAACAGTGTAGCATAGATGCACTTTTGGAAAGGACCATCAAGCATATGCTTTTCTTGCAAAGTGTAACAAAGCATGCTGACAAGCTGAAACATACTGGGGAGTCAAAGGTATATACATCGTTCACTCTTTTTGCCTCGTATCTCAGACAATTGATATGTATGTATTCATTTTTGCTGGCATTGTATTGATATTCTGAACAATTAGAAAAATAAGAAAATATATTGATCGTATTTTTAGAAGTGATCTAGTCCATATTCATGGTTGCTCACATCTAATATTGACCTGAACCCTTTACATTGAAAAAGTTTTTGGCCTGCATCTTGTATGAGCAACGGGACTATAAAGAAGATTTAACGGCTGATAGTGTTTTGCCATGAGGAAATATTTGCAAGGGGGGAAATATTGATTGTTCTTTCTTCTCTAAATATGCAGATTGTTAGTAAGGAAGGTGGGTTGCTTTTAAAAGATAACTTTGAGGGAGGGGCTACATGGGCATATGAGGTAGGTTCACAATCAATGGTTTGCCCTATCATAGTTGAGGATCTGAGTCCACCTGGTCAGATGCTAGTGGAGGTAAGCGAGTGATGTTTTATAAATTTTTATTGCTCTCTTGACCATAAAATACTTCTGTATCATCTCTTTAACTGGTTTGCTCGGATATTCTTACAGATGCTTTGTGAGGAACGAGGTTTCTTTCTTGAAATAGCTGACTTAATCAGAGGATTGGGTTTAACCATCTTGAAGGGAGTCATGGAAGCTCGTAATGACAAGATCTGGGCACGCTTCGTGGTTGAGGTAATACATTTATAGGGTCATGAGTATTATGAACTTTTATATTATAAGTCAGTACTTCTAGTGGTACTAGTTGCATTTCCAGCTATGACCATAATCCGTATGATCCTATGCTGAAATTCCCTAGTAACTTTATATTAATAGTTTTATTCTTATAGAACTTGCATATAGAGATTCGGGTCAAGCAAAATACAATATGCATTTGAATGTAACTACTAAATATTAAATCTTTACTTTTGAATTTCTTAAGCAGTTAGGGCATTAGTGAGCATTTGCTACTAGTTTATTATTGTTCTAGTTACTTACTTTTGTAAGTTTTGCAGGCAAACAGGGATGTAACGAGGATGGAAATATTCATGTCACTGGTTCGTCTTCTGGAGCAAACAGCGATGGGCACTGCATCTTCTTCAAATGCAATTGATAACATGTCTATGTATCATTCTTTCCCGCAAGCTACTGAGATATAGCAGCAACTGGTAGGCCTAGCTTGTAGTGTGCAATGAGCCACCTGGTCTGGATTTGTTGATGGTAGCAAGTTTTTGGTAAAATGCTCGCAATGACCGACATCAAATCCAGTCCAAAACTTCAGGCTATCTTAACTTCATCTAACCGACGGTTTTCGCCTCATATATTATACCTCATTGTGGAGAGGGTAGATGTGTGCTTAGTTTGTGAAGATCATCTCTTTATTAATATGCACTGGTTTCTGCTGTGCCTGCCAACATATACCTACCCTGTGTTGCCAGTTTGTAATGATGCTTGTAGGTATATCATACATTTTTCCTGTGAGTAATTCTACCAGTGGTGGTTGCATATTGCTCTGCAGTTGTTGTTGTGATTCAGATGTATAGATCTATTAGGATGAGGGTTTTGTTTATTTTCAACCTATGTTCTTTTTCTTGCTTTTTTTTAAAGCTTTTTTCCTTGTTCTTTTTATTGGAGTGGTGATCTTGGCTTTGTCATAATACTAATGTTAATTACAAATATTAGATTTGTGGTTTGTATATTTGGAGTGTATGTAGTATTCGGTAAATAGTTTTGGAACATTAGCCATAGTTGACGTAAATGTTGCACCTAGTAAAAACATGAATCTTTATCTTTTTCGGATCAGTGTAATTTTTTCAAGTTGAACAAGTATATACCATAAATGTGATATGAGTAAAGCTATATCACACTATTATTGACACATGCTTTATAAATCAATTATTAATTAGTAAAATATCACTTTGTGACATGTCAATTTCTCGTAGTTAGGAGAATTTAGTATTAAACTATATTGTTTTCGAAGGTATATTAAAGTTATCACGCACTGGTAAAGTGATAGTGATGCAGTAAATGATGGCAAAATTTTATTCAAGGACCTTATAATTAAATGTGAAGTTTAATCTGCATAATTGCTTGAAAATTAATCTTATTTATCATTTCGTATATTTAGGAATATAAGCTTTGCATTCTGAAAACCAACCTTGAGAGAACTATTATGTGTTCTGTTTCTGAAAACCACTTTTACACCAAATCTGAAATCTTTCTCCTTCTCTGCATTACATAACACTGTATCTTTCTCTTCACCTTGAGAGAACTAGTTTGTGTTTTGTTTTTGTTACCACTTACCCTCTCTTCTTATGCTTCCAACCATGGATCTTCACAACAAGGATGAACCTCTCTATGCCTATCCTTTCTTTGTGTTTCTTGGAGAATGGTTAATCTTGGTTGTTACCTTTTCCATTGCCTTGTTCTTCTTTCCCTTCATCCCTGCTTTCACCCTTCATTCAACCACTTCTTCAGTTCTCAATGCCACTTCTGAAAACCACTTCAATACCAACTTGGGTGTAGGAATTCTCATTGATGACTCCAATTCACTAGGAAGCAACATCTACTATGATTCTCTACACATCTCAATCTTCCAAGGCCAAAAAAACCTCTCAACTTTCTCTCTTCCAATTAACTCTTTCCAACAACAAGAACAAGAACCCACCAAGAATGCAATAGAAGCCAAGTACCAGAATGTGTCAGTGAAGGTTGATGAATGGTGCAATGATATTGATGGAGTGCAGGTTCATGGAAAATCATGTGGGTTTGTGTACTTAGACTTGTGGTTCAGTGCAAATGCAATATACATGATGCAACCAATGTGGCCATCTTTTGCTATAAGGGACAAGTTGCAAGGTCATTGTGGAAAATTGAAGGTAGAGCTATGTTCATCATCAACATCATCATTATTAGACACAAACACTGTGTTCCACTCTTTTCTTGAATCTTGTGATGTTCACAGTGTTGTGGTTCACAAGGTTAAGCTTGTACTTTTCATGCTGCTGATCCTTATTCTTGTAACTGCTGTTGCACTTACACTCATAATTGAGCAATACTTTTGCTCTTCCACATTTTAATATCTCAACTCTGTATTTTGATTTTTACCTTTCATTAACTAGAATTAATAGCTCAAAATTCTAGGCCTTGTAAGTTTTGTTTCTTTTTGCCATGGAATAATGTAAATTCTAAGCCATGCAGCATCATTCTCAGTCTATTTTCATCAATTTTTAATCAAAATTTCTGTATATTTTATTATGCTTGATTCAGTTTTCTTGAACCAACTGTCACCAACCATAATATTACACTAACAATAATGAATTAATGATCTAGACTAGAAACAGGTAGAAGTGCTTATGATTCCTTTGCCAGATTCTTGGATTTGTATCACCATAAACAACTACATAGTGTCACTCAAGGTTTGACTCTTGAACCTTCTAAAAATAAACATGAAAGCTAGCCTCCATGTCATGTGAATGGGTTCCCGTAATGAAATGACATTGATTTTCAAAATTTGTTCTGAAAATACAAACTTTATTTTTTTCATATGCCTACCGTATTTTATTTCCCTTAAAGGGAGATTTCATAAAATACTGCAGGGGTGTTTAAGGTTAGGGGTAATACACTCGGTAAATTTGTGTGCATAAGTGATTGCATGTTAAGACTGAAGTGTTACATAGTATAACATAGGTAACGAACTTGGAGGAAAAAAAAAGCTGAGGTGCAATTTAAACAGTCAGAGAAATGCTTCAAAGTTTTCTCCAAATGCAACTAATCAAGGTAGAAATAGCATTTCTTCATATTTATCCTCTGAAGTCATTGACAAAGATGCTGTTGTTGCATGGGGTTGTGGCATAGAGAAACCATATAACAATGACAACAAGAAAATACTGATATTCTATAATTTTTAATGTCACTTTATTAAAAAGTAACTAAAATTATGTCACATGTCAACCTCTGCATTTAATATTAGACTTTCTAATACGGAAGAAAGACCAAAATAATTGTAAAAAATGTTATGCTTCATGTGGTGGAATAAATGTAACTTGATGATCTAGTTGTATTAATTTGGTTTATATTTTTTTGTTCGATATAATTGCAATTTTGATGTACAATTGATGAGTATGGAGTGATTGAGTTTTTTTTAGTACTTTTAAATGTATTTAAAACTATTTATTTATGGATGGGCGTGTGATTATCCCTTTTGATAGTATGCTTTCAAAGATGAAAGAAGCACCAACACTAATGATTCTTGTGTCATCTCAAATAGAATTAGGAAAAAAACAATTTTCACTAAAATTTATATGATTTATTATATAAATTATTTTTAGTTTATTATTCATTTGATGATTGTTACCTTAATTGTTATTAATAAAAAATTACTGATAATTAATTAGGTACTATTAATCACTCCATATTAAAATATAATTTTTAATAATTAAATGATTCGCCACAAATGAATGAGTAGAAAAATAAATTAATTATTATTAAAATATTAAATTAATTGGTCATTGCCTTTTAATGTTTCATTTAATTAATTAAAAATATTTTTATTAATGAATCTTTAAAATTATTAAAGAAAATCTCAACTTAATTCAAAAAATATTTTTATTAATGACTCATTAATAGTGAATCTCCTAAATGGTCCATTTCTAATTAATCAAAAATGTTTTTATTAATAAATCACTTTTAGGAAATTCCTCATTTAATTAAAAATAATTTTATAATGGTTCACTAATTATTAATCATTTAATTAATAGAAGTAATTAATTATAATTAACTATTATGAAGCCATTTCTAATTAATAAAAAACATGTCACATTAAAGCAAAGAATTTGATAAAATGAACAGTGTATCTTTCATTTTCAATTTGAAGATCTATGATAAATCACATGAAGCAATAGTGGCCATTAGTATTTCTTCTATATCTCAAAACAGGAAAGATGATCTATGATAAATTTCAATTCTATTATCCTACCACTTGTGATTTAAATAAATACAATTAAATAGTTTTATATGTAAAGAATTTAGTAATATTGATTTTTTTATTGTATATGAGGCTACATTAGTGCAAAACAAATTTTTGTCAAACAAAAAATATAAAATTCATTTATTTGACTTTTTATAAATAATTGAATAAAACATAAATTATCAACAGTTTTATTTTAGTTTTCGCAATAAATGAATACAATCTTATAATATATACAAATAAGGTATTAATATCTTATATGGACTCCCAAGTTTTATAAATATAAATTATAGATTTGCTTTTTTATTTGTTGGGCATAAGAGATATTCTAGATTTTGTCTTCAAAAACATAATGTTCACAATATAAGTCAATGTTGGGAAATCGAGTCTTGAGAGTCTTGACACAATTTAACATGATGTACTAATTGATCAACATATACATTGTATAGACTATAGATAAATGTTGGTGGTGAAACCCAGACCAAACAGGTCAAATTTGTTGCAAATGAAAATAGTTAATTTTTTATACTTTTTGTTCCAAACTAGAAACAAATTTTGAAAGTCTTTCTCATGATAAATGTAGGTGAAAAAACCCAGCCCAAAAAGGTCAAAGTGTGTTGTGTTCCTGGCTCAAACAAATAGGAAATGTAAGCAACTAATTCATCAACATAAACCTCATTACTAATGCATGTTTGTCAATTCCAATTTTTTATTTTACTTTTTAATTGACACCATTCAATAAAACAAAATACACCAAAACTAGTTTTGCTCTTTTGGAGCTATAACACGATTCTTAATTAAATAAATAAGGTAAAAATAAACAAAATTATGATTTTTTTTAAAAGAGCAAAATGAAATTAGATGCATAGTGGAGTGATTAGTGAAGTATGAAACTTATGATTTGCGCCGAACCCTAATAGAATAAAAGTAATTTATAGAAAATTTATTGCAATTTATTAAGTCAAAATAAAATTCTAAGTTCAGCGATATATATATAGAAAAGAAATAATACATAATTAAAATTTATAATTGTGAATCATAGTTAGGTTCCCTCCACATCTATATCCGAACCAAATTCTCTCTCTTTCCCTCGTTTTCTTTTCTCTCTCTTTTCTTCTCATTTCCCAAACACAGATCTCTCTCTTTCAACCCTTTCGTTTTCCCTTCCATTTCCTTCTATCATCTTCAATTCTTCTTCCTTAAACCCTATTCTTCTCGATCTCCGGAAGGTGGATGTCAGGCACGACGCCACCACCCTCCGCCGATGCTAACCCGCCGGAGCAGATTAAGCTCACGATGAAACGACAACTTCCGTTTTCATCGATGAAACCGCCGTTTGTCTCTGCCGGAGATTATCATCGCTTTGTTCCTGACCGACGCCGAAATGCTGAACAAACAGCCGAAGCCATAGTCGTCAAGTCTCCAGTGAGTTTTAATTAGTTTTTGTTTTTCGGTTTTTTAATATTTATAATCTTATGTTTTTTGGTATTTTGTATTTTTTAATGTTTTTTTGGTGGTTGTTGATGTTTCTCGATTGTAGTATTGGAGATATGTTTAATTTAAGAGTTTAATCGATTATTGAGTTATTAATTTGTTGAGATTACTCACTGAATTAGTTATGGTATTCTGGAAGCTAAATTGTAACTTGCTTTCTACTAAAGGAGTCAATTTTATCGGCATTAGACGATAATCTGTAATTTAGAGGCCCTATTTAACTGGACTGTAAAATTGATGTCATGGACATAGTCATATACTTACATTTTCAAGTGAATGAGGCACTCCATGCACTTGTTCCCGACTTAGGCTGTGTTTCGGAGTTATGAGGGAAAAGGAAAGAGAGGGATGAAGTGAAGGAAAAAGAAATGCAGATCGAGTTAAATCCCTCCATTGATTGAGAGTGTTAAGTTTATATGGGAGGAGAATAAAGTAAGGATAATGCAAGGGAGACACTTTCCAAATGGGCATGTGGAGGGTTCTAGAGGGCACCGGAAAACCTTCAAAACCTTTCCCCCTCTTTCCCCCAACTCCCAAACAAGGGAGACACTTTCCAAAGTCATCCATTCTCTTCCCCTCCAAAATAGGACTCTCAAGCACAACCTTAGGATTTCAGTGTGGAACTGGTATTGCATTTCCTTGTGTTGCCATATTTCATTAAAAGCAGTTGTTTCACTTGTTTATATTTATATTTCAAATTGAGTGTGCAAAAATGAATTGTGATGGGTTGGACTGTCAAATTCTTATACATGCAGTGGAGTGCTGCTTTTTTCATTTACCTATTTAAAACTCAACTGTCATATTAACATGTATTGAGTTTTGCTTGACTCGACATTTTGTCATTCCTGGGTGTTGTTTTGTGGTTATTATAAGTAAATATTTCTTGGCAATTACCTTTTTCCAATGATGTGAAGCTCCATATGGATTTTCATAATGGTCAGATGATTATAGTACATTAGTTGTATTTGAGAATTTAATTCTTACAGTTTCTAACTAGTTCTGTATATTCTATTTTCTATGGATTTTGTACATTTCAGCAATTGAAGCGGAAGAACGAAGTGACTGATTTTGAAACTGATTATTGTGATAGGATGAATCCTGGATCCACTGAAGCACCTAATAGTCCTTTTCTGACACCTGTATCGGGAAAAATGGAGAAGGGTGGCAAATCCTCTAGGTTTACAAAATCCAATAGGCCTGGACCTCAAACTCCAGGATCAAATATTGGTGAGTATTAAGTTCCAAAAATTATATGATAAGTTTTTATATTTATGGTTTTTTGGAAATATCCAAAGAAAATTAATGTTGACTGGTATTTTAGTTGAAAAATAGATTCTGTCAGCTAACATGAACCACCTTCCATTGCCCCCCCCCCCCCCCATAAAATTGGCAGGTTCTCCTTCAGGGAATAGTCTCACACCTGCTGGTCCATGTCGTTATGACAGCTCTTTAGGTATTACTTCATTATTGTTCATGTCTTCATTTGTTTGATCAGTGAGGTTTCATTGTTATTCAGTACTTTACTTGATGGAATTGAAGTTTATGTTATTTTAATTATCCTGTTTTTTATGTACACAATTTAGGTCTGTTGACAAAGAAATTCATCAATTTGATCAAACAAGCAGAGGATGGTATTCTTGATCTTAATAATGCTGCTGACACATTAGAGGTTAATATTATCTTGTCTTGTTTAAAGATTCCACGTCGTATAGTTTGAGTACTTGGTGTCATGTTTGTATTTATAGGTGCAAAAGAGAAGGATATATGATATAACAAA
Source organism: Lupinus albus (assembly GCA_009771035.1). Taxonomy (NCBI): domain Eukaryota; kingdom Viridiplantae; phylum Streptophyta; class Magnoliopsida; order Fabales; family Fabaceae; genus Lupinus; species Lupinus albus. The sequence continues at coordinate 15,977,388 of CM020017.1, forward strand.
TGTTCTTGAAGGGATTGGCCTTATAGAAAAGAAGCTCAAGAACAGAATTCAGTGGAAGTAAGAATATTTTATGCATGTTTGTCATTGTTGTTATATTTGTTATCTGAAATTTTGAAACTCCTTACCAACAACTCCTTGACAATTGATCAGAGGACTGGATGTCTCAAGACCAGGGGAGGCTGAGGATAGTTTTAGTAGTTTACAGGTTAGCAATGATTCATTTTTGTCTTAGAATTCGCGTTGACCGATGATAGATTCATTTTATGATTTTTTGTCAGGAACTTTTTTTTCCTTTTATTTTGTAAGCTAGATTGTCTTTGAAAGATGTGATGTGAGACAATCTTGTGAAACAGGTTTTTCATTTGTTTGGGTTGAAATAATACACATGCTTTCTGACTTGAATTTCAGTAATAGTGTAATTTGCTTTTCAAGTGAATATTGGGATTGCATTCAAGTTTATAATTTGTTGCATGTATAAGACTTCAAGTGATATATTAGTTGTGGAAATTTGTTCACATTTTGGTTTATTTGTTTCTTGGAAATAACCTCTTTGCTTGCAAGGGTAAGGCTTTATAAATCTATCCTTCCCGGACCCCACTAGGTGGGATTCCCGTGCATTGGGCCGACCTAATTTATTTGTTTCTCATCTGCAGGCAGAAGTTGAAAATCTTACAATGGAGGAGCATCAGTTAGATGAACAAATAAGGTTTGGGTGCCATATCTTTGCTGATTCTTCTTTATTGACTAATTTTATTGTTTGTCTGCTATTTAGTGACTTAATATGAGTTTTATAATTATTGCAGGGAGATGCAAGAAAGACTAAGAGAACTTAGTGAAGATGAAAACAACGAAAAGTAATATTTATTTTTACTTTAATCCATATTTACCTCACTTTTATTTTTGTAACTTCATTTGATGTGTTTCTCTTCTATTTATATCATTTTAGGTTGCTTTTTGTCACTGAGGAAGATTTAAAGAATTTGCCCTGCTTCCAGGCAACTCTCTTCATTTATGCTTGTTAATAAATATTTTCACATGGAGCCTCGTGCATTGGGCCGATCTTTTTTTAATAAATATTTCCATATGGTGATTCTATGTTATCTTTGCATCTTAAAATATAAATGTTTAGGACATTAACTCAGAACCTTTTTGCCCACTTTCAGAATGAAACCTTGATAGCAATTAAGGCTCCACATGGCACCACTTTGGAGGTCCCTGATCCTGATGAGGTAATTTAAAATTGCAGGAAGTGTTTTGTAGAAGTCATTAGTATCAATTGTGTCTTTCTCAGTGCAAATTTCCCATGTTCTATTTATTAGGCTGTTGATTATCCCCAGAGGAGATACAGGATAGTCCTGAGAAGCACTATGGGTCCGATAGATGTTTACCTTGTTAGGTATACTTATTTTGTTGTTGTTTCTGTAATCATTATGAAGGGTCATTTTGTTATTGGAATTGCATAATCCGATGACAGTGCCAATATGAAGGAATGATGCTTGAAAATCATAAATATGATAAAATTGACATTCCTGATCTCTCATTTTCTCTCTGCCATGCTAGTCAATTTGAAGAGATTAATGGTGTTAATGCTGCACCAAATATTCCATCCAGTCCAGAATTTAACACACAACAGTCAACAGTGGTCTCAGAGGATAGAGGGAAGGGCATAGCAGAGTGTAGAGGTAAAGAAATAGAAGTGCAGGGACAAGATGGTCATGGGCCTAGTTCAGATTTTACTACTGCACAGGACTTCGTGAGCGGGATAATGAAGATTGTTCCTTCCGATGTTGATGTAAGTACCACCTCATTTTGATATGTGTGTGTGTATATATACATATTCAAATAGTGAGGAAGAGTGTATCTTATGCTGTTGCTTCTGATAAGAAATGAAAGCAAATGTCTTGAAGCTCATTTTGAACAATTTTCTTTTCCTTTGCAGAGTGATGCTGATTACTGGCTTTTATCAGATGCGGATGTTAGCATAACAGACATGTGGAGAGCAGAATGTAACCTCTCTGGACACCTTAGCCTCCATTCCATTATTTATATAGGACACACACACATACAATCCATTCTTTATATATGAGTTTTTCTTGGTGTTATTTTGAAACTTCCTTGATACATTTACAGCTGGAGTTGAGTGGAATGAACTGGATAAAACACTTCAACAAGATATTCTTGTAACTCGCGATCTCACTGCCACCCCAACTAATCCACCAAAGGTAAGTGAAGCCCCTTCTACATCTAACCCTACTGGAGTTGAAGCTTCAAAAGGATTCTAGAGAGAGTGATGTTTTCCCCGCCGACAACCTATGACATCCAGCCATTCCTCTTCAACATAGCTCTAGAGGTTGGATTGAAGGTTCCATGAAGATGCTTTCGCAATGCTTCTCCAAGAAGTCCGAGTAGGTAGTCAACTAGCTGTACAGTCGAGTTTTAGATAGTCAAGCGAACTTGTAGTTGAAGAAAAACAAATATCCTTGCTTTGCTGAACCTATTCTGTGTATATTTTTTTTAATGCAGTCTTGGATTTCTAGAGCATTTAGTTCAGTGTCTGTTTGGCAAGTAATAAAAACATACTTTGGAATGCAAACTTCGTTGGATTATACCCAGATATTGCTATCACTAACCAAATTTTCCCTATTCAGCACATTTTCAGCTTGGTAATTGTCTTCTCATTTCCAGCTATCCCTCTTTCTTGATGTTCCAATGACATTGACTAGTGAGCTATTGCATTTTAAGTAAAGCTGATATGGAAAGGATGCAATCATGCAAGTGAAATATGGCAGTATCAGTGATCACTATGATTGATGGACATAGACTATTTATTGAGTAGACTCTGAATTCAGTCCCTAGAAGAATAGTGTCATCAAAGATGTTTTGAAATTCTTGATTCAGTGTGGTGTGTATTTGTAAAGCGAATTTGTCAAATAATTTCATACTATCAACTCTTTTTCTTTTCATTATTCTTGAAACAAATGTTAATCTGTCAGTGGAAATGGAAATATGATTAAATATGCATATTACAATAAAACATTGTTGGGTGTTTGAAGATATTCTACAACTGGGGCAAGATGCATACATATAACGTATAGATTGCTTATTAATTAGGTTTTGTTTAAACGTTGCAGCTTCTGTAGCAATTCTTTGGCATCAACTCCAGCGTTAATCAGTACATAACAATGTATGTACTATCATTCCATATTCCATACTAATCTATGAGTAGTAGTACCTTATATTATTTGCAGGTAAGAAAAACATGAATAACATAACGATTTCAAGAGATTATACATCAAACACTATACCCCCACCAGAAGCATTTAAAATTGATCAAAACATGAACCATGCTCATGCCTATTTTCCTTTATGCTCCCCAATAATATTGTCCAGTGTTATAACTGATATATGATTTTGGATGACATGGAAAATAGGACCCCAATCTTTTAATTCAATATCATTTCCTTGTCCAATAAATGATTGCATCATGCATGATGTGGATAAAAAGTGGGTGAAAATATCATCATTAATTCTTGGGCGAAAAGCAAAATTAAAAGTCTCTTCCCTGTTTCATACACGAAATCAACATAACTATCACTAGAAGAATAAAAATGGAGATGTGGATAATGCCTAGTCTGCTTTTATTAACTAACAAAAGAGAAACAGAAACATGATATCTTCTTAGCCATCTTGTATAGAATAAAGTGTCCATGCATGCATATCATAATTAGATGCTCGTCTTCTTGTTCTTTTCCTCATTATTGAGGAAATCAAGCAACACTGTGCTCTTGCATTTGGGGCACTTAGGATCAACGTCGTATAACATAACATACATTAGGCATCTAGGACAACCTACGAGAAGCATGGTTCTGGTCTCTTCAGCTTCAGAAGACAGGCATGATGAGCCTTCCGATGAATGAGTAGAAACTGATGATGGTGATGGTGATGATGATGACGATGATATCGAAAAGTCCAATGATAGATTGGTAGATATTGATGATGAAGTTGGTGTCTTTGGTGGGGACAAGTTCAACCTCAAATCCAACCTTGGACTTTTTGTTCTTTTACTCATGATCTCTCTTCCCAATCCGTATCCTAAAAACAATGTATGATTAAGTAGTTTAGAGTTCAATCATCATCACTTATACTCTTCCAAATAAATGGATAAAATTTCTAAATAGTTAAATTAGGTCTAATAAGTCTCTATTTTATCCACACTTGCCTAAATGGCTCTTTCTGCATTAATATATAAAACAATTTATATATTTCAACATCACCTAATTATTAGTAGTTTATCAAGACATGTTATCTTTAATTCTAGATCTTCTATACTAATCATATACAAGGTTACACACCATTAACATGTATATGTTTAGTATACAAGTAGTAGAATATAATTCACAGACAATATATGGTATTGCAAGTAAATTAAATGGGTTTATTAATTTAAAAAATTGATACCTTATTTGAAATAATCGCTGGAAAAAAAAGCAGCAGCTGCAGATAGCTAGATGTGTATAAAAAAAGCAGCAGCAGCTATAATATATATGCAATATGTAGGGTTTATGTGTTTTTCATTTTAAGCTAATAAGGTCATTTATATAGTGAATTTGAGAGGATAAGAAGGGAATGGAAAAAGCAAAATTCAGAAGCAGGTGTTTTTTTAAGGGTAGAGGCAGCTGATTGATTGAATTTATATGTCAAAATTAATTGTTTGTAGAAGTAGGGGACCTAGACTTTGAATGTAACAATATTTCCATGATATAAAAAAAGTAGGTTAAGGATGTGATGTGATGATAATGTGCATCTACCACTTTATTCATTGCTAAAATTGCACCCTCATCCAATTAGACCCTACTCAATTTTCTTCATGTTACATTCGGAAAAAAGGGCTTGTCATAAAATATCCAACTCCATTTAGTCATTAATTTTTTTGACATCATGTTTAATATTGTAAACATTTATTATATCTCATCTAAAGTTCATAGAGACAACATATATTATTGACAGAAAAAGCCAACTTATATTATTGACACAAAAAGCCAACTTATGGGTATCTTTAAAAATACCGAAAATTTTACACCAAAAGTGTAGCTTGACTATTTAATTATATATTTGGTGTAACTTTTCGATTTGTTATTAATATAGTGCACTTTTATAAAATTGTGTTTCATATACAAGACTTTTTAGATAAAGTCGTGACTGACATCCACGACTTTGTTAATTTCTTAAAAGTCGTGGACACTATACATTATATTTTTTATTATTGTTTTAAGATTATATATTTTTTATTTTTTATTATTATTTCATAAAAAATGCATTCTGTTAAATATAATGATAAATTTATTATATAAATATCTTACTGTTCATCAATATTATTTTATTAATTTGTATAAAATATATTATTAAAATTAAGAACATGTTGGATATATGCAAATACCTGCTACCCATACGGGTATCCATAAATAGTGCGGATTTAGAAACGGGAAATACTACCTTTGTCCGTTGGTTGTGTTGTCATCTGTCGGTTGTGTTGTCATCCCTAATATTGTGTACGTAATCATAGGAAAAACATGCTCTTTTTGCTTATTTTTATTTGTATTATATATGAACTTAGATGGTTACTAATTCTTTTAATCATAAACAAAATAAAATTATTTTGACTAAATAATTTTAAATTAAAATATTAAAAACATTCTAAACTTTATGGAGTTATTAATAATAAAGTTTAAAATAACTAAGAATTTCTACACCTATGAAGATATTTTATCTATTAAATGAAGGATACTTTTGGGCTTACAAAAAATAATTAAGAAATCATTATTTTTAAATAATTATTTAATAAAATGTGAATAGATAAATAAAAATAAACAACTACTTTCATATTTTACTAAGCCGAAATAGGTCACCTTGATATTAGGAATGACAACGGGGCGGGTCGGGGTCGGGTTTGTACTTACCCAACCCCGAACCCGAAATTCAAAACCCGAACCCGAACCCGAATTAAGCGGGGTTAGAAATAACAATACAATCCCCGAACCCGTCGGGTTTCGGGTAACCCGAACCCGAAAAAAACCCGAACCAAAACATATATTTATATATATATATATATATATGAAATTTATATATATATAGCTTTTATATATTTATATATGTATATGTATATGTGTGAAATTTATATATATATGTGTGAGAAATTTATATATAGTTTTTATATATGTATTTATGTGTAATTTTATAATTTTATATATATTAATCGGGTTCGAGGTAGGGTATTAACAATACCAAACCCGAACCCGAAATTTGAACCCGGGTAAAACCCGAACCCGAACCCAATCATATCGGGTTTTCCCCGTTAAATTCGGGTTGGGTTCGAACGGGTACCCGCGGGTTCGGTTTTCATTGCCATCCCTACTTCATATTATTTTTAGTGATACTTAACATTAATTTGTGCATAACAAAGTCACCTAAGCTCATGGATATTTTATTTATGTTGTACAAAAAGAGTATTTTAAGACTAATTTTCACGTTTCCCATAAAAAAAGCCAATTTTGAAGTCAGTTGAGATTAATTACCTTTTTTGGCATTCTTAAAAACACACTTTGATATCAATTTCTTTTAGTACCCCATGATAAATAACTGATTGAATAGGGCTTTATTTACCCCTCATAGAATCATAGTTATTATATACCTATAATTTGTTGACCATACTTATAATAAGATAACTGGAACAAATATATATTATCTTAAACTATGTCTGATAATGAATCAAAAATACAAAAAAAAATATTTTAAATTTTTTAATTGATATAACATGTTTTCAGTGATATCATATAAGATTTGAGACATAATTTCTATCAGAATTTAGATAAATAAGGTTGAGTTACAATTTGAGGCCTTTCAATTTCTTTATCTACCTCCATAATAATAAGCACTAATTAAGGATTTGTCGTAGCTCCAGCAACGGCATTATCATGAACTCATCAACCATAACTGTTGCTTTTGAAGCTAGGTTAGTGTTATTGAAGAGAGTAGATCCAACGGTTGCTGTGAGTGATAGATCATAGATCAATGCACATTATTATATATCATGTCGTTGGCCTAAGCCTCCATCACAATAATAATATTTAGCTAATATTTAGTAATGTAGATGCATTTCAGTTGGAGATACTAAATACACACCCATTTATGTCACTGCAAGTTTAAGATTTAATTATATACATTTCATTTGTATATTGTGGCCATATATATATATATAAATATAAATATACTAGATTTAATGTTCCATTTCTTTCTCCTTTCATAGGACATTGGATACTCCTAACTTGTCCGTGTCATACAAATTTGTTCATTTTTTTGTGCTACCATATGTATACAACTTCTGACAATTCTTAATGGTTGAACTCAACTTTCCTTTTTAAGCATATAATAATTTTCTTATGTGTTAAACATTTTAATGTATCTTTAATGCGTTAGGAACGGAAGTGCAAATGGCGGAGGGGGTCATTTTTGTAAGATCCACATAACTAGAAGCCAAAAGCTTTACAATATTGCTTTTCTTTTTATACTTGGATTTAACAGCTTATGAAATGTGTACTGTATATTCATATCAATGAGATTGAATATTGTCATAACATGAAATAAATATTTCTATCCATACATAATAAAATGACTTGAATATGTATCAATGACTGATTTAATGGTTTGAGTTTTATAATATTAATACCAACAAAGTCAGAGCCAGCCTATCTAAAAACAACCTCTAAAATGATACAATGAGATGCCATAGTAACACTAACACCTTAAATTTCTTAGCCCTCTAAAAATATTATAATACAATGATCCACAATGGATGCTGGCAAGAGTGCAAGACAAAATAGAATCTAAATCATGATAAAATTTTCACTCAGGTTGCATGAACTAAGGGCTATGCAAAAAATGATGGGTTCTTTTATCAGATCAAATGACTTTTAATAACAGGAATCACACTAGCTAGAGGTAACAAATAATAGGAACCACACTGTTAAAGACAGAGAATCGTGAGTGCAATTTTCAAGTACCCAAATATATTTGTTGTTGATGGGTTAATTGAACATCCAAACAACTTGCAATTTCCATTTTGATTGATGTGGGACTAGCATTGATATGGAAATCATAATCGGGGAAGCATATCTTCTACACTGTTTCCTTTCAAAGTACTGAGAAAACAACTTTACAACATGAGCATAAAGACATAACTAACTTATTTGCTGTCTCCACTCAATCTTCTAATTCTTGATGTTGCTGAAGCTCAAGCATATGCTCGGCAAGCGGGCTTACAGTGCCATTTGATGTACCATTACCGCTTCTACATTGATGCAGTTGTTTCTGGAGATGCTGCACAAGCTCATTCAGTCGGCGGATATTTTTCTCTTGCACTAAAATAATCTGTGGCAAGCAACACCAATTAAAACAATTCAGTAAATACCTTACAAGAAATAGCATGACCCCATACCTAACTAATAATTATCTAATAAAACATTTGGACTTCGGAGCATGCATAACTTGATAGATAGAAAAATTGTGAAACGTATGATGTATCTACTAATTATATAACTTTACTACAATGTGTAATTTAAGGAACTACTGAGATCTGTTGTTTTTCTACAGGAAATACTGAGTTTTATAAAATATAGATAAACCAACATAAGACTCTCATTTCCAGTGTGATCAAATTTTGTGTAAGGTAAGAAAGAATGACACGATTTATCAAAACAGGGACAAGGTGTGTTCAAACAATCAACACGTGGAACGGAATGCTCCAATAATACGGTGAGACAATTTTCAGTTCGCATATCGAGCCAAAACTATCTCCAACAATGAAAGAACTGATATTTCTGAAACAGGGAGATGCAAAGCTTTGTAATAAGAAGACTGTCCTCTAATGTGCTCATTGTACAGATAAGCAGATCCTGCCAAGGAGATTAACAACGATAGCCTAGCACACACCATTCTAACCGGAAAGGGCTAACATGATAGAACTAACTCAGTAAGCATAATTTTTTTTGTCAGAAAGATGACCTGGTAAGGGTAGTATGGACCAGAGCTTGGTCACTACAAGTGAATAAAGAATTCAAAGCAATACTCAAGAAAACCAATAAACACTCCAACAACAAAATTTCCCATTGAAAATGTATGAGTTATCACATAAAGCGATTTATTAAATCAAAATGGCTTACAAATGATAACATAAATGCAGATGTTCAAAACAAACTTGTAATCCCTTCCCATTTCTGTTCATTTTGTACCGAAAGAACCATCAGAACTAAAACCCAATAATATAGGCTCCACCAACACTGTTATTCCTGAATTTTAGATACAAATAAGAACCTTTGTTATGATGTTTTGAGTTTCTTTACTCGATCATAATTAAAATCTAACTTCATGGATGGTGCAAGAATAAAATAATGACCCAATAAACATAAAGAGACATTATCTCATAACTAAAGCCAGTAATTAAATAAACTGAAATATATTCATGGGATAAAGAAGGAAACAACTTTAGACCTTCTCCTTTACAGTTTCTATCCCCTTTGAAATCCGTTGCTGCTTTTGAGATATGCTGGAATTGGATTCAACGTCAACCACAACTTGTTGCTTCCACTCAATCTGAGAGGTGAATATAACTATAAGCAGCAAAAATACAAGCAACATTTGCCGCGACATTATGCACAATCACAAACACAACACCTGCATATGTTTCAAATGACATCAATAACACAATAAACCCCATCCTTGTTTGCTAAATCAAGTTCAAATGAAGAGTGAAATAAATGATTTTATATTTTTGAAGGAGAATACTTCTTACCACTCGATTTTTACCAGAAAACCCTAAATTCATAATAAATTTGGAGTGATGTTGAAATTGGAAGCGGAAATTTAGAGACTTGAAGAGTAAAAGCTCTGCAACAAGGTTCAGGTGTGAAGGTGAAGCAATAGATGGAGAATTTCGAAGGTTAGAAATGGTAATTTCGGGTTTTGGGGTTTGCAGCCATAACTAGCAACGGTGTGAGAGAGAGTTATTGTCTGCGGTAGGGGACACGGAAGTTTTCCCCGTCAAACAAATCATGTAACCCCACTTACGAGTCAAAATGTCAAATAGAGAAAATGTTTTGACTTATGAGTGAAATTTTATCTTTGCCAGTTGTTGTTTTGAGAAATAAATTGTAACTTACTTATTTCATATATTTTTTGGGTTATCTACTTATTTCATATTATGTAAGACTTCTTTAGTTCTTTATAGTTTATACACTAGGATGTGATTGTTACACAAAATAATAAATGAATATCATTTTTATCTTTTTTATTTTTGATGAAATTATATTTTTACCCTCAAAATTAACATAGAAAAATGAACTTCTCTCTTTAGCGGAGATGATATTTTCCCATGAAACATGTGCTCATACTCAACTAGACAGAGTACACAATTCAAACATTTGAATCTTTGGAGTTGGATGCATCAAATAATAATGATGTAATCTATAAAGTGGGGAGAAATTATTATATGGCTCAATCATTTTGTGAATTATTTGGTAAATGTTAACTTATCTGTTTTCTATTATCGGATGTATTTAATGAGTTTTATTTACAAATAACATATCTATGTTTGAACATGATTTTAGGTTTCAAACCATGTTTTAAACAGAAGTTGAAAAAACCTGTACCATAGTTTGTGAACTATAACCCAAAGATGCTCTTAGTTGTATATATATTATGCCAGTAACACCACAAGTAGCTAGTATAAAGCTGTTGTATGCAATTATATTCAATCTTTACATTTTTATTGCTATAGGTTTAACAGTTAAGGGATATACTGATATAGTTATACCAATGATAAAGCCTTCAATATGTTCAACTTAAGAAAACCTCTGGAAAGACATCATTGACAATTTGGAACAGAAATAGTACAAAAGTTGTCTATGAAACTAACTATCAAAACTCTCTAACTATCAAGACAATAGCTTTTTCCTCAGCATCTCCACCAGGATACTGCAAAGTTAATGCTTGATCATTTCTCAAAATAGGATTGGCACATGACTACAATCACGACGACCCAAGATAGAGCTATATCTAAGGTTCATCCTTATCATCATCATCTTGTATCTGAGCTCGCGAGAGAAATTTAGTTGACCTTTCGCGATCAAAATGATCGGAGATTTCGTTAAAATTTATACCAAAGTCCCTCTTCCCACAACTGGTTGTTCCTTTGTTGAAGCAAATACTTCCCCACTGAATTATCTCAGACAAAGATTTCCTCCCTGTACTTTCTTCTTTTTCGGTTGAGACTCTTTTTGAATCATGTTGAACAACATTTTCATGAGCAAAGCTACTCTTATTGCAGCTACTGTCATCATCCAGCTTTAATTCAATGGAATGGAGATCACTGCCATCATCTGAGTCATCTCCAGCATTCAAATCATTCTCTTTCTCTGCAATTTGGAATCTTCCATTGATTTCATTTAAATAATTCTCAATACCCTCTACTCTTTTCCCATTTTCTTCTTCTTTAGTTCTCATATAACCCTCAAGCTCATTTTTCGCTTTCTCTAGGACAGCATTTTTCTCCTCAAATTGATATTTAGCCTCTGAAAGCTTCATCTGGATTCTTTCCTCGCGCAAAACATCGGCTAGCTGAAGCATCTCCCTCTCCCTTTCCAGTTCTTCTCGAACTTTAGCTGACTCCCTTTTTAGTTCCTGTACCTGAGCTCTGTCTTCTCCGATACCTTTCGCTAGTTCATCACAAATTTGCTCCATAATCTCTTTTGCGCGCTTTTCCCTTTCTAGCTCTTTGGACATTTTTAAATGTGAAGCTTTTACATTGGCCATTTCTGTGGCAATCTTCTTATTGAACCGTTCTGTTTGCCTTCTTAGCTTCTTCTCCACCTCAAGCTCTTTCGCTACATTTTTTATAGCATCATGAATCTTTTCTTGCTCTCTTCGTCTCCAAGCAGCCTTTTCTTCTGCAAAACGCTTCATGACATGCTCTATATCATTCTGATTTGAGTGCTGTTGTTCGATGAGTTGATCAATTTGGTGGCAGACTCGATCGAGCTCACAACGCAAAGCTAAGATGAGGGACATACTTGATGATTGATGCTCCCTAAGGCACACTTGATTTAACACCTTTAGAAGCTTCTTTGATGTAGATAAACCACTTCTTGCTTCCCTCAGACAATTCTTGTTTCTTTGCTGATTTTCTGCCTCCTGCGTCTCCAGTTGTTAACATATTTAGTTCAGCTTCATCCTTCTCAATAACAGGATAAGAAAATTATTAAATAATAAATATTATATGTCAGATTCTACCACATGCCCCTGGTGTGAGATATGTTTCTTAATGATGTGTGTAAAGCACTATTCTATACAAGGTGGTACTAGTTAGATAAATAATTGGATGATGAGATGATCATTGATTCATTATGAAAAGGAAAATGATAACTAATATGCTTATTACGGTTCTTTTTTTTTATAAGCAAAAATATTAAAAAGACACAAGGGGTGCCGACCCAATTATAACTTGCAACATAGGTTTGATTAAGTATTATACAGTATGCACACTCTACCTCAATTAATAAGGCACTGTTATGAGCACCCAAACCCTTCAAATAGTGGTCATCCGAGTGATGGTGATGAGATAATGCTGACACTCTTCTTTTGCAGCTATCACCTTCAAACCCTTTCATTCTCTGCACAATCAAAAACCTTTATGACAGACCCAATGGACCAATAAAACTAAAAAAAGTGATACTTTGACATGAATTTTACCTCTGAAGTAGGACTATGTGATGGATCTGACATATGTGGCCGAAACAAACCCGATCTGGACATACTAGAAACCTTTTCTCTGCTTCTGGTCATAGTTTCCTTACAGCTTCTCGTTTGGTCAACTTCAAAGTCCTTATTGGCCCTTGAAGGAGGAAAATCATTGATTTCCCATAGTGTAGCAGCTAGTTTTCTAGCAGAGACAGAAACTTCCTTGTCTTTGAAGGGTACCCCAGAGCCAGTAGAATGCAAAGATTCAGTTGCCATAGAAGGAGAACTTGTCTTAGTCTTCCACATGGGTACTAATGGTCTTCCACTGTATCTTCTTTTGAAAAACTTGTCTTATCTTGTTGTGGTTGTTGTTCTCTTTAAGAACCTGGACTTGGTTGATGCTAAGGTTGAGATTGTTTGTCTGAATCTGACATGAGGATATGGTCATGAAACTTGTGTCCTAGACATGCATGATTTACATGAGGAATTTGGAAAAGGGATAAGTGTAGTTACTTAGTTGCACAAAGTTGTATGTACCAAGTTCAAGTTATGGTCAGCATAATCATGTTTCTTTTTTTAAAAATTATTTTTTTGGAAGATATATAGGAATGAAACTATTAGGCCTTGGATCTATCAAAGTGGGTCATGAAAGATCTTTCTTTCTTTCTTCAACTACTGTTCCTAGTTACTGCTTTTCTTTCTACTGAGGCTAATGATTTGACTGTGTAAAGGGTTTGAGGACCTTAGAATGTGGGGCAGGTGCAGGTGCAAATGAAAAATAAGTCTGAGAATGGAGCAGGTGCATGTGCTTCTGAATTGTGATACAATTTCAGATAAAACAAAAATATGCTTGTGTATGCTTTTGAGATTATATGTTTTCGTTCATATATAAGACAATATTTGGAATATGATTTTAGACCAATAGATTAATTATTGGTATTAGTGAGTTTAATTTTTTCAGCTTAAAATGTTTTACTGAATGAAAAAATATTTATTGGTACATTTATTCAATTCAGCTGAATTCCTATAATTTAATGCTTTAAACCCTGATCTCACCTGGAATGTTTTTCATATCTGTCCATACGGGACTTTTCACGAAATCTCTTATCACCATTATTTTCTTCAAGTTATAAACCAAGTCTAATTGGACCCTAACCAACAATTTTTTATACTAGTTTATAGAATACTTCTAACTAATTCACATAATAATAAAAAGACAAAACTTAGGTAAAGTATCATAGGTGCTAGTGGCACAGGTGACATATTAGAGAATGACACATTAATATTTTTGTTTAATAAATGTTCCTGGGAAAAAATTGTATTTAAATTCCACAGACACAATTAAACAATGGTCCCATGGTCTAGTGGTCAGGACATTGGACTCTGAATCCAGTAACCCGAGTTCAAGTCTCGGTGGGACCTTATTGACTCATTGTTTTATTTATTTTTAACCCGAGTCAGTGGTCTAATAAATAAAATTAAGTTTATTCCCTTAAGTGTATCATCATGAGTCTAATCCACCCTTTTGTGTAATGATTTGTTATTGACCTTTTGTTGAATTAAAAAAGGACTTACATGGAATAGAGTGAATTCAGATTACATAACATTTTATACACACATACTTATAAATATCTCTCTCACTTTTCAACAACTAAACTTTAACTTTTATTATGATCATGATGCATTAATGAGCAATTATAAAGTCAATTCCTTTCAAGAGCTAAAGCAGACAGAGGAACCAAACACATGAGGAAAACTGCTGCTACAAAGGAAAGTACCACAGCCTCACTAGAAGTTTGGCAGAAGTTAGAGTAACCTTGACATATAGCTATCCAATTTGCATCTTCACTACCATTATGAGATAAGTACACTATAGCTGCTGCAGATGAAGCAGCACCTGTTACTACACCCATCATCACCTGAAATTCCACTTTTCAATTACTCCTTGTATATCTATGCAACATGAACAAATAAAGAATAGTGAAGAGTTTTATTTTGTCAATCATATTTGGTGAAAGCTTACTATGTCCACGATCATAAGTCCAAGCCTTGGCCCTATTGTATGAGGTCTAACAATGCACACATAAGAGAAGGGAAGGGCAAGGATCATGTATCCACCTTATTGACTCATTGTTTTATTTATTTTTAACCCGAGTCAGTGGTCTAATAAATAAAATTAAGTTTATTCCCTTAAGTGTATCATCATGAGTCTAATCCACCCTTTTGTGTAATGATTTGTTATTGACCTTTTGTTGAATTAAAAAAGGACTTACATGGAATAGAGTGAATTCAGATTACATAACATTTTATACACACATACTTATAAATATCTCTCTCACTTTTCAACAACTAAACTTTAACTTTTATTATGATCATGATGCATTAATGAGCAATTATAAAGTCAATTCCTTTCAAGAGCTAAAGCAGACAGAGGAACCAAACACATGAGGAAAACTGCTGCTACAAAGGAAAGTACCACAGCCTCACTAGAAGTTTGGCAGAAGTTAGAGTAACCTTGACATATAGCTATCCAATTTGCATCTTCACTACCATTATGAGATAAGTACACTATAGCTGCTGCAGATGAAGCAGCACCTGTTACTACACCCATCATCACCTGAAATTCCACTTTTCAATTACTCCTTGTATATCTATGCAACATGAACAAATAAAGAATAGTGAAGAGTTTTATTTTGTCAATCATATTTGGTGAAAGCTTACTATGTCCACGATCATAAGTCCAAGCCTTGGCCCTATTGTATGAGGTCTAACAATGCACACATAAGAGAAGGGAAGGGCAAGGATCATGTATCCACCTATTACCCCATTTGCAACCACAAAAAACCTGCATATATATGAATGAGAAAGGAAAAGTAGATCAACTATAGCTATAACTGATATAAGATATTATAATGTTCATACATACATAAATTTCTTTGTCTAATAATTAACCACATATATAACAGTCTTTGTCTATATATAATTAACCATTGATTAATATACATACTGGAACATGGGAAAGTTATTCCATTGAGCATGAAACTGGAGGAACTGTGTGAAAAATGGAAGTAACTCTTCATTGGTTCCCATGGTAACAGCACTACCCAGAGCAGCCCCGATAGCGCCGAGTCGCAGGGCGAAATCTGTGATTGCAACTCCTTTTTTCCAGCCTGGTCTTGGGTGTGGGACAGCTTTTGTGGAAACTGAATATCCCGAAAGAGGAGCAGCCCAGGTAACAGCTTTTCCTTTGTCCTTTATTTCTGGCATGGTAACTGCAGTTACCTCACTGTGTTTCCCTGAGTCCATTACAAACTATGTATATATTTTTCTGAATTATGGGAATGTTACAATATAATTTGAGCTTTTCAATGATAAATGAGGTGGTGACTTTCAAATATGTACCTTGAAGTTGAAGCTACTTATAATAGCGTGTATCAAAGGAATGTGTCATTAAGTGAATGGGTTAGTTATTTGAGTAAGTGCTTCATGTTGTGGGAAATCATGGCAGTGTCTGAATATCAGATTGCTGAAGAGATTTTGGTAGAACCTACTCCACCTTGCCTAAAAAATAATTCTTGTTTGATCCTAAGATTCTCAAGTATCTTCGTACTAATAGCAAGTGTGATATGATGATTGTTTTTTTGGCCTTATCAATATACCAAAATTAATCTGGAGCAATGTATATAATCTGTATAATCAATCACATACTTATGAGTAATTGAATTAACAATTTAGGCTTAATTGCAGTTTTGGTCCATCATCTTTTTCAATTGTTTGATTTCAGTCTCTTATATTTGTTGTGCAATTCTCATGCTCCGACTTACATGATTACAGAGATACGGTTCTTTTGTTAACTTTCCATCAAAAACTCTTACGACATCGAGTACTTGAAACATTGTCTAACATGACATTATATACTACATTCTTATTCTTAGCTGCAAGTAGTAACTTAGCAAAGGTCTTTTTATTAAAATATAATACATTGTAGATGTACAAAATTTATGCAAGAAACGAACTTATCATATAAAAGGTATAAATTATATATGCTAGAGGGGGCAAGCATGACTAAATCATGTATATAGATGCATAGGTGCAGTAATTAAGATTTCAGGATTGTTTTGATGTAGGAAAGTACATGTTTCTCTCAGGTCATTGTTTGAATCAAGAATTCTAGAAGCAAAATAAACAATTCGCTGTTAAAAATTGTAGTTCTAATAATCACAGAACTTGAGCTTCAAGACAAAAAAGCATCAAACTAGATTAATTTTATTTAAGAAAAACATAGCATAAAAAATGCCATATAATGTATACAAGTAAATGCATTAAATCTAAATTATCATAGCAAAAAAAAAACAAATTTACAGAAGGATGCCCCATAATCATAGAATAGTACACCTTATCAAGCTCCATCACATAATATTATAAACCAAGAATGACAGAAACAGAAAATATAGGACCCTTATCAAATTTTTATAATCAGCTCATGAATTTGAGCATGAAATGCTGAAGTGCCCTCCGATGTACATATTGACAGGAATCATGTTGATAATTTCAGAGCTCATAGGATATATAAACCAGCAACATGTCAATTAGGATCTACATGACGGTAGAGTGATGCCTCCACAACAAGCAGCAATTATAAGGTAAAGAAAGAGAACAATCACGACAGTCAATAGCACCCTGTCAAAGATAACAAAAAAACAGATACGGTTAAGGCAATGGTAGCAAGATGCAGGGGCATTCTTGCCTTTAAACAACTTCAGGTCTCCCAAATCTACATTACACACTTCCCAAATCTAAATTATATTCTTTGGATAAAACCTCTTGTAAAGTGAATTTGCATCTAAAGTGAGCAAGTGAGAGTGCATTCACCTTTATTTGATAGTGCATGGAAATCTCAACCTACTAAATAATCTAAAGGATAAATACACCTTTACTTGTTTACTTCAGGGATTTTTTTTCCATATTCTTCATATTAAGCATATAAAATAAATTTTACTCACAAGAGTTTGAAATTTTTCATCCAAAGAGCTCTTCGAAGGCGCTTTGACTGCTTCCTAAAGTGAAATGCATTGTCTTGCATTGTTGATGTCTTATCAACAAGAAGTTCAATCCGGTCACCTCTCTCCAATATTTTCTCAATGTTATCCACCATGATAGTTCGTATCTGCATGACAGATTGGGAATTCTAATGTCACCAAGTGAAGAGACTTCAATAATCACAGATGCATGATAGCACAACATTAATAAAATGAACACATTACGGCATCGTAAAACTTGAAATCCAATTCGATCTTCACTTCTTGGGATGAGCCATGCTCCTTGCAAAGGCACCAGAGAATTTCAAGTAAAAGTGCCACTTATGCTTAGGCTACCAACATTCTATCACAGAAATCCTATCATAATCCATATCCTGGCATTCATTTTTTTGCTGAGAGAACAAACTGAGGAGCAGAAACAAATGAATTAAAATCATCTTATAATTTATAACATTTGTGTTTCTCTTTGGCCTCATAAACCAGGTTGGTTGTTGTCGTTGTATAAACCAGATTATATGTTTAAACGAAATTATCTGTCATTTGCAGTCAGTACCTAACACCAGAACACGGGGGAGAAAGGAATTGGCAACAGAAACAGGGGCTGCATATTTATTTAAACCAGAGCACAACTTCACTTATCATATCATGAAACCTGATTAGCTTATATAGTATCCTATTCTCACTTTCTACTATGCTAGATAAATAAAATGATGAGGATACATGAGAAGGACAAAGTAAGGAGGGATAAAATTTTCTTTGAAATGCACTTGCCTCACCAACTTCACCCCTCACACGACTGAGGGTATCAGTACTAGTATTGCTAGAAAAAAATTCCATTTGATGATGCAAGACCCTTGAAAACTCATCATTCATTGCATAAGCTGGTGCGTAATTGGCAACTCTACCATAGTTCTTCATAAACCTCATTTGGATATCTTCCAAGTATGAAAAAGGGATTCTCCCTGGACAGAGAAAATGGACATAGTAAGCACATGAAAACAACAATGAAGATTAGAAAAGCACAGTAGCTTCTTGGACTAGGGTTTTGTTAATGATTAGTTATTGTTGGTGTGTAGACCTTAGGAAATACAAAGTAGGAAATTTCAGTCAGGAGGCAGCAATAAAAAGACAACTTGTTAAAATTAACAAAGAGTTTAGCCTTCCAGCTTTCATATTCCAACAACTTGGAAATAACTTTCTATAGTTGGCTTGATAAAAGGAATCCATATATAACTTTTCAAGGAAACCAAATCTCATGTAGTAAAAGACTTGTGTATGGGAGATAGGGCTTAGCTCTGCCTAGATTTGGAAGCCTTGATTTCAGTTCAGTACTTTTGTATGAGCAACAGGATTTTCTTTAATATATGAAGCTTATGTTTTACAATTCCCAACATTAAAGAGCTGTGCGGTTTATTCAACAATTATAGGGCAATTTTCTCCAACAGTTGCATGGTTTAAATCATATCAAGCATTGATAGGATATTGTGCATCTAAGCATTTTTATCCAAGTAAGAATAGTCTGTTTTGGCAGTATGAAAACTAACACGGTTCCTATAGTTACTGACATTTCATAGACTTTGCTAATCACAGTTTCCACGCGCCGTGAACTATATATAATCAAGCATTTTGATATAGAGAAAAAAAAATGAATAGCAGAAAACAATGAAAAACTAATACTAGCTACCAAAGAGGTGATCAGTCCATAACATTCGGCATAATTCACTGACGCCACTCAATAACATCTCTTTGTATTACTATTGAATTTCCTAATCCATGAACTTATACAAACACGAGCATCCAGACTTCAGTAACCACTTTGTTTGATTTTAGTACAAAGCTGCTGATTATTACAATTTACAAATTGTTTTACTCATGAAAAATTAAAACAAAAGATTTGCACATAAGCAATCAAATACAGAAGAAAATTATCAAGACCAGCCCCAATTCACAAAATTTTCCTACACAAACACTATAGATCCTAAGTTTATGCAGAATAGTTAGTGGAATCAATAAAACTCATTCGTAAATTGTTCAAATGAACATCTATTACACCACGCTGTAGAATATAGACCCTAGGTTTTTACCACAAGTGTATCGGATCATATAAGCATGATTACCTAAGTGAACATAACTTTCAGTTTTGCGTGTACGAATTACAATTACGGTAAGTAGTAATAATAATAAGAAAACGGAAGAGTGAATGGTGAGAAGAACTCACTGCCAAATGCATCGTTAGCCATACAGAGATAGGTGAGGCCATCGGATCGGAGTATGTGAAAGATATAGCGATCCTGAGAGAAACAGAGCCTGGAGTCAGTCTCCGCCGGAAGCTTCTCAAGTAAGCGTCGGGCCACGGCGCCCGGGTTTCCAGTGACGGCGCTGAACTCGGCTAGCACCACCGTGCCTCTCGCCACCAAGGCGTACAGGATCGCCATAGAGAAATTGGCGAACAGCTTTTTTCTACGGCTTGGTAATTAGCGCCCCAAAATATTGAAATCGTTCGTATTGTTTTTATATTTTTATTTTTTACAGGTTAAAAAATAAAATAAAAAGTTAACTTATTTTGGTATAATAGTTAAAGAATTCGATATATATGTATAAAGTTTTTCCACCGGAGTTATTATCTTTTTTTACAAGGTACCATACAATTATTTTTTTACATGATACATGTTACACAATTTTATTTTAATGAGAGATGGTATAGTAGTAATTACATTAATCGTGTATATCACTTATACCTAGATTTTATTAGCCATATGCATGTCCTAGCAGCTGAGTGTAAAACATATCTATTATTATTAAAATTCTCACATTGTAAATACATACACATTGTTTCAAAATAATCACCATGAGTTAGACTCCTCTCAAGTAACGGAGATGATTCTCACTCTTAAAAATATATGAAGGACAGCAAGGCACATGTTGTTAGGTACCACTGATTGGTTGGTGAATTTTGTTTTCACTCTGGCGACTAGTGAAGATAAAAGAAGAAAAGTTTTCTTAACTGGATGAGATTAGAGTGCAAGTGGGTTTAAGTTGACCCAAACAAATGTATAAATATTTATGTGACTAGATTATTGATTTGATAATGTGTGAGATGAAATTGAGTGAACTCCATAGGTTTACATTAAATTATTAAGATATGACTAACTTCCATGTGATAAATATTTATGAATTGAAGCCCTCGTACCCTTAAACCCACAAGTATGATGGCAGCAATAATAGTCCCTTACTAGCAGGTTGAGATGCATGAGTAAATTCCCATATATCATTATTAGGAACTTATTTGAACACTCCAAATAATTGATTGACCTAAAAATGAATTTAACCTATTTTTAATACAACTGTTTCAAGAGGTCTAAGCATGCATGCTTTTGACATTGAGTTATAACCAGTTAAGTTGTTCCCATTCTTCCCATTGTGATTCTTGGAGTTGAATCTCATCATTATTTATTACATCTCCAACTAAGTGTGGAGTTTGAGATGAACATGATCTATCCACTCCTCCAACAACTGTGTTCTCTTCAATCTCATGAATCCTTGACTTCACTCTTTCCTTCTCTAATGGGCGCCTATCAAATGCTCTGAAGCTTCCTGATATGACATAAACCCGGCACAAGCTGAATTCCCTCCTCAACTATGCACCAAAAGTTATGATTCTTATCAGAAATTATAACTTTTTCCTGTTAGTATGAAAAAAGTAGCATGTGACTTTGTATGGTATTAATTAAATAGATATATAGATACTACCTGAGGGGTGGATTGATTAGAGGGTTGAATGGCTTTGTACTCATTCATCTTCCATTTGGTTTTGTTTCCATTAGGAGCTTTCCCTTTGTAGAAAACCATGGTTTTCTTTACCCCAATGACAGTGTTATCAGAAGAGTAAACATATCCAGGAGAACCTGTAGCCTTCCAATATCCACAACCAGTGGTTCTGCTTGGTCTTCCTCCTCGTGCTTCTCTCTCTTGACTTGCTGTAAAGAAAAACCATTGCTCTTTGTCCCCACGACATAGCTCCCCAGCAAGTTCTGCATGCAACAAACCTTATCACATTAATTTCAACAAACCAAACCATTTCATCATTACATCTTACATATGCGATAAGTATGACTATACGACATAACCACAACTACAATTTAAAACTATATCGGGAGTGTTGAGAAATTTTGTTTACCTGGGAGATTGGAGGGCTCTACGGCATTGATGTCAATGACTGGGATAACTCTATCTATGGCGTTTATTTGGCCTTGTAGCTTGTTGTATAAATAGAATGAAACTAACTCTTCTTCTGTGGGGAAGAAGCGAACACCAGGTGCAAGATTTTCCATAATTGATTAAATATATAAGGAGATGCTACTATGCTATATATAATACTTTGTTTAGTGTTACTTTTATTGTATGTAAGTTTGGACTAATTTGAATATATACACATGAATAGAAGGGAGTAGCTCCAAAAGGTGAAGTACATAGATAGAGACAATGATTAAATATAATACTTTGATGGTGGGGTATAACATTTACCGTGTGATATTAGAAATTTTGCCTCAAGTTTGGGATAGGATGAAATTTCCACGCGGTTATAGGAGCAAGAAAACGTCTTAGCAAAACAATTTTGAGTACCTATATTATGGTTGTATGCATATGTATCCAATAAAACACCTTTTGAATTAGTCTCTAATAGAAAAATATTACTAACAAGGAGAAAGAAAGAAAGTAAATTATCTTACCTATATCCTCCACTCAATTCATGATATGTGTAGTTATTTATCTTGTAATAAGTTTGTGTCATTTAATTTGTTGTGGACGAGACTGAACTGACAATCTCATTTACTCTGTTCCTTAAGTCATTCACCTTATGACTCTTTTTAATCATCAAACTACCTTATTATTTTTATTATGTAATAATAGAATAACATTTTTAGAGACATTATTCAATTATGAAGTCGAAAAATAAATATATTTTCTTGAAAACATAATGTTATTTTTGCAACAAACTCCTACATAGAGGATAAGAAATGAGAGGCGCTTACTTTATTTATTTGTCTTCTTTCTTTCTCTCCTACAAACTCTTCTTTCTCTTCTTCTTTCATAATGTGGTATGTATATTAAGGAGATAAATCAAATGGGATATCTTCCTTTTGCGTAAAAAAATAGCTCCGTGACGTAATATAGAAGCGAGCAAAGGTTTTTGTATACGTCATCAAGGTAGCGAAGACTGATTCATTTTCACAAAGACTCCAACTGGCATGGATATTGGATAGTGAAGTTTGTATATGAATACAAGGTCATCAGTAACCAATGACCCATCCACTCATTTTTAGTCTTCACAGCCCTTAACATAAGATTATAGATTCACAACTGAAATATTTGATTCTTATTATTTCTTATAATTTAGGAATTTTACGTAAATTAGATAAACAAATCAATTAGACTGATTTGTGATATAATTGGATTATTATATTATATATATATATATATATCTATCCGTATACATTCAAACATCCACTTTTTATGGATTTAATTTTATTTTCTGAAATAGCTAGTTTTACTATGCTATGTATATTTCTGACTCAAACATATCTCCCATCCGAAACTAATGGTATTGGAAATAAATTTAGATGTAAATTACATATATATCATGAAGATAGAGTGCACCCAACAGAAGTCGTCATAAATTGGGCCAATTATATACTTTCGGCTAATATCTTGAGCTGAATTTTGAAGTACTTTTTTCTACTTTACTGTGCTGTTGAATTTTGTAACTATAATTTTATAGAAAATAAATATACACTATGAAAGTATACTTCCCTGATTATAAGGGGGAAAGTTTAGGGGAAAATGAAAAGGAGAAAAAAATTAACTAAACATAATTTGCTAACTCAATGTGTATTGGTATATATGAGTACCTTAGTAACCCATACAAAATATATTT
Organism: Lupinus albus; assembly: GCA_009771035.1. Lineage (NCBI taxonomy): Eukaryota > Viridiplantae > Streptophyta > Magnoliopsida > Fabales > Fabaceae > Lupinus > Lupinus albus. The sequence goes on from CM020017.1 coordinate 16,001,148, forward strand.
TCAATTCTAAATAGCACATAATTGAAACATTTATGCTATTCGTATATCAACTATCTTAGTTGTTCAATAATGTTTACATTTATCTTTATTTGGCACCTGCTTTTTATACATTTTGTATGCATGCATTCATATTTTAATGTCCATGAAAAACTTTATTCTAACTTGTTGGTTCTCCACTCTTCCTATACTCAATAATAATAGAACTTCCTGGTGGTTAGAGGTTCTTCGTCACAATCTGGTCCAACAAAATAAGTATTATATGTGCAAAGATGTTAAAACGTAGTTAGCTCACTTTTTTTATTTTGGTCGGCAAAAGAGAATTTTATTGAAGTGAGTTAGGTCCATATAATTCCATAATTTGAGCTCTTATAAGTGAATTATCTATAATTCATAAATGTTGGTTGGGGTCCTTTTGTTGTGTACTAATGGAAAAGTTTGCTAACCAAACACTACCTTTCTTGTTTGGTCGTTTCGAACTATCCTATGTCAGCCCCCAAGGCTTGCTACTCCATTTTCGCTTCCCTCTTCAATTGTTTGTACATATATAGAAAATGAATCACACTACTCTATCACACGCCTCTGAGATTCAGGACTGATAAGACATTTTTATCCTTAAAACTAAATAATAAAAATGAAGATCAACAACTTTTACCCATATAGAAAACATATATATATATATATATATAATATACACGTGGACCACCAGCTTGTGATAGTTAATGCTTTTACTGTTGTACTCGTTTATACAATCAATATGATCATGGGGCTCATATGAGTGTATGATAACATGTGCCATCTGTTCCTATCTTCTTTGAATTAAAGTATTTGTAATTGGTTGGACATATGGATTATGGATATGCTTTGGTCAAATATTTCATTATTAATGAGGCTGTCGCCTAATAAGATCTTAAATGTATATTCCCACAAAAGAAGATGATATTTTGAGTAGTATTTGTGATTGTTAATTAAGAAATAAAAAAGAAAAAGTTTACGTTTTTATTATTAAAAAAAGTGATGCTACAATGAAGTATTTGGTTTTTAATATTTCTTGAACAAGGGAGTTCATTATCCATCACACACAGTTTACATTTGTGTAATAATGTAAGGGTTAGAGAAATTTTTCAAAAATAGCTTTAGACTTGTATGAAAAAACTACATCACAAATAATAAGATCAGAAAGCAGTACAGTAATTTATCTGCTTTCAAGCTAGGAAATAAGCTATCTTCATGAACTATATACCACAACTAGATGTGGCATTCTTGCACACTAAAGATGATGCAACTATAAAGTATGTAACAAACAAGACCATATATATAATATATAACACTCTAATGTTCCACAAATACATATTATTACTCAAGTGATTAGATATTTCACTTGAACATCACAAGGTCAAGCCATCAAGGTATTCCAATAATGGGGATGATTGGTACATAGAAACTGCTTGGTGCCAAACCCCACTCTGGAGGAAGAGGAAGATCCACAGTTTTGGATGAACCAACTCCATTTAATGTCTTACATTTTGTGTTTTTGGGGCATGATGTCAAGAAACTAAGAGGAGTGGAGATAGTGTAGCTATTCTTCTCTTTGTCCTTGACTATTTGGGAGACCTGGTTTTTCCTTGAGACATAAAGCTGAACTTTTCCACCACCAATTTTTGCATGGCAGCTTAGAGAATAAGGTTTTGTGTTGTCTGAGGGAAGGTTAACCTTGAAGGATCCATCATCTTCAGTGGTTGCTACAGCCAAGTTTCTCGCACCTTCACACTTCACTAAAACCTTAATATCTGAAACCATAGCAGAACTATTATTAAATGAAGGAAACATTTGTATTTTTCTAATTTTCCCTGATGTTTGATAAATATATTTATTTTAATAAGCTATTTGAACTACCCTCTCACTTATGACTTCAATTATTTCACACTTATCACCTAGCTGGCTTCTTAGCTTTCAACTTCTAATAACTTTTTACCAAGCTTATAAAGTTTCAATTTTTTTATACACTTCAAAAATATATATATATATATATATATATATATATATGATATAGTATATATACTAATCTGCTGTATAATACACATAGATAGACATATGTAGTCTTTTATTCACCAATGGAGAGACTATGTCTATGATTTAAACCTATAACCTCATGATAACTAAGCAACAATCCTTGGACCAAGTCTCACTTTCTAATGAGATAGAGTAATGGAAATGAACATTAATTTAAGCTGAAAAGGCTAGTAAATGAGGAATGAGAGTTGGCACAAACCAGATAAATCGTAGTGTTGAGTGCAATCAACGCATAGGACTTTACCCTTCACCGTTGGAAATGTAGAGCCATCAATTTTGGCTAGAGAAAATGCAAAGAAAAGCGCTGCTATGACATGTTGAACAAATGCCATGAAAGATGGAGGAAGCTAGCTAGAATGCAAAAGCAGTAAGCAAACAAGTTTGAATGGTAGAGAAATTATGAATAGAGGAAGATAAGCTTGAAGTTTATAAATAATGGGTAAGATAGAGAGAGTAACCATACGTATTAAATGTGATGGGCCTAGAGCTGACATTAGTTGTTGGTGTCAACAGATTATAGTTAAGACACCTTTGCTACACTTTATCTCAGCAAAGTATGAAGAGTTATAGTCTGAAATCCACAAAAAATATTTACATGTTGACAAGGTCTAATCCAATTTTTCTATGAAAAATGTTGTTTGTACATAAAATTTCAGACACTACGCTTTCACTCTGGCATATTCTGGAGATGTGACATGAATAAAGTATTCTACTTGGTACAAATAAAAATGATTTAGTTTTTTAAAATAGCATAGCTTCTGGGTATGCAAAGATTTTTTTCAGTTACAAAACTTTGTTAACTGTAACATAGTAAAGGGTCAAAACAATAATTAAGATGTAGGATATAATGCACAGTTTCTTGCTCTTTTATTACAAATTCATTTTCTTAACATAGGATCCGGGTAGATGAAAAGAATAGGAAAGAATAATGGAAAGATTATGTAGATCAAAGTTTGGAACAAATTTCAACGCAACATTTAATTTTTTTGGTGTAACCTGAGAGTCATGGACAACAGCTGCAGCAGTTAGATATGAATACTAATGAACTGTCAGTGGTAGATCATTAATGCCCTTGCTTGCATGTATGTGACAATTATTAAATAAGAGTAACATTTAAGGATTGTTCAAAGTGAGACTATGAGTGACAAAAATTCATGATGAAGTTATACATATGATGAGTGTGTTATACATATAATGAAGTTAAGACAAACTTTATGGTATATTATAAATAAGATTGTTTTGGAGAACACAAGCTTTTATATAGATGATGTGGTTGAGTTAATTTTTTTGAAAGTTGAAAATAGGGTATTGGTGTAGGAATTTGTTGAAAACTTGAAATAACATTTTTATTATTAGAGTTAGGACAACCAATTCAATTAAATGGGATTTAACATCTCATGGGTCTTCAACTAAATGGTTGGGAAATTAGTAATGAATGCACGTGAATGATGAAATATTTTGAAGAAATTTAATTCAGCATGCAGAAGTATCTGGTATGCTATTGCATTGCCCATGGAATATGCAACACAATTTATTGTTAGTGCGATTTTGATTTTAATTGAATGTTTTCAACCACTAGTTTGAGGAAAAAGAGGTCTCCCTTAAGTGTCCTTAACCACTGTGAGAATTCTCTTATTTATTCTTAAAAGTCAATTTTTTATTCTATTTTTTCTCAAATTGGTTTGTATTAGATACCGACTTGGTCCAATAAAACAAGTGAGTTTATGGAAGTTTTGTTTAATTGATAACATTTTAAATCTTGGCTTAGCTTAGATTAGATTTAAATTCTTATTATGTAATGATATTCTAAATTTTCCAGAGTTATTTGATGACATTTTTAGGACATGTTTCATATTTTACTATATAAATACAATTTTTTTACATTTCATACTCCAACTTTGGAGGTTAATTTGTAAAATATCTTATGAAGATTAATCCTTTAGATAAGTGACCTTTAACAAACCTATTTTAATTTCATATATACATGCAAAGATTGAACCACATACTCAGGAAAATGATGATTAAATACCATTCATGATGGATAAGTTTACATATGGTAATGAATATCCGGACTCACGAATACTCGTAAATAATATCTATAACGGATTGTGTATAAGTTTATTTTTGGAACTGTGAGTAATTGAGAATTGAGATTTTGAGACCTATTATAGGGTGAGTCTGAATCTGGGATACCCAGACCTTATATAATCGGACCCACTATTTCTTCTTAAATTTTAAAAATATATATATATATAAGAACATAACATATTAATTCCTTCATGTGACTGTTTTAACATATTAATGGATTTAAATTATGTTTAAAACTTTAAATTAAGTTTTATAAAAAAAATTCTAGTTGGTCGTCTAAATAACATATGATAATATATGAATCAAAAACACAATTACATAAATTACTTACAATTAATATTACAATTAACATTTTTAAATTAGTGACTACCCACTGGATACTCAATATCACTGGTAGCAAACCCAAAAGTATCAACAAAGGTCTGGGACAAAACTAGACTAAAAAATGAAACAATGTAATAGGTCTAAATAATGCATAAGTGTTATATAAAAAATATTACAATGCTAAAAAAGCATGATATATCAAAATAAAATAAAAAATTATACAATGATAATGGAGAAGTTGAAAATTGGCCCTAGATCAAGCAACCCCAAAATCTGTTTGGACAGTTTAGAGCAGTATCACCAAAAGTAGTATGCTGCTTAGTTATTTAATACTTGTCCCTTTCCAGCTGAGTAGAAATTAAAGTTTCTTGAATTTCAGGCAATCCATCTCTTTCCAACTTTTTCCCGAAGTTTTCAGAGAAGTTAAATGATATATTTTACAACATATACTACTGGATGCAAATTCACTTTAACATATATCATAAACTTTACATTATTGCCTTTTGCTTTTGCATCATTGCATGATAATCTTAACACATAAATAATGATAACCTCTCATGTTCTATATAGTCCTGATGCAATCAAAGGCATTGTTATCATATAGTACAATAATATTGTCTACCATCATTTATATGAAAGCCTAACCCTTCCACATGCAACAATAAAAGAATATACTGTACAAGAAAACCATGACCATTTCAATGAGACAGAGACTTTGCATGTAGGATGCATATTAAGAAAGGGCGTTATTTTCTTGTACGTTGTCGCCGAATTTTACAATCATTCAAACCAAAGAGGGACCATTTAATGAACCAATGGGATATACAGAAAATAAAAAAAGAGGCAATGTTTCTTCAAATAAAGCACACGTAGTGATATATTTAATTTTGATGGGTTTAGGTTTGCCGAATTAGAAAACCCTATTTTCACTTGATCTTTTGCTATCAGAATGAGAAATGTTTGTCGATATTGTTGAGATAAATTGTGACTATTCCATGCATTTGCTGTGAGTTTATGCAACCTCTGCACAATTGACATTAAAAGAGCATAAGTCTGAAATAGCATGAAGTTCTCTTAACATTGAGTGGCACTAGAGCTATCACCTTTTTTTGGGAAATGCAAAAACGGTTATAAAAAAAACCTGTTTGTTCTTATATCCTTCTGATGTGGGACAAGAATAAAAGAGCCACATTAAATATGGTAACTAACCTAACCCAACAAGAGACCCAAAACACACACACCACCGCCCGTACAATATAAGTTATATAAATCGAGCCACACTAAAGTTGGTGAGTGTGTGACAATGGAGCTCAATAACTCAAAGCAGAAACCATTTCATCCTGCAACAACTGTGTGGATTGGATTGGACTAGAATAGAATAGTAGGCAAAATTAATAGCTATAAGACGTGCATACCTCATCCATCCCCAGCTCAGCCACGTTTTCTTGCAAGGACCAAGACCGGTAAAAAAAGATGTGGGAACTAAAACCAAAACCCAATGTTATTAAAACCGTACCGGTTATCAAACCGGTCAGGGTACTGGTATAGTGGTACAGTGGTTCAGTAATTAAACCGCATGCCGGTTAAACTGGACATACTTCCTTATATATATATATATATGTAAACCTATAACAAAAAATTTCAAATAAGTAGATATTCATATTTATAATTCATATTCATAATTTACTTCAAATTCAAACAAACAAACAACATTAAGAGTCTTTAATAAAATCAAAGTCTAAAGTGCAAAACATATATTAATCCAAAATTATCACTTAACAAACGCAAAATACAAATAAATGACCCAAGTATTAATCATTGAAGTTGAAGAATTGAAAATTTGAAATTTAAAAAAAAAAAAATTAATGAACAAATCGACCGGTTTTGACCGATTCTATTGCATATGCGGTATAACATACGTACCGTACCGATTAGGGGTCCGTTTCACCGGTTTTCCGGTACGGCACAGTTTTTAAAACATTGCCAAAACCCGCTCAACATCAGACACTAACAACTTAATTAAGTCGTTGATATACAAGTGAGTTTTAGAAGACAACTCATGTGACAATCATTTAAGGATTATAAGTGAAAAATGATTTAAATAGTTTATAAGTGCAAAATGATCATGAAATCAGTATCTTAATATTTTGGTTTAAGACATGATGTCTCAATTATACGACCCATGAAACCAATGTCGTAAGGTTTTAGTGTAAGACATACTGTATCAATTATGAGTTTTCACTTGGTTTGGGGATCTCTAGTCGCAAACAAATACAATAAATTATATCCGAGCTAATAGTTCGACGAATGCATGGTGACTCAAGCGATGATGAGATTTTGAAAGTTCATAAGTGGAAAAGGTTCGTTGAATATGTTGTGGCACACTTATGTATCTTCACTCCTTTCATGCCCTTAAAATGAGATGATGGCAAGATGTTGTCTCTTTTTTCCTCCCTAGTCCCCTTCCATACTTAATACTTACTAGGTAGATAATCTGCCAATTTTATCACCCGCGCAAGTACACACAGAACTCAACTATAAATACTTCAACAACAATGAATAAAAGAAAGTCAAAGATCCCTACATACAATTCTTTCATGCTAACAAAACTACAGAGTAAATTCAAGCACAGTCTCCCTAATTATTTGAAGGAAAAGGTTATGTTGATATTGAGAAGATTCACCATATGAAGTTTAAGATTGAGTTGAACATATCAATATGAAAAAGCCAACCCTCATGGAAAGCTAAAATCTCAGCAATTAATTGTGTCATATGAGTTTGTAAAAAATAGGTGGGCCACAAGATACAAGACATAATCTCCTCTGGGAACCTTTTTAGAGTTTCAAAATGATGAGCTCAAAAAACCATGTATTTAAAAAGGACTAAGAAAAACTTATTTATTTCCAAATCATGAGAACACAAAAGAGAAATAAAGTATCATCAAAGTCAACAATTTGCATCCGAATCATAATATATGTCATAGGCAATGGCCACTTATCACATAGTTTAGTTGATTTATACAAAGTTGACAAATATAAATCATCAGCAATAGTGTAATGTAACTCATTCTAATGTAAATTATCAGCAATAGTCTAATATCTTAAACTCCATTGAAGTGATTGGCATCCTACAAATTGAAACTCAAAATACATTGCAAGAGGGACTTCTGGTTCATCAACTACCCTTGTTAATTAGTCTTCATACGAGTGTGTATTTTAGCATTAACCCATCCCCTGAAAATTTATAATCAAACTTTGCGTGTTTCTGAGGCAAAGAAAGAAACATTAAATTCAGAAACTGGTTGAAGCCTACGAATTAAGACAGATAGGGATTAAATTGAAATAAAAAAATTGATGACAAAGGAAAATAAATCAAACCCTAATTTCCGAATCAATCAAGGAAACCTATTTGGCGCCAAACAGCATTCCTCACTCGGCGCAAGTCCCTTCCCTTCAGCGTCCTCCCCGCCCCTTCCAGCACCGAACACGCAAGCATCGGCGACTGCGCCGAGTTCCTCGCCACAATCTCATGCGGCGGCAGCATCTCCTCTTCCTGTTCCTCTTCATCGCTATGTTCATCGAATTCGCGGTGCCTCCGCCTCGCCTTCATCATCTCCTCCGACAGAATCGGAACATTCACCGGCGCCGACTGGTGGTGGAACTTGATGGAGAACGAAGAGGAGGAAGATGAGTTTCTATCCTGAGACGGAGGCCTAGGAATGAGGCGTGAGGAGGAAGAAGAAGACGAAGTGGAAGATGAAGATGAAATTGAGGCCTTATGATTATGGAAGAGTTGTGAACCGTTTCGGAGGTTAGAAGACGTTTCGTTTTCAGGGAGAGCAGCGAGGATACCGAATGAATCGGGAGGGGTAAAGGGGAAACTCTTATGGTGGTGGTTAATGGATGAGGAATTGTGGTTATGTTGAGTATTGTAATAATCATTTGTGAAGAAAACGACGTCGTCTTCATGAAGCTCTTCCGTCGTGGTGGTAGCGGTGGGTGGTGAGGAAGATGAGACGCCGAGGAAGCGTTCGGTCGGTGTGGGTTTACGGGGAGGGAACCGGTTCGGACCGTTAAAATTGATTCCGGTTCAGATGTTTGATTCGGTGAGGGATATAGGGAAGGGTAGTGCAGAGGTTATAACCGAAAGCTGGGAAAGGCTAAACCAAATGGATTCAGTAGTGGCTAAGCTTTTTTCTTTCCTTTTTCTTCTAACAAAAACACTTTTATATAAACATTCAAAATTATTTACTGAAATGGTCCGTTATGAGTTACAACATAAAAGTTTAATTTGAATTAATCCTGGCTAAATAATGTAAGAGCTTAATTTAGATACTTATATCCATGTATATGATTTTTTTTAATAGAATGACATCCACTTCGATATATCATATCTTATGTTCATAATTTGTGTCATCTCATATGTCACTTATTGTGATCAGTGAGAAAAACACTTAATTGACAAGAGGAATGTAGAACCAAAATTCGGTGAAAATAAAGGGCATTGTTGAAATCAAGCAAGTTAAACAACAAAGCAAAGAAAGAAGGGAAAATAATAATACTGAACCATTTCATAAAGTAACCTTGCAAGTTGCTGCACTTCAAACAAACAAACTTACAATAACATTGCCACCAGGCTCCTATCCTCTCTGATCTTGAATCGATGGTGTTCATATTGCTAACACCATTTTAAACAGCCATTGTTCCATTGATTATAGGTTGTTGGACTTTGTTTTTTTGTAACACATTTTTAGTACTTGAACTCCCTGGTTGGCCACTCTTACTCTTCCCAACCTTTCCTTTGGGTGGAAACCAAAAACAGAAATCTTCATTCCATATTAGATTCTCATAGGAGGACCTCACCAAACTGCTACATTTTGCTTCACTTGAATTTATGTTTTGAAGGGAACATTCTAATACATCTTTCTCATAAACAAAGGTTTCCCTAGCCTCTTCTATTTCTGTAGTTGCATCTTGTTGGAAAGAGTAAAATAGGTCACTATGGTCCTCATTGTCATCAGAAGGCTCTAAACAAAATCCAGGAGATGTTTCTACCACAGAATCCTTTCTTTCCCGCAGTGTCCTTAATATAAGTGTCTTCAAAAAGTTCATTACTTGAACTGCATACATCAATGCGCTCATAGGGTCTTCCATCTGCAATCAGAAAGACTAATTTATGTGACTGAAATTTACCATCAGAGATATCAGCTATGTAATTTGTCAAAACATAAAAGGAAGCACTAAAGCCTTTACAGCTTTACCAATATACTAATTACACGAATTATTCCAGCCCAAACTTAAACTGCAATTTAATAAAGTGGAGAAGGTACAATAGGACTAATATTGTATGCATTATGTACTTTCTTTTCTGCAATTCCTTGAGAATTTAATTTTTTATAGAACTAACCTGGGTCATGTTTGGTGCGAAAACCATGGCGATGTTGTGAGCATTCATCTTATTCAGATGTTCGTGTTGGACAACATCAGCCATCAGATTGATAGCCCAGTCCAGAAGGGAAGCTTCAGTGCGAGGTAGTTGCCTCACTAGTTCAGCACAATCCTCTTCAATCTGGGATTGCATTACCTGCTCTGGTGATAAAGAATCCAGAACACTTACAGGCATTTCCCTAAACCAAGCCTTGAAAAAGCACACCAATATCAAATCAAATGATCATATAAAAAATGGTTGTGGTGCATGAGGCTCCCACGTAGTGGGTCTAGGGAGTATAGATATACGCAAGGCTCGTGAAGTTGTTTCCAGGATTAAGTATGCAGAGTAAAATGGTATAAGTATTTATTCAGGGGAATAAGCAGTAACCACAAATAGTACATAGAGTAAAATGAGTATATGTAACCTTCTCGTTGCGCCGAGGAACACCCTCATTGAGTATATGTATTTATTTAAGGAATAAGCATGTGTCCTGTCATTGTTATACCTTAATAAGTCCTGCCAAAGAATGTACATCAATGTCATCTGGTACCAATCCCCTATTTAATTGTTCCCTATAGTATTCGTCTTTACTATTGTCTCCATTAATTCTGAAAATCCCTTCTGCCTGCAAAGTGAAAATTGAACTGTTTAACAAGACAGGAACATGCAAATAGTCATTTGAAAAATGAAGTGATGACAAAGTCTCTATAGAGTAGTGGATTAAAACATAAGACAGTCTTTTTTTTGGGTTGTTTCAAATTGTGTCAGGTAGTTCAATGTCAATGGCATGAAAAGCTGAGAAAAAATCTAGGTGATTAACCTGTAACCCTCCTTGAGCATACAAGCGCCTTTGCATTAGTAACAGAATTGTTGGAACACTGTTCCCTCTTGTCCCATATGATAATTGCATGGATTCGGTTGAAACTCCAAAAACAGTAGCACTACATATATGTGACAATCAAACCAAAAAAGAATACACTGAAGACCACAATTATAATGTTATCCAGAATCCAGAGTACATGATAACTAACAAGAAATAAGAAATCAATGACCAAGTAAGTTAAAAATCTCAATAGATATAATACATAAACAGTGACAATTATACTTCATATAAAAATTGGCAAGTAATACTATAAATCAGCAATAGTGATCAAAATCCTCTTGATATGTCCATAATTGTAATATGGAATATCAAAATAAAAACAACATGCATTGACATTTATGTCTTTTTTTCTTAATTTAAATTACATTTTTCCCTTCAAACTTAAAGGTAATAATCACTTCACTTTCCATTAACGGATTCTCGTGACAAAGAATGTAGTTTACCTAGCACTGGGGGGCCTTCTGGGGACTTCAGGTTCAAACTCAACAGGCAAACCTAAGAAGCCATTGAATCTATCAAAGGTAACATGCGCAACATGGCGCACGTTAGTGGGCCATCCAATCTCCATAGCACATAGCTCCCTCCTACCAACATTGTTACAAGCCATCAATGATTTTCTGAAAAGGGTCACAAGAATGGCCAAAACGGACACCTCTTTTTCCTCCTCTCTCATCTTCTCGTTGATGTCTGTGACCTCCACTCTGTCACAGTCGGTGACCGTACAAAAAACTTCAAACCATTACTGAAGGAGGGGGAGAAGAAGAAAATGGGACGCTGGAGAATGAAGCACTTCGCTCATGATTGCTGTAAAAAGAAAAGAGAAAGAAAAAAATGGTTATTTTTTATTGGAATATAAAAAACCCAATAAAGAATTGATTTTTGATGAGCAAAAAAGAACGTGAGAATCATCAAGTGCATTATATTATGTGTTTTGGCGCGTTGAACCAGTAATTGTGTGACTCTTTATCGAAGGAGGAGTAGCATCGGGAAAGAGAGATATATATATGAGTGTGGAGAAAATGGAATGATGGTGGGAAATAAATTAATTGAAAGAGGGTGAAATTTTTTTGGGTAATGAGGAGGGGTTTGGATGAGTTGAGTAAAGTTTTTCTCATATCCGATCCTACATATTGGAGTTCTTATCATAAATTTGTTTGAACTTAACTACACCTCAAAATGTTGATCGGATAGGCTTTTGAATTTGGATTTGTTTAAATATAATGTATACATTTTTAGTAAAGATTTCTCAATATTATACTTATTATTATGAATATGTAATTTAATATATGAAATGATATATGTATATATGATAAAAAATTAAAATCAATGATACTTTCAACCAAAAAGATATACGCAATTGAATTGAGATACATACAAACATGATAAGTAACTGACCATGGAAAGAGTCAGGATACTTGTCCCCTACCCGACCCTAGATATTGCATGAGTAATTTTTTGAATTCAAGTTTGACCTCAGTTGAAAAGAGGGTAAAATTTTAATTGAAAGGTACAAAGGAAATAAATTAGGATTGTAATAAGTAGAACTTCAACTAAATTAGTACTTCTTTTGAGTTAAGTTTATAGCACATCCAATGTCAATTATTATTTTAATTCATATCTTAAAAGTTCATATCTTAAAAGATTATATGCATCTATATGGATATGCATGTATGGAGACTGAATCAAGTTGAAAAAATTGTTAAAATGAGCTAATACATTTAATACGCATATTCAGTTTTCATTGTCATCTATACTAATATCTCATACAAAATAATGCTTGAAATAATAATAAAAATTTCTCTCGTCTCATTTTTTCCTTCTTGTACAACCAAACCTAGGATAACTCCTTTTGGATAGATCCACTTCAGCTTTATACTGTACAGCGTGGCACAAAGTGTTAATGTCACTGACTTAACTTACGTGGATTTTGTCCACGTCATCACTCCTTCTTTGTTTTCCGAGAAAGTGAAACCAACGCCCACAACACAACACAAACTGAAAGTCTGAAACCATGGCGGTGAGGGCAACGGTTTCGCGATTTCCGATCGATACCGACGCACGCGAGGGCTCAGGCTTACTATGGGGAGTAACCGTCACTCCCTTCGCCGCCGTCGACGAGAACGGTCATTCTCCGGCTTACGGATCCGGCGGCGACATCCTCCCCCGATGCGAGAACTGCTATGGCTATTTCAACACCTTTTGTGAGCTTGAACAGTGGTCCTGGTCTTGCTCTCTCTGCGGTTCTGTCAACGGCCTATCCTCTGATGCTATCGAACGCTACTCTCGCCCTCAATCCTGCGCCGAGATGATGTCATCATTGGTAGATCTCGAATTGCCACAAGGTAATTTGTGCTAAATGTCACGGTTACGAGTCTTGGTTCTTTGAATCGATGCGTTAATTCTTCATTTGGAATTCCGTAGGGTTTCAAATTTGTTAACTATTGTGTTTTTTTTGTTAATTTGGAATTTGAATTGTTGCAGAAGAATCAGCGGATGGAGGAGGAGCAATGCAAGCATGTCCAGTATATGTTGCTGCTGTTGACTTGTCCTGTACGATTTATTTTATTTAAACAATTGTTATTATTATTGTTTATTTTCTTACTCATTACAACTTAGTGATATTCTAATTGGAATTGCAACATTTTGTGAGTAATTTTCATGATTGCTTTTTATGATGAATTGGTATATTTGATTGTTTAGGAGTTAGGACATAGGAATTTCATGGTCTTGTTTGCATGTTTTTGCATTTCATTAGTTGGTTCCATGGATTTAGCATGTGTATTTAATCTATATTTCAGAAGATTATGTTGTTCATGGTGATTTGAACTTTCATTTGCAACCTTGATTCATTTATGACTATGTGAATATATCCTTTTATAATTGTTACTGTGTAAATTTCTGACTTAGAGAAGTATTTTGGGTTCTAATACAGCTTCAGAGGAGTTTCTGGAACTCACTAAAAGTGCATTGCTGGCAGCTTTGGAAGGTATTATGCTGATCAAACTATCTATATCTTGTATGCTTAAGGTAGATTTTTTTTAAATTTGTTCTTAATTTTTTCCCATTTTGTTTTATTGTAGCTCTTGCTCCTGGTTCACTTTTTGGGCTTGCTACCTTCAGCCACAAACTAGGGCTGTATGATGTTCAAGGTCCTATACCTGTTGTCAAAAATGTTTTTATCCCTCCTGATGCAGAGGGGACCTTGCCAATTGAGCTTGAAGATGTCATGCCTTTGTTACAGTTTCTGGCTCCTGTATGTTAATCATATGCGACATTTGTATATTTTAGGAAATCTGTTCTCATGTTGAAGCACAAAGATCACAAAATATGTATAGTGTGTAAGATCTAAAACCGTATTGTTTATTGAAGGTGGAAACTTGTAAGGATCGTATTGCATCAGCACTTGAAACACTTAGACCAACATCTTCGTGGGAGAGAACCACAGCAGCAGGTCAAGGACTGGATGGTGTTCTGTTAGGTGGGCGTGGTTTTGGAGTAGCAATGGAAGCCCTTTGCAATTACCTAGGATCTGAATATGGGAACACCTTTGCTTTAGGTTGGAATGATTAAATATGAAGATCACCATTTATGATTTTGTTAGTGTGTTTCTTTAATCTCCGATCATGCATAAAAGCTTTAAGTGGATAATATTTCTATTAAACATTGCAGCTAGAGTTTTTGCCTTCTTGTCGGGCCCCCCTGATTATGGTGCGGGGCAGTTGGATACAAGACGATATGGTGAGCAGTATGCAAGCAAAGGAGAAGATGCAGATCGTGCTTTGCTTCCAGAGCAGACACCATTTTATAAAGATCTGGTATTTAACTTTTATCATTATTACTTTTATCTTCCATATCTTAGAGGTGGAAGAGTTGACATGTGTATTACAGGCTGCTGTTGCTGTTCAAGCAGGTGTCTGTGTGGACATTTTTGCTGTGACAAATGAGTACACAGATTTGGCATCCCTAAAATTTCTGAGTATTGAAAGTGGGGGTTCCTTATTTTTATATACAAGCACTGAGGATTCAACCTTGCCTCAGGACATGTAAGTCTCATCTGTTAACTTAATATCTCTCACCCTTGACACGCTTTATGGGAAAAGTATTGCAATTCCTTGACATAAATCAGTAGGAGATAGTTGTTCAGTATTTTCCGTGTGGCTGTTTCTACATTACTGTCTCAACTTGAGGTGCTATTATATCCTACCTTGTCCTCAATCACATCAGATTCAAATTAATCATTAGCCAAACCTAGGTTTTTATTAAACTCATTAAAATAAATGCTTATGGTTTTGGTTAACTATTTACTACTTGAAATAACGAAGTCCAATTAAATTGACCATTCATTGTTTTTATTAGTCTTTTAATTTAAGTGATAAACATGAACTCAAATTTAGTAACTAAACTCAAATGTCATTGAAACCAGAGGTGTTGACACGCACCTAAAATATAATGATATTTAATTATTTATGTACATTATTTCACATATGTCACTATAGGTGGCTAATTGAGATCTGTTCTCTTTTCAGGTACCGAATGCTGAGTCGACCATATGCTTTTGGTTGTGTCCTCCGAATGAGAACCTCAACTGAATTTAAACCTGGAAATTCTGTAAGTGTGTTTGATATGAATTTGTAATTCACAATTTTCAAATCTGCTTATAGAATAATTTAATATTGTATTGCAGTATGGTCACTTCTTCCCAGATCCACAGTATGAAAATGTTCAACACATCATATGTTGTGATTCTTATGCTACATACGCTTATGATTTTGTGTTTGAGAACAATGTTGGATTTTCAAGGTACAATTTTTTACTGATTACAAACATGTCTTACACCTACTGGCTTAAATACATATTCATTTTTAAAGGTGTTATTACTTTAGTATGATGCATGAAGAAGTTGGAAATGTCATGATAAAACTTGTACTTTTCTGATCTTTAGATTGCAAACTCTTTAGTTTTTATCATGATGTAATCCACACAGTTAAACTCCAAACTCATTGGTTTGTTTGTCAATTAACCTGTGCTTTGTTTTTGGTTTCATTAATGTAACTGTAAACCTGGTCACTTTTAATAGTTTGTGCCCTATAGCTTTAATTTTCTTGATTTTTTGGGTCTGTTTTTCTTCAACTGGAATCTGGAGAACTACAGTAATTTATAAATTTGTGGACAAAAACAACTTGATCTGAGCAGTTGAGATCATCTTTATATCGACCTGCTTTTGGTAGACAATTATATGATTCTCATTGTTTGTAATTATATGATCATCTTTGTTTTTGGTGGATGCTTAATTAATCTATTACTGTTGAACTTGAATTACATATTTCTCACTGAAAGAAATTAAACTGCCCTTTGCACTAAATCAAACACAGATGTTACAATTATCTCAGAAATCAGAATGTGGCAAAACTGTCAATGAGATGCTTGACTTTAGATTTCTTCTGAATAAGGAAATCCTAGAGTTTACTGTGCACACAAGAATCTAGAGTAAAGAAAGAAGAATGATTGGACATGCATACCGTTTGACTGAAGTCATGGTGAATTTCCACAAATATTAAAAGTGTTTCTCTTCTTACAAAAAGAACACTTTCTCTTTGATTGCAAGGGTTTATACAATATACATAAAATACAGTTCTTCCTTTTGGTGTGTGAATTGAATGCAATAATTTTCTTTTTTGACTCAGGAGTAGCTGAATAAGTTTTGATCTTTAATGACATAATTTATCTTTTATGATTGCTGCAATTTATCATACAATAGTTGTACTTCTTGTTTGATACATTCCTGTTCTGATTAAGGTTTCTGTTACTCTCTGACAGAACTCTGTCAGATGTTCCCACAATTCAGATTGCATTTCAGTATGCAGTTGTTTCTTCTCCCCAGGAACTTTCAGATTCAGAAGGCGTTTCTACAAGTAGGTATGGTAATCCATCTGAGGACTGAAATTAAATTGCCTACATGCATCTTTACATGTTGTAAATGTATGGATACTTTCAAATTCAATATTATCCATGGTAAATGCAGTCTAACTAGATTTCATGTCCAAGTTTGTTTATTTGAACAAAAATATTTTATAATTAATAACTACTTACTATTTGTCCTCAATGGTATAAACTTTCTCTCTCAATGTTTGTAGCTGGTTCCTTGACCATGGTTTCTCTTGTCCAAGTAAAGTCATTGTATGTCCACTGGTTTCTAGTTCCAAGACTATATCCCTGCTGATCTTGAATATCACCAAGACATTATTATCACACGCAAGATGTGGCCTGTTGTCTAGATAAAGAAATAATTGATTGGATATTTTTCAGTTTGGTTCTTTCATCTTCTAGGAATAGCATTATCTGTTAGTTTAAGATGGGATGTCTTTCTCTGGCCATTTAGGAAACCATGTTTGACGTTTCTATTTTTGTTTAATCTCCTAAACTATGACTGTGAATGATAATATCAACGTAAGCAAGAGTTTGATATTTTTTGGGATCAAAGACTCAGCATCTTGAACATTGTGGAACAAGTTGTAGACTTGTAGTGAATATGTTAGGATCCAATGCAAGGTATGGGACTTTGCCATCTGGGCTACCTATCATTTTCCTTTTACATTCAACATTTTGGTATGGGTTAACTTTGTTCTGTAAAAACTGCTTTTCAGGATGTTAATTCTGTTTTCTTTGATGATATTTTGTTTGATCATATGCTGAGCCTTTTGTTCGCTGATAATTATGTTTAAATTTCCCATTTTCTTCCAACATCCAAAGATTACTTAAAGATAGATTCAAGGCTTGTTGGACTCAGTTTGTTATGCTGATTATTGATACAGAACCACACATTCCCTTAAACGTCGACTAAGGATCCGGACATTGCAGTTTGGCGTTGCTAAAAACATTCATGAACTTTATGACAGCTGTGATCCTGAAGTTATGCTATCATTGCTTGTTCACAAGGTGAATTATATAATCAACCTAACTTCTTTGTCCTCTGGGTTGATGTTTTTCTTCCCCACTCTTCAAAGTCAATTCTGTTTATTGTATGTTTTTCTAACTTGTTTTTCTAAATCTACCAACTGTTACTAATAAAATTACCATCATGATATTGTTCTTGTCCTTTTCTTGTTTACTTATATTGAATTCTGCAGGTTATATTAGCCTCTTTGGAGGAAGGAGTTCGGGAGGGTAGGATTTTGCTTCAAGAATGGCTAGTGATCCTCACAGCTCAGTACAATGATGCTTATAAACTTATTCAGAGTAATGGAAGTTCTATAAGATCTCAGATTGATGTTGCATTCTCTCAATGTCCTCAACTGCAGCCCCTACCGCGCCTAATTTTTGCTCTCCTTCGAAATCCTCTTCTCCGCTTTCACGAAGAAGGCGTCCACCCTGACTATCGCATCTATCTTCAATGTCTTTTCAGGTGATTGGGGCTCTATTTTGAACAATGGAGTTTTGAATAATTATGCAATAAATGTCTGAGTGAAGGAGTTAAGCAAACTAACATCAGAATCTTAGCACATGGTCTTTTTTATCGAAATGGTGCCCCTGTGAATCTTGAGCGTAGAACCTAGTATCCTACTCTATGTAATTTAGAAATAAAAGGTTAACTTTGGACATTATTTTCTCTACTCGTAAAGTAAATAATCAACCACGATCAAGATATATACAGATATAAACTTGTCACCGTTGTCTTGGTTAAGATGAGTAAAATTATAGTATTTTTCACAAGAAATGACTGGAAAATGAGTATCCTTATTGAATGATAAGGGTATGGGAGAGTAGTCAGGTAACCAAATTATAAAAATGCAAAGTTTCACTGACATGATTTGTAGTTCTGCATTTCCATGTTTTGAATTTCTGTATTCAAGAATTGATTATGCAATTCAACATCATTTGTGTTGTAGTGTGCTGGATCCAAGTTCTCTTCATCGTGCACTATATCCAGTGTTGACATCATATGCTACTCCAGATAAACAAGCATATCCTCGCCACTCACTGAGTCGTGCTGCACTGATTACCAGTGGCAGTCCAATATTTTTCCTTGATGCATTCACAATTCTGATTGTGTTTTATTCTTCGACTGCAGACCCAACACTTCCTTTTCCTCCGCCTCATGATTGTAAGCCTTCTCTATTTTTATTCTGTCTTTTTTGGATCAGTTGGTAGAAGATAAAGCATAACATACATGCTCTGCTTAAACTTTTTGCAAAAATACCTTGTCAGGTTTGTTAAGGACTACAATCAACAAGTTGAAGCAAGAGAGATGCATCACTCCCAAACTCATTTTTATTCGAGGAGGGCATGATGATGCCTCAATCTTTGAGAACTTTCTGATTGAGGAGCAGGATGTTGATGGAAGTAGCCTTACAAGTGTGATGGGTTTTGTTTCCTTTCTTGAAGATATTACTCAGAAAGTTTTAGAGTTCATGAGGTAGAAACCTTTTGGGGTACAGTGTCTGATTACAGATACAGGAAATATGTAGATTAAGGAGGAGCTTCCATTATGAAGGAATTGTTCAGAGCTGGTCAAGAATCAAACATGGAATCAAGTTAATGGTAGCGGGTTTTGTTGTACCTGCTTTATATCACTCTATAGAGATGCAAGTCAATGACAATGTACATTTAAATATCACCTTTTTATATAAAAATTATCTTTGTAAAACCCATTTTGGCCCATTGGAGTTAATTGTCCTAAGTGCTAACTGTTGGGGGAATGGGTGTCCCTAACGTTTGGTGGTGACACACTGTACGAGCTGGCACTTCAATTCGAGCGCAAAGTTACTGTAAAACCCAATTTTTAGCATACATTTTTTTTATCCTGCCTTTCTGGGTTTCTTTTCTAATCTCTAGGTTATAGTCATATGACTCATACACTTTCTATTCTAGCTTGAAATTTTGCCCTTCACAATCCCTGTTGCCATTTCACAGTTCTCAAAAGTTGGCCTATCCCCAAAATTTCATTCTTCATTATAGTTCTCGACAAATCTTTTTTTATTAGAATTGAGGACATCCAATTTTTGTGAATCTAGTAACATGGATCTAATTTACACGTCCTTAAAAAGTGTAATGGTGCATATATTACACTTAGGAGATATTTATCTACTCCAAAAATAAGTTTAAAAAGTTTTTTTAAGTTTACTTTATATATTATCCATTAATTCTAGAAAATCTTAAACTTACTCTTAGAATACCCTCACAAATACAATATTATTAGTGAAATTAAGTTAAACAAAATATAATAATATTGTGAAGAGAAATAGTGTAAGAGCAATATGTATTCATCATATTTTATACTATTTGAATTTATCTTTATAATATACTATATTTTGTTTAATTTAATTACACTTGTTATTATTTTTTTGTTCAAGAAATTACATTTATCTCTCCTATAACCAATATAATGCACGTACATAAGTAGAAGTAGTTTGTATAAGTTTAACAAAATATGGATAATTTATGTAATTTCATAAAACTGGAGTGTTAGTATAATTTAATTTTAATATTTTTATTATTACTTTTATTTTCTTTCAATCTTAGCTGGAAAGCATGAAACGACTTGTCACATGTGTAATTCCTAAAAAAACTAATATTCACTCTCCCGTTTTTGAGAATCAGAGACAGGAATTTAGGGTTAGTTAACATTCTCCGACATACTTTTGTTTTTAAAGCTCTCCCATCTTATCCATAAATTTCCTTTATCCATTTTTCAATCTAGGATTTTGCTTCCATTTCAGCTCTTCGCAATTCGCATTCGTTTGCTTCAATCTTTTTCCATCAAGGTACTCTCCTTTTCTATCTCTGTTAAATTTTGCATAACAGAAATGATTTTGGCTCTTAGTTTGAGCAGTATTATATGAATTAATAACAATTTCATGCGTGTTTTTTTGTTTAGCAGATTTTATATTTTGGTTTTTTTTTCCTTCTGAATTTGATGCTGTTGATGGTTAAGGTTGATTTAGTGTTTAGCTATTGAAAGTGTATAAAAAATTCTATCTCAGTTAGTATCTGTAAATTTGTGGCAGGTAGGGTGCTCAGATTGGTACCGTTTTGTTTGGAAACTTCTAATGCTATTATTTTTGTGAGATTGAACCACTTGCGTGGTTTCATAATTCTCCTTTTCTGTTCTGTTATCTTATCCCCTTTGGGGTTACTTGTATCTGTTTGTTCACCTTGCATTTGAGTAGAAATTGTTTATTTCCTCATATTAGTTCTCATTTCATGTTTCAAATCTGGATTTTCTTGAGGAGCATTTCCCCATATAACTTTTTTGTTATATATGTGAGTGTCTGCTCACCAACACGACTTTTGAGCTCGAATCCCTTAGGATTCTAACAGATTCAATTCTTTCACCAGCTTCATTGTCTCATTTTGCAATTCTGTTTTTTTTACTTTCGCTATCAAAATATCAATGCTGCTAATTATGTCACACTGTGACCTTGTTAGTCTTATTCTCATTGCACACTTTCCACTGAGATTCATTTGCCGCGACTCCTTTTCTTGGCCTTTTTTTTCCCTCCTTTTCGATATGTGTATACTTCTTCCCAGGAAAATTTCTGGCCTCTGTGCCTTCTTCACAGTTGCCTCACAAGCTTGTTTACTTAGTTTCCTAAGATGCCAAGGGAAAATGCAAATTCTTCACCAGTTGCTAAGCCTTCTGAGCCTGAAAAACCGGCAGAATCTGATGAGAGGGTCAATTTTACTGACGCAAATGATTCTGATGAAGAAATTGAATATGAAGAAATAGAAGTAGAAGAGGAGGTGGAAGAAGAGGAGGAGGAGGAGGACCCGGAGGAGATAGAAGAAGAGGAGGAGGAAGAAGAGGTGGAGGTTGAAGAAGTGGAAGAAGATGATGCAAAAATGGAAGATGAGAATGAGAAGAAAAAGCATGCTGAACTTCTTTCTCTTCCTCCTCATGGGTCTGAAGTATACATTGGTGGCATTCCTCTTGATGTCTCAGATGAGGATTTGAAGACTTTTTGTGAGCATATTGGGGAAGTTGCAGAGGTAATCCTGTGCCATTTCCATATGATGTATAATACTTTTGTACAATATCATTCATTAACATGAGGTTCGCTGAAAACAGGTTCGCATCATGAAAGGAAAGGATGCTTCTGAGAACAAGGGCTTCTGTTTTGTGACTTTTAGAAGTGTGGAGTTGGCTTCTAAAGCCATTGAGGAGCTGAATAATAAAGAATTTAAGGTAGTATGTTAGTTGCTGTTAGTATAGCTTATTCTCTTAATTGTTTGGCTTTAGTGCATCCCTTGTACTGCAAACATTGCAGATGCTTAGTGCAGACAATTATATTCTTTCTTAAGACAATTTGGTATGTTGTCAATGCCTGACTATATAAACAATCAATTGTCTCAGGGTAAAAGAATTAAATGTTCCACAGCTCAAGCAAAACACCGCCTTTTTATTGGCAATGTTCCTAGAAGCTGGGACGAGGAAGATCTGAGGAAGGTTGTAACTGAGATTGGACCTGGTGTCACTTCTATAGAACTAGTCAAGGTATTTCTTACACTGTTATGCTTCCTTTTCCCCCTACTTTTAATTAAAATATCTCAGGACTATTTGTTAAAGCCGTTCCTAAATCATCAGATATTCTTAAAATCATTCCTAAATTGCATATGTAGCGTGTACAGCTTCAAGCACATAGAGCCTCTATTTTAGTTTTCTTATTTTACTGCATTTGTATTTTATTTTATTTAATTCAATTCTTCATTTCAGGATATGAAGAACTTAAAAAATAACCGTGGTTTTGCTTTCGTCGACTATAATAATAATGCATGTGCTGAATATTCAAGGCAAAAGATGATGAACCCATCATTTAAGCTAGGTGACAATGCTCCAACAGTGAGCTGGGCTGACCCTAAAAATGCTGATTCCTCTGCTTCATCTCAGGTCTGGACTTTTATATCCTTCTGTATTTAAGGCCCGCTTGGTAACTGATAGTTATGATTAATGTAACAGAAAGTTTGGTATTATAATGAGATGTCTTCAACTTTGGTTGACCCATCAATGCTCTACATGGCTGTCCATATGTGCAAGTACTTCGACACACTTAAAAGCATTGTTGATAATGAAAATTCTTAATCTTTTAAAAAAATGGAATAGAGTCTGCAAAATAAGACCTATTGGGCACTACTTGCTTTTTGTAAAAGAGTAGAGCTGGAGATTGCTGCTGCAGTAGAGAAGAAAAACACACTAGTATACGTTGAACATTGCAGCAGCGGATCGGGTGAAAATAGAGTTTTGTGACTAGATTTGGTGCACAGCCAACAGAAAGAGTCATTGGATGTAGACATCATGTGGGAGGAGTTCCAGACTTTGGCAACCTGGCCGAGGAATTAGATTATCTGATTATGAACCATGTTGAAAGAGTGATTGAGTAAAATTTTGCATGACATAATTTGTAAACATTAGAGCTAATCAATAACTGATAATAGAACTAGTTTTCAGCTATAAATTAAAGTCAAAAGTATAGTTGACCGATATCACAAGTCCTCTTATGTACTAATGCATGCTGAAACGGTACCGTTTAGCTACACACAATATATCATTTATATTAACAGCTCTTCGGGAGCTAATCAAAAGGCTAAATGTTGATATAATTAATGGCTATTAACTATATTATTCCAGTCATAATTAATGATTACTAGTATTCCAACATGTCATAAGTATCCCCTATCATTCTAGATTTCTAGTGAATATAGATTACCATGCAATTAATCCTGGCTAGTTTTCTAACAGTTTTTTCTAGATGCATTACTATGTACATATTGAACATAGTGTGAATTCTTAAGCATGTATGAACAGGTGAAAGCAGTATATGTGAAGAACTTACCTAAGAATGTAACTCAAGAACAGTTGAAGAAGCTTTTTGAACGTCACGGGAAGATCACAAAGGTGGTTCTTCCATCCGCAAAGTCTGGGCAGGAAAAGAACAGAATCGGTTTTGTTCATTTTGCAGAGAGGTCAAATGCTATGAAAGCACTAAAAAATACTGAAAAATATGAATTAGAAGGTAGCATTTGAATCATTATTAATTTCCCTATTTTCATGTAATGTAAGTAAACACTGGTCAATTTTGATTAGTTTTTTAAATAAAATCAGGTCAAATTTTAGAGTGCTCTCTAGCAAAGCCACAGGCTGATCAAAAGTATGGAGGATCAAACACACAGAAGCCAGGATTGCTTCCAAGTTATCCACCACAGGTTGGTGGTTATGGTTTGCTTGGGGGTCCCTATGGTGCACTTGGCGCAGGATACGGTGCTCCAGGTCTTCCACAGGTGATTTGTGAATTTCATATATATTTGATATTTGTATATCGTTTCCCGAGTGTTCACAGGAAGTTACTCGTAATGGATCTTCATTTTGTATTAACATAAGCTATTACATTGATGGTAATTACTAAATAGTGATATTATAAAGATCTGCTAACTTTGATAGAATCTATAGCCTTCTTGCATCGTGCTCTTTTACATGCTAAATATATTTTAAATTTGAATAGAAATTATATATATATAGGGGTTTGCTAACATGGGGAAGGTGTATTTTCAGTTAGGTACATGTTAGCAAGGTGTACCAAAAGATTTAGACAAAATTACCCTTAAAATTTTGTGTAACATGTTTTAATAACTAGGGGTACTTATGTAATTTAACTTTATCCCACACACCCCTAAACCTAAACCCCTCCTCATTTCAATCTTTCTAACTTTCAAATCCCTAATTTTCTCTCCATCTTCTTCTTCTACATGCGTTTCTCACTGTTTCAGTGGTGTGGATTTGAAACATTAAACCCCAAGTTCTTTTGCTCCTCCTTTAATGAAGATCACTGCCATCACGTGAATAACTGAACTATGTCATCTAACCTTCCATCACCCTTTAACAAATTACCAATTTTCATTTTTCATCCTTTACCAAATTAAGAACATGCCGAAATTTTTTTGCTGGAGAATGAGAATTTGAAGGAAAGGGTTGTGTGTGAAATTTGGCAGTGTGTTAAAAGATTTGTTTAAGTTTTGTTTTAGAGGAGGAGAGAAAATTAGGGATTTGAAAGTTAGAAAGATTGAAATGAGGAGGAGTTTAGGTTTAGGGGTGTGTGGGATAAAGTTAAATTACATAAGTACCCCTAGTTATTAAAACATGTTACACAAAACTTTAAGGGTAATTTTGTCCAAATCTTTTGGTACACATTGCTAACATGTATCTAACATACCACTTATATATATATATATATTTCAGACTTTTAAGTATATATGAGGCGATCTAGATCTATGTATTGTATACCGTTGTTTTATTCTTGCGTTCATAATCTATTAATCTGACGGCTGGAGTTGTATCTTTGGCAGCCCATGATGTATGGAACGGGTCCAACTCCTGCTGGAATGGGCATGATGCCTATGCTTCTGCCTGATGGGCGGATTGCATATGTCTTGTAAGTTGAACTTCAAATTGTTTCTTGATATCTTTATCATCTAAGTGGTATGGTATATCATGACAGAATATTTGGCTGATTGGTAGATATTTTTGCAATGTTGTTCTATATAAAAGGAATTGATAAAATCGAATGCCTTTATGTGATACCCGAATTGTCCTGATCTAGAGCCTGAGTGTTTCTATTGTTCTGCAGGCAACATCCAGGAATGCAGCCACAAGCACAAACCCCACCCTCACATCAGAGAAGTGGCAGGAGTGGTGGTGGCAGTAGCGGTAGCAGGAATGCCAGCAGTTCAAATAAAGGAAGGCACAACAATGATAATGGCCAAGGGCGCCGATATCGTCCATATTAGCTGGTCTTTATATAGATGAGAAGGTTGACTTGTAGTAGCACCCTCTTAAATCTCTAGTTTTTTTACTTAACTATGACGTTCAATATATTGAAATGTGCTACAGAACTGTTTACCATTATATGATTTATTCTGTAGAATTTAGTCTTGATTACATGTCTTGGCATTTAACGCTTAAGTTGAATTTTCCTCTTTTGATAAAGTCCTATATTTGAGAGTTGAGACCTAATGTTTAACCTGGAAAAAACCCTCAAACGATCCTTTGTCTACACTATAAATGCTGGCATCTGAAAATTTGAGATAAATAAACTGCTCTTATTTCACCAATTCCATGTTCCATGGATTTGTAATTTTAACTTGTATTGTTGTCTTTGAAAATAAAAACATTTTAAAGGGATGCAGGGAACACATGATTAGTGCAAATCGTGAGTTGACCTCTCTGCACTTGACAGGATAGCAAGTAATAAGAAAATAAAATTGTATAATCTCTAGTTTAGTGGCAAGCTTTTCAGTGATTTAGTGGTGTTTATTTACAGAGCTTTAAAATTGTTATGACTAACCCCATCCAGTCATCACTGGGAAATAGGAACAGCACTCATACCTCCTGATTCCCTCCAAGTCTAAATAAATTATCTGGCTCTTCCAAGTAATTTCTTTGCATTCTAATTATTTTATACTGAAGAGAGACCACATGATAGCAGAATTTAATGAGCAGTAACATGTCATAAAGAAAATATGCCAATCAATCATTCTAATATAAACCTACTTTGCAGCATTAAATCAGTTTAAATTGCAGTAGCTCATATGAAGCAGACATCTATAACTAAAGTTTTATCTAAGAGGCAGACATTGATACGGTGCAACCAAAATTAAGGAAAACAATCAAAATCTTGGGTGAAAGTGAAAGCCATATTGTGATATTAATAGAGATTAGTGTGCAGCATCCAAGCAACAAGGAGTCCTGCATATTATCAAAATAACATGAAATATGTCTCAGTCATGACAAATGCAACTGCCTTCATCTCACTGGCTCACACCTTCCTCGCCTTTCTCAGATGACTCAGCTTCAAGCTTTCTTTTCTTTTTTGTCTCATTTTCCTTTGACGCTGCTGCTCTCTTTCCAGCATTCTTCATCCTAAACTCTGTAAGTAAAGAGAAAATCTATTGAAGGCCAGCTAAAGACTCTATACAGACAGTAATCGAGTTCTTCCCCAAGAGAGTAGAAATTATTTATCAAGTCAGTGCAAACATTAATCAAACCAATATAATAATATATTTTCTGAATGTATATAAAGACAAGGGCATATCTAATGAGAGGAGTTTGTATCCTAAAAAGGTGAGATGAGCAAGATTTGACCAATATAAGTCACTTAATAGTCAAATGGCTACTTTATAAAATCATATACATTTATCTTCTAATATTAACCATTGAAATAAAATTTAATGGTCAAGATGCACTTCTCTCACATCTCACAATAACAAGATCTTCTCACTTGATATATAATCTTATAAAGATTAGATATATTTTCTTAAACATATTACTAATTAAACATGGAAAGCATTACAAAGTTGTATCTTGTGTGTTTCAATGAAGTACTCCCTCTCCTACTAACATTCAATTACATGTGCTTCAATATGAATGAAATGGACAACCGACCCTCCCGTTCCTATTTAACTCTTAGAACCAAATTTCAAAACCAACCATGCTAGTTTAGTCACTTAGTGTATCATTAACAAACAAAACAAACAATGGGACAAGATCAAATCTCAAGAGTAGTACACACAAAAAACAACTTAGTATTGATAAATCATGCCAACCCTAAACATTGTAAGTAACTGACCTTCAAGAGAAGCTTTTAGAGACGGTATAAACTCAGGGAACTCGGTTTCTTTAAGAGCTTCAAAAACATCCTCTGCGTTTATAATCTGTCTTTTTGATTCCCTACATATGTCATTAGCCCTGCACAGTGCATACATATCATTTAAAATTCCACAACTTTCTTCAAAAATAATGATCGAATCCACTGCAAAATTTCGCTGATCACAAATTGGGTTAGTTAATTTCAATCTTATAATTAACCTAAGAGATGAAAAGGCGTCCAGAATAAAAGTAAACAAAAATTAGGTTTTGGAGTGGTTTACGTTGCAGAGAGATAGTGGATGAAGATTCTAGCACTTTCGGAGAATGCAAGAAGAGCGTCTTTGTGAATGGATATGTCTCCATCTTCAGAACAACGGGAGAGCTTATCCTTCACCACACGGCGCACGATAGCCTTGGGCAGTTCCTCCGCCTCTGGCACCGACTTTTTCACCGTCTCTGCCATTCTATTTTCTCACTCTCTCACCTATTCTTCGATTTCGGTTTCAATTTCAATTACGAATTCTAGATATTAAGATATTAGGGTTTATCTCCCGCCATTCTCATATCACGCCACTTCGCGCTCACAATCCGATTTCACAGTAATAAGACCAAAAAAAATATTAGGGAAACATTTTATCACTCTAAATTATTGTGTGTATCAATTTGGTCGTAAAAATTTGAAAATTTGAAAATATTCTGAAAAATATGGATTAAGGTAGTCATTTTAAATATTTTTTAAACTCATATATGTATTGTTTCAATATTAGTTTGAAGTTTTTAGGAAATCAAATTAATACAAAAAAAATATAATAATATATGAGTTTGATAAATGTCATTGTTTCATTGATCATTTACATTTAATCATTATTGATTTTAGATCTTGACGCTTCAATTAATAAATGAAAATATATAATTATTATGTATAACTCTTTATACAAACAATGCATAGATATTATATTATTATTATAAACTATTATCTTCTGGTTTTATTTCATAAATACAAATAGTTTAGTATTTTATATATGAAATAAAATATTATATGATTGATTTTCAATGTGGAGCAAGATAAGCTTAAGAAGATGGAGCTTTTCACCCAACTAGTTTACATTATTTGCCATCCATTACATATTGACTTACTTAAAAGGAGTTTAGGATCTGTTTGTAAATTAAGTTTTGTAAATGAAAGAAGAGAAAAACCAAGTGGATCATTCTTCCATTTCCAAAAACCAAGTGGCTGACTTACCCTAAAGGACCCACATAATAAAAGCCATCTCCATTTCTCTTTTAACATGACCAGCATTTTGAAGGCACTAAAGAGAGAGACATTCCAATCACAATTTGACAAAAGAGAGACAGATGAACCTTAACTTATTGATGTTTTCACATGTTTAAAAAATACCATTCATACAGCACAAGGTACTAAAGAGACATCACTTATCACATTTAAATGCTAAACCAAGGGCTTATCATCTTAATTTCACAGTACTTCCACAAATAAAATTGCATCCCAAACAATAATAATCCCCAAAGGAAAGGTGATACTAAAGCAGAACAATATGGCTGCAAGCAATAGCTTAATTTTGAGGCCATCATTTCTTAGTATAGTGCTTCTTCCTTGTGAGTTTCAATTACAAGGTCTGAAGTTGGATAGGAGACACAGGTAAGCAGATACCCATCCTTCAGTTGATTGTCATCAAGGAATGATCCATCAGACTGATCCACCTGACCGGAAACAATCTTCCCGGCACAGGTAGAGCATGCCCCAGCGCGGCACGAATAAGGAAGTTCAATTCCAGCATTTTCTGCTGCATCCAAGATGTAAGTATCGTCAGGGGCCTCAAATTCATTCTCTTTTCCATCTGGGCCGATCAGCTTAACCTTGTAAGCAGCCATAGCAGTCACCCGAAATGAAGTGGATGACTTCAAGCCAAAAGATCTGGAAACACTCTTCACAGACCCAATGGAAGAAGGGCACTTCACTATGGTTGCAACAGCGGATCGATTTTGGATTGCAGTTTGAAACATGCATTGGGGAGAAACCTTCACAGCTGTCATGGTTGACATGATTACCCTGGAAGTAAAACCATATTAAAAAAAAAATGAGTCCTTTATAAAATCAACAAGTTATGCATTGCAAAGCAAAACAGGAGTTAAAAAAGGTTTTATACACTACGATGAAAAAATCGAGATTGAAAATCCAATCAGAATTAGTTAGTTCTTTAAGAATGACATTCTTGGCAGATACATTCACTGAATAACAATACATTTCTTAAGAAACCAAAAGGCAAAAGATTATACATGAATGATAATTCACCAACAGTATAACAGCCCAAAAGATTATACATTATAACCTCATTCAATCCATATAGCCGACCCCGCCTAGGACTAAGGCTCGATTGTTGTTATTTTCATGTCATCCAATCATCTACAAATATTTAAAAAAAAAACAGTAATTTTGACAGCTCTATTTGAATAGTTCTTCTTGTGTCTTTGTGTATTAACTTAAATCTTAAAACTAAGATCCCCTTTACTTGAAAACCTTCAACCATCATCTTGCATAAATATTTAGGTAGGTAAAAGATCTGAACCGTAAAGCAAATTGCAAACTGAATTCAAAGAACAATCTTGCATGAATTTGTAGCATATATAAAAATTTACAAAGAATAGGAACAAAACAAATTCCATTCATAAAAAAAAGGATATTGATATATTATTAATATATAACAGAAAATACAAAACTTTATAAGGATCAGAATTGATACCAAAAAAAAAAGGTGACGGCCTAGCATAAAGACAGTTTCCATGATTTAAAATTACGAGACAAACAAATTTATCATTGCGCCGAGATTTAACTCTAAAATAAATAAAATAGAGATGTGAAGAAACATGAGGATGGCATAGAGAGAAATGAGAAGAAGGACTTACAGAGAGAAGGGAAGAAGATGGTGTGTTGAAGGAGAAGAAAATCAAGTGATTCAATAGAAGAGAAATGGAAATGGGTTAATTCGCTATAAGTGTTGTTATTGGGGAATTATTTTCCACCCAATCCTTTCTATTTTTCCCTTTTCCACCTTCTTAATTTATATTTCTTGTTTTGGTATTAGTTGTCAATAATAGTTTTTTTTATACTAAATCAATAATCTATTTGAGTAATGGTAAAGGTACGAAATGTATAAACTATACTGTAAGAGTTTTTTATACTATTATTATATTATCTATTATTCATTTTTTAATTATTATTGTATTTTGAATAAAGAATAATACAAATAAATGATAATTAATTAATAAAACACTGAATTTGACGTTACAATAAAAATATACATTGACCAAATAATTAAAATTAAAAGAAATGGACCTAACTCATGCGGTCGGCTGTCTAAAATTCTAAATTCAAATTTGGCTGCCAAACAACCTGTATTAGCTACAGCGTCGGCATATTTTTTGGCTTCCTGTCATAGAAAGTGACATTTAAAAATGTTTGAGAACTAAGTAAATATTAAGTGTTTGAGAACTAAGTAAATATTTAATAGTGATCACTTCCTATAGTAATATTAAAAATGACAAAACTTAGATAAAATATTATATGTGTTAGTGGTATAAATGATTTATTAGTGGATGACGTGTGGACTTTTTTGTATAATTTCAAGGTCAAAACGTTTATTAGATTTACAATCAAACATTTTTTGACCTTGAAAGTATACAAAAAGGTCCACGTGTCATCCTTTAATAGGTCACATGTACCACAATATTAAAAATAAACATTTAAAAGTGAGATGTTGAAATTAGACATTTATTAATATTTGCTTGAGTGAACTCTTTTAAAAGTAGTTATTTAATAGTACTCACTTGAGTCAACGTTGATATATATCTACTTTCAAATATTTAATTGCGCTCACTTGAGTGAGTACAATTAAAAGTATATATTTAATTACACTCATTTGAGTGAGTGCTGTTAATTGTGTTCTTTCAATCATTTAATAGTATTCGCTTAAATGAACGTAATAAATGTGAACAATTAAGCACAAAAAGGGTGAGTTGCACAATTCGACCAAAAAGTAGAAAATTTGGTTAATTTAATGGGAAAGTGGACACGTATAAAATAAACTATGGAACCCGTTTAAGGATAATAAATGAGTTGGACCGTTAAGAATGCACTTATTTGTCTATATTTATCGACAAATTGAGATTTTTCTGAGATGAGATATAATTATTAACTCATGATATGATATGTATGAAAATTTCATTCTAGATTTTAAGAGAATTTTTATGAAAGTCTTTCGTTTGCTTTTCTTAGATGAAGTTTTATTTTCCTTTAATGTATCCTACTTTTAGCTTAATTCTTCTTCGAATCAAGTTTATTTCCGACTTGATTGATAAAAAGGTGAAATTAAAAATGAGTGAATTCAATCTAAATTTACTCATGTTAAGAGTTTACTGAACAGGAAAAATTTATTTTAAATTAAAAAATCAAAACCATGAGAAAACTTTTTTTCTGTGAAATGGAGAAATGTTAAACAATATGAATTAGAGTTTGGATCTTCTCCATTACATGAGAGGCTATTGCATGTTAGGATTCTGACACGTGTCAAAATCAAATTTTAAATGGTTTAAATTTTTTATTTTTGAAAAAACACTCCCTCTCATATTTCCTGGACTCTCCATTACCGGAGATTAATCTTTTCCTATGAATTAAACCTTAAAAAGTATGACACAACTTAAATTAAAATTTAAAAATATTAGTTAACTTAAAATTTATTTTCCATTTCATAATTTTATCCTATACGGTTAAAGAATTAATCCAATGCATATGTAGGATTCTTGTTAGATATATAGTCTCTGTTTTTATTATAGAGTGAAATTTAGATGACTTTGATCTGGAATTTATGAACACTTAAAAGATGTATCTACACATTAGCCATATATCATGTTCTTATGCTTGCAGCTAGATTTGAACCCCCATAAGAGTAAGCAATCTTGTACTCATTTTTACTTGTAGAAGAGTTTTTTATGCAATAATTTAAGGCAGATTGTCACATAAGATTTTTTCTCATTCTTTGTTAGATTGAAGTTGGGGGGCACAAACACAAGCACAATGCATGTTATCATAATTTACATGTAATGTGTGTCAAATATATGAGCCTTGCATGTCTTAAACTTACTTTAGATAAGAATGAGCATGTATAAGCTTAGAATAAAATGACATAATGATGTATCTATTTCCATTATAATGACAGCTTATAATTTCATCATTATCACTATTACTTGCAACTTGTTTCTACTAACTCATATTTGTCATGTGGCCATTTGAGCTAAAAGAAAGAGTAGCTTCTAGATATAGTGTAATAATACACTGTTCCTGCTTTAGATTGGTCATGTTTTCTGTTTTTGCCATGTATATGTTCATTCTCTATCAGCTCCAACTGAATCCATTCAAGTCAAGTTGTTTACAATTTGTGGCAGGCTCATTATCTTCACCCTTGTTTAGGTCCAGTCTTGCTGATGCAAAGTAAGAAGACAATCTATAATCCTGTGAAACCTTCTCATCAGCCACTAGTTTCACTGGTTCTGTTCTAATGGAGTTTCTTTGTTTGTATTCACCATTTTCTTTTTCTCCTTCAACTCCAATGCTCATAGATAAGTTGGCAGGACTTATTTCTACAACACAGTTTCTTCTTTCTATGTTCTTGCTCAATGGGGCAAGAAAGTTGTTACTTTTCACTTGATCAGTACACCACTTGAATTCAGATTTGTTATGGCCATTGAAGGGTCTTAAGCTCATATCTTTCTGATCCTTTTGTGACCCTTCACAGGATGTGAGGCAACTCTCTATGGAGTAATCAGTTGGTTGGTTAGTTTGTTGTTTATCATGAGGGTTAAATCCATGTAATTCCTTCAGTTCTGAAAATGCTGAGTTCAGGCTCTGAGAGGATACTTTGGACACAAGCTCAGAAAGTTGTACTTTAGCAGCTTCAAGTCCTACTATTCCTAAACTTTGTCTGCCAAGTGTTTCTTGAGCTTTTTCTAGCACTGCTTGCAGGTATTTTCCTTGGGACTCTATGCGGAGTTGCAAGTGTCTTTGTACCTGGACCAACAGTTTATAGATCAATAATGTTTTGTGTACATAAAATAGGGATGTATGAAAAATATGTATGAGAAGTTTGAGGTTGATTAGATTATAAGAAAACTTTAGAGTTTTCAGTTGTTTGCATCAGTGGGATAATAAAATGCATGCATGGTAAGTTGGTATCACACACCTCAAGTTGTTCATTTAGCCTTCTCTGCACCTCTATTTGCATCTGCAGAGCCTCACTTATGTGCAAATCTCTGGCACAAGTGAAATTAATGTTAATATAAGATCTTTAGTGATAGAATGTTCATACTGAAGAAGCATGTGAACTTTCTTACTTGTTAGCCTTAGGTGCAAGGTCTAAATTGTTCATATGAGTTTCATTGTTCTCAAAGTGTCTTTCTCCCGTTTCTGCACCTGGATTTGTGGCTAGTAAGATAAACTTGTTGTTGATAAACAAAACTTTTGGTGGTTCTGTTCATAAAACTATATTAGCCATTTATAGTGAAAGAGATTGTTCTCTTACTGATTTTGTGTGTCACGTTGTTGCTTTGTCCATGCATATTCTTGCTCAATCTATACTTCTGGAGTTGAAAAGGAGATGGTCAAGTTATAATGGGTTCTCCATAGCTTTGTGCACAATATATATGATTTTCATTTTGCTTTACACAATAACTCAAGTTTTATACCATCAGCCAAGATAATTTAGCAGTTATATGCTACATAATTTAGCAAAAGCATATTATACACAAGGCCTGTAAACTCGAATACAAGTGATTTCATGATTCATATGAAGTGGTTTTTGTGGAATATGATCCAATATGGTGAAGGAAGATAAAGATCATGTTTGTACATAGCTTTCTTAATTTGAGACACCCTTCTGATTCATATGATATGAAAGTCTTAGATCGAAACATTTACAATACCATTGAAACAAAACTTCAATTAGTATCCTATTGGTAGAGATATTTCATTGGCAAAAACTAGATTTTTTAGTTAAGAGTACAACTCTCTCAACTTTAGGGGGGAAATCATGACAATGAATTTCATTTGGCTAGCAAGAAATGCTGAAACAATGTAAAAAATGACAGCTCATCGCACGAGAGGCCTATCACAAGTGAAAAGACTGTTTTCAGGGCTTGATGGAATAATGTATGTAATGTAAATAGCACACGAAAAATGATAGGAATGTTGTAATAAAAGGGTTATTATAGAAATCACTAATGATTTTTACCTGAAGATGACTCTTCAGATGATATAAGGTAAGCCCCGGAATTCCCATGAGTTTCATCACTGTTTTTGGAGTTGCTTCTGCATTAGAAAGATTGTACTTAGCATTAGTGAATAACTCAAAATTCTATCTTCCTAAAGATTTGATGTGCATATTATATACTCACTATCAGGTCCACCTAACTGATGAACTGCTTCTATAAACCTAGAATGAAGATCTGGTGTCCATTTCAATCTAGGCTTAGCATCAGTTGAGAGTACAAGTCCAGAATCAGAAGAACCATTTCCTGTTTGAAGGAACATATGCCTATCAGAAGAAGGAATTGACATTCTGGATGAAGAAGAATTTGTGTTCTTTCCTTGATGTTGGTGAAGATGGTACATTATTATTTCACCTGCAAAGCCACACCTTATATATTAAGCACCATGACATGCAAAATCTAACAACTTAATACCCTGTGTTGAAATGAAAACCAGCTTTGTTGTGCCTTTTACCTGAATGTTTCTATTCTCTGAATCACTTTGCTACCTCTTATAGGTGGAAACTCAATAGTGCTTTTATTTTCAAGTATTATGACTAGTCCTTATAGTAGTGTTAAATAACTGAACTTATGACAACTTCTTATGCTTGTCTTGTTTCTCCACACTTCAGCACAAAGCATGCTATTGCTCAGAGGTATTTATAACTGAGAGCAGGAAGAGGGAACTAGTAATGCATGGAATCTTTGGTATAAACCAATGGAAAACTGAACTTAATCCTTAATGTGTGATGAGCTGGAAAAGATAGTATTCTTTGCTACCTTTCCTTAACTTTGTCTTGGGTTTGTGAGAAAAATTATTACATGCTCTAACATCAATGATTCTAACCAAATCATTATTGGCGATGTATTAATGATTTAAAATTAAATTAGTTTATTCCAAATCAATGGTGGAGATTTGGTTAGAACTATTTGTTCTAGACCATATAATAATTTCTGATGTAGTTATCGACTTTTTTCTACTTCTATATCCCATTCTAAGAAGGTAATGTTAAACATTCCATTTGAGTTCCTATGCAATACAACTTCCTTTAAATAAAAAATTTGTGTACTTTTTTCTTACGGTTATCCAAGAATTTGACAAATCTCTGTATATAACTAAAATATTGATGTTTTAAAATGAACTATCAAGTTCCTAACTGCATTAGATTCCAGAACTGATCCTTTAAATTTTAACCAAATGTGCATACTTATTCTTTTGCTTGGCAAAAGTGAGAATCATATTCCCAAATTTGAAAGAAGAATTTTCTTTTCTCCCTGACTTGGTTCTGTGGAATCTAATATTATTCTCTACTTGGAACTGCCAAAGCCCACCCTTTATTTTTGTTTATTTTAAAGGAAGATTCTTAGAAGTTAGAGGACTAAACAAATATTTTTGTTCCTCATTTTGAGTTTGTGATAATTTTATTAGTCCTCAACACACATAGTTCTTTAATAGCATAATGTTATGTATGTTACAGTATGCAAACATAAGCACCAAAGAACTTCTTAATTGGTAATGCATCATGAACTTGTACAAAAAATCTATTGACTAAAGCACCTTGAAATACAAGAAAAGGTAGAATTTTTGTGAAGGGAGATGCTTGCATGGGACTGTTTGGAGGTAAGGAATAGAATAAGAATAATTCTTCTTTGTCTCCTTCAATAAGTTTGGAACTTATTCAGCCCCCACCGCTTGAATTTTTCATTCTTTCTTTAGGCACAAAAATACAGGTCCCATCCTCTAGAATCCTATAAATAAAAAAGTGAAAGCAAGAGTTGTACTTGTTTCCATTCTTACATTATTATTTGGTTAAATGCAGTACTACAGAATAAGACCACTTGCCCTTGACTTGTACCTTAGTTAATGTAGCAAATTCTATCGTGTGAATTGGTACATATTTTTCCTTATGTAACCAGCTTTTCAATTTTCTGTTTAGTATATTTTTATCAATCATCAAGTTTCACTTTTCACTAACTAGTAACTTATAAGTCAATAGCAATTAGTTTATTTGACAAAAAATAAGTTATTTGTTTAGTAAATGAACTTATTTAACTCATGAGTTTATAATAAATTATTTGAGGTAGCTTATGGCAACACCTATGTGGCTCATAATGATAGAACCATGTATTTAGAGTTAGAGTGATATACTAAGAAACTGATGAAACAAAAAATAAGTGATTATTGGGCAATGAAGGAATTATTATGCATGGTAGATTAGGCCAAATAGAAGCTCTAACTGCATGGCATATACCTGGTTAAATTCCACTAGCAAAAATAAATAAAAAAGTTAGTGGAATCTGATTCAGTTTTATTAAAACCATGCATTCCATAGACGATGCATGTGTCAACTGCATGCAATTCTGCATTATTCAATTTGAAATATCAACTATGCAGTTGTGCAATTAAGAGTAAGTGGTGTAGCATAAATACTAGGTGATTAAATTCCATAACATTTCAAAGATTAAAAGCTAATTTCGAATAAATTTGATAAATGTTAAATAACTCATAAACGACCAAACCACTTGTCATATTTGTGATCAGACACAAATAGAAGTAGAGGGTATTGATTATAAACCGTATCTGATATTCTGATACCCCCCACTTATTAGGTGCTAAATTAGACAAACATTTTTATAAACAACTTATAGAAACCATAAAAATAAATAGACAAAAGATTCCTTGAACAGTATCTTCACATCACTTCTTGTTCTTGATTCTGATTTTTTGAGAATATTTAATGCAGCTAGAAGAATCTCATAGAGACTTTGGATAAAGTTAAAGTTGAGTTCCTAAGTAGTTTTCTTGCATGTGGGTTGGAATAATTTTGGCAAGAGGATTAATTTGATCCTTTTTTTTCATTTTGATATATATCGAATTTGCTCCCTTACACGGACTTAATATCACCACCTGGCAAATTCTTCAAATCATGCATGAGAGACTATAGCACATTTGAGTTGTTTTCTTTTTCATTTTCATTTTCAAATGATATGTTTTAATCAATATCTAAAAAAATGTGACATTTTCTGGTTTACATAACATTGAAAACATGATGTTTTTCTACTATTAGTAAATAAAAAACTAACTGGTTATAATAACAGAAAACAAACTAAACATCCCTTATCATTTCAGCTTGAACAATTAATTTTGACATTTGATTGCAATGAAAAAGAATCCATGTGAAATATTTAGAATTTGATGTTGTCATGTTGAGACAATAGTGTAAATTACTGGAGGAGTTTAATAAGAATTAACCTTTTGTGTTTACTTTTCTTTATGGCTTCTAACAGTTGGTGAAGTCATTGTAGGTTTAGTTATATATCATTGTTGATTGTGGAAATGGAAGGTTATTGTCGATGAAAATAGATTTGATGGCTCATTTCCAATTTTTAATTAATGAAAATTTCAGGTTACACGATCCTAGACAATATTTCTCTGGCAGTGTCAATAAAGACTAACCTCACTTTTTAATGCAGTATATATTAGCCTTAAATGGAAAAATATTTTTGTCCTATGTTTCAAACCAATCACTAATATAACAAATATTATTTTTTATTTTTTAATTTTATTTTTAATTACTTGACTGTTTTTAACTAAATTGATATACAGGACATATCCATTCCGTTAAATGACCGTGAAGCGCCGCCAGCAACTAGTGGATAAGTGGATTAGAATTTGATGCATGGTTAACTATACCAATCAATTAGGAGTTTAATATATATGTTATAACTTTTTTATATGATTAGTCTATTATTCATCTATTATTATTTGTCTACCATTCATATTTTATTATCATTGACTTTAAAATATCAATAACACAAACAAATGATAAATAATGTATTAGTTAGACACAAATCTTTACATTGACAATGTATGCATAAATATTATACTCTTAAAGTTTTTATATTAGGATCATAATATCACTCATGGATAGTATAGTATAACAACAAATATATATTTTTCATTAATTTGGGCTATAAATATGAATGACAAAATGGAATGTTGATAAAGAATGAGGTATTAAAGATGTCATAACCAAAACCATTATATATATATATAATAAATTTGCTCTCTGCAGCCTTTGCCTGATGCTGCCAAACAGCCCTTACTACTTATCTACCTTTTTTCGTTGTTGAAAACAATAGATTACTTATCTTTTCTTAGGAGTATCCAAATCTTTACCCTCCAATATGGTGGGTGTCCCACCTGTGACATAGGACATAGATTTTTGTTCTTTGTTGTACTTACATTATTTTTCTTTCTTTTTTTACAGATGTAATAATAACATACATTCAGATATCTTTTACTTCTTCTCGCATATCTAATGTGAGACTTTATACTTGAATAAACTCAACACTGTTGAATATTTGATACTTCAGAATGATTATCATAACATATCTTATATATATCATATATGATATTTCAATACTTTTCTCTCTCTATATATATATATTTAAAATATCAATGTTGTATGTATATGTATATATGCTTCCTAGCTAATGATCAATGACTGAATCATGAGGCAGAAATTATTTATTGGAATGGTTTATTTACTAGCCAGTTGTGGTTGAGTGGAGCAAACATGATGGTGTTGGTTGAAATACAAAGTTAAGAAATGACCACGGAATGGTATTCCTCACATGGAAAAGGAAAATAAAAGTAGTGAAAAGGAAATTAAGTTTGAAAGATTCTTTGGAGTGAGAATATGAGAATCTAATATTAATATTCTGAAGCAAAGAATTTTGGTTATTCTTCTTCCTGGAAAGCCACAAAAAATGGGTTCTCACATCCCCACCTATCTTTCCACTTAATGTAATAAGATGCCCTTCAGAATTCATTATTATTATTAGTATCATATCCTTTGATTTAATAGTAATGCTATCATATATTTGCTATGTTTAGTTCTTTATGTTTTTAGTTAGATGTATATAAAGTTCCATTCAACTTTTCTTCCCATAATTGTTCTTAGAAGTGACCTGGTTGACATTAGAATACTGGTCCAACTGATTGGTGTTTAGTTGTCCCTTTTCTTGGACAACTCTAGTTCCATTACCTTTTCCACTTGTTTATCTGTTCCAATCTTAATTTTTTATGCAACCTTTTAATTCTTCACTTCTGAAGATTTATATATATGTAATTCACATTTAGTTTGATAACCTAAGTGCTAATAGTCCTGGGTTAAGCTAGGTTAAAAGTAGTAACTAATAATGATTCTAAGATATCAAACAATATTAACATGAAATGATAATAGGTGATAGCTGTGAAATAGTATGGTTTCTGGTGATATTATTCAACAATTAGGAAAACAACATGAGGAGGGATCCAAAGTTTTTTAACCTTACTCCACATCTTAGTCATTAATACTAGGGAAATCCAATAGTTTGAATTAATATTTAGATCTAAACCATTAAATTTTTCTAGAATTGATGACTAATGGATCCCCGAACAACATTGTAAAAACCAACCGAAGCGCTAAGCCTCCAACAAAGTGGAAAAGAAAAACCACACAACAAAAGGCCCAAAACTGAAGAGAAAATCTATCACCAAAAAACATACTGCCCAAAGCTTAGATATAAATGGAATTTAATATAAGTGAATGAATAGATAAAGATCTTTGATAAAAAAAATAGTAATAGATAAAGATAATTGATAGTATCAATAGTAAATATTAATAGTATACTCTTTTTAGTATCAATAGTAAATTTGAATAGTATCAGAATACCTTCCTGGTTTACACAGCAAAAAACATGAAAGTCCCTAACCTCAGTAATAGATCCATTGGCAGCAAGAACACTCACTGTGCGGGACCCCTATATAAGCAAATGGTATTTCCTAAATTCCATCCTTCTACCAATTTTTTCTTCTTCTCAAAATTCAATCTTTTTGTTGATTTTGATGTTTCGTTATTGAGCTTTGGATCAAATCTTGCGATAAACAATGAATTTATGTGAATCTTTTATATAGATTTTAAGAGATTTTGATTGTTACCAGAGGGGTTTTAATTCATGCAGATTGGTTCTGGGGTAGGTGGCACTACAAGTGCATTTTATAGATTCAACCAAGGTTTGTATTTGTTTTTATATTTTTACTTATGCCTTTATTTATGTGTATATATGGTGATAAATAAATATGTGCAGATATGATATCTCTCACTATTAGGTTGCCATACTGTTAAGCAGAACTATTATCCAAGATTAAAGATATATTATCACAAATTATGTCATGAATCATGTCTCATACCAATGTAATATATATAACATAATTGATGGTGCTGCTCATTTGAATTGATTTTCTTATGTGACAATCATTCATTCAAGCTTCTGGTATGGTTTTCAATCTTCAATTTCACTCTTGAATTGAAGGGCTTAATAAAAAACACTTTTTTTTAGTCCTTATTCTTGTTTGGCAACAAAAGCACACAACATATTTGATATATTGTTTGGGAGAGAGGCTCTACAAGTTGCAAAATTGTTTGATGGACCCGCTTCCTATTGAAGTCATTGGGAATATTGTTAAAATTTGTATGAGCCATTAAAGAAGCTTTCTTGATTAACAAGAAAGATGAGAAAGACATGAATGAGAAAATGAAAGAAAGCTTAAAGAAAGAAGAAAGAATGAGAAAGAAAACTTCATATTATTTCTCGAGAAGACAAGAGTTTATATAGTGAAAGATAAACCTAACTAATTGATCTAAAACATCTATTTTAACAAATATACTATCCCACCTAAGTGCTTCCCTCGATGTAATCATAGCCTCTGCAACTTGCCGCAAATGGAGACAAGCATGCTGTAAACACCTCCACACCCTCTCCTTCAGTTCCAAAGATTGGCCTATTTACTGCGATATGACAACTACCCGCCTCGAGATTTTGATCACACAAACCATTTTTCAGACATCAGGGTTGCAGGCACTCTCCATTTTGATGGAAGGTGTGGGTGAATTCTCGGCCTCAACCATTATTGTTTGGCTAATGTACACTAGGGAAATCTTGAGGCAGTTGTTTTATAATGTAAAGTCTACACCTAATGTTACATTCTTGAAATATGTGGCAGACACAAGCTGGAAATACTAGACCTAGCTCATAATTCCATTGCTGGGGTTAAGCCTAATTATCAAAGATTCCCTTGTTTGAAATATCTGTCCTTGAGTTATGTCAGTATCTC
This sequence comes from Lupinus albus, assembly GCA_009771035.1. Taxonomy (NCBI): domain Eukaryota; kingdom Viridiplantae; phylum Streptophyta; class Magnoliopsida; order Fabales; family Fabaceae; genus Lupinus; species Lupinus albus. The sequence continues at coordinate 16,043,055 of CM020017.1, forward strand.
AGCATTGGATCTGCATCTTTTGGTGTCTGTGTCCAAAGATTGAAGCTTTGGAACTTGTCAATCCAGAGATTGCAATGTCTGATGCACAGGTGATGGTTAAATTGAGTAGTTCAACTCTGAAGAGAGTATATTTACAAGCAATCAGTTTGGAAAAGTTAATATTGGAGGCTGATGTTATTGAATGTTTGCACTTGAGGTTTTTGAACTCATTGGCAAGGGTACGTTGAAGCATTTCAAGATTGACGATGTTAGTGTTATACATCTTGATATCGGTGAGACAATTGAGAATCTTGAGATTGTGGATATCAGCAACTTCACAATTATATGGCCGAAATTCTATCAGATGACTTCAAGATCCTCGAATTTAAACAAGCTCCGGCTTTGGGATGTGATGTTTGACGATGAGGATGAGGTTGTAGATTTAGAAACAATTGCCACTTGCTTTCCTCACCTGAGCCATTTATCTTTAAGTTATGATGTGAGAGATGGAGTGCTTCACTATGGTTTACAAGGCTCTTCTCAAGAAAGTTGGTCATTCATGGGGTTGTTTCAGAGGCTAAGACTGATGAAGAATGCCAAATGTTAGCCAATTTCACAACATCCATGGTTGAGCTGATGAGGATATAGGATTCTGAATAGGATTCTGTTAATTGCCTTGTTATTACTCACTTCCTTTTTCTAAGTCTAATCGTCTAGGCATATTTGCAATTGCAGGTAACTTACAGAATTGAAGTGTTTATGCACCACCTTCATCTTATTAATTGAATGCAATCTTTATTTAAATTTGTGCAATGATGGTAGATGTTTATTTAAATAGTTCTTAACAAAATTTTGATTATAGTGTTGAAGTATTAACTTAGTTTTTTATGTTTGTTTGAGCAAAATAAATTTTGTTTATTTAATAATTTGAATTTGTGTACTTGTATTTTGAATTATGTATTATGAACATATTATTTTTTTTTTCTCCAATAAAATAACATTTATGATTATAGAAAATCACACTTGTATAAGTGCTCACAATTATTTTTTCATATTCTCTAAATTGTTGGATGCCCATGGATCTGTGGGTTACTTAAGAACATGGGAATTAGTGTTGGCCTTAGCCCAAATATGATTGGGTAGCCAAATCGTCATGTCTTCTAATAATGAATATATGAATAACCAATGTTTATATTTGGTCTATGCAGAATTTTATTTTTGAGTAAATCTCTATAAGTTAAAGAGGTAGATATATGTAATACTAATACATATGAATTGTTACTCTTTGTTTTTGTTCTATGCACATAACTCATCGAGGAAATTAAAATGATATGGTGTAGCGCTTTTCCCTCACCGACTTTTAGAGTAAAAACTCTCATAAGTAAAAAAAAAAAAAAAAGTAAATGCATCTAATAAATGGATGGGGATGACATGTCCCAAAATAGTGTCCTAATCTATGTCCCGACCAATGATATTATGTCACGTTATTTTAGAAGATAATATGTATTTTTTTAGTTGAACATTAATGTGTATTTTTAAATGACATGTCGCATTATCATTGGTGGAGATATGTATAAGGACACCATTTTGAAACAGGTGATCCACATCAGTAATAAATATGAATAATTATTTATTTTTGGCCTATGCAAATATCTCACATGCTTGTAAAATGAAATAAAACTTTATGATGCAACAATTTCTCTCACCATTTTCTTAGAATGATATCCAAAATAGAATAAGCTAAGGTTTTTTCTTTCTTATATTCATAACTCTTATATCATTTTAGTGGTATAATTTATGGCTCTTCCATTATTGGAGAGATGAAAGGAGAAAGAGTAAAACTATTGACACTCCCAAATATCTATTTACACTCTTCATTAATCAATCATAATTTTATAAAATTAAAAAAAACTAAAAATATAATTAGTTAGAAGGAATGTGCATAACTGCATATATACTTATGAGAGCTAATACCTCACCCAAGAAGAAAATGAGAAAAATCATAGCATCTTCTTGAAATTTGAATAATGGCACACACACATTTCATGTCTCACATTATTACTTTGTTTTCCTTCGTTACTTTTTTTCCTTTTTTATGTACTTGTCCGAAGCTTAAAAACAAAAGACTAACCACTAGTAATTAAACATTACTTAAAATATGCATTAATGCATATGCTTAACCAATGCCAATATGAGATCATGTAGCACATTAAGCTCATACTTTAGATTTATTCACCCTCTCTCAAACTTTCGTCCATTTTCAAACAAAAATCGAATAACATACAACTACAAAACTACCTCTGTTATTATTTTTATTTATTATTATTTGATGAAAGTGATCTATGATAGATATAAATAAAAATAATTGGGTCAACCAGATAGAGATGCCCACTAAACAAAAATGAATTAAAAAAATGACAGTTGCATTAGTATATAATTTCAGTTGTTCAGATGAAATTTGAGTGAATGAGTAATAGGTTCTATGTTGAATTTCCCCACATGCCAAAGAGATTGCACGGTTCATGCCTTTATGATGTTGATCTAATTTGTTGTTTGTTTTCATTATAACGGTTGAGTATTTTTTTGGTACTATCAAGGATACACCCTCAGCTTTTGGGGTCAGGAATAATTATTTTCGGAGTTTGTGATTGTCTTTCCTAATAAATGTTGCTCACAAGAATCAAACCATTACCTTTTGATCATCCTATGAATCTAGTGGGACGTTACACCACTAGACGTTGGTATAAGGGCTGAATATGACCCAATTTTTGTTGAATTCATTCAAATGAACTAATTAAATTCAATTGCTTTGTTAAGGAGGAAGTCTTCTCATACATGCATGGTTATCAAATATGATAAATTTAACATCATAAATTATTACATACCAAATTATATGTGCTGGGGTACTTCCAATAATTGGCTTATTAAAGCTATGGTCCATTTGAAGACCCTCTCAGTTCATCAAAATATTTTTTTTAAGACTCTCACATAATAATATTTGTTTGATCAGCAAATGACCATTCACTTATAAAGAATGAAAGGCAATGGTCACACCAAGTGCCAAAAACCATTATTGATGAAAATAGTGTAGCCTATGCATTAAAATATTAATCAAATACACTTTTAGTTCCTTGCTTAGACGACAAGTAACGACATAATATAATAGTTGAACATAATCAACAGTGAAATAATTATTTCTGGTATGAATTAATTTGATGAATACCATCACCTCTCTAGAGACAGGGAACAATTGTGCTCAGAAGTACGGCTAAAGGTTATGCTAGATTGATGGAATGATATGTTTTCTAAAATCTTCACAAAAACATTTCAAGGAATGAGAACGGTTATCATTAGATCTTACTTAAACGGTTGAGGTTGAAAAATATTTGCACATGATTATTATGGATCAATAATTAACTTTTAATCATAATTATCCATGATTAGTTGTAAGACCCAAATTTATTGTTCTCACCATTATTCTATGAGAACTGTTCTCACTTGAGTCGCGCGAATAAATGTAAGGTATATTTGGAACAATGGTTTATATACTTAAAATGCAGATTGACCTAGTCCTAGAAAGTATTTATATTTTGAGGCAAACCACTTTTTTAAGACCAATGATTGGCATCATAAAGGAATAATTGGTAGGAGTAGGAGGCATATTACCTATAAAAAAGGTATTAGATGAGCACAAGATATAATATTTAATTTTATTACCTCTTTACAAGGTAGATAGGGTTCCCTGCCTGGCTTAAAGTATCCATCATCCCTCTTTTTCTATCTGTCTCTTCTATATTTGCATATAATATATAGTATATGGTATATAGTATAAGGTAGACAAATAAACCTGTTCCTCAATAGTGTTGGTCCTTGACTTAAGATACAATGTCTGAGGTTTAAGCTAAAACATAAACTACATCTAATGAAGGATTTTTGTGATACCATTCAGAAACTTAAATGAAATTATGTTACAAGTGATTCATGATTGTCCTGTTTAGTATAATGTTCTACAAACATGCATCTATAAGTAGAAAAGAATATTAATGTGACATGGTTTTAGGTGGTGATGCAAAAATATGAAATCCATAACCTCTTAGGCATAAAAGGATCAAGAATAAATAACCTTTCTCTTTTGATCCTTTTATGTCATCTTAATAAGGAAAAACATACAATTTGTGTCATCTTGATCTTTGTGGTGAATTTATCATACTTATTAAGTTCATATCGGATTAGCCATTTGCCGAATCAGTGAATTTATTGACTGGACCGACCGTTTCAACAGATAACGCGGTGAATTCATTGCTTTTCATAGGTAAATAAATATGCATGACCTTTTCCTTGTAAAAGTACATGCAGCCAAGAGGAAACCCCTATGAGAGAACCAATAAGAGAACACAGGCGGTTAGAGGAGAGAGAGAGTGGAGTAGGAGTCAATTATTCTAGTGATTTCTTGGAGGACCCTACCCCTTCAATTTTATAAATTTCTTTAGTACTTATTCATTTATATTTCAGAACCCTTTCAAAGTCTAAAAGTTGAGAGAGCCAGAGACAAGTTTGCAAATTGTTATTAGGACAAGATTTGAGAGTACCACACTAGCACAACAAAATGAGTTTCACAATCTGAAATAGTTAGTACTTGGTTCAGTGATAAAGCAAGCTAAACAGACTTATCTATCAGGTTTCTTCCTTGAGAAGGATAAAAAAGAGAGAGATAGAGACACTCCATAAAAAGATTAAAGTTATAAAGAGGGAGCATATATGAGAAAAAGACTTGACCCTCTTGTTGTGCCAACTTCTATTTTGCTTTGACAATAAAGTTTTGATCTTTCTATGCTGTGTGAACCTGTCCTTATAGGATACTTTTTACCTTAACAATTCCAAACAAAACTGAGGTAAACACATGAATTTTCTGATTTTCATGCACATAGAATTTTATGCCTATAACTGTAACACTGGGGTGTTAAAATAACTATATATAAGACTATTATAGTCACAAGCACACACATGTATGTTTTGATCATATTCTTCAGCTTTGGCAATCAAGTCTTTTTCTTGTGAATTGAGTTCATACTAAATGACAACCATGGATTTTCAGCTTCAGGGAAGATGAGAAATTCTGAATATTAGCCTTGCATGGAGAGCCAAAGAATAGGACAAATGGAGTTATCTGAGTCAGGGAATTCAAGTCACCATGTCTCTTATGGAGTTCTTCATCATGGGATTAATATTCCTACATCAAGCTTAATGTATTCTTTAATAACTTCTATATATAATACTTAAGGACTTTTCTATCATATATAACTGAATTCCATTTCTTATGTATATATGTTTGTTCCTTCATTTTTACAAATTTGCTTTATTCTAATTTCATGTTTTATTTTTCTTTGTTTCATAGGAATCAAGGGTCTGATTTTGATTTTAGAGAGCTGGAAGAGGCAATGGTTCTGCAAGGAATTAAGGCTAGAAATGATGAAGCCAAAGCAGGTATGTACATATTTCCCTTTCCATGGTTTACCCTTTTTCTGTCATTACATAAGCACAACCAACTCTTTCCAAAAAAGCATAGAAAGAAGAATTGTGTTGAGAGGTTTGAATATGTCTAAAGATTGCTGAGTTAGGGGAAGTTACCATTTCCAATACCATGATGATTCTGAGGCCATACACTTGGATGGCATGGGTTTACAATATTGGAAACCAGACTTTCCTTGCATGATTTTCTTTCTGATTCTCTCCATAACTGCTGAAAAAGAGATATTAGGTTCCTCCATCTTTTCATATAAATTGTGAAATCCTTAAGCCTTTATTTTTGGTTGATCTTCTAAGATTTTCCTTTGTTGATTCTTTCAGCTTTATTCACAGGCAGGCCTGCTGCTACACTAGAAATGTTCCCATCATGGCCAATGAGATATCAGCAAACCCCTAGAGTACTAGTCTCTTTCTCACTCACTTCTCTATCTTTGACCAATAAATCCATATACATAAAGATGCTTTAATAGTACTACTAGAACCTTTTGTTGTTGTTGTTGAGAAGTACATGGTTCAATTTCAATCCCTCCTTTTCAAAAGTTCAATACTATTTCATAATTTGCTTTGACTAAACACATATAAAAATGAAATACTTTGTTTGTGTTTGGCATCTTAATTAAAATACAGGGAAGTTCAAAGTCAGGAGGAGAAAGCACTGATTCAGGATCAGGTGTTAACACTATTTGTTCAAGCAAAACAAGTGAGCCACCACAGTTTGACACAGAATCTCCAATAAGTAAAAAAGCATCTTCTTCAGATCAACATAATCAGGTTTTTGATCAGCAAAGACAACAAAACCAACTTCAACAACAACCTGATATCATGACAATTGATGCCTCAAGAACAGGCCCATCACAGAATCAATCAACTGCTAAATCACCAACACAGGATAAGGTTCTTAATGCAACAACTATTCTTTTCAGTTTTCACTATTTATCACAGTTCTCTCTTTCTATGTCACCAAAACACTAACTACATAATAGCCTTATTAATTAATGTAACTATTACTACTGTTTTGGCCTTTTTCTCTATCTCTCTTTCTCTTTCTTCTGTGCATATATCTTCACTAAAGAACAGCACAGATCCCAAAAACTCTCAGAAAATCAAACCAACAGAGTCTTCCTGATTCCTGAATGATTTTCTGATGAACTTCCGACATGAAATATTAGAGAGAGAAATAGAGAGTAACGTGACAAAAGACTAACAAAAATACAAAGTGAGAATCTTTTCAGTACAAATCATATTTTTTTGTACAACTAAATTTCTCAGTGAATTTTTATGTGAGCCTAACAAGATACCAATAAAGCTAAAATGAGTATATAAATTTATAAACATGTGAAAAGGAATATACTCATGGTGTCTGTCAAATCTACATCCACATTATAAATAGCACAAGTCTTAGAGTACTTATCAATGTTAATAGTGACCCACACCCACTTTAACTGAAGAACACTTGGTTTTTTCTTTCTCCCAAGTTACTCACACACCAAATTAAGAATGGCAAATGATGATGCTTTCTGTTATCCATATCATGTTGATGATTGCATGCCTCTTCAAGAGAAATGGCCCAATAAGGGGTCTTTGCATTCAGAAATGCTTCCTAGAAATTCTGTGAGCACTCTAATATTCATTTTATCTGCCATTCTTGGTTGAATGTGAAGTTGAGTCATGTTGAACAAATTTTTTCACATTTCTCTCCTTAATTATGACCACATTTTTCTTGGTTTTCTAGTCCCATATTCTAAACTAAGTTGAGTACTTTAACATTTGAGTATACCTCTACTTTCTAACCTTTCCCTCCTGAAATAATCTCTTTTTTAAGATTAAAAAAGTAAATTTTGGGTTATTTCTATTGCAGAAGAAGGGAGTTAGTTCCATATCAGAGAAGCCACTTGATGCAAAGGTTTTGAATATCACACACACTTAACCTATGTTTATTTATAGTTACATTATACTATATATTATATATCATGTACTATATTCCAAAGTGTTTTGATTCTATGATTTTTACATATACATTAGAGTCAAATCAAGATTTTGGTGTTTTATTTGGTTTCAGACACTGAGACGTTTAGCACAGAACAGAGAGGCAGCAAAGAAAAGCCGTCTGAGAAAAAAGGTGTGTGTCCCATCACATATTCTACTGTACAAATATATTTACTTGATTAGGAATAGTTTATTTCTATATTATTATACTGAAAAGTGTGACCTTAAAGAAAAGAAAGTGTGTAAATGTGGTTGATCCTTCTCTATATTGTAACAGGCTTATGTGCAGCAACTAGAGTCAAGTAGATTAAAGCTTAACCAACTTGAACAAGACCTTCAAAGAGCACGTTCTCAGGTATATATAACACACACACATAAATATATTCTTCTATAGTTCATTACTGCAAAGTGTAGTTCCTTTTCTTTATTTTTATTTTTTTTGCTTTTTAACTTCTGATGGTTATTAATTGTGTTGTATCATTTAATAGGGCATGTTCTTGGGTTGTGGTGGCAATATAAGCTCTGGTGAGTTTAACTGTTGTATTTTTGTGTTGATTTTAATGCAGCTTCATTTCTAATACCACAATTTGGGAAAGATAACTTTTTTGCAAAAATGTTATAAAAATGATTAGAGTTTTGAAAAGTTAAGGATAATGCATGCTTGAACCATTCCGTAGTGGTAATCTTTTAATTCTTTTGACCTTTTTTGTACTTCAGAAAATGGAACATGCCTTTTAAAAAAATGGAACATGAAACAAATAAATAGGAATCTTGGTCAGTTTTTGTTATTTGTTGTTATGTTGTGCACGTAACCACTTCTTTTTATGATATACGAATCTTTTAAATCAAAAAATAAAAAGTCAGATTTTGATATTGAGAACCTGTTCAAAATCTAGAATAAGCTGAAGAATCTCAGAATTTGACCAAAATATGTGGTCTAATTCGCGTTTGAATCGCGTAATAATTAAAATAGGCTAAGATAAAAAATAATCTACCATTATTTAAATATGATGGGCTAGCATATTAAAATGTAATGAAGATACAAAAGTCTAACGACCTTTTCCACAAGACATATGTACTATAATATAAAGGCTATTATTGTAAAAAATATATATATATAAAGGCTAGTTTAAAAGTTTTAACTTGTTAGTGAGTTATTTATCAGGATTACCGTTCTTTTTGGCTTTTAGTAAAATACTTTTTTAACCTCTGTCCTAAGTTGAAAAATAATAAAAGTACCTTGAAACTAAATCCAATTAGTTAAAGAGAAAAATATACACCATTCATTTCTAATTATCATTTACCTTTAAATAAAAGTAATACAAATGAACAATGAATGATGCATCAACTGTGTATAAATCTTTACGGATATATTTTACGCTCTATATCAATACATAATTATCTCTTTAAGCCTTAAGAAAAACATTAAGATTAAAAATATAATACCAAATTAAATGATAACAAATTTTTAGTCTTAACTCTTAATACTAAAAATATATATCATATGATATTGGCTTAAAAAATAATACCATATCATACAATAGCAACATTATTTATTAATAATTAGCAACTAGTAAGAAGTGGAACTTTGTGTTGTATTATTGTAGGAGCTGCAATGTTTGATATGGAGTATGGTAGATGGTTAGAAGATGACCACCGTCTGATGGTGGAGCTCCGTGCCGGGCTGCAGGCGCCGCTATCGGACAATGAACTAAGAGTCATGGTTGATGGATATCTTTCTCATTATGATGACATATTCCGGCTGAAAGGGGTGGTAGCAAAAACAGATGTGTTTCACCTTATTAATGGCATGTGGAACTCCCAAGCTGAACGTTGCTTCCTTTGGATTGGTGGTTTTAGACCCTCCGAGCTCATCACCGTAAGAAATTATTATATGATTCAGGATCAATAATGTCGAACATATCTCATTATTCACTTTCATATTTTTCCATCCTATATAAGTAGGACAATCTAGTCTAGTTATGATTATAATATATAAAGATTTGTATAACGGTTCCTATGATCTAGGGAAATGTTGGTTCCTATATAATTAATGAAGATTATATATACATATAATGTTAGTTTGATTAATAATTAATGTATGGTTTTTGGTGATAGATGTTGATACAACAATTGGAGCCACTAGCGGAGCAACAAATAATGGGAATGTATGGACTGAGGCATTCATCACACCAAGCGGAGGAAGCTCTTTCTCAAGGCCTTGAACAACTGCAGCAGTCTCTCGTTGAAACCATCGCCGCCGGCCCCGACGGTGTTCAACAGATGATGGTCGCCATGGGCAAGCTTTCCAACCTTGAAGGATTTCTACGTCAGGTAATTTATTCAAAAATCAAAAGATAATTTAAAGTATAAGATAACCATTATATTGTTTATTATTTCGCTACGCATGCATTGATTATCAAAATTTAGAGTGCTATAGATATCTTATGAAGTTTTTTCCATCTTAAAATGTTTCAATCACAAGTTGGTTTTAGACAGTGATATCTGAATGTTTAATCATAAACCCTACCTAGACTTATAATTTTAAAACCAAACTCCCAATTGATTTCTAATTAAATAAACCCAAGTCTTAGAATTTTATACAATAATTTAGTTTATTAGAAACCGTCCAGTTAATAAATAAAACAAGCTTATCAGTTTCAACCCTTTTGAAAGCATGGTGCTATGCCTAATGCATTCCTGGATTATGGACCACCCACCCATATTAATTATTTTATGGTAGTTAGTTGGGGTTTGATTTCCCCTACTTTATATTATATACAAATAACTAATGAATCAAGTATAATACTCTTTCTCTGACTTATTGTTTTGTTAACTTGGCTTGTTGCTTAATTTATTAATTGTATATATCTCAATCACTCAATAATTTATATTTGTTATTAAATTGAAGGCTGATAATTTGAGGCAACAAAGTCTTCATCAAATTTGCCGATTATTAACGATTCGTCAGGTAGCAAGGTGTTTTATTGTGATTGGAGAATATTATAGTCGTCTTCGAGCCCTTAGTTCTCTTTGGACATCAAGGCCCCGAGAGTAAGATCATAATTCGACATCATCTATTTTTTTGTTTTTATTTTTACATAAATAAATTTCAATATCATATATTATAGATTTAAACAAATTAAATAAATGATTAGTCATAACCATTTTACTTGAAAAACATATAATTAAAATTGGTATTATACAAGTTTGAAGAACATAACTTAAGTAAGTACGTGTAACTTCTAAATTTGCTCCATACCCATAAGTCAAATATAGAAAATAAAATTGTGATAATCCATTTCCTTTATTGTATTCAAACAGGACCTTAATGGGGGATGATAACTCGTGCCAAACAACCACCGACATGCAAATGGTTCAATCATCTCAGAATCATTTCCAGAGTTTCTAAGATATGTTTAATCATTGAAGACCAATTAATGGAAAGAAAGTGGTTGCTGCTGATGCAAGTGAATTTATTTGGACTGATTAATTAGAAGGAAAAGTTGTCATCGTCATCAAGAAGAATATGTATATATTGCTTTTATTTTCTTGTGTCTTTATGTTTTATTGTAAATGGATTTCGAGTTTCATGTGCATGATGAGGAAACTTCAACTTTAGCTAACAAAATATATATTAGAGTTCTGGAAAAGATAAATGTGACGTGTGGGATGGGAAAAGATAAGCAAGGCTAGTTATTTTATTAGAACTTTTCTTTAAATATTTATCTATCATCTTTAAGAAGCCTTTTTTACCTAAACGCCAATAGCTAATTGATCACATAACTTTCTATAACATCTTTATAAATTTGAAGTTGTTGAATATTTGATTTTGACATAGCCTATCTATATTAACCTCCTCCAATATTGTTCCTTCCTTTGCCTCTACAAGTTTTAGCGGATTGAGTGCTTCTAGATATTCTTTGTGGGTAAATTTATGTGGTTGGTGCATCTTTTAAAAATTTGATAATGAGATTCATGAGTTTCTTACCCTTTTTTTCTGACACTACACAAAAATCGGCAACCATGTAGTAGAGTTTATAAAATATACATATTTTACTAATCTCGGTAATCACAATAGAGTTTTACATTAAAAAAATTATTTGCTCTCTCCAAAATCGGCAATGGAATGAAGTATTTGATGGAATAATATATTTTATGAAACTCTACATTCATTCATGTTGAAGTTTTTAGTATAAAATTAGTTTATGAACTCGATACTCCTATTGGAGTGTTTATTATAAAATTAAATTGTTATACTCCAATATATTTTGTTGAATTTTGTTAGTTTATTTTTTATTAGTCACATTTTACATACCTACAATAGATTTTTTACATAGAATATAAATCTTTAAATAAAAATATAAACATTCTATATTCATTTACTTAAATAAAAATATAATTAAAAAACAAATATTTTACATCCTCAATATACATGATGAAGTTTAATGAATGTATAGCTTTGTGCATGCAATACGTGTCATGACATGCATGATATGTACTTTGAAGAACAACTTTAGACGTACATGCATGGCAGAACAAATTACGTTGGAAGTGAAGTTTATGCTTATTTTGGCCTGAACTTGTGGTCACTCGGTAGTTGTCAACTTATTACTCTACCATTACTACCAGCATATTTTGAATGTGTGGAAATCATCTCTATTTTCTTCTCTCCATTTTTCATTCACCTATTTCATTTAATTGTACTGTCTACGCATTTGAAAACATTTCTCTTGGTGATATTACAAATAAGTTGAAAAGATTATCAAACGACATAAATTTTTTACTCTAATTGCAACTAAAGCACTCAAATAAGTTTAAAATTTAATTAAACAATTAATATTTTACTAAAACATAAGCTAACAAATGACAAATACAACTATAAATAAGTTGAAATTACTTGTTTTTTTTCATCCCAAAACATTTTATTGTTTTTTAAGAAATATTGTTTGATTGACTTAGACGGTCCAACTGGTCCAAATTAGTAATTCTAGGCTTAACTCGATTGAGCTGAATTGAGACCTCCCAATTAGTAAAATGTCTGGTTCACAATTGAATCAGTCAGTCCAACCAGATCGAGCCGGTTTTTATTACAATTTTACTAACAGTCAGTTTCAAATAGTTAACTATACCAAAAGAAATTTCAGAATAGGTGAGTGGGGATATTTTATGGAGATAACTAATATGTATAACTTGGATAATTTTGTTTGGCACTTATGATTAAGTGTAAAATTTAGATAAGTGAAATGCTGATTCCTATATTTGATTTGGAGAACTCATGTTACAGACCACCTAGTAGCAGATAACGACTTCAATTTCACTCACCACTTATTACACAACAACCGATAACTAAGTTTTAATTTCATTATTTAGTATCCTTCACCACTTATTAGTTATTAACTTATTATACACAATGATAGTTATTTTTTGCTGCATGTACAAAATACTTCAGTGTCAACCAGTGACTGAATGTTTTTCTGTTCATACTTATATTACAATAATGTTGAGTCCAAAAATTTCATTCTTTAACCATTTAGGATTAAATAATGAACATTTTGTTGCAGTGGACCAAAGCAATGACATTTTTACTAAAGTCACAACCTGGGAAAGGAAACCATCCTTTGTCTACCTTGATTAAATGAAGGAAATTGTTCCATTCTGATAAAAGTTAAACCTTCATAAAAAGACCACTTTGAGACTAGGACTTTTGCATTTTCCTGTATGCAAAAGTCCTAGTGAAATTTTTGTTTGGATAATGAAAAACAATATTGCAAAAGGGATCTGGAAGCAATATCATGAAATGATGAAATTCATGAATATAGCAGATCTTTTGAATTACTTCCTCTATACATCTTTCTACAAAAATATCAAATTGCAATTACAGGTCTGTCTTTACCTCTCTTTGATTACCCAATAAATGGTTCAAAGCTATTTGAGATTGAACCAACATTCTATCTTTCTAAGTGCTTAATTACTATTCAAATTTTGTCCTCTGAATTCATCATTCTTTATTCCATTTTTTTGTTAACAGAGACTAGGCAAATCCTGTAAAAAGGAAATTGAAAGCTTAATATCCATCCAGAAGTATTTCATGACTCCCAAAGATACCCTTAAATTTCAAGGTTTTGCTTTGCTGTTAACTGCAATAAGGTGGAAGGTTTTTGACTTATTTCAAAATTTGCACTGAGAATTCCAAAAGTAATAATGAAAGAAACAAAAACATGTCTCCATCTTTGTGCCTAAGTGCAGTGGACAAGATTTCATGAACTAATAACCATTTGATAGATATGAACTGATAAAAAAGGACAAGTAGAAGTAAAAAAAATCATGTGATAACAAACACTATTAGGGGAAGTAGATCACAAACTGGTTGTCAAAATAGAAATGTGAGATGGGATTAACAGTTGAAGTAAAAGTTCATGTATGAAGAAGCTCAGAACTAATGACTGTGTTTACCTTCAAGCTTCCAACAAAGAAAGAACAAAAAAAAAAAAGAAATGTAATTTCATCCTTTCAACTATCAAATGTGATTTACATATTTGTCATTCTCCTAACAATAAACATATTGGACTATAAAAGATTTTCTGGTCTAGGTCTATATGAAGGATTTTCTTCTCCAAGTAAAAGAGCCTTCAAAATGGCCTCACATATACCACTATAGTGTACAATTAAATGGCCACCATCTGAAACTTCATGATAATTTATCCAAGGCATCTTTCTTGAAACAAATCTTTGGATTTTAGAAGGCACTACCTTATCTTCATAGCCCTGCCAAATGTGAACAGAACTTCTATTCTGAGGGAATGGATTAGTTAGCTTCATTGGATCAAATTCCCATTTTCCAAAAGCCACCATCCAGTCACCCTTTAGAGTATCAAAAACAACCTTTTCCTTTAATTTGTCCTGTAAGAGAAACATAGCATCACCATAATTGTCTTCATAGAAGAGCTCTCAATTATATGGATTTGATTGATCCACAGATAACAACCTATCTTAGAATATAGTTTTATTTGATCTCATTTTATCATCATAGTTGTTATCCTTGTAACTACTACTAATAAATACTTGAGTTCAACTTGGCTTCATTCAAAAGATTTCGATTTTCACATAAAACAAGTGTAAGAAGTATGTAATATACCTTAGTGAGCATAGGGAACCCAGGAATTGTCTTTAAAATATCTATATCTCTTTTGTTGAAAAATGCTGGGTTTTTTTCTATGACAGAATTTGAAGGGAGCCACTTTCGAGAGACGCACCAGTGCAATAGTCTAGGACAATATTTTGCAAGCCACAGAGACAACCGGACGAGTCTCCTCCTATAGTCCCCCCTTATCAGATTCTTAGGAATGGAAGGCCACTGATAATTGATGACCGGGGCAATCATAGCCAAACCTGCTAGCCTGCACAAAAATGTTGAGCTTCGGGTGAAATTAGTTCTAAATTTTTTAGTATCAGAAAGGAAACATGAAAATGCATATTTTGAGGCTTGTAATTTGCCTGTTGGGGATGTAGTTCAGACAACTCCATGTGGCATATGATCCCATTGAGACTCCAATCACATAGAATTTTGACCCAATTTGTAGCTGATCAGCAAGTTCTTCAATGTCAAGTGCTTCGCTTTTAAGTGAGCGCTTGGGGTTTGGATCACTTTCTCCATATCCAGCTCGGTCATAGTGCAAAAAATATACGCCTAATTCATCTACTAGTTCCTGTAGATTCAATGTCAGTGTTATCTTATTTGGCATATTATTTTCAACAACAAAAAACTTATTTGGCATATTTGAATAGTACATTGCAACTTCAGTGCTTGTCTGAGTGTCATGTATTGATAAGATGCTTCAAAACTCAGAATATAAGAAACTGTACAACTTAATGTAATATAAAAAAATAAACTGTACAACTTATTGTTTGTGATTTGTGGATTGTCATAAAAAAGTGGATTGCCCCTTTCACGTTAATGTCACAGCGAGGTACTGCAGAGAAAAACAGCAAAATTGGTCCTAGTTTTCATAATCCATTAGTTAACATGTTGATTAATCGTATTCCGAAACAAGGAAAATAATCATTGGCTAATGAAATCATCTATGAAGCTATAAAAAAGATTCAACAGAAGACAGAAAATTTCAGCATTTTGAATCTATTGCAATTTATTTTCCTTACAAATTTCTTCAGTCAATTGAACATTGATACACATTAATTACTATCCCTGAGATACAGTGTCAGTGCTAATTAGATCTAAATCCAACATATCCCCTCTTTTCATATCAAAGTAATAAATTTCTGCAGATAAAGGAGATTGAGTTTAATACTTGGGGTGCCAGAAAGTTCATGTCTTTGGAACTTCCAAAGCCATGGACAATGATAATCTTGTGTTTTGCTTTGTCCTTAGGAACACCCCATTCTCTATAAGCAAGGTACCTTCCATCATTGAGTCTGATTCTTGTTGAAGCCAAAGGAAATTCATCATCAGCACCATCATGAAGAAGTGGTATTGAAGAATCCTTAAGGTTTGGAGAGGGAAGTTGAGTAGCCTGATAAACCATTCCCAGAAGACCTATGAGTAACACAATTGCAGCACATGAAACCATACCTGAAGGAATAAAAAGTGTAGATCTAGCATACAATTTTTTTATATCATTCAGTTACTATAATAATGATCACATAGAAAGATGTGCAGTTAGTTTACCTGTCACAAACTTAATCTGAAGGTGTTCTGTCAATGGTTGAAGGATTTCAATGAATGGCAAAAAGGATGTTTGATTCAGTTTTCCTTAACTTTTGACTTGCATATCTTAGCCCAGTTAACCCAAAGGAGAATGATAATTCATATTCTATCGTATAAGAAAGTGATATATGTCACTAATATCTTAGTTTTATTAAAATGATATAACAATTTTTCTAGATCTTGTTGCCCTTACATGATAACCTGGTATTGCACTTAGAATTTATAGCATTATTACATGTTACAGATTGGGTCAAGGTCTCTAATTGTCTTTTACAATGAAAGCTGTCAGATTTGTCAGCAAAGGTATTTTACTCTCACATTCGCCAATTCTACTTTACTAATTTGTTTATTAAATTTAACATTTAGGATATAAAATAGGGTAATTTATAAATTTTAAATGTTTATTCTATCTTAATTAATAATATATATATAAATAATAGAACGTTGATAATATATTAAAATTTAATTATAAATTATAGTATCAAAAAATATAAATATATTTATATTTAAATATGATATATTGTGTATGTCCTAGAACCAGTTTTTTTCATTAGAATCTTTTATTCTATCTACACGTGCAACCTAAAGGTTACTCTCATACAGATAAAAAATGAATAAAAAAACGTTTTATTATTCTTAATATTAAATTAGTATGTAATGTTTTATAATATGTAATATTTATTATGAAAATATTTTTCACTTTATGTTTGGTAATTTAAGGAGGATATATGTAATATTTATTATGAAATTAATCTCATTACTATTTTATTTTCTATTTATTGTTTGAGATGAGAATTATGGAAATCTCATAATGGAAATGAGAGAAAAGAGAAAGAGAATAAGAGAAGGTCAGAATGTAATTTTGGAAATTTGACTATGGCCATTATACATTCACACTTCATATTTTGCAAATTTACCAAAAAATAATTCAGTTGTACTATTATTATTATTATGCCATAAAATTATATACTTGCTTATTTAAATGATGCGTGTTCTTTTATGCTTTTCGTTTTTAATTTCTTTGTTCACATACTAACATCGTCTGAAAGTATAAAATTATGCTTCCAGCTGATAAAATATTCCGAAGTATTATTATATTTTTTTACTTTTTATTCGAAAGTTACACTTATATTTCGTACTTTCAAACATACTATAAGATGCATAGAAAAATGGGAAGTATAAAATGAAGTTTAATTTGAAGTTTTCCAACAAATCTATAAGACCGCAATGTGATATAGGATAATGTCAACCACAAAAAGATGTGAAAATATTATGGATACATGCCAAGTACACATGATAAAAATGACATATAAATTGTAAAAAACTAATCATTTTAAAGTAAATATTAATTTATGATAAATGCCAAATTAATTCATATAAGTGCAGGAAGATTTTTAAGTCAGCTTCATAATAGAAGTTAATCTTTGTTTTGTTCCAAAAATATAATTAGCAGGGGCGAGAAGAAGAAAGATAAGTTGGTAAGATAGCATTGGTTTTTTGATTGATCATAGGAGGGTGTAAGACCCAAAAGATTTCATAAATTATATTTTTCAATAAGAATGTTGCCATGTTTTTTTAAGTCACCAGACCGGGGCCACTTGCTGTTTTTTTCTTTTGGATCAACAAGGGCCACATGATGTCAATTCCTTGTATTATTTGGCTCCATTTTCTCTTAACCTTTTAGGTGTATTTTTAATGATTAAAATTTAATCTTAATATAAATTAAAGGAGCTGACCAAGCCCACCAAAAAAAAAAGGAGCTGGCCAAAATATATATATAAATTAAAGGATATAAGTTCATCGTTCTTTTGTTTTTTTATTTGCTTTTCTACATAACTACTTTTTACATGATAGAAGTTTGACTCTAATTTAATATGTTAAATTTCTCCCCAATAGTGGAGATAATAATTCTATTTTTACATGTATTTTTAAGAATAAAATTGTATCTTAGTATAAATTAAATAATACAATCATATGACTTCAGAAATTTCCAGTGACATACACTCTTTTAAATTCGTATACCATACAAATGAATGAATTTTATGGATTATACATTTGGGTGAGATCGGAAATAATCTCTCCATTTGTGGAATAAGAATTGTAGAAGGCACAAACCAAGAAAAAAAGTTAGGAAAGAAAGAACTATAGAAATAAAAAAGAGGAAATAATTGAAAATGATGCTCAATGTGAAAGTATAATACTTTATAGTAGAATAATGTATCTCCTTGTATAAGAAGATAAGTTATCTCCTCCTACCACTAAAATCGTGACATGTGTATCATTTAATCATTTTCTACAAAAATATTTTTAGAACTAAACAAAACAATACACATGTTATTTTTTATTGACGGGAGGAAGTAAGTCATCTCATAATATGAGAAGATACATTATTCTCACTTTTAATACATAAAAGATCATCAGTGCAAGGAAGGTAATAAATTTGATTTAGTCAAAAGTTAAAACTGAAGATGTATATTAATTTAAAACTGAAAATGATGCTCAAGGTTCGATTTATGAGAGCGTTGTTTTTTTGGAGGAGCCGAATGTGATTAGTTTATTCGATAATAGAATATCATTAGTAATACCAAAAAAAATAAATCATATGCATCCAACAGCTTGATTACACTTCATTTACAAGTATAAGTACCGTTAACAAATAGAAAAGATCACCGGTGCAAGAAAGGTAATAAATATGATTTAGTCAAAAGTTAAAACTGAAGATATAATTAATTTGTCCGAATTTCTTTTAATAGGAAATTAGAAATTGAGGTGTAAGATTTAGTTTGAGAATGTTGGAGTCTAAGCTAAAATATATATCAATCAGTCCTTCAAAGAATTTGTGCATGCACTTACAAAAGATTTTCATTTTAATTCCAAAGACAAAGAATTAATGTGGATATCCGATCTGAATTTGAATTAAATATGCAGACGCCATAATGAACTAGGTAGATGCTTTACATGATAATGATATTGACTTACAATCATGTAATTGAGCTTTAATGTAAGCACATGACAATTTGATGTAATTGAGCTTTAATACATTTTTAGGTATTTGAGAATATAATTTTTATCATATCATTTAGAAAGTAATATGATTTAACCATTTTATCGTGGAAAATGGGGCATAATTTTCCACAATAGGAGACCATAGGAGTAGGATACAAAACATTGAGTTGCAAAATCTGGGTTATAAAAACTACTCAAAAAAATATGGATTCTCCTTTCCAGAATTCTGCTATATTAACATGTACAATAATACAGGTATAATAGAGATAGAAATCAGGCTAATTTTCATGACCTAATACTAACTTACAAGGAAGTTTTTAATCAATTAGAAACAAACATGCACTATAATTACTAGAACTAGTATACCAACTTCTACCCTCTGCATGCAGATGCATATGTGGGGGCATGGATCCGAATATAGGAAAGGACCAGACTCACTAAGAGGAACACAACCAGCTGAAATATTAGGGCTACCATGTTATTGTTGTGCACAAGGTTGCAAGAACAATATATATCAAACACTCAAGAGCAAAACCCTTGAAGAACTTCAGAACACTCCAAACCCACTACTACAAAAGAAAGCATGGTACTAAACCATTCATGTGCAGAAAATGTGGCAGAACATTTGCTGTCAAATGTGATTGGAGGACTCATGAAAAGAACTGTGGAAAGTTTTGGTATTGCACTTGTGGGTCTGATTTTAAGCATAAGAGATCTCTTAATCTTTTGATTGGCTTTGATTTCTGTGATCTTATCAGATCCTTTGGTAAGGGTCATAACCCACGTCCTATTTCTCTCGAAGAATTGGATTAATAGCATTACTAGGTCTGATTAAGATCATGAAGTTGCTCACAAACATGATCATCTATAAAAGCTTGGTTACAACCTTTGTGCTCAATAACAAAAAAATTCTCAACAATTGCTAAGGCATGCATTAAAATAGAAAAACAAATGCATCATTTCTTGGAATATAAAAAGCATTCAAAACAACAGCAGTAGTTTATTTTTTAACAAGTATTGAATGATTTGAATCTAAAGTGCTTGTACCTAGCCATAATTAATATAACATAACCAAATTTCACTCTATTATATAACTCCAAATAATTTATAGGGTAATGATATATGATTATTTGGAAGGACTTCTTTTACATTAAGGAAGCAAGGGATTGATTGAAAGAAAAAAGTCCATAAATGGCGATTATTATGCATGTGTGTTTCATAAATAGATCATCATGAGTTACAAGGACCTCCTTTTCTTTTTAAAAATGTGGTAATCCTTACTACACGCGAGGGAGAGAAAGGAAGAGTGGGAGTTTGAACTTTGAAATTTGGGTTCTTTTGAGGCACGCTTGGCCAAAGGAGAAAGTAGTATGAACAAAAATATGAGAAGGTGTAGTTGTTGAAGATAATAAGGGACCTCCACCATGTTTTGTCTGCTAAGAAAACGTTGAAGGAGGGAAAGATTATAATCACCATCTTCAGCTACACACTATTTTGCTGAAAAGCCTCATTTTTTTCAATCATATAATCATTTCTGTTTTGTTTATAATTAAGTACTATGTTCAAACAATACACGGTCAAATCAGCTTATACTATTCTTTCTGCGACAACAGAAAATCATAACTTTCATTCATATCCTTATTGACTGCTTTAGAAGGCAAATGCTCCTATGAAAGTCAAATCTTTTGCTTGGAGATAGTTTCATAATAAAATCCCTACTAAGGAAGCTCTTCTCAGTAGGGAGTCACTTTTTCCAATGGCGGAGGAACTACTTGCCCCATGTGCAACGGGCCTTCTGAATCTACTATACATCCTTTCTCTTCATGTTCTACAACTTATTCTGATTGGCAGCTCGTTTATAAATGGTTGAACATCACTGTTGTTTTGCATTTGGATCCAATCAATCATTTCTTACATCACTCAGGCATGATCAAAAATATAAAAAGTCGACATGCTTGAAACATTATTTGGCTTGCTACTGTTTGGGCACTTTGGCTTTCACGGAATGATCTCATTTTCAACAATGTTAGACATTATCTTACTCATATCTTGGACACTGCTAGGGTATACACATGGCTTTGGACTAAACATCTCTTGGGGTTGATTATCATTGATTACTCTAATTGGATTTTCAAAATCTCGTGTGTTTGAACATTATCTTGTAATTACTCTTTTTTTTATTTTTCATTACTTTTTGTACCTCCTTTTATTAATAAAATCTTCTTTTGCTGATCAAAAAATATAGCAAATTAAGGCCAAAATCTGACTAGTTCAAATTTTGTAAGGCCAAATCAAAATAACTTCATGCCTATTCGAATCGTTCATACCTGTAATTACTTACATGAGTTAGGGCACTTTCATTAGTGAAGAGAGAAGAGCACAAAAAATAAGAGTTAGACTCCTCTAAAGTAATGGAGATGACAGTTTTATTTTTCAGTATAATTTTATGGTTAAAAATGTAATATAAATGTAAACTAAATGACATAAGTGTTATTATCATTTGATTTTTCTATGCATTTTAAGAGAACTTACTAGAGAGGAGTCTCATTCAAAAAAATAAAGGGAAGAAAATTATGATGAAACAATTTTACTATTTTATATATAATATAATAATATTTTTAGCCTTAAAACTAAAGTAAAACCAAGAACTTATATCACAATTATAAGAGATTATTCTTATCCATAGTAACATAGACAGGCAAGAAGTCAAGAAGACTATTACATTAAAAATTACTTTTTCTTATAGAAAATATGTGGCTAAAAATTCATTATTTCGAAACTAGTGACAACAAATTAAGGATTGAAATAATATAAGCTATTAAATTTTCTCTCATTTTTTAAAACTAAGAGTTATCTCCATAAATTTAACTCATTTAAATTTTTCATAAGATTTTTTAACTTGAGTTCATTCTTGGGATGAAAAGGCTGAACCTACATAATATGTGATAAATTGTTACATGTATTGTTGTTACATATGAATGAACCAGATGCATGTCTGAATTTCATGCATTTGCTCAGAAATAGAGAGATGAGATTGTGTTCTCATGCAGAAGCTTCAAATGGGTTATTGGAGGATTTCATCACTTGTTTGAGTTGATTTGAAGATGGATTTAGTAGTAGAGATGAGATAGGAGAAGATTATTGCCCTCAAGTTTTCTGTCTAGAAGGATTATTCATGCAACATATTGGTTAAACTGCTAACATGTTGTATAGATAAATTATAGCTATGGCAAAGGGTCTAATCAATCTGCATGACTCAATCCCTTTCTATGTGAAACTTCTACATCCTTCCTTGCTCATACATGGACTCAAACAGAAATATGAGCAAAATCTACACGTTTCTTCATACAATATAAACCAATTTGAATAAAACAAATTGCACCGAAAATCATCTCTATAACCTTACTAATATCTAATATTAGCTTCATAGCTTAAATTTAAGAACACTACAATGGCTGAAAAACATGTGACAACATTTAGAGTGTCATTTGACAGTTTTTATGGGAGATTTAAGCTCACCTGCTCACATTTCATATCTCTAACTTTCAATTGATCTATCTATTTTAGTGAAATGATGAAAAGAAATTATATTGTGCAATACATGAAGAATAGATGTTAAATCTAAAAAAGAACAAGGTCTTTTTTATGTTTTAGATTAATAAGCTAAGTGTCCTTATTATTGCCCTTACCATGTCCAAGATATTTGGCATCAATCTCATCCCAAGATCATGCACAAAATGTTGGCTAAAAGACAAATCAATGCCGACATATACTTATTCATTCATCTAGATGCTAAGTTCAGCCATGTGCTTGACTTTAGTTTTGTCTACACTAAAACTTATCATATTAAATTCAACAAGTTTAGAAAGAAAGCATTAAATTGTTATCTTCTACCAAGAGTATATTACACCGTTCATGACTCCAACTTTAACCGAATGAGAGAGATAGATAAAGGATTAGAACAAAAGAATAACATATGAAAAAGTATTTGATGTTTTCAACCAGAAACACGCTGTTATGGTATTCCCACATGTCAACCTTGTAGAGCTCGAAATGTATATATTTGGCCAATTGTCCAAAATTTGAACACTATCACACGTTGCATGTTATGGTGATGACAGCAAGATTTGATTTCTTGTGAGAATTTTATGTACGTGGCAGTTCAGGGATGTTTAACCTATGAGCATGCATGTGAAGTTGTTCAGAGAATCATAGCTTATTTAATGCACACCATATCCCACTCCTAACCCTCTAAAAATAAACCATTTGTTTGGCTTTTGCTCTCATTATAGTTGCAACAAAGCTCTTTCATTCAGTTGGAATAAGCATCAAGATGGTTTGTTTTGTTCATCTTCTTTACCCTTATAGTTTCATATTTTGATGGACTAACGTAAAATCTCGTCTTGTTTATTAATTAACTCTGATTTGGAAAATTTGAAGGTTCATGAAATGAGGTCACATGTCCATGCATCTGGGGAAGAAGAGAAGGTGATAATGACAAGGAAGCAAAAAGCTGAGTCCAAAACACAAGAAGTAGAACATTCTCCTAAGAAGGCTAAGGTGGAAAATGAGGATGATGGCCACACCAATGGAAAACATGCACCTGATGATGTCTCTGTTGAATATGATGAATTCTGTAAAGCCATAAACGAGCACCTCTCTGTTGACCAGTTGAAAGAAATTCTTGAGGCTAATGGTCTTCATTCCTCTGGATCTGATCTTGAATTCAGACGAAGATGGTTTGTTAGATTAGACTAGGATTAAGATTAAATCACTTCTAAAACTGATTAAACTGTTTCAAAGTGGAGTCTTATGTTGCCACCTTTTTGAACAGCCAAGACTTGTTGTTTTATGGTGCATTAGAGAAATGCCCGGTTTGCAATGGAAGTTTGGAATTTGATGGCAGAATTTTCTCTTGCAAAGGGTTCTACAGTGAGTGGGCTAGTTGCACTTTCAGCACCAGAGACCCTCCAAGGAAAGAGGAACCTATTAACATACCAGATTCTGTTCAGAACTCTCTAGTTTCAGATGTTATCTCCTCTCATTTTTGTTTATTTTTCTTCTTCAGTTTTGTATATAGCACTGTTTCTAAATCTTTGTTGACATGTTTCCTTTGTTTTGTGCTATAGTTGTTAAAGAAATATCAGGACCCAAGCAAAAGGCCTCAGATGAATGTAAGCTTATTAGCAGACAAACCATTTACTGGGATGATGATATCATTGATGGGTCGTCTAACTCGGACACATGTATGCACTGCTGCATTATTAACTAACTACCTTTCATATCTTTTGAATCTACTGAATTTCATTGATTGAATTTTTTTTTTGGCAACTTAAGCACTATTGGAAAAGGACTATTGAAAAGCATGGAGGGATGGTGGCAAACTCTATAATTGGTAATGTGATAGAAGTTGCTGTAATCTTCCTTTTGTTTCTGGAAGTTTATGTAGCCAGATTGCTTTGCTTTCAGGGGCAACTTGTTTGGTGGCTTCACCTGCTGAGCGAGATCGTGGTGGAACATCCAAACTTGCAGAAGCCATGTGAGTGCAGTAAAGGCCTTTAGTCAACTTGGTTTATTTGTGTTAATCTTGATAGCTATTATATATGCTTTGTTTGACACCATGTCATGAACATTGTGGAATGTAGAATTTTCTGTGCATGAAAAAAAAGTGAAGAATGCCATGATGAAAAATGATGACATGCTCTTAGCTGCTAATTCTATTTTGATGTCAGAAATGGGTAGATGGCATTAGAAAATCTATTATTGGACCAATAAGCATGCCTAATCAAGGGTATCTTACCCTGCAGGGAAAGGGGTATACCTGTGGTGAGGGAGGCATGGTTGATTGACAGCATTGAAAAGCAAGAACCTCAACCTTTGGAAGCATATGATCTTGTCTCTGATCTTTCTGAAGCAGGCAAGGGAATTCCCTGGGACAAACAAGATCCTAGAGAGGAGGCCATTGAATCTCTCTCAGCAGAAGTACATAATTTACTCTTTCGTGTTTTTTTCCATATGATTCTCCCTTTTATTTGTGTTTCATAAAATTTGGTGTATTGTAACAGCTCAAGCTTTATGGGAAGAGAGGGGTCTATAAAGACACCAAATTGCAGGAACAAGGTGGAAAGATATTTGAAAAAGATGGGATATTATACAACTGTGCCTTCTCTCTTTGTGACCAAGGGCGAGGACTGAATGAGTAATATTATGAACACCAATTGCAATTCTAGTCCACATTGACATTTATATGACAACTATAACTAACTAGTGATGTTGATTTGGAGCAGCTACTGTGTCATGCAACTGATTGTTGTCCCAGAGAACCGTTTGCATCTGTACTTCAAAAAAGGAAGAGTTGGTGATGATCCAAATGCAGAGGAGAGATTAGAAGAGTTAGATAATGAGGACAATGCTGTCAAAGAGTTTGTCAGGCTCTTTGAGGAAGTAACTGGAAATGAGTTTGAGCCTTGGGAAAGGGAGAAGAAGTTCCAAAAGAGGCCATTGAAGTTTTACCCCATTGACATGGTACAAATTATCCTCTCTCAAATATTTAATGATAATCCTTAATCCATGATACCTCTTTAATGTAACAATGATGGTTCTATGGCATAGGATGATGGATTTGAAGTTAGACATGGGGCACTAGGTCTTCGGCAGCTCGGGATAGCAGCAACACACTGTAAACTTGAGCCTCAGGTTGCAAATTTTATGAAGGTTATGTGCAGCCAAGAAATATATAAGTAAGCTCAATTTCTGAACACTATCTTTGATAACTTTTATCTGAAGTTTCTAAATAAGGTACATTGAATTCAGGTATGCATTAATGGAGATGGGTTATGACTGTCCGGACCTTCCCATAGGCATGGTTACAAATCTTCACCTGAAAAGATGTATGCAAATGGCAGAAACTTTCTTTTTCCTATTTCTATAATATCTTCTTCAAAGGCTGATGACAATAGAACCCCATCAGGTGAGGAAGTTCTCTTGGAATTCATAGAGAAGGTGAAGTCATTGAAAGAGACTGGACCAAAGGCTGAGGCTGTGTGGACTGATTTTAGCCAAAGATGGTTCACCTTGATGCATTCCACAAGGCCTTTCATATTTAGAGACTATCAGGAGATTGCAGAACATGTAAGCCTAAAATTAGTCATCACCTTTATTGGTTCAATCACTAATTTTGAAGACTGAGTTTTGTCCTGATTTTCCTAGGCTGCTGCTGCCCTTGAAGGTGTTAGGGACATAACTGTGGCTTCTCACCTCATTGGAGATATGAGTGGCTCTACCATTGATGACCCATTATCAGAATCATACAACAAATTGGGTTGCTCCATTTCTCCCTTGGACAAAGATTCAGATGATTATGATATGATTGTGAAATATCTTGAGAAAACTTATGATCCTGTCAAAGTTGGAGACTTGGTAAGATTAGAATTCTCTATTTATTGTGTGTTTCCTTTATAACTGGATCATACATAACTTGAGTGTTTTACTCCTATAAATTACAGGAATATGGAGTGTCTGTTCAAAACATTTTTGTTGTTGAGTCAAGTGCTTTCCCTCCCTATGAAGAAATACAAAAGCTGCCAAACAAGGTTCTTTTGTGGTGTGGTAAGACACAATGATATTTTCTTAATATAATTATCTTGGTTCTTCTCAATGACTACAAATACTATGATTATATTATGCAAGGATCACGAAGCTCAAATCTTTTGAGGCACTTGCACAAAGGATTCTTGCCAGCAATATGCTCACTACCAGTTCCAGGTTATATGGTATGAAGCAATACGAATGTCTATCTTTTCAATTTCAATGATGATAAGCTTTTTCTCATCACTATGTATTGTGGTTTTGGCATCAGTTTGGCAAAGCTATTGTTTGCTCTGATGCTGCAGCCGAGGCTGCAAGATATGGTTTCACTGCTCTGGATAGGCCAGAAGGGTTCTTGGTTTTGGCCATTGCTTCTCTAGGAAATGAGATCACTCAATTGAAAAGCCCACCTGAGGTAAGGAGTTACATATTTCTTGATTCTTAGAACAGTTTTGGCTTAGTTTTAAAAATTGTTGAGACAGGACACAACATCCTTGGAAGAAAAGAAGGTTGGAGTGAAGGGGCTGGGAAAGAAGAAAACAAATGAATCAGAGCACTTTGTTTGGAAAGATGACATAAAAGTTCCTTGTGGTCAAATAGTTGCATCAGAGCATCAAGATAGCCCCCTAGAATACAATGAGTATGCTGTCTATGATCCTAAGCAGGTATAACCTGTCTTTTTAAGACAAGCCACGATATGAATCCAGAAAAAACACACTCTTTTAATATATTATTTTTGGCTCTTCTGTTTACAGGTACGCATAAGCTTTTTGGTGGCAGTGAAGTATGAAGAGAAGGATGTGGAGTTTGATACAGTAGAAGGAAAGGGCCAAGAATGAACTATAGATGAGCCAAAACCACCTTGTTTCAACAAGGGGTCTCAGTTGGTAGTAGAATATCGTTATCATTTTGATGTACATTATATATATACACTCTGGTGTCACGTTTTGATGTATGTTTAGGTAAAAGAGCACGTAAGTAAATGTTTTGTACTACAACAGACTGCATCCACATAGGATCAATACACATCTTAATGAAAAAGATGGGTAGAATAAATGGTACCATGATGCTTTTCTTTTGAAGCCTTTGTGCATAAGCTCCCACTAAAACCTATTGGTCATCCATAATATGCCATGATGCATGATGCTCATTTAAGAGAATCACATATTCCCAAAGCCAACATCACTGCCTGCATTCCAGAAGAATAATGGAACAAAACACCATCATGAGCAACACCCCATTCCTCCAAACCCTTCCCTGGTTCCTCCACAAACCTCTTCAAAGAGTAGTACTTCAATCCTAGCACACAACACATCAAACCTGGGATCAGTTACCAAAAGGGGCCTTTTGTGATGATTTACACAAGGTATCATCCAAGAAATGCACTGCTTGACAAAAATGCATAAAAATTGGAAGATAAGCATCATTAGGGTGGAAAAAAAACACCTTTCCCTTTTTGCACAAAGATGCAAAATGTTGCTATTCACAAATGAAATGCTAGTTTTCTTCCCAACCTTGTGTTAAAAGTTATCAACTTTAGCATCGTTCAACCTTATAACAGCATCATGTGCATCACATAATCCTTATTCAGCAGAATCCCACTGTTCCCAACAACAACACATGAAACATATCCCTGTACCTATCAAATGGAACCTTCACCAACATGATTCCAAATTGGAACCTCTTCTTCCTTCTCTAATATTATTGTAACTTGCAACAATTCTAAATGGCACGAAATAATACTATATGACTGAGTCACGACCAGGTCGCTCTCTTGACATTTCGTCGTATTGCCAAAAATGTATAAGCAAACTATCAATCACGTCGTCCACAAGGTAAAACAGTTCAGTTCTCTATCTATTACCGAGTTCTTATTGCACTGTACGAATCGATCTCAAATAGTTCCACAACACGGCTACCACTGTCAAGGCTACTTGTACCAAATCTTTTCCCACAATCTGACTATCATTAGTTCTCGAAATTCTCACAATTTGGTTGTTTGTACCAATTCTTAGTATCACGGAAAAAGATAAAAGTTTGTCGAAAATGAATCGGGAAAGATTACGACAGAGAAAGAAGTTGAGGTATAGAAAGCTCAACTTGAGATGAGAAAATATGAAGGGATGAGACCTCTATTTATATCTCGATGCCTCCAATTGACACCATCCGACAACCCAGATGGGAGATACATCCCCAACGGCCATATTCTTTCACACCCAAAAAATTCCATCAACGGCCACATTAAAAGTAATTCCAACAATCCCCTACTTGAAATTAAAAAATAATTTTCGAGAATTTATGTGGTTCAATAAGATGTGTGTAAATAAAAATGTATGTGACTTGAACATTTTCACAGTAATTAAGATTCAGATTTTACTAGAGTAATTCTGTAAAACCTGTGCATTAAAGGTCATGCAAGTCTATCACAATATTAGTGAACACCTCATAAATTTGTCCCGAATAAACCCCCACTTCCTCATTCACATAGGTGAATGAATCTATCAAAGGTAATTCTTACATCTACATCAGGTTCATTCTCATACCACTTCACAATTTGTTATTACCCAATTCTCATACCACTTCACAATTTGTTATTACCCAATGAACTATTTATTGCAATATGCAAGCAATCTTCTTAGCAACTTGCTTCTTCACTCGTTATTACTTTTTAGAGCACTAAATTTGTGAGTACTTTGGTCTTGAAGAAGATAAAATACCACCATTAATTTTAAATAATTGGAGCAAATGGTGTATAATTAACATTTTTTTTTCATTTTTAAATGCAAGCACATGGCCATCGCCACCCATAGTGGATAAAGAAAAAAGAGAAATAAATTGATCCATAAAGAAAGGATAAAGCTGAAAGTGTGAAAGACAACCCAAATTAAAAATTAAATAATTTACAAATAAAGCAACCACATAACATTCCTTAATTTTTTGAATAATAATGAAATATGACAAATTGGAAATGACAATAATACCCACACAGCGACGTTCAGATCTTACGGAGCTTCTCTCCCTTAACCACAGGGTTGGCCTTCGCAATCTGCTCCCTTCCCATCTCTTTGAAATCAAACTCACATTCATGCTTCTCCGGGTACCGATGGGACCCGCATAATGTTAACCCACACCTGCACTTGAACCCCGTCATTCCCACGCGCTTCCTGCAATTCCCGCATCTCTTCGGTTCTGCCACAGATCCGCTCTTCTCCTCTTCCACCACGGCGCGTGATAAATCAACCGCGATCGAAGACGATGAATCAGCGGCGATTAATCCGGACGGCGTCGAAGGTTGAGAAATCGCGGGCGGAGGAACGAGGGTTTGGTTGAGAACCAATTTGGCGGAGGAAGATTGTTGTTCTTTGAGCTGTAAATCACGGAAGCATTTGGAACAGAGATTCTGCGTTGTGGGGCTACCGAAGAAGCCGCAATTATTGTTACAGAGACGTGGAGGGTGGCATCGATGTTCTTCCGCCATTTGAGCAAGATTCAGAATTTATCAATGGGTCAGATCAGAAACCTTTTGATTCCTGGGAAAATGAAATCTTTAAGGTAAAGAGAGAGGAAAGAAAAGAAAAGAAAAGAAAAAGCGTAGACGATAAGAGAAATTGAGGGGAAAGAGTGGTTGTTATAGAGAGAGGTAATTGAAATATTGGAAAAAGCGTGTGAATGGAAAATGGAAGATGAAATCAGAAAGTTATTGAATTGGTTGATGAGAATGGAATTGGAATTGGGAAGACCCAAAGAAAAGCACCTCCACAAAAAAAACACTTACCAAAGACGGTTAGTTTTAGATTCTTGTTTCTTCTAGAATTTTCTACCCACTTTCTCTCCCTTTCTCTTTTTAATCATTTTTTATGTTAAAAATGTCGTTATTAAAGGCCGTCATAGTTGAAAATTTAAATTATGTTTAACTAACAAGAAATAAAAAAACAGATAGTGACGCGATTGGTATTAAAATGTTCCTTAAATGTAGTTTAAATTGATACCTTATAGATCTAAAATGCTCCTTAAACTTATCTTTGAAAAATAGTTGGCAAACATTTGAGAGGAATAACAGCAACAATAGAGACAAATGGCAAAAATCTCATTTTCTCTAAAATGACAATTCCCCTTGTTAGTTTGTAGAAATTTTTGTGTGAAATTAGTGAGAGTCTAAAATATTAATCTATCATTGTTTTAGATTTTACTTCAAAAAATTACTATTGTGTGAAATTAGTGAGAGTCTAAAATATTAATCTATCATTGTTTTAGATTTTACTTCAAAAAATTACTAATTACTCACTATGATTGTGGGACAAAAATATGGTATCCCGAACAATGTCAAATATAATTAAAAAATTAAATATTTATAATTTTTATGGTTTTACTTCAATATTATTAGTACATAACACGATTCTTAATACATTTTGGGACAATAGAACGTTGTAAAGAAAATGATATATTTTCTTACTAAATTCTCATACCCATCAAAAAGTAATATATGTCACAAAGTGATACTTTATTTAGTAGTAATTATTCACAATATATCATTTTTTTGTGAATATGAGGATTAGTATGAGGATATAACATTATTACGATGACAATAGAATGAACTACATAGACTCTTGGATAGAAGAATGATCCGTAGGAGTAAAATTTGTCCAATCACTATTCTTGGATTTTAGTAAATTGATCTATTCACGTGTGTATATCAACTTTCGGCTCAACATAAAGATACTTTCAAAAAATATTCAGGTATATCCAATTTAATTGACACCCACATAATCCCCGAATGGCATTTCCACATAAGATTGCAGCTAATAGCTTAATCGTCTAGGTAGTGTAGGAATTGTAACAAATTTATATAAATAATACTATACCATAAAATTAGAAAATCTTCTCTAAAGCCTTAATTTGTTCTCTAAAGATGAACCCCCCTCGTTTATTTATGGAGATAACAGCAGCTATAGATCTTGCTTGAATGTTAGATTCCAGCACCCCATTATGGATATCCTCTTTCAGTGAAATGTTCCCTATTAGCTCTTAGGGATCCGTTTTCACAAGTTTAGACCGAAGAGGTTGTAGGCCCAATCAGAATTAATGACACATGGAGTGACACAAATTATAAGATAACATATATGGTCTCAAAAAAATCATGCATGCTTGTGCCCCGATATGATGAGGAACAGTCCTGATGGTGGATCTAATCTAACCCAAACATCAATTATTTGAGGGAAGCAATTAATTTATAATGATAAAATTTAGTTTGGACACCAAATGAATTAGTTTTTCCAAATACAATTAAGCAAGATGAAGGGGCTTTCCTATGCAGCTGCTCATAATGCGAGAGTCAAAAGTGTAAGCACCCATTGACTAGATTATATTGCGAATGTAGAACCATCATTTACATGTAGCAAAGCAAATGGTCTCATCATATATCAAAATGACCGAAGGCTATCCATTACCTATACTTTCACTAACGTGAGTGTATCTAGAATAAGCAGGTCTAAAGTGAATAATTACTCCAACAAAGTGAGCATATTTATAGATCCAAGAAACCTAGTGTTATGAATATAATTCCACACTAATGACTTCCTATGCTCATAATCTTATCAACCTAGTTTATTGCTTGGCCTCACAGCAAAGACCCCTTGCGGAAGTGTCTGCAAACACTACTCCGGAGCTACATCTTCTCTCCCAAACTTTGTATCACTTCATGTGCCCCTTATTTTTCATTGGTCAGAAGAATAAAATATGAATTAAATATATATTAATCTTGCATTTTCGGACCAATGAGAATGAAATGGTACATGGAGTGGTACACATCTTGGGACAGAAGATGTGTTCCCCTCCCTGGTATAGATTCCCTGCACTTCTACCTGTGACAGAAAAGAAATGAAAAATATTAAAAATGAATGGGGGAAACAGGGGAATACAAAAGAGGTACATTTTGGGCAAGTCAAATAATACTTACACATCCAAAACCATCTCAATATATTTTTCATTTTATTCGCTGAGAGTAGAGGGTGGTGTTAAATTTCACACAACAACTTTCCCAATTCTCATTATTTATTAATAATGCTGGAAAAGATATAAGGACATAAGGTGTGTGATAAATCTGTAGGTTCAGGGATCCAGTAAAAAATGGAACTTTGATTATGCTAAGGATTAGAAGTTTATGGCATCAAGGAAAAGATTATAAACATCAGTTTAATGCAAAGACACCAGCAGTCCTCAGATATAAAAACTCTGGTATCAACATAAGATTATAGAATAACACTTCAGAAATGAGTATGTGTTCAACCAATGTCAGGACAGTATTACCCAAAGTAAAATTGAGCATGCTAACTCTTTTATGCATTAATTAACTCAAAGAACACTCAACCACGTAATATCTATGCAAAAACTATTAGTTTGAAAATTCAATATTTGCAAATTCATCAAGAAATGAAAACAGATGCAATGTGAAGCAATCATGTAAACCTAATTGACATGCATCAACTTAGTTAACAAGTATTGCAAACAAAAATCCTTGCTAAGAAAAAAAGCACTTGGAAGAATTTCATTGTTTAAATTAAATAATAACTAATTATTTGCTCAATAACATGGGTGCTGAGAGACAGAGTCATTAATTATGTCAAACTCTTGAGTTACCAAAAGGATCTTTTAGAACAAACCAGAAGGTGTCTCGGAGAGATTAAATACTCTTGGAAAGAAAAGTATAACTATATTCTTTCATATTTTCCAAATTATGAGGGAGGACCCCCTTAAATTCATATCTGGGATTCCAAAAGTGAACACAATGCAGGACAAAGCAATCAGATCTGGCTAGTTGACATGTATCAACTTAGCCAACAATCATTGCAGAAAGAACCCCCAGGTCCCAACAACGAAAGATAGATTACAATATTACATTACACAAATGAACTCATCCTAGTGCACAAGGCTCCCACAAGTGCATAAACTAACCCCACAACTACTTCCCTGTTTAAATAACATGATACTGATTTGTGTACTAAAACTTCCATTAATGGTAAAGCACGAACATAAGAAGTCTCATGTTCTACCAACTGTTAAGTCCACAATACAAGATTGCTGCTTCAGGCTGCAAACAGAAATATTGTCTTTCTTTCAGTTAAAATCACAGGAATATTGATGTGACTCTCAATTTCTAGTCCTTGCCCCTTGGGACATCACTGTAGCTTGAAAAAATGGCTAGTGATCATAAACCTTAGGGGACTATGCAATTTTATAGTTCCTGAGACTCAATATGGACTACGATAGGATCGACTACACCCGATTGTTCACTTACAATATTCTGGGATTGGTGATATTGTTCTTTAAGATTATGATTCTGTCTTAAACTATAATACCTAAAATCCACAACCCCTACAACCCTTCAACAACAATAACAATATCAATAACATTGAGAAAGCTCAACCTAAAAAGAATTTGAAATGGAACACATTTACATTGAAGTAGGAATGGAAAACCCCACATACCACTCAATAATCGATCCGAAGAGAAAATGTTGCATGATGGGAACTTTCTCCAACACTTCAGCCTTGTACATCTTCAACAACCCAGTATTGACCTTGTTCCAATTCGGTACCCCACTTATATCATCCAACATAGGTGAATGCTCAGCAAAAGCACCTTTCTTCACCTTCCTAATAAAAACAATGCAAGCAAGGTACATGTACTCCTTGGAGAAATTATCAAGTATATCCGTGTTATGAATCGATTTCGGCTTCATATACTTATGATCAATCAACTGTGAGGCCCCGAATATATACGGCAGAAACTGGTAATCATCAAGCCCCCAAACACCATGAGACCCTGCAGGTTCCAAGCAATACACCAATTGCAACTTCCTCATCAAATCAATGTACTTCACAAAAACCCTAGACACCACCGCAGTGTAATCCTGCTCCACAATCTCCTCCAACCTCGCCAAGCAATACAGCCACGCCGCAAAATTCGTCTCATGCCCGGTCCCATAATCGATCCGGCTAGCGTTCCCGAAGCTGTCGGTGAAATAAGCCGCGATCTCAACCTTCGCATGTTTCACATCCTCGTGGAGAATCTGCGTCATGAGAGACTCAGCGTTTTCCACCAATTTCTCATGCCAGGTTCGATACGCGATGTTGCCATACCTCGCGGCTTGCTGAACCGGGGGAATCTCATCGACCCACAGGGTTAGGGTTTCGAGGATTGAGACGATGGCGGTTACGGTTTGGGACACGTGGCAAGGATCAGAGATCTTGCGGCCTCGAACGGAATCGGAGAGTGAGACGATGAATCCGAGGAAGTGCTTACCGGAATCGGAGTTATGGAAGTGGTGGATGTCGTCGGGGGAGCGGATGCGTTTGGTTGGGGTGATGAAATTGTAATCATGGAGGGGTGGAACAGGGTGGGATTGAGGGATAGGGGCGAGCATGATGGCGCGCTGAGAAGTTGGATCAGGTGGGATTGCGGGGGCTCTGATGGGGCGGTAGGTGGGAGGAGGGGAGATTTCAGAGTAGGAAGGGGAGGGTGGTGGTGGGGCGAAGGTGGTGGGGCCACCACATTTGCAGCATGTGCCGATGGGTGGAGATGAGGAGGTTGGAGTTTGTTGTTCTAGCTGCGGGTGGTGGTTACAGCCATCCATGTTTGCCGTGACGGTGGTGCGGGTGATTGATTTGGTGAATAGGATAACGGTGAAGTAATCGGTAGTCGTGGGAACCAAAAGATTTGGGCTTACATTACTTCTACTACTCTTTTACCATTAATAATATTACTTGCTGACATACACAATACTCAATATCATCGTAATTTACATTAAATAAATAGTTAATTGTGTTATATATTTGTAATTGAATATATTTGATTGATGTGGTTTTTCAATTTTAATGAATAAATTGATTGTGGAGAATGAGAGTGGAAAAAATATGGGAGAGAACATGAGAAAATCAATTTAAAAGTTTTGGATAGAGGTTACCATGTAGGTTAAATTGATCTATTATATGATTTTTTTTATATAAATTAGAAGATAGTTAAAATAAAATAGGGAAATAGAAATTACAACAGGGTGGTGGTATAGTTATTTTGAATTTTGTAGTATATAACTATGAATAGTGATATATGAACTACATGCCCCTAATCAATTAACTTCTCCTGTTAATATAAAATTGTGATTTATGTTCGAATAGAAGAATATATAAGAGGTTGAATAGATAATGCATCATTTTCATTTATAATAACTAGTGTGTGTTTGTCGACCAGCATTCTTAGTTTATTATATTAAATATTCAATTTTATATATTTTATTTTATATAATTAGAATATTTTTTGTATTAAAAGTACTTTATGTTAAAAAATGTATTTATTATAATGTCCAATTTAAGGTGAGATATGTGGTTAATGTGCTGATGATAGTTACCTAGTATTATATGATTTTTTTGTAGAAATTAAAAAAATATAAAGGCAAAATAAGAAACTTGAAATTACATCAATGATAGTTATTTCATATTTTGGCTTTATATATAGTATAGATAGTTGCTATTATGTTAGTATAGACAATGCTATGATTTTCACCATAGGTAAGGACTAATTTTTTTGAGTTAACATTCTTATTGTTCCAAAGAAAAAGTATTCTTGTTAACAATTAAACATTTGTCCTATGATTCGGAGATATTGATTTAATGAGATCTTACATTACTAAACTAACCTGAGTACTATTTAATCTTAAAAAATGTTTTATGTTTCACGGGGATCATAATAAGTTCATAACTTGATGTCATATAATTCAATTTTATTTAAAAAAAATCCACTTTTTGCATGTTCACCTAATATATACATGATCTTCATAATCTTGATATTTAATTGTTTATTTTAAAAATTACATTAAATTAAAGTTTATCATAATATTTTTTGAATATTATACATTATTTTTACACGCTTGGTTATAATTAATAAATAATTTATTACAATTTGTTGTTGTAATTAATGTCAAATAGTGTCTCAAATTTGATATTATATTTGTATCCGAAAAACCTTTAATCATATTATATATTGATTTAATGGAATATAATAAATAAACATAATTGCTAATGAGGTGATATGATGTACCCAAAAGAAATTAGATACTATGGAATAAGTTATAATCAACCATAAAATAAATTTTCAATCTTCATAATGGAACAAACAATTATTATGAATTAGTGGTTGATATTATACTTGTTAATATCAAATAATGTCAATCACACACTCTCTTATTTAGAGATAACAATGGAAACCAAATTCGTGGGTATCTGTCCGAACTCGACCCAAATTTAATTGGGAAAACCCGATGTGATTGAGTTCAGGTTTTACCCGGTTCAACTTTCGAATTTGGGTTTGATACAGTTGATATCCTACACCAAACTCGACTAATATATGTAAAATTAAAAAACCATGTATATAAAATATATGTATATATAAATTTAGAACCTATATATACATAAATACGTGTTACGGGCGAATTCCCATCTGGTTTGAAGATGATATCAATATTTTCAACCTTTCTTAATTCGGGTTCGGGTTTTGGATTTCATGATCGGGATTGGTTAAGCACAAACTCAACCTCGATCCACTCTATTGTCATTCATACTCTTATTAATATATTCATTTTGTCATGTTTATTCTTCTTAGTTTTTTATACTTATTGGATAATAATTTCATCATACAAAATAAACATACAAGCATATTTATTATTTACTGATTTTTGATATAATAGTTGTTATATGTATGTTTTAAATATAATTGAGGAAATTAAAAAAAGTACTCTTGGAGGTTGACAATTTTTATTAATGTTATTTAAAATTAAATTATAATTAACATATACTTTATTAATTAGATTAATTTCATCCAAATGTTTTATTACTTCTTTCAATCTTCAATCTCTTACATTCTCAGATAATTTCATAACTTCAAACTCCAACATCATTTAACCTTCTGAGGTATGGAAGACTTTTCTAATAGATTTTATCCTTTCACTCACTCATTATATTTGACTTTTTATCACAAGTTAACATTTTATTTATTTTCTCCAAAACTTCTTTAAGTTGAATTTTTTACATGTAAATTTTTGTTCTAACTGAAGGACTAAGGGGCAAGACTTTTCTAATATTTTTTCCCTTCATTCAATTATATTAATGTTTTCACAAGTTAACATTTTTCTACCTTAGCATTTTCTTGGTGTTTAATTTTTGACAGATAAAATTTTCCTTACTCACAACTTCTTCTTGTTTATTATTATTATTAATGATGAGATTCAATATAAATTTTTTGGTTATGCCATTTACATTTGTCATTTCTAATTGTTCGATCTGAGTTATTTTATGTATTTTTACTATACTAGTTTGACTTCAATAAAAGTAATATGGAGCTATCCGTGTGAACGAACGAGTATATTGTTATTACATAATTTAAATAATATAATAATATAATTACACATAAGACAAAAACACGTCATGTTTTTATATTACAAAATAAATATATATATATATATATATATATATATATATATATAAACCAAACATAATTAATATATAATTGTTCAAAATCAGAAGAAGATAATGTTGTTACATAAAATAATATTTGAGATATTGTTTGGTCTATTATTGTCCAAACTATACATACTTATAAAAGTATTTAATGTAAATTCAAAACTCCAAAATTATAAATATTTTAATATAATAAAATAATACTTCAAAATCTATATATTTTTAATAAAATGTTTGACAAAAAATCAAATTTAAAATATAGATTCACATAATTGTGAAATAATGGACATTCTAATGTTGATTTTTTATATAAAAATCATATTTATGTTTAGACAAGTCTATAAAATTTAGATTTTTCATTCATACATTTAAAAACATATCCAAGTGTTATATAAACGAAATATAAGTTAGTGTCAATTATAATTGGTTGAGAGTTGTTTGTAAGGAGCAAAATTCTAACCTGATTTTTTTTTCTTATCTTATTCATTTTTTATTTATTTCTTTATAAATTTTACAGACAATTTCAATAACCATATTTGACAGAAAATCATAATTCATTTCAATATGTCTTGCAACAATCGCATACAACTAACTATGAGTTTCCAAAATACCCATAGCTACAATTATCCAGAGTTACACTAAAATCATGCAAGTTATATATCCATAGTTACAAAATATTTCAACTAATCCAATATGCACTCATGTACAAAATAGTGCAAATAAATGAAACCAAAACATAAAGCTCCTAAAGCTTCCAAAAATGAGATCGCCTCATACCACCTGTTTATCTGCAATGAGATTATCAATGACAAAAACACAAAACACATAAAGGAGTAAGTCATTAATTCAATAAACGTTATTATAAGATAATCCACATTAGAAAAGGTTAGTAAACCACTTTGAAATTCATTTTATTTGCTGCATTACTTGAGCCAAAGTCGCTACACCCCTTAGGGTTAGCTAAAAGCAATTTCTCATCTCTTTTACAAAGAAAACATGCCACATAAACTCAGGCCGAAATGTTGCCACATAAACTCGGGCCGAAGTGTTGCCACACAAACTCGGGCCGAAGTGTTGCCATATAGACACGGGCCGAAGTGTTGCCACATAAACTCGGGCCGAAGTGTTGTCACATAAACTCGGGCCGAAGTGTTGCTACATAAACTCGCGTCGAAGTATTGCCACATAAACTCGGGCCGAAGTGTTGCTACATAAACTCGAGCCGAAGTCGCTAACCATTTATGGTCGGCTAAAAATACATTTCATTTTCATTGATTTCACTATCAATCATACTCGGTGAATCCACGCGATCCTTATTACAAACACACCCATATATGTTTACAATAAATACGTGATTCACCAATTAATCATTGCACCACCAGAAAATACACACATTTTCCATTCAAAGTACCAATTAAAGACTTCTCCTTACCTTGGTGAGTGTTGGGTTGAGTTCTTGGTGACTGCACTAGTTCCACCGACACCGCCGCCAACTCTAGAATCTTTCATATTCCCACCATACAACACAATGTTAG
The DNA here is from genome assembly GCA_009771035.1 of Lupinus albus. Classification (NCBI taxonomy): domain Eukaryota; kingdom Viridiplantae; phylum Streptophyta; class Magnoliopsida; order Fabales; family Fabaceae; genus Lupinus; species Lupinus albus. The sequence goes on from CM020017.1 coordinate 16,082,906, forward strand.
TCATTTATCCCAAATATCACATAAACAACTCATATTGTATTATTTAACCACACAAGATATTTAACACATTTTTCATGTTGCTAAACTACTTTTATCAAAAGTTTACAACATCTAAAACATACATATTCATCTCATATTTCATCATTAGAAAGTTTATTCATCTTCTATCTCTAGTATTTTACCCATTTTCCTCTTTAACCACATTTTCACTTTAGGGTTTTGGGGTTTTCATGAATCAACTCACAAACACTTTCCTTTCTTGAAATATTACAAGATAAAATAACATAAAACGAACCATAACTCAAAAGAATGAGTTTTCATGGTTTCTCTCATTTTGAGAAGAGATCCAACATACCTAAAACAAGTTTCAAAGGGAATAAGAGAGTTAGAATCAAGAGATTTACCTATTCTCAAGCTTTTAAATGACTCACAAGCCTTCTTGCTCTTGAAAATGTTCTATTTTCTCACTTCTCTCTAGGTTAACCCTCATAAATGTGTTTGGGGTCCCATATTTAATGTAACAGCGTCGGGTTCTCGCTCAAGCGAGAAAATCCCGTCCATTTTAAAAAAACTCAGATCTGACCCTCTCGCCCAGATGAGGCATCTCTCGCTCAAGCGAGAATCTCAGGGCTGATACTATAATTTTAACGACATAAATTTAGGGTGTTACATTATTGATAGATGTATCCATCATAATTGGTAGATAGTTACTTTAGATTAATTAAAGCTCTTGAATTGAAGCCCTAGAGAATAAGTGTGTCAAACATTTTGTGTGGAGAACTTTGATGATAGAAGGGTCTACTAAGTAAGGCTAGCTTGTAGGCGTGAGTTTGTAGTTGTGATCTTGTAATTAGCTTATATCTTATAAAGCTTATAGTTATGTATGTAACTTATTATTTATTAGACTGTAGTTGTTCTATAAAAATAACATTGTAATTAGATAAAATTTAGAAAATGATAGTAAAGTAGATTCAAAATTTAATTATTAATTTATTAAGTAATTATTAATTTATGAAATTAAATACATAAATGATTGAAAATAAAAAATTTCAATCCTTTATTTTAATATTTTATTAAATGCAATATTTTATTTGGATATAAAGCGAGACAACAAAAATAATATGATTTTTTAGTTGAGATATTATTATTTTATTTGTTGAGATGTAACAAAAATAAAAAATAATATGATTTTTATTTGGTCATTAAAATAATTAATAATACTAAACAGGTAACATTTATTATTCAAAAAATTTAATTCACGACTTTCCGATATAAATTTTCTATTATTTTATATCATGATCAATGTCTTGACTCCTAAGGGCATTTAGTAATATGACATAAAATAAATCATAAATTGGCAGATAATATTACATATGAAGGTACAATTCATCCAGTGAGATGACTCAATTTATAATTGACATTAATTAATCTTTTATTTATATTGTGTTTCATAATCATTTATTATTATTTTGGTTTTTTTCGTAATGGTTATCTTTTGGTTTACTGATAATAATATTTATATTATTTCAAAAAGTCAGAAAAGGTGATATTAATACAAGAGTACTACATTAGTCAAATGTGAGCAATATTTTATATATTATTCTTGGATAATAATATTTTAGAATACTACATAGTCAAATGTGAGCAATATTTTATATATTATTCTTGGATAATAATATTTTAGAAAAGCTTTTTACTAATAGGAGCAACAAATATATATTGGAATAAAATATACGACACGTCAATGTGTTGAAAAATGTAAATTATTAATTACCACCAATTCATCTTTTATAAGAAATTAATCAATTTCTTAAGAAATTAATCAATTTCAAAATAATATATTGTATTTCCCAACAAATATCATTAAAAAGAATTGAAACTTCACATTTTATATTGTAGAATATTTTGAAATTTATGGAAGCCTTATACTAATAGACTAATTTTATATGGTTATTTTATATGGTTTTTAGAGATAGTCTTTAACTACCAAAGCAATACAATTATGTTATAATAAATCAGATGGCAAATTTTCATGTACTAAAATGTAAACTATTTTTGTGTGCCAAAAGTAGTTATATTATTAAATAATAATAAAATGGAAAAGATATTACAAGCATGTAACGGTGGGAAAAAGTTAACTATTAAGTCACGACAATAAATTTTTTCTTTCAAATTAGTGATACACACCATTATATAGAGAGACCTTATAATGAATTGAGACGCACATTCGGTTAAATGAGATGGCAAATTTTCAATTTTTCATGTACCATTGAAAATGTAAAATATTTTTTGTATGACAAAAGTAATAATATTATTAAATCATATTAAAAGTGAAAAGATAATAGAAGAATGTGGTGAGAAATAATTAACTATTAATTCATGACAATTATATATTTTGAATTTAGTGACGTGACACCCCCATTATATAAATGAGTGGGGATCCACTTATTCCAAGAGTATGGATCCCTCCTCTATATAAATAGGCCTTATGATAAATTGAGACAACATTCAATTAAATTAGTGTGAGGATGTCTATTATTAAATTAGCTTTCTTATGGGTTGTTAGAAATTGTTTTTACTAAGACCTCTATTGTGTCTCTTGCCTAAATTTGTTTGAGCTCTACATCCTACCTTTTATTTCACACTAGTCTAGAATCATGCATCACAATTTTACTTGCATTATATTGTATATGATGCATTATTTGTGTAAATGCAGGTGTTTTCAAACTATGATGAAATTTATGATCATGATTGGAATATAAAATGTATTGACATGTAGATTATGCACCATATCCATTACCATCACGTCAACCAACATATCCAACACCACCACCATCACGTCAACCAACATATCCACCAACTACTCTACCAGTATTTCCATTTTCATTTTCTTATATGTTTTATAACTTTGGTAATATTTATTAATAAAATTTGATGTATTTTTGCACCAACATCCATTAAAAAAGTGGAAATGTTAAATAAAACTTAACCTGTAAACATTTTCCATAATCTTTTTTTTTGATGAATTTTTACATTTGTTTTTTCTTCTCTTTAACATTTAGAATTAGATAATAAAGTATCTATAACTTCAAACCAATAAAATCATGACATGTGTCATATTTTTTTTAAAATTTTAAAAATATTTTTATAGAAAATAGTTAAATATGACATATGTCATGATTTTAGTGACAATAGGAGATAACTTATCTCCTAGTATAAGGAACTAATGTTTTTCAGGTTATATGTGTCCTCTTAACGAGTAGGGATCCTCTCCATTAATGGAGATACAAATGATGTGTAAAACAATCTCAAAAAGAAAATGAAAGGACAATTATGTCCTTCTATTTACAAATATAATGACATTTTTATACTTATGTTAAGTGTGAAAGTATCACATGTCTCTCAATTAATAGAGAATATCTCTACTCCCACTTACCTTATGAGTAAGGAACAAATGCGTTTCGGGGTGTGTGATTGCCCCTTTAACAAGTATCGCTTCTAGGAATTAAACTTTTGATTTTTTTTGTTTTTCTGATATCTAACATGATCTTACACCACTAAATTGATGTGTTGCTAGTAAACAAATTTGTTTTTGATTTAACGAATAATAGTCCTCATTGACCATATTCAAACATGGATATAAATATAAGGTTAATGATCAACGTTAAATCAATTGTAAAGAATGATCAACATGAGCATGACAATGTATTTGGATGAATTGATGTAGGATGAAAAGCAAATAAATTGAGAACAAACAAAATGAAGGGCCATTACAATGTAAACATATCAAAATTATTACTCTTTTCCAAAAAATACTACAATTTTAAGACTTTTAATGTACTCATCGTTCATATATTATTTATAGAGATCAACGACTCTGGTTTATTATATGAAACTTGCATAATTGGTTTCCTGTATAAAAAGTTACTCAAATTTAACTTGAAGGTTGATCACGGTGTCTAATGTTATTATGTATCCAGATATGAACCTGGTTATAAATATGTTAATAAAAAAAATGAACCCATCCATAGACCATAGGCAAGTCTCATACATTGTTCGCTTAAGTAATATTTTATTATTCTATTTATATGTATATCATATCATAATAGTAAATTCTTTCTTGCTATACTGATAATAAGTATGACATCAATACTACAGTACTCAAACATCAAATGCAAGTAATATTTTATATCCTACCAAATAATATATATTGTATTCAATGGGATAGAGTAAGGTCGATCATGTGAAAAGGAAATAAAAGCAATATATCAAATGGTATGGAGTAGATATATTGTATATATCATTCTAATTGCAATCTTTATTTTAAATATACTCAGGAAATTGATGTTAAAAATTGTCCTTTATAAAAGTTATGCATCCGATATTGATGTGAAAATTGCAGATAGTTTATAGGGTCATCATTCAACTTGATGGATTTTAGATATCAATTGAAAATCAAATTGCAATTAACATGGTCTATTATGAGTTGTTGTTTTGAAGAATCCTTTGCTCCAAACAACATGTATTTTATTTTCTGAAGGGAGACTGCCTCGATCTCTCATTTTTTTGTCGATCCATTTATATCTCAATCCAATTAAAAAGTAATATTTAATTAATAAAAAATGTTTGAAATATATGAACTAATATTTTATATCTTACTTACTGAAAAAATTAATTGATTAGGAACATAGAGATATAATTTTGTTGACATTTGATTTTAGTTCTTCTTTTCTAAACGTGACAGTCGTCTTAATCTTTTATGTTGACAATATTCAACATCTACATTTGTGTCATCAATTACAATAGGTCATATTTTTCCTACTAAATTTATTTTTCAAAATATTGTTTATATTAATAAATAATAATTATTTTCGTTTTTTAAATAATGATATTTGTTTAAAAAATAAACAATAGTCAACTAGTAAGATTTAATAATAAATTAATTAATAAAAAATATATTTAAGTAATACTCATTTATAAAAAGTTTTTATTAAATATTATAAATTTAATAATGGCTGAAAATGTAATCAAAGATATACATGTAGGGGAAACGGGTAAGACGCCTAAATATTGATTGGTTCATTTTTTTATTCTTTACTCGGTCATATGAACCTATACCTAGAACCAATTAAATATAAGACATACACATCTATTAGATAAAAATTTATCAATATTGTTTATTATGAATATGTACTTTCACATATTAAATAATATATATATCGTTAATTATATATGATTAAAAAATTAGAGAGTCAATGATATTTTTTACCAAAAAAATATCATTACTCTCTATATAATTGAATAAAGATATATACAAAAATGATGAATGAATAACTATAAGACATATTACGGTCGAGTCATGTTTGTCTCATACATGACCATAAATTTTGATAAGTTCTAATTTTTAAACCCAAACTTGGCCCTAGATCTAATCAGGCCCGATCTTATTTAAGTTCGATCATGATCGATTCCAGCTTAGTGAATGAATAGAGTCGAATCCTGGTACAACAAATACCCTAAACCTTGGCATATATATGACATTATTAGATACATATTGATTCAAAAGACCTTACATAGTTGGACGAGTTCCTTGGGGTTTGCTAGAATTATTATTATTTACTTAGAGCATCACATTTATTTTAGAATAAATGTCATGACAAATTTTAATGGGTTAAATATGTAAATTAATAATTGATATTAAACCATATTTTGAAAGTAGTCAAACCCCACCACCATGGGTAAGTATCCTTGTAGGATGGAGAAATACATAAAAAAACAAAGAAAAAATACAATATGGTGTGACACTCATACTACTTGAATGATATGATACTTATTTCCTTAAAATCAACAATTTTCTTCTCCAATTTCACCACTATATGAAGAAGGATATTAAGATGAATTGAGACATTCATTCAAGAGAGGTGAGTTGATAAAGTGCGGATAATAATATGAATATGAAAATAATATGAAAATGTTTGATATTAAACTGATGTTCTTATTGTTTTTCATCTTGGTTATAAATTTTGTTTTACTTTCAACCTCAAATATACATGATTCTTTTCCAAATGTGTAAATCATGTTCTATATCCTATCATTTTTTTTAAGCTACTCTAATAATAATACCTCCAAATTTTAATTGCTTTATGTTCTATATGATGTGTTATTTTTGTTTGTACATATTTTTTTGCTATAAATAATAATAAATATTTATATATATATAAATAGTAATTAATTTATTAAATTTTGTTTGTATATATTTTAATTTATATAGTTAAAATAATAAATCACAATAATTTTAATAGTAAATTTATTACTTATGTCATATCTTAATTTTGTTTAGAGTCGATAAACAATTATTTCATGGTAATGCATGTGCTACATTTCGAAATGGGTATGCCAGTTCATGATAATGCAATCTCTGTGCTGTTAATTATATTTTAATTAAAATAATTTATTTAATATAAAAGTAAGTGTACCCAATTTTTTTTAAAAATAATTATTATTTTGGGAATCTTGTAGTGAGATTATGTCAAATTTATATATTACTTTCTATATAAAATTTGTTGGATTCAATAATGTTGTATGTGTTATCTCTAGAAGTGGAAGGATGGTTCACCTTCAATACATTATCTTCTTCTATTAACTATCCTTCAATTAATTATATGATTTCTTTAATAAAAGTCTAACATGTCCATTAAACAGTTTTTAGCCTAGAACTACTTAATTTTTATTTTCCTATTGCTCCTAGGATATGTTGGAGCATGATAAACTCTTGTAAGACATAAAAATAAAATAATATTAGTTGCTAATACATTCATTGATCCGTAATTTACTCATGAGCTCAAACTCTGGGAGGAGAGTACCATTACAAATACGTAGGAGCGAGAATATCATTTTAATATGGGCAGACACATACTAATATCTTCATAATTTTATAATTGACTCATGAGCTCATAATTCTAATTCAATGACCATATTTTTCAATTTGGCCAAAAAAACGTTTTCTACATTTTAACTACAAATCATTTCGGAAATGGAAGAATAGCTTCTCTCTCACTTTTCCTTAAATTGTGAACTGATGATCCATCAAAATTTGCATCAAGTTGTAAATTATGTTTTACTTTCAACTTCCACTATGTTTCCTGTATCTATATGTATGAAACAAATTTCTATATCTTACCTTTTTACACGGCTCTAATTGTACCTTCAAAAATTAGTTGCATTCTACTCTATATGACAAGTTGTTGCTGTATTATTGGTGTCAAAATAATTATTTTCGAATAATAATATGTCAGGCCCCATTGTGCATTTTCTTCTTAGCATGTATGCACAATGTCAATGATTTCATGGTGCATATAAAGACATATTAATAGTCAATGAAGCCTTGTGATTTAATCTAAAAGTGTATGCTACAATAATAAAATATTAGTAAGAAAGGATTAGATATTATGATTACATTAAGTGCAATATTATTAAATTCGGCTTGACTCGTTGACCTAGAATGGATACATAACTGATATGAGTCACTCATCCAATCTATCATGAACTATAATAAGTAAGAATTAATGACTCGATTATTTACGCAAAAAACCAACAACTAGATCATTTGATCTGACCAAATCAATCAATTTTTTTTTAAAACATCAAAACTAAGTCCTCTTGAGAGGAAAAAGAGGGAGAACGAATGTTATATATCCCAAAATTTGTTTTACTCACTGTGTTACTTGGTGTGATTAGTTGAAAGTATGTTAAGTTAAAAGTTTAATGATTAAATATTTATCTGACAAATCATTGTTGATGATATATAAAGTGAACACTTTGTGGGACAACATATGTGCTTATAGATAAAAGAATGTTGTGCTTTTAAATTATTTTTAATTAGTTATGTTGGTGTTCATTGAAATTTTGTTTGCCATTTGAGGTGTGTGATATGAGGAATTGAATCATTGACATTTAAAAGTCGAATTTAAACTAAAATGTATGACATGATTTTCCATTATTATTAATTTAAAATTATATTTATGCAGATTTTTTTTAACAACAATTGAAATTTAAGGAATAATGGAAAATAGTGACACCCATCATTATATAAAGAGGCCTTATAATGAATTGAGACACACATTCAATTAAATTAGTGTAAGAATGTCTATTATTAAATTGGCTTTCTTATGGGGTGTTATATTGGCATCAGGTTAGAAATTGTTTTTATTAATACCTCCAATGTGTCTCTTGCCTAAATTTGAGTTCTACATCCTACCTTTTATTTCACACTACTCTAGAATTATGCATCATAATTTTGCTTGCATTATATTTTATATGATGTGTAGTAATGCATTATTTGTGTAAATATAGGCGTTTTCAAAGAATCATATGCCATGGGTCCGGTTGTGCATTTTCCGTGTTTTACAGACAAAGGGTGTGAACAATTTTATGGTACAAGTAGGAATGTGAAATGTATTAACAAACACTGTCATAATATTGCTGATGCACCACATTCACCACATCCAACACCACCACGCTCACCATCACGTCCAACACATGCAGCACCACCACCACGCTCAACACCGCAAAAAAAATCACCACCACCACCACGTCCAAGACAGCCAACACACACATTAGCAAAATCCATATCTAAGCATCCCAAGATTGAGTTCGGGCATCTTGTGTTGCAATTACAAAGTGTGCCCTAGAATTATAAAATATAATAAGGAAGGACTACTACATGTAATATCAAATTATGCTCCTAGCATTTCAGTTTTCATTTTCTTATATGTTTTATAACTTTGGTACTTTTTATAAATAAAAGTTTATGTATTTTTGCACCTACATCCATTAAAAAAAGTGGAAATGTTAAATAAAACTTTACCCGTAAACATTTTCCATGATGAATTTTTACATTTGTTTTTTCTTCTCTTTAATATTTAGAATTATATGATAAAGTATATCTTCATACTATGAGATAATTTATCTCATTCAGCCACTAAAATCATAACATGTGTTATATTTCTTTAAATTTTAAAAATATTTTTATAAAAATAATATGATATATGTCATGATTTTAGTGACATAAAAAAATAATTTATCTCATGATATAAGGAGATATTTTATTATTTTAGAATTATGTCATAGACATAATTATTGTGTTCCATATTCCATGGAAAAATGTTAACCCCAAAAGGGATGACAAACCTTCTTTTTTTGTTGCTACCAATGATGTCTTCTCACTTATGGATAAGGATCTAATATTTTTTTGGGTGTGTGATTTACCTCTCAATATGTGTTATATTTCCATGATAAAGAACTTATGCTACTAAATCAACGTCTTGTTGGTCAACAAACCTATTTTTGATTTTAAGAATAATAGTTCTCATTGACCATGTATGGATATACATATAAGGTTAAAGATCAACATTATTAATTATTAATTGATTTAATGTGTTAAATATGTAAATTAGTAATTGATATTAAACAATATTTTGAAAGTAGTCAAACCCCACCACTATTGGTAATTATCCTTTCCAAGAGGGAGAAGTAAACAAAGGAAAAATATAATATACTTTTACCATTTGAATATAATGATATGACACTTATTTCCTTAAAATTAAGTGCAAAATCAACAACTTTCCTCTCTAATTCCACCACTATATAAATAATGATTAAGATGAATTGAGACTCATTGAAGAGAGGTGAGTTGATAAAGTGTGGACAATAATTTGAATACCAAGATGTCTATTATTAAACTGATGTTCTTATTGTTTTTCATCTTGACAGTAAGAAATTTTGTTTTACTTTCAACCTCAAATATGCATATCTCTTTTCCAATTGTGTAAATCATGTTCTATATCCTACCATTTTTAAGCTACTCTAATAATAATACCTCCAAATTTTAATTGCTTTATATTCTACATGATGAATGATGTGTTATTTTTGTGTTCATGTATATATTATTTATGTGAATACAGATATATGCAAAGAAGTAGATGCCAGGGGTCCTATAGTGCATTTTTTAGGGTGTGTCACAGATTTAGATTGTCAAAATCGACATGGTACCGGTTGGATGTGTGATAAGACATACTGTTTTCCAGAAGAGTTTGAGAAAACTCCACCACCCATGCCATGAATGAGTACGAGCACCTTCTGATGCAAGAAAACATTAATAAGGAATGGTTACATCTTATGTAATATGCAATTATATATATGAGTGTAAAAACTCATGAAATGTTAGATTGAACACAACCTTTACACTTTCCCTTAATATTTAATTTCTTGAAGAATTTTTGTATTTCCTTTTTATTCTCTTAAATATATATTTCATCTTTTATGAAAAATGTTAATCTCATAAGTCAATATAAGTCCATTTTGACTTCACAGATAGTATTTCTCATTGTCCATGTCAAAACATTGATATAAATATACGGTTAATTAACCTGATATGTAAAATTAATTGCAATGAAATATCAGCATGATGATGGGAATATATTAGGATAAAAGGATATAGGATGGCAAACAAATAAAATGGAAGACCATTATCATGTAATTGTATCAAAATTAGTACTCAATTTTATACTATAATTTTGAAGAAAAGAATATATCCACTGTTTATATATTATTCATATAGATCAATGATCCTGGTTTATTGTATGCAACTTAAATAATAGGTTTTTTAATATAAAAATTACCCAAATTAAATTTGAAGGTTGATCACGGTGTCTAATCTTATTATGTATATCCAAATATTAACTTAGTTATAACATATGTTAAAGAAAACATTACCCTATCCATGGGCGAGGTTCATCCAGAGCGCAGTTAAGTAATTATTTATTATTTATTATTTAATATGTTTGATGATAATAAAAATGAGTTTAATATCTTTATATTGTTCGTTTTTTTATCGGTAAATGAGTTTAAGTGAGACTCGAACCCAGAACCTCTTTCTCTCTATTTCTTAAGTCACCTTAATCACCGGACCATCTTATGACTCCCATCAAACTACCTTATGACTCCCATCAAACCACCTTATCTATATATTGTTCGTGTAAAAATTTATACATAGTTAATATACCTATATTAAATAAACTTAGTTATAACAATATGTTAAATAAAACATTATCCAATCCAATGGCCATGGTTCATCCAGAATGCAGTTAAGTAATTGTTTATTATTTTAATACGATGGATGATAATAATAAAATGAGTTTAATGTCTATATACTATTGGTGTAAAAATTTAACATACTCAATATATCATCAAATATTTATTTATATTACTTTTATTGAAGAGTCAATAATGATAAGATATGAATGATGAATAATACACTGACAATTTATAAAACTCATACATTGTCAATGCATACATTTTTCTCTCATAATAAATATTTTTTTGGTGTTGTGAGTATAAAGATTTATATACATTTAATATATCATCTACAATTTATTTGTTCAATTTTATTCCGATTAAAACAACAACAAAAAAAGCATATATTGTTGGACGATGTTTTTTAGAACTTTTTTAATGTAAATTGTTTTAACTAGTCTAATTAATAACCCACTAATTTAATCATTGACCCAATAATCTGACAAAATCCATGAATTAATTGAATTTGATAATATAGATTAAGATGTCCATTATAACATACCAAAATATGACAAATGGGTGATAATAATATAATTTTATATAACTAGTGGTATAAAATATTAATTATAATATATAATTTTTTTCCAGCACACTTTCACTCAGTTGGTTCGACCGGAAAACAGGCGAACTGGACCCCTAATCGGTACGGCACGACTGTTGTACTTGACACGCAAGAGAACCGGTTAAAACCGGTTGAAAACCGGCCGGTTTGTATATATATATATATATATATATTTAAATTTCATCCCTAAAAAGTGAAAATACACTGCCTCACATTTCAAATTTTCAATTCTTCACCAATTATTCAACTTTAAGGATTGATACTTGTGTCATTTATTTGTATTTTGCGTTTGTTAAGTAATAATTTTGGATTGATATATGTTTTGCACTTTAGACTTTGATCTTGTTACATACTTAATGTTGTTTGTTTGTGTGAATTTGAAGTAGATTATGAATATAAATTATAAATCTGAATACCTACTTATTTGAATTTTGTTTATTATAGGTTTACATATATATAAGGAGATATGTCCGGTTTAACTGTCATGCAGTTTAATTTCTTCTTAATTACATCATGAACTTTATTAGTTGGTGAAATTAGTCTTTGTATAAATACATTATTAAATTATTAGTAGGTCAACAAAAGAATTGTTACAATCACACTGCAGTAGTAGCAATGCAACAATGCATGCAGGTTAGCTAGTGTTAATATCAAGAGAAAATTGACATTAAAATATAAAATTGATTCAAAAGATGATAAGTAGATTTCAAAGAAATGTTTAATATAGTGATATTGATATATATAATTAAATAATAACGACCTAAAAATTGATTTTTTTTGTATTACGAAGAGTATCCTTACGCTATGGGTATGAGTAAGAAACTAATATTTTTCGAGGTGCATGATTGCCCCTCTCAAGTTCCAACAAGTGTCATTCTCAGAAATCAAATCATTGACCTCTAAAAGTTGACTTTTATTTTAAAAGTTGAATTTAAAATAAAATGTAAGAAATGATTTTTCATTACTATTAATTTAAAATTATCTTTATGTATAAAAAATTTCACCAAAAATTAAAGATTAGGAAATAGTTATGAAGAAAAAATAGTTTCTGGTAATTACATGCAAAAGACATAAAGTTTAGGTTGTTTCTATGGATTTTCCCCTACAAATTATATAGGTTAAAATTTAATAAATAAAGGTTATCAATTTATTATGAGTGGTAAAAAAATTTAATTTTAAAGAGATAACTAGTAGGATACCCGTGCATGCGCACGGGTGGTAGTATTTTTCGAATGATTTATTTAAAAAAAGAGAAGTAAATATTAAATTAGAAACATGGTAATTATTAAGTCATTTGAAGTTATTTTTATGTATCATTTATAAATTAGAGATATTGATAAATAGGATACTATAGATAATTTCATATCAATCAAAAAAGTTAGTATGAACAAAATTGTATGTAGTTATAGTTGATATTTTAGATTTGTATGATAATTTCAATTTTTATTAAAAAGAAAAGAAAATATTATTACAGTTTTTATTAAAAAATAAAGAAAATATTATTAACCTTGAAATTATGAACAACACAATTTATAAATTTTAATATATGTGTGTGATTTTAAATTTCTCATACCAATTCTAAAAGTGATCAGTTGCAAAGTTTAGGTAATGAATGATTTGATATGATTATACTTAAAATTAGAATAATAATATTAGGAAAATAGTTAATTCAAATATTAATACAATATTAATAAATTTGATATGATTACACCTAAAATTAGAATAATAATATTAGGAAAATGATTAATTCAAATATTAATACAATTTCAATAAATTTTATTTGTGATTCCTTAATTTTAGGCAATGCCTAATATAAATTTCTTCTCATTTATTGTTTAATTATAAAATAAGAAATATGTATAACTCATAATAAATATGTATTCCTTAATTTAAAAAAAAAAGATATGTATAACTCATAATAATTATGTAGTCCATAATATTGCAATATGAAAATAGTAACAATGAGAAGAAAAAAACTATACAAAATTTTCTATTTGAATAGTAATTTCAATTTTTTATTAAAAAGTAAAGAAAATATATTTTTTATATTCACATTTTGTAACCGGTCAATTTAGACTTTAAAATATCTTCAAAGTTCAATTAAGTATGTAGTATTGTTCACATTTTAGATTTTTATGTTAATTTCATTTTTTTATTAAAAAGTAAGTAAAATATTATTACAATTTTTATTAAAAAAGTAAACAAAATATTATTAACCTTGAAATTATAAGCAACACAATTTATAAATTTTAATATATGTGTGTGATTTTAAATTTCCCCTACCAATTCTAAAAGTGATCACCTGCAATTTTTAGGTAACGAATGATTTGATTTGATTACACCTAAAATTAGAATAGTAATATTAGAAAATAATTAATTTAAATATGAATACAATTTCAATAAATTTTATTTGTGATTCCTTAATTTTAGGCAATGCCTAATATAAATTTCTACTCATTTATTGTTTAATTATAAAATAAGTAATAAGAAATATGTATAACTCATAATAAATATGTATTCCTTAATTTTAAAAAGAATAATAGATATGTATAACTCATAATAATTATGTAGTTCATAATATTTTAGTATGAAAATAGTAACAATAAGAAGAAAAAAAAACTATTCAATTTTTTATTTGAATAGTAATTTCAATTTTTTTATTAAAAAATAAAAAATATATATTTTTATTTTCACATTTTGTATAAGATGACACAATTAAGTATGTAGTTATTCACATTTTGTTACCAGTCAATTTAGACTTTAAAGTATTTTCAAAGCTCATTTAAGTATGTAGTTATTGTTGACATTTTAGATTTTTATGTTAATTTCAATTTTTTTATTAAAAATTAAAAAAATATTATTACAGTTTTTATTAAAAAGTAAAGAAAATATTATTAACCTTGAAATTTTATCCAACACAATTTATAAATTTTAATATATGTACGTGATTTCAAATTTTCCCTACCAATTCTAAAAGTGATCAGTTGCAATTTTTAGGTAATAAATGATTTGATATAATTACACTTAAAATTAGAATAGTAGTATTATAAAAATGTTTAATTCAAATATTAATACAATTTCATTAAATTTTATTTTTGATTCCTTAATTTTAGGCAATGTGTAATATAAATTTCTATTCATTTGTTGTTTTATTATAAAATAAGTATTAAGAAATATGTATAACTCATAATAAATATGTATTCCTTAATTTTACATAGAATAAGAGATATATATAACTCATAATAATTATGTAGTCCATAATATTATAATATGAAAATAGTAACAATGAGAAGGAAAAAAACTATTCAATTTTTTTATTTGAATAGTAATTTCAAATTTTTATTAAAAAGTAAATAAAAAATATATTTTTATTTTTACATTTTGTATAAGATGACACAATTAAGTATCTAATTATTCACATTTTATAACCGGTCAATTTAGAGTTTAAAGTATTTTCAAAGCTCAATTAAGTATGTAGTTATTTTTGACATTTTAGATTTTTATGGTAATTTTAATTTTTATTAAAAATGAAGAAAATATTATAACAGTTTTTAGTAAAAAGTAAAGAAAATATTATTAACCTTGAAATTATAACGAATACAATTTATAAATTTTAATATATGTGTGATTTCAAATTTTCCCTACCAATTCTAAAAGTGACCAGTTGCAATTTTTAGGTAATGTATGATTTGATATTGTCGCGCCCGGATTTTCGGCCACGCGACCTCTTTAGGAGTCGCCACCATGTTTTTTGCGGTTGAAACATGGAAAACTCAATTTGAGCCCAAATTGGATAAAAATGGTCTTTTTAATCAGAGATATGGATTCGGGAGTCAATTACGGATTGGGGAAGGTATTAGCACCCCGTCCGCCCGTACTAAAACGGTACCCTCGCTAATAACATGGACTTTTTATACCCTTAAAAATTATTTAAACATTCAATGATTGAAACACATTATTTTATTTTTTATTTTTGTGTCTGACAAGATATTATCTTGCTCCTACGTATCCCCAGATGCAATAGGGAAATCAAGACTACGTAGTTCTAGTTCGAAAATTAAGTGAAGTTGGTTTATTTGAATTGAAACGTCGATATAATTTTATTAACTTTGAGATAGGATGAAGCAGCAGAAACTAATGTCCGCACCTCATCAAATCTCAAAGAGATATTAGAATAATTAAAATATAATTGAAATTTATTTGCCTTTAAGATAGATGAAGCAGCAGAAGCTAATGTCCGCACCGCATCAAATCTTAATGATGTTTTAAAGTAATTAAGACATTTTTGAAAGATAGTTGAAATTATTCATCTTTAAGATAGATGAAGCAGCAGAAGCTAATGTCCGCACCGCATCAAATCTTAAAGAAGATTTTAAAATGATTATAATAGTTAAAACTAGTTTGTAATACACTTAAGAATTCAAAAATCTTTAATTTTATTATCTTATTAATAAATCCATTATAAACTTATACATATAAAGATAAATAGAAGCAATGTATTGAATTTTATAGTAGCATGATTTCATGTAATTTAAACAAGTGAGTATAAATGAATATATAAAACAAATAATAGTAAAAACCAAAATAAATAAATGAATAAAATAGAGAAAGGAATAAAAGGAAAAGATGACAAAAAGGGGTAACGGTAGGTAACCCAAAATGTGAAATGGGACAATGACAAAGGAAATAAAGTTGATTTTAGAATTATCAAGATGCATTGTTTACATTCTCTAAAACAAATATACATATATGCGCTTGAATTGAATACATAAGATGAGCCTCACCAGATTAAATGAAGAAGAATGCCACTACCTGGTAAGAGCTCTGTGATACTTTGTTGTTACCTCCACTTTGTTTTGTGTGATGTATCTTGATTTGGAAGAGAGAGTGAAGAAATAAGTTGTGAAGAAACAGATTGATTTTTTTTTCATTATGTTTTCTACCTCTATTTATACTGTTTAGAACTCCTCTCATATTGGTAATTTTTTAATTGCCAATCCACGATTTAATGCCTCCTTATGTCATGATTTCATTTCTATTTTTATAATCTCATTGCCTTATTGAGCTTGTCCCTTTATGGTATGCTAATTACTACTATTAATGTTGATTATTACTTTAATGTTGCTTATTAATGCTGCCTAATTGTGTTGGTATCTTTGTGATCTTAATATGCGTTTCCTTAGTGTCATATTGGAAGCCTTTTTATTATTTGCTGCTAACCTGATTTTCTTTCCTTTTCAGGGGGTTTAATGCCATTTCTATTTAGGTGAGAAGAGATGACATATATGATGATATATGCACACCAAAATGAGGGGGAATCTTCCCATTAAAGTGTTTAGCTGAGTTAAGGGGGAGATGTTTTTTTTTCTTTTTTTTCGAAAGCTGAATGTGGTCTCCTTCAAAGCCAAATGAAGCCTAGTTGTAGCACCTAAAGAGTTATGGCTGAAATTAGGCATATTGTAGTATTTATTACGACCTTCATTTGAATTGATTGACATTATTGCAGTGTTATTACTGCCTTAATCACATTGATCAGTGTTATTACTATCTTAATTGTATTGATTTGCATTACCGCAGTTTGTTATTGCATATTGCAAATTTGGATGTACTTTATTACGAAATGTTGTAAAATTAATCAATATTCTTAATTTTAGAATAAGACCAAAGTGGTAACAAAACCAATGTTAAACTTGTGTAATTGGTGCATAAATATTTGATATTATTGTTTATTTATTTGAGAAGGTATTTTGGGTCGGACAAAATTGGGTACTCACAGATATGATTACATATAAAATTAGAATAGTAATATTAGGAAAATAGATAATTCAAATATGAATACAATTTCAATAAATTTCATTTGTGATTCCTTAATTTTAGGCAATGCCTAATATAAATTTCTACTCATTTATTGTGTAATTATAAAATAAGTAATAAGAAATATTATAACTCATAATAAATATGTATTCCTTAATTTTAAAATAATAAGATATATGTATAACTCATAATAATTATGTAGTCCATAATATTGCAGTATAAAATAGTAAAAATGAGAGAAAAAAAATCAAAATTATCTATTTGAATAGTAATTTCAATTTTTTATTAAAAAGTGAAGAAAATATATATTTGTATTTTCGTGCATTTATTGTAACATTACTATTCCAATAGTGTAATAGTATAATTTCATAATATTAGAATTTAAAAAATAGAAATATAACCTTGAAATTATAATCAACACAATTTATAAATTTTTATATATGTGTGATTTTAAATTTCCCCTACCAATTCTAAAAGTGACCAGTTGCAATTTTTAGGTAATGAATGATTTGATATAATTACACATAAAATTAGAATAATAATATTAGAAAAATAGTTAATTCAAATATTAATAAAATTTCAATAAACAACATAGAAATACGTAAGAAATTCATCATTTTTTAGCAAACATCTCTCTCAATCTGAAACACCCTTTAACACACCTTCTTTCTATAAAAAAAAACAGAAAAAAAATTCAATATAACATAAAGATGAAATAAAAAAAGATAAAAATGAAAACTTTATAATAAACATGAAAACGAAATGATTTGGAACAAAAAGAAAATGAAATGATTTCAAACAAAAAGAAAAGGAAATGATTTGAAACAAAAAGAAAAAAAATTTAAAAAATAATCGGTTTCATCGTCAGTCTGGGATGGTTGCATTTGTTTGTAACCATTCAGAAGTGATGAGAGTAAGAGTGGTAGTGAGCAAACACAATGAGAGTGAATGTGAAATTATGAGAAATTGGTTACAAAGTGAAGAGAGATGTGAGAGTGAGTATACAAAGTGAAGAGAGATGAAAGAGTGAAAGTGAGATTTTAGAAGATAGAGACTTTGAAGTGAGATTTTAAAATACAAATTGTCAATATTTTTAATTGTTATAATAAATAAAAAAATACTCAATTACAGAATTGACCTTGAAAAATCCAGGTATCACAAATGTGGTTGTCTATTTTAGTAATTGATGAAACATTTCTATTCTTATATAGATATAGATCATAAAACAAAATATTAGAGTAATATTCCGTATTTTATTTAAGTGAACAACCTGATTCACTTTCTGAGTTATTTCGGTTTAATCAGGTTTAACACTGTCAGTCATGAGTTTTCTCAGTTCAAAATGGTCCAATTCTTTATTTGGTTAAGACTGCAAACCAAAGTCGTATTTGGTTTATTCAAGTGTGAAGTCTCACATTTGATATGAGGGGGGAGTAAAATAGTTTATAAGTGTAAAAGACACATGAAACTAATGTGTTAAGATTTTGGTTCTCCATTCTTCCAATACCCAAGTAACAATGGAAATTCCCATGGTTGGAGGCTCCTCAGTCGCAGTCTAGTCCAACAGGTGGTATCAATGTTAGAAATTCATAATTTCTAATTAAGGTGGACATCATATATTTATACAATTATATTTGCTATTTATTTTCAGGGTTATAAAATAAGTGATCTTATTACTGACAACCCTTGTGACTTCTAAAATAAATTGAAAATGAATATGGGCTTCATGAGTGGATACTCAGAGTAGTTAACTCATAGGGAATAATGGGAACCCTATTAAGTTAACACATCAAGAAGGTATGACATTGACTTGTATCATTGTTTTACATATTGTGTGAGAATCATGAGATTCAAGATTCCAGGATTGGTATTTCACCAATTAATAGAGAATTCTAACAATCAAAACCAATGGTTCGAGTGAGACATGATGGACTTAAGGGAGATCGAGCTGAAAAATGTGTGGTACCCACACTTGAGGGGCATATTGTTGGGTTTAGTGTGAAGTCTTATATTGAATATGAAAGAAGAAGTGAAAGACTTTATAAGTGGAATGTCTATGGAACTAATGTCTTAAGATTTTGGTCCAAGACATTGTATCTCACTTGTGACTCTTTATTCTTCTCATGCTTCAATAACAATAGAACTCTCTGATCGCAATTTGATCTAACAAGCCATTTTCAAGTCCGATCAGTGATCGACCGATCGAATCGTTCGGTGAGGTAAGGTCCCCACAACAGTGCAAAATTGTTCCCAGCATAAGGGCTGATTTTCCATTTCGGCTTTTGATATCTTATTAATTGATTTTTGTTTTTGTTTTTCATTGTTAATTATTCGGTATCTCATTAACATTTGAATAAAAATCCTAGCCATGTGAAGCTTTGGAAATTAAAAATAACTAACTTATTGTATAATTAAGCTCATGTATGATTTACATGACCGGCCACCATTTAAATTCATACAAGGTGTCATTTTGAACTTTCAAGACTTACTTGATAGTGGTTTATTTTTTCCTTTTGAACTAAGTTGGATACCAGTGCATATTTGAGGAATAATTTTAGGATTTACTCTTATTTAATCTACGTATACACATATTTTAAAAGCATTGTTTCACGTAAAAGAAGTGTAAATGAAAGATTTTATTTTACATCCATCACCATTGATGTTAGTAAACATCATAATGACCCAAAAAACCATTTTATGAGCAAAGATACTTAAAGCAAACGTATGATCACCAATATGGTAACAATTCATATGTAGAGAGGCGCTCAGGAATGATATTATTACAAATATCTTGATGTTTTATAAAATATACTTAACTGATATTTGAGAATTTTTTTAAATAACTTGAAAGTTTGTTTGGTTGGTAATGTACATTAATTAGAATATTTGTAAATATCTCTGTTATTTAAACTATTATCTATATATTTTTCTTATTGTAATTATTATTTTTTAACAAACAATAGTATTCATTATTTATCATAACAAATTGTAATATAAAATATTTAAGGTTTATTATGCTTATATTATAAAAGGTATAGAAAAAGTAAAAATAATACTTACAATATAAATACTTAAGGTTTATTATTTCTTATCCCAGGTTGCATTAACGTGGCATGGCCATTTGATCCCGTGCTACATATTAACATATAAATAAATATATAGCTACTACATCTATGTAATATACTAATAGTAATGGACGAGAAAGAAAGTTTTCCTATTGAGAATTTTTTTGTTAGAGTGTGATTTAGGACCCGGATGGAAATGTGAAATGACACTTAATTGGAGAAATTTTGTACCTTAATACTTACATTACAATTGAGAATATAATATATTCATTTTTAAAGGTGAGATTAAAAAATAATCACAATATCAAGAAACTTTTTCAAGAAATTAATAACAGTGAGAATAATAAATTTAAGTATCATTGCTAATCATATACAGTTAGGATAAAAATTATTTATTAGTGATATATAAGTATATTTTTTTATCTTAACTATTTAAATAAAATCGAATAATTTATATTAAATGTTTTGATTTACTAGTGGAATTTGGAAATAACCAATTACCCTTAAAAAAATTGTAGTTGTAATATGCATTACCTGAGGTGAGAAGAAAAGTTGAAGTGTTTGGTGAGAGAGATTCCTTCTTCCAATTTATAGTATTTCTTTATCCAAACGCGGCACAATACAAACCCTTTCTCCCTTCTCCAATTCCCAATTCCCTCTTTCTAGGGTTTCTCAAATCGATGTTTCAATCCACTACATGCTATATTTGAGATTAAGCACAACCACAACCACAATCACAATAAGATGTATAGCAATTTCAAAGAGCAAGCAATTGAATACGTGAAACAAGCCGTACAAGAAGATAATGCAGGAAACTACGCTAAAGCCTTCCCTCTCTACATGAACGCCTTGGAGTACTTCAAGACTCACCTCAAGTACGAAAAAAACCCTAAGATCAAGGAAGCAATCACTCAGAAATTCACCGAGTATCTCCGCCGCGCCGAGGAGATCCGTGCTGCCCTCGACGATGGTGGGCCTGGCCCAGCATCTAACGGTGATGCTGCTGTTGCTACCAGGCCCAAGACAAAGCCCAAGGATGGGGAAGGAGGGGAAGGGGAGGATCCGGAACAGGCCAAGCTCAGGGCTGGTCTTAACTCTGCGATCATAAGGGAGAAACCTAATGTTAATTGGAATGATGTTGCTGGGTTGGAGAGCGCGAAACAGTCGTTGCAGGAGGCGGTTATCTTGCCTGTTAAGTTTCCTCAGTTCTTCACAGGTGAGCTTTGTTTTTTGTGCTGATTTCGGTTTTGGATAGTTGCAAGGGATTCTAGTTATGGTTAGCTGAACTGAGTTATGCATTTCAACAGTCTTTTGCTTAATAATGCTATTTCTAATTAAGGAACCATATGTATTGTGTGCTAGGAATAGGAAAGGAAAACACTTTTGCAGATACAGGGTATGTGTATGATAATATTTGTTAAAAGTTATAACTGTAATGATATAAATGATTTCTTAATGGTTAAAATGTTTGTAAAAAAATAAATAATGGATAATTGAAAGGTTACCTGTTCATCTCTCATTTTATTGTAAAAAACTTTATGTAGGGAGAGTATTTACTCAAAATGAAAAATTACCCCACCTCTCCCTTCTCTTTTCATTCAAACTCATCTGTAAGGAAGTTTCCTTTTTCATTTTAAAAAACTGAGTGATTTTAAAATGTTTGTAAAAATGTTTGTAAAAATGAAAAAATGATAACTGAGAGGTTATATGTGATAATATTTCATTATATTCCTTCATTTAAAAAGAATCTCGCATGTAAATAATGTTTAGTCATAATAAAGAATATGTCCTCCCCCTCACTTTCCTTTCCCTCCCTATCCCCTTCATCCAAATATAACCTAAAGTTATGCAAGGAGATGTTTCTGACAGCAAGGTAATAAATTTGTTTATTCATTGCAATTTTGTTTACACACTAATTCAAATCTTCAAAACAAGGAACAAGAAGAGTAGTAAGATTTGTTTTGGGCACTTTTTTATGATGCTACATCAGCGTAGTTGAAAATTGTCTGTGTTGTATGAGCAGGACTTGATTTAGTAGGACAGATGTTATGCCTTTTCTTGTAGTTTGTAAATTTTTCATTTTATAATTCAGGTAAAAGACGACCCTGGAGGGCATTTTTGTTGTATGGACCACCAGGAACTGGTAAATCATATTTGGCCAAGGCTGTTGCAACAGAAGCTGACTCCACTTTTTTCAGGTAGTTTATTCTATTATTTAAACTTGATGTACTAAACTAAGTTTGCCTGACGAAGATATGGTTCTTTGCTTAGCACATTAGATAAAGATCTCCCTGAGTATGTTAGGCTCTAAGGCCACTTTATGTTAGAGGAGCTAACATACTTGGGGAGATCTACATCTTATGGGCTAATAAAAAAACCATATAAGTAGACTTGACACCACATTTTAATCCAGTCTTAAGGCAATTAAGTTCATTGGTCCATCCACTTATATAACCTTAAAGGCTTCAACTTATTGTCCAATGCGAGACTTCTTCACCCACATCTTAGTAATACTCGCAATCCCCAACAAGTGGCCCCGTTGATGAGTGTTCAGGATGCAAGTTTTTTTTGGTTTTCAATGTGGTGGGTGGTGGAACCGATTCTGGACTTGGTCCCTTTCTGTTGGATTGTCTCTTTGATCATTTCAGAAAAAATTCCAAGCTAGGTTTCACTGTTTTCTCCTTAACTCAGCTCTCCACCTCAGTTGTGAACCCTACAACAGCATCCTTTCAAGCCATTTCCTCCTCAAACCCACTGACGTTGTCCTCCCCCTTGACGCCATTTGTGACATGTGCAAGTGGCCCAACATCAGGAAGGGTCTAATACCACAATAAAATTTTACGGGGGACTAACTTCCCCATGAGCTAGTTTTCAGGGTGATTTTTTAGCCCCAATTGTTCTAAATATGATATTAGAGCCCTTCCCGATGTTGGGCCGATTGCAAATGCCTAGTCATACAAACTTCATGCTTCAAATGTTTAGTCGTGGTTGCAAGGAGTGTGTGTCAAGTGTTGAAGTCCCACATCAGTTGAGTATGTGAGTAAAGAACCATTAATTGGGCAACCTTCCCCCTATGAGCTAGCTTTCGAGGTGGAGTTAGTCCTAGATATTCTAATAAACCTCGGACGGTGTAATTCTTGAACAAGACAGTTTCAAAATGTAATTACGTTAAATTCTACGGAAGGTCAATGCAATTTCCCCCTATAATTTTCTTTCCTGCACATGTGGCATGCAAGTTTTCAAGTTTGGCCTTTTCTTGATAATTACATTGTATAAAAGAAATGTGTTCTGTATTATTTATTATGTATTAGGTCCATACGTGGCATGTTTTTCCCAGCATATTTTAACTTTTGAACTCTTTACCAGTATATCTTCATCAGACTTGGTTTCAAAGTGGATGGGTGAAAGTGAAAAGCTGGTTTCAAACCTTTTCCAAATGGCTCGAGACAGTGCACCATCTATCATATTTATTGATGAAATAGACTCTTTATGTGGTCAACGTGGTGAAGGCAATGAGAGTGAAGCTTCAAGACGAATTAAAACTGAACTTTTGGTGCAGATGCAGGTAATAATTGTATGGTTGGGATATGCTGATAAGAATAATGAATAATAATTGGTTTGTTAATATTTGAATTGCACTATTCTCAACAAGTCAAGAAGCCCGTCTCCCACTTTATAGAGACATATATATATGGATTATCTACCAAAATAGTTTCAAACCCTACATAAAAAATGCAATTGGTTTCTTAAGGCTAAGGTGTGAAGTATTATTCCATTGAGGCACATCCTTGTCGTATGTTATTGCATGCTTCGGTCTTTTGGGTGCCAAAGACAAGTTAATTCTTCATGTTAGACAAAACATTATGGGGCCTTATGCCATTGGACCAACTCCTTGTTGATATTTATGGTGTCATTTTGACTTCCTTTGAGCTAATTCTCTTACATTAACTATTATGCATTATTTTTCACTAAATCAGAAGAGATAGGACTTTCGACAGTTTTGGTGTCTGTTATCTTCTTCTTATCTATTCTTGTTTCAAATTATATTGTAGTTTTTCCACTTTACATTGTAGGGTGTAGGAAACAATGATCAGAAAGTTCTCGTTCTTGCAGCAACAAATACACCTTATGCTCTAGACCAGGTAAGAAAAAATAATTCTGTTTATGTGATCTTATATTGTCAATCAGATACTGTTTCAAATTTCAATTAGTCAATTTGTAATTTCAGGCAATAAGGAGGCGTTTTGATAAGCGTATTTATATTCCACTACCAGATGTGAAGGCTCGCCAACACATGTTCAAGGCAAGGGCAATATGCGTGTTTATGGTTTTGAAGGATATGTTTTATTGGGTTTTGTGAACTGTGCAAATGGTTTTACTATGAACTTTCTGGCTTGATAAATTGAACAGGTGCATCTAGGAGATACTCCCCATAGCTTGACTGAAGGTGATTTTGAGCACCTAGCTCGCAAGACAGAGGGGTTTTCAGGTTCAGATGTAGCTGTCTGTGTAAGTTTGATCTGTATATGACAGAACCTGGTTCTAATTATCATTTTTTTTTTGGATGAGCTTCAAGTTAAAAGGTATTTGAACGTCTTGTACAGGTGAAAGATGTTTTATTTGAACCTGTTCGCAAGACTCAAGATGCCATGTTTTTCTTTAAGAATCATGACGGTATGTGGGTCCCATGTGGACCAAAGCAACAGAGTGCAGTTCAAATTACAATGCAGGACCTAGCTACACAAGGACTTGCTTCTAAGGTGATCAAGATGCTGCTTACTTTGTTGACATAGGACTGTAGGGTTTTTTTTTAAAATGATAATTGGAGAAGCAGAGTTTATATGTTCTTGTTTGCTATGCAGATCCTTCCGCCACCAATATCCAGAACAGATTTTGACAAGGTGCTTGCCAGACAAAGGCCCACAGTAAGCAAAAGTGACCTTGATGTTCATGAGAGATTCACAAAGGAGTTTGGAGAGGAAGGTTAATTCTGATAGGATTTTCACTTCAAAGATCCCAATGCTGGTTTAAACATATTCTTATGATTTGTAATTTACTTAGCTATTGGAGCAGGTAAAATGCATTTCTTTTTAGTTCTGGGGGATGTGAATTCTCCTGTAACGAAAGTGGATTTATAAAAGTAAATACTCATTTTGCTTCTCCTAAATTGTGTATAAAACAGAATCCAAAGTGATCAGAAAAAATAATTTGTTTGTAATGATTGCTTATGTTGGATTGTTGCTCTTTCCTTTTGAATGCAAGAATTTCAGCAGCTATGCTTGCCTGAAGACAAAATAGTTTCATATGCTAAATAATATTCATGTCATGTGGTCATAAAAAAATATTCAATTCATATGAATAACACTTATAGGGGCAGTTATGCACCTATAAGAGACTAGTTCATTGTCCATAGGGTGAAGTGATATATTTCATTATAAAAAATATGTTTTGAACATATTGTTTAATGAAATTAGGTAAGGAGAAGAGAGGGTAACAAGATTTGAGAAGATGATGAAGTAATATGGTGCAAAAAGGAAACTAAATAGTCATGTTTATGTTCATCCCAATTGCTGTTTTGAATAAGATGATGAAATAAATTCTCAGAAATCTTTACATAAAAACCTTAAAAGATATTGTTCTGATACTACCCTGCATCGTGTTAGAATAAAGTTCATCATCTGTTAATTTCTTTCTTAAAACAATGATTATGGAAGATAAAACTGATAAAAACAAACTCTTTTATGATTTTTTTAAAGGAACATGTTGAAAAGTCGACAAAATACATAATAAAAAGAAACAAGTTTGAGAAATTAGTTTGGCTTTTACCAAATATTTAAGGTGGTTTAGAAAATAACGTTGGAAAATAGATATGAGCCTAACCAACTTTCCAACGGACCCAAAACAAAGTGAATTTTGGTAAATATGAAACGAGGAGCTGAAATATGTAATTAATTTTTATATGGTAATAAAAAACACAAAATTAAAAGCAACAAGACATGACAATTTCTATTATCTATTTTAATTTTTGAATAACTTTTACTTTTTTTTGCTAACCATTATCTTAATATGTAGTCTTTGCTCTTTTATGTTGTTCTTGTTTCTGTAACAAGTTTTCTTCTTACTATTCTCCTTTTCTTCTTCTTGTTCTTGTTTCTGTAACAAATTTTCAAAAGCAATGTTAGGGAACCATGCATGAAAAGCCAAACTCACAAGTAACTTACCATTCACAATTACATTTACTATTTTATTTTGCAGCATATCATCAGATTTATTTTCAGTTTTCACTTCTCTGTCTGTTATACCTGTCCATCAAAAAACCCGAAACTTTGTTTGCTTCCTTAACTCTTAACATTAAGTACTATTGTCTGCTGAGTAGTACTATTAACTAGTAACTCTGTTTCTCATTCTCTTCACCCCTTCTTATTTTTATTTCTTTATTTTCTTTGTACCTTTCTAAATTTCTTCCTTTTTCAGTCATTGCCATTATAGCTTCTTTTCATGTTTTATAGTTAAAAGAGGAGATTAATTCCCATATTCTCCAACGCCCTTAATTATTTTGTAGGGTTTTTGTTCATTTGCCCCAAAGTTTGGCCCTTTATCCTTTTCACTTTTATTTGTTTTTCAGATAATTTTATAAAATTAAGGTTTTTTTATTTTCCGTCAAGGATAATTACTTGAATTTACGTGCCAACATGGAATTTTACTGAATCTTGTAAAGGGGTTTTTCAGAAGCAGCATTTTTTGTAGGATTCTCTATGTTTTGAATAGAGTGTGTTTGAAGTTCTCAGCTCCCTCCATTTCCCATTTGGGAGAAGGAAAAAGAAGCTGTTTTGGTTGTAAAAGTAGAGATTTTTGGAATATGATTGCTGAAAAACCTAGCTGGGTTAGACATGAAGGAATGCAAATCTTCTCTATTGATGTTCAACCTGATGGATTTCGGTTCGTTACTGGTGGTGGTGACCACAAGGTATGGCCTAGAGTCTCAATTTGTTGATGAGTTTTAATTTTTGGTTCTGTCATTATTTGTTGTCTAAGGATATGGAACACTATTATATCCATTACCGTGTGTAATTTTTTTATCAATTTTATTGATAAATGGAATGCTTTAGTACCAACATGGTTGATATTGTTGCTGTATTCATTGGGAAAGAGTGATGTGTTGTTATTTGTATCGGTTAAATGGCGGGAGACTGAGACTTAGAGAGCTGTATCATTTTTAATTGGTTTTGTTTTCAAAGAGAGTCACTGTGTCATTCATGCAGGTTCGAATATGGAATATGAAGTCTGTTTGTAGGGACATGGAAAATGATGAGTCTTCGCAAAGGCTTCTTGCAACTCTGCGCGATCATTTCGGGTCGGTTAACTGCGTTAGGTGGGCTAAGCATGGAAGGTATGTCGCGTCAGGGTCTGATGATCAGGTGATATTGATTCATGAGAGGAAGCCTGGTTCAGGAACCACAGAATTTGGCAGCGGAGAACCACCGGATATTGAAAACTGGAAAGTTGTAATGACTTTGAGAGGGCACGCTGCAGATGTGGTAATTGCTTTTGATTTCTCAGTGTCTTGTTTCTTTTGAGAAAGTCTTTCAAGTTTCAGCCCATCAACTCACATTTGTTCTTTGGAAGTAAATGAGCTTGTCAAAATGGTTCTGTATTGTTATTTATTATCAACCTGCTTCACCATGTGCTTATACTTCTTTTAATGAGCATCATTAACTTGGGACCATTTGTCCATGCTTAAAGTAGGTGGATCTTAATTGGTCTCCTGATGATTCCACATTGGCAAGTGCGAGTTTGGATAATACTGTCCATATATGGAATATGAGCAATGGCATATGTACTGCTGTTCTAAGGGGGCACTCTAGCTTGGTTAAGGGGGTTACTTGGGATCCTATTGGCTCCTTTATAGCTAGTCAGTCTGATGATAAAACTGTCATTATTTGGCGAACAAGTGATTGGAGTCTTGTTCATAGGACAGATGGTCACTGGGCAAAATCAGTAAGTTTTTTATTTTCAAATCTTTTTGGACCCAAAATAAATTCTGTTTCCTAATTGAACTGTGTCCCATTTCAGCTTGGGTCAACCTTTTTCAGGCGACTTGGATGGTCTCCCTGTGGTCATTTTATCACCACTACTCATGGGTTCCAGAAGCCAAGGCATTCTGCCCCTGTGCTGGAGAGAGGGGAATGGTCTGCAACATTTGACTTCTTAGGACACAATGCTCCAATTATTGTGGTTAAGTTCAACCATTCAATGTTTAGAAGGAATTCTTCTAATGCTCAGGATGTGAAATCTGCACCTGTTGGGTGGGCCAATGGTTCTTCCAAGACAGAAAGCAAAGAGGCCCAGCCATATAATGTTATTGCTATTGGAAGTCAGGATCGAACTATAACAGTTTGGAATACTGCTAGTCCCCGTCCTCTTTTTGTGGCTAAGCATTTCTTTACTCAAAGTGTTGTGGATTTATCCTGGTATGCTTTTCACATATGGCTGGTATTATGTATGTAGTTCGATTGATGATTCTAAATTAGTTTGATTTTTTTCATTTCCCTGAGTGACTCTTCAATAGAGTATTAGAAATTTAGAAACCAGGCTAAGCCTTGCAGCAGTTTAATTTAGAGAATGACTCTTCACAGTAGAGTGCAATGTCGCTACACTGGACCTACCTCTAGCTGATTCAGCAGAGAGGGTTAGGTTGTTAGGTTGCGGTTACACATCATAAATGGTATAAATACCAAGCTGCTTATGTACCAGTTAGTTTGACTTTTTCATTTGCGGTTACGCCGTTACACTCTAGTTTGAATGTTGATTCTAACTTACTTTGTCCATTTCCTTTCTTTGAATTATTATTATTAATTCCCCCCCTTTTGAAACAGGAGCCCTGATGGATATTCACTTTTTGCCTGTTCCTTGGATGGTTCTATGGCTACATTTCATTTTGAGGTGAAGGAACTTGGGCAGAGACTAAGTGACACTGAGCTAGATGAGTTGAAGAAAAGTCGCTATGGTGATGTGAGAGGTCGTCAAGCAAACTTAGCAGAGAGTGCAGCACAATTATTGCTTGAGGCAGTTTCTTCCAAGCAAAAACCTAACAAAAAAGTTTCTGTTGTTCAGCAAAACCAGGAAATGGCAAAAGTTTTTTTTGATGCAGGCATTACTACAAAGAATGCTGAACCTCAAGTAGATCATAGTAAGAAGAGTGGAGGTCCTGTTGGTGATGGATCAAACAAAGCTACTGCCTCTGGTCGAATTTCTAGCCCTGTCAAGCAAAGAGAATATAGACGACCTGATGGTAGAAAAAGAATTATTCCGGAAGCAGTTGGCGTGCCTGTTCAGCAGGAAAACATTTCTTCTGCAGTTCAGACTCAAGCACTTGATTTCCCTATTATATCTTCTGATGTCAGAAAGGGTACCAATGGAGTTGTATCTAATGATGATGACATAAAAGCCAGTACCTTGGGAGGAGCTCCTGGCAGAAATTCAAATTTGAAAGAACATTCTGGGGTTACTGCAAGGGCCACTATTTCTGACAGCCCAGTGATTGAGAAGGTTCTGTATTCTGCTGGAAGAGATGGAAACATCAATGTTGAGCAATTGGGAAATTCAATGGCTTGTAGTTCCTTGTCTGGTTCTTGTGTTACTCTTTCTGTCAGGGTATTTGACAAGAAAGGTGGGGAGGATACTTCACCTATTTGTTTGGAAGCACAACCAAAAGAGCATTCTGTGAATGACATTATGGGGGTGGGACATGCATATACGATGAGAGAAACTGAAATTTCTTGCACAAGGGGGTCTCAAGCACTTTGGTCTGATAGGATATCAGGAAAAGTCACTGTTTTAGCAGGAAATGCAAATTTCTGGGCTGTTGGATGTGAAGATGGATGTCTGCAGGTAAATGGTTTTCTTTTCACTATTAATTTTTGTTAACATTTATGATATATTGCATAACATGATTATATTGTCTCTTTTTCTGTGGTAGTTATATCCAACTTCCTTTACATTAAATTTCTTTCATATTATCGAGCTTGCTTGCTTGTTTTAGGAAGACAACAACTTTTGCATACCGGATCAATGATGTAACTTGTTCAGAATATCACCATCATATGTAATAATTATTTTATAGCAATTGATATTTAATGGAAAAAACTGCACACTAGTGGGTGAACTGAACTATCTGTTCTAATCCTCTCCGGCTCCTATCATGCAGTGTGTCCTATGCCTTTTCTCCTGTTATCTCTTGGTACTCCGGAAAAAAAATAATTTAAGTTTCAATCTAAAGATGTGCCTCTGCTCTCCAATTGGCTACGGCTAATACATATATTCTGTGTAATGTATGTGTGGCTCAAATCTTTTTTAACCTGTAAAACTTACACATGGTAATAACTAATACATGACTTTTTGTCTTTTGTTTACCACCAAGAAGATTTACACAAAGTGTGGGAGACGAGCAATGCCTACCATGATGATGGGATCTGCAGCAACATTTGTAGACTGCGATGAGTGCTGGAAATTGTTGCTGGTGACAAGAAAGGGATCCCTTTATTTATGGGATTTATTCAACCGAACCTGTCTCCTTAAGGACTCGTTGGCTTCTCTCGTTGCTTTGAGTCCTAACTCATCTGCTAAAGATGCAGGTACATGAATTACCTACATATGTTTGGTATTGGAGATGCTTGATTTTTTTACTATTATTTCTGAGCTTATTCTTTTGCTGATATGAGGACAACTTGTCTTGGTTTTATGACAATTGTTCATATGATTTTTTGCTTCTATATTGTAATTTTCATCCAGGAACTATTAAAGTTATATCTGCCAAGCTATCAAAATCTGGTTCTCCTCTTGTTGTTTTGGCCACTCGCCATGCTTTCCTATTTGACATGAGTCTCAAGTGTTGGCTAAGGGTGGCGGATGACTGCTTCACTGGATCAAATTTTGCCAGCTCCTGGAGTTTGGGTTCAATTCGAAGTGGTGAGCTGGCTGCTTTGCAGGTTGATGTTAGAAAATATTTGGCTCGGAAGCCAGGTTGGACTAGGTGTGTATCTATTGGTGATTATTTTGCTACTCCCTTTAGTTAGTGCTAGACATGATGTGAAGATGCTATGGGATATTGTTTGAAATAGATTTAAGGGGATACAAAGGGTGGGAGGGATATTAGTCGTTCTTGATCCTGTTATTTTTGTGACCATTGGCTTCAGATTCAGTGTCAGATTACAGCATGGTTAATTGATATTTCTAGAGATTCAGTTCTTTATCTACGAATCTAAATATATATTAAAATAATAGGGATATGGCTACATAAGTATGAAAGTAGGTGAAAATATTGTTTCCTTATATTTCGGTTTAGAAAGAAAACAGAACAGGCTTGTTCTCTAGGGCTTTCATCTAAACCTGAATCTTTTGATGCAGATTGACTGATGATGGAGTGCAGACGCGAGCTCATTTGGAAGCTCAGTCAGCCTCTTCTTTGGCTTTGGGATCCCCCAGTGAATATCGACAATGCTTATTGTCCTATGTTCGCTTTCTTGCAAGGTGTTATTCTATTTTTTTCTTCCTTAATATATTCGTTTAAGATGGATGCAGCTCAACTCCTTGTAATAAGTCTTGAGGAATTTATTTATCAAGAAGGACGCCACACATACATTTGTTTAGTGAATGCAGTTAGCTAGTTATAAAATTAGTTTTGAAATACTTCGTAACTATGACAGACACATTCTGTGGTCTTTAAGATTTTGGACTAGTTGCAGGCTAAGCTAAAAATTATACATAATTGCAGAGAAGCGGATGAATCTCGATTGCGAGAAGTCTGTGAGAGTTTCCTTGGACCTCCGACAGGGATGGCTAAAGAAGCATCTTCAGATTCAAATAGCCTAGCCTGGGATCCTCTTGTGCTTGTAAGAATAAAATTTTCTTATCACCACTTTTATAACAAGATTATATTGGCCGCTAAAAATGGGTCAAGCTAGGAATAGTAGAATGGGACAGCAGTGTAGGTAATTCTTTTCCTGTTCATAAATGGATCATTGCTGAAATTTGGGTATGTCTATTGCCAGTTTACCACACCTAATCCATTAGCTTTTAATTAAATGAGCTAGTTCAAACTGTTGAATCAAAACAAATAAAAGGTTATTTTGTAAAAAGTTAATAAAATAAGAGTAATAATAGGCACTCCCCTGAAATTTTTTATGGTTGGAGAGCTCAACAGAGAGGAGAAGTGCTCTTGGAGTTTGTTTGGATGATGGGTAATTGGGAATAGTATTATAGTAACGTTCTTTTTATTTATAAAAACACTTCACCACAAAAAATAACCATTTCCCATTCTCTTCATATCTCAAACCCTCACATCACATGTTGCTCACCTCCAAATTGAGGACTAATGTGGAGTAGTAACTTCCTTTTTATTTTTAGAAAAAACTTGTCATTTATTATTTACCACAAAAAATAACTGTTTTCCATTCTCTATTTGCAGGGAATGAGGAAACACAAACTCCTTATGGAAGATATTCTTCCATCCATGGCATCAAACAGGAAAGTCCAGAGACTGCTTAATGAGTTCATGGATCTATTATCCGAATATGAGATTGCAGATGCTAATCAAGACCAACGAAATCCCGTGTTAGCGAAGACATCTTCACATGTAACCAATCAAAAAGAGAGTGGTTCACTAACAACAGACGAAGTGGACACCGCTCCACCAAAATTAGATCAAAAGTATCCTGAGCATGTTGCAGCCACAGATTCCAAGGAAAATGCAACAAATGAAGTAAGTGCAGATGCCCTTGTAGCTGATCAGGTTGTCCAGGATACAGAAGAAAGGGAAGAAGGAGGTTTGTGACTTAAACATGTTACAATTGGAACGGTTAACTGTGACCCAATATTTGTTCCATTTATTACTTATTTTGAATAAATGACAAGCAAATTAGTGAAAGGTATCCAACTATATTCCTTCTTTGTTTAATCTATTAGATATGAACACACACTTCATTCACACTTTAAGTACAATACAACTTATTTTCATCTTAAAATAACAAGATTCATACATCTAAATGATCTAAGGAAATTAAGACTAACCCAACTTTCCTTTTGGTTTGGCTTAGTTGATATTGGAGTATCAACTAAGACTTTATGAAATATGAACATCGAATTTTTATGCCATTTGATCTAAAATTGAGAACATGGAATACCATATTTGCTTTGATGAGGGGGCAATGCTGAATGGTGGAAAGTCAGGTGTTAACCTTTCACATCCTTACATTTAAGTTTCTAATTAATGCGGTGTTAGTTGCTACCCACATAAGAACATTTACCTAAGCTGGTTTGGGTTCTTTTCATTTTATGGATGTGAGGTTTAAGCCTAAAAGTTAGGAGAAAATGTTAAGATATATTTCTTAAAAAATTAAATGGTGGAAGTTGATGGGTGAGAAATGAAAGAGCCCAACATTGGAATGTTACAAGAGAAGTGATAAAAGATATATGAGAGAATATGTCCAAAGAAATTATGATGAGGACAAAGGAAACATTACGTGAATTAGAGCTTTGGACTAAAAGATAAAGAATCATGGTGGTGGAACAAAAATATCTGAGACAAAGTTAAAATGAAGATAAAATATTACATAGTATAGTCCTTGTGTAAAAACACTGAACTTAAAAAGTATCAAGAAAGCAATAAAAATAAGAGATAAATCATAATGAGTTATACAAAAGATGGCTAGGCACCAAGTGGAAGAAATGTCCATAAACTCACAGAATGGTAGATATAGACAATAAACTTGGACAGAATAAAATGCAATTATGATGAACATGGACAAGACTTTATGAAGAGAACAAAGATATTAAGAAAAAAAGGAACAAATTAATTTCACTTACCAATAGATCAAATGTAGGCTAGTTCAATTTATAGATATATGAGGCGAAAAAAGTTATAGACAAAATAATTAGGAAATATATATATATATATAGAATAATATTTTGTCAATGAACATAATTTATGATTGAAAAATATCATAGTAAGGTTTTTGTCGTGATGTTGTTTATGAGTATGAAATTTAAAAAATATATTAAGCAAGATGAATTTGGGGTTGGGTTGATGCTAAATTGCAACTTGCAGACATTAAGGGATGGGCTGTGAGGCCTCATTTATGAGAAGCGGTGATGCTGGTGGGCAGGTATTGAAACTTCTAACCCATAATAATTGTAAGATAAGATTTTTATAATGTTTTTAAACAAACTTACTAAATTATCAGTTTTTTATTTTAAATAAATTGTACAGATCTATCTTAAATGGGAACCTTTTCATGTCCTCTTTCATTCTTCTTGATTAGAAAATATAAACTTAATTTAAACATAATTGATATTTTACTTTTCCAATTAATAAGAAACAAGAGATATATGGAGGTATAAAATTTGGGACCGAATATATGACTGCTTAGAAGGATATAATAAAGCAATAAAAAACATTGTAACCTATTACAAATGATCCCTATGTATTGGGTTTAGAGACATTTTAAATTTAAATTAAATTAAATGGAGAGGCAATATGAAAGGGTTGAAGAAAAAGGAAAGCAAAGTACAAAGGTGATGAGCGTTGAGTGTTGACTTATCGATATTTGCGTTTTCTAAGTGTTGAATAATCTAAGCAATCTAATTTTGACTTGTGTCAAACTAGCAGAGGAGTATTATCTGCTATCTATATTTAGATTCTAATATTTATTTACTGTTAGTATAAATAAAGATTACAGTCCCATTTTTGTGTTTCAATTCCATCAAGAAATGCAACTGATTTAAGAAAAATCATAAAATTATTTTGTAGAATATGATTGACTTATATATAAAAACATGAATTTTTTTGTAGAATATGATTGACTTATACATAAAAACATGAATCTTTTAAGACATGTGATCTTTGTTTATCGGGTCAATTTTTATTTTTTATTTTATGAAACTTTAAATCAGTGACGATTCACTCATTAATATCTGGTTGTAGCAAATTCGCATATATGGTGGAGCTTTTCGTTCATATTTAACTAGCAAGTAACTCGTGCATTTGCACAGGATAGTATTTTTGTCGTATGATTAAAAATACACATTACATGTACATTCACATGGTTAAACACATATGTTACATGTTCATTCGTATTGTTAAGAACGCATGTGATCAGTGCAATCACATAGTTAAAAACACATATGTTATCCATACATTCGCACTGCTCAGAACATACATGTTTTCCGTATATTTTTTGTATTTTTTTTATTGATTTTCATATTCTATAATCTATATATTTGGGTAACTAATAAATACAATAAAAACGTATATTGTTAATTGTTAATATACACGTACATATGGAGAACTTGTTTAATTTTATGATATTATTGTTATTATTTCTTAATGTAACGTGTTTATAATTTCTTTTATTTCTAGGATATTATTTTTTATTACGTGTATAATTAGTTTATTATTTAGTATTTTTTTTAAAATTATACAAAATGGAACATTGTAATTATTACTTAGATTTTTTTTGAAATAAATATGGGTTTAACCATTTAGTATGAAAACTTCGAAAATAATATTTTAATATATAAAAATGAAATTTTAGTAATAAATGATAATTGAAATATGATAGTTGTAATTACTTAATTTGATTTTTTTTCAAAATAATGGAGACCTTAATTATTTAGGATTAAATATGCTAAAATATTTTAAAGATAATAATAAAAATGTATGTACAATATTAATAAATGAAAATGATAACAATTTAACTAAATTTTTAGATTTTTTTTAAATAAAGCATACATACTAATTTGCAGGTAGTGATTACCATACATTATTTGTCAACTTGAATATCATTACCGATCTCACCAATAAGCACCACATTAAATGACAATATTTGTTTTTATTTCCTTAGACATGTTTATCAGTTTTATTTCTATACTAATGATCGGCAGTATTCATTCAAAGTAATTATTAATTATTAGTTTGCAACTGATCAGCGATTAAAATAGTAATAAATGAAATTAAAATGTATGAACGTTAAAAAGCAATAGTAATAAATGACCAGCGATCAGCGCTATTTAAATGTATGAAAAAATGTAATAAATGAAATTAAAATGAGAATGTTATAATTAAAAGTTTAGATTTTTTTTCAAAATAAAGTATACATTAATTTTTTGGATTACAACCACTAAAATAATATATTAATTGATATCACACATTATTTACCACTATTTAGGCCTTAATTTTTCAAAATAAAGGTTGTCTCTAATGTGATATTCATTCACCTATGTTAAAAATTATGAACAATTGTAATAATATAAGGAAATTATATCTGAAAACGAAATATCTTTATTTTTGTTACACATTTCACTACACATTATAATTAAATACTTCATGAGCATTTGACTACACATTTGCTATACATGAAACATAAAAATGAAATGTTTGAATTTATAACTATTTTTAGTCCATGTAGATGTAAAAAGAAAAGAAAAAGAAAAGTTAGAATTTATGACATATTATTATTTTTAATTATATCATACAAAATGATACAAAAAATTGTCAAAGATAACCAAAATGCCAAAGAAAAGAGAAGATCATTGAATCCATTGGTTCTACCATTATCAATAGACCTAAATGACTGCGGTAACATAAGCAACAAATATATATTTAAACAATAGATTTTTAAAATCATCGAATAAAAAATAAAATACAAAACCGTAAATAATTAACCATGATTCTTACCTTATTTCGGAGTAGAATATATTTCAGGTGTTTCTGAAACATGCAAAACAAAAAATTAAATTAGTGTTTCTATGTATAAAAAAGTGTATAAATAAAATAAGAGATTAAGAGAGATAAAACTAAGGTGTAGATATGGTAGAAGGGAGAACCAAACTACAAATGAAGAGAGAAAATGTTAAGAAGGAAATAAATATATCAATAATAAAAACAAACAAATGGAATATTGCAAATGAATGTATATATATAAAATGAGATTGAATACATACCACATGTTTTGAAGGTTTAAAATCATCGAATAAAAAAATAAAATACAAAACCGTAAATAACTAACCATGATTCTTACCTTATTTCGGAGTAGAATATATTTCGGGTGTTTCTGAAACATGCAAAACAAAAAAATTAAACTAGTGCTTCTATGTATAAAAAAGTGTATAAATAAAATAAGAGATTAAGAGAGATAAAACTAAGGTGTAGATATGGTAGAAGGGAGAACCAAACTACAAATGAAGAGAGAAAATGTTAAGAACGAAATAAATATATCAATAATAAAAACAAACAAATGGAATATTGCAAATGAATGTATATATATAAAATGAGATTGAGTATATACCACATGTTTTGAAGCTTTGGTCGTCCTTTAGAATGATACCCTTGCTTATCAGACGCTAATAGAGAAAACTGTTGGAAGAACAGATCTAAAAAATAATGAAATTACTAAGAATACTAATAAAAAATAAAGAAATCAATGAAAAAGTAAACAAAAAAAAAAGATAGTTGGAATGGAAAGATTGTTGGAATAAATATATCAATAATAAAAACAAACAAATGAAATATTGCAACTGAATGTATATATATATATAATGAGATTGAGTACGCACCACATGTTTTGAAGGTTTGGTCGTCCTTTAGGATGATACTCTTGCTTATGCTAATGGAGAGAACAGTTAGAAGAACAGATCTAAAAAATAATAAAATCACTAAGAACACTAATAAAAAATAAAGAAATCAATGAAAAAGTAAACAAAAAAATATAGTTTGAAGGGAAAGATTGTTGAAGAGAAATGTTGTTTGAAGAGAAAGAGAAAAACATATATTTTGTAATGATGACAAAGTAAATCCTGCGAACGAAACGTATCAGTATGAGAGAAACGAAGATGTAGGGGATAGATGAAGGGGTAAGGGTAGAAATGAAAGGAATGAGAAACATAAAAAAAATAGGCTGATGTAAAAAAAGATTTCAATCTCCTCTAATGTTTAATAGTTGATACTTTCTTCATAAAACAAAACATAAGGACCAAACATTAATTAACATTTAAATTGTTAAAATATAAAATGTAGAAAAAGTGAGGATGTAGTGTGAGAATGTACATAGTAATAATATAGAACACTTTAAGAAGGAAAAGAAGTGATGATGAGATAACATGTGACAAGAAAGACTTTATTTTGTTATATAGATGTTATTTGGATAATATTATGAGGGTTTTCTTTTATATAGTAAAGAATATTTAATTTTAAAATTTATTATTGCTAAAGTTAATAAGAATATATGTGCCAGCTCAAATAAGCCAATATATGTCTTCCCAGCCCCAACTTCCCACGTGATGACAATATATGTGACCACTCAAATAAGCCAATATAATGTGCCAGCTCTTTCAGCCCCACGCTCATATATATATATATATATATATATATATATATATATATATATATATATATATATATATATATATATATATATATATATATATTTATGAGTTTAATAAATGATAAATAATAAGGAGATTGATGGTTCGAATCTCACCCACTATGTGTTTTTACGAGTTTTAGAAGAAAAATACAAATTTAAAATGATTTTTTGGATGAAAAAATATAGAGTTTAAGTTTTTAGTACTATCAAAGGTATCTATCACGTTTTATTCAATGAACTAATATATTTCGAAGTGAATGATAGTTTATTCCAACAAATGTACACATAAGAATTAAATATTTTAATCATTTTAGAAATTTAAGAAAGTCTTACATCACTAGATGTGTTTAAAAGTTTAAGTTGAAATAACAATAATGTGGCGGAACCAATAAGAACTTGGGTTTCATTTTCTTTTTCTGTTTGATATTTATTATCACTTTCTATGAGTACATAATTGTCTGTTGTATTGCGATCGACAATTGGTTTTATACTGTTAATAGTAATACTACTAATATTCCGCAATTGTGTGAATGAAAGTATATAGTGATCCTTGCAATATAGGTTTAAGGTAACAAAGAAGGATCTGAAATCTGAGTCATGATCTCTCACAAAGATGATGTGTATTAATTATTCGGCACATTTTAGGTACATTTTACTGAAAATAACTTGTCATTGTATCAATAAGTTGATGTATATGTTGGTTATTCCACTATTCTATATATACACAGTACAATAAATTATACTAGCATTTGACACGAGTTTCACTTAATACATCGTCCCTTATGGAAGTACTAATATATAAATATATATACTACGGTTAACTTTTAATCTTATCAATGTTTGCAAGAAAATAGTAAAAGTAAAACTGAGAAGATTACATTTCCTGAGTTCTTCTAATTGATGGTCAGTGTCTATATATATTGTTAAGAAAATTGAAATAGTAAATATGTATTAAAATGTGATGAATTATTCAAAACTTTAAAATTCAAAAATTGTATTTATTCTTTAAGAAGTGCAAAGCTTAATTGGATATATATTTATGTTTTGTTTTTTTAGTAACAATAAACAGAAGTACTAGAGGTACGGGTGAGCATGACTCAGTTAAGGCTCATCCAATTGCAAAGCTTAATTGGATATATATGTTTTGTTTAAGGGGAAGTAAACATGTATGATATATTAATCAAATCACCTTTTTATACTTAATTTTCTCATTTCGTGCCTACGCTTTTATTCCACGTTTAATTTAGTCAGTATATATTAAAGTAACTGAATTATCTTAAAGTGTTAGGCGTGTGGAAAACAAATGGAAAATAACATTAATGAAACTATATTAACTACGCAGATTTAAAATGATCATGTGCAGAGATAAGTGTACTTGAATATATAATGTTACTGACAAATAGTAATAGTGTGGCCGTGTGAGTAAAATGCATGTGTGCAAAAGTAACAATAAATATGTCATCTAACTACATATAAATGTAAAAGTGTGATATTACTGAGTCATAAGGTGGTTTGATGGTTAAGGTGAAGAGATTAAGGAATAGAATGGGGGAGAAGTTATGGGTTCGTACTAGAGAGGATAGTCCGTCATCAAAAGCAATGTGGAAGATATATGGTACATGCATGGGAAAATATATGTTCTCCTAATTACCACTTATAGTGTCACTTGATTGATTAAAAAAATTATGTTAACAGTAATATTTTCTTGTTGTACTTGGATAAAGATTATGGTTAATTTCTTCTTATTTAAAGTTTTTTTCTCACTATATTCCTCCTTCTCTTTCTTTTATTTGCCTTTTTCTAGCAAGGAGGTTGGAAACATCTATACTATATATAAAGACAAAACCTCTAATAACTACCTACATGACATAATTTTTCATTGCCTATTTTGTCATTCTAATTATCATAAAGGCAAAACCTCTAATAACTACCTGCATGGTATAATTTTTATTGTCTATTTTGCCATTCTAATTAACTATTATTACAATGTTTACCACACAATAAAAGAAATATCAAAATTATAGGTTTTAATATAGGTTACATATATAAAAAATATCAAGTCACCAATGTAAATTTTAATATAGGTTTTAATAATATCAAAATTCATTTTCATATTTTTTTATTACATAAATTATAATATCATGTACAACAGTCAATACAAAAAAATGATATATTTTTCTAAAATGAAATATTTAATATTAGAAAATAAGAATGTGGGTCGGCATGCACGAAGTGTATGTCGACACACTAGTATATGATAAGCGGAAAAAGTTATCAATACAATTATATAGTTGCACGACAAATGGTGACAAATGAAATTTTTCTATTTTTGTTTTATTAACATAAGTGTAAAAGAAGATTTAGAATATAGTTTGAAACATCATATCTTTATTCTTAACACATTCATATACATTAAAATCAAGAAGCTCCTGAAGTTTTTAAATTGTTTTTTTCTTTTTTACAGAAAGTTCTATTAACATTCCTCAACCACAAAATACGTCAGAAATCAAATTAATAAAATTATTTCCTATTCACTATACCTAAAAGAAGGTAATGAATAAAAATATCACCAACAGTTGTGTACACTCCTTCTCATAATTGTAGCATGCTCATTCATTTCTCTGCTTATATATCTAGATGCCCATATGGAACTGAAATTTCCATTGTGTCTATTTAATTTCCCTCTGAAAAAGCCATCAATATTTCTCTAAGCTTCCCTCTCTCATTAATTCTCTTTTTTACACATTTTTTCTTCAATGGAGTTGGGAAGCATACTCCACTTCCTTGAAAACAAGTCCATTTTAATCACTGGTGCAACTGGTTTTCTAGCCAAAAGTATACTCTCTTTATTCCTTATCTATTTCTTTCATTATAGATGCACTTTAATTTGCATTAGATATATTATATTGGTGATGTATTAATTGCACTTGTTTACTTCACAGTTTTGTTGGAGAAGATATTGAGGGTTCAGCCAAATGTTAAGAAGCTTTATCTTCTTTTAAGAGCTGCTGATACAGAATCTGCTACTCATCGCTTACACAATGAGGTAGAACAAAATCAATTTGTGAATTTTGTATAATTAAAAACCAATTTTACTTTGTTACTTTGTGCCTTTTCTTTCAGTTTCTTAATTGTTTGTCTGGTGACATATTATGTATTCGTCTAGTTATGGCAAATCTTTTTACCTTATTTAAGCATTAGTTTGAGTTGTTAATTAATCATGACAACTTATGTTGTCAATTATTAACACGAGATTAAGGACTTTAAGTGAGTTATATGTCTTTGTGTAGTAATAACTTTTTTTTATAAGTATTAAGTAATAATTTTTGTTTTACTTTTTATTGCTCTGGAATAAAATTATTTCATTTAAACGGAATTTTGTAAATTTTCAAACCTTTCGATAACGTCACCATAATATCTCGTTAAATGAAATTAAAACATGTTGTTAAATGATTTTTTAAAATTCAATTAATTAAAACGAAACTATCGATATTAATGAGTTTATGACTATTGATTACAATTCAAAGGGATAAAATTGATTGGGAACACGTGAAACGTGTGTTTTTCATGATGAAAAATAATAATTTTATAAACCCTAAAATTACTATATTATCCATAAATAAGTAAAAAAAAATTTATTTCATTCTATAAAATTACAAGAATGACAGGAATGCCATTATCAACCTTTAAATACTTTTTTATTTTAATTATTGTATTTTCAATTTATTTATAAAAATAGACCAAGACAAAATTAGATATTCGTATTTTTATCAAACAAATAAAAAGGTATATTAGTAGAAGGAGTAGTAACACACAAATAATGTGAGACATCTAATATTTTTATTATTCTAGGCAGTGTTATTAATATCGTACCGGTCATCAAACCGGTAGGGATATGGTAGAATGATATAGTGCTTTAACAGATGGTTCACTAATTAAACCACATACCGGTAAAGTTAGATATATCTATATAATATATTAACATTAATGTTGAAAAATCAATAAAAAACAAAATTTATTTTTATTTTCATTAAAAAATTAATTTTCAATAAAAATCGATCGGTATGACCGATACGATTCAATTG
Organism: Lupinus albus; assembly: GCA_009771035.1. Lineage (NCBI taxonomy): Eukaryota > Viridiplantae > Streptophyta > Magnoliopsida > Fabales > Fabaceae > Lupinus > Lupinus albus. The sequence continues at coordinate 16,125,984 of CM020017.1, forward strand.
AAAACCGGCCGGTATGACCGGTTTTTTACCGGTATAATTGCATGACCGGTATAATTATTGTATCATACTGGTTCAACCGGCCGGCACGAAACGGTTTTAATAAGTATGATTCTAGGTATATCATTTGAAATAAAAAATTCTAAAAAACAATAGTGCATTATTTTTTAATATATTTGATTTATTCTATTGCACATCATACTCTCACTATTAATGTAAAATGTGTTGCTAGCATAGCTGATTTTCAGATTATTAAGTGCATTGTTGATGTACAACTTCAGCGCGAAAACTGAATTTTACCTTAACTCATTTATGTAAGTTCAGTAAAAGAATTTTTTAGTTATTATTTAATTTGTGATTGAGTTTTGATATCAAAGTTATGATTAAGCATTAAAGATATCAGAAATATGATTTCAGAAGCAGTTGTACTTTCTTTTTCTGTCGGTCGATTTCATTAGTTTAGCTTGTGGCTCATATGTGTTAAATGTCTAAATATAATTATTATGGTGTGTTAGATCATAGGGAAGGACTTATTTAAATTGCTAAAGGAAAAAATGGGTGCAAATTTCAATTCCTTCCTTTTGGAAAAGTTGACACTTGTGCCTGGAGATATTTCTCGTGAAGGATTGGGTTTGGAAGATTATATTCTAAGGGGAGAGATTTACAATCAAACAGATGTTATTATTAATTTAGCTGCTACCACTAACTTTGATGAAAGGTAAATATACTCACATATAAATAAACAGCTTAATAATTCTATTAGTCATCATATTATATTTTAAATGTTTCTTTTGTTTTATCCCTTAATTAAATACTTGCAGGTATGATATATCCTTGAGCCTAAATACCTTTGGAGTTAAGTATACAATCGACTTCGCCAAAAAATGTACCAAACTCAAAGTGCTTGTGCATGTCTCAACAGGTTAGTTAGTAACTTAGTACTCAATTGATTATGTCAATATCAACCACGAAACTTAGGGAAATCATTAGCCCCTTATTGATTTAATAAGAACGTGCAATAATGATAATGTTATACCTTAATTAAATTACAGCTTATGTATGTGGTGAGGGAGAAGGACTAATATTAGAGAAACCATATGATGTGATTGATTCACTAAATGGAGTGCTTGGACTAGACATTGCTGTAGAAGAGAAAGTGGTGCTTGAAAAGTTAGGTGAGTTACAAAAGCAGGGTGCCACAGAGAATGAAATTAAAATGGTCATGAAGGACTTAGGTATTACCAGGTTTGTGAAAATCTTTAGATATTATTATTAAACATTTACGTTTATTTTTCCTTATTTATATATGTTCTCATTTTCTTCCCAAGCATCTACATTTAAATATATATATATATATATATATATATATATATATATATATATATATATATATATATATATATATTCCCACTTCGTCTCAACAACCTGAGCTTAATTTATGAAGTCTAATTTCCAATTTTGGTTGTCTTGAGAGTATGATTTCAAATAAGGCGTTTATATTTGATGCTAAACATTATATTGTTTTTCCATTTAATTATTTCATTAATATATACCACTTTCCACAATTTCTACTAAAAAAATAGAAATTTCATGGAATTAAATAACTTACATGTTAATATTACAAAGAAATTGAACTAACTATCCTCAATTTCTTTAAAAAAATTAGATGTAAATTATTTGAGTCCACGATCTTCTTATTTTCCATATATAGTACAAATTTGGTAAAATATTACATTTTAGTTGAAGAATATAACAAAATATGTAAAAAGTTAAGCTAATATATACAAACAAAATCGTAACGAGTCATGCATATAAAATGGCTGGTAAAGCATGGACAATACAATTAATAGTTTGTCACACTTAGGTAACGAGTGATGTTAAAATGGGGTGTTAAAATATAGGTGCATGGACTATAATATTTATGGGAAGAATGAAGGTTATTGATGAACCTTGTTCCCCAATCATTTCAAATAAAAGTGTTTGGTCAAAGTTTCAATTCAGGTTCCTCTCATTTTGAACTGAAATCATCGAAGTAATCAAAGAGTAGTATGAGTTTTGGGAAAGACTCAAAATAAAGATGTCACGAGTTTCCATAATCAAGAAAGTGCATGAGAACAAATGTGTGTCAAATAAAGAAAAAGAGAGTAAGAAATTCCGAGAATACAAAACCAATAACTTTATTCTACTTTTACTTTTTCATTAACTACTAATAGTAGGACCAATTACCACAAGATTTGTATGTATTGGATAAATATTTAAAGCCAAAAGTTGAAATAATTGTGTATTGTATTACTTGTATCAGGGCAAAGAAGTATGGATGGCCAAATACATACGTATTTACAAAGGCAATGGGAGAAATGGTTGTAGAAAAACTGAGAGGAAACTTGTCCGTTGTTATTCTTCGTCCTTCCATAGTTACCAGTACATTCAAAGAACCTTTCCCTGGTTGGGTTGAAGGCATAAGGTAAATCTTACTTTCAATTCATCATAGTAATGGCGATTTAAAGTTTTTTTTATAAACCATTAAATGCACAATTTAATTGGTCTACAATATTGCGTAAAGAAATTTTACCCCAATAATATTTTAAATTATTAACATTTATTGTCATTTCTCTCTTATTAAAATAAAAAAAAAGAAATTAAATGTAAATCTAAACTATTAATATTACGGATACAAATTACTTTAATATATACAATTGTGGAGAATATCAAAACACAATATCATTGCCTAATTGCATTTTGGGGCAGCAATTAATTTATAACATCTACTGCCATGGTTAAAATTTGGTATGAAATAGGGATGAATAAGAAGGATGAGAAAGAAAAACTTGAAGAAAGAAGAAGGAGAAATGATAGAAAATGAAAAACTCTATTAAAAATGAATAACCTTTCTGAATATTGTAAATCATATTTCTCATTGTTGTCAATGAATTATGAAAGGGAGATAAGACAAGAGTTTATATAGTGAAAGTCTAACTAACTGACATAAACTAATTGATTTAAAACAGAAAAATACATCTATTTTAACAGCTTGTCGCGTATGTTTATCTTGAAAAGAAATTAAAAATAGTAAAGTTTGAAAAACAAAGCCAAATGTGAACGTGAAAATTTGAGCTCATAAAAATCTCTTGTGCTTGTTACAGAACCATTGATAGTTTAGCTGTAGCTTATGGAAAAGGAAAACTAGCATGCTTCCTTGGAGATCCCAAGGCACTTATTGATGTGGTGAGTTCATGTTATTGTCTTGTTCCAAAAGTAATGTTATATATATAGGTACATCCAGAATCTACATCAAACATTCTCTTATAACAAGATTGAGCTTTAGCATTTCTCACTTGTCACTTCATTATCAATGTTTGGTGTCAAAATTTAACATTACTACTCTTGTTCTTATTTAGTATCAAATATTGATATAATCTCAATTAACAGCACCAATTTAATATAATATAAACAGATACCAGCTGACATGGTGGTGAATGCAATGCTGGTGGCCATGGTAACTCATGCAAATTATCCTAGTAACACTATATATCATCTTACCTCCTCAGTTAGAAAACCAATAAGATTGGGTGCATTACAAGACTATGGCTACTTATATTTCACGGCAAAACCATGGATCAACAAGGATGGAAAGCCTGTCAAGGTTGGCAAATGTGTTGTCTTAGAGAACATGGATAGCTTCCACAGATATATGTTCATTCGCTACATTCTTCTCTTAAAGGTTTCTCTCTATAGCCATGAATATCATATCACCAACTCACCTTCTCACAAAATTCTTACTTAGCACCATATATTATATGATCTCTTAATTTATTGTTTTAAAAGTAACATCCATTGCAATTCAATTATTATTAGACTTCAGTGAAGGTTGTTGAAATATACTTATACCTCAATTAAAGGAAATTGAACAAATTTAGTATATTTCAACAACCTTTGGATTATTTTGATCAAAGATAGGTGTTGATAAGTTTTGCATTTAATAGGGACTTGACCTGGTCAACACTGCATTTTGCCAGTACTTCAAGGGAACTTATCTTGATCTCAACAGGAAGATACAAATTGTGATGCGGTTGGTGGATCTTTACAAGCCTTATCTGTTCTTCACGGGCGCGTAAGTATATATTATTAGACACTTTTAAATTCAATGCTCTATGATGTGTAGACAAACTTAGACATATAATATTGTCATTATGGCATGCAGATTTGATGATATGAACACTGAAAAGTTGCGGATTTCAGCAAGACAAGGTGGGGTGGAGACAGATTTGTTTTACTTTGACCCCAAAGTGATCAATTGGGATGATTACTTTTTGAACACCCATCTCCCTGGTGCAGTGAAGTACATTTTCAAGTGATACTACTAAGTAGGATATATATATATATATATAGAGAGAGAGAGAGCTTTCATTTGTTTAGTGAATCTGGTAATTTAATGAAGTTATAAATTGTGCTTAAGGGGGATTAAATTATAGCTGTTATTTATTATTTGTCAAGGGCAGTATAAGAATGGTGTTAGCTTGTCAAATATGCTTCAAAACTTTGATAAAGTGTACACAATGTCGTATATTTTACCTGTCTCTTTATTTATTATTTATAACTTTGTGTCCTAATAATTATTGGGATGGTTTGTTCTATGTTGGATAAATCTTCCTTTTTGGGTTAAAAATATGAGAAGGCAGGTTAATATTCCTTCTGCCTTAATTTTCACTAAAAATATCGTTAAAATTTACTTTTGATCAACATTATCAAACATCATATTACCATGAAAGAAAAAGCCCCCAACCCACCTTGGATTGAATTACGAACATATATTATTAAATTATGTCTCATTTTGCAATAATAAAACATTAATTTTAACTATAAAAAATTAAATATTTATTATTTTTTCCATTTTTATTTTATTATCATTGATTTAAAGCATGACTTGAGATATTGTTTCGGGGAAAATATATTTTCTTCATTGAATTATAGCTTGTTAAATTCTGACTTCTTAAGCCATTTTATTTTTTAAAAGTGTATATTTAACATTAAAAGTTAAAAAACAATAAAATGCTACTATTGACCCTTTATTTTGTCTTTTTTATACTAACGTGTCATTTTGTCATTTTATACTAACTGCACAACCAAACCACCGGTTGTCATCTCCGGCCATAACCACTCATCTCCGCTTTGCTCCGACCACCGTCCTCCTACCACCATTACTCTTCAATCCATTTCTCTACCCATCCACTCCAACTTGGTGTGCTATAGCTCTATTTGTTTCTGCTAATTTTTCATCCGGGGCTTAGTTTTTTTCTTCATTTTATGGAAATCTTATACACACCTGTGATGTTTTCGGAAATAAGTCTCACATCGCCTACCTCATTGTCTCGATAATGGTTTCAATACCTGTCAGGTTACTCCTCACATTGCCAATTGGTTTTGAGATGAAACCTTAACATGATATCAGGGCTAGAGTCCAACTTCTTCCCGGTTGTCATGGACCAAAACATATCATTTAGTTATGGGTGAAAGATTACCATTCGTCTGAACCGACATACTTATGTGGAAGGAGCATATTGGGAAGTAAGTCTCATATCGTCTACCTCATTATCTCGGGAATAGTTTAAAGAGATGAAACTTTAACATTATATCAGAGTCAGAGCCCAACTTTTTCCCAGCATGGTTTTGAGATGAAACCTTAACAAATGTTAAATTCGTGTGTTAAAATAACTATATATATATATACTCCGTAACTAGGTCTCTTTCGGTTATGATGATCGATCATCAATCAAGACACACATCCATGATAAGGGCAAGAAAGGGTTTTCATACAAAAATTGACCCTAGTGTATGAAATATAATAAAACTCAACCAGAAGCATCCTAGTGAATTAATGATAACGCCTAAATGTTTTTGATTAAGATATAATGTGAAGTTAATATATTAGTTTTTTCACCTTTCGTTAGTTAAATCTACAGTTGATTTGAAATAGCCATTACTGTTTTAAATTTCATACATTTATTACATGGGTACCATCCACACCATAGATCACAATATTGGTCTCTCACATGGTCCCCACACTCTTACCATGACAATCGAACACGTTGAATTGTTATGGGTAGTTGATCACAATACATTTATGATATGTTTCTGCTTCAGTACCGTTTTAATTATTACGGTTAGTTGCTTCAGTAATCTACATTGAATCGGGTACTAAGTCCTAACTATTCAGTGTAAGCTCTATTCAATGGACTTGCACCGTTATCATTAAACACCTAGCTAGGTACTGATTTACTCTTTAAAATTTTGCCTCAATCTCACAACTTCACATAAACAGGCCACCAAATATTTCTGTCACAACACAACCATAAATAAATTCCTTGCCTTTCTAATTTGTGGCAATCACAACTAAATCATTTCCATTAATTGAGAGATAAATACTATATTTTCTTTGTATTTTAAATGACAAAAATGTTATTTCATTATATAAAAAAAGATAAAAATATTTTATCATATTATATTTCCTTTATATTTTTAGTACTTATCTCTTTATTAATGGAAATGATCCTTATTCATAACAATGAGTATGCTAGTGTAGATGCATGGACATCTTATTATAATATATTCCAAAGTTCAGCAATCCATCTAAATTTTAGGGACTTGTAATAATTTTAAATTACAATTACAAACACACAATATTTATAGATTTAGGGACCTATTTATAATTTATCACAAATAGTTAAGGAACCACATACATATTTAAGACAAAAGAATCAAATTGGTCTCATAATTTAATGAAAGACCACATTTGATCTCTGAAAACAAAAAAGTCCCAAAATAGAAGTCGAAAATTTTGTTTATGAAAATATTTGGTCCCTAAAAAATAAAGTCATAAATGGTCCTTCAAATTTAATTGGATTTTTTGGGGATAAATTGGTGAATGAAAATTTTGACTTCACCTAGTTTACTCAGTGCCATGAAAAAATTTGAAGCACCAATTGTCTAATGGAAGGAAATTTAAGGGGTTGTATGTTTTTGGTCCAAATTTGGTAATGCAAAAAAATTTAGCAATGAAATTTGAGAATGTTTTTTCAGGACCAAAGTTGGTCATGCAAAATAGTTTAGAGACCAAATTTGAATTTTTAATAAAAAAATATTTAACATTATTTTGTGTCTCAAAATTTATGCATGTACTAATTTAATCTCTAAGTATAGAAAATCAAAAATTGGTTCTCAGGTTTTCAAATGTGGGGCAAAGTAAATTTTTTGTACTACAAAACGTATATTCTCATTTAATAGGTAAAAAATTAATCTCTTTTGATATGTATGATTGCTTCGGATGAGTATTACCTATCTCAAAATGATATCCTAACCATGTTCCAGTCAATAATATGTCACGTTATTTAAAAATCAACATCACTCTTTATTAAAAAATATATTTATTCATGTGACTTTTCATTTCCATTTTCTTATTGGTTGGGACAAGAATGTGAACACCATTTTAGGACAGAATATCATTATTCATTCTACAAATAAATGCAATCTTATGAATCAAACATTTAACCTTTTGGTAATTCTGAACAGAACTTTATACTATTAGACGAATTCTGGTGTTTGGAACAAGTACTACAGTGAGTAAAATTTGTCATAAAAGGATAAAATAGTTAATTTACTCGTATTTGATATTTCATATCTTTGAAAATTTATTTAGACTTTTTTAGAGATTAAATTATTACGGGTGAAAATTATGGTAAAAAAAGGTTTTTCACTCAAACAAAATGAACTTGCAATTCCTAAGGCGGCATTCACCGAAAACTTATACAGGTTATCCAGTTTTCAAGCACCACCGTTAATCAGTTAAAAAAAAAACAAAATCCAGGTATCCATCCATTTAATCCCTTACTCTAAGCATCACATGATTCATGTTCTAGTTGTAGCATCAAATAACTATAACTACTTCACTCATGCAACTATTTTGTTAACCAGTGGTGATTCATTGTTTTACCCTAATGTCCCCTACTTGCACCAAGATTCAGATTGAGGAGTCAACAATAATGCAGGAAACATGCTAGCTTTAATATTTTGCAGCAGGGTAGGTTTAATACGCTCAAAACAGTTGGGAGATGTCTGTTACATTTTTAATACTGTGCCATATGCACCCTACTTTGACTTTCACAATAATGGTAGGGATTAATATTTGGGACTGCCCTAAGCACATGTAAATTTCTTGTCGTGTTGAATTTCTCTTTGTTATATTATTATTGGGTAGGTTAGGATGTTGTGTTGTTTTTAATGACATAACAATTGGTTTTGTTTTTCATTATAAGTATTACTTTAATCTTTTAATAAAAAACTACTTTTGAAAAAGAACATTGGTAGACTTTTTGAGCTTAATTTTTACCTTCACAGCTCACACTCTTTTTTATAGCACTGCCAATCTATTTTCAGTTTTTAGGTTAAGTAACTAATCAATTTCGGAATTTTACCCATATATCATTGATTTACATTTTGGTATTTATGGGAATGTAAAGGAGTTTAAACCTTTTGACTCTGACAAGTTAGGACCACATGCATGTATGTGCCATAACTCATACTGTCATACATGGGAAATTGTGTTATAATTGTATCAACCTCTAAGCTCTATATAAGGTATTGACACTTGGGGCGTTACATTTCACTCACATCTAAGTATTTTTCTTGTTTTGTGTGAAGAAGAATTACTTTGTTGTCTCTGTATCCACTCTCTGATCATCATTTTTTATCATCCAATGGAATTGGGAAGCATAACCCAATTCCTTCAGGACAAGAATGTTTTGGTCGTTGGTGCCACTGGCTTCCTTGCTAAAAGTACTTTCTTTACAACGCTTACTTATTATGCCTGGACAAAGGTATATTTATTACTGACACTGCCTTTGTATTGTTTAATTTTCAGTTTTTGTGGAGAAGGTACTAAGAGTGCAACCAAATGTGAAGAAACTTTATCTTCTTTTGAGAGCCAAAGATGCAGAATCTGCCACTCGAAGATTGCAAAATGAGGTAATTGACAAATGTTATAGACGTACAACTTCAACTAGTTTCGACATCGTACACGTGTTTATTCAAATCACACTTATATATATCAAACACAATATTTTATACGTGTATTATATCTGCTATACATTAATTATTATATTTTTTAATGTAGATTATACAAAAGGATCTGTTTAGATTATTGAAGGAAAATCTTGGTGCAAAATTCAATTCCTTTATCTTTGAAAAGTTAACTCTGTTGCCTGGGGACATTTCACAAGAGGACTTGAATTTGAAGGATTCCGTTCTACAGGAAGAAATTTACAATGGAATTGATGTTATAGTGAATTTAGCTGCAACAACTAACTTTGATGAAAGGTATATACTGGGATCATATATTTAGAACTGTATATATATGTGGTTATGTTTCATTACAGAGTTATTTACTAGCTTATTTCTCTATATATATAGTTAGAAAATTAAGTTGTATATTTGTGCTCTATTTAATAATTCTTATTATCAAATGCAGATATGATGTTGCATTAGGTATAAATACATTTGGAACTAAGCATGTCTTGAGCTTTGCCAAAAAATGTGTTCAACTGAAAGTGCTTGTCCACGTTTCAACCGGTTAGTTTACATCTCAACCTCACATTCATTATTAATGGAATTAATAATACAAAGAATAAAGGAGGGTTGAAGCAATTGAAAAATGAATTTGTAGCTAGTTTTGTAAAGCTACTATTGCATCATCTTGCTTACATACAGCATTATAGTGTCGTTTGATCCATATAAACGACTCTACCTAGTAAGATAAAGGTGTGGACGTTGTTGTATTCTAATTCAATTAGCTATTACATAACTACAAGCTTTCAGCTACAATCGTATACCTATCGGCTAATTTGGCAGCTATAAACTGGTTTTTGCAAACAAAACATTGTATGTTTATGTAATTAAGCATGGGAGGGGATCCACTTACTCAAAGAGTAAGTAAAAAAATCTTACTCCACATTTTACCCATTCATTCTTGAAAAATCCAATGATTTAGATCTATTCATTAATTCAAACCATTGGATTTTCCAAGAATGAATGGTTATGATGTGGAGTAAGTTTTTTTTACTTACTCGCGGAGTAAGCGGATCTCTCCCCATTAAGCATATATATTTTCTAGCAAGCTTCCATGAGAATTCTGAATATAATTTGTATTCCTTCAGCATATGTATGCGGTGAGAGAGGAGGACTCATAGTAGAAGATCCATTACAATTGGGTGTGTCACTAAATGGAATACCCGGACTAGACATTGATGTGGAAAAGAAAGTGGTGCAGGAGAAGTTAAAACAGCTTCAAGATGAAGGAGCCACAGAAGATGAAATTAAAATGGCCATGAAGGACTTGGGCATGAAAAGGTTACATTTTACTTTCATATCACTTCCACACTTCAAAGAGTTAGAAATATTTTCCAAATTTTAATTTCTTATGATACCCTCTTGAATATGTTTGGTTTTATGTTGATAAATTATCAGAGCAAGTGTATATGGATGGCCAAACACATATGTTTTTACAAAGGCAATGGGAGAAATGCTTGTAGGAACACTGAAGGAAAACATGTCTGTTGTTATTGTGCGTCCTACAATTGTTACAAGCACTTATAGAGAACCATTTCCTGGTTGGGTTGAAGGTGTAAGGTAAGTCACCATTTTTTTTCCATTCACTATATATGTTCATGTGCATGCATTAGCAGTTCATTTTTTTCTAACCTTTTTATATGCTCATTTATTTTGCTTTCCAAGTCAATGAAAACTTTAGCATGTAACATATTTTCTTATATTGGGACTTCTTGCAGAACCATAGACAGTTTAATTGTTGCTTATGGTAAAGGAAAATTAACATGCTTCCTTGCTGATCTAAAGGCAGTTTTTGATGTGGTGAGTCACAAAATGAAGCCTTTAATTTGATCTTCTTTATTAAGAAATAATGTGTTGATTTTACTATTAAAAAATCTAAACTTTTCTTCTAGACCAAACTTTTTCTACAAATTACACACTCCAACATATGAAATTTAAGGTGATGTTTGAATCAGATACCAGCAGACATGGTAGTGAATGCAATACTTGCTGCCATGGTGGCTCATGCAAATCAACCTTGTGATACAATATACCATGTTGGTTCCTCTGTTGCAAACCCAGTTAGATACCTCAATCTCCGAGACTACGGCTTCAGATATTTCATGGCAAAACCATGTCTTAACAAGGAAGGAATGCCTATCAAAGTTGGCAAAGTTACAGTGTTGGACAACATGGCTAGCTTCCAAAGATATATGTTCATTCGCTACTTGCTCCCATTGAAGGTTATTTCAATATTTCTAACCCTTAATATTAACTCATTCAGATTTTCCTATCCAAACAATATAAGCGTGGTTGTTGGGAAGTAAGTCTCACATTGTCTACCTCATTGTCTCGGGAATGATTTAAATACATGTTGAACTACTCCTCTCATTGCCAATTGGTTTTGAGATGAAACCTTAACAGAGGTTATTTAATTTGCAATTGAATAGGGACTAGAGCTGGTCAATGCAGCTTTCTGCCAGTATTTTCAGGGAATGTATCTTGACATCAGCAGGAAGATCAATATTGTGATGCGGTTGGTTGAACTTTACAGGCCTTACATTTTCTTCAATGGCATGTAAGTAACAAGTAACAAAGATAAGATACTAAAGTAACATGTTCATTATTAGTTAAACTGAGACAAGGTTGTTTTTTGTGCACAGATTTGATACTATGAACACAGAGAAGTTGCAGATAGCAGCAAAACAAGGTGGAGTAGAGATGGATTTGTTTTACTTTGACCCAAAAATGATTGATTGGGAGGACTACTTCTTGAATGTCCACATTCCTGGCATTGTCAAATATGTCTTCAAGTGATACTTGTTCTGGAATCCAAATTTGCAATAGTTGCCTATAGCTTTTGTCTTTGGAAACTTGAATTTCCATTGAATTTATAAATTTTCCTATGTGTGCCAAGTGGTTACAAATTATATGCATAAATTGAAATATTTATATAATGTACTCTCAGTCTTGAAAAACTTATTTTTGATTTTTCTTTGGGTGTCAGATGTTATCAACCAGACATGTACTAATGTTTTATTTGGTTAATTGCATAACTTTTAATGCACAAATTACTTGCATTATTATACAAGGTCTGCACCTAAATTTACAATAGTAAAATCATAACTTACAAACCAATTGTTTTCATCTATTATGGGGAACATGAAGTAATAGCACAAAGGTCTGCATGCAGAATTAGAAACATGCTTAATCAGCATTTGATTTATTTACAAAATGAATATAAAAGATTAAACAATAGCTGAGAAGAAAATAATATGATGTAGAAAATGAAAACGGGAAAGGAATAAAATGGATTGGTAAAGGGTGGAGAGAAAATGTTGATAATGATAACACAGCATTTGACAAAATGTTCACAAGGAAAATCTCATTTTCAATTCAATTGGTGCAAAAGGAAAGGAGAGACATGGAATGAATGAAAATAAGAAATGGATTATAATTTGTATGTGCATATTTCAGTTTTGGATAAATGTTACCTTTACTAATTGGTGTATTAACTTGGGTTTCTTGTCTTTCTCAACTTTACTTAATTGGTTGATTGTAAGTGTGGTCGAGTACTCCTCATACTCTTATTAATGAAATTTATTTATTGGGTTCATTTGTGAGTTGGATTTTAAAGTGGAATGAAGAGAAATAGAAGACTTCAGACACATCTCATAAATGTATTTCATTGGTCTAAAGTTATTCATTTTCACAAATAGATCGTTAATAAGAAAGATTTAATATATGTCCAAAACCATAATACCAAATTGTAAAAATTGTTCTCTAATACATGTGTCAACTTTATCAAGCTATGTGTTCTTATAATCAAATCTGTTCTATAACCCAAGACTTGCGGAGCGTAATCTCCTAGTGTTGCCATTGGGCATCGTTCGGCCCAATCAGCCCTACTTTGTTAAAAACGGTTTTGTTAGATGGGCCTATTCACCATACTTATTGGATTTATATGGCCACTGCCTCACATTTGAGCAGGTGTTTGAGTTACCCTCATATCCCCTTATATTTAGAAAAATTATATAAATCATCAATCTCTCTTTTATATTTATATAAATTCCCATAATGTATATATATATATTATATTGACTATATCTGTAGGAAATTTAAGTGTAATCTTTTACATAAAAAAAGGTAATAAGTGTAATTAAGTTAAACAAAATATAGTATATTATGGAGATAAATTAAAATAATATATGGGTCAATATCTTTTCATTATTTTTGATACGTTATAATATCATATATGAGTGATTTAAGCAATATATCCTTATAATTATTGATGTATTTTACGAACCAAAATAACAAAGAGACGTTGGATCTTACGAACCAAAATAACAAAGAGATGTAATTAGCAATATATCCTTATAAAATATCATATTTTATTTAACTTAATTATATTCATGTTTTTTTTAAAAGACCACACTTATTTATCATGCAGATGTAAAGGTATAAGTATACATGTCCAAATTTTCATGATCCTTCATTTTCTTTGCTCAATCACTAAATCAATGATAATTTATCAGATATTTAAAATTTATTAGGTCAAATTGGGATTTTTTAAATTAGTATTATTTTTCTCTATATATATGTTAGTTTTAATTAAGATATAATATAATGTCATAGATTAGAAAGAGATGTTTTATGTTTAAGTAAACTGGAGTACTTGGTCTAACTTAGATTTTCAAATAATATCATTTTTATTATATAGGAAGTATAATTCTGTTTGGTTCCTAAATTGGGGTGTTATCATGTTATAAGGTCATGTTTGGTAAAGGTTTATATTTGTGGTTTATGTTTATTTTTTTGAAAAATAAGTTGAAAATATAAATCATGTATGTTTGTCAACTAAAGGAAATTTATAAACTCAATTTTTTTCTGAAAAAATAAGCCAAAAGTAGAAGCTCCAAAATCATGGGTTGATTTATTTTTTTTAGCTTATTTTTTCCCAATTTTTCTATTTCTTATTTTACTTCATTATAATTTTATATCTCTCCTCTTTTTTACTCTTCTACCAAACATCATAACTCTTCACATCATCACTACCAAACTCCATAACTTTTATTTTCCTCTCTCTATCACCACTCAATCCCGTAATTCCTCATAATACTTTCCTTTATCTATACACGAACAAAGAATTATGCATAAAACTGTTATATAATATTAAAATTTTGTTAATTATGTATAAACCCGATTTTTTTTTTCATAAAACTTAACATTAATGTATTATTTATTTTGTGAATTATGTAATTTAAGTTTAGTAACTTCCATTTATTTATGTTAATTTTCAATAGTATCACGGCTCTCCTAATGGTGATAATTTATACCAATATATATAGAGAAAAATTAGCGTATATTTTTTATGATTGATTTTAACTTTTATTTACTCTATATGAGAAAAATTAAATTACAAATTGTGCTGAGATAATTTTCAAATATTTCAATTTTATTGCTCTTATTTCTTATATTATACATTGTACATAAAATATCTATCTTATAATTTATATTTTTAATTTACATCATAAAATTAAGTTTACTATTATTTGGCTTTGTGGTAGTTGGAAAAAAAATACTGGATGCTCTTTAATAATAATAATAATAAGAATAAGAATAAGAAAACAAAAAGCAACGTAAGACTATTATAACCATCGAATCCAATTTTTCAAACAAGTTGATTGGTGTTTCATTCTAACAAGACAGCTGGGAAGATATGTGTGCCTAATTTTAATGGTAAATCAATGTAACAAAAAGTGGATTGGTGAAAAAGCCATTTCAATTTAGGTTATTTGAATAAAATTTTGACATTATTATAGATATTTATTTTTATTTCTCACATATTTTTTTTAATCTTTTATGTATTTATCCTAAAATATATAAGAAAATTATTTATTGATATTCAAGTTTCAGCGTCAATGGAGCATTTTTCAGCACGTGGTTTTGAAGTAAGAATTAATCCATCATTTCTATCTTGAAATATGGAATAGTTGCAGCGCCCACAAATTATTATCAGACAAATTTGCTTCTGAAGTTAAGTTAGAAATCATGGAAAACGTGGAAATCATGTGTTAAATAAATAATAGGGGACCACATATATATATATATATATACACACTATATATACTAGCATGATGACCGGCACTGCCGTGCCTGTCAACCCGATTTCATATCATTTACAATTGTGGTTGAATATATTATAATTTGCATTGAGTTGTATGATTTTTTTTTGCTAGAAATTAGAATATAGTGAGGCCAAAATAGGAAATTAATAATTATATCATGATGGGTAGTTATTTTGGGTTTTGGTTTTATTAATAGTATAGTAGTATAGATGCATTGAGTTATATGGTTTTTTTGGTAGAAATTGGAATATAGTGAGGGCAAAATAGGAAATTAATAATTATACCATGGTAGGTAGTTATTTTGGGTTTTGACTTTATTAATAGTAAGTAAGTATAGAAATATAGATGCATTGAGTTATATGGTTTTTTGGTTGAAATTAGAATATAGTGAGGGCAAAATAGGAAATTAATAATTATACCATGGTGGATAGTTATTTTGGGTTTTGGTTTTATTAATAGTATAGAAGTATAGATGCATTGAGTTATATGGTTTTTTGGTAGAAATTATAATATAGTGAAGGCAAAATAGGAAATTAATAATTATACCATTGTGGGTAGTTATTTTGGGTTTTGACTTTATTAATAGTATAGATTAATAGTATAGATGCATTGAGTTATATGAGTTTTTTTTTGTAGAAATTAGAATATGGTGAGGGCAAAATAGAAAATTAATAATTATACCATGGTGGATAGTTATTTTGGGTTTTGGCTTTATTAATAATATAGAAGTATAGATATATATATTGAATCCGCATGCAACAAATAGCATTATATTGCCGTCATTATAACGATACAGGAAAACCATAATTCCATAAGATTGGTGGTTTAGTTTATCTCTATTGAATATTGCTACTTAAATCACAACACAAGTTTTATACGAATCTACTATTATATTAATCACATGTCCTTCTGTCCATGTTATAAATAGAAAGAAACTAAAAATATGGAACTGATTTTGGTAGAAGTTTATACAATTCTGATAAATGCAACTTATATACGTAAGCAAATGTAACAAATCTTCTATCTAATATGAACAAAAATAACTAATGTTGAGAGCTTTTTTGGTTTGCTCAACTTGACTTCTCAGACTCTTAGTATAACCTATTTTCTTTCAACTTGTGCAGAAAAGGAAAGAGTTATTAGGAAGTCTAAAACCAACATCCAAACATAATTTTGGTAAATAATAATTCACAAAAATCCTCTTTCTCCATCTTTTATATTTTTTTAAATAAATTAACCGCTTAGCATATATATACATCTATGAACGTTTTTAAACAACTATTAGATAGTAAGCAAAGTACCTAATGTGCTAAGGGTTAAACATATATATGTTTAGCACACTTTGGACTGTCCAAAATTACTTTTCAGTGTTTGTTATATCCTAAAATCCATTACTTGTAACGGATAAGTTTTGACTCCATCCAAAGAAAATTTGGAAATTTATTCCTTTCCAATTTGTCACTTAGTTTTAGTTTTCAAATATTACTTCTCTCATGCTACCCTTAAAAATCATCAACCTACATCTACTCAGAAAAATATTATTATTATAAATAATAATAATAATATAAGGAAGTAATAGATGTTAAACAAAAATTACAAGACAGATTCATAAGGCAGAGATTGGTTACCCAATTGGAATTAAGAAGTCATTATGTGCTTGACCCTTTTCACATTAAGCTATAGTCCTGACTTCATCTTCATTTTACTATGCTATGATGCAGAGACGTCCACATCAAATTGAACATGATATTATTTCTAACTATACAAATAGATCACATTGTTGCTAATCAAATTATACCCTAATTAAAGCTTTCAGCACTTTTTGTGAATTGGGTACCATGCATGTCAATAGTAAACTGAGTTGTTGATTATGAAGGTATAGTAATATTGAAGTCTAGTCAGTTATAAGTTCTCAAAGAAAATAAGTGAATCTCCATGAGGAAAAAAAGATGTTGAGAAGTTGGTTCATTAGAGATTCCACACACAGCAATGAAGTGATTCCCCTTCTATTCAGCCTTCACCTACTACCACTTATCATATTTTATATAGAATATATTTTTATAGGCCTATATATAGAATATTTATACTAATTTAACTTGTTGCATGTATTGTCATTTTAATCTAAAATATATTTTAGTGAGTTATACTTTTAAATTGAATAAATTTATTATTCTTTATAACATATAATTAGAAATTTAATGTCTAGTAAGGGTGATGATTTATCGAGACATATATATTTTTTATATTTCTTACTTAATGTAAATTGTGATGTTTTTTAGTGAGTTATATTTTAATAACTTTACTAGTTTTTCAACAAATTAATAAGGGTGACAATTTGCCCTTATTTCACTTCTATAATAAATGGAAAAGGCAAATGATAATTTGGTAATTATTCTTTTTTATTATTAAATGTATCATCACACCTTATAGATAAAGAACTATCTTTCGAGATATGTGGTTTTCTCCTAACAAGTATCAATATCAGAAATTATATTTTTGACCTTTTAATATTTCTAGGGATCTAACATAGTCTTATACCACTAGGCACCAGACAAAAGTGTTGTTGGTAATTTGATAGATGAATACATAAATATAAATTTGAATAATAGACCCAATCAATCGTTTATTCTATCAACAATATTTTTATTCATAACGTATCTAAACATTAAAAATCAATTTATCAAATGAAAGTCAGTTTTATCCTTAGACACACAATTAATTGAGTTTGGATCCTAAGAGGATCCTCCCTATTATTAGAAAGGGAAGTCCATGAAAAATAAAGGAATAAAACATGATTGACAACTATATTTAATGTTGTAGTATTTTATCCATGAATTTAAAGTTAAAATCAATAACTTGTCTCATCATTATTTGCGATGATTCTTTTTTCATTGAGATATCATAGTGATGAATCTTCTAATATTGGAATATGATATAGAAAAAAGTTAAATTTTTTAATATTATTTTATTAGAAAATAATTAAAATTTGTAAGAATAATTTTTTTTGTAAAAATTATGTGTCAAGATTTGGATTTAGTACTAGATTCTCTAATATTTAGGAGTATCCATATTCCAATTAGTCATATTAACATTTCCAAAAATAATATATAGTTTTCTATTTCACCCTTTTAAATTTCATTCTTATGATAATTTATTGATTATTATTCATAGGTACATTAGAAGAATAGTTATTTAATAATATCTTAAAATCATTAAAATGAGGGATAACCTTGTGTATAAATTCCTTTAAAAAACGTGCAGAATATATAATAATTTATAACTGTAACGCAGTGCTTTATCACCAATTACGTCGGCAAGTACGTATTTAAAGATAATGACTGTGAGTGCCACACTGAGAAATATAACACCTTTAATTTATTTGCACTGCCGCTAAGTTATATTTCATTTTCGTTGTTTTTCTGTCTCGAGTGGTGTATGACGACAAATGTACAGTGGTCGGAGCAAACAGAAACATGTCAATTGTCACGTGTGGCTAAAGTAAAGGACAACTTGGTTCAGCCGATAATGCAATCTACTATCACAGAATATATACTTATATATTAGTAGTATCTCGTAAGTAGAGTAATGCACGCATGCTATTTTTAGCATGTAAGTTTCCGTTAGTTATTAATAAAAAATCTTCATACACACGTTACTGAATTAAGGACGTAATTATCTGTTAACCCCTATTGTTATTTTTACTCTGTGTCCAAACATTACTGAATTATCTATTCATTTTATTATCAAAATAGGATGAAAATGTGCTTAAATAAGAAACCCTAAATATTATTTTAGCATAATTATTATATGTTAATTATCTAATTAAATAATCTTGACAATATCTTAATAATGCAAATAGCAAAGAATCCTGATAACAATGGAGAAGGTTAATTAATTGGGAACATGGATTGGAATCGGATGGAAGTTCATTACCTTTTAATTAGTTTTGGTAAATGAAAAAATAAATTATTTCTCACTTCTTCAAATACTTAAATCTTAAAATGAGTTTTGCAAATGAAAATGTAATATTTTTTGGAGTCTAATTAATTCACTGTTATCGCTAACAGATCTCTTTTGAAAATGCTAATCCCGCTGAAAAGTATTTCAAAAGAGTCGGGTGTTCTAACTAATTCTAATGTCGGGTGTTCTTTTTTAGCATAGAAATCACTTTTTAATCTACAAACATGTGAGTCACGTTAAAAAATATTGGATTTCGACAACTATAATCTTACCAATAACAATATTTTTAGTATTTTCTATTTAAAAGTTTTTATAACATTATTTGCCTAATATTAATGACATTTCTAAATTATGTAATTTTCTATACCAAAAAACTATGATTTTAAAAATATCGTCATTTAATAAATATATAAAAAAGAAATTAGTTTTGAAACACTAAATAAAACATTTGTTAATATTTTATCCTCCCAAAATATAAGTTAAACTAGAAGTCTAAGAAATAAAAAAATATGTCTATTTAGTCCCTTTGGACTAACATTATATAATTAATATATTAATGCTAAAATTATTTGTAGAGTATTGTTTAAAAAATATAAATAGATTTGGTCAATATTAGAAATCTAAGTTTTACACTAATTGAACCATTTTTCAATATAAAATTATTTTTTAGACTTTCATAAATAATAGATAAAGAGACTTGTCAATATTTTCTTTAGTATATAATCAATTAGTCACAAATAATTCATTTGTCAGTAAAATTATTTTTCACACAAAAACTGCAATTTCCAATATTTTTTATTTAGTTTTATAACTTCAACTTGGGGCAAAATAAATATTTTAAAATATCATTCAATATAATTAGTATTTTTCTTACAAAAATGCCATTCCTTAATATAGTTTTTTCTTTCTCTTTCTTAACATTTTTGGTTCAACTCTAGAAAGCTTTAGACATAAAACTAGTTTCTAACCCATTTTTTCCTGAAAAATACAATCCTGATATTACCCTTTTCATATTTTTAAAATATTTTTGATATTTTAAAATTTTAGTACACATTTATATTTTATTTGCAACTATACCCATATTCATAACTTCTTATTTTTTACCACATATTTAGCCATTTACTTTTAATAGTTTCTAATGTAAATTAAATAGGATTATATTAGCCAATATATTATTTCACATCACTCAATAAATTTTTAAATTATGTGCGTAATTTAAAACATCAAAGTTCTGACATTGAGACAGTAAAAAGTTCCTGATTAGGATAGTAATAATACATTAAATAAAACAATATATAAATTATTATTACTAGAGTTTTGTTATAAAATTAGTTGCATGAAAGAAATTAAAATTGGATTGATATTAATTGGTAAAAATATGGAATAGTGATCCAAATTTTAGTTTAATAAAATAATTACAAAATTATGGAAGCAACCTGATTAATTATTACTTTCCTTTCTTCTTATTAGGATAGGCACGTAAAATATATCATGAATTAGAGTTTAGATAATTAAAGGCTTTTCTTACTAAAGATAAATAATGAGAGTGATATATATAATGATTAAGTAAAAACATATCTCATATAAAAACTATAATAACATAAATTTTGATTTTATATTGCAACCATATATGAATGGTTATGATTAAAATTTATTTATTAGTTGTATGATGACTTGTGTGCATATATATTATAATCTTGATTATTCAAATAAAATCTAACTATCATTTTTAATTATTTTCATTTCTGACCATAATAATTAATCTCACTTGAATTATTTTATATATATATATATGAAACAACAAAAGTTTTAACCAAAAGATACAATAGGCTGCAAATGTTGAATGATATTATAAATCATTTTCATTCATAAAATATTATTTGTAAATATTTTGCAGTCCTTTTGGATGTAGTTGTTATTAACATCCCCTTACCTCAAAAAGTATATACTACCATCCATGGTATCCATCCTCTTTTGAAAATACTCCACCAAACACCAATAATCCTTTATTTCACAAACGTAACACACAAGAGATGAAGAATATAAATTGAAACTTGAAAGCATGGTCTGAATTAGAAATTGATTAGCTCTTTTGCACTCAAAACTTTTTCAACTAGCCAATGACACACGCATACCACAAATAGAATTGGTATCTCATTCAGTAAATAATTATGGCCGACTTACACCGACTAATAAGAAAGCAATCCGCACGCAGAAACAGATTCAAAACTTATAAACAAGTGGTGAACTAATAACAAAGAAAAAGAGTGAGATATCTAATTAGTTTTAGCTATCCAAGTGGATATTTATATAGACTGGTTGTATATACTTAAAATTTAATTTATTTTCTATCCAAGTGAGTAATTAGGAGAATCCAAATAATAATGTTTTGAAATTAAGTAGAGGCTATGTGATCGATTGATTTATCATTGTATTTGTATCATGTGATAGCGCCTTTTCATGGGATGGGAAATAACGACGAGTCCACAACAAAATACTCCTTTGTTGGGATCCATACCTCCATAGCCTTAAAGAGATGGTATATGAACATCTGAAAGATAGATTGGGTAAAATAAAAAGACTTAAGATTATCTTTGTAATGTTATTTGAATAATTCAAATTTAATAATTTTTCACAATAAATTAAATTGTATTTATATCTCTTGTTTTCTATTATCTATTTCTACAAATAATAACTTAAAGACAAAGTAATCCTTTATCTCTTTCATGTTTCTGTTAGTTACTGAGGGTCTGAGAGGGTTTATGAACTCCGCCGCTTTGAAAAATAAGTTCCCAAAATATGAATAAGGTCGGAGTCAGCTTACTACAATATGCAGGATGATGTAGTTATTATTGAGCTATGAAGTATATTCTCATATTGTTTGAAGCGTGTTCAATATTGAAGGTTAACTTCAACAAGTAGTGATTACAACTATTACGGGCGGGCACGGGTAGTAGCTACCCGCTACCCGTTTTAAAATCTCAAAGTATTACCCATATCCACTCATATCTGTGCGGGCACCTGCATGCGGGTTTTTCGCGGCTATTTCTGGGTACCAGCAGATACAACTGGTACTCACGAGTTTCCTGCATTATCAATGAATTTCTAACTTTTTATTTTTATTATGTTTTGCATGAGATGAAACTTAATTATTTGAGTAAATTACACTCAATACCCCCTGAGTTGTATATTGTGTAGACAAATTCAATTAAAATGAGAGTCGGTGTTTCTTCATTATTTCGCTCGTTACAAAATATTATAAGAGTTATTTAAACATATCTTTAAATTAGCAATGTATTTTATATTGAGACAAAAATAATAAAGAAACATTGATTTTTGTAATATTTGAAATGTTACACAATATATAATATATTTTTTAAATTAATTACACCCAACACACGTTTTTTGTTTAAAATATGACACTTTTATAACATGCAGGGGTAGTCAGCATAATATATATACAAAACTAGGGGTGGTTCGTGTAGGAGGTATGAGTGGTTCGTGTAAGGACAAAAAAGGGATAGGTGGTTTGTGTAATTTCACTAAAACTCAGGGGGTGCGAGTGTAATTCACTCTAATTATTTTTGTGTCTTCTGATTGAAAAATTAGCAAAAATATTAAATATAATTAAAAAAGTAAATTACACTTACACCCCATGAGTTTTAATGAAATTACACAAACCACTCCTTACAGCAACCACCCCTCCCTCCTACATAAATCACCCATAGATTTATACATATATTGCACTGACTACCCATGGCGGTTAAAAATGTAATATTTTAAAGAAAAAAAGTGTGATGTGTAACACCTTAAATTTACTCTCTTTGAAATGAGGTAACAGTCCTGAAGAAGGGGGCATACTGTCAGATTCTCGCTTGAGCGAGAGACCCAGTGTTTTAGTTTTGGAAATTCTAGGAATCTCGCTCGAGCGAGAAAGCCGTCGCTTGAGCGAGAGTGGTCTCGCCTAGGCGAGAAGAGTGGCTTTCAGGACCTGTCGAGGCTGTAAGATCCTCGCTTGAGCGAGAGTTGTCTCGCCTGAGCGAGAGAATCTCGCCCAGGCGAGAGAGTCCGTGTTTTGAAACTTAAAATATCGTGGGTTTCTCGCTCAAGCGAGAAGACCCAGCTATAAAAGAAAAGAGAGGGTTTCACAAACTCTAATCTTCATTTTCTTTTCTCCCCTTTCACTCTAAATGGCGGTTCCCCATGGATTTCGACTATTTCCTCCACTAAACCTCAAAAACACATCAAAACCTCTTCCTCTTGCTTCTTAATGGAACATTGGAGAGCTTTGGAGATGAAAAGGCAACAATGGAGGTTGAAGGAGATGGAGGGAGATGAAGCTCTTTGCGGATCCATGGAGCTTACACAACCTAAGGCGATGGAGAAGACCATTGTGGTCTTAGAGTATTTCATTAGAGTCATCATCTCCGATTTCCCTCAAGAATCGGAACACATTAACGGATAGAAACTCTCTTGGGAGTTTGTGGTCCACGTGAGAGTCTTTATTTTACATGAGGATGTATTAGCCATAAAAGTGGAGACATGTGTGCGGAGAAAATCGTTTATGAAAGTAAAACGCAATTTGCTCATTTATGGTAATACACTGTCATTAAAGATGGTTCTAACGTTAATGTGTATATGATGAGTGATATGTTATGTGTGGTTTATTTATGATAATTGTCTGTTATGAATGGTTGATTCATTACAAACATATATGGGTGTGTTTGTAATAAGGATTGTGAGATGTGTGTTTAATGACAAAAGTAGAAATGGTTATATTGTGTGATAATGAGTGTGTGTGAGTTATTTATGATCATAAATATAAATGAGTATGTTTATCAAAATGAGTATGTTGTGGGTTGTTGATTGTTATAAACATATATGGGTGTGTTTGTAACAATGAATGTGTGATGAGTTGTTAATGTGTTAAAATGAAGATGAGTATGTTTGTGACAATGAAGGTGTTGTGTGTTATTTCATGGTGATGGAACAATGTGATGACTTGTGTTTATTGGGTGTATTTCTTTGAGTGAATATTTTGTGCTATGACGAACACGAGATGTGAGGATAATGTGAAATATAGACCTGCCCGATGTGGTATGAGGAATTACTTGATCTGCCCGATATGGTATGGGGAATTACTCGACCTGCGCGATGTGGTATGGGGAATTACTTGACCTGCCCGATGTGGTATGGGGAATTACTCGACCTGCCCGATGTGGTATGAGGAATTACTCGACCTTCCCGATGTGGTATGGGGAATTACTCGACCTTCCCGATGTGGTATGGAGAATTAACTAGACATGTCCGATGTGGTATGGAGAATTAACTAGACCTACCCGATGTGGTATGAAGAATTAACTAGACCTGCCCGACGTGGTATGGAGAATTAACTAGACCTGCCCGATGTGGTATGGAGAATTAACTAGACTTGCCCGATGTGGTATAGGGAATGAACTAGACCTACCCGATGTGGTATGAGGATTAACTAGAGTTACCCGATGTGGTAGAGGATTATTTGTACGTTGTAGACTGGTTGAAAGAGATCAAGGGTAAATTACTATGGAATGTGAATAATGTGAAAAGTGTATGTTTGAAATGAAGTAAATATGCATGCTATAGGATATATATTATGAGATATATATACTATAGGGTGAATATGAATGATGAGAAATGAGTATGTTTGAAATGGAATAAATATGCATGCTATATAATATATTATGAGATATATATACTATAGGATGAATATGAATGAGGAGGAATGAGTATGTTTGGATGTAGAAATATGCACACAATAGAACATATAGATTATGTGATATATGTGTACTATAGGGTGAATATAGATAATATGTGATGAATAAATATGCACACTATAGAATAATATATGTGTACTATAGGGTTAATATAGATAATATGTGATGAATAAATATGCACACTATAGAACATGTATATTATGAGATATATGTGTACCATAGGGTGAATATAGATAATATGTGTTGATTTGTATATGTTTAATATGATTGATGATAGACGTGTATAAGTTGAATACTTTAATGTCATTACTTCATGTAAATCCACGCTACGGTCGCCGTAGTTGGTTCTTACTCCCTCTGTCTTTCCATGATGGAGTATTGTTTTATGTAATTGACATGTTATATGAAAAACGTTTGTAATATGAGAACCTTGTTGGTTTCACTCTTTTGTAAAATGGAACTTCTTCTAAAGTGTATAATGAAGTTGATTTAATATTTGTAATTAAAAGTGGATTTTGTTAAAGGGTAATTGTTTAGATATGTATTTGAAAGGAAGTGCAATGACATGCTTTTAAAATGAAAGGTGTTTGGAATATTTCTGCCTTGAAATTTATAAATGTATTCACTCAAGTTTCCAAAACGTACAAGTATTGTTTTTCAAAAGTAATCACTCAACTTTCATGAATAAAGTTTTAAAAAGAATTTTTGGATTACGAAAATCGGGTCCTTACATGATGAATGTAATTAAGTTAAAGAAAATATTGTATATTGTGTAACACTTCAAATAGTACAAAAGCAAGTGTTTCTTTATTATTTTTGTGTCATTACAAAATACATTAATAATTTAAAAGAAATGTTTAAATAACTCTTATATTATTTTATAACGAGCCAAATAATGAAGACATATTGACTCTTATATTATTTGAATTTGTTTACACAACATACAATATTTTGTTTAATTAATTACACACATCATACATTTTTTGTTTAAAATATTACACTTTTATATCATGCAGGGGTAGTCAGTGTAATATATATACAAAATTAGGGGTGGTTCGTGTAAGGAAAAAAGTGAGGGGTGGTTTGTGTAATTTTACTAAAACTCAGGGGATGTGAGTGTAATTTACTCTAATTAAAATTATCGAATATTGGAGTTTTCTATTTGTGTGATTTACTCTTCTCATTCCTTAAGAAAAAATTATATACTTTTCTTTGTAAGACATATGTGTTTTACATATATAATGATATATAAAGGGTATTTCACCACCAAATTCAATAAAAAATGTAAACAATATAAAATAATGTAAACAAAGTAAAAGGAAAAGATATATATACCGTAAATGAAGGTCATGGTAGTTTACTTATTATTTTAATTAAAGGTAATATTGTAATCACATAAATAACGGGTACCCACAGGTATGGGTACTACATTATCCATGTCCGCCCATATGTACTACGGGTATTTTAGAAACACGTTTGTTAAACCTGCGGGTTCCCGTTTGTGACGTTGTACCCATGCACGTACGGGTTTTACCCATATGTATAGATTTTTTGCCATTCCTATCAACAAGTGTAACTTGTCAGACATCAATGTTCCTTCCATTTTTTTAGATGGTATAACATGATATTAAGGGTGGAAACAGGTCAGACAGCCTATCAGGGGCCTATTACATGACCTATAATAGGTCAGGTCATGCCTTTTTCGTAAACAGGATAGGCTTAGGCTTCTCCAAAAGCTTATTTAACCGAAATAGGTCAGACTCAGACATTTTAAAAAGTTTATTAAGTCTAACATGTCAACCTATGTAATATTATTATATATTTATAAATTATTTTTATAACATGTTCAAAAAAACTATATAATAAAAAAATTATGTAAATCCACTAGGACTTATAGATTATGTCATTTAATAATTGGATATTTAATTGTTGAGACTTGGACTTAAGTACATAACCCAACTCATGTTAAATATTAGAACAATATCATATTTTACTATGATATAAAAAACATTGTTTTATAAATTATAACGTCAAATGCACCTAAAATCTTTCGAATATATTACACAACATTGGAAGATGATAGAATAATTGTGATAACAATGTAAAAATTTCACAATAATTGCTATAGTTATAATAAAATTTTCTAAGTTTGTACATAATATGTTAATTTGTTTTTACCTTAACAGGTCAGACCAGACTTTTAAACAAGTCATGCCTAGACTTTGAATTTTTTTTTAAAAAAACTAACATGTCAGTCTCAGGCTCCTATATGTTTTATAGGTTCAGCCTGTTTAAGACAAAGTCTGACCTGATTTAACCTGTTTTCACCCCTACTTGATGATACTTAAACTACAAAAAGGGTTTGGTGTTAGGCACAACCAGAAATGGAAGATTATCATTTGTGTGTTTGGTGTTAGGCACAACTAGAAATGACATATCATATTTTATTCTCTTAGCATTTTCTTATCGAATTTAGCAACTCCTCTATGGATGGTTGGGGACCATAAGTCCCACCGTGTACAATATTATTTGTCGGTTAAGGGTCATTTAATGAAAAGAGTTTGCTCTTGATTTGGATGGGTGGAATTAGGTCTATTTGGTAAGGTCAAAATGATTTCTTCTTTAGCAAAAAAATGATGTGTATGGAGAAGATTGTGGATGACATTAAATTCAATCGTGGTTATGGATCAAATGATGACACAAAGGAACACATATGTCATGGTTTGTACCAGTGTATAATATGATGTTATGTTTGTATTGTTATTGTTAGGTTTATTTAGAAAGAATGTAGATAGATTCCCATTTGTATTTTAAAATGTGTTTTTGTAATTTAGTTCCTCTTTAATAAAATGTGTTTTTGTAGTTTAATCGATCAGGTTATATTAGGTAACCCAAACTCTTTCATCTTCAGTCTTGACCAACTAGGGATGGCAACGGGCACGGGCGGACATGGGTAGTGCATACCCGTGCCCATACCCGCACTATTTGTGGGTATGTACGGTTAGCGGATACCTGTGGGTATCCAACGAGTTTCTAATTATAATTATATTTTTATATTTACAATAATTAATCTATAAAAATAAATTTTACTTAAATAATATGACATGTATATGATAATTTTATAATTATAGTCTTATTACTAACTTTTATTATGAAGTAATAATAAAATAAACAAATATAATGTTAAATTAATAATAATTAAATATAAATTATTTAATTAAAATATATATGCGGTACGTGCGGGGCGGGTATCATAATGGGTAATACTTCTTAACATCATGTTTGTGAATATATAAAATATGAATTGTTGATGAAAGTGTGAGCTGAGCTCAGCAATGACACGCACTGGCCTAAAAAGCTGGCACGGTTTAAAATTTAAAGAACCCTTAACCGACAGGGCGAATGGGTGGAACCTTAAGGCTTAAGGAGTTGTCAGAAATTGCATCACCCCACACATCACTTTCTCTAACTTATGGTTGTCATGGTCGACCATCGGGCTCTCAAAAAATACGGAGCCGAAATATTCGAAATGATGTTATGCGCCTACTCAACCCAAGACAACCTATTCTATCACGTGGAAGAAAATTAAAGTACCTAGAGTGGTGGTGACTTCTTTATTTTTCACACGCCTTATTCATGCACTTCTACACTTCTCTGCTACAATTTCTGCCCTGCGTGTCTCACCCTCAAATTTCCATTTATTTTACAATCAGTAATTGTTTATACATATTATCTTACTATATAGAATATAATATAATAGTTTAGGGTAAGAGAGTTAGGAAATAAACAAACAACAAAAACATATTATATTGGAAATAAAACCATTTAACTTTGGGATTTTTTATTATACTTTATCCTATATGGGAAGTCTTAAAGAATTCATTAAAGAGAGTTTCTTGTAGACCATGAAAAATATGCCGATAAAAAAGACCATAAAAATGTGATATTAGTTTTCCTATGAAACAATACTTTAAATGGATTTAATATACATTCAATGTGTCTCTTACTTATTATTGGAAAAATATATTTAACTTAAAAATTTATTAATTAAATATTTTTTTGATCAATTATAAGTGGTAACATATGAAGTTACACATTTTTTGGGCAGAATATGTCATCTGATTTTCTATATGAAAAATTTGTAAACTTTCAATGTGTTTCACTACATTATTTTTTCAAGGTAACATTGGGTGAGACTATTAATATAAAAGTTTAATATTTATGTACCGTTTTTTACAATCATTATATATTATCAACATTAATTTATATTACTTTTATGTACATTTACACACTCTCATCCATCTAACCAATCATTGAGTTTTTACTTTATAAAATAATGATTGTTTAATAAAGGGTGAAAATACATATCTTAGAGAGTCCCTAATCTATTTTTTCTATGTAAATATTTATATCTTAATTAGTTAACATTCATCATAATAATCAACCATATAATGATTTTTTTTAAATAAAATCAGTATTTTATAAAAATGAAGTATTTCATGGATTGATTGTTTAAGAAGTTATTATAATATATAATTCATCAATCATAATCCATTATTAAATAAAATTAATATACATGAACAGTTAATCACCTAATGATCATTAAAAAAACTTCATTCACAAGGTAATACAAGTCACTGTTCCTCTGAATCATGAAAAAAATCACCCCAATAAAAAGTGCAAAACTTACCTGAGTATATATATATATATTGTATTTTTCCATATAAATATTCATGTGTGTTATTTTGTTATAGATCATCAAGATAAACAACTACTATTATACTTATTTTTATTATTCCGGTAGCACGTTCAAACTAGAATAAACCTCATCATTATAATATCTTTCTTTTTATACTTTCCAAGTAATTGCTATAAAGTAAAATACTATATATTTAAAATCAGTATTCATTATAATAACAGATAGATTTGTTAAATTTATTAGATAAATAAAATTATATATGTATATATAATTATTTTTAAAATGGTATTTGCACGGGCATGAAAAAATTAGTGTACTATTAATAACAAGAATCAATTGTGTATTAAAGATTTGATATTTTAATAAAATGGTGAACTCAAAGAACACATCCATTATGGAAAATAACTTTTCATCTAAAGATAAGTTATTTCTTTTATATTAATATTTAAAGGTAAAATTGTCATCTCATTATATACAAAGGGTAAAATTGTTATATCATTATATATAAAGGGTAAAAGTGTTATGTTATATTCTTTTTCCTTTTATTTTTAAGGTAATGTCTCTAAATTATAGAGAGTATCTCAAGAATCATCTTCAATATTGAAGAGACAAATTGTTTCTTTTTCATTTACATTTAATTGTCAAACAATCATCTCATTTTATGCAAAGGTAAAATTGTTATATCATTATATATAGATGGTAGAAGTGTTATGTTATATTTTTTTTTCCTTTTATTTTTAATGTAATGTCTCTAAGTCATAGAGAGTATCTCAAGAATCATTTTCAATATTGGAGAGACAAAATTGTTTCTTTTTCATTTACATTTAATTGTCAAACAATTATCTCATTTTATGCCATAGGTAAAAATATCATTTCATTATATATAAATGTAAAAATGTAATGTCATATTGTGTTTTCCTATCCTCTCTAACAGTAGAGCAATTAACAATGAATTTCTTTTGCAATTACATTAAGAATAAAAGTGACATCTTTTTTTGATCAGAATCTTCCTTAGTTTTAATTTACATTCCTCTTCCGTATTGATATCCTAACTCACATATTATATGGAAAAGATTTTTTTCCGATATAAGAAAAATAAGATATTTATTTGCATTTGCAAAGTTCGAAATTGTATATAAAAGGTAAAAGTGTTATGACATGTTGTTTTTCCTTTTGTTTTTAATGTATTTGTCTCCCAAATATAGAAGAAGATCCTAACAAACTGATTATTCGAAAATGAATCATCTCATTTGCCTATCCACTAGTAGAAATTATCCTAACCCACTCAGGAGAAAAATCATCTCTAATATTAGAGAAACTAAATATTTCTTTTGTATTTATATTTAAGAATAAAATTATCATTTTATATATATGAATAAAAGGTAAAATTGTGATATTATTATTTTTCTTCCGAGATTATCTAATTTATATGGAATAGAATTCTCTCCTATTATATGGAAAAGAATCCTCACCCAAAGTTGGACAAGTATAAACCTTCAAATCACATTCCAAATATAAAACCATACCATTGTTTAAATGTCAATTTAATGATTTAAATCATACGTTGAGAAAAT
Source organism: Lupinus albus (assembly GCA_009771035.1). Lineage (NCBI taxonomy): Eukaryota > Viridiplantae > Streptophyta > Magnoliopsida > Fabales > Fabaceae > Lupinus > Lupinus albus. Next base: position 16,157,191 of record CM020017.1, read on the forward strand.
CACCCAGAAAAAAAAAGTCTACAACATACTAGATTGTTTCTATATATATGTGTTGTATTTTCTAATATAAATATATCACGTGTATTATTTTCTTATAGATCATCAAGATGGTCAACTACAATTATACTTATTTTTATTTTTTCGGTAGAACGTTCAAACTAGAATAAATTTCATCATCATAATACCTTTCTACTTATATAATAGATTTATTTTTATACTATGTAATGTAATTGGTATCAAGTAAAATATTATCAAGTAAAATATATTTAAAATCAATATTCATTATACTAAAAAAATAGATTTGTTAAATTTATTGTATAAATAAATTATAATATAATAATTATTAGAAATGGTATTTAACAATCTGTTCAACGACAGGAAAAAATTAATTAGTATACTCCTAATTTTGGGATCATTTGTCCTAAAATGATGTATTTAATCATGTCTCAGCCAATTAGAGAATGAAGATAAAAAGTCACATGAATATATTTTTTTTGATGAAAAGTGATATAGATTTTTAAATGACGTGAGACAATATTATTAATTGGGATAGGTTGTAGACTCCATAGGAGGAAAGTATTGTAGAATTAGTACAGTATTATTAATCTGAGGAAAGTATCACTGTGTATTAAAAATTGATATCTACGAAAACGGTGAACCCACCAGATCACAGCCACTATATATATCACATGTTCCTAATCTCTCTTCCCACAACATCATCCATATCCTCCTCTGTTGAAAAACTCATAATCTTCCCTCAATTTCACATATCATGGCTTTTGAAGCTAGTAATTCTATACCATCCATGGCTACCACCACTGGTTTCTTGTTCTTCTCCTTCACATTCATCTTCTCTTTATTTTCTCTCCTTATCTTCATTTCAAGGATGAAACCATGGTGTAACTGCCACACTTGTCGCACCTTCTTGACCATGAGCTGGACCCAAAGGTTCACCAATTTATGCGACTGGTACACTCATCTTCTTCGCAACTCACCAAGTGGAACCATTCATCTTCACGTTTTACAAAACACTATCACTTCAAACCCGGACAACGTTGAACATATCGTCAAAACACGTTTCGACAATTACCCAAAAGGGAAACCCTTCTCCACACTCCTCGGCGATCTTCTCGGCCAAGGAATTTTCAATGTTGACGGTGATTCTTGGAAGTTCCAGCGCAAAATGGCGAGTTTAGAACTCGGGAGCGTGGCGATACGCTCCTACGCGCTTGAAACTGTTATGGATGAGATTCAAACGAGGCTCATCCCTCTCATGTCTTTAAAAGCACGTGACCAAAATGAAACCGACAAAAACACTGTCTTAGATTTGCAAGACATTCTAAGACGATTTTCCTTCGACATCATTTGCAAATTCTCTTTCGGTTTAGACCCAGGTTGTCTTCTCCCTTCACTACCAGTTTCAAATCTCGCTGATGCATTTGACTTAACCTCAAAGCTTTCTGCTGAGAGAGCCATGAATGCATCACCAATGATATGGAAGATAAAGCGATTTTTGAATATAGGATCAGAGAAGAAGCTTAGAGAAGCGATCAGCGTGGTGAGTGATTCAGCGAATGAGATAATAAAGCAGAGAAGAGAAATGGGGTTCGCCACACGAAAAGACCTTCTCTCACGGTTCATGGGTTCGGTCAACAATGACGACATCTATCTAAGAGATATAGTGGTAAGTTTCCTTTTAGCCGGTCGAGACACTATAGCTTCCGGTTTGACCGGGTTTTTTTCCTTGCTGTCAAAAAACCCAAGGGTTGAGGAAATTATTCGGGAAGAGCTGAACCGGGTCCTTGGACCGGTTCAGGAGTCTCCAACCTTTGAACAAATAAGACAAATGCATTACCTCAATGCCGCAATCCATGAGAGTTTACGGCTTTTCCCACCGGTTCAGTTCGATTCTAAGCACGCAGAAGAGGATGACGTGTTACCAGATGGAACAATAGTAAAGAAGGGAAATAGAGTTACCTATCACCCATATGCAATGGGCCGAATGGAGAAGATATGGGGCCCAGATTGTCTCGAATTCAAGCCTGAGAGGTGGTTGAAGGATGGTTTGTTTGTGCAAGAGGACCCATTCAAGTACCCGGTTTTTCAAGCTGGGCCTAGGATTTGTTTGGGAAAGGATTTGGCATTGATGAATATGAAATCAGTGGTAGCTGCTTTAGTTCCACGGTTTGATATTCGTGTGGTTGGACCGAACCACGAGCCCCGGTTCGCGCCCGGTCTAACTGCCACATTTAGAGGTGGTTTGCCTGTTAAAGTTATTGAGAAAAGATGTTGAGCAAGTGAAGGAGAAATATAGCAATGGGAATAATTATCCCACCTGAATTCAAAGCTCATTCATTTGTTTCATATGTCTTTCTTTTAAGAAGAAAGAATTGGATTCACTCTCACACACACAGATATATATGAGTGACTTATGTAACTACAATATGAGATTTTCATATATCTTTATAATTATACATGGATGATGAGTTCATTATTAGTCACATATCACTTCAAAAGTTATGTACATATATTTTTTAATCTCGCTTGTTTAAATAAAATTCAATAATTTATATTAATTATTACCATAATAATAACAATTATTCTAATATGAGTATCTATACCTAAAAAATTTAGATACATAGATTTTGTTTTTGGTTTGATTAAACAAAGAAATTAAATAGAAAGAGAAAAAATTATAAAAGTTGGAAAAAAGTAGAGTTATTTATGAGGATGAGTCCAAGTGTAAAAATTCTAGAATTTGAACTTATAACTTCCATATATTTGAACTCACGTGAATCCGATTTTAAGATTAATTAATACAATAATATTATATAAATTCTTACATTTTCAATACATTCATTTCCCCCTCTCTTACTACTTAAATAAAACAGAGTGGGATGCATAAATCTGGTCAATACTCTTCTTTCATATATGTTCATAAAAAGTAAATGAATGTGCAAACAAAACATCATCTTCTATCTTGCAATGTATGTCATTTCATATTACATTTTAAAAGTTTAATTATTAAATACTTTTATCATCATTCATAACTCATAACTCATAACATATAAAGTATATAGAATATATACTTTCAAACAAAACATAAGTTTAGTGTATATGCCTTAACCAGAGACATCAATCCTCTTCTATAGGGAAGGCATATATATATATATATATATATATATATATATATATATATATATATATATATATATATATATATGTATGTGTGTGTCAGGAGATCCTATTATTGGTTTAAAATATAATATTCAATATTTACGTTGTTGCTTAACATGGTCAACTATTTCCCATAAAAAACTAGTTCAAATGTTTAAGACTTAAGTGTCAATATATTAGTGTTAAAAAAAGAAGCACAGTCTTTAATTTTGCATGAGTCTTTCGTAGCTTATATATTGCAAAAAGTAGCAACTTAAGTGAAGAATTCTTGTTAATTATAAATAACTATAAGAAAATGTTACATGTTCATATAATATATATAATACATATATTGAGAAGGATTAAGAGCGCCAAAAACATAATCAGAGATTGTTATAGAAAGCACATCAAATTTTATTTCTAAAACTCAAGAATGAAGCGAGAACGGGCTAGGGAAAATCTTACAGATCCGTAATTCATAATGATCCTAATTACCTTATAGATTTAAATTTTACAGTGACCTTTTATTGTCCATCACTGGTGTACTAATAATTGATTTAAATTTATTTTTTATCACGTCTAACGTTTAGTTTTTTTAAGTCAACCATAGAGAAAATATTCCAATAACATGACTATATATTGTTTTTCATGTCATGATTCTTTTAATTGATTTTTTTTGTTATTTCTTAGTAGTTTTTGACAAATAAACACGTTAAAATTATATGGTTTAAATATGAAAAGAGAAAATAAAATTCTTAAAATAGTAAATTGTATGTGATAATATTATGAATGGTGATGTAATAATATTGTGATTGTTTTTTATGCAAAAGACATAACATTAATATCTATTTATACTTCTAAGTACTAGAGTCTTAATTAGATAAAAACAAATCATAAAATAAAGTAATCTCAATACTGAGTGATATGCTAAGATAATCTAATAAATCTAAATACAATTATATAATATGAGATATTTTCTTTATATCTAAGCATCTTTTGATTTTCTATAAAATAATTTAAGATATCATGATATACTTTCATATATTCTTAATTTAATATGCCATGTTGAAATAACAAATTCTATCAGTAACATTATGAATAGTAATATGATTATATTATGTTTAATTTTTTTTTGATACAAAAGACATAACATTAACATCTATTTATTCTAGTACTAAAGTCCTAACTAAATAAGAAAAAAATTATAAAATAAAATATTTTCAATCCTAAGATATATTCTAAAATACTCTAACAAATTTAATATATACAATCACAGTAATATGAGATACCTTCTTTATATATAAAGTTTAAGATATTTTGATATACTTTTAGCTTCAAATACAAGAGAATGCACTTATATTAGAGAACATATTTTCTTTCTTACAAAGTGTGTCAGTTTATGTGTCATTTGTTATGCTTTGTGAGAAAAATACTTAATTATTAAATTTTTAACTAATTTAACAAATACTAACATTTTGAGAAAATAACATTGAAAGATTTGACAGGTTTGACATGGAAAGATCCATACAACGGAATCGCTAATAACGTCTACCAACAACATTGATATAGTTACTTCAATTCTTTTCTATGTTGTAGTAAAGATATTCTAACGATAAATGATATGTTAGTCTAATGATCTAAGGTCTTATTAAAATGTCAAATACTCGATCTTGTTGGAAAGAATAGTCACTCACCCTGAAAGAGAACTATTTCTTTATTCATATGAAGAAAGAATGCTCCTAATTGTACCAAATAATGTGTGTAGTTTAGAATTAAGAAATCTTTTATATAAGTGAAAAGTTTCCTCTAACATGCAATAATATATATATATATATATATATATATATATATATATATATATATATATATCACTTTGTCATGTGTCTAGATACCATAAATTCAAAAGGACACAACCTTTTTAGCCTTGGATCTTGAGTTATGGGACCACGGCTATAGGTATAAGATATAGTTCTTATTTGATTACATGCCCCATTGCAGTTCAGTTATAGATTCATTATTAGATTACTCCTAGCTAGTTTTCAAATAATAGTAAGCCAAAGACATCCTAAACGCTAAGTATGATATGATTAATAGATGCATTTTTAGACAACAACTACTTAGGTTTCTCTTCTCTGAATACCATATATGGTTGGCCAATTCAGATCTCCATGCTCCTTATTGCATAAGCTAGTGGTGACAAATGGATGGATTTGGATGATTTTGGATTTGGATGATTTTGGATTTGGATGAAAATGGATAGATGAAAAGTCATCCAACAATCCATTTAAATCATATTTGAAGTTATCCAATCCATCCATATCGAATGGATTATAATCCATCCAAGATTTTCATGGATTTGGATGGATGAATATTCAATCCAATCTATGACTTCATAAATTTACAATATGTTTTCTTTTATAAAAAAATATTTTTAAAAAGTTTTTTTTAAAGCACGTTTAAACATGTAAACTTTTGAAGTTTTTATTCTAAACTTAAAAGAATAATAAATTTAAAAAATTAACTTTAAAGATTTTAATGGTAAATCATATGGTTAAACTTAAACTTTCAGTGTTAAAACCTTCAAGTGAACTTTAAGTTATTGTTGTTAAAAAAATTTGACGTATATCATAAAATTCATATATTCTTTTTTTTCTATTTCTCTCACTCTTCATGTTTTTTGTTGGTTACAAACATAAATTATATTTATCAAAATTAAATTACATGATTGATAGATAGTTGAAATATCCAATTGAAGGAAGTATAAGAGAAGTAGAATTGGCAAGAAATGTTAAACACTAAATGCAATTTTATGTGAAGGCTAAGTAAAAAAAGATTTTATACTCAAAGCAAGATGCCCAATAAACTTCTAGCAAACACAAATCCACAAAATTAAAGCATATTCTCATCAATATTTGGGACTAAAATAACATAAATTTACAATGGTGCATTAACATAAGTTTAAGCTTAAAAATAACTAGTAACACAATTACTATGATGAGGGAGCCTCATGTACAATAATCAGCAAATAATTTATCATTCCAACACGAACATCCACAATACAATACAACAAATAATATTTTAATGTATATATAAGGAATCAAAAGATATATAAATCAATCTTGAAGGAACATCAAAATTAAAATAAACTACTGGAAGAAACAAAACTTTCAACGAAGATGAGAATATATGAAGATATTAGAAAAAAAATCCTCCATAGATGAAGAAATCAAGCTTTTGTTGAGAGAATATTTTTGTTAGAAAGAGTAATTCAACTTTTGAATGAATTATTTTGTTAAAAAAGAGTTTGCACATTATATATATCAATGGATATTCATTGAATATAATGGATGGATTTGAATCCATCCATTATCAACATTATCCATTGGATTATATTCATTTAAATTTATTAGTTCTAATGGATGTATTTGGATGAATTTTGGATCGATCATGGATTGTGGATAATTTTACCACCCCTAAGCTAGACCACATTGTTCACGTGTAATTAAAAGATAACATCATAGAAGAAAGGAAGTGGGAAAGATACAGAATAAATAAAAATTGAATGGTGATTAGAGATTCTTGTGATATCCTTAGATCTTATTTATTTATAGTGATGCATAACGAGATTGGAAAGGCGTGAAACTACAATAGTTGTGGTCCAACACGTGTTAACTACTCCAATCTGTCATAGCAGGTGGAGTTGCATGTGCCACGTGTTGTTCTGGAATTGGCTCGCACAGAGACAACAACCAGAACCCAACCCATGAGATTTACATACACCTTGATAAGTCATTGAATTCTGTGTCTCACTCCCTTAATTGAGTCTTTTCTTCTTCTCTTCTCATGGAAAGATTGTTAAAAATTTGATGTCCCAAATAATATCTCAAATCCAATAAAAACATTACGTGACAGTTAAAAAATTAAATATTTATTATTTTTTCTGTTTTTATTTTAATATCATTAATCGGTGACATACTTTAAAAAATCATATGGGACATTATATACTTAAAGAGAATAAAACATGATGAAATGATGATAGGCAATTAAGTTGTTGCTATTGTGTTTTGTGTTATGATTGGTGCCAGCTAGGATACTCATTTTGAGTTAATGAGTTTCATTATACTCATTTATTTTGTAACAGACAGAATTATTACCAACACAATGTAGCAACACCTTGTAATAATTAGTTCCTTACCTTAGTATTAGAGAATACCTTTGGTTATAAAAAACAAAAGAGAATTATTGATAGATTACAAGGTTACAATATGGCACCCACCCCACACACAAAAACGAGAAGATAATAAGACATTTTTACAACACTAAAAATGGTCGGACAATTTACTACTCCCCTCACGCGGGGCATTTGTTGCTTGCAAATTGCAATCACCCGCTGTATACACTGAATCATGTTACTTGCACAGTTTTAGTCACAATAATAGTAACTCCCCCTACCCAAGGAACTCATTTATAAATTTGAATAACTAAGATTTTAAAATCCAGGAGGTGCATTCTTGGAGAAGTTGGAATTTCTGTCGAATTGCTACGTTTAAGAAAACCTGCATTTTAGAGCGAAATTCACTTACACCTTCCTTGCACCTAAAGGAGCCCCCACATGCACATTGCTGAGCTAAATGTGCAGCTTTAACCTGGTTGCACCTGACACACACCAGATCTTGCAGATGGTATAGCCGTTCTCTTTGTCGAACAATCTGAAGTAGAGCATTCTCCATCACCTCACGGTCATAAGGCTGGCCACACTGTGGCACGGCACAATGCCACTCTTGAGTCAATAATGCCGAGTCACGGCACAAGTCCAAGTCTCTGCAGTCACTACAATAGCTGTCCCAAAAATGTACATTAATATTGGGACCATGATCAACACTGTTGGAACTACCATATAAACAACTAAATTTCGCCCATGTAAATTAGAGCAACAATAAAATTACCAAAGTTAATCAGTGGGATTTAAATCAAAAGCTTGCAAATTCCAATGGACATGAAAAGATCCTAAGCATAAGAAGAAATACTAGAATGATAGATAAACTCAAGTCCAATTAGGCAACAAGCAATTGCATTTACTTATTTAAAACTGTGCAATCTGGAAATGTCTTTAGCTTCTTCCAATTTCAAATTGAATATCTTTAAAGTAGTCTTTCTAAAGCAAAGAAAATTACACAAACCACAAACTTGTGGTCTTTAAAAAATTAATACTCACCCATACAATAAGAAACTCAAGGTCTGCTTAAACAAAATTAAATAGTTGGTAACCAATGATAATATGGGGCCATAGAAACTTTTCCATTTCATGAATAACAAAATTAACTCCTAATGCTATCGATATTCAGAAAGTTTTCTGCAAAGCTACTCTAGTGAATTTACTTTTACCTGCATATGACATTGGATAAGATGAAGGATTGACAAGGATCACGAAACTCAGCTTCTGGAGCAAACTCCTTGACACGAACATATTTCAACAAATTTCTCCTCATGACCTGTCAAATGAAGGATATACAACTCAGAACTACCGCTTTGCTGACTAGGGAGAACTGATAATCAGAAAATCAACAGCCCAAGGAAAAAGAAGCCAGTCTGCTTAAATTTCTCAGGAAAGGTATACATGCATAGCTGTACCACTCCTATATCATCTTTTTTCACCTAACTGAGGATAAGTAAAATACCAAACAATGCTTAAGCTCAGCCTTGATATCTTAATCAACATAGGTTATCAAATTTCTTAAAAGAGTTCTTAAGCCATTATCAAGTATGCAACAGCAGTGCACAATACTTTTTTGTAGTACCTTTAGAGCTGACTGTCACAATAGGACACACTGCAAAGCCAAAATATAAGTTACTTTTCTCTATCACAATTAGATCATTAATGGTAACTGGTAAGTGGCTTAAATATGTTTAAATATAGCATTTTCTATTATGATCCCTTTTTTATTTGTTTTTTCGTTTTGGTCCAAAATTTTCAAGTATTCTTTTGTTGTGCTCCCTGCCATTAGTGATATTCCATTGGGTGCATACATGCAAACAAGATCCGATTCCCTGATGTCACATGTTAGTGGCTCTGTTTGTCATGTAAGTACTTAACAGAGTTTTACTAACTGGGACTAAAACAAACAATTTTTTAAAATTTGGCTAAATAAATAAATAATAAATAGAAACCAAAATCAAAAGGTGCTACATTTTCATGGACCAAAAACATCTGCGTCCTGCCAATATGTTCCAAATGTCGGTTTCAACTAACTTGTCCCAAAAAATTTGTCAAAGGGATGCATAGGCTGCACGTGACATAGTTCAGCAAAGCACATGCAGAATTCTAACTGTAAACCTTTACTTGCTAAATGGTAAAGCAAAAGCCACATTATAATACAGATAAGAACCCAAATAGAATAGTGTCTTCAGGACTGATTCTAAATAAGATGAGTCTGTGCTGTGGAAACTGCTTATTATATGTTTTTTACAAACAAAAGTCATATGTAACATACATGTTTTAAAATTAATTCCATGTGAGACAATAATGCACAAGGACCACAATTATATATAATATTAGTATTCGAGTTGAGCAATGGCAGCAAAAATTGGGACAACAAGTATTACCAAAATATCATGATGTACACTTTGGTCGAGGGCCAGGACAGCACAAACATGCTTGATAAATTCCAAGGCAGCATCCCCTCTATGAACATCACCCCCAAGTTGAGGAAGGCCAGATGATATGCTCTGGTCGTTTTCTGATTTGTTTGTCCCCTTCATATGAAGAAAAATATCGCTAACAATTCCTAGAAGCTTGTCTGCAAAATAAGAGCTGATCTGTAACAACAAAAAACAGTATAAGCTGATTTGTGGAATAGAATGCAAAACAATATTAGAATAAACTATCTTGAATCAAAAAATTGTGCAACTTTAATTCCTTATGCTGTCATTGTTATACCTGCTGTTTAATATTCTCCGTTATTTCTGATTCAATAACCTCTGCAGATCCGATGTTAATCGATGGGGTGCAGGATTCATCATCATTCAGCAATGAAGTCCTTTTTGCTGCTTGTTTTTGTGCATACTTCCAGGGCATATACAAGAACTGAGAAACAATGAAAATGAAATGGTCCTGTATAGGGCCATAATATGACCAAACTTAGACTTGAAGAATACAAAATAGCTCTCGTGTTAATGTCTAACATTAAAATCCAGTAAATTAATCTTCCCGTGGTAAAGATCTTTTCCTTTAGTACTTCTGGATTCCAGCTAAAATTCAAGCAACTTACCTGAATTTTCTTGGGCAAATATTCAGCAATAGACCAGCTCGATATAATGTCAACTTGAGATTCATCATTTATGGCTTCATCCAATTTTACTGGTATTCCACCATAGTTATGCTACAAGAAGTAAAGCACAATGATTAGACAATAAGTGCTTACATGCTGGCTTGAAGTAAATAACGAAAAGGTGAAATTAATTCACAGCTGCACAACTATATCCACCAAAATGAACATGAAGAAATTACATTATTTTCCATAGGAGTGCAGTTAAAACCAACATTCAAGACTAATTAGATACACATTCATCACTTGGCCACCACTCACCAGTAACCAGCAATAATCATTTAATGTGTGAACAGTATATCCTAGATAGAAACATGTTTAGCAAGAGATATAAAAAATTCAGGCTTAAATATGTTTTTGGTACTTGAAAATATAACACCTTTTGAAAATAGCTAGGCTTAAATATTTACACACCCTTCGTTATTAGGTGGAGTTCACGAGACTTATTAAATCACATGTATTCACTCTATTTGGTGGGTCTCAAATAAACTCCACCCAATAATGGGGTCGAACAAAGTGTTGAAAAAGTATGTTGCTAGCATTACTCTTTCGGTTCAAGTATTGTTATTTTTTATGTTCTCAAATATTTTAGTTTCAGACACTGCCATTAATGAGCCTCCATTAACTGGTTGTCATATGTGGCAAGCAGAGCCATTGACACCTCCAACCATGTGTGGGACCTCCGATTTCCATGTAAACACTAAACACAGGGCACAGGCAGGACAAAAACCAAACCCTTTCTTTTTGGAGTTGGATGCACCCCCAAAAAGTAATACCCTAAACCAAAACAAGCTTCATCTTAAGGGGCCAAAAACATTTAACTCAATTATTTATGACAACTAGTAGCAGAAGCAATGGTGTTTCACACCATTATAAAATTCATCAGTCAAGAAAAATTCTTTAGTGATTCTTTTATATCAAAGGTCAGCCAAAAAACTCCTTATTACCCATTTTGGCATAAGATTTGAAACCTTGCCATAAAGAAGATATTTTAAACACTGTTATTAGAGAATAACTGATTAGGGGTTTATACTAGTTAGTTAGCTTAGTGCATAAGCTAAACATAGTTAGCTTACTGCACAAGCTAATCAGTTGTGGAGAGCCATGTGCCTCTACCCTAGAATAGAATGTTCTAGAAAAGAGGCAGTTACAAAATGTAACTGCCACATGTATTAGATCTGGCTCTATAAATAGAAGCTTAGGTATCACTTTGTATTATGATGAGATTTGAATAAAAAGAACAATTCAGCTCTCTCTCTCCTCTGTTTATCTTTCTTACAACTGACGTGCTTATACATTAAAATCAATAACTTTCTAAATAATTATATTATCACAAGAATAGGATATATTTCCATCACATTCTTATTTAAATTCTGTACTTCAATTATATTTTCATTTCTCCACCCAACCTCTTAGAAGTATTAAATGTGCCTGGCAGATCTGTAATACTATGAAACATTTATTGAACTGAACAACAAGCCTCCAAGCCATCACAATTTCTTTAGAAGTAATTTGGAGAAAGAAACTAAGTATTATCTTGCAACCAAGAACCAATACAATGAGGGATAACAACAAAGAATGGAAAACCATGATGGCCAAACCTGATCCATGAATAGAAATGAGTGCCAGAACTGCAGTGGTTCAAGCTCAATCCATTCAAATAGGTCTCTACAAAATAAGCAATACAAAGAGTTAGGGAGCAGCACGCACCAGTTTTACATGAATTAGTTGAATTTGCAACAAAACAATAAGACACATAAAAGGGGAAAAAATATATTTTGCATTCTTAATCGGCCTTTAGAGAAAAAAATCAATTTCTGTTATCTTTAGGTTGAATTATCCAAAAGATAGCAGGCCATTTTATATAATAAAAGAAAAATGTTACTTCTAAATGGCTTCTGCAAGACAGACCTAGATTGTATAGTTCGCAACAAACTATCACAATAAGCTTTGGCTGTAGACAGATCATATTTCCCCGTGTCTATAATAATTTTTGAGAAGTTTGCAAACACAATTGTTGCACCCAGCTTGCGGAACTCTGCCAACAACAATGCAAAGACCTTTTGCATTACCTACAAATACCAGTGCAATGAAATGCATGGGAGACAATAGATTAATAGGTTTTAATTCATATAAATCTCAATGAAATGAACACATGAACAGCACCAACAAAGCCTAAACACAGTAATGAAAAACCCACTTAATGAGTAAGAAAAAGGATGAAATATTTTCTTTCCCGTATCAAATTAACTAGTACATTCTGGGAAGATAAAATAAAATTTATGATAATAAAAAGGAAAATAGGAAATGAATTTCATTACATGCTATGCGCATCTTTCAATGTATAACCGTTTACCTTGTGGAGTAGCTGGTGAAGAGCTGGATCGTGAAGTTTTGATCGAGGACTACAGTATAGGAAGGAATAGTATGAATACAAGTTAAAAAGAAGAGGACGGGAAACAAATAAAGACAGTAAAAACCTGCAAAGCCACCGATATAGATTTTGTAATATTGCATCAGCATATACATTTCCAGATGTAACTGCATCCGAAAGGCATCGTTGGATCAATTGTTTTAGAACTCGAAGGGCATGTGCACATGAGGTAGCCTCATCAATTCCATTCTGACCATTCATGGAAATTGCTCCAGAATTGAATTCATGGTCAAATCCTAATAAAGCACCTCCTTCCAATTCATTAATCTGGTTGCATTTAAGAAGAGCATCCACAGCCAGATGATGAATCTGGGGACAAAAAATGAAATCCACATAATCATCATTATGTTTTAAGGCTAGTTTCAATTGTTGAAAGTAACTTTAGATTACCCAACCTTTAGCTCCACAGAAACTTTTCTATAAGCTCCAGGAAAATTACAAACAGGTTGCCGGACCTATTTTTAAATAGCACAACAGTTAATTTAAGAGGACCAAACATAAGCATGCTGAGTAATTAATAATTAAATAACAATAATAAGGGTAAATTATTCCCATGTTACACTTGCCATAATAATAATTGCTTGACAATGCATGACATTTAAGTATTGTAAAAAAATTGGGCCACTAAAAAGCTACATATAGATGAGAAAGACCTCGTCCACAAAACAGGTCTCTTCATCACTGATGCCACCTAAATCTGGAAGACCGTCATCAGATATCCAAAGTACCTGTATAAATGAATATCTCATAAGACAAAAATGGAATTGTAATAAATGTCTGGGATGATATAGTGAGCTATGAAACATCAGGCATTGACCTTTAAGAAACACATACACCCTCTACTTGTTAAACATTGAGCATATCAAAAGATAAAATCATCCAGTTCTGGTGAGGGTGTTAAAAGTTACAAAGACAGGAGTGTGTTTCAGTTTGTTCATAATAATTACTTATCCAAGAACCTAAAATCAAAATCAGAACCTGTTGATTATCATGCAATGCTCTTGAAAAGAAGGTATCCACTGTAAATATAAGCCAGTCAAGTTCGAAATTCCCCAATGGCACCTGCAAAAAGAAAAATAGAAATTGGCGAAGTTACAAAACAGAACTTATCAATGAAAATATTCCCACTTTAAGAACCCTATACCACTCAGCTGGTAAACGATGCCCACAGAGTGCTAAATAAGTCATTGCTTATGATCAATTAACTACTTTATGGTATATGTGTTCCTAAACTGGAAATTTATTCTATAAATAAATCCTTTTCTTTTTGCAGTTTTACCAAAGATATGCCGCTAAAGATTTGAAGTGCTTACATGAGCATATCTTGAAATAGCAATTCTCTCGTTTAGCCATTGGGCTGACGCGGCACAACGTTGCATTCCAATTTTTGCAGCAACTTGTTGCCATCCAAGAATCTAAAAAAGAGCCAAAATTAAGTAACAGCTTCAGTGCATGTTTTGCAACATGGGTAGTCTCTAGCTAAAGTAGAAGTAGCAAAAGTGAAGGATTCAAGGAAAGACAACATTTGTGTACAGCATTGACAATGACGAAGTAACGATTACATTAAACAAAAGTAATAATTATAAAAAAAAAAGCTTTGAAGAAAAATATGCATGAGAAAGACCAGTTGTTTCAGGAAATATTTACCTGATACTGACTATCACGTGCATTAGAAGGTACACTCAGGCATGGAAAGTCATCTAGAGCTCGAATACCCAATTTTACTAGTTGAACATTGGGGCATTCAATGACAGCAACCATAGGCCCATGATGTTCATTCCTATGACCAAGAATATGAAATAAAAGAAATTGATTCAGTTAAAGGATGTAAATAGAAAAATGAATTTTGAGATTTTACAACTTTCAGATCTTATAGAACTTTGGCAAAAAGAATATAATTGGAATACCTCAATTTTAAAACACCATGGAGATTAATCATTGTTAAAATTTCAAGTACGTATTACACTTAATTTTCTTTTGAACATTATTTAATAATATAACATGTAAACTCATGATGGCCCCTCCAAGTACATGATAGTTTCAACTATGGGATATATTGGTCAGAATCAGGCTAATACCTTATTTGTACATAAACTGAAGTGCTACTAACTTATCTGCTCTACTCAAAAGACTCAGATTCTGGTTTAACTCTTGCTTATGCATCCATTTTTATTTGATGAGTTTAACTTGTAAGCACTATCAAGATAAAAGAGTTTTACATTTACACCCACTAATGTTTTAAATAAATATTTACCGCTAACTATTTTTCTTAGTGTTGGGGATGTTTGAAATATGTTATTACATTAAGTTTCACATTGCCTAGAATTAGAATAGACTAGAGTATCAATGTTATATATATTGGACTCAGGTCCCTTGTTATTATGTGCACCAAATAAAACACCCCATGGGCACTTGGGCCCATGAGTGTGCTAGAGCTTGTAATCCTTATTCTCTAATAATATCTTGATAGCCGCTCAACGCTCCCGGAGATGTAGGCACAATTGGCTGAACCTTGTTACCAAATTCTTTTGTTTCTTCTCTTCTATTTATTCTCTGCACTTTATTTAATAGCTTGTGACCAATGTTGCGCAACGGTCGCTTCCGCTGCACCAACACTTAGTAATTAAAATAGGTGTCAGAATATTAGTGAACATCACTTTGTGTGAAACTCTAAACTAAAGTGTATGCGGCTTCAACACTTATTTAGTTTCACAAGTCAAATTAAGGTTGTGTGATTTTAATTTGGGGGATTTTGGATTCAGCTATAGGGGTGAGCATAGGATGGGCTGGAAAAGGTTTGACTTGTTCTTCACCCATCCCTAAATGTTGATCAGATCAGTTTTTGGACTTGAACCTCCCTGGATCTAAAGAAACCCGAGCATGTACCAGTCTAATTAGATTTGTTATTGAGAAAAGAATGACAAGCATAAAAATAATTTTAAGATTGAGCAATTGCAGCAAAATCAATACCATTTTATATAAACATGTAGATATCAATGGTATATAACAATCAAATGGACAGTTCAGTTTTTGGACCCAAAACCATCCCTTTCGAGTGTAATGGACAGGCCGAACCTGAGCCTATTCCTTCGAGGAAGTACAGGTCTTCAGGTTGGTTTATGCTCATCCCTATTTCATGGTCCTGATTTGCAACTTAGGTTGCAAAGCATATTGATTATCTTAAACAATTCATGAGCATTTTAACCAAATATATGTTATTACCAGTCCCGTAGTTTATAACGACAAAAGTAATGCTTAAAACTTAAAATTAAAATGAGAATAAGTTGCATCAAATTTTATGTAACCATAGACAATGGAAAAACAAATTGGCGTGGAATTCACCAGCTACTTCTACATGATGTTCAAGTGACTAAATTCTTTGAAACCAAATAGAGAAGGGAAGGCCAGTGATATATTTCACTGATAAGGAAAGGAACAAGAATGAGATTTATCAACAACCTCAGGTAAATGGAATGGGTTGAGATCAGTGGGAATTGAAGCCACCTTCATATGGTGATATTCTTAGTAATAAAGATTATAATATAACATTTGTTATACAGTAAACTTTGTTTGCAGTTGCAGTAAGCAGCTAAAGGAAACTGTACACGAAAAAAAGCATTATCACATTTTAAAAAGAAAACCTAACTTCTGCCATTTTCTAGGATAGTTGGTTACCTAACTTGTTTGTGTTGTGCTAGGTAAACAAAGGGAGTTGTTTAGAGTCTATGTACATTAGTTAGCCAGAGCCTCTGTATCAGCACTAAGTTCATTCAAAACAGAAACAGTTACTATCAGATTATCTCTTCTCTCTCCCTGATTCTTAGTTTCTAAAAGTCCTAATCAAAACATTTCTTCCTTCATAGAACATAATAGTAAAATAAGATATGAAAAGAAACCTGTGATCATCTATTGTTCTTTGCATCACTGTTTCAGCATCCTTGACATGTCCAACATAGTCCACCTATTAGACATAATTATACCCATAAATATGAAATAGATGAGTACATAGACACTTATGTGAATTTTTTTAAAAGATGAAGATAATTAAATAAACATATATAAATAAGATATTAAGATCCAGTGGAATGAAACAAAATTATGACCAAAGAAATGTTGTAGATTTACCTTAAAAGTAATGTCATTCCTGGGAGGTGCCTCAATAGACAAAGCTCGGCAGCCATCGTGAAATTGTCTTTCAAGAAAAGATGGTGATAAATCTTTGTTTTGGTAGGGATTAACTACCACAACTGTTATTGCTTTCGATGCAGGAAAATACCCAACATATATAGCCCGTCCCTCAGAGATGCTGAAGTTTATAAAAGAATTCCAAATTTTAAACTACTGTTTTCAAAGATAATGTGCACAGGAAAGACATGAACTTTAATTTCCTACAATTCTATGTATTTAACCAAAAAATGAGTGGCAAGAAGCCGAGGATAACTGATACATATAAATATTGGACCTCCACTTACCTATGATAGAGGTAAAAGAAGGGTATGGATTTTTCGAGATAAACACATTCTGTTGTGGTCTTCATGTGCAATTCACTCAAATTCCATGGTTCTTGTAGACTACGTTTTTTAGCAGTTTTGTCCACCTTACATACAGAACCAAGTTGGATTATAGCCCTGAACTCCAGTGGCACCTTAGTTTCATATATTCCCTGACCCAAAAATTGCGTCCTCAAAGTTAAATAAAATACAATTACACTGATCATTTATTATTTGAGTAATGGAAGTAAAACTGGTATTATAAGCTCTTCACTGTTGAAAACATAAATTAAATAAGTTAAAATAATAACAAGACAAGATGTAAAATGCATATCAATTCAACTTATGTGCATACAGAATTAAAAGTCAACAGTAAAAGATGGATTTCACTAAACAATAATTCAAGAAACATTTGGTTGGAAGATATGATTCAGATTTAAAACAACTACCATTTTATCTAACAGCATAAAGTTCCCCACAATTTGGAACAGTGCGTAGGCACTTTGTACATTTGCACAGCCATATCAATATGCTCAAAGAAGTTGAGATTAAAAAACTGGCTTATATTGTGCAGCTTTTAGCAGTCAAAAGTGAACAGGTTCAACATCTATACCAAGTACAAATCTAATTATTTTCTCATCAAAATAAGCTAAACCGGAATCCAAATGGACACTCTACAACAACCTAAATTGTTTTCGACATGGTGGGATTGGCTACATGGAACAAACAACGCAAATGTGTTTTATTTCTATCATAAATCATGTCCTTAGAAAGTCCATTTAACTCAATTCTTTTTTTAATGGTTTCCCTATGATTTTCTCAGTCTCTCTATATCCAAGTATCCCTCTAATTTAATTTTACCGGGGCTTCTAATGGTCTTCTCCTCAAATGGCCAAAGCCAGAATACCTAAGGTGAGATTCTACCACATTTTTGTCAATAGACCTTACTTTGTCTCTAATGAAAGAAACTCTAGGCCAAAAAAATATATTTAGAATGAAGCCATATTCATTGTATTGGCATATCCAAAAGAAGAAACAATCTACAGGAACCATTTTTTAGGCTAATCCTACTCTTATACTTCACAAATAAATGGCATACAGACAACTTTAATTTGGGAAAGAATTGATGGTATAGCATATAACAACAAAGTTTTAGGTGATACAACATACTGTCCACACAGCAAGCAAACAAAAGAAATATAGTTAGGTGATTAATAAGTATGCTGACCTCAACATCAGGATCAGCAAGAAGAGCTGCAAGTTTTTTGCTTGCTTCCTTAAACTGAACTTCATCAATTGTAACCTGCAAAGTTCCAGAACAAAATTGATACCTTCAAAAGAGAACAAATTGATAGAACCACCACAAAATATATAAAAATTAAAAGCAATAAACATCACCAGTACCTCATACATATTATAACTATGCCTTCCATGAGGAAGAGTCTTGTTGACACGTTTGCCCAGAAATTCTTCAGTAATTGGTGATCTAGAATTGAGGTAAAAGACTCTAGGAACACAAACAGGAATCTTAAGCATAACCCCATCAACAACAACCCAAGCAAAAAATTGTCCAATCTGTGAACTGTGAAGAAGCTGTATTATCTGAATCACGGGCAGATTACAATAGGAAATTAAAAATCATATTAGTCATATTTTAAACCTGAGCACTTCATTGCAAAAATTTAACATACCTGCCAGTGGTACTGCGTCAGAACCACCTCATGTCTTCTGAAATATGAACTGACATTACTTCTTCCCTGAATATTCTTACCGTTTATTTGTTCAAGAGTGTCATTTACACGGTCAGAATTCTTAGAACTCTGCAATCTGAGAAAACCAATGTGCTTCCTTACTACCAATCAAATATTTGGGAGCTCACACAAACAATAAAGAAAAGAGGGGGAAAGCAAAAATGTTAAACACTCAGATATCTATCATATTCATGACATTCAGATTTTCATCCAAAAAAATGTATGCCATGGATGGAGTTAAAAAGTGGCAAGCAGCTTACTAGCAAAGTCAGTCACACATTCAACAGATGATAGTACAAGTGTACTGCAAGTGCACAGCTGTAGCTGACACTTCTAACTATCTCCAACTAAAGTAAGTAACATAACACTTTTACATTAAGCTAAGTCTAGTTCTCTAATAATGACTAATATTTAGGCAGCAGTGAGAACTTTACCTTCGCTTCTTTCTCCTTTCTAGGATATGTTTCCACTTTCTCTTCTTTATTTGAAGCCATCCTTGATAATCTACAGTTCTATCAACATCTTCACACGATATATCATTTTGTTGTAATTGTGAAAGGGGCTGATTGTTGCTGTTATTATCATTTTGTTGTTGGTCAAAACCTTCTTCACAATTGAGATTCAAAGGATGCAGTTCATTATTAGCTTCATAATGTCGTATAATTGGTCTAGGTCCAAATGTAGAATTCTTGGTCTTGTTTCCAAAGTCCTCCAAGTCATTAACGATCTCTTCATCCCTCACAAGACGGATACTATCAAAATCGTCATGCCTTTTTAAGCACTCATCCCGGCTTACTTTTGGGAAGAGATCAACTAATTTTCGTTGGCGAAACTTGTCCTCCTTCTCACGGACCTTCTTATGCAACCAATCAGGATGAACTACTCTAGGGACGGGATTTGCAACCTGTGACAATTAAACTCTTTTTAAAAGAATATAAGTACAACAATGGATGATTTCAACTCAAAGAAAGAAAAAATTATCAAACTTGTTGCATTGCAGCAGGAATAGTGATAATTTTTTGAACTGCAGAACTAAGACGCTGCTTGTAATAGGACCAGTCAATTATCGATCGGATGCCAACATCTGATGAGACCTTGCACCATTTCCGGACAAAGAACTTCATCCTGTCTGCACAAATTAAGTGTACACTTGGTTAGGATGTAAACAACAATAAAACAGCTATTTGACACTAAAAACAAGTACCAGCATCTGTTTCAAATATTGCCACAGGAACAGCACGCTCACTTACAGGTGTTCCCTACAAATACAATAACCGTTTTAAGCAGATGATTGAGGTGAATGCAAAAGATGAATGTTTATGATACATGATTTTTCCATCACACCTTAGGTTCACTTGCTACGATGTATTGACATCGAAGACCTTTGTCTTTGACCATTTCAACACCTAGAAAGTCAGCAAGACGTCTAGCAGTGGTAACAGCACAAGACTTCTTCTCACCATAATCAACTAAAGACTTGCTCATGGTACTTGATTCTGATATATAATCAAGCAACTCACTATCTGCGATATCCTTTCCTTGGCTCTGTATCACAGATTCAGTTGACACGGTAAGGAAATTAAATATTGCATTTGGTCATGAACAAGAGTATCTCCAACAACCTAATTTGAGCAAAGAAATATTAAAGCTCTTAATTCATCGGTTGTATTGGACATTAAACCATGGATTTTAGCATACATCAAGAAGATCAAGCCAGCTGTTTGCAACAGAAGCGACAGCTGAATAGCATTCTTCTAAGGTTGAGCCATGGAGAAACTTGTCAAAAAGCTCAGCCTGCGACAAGTTAAACAAAATAAATTAACAGCAGTTAATAGATACAATGTCTTGCTCTTTGACTAGCTTTAGTTCCACAGATGCATACATCCTTATTTATGGCTAGGCGCTTGAAGCTGATTATTATCAGTATACCTGGAAAACTTTGATTAGCTTCAGTTCACCTCTGCGCTTGATCTCAAAACCTTTCAGCTCTGCAAGAGTTCCATCATCATTAAAAACAGCATACCGCTTTTTAATTAGAATTCCTTCTTCCTTGGAAGCAGGAATGATCATAGCCTACATCAAAGCAAACCATATAAGTTATTCACATATAGCGAAACAACAACAACAACCAAGCCTTAGTCGCACTTGGTGGGGTCAGCTACAGGGACCGAATGATGTCATAATGTTATATCATAATTCACATATAATGAAACATAAGCGAGAATATTTAAATCATAAACAGCAGCTGCGTTTTACCTTGTATGGTCCATCCACCTCGAACTCAATAGAGCATTCACTATGAGTTGTGTAAGTTTTCTTAATAGGATCTGTGAGTGTCTGTCAGAAAATTGGAAATAGAAAATAGAGTAATCAGATGTAAAAGCATAGTAGATGCACTCTACTTACAGCAAAACATGGAACCGGAAACACCTGCAATGTATTGTGAATAAATCATTTACAACCAAATTCCAAGCTGACCTGGTACTGGTCATTTGTATTATTTATTGCCACATCAACATTAAGCATGACACAAGGGTATGAGATTGTCAACTTCCTCTTTGATTCTCTGAAATGCATCAAATATGAGTAAGCATCTTAAGATTTCTAACTGCATAATAATAAACTATTGTTCATTATAGAAAATATCAGTTTTGAAGACAGGGAAGAAAGAATCAAACAATCTAGGTAGATTGTATTATTTGAAACTGCAAGAGCAAATGCTCCCACTTCCCAGCCAAGCAGAATTCCTCGGCCAAAGCTACATGCTAAAATTAATAAGGTGTAATCATCTCCCCCTATAACCCATTTCTATTTCATCAAATCTACTTTCTCCCACTATATCGTTCACTCCTATCAAATGTATTACATCTTTCTCCTCCTAATAACATTCAGGTTTTAGTCTTAGGTCAACATGTTTATCCTTCTGAGGCCTTCTTGAACCGAAAATAACTGTGTTTTGAGTCCAGTCCTATCAGAGAGAGAAAGTAGAATGATGCACAATCAACTGTCTACGGCAATACAGCATACACCTCGAATAATACAAGAATTTCAATCATCCTAATTAGCAGTTAATCACTAAAACCAATGTCCTTCACTTTTGGGGTCAACAGTTTCCTGAATACTCCTTAATATACACAAAATTATACAACAATTATCTTAGAATGGCTAACATTGGATACCCTTGGTTATACCAAGAAAAAATTACTCTGTAAAGTGTTTACATTGTTACGGACTCACTGACATACCCCAAATTCAAATAGTTTGCAGCCTTTATTTGGGAGAGCTAGACCATGCCTTTCATTAACAGAATCAGATTCCTTACGTCAAATAATGCATATACAATTTAAGGGATGTGGACCTAAGTTTAAAACAGACCCATTGCTTTCTTTTTCAAAAATAAATTTTAAATAATGTGAAGAGATAATGTAAGCAAAGTAAATTGGAAATGTAGGTGTATTAGTATCCACCTTATGGCATTTATGAACTTTCATACAATATATTACAGGAGCAGATAAAATCAAGGAGTGGAAAAACAAAATAACTTCTGAAGTAGAAAAATATTGAATTAAAATTTCAATATATGCTGTAATCATATATATTAACAACCACACAAAGCATGAACAGAGCATACTTTGTTTTAAAAGTGAAATTTTCTGGAAAAGATCCAGGAAGTGCACACCAGATTCCATCTGTGTCAAGTTCAAGTGGTTTTCCTATTTTCTCTACCAGCAGGCGGGCATTCTGAATGATTTTTGCACCAGTATATGTGACTACTCCAGCCATTTCCATGGAGTACCATCTTGCACCCCTGTAAGACAAACATTGATGAACGAGGTGATTAGGGTTCGTTTGTTTAAGATTAAAAAATAAGTAATTATGAGACTATGTAAAAAATCATTAACTTTTAATAGATTTTGGTGTAAATCTATTCAATTTAATCAGAAGCTCAAAGTAGATTCGGACTACAGTGAGAAAATGATTATTATTAAATTCTGATTAATACAAAAATATATCCAAACATGTCAATTATATATAAATGGTTATTTTCACAAATTAGGTGATTTGTGAAGAAATAATCTCAAACAAACATGAACTAAGAAGAAAATATAGCAAATCTTAATGAATAAATCCCACAAACAAAACTTCAAGAACATATGGAGGTCAATATACTTACTTGCGCATCACATATCCATAAAAGGAATTAAGAATACACTTGTGGGCAAGTTGCAACGAATCATAAAGCACTACCATGTCCTGGAGTAAAAATAATAAAATAAAAGGAAATCATGAGACAATAATGCATTGATCATAAAAATTAAGTAAACGGTATGAACCAACAAGCCTATAAATATAATTCATACTTGTGCTTCCTGGATCTTCATAGAATTCCCAGTGGATTTTGCTTCAGATAGCTTTCCCTTCCAAACTTTATTAAGACCTTTATATTCATATCTTCTATCCCGGAAACTGGATACAGATAGTAGAAAACCAGGGCTTAGTACAACAAGCAATGAAAGAAAAGTGCAAGAGATACTTAGAGAGATTTTCTCAAGGTTAACCTGATCTATGTTAAATTTATGAGCTGTATAAAAAATATGTTCCACCAGATTATAAACAACGGAGGAGGGATAACTTTATTATTCAAAATTAATAATCAACGATCTTATCTCACCTGCGAACAGTGTCAACATAAAATGGATTTTCGCGCATGCAGATTCCTGCTTCACGAAGTTCAGTAACTGGCTTGTCGAGTACCCGTTTATATGCCTGTGGAAGCCACCATGATTTAGTATGTTACACATGATTTAAACAAACATGTTCAATTAAACAGCCATAACCTTCTGGCAGTATTTCTTTAAACGCTCTTTAAGCCTTAATTGTTGCTCTGCCTTGGGCAGGTCAAGAAAAGACTTCGATGGCCTATCATCAGCACCATCAACAAACTCTGACTCAATCTGCTTCTTTACATGATTATAGTCACTGGAAGATTTCAGACCAAAATTCTAGTCAATAATCAATCAATTTTTACACTTCCAGTGGTGTGGTCACATAGATCAGCAACACGACAAGCATTAACCAAAAAAGAAAAACACACCTTTTCTTTGCCGTGAATGTTTCTCCGCGCCAAACCCACTCAAGATTTCGTAAACAAGTCTTTCCAGGACGGTTGAAATCACAAGCGGTGCAAACCTCATCCGTAACAATTGATGGTGGCTGCAATTAGAGGGGAAACTTCACTTAGGGGATGGGGGATGCATAATCACCAAGAATTCATAACTCAGGAGGTTAACACCAAGCAACACAGAACAAGCAGAAAACATACATATCCTTAAAATTATCCTTAAATTATCTCCAACATTTTACTTAGAGTGCTTATCCGCATTAAACTTGTGACCATAAAAAGCTAAGAAACCATTTGGTGAGATGTGTTGCCTCCAACAACTTCATCCACATAGCTGAGTTTTTTCATGCATGCTGGAGACTATTTAAATCCTATTAATATGCTTCAAACTGTTTAATGCAATAATCCTTATCTTTTACTAATTCAATTCACATTTTTTTTAAATCAGCCCTGTGGAATTGGAGAATAACATTGATACTGAAAAACTTTTTTCTATTTTATAATATTTGATATTGAAAAACCTCCATATCAAAACCAGCCATATACACAAAATGTGATCCAATAACAGCAGGTTTCAAAAGGATAGGGGATGTTAACAAGTACACTAAAGGCATTGTCTAAGGAAACAAAACAGGTAATTTTGTATTGGAACATATTGCGTTTAACACATCGAGAAATGCTGGTCTTAGTTTCTCAACGTTTACTTGCTCATTTTGTATTTCCAAATGCGGGCACCTGTTAACACAACCCAAAGGGTAAAATGATTACCTAATCTTATTTCTCTAAGTTTTCTGTTTTGATCTTTAAATTCTTAAAAGTATGCTGGAGAAGACATTATTTTCAATTAACAAACATCCAAAAGTATACATGGGTATCCTAATATAGAGCAATATTAGAAATTTACAATTAAAAAATTCATCATACCTGAAGCCGGTTTGTTAAAATTATGTTTGGATACATAGCAGCTACATCCAGATGATAAATGAGGGGGCATTCTTCACGTATTGGCTTATCTCGTAATTTTATCAGCTGCATGCATAGGAAAAAATACTTCAAAACAATTTCTTATTATTTACATGCTTATTGTAAAGTTTTACACCTTATTAAACTAACATACAAATTTTAGTCAGTGTGTTGACATATGAATAACAAAGAAAAAGATATTGAAAAAATAAACAATTCATGTATCAAAATAACTAACAATTAAATGTGAGACTTACACATGATTGTGAGCAAGAAATGAAACAAGAAAAAATTGATAAAAAATATTATTATTAGAAAATAAGAGAGCATATTACAGGATGATAAGAAACCCCCATAAGAACAATAGGAAAACCTAAAAGCTAAGCAAAAGGGTAATGCAACAAAGCATGTCAGTCACATGAAACAAGAAAGTTTGGCCACACAAAAAACAGAAAGTACCTTTTCCATGATAGCATCTTTTACTTCATCGTAATTGGAGACAGATTCCAAATCCATCTTGCCCTCTACTCTTATAGCATATTGTAGATCTCGATCAAGGTTGTTGATCAATTGCTGGAACCATTCAATGGCAGTTAGTGAAGCATATCTACATAACTATCATGATATCATAGATATACTAACAGGAACTATAAAGAAGCATAGATGAATTATTTTAAAAATAGGTAGTAGATATTTTTATCACCCCCCCCCCCAAATTTTCCCCTTTTCTGAGAACACAGCAAGAAATGGAAGAAATAATATCTAATATATTAAGATTGTACGGAATGTTCTATAATAAAAAAGGGTGTGCAATCACCAGCGAAGTAATTAAAGAAGATGGAAACAACAAACCTCATAGGCAGATGGCTCAAGTGTAAAACTAGATGGAATGTCAGATCTAAACACACCAGTTTCTAGGCATTCAACATGGCCACCTATGTACGTCTCACTCTCAAGAAGATGGTTGTTATAAAACTTCTCTGGGTCAGATTGGTGTTTGTTAGGACATATAACATTGGCCTTGTATGCCTGTAACAGATGCAAAAAAAATTACAAGGGAAACTAGAGGTCTACAAATGAAAATTTTAAGGAAAGAATTTCAACTTTTATGAACATATGCACAAGAGCCCACCTGAACCATGAGCAACATTTCACAGAGGGTCCCACTGCCTTTGCGCAAAACCTCATCTGGTGACATGGGTATAATAGTGGCAAGAGAGAAAATAAAGGGATGAACATAAGTTGTATACAAGTAATAAGTTGCCACTGCATCAGAAACAGAGTAGGAAGCCATCATCTGCAATAAGATTTTAAAATCAAACAAAATAAATAAATAAAATGATCAAGATATCTCATGGCCAACAAAAAGCCTAAAACTTCCCAGGCTGAAGACTCCAACGACTAACTATGGCATACCTCGAGGAAAAACCATGGATAAAAAAACAATGATCACTATATTTGCCAGAACTAAGAGACCTGAAGAATTAGGAGACGCACATTTTACCTAGAAAAGTAGCATAAGTAAAGGGCCACCTTGCAATTTTAAATAGCAGTCTCAACCAAAACTGAATGTACCACATTTTTATTAGGCAACTCTCCACCACTATTTCTTGATATTCTTATCATTTCTATACACAGTAATCAAACCTTAGTCTCACTAGGTGATGTTAGCTACATGAATCAAACGATACCATAATGCTCTAGGCCTCATACTCATATATCATGTACACTGACAAAGCATTGATCTCTAAATCTTTCCTAATCATTTCGCCTATGATTATTATTGGTCCCTCCACACATGCCCAAACCACCTAAGGTATGATTCTACCATTTTTCTACAGTAGGAGTTACCCCAACTTTCTCCTGAATGCATTCATTCCTAATCCTATCTTCTCTAATGTGTTGACTCATCCAACACAACATTCTCATTTCTGCTACATTTAACTTATTTTCTTGTTGACATTTTATTGCCCAACATTGAGTCTCATATAAATCGAAATAATATATATATATATATATATATATATATATATAATCATCATCCCTTTAAATGGAAACTGAATAGTAGTGGCAACTAAGTTAACATTTTATCAATATCGAACAACAATTAACAACGAAGGCCTTTTCACAGTAGGTGGGAGTCAGTTATATAGATCAAACAATGTTATTGGTTTCTCGATATTTTAACAATATTCAAAAAGAAATAAAAAAATCAGTATCTACTATGTTCCATCTCCCCATGTTAACCAATTTAACAAGTAATAGAAACATTACTTCGAGTCACTCATACCTGAGGCTTTTCCTTTGCAAAGCAAACCATGTCCTCGGGGTTTACCTCCAACGGATCATAACCCAACTTTGCTTTTGTGACAGCCTAAAAAACAAAGAAAACGTCACAGGGAGAAAGGACAAATATTGTTAATCTGAGATTAATGATTCCAAGCATGCTTTTTAGTCGGTACAACATGCAAGGAGGCCATTCTACAGCAGAAAGGGGATCAAACTGTTTATATTCCTCTTTTGGTTGAAAATTAATGGTACAATTCCAGCCTACTAATTCTGTGTATCATACGAAAAAACAACATCAATTGGTTTTCCTCTGAATGGTAATTCGGAAAAATCATGTTCTACTACAATGGCATGACTCTTTTCGACTATCCCAAAAGATGGAGTGAGCACACAACCCCATAACTTGAAGATCTCGCATGATCTTGGCATAAATGGCTACTTTTTGCACATGCGCAAAATCACCTACGTGGATGAAGAACAGTAAGAAGGGGAAGAAATAGGTCGACCCATGGTGAAGCAACAAAGAAAAAATTTAAGGTACAAGTAGGAAAGAGGAAAAGAATATCTGAAGTGCAGTTTCCATTGAAGTCGCAAGCAGATAACTAAAGGGAAGGCATAAAATTTATTTTGTCACTAACAGCAGTATTATGATTCGCCATTTAAAATAATTGTCTTTTGCTGCAACCAAATTGACCACAAAATTTCAGAAACAGCACATCACCGTGTGACAGAAAAGACTAGTCTTTTCTATTGGATGAATTTAAATATATATATATATATATATATACCTTGTGACAGGAAACCCATGTTATAAATAAGTCAGTAAAAGTTAACTACTAAAAGAGTAATACTAATCATTTGTGAAATATATTATGCAAAATAACTGAGAATTTGAGAGTACAAACTTGGTACCTTTAGGCCTTGGCTCCCCTGTGGAAGATAACTATCACGTTTAACCCAAGCAAAACAATCTAAATGGCAAGCAAACTTGGCACGACATTCTCCTTGATTTGTATCACATTGAAAACCCAATTCCTACAAGATTGAATAACAAAGAAAAAAGAAAAATAAAAGATACACAATCAATAAATTAAAAGGGAAATCATCTAAACTATATGCTTGAGAACAAGGAACGGACATGAAAAAAGCTATGGGAACAACAAAGAAAAACACTTCACATTAACAACTATTGAATAGCAAAGTCGAATTCAAGCTCCAATACTATGGGAATAACAAATTAATCTTCAAGTCCAAGCTATTAACTAAAAATGATATAAATCAATGTACACGAGAAACTGGGAATTGAGCAGACATGGCAGCAAACTACATTTTACATTTTTATTACTCAGTAGAAGCCACTACTGCCAAAAAAAAAGTTTAGCAATTTACATCACTCATTTTGAACCCATGACTGGCTGCCCTTCGTTCCAGGAATGGCCAATCAAAGAAATCACCATTATAAGTCACATAGATACCAGGTTTCACCTCTTGCATATGAGAAAACCATAATCTGAGAAGCTGAATCTGCAAAAGCAACCAAATTCTTAGAGCAAAAAAACGAAAATAAACCTGAACAAAATTGAAGTATGCAAAACAGCTTAGAAGAGCATTCAGTAGGCAAATAACATGTATGACATATCCATTATACATGGATTCATATATACCATTACCTCATTTTGAACATTTGTCACCTTAAAACACCCTTCAAACTCTGGCTTTGGACTGTACTCTATATCTTCTATATCCGCCCCAACACGCTGAAAATCAAACCAACAAACTAACATAATCAGCCTATGGCAATGACTAAAGCTTTACAATACATTTGCTGATCATACGACTTCAAGATCAATTAACAACTACTGATACACAATAATTAAATAATTTGTTACTAATACACTTGCCAGATTATGTGCGATCTTTTGGCTATACTTGATGCATAATTTGGCATTGAAAATGATTACCCAATTCCTAGATATAAA
The DNA here is from genome assembly GCA_009771035.1 of Lupinus albus. Lineage (NCBI taxonomy): Eukaryota > Viridiplantae > Streptophyta > Magnoliopsida > Fabales > Fabaceae > Lupinus > Lupinus albus. Next base: position 16,186,700 of record CM020017.1, read on the forward strand.
TCAAATTTAGATTCAGAGCCCAACACTTTATTAAATAGTTCAATGCAAAGTAATCAATCTCATGAGCATCCAAAATAGGGGATGCTTGGGAACTAAAAAAACATTTGAAGATGAATAATCTAAGTAGCATGAATTTGTTGTAAAAAGAGAAACCAATAGATATTTAATATGGGGAGACTGAGGAGAAAAACCTTATCATGAAACATGTGTTTGCTAATTTCCATTGTAATAATAACATGGTGAGTAGGAGAAAGATTTCACAAATGTTAAACATTTGCCATTAAAATGTACCTCTCTGTTTATGATCAAGTATCCTTGTCCATCTACCATGTATGAAATCATCATAATTATATCATAGTCAGCGTCAGGAAATTTTAATGGAAGTTTTGTGGTCTCAATATCAAATGCACAAATACGAACTTCGGCACGCTGCAGAAGATCTGTCCTCTTCTCAAGTGTAACCCCAGTACTGGATACTCCAACATCATACCACTGGCCACTCCGTATATCTGGATAACATATGATTCTGAAGGTCATGATAAATATAAACATTGCATAGGAAGATAGGACAATTGAATAATTATGAAAACAAGACAATGGATATCAAGGGTACCATTGTCAATGGCAAAGCGAACATGATAAGGAACATCATATTCACGGAGATCGATTATGCAATCTAGAAAGTCTTGAGGTTTTTGTTCTCTGCTAAGCAAGAAGCAAGTTAGGATCAGATTATGTAAGAAAGCAAAGTTATATTCAACTTAAATGGTCAGCACTAGAAAATAGCATTGCATTGTTAAGGGAAGTAAATTTTGATACTTCTACATAAAATTCTCCTATCCCACAAAACTTGATCTACCTTCTCCCAGTTAATATAGACTCATAGGCATCTGCAGCATCAGCCTTTGCCTGATTTCTTTCAACTACATGCATGAGGTCCCTCCTCACATTCATCAATTGTTGCACGGTATCAAATGATAGCTTTAAATAATATTTTTTTAATCCAGACAAATGGTTTTTCTGTTGAGAACCATGAAAAATAAGTCAGAGTACATTAATGAGGACATAGAAAACAAGCATAGCCTTATGAATTGAAGCCAAAATGAAAACATCAAGGAAACATGACAATCGTATATTACACTTTCAAGTGACCTTGTTGACTACATCATGAACCATATTGACTTTACCTTCTTAAACTCCAGAAGAATTACCAAATAAAATACAATAAAACATATCATGAAAAATAATGCAAATGCTAAAGGTGTATTTATAAAGGTAATTATCATCTGTCAGATAAAGTGAAGCAAATAAGAGATGAATAAATTTCTCACCAGATCCAGATCCTCTTTCTCTATTATTTCAATATCTGCAATCTGACTTTCATAACGTCGCCTCAGATATGCTTCAACATCCATCTCCATTTTATCCTGTTAAATTCATATAATCAGAATTAGCACCAACATCATGATAGTTATTACAGAATAAACTCTGTTCGAATAGATCTGCAAAAGCAATGAACACACATGTTCGGTTGGACACATGCACATGCTTCAACAAAAAATCTTGTTGCGACATAATATACTCATGCATGCGAATATGATTGCTTACCTTTGTAGCTGCATAGAAATAAGGACGAAATCTGTATTTTGTCTTGAATGAAGACCCATCCTGCAAGTAGAATCCCATCAATGAACTATTTATCAAATCAAGTAGATCTAAGACTTTTAAGAAGAAACATGTTAGTCGAGCAATACCTGTGTAACAAAGTATAGATCAACACAACTGTAGACTTTGTGTGTGTCTTCATCTTCACTCGATGACTGCAAAAACATGGCAAAGTGTATGTAAGTCCCTTGGAATAATACACAGCATGGAGCTAATTGTATAGCGAGGGGGTAAGCTTCTCCACACTCCTAAAATTTTATGATTTTCTTAATTTCACATGCAAAATTGTGTTTTTATAAATAAACAAAAAAACATTGTATGTAGACAACTCATCAGTGAATCTTTTACTTCAGCTAGCATACTAGAACTATCTAGCTTAGCGAACTTGTTATGATTTTTAAATATCATAATTAGGAGCCAAGAAAAACTCAGTCATCCAAATAAAACAACAGAAAACGATTATGTAAATACCGTTCAAATTTATCAGTGAAGTGCGGTAGAGGATGTAGGACTAAGAGGCACAATTACATAAGTAACAGCTGTATCAGCAAAGAAAATTGTGAAAATGGTAGGAGCCATGCAAGAAACTTTCTTGATTAACAAGAAAGATGAGAAAAGACATGCATGAATGAGAAAGAAAGCTTTAAAGAAAGCTAAAGAAAGAATGGAGAATCAAGACTCCATTGAAATGAATGAACTTCTCATTATTGAATGCATTGATGAAAATGAATGAGATTAGGGGTATGCCCCTTTATATACAACTTTGACTAAATAACTCAAGTATCACAACTAACCAATTGAAAGCATTCCCCCTTTACACACATTTATCTTAACAAAAATAACAAAACTCTGTAATGTTAGTTCCATTTTCTTGCACAAACAAGAAATAAACTTTGCTTTCGAATTGATCAATTTCACAGATTAAAAAGGTAGGTTTAGCTAAAAGATGAAAAAGAATTGGTTTACCGTTGCAAAATTGAGCAACCATCCAAGTCGTTTATCGCCCTCGGAGAAAATATCGAACCCTAATTTGGACTCGAGTTCTTCCTCAGCACTACGGATCAGCTTCTGCTTATTGGATCCTCCGTTGTTGTTGTTATCTCTACGCTCCCATCTCCGGTTTCCGGTGCCGTTCATTGTTCGCGACGATGATATCGGAGGCTTTACGGTTAAGCGAGGTTGAAGTAGCTCTTTACTGATCTAAAAGAATGAGGCTGAGTAGTGTTTTAGAGGCTGAAGCTATTGCATTTTCCCGCGTTTATGTATAATGACATAAATGCCCCCTGTTCTTGACAAATCTCAACTTCGGTCCTTTCGTGACTTGACCTCACTCCCTGAATTAAAAGTAAATTACTCTCACTGTTCCTAAATTTTTGTGAAATTATATAAATCATCCCTCTATTTTTTGTCCTTACAAGAATTACCCCTAATTTTATGCATATGTTACACTGACTACCACTGCATAATATAAAAATGTAATATTTTAAACAAAAATGTGAAGTTAGTAATTAAGTTAAATAAAATATTGTATATTGTGTACAAAAATTCAAATAATATGAGAGTCGATGCATCTTCATTATTTGGCTCGTTATAAAATATTATAAGATTTATTTAAAAATAACTTTGGAATTATTTATGTATTTTGTAATGACACAAAAATAATAAACAAACATCAACTTTTGTATTATTTGAAATGTTACACAATATGTAATATTTTGTTTAAATTAATTACACTTACCACACGTTTTTTGTTTAAAATATTACACTCTTATAACATGCAAGGGTAGTCAGTGTAATATATATATAAAATTAGGGGTGGTTTATGTAGGATGTATGGATGATTCGTGTAAGAACAAAAAATAGATGGTAGTTTGTATAATTTTACTAAAACTCAAAGGTTGTGAGTGTAATTTACTCACGAATTAATCTTTTCCAATCACTCTCTCTTCTTGGCGTAATATTTTTAAAATCTAGTACTATCTTACACTACTAAATTAATATCTTGTTATTATTAATCATTTTATTAACCTGTTCAGAATAAGAAACACTTTTCAAACCAATCCTTTTTATTTATAATAACCCCAGCTAATTTTTATGATTTTAACAACAACTAAAAACATTCAAATATCCTTTACTAATTTTCTTAATTCTGTGTCTTTTTTGTGTTATCCTTACTATAAGGAATTAATCTTTTTCAGAGTAAGATTATGTAAGTATCTTTTCCAATCATTCTCAATTCTTAACCTAATCTTTTTATAATCTATTGATATCTTACGCTATTAAATTAACATATTATTGGTATTAATCATTCTATTGACTCATTTAGAATTTAAATATTTTTCAGACACATCCTTTTTATTTAGAACCCGGACAGATTTTTAAGATATCGCCAAAAAATAAAAACATCGAAATACCCTTTACTGACTTTCCTAATTCTTCCTACTTTCCAAAACAATAAAATTAATAAGATCATGCTTTCAAAACCACATACTTGTCTTTTTTATACTATCATTACGATAAGGAATTAATTTTTTTCGGGGCATGTAAATATTTTTTATCTTTTGTAATCTAGTAATATCTTACACTATTAAATTATTTGTTGGTATTAATCATTCTAGTAAAACATTTAGAATAAGAAACACTTTCCAAACACATCATTTTATTTAGAATCCAACAAATTTTCAAATATCGACAAAAATTAAAAACATCGAGATACCTTTTACTAATTTTCCTAATTCTTCATACTTTCTAAAACTATAAACTAGATAAGATCATACTTTCCAAATCACATACGTGTCTTTTTTATACTATCTTTATTATAATGAATTAATTTTTTCGGGGTGTATAACTATCTTTTTCCATGACTCTCAATTCTTAACCTAATTTTTTTATGATCTAATAATATCTTATACTATTAAATTAGCATCTTGTTAGTATTAATCAGTTTATTAACTCATTTAGAATAAGAAACACTTTTCATGCACATCTTTTTTATTTAGGACCCCAATAGATTTTTAAAATATCTATAAAAATTAAAAACATCAAGATACCCTTTACTAATTTTCCTAATTCTTCCTACTTTCTAAAACCATAAATCAGATAAGATTGTACTTTCAATACCACATACATGTCATACTCGTTTTCTTTATCAAATCACTGATACAATAATTAAGAGTATATTTGATTTTAATAGATCCGCCATGTTTAATATATCGTAATATAAGTTTTGACCTCTTTGTTTTTATTTTAGAGTTTTTTTCTAAATATGTCTACTCTATTTAGAAGTATAATGTTAGCATATTTTAAAGTCCATTATTAGTGACAAATCTAACCTCTCACATTTTCACATCAAATTGCTTACATGATTTATATATTTTTTATTTATTTTATATGTATATATAATATAATTAATATAGTATATAATAAAATTATATTAATGTGTTACTATTAAGGTTACATATGTTTTTTCTTACAAGTGTGACTCTCGCATATTTATTAGAATATGAGAAATTCATTGACTCTAAAAGTAAGTTTTTTAAATTTATTTCATATATTACCCATCAATTATAAAGAAATCCAATGGTTCAAATTAGTGGGTAGATCTAAACCATTGAATTTTTTTAGAATTGATGACTAAAATGTGAAGTAAATTTAAAAAATTTAATCTTGCAGTAAATGGATCCCCACCTTAGCACCTAATCATCAAGGTAGCCTCTATCTATTCTTGGGCACAATCATTTGAGTTTCTTAATTCAAACATTTTTATTTTTAGTATTAGAGTTAGTTTTGGTCAATTATATTTTATTTCTGTTTGGGTAGCATTGTAAATGAAAAAACACTTTTCATTCCAATTAGTAGAAAGTGTAAATTTTGGAAAAAGTCACCTAATGGTTGTTGAAACAAAATTAATTGTATATGCTACAAACTAATACATAATGTATATAGACCCACAATTTAATAAGTTTTTATATTGTCATTATATTACTCATCATTTATATTTACTTATCATTAATTTTTAAATATGAAAATAATACAAATGAATAGAATATATAGTACATTGACTATGTATGAATCTTTATGGTACATAAATATTACACTATTTTAAATTTAACATCATGACAATATAACATGGGAAGCATATAACATAGAGGAAATATTTTTTAAAAGAATTAGCATTCCAAAAATATATTCAGTGGAAATTGTTATTTAAATACAATACAGTGAAAACAATTTATATTTTGATAGTGTAGAAAACTTATATTTTGAATATATATGGACAACTAATTATACTTAAACTTTAGTCTATATGTAATGCCCCGAATTTTAGTCTTTAAAAATTATAGTATCAGTCCTGGAAGTCTCGCTTGAGCGAGAGATTCTCGCCTGAGCGAGAAAGGATCACCTGAGAGGGTGAAATCTTGGGCTATACTGGAAGATTCTCGTCTGAGCGAGAGTTGCCTCGCCTGGGCGAGAAATGGCAAACTGGGGCTGGTGACACTGTGAGATTCTCGCATGAGCGAGAGGAAGCCTGTTGGGACTGTGAGATTCTCGCTTGAGCGAGAATCCCTCGCTTGAGCGAGAGGGTCAGATATGAAATTTTAAAAAAGGCGGGATTTTCTCGCCTGAGCGAGAACCCGATGACTAATCTTTAAAATAGAAACCTCAAACACATTTTAGGGTTATAACTTTGAAGAGAAGAGAGCTTTTCAAGAGTAAGGAGCCTTAGGACTCATCTCAGAGCTCAAGAAGAGGTAAACCTTTTGCTTCTAACTCTTCTTCTTCCTCTCTAACTTGTTTTGGGTATGTTGGATCTATTTTCGAAACATGAGAAACCATGAAAACTCATTCTTTAGAGTTATGGTTCGTTTTACGTTGTTTTTCTCTTGTAAACTTTTGGTTTAGAGTTGATATATTAGATAAACATGTATGTTTTGATATTTGGAAACTTGTATTGAAGTAGTTTTAGAAATATTGAAAATACATGAATCCATTGAGTATTTAATGATGAAATACGAGTTATTTATGTGTTATTTGAATAAATGACTGACATTGTTGTTATTGGTGATAATGAGGAAAGATCCTAAGGTTGGAGGAAATCGCGGAGGAGACTTTTAAAGTTACTCGGAACCGATCTCCGACGCTCACCAAGGTAAGGGATAAGTGTCTCTAAATCATACTTGCTGATATGAATGAGGTATGTGAAAGAGGTAATGGTTAAAATGATATGTCTGTAATTTATGCATTATGTTGGTAAATGCGTGACTTTTCTGTTTTGCAAAACGAATTCAATCTAATTTGGGGGAGTCCCAATGGAAATAAGACTCAAAACGAATTCAATCTAATTTGGGGGAGTCCCAATGGAAATAAGACTCAAAACGAATTCAATCTAATTTTGGGGAGTCCCAATGGAAATAAGACTCAAAACGAATTCAATCTAATTTGGGGGAGTCCCAATGAAAATAAGACTCAAAACGAATTCAATCTAATTTGGGGGAGTCCCAATGGAAATAAGACTCAAAACGAATTCAATCTAATTTGGGGGAGTCCTAATGGAAGTAAGACTCAAAACGAATTTAATCTAATTTGGGGGAGTCCCAATGGAAATAAGACTCAAAACGAATTCAATATTATTTGGAGGAGTACCAATGGAAAGGTGACTCGGAGTAATAAATGTCGTATGCATGCTATATGATATATAGTATGAGATATATATTCTATAGGGTGAATATGAATGATGAGAAATGTGAATGTCACATGAATGTCGTATGCATGCTATAAGATATATAGTATGAGATATATATTCTATAGGGTGAATATGAATGATGAGAAATGTAAATGTCACATGAACGTCGTATGCATGCTATAGGATATATAGTATGAGATATATATTCTATAAGGGAATATGAACGATAAAAAGGAAGATGTTGAGAAAGAAGGTAATATATATGCTATATGATATATATTATGGGATATATATGTTATAGGGTGGATATGAATAACGAGACATATGATGTTTCGAACGAACGTAATATGCATACTATAAAATATATATGATGAGATATATATACTATAGGATGAATATGAGTAAAGTGAAAAGTAAAGGAAGCTGATTTGAATGTTTGCAATTCCGTATGTGTGTTTACGAATTATATTAAAGCTTAATTGTACTTGAATGTGGATTATCATGTGATGTTAGTTTTGAACTAATGACTTACTCCCTTCATTTTGTGTGTTGTTTATGATAATCCCATTGTAGGTAAATGAAGGATTTTGAGAAGGAAGTTCGCCTAGGAAGCTTTCGTGTTTATTAACCTATTTGTCTTTATTTGGTAATTGATATTTGAATGAACTATGTTTTTCCGCAACATAAATTTATATGATAATATAATAGAGTAAATAGTATTTTCAAAGAGAGATACTTTTTAATGAAGGTAACGACTGTATGTATGAAAGGATTAAAATAAATGAAAAATTTTCAAGGGTAGAAAATCGGATCATTACACTATACATATTTAAGTTTATAAAATAAAAACTACAACATAAAAAACAAAGTAATAAAAGTTAAGCATATTAGTATCATTCTGGATTAAACATATGTTGCACATAAAAAAAACTAGAATCACTAGTAATAGTTGGGGAAAAAAAGTATTTACTAACATTATGTTAGTTTCATATATTACATATACTACTTATGTTTAATTATAAATTATTTTTCAAAAAAATAATACAAATAAAATAAATGGTAGATAAGAGAAAAAAGTGAACCGACAAGATGAGTTTGGATATTAGAGCAGACCATTATAAACCCTACTTATATATATGATCATCTCTCTCTACATTCCGCCTCTTTCTGCACCCAAATCTCAGTCCCTTTGGTCTTACTTGTACACTTTGGCTCTCTCTTTCTTACCTTTCACCCATTCTCTCATGTTTTGATTTGTATGTTACTAATTGTGGTGTTGTGTTTATTTTGTAGGAAGAGAGAGAAAACGATGAAGGTCATCGCAGCTTACTTGCTCGCTGTTTTGGGAGGCATTTCTTCCCCTTCAGCTCAGGATCTTAAACATATTCTTGCCTCAGGTTCTTTTATTTATTTATTATTTTCATTCATTTATTATTCCCCTACTGTGCTTAATCTTCATGCCATTTCAAAGTTCTTTGTTAGCATTAACATTGTCGAGAAATTAAGCCTAAAGTACATACATGATAATATGATTTCGTATCCTACTTAGGTTCTTCAGGTTAAAGTATATGTTTTTTGGGTTATTGATGTCAGTTTGGGCTTTATAGGAATGTTGGGCTTTATAATTTTGGTCGTATGCTAGCATTTATTTTGTTGCAAAAATCACATGTGAATCTTGAGCACATCTAAAGTTGGCTGTGTTTGACTAATTATTACATTTTTATTAATTGGGTAATACTATACTTATACCCAACTTGGCTGAGCCCTCTACATTAGTGTAATATATGTGTATTGTCACTCAGTGCATATATATTGAATAGCTTTTCAATTTTTACTCTGATTTTTCCATTACAATAATTGAATTGAAGATTGTTGTAATGATGATCCACAAATCACAATTATATGTACTATGTAATAGTATTCAATGTTTCCCCTTATGTACTTGTTTTCTAGTGATTGCTATATCCTATTTGACATTGAGTGCACTTATAAGATGGGATGCGTAATTTATATCATAGGGAGAGTAAATTTTATGTTGCTGAATGGAGGGTAAACTCTGTTATTTGTCAACTGAAAGATTGAATTTTGAACTGTCTTTTGGTTTATGTTTGCAGTTGGAGCCGATGCTGGTGATGACAGAATTGAGCTGCTCTTAACTGAAGTTAAGGGCAAGGACATCACTGAACTGATTGCTAGTGGAAGAGAAAAGCTAGCTTCAGTGCCTTCTGGTGGTGGTGCTGTGGCTGTTGCTGCTGCACCTGCAGGTGGTGCTGCAACTGGTGGCGCTGCTCCTGCAGCCGAGGCAAAGGAGGAAAAGAAGGTTGAAGAGAAAGAGGAGTCTGATGATGTAAGCTTTTAAAGTTGCAGCTCAATTTTTTGATATCAAGTAATTTAATGAATGTTTGCTAATGTTTATGTATCTCTCTTGGTTCTGCAGGACATGGGCTTCAGTTTATTTGACTAAATAGTTTGAACTGCTTTGTTTGTCGGTGGTGTCTGCAGATTTATGGTAAGAGTTTTAGTTAACTTACATATTTTGCTACTTTGGTTGCATATTGTATTAGATTTTGTGGGTTTTCCCATTTGCAATTTGAGACAATGTAATGACACATCACGCTGTCCGATATACTTACGGAGATGACGAGTTTAATCTGTTGACTTACTGGTTAATTAGTTTTATTAATTCCATTATCACCAGTGCGAGATTGGCATGAATATCGATAACCCTTCGCCATTTAATTTCTTCATTTACAAGACTTTGCCAATAGCACCACCTCGTGACTTTGCTTGTTGCCAAATAGATGTTCAGAATGCGCAGCAACATGCTTCCTTGTTGCTTCTATTTGGCTACTCAAAGAAATGTGTATATAATTTAGTCACTCTTGCCATTTATTTATTTTAGCCAATGAAAACAGAGGTTATGTAAACACAAATACCATGAACAAGGCCCCCACATATTTTGAACGGACGCCACTAATGGGTCTTAGATTCAGACTTATAAGCCAAAGGCAATACTCTGCTTTTGAGTAAATTAGGTTACTGCCCATGTTTATTTGAAATATCCGTCTAGGTGGCTGGCTAAAAGATGTATTTGTTATGGAATCAAATATTAGTTTTTTTTTGTAGTACCAAGGGTATCCTTTCGAGTAAGGAACTAATCCCTTTTTGGATCCTTGAATGTCTCTCAACAAATGTCACTTATAGAAATCAAATTATTGAAGCTATGATGAAAATATTTTGACCTCCCTATGATCCTTCTATTCAGTAGATAGAGAACAAGATCGATCATTTGGGTTGTGATGCAATCATGACAAAAGTTGCATATTTTGAAGGTTGAAAATTCTCTCCCATACAATTGTAACAAGTGATCGTTGAGCGGGGTCATGTGCTATTATGCTAACCTAGCTAACTACAATTATTATAAAATATTGCCTACATGTTTGCATATCACTGCAAAATGCTTTAAATGGTGGTGTGTAATATTTGACAAACTTTGGAATGGAATGTTTTTCATTAAACTTGGAGTGTTGGTGTAATATGACTTTTTTCCTTCTTCAATCTTTTATCCAAAACGAATGTTATTAAATATGTTGTATAATATTGTTCATGAAAAAAAACGTTCTACTAAGAATTAATATGACCCAATGATTCACATAGCATTATTTTAATACACTTTTCTATTGTCAGAACAATTATATTTTGTTAAAATATATAAATGGTAAGGCTTATAATTGGAGCATCACTTGTAATTTCTTATATAATGGACAATTATATAAATGTAGTGAAAAATAGTAGAATTTTTTTAATCAAGGGTATTCCTTATATTATGGACAATAAATTAATTTCTCTTGGAGTACATTATTACTCTTCTAAACAAGTATCACTTGTAGGGATCAAGATCTTGGTCTTCAATCTTATATGATACCTAAAGATTTAGTGTTGATTTCCATTTTCAATATTTAACCAATTCCTTATTGGTAAAAGCACAAAATAAATGATTTTTGGAGAAATGACAACATAATTATAATTTTTAAGGAGCCAAACTCAAAACTAACCCTATTAACACATTACGTTAATTATAACTTGAAGGTTGTGTTTGTGAGTCTTGTTTTAGAAGGAAACTGGGAGTTGGATGAAAGAAATGGAAAAGTTTTGAAGATTTTTTAGAATCCTCAAATACCCTCTAAGTGTTCATTGTCACGGTTTCTCTAATTTTAGGATTTTTTAGATAAACATGTCAAAGTATCTAAATTTATTTAGTGAAATTTTATAATTATATTTTTGTTCATTCCTCATTGCTAATTAGATTTTTAAAGGAAAAACAATACTGGTGCATTATCATCACTTAGATAATCCTTCATTCTAGCCTATCTAAATTTTACACTATCAAAAAATGAGAAATTTAACTTGATTTGTATTCATTTCCATCCCTTCCTTCCTTTGATTTTCCCTCATAATGTTCACACACAACATAAGATATAATATAAATAAAAATATTCAACATCAATGTTAGTATAGTTTACCACCAAGTGACACATTTTATTTCAGCAAATGATTAAATAAAAATAATTATTATATTTTTTATTGATTTTTCAACATTAATTTTAATATAATATACATATATATATAACTTTATCGGTATATAATTTAATTAGTGAATAATCAATTAAATTACCCTCATAAACATGTGGTCTACTTTGGCCATTTAGATTTTAGACATAATTCACATACAATTACTTAATTAAAAAAGTAATCTTAAACCAGATATGAAACTAACAACACTATTTGCGAAACTCATAAGGGGATAAAAGTGAAGGAGATTTATATCTTGGGCTTGTGTGACTCAAAGGAGAAGAGAAATCTAAGCTCATTGGGCGTAAAGTTGCATCCATAAGCAGAAACCAAAATATGAGGACACTGTACACTCATTCAACAAACCTCACTAATTTACCAATTTGCCACTATTCCCAATTCCTCTCTCCAAACCCAAACACACTATCTCTTGTTCCTTCTTCCTCCCAAATTCCACACTTTACTTCCATTTCATCTAAAAAACAACGTTTCTCTTCTTCATTGATTCGATCATCAATGGCGTCTCCTCTTCCAAACCCATTCTCTGTTCTCTTTGTATGCTTAGGCAATATCTGCAGAAGCCCAGCTGCTGAAGGAGTTTTCACTGATTTGGTTAAGAAAAGGGGTTTTGATGCTAACTTCAAAATCGATTCTGCTGGTACCATCGATTACCACGAGGTGGGTATGTCGTTGTTTCACTAAAAATCTAATCTTTTTGAAGAAAAATAATAACTTTGTTTTCAAAATTAAATTTTTTGTTTTGGATTTTTTTAAATAAAAATTGCTTTTTTTTTATAATTTTTTTTGAAAGGGAAATGAAGCTGACCAGAGAATGAAGGCAGCCTCAAAGAGGCGTGGGATTGAGATAACTTCTATCTCGAGACCAATCAGGCCTTCTGATTTTGTTGACTTTGATCTCATTCTTGCCATGGATAAACAAAATAGAGGTAGGTGAATGCAATACTCAAATTCATGTGATACTTTTGTTATGTGTAAATTAAGCTGATTTTTATTGAGTTTTTGTTTTAATTTCAATTGTCACCTTTTTGGGTTAAACTTAGGGAAGTTGTTATAATTTCTAAAGCAATAGGAGTGTTGGTCAGTGTAATTTCTCAATTTTAATATGAACTATTAAAGTTGGATGAAATGTGGTTGCTCCATTCAATGTGCCTTTGTCATACATCGGAATAGTAATGGGCACTTTTGTTTGATATATAGAGGATATATTGGAGGCCTTCAATAGATGGAAATTTAGTCAGACTTTACCGGAAGATGGACATAAGAAGGTTAGTTCAAGATTTCGATCCTTCCGATTTGTTTTGTTTTTATTTTAAATTTTTTATGTGGGTGTGTGATTGCGATGATGCAGGTTAAGTTGATGTGTTCATATTGTAATAAGCATGATGAAACTGAAGTGCCTGATCCTTACTATGGTGGACATAAAGGGTTTGAGAAGGTATTCATATTAGGTTATTGGTTGGTACTTGTTTCATTTTGTGGGTTGAAAAGTGGAGTATATTAATGTATCACTTGCCATCATGTAATACATGGTTATGATTCGTGAATCGTAGTACTATTGCTTTTCAATAACCTGATCTAAATCATTAGGAAAAAACCAAGCATTACATTGACATGTCTAGTTGAATTGGTTGAAGGATGAAATTATAGTGTAAATTCAGTCATGTAAGCAAGCACCTTTGATGAGTACCTGGTGGAGATTTGTTCTCCTTGGTCAGTGCCTTTGAAGATAATTTCTTGCATCATTGAATTACACGCATTCGGTATACATACTTGGTACCCATAGTATCAAATGTTTCTAATCCTTTAAAAAAAATTGTTCTTGTTGTTGTAAAGAAGAATTCTTTATTCCTGGCTGATGATGCTCTTGCTCATATATCATTGGGTGTCACTGGCAGGTATTAGATTTACTCGAAGATGCTTGTGAATCATTGCTGGAAAGTATTTTGGCAGAAAATAAACACATACAAGACCCCTAGTACTTATGTAATAATAGCCAGAAGGTCCAATGCATGGGTAGATCAATCGGTTTTCCTCGATGCAAGTACCCAATGTTAGTAGTTTCAGAGGTTCACTATCCAAAATCCACAACTTCTGCATATTGAAAACTTCTTGCCATACTTGAATGTGTTTCACTCAGTCATTTTTTTTTTCATTTTCCCTGCTTGCCACATTGATTTAGTGAGGCAGAGCAAATTATAGCATGTGTTAAATTGTGGTTGTTCTGTTGACATACACATGTTATCACTTCTTTGTTGCAGTTAGAACTTAAAAACTGATTTAATTGTAACACTTTGCACTGTCTCATACAAGTGTTACAAAAACAGAATAACACTTTGCACTGTCTCATACAAGTGTTACAAAAACAGAATAACACTTTGCACTGCAACATATACAATGTACATATATAATGTCATTTGTTTCTATTAAACTTTCAAGCTTGCTATCCTTCATTGGGAACACATTTCTTGTTCCACAAAGTGTATCATTTTATATGTCACTTGTTCTGATTGATCAACAAAATATTTAATTATTATACTTTTAATTTAATATGTTTTTTCAACCAATCACAAATATGACATGAACTGACATATTTTGTAGGATAACAAATGTATTTCTCATTCAATCACGAATACAAGTTTAAATAACATTGAGTATTTTAGAAATAAAATACTGTCACATAAGTCAGAATAACCATTTCTATTACTTCAATTTCTATATACAAGAATAACCATTCCAAGGCATTTATTCTGATGGAAACATTTTTCTAGCCAAAACTTTTTCTTTGTTTATATTTACATATTATTTAGAAATGTCAAAAGGGTTGGGTGTTGTTTCCTTCACTCATGTTTTTTAAATCCATTATCCTGGCGAGAAATGCAGGTAGTTGATTGATTAGTTCGGATATTTAATATAATTTAGTTTTAAAACTTCTTGGGTTCTGCCTAAAGGACCCAAAATATAATTTATTTATTTATTGAGAAATCAAGTATAGATCCTTCAAATAGATAAAAAATGGTTCCTTGTCCTCATCTAACAAAACCCTTGGATTTTTATAGGATTGTTTGGCATTACTTATCCGAAAAATCAATTAGAAGAAATTGACGGATTTAGATAAGAATTTTCACTCATTAGAATTTTATAAATCAGTTTTCTCTCTGATAAAAAAATTATTGAGTAGCTTCTAATTAACATGGATTGAATTTGAAGTAAATTATTTGTTATGCATACTCATCATCGTGCCCAGTTTTTGAAACTCCAGTCTTGTATGATTCTTGATAAGCATAAAGTCTTATAAATCCCCACCGAAGAGGCACTTTGTCTAAATGTTCTAATTTTTCTTTAATTTTGCATTTAGATCCTTAATAATCAATCATGTACATTGTACGTGTTCATTTCACGCAAAAACATGAGTTCGCCCAAAAGAAACAAACAACACTATCAAAAAAATACAACAAAAATCTAACAAACATGAATGTGTACGGCTTTCTTGATATCACTACTGAGTTGCTCTACCTAATTACATTTCCTTCTCTCATAAACTGAAAATGGCCATTCCTCCATAACTTCATGCAACATCCATGTGGTCATTGTCATTGTCACCTTCATAATATTCATCATCCCGTTGAATATGCTTGTCTTGAGTGTGTTCTGAAAATAAAAAAATTATCAAAATCAATAAACTATGATTTGCCACCAAGTATGGAGCTATTATAAGAAAGGATTTTTTCTCCTTACGATCAATGCGCTCATCAGGGTTCTGCTCATCTTCATCAAAATCAGGAATGTAGAAATCAGGTGGGACCTGTGACCCACAAATTGTTAGTTTCACCTTTTGGGGAAAAAAATATCAGTGGTACATACATTGCCATCCATTGATTTTGGCTAGAAGTGATATGATCATGAAATCAGGAAAGGAGCATGCATTCAAATGAAGTCCAAAAAAGTTTAGCATAGACAGAGAGAGTAACTATTTGAGATCAAAATGATTAACAAAAACATTTATTAGTATGCATAACCTAAGTAATAGATTTCAGTCTCAATGGAGTAGAGGTCTAATGCTAAATAACTTAATCATAGGCTATATAGCCGTTCTCCATCAGCTTAAGTATTGTTGTTGAACCAGCAAAACTGTTGCTAATATATTGTGCCTTAATTTCCACCCAACTTATGATTTCCATTGTCCTCAATACTAGAGATTTTCAGATAATATATTAGAAGCACTACTAAGAAGGAATTATGTTATTCCAATTACTTGAAAATTCTCCTCCCAAAGCAAATATAACTTGTTTCAGAACCCCTCTATGCGTAGCCAACTTTATGTATAAAACCAATTGAACCAGCCAGCTAGGTTGGGTGTTCCTATTTCAAGGACGAACTCACCTCCTGCATCTGCACACTTGGAGCATGTTGAATGCAACGAAGATTCTCCATGACTTGCATTTTGATGGTGGTAAGATATGATTTACTATTTAAATTCTCCTGATCAAATTAAAGGAGAAAAATAATGAGACCAGTGGTTCATATTTTTGTAGACACTTCACTGCACACTGCAAATTCCAAAGTAAAAATAATAGCCACATTTTTTAGATCATAACCAATATAAATTGGCAATGTCAAATGCCAGACAATGAACTCCAATCAAAGTTAGAATAAAAGAAAAGTCCAGAAAAATAGAGTATTAGACAAGAGTATTGAGAAAATACATACTATGTAGCCACTTGGAATCTTCAATGAAAAATCTGGCCCAAAATACTTAATATAATCGTTCTCTGGGATCTCTGCATGACAGATCAAGCAGGTCAATAATGTCTCCCCTAGGGATCCGGAATGCTGATTTAACTCATTTGAAAAGAGATGCACACAATAATTTAGAAGCTTACAGTGTAAGGACAGATTACATTTTTTTTTCTCCGGGCATAATACTACAAGCACAAGCAAGTAAATTTGGAGCAATAAATAAAGTCTAAACGATGTGTGCCCTCATCCTCTGGAGGGAAAAGCTAACTATATTGGCTCAAGATAGAAAGCTTTGTGGCCACGCAGTATTGTCAGGGTAAAAATATTGCAGATGTATCACAAAGAAGTACTAGTGTACTATATAAATGCATGTATAGCAAGCTCTCCAATACTGCCCAGGCCCAATGAAAAGTTACAGTATTTTATATCACATCACAATTCACAAGAGTGTTTCTGCATTACTTTGAAGTTTGAACAATGAATGATAAATCCAATTAAAAAAGGCCAGGGTCCGAGGGAGGGTAAATGTACATAGCTTTACCCCAACAAATAAAGAGATAGTTTTCAGGATTTGAGCCCATGACCACCAGGTCACAAGGCAAATTACCATAGTGGCATTGCACCAAAGCTCACCCTCATTAAATCCAACTAGTGAAACAAATCAAATCTTTGTATAACATGTCACAAAAGAGTTGAAAAGATGTCGAGTCTGGATGACTTAATGTACCATTTGGAAGCTCTGTATCCAGAAGAACTCCAGTTTCAACTGTCCAGCATCGAGCAACATTCTCTTTTGTGTATCCCCCACCTCCGGTGACCTGTGGCAGAAATCCGTTCACATAAATCTGACTCACAGAACAAGTGAAATAAAGACAAACTAAGTTATAGAAACCCACCAGCAAGGGCAAATTAAATCTCTTCACAAATCTAACACATTCAGAATGACCTGTAGTAAAAGAAACAAACAAATAATATACTAATTAAAGTTAATTCATCCACTAATTAAATGGAGACCAACATATGCAAAGAAGACACACAGTCAAAGAGTGATAACATAAAAGAATATTATTTTCATCGAAATAGGAAATTTACTAGGAAATAAGCACCATCAATAGAGAGATTGAAGCAGCCCAAGCGATCTCCAGCAAGTGAATCTGCTCCACACTGGAGAACTATCACACCGGGTTGATATGTTTCAACTACTTTAGATATAATCTACATTTTAGGCATTTAAGCAGGTTCAGACAATACACCATCAGGCTAGAGTAATGCGACAAATACTGAAATGAAGAGCTTTTGCATTGAGCTTGCAAATCCACTCCCCCCAAAAAAAAGAGAGAAGAATAAACTTACAGTCTTGAAAAGTCGAGTGAAGCTAGTGTCATCTATTCCATCCTTCAATGGGACATTTATAGCATAGTGCTTTCCTTCTTTTTCTCCTACTTCCTTCAATAAAGTAAAATCGGTTCAATTTACTCCAATCTACAGAGGTCCAGAAATGTTTCAAATGATAAAGCATATTCAATTTCAGTAAATACATAATATGGGGAATGGAGCCACAATTATGTAGTTCCTCAAATCTCAATCTATCACAGATTAAATTATAATAGCAACAGAGTGGTTGACAATCAGACAAGTCACTAAAAAAAACCGAATAAAGAAAATACCTTCGCATCACCGGTGCCTGGAAAGAACAAATCTCCATACTTGTGAAAACTGACGGTCATCACCCTGTCATGAAAATCTTCCCTTTTAACAAAATAGAGAAAATCATGGGTAGTATGACGAAACTATCTAACTGACATATAGCATCAGAAAAGCAAGTTATGTCTACCATCTTTGAATTTTACATTAGAATAGACAAGGCTTGGTTGTTTTAGAACAGTGCCAACTGCCAAGCAAAACACGGAGCATAGGAAACATAAAGAGGGCACGGGTATAGGTACAAGATTAATCATTTCTTGCAATTATATTACAAGACTTTCTTTATGACAAATCTGGAATGTGGTATTTGGTACAGTGACTATGGTATGGGATTTGCAGGATTATTAAGCAAATTTGGTAACTATGATATAGAGATTTAGATAATGAATTAATATGCTTGTCATTTGGCAATCATGTATAAGATTAAAAATTGCCTATAGTTACTATCCTAGGATCAAAGTCAATAGTTTTAAAGAGAACATATCAGAAAGGTCAGCTAGTATATATCAGGAAGACAGAATTGTAGTCATGTAATTAATCTTGATATTGTCTTTGCAACTTGAAGGTTCTCAGTGGTTTCAGATTCACAACTCTAATCAATTTCCAGTCCCCAGATGATATGAGAAACAGGCTAACCTGTCAGTGAAGTAGAAGGCTTCTTCTACACCATCACCATGGTGTACATCTATATCAATATACAAAACACGGGCATGATATTTAAGAAGCTCCAAGATTCCTAAAACCAAGTCATTGATGTAACAGAACCCAGATGCCTCACATTTCTTGGCATGGTGTAGTCCGCCAGCCCAGTTTATAGCAATATCACACAGTTGATTGTTTAACCGACGAGCAGCATCTGCAGGTCATCAACCAGCATATATATCACAAAGAGGGCAAGAGAAAAAATCAAGAGAATCACTGTTATAAACAAATTACCTATAGTTCCACCAGCATAAATCTGACAAAATTCAAATAAGTTGTCAAATACTGGGCAGTCTTCTCCAAGATTATCTGACGGAAGTACAAAAATGATTGACAATGTATGAGGAACTTGTTAATTATTATTAGTTACACAAGAAATTGAAAATATAAAGGTAAAATTGCTATATGCACATTGGGGTTAGATAATGTTAGTGAGGACACAAATATGAATTCAGAAGTCAAATATGAATCATTAAAGTAAGGACGCAAGCTCATGTTATATGAAGAGTAACAACAATTGCAGGGTTATAAGCAATTGCTATCTTCTCTAGAATTGAAATAAACTGCTAATGGCAACACCAACCCCCTTTGTTTTCTCTTCTCTTTACAAATAAAATTGAATTTGTTATGCCGGTTTGATATGCAGAAAACAGTTTTAAAAATAAAACAATACAATCAAAAGTTTTAACAATATAAAGTTCATAGCTAAATGAGTGATGACAATAACATTTAAAAAATCTATTTTAAAAAGTTCACCCTTTACACAAAATGATGGACCTTATCTTTCTCTCTGTATCACTATATGACATATAATATATACTATATGACATGTAGTATATAATGCACAGAAGGAAACTCTTGCAGTGTTTCTCACTCTATGTACAACTAAAATCACATATGATCAGGTAGATTCAAGAATATGGAAAGATATACATTTTGCTAATTCAGTTGAGAACAAGTGCTGAGTGTCAGGTGTAATCCTGTGCAAAAACTCAACATAATCAGCTGAATGAAACTGGGCAAGCTCAACAGGATAAGCCTTGTGTGGCCGCTGCATCATACACAAAATGAATAAATAACCAAAATAACATTATTTACGCAATCGACACCAGATCACCAATAATGAACAATTTGGCAACAATAACCCAAACATACAAAATAAAACAAAACAATCCGTATATGTAACTAACATAAATTTCCATCTTCTTGTGAAGATCGTAAGAGAGAACAAGATGATGGGTCATGCAAAGCCTGTGAGGCTTCATCGGATGGTTCGGCCCAAAGTAAACACTACCGACATCGCCTGCAATACGAAATTTAAGCAATTCAATTCATGAAAAACATATAAAGAAAACAATATGAAGAAATTTTTGGGGAAAAAATTCAACCATTGATTATTAAGATTGAACAGCTCCAGAATGAACTTGAGTACCATTAGGTATTATGGATGTTAATTTCCTTAAAGAACAGCATGGGAATTTATAAGATAAGTGCATAACTATCGATTGTAATGAAAGAAAGAAAAATCGCACAACTCTAAATTTCTTTCTGTGTTGTCGTTTCTAGAACATGTAAAGACTTGTGGACTTAAATCTGAAATCTAAAACAGTTGTAAGCGCAAGATCGATTTCGTGTTGTTCATTTCCGTTGCATCGAAACGCAGCATTCAGTGCAAGAAGCATGGAAATAAATAAGGCTAGGGTTTCGATATGCAAGAATGAAACTAAACTATTAATAAGAAGATAGTTTTGACACGAAGAGCATCAACAAGTTTGACAGATTCAATTTTAAAGGAGAAGAATGGAATTATAGAAATAATAATGGAAAGTAAAAAAGGAAAGAAAGGAAGAAGAATAAAGGAAAAAGAACCATCGTAGAAGTATGAGATTCTGTCCTTGGAGCGCATGTTTTGGAGCGAGAGAGATTGTGGAAAGTAGAAAAAGGTGAAGATGGCTACGATGCCGGCAACGACATTATCACTCGCCTGAGCTTTCAGCTATGCCGTTTTGCACTTGGGCTTACGGGCTTTAGCGAGCTTTCTATTGTCATGTCTATCACTCTCCCTAATACCATTAAACGGCATGTCGTTTTGCGTTTCAGTGGCAAAACCCAATATGTGAGCCCCTAATCGGCTCAAACATACCACTTCATACCGGCCTAGTGAACCGGTTCACACTAATAATCATCTTAAGAATCTAGTGAGATCTTACACTGCTACTTAATTATCATATTATTATGATACAACCACTACATTATTTAAGTAATAGACCACTAATCTCTTTACTTTTAATAAGTCATTAATTGAATATTTAATTTCTAACAAATATAATTTTAAGAGAACCGATATAACCTTACAACATTTTTTTTGTTATATTCATTCTTAATATTAGTATTTAAAGTGAGAAAGTAGATAATAAAAAAGGTAATAAAGTAGAATCTAATAGCTTTTACCGAACAAATATATTATGGAAAATGATATATTACCAATAAATAAAGTATCACTTTGTGACATATATCATTTTCTTATGAGTATGAGAATTAGTAGAAGATTTAGTAGGAACATATTACTCATATATTATTCATGTTTGTCATTAAATTTTTGATTGAGATAATTGAAAATGTAAAAAACTTCACAACAACAAAGCAGAAGAGGATTGTGGAATTTGGATCGGGTCGATGATTATAAACGGAGCCCTATAAAGTTGTTAATCTTCACAAATGGAGAGAGTGCCATAAAATATCAAAAAGCCGTTGTTCTTCATTTTCCCTGCACCAGTTCTCATTCGTTAACAATATCGTATTCATTCAGAGTAAGCTCTACTCACACTACGTTATTTAAATTACGCACTTCTCTAGATCTCCAACCACTACTACCTTTTCTTTTCAATAATAATATATCAAAATAATAATTGCCTAATTCCTGCGAATCTTTATTTGTGACATGATTTTTTTAATCCCAATTTATGTATGGATGTATTTAATTTAGTTATCTGAATCTAAATTAATTGTTGTTTACCCTATTTTGATCATATATACTTTTGACCAAGTTAATGCCTCAATTTGATCTTGACCTGAATTTTTATTTGGGATTATTCCTCATTTAGCGTTATGTTGAATTATGAAATATGGATTCATATGTAGTTGTCTGTAACTTTCGATTCAGTGGTGGAAATGACATTAGGTTTGACCATATCTTTGTTCCAATCTAGTAGCATGCGCTTGGAACTTGGGAGTGTTAATTATGTCAATGTTCTTATGGCACTGATCACAATTCTTGATTAGATAGATAATCGGTGAATCATGAATACACGCACAAGCTATGGTTTACTATATCGAATGATCCATAGGAAACCATAACATTTGACTTTTCATTATAAGTCAAGTTAGTTATGAAATATGCAGATTAAGATACCGGAATGTGGAAGTCTGCTTCATTGTTAAGTGTATATATTAAGCTGTTTTGATATGACATTTGGATATTGTGATATAAACCAAAATCATCGTTCCACTGAAAGTGCCCAATTTAGTTGATGTGAAACATGATTGTGTCATATGGGAGTTCAGTAGTATAGTGCTTTGTTAATTTATCTATAGTTTTTTTTCTTTTTCTTCTTTATTTACCCCTTCTTCTCCCATGTCTGATTTCGTCATGGGATCAAACGTTTATCATTTTTCATTCCTCTCTCCTTATATTGGTGTGAATAAGAATTTATGAGATGATTATGGACTGCCTTGTGTAGGATGTCGACTGAAGCACCCTTCAGACCACGAGAGAAGCTTTTGGAGAAGCAAAAATATTACCAGAATGTCCAAAAGTACACACACTTGAAAGGGCCAATCGATAAGGTTACCTCTGTTGCCATACCACTTGCTTTGGCAGGTTCTGCAATTTTTTTGATTGTAAGTTTATTCACAACCAGAATTACTTGTCTTTATTAACTTTGACAGATTGAAGTTATTGGTGTGTCTTCTAACTCAACCTGTTTCACGCGATAATATCTCATGAGCGCTGCTTTATTTTATTTTGTACAGGGACGGGGCATATATAATATGTCACATGGAATTGGGAAGAAAGAATGACTTAGAAATTTCTGATTGAGGAAGCGGGTGTTTAAAGTTATACTATACAAACCTACCTGCACTTCCACAATATGGACCATTGATTTTTTTGCATTTATGCTTTTTCTCTTAATAAAATTGCTTAATTGCAGACTTTGAGTTCCATTGGAGATTTATAACATGGTTGCAAATGTTCTTTACGTGTTTGACAAAATCAAATGATGATTCAAACTGCAATTTTTTGGATTCTGGTTTGATGCTTGTTCTGTGTCAACTGCTTCTTATAGTTTTCTCCCATACTTACTGAAATTTGTGATTTCCTTACAAGTTACAATGGTGATATTGAAATTATACTGAGGTGAATGTAATTTTTGAAATACAAGGGTTGTGGGGTGTAATTAAGCCAAACTTTCGGGAAGTCTTTGTAATTTCCCTGCTGAATCCATGTGCAGTTTGGACTTTGGATTTCCAAATCAATTTATTGAATAATCTCTTCTTTCCGAAAAAATGTATTCCTAAATCATTATAATCTTATAATTCAGCATCAGCAATGCAAAATGCTGCTTAAACGTGGTGAATGCTTGGATTCCATATATTGCTGTATAATGGATGAATAGAAATTAAATTAATCTATTTAGGATTTATTAAAACCTCAGTCAAGGAAAGACTTGAGGTGCTCGTGATAACCATTGGATATCCAACACGTTTCATTAAAAACCATTAAGATTAGTATATACATTGTTCCAATTACTTTAATTCATTTAAATTTTAAATCATTATAATAAATAATTGGACTGTATTCGATATTCATGGATATATTGGATGGATGATGAATTGTTTAGAACCTCACGAAGAGTCAGGAAACTGTAAGGCTGGAAGGTCAGTATAATATTCAAATGCCCACAATCAGCATTTTTGTTTTGTCTTTCCAGATCAGTGAATGGACACACTTGAGTTGGCGTTCAAATACTTGAATCACCCTCCTCGCTAATGAAGTGGGTCAACCTCTTTTTGGCTTCGGCCGAAGATTAAAAAAGCGATGTGAGAACGTATTCTTCCCTGCGCATTTGCTCCCCCCATCGTAGGTGGTTCAGCCATGCCCGGTTATATATATCTATCTTCTTCAAATCTTATTAGTATGTGTTGTACTTGTCCCTGCTAAAATCATTAAGGCTACTTGTATTTGTTTTATAGATTCTAAGCAATCTCTGTTATTAATTTTTTTAATGCTAAACGAAGAATATAAGGGCAACCTCATATAGTAAAATAATACCTTAAAAATGAATTTAAGATTCGATGATGATGCTTTTTATGAGAGAGACCAAATATTTGGAACACAAGTCGGAATTTCTTTCTTAAAGAGCCAATATGTGGGGTTATATCACTTTCTGCCCTAGAATACATTTTTGGTCTGGTCACCCATATGGGTAATGATTTTTCATAAAGGCAACTAGCTCCTCCGAATTCTCCAACTATGTCTTGTTTTCTAAGGCTCTCCCACATTCATGCTTTATGTAGGTGAGCCTTTTCTCTCCACTCCTCAACAAAACTTCTCCTTCAAGCACCTTTTCCATCTTCAAAAAAGCACCTTATGTAATTACACCAATACTCTTTACAAACTTTCAAACAAATTTACCTATACAAGTATCCTAACTACAAATAAACAAGGGATTTGAAATAAATGGTAAAGGTGGATCTGTTTTAATGGGTTAAGGTGGGGTGACAGGTATATAAATATACATGTCTTTGAACAAAATTCTGCTCCATACATAAACTATTGATGCCCTAGTGTGAAGTAGTAGTTAGCTGAATTTGCCAATATACCAACTTAAGAAAATAGCTACCTAACCAAAGTAGGCTCATCAAGATTCTTCACTAAGTTTTCAGAGAATAAATAAATCCGAAATGTGTAGACAAAGGCTTAACATTTATAGTTTAATACTCGACGTATAAGTAACTACCTTCAAAGATAGCTTTTGAGTAAAGGTGGCAGGTATAAAACACTATAAGAAAGTATTTGTTCATAACATATAAATTATCACCGTTAACTATACAATATTACAATCTATAATTCTTTACTTTGTTAACTGTATGATTTGGTCTTATTCTACGGTTGTTAATAAAATAAGCTACTTGGTCTAATACTCTTAAAAGCTAGTATTGTTTATAAAGCACCTAAGGCAGAGGAAAGAGTGCTATGATTCTGAAGTAAAGAGAGTTGGCAAGGTAGAAAAAAAGAGTGTATTGGTTTGTGGTGCAGCAATGTCAACACCAAAACAATCATATGAGCATCAACAACTAGCAATCGTGCCGCGAGTGAGGAACTCGGGGATGATAAGCTCTAACCAGAGCCCAATTATGGATGATAAGGAAGAGGAGATGTCAAGATCAGCTCTTGCAATGTTCAGAGCAAAGGAAGAAGAAATTGAGAGGAAGAAAATGGAGGTGAGGGGTAAGGTCCATGCTTATCTCGGTCGAGTCGAGGAAGAAACTAAGCGTTTGGCTGAGATTAGAGAGGTAATTCAAACAATACTGACTCTTTCCTTTGATTTTATATTTGGTTTTGCTCTAAGCATTCATGCTTTACTTGGTTTTTTTATGTACATATATTATAGATTATGTTATGTATATATACTAATCAATGTACACTTATGATAATGGAAGAAGGTATAGAATCCAATCTATACTAGTTTGAGCATGGGATTATATTGAGGATTAGTTTAAGTATTATAGAAAGGGAATTGTTGTGTGCATAGTAGTTTAGTTTTTTAGCCTGCTTCTGTAACAAAGATGCACAAGTTATGTTTTAAATGCAAGTTTTTTTCTCCCTTTGCATCAAAGGTAATAGTAATGTTTGCTTGAAAATGTGAATATCATGTTGTAGGAGCTTGAGGGTCTCACAGATCCGTTGAGGAAGGAAGTTGGAATAGTTAGAAAGAAGATAGACAGTGTTAACAAAGAGTTAAAGCCACTAGGCCAAACCTGCCAAAGAAAGGTGAGTTTTTTAACTGTTTGCTTTTGTTTTTTCATTTGTAAATTCTTTACTTTCCTATGTGTATACAACTTTTGATACAGAATTTAATCAATTAAACTTGTTTTCCTTCTTGGTCCCATGTTGTCTCATCACATAGTGTGCAAATGGACATGATCACTTTAGTGGTTAAGGTGATTATTCATAATAACTGTGTTTTGGTGTCCACTTAGAAAATGTTAGAATAAGATCAACTGGATATTTCAAATTCCTCATGCAAGCTTCTTTTTCATCATTGTCTTAGGATAAAGAAGATTGGATTCTCTGTTTTGTATTTATTTTTATTTTTTCTGAATGTTTTTTGTGGTCAGGAGAGAGAATACAAGGAAGCACTTGATGCTTTTAATGAGAAAAACAAGGAAAAAGCTCAACTTGTTACAAAACTAATGGAGGTTAGAAATTTTGGACAGTGATGTTCCACTCTCTTTTTTCCACCTTCCCCTCTTGTTTAATTTTTATAGTTATAGAATTTTATTATTATTTACTCATTGAAGTTCTCAAAACAAAAAGATAAAAATATTTTTAGTTATTGGTTTTAAAGTTAACTTCAAATAGTGAGAAAAATGTGAGAATATGATTTTTGTAGTAGCTTTTTGTTTATTTTTTTGAGTGTTTGTACTCAGAATTTATAATTTTGGTTCTTAACAATGAACTTTGTATTAGCTTGTCACTGAAAGTGAGATGCTGAGGATGAAGAAGCTGGAGGAGCTAAGCAAAAACATAGATACCCTGAATTGAAATGCTAATAAAAAGTAACCCTTTGGATTCAGTGTGCTGTAACTAGAATCAGTATATGGTTGAACATGTCATGATTTTTTTGTGTGATTTCATTGTATTTTGCTGACTTAATTAGTAAAGAATGTCCAGAAAAAGTGTGCATTAGACTTGTAAATTCTGAATACTACAAAAGCTGTTGTCATTTTATTATAATATCATGCTATGAGCAGATTCTGTCATCAAATGCAAGTTGAATACTCCAAAAAGGATAGTTAAGCTAATTCATCCATTCATTTTACCTAATTCTCGCATACAATACAAAAAAGTCTCCACTTAAAATTATTAATAAAAGTTTCCACTTCTCTAGCCTTAACCATCTTCATATAAGTTATGATATGATATGATCACAATAGTGTATTATGCATCTTTTTTGGGTAAAAGTGGTGGAAAGTAATGAAAAGGAGAAATTGTGGGGCCGTTGATGTTCAAATAAATAACATGGTTATTGTTAATATTGGAAGTGTGAGTATAGGATTACATATTCACTGGTCCTTTGTTTTCTACTTTGATTACATATTATAAGGTTAGAAGTCACATGGTTTAGTAGAGTTAGTGTATTTTAAAGAGTTTTTAAAGTAAAATAAAAACTATATTAATATTTGAATAAAACACAGCCTGTGAACTGCAAGTTCTAGCCTTCAGAAATTGTACCAGTGGATGTAAATGTTAGATAGCATTTTCTACTCCCCTAAGATTCCTTAACGATATGACACATCATCATGTCACATATATATTATATATATACTAAAGTTCAATAATTTACCTTGGTAATGCACATGGCAAAGACATGGACAAAAATCCAGCATACAGCACTGCCTTTTCTGCGAAAGTAAAATATAGTGCGTGTATGACTTTTGGGAGCGACACTTGTTGGGAGGAGTAGTCACATACCCGAAATGGATCAATTCATGAGGAGATACGTTGGAGTACTAAAAAAATATAAAAAGAATAAAAAATAGTGAATGAAGAAAAGGGCCTGTCTGCTATATATATTATATTTATATCATAATGTTTTCTGACTTACTCTGAATTAGGCCAACCCATAATTCAAACTTCTAGAGAGAAAGGTTCTCATTCATGTGCAATGACAAATCTTACTATAGGAATGACATAAGAATTTGCACACTGTGGATGAAAGAAAGTATTACCTTTCCTAAAATTAAGCTGTGGATGCTGTCTCCTATAACTTTTTTTTTGGGGTAATTGATTACAACCTTGTGTGAAATAGGTCATGACTCGTGAGGATCTGACATTAGTACACACATAGGGACTGTGATTGTTGATGGACAAATTTTGCATATTAATTATTATAAGTTTTTGTGTGCATATATATTAGTGTACTAGTAACTTGTAATGCTTCATGTGTTATTGTCATATTTGTAAGTTGTAACCATGGGAGCATTCAATCACTATGTAATTGTTAAGTTCAAAGATGGTGTGGCAGTTGAAGAACTTGTCCAAGGTTTGGAGAAAATGATCTCAGGGATTGACCAAGTCAAGTCCTTTGAATGGTATGTTTTTACTGCTTCAACTCAATATATATAGTAGTCACGTAACCGAAAATCAGGATCCGACAATTTTCGGTTACACGACTATAGTCATGTTCTTTCCTTTAACATAAAGACTTAAGTTTGTGCATTTATGTGTTTGGTTACCTTAATTGGAGGAGAAATTAGTTCTAGACTTCAAAAGCAGAAGGAAAATTTATGATATAGTAAATAAAGCACAACCAACTTAAAGATTGTATAGAATTCTAAGTTTCAAGTTTGACCCATGTAGCCAACAATTTTTTGTGTAATTACTGTTATATATGCTTGTATTTGTCTTTAACAGGGGAAAGGACATTGAAAGCCATGAGATGCTGAGACAAGGTTTCACTCATGCCTTCTTGATGAGATTCAATGGGAAAGAGGACTTCAGTGCATTTCAGACTCACCAAGATCATATTGAATTCACCAAAATATTTTCACCTGCAGTTGAGAACATTGTGGTGCTGGATTTCCCATCCAATCTGGTCAAAGCACATGCACCAGCATGATCATGGAAGATATTCAACCAATTAAAGTTTTCTTTGAAGTGTATGCATAAGTGTGCATTTGCTATTTGTAGTGTGTTATTAGTTGTTCCTACTAGTTTTCATGCAATTTCAACTTTATGTGCTATTTTTCCTTCTAATTATGGAATGTTCTAGTAGTTAGTGTTAGGTAATACTAATTCCCTCCTAAATTCTACAACATTCTGATATGTATCAACACATTTTCTTGGCCTCAAATCTCTAAAGGTAAAAGACATTCAAGCACACACGAGCAGAAATAAAAATGGGTAGCTCAATGCACAAGACTCCTCCGAATAAGCTTTAGGGAGGGTGGGAGTATGGTGCTAGAGGCTCTAAAGGTAAAGCATGCACAAGCGTGACGTACAAAAAATATAAAAAAAAACATACTATAACTTAATTTTGTTGCTTAGGACTTGAAATAATGATTTTTCATAAGAACAAAATAAAGCCCTTTAGTATTATTTGTTTTCTGGTAGCTTTTTGAGGAGGGAGTGTGATTTCCTATAATGATAATCTTCTAAGGTACTTATTTCTGTGACTGCTGCAGTATGAAAAACTCTTACTTTGAAAACCTTCTAAATAGGCCTTCTGAATAGAGGTCCTATGTCAAAGTTACAGCTTACAGTTACTGTGGGAGAATATCATCATTTGCTTTGCCTTAAAAAATCTTAACATGGAAACAACTTTAGGAGTGTATGGGATGGAATGTAATAATTAACAATTATCAATTATCAATACTCTACCAAGGATGACCTCAAAAGTTTCATCCCATGTCAAAAAGGCATGACAAATCACATAAATTTTGATCTTTTAATCCTAAAGATTGCCAAAAGCAGTGTCACCTTTTTCTAGTGAAAGTAAAAAGAAGGAAAAGGAAAAGGAATTAATTGAACCATAGGACCAACTAGGATATCAATTTGGATGTATTGATTTATC
This sequence comes from Lupinus albus, assembly GCA_009771035.1. Lineage (NCBI taxonomy): Eukaryota > Viridiplantae > Streptophyta > Magnoliopsida > Fabales > Fabaceae > Lupinus > Lupinus albus. The sequence goes on from CM020017.1 coordinate 16,216,643, forward strand.
CTATCTAGTATATTCCTGAAAGAAACCCAACAGGATTCAAAATAAATTGAGAAAACATTTACCTTGCATTGATCATGAAACCATTCAAGAAACATCATTTTCTTCATTCCTTGCTCATGTTCAATGTCATATTAGGTTCTTCTATAGCCCATCATAATCATAAAAATAACTGTGGGAATTTCAGAACTCAAACACATTTCTTGAATCAAAATTCTTCTATATCTTCTCTATTGGATAGCATCACCCTATGCAGATCTCAAAATCTCTACTTTAGAACATCCCTTGGTCTTTTCCAAGTTTCTTCAGTTGACTATAATGCTAGAGTACTAACAATCTCACACTCATCTTGTTCTTCTTCTCTCCAATATGTTTCTCCTCTCGCTATCACAGCCGGTTTCCCTTCTCCTCCACAACCTAACTCGCTTATTCTCTTCAACTGCTCAAGCAGAAGAGATTCCATTTCACCATTTATGCAGAACTGCATATACTTATATAAATGTGGTTCTGCTTCTTCACCAACTTCTAGGATTCAGGAGCAAGAGAAAAGTCCTTATTCATGTTTAGTTGCTAAAGATTTGTTAAAATTGGATAAGGATTTTCATCCTGAACATTTGAACTGCTCTCACTATAGCTGGATACATAGAAGCTCCTTAAATGATGGAGATTATGAAGGATATAAGTTAGGAACAAGGATTTCTTTTGATATGCCAAATCATGTAGCAGATATTTGTAAGGAATGTAAAAGAGTTAATGGAAGCTGTGGTGCTGGGTTGAAGTGTTTATGCCATGCAAAAGAGTGCAGTAAGTAACTAAGTACCTTTATCTTTGACATGCATAAGTATTTTTATTTTGCTTCCATTTTTTATAAGGAAAACATGAACTTGTTTAGTGATTCTCTGACTCAGTGACTATGATGATAATTTTGCAGCAGACAAAGTCATCAACAAGGCCAGGTCCATAAAATCTACTGGTAGTGTTTTTCTCTCTTTGCTTTGTTTCCTTAGTTCAGTATCATTTTAATGCAAGCTGAGCAAAAGGGTCTATGTATAAGCTCTTGTATTAATCAGTCGAACCAACATAAAATTTTGTCGAATATTTATAATATCACATGATATCTACAAACACTTCAAGAGGTACCTCTAAAAAATACATAGTTCAAATATATAGGATCTCAGAATGAAGTGAATTATTATCGTTATTAAAGTGATAGGATAAGTGTATGAGGGAAGAAGATGAAGATTATGGTTTATAAGGATACCGGAGTTTGAAGAAATGTGAATATGGATGGAGTTAGGAATAGAGGGAAAAAACATTATGGAAAATGTATAACATGGATGAGTTCAAAATTTAAATTTTAGGTCCAAAAAATTTAGGCCTGTTTAAAAATAGACCTACAAACATGTCAGCCTCAACCTAATTTATTGTTTGTTACAAGTTTTTTTCATTCTTGATCTAACATATTTATGGAAAAAATAATTTAGTCTTACTTCAAAACATGTTTATGGACTAAATTCACATAATTTTGTACAAATTAAATGATTGTATAAAGTCACTGTTAAAGATTTTCTATAATTTATTTTGATGCTAAGAGCTTAGCTCAAATTCAAATCTCAACTACTACAACTACTTGCTGAAAGGAGAAAAATGTGCATCAAACCAGAATAATGATGTGAGATTGTAGTTTCATACATAATAACCCTTGACCCTAAAGTTTGGTATGTTAGAACTAGTCTAATAAGGAAATCATATTAATTGTAAGTGAGCAATGTGGTTCTCAGAACTGATTTTAGTAATGCCAATCATTTTCTACTTTAAAGGTGATAACAAACCTAACTTGCATAGATATTTCCAAGAATAGTGGAGTGGCTAATACTCAACATTTGAAAAATAGCAAAGACTAAATCAATGAGTATGATTCTGTTAACCTACACAGTGATAATGATTAACCCACACATAATATTTAATAAGCTTGCACAGTCTTCTTTAGAGTATGTAAGAGTTTTAATAATAACTGATGAAAGTAACATCCACCAAACAAAACCTAACATGCAAAAGCAGTTAAGAGATGTACTAAGATGTTATATCTCTTGATTTCTCCTTGCTACCATCATAACATGTAAAGCATAGTGGAATCTTACCTTAGTTAACAAATAATTGTACCATCAGTCAAAAAGAAAAGTGAATAAATTCAAAGATTAAACTATGTTGGTGCATACTTAACATCACATCTTTACACTTTTTTGTTCAACATATTTTTGTACTCACTCTGTGACAAAGGATAAAGCAGAATAGTAGGAAAAACATGGAAATTAGAATCTTCTTACTGATGCTCATACGTATATATATGGAAATTAAAGAAATGCTCAATTTTCCATATATATATATAGAACTACAATTATGGTTTTTGCTAGAGTTGACAAAATTATCCACAATTCATAAGTCAATAATGGATTCCAATGGATAACTTTAGCAATGGATAGATTTAAATCTATCGATCATATCGGATATGCATCAATCTTTTGCGGTGATTTTTGTTTGTGGGAGTGAACTTTGAGAAATAGAGGGACCAGGTAGTCATAAACACATGTCAAGGCATCTCAGGACAGAGGAATAGACTATCATAGGCAATCAAAGGTTCCACCATGCCAGTAAAGACAAGCTGATTATTTAAAATGTTTAAGCTTCTTTTAAATGATTTTGATATGAAAGTGCCCAACCAAACCAGACCTTATTTTCTTACTAAAGTTAATTCATAGGATTAAATGCTCTATAAATTCCTAAAGGCTTGCTTATATTTAAAACTGATATGCAAAGTAAATGGCACATAAGTCTCACCTACTTGCCTTCATTGGTGTATGATTATTATTAAAAAAATCACTTATATATATATATATATATATATATATATATATATATATATAAAGATTACAGTTACAAAAACAGCAAAGGAGAATAGTTGTGGAGATATTGTTCATTCATATCTATAGAGGTTTGGCAATTCAATTATTCAACCAACAACCATGGCAATCAAAATCGTAATTGCCCATTTAGTAAGTTTTCCTTGACATCCATATTATCATCCTAAAAGCTTGTTTAGGCACCATTTTTCTTAAAAAGAAAGAAATAATTAAAATAAAACTTTATAAACAATCTGGGCATTTTTTTTTTATCTATGACCACATGCTCATGTTTTTAGAGATCCAAGGTTGTATTGAAACTCTTCTAGTCTAGTAACTTTCAAAGAATTGAATGAACACAGGTCACAAGTAAAACAAGAAAATGCAGAGAAACAAAAGACTAACAAATAGCTAATTGTTCAGTAATAACTTTTATAACTCATAACTCTGAAGTCCTAAATCATTGTTGTATGACTAAAAAATATTGAATGGGGGAAAAGATTAGAAAACTAAATAGATAAAGAAAAAAAGTGGTTAGAAAAAGTAAGATGAACACATTTCCCTTATGAACACTTACAGGATGCATAGATCAACAAGGAGAATTCAACTCGATCTTTATCTTTATGTGCATTTTTCTCCTCTAACCACAATCTACTATCTAGACCACTCCTAGTTCTGAACATGAACACTGCATAGCCATTAGAAGAAGCAGGGTTGAAGAACCAATCATGAACATCCCAAAGAAAATCAACCAATAACCCATCAACAAAAATTGTTTGGTTACCCCTAAAATTCCACTGCAGTCTCTTCACACGGATCACAGTCTTCATATCAATGCAAACAGATAGAACTGGTGAAGATGATGAGTTCATTAACCCTCCTTCATTCTCAACACTGCACCTTAGCATCACATCATGGAAAGTTCCAGTGTCACAGAATTGTGCCTTGGTTGTGTAAAGTGTGTTGCCAGAACAATGTTCTCTTCTTGATAAAAGAGAAACTTTAGCAACATGGTTGTTGGTGCTGGTTTTTAACTTCTTGAAAAATGCTTCTTCAGCTATGTTATCACCAATAACAAGTCCTATTTCTGAATCAACCATAACCACTACATAAAACCCTTCAACAGGTTCAGGTCCAGCTTCATATTTTGCATTTGAGAGGTCCCAGAAGACTTCAACTTTTGACTCATCAGATAATTCAAGCAATTTGCTACCTTTTTTCTTCCTGAAAAACCTTGAATTTGTGTTGAGTTTAAAGGGTGCTGTTGCAGGTGCTGAAGCCGAAGGGTCATGATTATTATCACCAAAGCTTATGCTGAATCCTTGGTTGGAATGACTCTTACACCAAGTAACAGTGATCAAGAGTTGTTTGAGGTTGAAGAGGACAAGTTTGTAGACATTGGAAACTGAGTTTTGTGTTGAAGGTACAAGGCTTGGAGAGATACAAGCGTTTTTTGAATAGCTAGAACATGAAGAACGAGACACATTTACTGAGTTCTCGCTGAAACATGAAACTATGTCTCTCATTTTGCATAAAAAAATGTTGTTGGATTACAAAGATCAGAACTTTATGGAGAAACGGGTGAAGGGTCCTTTTTGTTTTTGGGATTCTATCACGAAATCACGAGGATGCAGGCTAGGCAATTCGATTTTCTGACAGCTCCATTGCCATTTAACCTTTCACACTCTCTCTCTAATATCTTATAATACAATATGCATATATAATAAGATAGAAAACCTTATAAGATTGACTTTTTATTATGTTTTGCCAGATAATACAAGAATTTGAAAATGATTTATTCAATACTATTTATTAAGCATTTGTAAGTGTTTATTAATACCACAAAGTTTCATTTTCATCTTATCTTTCAATGTGAGGCTCACACTTCACTTCAACCATAAATTTCTATACTAGTTTGGTGAACAAAATTGAAGACACTTGAAAGAGATAGTGAGCTACATATACTAAATTTATCCAAGGACCCATAAGCTTGAATCAAACTAACAAAATTTTGGTAAAAATTTGAGAGCTTTTTAAGTTGCCATCATAAATTGAGGGGTTCCTTGCATTGGGGGACCATTATATTGAAGAAAATGTGATGGGATAGATATGTTGTTACTTTTTCTTTCTTTCGGGTGCCAAAAAATACTTTACCCCTTTCTTGTAATACCCAACAAAATGAAAAGTGAAGTGGGGAAGGCATCAATATCTGATAGTAAATGTTGGCCCACAAAATAAATTTAGCTAGTAGACCCACTAACTCCAAAAACAAGCACAAACTTATTTTCAAATTGAGTAAAATGGGGCATAATATTAGAATAGCTACAGCATCTAATGACTTTGTCTAATTAATTATCATCATCTATTGACATTGAAAGATAATAAAATTTAGAATAAGTCATGAAATATTTAATGTCATTTTATAGGAGTGTGACTATTTTAATTGGTTCTGGTCAACTTGTTACATCCTTCAATAAAAAATAATGAAAGATAATATCATGTGGTTGCAGTTGGGAAAGAAAAAGAATTATTATAATTTTGGTCAACAGATCCAATTTCAATCCTCTTTCCCTGATTCACTTTAATACAGTACATAGTACAGTAGTTTTCTCCAACCAAACCAGAACATCATTAATTTGTGAAGTTTGTAGTAACATAAATAAAAGTGGCATGTATGGTTTGTGAGAGAGAGAGAGAGAAAGAAAACAAGGGGAACAATTAGAACAAACCAAATGAAGTACAAAATAAACAAAAAGGAGAAAAACAATATTCTAAGCCTTGCTGTTAAAGAACATATTGGTAACTTTATATAATTTAAATCACGATATATAAAAGGTGAATGATATAATGCAGGCTTCTTGTGAATTTCCTGAGTTATAAGAAATCATGCTAACTTTTCTTTTAATTTCTTTTCATGGCCACTTTTAACTTTCCCTAACAAAGTAGAATACAATACAAATTCCTTCCAAAATTATAAGTCTCACTCTTAAGCATTATTTCATCTTAACCACCAAGGTAGCTGGAATTGGCAAAGATTTGTTTTCACTTCAGTTACCAAGAATTCCTTTAACTTTTTGTTTAGTTAAACTAGTAGGCCATATAGCTATATACCTATATAGCTTATTCTATATCATTTTCTTAAACCTAAAGTTTATGGTGGTTGCTAGTAATAGAGACTAGTGATCCATTTGCAGGGACTGATGAATCAATTCTACCTGTTAATTTTTAACTAATCATAATCCATGCATGATGTATCACAAACTTCTACCGTTAAAAGACAATAACTTTAACTTGTAGGTGACACAATTCACTTTATTCTTTTATTTTTCTCTTGTTCTAGAGTGTTCAATTCTGGTGGCTTAGAAGAGTTGAATCCTTTGTTTTCTTCTTTCTCTTTTGATGCTTAACATTAGTTACACTAAGATTCCCAAAGGATGATATATACAACTAAACACAACGTGAGGGTGACAATTCAAAAGGGCATGCAGAATGGAATCCAAGTGAAAAGAAAATCATGTGTCTTGGCCTTTTGTAATACCAAGAAATTCTATTGAACCAAAATGCCTATAGGGGCATCTTTTAGTGACAAAGTTGAACTAATTTCATTTGATTTTTCTTAACTTCTTGATGAAACTTGAATAATATAATACACTGAATAATCCAAATTTGGCTTTAGATTTGTTGGTGCAGCGGAAGCGATCGTTGCGCAGCGTTGGTCACAAAGCAATCAAATAATGCATAGAATAAATAGAAGAGAATAAACAAAAAATTTGGTAATAGAGTTCGGCCAATTGTGCCTACGTCCCCGGCAGCATTGAGCGACTACCAAGATATCATTAGAGAATAAGGATTACAAACCCTATCATACCCATGGGCCCAACTGGCCATGGGGTGTTTCTATTTGATGTTTATATCTGGTGCACATTACAACAAGGGACCTGAGACCTGAGTGCAATATATAACATTGGTTACTCTACTATATTACAATACAAGGCGATGTGAGACTAATTTAATAACATATATTTCAAGCATCCCCAACAAGAACTATCATAGTAGATTATTAATATTTTAAGTCACTTGGACTTTAGGGAGTAAATACTCATTTAAATGAACTTGGGTTTTAAATATGGTATTCAATTATATAGATGTATGCTTAACTGCAGTAACTTCTACTGAGGACCACATTCCTTCATAGAGAAGGATTTTCAGTTGCAGTTTCAGGTACAAAACAAAGTGCCTAGTGGCTATCATAATTTATAAAAATAATTGAAATATATGATGTCTATGTTATATAAAAGTAGAAGTTTTGGAGCAGAACAGATGCAAAATGAACTTTTTCTGCTTTAAGTAATAAATAACTACTAAGCATTTCTTCAGTTATACGTTTGTCAGGAGGACATTATCATGTGATTTTGGTACTTAACAATGATTTCTGATAAAGGAACACATATATACTAATAGGCTCAACTACATTCGATTCATTAATCATTACGCATTAAAATTATAAAAATTTATTTAAAATCAACATTTTGAATATATGATGAGATAAAAATTGTGCAGAAGATGATGTGTAGATAGCATCATTCTAATTATGGTACTAAGTAGTTGTAGGTAGGCCTCATCCTACAACCAATATAGGAGTGACTTTAAATTTGGCCCTTCACTTTCCTTTGTGGAAATATTCAATGAACAGATTGAAGAATGAAATTTGATTATAGAAATCATACACAAAGTCAATAAACCTAAATTATTGATTAAACTTTCTATTTTTTTATAATTAGTACAATTCCTAACCAAGACTTCAAGACGTGGATCACATTAATGTTCCAATGATAATGTGACATGTCATTTAAAAAATACATATTAATGTTCAACTAAAAAAATACATATTCGTGATTGGTATTCTAAAATAATGTGACATAATATCATTGGCAGAGACGTGGATGGAGACACCATTTTGGAATAAGTGATCCTCATCAAAGACTTCATGTCATTCTCCTCCGAAGATAAGTAAAAAAATGCGATGTGCTAATGTACATGAATAATTAATGAATATTTGTTTCAAAGAGAATTAAGAAACATCATCAAAAAGATTTTGATGGGATTTTGTATTGCTCCTTGGAAGTTTGGTGAAGAGTTCATTTTCTTGCTGACAGAAACTTAATATTATTAAATTTAATTGATGAAAACGACAATTAATCATCTTACTTCCCTCAATTCTTCTGTCAGCGTGAAAGAAATATTATATTTCATAACTGTCGACAATATAACAAACCAGGGATGGATCAAATGATATATTTAATCATTGTATTTGCCTTGCATGCCAAGTTACATGCAAGTTTATACCAGTTAAACATTTTTTATGTTATTATTATAAGATTTTCAAAATTCCAATAATAATATACAGTACACTAAATTTGATACGCAACATGAAAGGTAAACTAGTAAATCATGAGAGTAAGGTTATGAGTAATATGATACAACCCAAAATCTACCGTTACAAGTGACTTTTATACACAACCAGTTATGTATTAATAGAGTGTAATATATATGCATAATTAATATAAAAATTTATACACAGTTAATTTAAATGAAAGTGGATGATATAATAAGAGTATATAAAACTCATATACTATTAATGTATATATTTTCTATCTGAAAGTGAAACATCAAACATCATGTGTTGCAAATTTTGATTTGAGCAAGTAGTCATAGAATTACTGCATTTTCAAGCATCAAATATTCAGACGTTTTAGTTTCAGAGCATGAAGTATTTATCAGATTGAATACTAATAATCATCACAATTTTACTGCATCAAAAGAGAATTCAAGTATGGGAATGTCTTTTTGATTTGCTTTGTGTGATAGTTCAGTATCTCATAGAATCATTGTACAAACACAAAATCACTAACATACATTTTCTTGAAGGCCAAAACTTTTGTTTCAAAAACACATCACCCACATTACTAATCAACAAATTGGGGCCTTACAAGCTCTACTAAACCAAAGTCTGCCACAAACATCAAACTTAAAAGAAAAGGGGGAGAAATAATCCGGCATTAACATCACTCTTCCATGCGATTCTCCGATTGTTGAAGAACAGAAGGAGCTTTGATCAAACTGATAGGAATTGTAGGTTTGACAAAAGGTTAGTAGCGAACAAAAAGAAAACACTTGTAAAGCTTTCTGATATAAATAGAAACGGAATCGAAGAATTACCTATTCTTATGGTGTCTCTCAGCAAGATTCCTGTCATATCTCTCAGGCCTGTTTCGCTTTCTCTCAAATTCAAAGGTTGAATCCTAAACAACACACATACAAGAAAGAGATAAAAGGAATTTCATTTACCTCATTCTCACTCTTCCATGCTAAGCTTATGTTTCTTAATGAGTGTGTAACATACATGACACCAGAGCAACAAGGATTAAACAACATCATATTAGTGACTCCTAATACACTCTCTGATCTTTTATAAGATTATTTGAGTAGTTTTGTGTAAATTAAGAATGTGGTTAATATTATTGATTCTAAAATTATCTTTCATTAATAAAACTCATTCATATATATTCTCCCTCCATTAAATTAATTAATACTCCATTTCATGTGAAGTAGTATTCACATAATCCACAAGGACCACAACGGATCTTTGGTGCACAATAATTAACACGACATTGTTTATCTCTATGTGGAATTAATACTTAAATAACTGTTGGCTACTATGCCCTTTAGAACTAACAATATCAATATCTATATCTATCTTCTCTTCAATTTTTCTGTTACAGTCATGTTGCCTAAAACAGGATAACTAGCACATTAATTGCATGTGCTAATTGCTAAAGCTGGTATAAAGCTTCTCAGAATTACTACCCCATTTTCATAGTTCCCTAACAATTTGTCTACTTTCTATATATGAAAAATATTTATAAGTTAATCATACATATATAGTTTGTATGAATATTACAAGGTTCTAATTTACACATTAATTATTGTTTAAAAATAATACATATAACATTTTGATGGGTGGAAGATTATAGAACAATTTTTTAAAATAAATATCAGTACTCTTTTATATTAACATCCAATCATATAAGTTATTAGAATAAATGTACAAATGTATATGAGAGCTTAAAATTCTTTTTACTGTAAATTTGTGTTTTGTACGCATTAGTTGGAATAAAAATGCTAGAAACTCTTGTAAAAAAATTCCTATTATTTATTATTATATATAATTTCTATAAATTCCTTTTTATGATATAAATTATCTTTAATAATTACTAAATGGAAAAATTAGTATTTAATGTTTTTAATAAGATGCATTTTATTTATTTGAAGTATTTTGTTTTACACATTAGTTGAAAAAATATTATAAGCTCCTAGTAACTTTTTCCTATTATTTCTTTCTTTATATTATAAGCTCCTTATCTATTTTTGACTGATTAGTTGTCTCTTTTGATACTCACTGTCACTTGTTTTCTTCTCTCTGAAATACTCTTTGATCATCGTGCACTATGATTGGATAAAAAAACCCTAATCGTCAAATTCAATGGCTTATTTTATCACAATCTCAATTGTTCCAAATCCCAAATGTGTCTTTTCAAGATTCTCCACACAATTTCATCCATTCAACACAAGTAGAAGTGAATGTTTAGTTATTCTTTGACTGAGAATTGAAGATCTCAATTTACTTGTTACATATAACAAGTTTATAGATAATTGGAAGTAGCACCATGGAAGTAAGAGGAAACTAGGCACAAACCCTACAAAGGATTTTTGTTGTTGGAGAAAAACGATTTTCAAGCTAATGATATCATATATTTTCATCTTTGCCACAATTCATACCATCTCTGGTCTCTTTGATCAACCAGTGTTGCCCTATCCTTATTTGGAAAATTTCAGATAACAATGAAAGCCTCTAGAAATCAAAATATTTTTCAGCATAGTTAACTTTATTGAGCCACTGGGGAATAATCAAAAGTTCGGGATCAGCTTTAATAATGTGAAAGATGCGAGACACGTGAAATGCATTTTAACCCTGTGTTTGTACTTAGTACTTGGGAGCACTATTAAGACCCAAAATCCTGTTTCTAAAATATCTCCACTCAAATTAATTTGTTTCTTTTCCTATGCTGCATATTTTAATATAATGTGTTCAAATTTGAAGGTTAAAGTAAACCTCATATAAAACAGAAAGCCATACAGAACCATTGAAATTGGTGGTTCACAAGCCTTCATGTATGGTGCTAATTATTTTCCTTGACTGTAAAATAATGCAAGCATAAGTGCACCTCAACCATAGTAATAACTAAAAAACCAGAATAACATTCAATGGAAGAAGGGTTGGGCTTATGCTAGGCTGTGTTGGGCCTAATAAAATTTGAATGAATGGGATGGGTTAAGCCCAATTCTGTGATGGACTCTACAATCTAATGATCTAATGTGTTTTTAGATCAATCGAATGGTTCATATTGCGCTATGTCATCAAATGTGGTGAAGGCGTGCAAATCCTACCGTAGAAATAGGACATATCATTGTAAGATCTGTTGCTGTATTCAAAAATAGAAAAACTATACAGTAGAAGTGAGGGAATTTGATGGCATTGAACAAAGAAATAAACTTTGGTGGTTGTTTTAACCAAAAACTTGTCCTGCTAATATAAAACATCATATAGAAAGAACAATCATTGTGATACCTTTTTAACTGATGGGTAAAAAATATATTGGCCATTCCAAGGATCTGAAGAAATTAATTTGATGGTACCCACCTTTTTATATTAGTGCTAGGATTGCATGTGTGTGTACAAATTTTACTGCGCTAATTAAATTATACAGTAAGTTAAATGAATAATAAAATAAGGGAAAATGTTGCACAGATAATGACACTTTTGCTTTAAGTAATGAAAATGACAATTCATGATTGTTGTCATCACAGATTAGTACATATGATTAGGCACAAGGCATGAGAGAAAACATGAAAGTGTTCCCAAAAAGGTTACTTTGATTTTTTTAATCTTTTAGTGTAACCCAAAGGGGTACTTTACTACTGTCACAAGAAGATCACCATGCCTTAAAAAACATTGTGAAGCAAGACTGTGATAGGGTTATAATTGAACCTTTTGCAGTAAAAGACATTTGGTTTAAGAATATTGTGTGGTTGCATCAAAAGTCTAATGATGAGATGAAATTATGATAGATAGTGTGTTTTAGAGAATACAACAAACACCACATGCTCTACTACATGTGATGTCTTATCCTAGTGTGAAGCTGTGAACAAATACTGAAATATGGAATCCCATGTTTTTCTTTAACCATTGAAAGTGACTTCTGAAATAATGCAATTGTTTGTTTTATTGTCGGAAGGTTCAGAAACAACAAGATAGTGACTTTAAAAACAAATAAAAATTATAAATGAATCAAGCATGGTGTGTTGGATTAAAAATATACACTAAATCTTAACCATAGAACAAAGGTAGAGTATGTTAGAGAGAGCAGGGTAATAACTAATGAACAATTTTAGAAAAAGTCAAATAACATGAATTAGAACTGCAGCTTATTAGAACTAATAAAAGTTGAGCACATTATCAGAACTTCACCTTAAAACCATTAAGTTCATTCCTTGGGGAAAAAGTCAAATAACATGAATTGGCACTGCAGCTTTTATTTGCCCAGAGTAAAGAAAATTAACAAATAAAGGACCCATGAAATATATAACTGTAAAATCTCACAAAGCAATCTATGCAAACAAAACCACACTATCTACTTGTAGCCTATGACTCTAACTTAAATACTTTCTTTTGGTAGATCTTCTTTGTTGTACTTAAACACTTGAAATGCAATTCTGATAATAAGATCCTTCTGCCTGTGGTTTCTCTGGATCTTCTAGAATGATGATAATGAAATTTTAGAAAGAACTCCTCTTCCCAAAATGAAAATGATCTGCCTAAATTAGCTGTAGATTTGGTACAATGCTTCATAGTCACCATAAGAAATCAACCCCCCTTTATTTATTTTGTAGAGGAGAAACTAGAAAGATATGGACACAGCATTGATGAAACTTAATGACTCATGTTGGCTCAAGAAACCTTAGACAATGGTGCCAACATAGCCAAATCCTACAATTAAGAAAGATATGGTCTGAAGGAAGAGATAGATAAAGTAGTTGTGTTTCCCATGAACAAAATCATAGCAACCACATATGAAGAGGAAAGCTGCAAATCCCAACTCCAATAAATTCAGCCTGGTCATGTTCAAACAAGAAAGAAAAGTAATGTAAGTCAGCACTCAACTGTTATTTGGTTTAAGGCATAAAGTATATCACAATTTCTGTTTTAGATTAACCTTGGAATTATATAGGTTTGGTGCATTCTATAATAATTTCAATTTATGGCTTTCTAAAATATTCTCTTATGTGCATGTGGCTTTCTAAAATATTCTCTCATGTGAAGGTGGCTTTCTAAAATATTCTCTCATGTGCATGTGGCAGAAACATTTTGATTAAGTAGCATGCTGCATTCTTGGAAAGGGAATTAAAAAGAATTTCGAAGAATTAAGATCTCCAAGTACTTTGCTGTCTTCATCATTGTTTACCAACTCAAAGAATCTTAACTGGTAAAAAGATGAAAAAACAAAACAAATTAATAACTTCAAGCCACCAATAATTCAGTATGCCATGTACTATTTCCTTAAATTATTATCCACTCAATCTAGAACATGTGCCCTTCATGATGCCAGTGTGTATGTGACAATAGAGGTGCAGATCTTGAAATTATAATACTAAATACAACTACAATGATTTGTTCTGAAGCAGAAGAAATAAAAAACTGACCTTTCAAAAAACTTGGATCTTTTCTTAGTGGCTTTGACATTAGTCTTCTTGGCAGCATCTTTTTTATTATTATTGACAGAGTCCCCAAGTTTTTCAGTAACAACCCATTCATTAACTCTCCCAGCTTCAAAAAGACCTATTAAGGTAGCCTTGGTTCTGTGCAAAGACATCACATTCTCAAAAAGGATCCAATAGAACAAGAGATGAATTGACCTGTCAAAGTTCAACATAACTTTTAGAACAAATTAATGTACTTTATTCTCAAAAGATAATATGGCAATTAGAAAGAAGAACAAATAATCAGACCTTGGTGTTCCAACTGAATTGAGAATGGTGATAATGGAAGGAATATAAACAGCTCCCCATATTGGAACATGAACCTCAGGGACCAAAATTGTAAGGGGAAGCACCACACAATAGAAGAAGAAGGTGACCATATGCGCTATGATCTTACGAACAAAGAAGAAGCTGTATATAACATATACTTTCTTCCAGAACCTCACTCTCTGCAGATTTGTGCACATAACAAATAGAGCATCAGAATATTATTGAAATGTGAACAAGTTCCTTTCTCCCCTCAATATCTGTAGTATATAATTGAAAAGAATAACCTTGTTCCTTATTATCTCCATCACCATTTTTCGGAACAGATTAGCCGGTCCACAAGACCATCTATGCTGCTGAAATCTGAAGGCTCTCAAAGTACTTGGAAGCTCACTTTTAGCCTATAAAATTTATGTTTCCGATTAAAAACAACCAATATTACTAATACAGAAAAATTGTAATCTAGTTAGAATAATCAAAACCATTCCCCTTCATTGTAATGCACAATATAGAGTCTAATTATTCAATGTTATATGGAAAAACCAAAGAGACATTATATGATTATCCTAATTCAATGTTCAAGAAACATTTGACCAAAACATAACAGAAATGTCATAAGTTGGTCCTTCTATAATAAAAACAGCAAAGTAGTCCTTAATTATTATAAACATTAAATTGGGTGAATTTGATGACATTAAAAATAGCATTTTGATGCATTTATTGTACAAGTAATTAAGTATTGAAGCAGAAAGAGCATTGACCTGGAGGTCTCCAAGGTATACAAATTTCCATCCCCTAAGACTGGCACGAACAGCAAGGTCCATATCTTCCACTGTTGTTCTGTCTTTCCACCCTCCTGCTTCACTGATAGCAGCTAGTCTCCAAACACCAGCTGTCCCTGAATTCATATAAAAGTCGATGAGTTAAAGAACATATAAATAGATAGTTTAGAATAATAGTATAAAGTAAATGGAATTACCATTGAAACCAAAGAAAGCATGAGTGGCTGACCCAACTTCTTGTTCTACTGTGAAATGGTAATCCAGTGACATCTCTTGCATTCTTGTTAACAAACACTCATCCGAATTCACTGTAACAAAATTACAATAGCATCAAGTTAAAATAAAATCAAAATGCAAAGGTCACATGTGGCCCCACAAACACACGTGACACAGGACCCCGTTAGTTTTTTTTCACGAGGAGGGGAAAGTACTCACATGGAATTGGAAATAAGAAGAATTATTATAATATAAAAATTATGGTAATAATAACAGTAATATATAAGGTTATTGTATACATTTATTTCACATTGAACTCAGAGTACACTCACCTAGTCTTATATAAGGTTATTATAATATTTAAATAAAATAAAATAATTAACCTTATTACTAGTTATGTGATGAGGTGACGTAATAGAGGGGAAGAGAAATGGTAGTGTCGGCAAAGAAGTGGTAAGATCCACCATCACAGCACATGGGAGTGATGAAAGTGAGAATATTATTATTATATTTAATCTAAAACCCAAAATAATAGTGCAAAAGCACGTGGGAAGTGGGTTTGCTTGATTTGGAGAACGTTGGATGGAGTCCTTAAATGACAAATTTTACACCCAAACACCATTTTCTTTGCCAAACAATTGCCTCAAATCCTAAATTCAATCCTTTTGGTCTCACCTAATTTAACAATTGCATTCAACAACCACAAACAAATTCACCCACCTATACTTATATTTATTGTATATCGCTTAAAAAACCACTATGAATGCCCTCTGTAATACATACACAACATAAAACCAGAGCGAGGATCACATGATTAAAGTGGTGTACTTTGGGCTTTGACCTCCATTATTACAAAATATAAATAACAAATGACCATAATATCAATTAATGTAAAGATTTATAAAAAAAATGAATGGTAGGTAATGCAATGACACTATAAAAAACATTGTAAAAACTATTATATAATTAATCTATACATGTCTTTTTCATAAAAATTATTACACAATCAATCTATACACTAGTTGGAATTAGGTGGTTTTATTTGTTGCTTTCCTTCTACAATCTTCCACTTTTTATTTTATTTAGAGTAAATTAGGATGTAATTAATGTTTAGTGAATGTATTATAATATATGGTTTTATTTCTTTTCATACCTAAACAACTATCAACTAATTTATATATATATACATATAGTATATTATGGGAAGAGATATTTGTAATGAATATAATTAAGGTAAATATTTAGTGTGGGAGTATAATTTAGACACTAATTCATTATAAAATCCTTTTGGGTAGGTTCAACAAGTTTGACAAGGAGGTCATTAGTGGTCCCCACCCGTGATTGTAGGGCTTGTTTTGGTGGGGTAGCCAAGGTCAAACGAGGACAAAATGGGAAAGCGAAAGTCCAATCTCCATCAAATTATAAAAAATAAGAGAGAAAAAATCTACAAAATACTTTACTAAAAAAATTGGAAAATGAAATGCCACCGACACTATGAATGTATAGGAATTGAGCGAGTAAGTGTAAAACAAAAAAGGTTGGTGGAGTCAAAATGAGTGTTAAAATAAAACCAAGGTGTAGTATTGAGTAATGTAAAATAGATGAATAACTAATAGTATAGTAAGCATATAGCATTAAAAAAGTGGTATTTGGGTTACCAAATCTCCATCGAGCTTGAACAAGAGCAATGTCAGGATTTCCAACTAAGAAGGGAATAGCACGCCTCAGAAAATCTGGCTCTGGCTTGAAATCTGCATCAAATATAGCCACGTACTCACAGTGTTTCACATAGCTACGTTTTAGTCCTTCTTTTAAGGCACCTGCTTTGTAACCTGTTCTATTCTCTCTTATTTGGTACGTTATGTTTAGACCTTTACTTGCCCATCTTTGACATTCCATCTCCACCAATTGCTGCACACAACACACCACGTTTTACTTTGTAAAAACATTTTAATGGTAGTAATAAATTACATGGTAGAATTCAAATTAAAATTTAATGTATAGTAGAAGAATTTAAGATATCAATTTATTCATTCATTCAGCAAGACCCAAATCATAATGAGTCCATATGTTGACTCATGATAATGTGTACTTTGGTAATTGAAATAATGAAACTTCTAAAGCCTTTCTTCTCTTGGGACTTGAAAACATATATTGAATTGAAAAAGAAAAGTAAAGTATACATGGTATAGCAGTGAATCTCAAAGTTAAGCATCATATCAAAGTGTTATGCAAAAATGCATAAGCTCAACATAAAATTGAAAAATACTAAGATTTTATAATGAAAAATATACATTACCTTAATGACAGGGTCAGTAGAATCATCTAGGACTTGGATCACGAGACGGTCTGAAGGCCATGAAAGGCCACAAGCTGCTCCAATGGACACCTTGTACACCTGAAATAATAAACACAAATTTCAAAGTTCACTATTTTTGCATAAGACTAGGAAGAAATATCCACGGGGCTAAGAGTATAATCAAATAACATAACCATACAAAAGCCAATAGAATCTATTCTACTACTATTATTACCTCTTTTTCATTAAACATCGGAATTTGAATCAGAACAACAGGGTAATTGGAACTACCCACTTCAACATCATCTTGGATTGGCTCAAACTTGTATCTTTTATCTGGTTTCTTCCAAAAGAGCTTAACAAGGACAATGACAATACCCATGTAGAGCCTCTCAAAGAAGAGCATAAGGGCCATGACTAGACATATGACTACTCCAGCATTCAGCATAGGCACTATCAATGGTGCTTTTATCACATCCCATATCATCTGAACCTGTCCAGATAGATCAGTACTCACACCATGAATTGCCTCTGGTATGAAAAACTTGGGTTGTGATTCTACCATTTTGGTAATTGGACAAATTTGAAACTCACTTCTCTACCAAAAGTAAAATCAACCACACAAAGAGTAATGATATATATATATATATATATGTGTTATTTGGAACAAATGGGGTTGTTGATTTGAACACAAAGATTGAAACTTTTATGTGTTTGGAAACAAAGATGGAAAGGCACTCAATATTTTAGATCTCTCTCCTCCCAGATATAGAGTGCAGAAAAGTACACTACTTTCAACTGTTACCAAAGAATGCTTCTTTTTTCTTCTCTCGCAGAAACAGAGAAGAAGAGAAGCATTCAAGAGTGTATGTGAGTGAGAGAAGAGAGAGACTGTGAAAATTGCAATAGATGTAGAGATAATGGGGTTCCTTTATAGTCAGATTTCTTCCAACTCTGTTTTTATTTTAATTATTATTATTATTTTTCCATCTTTACAATTCCCATATATAGAATATTAGAATCTTTTTTGTTGGATGGAAGCTGGATGATACGATAAATAAAACATTGCAATTTATAATTTGAAAGCTGTAAATTAGATGGGAAATTGACTGAATTAAAATTATTTAATAAAATTAATTAATTTAAAAATCAATTACTTGTTAAATAAAACATATTGCAAAATCAATTTTCCTAATTATTAGCATAATGAATCTAGAAAATAAAGTTTTTGTAATGTGAAATAAAGTTTGATATAAATTATCTTATTCAACTACTAAAATTATGATATATATCTTATTTAATTATTTTCAACAAAAAAATTTCTAAAAAGAAATAAAATAGTACATATATCATACTTTTGATACCTTAAAGAAATGAGTTATGTAGATACTTTATTCTCTAATTATTAATTATCTTTCACCTCTATCACTTTTTCTTATGATTACTAATCCAAAGTAAATGGAATGTGATGATTGCCTGTATAAGTTATTATTATAGACACTTATGTCAAAATATATCATTTTATATTAATATACATTTATGATTTTGGCTCCACTTCACTACTTGTATATATTACTGTAAACGTTAATTGAAGTTTAAAATGGTGTTAAAGAAAGTTAGAAATTATTATATATGAATATTAATATTCAATTATATAATTATATGGCATGTTTTTTAATTTTTGCTTATGTTAACAAAATCAATTTTCTTGGTAATTACCCTAGGAATCTAGAAAATAAGGTTTGTCTTAGGAAATAAAATAACATATATTACTTTGTTAAAATATTATTACCAATATAAATTATCTCTATTTAATTATTATATTAACACTTTTTATTTTTTATACTATTTGTCACTCTAAGAAATTATAAACTAATTTTTTATTCGCATTTTCTTATAATCACTAATCTAGATTAAATAGAATGTAATAAATGTGAGCACGATTTATTATTGATAATTGTATTAAAATATATCATTTTATACCAGTAATACATTAGATAATTTTGGCATCACTTGTATGCATTATTTTAAACGATAATGTTTTTAGGTACATCTTAAACGTTAATTGGTAATAAGGGTAAAATATTAAAGTAAGGATTGTGGATAAAACTCTTTCATTTAAAAAGAAAACTAATAGTGGTATAGAGATAAGTATAAAAAAGCGTGCAATTCCTATTTTATAAGTTATATCTACCTTTCCTAAGTGCTAACTAAAATAGTTGAATCTGTGTGCCAAGGTGAGAAATTAAAAGCAAGAAGAAATAAGTATAGAAGTGTGTGAGTGTGTTCCCCTAAAAATAAAAGTACGAATATGAAATCACCAAAGACATACAAAATTTCACCCTTAGATAATATAATATACGACTTTTAAATTTTAATATAATGTTTATAAGTGTCAAATATTAAAGTACCTTTTTTATTTTTCAACTTTAGGCCATGTACGAATTTCGTTCCAATAACTTTTTTATAGATAGTTTTGATCCTTAATCTTTTTTTATTATAGAGTACTCTATCAATAGCGTATATAGTTAATGATCAACATAAATATGTTACCACTATTGTAATTATTATTTTTATATAAACTTAACAAATGAAGTAACATTTACATATGGACTAAAACACAAGGAAAATCCAGGGACCAGCTTTGTCCTTAAACAAAAGATGTGGAATAAAATAAAATTATGTCTATTTAATAATATAAAATAGACAATTGACGCTGATAGTATAAAAATGCATTAACTTTGAATCGAATTTAAATCTAAATATAAAATCTGCATGAATGGCTATAGTTATCTGTTGGCTGTGCTACTATAGTAAACCAAAAAAAACACTACTAGTATGTTGGACAACCACTAAAAACTACACATTCGCATCTCATCCACTTAAAATTCATTCATTGTTCAATAGGACGAACTATTGAACGGTTAAATTCCAACTACCAGTCGGATTAGATGATTTTATATAATTAATAATTATGTAAAAATATATACAAGTAATAAAACAATATATATCTAATCTCATTAAATCGGGTACATGTAAAAAAATTAGAATATTTATTAAGTCCAATAATTGTTGGAGTTTTAAATTGACTGCTTTTTTCAAAACATATTTTTATTTTACTATCTTACTCAATGCCTTTAAATTTTTGGTTAACACCCATCTAAGAATTAATATTATTTAATCATTATGAGTAAATGTTTTTCTCTCACTTTAATTTTCTATATCTCCAAAAATTTAATGCTTACTATAAATTGCAGTGGCTGATTTAATTTTAGTTTTTTTTTTCAACATTCCTTGTCTTCGGTCTTCACCCTTCTTTTTGTTGTATTTTTTACTTACTCGATTATTTGATTACTGATATTTTATGTATTTTCCATTGGTGGATTATTTGATATTGAATCCTATTTCTGTTTTTATTATTACTTTTGGTGCTATCTGAAACCATATGATATTATTGTATTAACACTTGGATTATGTAGAAGCAATAATTATGATTTGAATTAGCACCAACCCTATCTATTCACATAATATTATTTTTTAAGAGAGTTGATTCACTTACTCGATGAAGGAGAAAGGAAAAAGAAGGATTTGCTTCCATGAGGCATTTTCCATGTTATGTGTGTAATGTTAATTAGTCAAAAGTAAAATTTGTCTTATGCGAGTTATTAGGAAATATACATGATTTCGATTAATTATATAGTATCTTTGTCTTCAAAAATTAATAAATGTCTAATCACGTGTTTACGTTGTACCTGTCTATAAGATCTTAGTCATAAACCATGTACCGTGATTGTGTGATGTGTATGAGGGATATTACCGCAATTAACTCCATAATTGAGAGAACATAAATTTTGGCACAAAATTGGTGTTAGAATATTTCAAAATTTTCTTCAAATACTTTTATTATATTTAGAATCATTTAAGGAATCCCAAAGTATTTTATTCTTTAATCGTTTCCTTATTTAATTAGTTTTTTTTCTAAATGAAATTATGCTTTTTCTTATTTATCGTTTTAAGTAAACCATATCTACCTAAATATACTTTATATTGTAATTTTATCAGAAATCATATTCAATACAAAATTAAGACCCACTTGGACTATGTGGATTTTTTGTGAATCATTATTTTCCTGAAAAATAAAAATAAAAAATGTCTCAAATTGATCATAATTTTTTAAATGTGAGTAAAAAACATTTCCTCATAAATTCTAAAATGTTCAAACAATATGCTAAAACATATTATTTCAACCTATATTAAAAATCTTTGTAGATCAAATTAAGTTTTTCATTTTGAATGGGAAGTCTATAAAAATAAATTATTTTCTCATATCGGTCAGAAGATAATTTGTTTTTTTAAATCTATTCATTATTTGAAATATGTATTAATTTTTTATAATATTTTAAAATAAAAACATCTAGAGAGAAGTGAAATAAGACACATATTAAATAATGAGTAGATTTAATGAGATAAGTTATCTCTTCATATGAAGAGATACTTTATTCTCTTCATAGATCAACATTTTCCTTATTTTAAAATAATGAGTAGACCAACTTTATTTCTAGTATTGGAGAAGATTCTGGTATTTGGGAAGGCTATAGCCCACCAAAAACTATTTCTTCATTACCCCAAAACACAGAGGACATATCTTCTATCCAAAAATTTATATAACTCTATGTACCACATATTTCTTATTCATTATAAAAGTAAAATATAAATTAAATATATATTAACTTCATATTATATAACCATAATACATGAAGGAAAAAAATTGTACTTAGGACACCAAAACATGCTATATTCTTAGATTAATTAGAGTTATAAATTGATCGAAAGTTGTATATTTGCTCAATGATGATTTTGACGGTTATGTAAAAATAAGTCTTTTATTCATGTGTTTTTTTCTGTTTTAAATTCTTATATATTTAAATTTAAATAGGTATTAAAAGTGCAATATTTTGTAAATATATTTATCTATCTTCTTAAATTCCATAATATAACTTTAATGGCTAAAATAAAATGTATCACTTTTTTGTATATTTTTTCATAAAAAGTTAGCCACAATATAATGTATTCATTGAATTAAACTTTGAATAATTATTTTGCTTAACATAGTTAGATTTTCGTCCATTACTCATATTTTCTGGTTCTGGGTCTATTGATTGCAAGTACAGCTTCACTTTCTGTTTGGTGTTTGCTATCTCAGCTATCAAATTAGGCATTACATAGATTGGGGTTGAGGTATATCACAATTTAAGAAGGTTTTAAATAATGATTTTGATAGTTGTAAAATTCTCACAATCTCCATGATGGAAAGAAAGATAAAACTAGAAGAGATACTAAAATTGCCTCATATTATTACAAAGGAATATTGAATAATTTTGAATACAAACTAAAGGGATATATAAAACCGAAAGACTTTATAATTAACTAACTACTATCCATTTGTAACTAACTAACTACTAAAAAGAAGAATACAAACTAATAACTATTCTTAAGTGATTGGCCCATGGCCATTGTGGTCATAATGAATCCCTTTGCCTTATGATATTTGTGATTTGATTAATCTTCTCTTCTTGCAATTACTTCACATTTGAATCTTCATATTTCAACAATACTGATTTTGAAAATGAGGGAAATGAATAAGATAGCTATTTTTTCTTGCTGCTTTGACAAAATGAATTCACACCAAACAGCATTTTCCTTTTTAATAGAATGTATGTTCATCACTTCTTAACAATCTAATAACCTCTTACTTTCGTCCTAATTAATCACCTTGGAACTTTTTTGTCATTATATCTAATCCACTGTGTCATTTGTGTGTGATGGAGAAAAACGAAGTACTAATAATATTTGTGTACTTTGTTTAGATCGTCATAGTCTTTCCAAGTTGAAAGACGTCCGATAAATCAATCCCAAAATTAGCATGTTTACACACTCGTACGTATTTGAGATTTGAGAGTTCAGGCATAAATTATCCTAGCTCTGTTAGAAAGAATTATTAACAAAAATATGATTGCAATATATATAGATCATGAGTTTAGTGTATGGTACCAAATGGTGTATAAGTTGAACCTATTGAGTATTGAATACTCATCAAACACCAAAGGGAATATTACTTAAAAGAGTAAATTAGAGGGATAGCCTTTTTAGTTAAATTATACTAATTATCCATTTCTTTTTTATCTTATAGAAATCATCTCCAATTTATATACATAATTATACTGACTACCCGTGAAATGAAATAAATAAAAAAAATTAAGCAAAATAAAGTGATAATTGTAATTAAGTTAAACAAAATATTATATATTGGAGAAACTTTTTTAAATAATACAAGAGTCAATGTTCCTTCATTATTTTAGTATATATATAAATTAGAAGTGCTTTATATTGCATAAAATAAATATTTTGTGCAATTTCATTAAAATTAAGTAAGGGTAACTGTAATTTATTCTTGAGAATAATGTATCCCATGGTATAAGGAAATAAATTATCTCATCTAATCACTAAAATTGTGACATGTGTATCATTTAATCATTTTCTACAAAAATATTTCTAAAACAAAATAAAATAATACATATATCATTCTTTTATTGGCTAGAGGAGATAAGTTATCTCCTGAGAATATATTTTATTCTTTTTACTCTTACTTAGCTGAAGAGGGTTAGAAATACACGGTTCACACACTTACGGCTAATCAAGATTAAAAAGCATGTGAACTAAAAATTATTTAAATAAAAAACAAAACTATATCTGAATAAAAAATGATAAATATAGCTAGATATAATATACAATTGAATTAGAATAACTATATCATGGATAGGTTAATTCTTTATTATGCACATGGAAATTTGACATCATTAGACACTAAACTAAGGTTAAAATTTTGAGCAAGACGTTGGTTTAGTGGTATAAAGTCTTATTAGATTCTTAGAAAAACTAAAAAGTAAATGTTTGATTCATGTGAGCGATATTTATTAGGAGAAATAGTCACACATTTTGAAATGAATTTGTTCTTTACTAAAAATAATATGAAAGGTACATTCAAGTAAAGAAAAACTAAAAATTAGATTTTGACAATTGATATACCTAAAAGTGAAAGGTATTTGAAGTTTTAGTTAAATCACATTTTTCATATTTACAACCAGATCCCAAAAAGATGATTAAGAGTGTGGCAAGGTTAAAAGTGACCGGTTGCCAAGTGATTTAATAGAAGATGAGAGCATATGAAATATAATGAAAATTCGCAAAAATAAAATTGACCGGTTCACCACCAATACTCTTGATTTTGAATAGAAAAATTGGCTCGTCTAAAGTGTAAGTCAAACTAAAAAAATTATATTGTATAGTCAAAAACAAAAAAAAATATAAAATGAGAAAAAAAATGTTTGTACTAACATCATATGAGTTTTATATAATGTCATTGTATCATTCATTATTCATATTTAATCATCATTAACTATTCAATAAAAAGTAATATAAATGAATTGTAGATAATATATTGATTGTTTATAAATCTTTACATTAAAAGTACATAAATATTATACTAATGTGAAATAACTGATAAATATGAAATTTGAAGATAAATATGCCTAAAGAAGAAAATTACCAATGCTCTATTAGTTCCTTAGCTAGCCTACTTTTATATATATAAAAGCTAAATTTAAAATAAAATAAATGAATATGTGTATTATTCACACTTTTAAGCTAAATAATCCTTGAGGTGGTGGGGTGCAAGCTGAGCTATAGATGGTAAAAACACCTTTGTAAAAAAACTAAAACAAAGAAACACTATATATAGATAAATCAAATAATCATATGAATTGCCAATGCATTGTCGTATTTTTGGTCATGACTCGTGAAAGAGACATTTATATTTTTCGTTCATAATTAATAAAAGAAAAGGAGACACGTTAGTGTGGTGATCTGGGGTTTACACAGGTGAAGTAGGGACAGCATTGTCTTTCAAATAATGTGATGAAACCCATGTTGGGAAATCAGAAAAATCTATGGTCTATCATAAATGCATGTTCTCAACAGTGGTGAACAAGGCCAATTAACATGAATAGGGTAAGGCTGGAACCAACATTATAGGTGCTGTATAAGTACCATACCCTATTCATAACGTGCATGGTTATCCCTTTTGCTCCCTCCCTTTCTATATGCTCATTTATTTCAAACCGTTGTGTCCTTGAATGTTTGGAGCATATGGGGTAAAAAATTAAAAGGAGAGTAGATATATATGCAGTCATATCTAACTAGTCATTAGACTGGTTAATTTTCAGGATTTGAACTTTTGACATCATGGTAACAACAATTTTATTATTGTTACTCTAAGTTCACCATCTACACCTGTATACAAATAATTTTTTTTATAAGAATATATGAAAACCATATTACTCTAAGTTCACCCTTTACAATTAATGTGGAATAAGAACCATATACCTTCACTTTGTTAGCTACTAAACGGTTTAATTACATAATAGACCACACACTCAGACAAAATCATTGATCCACTTTTCTGAATGTAAATGCTTGTCAAGGATGATATAGTTAATAAGAAAATTGCATTGTTTTCATTTTCTTCCTTGTAAATTAACTTTCTTCAACTTCCTTGATTTAATATCAAAGTACTTACCTCGGCATAAGTTTATCTATTATTATGTCACTATGTATATTTTAATCTCTTCTTTCTTTCTCAAAGAAAAGTCCAAAAGCAATTAGAAGGCTAAGTCATAGACATGAGATTAATGGCAATAAACATCAAAATCTTGTGATATTAATTTATCAAAAGTGTCATTAACAAGAAAGTGACACTGACTAAGACAACTAACATGTATATCATTTTAACGGGGTAATTATATAAAGTATACATAGCTTAAGTTAATTATTAATTTGCAGAACTTAAGTACTTTTAATATACATGATAATATTAATCATCGCAAGCTGTAACAACTAATCATGTGAGCTATTAATGAGGGACATGATGATGTTCACCGATTTAGAGTAATCTTTATATTGATTTTCAATGGGACTAGTGTGTCGTTAACCTGGAACATTGATGAATTAAAAAATGTGTCATTATATATATTTCTAATTGGTCAGAAAAATCCTTAATCATTCAAATTTTAGTTCAGATATATATTTTTTAACCAATATCATTAATTAATACATGAATGACACACTTTTAGAGACAACAAACATACTCTTACAAGCCCTTGATTTAGGAGTCATGTCTGTCGTGCTGTCAAAGTTTTGGGATTCTTTTATGATTATTGTTCTTCTTTGCCAATAATATATAGGCTTAGGAAACAGAATGCCTAGAGCCCCTGACACCAATCTATTATCTATAATTAGAAAAACCAAAGATCCCTTTTCACTTTCTTTACAGAAAGATTCACTCATTTCCCATGCCAAAAATTGAACTGTGGTTGTCTTTGTCAAATTGAAGTATTGAACCGAGTAAAATTTGAGTTTATCTACAACCGAAGTATTGTTCTTACATTTTTTATATACCCTCTTGGTTGGGAATTTCATTGCTCAATAACTACAAGGCTCTTCTATTGTTTTTAATGCAGTTTCAGCAGTAAATATCTCCTAGAATTGAAAAAATAAAAATGCTTACACCTATGCTACTTACTGCAGAATAGCAATAGCAGAGTAATATGTAATACAATTATACAAACATGAGTTATAAACTGGGGGTTATTTCAACTTCTATATATAACTAACACTTAATCCACTTCAGAAACCAGATTAAGATAAAAAATGTTTCACTTATACACTTTCAATTAAACTAAGAAAATACCACTAAAAATCTATATCAACTTAGATTAGAAGATATCAACCAAGTAACTTTTATTTCCCAATTCTTATAATGTAAGCCGTTTTCTCCTTAACAGGCCTAAGATTTTGAGCAGCCATTGGAGTTTACTTTTCATCTGAGTGAAAAAAATTATATAGAGAATTTTGAGTGTGCAAATTCCATTATGCCTAGCTAGAAAGTAAATATTGAATTTCTAGGTAGTTTCTCAACCATATGACATTTGATTTGAAGTTTTGTTTATGTTCTAAGGAGATGATCATAGCTATCATGTGAAAAAAGGGGTTAGACAATATGACCTACCACATTTAGAGTGGCCTATACTGTGAACACCTACCCTACCTTTCTTTGTTCATATCTTTATTTTTTCTTTAATTAAAGTTATCTTTTTTTCTTTCTTTTCTGGCAGAATATAACAAAAAGTGGATTTAACACACTATCTTTCTAAAATAAAAGGGAAAAACATAGAGAGAAAAGTGAAAATGTTAGTCATGGAATATGTAGAGAATCATACATATCATGTGTTTCTTTTAAGACATTCCCATAGTTAACCCTCAATGAAAAAGATGAAATTAAAGGAATTAAACTAACAATCCATGAGTTCTTGTTTCTTGAACTAGATAAAACATGACACTTTGTTCTCTAACCTTTAGACACCAACTTTAATTTTTGAATCATTGAACTCTCAGATTTATGACCCTTAATTACAATTATAAATCTTTAATGTTTGACATTACCAAGAAGATTAAAAACAGGAATAATTACAATTATAAATCTTTAATCTTTAATGGTTTGAATTGGTAAGTACATCTAAACCATTAAATTTTCCAAGATTGGATAGCTAAGATGTGAAGTAGATATTTTACATTTACTCTCAGAGTAAGTGGATCCCTCCCCATATATATATAGGAGAGTAGTTAACCAAAATGTCCAAATGATATGAGGCTCCCCTAAATTTTTAGTATAATGAAAAAGTTAAAAGTTTGATTCCTGAGAGCGACACTTGTTAGGAATGACATCCACACAACCCAAAAGAGATTAGTTCCTTACCGAAAATTTTGTATACTCTTACATTATTTTCCTAAGAGAATTAGCCATTCAAAATCATTTCAAATACTGTTAGAAAACCAGAGAAAGAGAAGAGAAAATTCGATGAATAATTCAGTGTTTTCTTATTGAAACAATCAAAGAATGTACTTTTCTTATATAGCAAGAAAGTCAACTAACTAAATTGAATTTTAAACTCAAACTTTCTATAATTGACAAGTTCTATTTTAATCCTTCTAATCACTAAATCTAAATCTAAAACTACTTGGCTTATCTATACATGTTAATCACAACACTCTCCCTTAAGCCAAGCATGAAAGTGATACAACACCCATCTTGCTTTGAGCATTGAGATTGAACCATCTGGGTTGAGTTTCTGTTTGAACACTCATTTGACCCAAATTTGATGCTTATCCTTAGGAGGATCAACTAAGTCCCAAGTTCTATTCTTTTCAATGGACTTGAGTTCTTCAATCATTGCATCTTTCCACACTGCTTGATTTAGAGCTTCTGCCTCTATCACTTCTGTTGCTTCTGCCATAAATGCTAAGTGCACTAAATCTCCTTCATCATTGATCTGATTATCATGATGCATCTCAAAATCACTAAACCTTGAAGGAATGGTTCTGTTTCTGTGTGATTTCTGAGTAGCAGGTATAACATCAAGTCTTTCACTTTTAGCTTATGGACTTCTTACTTTTGCAATTCTTTCTTCTGAAGTTGAGCACTCATTGCTTAACACAAGGATCAATCTTCTCAAGCTAGTTGATTTTTGTTTTCAATCCCAACTTTCATGTTCAAGTATGATCACATCTCTACTGAATTGCACTTTATCCTTGATAGGATCATACAACTTATAGGCACCTGTAGGATGATATCCAATGAGCAGCATAGCTTCACTCTTGTCTTGAAGCTTTGTTCTCTTCTGATCAGGCACATGCTTGAATGCTAGTGACCCAAAAACCTTTAGATGGCTAACACTAGGCTTCTGATCAGACCATATTTCAAGTGGTACCTTGCTTTCAAGCTTCTTTGTTGGACTTCTATTGAGGATATAGACTGAGGTTGAGACAGCTTCGCCCCAAAATTTTTGTGGCAAGCCTTTCTCCTTAACCAAGCTTCTTGCCATGTCCATGATGGTTTTATTCCTCCTCTCTGCAAGTCCATTATGTTGTGGAGTGTAGGGAGCTGTGACTTCATGCTTAATTCCATGCTTTTGGCAATAGGATTCAAAAGCATTTGAGGTGTATTCTCCTCCACCATCTGTCCTCAACACTTTCAACAACTTTCCACTTTCCCTCTCCACCAAAGCTTTGAAATTCTGAAAGCATATGAAGGCATCACTCTTGTGCTTTATCACATAGAGCCAAATCATCCTACTATACTCATCTACAAATGTGATGAAGTATTCGTTGCCTACAATTGATGGTTCTTCAAAAGGACCACACACATCTGAGTGCACCACCTCTAGAACACACTTTAATCTCATGCTAATTTGTGATTGAAATGGCTTCCTGGTTTGCTTGCCTGATAAGCAAACCTCACACATAGCTTCTGGTTGATTGACCAGAGGAATACCATGCACCATCCTTGATGACCCAAGCTTGTGTAGACTTGTGATGTTCAGGTGACCAAATCTTGAATGCCAAAACCAACTTTCTTCAACAGAACTCATAGCAACCAAACATTGAGCATTAGCAGCCTTGAAGTTAACTTGAAATGTTCTATTCTTGATGAGTTTGCTTCTTAGAATCAGTTTCTTCTCTGCATCAAAGACTTCAACATGTCCATTCCCCATCACTGTGGTGAATCCCTTCTGCACTAACTGCCTAATACTAAGCAGATTATACTTCATGCCAGGAACAAACAAGACATCAACTATCTTGGCCTTTGATCCATTGTCTCTATGGATCAACACATCACTAGTTCCTTCAACCTTCAAGTGTTATCATCTGCAAACTTCACCTTGCTCTTTCTGCTTGGGTCAAAGTTCACAAACCAATCCTTGTTGTTTGTCATATGGTTGGTGCCCAGGATTGCAACAAGCTCTTGATACCAATTTGTTAGAAAACCAGAGAAAGAGAAGAGAGAATTCAATGAATAATGCAGTGTTTTCTTATTGAAACAATTAAAGAATGTACTTTCCTTATATAGCAAGAAAGTCAACTAACTAAACTGAATGTTAAACTCAAACTTTCTATAATTGGCAAGTTCTATTTTAATCCTTCTAATCACTAAATCTAAATCTAAAACTATTTGGCTTATCTATACATGTTAATCACAAAAAATACAAATCAATGTTTTTAAAAATCAATTCTTGCAATGTGAAGTCTTCTAAAATCAATTATAGAGAAAATCTAAATCATACATGCACTCAATCTTTTTCCACTTCTATGTTCAACCAACCAACTACCACCTCTTCAATATGTATTCTTTAGATGCTTGCTCTCTTGGGCCCTTTCATACAAACAAATGAACTTAAATTATTATTTTTGGTGACTCAAATTATTGACTATAAGAAAAAGAAGGAAATGAGCAATCAACTCACATTATTTGGCCCTACTACCCATAGAAGAAAACACATCTATATTTAAATATTACAATTGCTTTATTTTTTAAGGTTTTATTGGCCCTATCATCTTGGGAATCATGTATTTGTAGTTTTGTATTACTAAAGAAAGTGTCGGTTGCCAATAGCCATAGTCATAGTTCTTCAATCTGCTATCTAGTACTACCAATGATAGCTTAGACATTGATATTATAGTGCAATTTGTAATGACTATAGTTATTATTTCTATTAAAGAAATGCTATTTGCTATTATTAGGGGGTGGCCGGTGATTTTGGAATATCATGCATAGTAAGCTACTATATGTAAATTAAAATTAATTTGAAGAAGGAGAATAATGAATCAAATTTTGTATTACTTATTATTTTCCTATATATTGTTTTGCAACTTACACCCAACAAAATTTTTGGACTAATTAATTTGATTGTTACGCCTACCAAATCGATTTGCTTTGTACGTATATATAATATATATAAAGCAAATTAGGTTATAGTCACTTTATCTCCATATCCATTTCCTTTTTCTTTTTTCTACTTTGTCCTTTTATTTTATTTTCAAAAGACAGAAAAAAGATAACACCTTTATAGTGGTACACATCTATGGAATTTGTTTTTCTTTACTAAATAGAATTCATCTTTTCATGTAAAGACACACTTCTATGTGCCTCTTAGGGTGGGAGGTATTCTAATTTATTGATCCACATCCCTCATCAAAAAAAATCAATTTTTTAAATTTTATTGATCCACATCCGTCATCTAATTTTCTTATCCATTTTCACATAAATTTATACAATTGAAGAGAGCATAATCACAAAATTTGATATATATATATATATATATATATATATATATATATATATTTTTGTGTGTGTGTATTTGTATAAATTTATGAATATTATACTTTTTTGCTCTTTATCTCATTATAATGATTCCAATAATTCATTTCACAAATTATCTTTTATTAATTAGACTAAACATGTGTCTCTAAATGACTAATAATGTTATCTTGATTTTAAGTAGATAGATAAATAAAGTTAAATATGAATATCTGATTTGCTAATAATGCAATTAAAAAAGAGGGAGTTGAAGCTGTCATTTTGTAAGAACTATCAATGAGTGAATAAGAAATTAAGAAGTAAAGCAGCCCTCAAATCCTGGTTTCATTTCTTTAGGGATAACCGAGCATTATATGCTTTTAATGGATCCTTATAACCAAATATCTCTAACCGTATTTCTATGTCGAAACATGTCCTATCAATTAAAAATTGTCATTTAAAAATATGTTTATATTACTTAGTATAGAAAAGGAAATTGGTACAAAATTGAGAACAAATGATTCTGATTCCCAATTTAGGTACACAATCTACATCATATTCGTCTAGCCAGTGAGAACTTAGCTGTTTCTCTCAGAACTTGTCTCCCTCCACCTTCACATTGTCGCTCTCTTTATGTATATGGTGTGATTCGAAAAATTCCAACCTTTCATTATTATTGCAAGGACCAACTTTTCTTAATATTTATTGAAATTTAATTTAATATGAAAATGAAGCATTACCCTATGTGGCCATGTTATGTTTATAGAACAATGTTATGATCTTATCTTCACATTAAAAATCTTGTAGCTCTCTATACTGCTAGACTTTCATTTTAATAGGTAAAGGTGTCTTTGTGAATTAAGTTTAGGATTGTAAGGAAAAAAGCAAAGACTTCGGAACTATTTAACAATCATATTTTATGGCTTTTAAACATTTCTCACTCTTAATTTCTATCTAAAATTTAATTCGCAAACAAACAGATCCTAAATATGAAATAATATGAATTTAATTATGATATGGGCTATGTGATGTGGTTGTCCAGTGTTTTAGGCCCATTTTGGAACAAATCATCCTTAGGCAAGTATTCTGGAAATTGACTGATTAACTTGCTGGTCGCAGATGGAAACTATGGTGCTGATAGTTTAAGTGCAACGTGTTTGCAATAATTTATATATATATTATTACTGTACTTAGTATAATATCTATGTACTATTAGTATAAATATTTATATATAGTCAACATAGATAGACCTTCCAGATAGATGAGGTAACAACTAACACGTCACCCAAATTTGCATGACGGTGGCAGTAAAAACAAGATCACCTGTCCTCAAATCTGTTTCAAATTCATCACATTTTAGCAAGTAAGATAAACATGTTATTTTTTATTTTCTTTTTATTTATGTGGCAATTCCTAATTGGTTGGGACATGAAATTGGGACAGCCTTAGGGACAAAAGATCATCATTAAGTAGCATTGTAATGAAATCATTTTTTATACATAGAGAATGTGACATAACCATCTCAATTGTGTGGGATTATTTTGCGCCAGAGTTGGCTCACCCTTCATTCCGAGTCAACCCATCCTCCCCTAGTACCGAGTCATAAGAGAAAATTAATATGAGGAATCTTATATCCTCATACTAAATCTCATACTAATCTTCCTACCACACAAAAGTTATATATGTCATAAAATGATACTTTATTTATTAGTGATTGGTTTACAAGTGATATATGTCACTTTCTTGTGGGTAAGTGGATTAATAGGAGGATTTACTAGGAGAATATATTATTTTTCAAATAATATTAGAAGTGATATAGTAATACAAAGTAATAATATATGTTTGCCTGCAACTGTAATATAGTAATACAAACTACAAAGTATTACAATTTGTACTGGGCAAATGCAATAGTTCAGATGCTATATCTTATATTGTGGTATATCTTTTATTGGCAATTACCTTAAATAAGGTATCATTCATTTACGGATTGTCCTTATTTTGCTCCAATGCTGCAACAACTTTAAAATCATCCTTAGCTTTAGAGGAATTTCATAAGGACGTGAATGAAGATTCTTTAATGTTGCATTTTGTAGTTTAAAGTGGATGGAACAGAATAAACATTATGGAATGGAAAGAAAGGAATGAAATGGGAATCACAATTTCTATTACTGTAGTTTCACCCTAATTTGGGGATAAATGAATTGTTCCCTTTCAATCTCATTATTAGTTCCCCCTTGTTAAAGAAACTCTGTCCAACATTACAATATTAATTTCTCCCCTATAATAATAAATGAGTCTGACCAACATATAAAAGAGACATTTCCTTCAAGCTTTTAACGATTCAACTAACGGTCATTATCAACTTAAATTTAAAATTTCTACCTAAACTCTCCTCATTATAATTGATTTGAAGTAGCTCAAATGGAGTTAGGTTTGCTTTAAGGATATCCTCCTCAAAGAACTCAATTAGACTTATTAAATTGACTGAACTCAATTAGACTTATTAAATTGACTGAACTCAACTAGCAACAATTCTAAATAACATGATTTTAGTTTGCTTTAAGGATATCATTAACTGACAGTATCATTTCTTAAAATTCTCACAAATTAGTTGTATGTGTCAATTCTAGTACAACATAATTCCTTCTCAAACGGGTCCGATGATCCTACAGCCGGGAGGAGGTGGTCTCTCCTCCACCTTGACTGGTGCTGATGTGTTTAAAAAGTATGTTCAACCCAAGCCAGCCGGACAGCAATAGGGGAGGCGGTGGTGGTACAGCATGTGGAGGGATTTTATTTATGAGTCCACATCTACCCACAAAACTCATTATAACCCTTCACGAACATCCTAAAAGTTATGTCTTCTATCCTAAGTGGGACTTCGGAGTTTTATGAAGTTTTTTCATAATATAATATGCAAAGTTCCAAAAGTTTTCAATAAGAGTACAACCAGTTTGTAAGTAATGGGATTGATTTGAATGCATTATTTGGAATTCTTTAATTGATATCTAATTGTTAATGTTATTAAAAGGTTACCAGTGGCACAGCAACAACTTATCATTCAGCCAAATTAATTGCAACAAAGGGGGTTTCCAATAATGAATGATCCATAGAATAAAAAAATGACAAATAACAAAGCACATGGCTTAGTGGACAAAGAAAATGTTACAACTTACACAGACCTGGAAATACAACAAATCAATGACCGACAGATCTATAAAACATGGAAAAGAAAAACATATTTCCTCGTAGACAAGGATCCTCTGTCCCAGAATTTCTCTGTCTTCCCTAACCAATCAAACGTCACAAAATAATATTAAAATATAAATTTCTGATTTTTTTATTTTTATTTTTAATTGAATGGAACCTTCTGATTAATTTAGTACACAAAGTGGTACATGAAAGGGGACATGTAATCCCCACCCCTCCAACATGTCTAGTAGCAAAAAGCTCTACATTAAAATATGTAGCAACAACACATATAACCGTAGATAAATTCCTAATTATGCAGAAACATCTAAGGCATGGACTTACTATATGCTATTGCCTATTGGCTACTGAAAACCAAAAGGAGGAACATATACCATATATGTAAAATCAACCATTGTAAAATATGCAAAGCCCACAATAATGGGAAAAACACTAGGGAAGAATAACCTTCTTCTCCAAGGTACTACATCAACATGTAAAGATTAACTTGCAATGGGTTTAGCAATGACTTTCTTGATGGCTTCAGCATATGTCCTGTGCTGATAGGTAAGAGTAGATTCAAGCAGATCCCAAAGTGAAGTCTTGGGATTCCATCCTAAAAGGGTACAACAACAAAAACCCATTAGTGTAAAGTAACTTATAATCATAAAACTCGAATATGATGAATGAGAAAACCTACCTAGCTGCTTGTTTATTATGGTCATGTCAGGAATTCTCTTGTCACTGTCATCATATCCCTCTCCATAAAACTCTTTGGAGCTCACATCAATTGTAGGTATCTCAGGAGTTTGTTCTCCACTTACCTTTGAGTAAACCTGTAGAATCATATAAGTATAATTATATGAGTCCTGAAACAAGATGCTTAAATTATAAAGTAAATCATTTCAACCTGAATCATCATTTCAGCTAGCTGCCTAACTGTAACCTCATTGTTTGGGTTACCAACATTGAAGATATGGCCATTGGCCCTGGCAGGATTTTCCTGTTAAACAAGTAACAGTGTTCAGTGAACCAGTCAAGAACAATAATAGCTTAAGATTCCATTTGAAAACAAATACTCTGCATGAATGATTGAACATAAGAACCTACAATCATTAATAAGACAGCTTCAATAGCATCCTTAATGTAAACAAAGGTTCGTTGGGATTGGCCACCATCCACAAGCTTGAGGGGCTCCCCTCTGAGAAGATTCTGCAGAATAAAGAGACATTTTAGAACAGACAATAAATATTTTGAATAAAACATATACAGACTTCAAGGGACACTGAATCAAAAAGTAACTAACATTGCTAAAGCATGCTAGAACACGAGGCACGCCTTCACTTGGACCATCAACGCCGGGAATGAAATCCATCCGAGGTCCAATCCAGTTGAAAGGCCTCACAATTGTGAAGTCCATACCATTTTCAGCACCCTCAGCTGTCAATGATAGAATGTTAGTGAACAAAGTGAATATTGGAAAACAGAAACAGCTTATACAAAAAATGGTAAATAAAGAATCAACTAACCATAAATCAGCCTCTCTATCAGCTGCTTTGCACATGCATAGGACCACCTCTGCTTTTCAATTGAACCAAAAATGCATGGAGACTCGTCTTCTTTAAGAATATAGTAAGCAGGATCCTATGATAACATTGGAAATAATGCAGCTGAACTCATTACAACAACAACAACAAGAACAACAAAAAAAACAATACAAAATGAGAAGAAACAAATTAAAAGACTGATTGGGACAGCGCAAAGGTTTGATTTAAAGTGTCCACCATCATTTCTAAGATACCTTATACTTATAGGAAGGTAACAAACAATATCTCAAATTACCAATTCTATTTTCATTTAACTAACAAACTAAAATGTTAATGGAGAATGCACAAAGTCAACATCTCCTTACAAGAAAATGTAATTTAAACCAAAAAGCAACACCAATTATAATTAAGATCTAAAAACCAAGTGAGCTTAACCAACGATAGATTCAACAGTAAAACATGCATGCAAACGCAAAACTAATATTCAACATGCACAGATCTGAAACAAAATCGTTGATTGAAAAGGGTATCAAGAAATAGCAAAGATTATGAAAACGAAAGTTTACCTGACGAAGAGGACTATCTTTAGGGAGAAAGCTCCCAATCGTTTTCCCATACACTTCACAAGTAGAGAAATGAATGAGCCTCTTGTTATTCTCCGAACAGTACTTCACCTAAACAACAAGAAGAAGAAAAAAACACACAATTAAACCAACATTTATTACCCTTCAACTTCAATCAATTCATCAACATGCACCCACAAAAAAAAGATTGAATCTTGATTCACAAGAACACGTACCACAGGAAGCGCATCAATGAAATTGCTGTAAATTGTATCAAGAGGTCGTGTATTATAATCCGCCGGAGTACAAATTGCAGCCAGATTTATAGTCTGAAAAAACACAAATTTCCATTATTTTTATAATATTTAAAAACATTCCTCGATAATCGAAAACTAATCTCTTTCGGAATGCGATGCGATGTAACTAACCAGATCTGACATATTGATGAGACCTTCAAGTCTAGAATCGTGTTTGATATTGAGGCGGTGGAAGTGGATGCGACCGTGCCAAGGAAGGTTATCGGGTTCCAAGAGGTGTTTGATCTTGTCATTGTAGACATCCAAAGCGAGAACCTTATGTGGTGTCTCATTCATTATCTTCTCGCAAAGGTGGGACCCAATGAAACCTCCGGCGCCGATCATACAAATTGTCATCGGCTTTATGGGGTTGCCGTCTAGATCTACGCGCTCCGATGAAGAAGACATTGTTATGATTGTGTTGTGAGAGAGTGAGAGATGGAAGAGAAAGTGGTGATGTGTATTTATATAAAGGGTGTGGGAAGAAGAAAATGATAAGGAGAAATCAGAAGAAGATAAATGTGTTTAGATAGTGACACCGTCGCTGTAACGGATTCACTTCTTACTCTCATTCAACGCGCGTGAACTCTCTCTCCCTGGGTCAAAACCACTTGCTTAATTGTAAAAATTAGTGGACAAATCATAAATAAAAAACACCTAATAAGATATATTACTATATCATTCATTTGGATGAAGTTATTGAAGAATCAATCTTGATTAAGATAATAAATGATATAATAATAGTATATAAAACTCCTATAATATTAGTACGTATCTTTCCATAAAAGTATATCAAGTTAATGATAACAACGGAACTTGTATGGGTCATACAAAAATTCAAATTGATGAGTCTTAAAAGTAATATAAGGATTAAATTAAATTAAAATTCACTAAAATACAATCTAGAAGAATATTTTAGTCAACAACAAATTTTTTCTTTTTATAGTTTATGAAATATATATTTAATGATAAGGATGATCCGTTATAAAATTGGCAACCTTATTATTTGGATTAAGGTGCATGGACCATTTGTATTTAGAGTTAATGACTATAACTCCTTCCTTAAGCCACACATGGTATGAAATATATTAACTATCCATATTTTAATTATTTTAATAAAATAATGTTTAAAAATTTCCAATTTTCTTTCTCTCTCATATTTCAATATTAAAGGCTCCAAACACTAAAGTCGATCCTAATCCTAGTATTTGGTGAGGGTCGAGATGACTATGGCGCCGGGCTGGCACAAGTAGTGCATACCCTTACCTATATCCACAATATTTGTAGGTACTCGTACAGGTAGTTGGTATCCGTGAGTACCAAACGAGTATTCAACTTTAATTATAATTTTTATATATTTTACAATAATTAATATATAAAAATAATTATTACTTAAATAATTATGATATGTACATGATAATTTTATGATTATAGTCTCATAACTACATTTTATTATGAAGTGATAATAAAATAGACAAATATAATATTAATTATTAATAATTAAATATAAAATATTTAATTACAATATGTACGCGGGTACCCGCGAGATGGGTAATCGGATATCATGATACTTATTCTCATATATGAGTTATTTTTGTGGGTATTCATTGCATGTATTTTTACGGGTACCCACAGTTCGGATATTTTTGATATGAGGGTGACCAATAATATATAATTTTGAGAATCCTTTTGAATCTAGTAAAATCGGGAGAATCAATTCTTATGTATGAAATTAGATATTCACACTGCTATTGAATATGTCAGTTATGGAACTCAACTCTATTTTGATATTGTCTGGATTTCAATACCCAAACCTTATAGTATAATAAATCATTCATGTCTTCAATGAAAACTCATTTGAGGCTTTCTAATGGACGTCTCTTCTTAACAGACATCTTTTGAGGTAGCGAAACCGTAGAATCTTTGAGAACATGATTTGGATATCTCTAACATCTTTAGGAATATTCACCAAAAAAGTAGAAACTCACTTTTAAAATGGGGCTTTTAATTCTATTTTATTGTCAAAATATTCTCCTCCATTTGGACGATACCATAATTTCTATTGGGATATTGGGGATGACCTATAAGTAACTGTTAATTTTAGGAATTAAACATAAAACTTTTACTATTATCAAATTCTCTTAAATAATAAAAAATTTGGTAAATATGAGATTGAGAATTTGTAAACTTATTTTACTTGAATATAATTTAAATTTTGTATTGTGAACTTTTTTAGGATACATGTTTTTATTTCCATAATTTTTATTCATATGTTTGGTTAACATATTTATATTTGTTAATATCATTGGGTGTCTTATTGTGTATCCCCTTAATTATAAATTAGAAAATTTGGGCATGGTGATCTTTTTGCATGAAAAAAAATGATATTCTTTCAAATATCCAATATTAATAGCCCTATTATCTACCAAAAAACCAGCTTAAAAATACTATGTTTTCATTAAGCCACGCGAGTTTATCTACATCACCGAATTATTTAATATTCTATTATTTAAAATTTATTTTATTTTAAGTGTTATAATATTGATAATATGTTTAAGTTTAATAAGTGAATTTCAAAGTTGACGTATAAGGGTAACATAAACTATATATGTTAACACGTCAATTTTGGTTTTCAACACACCAATATAGAAATAGTTTTTCTATATTCCTAAGAAAAAACGAAATTCCCTTTTCAAAAATTTGTTTGAAGAATATTGTCATACCAAACTCTTCAAATATATTAAAAAATAGATCTAAAAATATAAATTTATTTAGGTGTTTGTATCATTGTTTTATTATATAAGTCACAATTATGAAATTGAAGATATTTTACATGTTACGAGTAAGAATCATCTTCGATAATCTTTATTTGCATGCTACCTGACTAAAAGCGAGTCCAATGCATACTTTGATGTAGTTGGTAATAAAAAGAGAAAAAACAGATGTCATTCATGAATCACCGTCATATTATGAATGTACAGCGGAACACGTGTGTTGTAGCTGTACATGCTATTTTGCCAACGTGCTGCATCATTCACAATTATTATCAAACAAAATATAATTTTTCATTGTCTTTGCCACGCGCTTTCACATTATATTTAACTCGGAAATGTTGATGGCTGAGTAAAGCTTGTTTGGTAACTATTAGTTTACAAAGAAACTTATACATTAATAATAATAAATTCCACAGTTTAATTTTTTAAGTGTATATTCTTATAGATTATTATCGTATATGTATATAATAATAATAATAATCCAAAATCACAATTCACGTCTAACATGGGGTAAATAAACAAATATGATATTGATAAGTATAGAGATTAGTAGGTTTTATGGACTAAAATGGGGAGTAGGAGTTATCTTCATTAATGAGAAAAAAAATACTTTAAAAAAAGAAAAATATAATTTTTAATGATATATTTATCCTTATAGTTACAATAAAATTACAAAATTATAATTAAAAATAAAAGGAAATAGATATACTTAATGAAAATCATCTTTACTACTGAATTTAATAAGGATGAAATGTTAAAAAAAATAGGTAGTTAGATTTAACGCAGCACCGACATCATGTGAATAGCGAACGATGCACGCGATTCTTGGGTGCGTGGACAATGTTTTCTATTTATAGAGCTTGTATAATTTCTTAATCTAAAATAAGGTACTAACCATCCAATTTTGGTCATTTAATTTTGAATAATCTAATGATTTAGATGTACTAACTAATTAAAACTATTGGATTTCTCAAGAATGAATAATCATGATGTAGAGTAGGTTTTTTCTACTTACTCTTGGAGTAAGTAAATCTCTCATCTTATACGAAATCTAGTCTCATTCAATTAAGAGGAATAATCATAAAGAAGAGTACATAAGCCTCTATAATTATTGATCCATCTCCAAATCTACTAGAAGATTAGCATATCTTCGTTCTTAAGACTCAAAACTTTAACGTATCAACATCAATTGAAACTCAAATTAAGATTCCTAAACGCATTAGTAAAACGCAATCCAAATCATTTAAATTATTTCCTTATTTTAACAACTCACATTAATTTATTTATAAAATTGATTTTGGAATTTTATTTCTACATTTAATTAATATTTATGAATCGGGTTT
Organism: Lupinus albus; assembly: GCA_009771035.1. Classification (NCBI taxonomy): domain Eukaryota; kingdom Viridiplantae; phylum Streptophyta; class Magnoliopsida; order Fabales; family Fabaceae; genus Lupinus; species Lupinus albus. Next base: position 16,257,942 of record CM020017.1, read on the forward strand.
ATTATTTCTAATTTTTTTGACATTCAATTAATATTTTAGAATATTACTTTACATTTAAAATTTATTTCTTAGATTTTATATATTCCATGACTTTTGACTGAGTAAGTAACATATTATATGATTAAGTGATGTGTAACATTAAGAATGAGTACGTAATCATGGTGGATTCTACTAGAATCATAAGAAAGAGTCTTAAAATAAATGCAAGGAACTTAATATTGTACTTTATATTCAGAGTCTGTGATATTCAAGACTTTGTTATTGAAGGTGATTATACATTTATACCCTTAGCTTGTTTTTAACTTTTCATCCTTGTGAAAATAGATTACTGATTAAGTAAAAAAATTAACTATATGACAATACTATGCGTTCACTTTGTGTAGTTTTTGGCGACAAAACGCCAAAATAATTGAAAACTATGGAACTAGAAACTTATTTAAATTACATGCCAGTAATGGCCAGATACCAAAAATTACGAATGCGAATATTCTCCATTAATATAAAGATAAATGGTATGAAAAAACAAAGAAAAATTAACACAATAATATTTATATCTTTTTTATTAAAATAGAATTTCATTTTTACCTTTATAATACAAAGGAAAAAGTTAATTCTCTCATTCATCAATGGATATGAGTCTCACTCAAAAATTACATGTTAGAAAAGCTCAACCCACCACTAGGTTAAATATTCTTATTTACCGTTGTTTGGACTAAAACTAGAATTCATTGACAATATTGTATTTAACTATTTTAAGATATCACATTTTAAAAAGGAATCATATCAATGATATTTTTAGTTAAAAACAGATTTTTAATTGATTTGAGATACAAAATGAAACATGTGATCCCTAATTCTAAATGAAAACAACTTTTTCTTATTTATAAATTTCCATTCTTTGTGTGAAGTATATATTTCTCTCCTTCCGCACCAAACTATTGTTTCTATATTCAAAACCAATAAAGTTGCACCGCAGATGAAGGTAGTTGAGTAAATTTTTGTTGGCAATCCTCAATTGAATTTTCTTATGGTAGGTTACGTTGGTAACCAGCTAAAAATAATCCACTTTTATTTCATAGAGTTCTTGAACGTTCGTTACTAAGATAAAACAATCTGTAATAATTAAACGCAAATATGATATACAATATTAATGCTTATAATCTTCAACACATAGAGAGAAAATATTTCATTACAATAAAATCATCATAGAATAGGGTAAAAATCAGCTGGCAGATATGATGGGGTTTAAAACTTTAAATGTTAATTTGACTTGTAACGTGAATGATTTTAAAAAGAAAAAAGTAGATAGAATGAATAAGAAGAAGGAACTTGAGACTTGAGAAATTAAGAATGAATACAAACATGAATGATTTCCTATGATTATGGATGAACAGTGCACATATTCTGTTTCTATTTCAATCAGAGGAATCATTGATTGTGACCAAAGCGGTGGAAAGGTGCATCTGAATCCACATCAAAACATATAGAATACAAACATGTGTAACTCTATGGTGACATTTGATACAAAAATGCATGTAAGTTTCAAGACAAGTGTGTTACTCAGAAACCAAACCAGAACTCTTTAAACTTTGGTATTCGTGAAGAATATACTTTTCTCCATTGGCACTTTGACCCTTCAGTGTGTGTTTATTAATTCAAGTGAGAATGGTTTCACTTCTGAGGTTCAAGAAGATGCTTTATATGGAACCCATGAAGTGTTCCTCACTTGGTTTTCAATATTTTGAACCCAACAATATTGACAAGAAGAAGAAGGAGAACCAAAACATAATAAGTAGCAGAGTGAAGAATGAGAAGAAGCAATGGAGGTGCATTGATTACTGGTTTTGGATGATTGGGTATGTGTGTACAACTTGGTGGCTTTTCTGCTTCTTGTGCAGATTCTTGCCTGGGTTTCAACATGTACCTGATTCACCTGGGGTGAGGTTAAGCAATGAAGGGGTCACTGCACTTCACCCTGTTGTTTTGGTACCTGGCATTGTCACTGGGGGTTTGGAACTTTGGGAAGGAAGGCCTTGTGCTGAAGGCCTTTTCAGAGAACCATTGTGGCGTGGTAATTTTGCTGAAATCCTCAAAAGGTGTGTGTCTCATGTTCATACTCATAAGTACTCATACACTCATACTATACAATACTAGTACCAACCTTGTATCATAAATTCAACTGGTGAATTGATTTAAATGATAAGAGGTCATGTTTATTTAACAATTAGCATGCACATTGTGGAACACCAGATATTATCATATTTGCACTTGTTAATGATGCAAATTGAATATAGTGTTCTTGAAACTTGACATAGTGAAGCTTGAATTATAGGTGAAGTTGTGTGTGTGAGATATGAATCTATGAACATGTATATAAGCATTGTTTGTTTGTGCTGATATTCAGGCCTTTATGCTGGTTAGAGCATCTATCTCTGCATAATGAGACCGGGCTGGACCCGCCAGGCATTCGAGTCAGGGCAGTGCCTGGGCTTGTTGATGCTGACAACATTGCTTCTGGTTATCTTTGTTGGGCAGTTTTAATAGAAAATTTGGCAAAAATTGGTTATGAAAGTAAGAACTTGTACATGGTTGCCTATGATTGGAGACTGTCTTTCCAGAATACAGAGGTATAGTGATTATTTGTATTAAAAGCTTTGTTCATTTATGATTAACTAAAGTACAGATTAATCAATTGTTGGATTTTTACCCCTATGCACATCATGCATAATCTATTATACAGCTAAAATTTGTTTAGAAAAGCGTGGCTGGCATTTTTGCAGAAACTAGTTTCAACTAATTTAGTTTTAGTTGTAAAAAAACAGATTCGAGACCAAGTTCTTAGTAGATTGAAGAGTACAATTGAGCTAATGTTTGCAACAAATGGCTATAAGAAAGTGGTAGTGGTTCCTCAAGCTATGGGGGCGACGTATTTCCTCCATTTCCTAAAATGGGTTGAGACACCTCCTCCCATGGGAGGTGGCGGCGGTCTTGGATGGTGTGACAAGCACATCAAAGCAATCATGAATATTAACCCAACTTTTCTTGGTGTTCCAAAGGCAGTTAACAATATATTTTCGGCTGAAGACAACAATGTTGCATTTGTCAGGTTAGTCCTTGCAACAAAATCATATATCAATTTCACTTCGTCTTGTGAAATTTGAAGGCGTGATTTGAAATTATAGAGATCGTATGAAAGCACTTTTTTTCCTTTAATTATAAATCAAATTGAAATAAATTACACTTTAATGAATATGGTGCAACTGATCAGCACACTCTAGTGAGAAGCAATGGTTGGAATGAACAGGATTGCTCACAAGTAATGTGGGAAAAATGGAATAGTGCAGATTTTTATGCAAGCCTTTTAACTTTTGTGGGTGATTTTGTTTTCTAATCTGCTTGTGAATTGACATTATCTTACTCAGTAGCAATTCCATCTATTTGTATGCTTATCTAAATCAAAAGTAAAACAACTGAAAACTGGAGCTGTATTGTGTCAAAAATATGTTTACACCAATAGAATTATGTTACATTATTTTTTTATCATCTGTACCAATTATAGTCTGATTCGCAGATGAAGTGATCACAACTTTTGCAGATTCATGGCTTCTGGCATTTTAAATTTGGGTTACCTTGGTCTTCAAACTCTAGAGCATGTCATGCGAGTATGTAGAACTTGGGATTCAATCATATCATTGATGCCGAAAGGTGGTGAAACCATCTGGGGTAACTTGGATTGGTCTCCTAAAGACGGGAACAACTGCGATCACGAAAAGAAGGGACCTGTGAAGCACTTCGCAAGTGACGGAACTCAGTACAGCAGCTATACGCAGGAAGGTCTCCAAGTAAAAGAGGCTATGAAGCATGGAAGAATAATCTCTTTGGGCAATGCAGTCTCACAGTTACCTGATTCACTTGTCACACCACTTGATTTAGAGGTACCATATTTACATGTTTTTCTTTGTTCCAGATACGATTTCACTTTGTTAACTATAGGAAGAAAAAGAATTTGCTCTATTTGCAACTATATATTGATGCTGATATAGAAGAACAGAAGTAAAATGTCTTAAATTTCATGCAAAGTCCATTTATCCATTGAGCATCTAAGACATTATTATATGTTATAGGTTTTGTAAATGTACATTCCATCATTGATTGAATCATAATTTATATCTGTATAACCATGTCAATTTTTACTTGGATGTGTCACTTCCTCTTTTGGTAATTGTAATTACATATTCTGCAACATTAATGATTTATGCGTTTCACGATCAGCAGGCAATTTTGTGGAAAAGTAATTCTGATACTTTCAACTTATCTCATGAGGACGTGCGGACTGAATATGATGAGATGATCAGAGAAAGCATCAGAAAAGGTGGTAAAAAGAAGGTTTATACAGAAAGAACTGTTTTCGATCTACTTAATTTTGTCGCTCCAAAAATGATGAAGCGAGCCGAGGCACACTTCTCTCACGGGATAGCAGCAAACTTAGATGATCCTAAATATTCTCATTACAAATACTGGTCTAATCCACTTGAGAGCAGGTATGTGTGTAGATCCATAAATTCATTTTGACTAGTTTTTCCTTGGAGGAATCTCTTTGGCATTTTTGTTAATTTTGACACAAGTTTTCACAGTTATTCATAAGTGCCTTATGCAAGATACCTTAAGTTTAGAATTACTTCCATGCATTTAGGGTATAAGAGTTATGATATATGTTTCATGTATTATATATAAATAGAACTGGATATGATAAGAGACTAAAAAAGTATGACATTTTGGTTCATTGAACCAGATGAAGAAAAAAAAAACAGAACATGATGTCCTGTTTTTCCACGTTCCACCTTGTTCGTTTTGCACACCAAACCAAACGATACAATTCTGGAAAAGATCATGGCTATAGGATTCTTACTATGTATCTTATGCATCAACATTAGATCACTTGGCCTGATTTTATTTTCATTCTCTAATAAACTAAAACATCAAAACATGGAAGCTGAGAAATTGATAATACTATTGTTTCTTCCAATTTGATTTATAAGTTAGACAAATACTACTATTGACGCATTCGATTTGAATTTCTTATTCAGACTACCTAATGCTCCGGATATGGAAATATACTGTCTATATGGTGTAGATATTCCTACCGAAAGATCACATGCTTACAAGTTGTCCCATTCTGACAAACGTAACAGCATTCCTTTCCAAATTGATAACTCAGCAGATAGAGAAAAGGACCATTGCTTACAAAATGGTGTTAATTTTGTGGATGGTGATGAGAGTGTACCTGTTATAAGTGCAGGATTCATGTGCGCGAAAGGGTGGCGGGGAAGAACACGGTTCAATCCACATGGCATTGCTACATATATAAGAGAGTATAAGCACAAGCAACAAGGTATAGAGAGTGGAGAAAGTTTCAATATTATGGGAAATGTTGCTTTGGTTGAAGATATTTTAAGAGTTGCTGCAGGAGCCAAAGGTGAGGATATTAGTGGTGATAGGATATTTTCAGATATCATGAGGATTTCTGAGAGGATAAATCTCATATTGTGATTATGTTTATGGGAAATTATATTGATCAAGGTTTGATTAAATTGCACTTGGTAGTCCACTTTCTTCAAAAGTTATGTTATCTCCCTTGATATTTAGATAAATTGATCTCATGCATGAGGAAGTAAGTGTAGTATTTTTGGATTTTGTTACATGGTAAGAATTGTAGGAGTCAACATGGTCAATGCATCAACTCTACATTTGATGGGTTTAGATTAGAATCCTAATGCATGAAAGTTGTTTATCCACTTATTTATATAAATATACATGGCCAAAAAACTAGGTATTCAATATTTTTATACAACAAATTAGTTCTATTTGCTTTGTCATTGACTTGTAAGAAAGATTAGGTGGATGTTGGGTGGATATGGAAAAATTCTATCATATTGTCCCATGAGTGTAATTGAAGGAGTAATTAAAAATATATAAGAAATTAAATTCGTATCATATACATTTTTTTATTTTCTTGCTAGGAAAGAAGAAGAAAAACGTCATGTTAACGAGTATCTTGATTAAGAAGCAATAAAAACGTATTTTTATTTATTTATAACATGCACACACTACTTTTTAATGTATTTAATATAATATTTTCCAATAAAAATAGTCCTTTATGCTTCCATAATTAGCTTTTTTGAGATGTGTTCTCGTGCCTTATGACGGGAGGGTGATGTGCACCCTGATGTGCTCTTCTCTTTTTGGGTTCATCTGAGTGAAGTCTGGATCATCGGGGGAGGTACCTGAAAAGGTGTTCCGACAATCAAGTCAATATATGACTATAGGGGGCAATAAGTACCTTAGTAAGAATAAGTAATATGTCATAGAGATAGAAAGTGAAGTTTAGAAAGTGGGTATAGCCCAAGTTGTATTGAGTATAACATTATTAAACTTACATAGTTCCGACTGGTCCAAGTGAGAAGGGATACCTAATCTGTATGAGTTGCTTATCCAATCGTTCATGAGCCAAAACTGAAATAAAATATCAATGACTTGACTATTTTATTTAGAACTGGTGACCCGATCAATCAAATCCATTAAATCATTGAATTTATTTAAAAAAATGTTAAAACGAAGTTGAGAGGAAAAAAATCTTGTATTCTCAAATTATTTGTTGTAGTTATGTGTGCAGTTATTAGCTTTAATTGTTATGTTAGATTATTGTAACAAAATCTTAATTAAGTTTTAAACTTATTTATTTGTTTTTGTTATAATTAAACGTAAAACATATGTGGTTTGGTGATGCTTTGTACCAATATCTAACATTTTTTTGAAGTAAAACTTTGTTGTTGTTACATAGTCAATTCTATGCACAAGGAAAGATAAATGTTATGCAAGACAAAACTAATTGATTTTTTTGAAGTAAAACTTTGTTTGTTGTTACATAGTCAATCCAATGGGCAAGGAAAATAAATGTTATGCAAGACAAAACTAATTGATATGATACTGCATTACTAGAATTGAATATAAATTTAGTGATCAAAGTTGACTCTATATGTTGAGTAAATAAGCCACACAACAGAAGTCTCAACTATGCCCAATCCAAATGCTAGTGCTGTTACGTTTCAATAATGTGTATAAATGGTATGTTTTATTTCTAACCAGTCTCTTTAATTTGTATCTCAGTATCCACACTCATAAACTTAGATGGGAATCAATTGTCCCACAATGGTATCTCAATCGTGTCGTAGCTTATCAGATAATGAAAATGAAAAGTCACACGAATAAATATTTTTTAGTAAAGAGTGATGTAGATTTTTAAATGATGTGACACAATGTTATTGAATGTAACAGTATAGGTGATCCCCATCCCATAAACCCACAAAAATTGCATAATTTAGTTTCACAACACTTACAAGTTTATCAGCAAGTTTAACAACCTATTTAATACTATGCATGCATGAAGAGAAGCACTTCTAATGTGGTGCAATTTGCTTGAAGCTCTACAAACCCAAACCCACTACATTACACACTTTGTGGGTGCTCTTGATTCTTCAATGTTCACCATCTATATATTCTTCCCATAATTTTAGTCTATGGTTTTAATTGTGAAACTCAGTACTGGCAACTAATCACAGCCCTTTATTATTGTTGTAACTGATTGTCAGATTTTTGGTTTTAGGAATGTTGTGAACCAAGCGAGAGAAATTTGATGAGAGAACTCATGCAAAAACTGCTTAACACTTATTGAGTTAGGTGGCAAAATATAAATGTGGTTTTTATTTCTATTAAAGTTCATAAATTTATTTTTATTAATGGTTACATTTTCATTTTTTTTAAGGTTTTCTATCTAATAAAACAACTGCAAGAGTATAAATAATTATTTTAGTCCCTCAATTTTATTTTATTTTGTTAACTTTGTCTCTCTCTTTTAATATGATTATAAATAAGAGGAGAAATTCATGTATTCCAAGAGTAACTTTTTAAAACTTACTTTACACATCTTAGCCATCAACTCTAGGGAAATCAAATGGTTTAGATCTACTCACTAGTTCAAATCTTAGCACTGGAGTAAGTTTAACTCTTGAAGTAAGTGTATCCCTCCATATAAATAATGATGTCTCATAAACTATGAATTGCACTGTACTGTCTCATAAATAACTTTGTCCCTCAATTTTATTTTATTTTATTGCTAAGCCAGCTCCAATTTAAGCTTAAGTTTCAAAGACAAACACTGCAACATAATCATTTTGTAACACAGTCTCTACTTTCTGTGTGTTTTGATTTGAAGAGTATGGTGTATTCAAGTTCTTTGTTGACTTGCTTTCTTCTTCTGGCTGTGGTGAATGGAAAGCCTATAGTTCCTGCATTGTTCATATTTGGTGACTCTATTGGTGACGCTGGCAATAATAACCAATTACTTACTTTGGTTAAATCAAATTTCCCTCCTTATGGAAGAGACTTCAAGAATCACATCCCTACAGGAAGGTTCTGCAATGGAAAGCTTGCCACAGACTTCATTGGTAATTTCTTATGTTCATTTTTTCTCTCATTCTTTCCATTTTAACTATCTTTGTTTCATTAACTCATTCATTTGTTGTAGCTGAAAAACTTGGATTTACTTCTCCCCAACCAGCTTACTTCAACTTAGAGGCCAAAGGAAATAACCTCTTGAATGGTGCTAACTTTGCTTCAGCTGCTTCGGGTTTTTATGATCTTGTACCCATGCTATATGTAAATACAATTTAAAAACCTAAAACTCAAGCTCCATTTTTTACTTCTCTACTCATCTTATACCAATATTAGTAAGTAATGAAGTAGGTTTTTGTGTGGGTGTAGAATACAATTCCATTATATAAGCAGATGGAGTACTATGAAGAATGCCAGAGTATATTGGTGGAAATAGTAGGACAATCCAAAGCTTCATCAATTATATCAAATGCAATATATTTGATTATCGATGGCAGTAGCGACTTTATTAACTATTACACAAACATTTTGGTTCACAATGGTCATACATTTGAACAATTCTCAGACATTGTACTGCAAAGCTATTCCAAATACATTCAGGTATGCTATACACGTGAATTCCTTTAATTAAATATTGCCAAAAAGGGTAAAAAAGATTTAACTTTGTTGTAGAATTTTATTACTATTGAATTGTGTTTCCAAATTTCCCTATGACAGCATATATATGCATTGGGAGCAAGGAGGATAGGTGTGACAAACTTAGCTCCAACGGGTTGCCTGCCGATAGTCATTACTCTCTTCGGCTCTCATAGGAATGAATGTGTGGATTGGCTAAACAAAGATGCTATTTATTACAATAAAAGGTTGAATTATACATCTGAGAAGTTGCAAAAATTGCTTCCCGACCTGAATTTGGTTGTCTTTGACATCTACCAACCTCTGTATAATCTTATAACTAAGCCTTCTGAAAATGGTACAAAATCTAATTATCCTAGTGTGCCGATCTTATTATTCCTTATGAACCTAGGATTCGTCATTGTTTATTTGTTTCTTATATGTGGCATGCACTCCACTGCCATCACAGGATTTCTTGAAACAAGGAGGGGTTGTTGTGGAACGGGTTTGATCGAGTTATCTATTTTGTGCAATGAGAAGTCAATCGGAACATGTGTTAATGCATCTGAATATGTATTTTGGGATACTGTTCATCCCACAGAAGCTGCAAACCAGATTTTGGCAGATCAAATGATTGCTGCTGGCATCTCTCAACTTACATCTTAATCAACAATTTTCAGGTCAAAGGATTAAATAGAGTTGTGGTTGATATTTTGTTGTTTTGATATATAAACAACAAATGAATAAAGATTGTGTGTCTTGGTATATTAATAGATACATAGTTTATTATATTCGACAGGGTATGAGGACACAATGTGATGTGGCCGCTCACCGTGGCCGCTGACAAAGGCTCATTTTATTGTTGATCTTCTTTTGTTGGTAATTCCGGTGGCTGTGGGTGGCTGAAGTAACGCAGTTAGTGGCAAAGAGTGGAAGACGGGTTAAGGGGGTAAATAGGATAAGATTACAAGGGTAAAGGGGTTTTCCGTAGTTTAAAAATAACGAAATAGAGTGCGGCCGGGTATGGGTGCAGCACTTGAGAATACTATACCAAAATTATTGCCTATAATCGAAGGTAACGAGATAAAATATAAGCATTACTTGATCACATTTACCACAAGAAACTTAACCCTCAGCGGAAAAGAGAAGGAAGAGAGTGATGGATCACAGTTTAGCAACGCTGAAACATCACCCTCAGCGGCATTCTCTTCCAACATGCTCGGTTATTGCTTTCTCTTTCTCCAACGCCACCGTTTTCACCTCTTTATTATGCCTTCGATGGTGGAAAGTTGGTAAAATTTCTTCCTAATCCTCTTCCCACTATCCAAAATCAAAGTCCTCATACGTATACCCAAATTCTAAATCTTCATAAACCCACCAACACTTCAACCAGATAAAGATAGACAAAAGCACACTCATGTAAATATAATAACCGCAAATTAATAAGATATTATGAAAATATCCCATATCCATAATCCACCAAAACCAAGAAACAAAAAAAGCTTGAGAGAAAGTTGGGTGCCTAAATATTTTTGGTCAAAACCCAAAATGAATAGTATGCAGATATATCTTCATTTTAACAGAAAAACATAACTTCTTTGACGCTGTCCATAACTGAGGGCATAGTCACCATGACGTTAGTACCCCTGCTTCCACTTCCACCACTTGTAGAACCTATATCTGATGATTCCCCTTCGATGTAGTAGCGAGCTCGGAAAGCAGCCAAGTGTGCATAATAAGCAGGAGGGACTACATACAAATAAACAACTTTCAATAACACAACCTATTTGTAAAATATGATCTATGATAGGAGCAATAAATATATATATATATATGTATCAAACCTATTGAAACTGATCGAGTGCATCTTGCATACCTGGAAAGAAAGGGTAAGTACAACATTTAACAACTTAAATGATAAGCTACAATGTATATACACAATTAGAGAGAGGGAAATTACGTATAACATAAGTTATTTGTAAAACTTTGAAGCTCATCCGCAGTGAAATAGTTCTCATCATACAAAACATGATAATGTGTTGGTCGACTTGTTCCCTGCACACAATCAAATTAAATATTTTCAAACGCCAATAGAGCATCAAATAGTAGACCAGGCATGAAGTTGCACTAGAAAATCTTACTTGAATCCCTGCATGACTATTAAGATAAAAGTCATGTTCCCGAGGGTGACAGATAGAGGTATCCACAACAGTCCCTGAAAAAATAAAAGTATAGACTCAGTAAAATAAAGAAAAAAGATGAAAAAACATTGTTAAGAGAAGTAGTTTGGCATGGAAGTAATATTGACACACCAATCCAGCACATTAAGTAAGCATATTATATGTACTATATATCTGACTACAGGTAATAAACGTTAAACCTGGCATAATGTTTCCACTTCTATCCGTTTGAGACCGATCAACAGGGAAAAATCGAGTGTGGTGTCTCTTCTGTACCACCACAAAGGTAATTGGGGGTAGATATCCCTCTTCTAACGAGACACAAGCCTGAAAAACAGAATTGTGAAGCTTATATAGAACAATCAAGTTTTTTAATTCCATCTAAAAGGCAAAACATGAATATTGGATACCTTTCTTATTGCATCCACTTCGTGAAGCAAAACTTGACTGAATTGACCCTCACTGACACCATCTCTGTTCAGCACAAGTTAACATTGAAAAGAAAAGAAATTTAAAAAATAAAACATACAAGACAATATTAACATGTTTTGTTTAAACCAAATCAGACCTGTAGAATATAATCCTGGCAGGCTTAACCCTGGCTGATTGGTAGAAAGCTCTAAGTAACTCTCTGCAGAAAGAGAAATGAAAAATAAGTAGCTAAATCAAGTCTCTCCCGATATGTGGCTGTAGAGATGCACATCTAAGCCTCATAGCACAATCAAGTCTTTCGCGATATATGGACGATTGCAAATCTAAGCCTATTACCTGATCATTCCACCATGTACCAATCCCCTCTTCGGATCTTCATAAGATTTATAAAGATCCTGAATAATTTCTTCGCGGTGAGATTGAGCTGAAACAATTCCCCTGTATTTTGTGACCCAAGGCCAGTCCATTGATCCGACAACCTACACCAACACCTAACAATTTAAACAAAAAAACTAGATCACCAAATAAGATTGGAAAAGGAGATATAGCTCACTGCAGCTATAGAAGGGCTGGAATCTTCTCCTGGTTGTGGATGTGTCACATCTGCACCCAAGATTAATGTTGGCAGATCGCTCACATGAGGAATTGTCCTCTGAATTGCATCATTCAAAACTGTGTTTCGACCACCAACCTATATACAATTAAAATTATTTAAAAACAATGGGTTTAAAATTTCGAAGCAATCAAACAAATTTACTAACGAAGTGTCGTTCAATGGATAATCTAGACCTTGACATTTATCTTGAGGGAAACATTTTCAAGGTACTGTTTACTCAATTTTGAAGCTTGCCTGGGCTGACAGCACTGAGAGACTATTCCTAATTCGGTTTCACAAATACGCTTTATTCTTCCTGTAAGAAGATAAACATTAAACCAGATGAAACCAAATCTTCATACCCAGTTTGAATTAAGATAACACTCACCATAGGACCCCTTGACATCAGGCAAAATAATTATCAACAGCTTTAATTTTCCCTCCTGCTTCAAGCTGGCAAGCTTACTCACAGACTGCTTATGCACATCCACAAGAGCCTTCTCTATTTGAGAAGGGTGAGCTGAAATGATTGGTACCAAAGGCTCTCGAGCGAAAACCTGCCATAAAAATACATACTGGTAAAAAAGGCCTCCCGTTGGAAGGAAATGATTCTATGAAATGGCATAAAAAAATAGTATCATACCATTCCTTTGCTGGTACACATATTGACTAGCTCAAAACAAAAAGTTGATGGCAAGTCTTTGTTAACTCTTGTTGAAAAGTTGACACAAGCCCAGTGTAGCACCTTACCACCATCAATCATTTTCTGTAAAATATCAAAAGATTATTTCTCTGATAAAAAATAAAGTAATCATAGAACACTACCCATATCTTAGGAGTTAGGGGTATGGTAGACAACTAAAATTAAAAAATGTTTCAATATTAACTTTGAAATACAAAAGGAATGATTAAGAACAATATTAGATTAAATTGCATCATGTGGACATGCAACAAAATCATACAGAGAACACAAGGGCAATAAAATACAAGAAACATCTTTTGATATATCATGTCAAATTCTCCATATGCCTAAAAATCATACATAAAAACACTTTCGTAGGTAACTAGCCACAGTGAATACCTTGTTTATCATATTCCACTGCCCCATCCAGGGGTCAACACTTGATTCTTTCCCTGTTTGATGATATAAAAGCTGCAGTGAGAGAAGAAAATTAGATAATAACATAAATTATGTTGCCAATGTGTTTCAAGCATAAGAACATGTATACCCTTGGAGGAGGCAAGACACGGGCTTCAACCGTCGCTAGCTCTTCCTTTACTTGAATTCCAAAGTCATGCACAAGCTTGTCTGTGTTGAAATTGTTCTGCCTCAAAATCTGCTAAGCAGCAAATCATTGAAAATGAGAAAACAAGAGCACCACAGAAGACCATTGCATTAAATATACCTGTTTAATGTAATTTTCCCTTTCATGAGGACGCTGGCATGTTGCTCTTAAAAGAGCAGTGACTTGCTCCTCATTTAATCTCTTGGTGTACCTCTGTCCAGCAACAATCTGACAGAGCTAAAGTGAGGAAAAGAAAACATAAGCAGAGCACAAAATAGCAGGACTATAGTCATTACACAAGGAGAATAGTTAAGAGTAAAACCTCCATCGGTAGGTAGGCTGGTTTTGTATCACTTCCAGCTTGGACGGCAGGAAGATTTGTATACTTCAACTGAACATCATATTTCTCATAGAAATACTGCACAACTGTTTTTTTTGTTTTTTTGTCATCCAAGGTAAATCTAAAGAGAAATCAAATTACAAAATCAAGAATTAGATTCAGAAATACAGTGGGGAACATCAAAGAATACAAATACCCAGTTTATCCCGACCTCGGGACAACAATCAATAAAACTGAAAGAAAAAAGAGAAGCTTACGTTAACTCATGCAGGGGCTCTTTTGAGACACCAGCAACTTTGTAAGTTCTATTAGTCCCAATGCCTATAAGCTCTACTTTAACTCCTCTCAATGCTTTCTTAACCTGAATTCACGAACAAAAAGCACATCAGAAACAGGGTGGGAATGAGGAAATGGCTACCACAAACAGGCAGGATACAGAACACACACATAAATTTACTATGGAATGTTCAAAAGAAAGGCATAAGACAAATAAACTACTATATTCACAAATAAACTAATACTAAGATGATTTATTTCACTATTCAATTTATATCAATAATCAATAATACTTGCAAAACTTACCCCCGGGTTACAACTTATATATACAAGCATCACACCATGGAACAGATCAGATAGCACAACTCTAACAAAAATTCCTTAATACGATGGAACAGATCAAATAGCAGAAACTAACAAAAAATACCTTAATCCGATCTTGATCGGATAGTGGTCTTGAAAAATTGAATTTAAAATGTTTGACAAGAAAGTCAGACACAAGAATTGGTTCATAGAATGCCCTTGCCGAAACATCTGCAAACTAAGCAACGTTAGACAAAGTCTCTCAACAGAAGAAAATGATGTAATAATAAGGGATATAAATCATACCAACATTCAAGGATAGTCCCATCTGTGTTGGGCGAAGGCTTTGATAGTATCCTCGCCAGTACTCCGCACCACTGCCAAGTGGACCAGTTCCACTGCCAGGTAAACCATTTATCCCCAAATATGGTGAAAAAAATGAACTCCCCACAACATTATACCTGTACTTCAAAAAAAATCAAGATTAAATAAAGTAGATTAAAACAATAACTCCAAATGCATTGTCATAAACCTTACTTCAATGAAGGTGTAGCCCTCAAAACAACATCAAGAGCTTGGATAGTCTCCTGTGGAGAGTCCAGTTGTTGGCGCCTAAGGAATTGTTGAAGATGATGAAGGTCAGGCTTCGATGCGAATCGGATGGTGACCTTAAACTCACGTTCACGTTTTTTGCTGAGTTAAAGAAGGAAGAATTAATTCACCTCATAGTCTCATACATTATATAAAATTAAAATTGACACAATTACATAAGTAACAAAAAAATCCATGTTTTCATGTTTCACCTTGCTGAACCTTCCGAAGATGCTTGTTGATCATGATCAACCAACTTAACAACAAAATCTCTTGATGAGAATGGTAATGCGCCTCCAGTGTATAGATTCTTACGGCCATCGTAAGCAGGTGTACGCTTACCTAAATGTGTCTCTTGATATGTTTCAACTAATTGTTTCATGATATCTCTATTAACCTTCTTCGAAGTAACTTCAGGACTGATTGCAACCTAATTACAAAAAATCAATTCATTAATACAAATAAATTGTCTACACTCTTTACAATGAGAGACAACAAACAAAACTTGGAAATTTTACCAGGCTAGTTTGGGTTGACCACAAAATTACGGAAGAAGTGCAACTTTTATAAAAAATGTCAAGAATGTGTATTTTATGGGAACTCGTGCATGTGAGCCATGAGTTCCTGCAAAATCGTACATGAGAGTTTGTGATAGTTGCACTACTTCCATAATTTTGCGGTCAACCAAACACTATCTGGGTAAATTTTCCAACAAAACTTGGTCCCATTGTATGGGTCGGCTTCAAACACGCCATGGCTTCTTATTTTACCGTCAAACCACATTGCAGAAAAAAATTAGTAAATGATAAAAACATATACATTAAAAATTTTATTTATTATAGATGAAATGAAATTTCAGAAGTTTGTGTAACTGACATCGTAGTGATGTAAATCACGGTCAGCAACTTGTACGAGAAAATGATTCGCCCGAATTCTGATTTTCTTTCCGAGTGTCCCGTAGTTTGGGCGGTCTGGAAACCTAAAAGCCTTTGACGACGACGGCGCCGGAGCTTTCAACGTCAACCGCTCCGCAACCTCTGGTGTCAGGGCTTCCACTGAAGTCAAAGCCGTTGGAGGAGCCACCTCAGAAGACGCGGCAGGAGGAAGCGTCACAGAACTAGAGGCAGAAGCAACATGCGCCTGTGAAGAAGAACCGATCACCGGAGGTTGAGAATCAAACACAGACGACTGAGATGGAGAACCGATCACCGGTGCCGGAGCATGAGTCGCTCCACGACCTTGAGAAGAACCACCACGGCCCCGGCCACGACCTCGGCCTCTTCCTGCAACTTCGGTAGGAGTTGGTTGCGCCGGAGAGGGGCGATCACGGCGTTGCTCAGGTTGGTAACTGCCACCGCGGCGAGACATTGTGAGTGAGTGGAGGTTTGAATAAAAGAGAAGTTGACAGAGAATGTGTGTAAATAGAATGGCGTGAGTGGAGAATGAAAGAATGGTAAGAGGCTTAAATAGAACTTCTAACACTATCAAAAAGAAACTGTCTCCTTGTAATGGAAGGGAGACACGGAAATTTGAATATTTTCTTTTTTGTGAAATAAAGCTGTTTAATACGTACACGGAAACGGAAAGAGGAAAACAAAAAATATATACGAGTTTGGATCATCTCCATTAATATAAAGAAAAAATATGCATTTAACTCTTTATTGGTAGAGTGAATACTAGTTTAACTTCTTCACTATTATTATCAATTCCTTGCAACTGTTTACTAAATTTATTGGATTAATGGTTGTGAATTCTTTATTACTATTTTACTGGATTAATAATAAATATTGAAATATTTAACAGTAGTCAATAATTATTAATAGAGTAGAAGAACGTGAACTCATTCAAACAATAATGTGATCTCATTCACAACTTATGACACACAGAATAACACATAATATGATAGGAAAGATGTGATCCATTTATCAATTATATTGAAAACATCTGTAATTGATAAGTTATAATAATTATTTCTATATTTAATTCTCTCTTCCTATTATTTCTATAACTTTATTCTTACTTAATTAGATAAAAGAATACAAAATGTACCCAAAAAAAGATAAAATAATACAACTGAGAGTTTATCTTTATTATATAGAGATAAATAATAAATAGGGAAATATTAGTAATTCAATGCAATTTGAAATATTAAATATATTTATTAACATATTTGCTATAACATTAATGTACCTCAAAAAAGTAGATAGTACGAGATAATTTATTTCCTTCGGTCACTTAAATTATGACGTATGTACTATTTTTTAGTTACTAAAAACATTTTGTATAAAATTATTAAATAAAATACATGTCATAATTTTAGTCTTTCAATGAAATAAATTATTTTTTGATATGAATAAATATTTTATTCTAATAATAATAAATGTTCATTTAGTTGTTTAAGATTATTTACTATATATATTTATTACTTTATGACTTTGTAATATAACATTAATCAATTTATATTCTTTTTCTATTCTATTAATAATTTTATATTATTTTTCTATATGCAAAACCTTAAGCCTTATTTGGTTGGGTAGATAAAGAGAGGAAAGAAGTTGAGGGGAGAAAAGTTAGAAAAAAAATTGGTTTTCCCCTCATTTGGTTAAGAAATAGTAAGAGATGAGAGAAATAAAAAGTGCATAGAACCCACCAATTTTTTTTTCTTCATATATGGGAGAAAGTATTATGGAAAGTTAAATGACAAAACCAACGCCTTTAACCTTTTTCCATATTATTTTTATTCTAATGATATTTTTGCAATTCAAAATTTATATTTACATTTTTTTTTATTTTTCTCTCATATCAAACAAAACAAAAATCTACTATATTTTTCACATTTTTATTTCTCACCTCTCTCTTATCTTTCTTCTCTCATTTTCTATTGTTCGGGTGTGGGACAAAATTTAAGTAAGTTTATTGAATTAAGTAATAGAAGTATATTTTATTGCATAAATTTTAATCATTAATAGTGTATCCATGTATATGCATACACTATAAATAGTTTCATAATTACCATAAATTTTAAGTAGGAATAGATTAAATAATTACCAATAATATGTTAGTTTGGTAGTGTAATGTCTTACTAGATTCACAAGATGATCAAAATATCAATGACTCGAATTAAGTAAATGACATTTGTTATGAATGATAGTCATACATCTAAAAATGATTACTTCCTTACCTTTAGGGTGAGGAAATAGATTTGATAATATGTAAAAAAATAATAATTGATGATTATTGTTTAGGTTGTGTTAATAAGTTTTCACATGAATATTATTCAATGAATGCAAGATAAAAACACTAGCATTAGGAGATTAACTTCAACCCTTCCGTGAAATAATGTTTTATATTTATAAATAATTATATATTTGTAGATAATTATTAATAATGTTTTATATTTCACATTATTGCTCTCATGACACTTGTTAATGTTCCCATTCTATTACTAAATTAATTAATATTATTAAAAAATTTAGGCAATAATATCTAAAACTTAAGTTACTTTTCTATGTATATAGACAAATAAGCATAATTAAATTAAATTAAATTGTTAAAGTAGTATACTTAAAAAAAATTCAAAAATAAATGTTGTGTTTTAACATATAGAATAGTATCTCATAAACTTTTTATAGTACCTTTTTTTGGTAATTTTATGTGGACGAATGAAAATGTGAACATGGTTAAATTTGACAATAGTTATTACACATTTATTAAAATGATCATTTATTAATCTATATCTATATCTATACTTCTATACTACTTATAAAGGGAAAACTTCAAATAACTTTTCATGGTATAATTTTTAAATACCTATTTTACCCTTCAAAATTTATAAATTAATATCTATATACATTATTCATTCATCTATAAAATGTTAAGTGATGCAGTTTTTATATTATAGTTTGTTTCGAAACATGACAGTTTTTCTTATGAATAATTAAATTATGAATATGATTCTATATACATCACTTCATTAATATTGAACAACTACTCTAATTGAATATATGCAAATTACAATATGTAATACAATTTATTACATTACACATTTTCTGCATGTAGACACTTTATAAACGATAGGAAAACGGGTTGACAGGCACGACAACAAACACTAGTATAAATAAATAAAATTTTATTTCCACTTATATTATTTAAGTAAACAATATTAATTTAATGCTAAATTCTTTCGTTGTGCATTAAACTTTTAAAAATATTCTATACATAAATCCTTTTTAATATAGTTTTCTTGTTATTTTATTTTATAATCAATAACATAAATATTCTAAAGACACCTTTGTCACCCTAAATTAATAAACCAATATATATAATTTTCTAATCAATAACATAAAAAAAATTATTTTCTAATCCTTTTGAATATAATTTTAATTTTTAATATATATCTTCAATTATATGAGTTAGCTATAAAGTTTTATTTTATTAACCAACATATAATTTATACAAAAAGTTTATTGGACTCAAGAGTTTTTTTATTGGTGCTACCAATGTACCTTCACCTTTTAGGTAAGGAACTAATATATTATGAGATATGTGATCGTCTCTTCCAACAAATGTTGTTTATATGAATCAAAATTTTAATCTTTAGTCACTATAAGATCTAACAAAACCTTACAACATTATATCAATGCATTGTTTGTAAAAGTGAATTTTTTTTATAAAATGATATTGTAAAAGTTTGATACGTCCATCATCCATTATTTATTTTTAATTATAACTGATTCTTCAAAAAAAAAAAAGTAATATAAATGAGTGATAGATGATATAGTAATTGTATAAATCTTTTCAGTGATAGTGCATAAATATTATATTATTTAAAATATTATTAAATATTTTAACTTTGTATAAACATAAAAAAAATAAGTTTAATATTCTGGTTGTAATTTTTATGCGATAATCCATTATCTATTGCTCACGTGTTTCACTTTTATTTAATAATTCAAGATGATTATCATATGAACGAATAATAAATAATAAACTAATAATATAAAAAGTGTATGTTATTCTAACTTATAAAATATCTATATCTATAGGGAAAACACCAAATAATTACCCATGTTGGTGTAATTTGTGTTTTCCTATTTTACCCTTACTAATATATATTTTCTACCAAAAAACCATATAACATATTTCATTATTTAATGTTTCATAATTTTAGGTTTTATGTATAAAACGTTGTTTAATTGTGATGTTTCATGTATTAATAAGAAAAATGTTTCATTATTTTATATTAAATGAATAATGTAATTTCTACGTTATATATATCACTTTTATATTTATGTTTATGTAGACTACACATTTCAAGATAACATAAATTACATCATTATATAAATAATTTATATATATATATATATACTTTTAACTTCAACATAAACTATAAATTATTACATATAAACTATACTTTTTTGATCAACTATTGCATATAAACTATAAATTACAAACGATGGGAAAACAAATATTCGGTAGTAACCATAATTGGTAACACGCTAGTAACCATAATTGGTAACAAGCTAGTAACCATAATTGGTATTTGACCCCAAATATTATATGATATTTAATAATTCACGGGTCACATTATTTTGTAGCCTCAAACAATACTACAAAAATAATGCTTGCACCATTCCAGTGATTATTAGATAGAGAGAAATGAATATAATGAAATTGACACAGTTTCTAATAATGTTAATAATAATTACTCTTGTTTACCTTTATAATCTATATTATATAAATTAGTCAAAAATGAATTATAAACTGGAGTAGGTGGAAATATGGAATACCCGTTTTTAATTTCTTATAATATTTATTCGCTTCATTTAATTGCACAGCAAAAACAAATTCGTTTCGTTTAACGCGCTTTACACTCACATCAACGTTTGTTTGGTTCTTCTAGAAACTTCGGAGCCACATGGTAGGAAGGTGACGAGAAAGTAAGTACCTTAATACGAAGATACCTTGAAATTTGAAGAATGCTGTTTACGACCATTCCACTTTCTTTTTATGTTCTTCCTAAAATTAGAAGCTTCTGCCATTTGTTTGGTGCTAGAAGATGTCTTTTTATTTTCTACTTGCTACGTACTCTATATTATGCAATAAAAAATGTATACATTCATAATGAATTTTATATATCATACACTACAATAATTATATCTCAATAAATTGCAATATGGAAATAAGATTAAAAAATTCATCTAATTAATATGGAACTGTTTTTTTGTTTTGTGCAAACTAATTAGATTGGATATGTTTGCCCATTTTATTCTATATTTTAATATTCATTGTTTAAGAAAGTATCTAATGTTATAAAATTTTGATACAGTGTAAAAAATAAATTTTTCATTAAAATTCAGCCACTAAAATTATGATATATGCCATATTTAACTTCTTTGTATAAAAATAGTTATAAAAATTAAAAAAATAGAATATGCATCATAATTTTAATGCTTAGATAAAATAATGTATTTCAAGAGATAATTTATTCTATAAATATATATTTAGTTTTTAAGGATTTAAAATAATTCAAATGATGAGGAATGAAATAATTTGTTTTGCTTGTTTGTTTAATAGTAGGATCCTTTACTTGTGGTTGGAATAAAGAAAAAGCATCAGTGGTCCTTGGAATAAAGAAAAGCAAAGCTAGAGGTTGAGCTATTTAATTGTGTAGAGATCTTTTTCACTAATTGAGAGACAAATAATATTTTTATATTTAGTTTAATGATTAAAATATTATTACACGTGTAAATAGAATGATATAATTGTCTTTTCATTTTTTATCGTATTTTACACATCAATTATCTCTTCATTAATATACAAGATTTCTACTCTATTTAATTACAACTAACAGGGACCTTTTCAGTCAATTTCACCAAATATTGAAGTGTCATCAACTCATCTTATGGGCCCTTATGACGTCCCTAACCATCTTTCTTTTCTTTACTTTACCTTACTTTACTTGTTTTCTTAACCTAATCCATTTGATCAAATAAAGTTAGTATTTTCATAGTTTAACTTGTAAATAGATTTTGATACACCCCTTCCTATTTTTATTCTATAAATAGTCAGGCTTACACTTAAAAAAAACCTATTTATCTTATTGGTCAAGATTTATTAACTATATTTAAAAGATATTTCTACCATCAAGTTAACCTATGTACTATATTTAAACCTAATAATTCATAATAAATTATAGCCTAGCATAGAAGACTCTTATCTAAAGTGGTTTAAGGATAATAAATATATACAATTTTATCGTCATAAATGAAGGAGTTGTTCATAAAATAATTAATAGCTTATATTAACCATATAATTTAATAATTAGATACTAGTATAATATATATAATATTTTGTCATGTTTTATTCAAAACCCAAAAAAAAAGAATAATATAATATTTTGTCATGGGTTATTCAAAGCCAGAAAATATAAATAATGTTTTCTTTTTAGTATATGTTTCCTTATTGGGCTTTTGTTAATTAATCTTCTAGCAAGTAATTTCGTGTAGCAAGCTCCTCATTTGGAATACTATGAAAATTATTAAATCTTTAAAGTGTTGAATTTATTATTTAACATGCATCATTTGTCTAAATGGTATTTAGTGATATTTTCATAAATCGATATTTTTTTCTGAGCTTGAAATGGTAATTCAATGGATAACATTTAGGAATTGGGTTTCAGTGAACTTAATTATAATGCAATTCTATGGAATTGATAAGTGATTTTTTTATTCGAATATATATTAAAAAACATTTCGTGTAGAAGGAACAAAATGATTTTTAAGTAGAATATATTACAACAAAATGAAACCACACATGCCCCATGTGCATGGAAGAATGGAACTATGAACCAAAACATTAACCATGCAAACACAAAAAAATCTTCCATCTTCGCTAACCTTTGACTTCACCTCCCAGG
This sequence comes from Lupinus albus, assembly GCA_009771035.1. Taxonomy (NCBI): domain Eukaryota; kingdom Viridiplantae; phylum Streptophyta; class Magnoliopsida; order Fabales; family Fabaceae; genus Lupinus; species Lupinus albus. The sequence continues at coordinate 16,280,929 of CM020017.1, forward strand.
TTCTCAGACTCAGAGATTTCTGAATAAATCACGTTATATGGTAATTTTAATTTCATTCACAAGAATGCTTATATAGATGTGTCAAAACGGATTACTCGGATGAGTTTTGGGCTAACTCACATCGGGTTTGGGCTAATCCAGATCGAACTAAAAAACTTGGATATAATTTATGCATATCAAACTGTAATCCAGACCCGCCTAAGTGAGTTGTGGATTGTGACAGGTCGACCCACATAATACTAAAAAATATTTTCACACCATGCATACATATAAGAGAAAATATCATAGTTAGTCATTGATTTGATTCATCCCAAACCTTTTCAACGGTACAGTGTTAGGCTGCTAAGAAGAAAAGGTATTAGCATCTTTGGATCATAGTCCGCATAGAGTTCTACCTACACATTACCAATATCAATGCCATAAAAGAAACACATAATCACATGTAACATATAGAAATCATAATCATTAATCATATTCATTATTACGAGTGAGACTTATGGAGAGTGAAGTGATGTGAAAAAACAAATGAAAGACAACATGCAGTGACATTTATATCCTTTTATATCAAATAAGATTATACTTTTACCATTAGAATACACATAAAAAAATTATTTGTCTCATCTTCATTAATGAAGATGGGTCTTACTCCATTATTACTCATCCCCAGTGATGGCAAGAGATGGCAAGAGGTTCACACGGGTAGTAGCTACCCTTTTACACATAATGAATTTTACTCTACAAATATGAATACTCGCTTGTGGGATTTAGTAAGTACCTGTGTACAAGGTGCACCATCAAATTAAACATACAAATTCAAAATTTCAAATTTAATAAGATACTAAAATAATTTCAAAATTTTGGTTGTGTCTACCTTGTATATATTAGGAGTAGTTTGAAGAATCTATTTTTAAAACTTGTGAGCGCCCGTTTATGATTGTGCTTCTCCCACATATTTGTTATTTGTGAAATTTCAAAAGGTATTCTTATTAATAGTTTTCTACAACAAATATTTTTTTACTATAAACATTATAGTGTCCTATAAGACTAAAATTATATAATTTGTTGATATAGATGACAAACATTCTTAATTTAATATTTATAAGAGATATATATATCAATGCATAGAGATCAACTCATATGAGAACAATGCGATAACATATGAACTACTTAATTTTATTTGAATAATAAGATTAAAAAATACACATGACTATCATATGACCAATAACTAACTTTTAATATTAATCATCAATGATTGTTTAATTGTTATACGAGAATTATTCTAAGGATTAAATGTTTTCAATTTATAGCATTGGCAAAATTGACCAATAATCTACATACAAATATCTGATTTTACATATCAGATATTTATCCAATATTCACGATTAATTATAATATTATTTCTAAAGTAAAAATATATATTTTATGGACTTTTAACATTAATTTTTTCCATGAGAGATTGAATATGTTACTTATCTCTACAACAGAAGTTTTGGAAAAATATTAAAAAACATAAAAATATTATGGAAAATATTTAAACTCAAGTTTTATTTTTCATTTTCATATAACCTTATATATTTGCATGAGATGAATTCTTCCTTATTAATATTTTATTCTAGCCCATATATATTTATTCACACAAATAAATAATACATGAACACAAAAACAATGTATTATTTAGAATATAATGCAAGTAAAGTTTGAAGGTGTAATCAGAGTGGAGCAAAAAAAAGGTAAGGTATAGAAAATTGATTCATAATCTATAATAGAATCTACATACATGTTTACACTATCATTATATTACTAACCACTCATTTTTAATTATTATTGATTTTTAAATAAAAGTGAAAAGATAAATGATTGGTATTTTACGTGAATTTACCAAAGTTTTAATCCCATTCCTAAGTTCCCATCATATCCTTCTACCGTATAACAATTTACATAGCAAAGCAACCAAAACCAGATGAGAGCAAAATCGGTATCTTACCCCAAATTCCAAGCAACTCCACTCTTTTTCATCAACAAACAACAATCGCATTTCTGCACAGTAACCACATAGTGGTGTGTTAAGTACTAAGTAGTGATTAGTGAAGTAAACACCAAAACTCTACAACGCAATAATAATAACAACAATAATTGCATTCACACTCGCATTTTCAATCACCACTATATATATATATATAACAACCAGATCTCAGTTTAAAAATGCAAGTGTTATTACTTGATCTGTGTGAGTTGAGTTGAAAATTTGATGCAGCAACCGAATCTGTTTCCCTTTCTAAGCCTTATTGGGAATCCTTTCGTTTTCAATGGTGACGATTTGAGTGACGGGATCGAAGGTTCTAGGGTTTTCTTTTTGCTTCCTTTCCTCTTTCTCTCTCAAGGTGGAACTATGGATTTGTCAAAGGTTGGTGAAAAGATCTTTAGTTCTGTTAGGTCTGCCAGATCCATGGGATTGCTCCCTGCATTTTCTGATCGCCCTGAGGTAAATCATTGCGATGATTATTAGATGCATGATTTTACAGCCACTGCACTCATTTGCTGAATTTGACGTTTTTTGTTTTTAATTTTACTTTTAAATGCTTTAGTGTACGTTTGGATTGTTGAATAGTGTAACCTTATTTATTCTGGTTATTGTTGATTTAGGATAATGAGTTGCTTCTAATGATGCATGATGCATTTCACTTTCTAATGCATTCGATGCGTATATCAAATTTGGTGAGGTGTCTGAAAGAATGGGCTCCCACCAAAATCGCCAAGATATATTTCTGACGAGAAACCAATTAGATGTATAATAATCTTGACAATTGATAGTTATGAGCTGACATTTTATCTTTGCTTTCATGCTGAATGATTGGATTTTTCTTCACATTCAAGGCATGATCCTCTCTCACGTTGTCAATGCAACTCCTTTCATGATTTTTTTCCCAATGTTGCAATAGACGGAAACCATGGTTTAGCGAGGATGAGGAATTTGTGTACCTAGATTCATGCTATTATTGTTCACAAATTTGACCATACCTTATTGTTCAAATATTTGGAATATCTCTGGCAATTACATCCTTAAGCTCATAATGAACTTATTATGACTGCTTTGTGTGGTTATCATCCTGCTGTTCATATTTGAATATTTGCTGGTATTCGCCCAGAGTTAGAGTCATGTTTCATTTTTATACACTTGTTGAACAGGTTCCAGCTCGAGCTGCTGCTGCAGCTGCTGTAGCTCGAGCTCTTGCAGGATTGCCTCCTCATCAGAGGTATAGTCTTTCATCAAGTTCAGAGGAGCTGAGTTCAATATATGGAAGCAGACCTCATGGCGAAGCAGTGGAGGAACTAGAGGATGGATTCTACGAGGAGGTGCTTCTTTCCCGCATCACTTTAGTTCCAATTTCATACTAATATTTTCTTGCAACCTCCCTTGTGTTATGCCAGAATCTCTCTTGTTTTATGGATGCTATGCTCAATCTGGAGACATACGTTTATGTTTATCAATGTTTATTGGAAGATGGCAGAAAAGTTATCTTGTAGAAGTTTCAGAATATTTCCTTGTACCAAGAGACCTTGAGATGGTTATTAACACTCTATAGTATAGGGCTCTTTGTAAGAATTAGTTTTGTAGCCTTAGACCAATGATATAACACTTCATATTAGATTGTTCTTTCAACAAAGTTCTTCCTCTAAAAATTGTAATGCTCTATTAATACCTGATTATCCATTTATTTATAACCCGAGCTTTTGGAAATGGGAATCCATATTTGTTAGTAATCACAATTAACAAGTTCTCTGGCAACTTTTTTCTTTTGTTCTCTTGGCTCATTTACAGAGGAGACTTCTTTATTCTTTCTCTCCTCTTCACTTTTGCTTATAACAACTCTTCCTTATTAACATACAACCAGTGAATAAGTTTTATATACCTTTTTCTTGATGTTTCTACTGATAATAGGAATATAGTACCTTCAACCACTGAGATAAAGTGGAATGAAAGCATTTAATAACATGAAACTTGTCTTACAAATATATAAATAAAAGCTATTTCTTTGTTCCACATGCATACATTTTGAAATTTTCTCTCCATGTCTGCACTACATTGAATTTTATTCGAAGTTAACTGTTTCATCATTATGTCATGAATGGGTTCTTCAGAAATACTTTTAAAATCTGTTATAAATATATGCAGGGGTTTGATCCAATTAGGCATGTTTTAGAGCTCGTTCCAGCTGATGAAAGCGAGCTAACCTATTTTGAAAAACAGGTAGAGCTCATGTTTCTCAATCTTGCTATTTGTCGAACATGTTAAGATCTGCTTTATCTATGGGTCAAATTTTCCTTGGCTTCTTTGCTGAGCCATTCTTCTATTTAATGAAAAAATAGTGACATCCATATGTTACTTGTTAGCTGGCATAAACTTATTACTTGTTTACACTTGCAGTAGATGTAAAATTTTACCTCACTTTGATTATTTACATGTTTTTAGTTTTGTTGCTTTCTGAATACAAACTTAGCATTTTGTCTATTATTCTATACGCCTGTTTCAAATTGTCATCACTTGCATTCAATGGTTGTTGTGTTTCAAATCTTGCTTTAGTCCAATGTATATGTCATGGTTTCTTGTGGTTATCTGTTTAGCAGGCAACTAAAAATAATAATACAGAAACCGGAGAGCTAATCCTTTATTTTAATTATTTAGTGGGTGGAGTAGGTTAGGGGTGCTGATGGAGGAAAGATATTATCCTCACGAAGTTTAAAATATCTTTATGAACTCAGCTTGGTTGAATGGAGTCTTTAGGCCCTTCTTAATGATCTTTTTTGACATGTGAAGCACTCCTCTTTTCCCTTTTTCCGAATGGACTTATCATACGTCAAGTTGTGGTTCAATTAAGTAACTGAGACCAAATCCATGCAAATGGCCTTTCCATCCCAGTGTATCTTCTTGCCAGTTTAGCAGATTAAATACTAATAAGTTGAACAATTTATCCGTTATTTTCTTTTCTTGGTTTACTTTGCTAGTGATCCTATGATTGTATGATGTCTATGAAGGAAGCTCCACCATTGTGGGTGTTTATGTAATTTTAAATTTGTGGGCTACATTTGCTGAAAGTATCTTTATAATTTTGCTCCAGTTGATTGAATTAGGCTTTATTCTTGTTATCAATTCTCTTGACAAAATGTTCGGTCTTAGATTGACACAGCTGGATACAATCATAAGGTTACTTTGCTAGTGATCTTATGATTGTATGATGTTTATGAAGGAAGCTCCACCATTGTGGGTTTTTATGTAATTTTTGATTTGTGGGCTACATTTGCTGAAAGTATCTTTATAATTTTGCTCCAGTTGATTGAATTAGGCTTTATTCATGTCACCAATTCTCTTGACAAAATGTTTGCTCCTGGATTTTGTTATAGGCTGCCCTTAGATTGACACAGCTGGATAGAGTAGCAGAGCGTTTATCTCGCAATGTGATGGAGCATCATGAAGTAATGGGTAAGTTTAAAGAGGTGAAATTAGAGAATTGACCACCTCCTCTGCAAGTGTTGGCACATGAGTTTATGCATGCATATTATATATTTTGTTTGCATTTGTTTTCTACTATCCTCTCTCTTTTAGTTGCTTTTTCCCCCAAGGTTGTCAATTTTTGATTGCCTGGCCATTGTTATTACCTTCTCATCAATTCCTTTATCAAATTGTTAGTAACTTACTCATTGATTGACCCAAAACCATGTTTAAGAAATCATAATTTCGTCATTATAAGTAAATGTATTTGGAAATTGCAGTATCATTTCTGCTTAAAATAGTCAATAACATTGGTCTAAGTTCATGACGAATTTTGGAAGTAGGGTGCATGCGAGTTTCTTGCAGTTGCCATTTCTGGATCACCTGGTCTATTAATTTCTTTTAGAATATATAGCTGATACTTACTTTTGGCCAGTGAAGGGGATGAATTTGGTTAGAGAATTAGAAAAGGACTTGAGAATTGCAAATGTCATCTGCATGGTAAGCATCATAAGGGTTTCAAAAATATCACTTTACTTTTTTACTTTACCTGGCTCTTAATGCATTATTCTCAATGTCTTTGCAGAATGGAAGAAGACACTTGACATCATCTATGAATGAGGTCTCAAGGGATCTCATTGTAAATTCTTGTTCAAAAAAGAAACAAGCTCTTATGGTATTTTCCTCCTTTTATCCACACATGGCTTATTTGTTTTTTAATGCTTTGTTTTCCCTCTCTTCATTATATTATTATATGTGCTTTTGAAAGTGACTTTTTGTTATTCACGAGCTTTTAGCATTTAGGGGACATAATGTAGTTTAGCCTAAGATGTATTATTTATTCACTTACATTTTTGGGTAGGTGTTTTAGGATCAGGGTGGGATAAAAAATTGCTCACTCTTGGGCCTTTTTATAGCTTGTGATGGTAATTTCATGAATGCTTGCTTTTCTATCCATAGGATGTGCTTCTAATCTTGACTGAACTACGACGTGCTTTGGACATGCAATCAACACTTGAATCCCTTGTTGAGGAAGGGAATTACTGCAAGGTTCTATTTATGTTTTAGGACACATTGTAGCCAATCACTACTACTTAACAATCAACTTTCCACTTTTGGTTTCGTTTTCCCTGTCATTCGATATAAACCAGCTTCTAAAATGTTTATTTTTACTGTTGATCGTTATGCAGGCATTTCAAGTCCTATCTGAGTATTTGCAAATCTTGGATAGTTTGTCAAAGCTTTCAGCAATACAAGATATGAGTTGTGGTGTAGAGGTGAATGTTAAATTACAATTAGAAATTACTTAGATTGATATATTGAGCAGTGCTTTCTTCCTAAAGTTTTCATTTCATTTTAGGAACTTGTGTAATTCAAACCTTATTTCCTTTACTTCTACTCCTTTTAATGTACATTTTCCTGATGACAATGTATTTGTGTATGTAAAATTTTAACTTTTCCCATGTTAATTTAGGTTTGGCTGGGAAGAACTTTACAGAAGCTGGATGCTGTTTTATTGGGAGTATGTCAAGAATTCAAAGAAGATGGCTATATAACCGTGAGTTTATATTTTTTGTGATTGAAATTGGTTTGTCATTTATTCATATGGGGCAAGTATTATTCAGTGTCTTGAATGAGTAGGATGTGTGTGGCAGAGTAAAATATAGTTCTAAACTTTGAACTTTAAACTAGTTTCATAAATCCTTATAAAGTTGAACTGGTTTAATTAAAGTTGGTTACTGAAGTAGTTTAATATTAAATATTGTTTGCTGAATCTTGGTGATGACAAAATATTTTTATTTTCTATGTAATTTTCAAATAAAATAGAAAACTGGGATGAGAAGTGATGAATGTTTTGGTTCAAATAAAAAACAGTTTTTGTTAAGAATTTGTTTGAGCCAGCTTTGGCTTTAAAACTGATCTGATAGAGCTGATTTTTCCAAAATTTCAAGTGACTGCCAAGTGCCAACACATGATTTTAAAACTTGCCCTAGTGTACCTAGTTATCCATATTTGGAGTTTTGAAATGTTCATGTACTTTAGTGTGATAGTGTGTGCCTCATGGCAATAAGTCCCATCCTTGGTTTGATTTGTGACACAAGTGATGACCACTATTTTTTTACTTGTCCGCATTTCATGGTATATATGTACGCGTGTGCTAACAGATTAATGGAAATATAAAAACGATGTAACATAAGAAGAGGTGATACAGGTAATTGATGCCTATGCATTAATAGGGGATACCACTGGTCTTGCTGAAAAGATACAGAGTTTCTTCATGCAAGAAGTTATATCAGAAACACAATCTGTGTTAAAGGCTGTTGTGCATGAGGTAAGACAGTTATATTTTCTTGCCCATCTTATCTTTAATATAATCTGGATTTTGTAATTATTTTAGGTGGGAGAATTAATTTTATCTTTTCTCTATTTGATACGTTTTAAATTGAGTGTGGATCTATAGTTCATTGTATAGGAGCAATCATTTCTTTGTTATTCCCTTCTGGTCATTTTTAATTATAGTATCACTGTATCATTACCACTTACATAAAAGCGTATGTATATATTGGTGGTTGCCAAAGCTTAATCATATTATTCTTAGTTTATTCATTGGTTATTGTGAGGATTGGCGGGACTTTTTTTGGATAAGAAAAGAAACAAGGATCGTCACTCGTCAGGTCTTAATTCCTCAAAATGGACAACAGTAAGATTGCTTATAATAGTTGATATTTCAGGCCCCAGCACAATACTACTGGTCAGAGAAATGGATTCACATTAAAGTTTTTTGTGCTTGATTTAAAGGGTAGTAATTTCTTTCTCTTTCAACCTAAACTAAAAGGACTCATGTAATTAGTATGTAACAGTTGCACCGATACAATACGAGTCGTATCCGATATGGTGATAAGCTGAGTTCTAAAAAATTCAGGATACAAATATAAAATATGCGCATAAAATTCATAAATCATAAGAAACATAATTGTTGTTCCAAAATTCCAAAACAAATTACATATTTCTTAGAGATCATTAAATACAAAATGAAAATTATATTGTCATAAGAAATTATTGTTTATTGTCTACAAATAAGAATAGTATCGAACTCATTCAATTCTTGAACTTCATTAGGATGTCACTTATAAATCAGAACAAATGTTTTTCAGTCAGCGGCAGAAATGAATAACTGTCTCTTATGCAAATGTATTTTTTGCTTCTCTATGCAATACACACACTTTGTCTTTTCCCTCTCTTCAATACCACTTGGTAGATTGGTCATTGGATGCTCTCTCTCTTTACACTTCTACTTGACTGATTGTGTGTTATGCTTCTCTCTTCTCAATGTTTCTGTATGACAATTTGGGTGTTTGGACTCTGGAGAGGTGTCGGAAAAGCATTGTATGAGTATCCGGAAATTATTATATTTGTGATTTATTTAAAAAATAATAATTTCGAACAAAGGAAATCGAAGTATTGGTGTTTCATAAATGTTGATCTTTTTGCAGGATGAGGAGGGGCTTTCACAGAATAGTAGGTACTATTTTCTCCTGCAATTATATTTGGCGTCCTTTTAATTACTAATTTGAGTATTTTTAATTACTAATTTGTTACTCCAATTCCAGGTTCACTTACAGCGACCTATGCCTTCAAATACCCGATTCTAAGTTTAGGCAATGCTTATTAAGAACATTGGCTGTTCTATTTGACCTTATGTATTCATACCATGGAATTATGGATTTTCAGCCAGAGAGAAAGGTAAGTTTCTGGTTTCTCCCTAGTAAACAATATTTTTTTGGCACTTCATTATGCATCCCCCCGGTTTTGTGCAATCAAATATTCATGTGGTCAAGTACTTAAGTAAATTTTGGTATTTATGGCTTTAAATATATATTTTTGCAATCATTAGAGATAAAATCAGTCTTCAGCTTCCACCTAACAGCTTAATCTTTAGTTTTATGAGCCCTTCAGATCCCAGAAAGATCTCTTTCATCATGGTAATTGGAGAAATTCTGGATATGATTTTGGTGAATTGAGCAAAGCTCTATCCAGTGATAGAGTACTCTTGTCACAAATAATCAGTATTTAATATGTTTTCAATTTTGAAACCTGGAAGAAAGCTTTTCTTGTTGAACATATTCATGATCACTATATAGTCTATAGTTGTTTGATATTATTATGCTGTTCAGTCTAACAAATGGTCAATTTAATCTTAGGACTCAGCAGCGCAAACTCCAAATCAGTGCAATGAAGTCATTTTCTGTAGTCCAGGTCAGGAAGTTGATTCAGATGTAAGAGCCTGTAACAATTCTATGACTACTTCTGGAGATGTAATACATGAATCATCTTCTAGGGAGGAATCTACAAAAGTCAGCTCACTAACTGAAACTACCGGGATTACGGGATCACCACACAGTGGTTCTCATAATCCAGTCAATGAGGCTAGAAAGGAGGACAGTGCCACGTCAACCATTGATTCCCCATGGTACCATCTTCGCAAAGAAGCTACAACATTTGTTTCTCAAACACTTCAAAGAGGACGCAGGAACCTGTGGCATCTCAGTGCAAGTCGTGTGTCAGTATTGCTTTCTTCTGCTGCAGCTTGTTCTGCAAGCATTCATCAATTCTTGAAAAACTATGAAGATCTCAATGTCTTTATTTTGGCTGGGGAAGCCTTTTGTGGATTTGAAGCAGCTGAATTCAGGCAGAAGTTGAAGGTTGTTTGTGAAAACTATTTCATAGCTTTTCATCGACAAAATATGAATGTAAGTGATCTTTAAGGCTTCTCATAATTCATGGTTGTCAGTCACATAATTTGATTGTGAATTCGTGATTTCTTTTGCAGTTACTTCGAGACTTGTATGACATATAGAGTACAAATACAATGTCATAAGTTGCCTCGTAATTCTGCATGTTGTCTTTAAGGTGATGGTGCTGCAGCTATCAATAAGATTATGTTAACTGATAAACCATTAAATGTAATAAATAGTTTACAACAATAACAACCAAGTCTTAATCCCACTAGGTGAGGAAACGTAATAAATAGTTTTAAAATTTTAAATTTATTTACCGCTGTTCTTCTTTCTGTGCGCATATTGGATTGTTCTGCCACATTCTTGTTTGTGGTTCAATATTCTTCTAATGGATTTTACTCCTAATAGAATATAATCAAAACTATGTATGTTTCTGGTATTTTTTGAATCCCAAAATAGTCATTAACATTTTGTTCGATGATGTAACATGTCAGCTATGTTGTTTATGGCACTGTTTATTTTCTGTAGTCTACAGTTGTGGATTCTGCTTTGCTAAAACTGTGGAAAATTGCTAACATTCTCTTCAATTTGATGAAACTTTTGCAAAATGCAGAAAACAAATAATTCATCATTGAGAATGGAATTAACTAATTATACTTTTTTCACACTTCTTGTTTAGGCTTGTTAGTATGCCAAGCTCTGCACCTGAACAATGTCCATGATCCATAATCATGTATAAATATTAAATTTGGCTTGTTGCTTTCTCCTTTTAGGCACTAAAAATGGTATTGGAGAAAGAGACTTGGTTAAGATTACCTCCAGATACAGTGCAAAGTATCAGTTTCGCTGGACTTGTTGGTGATGGAGCACCATTGATTTCTTTATCTAGTGGTAAATCAGTTAATGTTAGTGCGATCCATTCCAATAAATCAATGAGTATGGTTCACACCGGTCCTAGGAGGAGTGGGTTCTCAAATTGGATTAAAAGTGGAAACCCTTTTCTTCAAAAAATAACAATCTCCAAAGAGGGTTATGGTTACTCCCAACCTAATGGATCAATTTATGGTGAATTTGATGGAGGTTCAAGCAACAACTTTCAAGGTGATAAAGTATCACCTAGAAAGAATGATTCCAATAACATGAATGGTGCCAATTCAGTTTCAGAAGATGAAAATGAGGATCTTCTTGCAGACTTTATTGATGAAGATAGTCAACTGCCAAGTCGGATTTCCACAGCCAGTCATTCAAGAAGTAATTCTTTACATGGTAATGAGGAAGAGAATACAATACAAACTGGGTCTTCTCTATGTCTTTTAAGGTGAATTGCTTTACATTTTGTTTAGCAAAATCAATTATTATCCTTCACACTGTTTTATTATGTTTTTTCTTTTTTAAATGGATTTAATGAGATATTGTCTTAAACATGTTAGGTCTATGGATAAATATGCAAGGCTTATGCAGAAACTAGAAGTAGTAAACGTTGAGTTCTTTAAGGTAGTCTCTTTCATCCCTTAAAAGCTTTAAGGTAGTCTCTTTCTTCCCTTAAAAGCGCACTGCTTTACTTTATGCCCCTCTCCCTCTGTTCAGCTTACAATTACAAGCTTGATGGTGCTTTAATTTTTCCTGTGAAATCTTTTTCCTGATTCAGTGTATTGGTGCAGGGAATATGCCAGTTGTTTAAAATTTTTTTCTACCTTGTATATGACACATTTGGTAAACAAAACACTAGTTCAAGTGGAAAAAGCTTAACTAACTCCCTGAATTGTAAGTGGCATAGTGTTTTAAATACTCATGCATTGGCAGACAAATCTAATTTTGAGTAGATCAGTATTTAGTGATCGAATTCAATCTTGACATGCAGACCGGTTGAGGACAGCCTTATCTAGAATAAACGAAGATTGTGATGAGTGGATTAAGCCACAATCGTCTTCACCAATGTCTTTTGGTTCATCATTTGTACATGCAGAGTTAACACCTGCAAGCCCTCCCAACACAAATTTTGCTCAGTCCTCTGGGTCTTCTTTTGGTCTCAAGGTATCATGTGAATTTATTTCTTGTAAAAAGTTTTAACATGGAATTGTTGCTTATCAGCTTGTACTGGAAATTTCTTTTGCCACTTATAAGCTGCTTGAAATTGTTGCTTATTTTTTATTACATGATAATTTAGAAAATTTTCAGAAATTTAGCCCAAAAAGAATTATTATGGTAGGAAAGAAATGACGCAAGATGAAACCTTTTATTCCAGGAAAGAAAGACCCCCCCCCCCCCCCCCCCCCCTCCCCCTCCTTTCTCATATTAATATATCTTGTCGGAGTCTTCTTGATTTGCGTATTTTAGGTTTATCGTGGATGAAGCTGTGTGGTATATGCATGTGTCAATATGCATTCATTATTATTTTTCAGGAAAGATGTGTGGCTGTTGATACTATGTCTCTTGTTGCTCGAATACTGAACAGATCTAAACCTCATCTCCAATCAATGCTTTTGCTAAGTAATTTAAATGTGCTTGAAGATTTCTATTCTCATCTGGTATGTGGAACTTAATATTTAAGTTTAGTAGTTAAGCACTTGCAAGAATTGATATTCACAGATCTTTTAAGTTGATTTTTTTGCCTATTCAATGAAAATTTATTTTTATAATGATGTCATGGAATAGAACATTGACTGACAAAGGTTTGAAGTGTTATGGATTAGATAAAGTTAAAGTCATGCTAATAATGATATTTACTGTGATTTGTATCTGAACTATGTCTGCTGAGGAAGGTGTGTAAGGAAGGTATATAAATGGACCAATGTTATGTACCTAAACTGGGGGCTAGTCTGCATCCATTTCCTGTTTGGATTCTTCTTTACCAAAAAATGGCGTAGGAAAACAAGTGTCACAGAAAAATGCCGATTTTGGTGTGCCGTTACATATTATGCTTACATGTGGAGTAATAATGTATTCATCCGTGCCTGTAAGATTACAAGTTTATCAAACTCTTTATCATGGCCCAGGAAGGAGTGAGAGGGCAGAGTTAAAAATATATTTTTTGGTTATTTGAGGTTCCCCCACACCCTTTGAGTTTGAGACTAATCCTGACTTGGATTAGAGGCCACCCCTCCTCACATGTGCTTGGGCTCAAGCTTGCTTACCACTTGACCCCACCCCTTGTGGGTCATTGGAACCCTTTTTCTGAAGTGTTTACTAGGCACACTTGTACAGATGTAGTCAGGATGTTAATTTCTAGTAGATGGTCATATTTGGATTGGATAGTTGGTTTTTAACTGATTTTTTAATTCCAGTTGACTTAGTTTTTTTAGCATTTTTATTATGAAAAAAGCTAAGTATGGATAACAACAATCTTTAATAGATAAGGATTTCTTCAGGTGGATGCTGTACCAGATCTTATAGAGCATGTTAATCGGACAACTGTGAGACTACTGCTGCACATTAATGGGTAAGAAAAAATATATTGAGCTAGAAGTATACATGGTTCTTTGAAAATATTGCTAATAAATATTATTTTTGTATTGTTAAATTGACATCTTCCATTTGGGTCCTTTTGTTTTTGACAAAAACCACTCGAGAAGGGAAACTACAAAAATCCTGATATTTAAGGATCATTTTCTAATTTTCATGAGCCAAGTCTCCTAAAAGCTTAATCTTTTAGGTGAAGGTACACAGATGTCATTATATCTCTCATGCCCCTTCACGCAAGAACCCATTGAGCTTGAAGCATGAATAGTATACAGGTTCATATGGTGTAAATGACTGGTCTTTTTAAAGGGTATCCCTTCTAAATATGTTAGGGATTGAACAGCTTTGCTACATTAATGTCTTTTGTTCCCTATGATTTACTATATTTCTTTTGTTTTAATGCCGATTTCTTATTCTCCTTTCCTATTGTATTCTTCTTTGTCTTGATGAAAATTTTCCTTCTTAAAAAAAGGAGAAGGCATGTCATTGAGAGGTGTGAGGAGGTGGGTTTGGTAAATGGGTGATGTAATTAATGGCAATGAAGGGAATTGGTCCCACCTTTTTGGGTGTTGTGGGATTAAAGGCCAATAATTTAAAAAAATTAGGTTATGAATAAAGAGGATATCACTTAACTAATTAACTTTCAAAGCACTGAAACAATGTTCATACTACAAGATTTTCTGTTTGGTGTAGAAAGTAAAAGTTTTCTAAATGTATTAATTAATCTTTTATTTAAAGGAGTATATTTATTTGAAATTGGTTTGCAGTAGAAATTATTTCGTTATATATTTTAAAGGGCACAAAATTGTGTTACCAAATACAATGAAAGGATTCTATCTGTGTCAAAATTGTGTTACCAATTGGTTGTCATTCTTGATGTTTGTATTAATTTGTAAGCCCAAACTTTTACTTCGGCCTTGTCCAGCACTATTGATATTGGGTTTCAAGTTGTAGAAAAATTCAACTTAATTGAGTATTTTCTACTACTCTACTTCATGACCATGGTAAGCAGTTCAAACTCTAATTTTTGGTCTTTAAATTTTTGGTCAACTTCTTACAGGTATGTTGAACGTATTGCGAATACTAAATGGGAAGTAAAAGAGCTTGGAATGGAGCATAATGGGTTTGTATTTTTGGACTGTCTTTATATTTGAATGCCAAGCCATTTTTTCCTATTTGTATTACCTATAGTCAAAGTCAATTACATTAAAGTCTTGGTAGTTGCAAATTTTGTATCAAAGTTAAACAACTTACAGCATGCACTTGTCAAATTTTATTTGCACTACTGGCATCTTCTATTAATGAAATATGGGAGAATGCTGATTTAGGAACTCCTAGTGAAGGTAATTCCAAAATAGGAACATTACTACAGTATGATATTTGAGAACTAGTATTGTTAATGTCTAATCATCTAGGCAGAATGTTTTTATCTCATCAAACCCCGTCTTTGATATTTCAGTATTTTTTCGTCTTTTTTTCCACAAGTTTTATCATGAAAGTAAGCTGCAATTCTGACTTAAATCGTTGTTGTATTGATAGTTATGTTGATTTGTTACTGGGAGAATTTAAGCACTATAAAACACGCCTTGCTCACGGAGGAATTTGTAAAGAGGTATTTCTATTATTCATTATCATGAGACATACTCAACAACTGCATATATAACAACACAATACACAAAGTACATACTCATTTAAAATCTTGCTTCTAAACTGTAGAAAAGGGAAAACATAGAAAAAATCCAGTGTCTTAATGTAACCTTTGATTCCATGGATTCATCTTCTATGTGTAGACTCAAGACCTTTTATCGGACTATGGGCTTGAAATTGTGGCAGAAGCTCTTGTTGAAGGACTTTCACGAGTGAAGAGATGTAGTGATGAGGGACGAGCTCTAATGTCATTGGATCTGCAGGTTATTTTTGAGCTATGTTAAAAAAACAATTAGCATACTTTCAATAGCTTGAGTTTGGAGTTTATGATAGATTGCCAATAATTATGGCTCAACTTAGTTTAATCTTAATCCACTGACAGATTTTGTGGTCAATTCCTTTTTAAAATTTACCAGTGCCTAAATTACTTGTCCAAGTTTAGCTTTGAAGGCTGTATTTTATTTTCATATCTTAAAACATAAAAGTGTTGAACTTGTTATGAAACAAATGAATTCTTGTGTAATACTGACAATGATCAATATACTGATGAGCCTTCCTGCTCCTCCAGTAACTATTTTTATTGTCTTTTATATGTTGGGTTTGGATTCCTTACTCTATACCATCCAGGTTTTGATCAACGGCCTACAGCATTTTGTGTCATTGACTGTGAAGCCCAAGCTACAAACGGTTGAAACTTTTATTAAGGTAAGGAACATAGAATTAAAATAGAAACACAAATGACTATGTTGTTTGCCAACACAGGTGAATTTTTGTCAAATGGTAGAATTAGTTGGGTGTTGCTGCTTGACCTATTCTTTAAACTGGGATCTAGTTGTTTGAAACTTTCATTCAACGCAATCAACATTTTATTACTTATGCTTATGGACATCTTTACTTTGGACTTTTTAATCAGGCTTACTACCTTCCTGAGACAGAATATGTGCATTGGGCACGTGCGCACCCGGTAATAGCCCCTTTCTACAGTATTTGTTGCACTATCTGATTGCTTAGGTTTTAAAAAGCATCACATCCCTTGCAGGAATACACTAAAAGCCAAATTGTTGGACTGGTCAACCTTGTAGCCACTATGAAGGGTTGGAAGAGGAAAACCAGGTTGGAAGTACTGGAGAAGATTGAATGATTTGCGGTCTTAGAGCTCTTTTTCCCATTCACTTCTCATTTTTTTGGCAGAGCTCCTTGTAAAGGTAGTGTATATTGAATGGTATTTGATCCCTATTAATTACGGAGTATTTTATAAATTTGTGTTTCCTCTGGTGTCCTGTAGATAGTAGTCCTTCGGAAATAAGCTGTACTTGTACAATAATGTCATCGACACAAAATATCTCACACAACTCATTGTCATCACCTCTGTATTTCTTTTCATTTTTCATTCACCGATTCAATACTGCACAGTTGCTTATGTGGTTACTTTATGTTCATTGCACTTGCACATCATGTGCAACTACTCATCATTGTAATATTGGATCTCATGATATTTCTTGTTTATGTTAGTATTATAAAATTCTTATTCATTATCAGATAATGGAGTAATTTTTCATCAAGGAGACAAAAACCTTAGTGTCAACCTATTTGTTTGTTGAATAGTGTTTCTTGCACATTTCTAGTCCTCACATCACCATGAAGTTTCAAAATCATAGTGCATGTGTGAACAAAAAGGTAGAACCAACTGATAGTAGGAACTGTTCAAATGTGATTTGATGTGTATATGTATAGCATGGGAAAAGCGCATCACATTATTCCATGGAAAAACTATGTTCATCAACTTAGTCCTCCAATTATTTGAAGTGTCATCAAATTGATCAATCTGTCGGATTGAAAGAAATTAGTGCAAAGGAGCCCTAGTTTAGAGACTAATTTGATATCGTTTTGTATGATTGAGATACTAAGCTAATGACACTCATTTGATGTAATACTAGAAGATTAAGAATATGATTCTTGTGAGCAACATTTGTTGGGAAACACAACTACTTACCCGAAAGGAATTAGTTCTTTAGGGATATTCTTGGCGGTACAAAAAATGACACTCATCAAGTGACTAATCTCTATGTTTGTTTTATCCTACTTTGCTTGTTTTATCAAAATATGCCGCTGAAATAAATACATGGTTAAAAACGAGCCTCAAATTCCATTGGTCTTCTCGTCATTTTTACATACGCATCGAGGTTTAATTTTGCTAGTCACAGTGAAGGAGCAAAATCACTGGATGAATTAGTAGCCCATAGACAAAAGAAGAGTTGCTTGAATTTTTCTATGCCTACTCCCATTTTGCGTTGCATCCTAATGACATAAACATACGATATGTTGTGAATTATACTCAAACAATTTAAGATATAAGATTAAGGTACCTACATTTTTATATATTTAACACCCTTACTTGATACGTGAACAATTCATAGATTAATTTATTATATGAGAAAAAATATATGCACAAGTGTATGAATTTTATATAGTATCACTGCAACATCAATCATTCATGTTGAGTTATTATTGACTCTTCAACAAAAGTAATGCAAAAAATAGTGGATAATATATTTGATTATGTATAAATTTTTATATTGATAGTGTAAAAATATTATACTATAAGAATGAAATCATTGACTTTTTATTATTTCTAGGAATCTAACGGAGTCTAACATCTTTTTACTACTATTTATTTATTTTTTGGCTATAGCAAACAAACAATTTGTCATATTATTAAATGCCTTTGACTTAAAGTTAAGCTCTGAAAACCATAAATGGTAATCAAATCTTGGAAGCAATGAAGTTCATAACAAAATATCAAATCTTATTGATGGGCTGTCAGATGTTAAACACGATACTTATCTTTCCTTCTCAGATTTTGATCAATGAGCTATTTGTGATGTCTAAAATTTATCCACGTAGTTAAAGAGATTATTGAATGATATAAACTTTTTGATACAATTTGAAAACAGTATTAAAGAGAAAAATATAATGTAAAAATATGAATGATAAATTAGGATACAATTAGAAAATAAATTTTAAGTGAATATTAATTTTATAAATCACCAAAAATATTCAGAAAAGATAAAAAAGTTAAAACATAAAAAAATATATGAAATACTATTTTTGTTGTTATTGAAATGTATACCATATTCTCCAAAATGTTAGTTGACTGATATAAAGTACTGATTTTGATATTTCACATCTAGATACCTTAATTTTAGTACCAAAAAAAATACTCAACCACAAACATAATTGATATTTGTTATATAATTTCTAGAAAGCAAAGACAAAGAAATGGGTTAACTTTGAAGAAAGAAAGTAGTATACGTGATTATGAAGAAAAAAAGACATTGTAAAAGCAAAGACTCAATAATAGCATCTATACAGCTCTCCCATCCTTCAGTTTATTGTTGTTCTCTGCTTGATATTGATATTGTTCTAGTTTTCTTGTTGTCTCTTCATTGGTTGACCAATAACTTTTTTTCTTATAAACTTTTAATTTGAGAAGTTATAGTAATTTTCTCTTGTATGCTAAACTTCATGCCGGTGATTGTGTAATTGCACCCACCATGTCTAGTGCCACAAATGGCTGATCAGTGGGTACCTAAACCAAAAATAGCAAACCGATTAAAAATGAGTGTACCCTTATGAGTTGAGATAAAAGAAATGAAACATAGACAAATTTGATTTTGTTAATGAGTCACTATTATAGGATTATATGACTAGTAGTCTAGGACTCTCACACTAATGTTTCCACAAAATTAAGAACATAGTTGGAAATTGATCACTCTTAATATATGACTTTCACTAAATCGTTTTTCCATTACTATCAATACTTACCCTCATGAACCAAAGAGGGAAATTATTTATTTTTCAAAAAAAGAACATTATTTTTCAACTTAACTTTTGCAACGTTTTCTCCATTTCATTTTTTTTAAAAAGCAGCAACAAATAAGGAAGACAATTGTTTTATATAAATGAAGAAAATTATTGAATTTTTAATAAAATATTATTCTTTTTCCTGTTATATCCTTCTTAATTCCTTTCCGTATTTTACTCCATTTTTCATAATAATGGGAGTTAAGATATAATTGAAAAATGAATAATATGTAGTATCTTAAATTTTCAAAATAAGATAAAGAATAAAAAAATTCCCATAAAAATAAATTGAGGAGTAACTTGCTAGCTATCACATGCATGAAAAAGCATCAAATTTTCACATTAAAAAAAGAAAAACCATGGAATCTAGGGAAAGCAAAGTTAGTGCTTGAAAGCTATAGATGGAGGTGGATTCTTGAAAAATGTTGTCCTAAAATCATTCTCATTAAGCACCAAGGATGATATTAGTTTTTAGTACCAAAAAATAAATAGGAACACAATATTTATTGTGCTTCAAGTAAATTAGAGTCTTTTCACATGTTGAAGTTCATTTGACCAAACCATGACATAGGTAAGTAACAAAAATGGTTTTTCCTCATTATGCTGTGGTTTTATTTTATTCATGTACGTTTATAGTTTTATAAAGATGGTGAACAAGATAAGCACATGACAAGTCACACTAATAATATATGTGCACTCAAAACTATGCATAGCTGTTAGTAATGATGATTGATGTTGACTTACAAAGTGTCCAGCTCCAAGGATCCAATAGAAGTTTAAGTTTTTGTATGACTTAAAAAAGCCTTTGGTCTTTTGGTCACTTCCACAAAAGAGGGGTGTTCTGTCTTTCCTCAAAAAATTATGAAGTCCTTCCCACCTGCACAATACAAAACATAGAGAACTTAATAACAACGTTTACATTTCCTTTTACCATTCATTAATGGATGAATTAGGAAAGTAAAAGATATATACTTGAGTTTTCTAAGCCAAGTTTCAGTCCCTTTGGTAGAACAAATCAGGTCAACCTATAATAATCAGTCACGTTATGATGTTACATTATAGTTGAACCCAAAAAAATAAAATATTCATTTGATTAAATTTAATGCTACATCAATATCTCAAATCAATAAAACAAGATAATCATATGGTCAACATGTCTAATATTGAGGTTGGTTGTATACATCAAGTAATGATTCTCATAATATGTGACAACAAAGTGATTTTGGAAATATAAATGTTTTCTATATTATAATTTTAGACAATATTGAAACAACATTTGATTAATGTGAATATCAGTAAATATAAAAAGAACCATTTCCATGGGGCTGGTATAATCCGGCCTGGCCTGTTCCTCCTTGTCCATTCCCAAATGAAGGATGGGCTCGGTCCAATACTCCTCAGCATCGCTAGGCAGGTTTGCTCGGTCCAAAACCACCTCAACATGCTTATGTACATCAAGCAGCAATGCACACCATGTCCCTTAACCAACCAGACCCGTCATGGTACATGGACACTTGTGCTACATCTCATATGACTTCCTCTATCGGTAATCTCTTGTCTTATTTTAATTTGAGCAATCATCCTAATAATAATATTATTTTTGGTAATGGTCACACGATTCCAATTCTTGGCCATGGTCACACGAATTTGTCTTACCCATGTCAATCTTTATCCCTTAACAATGTTCTTCATGCTCCTAAACTGATTAAAAATCTTGTTTCTGTTAGAAAGTTCACAAAAGATAATTCAGTGTCTGTGGAGTTTGATCCCTTTGGTTTTTCTGTGAAGGATTATTGGACGGATATGTCAATAATGAGATGTGATTGCCGCAGCGACCTTTATCCTATTTCTTGTTCTCTCAACAATCAAGTTTCCTCTTCTACTTTTGCAGCCATCTCTCCTAAGCTTTGGCATGATCGTTTGGGTCACCCAATGTCTCCTATATTATATGTGCTTAGAAAGAATAAAAGCATTGATTGTAATAAAATTTTCAGTTCTAGTCTTTGTGGTTCATGTGTTCTTGGTAAACATATTAAGTTGCCATTTGTTTCTTCCTTTTCGAATACTATTATGTCATTTGATATTTTACATAGTGATCTTTGGACCTCTCCCATTTTGAGTTCTTTGGGATATAGATATTACGTTTTATTTCTTGATGATTTTTCGAAATATTTATGGACTTTTCCTATAGGTCGGAAATCTGATGTGTATGACATTTTTTTGGCTTTTAAAGCCCATATTTCTACTCAATTTGAGCGTAATATCAAAAATGTGCAATCTGATAATAGTGGAGAATTTGATAATAATTCTTTTGGGCAGTTTTGTCAAACTCATGGCATGTCATTCTGTATGTCTTGTCCACACACTTCTTCTCAAAATGGGAAAGCCGAACGCATGATTCGGACTATAAACAATATGTCTCGTACTATTCTTGCTCATGCATCTCTTCCTCCATCATTTTGGCATCATGCTCTCCAAATGGCAACCTATCTTCTTAATGTGCTTCCAAGTAAATTGTTGGGAAATAAGTCTCCGCTTGAGGTTCTTTACAAACGGGTCCCTTCTTATGATCATATCCGGGTTTTTGAGTGTTTGTGTTACCCTCTCCTTCCATTTACAACTATTAATAAGTTGCAACCAAGGTATGCTCCTTGTGTCTTCCTCGGGTATCCAAACCACCATCGTGGCTACAAGTGTTATGATTTGTCGTCTCATAAAATTAGTATTTATCGCCATGTATTGTTTGACGAGCATACCTTTCCTTTTGGTAGTTTTCATTCCCCAAAATCTCATACATATGATTTCCTTGACACAAGTTTATCTCCTTATGTCATTCACCATCTTCACCAACCTACTCCAACTCCTTCTGCTCGGCCCAACGTGTCAAGTGAGCCCAATTCCCCTAACATGCCAAGTGATCCAAATTCACCTAACGAGTCAAACTCATCCCTTCCTGCCCAACCACAAATTGATCCCTCTCCTCCAAATATTCCTATCCAACAGCCTAGGTTCGTGACCCATAGCCAGCGTGGGATATATAAACCCAATCAAAAATATTTCATGCATACTGCGGTTGAGTGGTCTACTTTCTTCTCCTTCTGTCTAATGTTTTTTGTTATATCTTCCAAGGGAAAGGGCGGTGGAAATTGGGTGTTGGTGCTCTGAGCAAAGTCATCAAGTGATTATACACCCAAAGAATGTGATCACTAACTCATTATCTTAAAACCAAAAAAATGCTACACAGTTCAGAAACATAATTTTTCCTGTGCTAATATCAACCTTATTTCTGCCTTTTCTATTTTCATCTAATTTTTTAGATTTCAACCCACTTTTGAGACCCTCACATAGTCATTGTAACAATAAAATAGTTGCAAATTAAAAGCAAGTAAACTATTTTGACATTAACTATATGCATGGATATGAAACTAAATATCATAAAACAATGCACTATTAAGTTTTTGCACTATTTTTACACAATTATGATGAAATTATATATCCTAAAAAGCTTTAATTTACACTGAGATATATTTACTCATAAAATTATCAGTACAAAGTTACAAATAATAGCCACCCGAATGGGTCCAACGTGTACTGACACAAAATAGCATCCGACGAGTGGCTTTCTTGCCAACGTATGTAGACATGTTCTCACATGGTGCTGTCTTTGGCAAGTGTTGCACTATAACCTTACGCCACTTACACTCTTTCAATCTCCAAGCAAAAAGGTATAAATTTAAGGACCTTCTTAAATGTACAGCTAAAATTATATTTTACAACAAAGTTGATAATATCTATAGTTGCAAAAGAAAGAGGGTACCTACACTTTTTTTTCTTTTTTTGGCCCTTTCTTCTTTTTTTACCTAAAATGGACGTGGTCAATTTTGTTTTACAACTTTAATTGTACATAAAACATTATTGCAAATTTAATAGCAAAAGCTGCCAGCTTCCAAGTACTTCCTCTCTTCCTTTTATGAACACCTCTAGTGTATAGGTTATTCCTTATACACTTAGTTATTTTTGTGTTATTAGTGAAACTTCATCTATACAGGATCAAAAGAGAAGCTTGAACCCTCACAAATGGAAGCACCAAGAGATTCCAAACAAGCAGCAGAAGAAGAATTAGCAAAGCTAAAGCTGAATCAAGGAGAAGAGCATGTTGTGGAAGAGTGCAAAACACCAACCAGGTCAAGGAACAAGATTCCTAGCATTCAAACATTCCCACCTGCCCCAAGAAAGAAAAGAACGTTTTCTTTACTCATGACAAGATCATCAGCATCTGATCTTAGTTTGTTTGTGAGGGATGAGGAAGTAGAGCCTTTTTTCCTGTCCATGTTTGAGCTTGCTAGGGTTCACAAGAGATGTAGAAGCATATGAAAGTTCATGGTGCATGGATAACTCTGGGTGAATTATGTAAACCTTCAAATAAATTAATCATCCAATTTTATCAAACAAAAGTGGATTGTTATCAATAAATTTGCAATTGGATTGATCATGTGTGCTTGTTAGTTATAAAAAAAAACATGTTTGTTTGTTTTTTGATAGTTTGCAATCTAAGAATTTTTCCTCATAACCCATCCGAATTTTTCATGTTATTGCCTTCACCCCAAGCATATATTCTGGAAACAATATTTTGGCAATAGTTGCAAAGCAAGTGAGAAAAATGTGAATAGTTATTTGAATTGGTTCTTATCTGAACATATATGATATATGTATGTCTTTTTTCATCATTAAATGTTTTTATTCATTGAACACACATCAGTTGATGAATTCTATTGTTAATAGAGTTTCTTTCTAGCTCTCTTGATTTTTTCCTTTTTTTTCTTCTGATAACTCATATATAACTCTTAGAAGTGAAATTATTGGCAGTTTAATTTACAATTTGCAGAGGTGATTTGTCATTACGCTATAGCAAATGGTGAGGGCAAAAATTGTGTTACAGAAAATCTTCTTCGTTTTTCAAGCACAATAGTTTATCTCATTTAATTTATTATCTACCACCTTCTCATAATGGGTTATAAGCACTGTGATCACTTGCATGTCATACTTTGATGACTATTTATTCCTTACAATAATTTTTTCTTCGTTTTTCAAGCACAATAGTTTATCTCATTTACTATATTCTCTACCACATTTTCACCTATCAACTCTTGCTTTAGTTAATCACAGCTTATTAAAAAAGACGCACTTTGCATGTTTATTTTGCTATGCATGAAAACTAAACTTGGAAAGCAACTGAAGGAAACGAAACAAGAAAGCAACAGAGAGAGGGAGTGAGTGAGAGAAAATCTGCTCTACTTAATTTTGATTATTAGTAACTTTATATGCCTTATAGGAATCACGTTATGCTGTAACACATTGCCATCCTTGGGGACCAAGACAGCACACCCACGAGGAGCACTATAAAAATTAATTTAATTTCATTATAACCAGATATGTCCTTCCTATTTACACAGCCCATAATTATAAGCCTTTATATAATTTCTAGTGTGAATTTCAAGCCTGATCCATTTTTCTGAGTCTATAATTTATGAAATCATAAACAACATATTTGCTCTTATATGGGTGGTGCCAATTTCAAATAGGACCTTTAACTAATTTGGTTAGACTCAATTATGATTGATGGATTGTCACAAATATTTCAAAATTTTGTTTGTAATTGGTCTGTGAGATAAATCGGGTTCACTAGTTTATTAACATTCTGCTAATATCATCACATTGGGCCATGCCCAACATGGGACTTAGGAAGAAATGCAATGTTATTGGGATGAAGAGATCATGTTTGAATTATGGGTTCAAACGAGTCCTTTTTTTTTCTTTTCCCCTTGAATTGGCTCGATCAATTAAAGTCCAAGTGAATAGTTTACATTATAAAATAAAAATCATGGCCCGTTTTGTCTTTTTTGCTTATTATTTTTGAATATTTTAGTTACTCTATCATTTTAAAAAACTAAAACGATGTGGTTGTACGATGTTTGAAGAACCTCGTTGCAACTCAATTCCCACCGTCTTCTTCTTCCTCATACTCCCACTGGAAATGCATTCCAATTTAGTATTGTTGTATTTGGACCATCATCTGTGTGCATTAGATGGAAAATAGATTAACGTAAAATCATTATCGTAAATAAATAAACAATTAGTTATTTCAAGTAGTAAATGTTTTTCTATACTTAAGTAAAGATATACAGTGTCTCATTTTTTATTATTCTTATTTATTTAATATATATTATTATTATTTAAGGAACTAATTTCTTATAAAATATTGTCAGTCCTAACAAATATCATTATTATCAATTGAAATTGAAATGTTGATATTTTGCTCTCTTAAATGTTGATTATGATTCCTATTCTATTTTGATCCTGCAACATTCCCATAGAGAAAGAGTGTTTGTGGTTACTTTGGAACGGTCTTATCTAATCTCATCTAGATATTATATATAGTTTCAGGGTGTTTTGTATTAATCTTTTTTATAAAAAATTGACATTGAATATTTATTTCAAAACTCATAAAATGATTACAATATTAAGTGCATTACACTTTAAAATATTAAGTGTAATTCATAATAATAAAACAAAAAATAGTATTCAAGGAAACAACAATAAAAAGTGTTCAACAACTAAAGCAAAATACAAAAAAATGGTCAGTAACAATAAAACATCAGCAAAAAAAGCATTATGTAACACCAAAATAGCAGCAAGAAAACAATGTTCAACAACATCAAAACAGGAGCAAAAAAAACACATAACTTTAACATATTACTTGTAAGTAATATGGTAAAGTTATGTTATTGACCACTTCTTTGATGTTACATAACATTTTTTGTGGTTGTTTTGTTGTTATTGACCACTTTTTTGCTATTAATGGTGTGTTGCTATTTTGGAATGATCCGAATTTTAGAATTTGAGTCAAAAACTAAATCGGACCAATCAATTTTAAAATTAAATCAAATATAATCTAAACATATTCAACTTTTGTAATTTCGATTTATTTTACACCAATATTGGTTTTATTTTTAGATGGGTATCTAAACATCTCAACTCTTTAATCACTACTAATGGCCCCCACACTTAATCTCAACCACCCACATCTCTCCCATAACTATTTATTACCTATTCTTTTATTAAAAATATTTTATCCTTCCATTAGTTTTCAAAGTTCATCACTAAAGCAGATGATTTTATTCACTTAATTCTTTTAAAATAAAATCTTTATATCTTGTTATTATTATAAATAAGAAGCCACAACCCCATTGAATATGATTCTCATTTTTCAACCAGAACCCATAGATAAAGAAAACATGGAATTGTACTACAACCGCAGAATACTCCTACTAAACCAGGATTTACCTTACTCCTACTCCATATCCATAACCCCTGACATTGAACCACCCACTACCACCACCAACACCACCACCATCTCAGTTTATGGAAGTACTTCGCAACTTCCACCTCGTCCAATTTTCAGTTCCGTTATTTCCTATGTTATCATTATCATCTTAGCATCCCTTTTATTACTCGCCTTCATCATCTTGTACATTCGTCGAGATCATTCATCATCTCATAATCCTTCAAACAATGAGCGCGTGGTTCCCACGGCCTCGAAGACTCTTCTGGCACAGCAAGTAGATGATTGTGTGATATGTTTGGAGGAGCTCAGGGAAGGTGAGAAGGTGAAGATGATTCTGTACTGCAAGCACGTGTTCCACCCTCATTGTATCGACACGTGGCTCGCTAAGCACGTGACGTGTCCCGTTTGCCGGTGCAATAAGTTGAGTGAAATGAAAGTGGCAGATGAAAATGGAGTTGGAACACAGTGATGGAGAAGAAGAAGGAAGACAAAAGTGTTAAACTGTTTATTATTTTTCTCATATTTAATTCTCTTATTTTAATATCTAGAGGATGTACTCTCATATTTAATTCTCATTATACCCTATATATTTCCCTCATCATTTAGAGGAAAAAAGATTATCAATAAAGTACTGAAGTAATACAATGGTTCAATCAGTTTGGTTTATTAATTAAACTATAAATATATAAATTTAATGTTATCTACAACATATGATTTAATTAATGAATTTCTTTGTACATAAACTAATTTTGATCACTACAGTATGATATGATTTAATTGATATTGTGGTTTTCAAGTTTAATTAAATGTCTAAAATAATTATCATATGCAAAGGATATAACCATACAATTGATTTTTAAAACTTTATTTTAATCATTTTTCCTGACTTGCGTTCAGTAGATGTGGGGTCACTGAGGGACGGGAGAAGAAACAGTATTGATTCCAGAGACACTGTATTGTTGCGTACAACGTTGGGTTGTTGATGTTTACAGGTTAAATTCAGCATCAACGTACCAACTTGTAATTATGACAAGTTGCCAACACACTTTTATTTCACTAATTACCGATAATTCTTTTTTGTCCGTTCTCCTGCATCCAACAATTCTATGGGCCCAAACATTGAATTCTGTATTTTTTTTTGTAATTTAGTGATCAAATTGAATATAAAAATATGATTTTGTTCACCTTTAATTAACCGCAAATTTTATTATACAAAATGAATAATGTTACGTGGATTAATTATAAAAGTGAAAACGTTGGGTGCAAATTATAAAGGATGCAGATATTTGTTGCATCACCAAACTACCAACCCAGCAAACGTAAATAAAAACTAAAAAAATACATTTAAGAGTACACTCCAATAAAAAAAATCTACATAACCTAAACACACAAAGCAGGTTTACTTGGCAAATCAATATTGGTACAAATAACTTTTAAAAGCCAAACTAATCTGATTTGATAAGTTTGGGGTACAATCTAGACATGAGCATGACACTTAGAGTAACATGGTAATAAGAAAGCATAGTATGCCATTTCACAATTATGTCTTAAACAACAATACAGACACCTAGAATCAAAGGGAAGGAATCTTTCCATCCCCTAAATCAAACAAAAGGAACAAATAGAAACTATAAAAACAACATATCAATTTTATTTATATGAGAATAATGGCCCCAAAAAATGCCATCATGTGTTCTAATGTTGCATTCGACATATAAATGCAATAACCACAGTGAGAAACATAAACGAAGAAGAGTGCCTGTAAACTTCCATTAGATAAAAGTGAGTGGTTAGGATCCTGTATTTTGTTAGAATGTGTGACCTTTTTTACTATCAATTTTATAATAAAGAATATGTGCGTATCACCTCTACCACAGGCGCTTGACACATTGGGCACTTCCTTCTACTTTCTAACAAGTCGTTGGCACAATTTGAACATGTACACATGTGCCCACATCTGCAAATAAAAAAATATAACATAGTATATTAAGTTATCACAGTCAGGTGCAAAGTCACTAAGATGCGTTCAACTCATAATGAAAGTACCTGTACAACAATGAATCAATATTGCTTTCGCAGCATATACAACAAAGCCCTTTTCTCACACATTCCCATTTAGATTCATCATACTGTGTCTCAAAGTCATTTGTTCCTGGGATTGATTAAATTGATCTTCTTAGGGAGTTATCAAAGAGCAAAAAAATTCCCTTTCTAAAATAACAAAACAAGCAACGTTGAAAGGGTTTAATATTGAAGGGACAAAAGAAATTGTGAACCTGATGAGCCAGCTGAGCGATTTAGGGCTGCAGAAACTTCTTGTCTAATTGAGCGCTGCAACTCCAGCTGCATATCAATACACGTCTCCAACATTTTCTGCATAGTATTCATCCTTTGCTGCATTCTAGCCATGTCAAGTTTCAAGTCATTAATAACCTCCCAATCCTTCAAAAAATGTAAATCAGAAAGTTATTAATATAACTGCACAAGGAAAAGCAGTTACGCCCCATAACTTTCAATTATTCGGTACCTACAGATAGTTGCAATCTAAAATCATCTCACATGTAAATAAACTTTATAACCTTGAATAATAAAAAAATTATTCAAAAGTCATATTGCTGCTGATTAAAGCATATGAAACAAAAGATCATTGAGGAAAATGAACCCACCATTCCTAGACCCTGGTTATTTACGTCATTCTGTGACCAATTGTCACGATGAGGATGTCGGTCCCAAAGAGGCAAAGGAGGAGGTATCGGTAAAGAGGGTAGGTCAAGTGGACTGCTAACAATACCCTCCTCACCAACAATCTGATCCCGACTCTGTTGTTCAAGTTCCTCTTCTACTGAGGCAGAAGAAAGGGTTGTTTCTTGCAGCTCCAACTCATCAAGAGCATTACCTTGCCGTTCAACATATGATTGTATCAACTGGTCAAGACTCTCACGGAAACTGCTATGGAGAAGGTTAGAGACACTTCTTCTGCAAGACGAACATGACATATATTATAGGTTATACTTTCCATTTTAAAAAGATAAAAGTGCAGAAACTCTCCACTCATGTTTACATACCTGCTAAGCAGTTCCCTAAGTTCAACACTGTACACATTGTCATCATCAGGAAAATAAAGTTCGGGAATTCTACGAACAGGAGCACTTTCATGATCAGAAGGTCCTCCAAACCAATTTTCCACAGCCTCTTGGAAGCCACCATCTTCTTGCCACACTTCTGGAGCTTCTGGCAAACGAGAGTTGTCTTCATCTTCATTTCCGAAACTGTTTTCACGCCATTCGCTGGCTGTACTACTGAGCTGATTATCATCCACATTTTCCTCAAT
This sequence comes from Lupinus albus, assembly GCA_009771035.1. Lineage (NCBI taxonomy): Eukaryota > Viridiplantae > Streptophyta > Magnoliopsida > Fabales > Fabaceae > Lupinus > Lupinus albus. The sequence continues at coordinate 16,310,802 of CM020017.1, forward strand.
GCTATTTCTCCAATAGGCGTTACTCTGATGCCAGTCACTTCCTTCATTGCCAATAACTTCTTCCAGTTGATCTCCTTGCAGTGCATTGGATTCACTCCAATTCATATCATCAACAATGTTGCCCTCCATATGATTGTTTTCACCATTAATTATGTCACCCAGCTCAGATTGCTCATTATAAGCCTCATAGAATTCCTGCAGATCACTATTCTCTAAATCTTCGATTTGCAAACTTTCTTGGGTAAGTTCGTCAAAAGTAGCCATGGTTGGCATCACATCAACATTTTGCCCGGTGTTGTCTCTTTTTTCAACAACAACACATGGTGATGGTTGTGAATCTAGTGAATCAATTCGCATCCACTGCAACTGATCTTCTGCGTGAAGAGTAGATACTTCTGTATCTAAATTTTCCAATGTGACTCCTTGCAAGCAATTCTGGTCACCTGCTATGTGAAGTCCTTCACTTCCACTAAAATTAGGTTCAGAGTGTACAGTTGTGACCAGACGTGAACTGCTGGCTCCTGTTTGTTCAATTGTATTAAAATCAGTATCAGCGTTAGAGAGGGTAACAGGTAGGTTGTTTGTTGTTTGATTGCAATCAGTATTGTCCTTTCTAGACAAGAATCCCTCCCTGTTCACATCGACATTTTGCCTGGTGTTGTCTCTTCCTTCGACAACAACACATGGTGATGGTTGTGAATCTAGTGAATCAATTTGCATATACTGCAACTGATCTTTTGCATGAAGGGTAGAGTCTTGCGTATCTAAATTTTCAAATGTGACTCCTGGCAAACAATTTCGGTCACCTGATATGTGAAGTCCATCACTTCCTCTGTAATCATGTTCAGAATGTACAGTTGGGACCAGATGTGAAGTGCTGGCTCCTGTTGGTTCACTTGTATTAAAATCAGTATCACTGTTAGACAGGGTATTAGATAGGTTGTTTGTTTGTTGATTACAATCAGTATAGTACTTTCTAGAGAATAATCCTTTCCTGTTCACATCAACATTTTGTCCGGTGCTGACTCTTCTTTTGACAACGACACATGGTGATGATTGTGAATCTAGTGAATCAATTTGAGTACACTGCAACTGATCTTTTGTGTGAAGAGTAGAGTCTTGTGTATCTAAATTTTCACATGTGACTCCTTGCAAACAATTCCGATCACTTGATATGTGAATTCCATTACTTCCTCTATAATTAGGTTCAGAATGTACAGTTGGGACCATATGTGAACTGCTGGCTCCTGTTTGTTCATTTGTATTAAAATCAGTGTCTGTGTTAGATGGGGTATCAAATAGGTTGTTTCTTGCTTGCTTGCAATCAGTATTGTCCTTTCTAGAGAAGAATCCCTCCCTGTTCAGAAGACATGTAAATTGTCACTGGCAATTTAGCAAAAAACAAATACATCAAACAAAACAAAAATGAAGTGGCAATTGACAAAAGCATAACCTCCAACGTATTCAGAACAACAGTTATTACTTTCAAAAAATAGGGGGGTCTAAAAAATACAGATAAAAATAATTAGTCACGGTTCTCACTTCTCATCAACATAATGATATAAAAGAAAACATACCGTAGGCCTGATACACTGTGTCTTAGCCTCAGTAAGCCTAATTCACTTTGCGCGATGGAAGTGGACCTCATAATGTTACCACATCTATCATTTCTCAAGAACCTTCCTCTGAGCAATGCCTGGAAACATTTTAACAAACATTCATAAAATTGAGCACAAGGCTCGGGATTTAAATCATGTCTTAAATTTTAAACTCCATTTGCCTTTTGGATTGTAATCATAAGTTTGTGAAGCCTACAATGATATTCTCTCACTTTAATTTCACTTTGAAAACCAGCATAAAACCAAAGTGCTCAGTTAAAAGTACTTTCTGACTCAACTGATAATTCATTTTAGCCAACTGATAGTAACAAACCTGTATACGATTACGATGGGGAAAATGAGATACAGACTGACGGTCCAACAACTCCTGAATTTCTCTCTGCCTTTCCCTCTCAGACTTCTTAAGCATATCAAGCATAACCTGTCGACCACGTAATTTACGAATACCTCTCCGGGTATGCTCTATTTGGCCCTCGCTCTGGTTAAGAACAAATCCGTCCCGAACACGTTCAATTTGTGTATCAATTTCAGCAGACTGTTCTTCCCTATTATCTCCAGAAGAACCATCACTCTGCTGGCTACTCATTTGTACCCACTCCCTTATGATTCTCACCCTTTCCTGCTCAGTTTGACCAAGCCATTCTCCCCTGGGACTGTTATTTCTTCGGGAAATGTTCAACCCATGCTCCCTAGCAGCACTATCCATCCATTCCCTAAAAATTTGCCTCACTCTTTCTCTTTCGATTTCTCCCAAATCATAAAAGTTTTCGCAGCTAGAGTTGCTTAAATCCTCTTGATCACCATGGGGTACATTCTGACTTTGTGACTGTGCCCATATTTCAGACTCATTAACAGCCAAAACTGCCTCTTCTAGCAAATGTGATTGTCCGCTCACATGGCTATGTGGCATATCTACATGTGAAAGGTCATTAATCAACCCATCACTCCTTTGTTCAAGTAATACTTCACCAGGCCTTCCTTGAAATTGTCTCGCCACGTGTTCATCCTCAATCTCTCGCCACATCCGCAAGAGCGATGATGCCCGGGTGCTTCCTCTTCTTCCATCTCCTCGCCTTCTAGATGACTGAGAATGGGATTCCCTGAGGAAAGAAGAGTCAAGTACAGACACATTGTGTAGGCTAGCAATCGCCATTTCTAACTTACTTTTCTACCAACAAAAGAGATCTCCTCAATCCATCTAATTCAAATGCACTAAAATTCGCATTAAATAACATCCAAAAAAAAGGAAGTATTTAAAAGATTTTTCTATAATATCATTGATTCAACGTTCATCACATTTGTCAAGAGCATTACTATCCTTGCAACCATCATCACCATTAATAGCCTCATCAAGAGGACGAATTATGAACTCAGAATCTTCCAATTGAAGGTATTACAGCTAGCTATGCCTCAGCCTGAACACAAAAGTAAAAGGAAGAATAAACCACATCAGTTAATGCAAATGTTAATTCACATTACCAATCACACGCATATTTGTAATAAAATAAGAAAGGGGTTAAATTAATAGTTACGTTAAAATGCCCAAAACTTATAAATCTTAGTTTTTTTTTCAATTTCACGAAACTCGGATTCCACAATCCAATTCGGCTCAAGGCACTATAGTTCCTTATTTCGACTCCACGAGACAAGAAATTCGAAAATTCATTTCTCACAATTTCACATAGAAACAGAAACCAAAAAGAAGAAGAAAACCGTAACAAAATTCAAATATGTATGGCAAAAATTATTCAAATTCAATGGAGGATTCAATAGTAAGATAGAAGAGAATGGAGTGAAGAATGGAGTAAAGAATGGATAAGGAACGTACCAGTGAAAATTATGATGGTTTTGATTTAGAAGTAAAGGAAAAAGAAACCCCAGAATTGCCACAGTGGGAGAGAGAGAGAGAGGGTAATGTCAACGAAAATGGAAGAATAGTAGAGAGAGAGAGTGACAAGTTAGAAATAATAATATATTGACATGTCATTGATGTGAAGGACTTGTTGTGTTAGGAAGGGGGAAACTGTGTGCTGTGAGCAGTTTTGTGATAACTGGGTTGGACTGTCCGACCGATTCGACTGATTCTATCACGGATCAGAATGATAAATGTTGTACTAACGAATATAAGTGGTGATCATTCTGTGACACGTACCCCTATTTCTTTCCTTGAATACCGTTAAACGAGATTTGAATAGCCCCAATCACACCATGACGTCGTTTATACGGTTGAATTTTGAAAAAAGAAAAGTGTTCTTTTTTAGGAAAGTGACCGCAATAGAGTAATACTCAGCTTAGTTTTTTATAGACTTCATTATACGAATATGATATCTGAAAAAATAAAATTCAATCTTAGTATACAAAGATCCTGTAATGTGATTTTTTATTGAGATCATAAAAAATGTTAAAGACCAAAATATGTTTATTCTAAATAATATAATTTTATAGTATAAACCAATTTTTTAATAAACGGACCGGACCGGACGGTCCGACCGGTTAGATCGCTGATCGGACTTGAAAATGACTTCGTTTTGTAGTATTCATTGAATGAGTAGTTGAACCACTTTGAACCGGAGAAATTCTGGTTAGACCGTGCTAAATCCGGTTAAACCGGAATAACCTGAGAAAAAAACCGGACGGTTCACTTAAAATTTTAAAAAATAAAACATTAATCTAATGTTTTGTTTTATTTCAGACAAAAAAAATAGAAAAATATTACTTCAATATATTTATATAAAATTATCTACTATATAAAATTTTACATTTATATAATTATATATTTATAGATAAAAATTACTAATTATATTTAAAATCATTCGGTCCAATGAAACGGTTTAAATGTTTAAATCGGTTAAATCTAATACGGAAGTTCATTCGGATTAACGTACGGCTCGAGTTTATAACATTGATATAAACATATATCAGTCCCTCAAAATTTTTTACGACAACAAAATAGTTCTAAGAAATATTAAATATGAGTCAATTAGTTATTTTTAGTATTTTTTTTAAATAAAGAAATGTTTTTAAAATTAGTATTAACTCAAACATTTTATGGTAGTTAAATGAATTATTTATTGATATAACTTTGAATATTTTTGACCATAACATAACATGGGTTACAATATGGTGGGCGGCCTATATTTTAATATAAAGAAATCAACTGTTTTTTTTCTTAAAAACTATGGGTAACCTTTTATAAAACAAATATTATGACACGTGTAATAATAAATATTTCAAAATTAAGTTGACTTGAACTATACTAAAAAAATATAATATGTTTGACCATCCTAAAGTTTGTAAATAATTTTAAAATACGAAGTATGTTAATTTATTGCAAATATTTATTTTTTATTAAATATAGTATTGTTTATGTATTAAAGGTGTAAGAGTTTTTACACTATCAACAAAAAATATTCTACTAGTCATTGATTATCAAAAAATAAAACATTGATCATGTAAAAATACTAATATTGTATAAATATTAAAATTTTAGTTGAATAAATTCAATATATGTTATTTCTTAAAGAATATTATTTAATAATATTTTTTTAAAACAGATCATTATATATATATAGCATCAACAATATAATATAATAAAGTAAAAGATCTGAAAGTAAATAAATCTTAAATTAATTATGTTATATTAAACCTTTTTATTTCAACCGTACCTCAAAGAATCCATTCTTTCTTTTTCCTTGAACAATGAATCCTTTTTTAGGCGTTCTTCTACATTGAACTCATTTTTAAAAGTGACTTTTTGACCTACTTTTATGGTATAACGTGATTTTTTTTCATACAAATTGTATAACCATTTATTTTAGTCCTAGATTAAAAAAGATCAATTTAATTCTTGATTTTGCTCATAGTTATTCAAATTTGTCCCAAACAATAAGAAATAAGAAATGATAGCCATCTAATAAATTATGTGACGTTGAATTTTAACCACCAAATAGACATATTAAGTGAAAGTTAATCCAAAACTAGATGGAAAAGATCAATGCAAACCATTTGATTTCCCAATAATGAATGATCATGATGTGGAGTTGATTTTTTCCACTTACTCTTGAAGTAAGTGTATTTTTTTCACTTACTCTTTAAGTAAGTGGATCTCTCCCCATATATATATATATATATATATATTACATTTTAATATTTATACACATTTAGAGTGTAAAAATTTATGGTACAACAATTATTTATACAAAGTCAATTATAATTAAATATGATTGAATATTGAAATAAAAACATCATATTTCAAAGACATTAATAACATGTCAAATTTCACACATGTAAATGTGGAATGTGCTAGTGATCAACCCAACCATCACCTAGTGTGACATCCCTTTTGAAAACAGAGGCCCCTCCTTTGTGTTTTGTATATTTGTTGATACAAGAGAGAGACCCCTTTAAAAAAACAATGAATCTGGATTTAATAGATGAACTTTGTCCATTTATTAGTGTTTAAGATAGCGACTGTTCAATTATATGGTATAGTAAAAGAATTCAACACTATCCTATCAACCATGCTGCATGTATTGAAAGTTTTTTACTTGTAATTAAGAGTCATACAAATAAATTGTAGACATGGACTTAGTCATTACATTGAATGCATCCAATGTGAACCCTTCAAAATACTTTTTAGCTTCACCATGTAGGGTACGTAAGTAGATATATTTTCATTTTGGTTGGTAACAACAAAAGTAGTATGCATAGAGTGTGTTAGAGAATGCCAAAGAGTCATTTTCCTTGAATTAATTAGTCTTGCCATAGTTGCAAGAGTTGTTTCCTCTCACCATCAATTTAAAGGTGCTAAAATTGAAAGGAGTAGGCATACCAACTACTTACACAACACCAATGATGAATTTGAGCCAAGTTAAAGTAAATGGACAAAACTTAGGTAAAGTATCATAAGTGTTAAATGTACAAGTGACTTATTAGAGGATAATACGTGAACATTTTTGTTAACAAAAAGCTTCATGTATCATACTCTAATAGGTCACTTATACTACTAGTAATTATAATATTTTACCTAAGTTTTGTTCAAAAGTAAATGGGAGGTGCAAAAACCATCCAAACTTATATCTAGATTTGAATTAATTGAATTGGACGTGCAATTAGCAAGTGGACTTAGCCCAGTTGTTGTATTTCCAATAAAAGCCCAAAGGCATAAAAGCACATTGAGCATTTGAGCTCAACCGTCTTTTACTCTGTTATGGACAAATGTCAATAACTATAAGTTATGAGTTAAAACTTAAAAGCAATGTTGTGAAATCCGAGCCGGATGTCAAACCGGAGGAGGTCTTGTATAGGTTCTAACCGGTTTAACCGGTTAAGCCGTCCGGTCGGACCGGACGACAATATAGTATCATATATAATTATATATATATATACATATATTATATAATTAATTAAAATAAGTGAATAACTTTGCACAAAGCTTACACATAAATCAAAATAAAAGTGCATCAAAGTTTAAGTCTTACATAATTAGAGCAATAAATTAAAACACATCTCATTTAGAGAGTAAACATTCTAATTCATCCATGTATCATTGTCTTGGTTAGATCCTAAGTTTACATTGTTGGTTAAAGATGTACTTTGAGTGTAACTATCTACATCTTCTTGAGGAAAAGAGTCTAAATTAAGCAATCCATCAATAGTAATATTTTGTCCTTCAACCATACCTACAAATTAGAATATACGTTAGATTAATATGTATAATAATTAGAAAATATGTATAATACTGATCTTTGAAAAACTCAGGTATGAAACTAAGATTATTTGCATTTTTAAACAATGTAATCGATTACACAATCTTGGTAATCGATTACATGCTGATAAACTAATCAGACATGTGCATTTTACATGATGTAATCGATTACAATATACTCGTAATCGATTACATCATATTAAAAGCATCAGATATGTGAATTTTACATGATGTAATCGATTACAATATACTCGTAATCGATTACATCATATCAGATATGTGAATTTTACATGATGTAATCGATTACAATATACTCGTAATCGATTACATCATATTAAAAGCATCAGATATGTGCATTTTTTACATTTTTTTTTAATTTTACCAATCCGGCCGGTTTAACCAACCGGGTTATTCCGGTTTTACCCGGTCTAACCCGGTTGGACCGGATTTTCCACGGCCCAAAACAGCTGGAAACCAATTCCGGTTTTCTACATGTACAGGACCGTTTACTCAAGCGGGTGACGGTCCAACCGATTGGACCGGCCGGTCCGGTCCGGTCCAAACAACACTGCTTAAAAGTATAAATTATAATAACATGGTCAATGTTCCTAAAAGCAGTCATTGATTTCAAATAAATCCATATAATTTTAAAAGGAAAAAAAAAAAGATGCTTTTGACAATATAAAAATTTTATACACTATAACTATAAATAGATGAAGAATTGAATAAATAAGAAACTTCTTTTACTGAAGATGAGATAGAAAATCCATGTTGTGATACAAAGAAAATGATACTCTTTTTATATAAATAGATTCCTTAAGTCATACCTAACTAACCATCCTAACAAAGTTGTCTTGGGCTGATGTGGCCTGGACTGCATCAGTGATGTGCTAAGGCTGCAACAATTGTGCATCAGTGGCCTGATATTGGTGCGTCAAGACTCATGCATCAGCAACTTGGGGCTAGTGCGCCAAGGTGCAAGCATCAATGACCTTGGCCCATGCACCTCATTCAGATATGTCCTGGTTAGGCTCATTATCTTGGTTGTCTCAGTCATTTGGGTTGATGGCTTGAGTATATTGATCTGTGACAGATTTGGCTGTTTGGCTAGGACCTTTGCAGAAATGATTATTGGCTAATTAGCTTTGTATTAGAAGGGCTCTTGTTACATTTAAAACAAGTTTAAGATTTCTCCCAACACTACTATTCTGATGAGGTGTATAAATGCAACTAGTTTGATGGTGAATTTATTTTTCTTGAATATTAAATAAATTTGAAAAACAAAGAACACAAATTTTAATTTTTTGGATGAATTGGATATCTATCCAAATGGATATTCATAAAATATAATGGATAAATTCAAATCTATCCATTGCTAAAGTTATTTATTAGTATCCATTCATTTAAATTCATTAGTTATGATAGATGAATTTAATTTTTTTTGTATTTGAATCATTTATGAACCGTGAATAATTTTTTCACCTATAAATTTATCCATCATAAATAAATGTAATTTATATTTATACTATTTTTAAAAGAAATTATAAATTATCATACTCAATTTTAAACCATAATTTAGTGTAAAACTTTCTTAGAAGAGTTAAGATATTTTCATTAATTGAGAGATAAATACTCAAAAAAATTAAAGGGAAAAATAATTTTTAATAAAGCATATCTACATTTGATTGTAATGAAATTACGTTTTTTATCATAAAAAATAAAAGGAAAAGATGTATTTATCCCTCTATTAATTGATTGAGATGAAATGATTCCGTAATATGCTATCCTCATAATTATTATTATTAATTAATAAAAAAAACCTGTTACTTGAGCGGAAAAAAGAAGAAGCCAAATCCACTTAAATAAATACCCATAAATCCTCATGGGAGGTTGTAGAATCTTCAATTTTGAAGCGGGAAAATTTCAAATTTTGAAAAATAAAAATGATCAAAATCCTATTATTAGCCGTTACAAATTTTGAACATACAGGAGAAGAATACCTATAAGAGAGGAAATTACGTTTCCATCCTTGTAGGATGAAATTTTTCCCAAATTCATTCACGCACTGTGCATATATTCCTTCTCAACGCTTCACTCTCTTCATTTTCTCTCCCCATCTTCACCATCACTTATCAGGTACTCCCATCTTTCTCTTCTTTTCTTCAATCAAATTTCAGTTTCAATTTCATCTTATATCAGTTTCAATTTACAATCGCAGATTGAATTGAGGAAGTCGTAAAACTTAGTTGTAAAATATGGGTCAGATCCATTACTCTGAAAAATACTTTGATGATACTAATGAATATAGGTATACACACGTTTTCATTATCTTCGTTATCGTCATTGTTAACATGATTTTATGGTAATTATAATTCATTTTCGTGATTTATTGTTCAGGCACGTGGTTCTGCCTCCTGAAGTCGCAAAACTGCTCCCTAAGAATCGTCTTCTCTCTGAAGTATGTTATCACTTTTTGTATTTTTTTAATTTCATGGTTCCATGTTGAATTTCATCCAAATTTGTCTTATGTTTGTTTGATATTGATTTTGTCCTTGAAAATGATAGTGATTCTTAGGTCTTTTATATAATTTGATTGTTTATATAGAATGAGAAAAATGAAGATTTAATGTATTTGGGGTTTGTTATGTGATTAATGACAGAATGAGTGGCGTGCAATTGGGGTTCAGCAGAGCCGTGGGTGGGTTCACTATGCAATTCATCGCCCAGAGCCACACATAATGCTTTTTAGGAGGCCTTTGAATTTTCAGCAGTAAACTCAAACCCTTTATTAGACAAACTCTGAATGTTGTTCACATATAATATTATATTATTAGACCTAACTCCTCTGGTTTCACTTGTAGTCCTTTTGAATTTGCTAAAATACCTTATTTTTATTAGTATGTTGGTGGTGTACTCGTGTGTTTGCGTTACAATGGATTTGTCTGTTTTGGGCTAACGTAATTTGTTTTGCTGATAAGACTCTACCCCATGAATATACTTATTATTGTTTACCATTCAACTGAAAAATTCAACACCGTTTAACTTATTTCTTCAACGGAGATATGCAATCAACTTTTGAATACAAATATGTACCCAAATTTCATACATGGCTAGAAAATAAACCCTATATAAGATGGTAGATAATAACACATAAATGATTAATCATGTCTTTCATGTGTTACTTTTAACATTAAAAAATGCATACACTTATCATATCTTTATTGTGTTTAAAATTCAGAGTTTTCAATTAATTTACAAATAAATAAGGTTAAAAGGTAAATTATATACGTTTAATGACTAAATGAAATTATAAATTCATGTTTTTTTTGTTGAAAAAAATAAGTCAAAAAAATATTAGTTTCAAAACTATGAGTTAATTTATTTTTTTGCTAGTTTATTTTTAAAAAAATATGTGAATTGTTTAATTCAAGGTTAACAACTTTTATTTATTCATGTTATTTTTAATATTGATAATATAAATAAATAACATCATACTATAGATTAATAATCACACCAAACTCATGTAAATAGTGTAAAAAAACAATCAAAATAGTCTATCAAAAAAATCTTAAACTAATTAATCTTTATTTCTTGGCTTGAGTTAAAAATGATTATTGATACTTGAAGAAATAAATAATCTCTATTTCACAATTTTTCTCCAATTCTATTGCTGAAAGCTCTTTAGATATGATCCACATTTTTATTGAATGACACCTTCTTCGAATGAAATAATGCATTATCAAATCTAATGGTTTATTATTTTTACAATTTTTTTCAATCAAATTAAATTTCTTTGTTGACATGCCATATGTATATAGGCTTGATTCTTAGCACTTCAAAAAAATGTAGCTTATGTCCCTTGTAAATTTTCAAATTAGATAATAAATTTATTAAACAATGTGGAGACAACAAAGATGCTTACATTTATTTTGAGTTTATTTATTAGAAAAAAATATATCCAATGAGTTTTATATACTGTCATTGTGTAGATATTATACTCCTTATTTATATAGGAAAAATATATATGCACTGTTGACAGTGTGAGTTTTATATATTGTTATTGCGTCATCTATAATTTATATTTCTCATCATTTACTCTTCGAAAAATTGAAATGGGTGATGAATAATATAGTGATTTTATAAAAATCTGTATACAATATTACACACTTAGTTATATGGGGAGGGATCCACTTACTCCAAGAGTAAGTGAATGATTTGAATTGGTGAGTACATCTTAGCCATGAATTTTTCAAGATTGGATGGTTAAGATGAAGAGTAAGTGTCTCCCCTATTTATATAGAGTTGATGCATAGATGAGAGATCTCTAATGAACATGGACCTTTGTTGAGATAAAAGAATTATAAAAGTTTGTGAATACTTATCCAACATTATGTACTGAACTACTGACCCATGATCGAGTGGGCCGGGCCTGCATTCTCAACGCAGCCACTGAAATGAAATCGGAATTAGGGTTCAGAATTTCCCAATTTCAAATGCAAAGACACCACTATCTGCTTTCTCGGAGTTTTTTTCCTTCTCGAATTGCAAGAATTCTCGAATAGTTTTGGACCACTTCTGAGAGGTAGTTTGAACCCTTCCTTCCTCTAAATTTTTCAAAATGTTTCCATTTTATTATTTTATTTTATCTTTCGTTCTTCTAATATATATAACAAGACGTTTAGGTCTTTTTGGAATAGAAATTCATGTTGGATCGTTCATCAATTTCACCTACTTGTCTTATACCTAACGAATTCTGATTTGGAATAGAAATCTATGGCGGGCTTTTAATTTTATTATGTTGGATTCTTCATCAATTTTATTATCTTATACCGAATGAATTCTGATTATCAAGCAATTCGTTTGGTTTATCTGTTATTCTATTGAATGACTTTTATTTTACAATAACTAGTATGACTTATCTGTTATTATATTGAATGCACTACACGTGGATGCATCAGACCGGATAGTTTTATGTATGAAACTATGAATGCATTAGAGAAGTTGAAGTAGCATCTATTGTTGAAAAGATGTTGGTAGAATTTCACCATAGATCATTCGGGCATGTGTGAAAAATACACATAAAAACTCATGTAACAAGAAAAGCTATAAGCGAACTCTTAAAATGGATTTTGATGTAAATGATTTGCCTATAAACATGATTTATAATCATGATAGGATATTGCATCATTTGATCAATGTACGCACCTAGTGTAAAAAGACTGTTGTTGTAGTAGGCAAATGTTAACATACTTGTTCTCGTTATTTAGCAGGAAAGTTTTGGATTTGCTTTGTTTACACGTACATGGCCCGGTCTCGCAATGTAATGGTTGCTGCTGGCTTAATTGCTTTTGCTTCAGTAGGTTTGGCATTTCCCTTCTACATGGCGTAAGTCTACTCGAATAATTTATTTCCTTTCGTTCACAACTCTTTCTATTCCATTTCATACTCGCTACTCTGAAACTCAGAAATTAATTCTAGTGTTTGTATTTGGCCAGGTCATCAAGGAAGCCTGTTATTGACCCAACAAAGCCATTGTCACCACAAGCAACATTTCGAGGCCCTTACATTAACACAGGCTCACGCGATATTGGTCCCGATCATCGAACCTACGAGAAGAAATGAAGCCACTTGAGAATGGTCTGATTTAAGTTACAATATCCAGGTATATATATATTCAGTGTCTGGAACTGTCTGAGATGTTTTTCCCAGTTTGGTGGACTCAACCTCAGTAATTTGTGTTGAACGATCAATTGAGGGGATGGGGTTCTTTTTGTAACTTTTCATGATTTATTAATGTGTAAGAATGTAATAATTTTATTAATGATGTTTAGTAAATGATTAAAAACACTATTATCATGCAACTTCATATGTTTACACATTCATCTGTTTCCAAATGAACAAATCATATTATATATTGCATAGAAATGCAAATAATCTCAGCTATTTAGTATTTTGGTATACCACTTGAGAGTGCTTAGGGAAAGACTATGGTGGCTGTTGCCGGTTCAGGTTTTGATGTACCTATTGGCATGCTTTTGCACTTGGTAGCGACTAGTGACTTAATACCCTGAGTATAAAGGAAAGTGCATTTTGTCCATTGCAAGATACTTGCCCCCATTTTTGCTTGGCCCATGCTTCCTTTTCACCATCCATTTTCTCATTCTCTGGCCCAGGCATGTCTTTTTAATTGCGGCAAAGCGGTTGACTAAAGATTGTATTTAGAAATCTACGACCAAAAAACATCCTTTTAATATGCTTCATTCGTTCGGTTTCATAAAATTTGTGAAAGAAGTTGAGAAGCCTCGACCACTGTTTCTATAGCCACTTTTCACTCCAAAACGACCACCTGGAAGGAGTAGATACTCGATACCAATACCTGGCCCACAGAACCTACAAGGATCTATGCTACCTGTCAGCAGCAATATCAACCTTGTAATGTTCTCTTCAAAGTAGTGTACACAGATCTTTCATGCAGTGTAAGGCTTATCACATCATTAGACTGACAAATTTCAAGTGTTCCACTTTCAAGAATGACTGCCAATACATTCTTCATACTAATACATTGCTCAGAATTTTCACTATACATTTCATTTTTGGTATAGACTCCTGAAATCAACATTAAGAATCTTAAAATTATCATGATAGTATAACAAATTTAATATGATAGGTAAAGTTATGATGCTCTCTCACCTAGTAGATTAATATTTTTGATTGAGTTTTCATCATCTTAAAATAATAATAAAGATGATGGACATGTTATTGCATAAAAATAAAGTAAAACTATCTATAATTATTCAGTAAAAATGGTAAAAATACAAAAACCAGCTTCAAACCAACCCAGGTTGATAACTTTACTTCGGCGTTTCTGAATTGGGAGTCATCATGGCAAACAAAGAATAAACAGTTGGAGGTGATAAGAAATTCTAGACGTGGCAAAAGATGCTGATTGGGTGGCAACAGTTCTCTTTACATAAAAACAGGTTTCCAACTTCAAAAAATAATTTGCATTTCTCAATTATAACCACGCCGAAATTGATTAAATACACGTGTATCATATACATTGCTTTAGATATGTATTTGATAAAGGGGTTGAAACCACAGACTCTACATTCCAGAATGAGTGTTTAGCTTAACCAATTCTTTCTAGTATAAATTCTAGTTTAACAGAATAAACATATTGAGTCAGTGGCTCAGAAATCAGAACCATGGGTATTTCACGGTTAAGTTCTACTAACAGGTTAACCAGTTTGATATTGTTGTACACTACAATTCAAATTAACCGGTAAGTTTTGTTTGATTTATGTGTATCCTCCACGAATATAATCATGTTCAAGCTAGAAACAAGACTGTAGAGTTTGAATAATTAAATAGAATATCTAACTCTCATCCATTTTTCAATCAATAAATAAGCAGAATATCCGATTGTGATAACATTGGATACAAACAAAACAAATGAAAAACATTGACTATCACTTACATCGAAAAAACCCTAAGAACTAGTGAACTTAGTAACAGCCTTGGTGCCTTCAGAAACAGCATGTTTGGCGAGTTCACCAGGAAGAACCAACCTAACAGCGGTTTGGATCTCTCTAGAGGTTATCGTAGGCTTCTTGTTATAACGAGCGAGACGAGAAGATTCCTGAGCCAGTTTCTCAAATATGTCATTGATGAAACTGTTCATTATCCCCATCGCCTTGCTTGAAATTCCAATGTCAGGATGAACCTGCTTCAGAACCTTGAAAATATAGATCTTGTATGTCTCTACGCTTTTCTTTGATTTCTTCTTCTTCTTGTCGCTGCTTCCTTCTTTTGATATCTTCTTCTCCGCCGGATTCTTCTCAGCGGCGGCGGCGGCGGGTTTCTTCTCCGCTAGCTTCTTCTCTCCCTTGGCCATTTTCGGTTTTGTGTAAAGAGTGAATAGGTTTTGAAAGTGGATGTGAAATGAAGTGGTTTGGATTTGAGTATATATAGGTGGAGGGTCTGGTATTTGATTGGTTAGATTTGATGCGGTGCGGATCGGTGAGTTGGACGATTGTATATTTGTTTAGTGAATTGGACGGTGAGGATTCGCTTGATATTTGAGCAGTGCCGTGTTTATCTCATCATTGGAGAAATAAATTGTGTGATCTCGCGGGTTATTAAACTAGGCGCCCGCTTAGAACAAGTCTCGCGCAGATTTTCTCGTATTCCAGTCAACCTTGATATATGGCAACAAATATTTTTTATTTTCTAAACCACAAGATAATCCTTTTCCTGTTTTTTAGTATATTGAATATCTATTTTGGCTCAATTTCATTTTTGAAAAAATTAAAAAAATCCTCAAATTTTACACTAACCAACATTTATATTTCCAATTATTCCTTTAATGAGTTTGATTGTATTCCTAATACTCTGTTCACCTCATACTACTTCAAGTGCAATATAATGAGGGAGTAAAGCAAATGCTCTATTGAATTGGAAAGCTATGGTTGACAACCAAAGGCAAGGCTTTCACTATCCTCATATCATTTAAATCACTCACTTTTAAAAATGTTTCTTAAAAATAATTGAAAACATTTTTTTCTAAAAACTTGATTTTTTTTATGAAAAGGTAATTTTAAAAATTACTTGATTGAAATAGTGATTTTTTAAAATAATGATTTTATTGAATTGTTTTAGTTTCAATTAAAAAATGATATGAATTGGATATGTATTCATCTAATCCATTAAAATGGATTCATGAATAGATTGGATGAATTAAATTCATTCGTTAAGTTTGAATATAGATAAATTAAATAATTAAAAATATAATTTAAATAGATTTATATGGTAAAAAATGTTAGGTGGAGTATACAAATTTAAATTTGTCAGTGTTTATTGTCTATGTTTAATTGTTTATTTCATAGTTATTACATATTATTATCATTCTATAATTTATGATGTCGTATGATAGTAAAACGACGTATGAGTAAGAGATAAGACTGAACCAGCAAAGAAAAAGGGAAGAAGATAGTGTTTGGGGTAAGTAAGATTTCCAGCAACAACAACAATGGCATCAACTTTACCTTCTCTCTCCTCAACCTCTTATTCACTCTTGACTCACACATTTACCGCTAACTCAAATGGACCCAACAAGAGTGCGGGCTTTTTGGTTTTCGCTCAAAAGAAGACAAAGAAAATTCGAAAGGTTTATATCAATGCTCTATACCATAAAATCAAAATTTATTATCTTTTCCGTATTTTCAACATGAACTTGGTTCTGGTTTTGTATTTTTGCAATTGGGTATGCTTGTTTTTTCTAAAATTGTGCTTTTGCAGCATTATATTTGTTTTTTTCTCCACTCACTATCTCAGCTATTTGTGAAATCAGATAATATTGAAGGAAGATGTGGACTTTTTGGGAAAGAAAGGTTCACTTGTTGATGTGAGGGCTGGGTTTTTCAGAAATTTTCTGCATCCCTCTGGAAAGGCTTCGATTGTCACTCCTCAACTGCTCAAGTAATAAATTTATAACCATTCACTCTCCAGTATTATGAACCAGTTATTTTTTAATTTGCATTTACAATCATCAGAACTAAACCTTTTCTCTATGAACCATGCTTGAAATGTAATTTATTTTCGACTTTATATGCAAACTGACTAGACTTTTAGAACTTCCTGGCTTTGATTGACAAAATAACAGATATGTTTGAGTTATTAATCAGAATAGTCATATTTGCTGCAAGAATTCATGCTTTATTTTCACCCATGGGGTTTTGATGTTTCGGGTTCGACAAGTTTGCACGCTTTACCATCAAATATAGTGTGGTTTAACTTCTCTGATCTTGGATTATCAAAAATAAATTTTGTTGTCCTTTTACACAGTTGTTGGAGCATCTCCACATGACATTGCTTTTGCACCTTTATGAAACAATGAAATGTCCACCGTGTCATTTGATTCAATACATCCCGTGTGTTCATTAGTCAGATAATGTCTGCCTGAACATTTTTCTATTTAGAGTTGATGATTGGAAATTTTGGGCTCACTATTTTTATGTGCAACGGGTTCCATATAATTAAAACGTTAACACATGAAACCATGTTTGCCACAATTTTGAATTGAGTTTCTGTTGGATTGTCTTTACACATTTTCACTGAAACTTCTCTTTCCAGGGAAATGAGGGTAGAAGAAGAAAGAATTGATGCGGAGAAAAGGCGGGTAATTTACTCTTTTCTCTAATCCTCGCGTAAAATATATATTCTGGTAATGTGCAGTGGAGGTTACCATTAGTTACTGTGGGTAGGAAGTATGAAATGCTATGTTGTTATACTCTACATATAAACCATGCATCAAGATGTTGAAGTAACAGTGATTTTAATATAACAAAATGGAAATTCCTTTCAATGGTTATCCACGTCATATTTTGCCTTGAGTAAATCCTATCCCTTTTCACATTCTAGTCTAAAATCCTAGTAAATTTACAACCACTTCCTTACCTTCTTCTGAATTTGTTAATAGGTTCTTTTTTTCTTCATACTATACAGTTTTCTAGAGATTTCATCTTACCTAAGCTTATACTTGTTCAGGTATTAGAAGAGGCACAACAACTTGCTCTAGTTTTCGAAACTGTTGGGGCTTTCAAGGTGAAGCGTAAAGGCGGTAAAGGGAAACAAATTTTTGGAAGGTGAGGCTTGTACTCTGTGTCAATACGCAGTCAATTTATGCCCTTGTGTGGATTTTGAGTCTAGTTTTTGCTTGTTGTTCAGTGTCACAGCTCAAGATCTTGTTGACATAATCAAGGCACAGCTTCAGAGGTACCATCTTTTTTGAGAAATCTATTTCTGTTGTCTGCATTAAAATATTCTTGGATTGAGTAATGCAGTATACCAGCATCCTATACTCAATTTAGACAATTTCCTATTTATTTTGGAGCGAATGGACTACCTATTTTGTTACTTTTCTCTTTCAGTTTTCCCCTTACCAGTTATCATAGAATTCAATACAGTAAAACTTAGGTGTAAGTCGTCCTTGCATAGAATCTCCTCTATCTAATACGATTTTCTGAAAATTAGAAGAAATGGGGAAAGGTTCATATAAAATCCAGTCATTTTTCGTTCATTACGGGTTCATACATTGTTATGTAGTCTGCTTGATGGATTGCATAATGATTTTGTGTGATTAATTTGTAGGGAGGTGGACAAGAGAATTGTTGAGCTTCCAGAAATCAGGGAAACAGGAGAATACGTTGCAGAGTTAAAGCTTCACCCGGAAGTTACAGCTAGAGTGAGGGTGAATGTTTTTGCTAACTAAGAACTACCATGTTTAATGTTTTCATGATGAATGGACAATTTTGGAGCCAGCAACTTAAAGTACATTACCATCTTCTGAAGACAAATCTTCAGTGTTAAAGCTTCACAGTCCATTGTCATATGTGTCCAAAATGTAGGAACTGCTGCTTATATTTTGTTCACATTCCATTCCTTGTCTATTAAATTCTAGGAAACCACATTTTTAATGGAATATACTTTGTTGATGGGGAAATATATTATTCTTTTTTCTCCATTGGCCTGGTGAACATCAAAACTGAATATAAAATAGACTCATAGTTTTTCCAAGACTAAATAAATGGACCCTTCTGTTTTTCTGAAGAATGATTTTCCCTGTTATTAGAATGAAAAAACTCAAATGCATGTGGCTTTAACTAGTTGGTCATTTGAAAATATAAGCATAGAGCAGAAAATAGATGTGTCAAAAGTTTAAAAATTAAATAAATAAAACTATGTTACTGCCCAGGATCGAACTGGAGACCTTCAGTGTGTAAGACTGACGTGATAACCACTACACCACAGCAACGTTGTATGCCAAGATTCTCTTAAACGTTATATCTAAATATATTACAATTCAACCACTATTTTTGTTAGCAATCTCCAAATCTACTTAAAATAGTTAGTTTCAGATTCTAAAATTCTTTTTCATTTGTATAAGTTTTTACTATATAGCTACCAAACCCAAACAAGTGAAGTGGTAGATATTAGGTGGCTAGACACATTCCACCAAAATAAGAACTACTACCGCTAAGATAATGAAAAGGATGGCCAATTAATAATTCCCATACCAAACCTCATTATAATTCGCATCTTAATGAATGTTTATGAACTTTGGGAGCAAAACCCTGCTTATGGTCAACACACACCATTAATAGAGGAGGATTAAGCAGTGAAGCAATTGATTAGTTGAGTGGAAATTTGTTTAACTCTAGTAACGCAAATAGAATTTACAAGCAGGGACAACAATTTGTTGGTTGGAACGCTCTCCAGTATTAAGATATAATGCTCAAATCATTTTCATAATTTATATAATTTTTATTTAAAAATAATTTAAGATTTGTGTTAGTACTTTTTTTAAACATGTCATAATCTCGTATAGTAGTGGACCATCCGATACTAGAAAATATCCGATTTCAGAAGCCACGTAGTAGTACTCCACTCATGCATCTGGAGCCTTGTCTCTATCACCAAAACCGTGAGATAAATGCTACTACCACTGTTCAACACACCTTGTCCAAGCAAAAAGGATAACACCTACACATAACACAATCCATGCTTTTGTCTACTTCAGTTTCCTACACATTTGATATATTGGATGAGCCAGTGTAGGACTTTTTAATGAAAAAGATCATTGGACCATAACAATCCTGTATGAGTACAATAATTACTATTACAATAAAAAACGTAAATATAGGAATAACATTATAGTCATGATTATAGTATTAGGATCTAACCTCCTTTTTAGGATAATATCATATGATAAAGTATAACCTATAAAGAGAATTGTTATGGCCTCCCCCAACTACATGTGCAAAGAAGCATGTGGAAACGTGCACATAACTAACTTTGGATAAGTGACTTAAAAGTCTTCCATCTTTATACATCTCCATTATAGTGCTTAATTTAATTAGGTTGATCTCCCATTCAATAATATGCATTATATGGTGACATTCATGCCATCGTTTCAAGCTATAAGACAAATTAAACTAATCCTATTGTTATGTATTTAATTGTTTTTCATGGAAGAGAGAAAATGATAAATATTGTATTTATTAACCCTATCCTTTTCTCATATCTCATTATGTAATTCCATAAATAAGGATGAAGTTTATGACTAGAAGAAGAGTACATATGTATGGGTGATGGGTCCCACTCCAAATGGTGGACCTTCATGTGTAACTCCTAATACCATGTTTGTGGTGGGAAAGTCTCTCCTTTTTGAAAATGGATCATCTATCACAAAAAAAAATATCTATATCTCGTATCGAATAAAATTATAATATTATTTTATATTTTTATAACTTTTTATTCCATCTAAATGATATTTTTTGATTGGTATGTGACACTGCACCAAAAAGGACACTATCTTCATTCATCTTTCTTGTGCTCATCAACTTAATTTTATGGGCTGGAATTCCCATGAGATAGTTCCAAAACTAATTATTGATTAATCATAAACGTATATTTACATAAAAGTTACAATTAACTCAAACTTAATTAATTGCAAGTTTGTGGATGTTTTTGCTTTAGAAACTTGCAAAATAAACCCAAAACAGTTTGTTAATCAGGTGAAGCTGATTATTTTTTAGCAAATAAAAAGAATGAACTGCTGAAAACCAAAAAAGAGAGAAAAATAAAATGAGTACAAGAGGTGGGAGGACGAGGAAATATATTGAGAGACAGATAGCCAAGCATATAAGTTGAAAGATACATGCTGATGGTTATGGCAGTGGTCACACTCCATTTATCCAATCCACTTTTATTTATTTATTTATATAAAGATAACGAATGTTGCACATATATCACACTTACAACTATATACGCATTGATATATAAGTGCATATGATGAATATTCTTGTATATTATATGCACAAATTAATAAGCGGAATAACATTTGAGTATCTTATTTTGAGTGATAAAAATAAGTGAACTATTTTGCCAATCCTTTATTCTTGTCATTTATGGAACGGAGTGATGAAGATGTGGTAATCAGTGTAAGTAGACAATGAGAGAAAGGGATCTTTTAGCTTTATTATAATAAAATCGAAAGCACAATGAGGGAACCTAATCCATGATTTGTGGTTGTGGTTTTGGTGATAGTGCACATACGAGTGAAGATCAACTGTTCCATTTTTGTATTCTAATGATATTATAATTTAATCAAATATTGTCATATACTTACAAATAAAAACCATAAAATAAAGAAAATATATTCTATATATTACTCGGTGGAATTTGATTGGTTTGGAACGTGGAGTCATGAATTTTTTGAGAGGGAATCTTGTTCTCCACATCCCACACTTGTATCTCTATTCCTCTTCTCACACATACATATATCTGTTAGGCTTTGAATCTTTCACATCTCTTTTGTATATCTCCCTTAGAAAGAATAACAAAATTTAAACAGCACCAAAAAATTAATATTAAAAGAAACGAAGAAAAAAGATGCCCTATCACTACTTTTCTTGAATGAAAGGCAACCATGAACACTAACCACTTACTTACTCAAAGTATTCCAACTAACTTCAACAATTAGGTGATGATCACATACATCTCAAAATGGCAATTATTAATAAACCAAAAGAGTAATCCAACAAAGAATGATAATTACTAATAATAGGAGTAATAATTCAGTATTATCATTGATCAAAGTAATATTTTTCCCACATATTCCGTGCTTGGCCTAATAATGGCAACCCACCAAAGCCGGAGAAGCAGACAGCACCATAGGATTTTGAGTTGCCGTAAACTGAAACTTGGTCTCTGGAAGATCCTCTTCCGGTGCTGGAAGGTTAAGATCAAATTCTAATAATTTCCTCCGGTGCTGAACTTCCACTTGCAACGCCGGCACTGGTGCTGCAACCACCTGAGTTGTATTGTTTGTGGCTCTATGCCTCCTCATGTGTCCACCTAATGCTTGTCCTGATGTGAATTCTGAACCACATATGGAACATTCATGAATCTTGGCCTTGTTGATATGGAAAGCCTTGTGGGCATGGTTCTCTAATTGAATGGAAATTGAAAGGTCAGGTTTGATGTGTGGTTGCTCAGCTTCTTTAAAATGATCATAATCCATAATCACATGTGGTTGTGGTTGTAGTTGTAGTTGTGGCAATTTCTTTTCTTCTATGAGCATGAGCTTGGGCCTTTTGTGACTAGCTCTATGACCACCCAACGCTTGAAAAGAAGGGAAGGTTCGGTTACAAGTCTTGCACTCATAAATATAGGAACCACCTTTGTTAGTATTTGTAGAGGTAGATATCTCAACAGATTTTTCAGTACTAGTTGTGCTCTTACCATCCTTCTCTAGCTTGTTGTTATTACCTTCATCATTATCATCCTCTTTTTGATGACCATGGTGATTGGAATTTGATCCTCCTCTAGCGAGAAGGATCAAACAATTAGCCATATCTTGATCTTCTCGATCAGTACTTTCATAAGTGGTGGTTGAGGAATTATCCTCAGAATTAACACTTGAGTGGGTATATGTGGCACCGGCAACACCACAATTAGGAGATAAAAGCCTCAACCGTTTGGTCCTTTTTCCCTTTGCCATGATCACCAAATCTTCTTCTGTGCCCAATCCTTGACCCTTCTCCATCTCACACAATAAATCAAACTAGGGTTACTAAAACCAAGGTAGTTTTTATATTAAAAAATATGAAAGTTAAGGTAGTAGAGTAGAGAGAAAGAGACACACTGAAGGTATGAGTATAAGTGAATAGAAGTGATATATGTGTGGGTATATATATATTGGGTAAGGAGAGTGAGCGAATAGCATCAAAAGATTATAACAGCTCCTACTACTCTCTCTCTCTCTCTTTCCCCAAATAGTTTGCCACCCATATCTCCCTTGCGTTTCTACCAGTGTTACTTTACTTTACAGATATGTTATCTCCATCTTGTAGAAAAATATTATTATATGATTAAATAAAAGTGAGATAAATACATGATATACATATATGAATGAAGTATAATTTATTTATTCAGATATCATAACTCTATTATTTATTGCTTAGGGTGTTACTTTTATGAACGGATATTTTATTTTCCAATTGTTGCGTATGGGAAGCACATTGTATGGTGGTTGGGATGGATGTATATTATTTATCCACGATTAAACATGATGTATGTTTTGTAATAAATATTGAGTTAAAGAATAGGAATGTATTAAGTGTAACTTGCGAGTTTTAGTAACAATTTAATTAAAAGCATGCCAACCTTCATAAGTTTGATCCATGTTTAAAGAAAAGTACTAATTCAGTTAGAATTATTAGAGATTCTGGTGGCTTTCAAGCAAGCACTTTCATCCCAAAAAATGAGCTTTATTAACTTTGTCTTATTATTCATATCATATGTAGCATGCAAGTATGCGAGAGAATTGAAGCACTTTGAGACGGTTCCTAATTTAATTCCCTTTCAGTTAAACTTTGCCTTCTACTTAAAGATACGTTGAGCTATATAGCAGTTTTCATATCTCCAAACGGGAGTTTTAACTGAAACTAATCATCATCAGTTTCATTTAGCTTTTAGAGAAGCCATTGTTTGTGAGATATTTAGTTAACCAAATTATTCACACACTCTGATATATCTTTAACTGATAGATTGGTGTGTACTATAATTAAATAAACAAGTCAATACGTAGTTATGTACCTATATGCCACGGTGCAACTATTGGTTTAAGATCCATTTAGGTGTTAACGTTATGACCACTACACTAGCTAGTACTACTATCTTTTCATTTGGTGTGAGTACATTTTTTATTATTTATTTATTATATTCATTTCTGGCTGTCAGTTCTAAAGTACTCCATTTTCTGGTTCACATACGGGTAACCCACTTCTTATAAACCATAGCTTGTATGTTTACCAGTTAATTTACTCTTTCCAAAAAGAAAATTTTTATGTACGTGACAACTTATGAGTTTTATACATTATTATTATATCATCAGTCATTCATATTTAATTATCATTTACTTTTTTAAAAAAATCATTCAAATGAACAACAAATAATATGGTAAGTGTGTATAAATCTTTACCGCGTGACAATAGATAACTATTACATTATTCCAAAATATCATGGGAATTAGTTGTATCTAATAAATCCATTAATTAATGTAATATACTCGTATGTCTTCTAAATATACAATCGTCTAGATACGTTTAATTTCATATTCTAGCTTGTGCGATTTGATCCTTAAACAAAAATAAAAACTTATGTGATTTGGAGATCAATTAATTTTTTTAAGAGTTAGCAGAGAAGTTAATTGAAACTGTATATTGGCTATAGGCTAATTGGTAAAATTTGGGAGCTTAGAAACCAAGTCAACAAGTGACTCTTAAAACATACTCTTTGTCACGTTTTTGTTTTAGAATATTCTTTGGTTCTTTTGGACAGATCAATATGTACTCTACCCTCATATTCCTTTCGTCGTAGCTACACAAACATAGATATATGTTAATACTTAATACTAAGTGATGTTAGTACGAAATAAATAAAATGAATTATAGATTATAAAATTGGTGGGTGAACATGGAACAAAACCATCTCCAACATCCTATTTGGAATTTCATAACTTACCCAAAAAATAACATCAATATATTCCTCATCATGCATATTGACTAAACCTTAGTGAACCAAAATATTGTTGTTGCTCCTACACATGTATTCCTCATCATAAAATTCCTATATATATATATATATGTATTAAGTGATATACTATATAGACACACTAGTAGACACTTTTTATACACAATAACGTTTAGCTCAAAGACAGAGAAAGTAGTGGACTTAATACTCCAACTCCACTTTGAATAGTTCACAAATCAGTGAAAGAGAAGCTTGTGAACCACTCATTAGAACAAACAAGTTGCATAGCAACTGAAAGCACCTCAAGGAAATAAATATTGCTTTGTTTTATTTATATGTGATTTTTCTTTGGTCAGCAGTGAGCGAATTACCTTTGAAAAGGAACAATTTTCATATTATCCACATCAATATTATATATGCCAAACCCATGCGGTCCAAGACAGGGACACCTTCGTAAAAAACCATTTCATTTTCTAATTGGAGGCAAATTCCAACTTCACTAGAATGACGCTACTGAATGGTTATGAAGTAATTACTTCATGACATTACCTACCTAATTGAAAGATGCTTAAAATAATACATTGACATTATTAAGAGAGAAATGTATATAGTCACTATATATTATTATTTACGTCATTTATCATTGATTCTTCAAAAAATAATACAAATAAATGATGATGATATACTGATTGTATATATATCTTTATACTGACATGAGATAAATATTACACTTAATAAATAATTAATTGATTAAGTATAAATTCTTCAACTAATTAATTGTTAGGGTGTGAGGCTTGCCTTCCTCTGCAATGGTTAAATGGATTGTGAGTTGTGACTGAATATAAAAAGAAAAGGGGAAAGTAGGTAGGAAGAAGAAACTAATTACATCTTACCACAAAGGAGAAAAAAACTATAGCCTAATGCATTCTCTAGCTACTAGGTAGTAGGTAAGTAGCAAGGAACCAAGAATGACCAAACTAATTAAAATTGCCCAATTGGGTCCAAATAATAAGGGTCCTATGCACGCTATTTAACAAGGGGGAATGAAATAAAAAACATAATAACATTTTAATTTTTGAAGTGTTAAGTATATTATTTTTCATTCTATTTTGAATTCCTATCAACCCTGTTAGAATATTCTTAGTATTAAGGTTTTAAAGAACATATATGAAACCAAATATTTAATAGAAGCTAATTGAGGTGTTCAAAGTATAGTTGTTTAGTACACAAAAAAGTGTACTTGTTTATGAAGTCATGTTGAATGCCACACAGAAAACTAGTAACCTAATTCACACTCCACCTCTTCACGATATATAAAAAAACAAAATAGTTCGTTGTAACTAAGCATGCACCATCTCCATTTCCAGTACTATAACAAACAAAGACTCTGCATTCTTTACAAAAATTTCTTATTTCTTAACATTTCAGTATCCACGGTTTTCAGTGAGACACACTATAAAAACTGTATACACTATGAGTCCATCTTCCACAATTTATTTTTAATTATTATTGACTCCTCAAAAATATTAATACAAATAAATTGTAAATAATATACTGATTGCGTATAAATCTTTATACTAGTGGTGTATTATTACGCTCTTTTATAGTGAACCAACCCCTTTTACAACTTCCATTCAAAACATTCTATAAGAGCATCTACTCCTTGACCCTCCATTCCTTATTTTTTTTATAGAATTTTTTTTGTTTCAAACCTTTTGTTGTATTATAATTTTAAGGATTGATTCAACTCCCCCCTCAATTTTATCGCAATTTAATATTTATATCTATTATTAATTATTTGTAATTCGTGTCTTAGAAAATAAATATAATTGTTTTAATCAAAATATAATATTTTTTAATGGTTTCTTAATTTATGTGGTTTAACGTTAAAAGATATTAAATCGAGGGATTATTATCGCAACAGCTTCCAAAGCAATTATTAAAAACGATATCAAATAAAGAGTCCTACATAAAATATTATCTATTACCATGGTAAAGGAGTTTCTTTCGATTTGGTTGTAATTCATGCTAATTAATATTCATTTGGAATTATCAAAAAAATGAAACAATATTAAAACATGCTATTAGAGTATTATTAGTTGTCCACACGTTGGCTAACAAGAAATAAAAAATAAAAAAATTGAGTAAGACCAGTAATTGGGCCTGCACATAGCACAGTTTGACATATTGATGATAAATAATATTATTTGCAAAATTTAAATTATAACATCATTGATTAGTTAATTAAAACATGTAGCTATAGATAATATCAAAATTCCATAAGCCAAACATAGATCTATTGATATACAGCACCAGTGGAATGAAAATTCCACAAACACCCACAAAGAGAATAAGAATAAGAGAGGAATTGAAAGTTTGAAACACAATTTGATGATAGATATAGAGTGACCTACTCTATTGCTCTAAAGTGAAACATAAGATTTGTTAATTTGCAAACAAATAATGATTCTGGGTCAAGATCTGAATGACCAGACAAAAGCATGAAAGGACTAACCCAAATATACCTTTGCAGACAAAAAAGCTTTCTGACACAACCTTTATAATTTTCTCACTCAATTTGCAGCAAAAGTCATAATGGGGGCCCAATTTTGATATTACCCTATTTTTCTGCCTGAAACCATGGAATAAAGTTGTCTGTCATCCATGTGAATCTACTCAAACATCAGATGCATGTTTGGATTAAGAATGTTTGAGTAACATTTATATTCTTATTTTTGTTTGGTCTCTATTCAGTAGAAGTAACTTCTACAACCATGATAATGATATTTGATCAATTATCTTAGACATAATTTATGAGAATGACCTACTTCTATAGTTAAGTGATGATTATAAGATTAAAACCCATGATCTGATTTCACTTGAGGGGCCAACAATATAATCATGCCTTAAATCCACACATAAAGGACAATATCTTCTGGAGGAAATGGACTACTGGGACCACACCCTGCACTATTAGCTACCTTTGCAATGACTCATCTAATCTGTCAAAATATTTTCACTTTGTAGGCTTAAATAAATTTCACATGGACCTACCAAAATATATACAACCATGTTGAATTCAAACTAAAGCTAAAACTCAGCACAAACTAAAAATCAGCACTTTTGCTTGTGGCCTAGGAGCTGCTAGATGCTGTTTCACAAAATGGTTTACACTGGATTATAACTCTAGCTCCTGAAGCAAGCCTGTTGAGTAAAAATCAAATTTATAAGTCTATATTGATGATGTTCAGAATTTTAATAGAAACAATATTAGAGTCAATACTTAACTTTCTTCAATTTTGATAACCTCCTCTTCTCTAAATGAATCCATCCTCTTTGACTGTTTTTTACCTGATGAAGGTTCAGTGATTCTTTTGCTGCTACCATTAGACGTGATTGGTGATACGCTGGTGCCATCAATTCTGTCCAATGAGCTTCTTGGTCCATCAGAAATCGGGGATCTCATGGATTCACTTCGTGCCTGCTTGGACAACGAGGCCTTAATTGATCGGGGAATGCATTTCGAATGCCCTGAGGATGACTCTTCTTTGTCTTCTGGTGGTTTCAGTTCTTTATATGTCCTGCACATTTGTGTACTGGTTTTGTTGAAATAGTATTGAGAATCTTGGAGGAAAAAGGTGTGAAAGGATATGCAAAATGTAGTAGAGTTTAATTCAGTGTGGAAAAAAAATCAGATCTGAGAAAACTTCAATTAGCTATGGTTAGATTCAAACAAGAACCTTCAGGCTACTGCAAAACTTATCTGGTTCTACAGCCTAATCAAGCATTATTCACCACTCAAATTTTAAGGAAATACTACATTCCAAATATTAGTCCAGTTACTAATTAACAATGATGCAAGAAAAGAGTTGAAAGTAATCGAAGTAAACAGAAGCATCTATAAATCTTTGCCATGCTCATTACTAATTACCAATGGTGCAAGAAAAGAGTTGAAAGCAAAACAGACCTTTCAATCTCTTCATTGAATGAAGAAGAGCGTTTCAGAACATTATGTCCATCTCCTTCCATAAGTTTAGTCTCAACCAAGCTCCCACTAAAATATTCTTTGTCTTCCAATCTGAGGCTCATCAGCTTTGGATTCTCTGATAAACAATCAAATTCCCCCAACATAAAAGAGGTTGAGAACAATGGGGCAGGGAATTTTGAATGGGAAAAGCTGGCCTTATAGTTAGGGATAAGGCCAAAACGGTGGTTTTTCACTGATATTGAGCCACATGAAATAAGTTGCATCAGCAAATTTGATGCCTTCAGCCTTGAGTTGGCTGGCATCCGAATGCCCTCCTCCACAATCCTAAACGTGTTCATTTTACCGGCATCGGCTCTGAGCAGAGATTCCAAAGTTTCAGGCTTCCCTCCAAAAGATGAGGGACTTGAAATTGAAGGAAGAGGAGAACCAGTATTCCTACAGATTTCAGGATTATCTTTCACTTTTCCAACTCGGGCTTGGCATATTATTGCATGGCATTCAGCTTCTAATGACCCATCCTCTGTTGATACACCCTGTGTACATGTTTTCCGGGTTTTTGATCTGCTAAACTTTTCTTCTGTCTGAGTTGAAGCATTTGTCAATCCATCAGTCTTATAGATTTTGTACTCCGACAATGCCAAGCTTAGAGGGTCACTCTTTCCAGTAGTAGACTCTGGAGAAACATCGGAAGAACCACCCTGCGGTTCTTCGGAAAACTCATTTTCTTGTGAGTGTCTTGTATCTTTCCCGTTCATGATAGAGGAGGAGGAAGAAGCTTCATCATGACTCCTAGAAGAAGATGGCCCTGGCAACAGCTTAACACTCTGTGTTTTAACATTGCTAATGGGACTGAAACGATCTGTGAAGCCAAATCCACAACGACTAAGGTTGAAAAAGCAATATATTCACTCGGGACCAAAGTAACAAGCATCTTAACTTTGAACATGAATAAAATTGATATCTTCTTTACCTGAATTTGATTCATCAAAGATCTCAGAGCCTTTGAGGACATACTCATTTCCATGGGCAGGTAGAATTAGATCATCTTCACAGAGATCATGCCAAACAAATCCATTTTTGTAGCTTCTGAATTACAAGAACAAATACCAATGATCAAATCTGAATACAAGTCCTAATCTGAAACAAACAATTTTGACTACTTCATTTAAAATTGTAAAATTTACGGGACTTTCCGAAAAATCAATAGTTCCTTCCACATGAGGTAAGGATATTAGAGCCTATCAACTATCAAGTCTCACTTTCTTTTTCCCTCTTTGTTTTCTTTCTCAACATACAAATTGAACAGCATGAAGGAGATAAATGTAATAACTTGCTCACCTCTTGCGAGACCATGAATACATAGAAGCCATACCTCTACCTCTCAATGTGTTAAGTCTATCAATCACATCTGCATAAACACAACAATCACTTCAAACCAAAATCAACAAAAACCAAAATTACTCAAAAACAAGTTGATGGTCTTCCTTTTTGTGAGTACCTCTCAAGTATAGTCCATGTTGAGAAGAAAGTGGAACCTCCATGAAATGAGGGTGCTCTAGCTGCCTATTTCTACAAAGATAGTAAATCACTGGCACTTTTTGATTCTGCTGATACTTCTTTGGTGATTTCTCACTCCATACTTTGGCCCTCTCTGGACTAACTTCCCTGCACTTCTTTATCTGTGCTTCCATTATTCTCACATGCACATTAAAATGCAACCTTTGCAGAGAACTTAAAGCTGCTACACCTTGCAACCCTATTAAAATGAACACCATTTTTCGCATTAGCTTCGCTATGCATAAAATTGTTACTGGGTCTGTGGAATTTCTGTATTAAATTCACTGAAAGTGTGCCAGAAATTAGATCTAATTAACTGGCTAGTAATAGTGTAATACTATTATGCACATAAAAGCTCACATTTTTAGTAATATTAACGCAAAATAATAATAAGAAAAATACGTTGAAAAAAGGTACCCGATTATAGAGTGGTTGAAGAATCTATATATGTGTTTGGTTTGGTGAAATGAACGACCGCAATTGGAGCATTGGAAGTAGAATTTCAAAGTGAGTGTAATAGAGAGAGAGAGAGAGAGAGAAGAGTGGAAAAGGAACTGGGTAAGAAGAAGAGCTTAGTGGTTAAACTAACGGTGATGTTTTTGGCTCAAGTGGTGCTACTGCTACTACTTCACAGTTCATATCTTATGTTTCTGTTCGGTCTTTTTATAATACTATTTTTCTTATTCTGTTGTTTTCCTTATAGACTAATACTTCTCCAATGAGATTCTTCTCCATTATCTTCTCCATTATCCTCTCCATTAATTGATTTGAGTCACACTTGTATTTATGTGAGTTAAACCTATTACCTAATTTAGTTTGAAGGGAACGTTTAGATCTTTAATATCTATAATGAAAAACATTATTTTAATAGATGTTTGTTAATTATAAAGTGTTTTTTTTGGAATATGGTGGAGGCAAAATGCCCTGACTAGCAGCAACAACAGGACAGGGACTATGCAAGACCTTATTATATGTGTTATTAAAAAGTAAATAAAACACTTGTGGCCAAGTCGTGTGCAAAAATAGCTTTGTTCTTAACTTTTAATGATTTAATAATATATTTAACCAAACAAGTAAATAAAACACTTGTGGACAGTAATTTTATTGTTGCCTATTAGTGGTTTAATAATATATTTATAAATTCACTAATTTCACCAACTTAATAAAGTTTAAAGAATAATTTTTGCAAAATATATAAAGTTTACGGGGGTTTTACATTCCTTTTCTTTATTTAAATAGCTAAAATTTTATATTGTATTGTACTTTTTATTTAATGCATGAGAGACATGCCACTAGTAAAATTATTAGGTAGAAAGTAACAACTTGTTTGGTTAGAATGTACCAAAAAACCTAACCTACTATCCTTGATTTGATAAGTGAAGTTCAAATAACCATTTCTCACTCATAAGATACTAATTTGATCAAATAATGACAATTTGATAACTTAATTATGAGAATTCAATCGCATAGGAAAGAAGTGATTAGGGAGTGAGTAATTAAGTAATGTTCCCGCCATTTATATAATGATTTCATTTTCAGACCAAACACATTAACCCTCTCATGCTTTCTATTTCATTCCGACCATTCCTGGTTCACCCCATTCTCCCTTTTCCCATTAGGGTTCCCTCTCTCTTCTCTCTTCCCCGCACCACCATGTCTAAACCACCCTCCGCCTTCGACGCTCTCATGTCCGCCGCACGCGCCGCCGCATCCAAGAAGAAACCCCCTCCTTCAACTTCCTCTTCCCCCAAGAAGCGTAAATCCCCACCTCCCCCGACCCCGTCTCCTGCTTCGCCCTTAAACCCTAGCACTCTCATAACCCCCGATTCCTCTGCGCCACCTGCACCCGAAACCCTAGAAATTCCAGAGAAACCAAATGACTCGGTGAAACCCGAAACGGTGAAGAAGATTCGCAATGTGACTAATTCTTCGCTGGAGAAGATCGTTGAATTGAAGAAACTAGCTCCATTGCTGAAAAAGAAACCGTCTGAGTTCAATCCCAGCTCTGTAGCTACCTGGGAGAAGGGTGATCCCGTTCCGTTTCTTTTCCTTTCTTTAGCATTTGATATGATTTCAAAAGAATCCGGAAGAATCTTGATTACGGATATAGTGTGCAATCTTTTAAGGACTGTGATATATGCTACACCTGAGGACTTGATCCCGGTTGTTTATCTTTCTGCGAATAGGTGTGTATTTGATTTTGATTAACTTTTAGGGGAATGGTAGAGTTTAATATGTATGCACCGTCCGAGTAAGGTTCCTTACGCAATAAGTATATCATCTACTATTCATGTGTATTACTTTATCTAAGGGTCAATGCCAAATAACCGAATTTGAACTTGTGTAGGATTGCACCGGCACATGTTGGTTTGGAATTGGGAATAGGAGATGCTTCCATCATCAAGGCGCTTGCTGAGGCATGTGGAAGGACTGAAGCGCAAATTAAGAAGCAGTATAAGGTGATTCTTTCTTGATGTTCTTGAATTTCTGTAATCTTGTATTCTTGTTAAGGAAATTGTTTCCAAGAGTTGGAATTTTGATAAAGAAAATGTTCTTTGTTGTCTTTTATTTGGTAGGAAAAAGGTGATTTGGGTATTGTTGCCCAAGCAAGTCGTTCGTCTCAGTCTATGATGCGGAAACCTGATGCCTTGACTATTAGGAAGGTTTTCAAAACCTTTCATCTTATTGCCAAGGTTATTCTTATTAATCCTTCTCACTCCCAGCCCCTCCATTCAAGCATCTGCTTTGTCTTAGATTTAGGGTTTAACTAGTCTTTAGTATTGCCTATGGAAGTTTCTTTCCCCCAGAGATTTTGGTCCAGTGCATATAATATGTTTAGTGGTGATCTGCAAGCAATTAAGCTGATCTGCTCATGCATGGGGTATTTGAAATTATTGATTAGATTACATTTCAAGATTGAGTATACATGAAGACAATTAGTAAATGGACAAACCTTTTTTGGGATAACTAGTTAGACTGTGATCTCTTATGATG
Source organism: Lupinus albus (assembly GCA_009771035.1). Classification (NCBI taxonomy): domain Eukaryota; kingdom Viridiplantae; phylum Streptophyta; class Magnoliopsida; order Fabales; family Fabaceae; genus Lupinus; species Lupinus albus. The sequence goes on from CM020017.1 coordinate 16,344,262, forward strand.
GTATTTAAGTAATCTGGACTATAAAAAGTAGAATTCAGATGTATGAATCTTGATATGATGCTATATTGAAGACTTGGAGTCTGTTATTAATGCTCTATTCAGATGATGTCCGTAACAAACTGACAACCATTTTCAGCTCATTTTGGTAATGCTCAATTATGGTTGGAAATTCATTTGAGTTTGACATGCTTGATCAAAATAATGTATTTGGATGGGATTCTCATTTGTTATTTTTTTTCTATCTTGGAGGCATATATATCTTGCTAATGTATTAAAAGTCTTGTTGTATTATTGTTTTGATGTTCAAAGTACATTCCTATCTATTTGGCGAGTTTGCTGGAGGTTAATCAGTGTAATATCTACCCTGTAATATCTACACTGAAGGTTAATCAGTGTTGCTGGAATTTGCTATTAAATTTCCCTTATTTCTAAACATGTACAGGAATCTGGAAAAGACAGTCAAGAGAAGAAAAAGAATCATATCAAGGCACTTCTTGTTGCTGCAACTGACTGTGAACCTCAATATCTAATCCGCCTGTTACAGGTTGAAATTTTAATTCTATTGAAATAATGTGGCAGGATTTCTATTCTATGTCAATTACTCCTTTGCTTCGTTTTTCTAGGCTAAGTTGCGAATTGGGTATGCTGAGCAAACTCTCCTAGCTGCATTAGGCCAAGCTGCAGTATACACTGAAGAACATTCTAAAGCGCCTTCTGAAATTCAGTCTCCTTTCGAAGAGGTAAGCTAATCTCGTTGAGACTGGAAAATATAGTACATACAATTTATTGGTTTAATAAATGGTTCATTCCTGTGAGGCTCGGGTGAATGGCAATGTGTGTTTTGGGGGTGCATCAACATTATAAGTTGGGGGAGGGGGCCTGCTGCAATAGTTTTTTTTTTGCAAGGTGTATGTGCTTTCTGGTGAAGATCCCAACCTTTTTCCTTATTTATTCTACATTAAAAAAAATAGAATAGGCTGCAGTAGAGGAATAAATTTCCTTTCCCATTAGATTTTAAAAAAAAAATTATGATTTCATTGTGCAACAGGCTTCAAAGATTGTTAAACAAGTCTATTCAGTTCTTCCAGACTATGATAAAATAGTATCTGCACTGCTTACGCATGGTGTATGGGAGCTTCCACAGAGATGCAATTTTACTCCTGGTGTTCCAGTTGGTCCAATGCTGTCAAAAGCAACGAAAGGTGTATCTGAAGTTCTAAATAAATTCCAGGACGTGGAGTTTACCTGTGAATATAAATATGATGGAGAGCGTGCCCAGGTGATATACTGTGGTCAAAATTTCCATCAGAAATATACTGCTTATGATACTCATCATGTGGTATAACATTAGCTTTGATGAGACAGATACATTACATGGAAAATGGCTCGGTTGAGGTTTACAGTAGAAATGCAGAACGGAACACTGGGAAGTTTCCTGATGTTGTTGCTGCAGTTTCAAGGTAAATAAAAACTAATTGAGGATATCATATTTGAGGACTAATAGCATCTTTTCGAGTCTGTTGTGAATACTTCCTTTAACAACATGAAACTGCATTTTGATGCAAACGATCTTATATTATGAATATATTTAGACAAGTACATGTATTGCTTCCTGTACATTCTTTTTCAACTTCATAGTTTCTGATATTTGTTAGTGAACAGGTTAAAGAAATCAAATGTATCATCATTTATTCTTGATTGTGAACTTGTTGCATATGATCGTGCTAAGAAGAAAATCCTTCCTTTCCAGGTACTCTTAATGCTGGTTCTGTATTTTGTGAGCATTAATTCATCATAATTCTTATATTGACAGTCAATCATAGTTTTTATTTGTAGGTATTGAGATTATGCATATGTTCATGACCTAATATCTTGACAGGTTCTTAGTACCCGGGCTCGCAAAAATGTTGCTATTGACGATATAAAGGTTGATGTTTGCATATTTTCTTTTGATTTGTTGTATCTTAATGGAAAAGCACTTATTCAGGACAACCTGAAAATCCGTAGAGAGGTACCGATTTCAATCTTTTTCTGCCAGTAATCTTATTTTATTGTTTTCTTTAATAAGTTTTGAAGCCCTTGATATATAAGTGGATGAAAAGTGGAAGCCTAAAGGAAGCTGGTCCTCTAAATCAATTCAAAGGTGTCCCCCGAAATATAAAAGGTGTCAAGTGTAGATTTTGTGTCCAGCATCTTGTCTTGGCAAGGCCTAGGTAGATTTTTTGTGAAAGACATTGTACTGCTTGGCTTTTATGCTCTGGAATAAAAAGTTGTTCCTTGGCCAACTTCTATAACTTTTAACACATTGTTAAGTGTTGATTCAACAAGTCCAAGTCAACTGAGGTCAAGAGTTATATTCGTAGAAAGGTATGGAATTGCATGAGTCGGGATCTGGGAAGAGAATTGCTGGCATTGGTCCCAGCATATTGCTTTGGCTATACTCTTGGTTGGGGCAAATTTAATTGTGGTGCTTGGGTTTGTGCACTTAAGTAGAAATATTTCAGCACTAACAAATAGCTTATAGCTTCTGGCCTTTTGACAAGCACTCAATCCAACATGTTAGAAATGGAAATGCATTTTTAGTCCTTGTTGGGGAACTCAAAAGGTTGTGTTCTAAAGATTTTTCAGGATGCTAGGGGGAGGCCAAGTGGCCTCTTTTATGTTTCTCAAATGTTCATTTACAAGCATAATTTGTAATCAAACATCTTGCATATGTTATTAACTGTCTTTCTCCCATTAATTATGGGCTTTATAAGTAAGAACTATATTTTGACGGGTGCCCCTAATTTTTTCTATGTAGCATCTCTATGCCTCTTTTGAGGAAGAACCTGGTTTCTTTCAGTTTGCAACAACAATAATATCAAATGATGTTGAGGAAGTACAAAAGTTTCTTGACCAAGCTGTTGACGCAAGGTCTTTATTAATTCTATTTAAATTGAACTCATGCTGATAAAATTTTAGTATCCTACATCATTTGAACATAATTTAGTATATTCTGTAAGTTATGGTAATGTGGTTTAATTTGTGCCCCAAAAGCATTTGATAGGCATCGATAATGTGTTAGAGTTGCTAGTTATATCTAACTTCCACAGTTCTTCCTACCTTGGTTTTTCTTGCAGCAATTTGAATGAGAACTGTAATAATTTAGCTTGTATCTTGATTTTCAGTTGTGAGGGATTAATTATTAAAACATTAAATGAAGATGCTACTTATGAACCCTCCAAGCGGTCACTAAACTGGCTAAAACTGAAGAAAGATTATATGGAAAAGTAAGGGTGTGATCTTGATTTTTCTTAATTCACTTTTATCTTAATGGATATGTAATTATTCTTTGGCTCTTTTGCAGTATAGGGGACTCACTAGATTTGGTACCTATTGCTGCTTTCCATGGTCGTGGGAAACGTACAGGTTATCTCATAAGGATACTCTTTTTAATGTAATGATGCCTATATCTGTTAGCCGATCCCACCTAGTGGGATTTAAGGCTTGGTTGTTGTTGATGCCTATATCTGTTACTTTAACTGTCATTTTAAATAAGTTGACTCTAACGTTTCTTATCATGTAACAAATAAGGCCAGACCCTTGGGATTTCCTATACACTGATATTTTAAACTTTAAGCTCAAAGCAGCCTGAACTGAGATAGTGGCATGATGTCTTGTAGGAGTCTATGGTGCCTTTCTCCTTGCTTGCTATGACAACAATAATGAGGAATTTCAAAGTATTTGTAAAATAGGTGAGTGTTTACATGTTTATCATTGCTGATTTCTTTTGTTTATTAATCTTATTTCTCATAATATTCATGTTATGGTGGGTAGGAACTGGATTCTCTGAAGAAATGCTTGAAGAGCGATCGGCCAGTCTTCGTTCTAAAGTGATTCCCAAGCCAAAGGTCTCTGCCTCTATTGTTTTTCTTTGGACCTGATTTGAATCTTGCTTAATATTTTATGGACTAATTTACTTGAATCCAGGCATACTATACATATGCAGAGACAATCAATCCTGATGTCTGGTTTGAAACCAGTGAGGTAAGATTAATCTTGGCCTTTCTTACCAATTTCATTTATTTTTTCCAATTTTGTCCGTTAATATGTACTATCATTAATGAGTTGTCTTATACTTGACTCTACTGGTAATACTATCCAACTCTTTTGATTTTCCTATTACTTCAATGGAATCTGGAAGCATTTTCGTACCATTGGTGGTACTATCATGGTCAACACTTATTCATGGCTGAATGGTCTCCTAATTTGATCAAGTGGTTAGATTGGGAGGAGATTTTATATGCTGTCTATTGTTCTCTTGTTTTTTATAATAAAATACAGTTCTCTTGTTTACATTGCATTTTGGTTATGATGGACTTTTTGGAACTGCATGATTAACTAAAAATGTGGAGGATAATGCATGCAATTAGCCAACTATGTGATAATATTCATTTTATAATTCCCAGGGCAGTGTGGTAAGCTTATGGTACAATGTGCTTCACCATTTCTCCTCAGTTGATTATTATGGCAATGTACTTGTAAACAGGGGAATGATCTAGAGGAGACATGAATTTTTTGCTAATACCTTGTTGATGCACACACATTGAAACCATTTGTTATGCAGTAAAATTGCATTATACTCACCGTAGCTACTGATCGTATTTCATGCAGGTATGGGAGGTGAAAGCTGCAGACCTGACCATTAGCCCCGTTTACCGTGCTGCAGTGGGCATAGTAGATCCGAATAAGGTATGAGAAACAATGAATTGGTGGAGTGGTACATAGTTTCATTTCACTTTGGAGTCGGTTTGTTACCTTTGTTTAATCGATAATAATAGTTGATTTTAACTTTTTTGTGGTGCTTTTATTTGCGATAAAGGGCATTTCACTTCGATTTCCGCGTCTACTTCGTGTGCGACCTGACAAAACTCCAGAAGAGGCCTCATCATCTGAGCAGGTAAGTACAATCTTCAATATTCGATTAACTGCGTATGTTAGAAGATTGAAATAATAACATGGGAATGTAAAACTAATTCCTTGGTCATGCTTGACTCACTTTCAGGTTGCTGATATGTATAATGCTCAAAAACATAATAACCCGAACAACCAAGACGGCGATGAAGATGATTGAGGATAAATCCCTGATTCGTTCATGCTGTTACCTCATAAAATTTCAGCATCAGTTGCTGACAAATCCCATTTGAGTGGATGTGTAGATGCAAATTCTTTGCCTTAAGCATAGGTCAGGGAGCATAACTGCTTATTCAATCAACATAATGGGAAATTTGGTTTGCAATGCGGAGTAAGCTTGTGGAGGGGGTCCAAACAATAGGTATTTGTGTTTAAAACCCAATGTTGTATTTGGACCATTTTTCCGGTAGGGTCACCAACCAAGTGCTTCTTGTAATCTTGTATAAATGCACATTTTGTTCATTTAACATGGTACTACAGTGTAAGGCTGCTAGTCTCGGCAAAGAATACTCTGCTTAACTGTTGTACGTACTCAGCATCTTAATTTTAAAGCTCATTTGTCAAATGTCTTGAGCTGTATCTTTCGTTTTTCAATTTGTAAAATAAGTATTGGGATTTTGCTAGGGCTTTGTTTGCAATAATCAATGCTGAAGGCTTATAAGGTAGGAGTTGATAAATTACCTCAAGTACCTTATCAAATGAGTTATATATGTGTTTATTTATAATTCAGTACAAGTTTGCCTAACACCATCTTGTAGCTTATTTTTAGTTAAGTTAATTGACTAGCTTAAAAGCTCTTAGCTGGGAGCAAGTAGGTTAGCAAACACACCCTAAACTCTAGATGTTGCCTTTTCAAATCTCCAAGACTAGTGAATGCCCAATGGACCTGACTCTGAAGATAAGATTGAATATTATTCCACCATGGAGTTTTGGCGTTTCTTCTGGAAGCCATAGAAACTTAAGAGAAAAGGTAGAGGTCTGCCTAATATTTGAACAATGGGTCGATCACCTTCTAGCCTCTCCACGTTTTCTGTGTACCTAAACCGTTTTCATTCTGAACCTAATCTTGGATTCCCTTTGCAAACTTGAAATAGCCTTGTTTTACTTTTCGAGTTTTGCAATGAGTTAAAAGTTGTTTTTCCTTTTTTTATTATTAATCTATTTTTTAATCATGGGCCTGGGTTATGATGTTAACAGGACTTGTTCTTGTTCGGTTGATTAGCCTCGTATTGACTAAAGAGAGCTCCTGTGTCTCTTGTCATGTAAGGCATGAGTCACGGCATTTGTGCAGCCTTTGTTCACTGTTTAAGGATTGTGACATACCGTGTTTTCTAGGACTTCTTGTTGCCGTCCTTTGCAAGTATGCATTGACGTAATGTTTATTAGCAGAGCTAGCTGGATGATAGCAACAAGTATTATTTTTTTCTTTCCACTAGATTAGCAACATTTTGCATCATATATCTTGCACTAACCTCCCCATAGAGGCAAACGGGAAGATTTGTGGTCAAAATGCCAGAAAATGTTTAGACGTTTTTTGAATAGAAACAATATGAATCATGTACTAGGAAGCACTAATTTAGTATAACATCTGATGTGCAATGTTTCTGAGCAAAGCCATGTATTTTGTGCATCTATTTGTCTCATCAGAAGACTATACACGTGACTGCCCTTTACCCTTACATTGCCAAAGTTACAAAACATGGTTTGTTTTTTTAGATAATATCGAAAAGTACAAAGTTAAAATAGAAAATAATAGCAATTTAATGAGAGAGAAAAGTTATTGCTAGTAGAGAAGTGGCATAAGATGTAACTCTTAGGACAAGCTACTTGCTGTAGTAACAATTGTTATAACATTATAGACAACCTATTTCTTTTTGGGGCACGGTATAATTCAACTTTTATATACCAAAATTGAGCATGCTTCATTTGTTGGTTGAGTCTATGATTTTTTCTGCCATGCTTTTACCGACCATGATAGGTATCATTGAGATATATTAGTCAAACTTATATGCTAAATATTCCTGCGTTCTTAATGGAATCATAAACGGGTGGAGTGGGGGCAGATACAAAGAGGCTTTAGTGAATTAGTATTACAATAAAATAGAGAAGAAATGATATCTCAAAAGACATAAGATTAGACTTGAATAATCATAGCTTCCCTAACAAAAGCTTAATATTATCATACATCATACCAGCAATAGATCCTGATTCTGATTTGTGGGGTCACCCAACCCGACAAGCAGAGCTCAAAGGCCTTCCCTTTGGTTGTTGGCTTGGCCACACCCATCCTCCAACCCTAACAACTCCACACCAAATCACCTTTCTTCTCTTAATTGTTGATGTGATCTTATGGAGATCAATCTCACTCTTTGCCACACACAAAAGACACTCACACATAAATATTACTTGCTGGACTAGAGCATCTTAGTTACATTACAATTTCAATGACCCTTTTACTTGACACTAAATAAAGAAGAATGTGAAGAGAGGAAAATGCCAATGATAAATTCTTCACTTTTCAGCCACTGAGTTAAACCTGCATGGATAACTTGTGTTCTAGAACAATTCACTCTGTACATATGGTGGCATATCAGTCCTGACCTTAATAAACCTATGGACTTATAAATATATAAACTGAAATAAAAACTAAGTAGGTAAAGTAAATCTGACTTGGTAGTAGGGACTAGTCAGTGGAGTACAATCCTTTGGTACTTGTTCTCTGAGGGAGAATCAGAACCTTCACACAAAACCCTTTTTCTACTGACTCTTCCACAGTTGGTGGGAGTGCTGCTGTTTCCATTAGCATTGTTGTTAACAAAGGAATCTTGGTGGAGAAGCTGTGGTGGTGGTGAAGGAATGGTGACAGGTGGAATCTCAAAGGACTCAAGTGGTGGTGGAGGGTGCCTCCATTGAGGAAGTGGTCCTGCAAGTAGCAAGGTTTGAAGGAGAGGCCCAGCTTTCAATACTGCTTGTAAAAGCTTACCCTTTTCTGGTAAAGGTTTGTCAGGTGTTAACTCAATCATCATTGTTTCTCGTAATGGCTGCTGCAATTGTGGTTGTGCTTGAGGCAAATGGTCAATCACTGGAGAAGAAACAATGCTTTCTTCACAGTCTGATGATGAGAGACCATTGTTTGAGTCAATTCCTCTTCTAGGGTCATCTTCAATGCTTGAGATTCCAGATATTGGAGCTGTTTGGTGTTGTTGCTGCTGGAACACAAACTTCTCCAAGAGAAGTTTGTGGCATTTCTCTTGTGCTTCATCTCTTTCTCTTATAACTTTGTTAAGAAATTCCTTTAGGTTGAGTAGTTGATCATCTCTCTTTTTGAGCTCATCTTGCACTGTTGCTCTTGTTTGCTCAAGCTCCACAGTTGTGTACAACAGGTTCTGCCTCAGTTCCTCTATTGACTGCATCATCATCATCGAATAAAAGTTACAAACAAATATAAAAAAGAATTAGTCCTATAATTATGAGCTATTACACATTCTTTATGCATAAAACATGCAAGTAAGTAGCATTAGTTTCTGTAATGAATGAAAAAAGGTGAAGGATTAAATGAAGTAGCTACCTTTCCCTGGCAGTAATAGGCCCAACTTAGAAGAGGGGTGCGTTGATTCTCCATGCTCTAAGTCTCAAAATGACAATTGAAGTGTATAAATATTTTGTTTTTGGCTTTTTAGAAGAAAAAAGATAAAGAAAAAGTGGGGAAGAGAAGAGAAGAGAGGAAACAGAGTTAGGGGGATTCTGGGTGATGGTTGAAGCTCTTTTATAAGAACAAGTCTAAGTCACTGTTGGCCCTCATGGGTTGCTTTCTCACCAGGGTTGGAAAAAATATGCAAAAAGCCAAATTGAGGTGAGGCCATCATTTTTGCTCTCTATCTAAAAGCATCTATGTATATGAAATCATAATCACTCTCCATAACTAAACTAAGAATGAGTCAGTACAGTAGACTTCTCATTTGGAAAAGTCTGATAAGTTCTAGCATAAAAAAATTACATGGTATGATTAAATGTTTATCATATTAACTATAATATTAGAAATATTTTTGTATCACTAAGGACCAATAATTTGGTAACCTTTTTAAATCTTGATAAATAAAAAATTCAGGTACCTAACTTGTAATAGAGTGTATATGGAGGACCAGGTTAAAAGAGTTTAGTCTTTAAAAAATAGCTATAGTAAAACATACAGTTCAACATAGTTTTAAACGATAAGATTTCATCTAAATTGTAATATTTTTAGTTATAACCCAGAAGTACTTATATACTACTATTCACTTATTATGATGGTAGTAAACTTTTGTGTAGTAATCCTTGAGAATCTCAGAACTTCTATGCACTGGTAGGCCAACATTAGCGATAAAAGGGGACCAATAAGGTAGTTGTATTGTCCTACTTTTTTGGTATTTTTAACCTTAGACATGTCCTATTCAGGTATACTATTACTTTGCTTCCCTAATTCCTACCCTCTAGCATAGGATTGAACAAGAAAACTATAAGAAAGTGACCGTAAAAAACAGTGATCGCCATTCAACTATAAAATAACAATAATAACAAAAATGAAGAGCTGAACGTGACATGTCACTTAAAAAGGCCAATTATACTCAAATGATCTTTCTTTCTTCCTTTTACTAGAAGTACAAAAATTGTATATTCACTCCAAGTTGTGTTTAATGGAAGGAGCAGCAGTCAAGACTCTAGATATTTTGTATATAATCTTAGGATGAATGCCCAAAATTGATTGTTAAATATGGTAGTGGTGAGTGTCAGTTGGGTTGAGTCGGATCACCTACTAGACCCTAAATGTTGATAAGAACATTTTTTGAACTCAGATTTGGTTCTAGACCCAAAGCTAACATCACCTCAAATTAGGACAACATTTGAACCCAAATCCAAACATAAACACGTTTAAATATAATGCATATATTTTTTTAGATAAAGTCTCCCCAATATTTTGCTTATTATTATGTATATGTAATTTCAGAAAAATATCATTATTTTACACATAAATGAATTAAGATACATATAAACATAACAAGCGATTGACCATGGAACGAGATGAGACATCATTTTTGTCCTCTATTCATAACATCTTCTTCACTGTTATTTTAAAAGGTCAAATAATGTAAATGAGAAATATTAAATTTGTAATGCAAAATGTAAAATAATGGAAGCCATTGACAATTTATTTTATTTTTAAAAAACATGAATTTTGTGTATCATTATAGTAAATCTCAAGGTTGGAATAGTTCAATTTCGCCTTTAAAAATTATACATTTTTTATAAACAATTTTTTGAGGAGAAATTAATAAGTGAAAATTGTATATGGTTTAAATTATTTACCATACCTATATTAAATGAGACATAATATATCTTTTATTTCAAAATTGTATGGTTTCATTGTCACTAGTTGTTATTGGTCATAATATATGTCCCCAAATGAGTACCTTGTATCCAGCTACTTTATTGACAATATCCTTTAAGGATAGGGCAACTGCTACTCAGTTTCAACTTTCAACATTGAAGACATGGTAGTTTTTTAATAATTTATCATGACTAATGGCCGTTAAACTTATTATGAGGGTAAATTAGTTAATTCCCATGATGAGTTATCATATAGGGCACCTACTAAATAGTACATTTTAATAAATGGCAAAATCTTAATCATTGTTTTCTACTTTCAATAAAGGGAATGGTACATCTAGATTGATAATACAAACCCTAAGCCAAAAGGAGTTGAATTTATAGCCGGACCTTTATGTCGCATCTCGGTTATATTAGAATCTTTGCAATTTGGCTCCACCTTTCTCAAATGTATGTTAGATCACCTATCTCCTTTTTCATATGGTAATAATATTATAGTCTAATTAAAAAATATCACTTAATTAAAAGGAAAAAATTATAAAAACATAAAATATTTTTTATACTATTTGATAGAATATGATTGACTTAGAACATGAGGATATGAATATTATGGAACAGGTTGATCTCTCAAATCACGTGCATGGCCGATCTGTGATAAGGAAACGGCAAATTTAAGCAACACATGTGTTGGTGAGTGATTTTTAGTTTTAGGAGATTGTTAGGAGTTCCCTTTGAGTATAGTATCAAACTGAATGTGTTACTTAAGCTATGAGATTCTCTTACCTAATAGACTAGTCATTTGGGTTGGGTTCTCCTCATGTGTTTAACTCGTAAGAATTGTGTCTTTCATTGAAAGTTGTGTCATAGAAATGGCTAACTATAAGCTAGATTAGGTATATTATCGAATATTGTTAGGTGAAAGAGAAAGGGCGGCTACCATGTCGATAGAGTGAAAGTCGTCGTAGACGTTAACCCTTAAAGGGACGGTAATAATAGGAGTCCCACACTGAGTAGAACAAAATACTCAATGTGATAATTAAGTCATAAGGCTTTTCCACCTAATAGACTAATCTTTTGAGTTAGACTCTCATCATATATTTAAGTCCTAAACAAGATCACCAATATAAATAATGTTTTTCTTAATGGTATATCATCAAATTTAGGAAAAAGTAAGTTCAATGTTGTTTTTAGCTATGAGACTCTCACATCTATATTCTATCAGATGGATTAAGTTCTTATATTCTTTTGTTGAGATGTTAAATAGAACTATATATAAAAAGGATTAAGGTATCATCATAAAAGTTGTATTCAATACTTGATATGACGAATTAAAATTAGGGATAGGTATTTCTAACCCAAAAAAATATTGATAAACATGACATGATACCAGTGCTATGATTAGTAATTAATCTAATCGACTAATAGCAAAAAGAAAAGCCATTGCCCACACAATTGAACAAATTTATTTTTTTATCTGCAAATTGATAACATAAGTATGTTGGGTTAAAATGTTGTTAGTTAGTAGTCCTTCATTTCTTTTTCTAACAATATTTCCTTAGGTTATTTATATATATATATATATATAAAAGAAACTATCTCTTAAACCTAAGATGATAGTTTAACCGAAATGACTAGTTTATTAGCTGGAAGAGTCTCATGGTTTAAGTAACATATCGAGTTTACAATTCTAATCAATGTGAGACTCCTGACATTGCCGCCACATGGCCGACGTCCATGACAACTTTTACTCTATCGATACTAACCCAATGGCAGACCTTTCTATTTTCTACGACTCCACTCAACTATAAGTATTCGATAATATACCTTAATCCAACTTATAGGTAACCATTCTATTACACAACTTTCATTGAAAGACACAAATTGTTAAAAATATTATATTAAAAATTAAAAATAATACTTTGAGATCACCTGGTTGATCTTGGTAGAATATTATATTATACATAAAAAATCTTTGGAAAAAGACATGGCAGCATCAAGAAAAGATGAGATATTATACGCCATTACCATATCTCCTTTAATTACTAAAATAGTTTCCTACTCTACAATATACGTTAATTAAAATATTGTACAATTTTGCAAGCATTAGATCTACCATATCTAACTTTTTGGGTGTAGGACCAATTCATCTTTGTCCCCACATTATAGTATTTGTGGTGCCTCTGGTTGAAGACATACTACTAAAGGTTTATGATCCGGTTGGAAATGTGGAGTGCATTATTCTAATAGTACTAATGTGGTGTAATAACCTTGATCCCTTTACAAGCCTACAAGGTATTACAACATGCATTCAAATATGCCAATAAAAAAAGCGAAACATGAATTAGGGTTCCCCCATTATGGTTACAATTTGAGATATTATTTGAAGTACTTTGTCGGCCAAAAATGGGAGGGATCCATTTATTCTAATACTAAGTTTTTAAACTTATTTCACATCTTAGCCATCAATTTTAGGGAAATCCAATGATTTAGATCTACTCACTAATTTAAACAATTAGATTTTTCTAAAATTGATGGCTGGGATGTGGAGTAAATTTAAAAAAGTTGATCAACTCTGTCAAAAAATGATAATGTATATTTTGAGTTCACGCATGGATAAAAAATTCATTGCAAAGACATGAACACGTGAGAGCCAAAGTGATATTCATCTATATTTATTTTGGCATCTATCTTATGAGTGACATTTACTCCATCTACATGTCACTTATGTTGTTGTTTTTTTGTTGAAGGGAAAAGAAAAAGAAAACATATTTGAATCTATTTGGTACTTTTGGATCCTTAAAACGACTATATTGCTAAATGATTATACAATACGTTCACTTCACGTTATATTTGTCAGGTTTTTTAATCCAAGGGTCCATCAATATATGTCAATATGTGAACCTATCTCAATGGTTTAACGTTGCAATTTTGTAGGATAATAACCTTTTGTTTTAAACAATGTGAGATATACCTTCATCGCCTCACTTAAATACCTCCATTATATAGAAATTCTTTATATCCATAGCATCACAATATCTAATTATATGGGTTAACGCTATCATGAATTATTCATTTAATCTCTATTGAAATCTATATATGTATTTTTGTACGAGAATAATGTATCTCTTAGTATAAAGAAATAAGTTATCTCCTCCAACCACTCATTTAATCATTTTCTATAAAAATATTTCTAGAACAAAACAAAACAATACACATGTCATTCTTTTACTGGCGGGAGGAGGTAAGTAATCTTCTGGTATGAGGAGATACATTATTCTCTTTTTGTATTTGCAAAATGTCTCAAAATCAATATGATAATACACAAATGTATTCTCTATTTCCATTAAAGTTATCTTCACTTTTACCCTAAACATAATAACTTCGTTTTAAACTTATATGCATATATTATTTTTCCTTAGCATATAAAGCAAAACACTTAAAGTTTTATATATCCCAAGTCCATGTTTGGATTAAATTACTTTTTAGAAAGAAATTTCTTTTAAAGTTCTCTTAATCATATTTTAATTATAATATTTTTTGAATATAATGTAGATTAATTTAAACAATGGAGTGTTATTATTTTTGAACAATTTAACATATATCTTTAAATAAACGTCAAAACAATAAATAAGAAATGGGTGTCCACTTCAAAACCTACAATTCAAGTACGCAAACATATCAATGATCAACAGTGCATCGCTTGAATATGACCAATTTCAGTAGTCTAGTGATGGAGTGAAATGTTTGTAGAGAAAAAGTTGTATATATATAGAGAGAGACAATTTAAGAGTTTTTTTTAATTCTTAATGTGTTATTCATCAATTTAATTATCATTGATTTTTAAATATAACTAATATAAATAAATGATGAATGATGTATTGATTAAGTATAAATATTTACCTAATGGTGTATAAGTATTGCAATTTTATGTGAATCCCCAAATCAAATCAAACTGATTCTCCTGATTTTTTGATAGACAAAACAAGAGATACTTTGCATAAGTTAGATATGGGTTAAATCAAGGATGGAATGTACCCTTCATGAACTTGGAAGAGACTAGATTAACAAATAAATAAATATAAAGTATCATAGATTTATAACAACGATCATGTATTATCATAACTAGTGGGATTCTAACGGCTAATAGCTCTCAGGATCATGGATGCCACTTAATTTGTTTAAAGCGCGTAGGCTCCATTATATCAAAGAAATTAATACTACAAAAAAGGAATTAACACGAAAAATACTTCACCTAGAGCTAGAACTTAGAGCCAATTTTCTCTCTCTCTTAATGAATATTAAAGACTTTAGGTTGGTCGTGAATTAAATCACTAGTCATATCATGGAATAGTTCTTTGGAATCCCAAGCGGTCTTTAACACAAAACTTTTCAATATTGGATATAATTTGAATTCCATTAAACTAAAGTTAATATTAAATATTAGTAAACATTAAACATATTCATTAAATATTTAAAATGATGAATTGAAAATCTATCCAAGAACATATTAACAAATTATCACTTAGGTGCCCTCTCCTTCTTAGCAAACTCTACCAGGACTTAAACAAGACCATTTTTGAAAGATCTGGTAGATGTGATTTATAGTTAACCTAAACATTTTCTTATTATAGTCAAATCAATATGTACGGAAACTAAATAACATAAACTATTTTATAATTTACCATTTTTATTTATATTTTAATTATGATGGATTTTTTGGGTAAAGTAATGATATATGAAAATTAAATCATGTTTTGTACTTTGTAGTCATCAAATGGTTTTCTTATATTTTTTTAAAGATAGTTAAAGACAAGCTATCAATGCAATTAAAGAAATTAATATCATTGTAATGATTGTAATCACAACAAATTTAAAAAAATTTATATCCTAAGAAAATATCAAGAATGTCGTGGAAGTAAGCATTATAGTAGTTTTTGTCTTTAAAATGGTAACATAAATTATTATCACAATATCGATGGGTGGAGTGGTTTAGTTATGCATCCTTCTCATATAACTATTTATTGGGATTTCACAAAATTAACGTGTAGTTGTGCACGTAGTTTTTAAATTTGGGCCTTATAAATATAATTAGTTGAAATTTGAAAAATGACTATAAAACAATAATAATTATATAGTTAGAGGTAATTAAAGTAATTTTAAAATATTTTAAATGGTAAAATTGATACACTAGATTATTCAAAATTTCTTTCATTTAATGAAAACTATTTTAAATATGTTTCTAAACACTATACCAGAAAACTCTAATATCTTATTAACCAATTCAAAAAGTTACATACTTCTTTTAAAACTAGAAGCTAGGGTTGTGGAATAATATAAAAAACTCTTTCAATTTCACTACATTTTCCCCCTCATATAATAATAAGATAGTATCATAGTAATAAAAAAGTAACTAAACATCACATAGTTTTGGGTCTGATAGGGTAATAGAAGGACGGTCCGTTTGTCGCAGTGTCCGAACTAGATGTTGCATGTGAACAACTTATATATAGATTAAGAATGGTAGTGGTTACCCTTTGTGGGTTTTAATATTCACCCTATTATGTATTTTAGGCATAAAGAGCATTAAGATTTAATAAAGAATTGTTAACTTTCGTTATTGTTATTGTCGTTATAGATCATATATAGTATTTTGTATCATTTCATGTGTAAAAGTTTTGTCTTCTTTGCTTAGCTCGTGGTTGCTTAATTAAAGTCGTGTAGCCACTCTAATGTCAAAACCAAACTGCAATTTCAAATAGGAAGAGAAGGAAGAGGATCATCTGTCCCAAATGGACCATGTCTCTTTGTCTTTGTCCAATGAAAATGCATTAAATAATATAAAATATTATTTTTTATTTTTATATTTTTATATTTTAATTAAATGATATAATATGATTAGTTTGAGACACCATTGAGAACAACATATCTCCGTTCGGAAGGGAAGAGGTTTTTAACATTTTTTATAAATTCATGTTTTTAATGTTTTATCATTTGCCACAAATTGTTTCACAGGTGAAGAAGTATTTAATAATATTATTTGTTGAATATTTTATATCTTTGTTTCCTTGATTAATCTTGCAAATCCTTTAATTGTTTGGTTATATAGTTAACATTTGACAAATATTAATAAGTGTATCACCATGTACCAATTGATTGTTCCGACTTAATTATAGATCTCTAATTTGAGATTATGATAATACAATTGTACGAGAATAATTGTTATTTACAATTACACATGTTTTCACAAAGAATAAGTATCTTATGGACATTAGATAAAAACTAAAAGATGAATATTTTTATTGAAAGTTTAACTTTTATTTTAAATAATTCTAGGATATTAATAATCAAAACCCTATGTTATAAACATATTAGTCAATGTTTCATTTCAAAACCAATTGACTACGAAATGAATAATCAACAAATATTTAAATCATTCCAAGATAATAAAGTAGACGTTGTGAGACTTACTCCACAACAAACAAATCCTATATATTATTTCAATTTTGAAAGATACAATAATAAGACAGTAATATTGATATGATTGAATGGACATATTTGTCTAAACAAACACCAAGAAAGGATTATTATGCATAAGAAAGAGAGTAAAGCCGAAGGGGAGGGCCCACACGGTTTCTCCATAAAGCTTTTTGATTCATGGAAGAACATGGATATGCTCCTCACACAGCACCTAAGAATTGTGGTATTGACTATAAGCCTAATATCACATGGATGCACAATTTCTGTTTGGTCTGAAATCACTTCTCAACAAAAAGTTCACATGGTTTTCAGACCTTTAAAGCTCAAAATCATTCCCCCTGTCCTCTTCTTTTTAATTAAGCAATTCTTAAGTTTATATTATTTAAAAGATTTAAGATTGAGTTTCTTTAAGAGTTTAATGCTTCCTTTGATTGAAGGAGAAAATAAGAAGAGAGAAATATGTGAGAAAGAGATGAGAAATAGAATGTATTTTAGTGTTGTTTGGTTATATAGAAAAAGAATATAAAGAAGTGAGTGTTTCTTCCTCACTCTTCCCTGAACAGTGATTTATCATCCAAAATTATGTTTCAAATCATGTCTCAGATCGATAAAAACATTTATGTTAATTAAAAAAATTATAATATTCATTACTTTTTTATTTTTTATTTCAATATCATTGCTTTGGGACATGATTTGGAACACAGTTTGAGATAACAGATCTTGGTCCCTATTCTCCTCCCATTTTCTCCTAACTTTGGAGGATAAACAAATTTGGTGGGTCCCACCACACTTTTCCTTATTTCTTCTCATTCCTCCTCCTTAGCCAAAGGGGAGAAATACACACTTTCTCTCTAAATTCTATCCACTCATTCTCTTTCTTCTCAACCAACCAAAGACAACCTAAAAGTTGTGCCTCCAAGGAAAGTTTTGTCCACCACAAATATATTATCCAATATTAATTTTACTCAAAATTCAATAATAATTAATACATCAATGCCATATGATATATTGAAAATGTAAAAAAATCTGAAGCTAAAAGTGCAAACACAATTTTATTTTTTCTAAAAAGAAAAGGTTAAAAGAATGAATGTCAGAAGATGTATTCTGAATGAGGACAAGTCTCATGAATTGGAGAGAAAAGAAGCAAATTTTGTGTGTTGCTGAATAATACTCAATTGTTATTGAAGCAGAATTGATTTTACAATATATATACAAGAAAAGAAAGATGATGTTATTAACTACCCTAACAGAAAGTAAAAGAGGAAAGGAGATGCAACTAAACAAGTATTGGGCTTATGCTAGTCAGAAGCCCAATACGAAAAATGAAAGAAAAGAAAAACTGACTGGGCCACAGATTAATAAAAGCCCAATAGGAATAAACCAATGAACGAGTGTGAAGATGTGAGGTTGAAGACACCAATGGAGGTTACTTGGAGTTACATTTTTTGGGTGGAAAGGATTATATAAAGATTTTTATCACGTACAAATATGGTTACTGTTAATTTGAAGTTACACAAATAAATATTTATATTTAATTATTTTTACACCAATAAATAATGGTAAATGATGTAATATCTATGTATAATTTTTTACACTAATAATACTAATATGATAGATGTGGTATTGACATTAAAATACCTCATTTTCTCTTCTTTTATTTTTCCTTTTTTGTAGAGAACTCCCACGAAGTAAAAAATAAATCTGCACTTGAAAGGCTCTCACTTTTCTTGTGACTCGTTTATAAGTATATGTTTATAGTCCCTCAATTATCAGTTTAAGTGATATTATAGTTAATAAATCAAAGAGTGATGCATCCTTACAATAACCCTTGGTACACCCTTAGCATCTTGAATAGAAAGAAGCATTGACATGAGCACAAAAGAAACTACAGAAAATAAGTTACACCATGTTAGAACTTTATCCCATAGGCTTCTTAACCGATATTGGTTCATGCCAGCCAACAAGATGCAAAAACAGCCACATTCACCACACACCATCTTTGCTTTCAGATCTAAAACTTCAGGAAAGGAGCGCAATTCTGGGAGTCTGAACAATATTGTGTTTAGCAAAAATGGTACACGGTAATGCTTCCGAGAATGCAATGCGACGACGCATTCTAGAACCTTTCACTATTTAGCCTTCTCAGGCTACACAGGAAGAAAGACAACTTAGTTTATCTAGTTCTCTACTCTGTGAAAGCAATCCACCAGCTTCTTTGCAAGTAAAACTGTTATTCACTCAACATTAGGATACTGAAGATACCTGAAACCAATTATTTTTGGACAGAGAAGTGCACAAGATATGCAGCCCTATGACGAACCTGAAACAAAATTATTCATGCACATTAAATAATACTGTAACCAAGTCACTGAGTTCAAAAAAAAGAAACCATTTTTACCTTTGATGCATAAGATCGTAGGTCTGTGGCAGAAATTAAGTTAGAACAATGTCTAAGATAAAGAGAGAACATCTCATAGATTACAGGATTGTCTTCAATCAATGAGTTGGACAATACCCAATTCTCTGTCAAGACTAAGTGAATGTACATCTTCAAGAAATCACAACTTTTGTCTTTGAAGTTAACTGCAATAAGTGATCTGAGGATTTCTTCTCCACTGTTGACCTGAAGAAAAAATCTCTTTCTAAATATTAAGAACTGAATCTGCTTATAAAAAATTTAAGAAGTGAATTTTTCTCCAGATTTGAGATACTACTGCAATTAATTTGGTAGTGTTCATTGCTGATTTGATTGAGAAATTCTTTTTGTAGTATTTTGTTATTTGAGAATTGAGAGACATGTCTAAGAGTTAAAGTTACTCGTGCAGTTTGCAGAGTGTTTCATATTGCAATATACAAAATATCTTAAAACGAAAATGAATCCGTAACAAATAAATCAAGAATGCATTATATTATTAAAGCATGCGAAACTCGCTTTCAACTAATGAATATGGAAATACTCTAGCCTACTTGAAATTTTCTAGTGGTGAAACAGCTTCATCACTAAACATGGTTTAGTGGTATTTGATGGTACCGGAAAAATGAATGTAAAAAAGTGCTGAAAAATAAATTACATAATACTATGGTTTCAAGAATACAGAAATATTAAGTGGCACCTTCAGCAACAAATATGATTTGTCGGTTTCTGTTAATACAAAAAATGAACGAGTGGGAAAAAGTCATTGAAAACATTCCGTATATCAATGGTCAACATAACAGATTCATTTAACACATGTTTAGTGATGCTGGATTATCCCACTATATGCTAACTTTCAATCACATGACCTTCACTAGATTTTTAAATGCATCAACAAAAATAAAGTTGATAGGAAAAAGGGAAGTAACATACTCCGTCAAAACAAGAAAGCAGAATTTGATAAGCAACAGAACTCCTGAGTTGCTTACAACGAGAGTCAGCTTCTGATAAGCACTCAACGGCCTGGATGCAATTCAAATCCTTGGAGACTCTGCCCATCCAAGACCAAGAATAAGATTAATGGAAACAAAGACACAGCCAATGGGCAAAAAGAAATTAATATTAATATATACTTCAGCATATTCATTTGCAGCACAAATGTCAATGGCAACTAATTCCACTAATGATAATCGATAACCCTATAAAGAACCTGAGAATCTACAAAAATCAAGAGTGCTAAGAGTTAATCATACAAAATCTGGATTCCAGTTAAATATATAACACTAGCAAAAAAACATCACCAGCACCCACAGTCATCTTCACCATAATAATTAGCACTAGCTCAAAAGTACTCCCCTTGAAAAGCTATGCCCCTTGATCTTTCTTGCAATTGACCGCACAGCAGATTATGAACAGAACATTCTACTGGAATGGTCCAAAAGATGGCAATAGTATATTGCCTTTTGCAATGTTGCATTAGCAGCCCATAAAGCCACAAACATGCAGAAAAATGATAACTACTAGATACATAAGCCTACATTTATGCTGCAATTTGAGTATTATCAATGATTGACCAGCATATATGAAGTAATATTACTCACAAGAAAATTACCATATATTTTTACCAACCTATACTCCCTTCATACCACAAAGTTTGAAAAGTCAAAAGAAATAAGGATACAAGTTTTTTATGCTTTGTGTGATAAGTTAGCCAATAATAATGCATCCTTCTGTGATTGGCCAATCATAGAACTGTAGAACACAATATGTAATTTGGCAATAGTTTTTTGCATATTTTTACTATGGGACAGAGGCAGTAATAGCAAGAACAATTAGTAGTAGTATACCTGCAAGCAATGAACTTCGCTATCTTCTCGCAACTTAAACACCATTCTTCATCTGTGAAGTAATTTATAATTGCTTGCATACAGTCATTTAAAAGCACCATCAAACCTTGAAACTGGCGATCTAGGAAAAGAGATATAATAATTTCAACTACCTCTTCAGCTTCTAAAGTAGAGAAGATAGGTTTTTTACTCCTGCAATGAGAATCAAGAGAGGTAGGTTGACATGATCATGCTTTCAAAATGCTGTCAAGTGAATTATCAACAAGCAATCAAACCAATGCAACAGAAAACCCAAGTGGTAGCTAACAGTGAGGGGAAAAGTAACAGAAAAATCATTTAGGTCTTGTTTACCTTATCACACAACAAGCAGTGACAAATCTGACCCAAGCTCTAATATTTTGCGGCGGTCCTTCAATGTCAGAATCTAGAAGACAGATATACAGATTGTTCTTAGAAGAATGACAATAAATGTGGCAAGATATTTGCAATTCTATTAGAAATGCTGTAAATATTTGTACAACAAGTGAAATTTCTAGTTGGCGCAAGGTTATGGTTGCTTGACTTGTGATCAGGAGGTCACAGGTTCAAACCCTGAAAACAGCCTCCTCACCTGCGACAGTAAGGCTGTGTACATATGCCCTTTCTAGATGTGTCACGGGTCGCCTTTTTAAGTGCAATTGAAGAAGAAATAAGACATGTTCGTATTGGATATATCAATGTGAAAATATAGAATTAATTTTGTTCTTCATTGCTGAAACTAAAACATTTCTACAATTATTTTCTTAGAAAAGACAGTTTGCCTCCCACACTGCCACAGACCAGCCAGTATACTAATATAAAGAGAGTTACCTAAATTTATAGGTTCAACAGTGGATGGAAATTTAAAGAGAAACCCATAAGGGTCAAGAGCTTATACTAATATAAGAGAGTTACCTAAATTTACAGATTCACCAGTGGATGAAAATTTAAAGAGAAACCCATAAAGGTCAAGAGCTCTTCTCAAATCTGTATACTCAGGAAACCAATCAATTTTAACAAGCAGTTGATCAACCTGGTAAAGAATGATCATGAGACATATTAATATAGCACAAATAGAGAATAAAAGAATTCAAAGAAACATGCAAATTACCAAACCATTAATTTTATTGATGGTAGCGTGAGCATCAAACAGTGTCCAGAGTAAATATAACAATTTTTTTACCTCATTTCTCGAAGAGAGAATCGCACACCAAAATTCAGTAGAGAAGTTTTGGAGCTCCTCTTTTGGTGAATATAGCACTGAAAGAACAAATTTAAACAGAGTTATGACAATCTTGATGCTATTTATAGCCATTAACAAAGTAATCATGAAAAAACACATCTTCGCTCACTTGTGTTGAAGGCCCAAATGGCTATAGGTTTTTCCACACGACCACACACGAATGCTAATTTTAGAAGCCAGCCATTGATGAGCAATCCTTCAAGAAAGATATCTCCTGAAAATAATACATTATCTTTATATAAATTTGGCTTAACCGAGTGTTTAGCAATGATATAAAAAGACGGTTTCTTGGCATTATAAATTGATAAAAATGACAGTTTTAGTATTAGCAAACAAAATACCACATCAACCTTTTTCCGCAGATAACCCCACCACACAATTTAGCTTGTTGTTTAGAAAAGACTGTAAAAGGTTGCAACTTCCAAAATCAGGCAAATGTAAAGGGGGAAAGGCTTTCTGCAGTTCACAAAAATAAATCACTAAACTCAAGGTATTCAAACGATTAAGAGACAAACAATAGAAAAACATATATAGAGAACTATTGAACATAGAGTTAGTCCAATAACCTTATCACCGAAAACTTTTACACCCCATGTTGGAATTTCCTCTTCCTCGCCAAATGCTTTCAACTGAAAGTGAAAGCCCAAGTAATGATTAATTGCATAGATAAACAAATGTTATTATGCATATAAAAATTAAAAACGGGCAAAATAGTTGTACCTGATTGTGACATTTTTCAACTATCCTAGTCAACAGAGCTTCTTTTCGATCTTCATCATCATAGGAACGTTTATTCTTCTTTGCTTTTGATTTTGCACGCTTAGTCTGTTTCTCTAGAAGCTTGTTCTGTTCTCTGTAATGATCTTCAACAAGATCATCCAATCCAATCAACTTCTTCCTGGTCCACACACAAATTTTAATATCTCATTAGAAACCTCAATCAATGAAATGAAGGGAAAGTTTCCATTTTTTAAAGAAAAACATAAACTTCTGCTATACCATGGAACCCAAAATAACTCAAAACTTCTATTAGCATAAGAATTTCAGTAGGAAATGCTTAAAACCCTAAAACTGAAAATTTTATTATTTATTTTGGAAAAAAAATGAAACTTTGAATAGTTGAGGGGATGAAAAACAAACCTTTTATTATTGTTAATGATAGGGGCAGGTTTGAGAAGTTCGTCTTCGAACTCAAAATCCAAAGGGTCGTCTATGTTCATATCCATTAGGTTTGGAAAGTGCGAGAGAAGCGCCAAAGTGAGGAACCAATAATTTTGATGCATTTAAATATATGGATGCTGCATTTTGTAACCTCAAGCCATTTCAAAATGGGTTACGATTCTCTCATGCAAATATTCAATGATACATTCTTTTGATTACAATACAATTACAATTTTGCTATTAAAAAATAAAGAAAAAAATGCATTTGTTTCTCTATTTATAGAATAATCCTAATTCTTCCAAAATGGGATTGATCTTTTTTACTATATGGCACTTTTGGTTTCTTCTGGTTTATGCAATTTTAATATATGGCACTTTTGGTTTCTTCTGGTTTATGCAATTTTAATCTCTTAGAATTTATTTTCATATTTTAATTCCTCTACTTTACACTACATTTATTTCTTTGGTTCATGGTAAGTGATAAAATTTACTACCTAATAGACAATCATTTGATTTTTAAGTAGTGTTGCTAATAGAAATCATTTGATTTTCAAGTAGTGAGGTAGGGGAGTCTTATAATTATTAAAAGTTTTTTTAATCGTCCTTAAAGTAACTAATGAGCAACTCAAAAGAGTGCGATGGAATTTTTATACTCAGGAATAATTTT
Organism: Lupinus albus; assembly: GCA_009771035.1. Taxonomy (NCBI): domain Eukaryota; kingdom Viridiplantae; phylum Streptophyta; class Magnoliopsida; order Fabales; family Fabaceae; genus Lupinus; species Lupinus albus. The sequence continues at coordinate 16,368,405 of CM020017.1, forward strand.
AAGTTTTCTAAGATTGAAATTACCATTTAGTTTCTTATTTATTGACTTAAGGATAATTGTTAACAAAATCTCATTGAAATAGTTAAAATAATAATTAAAATACCTTCAATAATAGATCATAAGTTTCTAAACAAAGTTTTTGTTTTGCTGCATCTACCTTGTACCTATTTGTCTAGGAATGGTCACGGGGCGGGTCGAGGTTGAGTTTGTGCTTACACAGACCCGAACCCGAAATTCAAAACTCAAACTCAAATTAAGCAGGTTGTAAACAATAATAACATTCTCGAACCCGTCAAGTTTCGGGTAACCAGAACCCATAAAAAAAACATATATTTTTATATGTGAATGAAATTTATATATTTATAGCTTTTATATATACTAGCGTGTTCACATGCACTCACATGCGTGTCAACCCACTTTCTTATCGAGTGAATTGTAAGTGATTTGTATATTTTTATTACATTTTTTCACACTGTAACAAAATCAACAAAACGTGATCTGTAATTTTACATGTTAAAAAATGAAAAGGATAATAGGTTATATGGCACATAAAATGAAAAAATAGATTATATGATTTTTTGGTATAAAATATAGATTAGTAATGACAAAATATGAAACAACAAATTACACTTTGGATAGTTATTTTTGTGTTTTCCCTCTATACATTAGTATAGATATATATCTGAAATTTATATATATATATATATATATATAATTTTATACTTTTACATATATTAATAGGGTTTAGGGCGTGTTCGGGTTTGATATTGTTAATACCAAACTCGAACCCGAAAGTTGAACTCAGGTAAAACCCGAACCCGAACCCAAAATCAATCACATCAGTTTTTTACCATTAAATTCGAATAAAGTTCGGGCGAGTACCCACAAGTTCGGTTTTCATTGTGATCCATATATTTGTCATATGATTGCAAAAGACAACGTGTTGTTGAAATTACTTGTAGGAAAGACAATACTGGAATGAGTATTTTAATTCTAAATTAGTCATCATGGATCCAAAAATACATCCGGGCCTGACCGTTCAACAAATAATTCTAAAATTGACCAGGCCGGGCCTGACCGTTGTAGGTATTACATGTGGGTCCTAAGACCCATTTCATTTTCTTTATGAATTTGAGTTTGATCTTTTGTGATATATTGGTATGGTAAACTTCTAAATAAATAGAAAATGGATGAATCACTAATGTCACTATTATATACTGTAATTGACTAACTTTGAGCCCACCCATTGCACTTGTTGTTTTCACCAGCAATTCTTTCTCTCTCTCCATATTTTAGTTAATGAATTATTTAATTATTTGAAATATAAAATTTAAATTATAGGAATTAATTTGGTTTTTTATAAGCCGGTTATTTAATTTTGCTGGCATTACATTTAACAATGCTTGCTAAAGTTTGAATAATTAGAATCCCCTAATTTATTGTTAAATATAGTTTGAATATCCCATTTATCAATCAATTAGCTTCATATATTATTCTTGTGCTGATTTATTAGTTTCGTTTGGTGTTTTCTCTAAAACTTTTACTCGATGAGATCTAATATCTAATTTTATTAGGGTAGAAATTCTCTAAAAATATATTTAATTTATCAAACTATAAATTTAAATTACACTCTTTTGTATTTTAGTGGCCTTTTCTCATCCTCCCTTCATTTGTTTTCTCTTTTATTAATACTAGCGTGCCGATCCACATTCTTATTTTCTAATATTAAATATTTAATTTTAGGGAAATATATCAATTTTTTTATATTGACTTATGTACATGATATTATAATTTATGTAATAAAAAAATATGAAAATAAATTGTGATATTATTAAAACCTATATTAAAAATTACATTGGTGGCTTGATATTTTTTATATATGTAACCTATATTAAAACCTATAATTTTGATATTTCTTTTATTGTATGGTACACATTGTAATAATAGTTAATTAGAAGGGTAAAATGAACAAAAAAAAATTATATCATGTAGGTAGTTGTTAGAGGTTTTGACTTTAAATATAGTATAGAAGTATAAATATAGATATATAATATATATATTGTGTGGTAAACATAATAATAATAATTAATTAGAAGGGCAAAATGAGCAATAAAAAATTATACCATGTAGGTAGTTATTAGAGGTTTTGACTTTGTATATAGTATAGATAATATTGGGCGGTTAGGCATTCCGTACACTTATAGAAGAGTCCCATTTAATAAATGATGATTATATTAATATTTTGGGATACAATTGAGATCGTGCTTAGTGATATATATTAATTTCTGCTAATTTTACAGGGTAATGTTTATTTATTTGAATTTAATATACGTGAATTTACCTTATAAGAATTTTTATACAATTATTATATTATTCATGTGAATTATTTATATTTATGAGTCATTAATGAATGATTAACATAGAGATGCCAAATATACATATTTACTGAGTATCCACAAATAGTTAATAAGTTGGATTAGTATCATGATATACATCACGAATACCCATATATTTATGAACTTATTTTTAATTAAATTATATATATATATTATTATTTTATTATAAATTATTTATTTTATAATAAAATTTTAGTGATTAAAATATAATACTAATTTAACATATACTTAAATTTTATTATCCATTTAATAATTATTTCAAATATATTGATTATTATAATATATATTTAAACTTAAATACCCACTAGCTCACAAATATTTGTAAATGATATAGATAGGTATTGGCATGGGTAAGCATTACCCTCTGCCTAGTTTTCTCGTACTCCCTAAATTAAAACATGAATGATGTACCATAGTTATAAATAAAAACTAATATTAAATTTTATTTATTTTAGGTATATTAAATTTTATTTATTTTAGGTATATTAAATTTTATTTATTTTAGGTATATTAAATTTTATTTAAGGAAGCTAATTAATATTAAATTCTATTTTCGGAAGCTAATTATTTTCAAGTTTTTTGTCATGGAGAATGCCACATGCCCATTGATAGATCATAATGTTTCGAGGACTCCTCTGGATGGAGATAAATATCTGCAAATATAGATAAATAAAATTGTCATAATTTGATTTGAGAAATGAACAAAACTTATGTATAATTTCTTATGTACAAAAATGGTGTTTGTATCCTATTAAAAAGTGACATGTGATCAATCACCACCTAAATTTTGAAGAGATATATTCTTAATTGTAAAAAAGAGAGAAGCTTAATTACATGAATGAACACATGTCACATTTTAATAGGTTACAAGCACCATTTGTATCTAAGAAATTGTACCTGAGTTTTGTCCATATAGTAAAGGTTGTATGTTTGACTCCCACAATAACCCACCTTGGTAAAAATTAATTCATGTTCATACAAAAGTTAAATAAAAGTTGTTTGATATGACCAATATTATTTAAATAAAAATTGGACGATATGATCAATTTTGGTCAATTTTGACTTATATCATTACATGATCACTATAGTTATTATATCTTACTTATATAGAGACCATTTTACCAATTTTTCGATTTAACCGATCGATACAATACGATTTTCATAACTATAATAGTACGAGAGCAAAAATTGTTATCAAAATTACTATTTTACGTCACAAATGGTATAAGTGCATGATAGAGATTTGAGGAAAAAATGCTCAAATTTCTTCAACTTGCCATACATTATGGTACTAATATCCATATTTCATATTTCATGTCAATTTTTTTATTTTCTACTTAAAACAAATCCAAAAGATAGGCTTTTGATTAGTAGGACAAGATTTCAAACATTTATTTCTAGAACTTATTAGGTGAGAATCTCCTATACTTCACTTTCTCCTTAAAACAAAAAGATTTTACAAGTTTAATCAATTATATTGAAGTCCAAAAATGTGCAAAAGACTTTTTTTCTTGAACAGTAGCAATATACTCGTGCTTGCATGAGTTGCTTCATATTGCTTATATTGAAGTCAAATTAGTATAGTATAAACATATAAAATAATTCAGATAAAACAATATCAATTGATAAAAAGTGATGAATCTTATTATTAATAATAAATGAGAAGTTGTGATGGAGGAAAAAATTGGGTGTGAAAATTTAAACATGAAAAAAATGGAAGAAATATAGACAAAATGTTAAATTCTGACAAAAAAAGTAAAATGAGTGAGTGAAGGAAAAAAATGTTAGAAATATTTCTCTAAGTTCTTTGGTTTGTGAAAATTTCAACATGAAGAAGTTAGGAGAAATGTAGACAAAATGTTTACTTGTGACGAATAGTAAAATAAGTGCCGAATGAAGAAAAAATATTAGAAAAGTGTTCATCATGAGAAAGTTCAAGGATGTCTCAATCTAAAATTTGATGGAATTGGAGAAAAAAATATGATCATGTAAAAGGTGGAAGTTGGAAAGAAAGATGAAAAATATGTGCATCAAATTAATTCAATTAATAAAATATGTGGTAATTATAATTTAACTTTAAATAAAGTTAATAATGACTCTCCACCTAAGAAAGTAATTTTTGTTCTCAATTATATCTTAAATATGTGCACAATAACTATTATATATAAAACAAACAAATAATAAAGATATATGTATGTCTAATTTGTATGATGAGATCATTAAGCAATAAATATAAATATCAAGAAGAAATAACAATATAGCTGACCAATAATGGGTATAATAAATTCATTATGATTTATTCAATATGCAATCAATTGAGATTTGATATATATAATATAATATACATTCTAATATGATTATGCTTTAATAAATTGTTGATTGAATTTTCAAATTGATATTATATTTCAAATTGTATGTTACATAGAATGACAAATTAAGTTTTTAATTTTTTTATTGAAAAGATTTCCATTTTGAAATTGGTACACAATTAAATGGTTTCTAAATTAACAATATGTATTAGATTAAATTAGTACATTAGTAACTAATTTATCATATATCACATTAATTTAATGAGAAGGAAAGAAAAAGGCGCAACAAAAAAGTAACGTTGTTAAAAAAACTAATTCATGTCAACGTTTATTCAACAACGCTCATTTGTGGATGTATGGTTGATTTTTTATATCATCTTATCAATATTAACAACGCTCACTTAATTATGTGTTGTCTTTGTTTCTCCGCCTCGTATTTAATAACATAGTTCTAAGAAACATCGTTGAAGAACCGCTGTTAAAGACGTTTTCTGGCGTTGTCACATGAAACATAAAAATATTATTATTTTTTAAAATTGAATATATGACATGAAATACATTTAGTGAACAAGATAAAGTTAAAAGATTATTTAGAAAAATGCATTTTACAAAAATAAAAATACACAGAACATTAATAATAATAATAATATAACTGAATCGATAGTCCAATGGGTACAATATTGGTGAGAGGAAATGAAATGCATGTAAAAAATATATTTTCAGAAAATGAAAAGACACATAACTCAAATAATAACATTAGAACTTATTTGATGATTCAATGTGTATAATAATGATAAGAGAAACAAAATGCATGTAAAAATTGAATCTATAATATCATGTCTAATGAACAAGTGAAGAGTGATTTAAAAAAAAATGAATCCATGATAACTATTTAGGGGAAATGGAGTTAATATTGTTGTATGGAGATGAAATTAATATTTATTACAATTTCACTGAAGAAATTAGAAATGCATTTAAAAATTGAATCTATGAGATGAAGTAGGTTTAGTAAACATATTAAAAGTAGAAAATATTATTTCTCAAATGGAATATGTGATATTATGGAGGGGAAATAAAGTTAATATTATTATATTGAGATGAAGTTAATACTTATTACAAAAAAATGTTACATTGAGATAAAGTTAGTATTTTTTACATTTTAATGTAAAATTATTTTATTTTTATTTTTTCCAAACCACTATAGTAGTAACATAGCCATTATTGCAGCAGTGCATATTATATAAACCACTTTGTCAAAACACAAATTAAATATGATTTGATTTAAGAGCTAAAAGCAGCAATGTAATATTATGGGTATATAATAAAATTCAAATTAAATGATAATGATTTAGTGGTTAAGTTTAAAATAAAATGAACATGTGCATCTATTTCATTAACGATTAAAGTTAAATGAATAATTAGAACATATATTTCATGTAAAATAATTATAAATTCATAAATTCTAGAAAGTTTTTATTTCACTTTACCCCATTTTTATAAGAGTATGACTTCTCTCCATTAATGGAAAAACAAATGATTTTTTTATGTGTATTCTAAGGGAAAAATGTGATATTCTTTTAAATAAAAAAGATATAAATGTTAATGCATGTTGTCTTTATTTTGTTTTTTCAGATAACTTGTCTTTTCATTAATGAAGAGGAGTCTCACTCAAAACCAAGCACCTTTAAAGTATTTATTGAAAAGTATTGAATTTTCCTTTGCATCTTTTGGCATGAAAATTGAATAGCAACAAAGGGCGACTTGTCCATTCCTATCTTCCAAAATATATAAAATAAAATTTTGTATGGTGGAAAAATGTGTAAATTTTATATAGTGTTATTATATTATTTATATTCGTATTTAATTAGCATTAATTTTTTAAAATAAATGATAATATATGATATTTATGGAGGGGAAATAAAGTTGATATTATTTTATTGAGATGAAGTTAAAAACTGCAAAAAATGTTACATTGAGATGAAGTTAGTATTTTTTACATTTTCAATGTAATTATTTTATTATTATTTTTTCAAAACCACTATGGTAGCAACGACAGAGCCATTATTGCAGCAGTGTATATTATATAAACCACTTTGTCACAACAAAAACTAATGAAAAGAATTATATAATTAGATTTAAGAGTGAAAACTTAAATTAGCATTGTAATATTATGGGTATACAATAAAATTCAAATTAAATGATAATGATTTTAGTGGTTAAGTTTAAAATAAAATGGACACGCTCATCAATTTCACCAACTTAAAAGAATAATTAAAACAAATATTTAATGTAAAATAATTATAAATTCATAAATTTTAGAAAGTTTTTATTTTACTTTACCCCAATTTTCTAAAGCAGTATATGCTTTTAAAGTATTTCTTGAAAAGCATTGAAGTTTCCTTTACATCTTTTGCAAATAAGGAAAATTGAATAGTCACAAAGGAGGACTTAAGTCCATTCTTATCTTCCAAAAGATATAAAATAAAATTTTGTATGGTGAAAAAATATGTGAATTTTATACATTGTTCATGTATTATTCATATTTATATTTAATTAGTATTAGCTGCTTAAAATAAATGATAAATAATATATTTACTGTATATGATATATCTTTACACTAACCCTATATAAATATTTTAATAAATGTTAAGCCTAAAACAATGCTCACTTTTGGAAAATAATCTTCTGAAAAAGAGCGAAAATTTAAAAGAGAAGGGAAAAAGAGAAAGAAAATTTACTAACAACCGGAAAAAAATGTGATAGTACACTTTCCTGTAACCGTCTTAGTCAAACAACCATCTTAGTCAAACACCACACTATAAATTCATAAGCATTGGCACCATATTCTACAATTGTGAGCAACATGGCATCTTTATCTCTTATCAAAATCTCTTTCGCTCTTTCATTGTTCTTCTTCCTTTTACCTTCATCTTCTTCTTCAAGACTATCTTTTACAACAATTAAAAACCATCACCAATCTCTAACAACCAACTATGCCAAATCAGAAACAGAAAGACTCATAAGAAGCTTTAACCTGTTCCCAGAAGATCTGGTTAACATAATAGACAATGAACCTGGTTTTACCCCTGGAAGTCTTGTGGAGAAGAAGTTTTCATTTCTAGGTTCTTCTGGGCCTTCTGTTGAAGACCTAGGTCACCATGCTGGGTATTATTCGCTTCCTCACTCCAAAGCCGCAAGGTAAATTATTATATTACTTAAACTTCTTTTTCATTTTGAGATTTGAATTGTGTTTCTAGTTTCTTTGCTTTTTTCCCTCTTGTCCGAAACGAAAATAAACAGGTTATATTGGATGTTCTCCTAAGATAGTTGTTTTGTGATTTCAAAGGGTTATTTGCATTGTATACTTTCATATATCAGGAATATGAGGTAGTCATAAACTATTCAGTATTAATAATAAGGTTAAATATTTTATATATAATGATTAAAGTCAAACAATTGTTGAACAGTTCTATTTTTTAATAAACTATTATGTTGGTCTTCTATCAATATTTTTTATTAGTTATGACATCTGATTAATTACATATATCAAGGAAACGCAAATGTGAATATTGTCCTACAATTAACATGCCAGTCTACATCTCATATGCATAATATCATTATATAATCTATTTTTGTTAAAGATCATTATCTAATGTATAACACAAATAATATTATAATTTCTTAAGATCATATCACTGTCTTCAATCTCAGTAATGCTTAATATATATCATGCAATAGGCATTATTGTATATTATTGAATTGGGTTGGTTAATTATGATAAATTGGAAATTATCTATTCTAATTCATTAATAATTATGTGCTCACATAATATATGATTTCTCAACTATTTCAGGTTGTTCTACTATTTCTTTGAATCCCGTACTAGTAAAGACGACCCTGTTATTATATGGTTAACTGGAGGACCAGGTTGCAGCAGTGCTATTGCACTGTTTTATGAAAATGGCCCTTTTAAACTTACAAATAACTTATCTCTTGTGTGGAATGAGTATGGTTGGGACAAGGTTACAATCTAAATCCCTTGTCTAATTTTCACCTTACTTTCTCACTATTATATCCCATTTATACTTAAAAAAAATGTTACTTTGTGCAATTTAGTGTTTCCCCCAAATGAAAATATTGTCTATATTTTCTTATTCAGACTAAATAAAATTCATTGATGAAGGGAAATATTTAAGATAATACACCAACTATTAAACCTATACCTTTTTTAAGTTATCATGGTGAATTATTATTTTTGTTAATTTTGCAGGTTTCAAATATTATATTTGTAGACCAACCTACGGGGACAGGTTTCAGCTATACAAGTGATGAAGATGACATTCGCACCGATGAAGCGGGTGTTAGCAATGATTTGTATGATTTCTTACAGGTAATGTAACATTCTTCATTTATCTCGTTGTTTCTAAGATATCATTTTTTATTTCATCATGTTCACTTAGTTTTACTATAATGATAGGCATTTTACAAGGAACATCCTCAATTCAGTAAGAACGAATTTTATATTACTGGAGAATCATATGCTGGACACTATATTCCAGCTCTTGCATCAAGAATTCACAAAGGAAATAATGCTAAAGAAGGAATTCCTATAAATCTCAAGGTCCTACTTTATTTCTTATAATGTATAATGTATTAATTTGTTTTCATGCTTGTATTGATTTCTTGGATCCCACATGATTAACAATAGGGTTTTGCAATTGGTAATGGATTAACTAATCCTGGGGTTCAGTACCCAGCATATACTGACTATGCACTAGATAAAGGATTGATTACAGAGGAAGATCGAGATAGTATTAACAAGCTTATTCCAGATTGTGAGGAGGCCGCAAAAACTTGTCGTATGACACACATGTCCCCTTTCTAAACACAATTTATTATTCAACTTATCACTTATTTATATTATTTCCTTTTGTTTTTATTCACTGACATTCTTATGATTTATTTGTCAGAAACTGATGGTGGGGATACTTGCTCAGACGCATATCAAACATGCCAGGCCATATTCGAGAATATCTTGTCCATTACTGGAAACATTAATGTAAGAAAGCATAATATAAAAAATATGTATTTTTTAAGAACTAGTCTTACATCTCTATATTTAGAAGTTTGATTTAATTTACTTATATTACTTTATGCTGATATGAAAACTGCAGTACTATGATATTAGAAAGCAATGTGAAGGACCATTATGTTATGACTTCTCAAATGCAGTGACCTTTTTGAACGATGAGACTGTGAAAACTGCTTTAGGTGTGAAGAACTTGAAGTTTGTTTCATGCAGTGACACAGTGCATCGTGCTATGCTTAATGATGAGATGAAAAATTTAGAAGTTGATATTCCTTCTCTTCTTGAGGACGGGATAAGGATGCTTGTGTATGCTGGTGAAGAAGATCTTATATGCAATTGGCTTGGTAATTCAAAGTGGGTTCATGCTATGGAATGGTCAGGTCAAAAGGGATTTGAGTCAGCAACTACAGTCAAATTTGTAGTTGATGGTGCTGCAGCCGGAGATTTGACAAGCCATGAAGCTCTATCTTTCTTGAAGGTTTGTGTTCAACGTTATATTCTTGAATTTGACATTGTTAATTTGGTGTTTTTCTAACTTTATTTTTGTGATAAATAGATTTATAAAGCTGGACACATGGTTCCTATGGATCAACCAAAAGTTGCCCTTCAAATGTTGAAAAGTTGGACGGGAGGCAATCTTGCTGCATAGGACAAGAGATTAACGTCTCTATTAATTCATACACTTTAATTACTGTCATGTTTTCGTGTGTTTTATGCTATTTGGATGGTGAAATAAAAATATATTTCTGAATTTATTAATTTCTGATGTTCTTGTTATTTATGCTTCTAAAAATATTTGACAGACAAATATATTACTATACAAATCTTCCTACAAAATTTCCTCAACCATAATAAAAACAATATATGTTACAAAATCTTTATTTTGGTGTATAAAAGTTATTAATTTATTACAGTTTAAAAGATTTTTTTAAAAGAATATATGTCTACCTCTTTTATAAGACATGCTATAATAAATTTGAAAGAGCATATAGAGATTCATAGGTCTTTAAATTTGAAGACAGAAAAGTTGAGGTTATTGTTTTGTTTAGCTTATCCATTCCCATGTGCTTTCTCATAATCCCAAAATAAATAAATAAAGTATTTTTTTTTATAACTAATCTCACCATACTACTATTAGAGAAATCCATTTATAAGATTTTTTAAACTTACTCCACATCTTAACCATTAAATCTAGGGAAATCCAATGGTTTAGATCTATTCATTAATTCAAATCATTGAATTTCCATAGAATTGATGACTAGATGTGGAGTAAGTTTAAAAAACTTACTATTAGAGTAAGTAAATCTTTAATATCTCGAATAATAAGTATGTTAAATAATGATAACAAAATGACAATCTCTGAATTATTATTTTATTTAAATCTTTTTTGTTTTAGCCTTATATAATATCCTTATGAACAAGTATCTTAAATGTTGATGATAAAATAAAGTATATTAACTTTTGAGTTTTTTTGTTTGTGTGTACTTATGACCTCCATTTATTTTAAAAACAAATATATTTGTTAACAACAATAATCTTATAAATAATAACTTTGTTTAATCCCACAAAATATGATATATTATGAAGTCATTTCCAAATAAGACAAAAGTAGTTAATGTTTATTGATTAATTTTTTATTGCAATAAATTACCTAACATTTCGATAGTTTAGCTTAATTACACTCATCATCCATTTTGTTTAAAAGATTACACGCATTTACCATGCGAGTAATAAATTTAATACATGCATATGAATTGTGAGTCATTTATGTATATAAAAAAATGTAGAAAATTTGTATATAGTTATTAAAACAAAGACATACTTTTCAAAGGTAAAAATTGTTCTTTAAAAAAACAAAATATGTTTGGACTTAAAAATAGAAACAATATTAGAAAATTCAAATGATGACCAATTTAATTATTTTTACTATAACTTCAGGGATAAAATAGTCTATGCTCTATCAATGATTAGTTCAATCACCTTTGAGATGGTCCAAGACCAATTTAAAACATTTTATTTTGTGAGGATAAATATGCCACTAATTTGAGATTATTTTTTTTTGTATAACTAATAAGGTGTTGGTCTAGTAGTTAAGACATGATAGATCTTCATAACTCACCATAACGACTAAAAGGTCAATAGTTCTATTCATCTGAGGTGTATTTGTTGGGAAAGACAATTACACACCTCAAAACGAATTTTTTCCTTAGCAAAAGTTGAGGAGATACTATTTGAAATTTGGATGTGTAATTGTCTTATATCCCTTACGAGAATCAAACTCTTAACATTTTGATATATACAAAAGCTTAAAATTGAATAAGACGATTTAAAATCAAAATAGAGATTAGAGAGCATAAGAAACCTTAGTCGAAGTTGTACCAACTAAACCTTTTCAATAATAAAGCGTCCTATTGAATCAAAATTGCATTCCACCTTCATGTACGATGCTTCAATCTGCACATTTTTCTTCACTCTTATTTTTTATTAAAACGGGAGGAATAAAACTTTTATCAATGAACTTAGCAAGTTAATTAGGGTTTTTGTTAGGAAAACTATTCTTATACTTGAAACAATTGGGAGTTAAATTCCTTTAAATCATTATATTTGCTTCACTGTTATTCATATAGTTTTGTTTTTATTCTTTTTCCAGTGATTATGAACAAAATATATATAGTGATTATGAAATTGGCTACCTTGAATGTGAGGGGTCTTAGGTGGAGCTTGAAGAAGAGAGTGGTGAGATCTATGGTTAGGAAGAAGAATTTGGATTTTCTTTGCATTCAGGAAACCAAATTGAAAATTATTGACTATAACTTATGCTCCAATCTTTGGGATGGTTCTGACGTTGAATGCATTTTCCAACCATCCATTGGGAAGTCTCGAGGCTTACTTAGTATTCGGAGGAAGGATAAATTTCAAAAAACTTCTTCCAAGAGTGGGAAAGGTTATCTTCTTATGGATCTAATGGACCTTCCTCTTGTGGGAAGATGTTTCACTTGGATCAAAGGAAATGGTAGAACAATGAGCCGCTTGGATAAATTCTTGATATCTTATTATTGGGCTCAAAAATGGCCCTCTTTGGTGCAGAAGGGTCTTAAAAGAATGGTTTCTGATCATTGTGGTGTTGTCATTTCAGATTTCACTCAGGATTGGGGCCCTAAACCATTTAGGGTCGCTTGGTTCGAAGATAAGGATTTTGTTGCTTTTGTTGAGCAAAACTTGCCGAGCTTCACTATTTTGGTTGGAGCATGTTCGCTCATAAGGAAAAACTCAAGAAGCTTAAATCCATTCTGAAAACTTGGAATAAGGAGAATTTTAGAGCTATCGAAAACAAAATTGATCTAGCTACTTAATGGATTCACCAGCTTGATCTAAAGGATGAATCAATGGGCCTTAACGATGAAGAAATTCTTCACTGATCCAATATTTTAAAGCTAGGTCGATGCAACAAAATCTGATATTCCAAAAATCCAGACCTAGATGGCTTAAGGAAGGAGACTCTAACTCCAAATACTTTCACAATCTCATGAATAGTCGCATGATGACCAACTCTATTCCGGGGTTGCAGATCAATGGAGAGTGGATTGAGGATGTACATGGTGTTAGACAAGGAGTCTGTAATCACTTTCAACTTCTCATTTCTGAACTGATAAGGCAACGTCCTACCCTCCAAGGTGTCAACTTTAACAAATTGGAAATTTTGGACAAAGCTTCTCTCACTGCTCCCTTCGGTGATGAAGAAATCAGAAATGCTATATGAGATTGTGATAGCGGGAAGAGTCCTGAGCCTAACAAATTTAACTTTAAATTCATTAAAGTTTTTTTGGAATATCATGAATGAGGACATCATTGCTATGGTCCGCGAGTTTCACCTCAATGGGAAAATTACTAAAGGTGTCAACTCATCCTTAATTTGCTTAATCCCAAAGAAGATTAGACCTCAACATATGGGAGACTACAGACCTATTTCCCTCACAGGGTGTCTTCACAAAATCATCGCGAAACTGCTAACAAACAGATTACAGAAAGTGCTTGACAAGGTCATCAACAACACTCAATCTGCTTTTCTTAAAGGTAGACATATTCTGGATGGTGTGGTTGTGCTCAATGAAGTTATCCATGATGCGAAGACCTTTGATAAACAATGTGGCATCTTCAAAATTGACTTTGAACAAGATTTTGACTTAGTGTCTTAGAGCTTTCTCGATCATATGATGGATCGGTTACAGTTTTGCTATAAATGGAGAGGTTGGATCATGGAATGCATATCGACCGCTACAATCTCGATTCTAGTCAATGGTAGTCCAACGGAGGAGATTCATATTAAACGAGGCCTTCACAATGTGACCATTTTATCTCAATTTCTCTTCCTCATTGTGGCCGAAAGTCTATCTGACCTTATGAGACAAGGCATATCTCTTAGGGTTTTTAGTCCTTGCAAGGTTGGCTATGATAACATTGCGGCCTCATTGTTGCAATTTGTTGATGACACAATCTTAAATGGTGACTGTTCAGATCAAAACATTTGGGGCATGAAAAGTATTCCGAAACTATTTGAGCTCTATTCCGGGCTCAAAATCAACTTCACCAAAAGCAATCTCTATGGGTTGAACATCGAGGAAGATCATATGAAGAGAATCTCTGACTACCTCCTATGCAAGCTCTATTCTCAATCTTTCTCTTACCTTAGGATATATGTGGGTGTTAACCATATACGCAAGAACACTTGGAAACATCTCATTGAAAGAATTCACTACAAACTCTCTTCCTAGGAGACACATCAGATTTATTTTGGAGGCTAGGTAATTGTGATTAATACCGTATTATCTGTCCTCTTTGTGCATTACTTGTCTTTATATATAACTCCTCTTTGTGTTGCCCGCTCTGTCCAAAAAATTCAAAGAAATTTCCTCTAGGGTGAGGTCAATAATATTAGGAAGATTAATTGGGTTAAGTGGGATAAGGCGTGTAAATCTAAGGCTGAAGGGGGACTATGGGTCAACGATATTCATTCATTTAATCTTACTCTTTTGGGGAAATGAAATTGGCGTCTTCTATCTGAGCGTGAGAGTCCGTGGGATAAAATGTTAATCTCCAAGTATGGTCATGATCACAACACTAATTCTGGGATAGGCATTAGGTCCTCCTTAGCGAAAACGTATGCCTGAGTTAAGGATCTATATATTTTCTGTTGAAAGGACTTGGTTGGTTCTCAATGTTTCTGGGATGGTCCAGTTCACCGTGTAGAAGGTGATTCTACTACTAGATTCTAACATGATAACTAGTTGGGTAGTGATACATCATTCACTAGGTATGCCGGCTTTACAACCTTAACACTATTCAGGATGGTCAAATTTATGATTTCGGGAGTTGGGTGGGGGGAAATGGGAGTGTAATGTAACTTGGAGACACCATTTATTTACTTGGGAAATCGAGCTAACTAATTCTTTTTTGCAAGAACTTAATCAATCGGCGCTTCAAATTAACAAATCTGATTCTTGGGAGTGGAGACATGACAAATCAAAACAATACTCAATTAGATATGCTTACAAACTTATCATTCATCAAGACCACAAAATCTCACCAGCCAACATTCTAATCTCACATGGAAGTCAAAAACTCCATTGAAGGTATTATCACTTTTGCTTGGAGACTTTTTCAAGACAAAATCCCAACTAAGAAGGCTATTCTTAACCGAGAGATTTCTATGAACAATGGAGGAAGACTACTCTATGTCTTCTGCAATGAACATCTGAAATCCACTCATCACCTTTTTTCTTCTTGCAAGCTTACCTATTTAGTCTGACAACTTATATACAACTGATTGAATATTAGTTTGGCAATGCCTCTTACTCTCATTCATCATTTCACAAATGACTTAGGCATGACGAGGAACAGGAGTGCTGAAAACTTTGGAGTGTTATTTGGCTAGTTACTATTTGGGCAATATGACTAGCTAGGAACAATCTTGGGCATGGCGAGGAACAGGAGTGCTGAAAACTTTGGAGTGTTATTTGGCTAGTTACTATTTGGGCAATATGGCTAGCTAGGAACAATCTTGTTTTCAATAATATCAAGCCCTCTCTCCATAATATTCTGGACTCAGCAAAGGTGAAGTCATGACATTGGACTAAGACTTAGTAGGAGAAGAAGTATTGGATGTAGTGATTGATCATTAGTTATGTGATGTGATATTGTGCATTTTTGTAGTAATTCTTCAACCTGACATTCAAGATTCATGGAATTATGGATTTCTTTTTCATATTTAAGGGCTTCAAGAGATATGTTTCGGGTTTGTAGTATTTGTTATTTAATCATTATATTTGAATTTTATATTTGATAATGTTTATTTATTTTAAATTTAATATATGTGTATTCACAAAATAAAAGCTTTTGTATATAATTAATATATTATTTATATGTATTACTTATATTTAAGAGTCAGAATGATGAAATATATGTCACATAAGGATGACAAAAATATATATCATGTGAGTATTGATAAAATAGCTAATAAGTGGATATGTGTATCATGATACCTGCCCGGTTAATACCCGATATTTATAAACTTATTTTTAATTAAGCATATTTATATACTATATTAGTATCATTTTATAATTATATTTTAGTTATTTTATTATTATTTTTATAATAAATTTAATACATAAATAAATTTTATTATTCATGTAATAATTATTTTAAATATATGATTACCGTAAAATATATAAATATATAATTAAATTTAAAAATTTGTTTGCTACCTGAACATACCCACAAGACTACAACTCGTGTGAATATTACCAAATATTATAGGTATGGGTACACATAAGCATTTCTGTTTGCCCCACTTCATTGCCACCCCTGCATTGACACATGAATAATGTGTCCATGTTATAAAATTTCTATAAGTAATAAATTTTATTTATTTTAGGTATTAAGGAAAATAATTATTTTAAGAATTTTTGTCATGGAGAATACACCGTTGCCTAATATACAGCAGAATGTCTGGACAACTCCTCTAGATGGACATAAAAATCTAAAGTTTTTGATAAAAATAAATTTGATATAAATTGATTTGAGACAAGAATTTGGTCTCAAAATTATTGTAATGAGGGTTAATATATATTATACAATTTTATTAATAAAATAGTATAAATATAAATTAGCAAGACGTCGCCAGAGAATATTCAGTCGGAGACATTAACGAAAAAATAATAAAATTTAAAAAAGAAATAGAAATGCAAAGAGTGAAATATAAATTTAAAAATAAATAAATCTATTATCTATTGAAGGAAATGAAAATGCATAAATATGAGTTTTATCTTTAACAGTATCTGCTTAGTAGATTACAAAGAATAATGTCTTCGAATAACTAACAATATTGAAGAAGAAAACGAGAGAGATGATCAAAAGATGCATTTGAATAAGAAAGGAATAGAGAAAGGATGCTTATATTTTGTAAGAGGAAAAGAAGAGAGATGATCGTGAGTTGTGAAGAGAAAAACAAATCCGGAAATGAATATATTAGTTATTGTAATATCACTAGTCAATTTTATTAATAATAAAATAGTAAATTGTATAATTATTATATCGGGATCAGTTAATATTTATTACATTTTCAATGTAATTATTATTATTTGTTCCAACCCACATTATATTAGCAACATAGCGCTTATTGCAGCCGTGCATATTATATAAATCACTTTGTCAAAAGACTAACTAATGAAAATAATTGTATAATACTAATTTTTTATAAGCATATATATTAGAAATATGTATAAGGGTGCTAACCTAATTACACTTTACAAAATAACTCAATATAAGTATAGAGATTGAAATACCATTGAGCAAAAATGTAAAATGAATATATCATGTTTTTTAAAAATCATAACTAATATCTATTTTGGATCAAATCCATAATATTGGTAAAAGTAACATTTTTCTCCTAAAAATAATGATAAAATTTAATTTAAATGATAATGATTTAGTAAATGAGATTAAAATAAAAAGGACATGTGCACAAATTTCATTGACGATTAACGTTTAAGGAATAACAAGCAAAAAATATTTCATGGAAAATAATTAAAAAAATCATAAATTTTAGAAAATTTTATTTCACTAAAGCGGTAAATGTTTTTAAATTGTTTTTTTGAAAAGTATTGAATTTTCCTTTGTATTTTTTTGGAAAATAAGGAAAATTTAATTGTAACACTGGACGACTGATGCATGCATTAGTATCTTCCAAAATATAGAAAATAAAAAATTCTATTAAGGAAAAAATATTATTAATAATATCAGTTTTTATTTATATATTATCAATGTATTATTTGTAATTCATATTTAATTATTATCGATTTTTTAAAATAAATGATGGAGGATATAGTAATTATACATAAATATTTATATTTAAAATGCATAACTCTTTTATTAAATGGATAAGAATAAAGCAATGCTCACTTTAGGGAAAAAATCTCTATGAAAAAAGAGCAATAAATGGAGAAGTCAAGAAGAGAAGGAGCATTTACTAACAGCAGGAAAAATGATTATATAATTAAATAAATAGATTTTAGAGTTAAAAATAACAATATAATAATATTAATATATAATAAAATTTAAATTAAATGATAATGATTTAGTGGTTGAGATTAAAACAAAATGGATATGTGAGTCACCTTACATCATTTTATTGAAGTACTAGATGCTTTTAAAAGTATTTCTTGAAAAGTAATTGAATTTTCGGTTGTATTTTTGGCAGATAAAGAAAATTGAATCATAACAACGGACGACTAGTCCATTTGCATCTTCCAAAATATAATTTTTAAATTATAGGTGCAACAACAGCATAAATATATATATTTAATTATTATCATATCTTCAAAATAAATAATTAAAATAAATGGTATATGATGCAATATCTGCGTATATTTTTTATATTAAAAATGGTCGAGTTTAAAGAAATTTTATGAAACCTGAGCTAGACATCAAATTAGAAAAAGTCATATATTAGATTTAATTGATTAAAGAGTACGTCGGACCAGAAGATATCATATATGATTAAAAATTAGTTAAATATATAATTATATATAAATGTAAAATTTTATATGATTAGTAATCATGTTCAATTATATTGATGTAACATATCTGCATCTTATTATGGACCATAATAACACGAAACATTAGAGTAATATATATTTTTAATTTTAAGTGAATCATTCGATTAACATTGCGGGTTATTTCGATCTAACTGAATTTAACACGGTTAAATCAGAATTTTCCGATTCAAAGCAATTCAACATGTCATTCAATTAAGGTTGCATACCAAAATCATTTTCATGTCAGGTTTGACTCTCACAAACCGCATGGTCAAACATAAAGGTATCATATATAATTAATAATTAATTATAAATATATAATTATATATTAATACACAATTGTATATGATTAATAATTAAGTAAAATATACTAAATTCTTACATTAATCCTCATACCCTAAAAAAGTGACATATGTCATTTGTAAATCAATCACTAATAAATAAAATATCAATTTGTGACTTATGTCTTATAAGTAAGAGAATTAGTAAAAACATTTAGTAGGAAAATATAACATTACTCTTCGAGTAATATTCCAAGTTATTGCGACTAACATGGTATAGCATACTTAGAAATATAATGTTTCCAATTCAAAGCACATCAACTCTTTATTATATTAATATTGTATACCAAAACTGTTTACAAGTTAATGAGAATTAAGACGGCCACGAAGGTCCTCATAACATAGTCCTAAAGCAATAGTGACTTTTGAAGAAAAAAATCTTACGAAAAAAGAATTTAATGGAGAAGGCATAACGAGAGAGAATCTCCTAACAACTGGAAAAAGCGTGATAGTGTACTTTCCAATAACCGTTAGTCAAACACCACACTATAAATTCATAAGCATTGGCACCATATTCTACAATTGTGAGCAACATGGCATCTTTATCTCTTATCAAAATCTCTTTCGCTCTTTCATTGTTCTTCTTCCTTTTACCTTCATCTTCTTCTTCAAGACTATCTTTTACAACAATTAAAAACCATCACCAATCTCTAACAACCAACTATGCCAAATCAGAAACAGAAAGACTCATAAGAAGCTTTAACCTATTCCCAGAAGATCTGGTTAACATAATAGACAATGAACCTGGTTTTACCCCTGGAAGTCTTGTGGAGAAGAAGTTTTCATTTCTAGGTGCTTCTGGGCCTTCTGTTGAAGACCTAGGTCACCATGCTGGGTATTATTCGCTTCCTCACTCCAAAGCCGCACGGTAAATCATTATATTACTGCAATTTTTTTTCCATTTTGAGATTTGAATTGAGTTTCTATTTTATTTGTTTTTTCTCCTATTATTCGTAACTAGAATAATCAGTTTACATAGGAAGTTCCGAAAACAATTGTTTTGAGATTTCACAGGGTTATTTGCTTTGTATACTTTTATATATCAAGAGTTATCATGAATGATTATTAGGTAGTTAAAGTATACAGTTAAAGAAGGATAACTATTTTATATATAATGATTAAAATCAAACAATTGTTGAACCGTTCTAATATGATAAACTATCATATTGGTCTTCTGTCATGTAATAGACATTATTGTATATTATTATATTGGATTAGTTAATTATGATAATTTTGAAATTATTTATTTTAATTCAATAATAATTATGTGCTAACTTGATATTCAAATTTGAATTGTTATGTTTCTTCAATAATTTCAGGATGTTTTACTTTTTCTTTGAATCTCGGACTAATAAAGATGACCCCGTTGTTATATGGTTAAGTGGAGGACCCGGTTGCAGCAGCTCAATAGCATTGTTCTATGAAAATGGCCCTTTTAAAATTGCAAAAAACTTTTCTCTGGTTTGGAATGACTATGGTTGGGACAAGGTTACAATCAACCCCCCTCACATGTCTAATTATCATCTTAATTCCTCACTACACCCCATTTATAATTTAAAAATCTGATACTTCTTTGCTAATAATTTAGTGTTTTCCCCAAATGAAAACATTGTTTACATTTTCTTATTCACACTAATCAAAAGTCATTGATCAAGCCAAAGAATTAAGATAATACACTAAGTATTAGACCTACTTTTTGTGTATATATATTATCATAGTGAACTAATTAATTTTTAATTTTACAGGCTTCAAATATCTTGTTTATAGACCAACCCACAGGAACAGGTTTCAGCTATACAAGTGATGAAACTGACATTAGATCTGATGAAGCGGGTGTTAGCAATGATTTGTATGATTTCTTGCAGGTAATGTAACATTCTGCCTTTATCTTATTTTTTTCTAAGATGTCATTTTTATATATCATCATATTCACATCGTTTTACTATAATAATAGGCATTTTTCAAAGAACATCCTCAGTTCAGTAAGAACGAATTTTATATTACTGGAGAATCATACGCTGGACACTATATTCCAGCTCTTGCATCAAGAGTTCACAAAGGAAATAATGCTAAAGAAGGAATTCCTATAAATCTGAAGGTCTTACTTCGTTTTTTATAATGTATAATGCATTTTATGACTAGAAAGTGTAAACCTATTTTTTGATGCTTGTATTGATTTCTTGGATCCCACATGATTAACAACAGGGTTTTGCAATTGGTAATGGATTAACTAATCCTGGAGTTCAGTACCCAGCATATACTGACTACGCACTAGATAAAGGATTAATTACAAAGGGAGATCAAGATAGTATCAACAAGCTTATCCCAGATTGTAAACGAGCCACACAATCTTGTGGTATGACACACATGTCCCCATTTCTAAATCTATTTATCCAACTTAACACAATTCTATTATTGTCGTTTGTGTTATTCACTGGCAATCTTGTGCTTTATTTATCAGAAACTAATGGTGGAGAAAGTTGTGAAGATGCACGTTACGCATGCCAGTCCATATTCGAGAGTATCTTGGCAATTACGGGAAACATTAATGTAAGAAACCATAATATAAAATATATGTATTTCTTAACAACTAGTCCTACATCTGTGAATTTAGTATTTTAAATTAAGGGTGAAAATGAATGGATTTGGATTTGGAAATGGATGAATGTAAAGACATTCATCAATCTATATAATTTCATTTAAATTATATTTTAAACTATTTGATTCTCCAATATCCAAACTTAAGGAATGAATTAAAATTCATCCATGACTTCATTATTCTTTTATCGTAACTTATAAAAACCTTTTTTAGGAAATCATTATTTTAATAAAATATAAAAAAATACTTTTAAAATAAACACTTTCAAAAGTCTTTATTTAAATTAGATTTTATTTGTTTTTAAATTCCATTTTTTAACTTTAAAAAACAATTATTATTTTCAATATTCTATATGCAATATTTAAAGGTTTTATGTGTAAAGTTTTTAACATATAGTTACATATGTTATATACTTCAGAATAATTTTTTATTATTAACTACATCCACATATCTTATAATGGATCTCAATTTAATTTGGAGAAAATGTTTTTAGTTTTTTTCCTTCAAAAAAGTGTATTAGTGACATTTTAAAAAAAATTGTCCAATATTCTAGAAGCATGCACATTTACATGTTTAATATTAATTAAATCCATATGCCCTATAATAATTCAAAATGAGAGTGGTAGACATTACAAGAAAGTGAGAGTTGATATAGTTAACGAAATTGAAAATAAAATATCATTTTTAAATGTTTGTTTTTGGATATATATATTCATGGATATCAATATGATATAATTGATGGATTCAAACCTGTCAATTATTAAAGTTAATCATTGATTTGTATTCACTTAAATCTATTAGCTCTAATGAATGAATTTAATTTTGTTGGATGAATGTAGATATATGATAGATTGTGGATAATTTTGTCAACTCTAACTCGATTTAATTTACTTACATTACTTTATGCTGATACGAAAATTGAAGTACTATGATGTGAGAAAGCTATGTGATGGACAATTGTGTTATGACTTCTCATATGCGGTGAGCTTTTTGAACGACGAGAGGGTGAAGACTGCGTTAGGTGTGAAGAACTTGAAGTTTATTTCATGCAGTGAAACAGTGTACAGAGCTATGAGTAATGATTGGATGAAAAACTTAGAAGTTGATATTCCTTCTCTTCTTGAGGACGGGATAAGGATGCTTGTTTATGCTGGTGAAGAAGATCTTATATGCAATTGGCTTGGTAATTCAAGGTGGGTTCATGCTATGAAGTGGTCAGGTCAAAAGGGATTTAAGTCAGCAACTACAGTCAAATTTGTAGTTGATGGAGCTGCAGCTGGAGATTTGACAACCCATGAGGCTCTATCTTTCTTGAAGGTTTGTGTTCAATGGTGTATTCTTGAATTTAACATTGTTAATTTGGTGTTTCTCTAACTTTATTTTTGTGATATAATAATAGATTTATAAAGCTGGACATATGGTTCCAATGGATCAACCAAAAGCTGCACTTCAAATGCTGAAAGCTTGGATGGGAGGCAAACTTGCCTCTTAGGATAAGAGATTAATGTCTCTCTTAATTCCCACACACTAGTCAGTGACATGTTTTTATGTGTGTAATAAAAATATATTTGTTATATTTCTGAATATGTTATTTTCTCAAGTTCATGTTATTTATGCTTTAAAAAAATAAACAAATAAATGAAAAGAAGATGGGGGCATTGGCATGGTAAAAGCATCAGCTAACTGATTAGAGGAAGCAATAGGGAGAAGGTGAATAATGCCCTTATGGATCTTCTCACGAACAACATTACAATCTGCTTTAATGTGATTGGATATCTCATGAAAGACAACAGTATGTGCCAAGTAGATAGCAGACCTATTGTCACAATACATTGAATCAGGATCCAGCAATGGAATATGCAAGTCTTCAAATAGATAATTGAGCCATTGCACTTCACAAGCTAAGCTACCAAGAGCCCTATACTCAACTTTACTAGAGGATCCGACGACAATATTTTTCGTCTTGGACTTCCATGAAATGAGAGAAGAACCAAGGAAGATACAAAACCTTGTGATGGATTTCCTAGAGTCCAAACAACAAGCCCAATCTGAATCAGAAAAACCAGTAAGCTTGAGGACTGAAGAAGAAGAGAAGAAAAGCCCTTGAGCAGGATAGAATTTTAGATAATGAAGCACTCAAAGGGCAGCCTTATAGTGCACATCTATAGGTTTGCACATTAAAAGACTAAGTTGTTGAGCTGCATAAGCTATATCAGGCCTGAAAATGGTGAGATAAAGCAATGTCCCCACAAGTCTTATGTAACAAAGAACATATGGAAATGGAACACCTTGGCCTAGTTGCAACTTAAGTGATGGATCAAATGGAACTTTAGCAGGCTTGACAACCAAGGAACCTGAGTCCTCAAGAAGAGATAAAGTATAGCTTCTCTGATTCCAGTGAATCCTGTCCTTTCTTCTAGCAATTTCAAGGCCTAAAAAGAATCTGAGTGAGCCCAGATCCTCGACTCTGAAGATGTGATCGAAAAATTGCTTAACTAGTTGGATTCAGCAAGATTATCTCCACCTTAAACCATGTCATCTACATATACCAAGATAATAGTAAATGAGTTGGATGTGGATTTGGTGAAGAGAGCTTGATCTGCTTGTGAATATGAGTATCCCAAGGATATCAAAGTAGAAGAAATAGTGGTGTTCCACTCTTTGCTTGCTTGTTTTAAGCCATAAAGGGATTTATAGAGCTTACAAACCTGGTGAGGATTGACATGAGAGAGGCTAGGAGGAGGAGACATATAAACTTCTTCATACAAATCCCCATGAAGAAAGGCATTGTTCACATCAAGTTACTCCAAAAACCAAGACTTGATAACAGCCAAAGCTAAAATAGTTCTTGCAATAGTGAGTTTGACCACTTGAGAAAAAATGTCAAAGAAATCTACATCTTCCAATTGAGTGTAACCTTTTGCAACTAGTCTAGCTTTATACATTTCAAGAGTGACATCCACATGAACTTTAGTTTTATAAACTCATTTTCAACCTATCGGAACTTTCCTTAAAATAAACAAGAGACCATGTGTTATTTTGACCTAGGGCTTACAACTCAGCATCCATAGCTTCTCTCTAATGGGTCATTTTAGCAGCCTGTTTATAGGTTATGGGAGGAGGAGAACTTGAAGTTGTGAGGCATAATGTATTGTAAGTAGGAGAACATATGAAATAATACATAACAAAAGGCAAAGGATATGAGACTTTGGAAGTGGAATTTGTGGTGTTGGTTATAGTGTGAGCAACAGTGCAATAATAGTCTTGAAAATGAGAAGGGAATCGTCTGGACCTAGTTGACTGTCTAAGTGGATGTATGGTAGGAGTTGTATGTGACTCGGGTGAGGAAAGTGGATGAGACTTAGAAGATGTGGGTGACTCAGCAAGGGAAGTGTGGGTGACTCGTAGAAAAGAATTGTATTTGACTTAAGAGGGGTGTGACTAGAAACCATTGGAACAAAATAAGTGGAAGGAAACCCATGAGTAGTAGTGGAAAAACTATATGAAACAGAAGACAAAGGAAAAAAATGTTCATAGAAGATAACATCTCGAGAAAGGAAAATCTTATGAGAGTGCAGATCATAAAGAATAAAGCCTTTGATCCCATCTTTGTAGCTTGGAAACATACACTTTCTTGCAATTGGATCAAGTTTACTCCTCCCTACAGCAAGTGTGCTTGCATAAACTAGACAACCAAACAATTTCAAGGAATCAAGGGTACGTAATGAACCATGATGTAACTGATATGGACTAGAATTTTGCAATAGAGGACTAAGCAATCTATTGATAATATGGACAACATGTTGTATAGAAAAATTCCAAAGAGTGTGACGATAAGTGAGATTGAAAGAAAATGGCTCTAGCAACATTAAGAATATGTTGTTGTTTCCTCTCAACCATACCATTTTGTTGAGGTGTAGGAACACAAGATCTTTGATGCATGATTCCCTTAGAAGTGAAGAAATCATGCATCAAAAACTCAACTCCATTATCACTTCTAAGAGATTGCAGCTTAGCATTGAATTATGTTTCAACAAGATTAACAAAGTTGATGATATGTTGCCTAATTTCACTATTGTTTTTCATTAAGATTACCCAAGTAAATCATGTAAAATCTTCAACTAATGTAAGAAAATAATTGTGACCAACAACAAAAGTCAATCTCTTTTGTCTAGAAGTATGACAAACATCACAAGGTATATGTGCTTTATTATAGAGAAGAATAAAGAGAAAATGACTAGATAAGGTCTTTTTTAGAGATGATGGAGCATGACCAACTCTAAGATGCCAGAGACTGAAGTCATTTGTGTGACTAGATGATGAATGAGAAACATAAATGGAGGAATATGCCTTGGGCAAGAGATTGATGACAAACAAATCTTGTTTCAATCTAGCTAAACCAATCACCTTCTTGGTAACACTCTACACAATGGCACAAGAGTCAATGTGAAAGATTAGGTGACAATTTAAGGATTGAATCAACTTATGGACATATACTATATTGACATGGAAGTTAGGGACATACAATACATCAAACAAGATAAGAGATTTTGATAGAATAATAATGCAACAAATAGAGGCCCTAACTTTACTCCCATTAGGCAAAGTAATCATAACATGTGAAATATATCTTTGATTGCTAAAACTATTTAAATCATAAGGTCAATAGCTCCAATTTAAATCAACCAATCTAGACACTTATTACTTGTTGAAGAAGGCAAAACAGTATTCATAGCTACAACACTATCACACATTGCAGAATTGACCTTGCTAGTGTCACTCTTGTTCTTCTCAAGCAATGCCAAGATGGATCTCACTTGATCATTGGTGAAGTTCAAACTCTTAATTTCCCTTATTAGCAACATAAGTGTCCTCACTTTGACATTGCGAGTCATTATGTTCAGATGCAATTTCTATAGGAAAATTGTTGGCCATATTAGCTGATCTTTCTGGTTTATTATAGTGATAACCAGGTGAGTATTCATGCTTTAAGAAACATGTGTCCATTGTGTGATTAGTCCTCTCACACCGAGTGCAAAACCTAGCATTATTCCCTTTGGTTGCACCAATATAAGGCATATCGCCTCTCCCTCTGAAGGAACTACCTCTTCTACCTCTGTTTTCATTGAAAAATCTAAATTGAGAACTTCCTTAAGAGTTAATTGTCAAGGCTTTTAAATCAGAGAGGATTGGAACATTTAACTACCTCTCTTGTTGTATGAGCATTGAAAACACCTTGCTAATGTTAGGAATGAGCTCTACAACCATGATTTGAGACCTGAGTTGTGAGTATTGATCATTCAAGCCTGTAAGGAATCGTATCACATAATCTTGTTCCTTATGCATCTTAACCAAATTAATTAATCCACAAGTACAAGGAGAAACACATTTAAAATGACCCATGATTATGTAATTTTCAATTTCCTCCCACAAAATCTTCAATTGAGTAAAGTAATCAGAAATTGATTGATTACCATGAGTTATTCTATAAACTTCTTCTTGAAGCTCAGCTATACGAAATATATCTCCACGTTCCTCACCAATCCAAAGTATGGATTTCATAATTGTTTCATCAAAAAAATGTTGCAACCAGGATAACACCATAATATTGCACCTAATCCAGTGTTCATGAAGATGATGAAGTAGTGGTGGTTGAAGCAATGACGTATCAATGAACTTCAACTTGTTCTTAGATTGGAGAGCTAATTTCATAGCTCTAGACCATGAATGATAGCTTTTGCCATTGAGAGGAGGAGAAACCAGAATTAGTGCAGGATTTACATTAGAATGAAGAAAATATGGATTAGAAGGACTCACATTGTAATCTTCGAAGCTCTAATTTGCCATTTCCAGGGAAATTGAATTAATTGAAGCAGAAAGAAGTCAAAGTTGATGAAGAATAAGGATAAATTGAAGTTGATGTAGGAAGAAACTGATTCAATCGCAACAGAAAGAGAAACCGCGATAGTGAGAATAAGAAGAAGAATGAACCTCGATAGTGAGAAATGGAGAAGACGAATCAGAGTTATTTAGCTCTAATACCATCTTAGAGTCCAAAGGGAAGAAGAAATTAAAAATGTATGAAGATATTTTCATTGAATTGAATGAATGAATGCAAAAGATTCAAAACCTACTATATATAGTGGTTAGGTAAATAACTACCATAACAACTTACTACAAAAAGAAATAGTAAAGCTATCACTTCATACACTTGAGAAAGTAAGCTTAAGCTATAAAAGACTATTCATAACATAAGCTTAACTATCACCAAACTAATTAATATGTATAATCAATAATTTGAGTGAAAAATATTTTATTATTATCCCTCCATATTTTACTTGGAAATAGGTCAAATCAGGCGAGGCTTTGACTTAAAAAGTTCGAGCTTATATAGCATATAAGAGCCTATGCCTAGCCTGTTAGTCTATTTAATTTTTTTAAACCTTAGGCCTCACTTGTTTAAATGTATGGTCTGATCTGTTAGTCTATTTAAAGGTATGTTAACGTAAATAACTCAACATATTATGTATGAACTAGGAAAAATTATTATAACTACAACAATTAGTGTGACATTTTTTACATTGTTATCACAAATATTTATTCACCTTCCAATATTGCATAATGTATTTGAAGGATTTGTGGTGCTCTTAAGGTTAGAGGATACAAAACAATGCATTTTAATATCATAATGAAATATGATACTATTGTAATGTTTAACATGATTAACAACTTAATTGTCAAATGATACTAATGTCCAAAAAAACATCCAAAATGTAATACTAAATTGCTAAATAACATCTAAACGGTATTAAATTTGCTACAATGTTGTCTAAATGTTATATCATCCAAAAGTTAAAAATATATAGTAACATTACATAGGCTCTATGTTAGGCTTAATAAGCTTTTTTAAATGCATGAGTCTGACCTATTTATGTTAAATAAGCTATTGGAGAAGCCTAAGTCTGATATGTTTACTAAAAATGTCTAGTCTGGTCTAACCTTTTATAGGCTAGGTATTAGGTCTCTGATAGACGGTCTGATCTGTTTTCACCCTTAACCATAATAAAAATAATATTACAAAAATGTTTATCCATTCTAATGTGCATTCACAATCCCAAAAAAATTAAATAAACTAATTTATTTTCTTTTTACCAAATTGATTATAGTATTATACTATTATTAAGATATTTTAGGGTGAAACATTGCAATGAAAAATAAATTATTTTATCTCATTTTAACCCACCCCTACCTAATTAGGACAAAAGAAAAAAAATGAGTGCAAGAGGTTCCATTTTCCCCTTCCCTAAGGAAAATTAAATTTTTATCTTAAACATTTTTAAAATACGAACCTATAAAATCATAAATAATGATAAACTTACGATTTTTATTATTTCACGATAATATTATTTATATATATATAATAACAATTTTTTATGTAATTTCGAGTTGTCCATTTTATCTTTAATATTTCCAAAAAAAATTAAATAATTATAACAAATTACAATCTATGAACTAATGTTTCATTTAGTTTTTTATTTTATTTTAACTTTAACATCATTAGCTACAACTAATTTAAGTATTGATAATAAAATAAAATATATTGATAGTGACGTTGAGTTTGAGTTTCTATATTCTTATTTTAAAAATAAATATATTTGTTAATGACAATAATTATAGAAAAGTAATTATATAAATTTGTTTAATAACATAAATTAATATGATATACTATAAAGTCAAATCAATAATATAAGAGTTAATATTTTTTTTATTACATTAAATTACCTGACATCCCTAAATTTTAATTTAATTACATACAACATGCTGTTTATTTAAAATATTATACTCCCCTCCCATGCTAGTAGTAATTAAGCGTAAATAATGTATAATGTATGTATATAAGTTATGAGTGATTTATGTATATATAAAAAAGTTGAGAATTTATGTGAGTGTAATATTTATGTATTGTCTTGTTAAAGTTGAGAATTTATGTGAGTGTAATAATCCATGTTTCTACTTTTGTATATTACAATGAAACTTGATAGAAATGTTTTATTAAACTAAAGATACGCTTTTGAAGGGTAAAATAAGAAACCCAAAAAATACGTTTGGACTTAAAAATAGAAACATGGAATTGATATTAGAAAATTCAAATGATGATCAACGTAATTTAATTATGAGTATAATATATATACATTGTTTGTGTAAATATTTATGCACGGTTAATATATCATTTATAATTCATTTGTATTACTTTCTTGTAAAGAGTTAATTATCATTAAAAATGAATAATATATAATAAACTAAGAGTATATAAAACTTTTATATTATCAATTTTTAGATCTTTTTTCTCTTTGATTTTTTTACTATAATTTAAGTGATAAAATAGTCTATGCTCCATCGGTGATTAATTCACTCAGCTTTGAGATGGTCGAAGAACAATTTAAAATAGAGTGAAATATCTTTGTTAACGTAAAGAGTTATAAACATTTAATATATTATTCACAATTTTATTTGTATTGAAGAGTTAATGATAATTAAAAAATAAATAGTAGATTATACAATGAAACTCATATACAATAAGTGTATAAATTTTTTCATCTTTAAAATATTTTATTTTGCCAGGATAAATGTGTCACTAATTTGAAGTTATTTTTTTATATAACCAATAGTATATCCTTACAGATAAAAACCTAATCTCATTCGGATGAATCGAACTCCTTACATTTTAGTCTATCCCTATCTAATGAGGCTTTAAATTTGAATCAGAAGAATTAAATTGGAAATAGAGATTTGAAAGCTTAAGAAACCTTATTCGAAGTTGTAGCAGCGAACTCAGTTGTAAAAAAATTTAAAATTATTATAAACATCTTTTTCTCAATTTTTCCTCCGCAAGATCAAACCAAGTATAATATGAATATATTACATTAAGAAAATCTCTATCAATGAATTTAAAAAGTTAGGGTTTTGGTTAGGAAAACCATCTTTATACTGAACACTATTGGGAGTTAAATTCCTTTAAATCATTATATTTGCTTCACTGTTATGCATATACAATTAAGTAATCATTTTGATTTCTTGTGTTTTTATTTTATTTTATTAAGTAAATCCCTAATAAATTTAAATTAATAATTTAGTACCAAAATTTTTGACATGGATTCACATTAGTTCTTCCAACGATATCAATGGTATGTTATCTCGATGAGTCGGAGATCCATCTTCCGTTCACTTGGCATGTCACGTGTAAATTTGTTTTTTACAGTTTGGGTCTTTTCTTGCTCCCCAATTCTCCTCTCCCCTCATACCATCCCAAATTCTCCTAACTTAGAACTTTTTTAAATCCATCTCAGAACTGATACTACTTCATCTCTTATGTGTCTCCGTTACGGTTCTCACTTCATTTTGGTGCACTCCAGAGATTGCTTCTTTGGAAGATATGGTGTTGAATGTCCCACTCATAATTGGTACTACGTTATTCTTTTCCAGTGATTATGAGGAAAATATGACATTAAGTGAGAGAGATAGGGCTTTTAATGTAGGGGCTTCAACAGATATGTTGCTGGTTTATAGCTGTTAAGATTATTGTATAAAAGTAACTACGTATAGTTCTACCTGAACTCATAGGGTTGGACTAGAGAATCACAAGTGAGACATCACGTTTTGAACCAAAACCTCTTTAGTTTCATGAGCTTTTTCTACTTATAATTTTTTTTATTTCTCTCTACATATCTAATGTGAGACTTCACCCTTGAATAAACTCAACATATACAATTCATGTAATTAATTTAAATATTTCATTTAAGAAGAGTCTCTCTTGAATCAATTGTTTTTCATGTAACAAAGATGACCTTCTGAATTTACTGAAAACTTGAATCCAAAACTTAATGCACCAAAACAGTAATTTTTTTACTAGGTCCAGAGGTGGTACTGAAGACTTTCAATGTGCATCATTCTTCTGAATCTGGTTGATAAAGTAGGTATTCTGAAAATATCTGGAAAGAATGGTAGAACCAATTAGTTTTATGGAATGGCTAAATGCACTGAAAATATCTGCTTGATCACAAATTTGTTAGATTGCTTTTGAAAAGTATAAATGTCTATACATCCATACATATTTTTTCTAAAATATAGGATATAATACGTTCAAGGATAAGTGTATAAAATAATAAAAAATATATCAATAATTTGCTTTCATTAGTGTTTGCCTTTAAATAATTTGGTATTTTCCTCAATTATTGAGATGCTTTGATTCAAACGTATCATATCTATCATATTATTTTGTTAAAAAAAATTCAGATACGTATCCTATCTATCATACTTTTTTGTTCAAAACATTTTAGATATATATCTTAATATTATTATTTTTTGGACACTTTATAGACACATATCCATGACAAATAGGAGCATATCCGTATCGGATATGTGCCTGACACTAACAAGTGAATGAGCTTCAGCCTCCGGGTGTTGAATTGAAGATGGTTTTATTGAAGAGGGACACTCTGGTGTTTTTTATTTAATGTTTGTTGTCCTGTTTTATCTATAAAACCTCTAACACTGCCAATTTTGTTTTTAGGATCTCAATTCCAAGCACTTAGGAACTACACTATGGGATGCATCACTTGTGTTTGCCAACTTTCTTGTAAGTTGTTATTCACTCGTTTCATATTTTGAATTACATGATGTACTTTTGTAAAATAATTTTTGAGTAATAGAAATACCCATTCGCTTTATATATCTACAGAAATGAAGATCTTAGTTAGTGTAATATCACTAGCCAATTTCATTAATAATAGAATAGTAAATTGTATAATTGTTATGTCGAGATGAGTTAATATTTAGTACATTTTCAATGTAATTATTATTATCTGTTCCAAACCACATTATAGTTAGCAACATAGCGCTTATTGCAGTCGTGCATATTATATAAATCACTTTGTCAAAACACGAACTAATGAAAAGAATTATATAATTAGATTTTAGAGTTAAAATTAGCAACACAAATAGTTTTTTTTATAAGCATATGTATTCGAAATAGGTATAAGGGTGCTAACTTAATTACACCTTATAAAATAGCTCAATATAAGTATAGAAATCAATATACCACGAGCAAAAATGTAAAAAGAAGATTTCATATTTTAAAAATATCATAAGTAATATTTAATTTCGATCAAATCCATAATATTGATAAAAGTGACATTTTTCTCCTAAAAGTAATGATAAAATTTAATTTGAACAATAATGATTTAATATTTGAGATTAAAATAAAATGAACATGTGCATAGATTTCACTAACGATTAAATAATGAAACAATATTTGATGGAAAATAATTTTAAAACTCATAAATTTTATAAAGTTTTTATTTAACTTTATCCCATTTCACAACAACAATGAATTTTATTAAGGCAAAAGTGCAAAAGCACTGAATATATATATATTAAGAGGTCAACTACAGGAAAAATTAATAGAAAAAATTAACAGTTACACAATATATCTTAAGGCATTAACATAAATTAGTCATGAAGTTATGTGATTCGCTTGAGTGAGAGGTGTCGTATGGGAGAGAAACTCACATAGAGTTTGGTTTTCAATAGGGATGACAATGGGTCTAGATGGGTCCGGGTAGTGCATTACCCGAACTCACCTCGTTGCTTCATTTTTGGACCTAGACCCTCCTCTGACCAGTGCTAATACCCGCTGGATATACTACCCGCAAGTCTTTGGGTACCCAACGAATCCATGAGTACCCATAAATTCAAAATATGAAAAATAATTGCAAGTAATTTGTGCACTGTGTGTTTGTTTCTTATGATCTTATACATTATTTAGAAAAGCAACAAGATAAAAAATTATAAAACTTAATTTAAAGTGTTAAACAGAACTTAATTTGACTATTAAACACAACTCATTTTACTCAAGCAAACATTAAAAACAACTTCAAGATTATGATGAAAAATTCATTCAGTAAGATTCTTCTATTCAGGTAACATTATATCATGCATATGAACTAACAACATAATATCATTGCTTAACAACATAACATCATAATTTAACAACATAACAATCATATTTTTGAAGTAATATAATATTATAATTATGGATTAATATGATATTACAATATAGATTCACATGATATTACAATATAGATTCACATGATATTACAATTATGTTGCTATAAATATTTACATATATTTAGATTTAGGAAGAAATAGCGTGTTCGAGTACCCACAGGTCTAGGTACCTCATTACCCAGACTCAGACTCATCTAACAGCGAGTCTTAAAATTACGGGTCTCAATTACCTACGAGTCCAAAACATGGATCCAGACTCGACCGATTGCGGGTATTATTTATGGGTACCGGGAGATCTGGGTACCCAATATCATCCTTAGTTTTCAAGCTAGAAATTGTCGTTTGAGCTATCTTCTCGCTTAGGCGAGAGAAATGCTTTTAAAGTGTTTTTTTTTTTGAAAAGTAAAGAATTTTCCTTTGCATTTTTTTTAGCAAATAAGGAAAATTGAATTGTAACACTGGACAACTAGTGCATTGGTATCTTCCAAAATTTAGAAAATAAAAGTTCTATTAATGAAAAAATATGCATCGATAATGTATGAGTTTTAGTTTATATATTATCATTGTATTATTCATATTTAATCATTATTGACTTTTCAAAATAAATAATAAATGATATAGTAATTAGGGGAGAAATCCACTTACTCCAAGAGTAAGTGGAAAATACCTACTTCACATCTTAGTCATCCAATCTTGGAAAATTGAATGGTTTAGATGTACTTACCAATTCAAACCATTGGATTTCTCAAGAATGAATGATCATGATGTAAAGTAGGTTTTATCCACTTACTCTTGGAGTAAGTAGATCCCTCCGATAATAATTATGCATATATCTTTATATGAACAATGCATAATTCTTTTATTAAATGGATAAGAATAAATCAATGCTCACTTTAGGGGGAAAAAATCTATATGTTAAAGAGTAAAAAATTAATAGAGAAGTCAAAAAGAGAAAGAGCATTTACTAACAGCAAGGAAAATAGCAATACAATAATATTAGTATATAATAACATTTAAATTAAATGATAATGATTTAGTGGTTGAGATTAAAATAAAATGGATATGTGAACCGATTTATGTACGTTTGAGGAATAATTATGAAACAATATTTTATGGAAAATAATTAAAATAAATAATGTATTTTTGGAATTTTTTACTTCACCTTACATCATTTTATTGAAGCACTAATAATGCTTTTAAAAAGTATTTCTTGAAAAGTAATTTGAATTTTCCGTTGTATTTTTGGCAAAAAAGGAAAATTGAATCCAAACAATGGACGACTAGTCCATTGGCATCATCGTGTCCTTGAAATAAATAATTAAAATTAGTAGTAGATGATGTAATCAATGTGTACAAATTTTGAGTAAGACTCTTCTCTATTAATGGAGAGACAAATGAGTTTTTTATGTGTATTTTAATGGCAAAAATGTATGCTTATTTTAAATAAAAATGATATAAATATTAATATATGTTGTATTTCCTTTGTTTTTTCACATCATTTGTCTCCATTAATGGAGATGAGTCCCACTAGCAATGCATAACTCTTAGTTAAATGCTTGAGTCTAAAGCAATGTTTTGAAACCTGAACTAGATATCAAATTAGAAAAAGCCATGTATTACTATGTTTAACTAATTAAACATCACAGTTGGACCAGAAGATATCATATATAATTAGTAATTAATTAAATATATAATTATATATTAATGTAAAATTTTATATGATTAGTAATCCAATTATATTAAAGTGACTTATCTTCATCTTATTTTAGACTAGAATAACACAAAAATATTGGAGTAATATTTTTATTTTATTTTAAGTGAATCGTTCGATTCACATTCTGGATTGTCTTGATATAACTAACTTTAGCACGGTTAGATCGGAATTTCCCGATTCAAAGCCATTCAACCTATCATTCAATTAAGACTGCATACCAAAATTGTAATAATAAATTATATATAATTAATAATAAATTATAAATATAATAAATTATAAATATCATATATAATTAATAATTAATAATATATAATAAATATAAAATTTTATATTAATGCAAAATTTTATACGATTAATAGTTATGTATAATTATATTGAAGCAACATATCTTGATTTTGTTTTAGACTAGAATAATATAAAATGTTAAAGTAATATATATTTTTAATTTTAAGTGAATTTTTCGGTTTATATTCCAAGTTTTTGTAATCTAACCTGGTTTAGCAGAATTAAATTAAAATATTCGAGATTCAAAACAGTTCAACCATAATTTAATTAATACTTTATACCGTAACTTTTTTGAAGTATAGTGTGCAGAGGGACTCTCACGCATGTCCTCATAACATTGCCACAGTCAAATTTGTAGTTGACGGTGCTGCAGCTGGAGATTTGACAACCCATGAAGCTCTATCTTTCTTGAAGGTTTGTGTTCAATGATGTATTCTTGAATTTGACATTGTTAAATTGGTATTTTTTCTAACATTATTTTTTTGATATAATAATAGATTTATAAAGCTGGACACCTAGTTCCTATGGATCCACTTCAAATGCTGAAAACTGGGATGGGTGGCAAACTTGCTGCATAAGACAAGAGATTAATGTTTCTCTTATTTCCTACACTCTAATCATCGTCATGTTTTCATGTGTTTTATGCAATTTGGAGTGTGCAATAAATATATATTTGTTATATTTCTGAATCTGTTATTTTCTTAAGCTCGTGTTAATTATGCTTCTAAAAAATATTTGATTGAAAATATATGATTATACAAATCTCCCTCCAAACTTTCCTAAACCACGATAAAAATAATGCGTCATTACAAATTTTTTATTCTATTTTTTTATGCAAAGGTGAAAATTACCTCTATATATATATATATATTAAGTAGTCCATGAACAAATAAGGAAACAAAGGCTACAAGAACAAGCACCATTACACAAACCGAAACGTATAACTAGGAAATGGAAATCTATTTCTATTATACTCATCCAACAAGAAATTAGGAAGAACATCCTATCAAGAATTCATTTTAGAGTGCACCTCAAAAGTAGCAAACTTGTCAGCACACCAATTTCCTTCTCTATAAATGTGGGAAACTCTCAAGTTCATCTTGGACTAAAGACCACTACAATGACCCAATAAATTGCTCAGCTTCCAAGGAGACAAATATTTGCCATTGAATATGCCAAGTAGCCAAGTTGAGTCACACTCCAACCAAAGTTGATACCAACCATTCATTTCATTTTCAATCATTTCTTAAATGATAGTATACAAGTAAATGAAATATAAAATAATGACCATATATAAATCTTTATATAGTTAATACATAATACCACACTTAAAAGAATTTCTATCAATAAATTTAACAAGTTAGGGTTTAGGTTAGAAAAACCATCTTTATACTAGAAACTATTGGGAGTTAAATTGCTTTAAATCATTATATTTGTTTGAGTGTTATTTGTATATTATTAAATACTCATTTTAGTCTCTCTTATACTACTTCATCTCTTATGTGTCTCCGTTACGGTTCTCTTACTATGGTGGGTGGCACAGATTTTAATTGCAAGCATTTGTTAAATTTGCAATACCTTTGAAGTTTAAATATTCAATGAAGTGTAGCACTTTTTTAAAGCAACGGTGTAATTACACCGATATATATATAACGAAGCTTAATAAAAATTATCCGAAAGGATACAATGAAGTGTAGCTATGTAGGCACCAATCTTGAATCATTAACATTATTAACTTTGCAAGAACCAGAAAGCATTTGCATATTTCATGGCAGCTGCACCATATAATGCGCATTACATTACATCCCCAAGAGGACTTCGGAACATGCTTGAAGAGTTCTACACTTCTACCTTATATAACTGGTGTTAACCATTGTTTGTACTATTATTCATCATCTTTTGGATAAAGAATTAATTCCTCTCGGAATATGTGGTTGCCCTCCCAATAAGTGTTTTTCCCATGAATTTATCATTTTGGTCATCTTGAGATCTAACAGAGTCTTACACCACTAAATTAATGTCTTATTGGTTAGTGTTAACCATCTGCCTCTGCATTCAGTTACAAATTTTTTTGGTATATCAAACATATTCAATTTTGATCAAAATTGATATCACATAATGTCGTGTACTATTTTGTTCTTTTTTCTTTAATCGCAGCAAGATTTCCCGTTTATTATTGTCCCTTGTAGACAACATATATTCAATTGGAATAAGCTTCTCAAGAATACCTTGTCTCTAAAGTGAGAGTGTATTTATGAGCATTTAGTTAATACTTAATAGAGATGTCTATGCACATGAAATAAAAGTTGGATATACTCACTTTAAGAGATATGGAATAGTTTACTAGTATTAGTCATTGGGCATAATCAAAATTAAATTACTTTTTAAGGCATAAAAAGGCATTCTAAGTTGAGACACTTGAAATGGAAATGTGCAAGTTACAATGTTAATCTACGGTGGCTTCTCGTGTGGACTTTGAGTTACTGGGTTTGTTGCCCACCTTACCTAAAAGTACCCTAACAAAGCTATAAAGCCCTATACTAATACTTTCATTGGGTTCATGTATATACTACTTATGATGGAAATTCCATTCACCCTAGAGTTAAGACATTTATTTTCTCAACCTAGATTTTAATAATTAATTATTTTTGAACAATCACAAGTAGTGATACACTTTATGGGATAGAAGATATCCACCCAATTTTAGCTTTCGAAAACATTATAGGAATACATATCGTTAATTTTAAAATATGTATTCAGACGAACTTGGTTGGAAATAAAAAAGAAAGCACAATGATAGTACAAAATTTAAAAAAATTGAATTCCAATTGGAAATAGGTATATTTCAAAAAAAAATTACATTGACCCCATATTTCAAAATATATTTAGACCCAATTATTGACACCCCTTGAATCTTTGCCTCAATCTTGTGGACAAAGTATGAGTGATATTGTTTGAGTTGAACAATGAATAATATTTAAATATAGGGGAGAGATCCACTTACTCCAAGAGTAAGTGGAAAAACACTTACTCCACATCATGAACATTCATTCTTGGAAATCCAATGGTTTGAATTGGTGAGTACATCTAAACCATTGAATTTTTCAAGATTGGATGGCTAAGATGAATAATAAGTATTTTTTGGAGTAAGTGGATCCCTCCCCTTAAATATATTAACTAATCCTTACGTTATCATTCAATAATTTGTCAATGAAATTTTCATTTCGTTGACGAATTGGGTAATGTGCTTTTAGAAAATGAAAACAAATATGTTTCTACTTATATAATGTTTTTTTTGGAGGAGGTCATTAAGTTCAGACATGGCAAAATATATTTAACTTCATCGTAAAAAACTTGCTATTTTTCTTCATGATAAACTAGTATGTAAAATATTTATTTGGGAGACACAACTCGGAAAATATTAGTCTTCCTTCCATCATTGCACAACAAAAAACAAAACTTTTAATTAAAAAATTAACCACAGTACTTCTAATTTTTTGTAACTAGTATTTTTCTTTGGATTAAATAAATTGTGGAAAGAAAAAAAGAGTCAAACTGAAGGCCTAGTTAATCAATCAAAGTGGTTCATCTGACATAAAATAAGGCACAAAAAGACACATTGACAATGATGAAATTTGCAGGGCTTTTGGGAATAGCTGAAGAAGAGTGTCATATCATTAAAATTAACGTGAGAGAGTAGAATAGCTACACCTACATACATATATATATATATATATATATATATATATTTATTGCTGGTAACTTATCAATCAAGGCAAAAAGACCATGAAATATAATTGCTGCCAAGGTGTCAATCTCAATAGCACCAAATCATTACCATTGCTTTGACTCTTGTTTATGGTTGTTAGTGAGGGGTCGTTATTTTTACACCACTCAACTGGGTACCCTTAGTTTCAAATTCAATGTTGTGAACCAATCTTTACCAACCTTATCAAACTAATGGAAATTTGTAATCCAGTATTAATTATAGTTTCTTTCTTTAATCTGTGTTACAAATTAAATTATATATATAGCTAGTATGGGAAACAAAAGAAAGGTCAATGTACTACTAAGTTGGAAATTAACCTTGCTGTTTTCAATATTGTTATCTACCTAAGATTTATTCATTGTTTGATAACTGATTTCCCTACCCATTCCCTAATAAGTCTCACACGGTTATTATGTAATTAAAAATATATATTTTTACCCAGAACTAAGCTTAATCTCATTATTATGTGGAATCAATTTTATGAATGGAACAATATAATCTCCTAATAAGGTTTCTAATAATCTTAAGGTTCAATCTTACTCTCATTTTTATAATGCTACTATAACTTGATGTATGATAATTATACAATGAAGTTTTAATGAAAAATGAAGAAGTTAATTATAAGGATAAATAATAAATGATATTTAATTTGGAAAAACATAAACAATTCAAATTATTATGGACAGAAAGATTACTTATTAGTTTACATAATTTTGTGGTGAGTGGATGAACTAGGATATCTCTGTCCGCCAAATCTCAGTTTAGGTAAGACCTCTTTGACTTTTCTCTCCATTCCTTTTCTCACTATTTCGCTTTCACAACTTTCTTTTTATTTTTCTAAATTGGAACCTTTTAAAAACAAATCTCTAGGTCTAGGCTCTGTAGAATACAACTTCTAAGCTTCCATGATTACAATAATGCAAGTTAGGCTAACATGTTTTCAATTACCACATAAAATAACAACTTAAGTTGTTTAAGTCGATCTGGCCCAGTAGTTATTTTGAAAGAATATTTCTAACTTCTCTAGCTATTTTATTTTACAAATCTTCTTAAGTGTATATTATTAAGGTATCATCCCAAAACCAATTGGCAATGGGAGGAGTATCCCAACAGATATTTAAACAATTCCCGAAACAATGAAGTAGACGATGTGAGACTTACTTCCCAACATATATGAGCAATTTGTAGAAAGTCTTAGTAAAGCTCAACTTAATACTATGAATTTTGTTAATCCCAACTCTAGTGCTTAGAATAAATATATATATATATATTTTTTGAATGGGGGAATAATGTATTTAATTATATATGCTAGGACTCTCCATCATTACTTCATCTATCAAGTATCTAGTGCTATATATATACACGCCATCTTTCATCATCCATTGCTTCTGATATCAATACAACTTCATTGTTTCACGAATTAAAATTTGACTCTAAAATTTCATGCTGTTCATGCATCTGAGAATAAAGAAGGAAAAAAGAACTAAAATATTCCTTTGTTTATAACAAAACTTGGTTAACTAAAATCTTGGCCACTTATATATTTCATCCGAACACCCATCCTCTTTTATCGAATTCCATTTTTACCCCAAAAATTGAAACATCCAACATAATAGATGATTTATTTCAGTTTTACTCTCACACATATATATAGTCTATATATAATAATATACTACGAGCAATGTTATTCCTACAATAATTTTGTACATCAGAACCTAACAAGTTTGTTTTTCTTAATATTTCTATCTTCCTTTTTCTAAACTGGGAAAATTAAATTATTAAATCACCATTGAAGAAAATATTATTAATGGATTATTAATCAACACCAAATAGGAAGGTACAAGTGCAAACGAAAAAATAGTAAATGAATATTAAACACTGCTTTGTTTCATTTTCATTGTAATCATTTTGAAAAATATTGTTTTTAATTACAGGTGAAAACGATTACAGGAAGCCTAATCAAAATAAGCTTACCTTGAAATGCGAACCGTTGATAAAAGAGTAAGGATCATTTCCTGTGAGAGTCAATTATGCTGATTACTATGATATTTGTCGTTTTAATTTGTTTATGATAGGATATTATGAATGATTAATTTCTTTTTTGGATAATCATTATGTTTGTCCTTAATAGAATTGAGAGATGATGGCCCATTATGTTTTTCAATCAGAAGATTCTACAAGTGGAAGGAAAAAGTCAGAGGTAAGAGATTTTATTTGACAAAAACAGTTATAAATATGAGCACCCTCACCTTTTCTATTTACTAGATGTTAAACATTTAAACAGTAGTTTTTATAATCAATTAAATGTTTAATTGATGTGGAAAACTATTGGATTTAGGGTCCATTCTAGCAGTAGCAAGGTTGTGTGTGGGACTTGTGTATGATCCATTGTTCATTTTAGTTATTGTCGTATTTCTGCACATGCAAGCACATACAAATTAAAAAGTTTATAATTGTATATAAAACTGTCAGTAAACTTACCACTTGTAATTAAGGCTAGTTCTGTTAGGGGGAAAAACTAATTTGAATATATGATCTCATGGTTAGGAGTTTAAAAAATAGAATAAATGAAGTTGTAAATTTGAGTCTCACTCATAATAAAATATTAATATATTAATATTTTGTCTGATTAAATACTAAATGTAGTGCTCGTAAATTATTGTCCACTAAATGATTATTTTTTCTCATGTTTCCAATGGTAAAAATATGATTTCGTAGTAAATAAAATGATAAAAATATTATTGCATGTTGTCTTTTATTTGTTATTGTAAGACATTTGTCTCTCTATTAATAGAGAGAATCATTCCTCATATGCATGCTAATTGAATCAGTTTTAGGGAGTTATAAGGTGGTGTGATAGTTAAGATGAAGAGATTTAAGGAATAGAATAAATGAAGTTGTGGGTTCGAGTCTCACCCATGGGAGAAGGAGGTTGAGAGTTTGAGTCTCGCCCTATAACAAAAATACTAACATACTAACATTTATCGATAAAAAAAAGAATCAATTTTAAATATTTAAATCTAAACTAGCTCATATTTTTGTCAGCAACATCTCATTCATTCTCTGTATGTAGTTCAATGATATGGTAAAACCTCGGTTGATGCCACATTGTTCAAGACCTTAATAATATAATATTAATCATTTATATATATATATATATAACTCTACTCTTGCCCTATATCCTGTCACCAGATTGATGTTGCTGCAATTTTGAACTGCGCTTGTCACAACTTTATACAGCATCACATTATAACAAGGACTACTGAAATATTTTGGGT
This sequence comes from Lupinus albus, assembly GCA_009771035.1. Classification (NCBI taxonomy): domain Eukaryota; kingdom Viridiplantae; phylum Streptophyta; class Magnoliopsida; order Fabales; family Fabaceae; genus Lupinus; species Lupinus albus. Next base: position 16,411,343 of record CM020017.1, read on the forward strand.
ACTCAAGCAAGAGATTTACTCCAGTTCATAGCCCCCTAAACCCCAGTAGAGATACCTCTATATACGTTCTCCTCAATTAATTTATTATTAATATTATATCTTTCTTCCTTGAAAACTTTCAGTTTGGAAAGAAGAAAAAGATCTTGAGTATGTAGTGAAGGAATAATTATTATTTTAGGCATAGATATCATTCAACTGAAATTTATCTTTATTTATAAGTTTTTTCATAAACACTATAGATATCAAAGTCTTTCTGCAACATACTCTTGATTTACAGGACAAATAGGACATCACAATATTATCATGATTAGAAACTCAACTATCTATAAAAATACGTGTATTAAACATGGTGGGCCATGTTAATTATATGTTGAAAACTTTAATTAATCAAATGATTGTTAGATGCAAACAAAAGGATTGACTTATAATTTTAGAAGGGGGAGGATTCATTTTCCATATGGAGATAATGATTGCCTTATAATTGTTGGATATTAATTAGTCAAGGCTTAATATTGCTACAGTGAACAAGCACTATATATAGTGAAAGATAAAGATGGATAGAGCTAGAAAGTGAGAACAAAATGCAGGCATTATGTGTAGGTAAGCTAATTACATAAAGAGATCGATCGATGACTTTTATAAAGCTACCATATCTTTCTAGATCCTTGCCTGCCAAAGGCGAATATTATGTTGCTTTAACTTGTGTATACTAAAGAAAATATTGATTTCTATGTATATTTCAAATATATAATACTTTTCGGATCGAAAAATAACCTAGGGATTTCACTGTCTAAATAAGTAATATCGATTAGTATAAATCTTTATTTTGAGTGTTTTCACATTCTTTGTTAACCTTCACAAAATAAATAGCTCTAAGTTTTGGCTAAAATAATTTAGGTAAAATCAGAAAGTATTTTGTGTTTGGTTTACAAGTTACTAAAGCAGTTTCAATTTTCAAGGTGATTCTATGTTGTTTGAATGTGATATTAAAAAAATATTTTTTTGTTGTTAAGAAATTGACAAAACAAACATTAAAAATCACTTTTCTCTATTATCTTTAGATTAAAAAAAGTATTTTTAACCATATTAAAAATTAATACGTTAATTTACATTCAGTATATTTATATTAGTTATTTTTAAATCAAAATAAATTAACTAAATACAGTATTTTATATTACTTTTTGGGGAGGGATCCACTTACTCCAAAAAACACTTACTCTTCATTTTAGTCATCCAATCTTGAAAAATTCAATGGTTTAGATGTACTCACCAATTCAAACCATTGGATTTCCAAGAATGAATGGTCATGATGTGGAGTAAGTGTTTTTCCACGGATCCCTCCTCTTACTTTTTTTTGTAAGAGTTTATAATTATTAACCTATGAATGCTAAGGATGTGAAAGTGTAAAAATTTATTCTATTATTATATGATAATTTAAATTTTAAAACCCACACTATTAATTCAATGTGCTCGTGTACCAACATATTTCGATGTGGTATTCAATGATTAAGCGACTGCAACAGAGTTAATGTTACATGAAAAATGCAGCTCACCTTTTTTTCTTTCTATTTTTATTATGTTCATTGTATCTGATCAAAAAAACGTTCGACACAAAATTAAACATTATCGACCAGAAACCTGACTCAAACTCATTATTGAAAAAAATATGTAGTTATATACTATCATACCCTGTAGCCAGACTTGAAGAAGTTCTTTGCTTCGAAACTAACAGACAAAGAGAAGATGAAGAAAATACAATAAAACTCACTGGATCAAGCATATTCAATTTAGTACCTTATCTTAATAATGACCCAACTAGGAGATGCAGAGAAACTGCACCCGAGTATTATTAATAACGTTAGCAATGACCTCACTGATTCATTCAATAAATTAAAGTATGGATCAGTATTTTTTTTAAGGCGGTTAATAAGAGTAAAATTTATATATTCAATACTGAATTGGAAAGTGCTATGAAATATCAAACAAAAAAAAGTAATATACATTAGCATTTTTATCATTATTATTTAAATTAAAATTACAATCTAACCCTTCAAATTTAAATGAAAAAACACTCTCCTTAGAAGCGTTTAACTCATTTCTATAGGTATCATTTTTTTAATTTTTAATGCGGCTTAGGTAAATCGATTTTAGAGAGAAACATGTGCTGAAATTTAAGTGTTATTCAAGTGAAATTATATGTACATTGAAGGGAGCAAATCATAATAAAAGACCCTGAAGTTTTGTAATAAATATTAAATCCACAAAGGATGACGGGTTAAATTCTCAATTGACAATGCTATCAACTGAATGTGGCAACTAAATGGTGTTCTAAGAGATAAAGTAATTACAAGGTGATAGTCAGGTCAATAGGGTTGAGTGTTGGAATTCATTCTTGAAATGTATTTGAATTTTGGATTTCATCTCTATTACCTTAGCATTTGACAATATCTGTCTAGCTAGTAACGATGGGAGATTAAAATCAGAATAAATAAATAAAAATTCTAGTTTATGAATATGAAAAACATATTTAAGCCATTATTCTAGAAAACAAACAAAAGGTGTGTTAGGTTATTGAGTCAACTCTAAATGGAAAGTTAGCACAATTTCAACTTATTTATATAGTGTAAGCGTGTAGCCTTATCACTGCAGCCAAATATTCACTATATAGCTAGCAAGCTAGCTAGTATGCATGAAGGTCATAGAATAAATTATAATTATAATAACTATTCTTTGATGTAATAAAACAGATCCAAATTTCAAAATTTTCTATTGAAACTCAATTCTAGAGCCATATATATAAGGTCATCATTTAATATTTTGCCCTGTAGTAATAGTATGCAGGACTCGTGAATATAAACACATTAGATGGTCTACGAAATCCAGTAGGGGTGTTTGGAGAGAGTCCTTAGGGTCTCTATTCTTATGCATCACCAATAGCAACATGATAGTACGCAATATGGAATATTATAAGGTGGCAGAACAAATCTGTGAAAATTGTTTTGCCTATTTTTCACAATACTGCTGATGATGACAATGGCAAGAAGATGATGTATCCGTCACTCAAAAATACGTGCAAATAGCTACCCTTTTCGTTGATTAGTCAATCCCAAGTAACTGATCAGATGGATCTAAGTGCAAAGAATCTGAATCATAGGCCCCATCCAAATGAAACGTTATCATCATATAATACTTCATGTGTGTGGATATCATGCAACAGTTAACAGTGAACATTTCTATAATAATGATTCAAATACTAATTACCTATAAAGAAGTGTAAGCACAAATAATCACTCAAAACCCTAAATAATTACGTTTTAAAAAGTGTAAGCATCATGATACTTACCGGGGTAATTAATACTTTATACCGGAAACCCTAAACGCGGTAATCATGTTAATATTTTATTGTAAGTGAGAGTCGAACTCACAACATATTTCACAATATTCCTTAAACTTTTCCCTTAGCCATTAAACTAATTTATATTCCCCCTGCTTATTTGATTCTATATTTTATACTTATTTTTAATTCAATATTTATTTTCTAGTGTAATTCACTAATTCTTGCACTAATAAATAAATTCAAATAATTGTACCATTAATCTAAATCACAAGTACGCTCCACCAATCTAAGATTATCCGACTCTAATCCGAATTAATCATTATAGGTGACAAATTTCTCTACCAAATATAACTATGTTATAAATTTTAAATACAAATTTGCTCTTTTTGTCATGAGTCTCCAGAATCCAGTCATCATCTTTTTTCTTCGTGTAGCATAATCAACTCTGTTTGACAGCTCGTCTACATATGACTGGATATTACTGTTGCTTTACCTTTCACGTCAACTAACCATTTTATCAATCACATGTGCATGGTGAAGCGTTGGAAAATTTGGAGTCTCATACGGCTAGCTACTGTTTGAGCAATTTGGTTATCCATGAATGACTTAATCTTTAACTCAGTCGAACCGTATCTAAATCAAATCTTTGAATCAGCAAAACTGAAAGCGTGACTTTGGATCAAGAGTCAGCAGTGATCGGACCCTATTCTTTATTTCGACTGGATCACTAATCCCCTTAATTGTATCAACATTGTTTTGTACTTTCATAATTTTTTTGCTTTTTTTTCCTTTTCTTGTAATTATCCAATTTTAATAAACTTACCTTTGCCGATCAATTTTTTTTTGATCAAGTTAGAACAACTTCTCATGAGATCTACCCACTTGTTAGCCGAGGGTTATATTTTATGAAGAAAAAAAACAATTAATAAAAAAAGAAGCTAGCACCTAATGCAAATTAAAGAAGGAGCACATATATTATTTTACTTAGGAAATGAATATAAAAAACAGTATGTTACATAAGGAAATACTTTGTTTGCTAATAACAGTATTAAAAGCCCAATAGTTTGATTAGAATTCATGTGACGCATCCTTTTGGTTAGATATGGTCATGCATGGTTTTAGCTAGTTGGTAATAATTTATAATATATTAGTCAAGTTTCAACTTCTTTTCTACGTCTTTATCTAAAATACACGTGGTTTTTTACTTTTTGCAAAGTGTCAATGCATAATAAACATTCACTACTAAATAACAATATTATTAGTATAATTTAAAAATAAAGTAAGCGGAAAATAACGATGAGAGACGTCATATTGGTGCTGTGTTTGGAAAGTGTCACAATTCTGGTAGCTGTAGCCATCAATTCAATAGCCCTGTTGTGTTGTGTTTCTTTCTGTATTACAACATTGGATGCTTTAATTTCTCTTTTACAAGAGGATGAAGAGACTCATTAGTGAGTGTGAGTGAGACTTATGAACAAGGATTACCCCCTCTTTAAAATTATATAACCTTATGTCTCAAACTAATCAAATTTCATTAAATAATATATTAAATTTATTTAACTTTTTAGAATTTTTTAAACAGGTGACAAGTTTATATTAGATTGTGCTATTATTGAGATACAAAAAGTGAGACAGATGATGTCAACCTAAGAGTTATACCGGCCTGGCATCCCTTCTCCAACGTTGAAGATGAGAAAGTTCTCTCTGACCATGAGTACCCCTTTTATTTTCTTTTTATTAACCTATGAGTATGTACCCTTCTTGTACATTCCTAATTATTAAAGTTAAACTAAATAGTGAGTTTTATTACTTTAAAAAATAAAAAATACTGAGATTTAGTATTTAAATACCTAATTAATTATAATTATAATAAAAAACAAACTGTAAATAATAGTTTCGTATGTTATTTAATTGAGCATAGTACTCACCAAGGGTGGATCCACAAACCATATTCTAGAAAGAAAAAAAATTTGTGTAAAGTGTATTTATATTTTTTTGTGCTATCATTTACAACCAAATTTTAATTAGAATTAGTTTTTTTATATATTTATTAAAATTTTATTAATTATCTCTCCATACATACATTTCCACACAAGTGTCTTTGTCAACAAAACCCATTACTAGATGACAACTAGGGATTCAAACCCATTAAATATAGATTCTATTATTTTCGATATGGAATCCTCCAGTATTAGTTAGAGATCATGACAAGTGGGAGAAAATTTAAAGGTGTAAATTTTAGTTTCTTTTTTCAAATAAATAATTTGAAAATTTATAAAATAATATTTCTCGATCTCTCATAATTATACATGGATACAATACATCAAGGGTAAGCATGGGTGGGTAAAGTTTCTTCCTTATCCAACCCTAAATGTTGGTAGAGTTATTTTCTTAAACTTGTATTTGACGCTAGACCTGAAGCTAACCAACCCCAAATATCGATCGAGAAAATACTTGAACTTGAACCTGACTCTAGACACACATGAAAACATGATAAGTGAGTAATCATGATGCAAAACGAACCCGATCATACTTGTCTTATACCTGATACTAAATATTATATGAGTCTAATTTTTTAACATTATCATAAACTTGATAAGACTCAACTATATTTGGATCAATCATAACCCAGTCAAATCAGGTGAATGGGTAAAGTCATGTTCTGCTACCCCATACAATACATTCATGTTATTACTGTAACATTGAATTTTTATATAGAGATAAATATTAGCAAGTTTGGTTAGTAATATTATAATATATAACATATAATTACTAGTACGGTATTATTACATTATATTATAAAATATGCACCCAAACACTACTTTTGGTTATTTTATAAGAATATTATATTTAAGATTTTAGTTTTGGTCTTCGTCATATTTTTAAAGCTCATTGTACAATAAATAAATTTATTATCGAAATAAATTTATTAGTTCAAACTATTTTAGTGAAAAGAGAAAGTGATTTAGTTAGATAATGAAATGTAATTTTAGTAAATGTAATAAAATTTTCAATAGGTGTAATCATACTTTTTCTTCTTTAATTCACATAAAACTACCTAAAATAATTTTATAAAAATTAACAAATGTAACATTTTTTTGGCATTAGGGTATCTCCTCACCCTTTTGGGTAAGGAATTAATGTTTTTGTGTATATAATTGATTCTCCTAAGAAATGTTGCTCAAAATAATCAAATCCTTAATATTTTTGTCACCCTAATCTAGCTAGACCTTTTAGACCAACACATTATTAATTATCAGATGTAATATAGTAGTATTACAAATAGAAATTTTATTTTTCTTAAAATAGTCATTGTGTAATTAATAGCGTCAAATATCACATCGATAAGAGTACTCATATATTTATATATTTGTTCACTAATTAAATTAAGATTAAAATATCTGTATTTTAATAAATTTATATATATTTTTAATATAAATATTATTATTTATAACATATAATTTATTTATTTAAACCGGCTAAATGTTAAATCAACTATGTAGTTGAAGATTTGAATCCTTAAAATATTAAATTTGTTCTCCCACATAACTGTTTTTATCGATATTTTTTTATATTATCAATTTGAATACATTTAATTACTTAATCGGTATTGTATGAAGACCAATTTATCAGTTTTCTTGAAAATAGAAGGTATGATTGTTATAACTATGATTGGCTCTGTGTGAAATTTTAAAATATTAATATTTTGAAAAGTGCCAGAAATCCAGGTCTCTTATTTATGAGGCAGAAGCACTACCCACCAAAGTTTCATTTAGATTAGAAAGTGAGACTTTGGATCTTCAAAAATACAAGTTGAGGTTAGAGAGAGAGAGAAATGGGAAGAGCTCCTTGCTGTGACAAGGCCAATGTTAAGAGAGGACCATGGTCACCTGAGGAAGATTCAAAGCTGAAAGAGTACATAGAGAAACATGGGACTGGGGGAAATTGGATTGCTCTTCCTCAGAAAGCTGGTAGGTTCAATTCATGCATGATTTTATGGACAAAAAATGCATGGATTTGTAAAGTTAAAACCTATATTAGTATGTATCTTTATGTGAGATCTCTCATATATGTTTATGTCTATCTTTCTCTAGCTAATAAGCTTCAGTTTGATTTTGAGTGTGTTCAGGTCTCAAGAGATGTGGGAAAAGTTGCAGATTGAGATGGCTTAACTATCTCAGGCCCAACATTAGGCATGGAGAATTCTCTGATGAGGAAGACAGAATAATTTGCAGCCTCTATGTTAATATTGGGAGCAGGTACTAGTTACAACAACTATTTTAATTAGCACTTTCTGACCAATATATAATGTGATCAAACTAATGATCTAGATCCAGTATATTTATATGTACATCTTTCTTTCCCTTTTCTTTTAGCCTTTAACCATCATCAACTACATGCTGTGTGAAATTACTTCTCTATATATCTATCTAAATGGGGTAAAATGAAAAGAAATTAAAGGAAAGGGAAAAAAAGACAGTAACTAGTTCTTTCTTTTCTTTCTGGTTTTCATTGGTAAAAACTGTATGTAGTCATCTAGAATCTACCTATATTTGTATATCATTTCCACATGCATGCCAATGTTTGATCAAACTCCAGCATCAACTAGCACATTTTAATTTGTTTGTCATTTTAGAAAATTTAATTAGCTTTCATGATGATCATATAAACAGGTGGTCAATTATAGCTGCTCAGTTGCCAGGGAGGACTGACAATGATATCAAGAACTACTGGAACACCAAGTTAAAGAAAAAACTCATGGGTTTGCTTCCTTTATCTCATCAAAGAAAACCTCCATTTCCATCTTCACAACATCAAAACCCTCCACCCTCTCCTTCAATGTACAGTGACTACAACTGCAGCAGCTCTTATTACATCCCACAAACCTTATCCTTCACTGATCTTGAACCTATTTCACTTCCTTCAACTAACTTTGCAAGCACAAGTTGCACAACAACCTCACTTTCTCTCCCCTTTTACCAAAACCAAGACTCTACAGTGGTTAGTACTAGTGCTATTAGTCCCATGCAATGTTACTACCCAATGTTTGGAAGTGAAGGGAGTTGCAGTTCCTCTGATGGGAGCTGCACTCAGATCAAGCAAGAAGAGCCAGGTTATCAAAGCTACATGTCCACCTCATTTGATGAGTTCAACAACAAGGCTATGTTTAGTTACAACATTAATGGTCGAGGTGGAAATATTAATCAATGGGATGAAAAGTCAAGTGGATGCTTTGGTCAAACACAAACTCCTTTAGAGAATTATTATGATCTTGAGGATATTAAGCAAATGATTAATAGTGGTAGCAGCAGTTTCATTAATATTGATGAAAACAAGAATGAGGAGAATTGCATGTACTACTACCCAGATGAGTGCAACTGATTGTGACTGAGTGCAAGTAATTAAAATCAGAAAGATATGATGGGAAAAGACTGAGGGTATGTTTTGGTTGGATAAGATTTAGAGAAGACTTTGTGAGCTTTTATTGGGTTATGTGTTCTTTGATTTAATGAAATATTTCTTATTTAGAGTATGGCTAAAAGTTTTCTTTATATTTTGTGCATATCTCAGTTATAGTGATGATGACGATGATGTTAGATTTTAGTAATTATTCTCGATGTTTATCCCTCTGATTTTTTCCCAACAGTTTTGTAGTTCTTATTTTCTGCTTAAACTAATGGGAAAAAAGTATATGTGACTAATAGCTATCATAATGAAACAGTTTATTAAGACCAAATTGTCTTGAAAAAAAGTAGGTGAACAAACTTCTTAAATGAGTAAAAGTTGAAGGAGAAAATATGTGATTAAGACAATCATTTTTATATAAGAAATTAATATTTGGTTTTAAGTTTATTAATAAAGTAGCCTTTTGATATATATATATATATATATGTGTATGTATGAGGATTTGTTAGGGTCAGAAACAGCGCTACTGAGTTAATAAAGAATCTTCTGCAGAGTAGCAAAGTCAGTATGAAGGTGGAAACTTGTTTACCATAATTCTCAATTATATATATTAATAAACAGATAATGAAAGATATGTGGCCAACAAAAGAAAGAGTAGATGATATAATGGTAGCGAAGTTTTGTTGTGTTGTGTGGAAAGTCTTGTAATTAAGGGCTAAAGTTATAACAATAATAAATGGTTGAATATATAATATATTGGTTGTTTTGAGCAAGTTTCTTTAAATTATTGTAGCGACTAAAAAAGGCAACAAAAGCCATGAAACTTCTGTCTCAGTTTATGCGGAACAGATGCTATTGTTGACAAGTAAACAAATAAATTAATGAATAAAGGTGTGTATACATTCAGCAACAAACAACAAGCATTATTACAATGATATGTACCTTTTCTTTTTAATATTTCAATGAAATTTATGTGTATCTAGTCTCATTAGGGAGTGCTTTTCATTATTTTATAAGATATTTAGCTAAAATCATCTCTTAAGATTCAATGTTGTGACTATTCAAAGATAGTGGAAACCAAAAAAATAGCATAGTGAATCTAATTGGATCACTATATACATGAATCTCCCCTACCTCATGCGCTATTCATATTGTTTAATTTATATTTATATGGTATTATCATCTTTTTATAAGTTACCTATCACTCTCAATGTATATCATGTTATCCTATTAGTAATGTTAGGAGAACTTGAAAATAAAATAAAAATTTGTTGCAAAATAAGCCCATGGTGGATCTCCAGAACTGTTTATTATGAACAAGGAAAATATATTTTTAATATCAAAATATGAACATCAAATAATTTCCATTTTCTATTTTTATAAATGAATGTATAAAAAGGTAAATGAGAAAATAGAAATCAGTATATACTATAACACATGTTAATAACTTGATATACAAAATAACATGACTCTTCATAACATGTATTCTATAAGAGATTGAGTTAAATATATTGAGTTAATTGATCAATTAAAATTTTTTATTCACTACTAGAAAAGTCTGATTTAGAGGCATAATTCAAAGGCAGATGCTTTTCCATCTCTAAGGGAGACAAAAAGTATATATATTAGAGAGAAAATCTAACCTAATTTGAATAATCTTTAATGTTTATTTCGTTTGATTTATCTTCCATAGCTTTAGTCATCAGAAATTCTGAAAGTTTTAGTTTAAATTACTTCAAGTAAGTGCAACAAAATGATATCAATAATGGTTTAATATTTATTTTTGTGCGGTTTCAGTGTGTTGGGGTTCAAAATTGAGGAAAATGGAATTTACAGTTTGTAAATCCAAAATCATATAAGAAGTTGATGGACCAAACACTTAATCATTACGATTTGAGTTAAATTTCTTAAATTGGTGACATTGATTATTGTACAATTTTGATGCATGTTAGATAAGAATTTTGTCAATTTATGTTAGTTAAATTTTTATTTGAATGTTCACTTAACCACTTTTATCTTAGAATGAAGAGATTATAGGATCTTATTTGGATTTTGACTCAGGTGATATCTGTTGCAGAATTTTGTTTTCATTGTAAATGTGAAATGCCTCATAAGCCCAATGACCTAATGGTCTAGTCCAATGTGAGAGGTGCTGTCATTGGTAATTTCCTTATGCAATCATACTCCTTCCATAGCTGCTCTTTGCAATGATTTTCAGGTCATTCTTTATAGATTCTTTTTACTTGTAGCATTTAGTTATGATTATGAACATAGAGTACAAGGATAGCTTCATTTCATTTTGAACTAGTCATAATCAACAAGTTTTGATTATGGATAAGTAGAAGGGTAACCCATATATGCATTTTAATATGCCATTGGAAAATAGCATAAGAAGTGGTTGAGGCTTTGGGCTATATTTATTGGTTTGTTGGCCTGTTATGTATTGAAGTATAATTTTTTCAATAAGGTAGAAACATTGTTAAATTTGTGAACAATCTAAATCAAACAACAAACTCTCATCACCTTTCATAATGTCAACCAAAGAAAGATTAGAAACATAAATCTGGTTGCTAAAATTCTATATATTTAGTTTTTGTCCTTCTGTTTCTTTTTCATTTATAATGTACCAACAAAATATTAGTTTTCGGATATAATACTAAAATGTGAAGTTTATTTATAACTAAAAATGTCATTTTCATATATCATTCTTTAGTTGCACAACAATAATCTCTCATCCATTCGTAAGTTCCTCTTATCTTGAATTGGTTTACTAATTCTCTACGGTTTTTCTTACTCTTCCTTCTAAGTTCTAATACTATTATCAAAGAATCACTCATTATCTTATCATAGAAAAGAAATCCTCTCCTCCACACACTATTCTGTATTATATCAATAAAAAATTAAAAATAGTCATCTCATTTAAAAAAGATTAAATAAACAAACTATAAAAATCTTTAATAAAATAATGATTATTTTATATTGTTGGCAAATATAATGATATGTGTAATAATGATTATAGTAGATTTGTGTTCCAAATCTCATATACTTTTAATTTTATCTTAATGGAATGAGTATCAACTCTCATGACTTTTTCCATATCTCATCCAATTCGGTGTTGATACATGAAAAATGATATATAATTTTAATTACATAAAATTATATATTATTCTTCATGTGTCAACGTGTGATTGGACAATTAAGAACATACATAATATTATGAGAATTGAGATCATATATAGTGGACAAATATTTGTTGTCTGAAACAATATCCTAAAAACAGGAAGAAAAAAGTATGAATATAATATGAAATGTGTTTATTGGTATAAGATATAATTTATAGCAACAAATATTTTGTAATATTGTAGTACAGAATAAAATTTCTTAAATTTTAATGTTATTTTATTAAAAAATAATATATCCTCTATAACCATATGTCATGTGAAATATGGAGAGGACCTCTACTTGTCTAGTATGGTTACACACAAGGTTAGGAAAGGATCCTCTCCATTAATGGAGAGGTAAGTGATCATTTTTGCACTTATATATAGGGTTAAAAATGTCATTACATTTTATCCTAAGGATAAAAGTGTTAAATTAAATTTTATTTTTCTCTTGTTTTGGATGTACTTGTAACGGAGAGGAACCTAACTCCACACAGCTAATGGAGAGGAAACTAACTCCACGCAGCTGTTATAATGTTAATAATAGAGGGGGGTAAATGGTAGCACATAAACCCCATGTGCGAGTTATGATTAATGATTAATAATAAAAAATGTAATAATATTTGGTGATGCATGAAATAAGACACAGTGAGAGAGAAGATGTGAAAATAGATTCAGATCTAACTCAAAATTTAAACTTTCTTTAACATGAAATAATCCAAAGAAGTTGCGCAGCTCATGTGTATAGATAGATTATATGTGGCCAAGTTTGAGTTTGACTATTTCTATTTGAATTTGAATTTGAATTTGAATTTGTGCACAAGCGAAGTATACGCCACTTCCACTTTCATACCAACATACCACAATTTAATGCAATATTTCCTATTATCACAATAATAAGTCATAAAACCAAACCAAACCAAACCAAGTTCCATTTTTTCATTATCAATCTCATAATGCAGAAATCAGGATATGGCCGTGACGGAATATACAGATCACTAAGACCTTCTCTTATTCTCCCTAAAGATCCCAACCTCTCCCTTGTCTCTTTCTTGTTTTCATCTTTCTCTTCTTTCTCTAACAAAACCGCACTCGTTGATGCTGACTCACTTGAATCTCTCACCTATTCACAACTCAAAAACAAAGTCATCAAACTCGCTCATGCTTTCCACTACAACCTTGGTATCAACAAAAACGATGTTGTCCTTTTGTTTGCCCCCAACAGCATTAACTTCCCCATATGCTTTCTCGCTGCTACATCCATTGGCGCTGTTGTCTCCACCGTTAACCCTATCTACACTGTTGCTGAGATATCCAAGCAGGTTAAAGATTCTAACCCAAAGCTCATAATCACTGTTTCTGAGTTATGGGACAAGGTGAAGGGTTTCAACCTTCCCATATTAACTCTCGGTATGAAAACAAAAAACATGGATTCCAGTGTAAAGATCACAACTTTGAACGAGTTAATCAATATGTCAGGTTCTCCAACGGAGTTACCAGTAAAGGACGTGAAACAAAGCGACACGGCATCGCTTTTGTATTCTTCTGGAACGACGGGTGTGAGCAAAGGAGTGGTTTTGACGCATGGAAACTATATTGCAGCAGCTTTGATGATTGGAATGGATGAGGATATGGCTGGAGAGGAAGATAACGTGTACCTTTGTGTTTTGCCAATGTTTCATGTGTTTGGGCTTGCGGTGATTACGTACTCGGTGCTTACAAGAGGGAATAAATTGGTGTCATTGAGTAGGTTTGAGTTTGAAATGTTTTTGAAAACGATTCAGAAATATAAGGTGACAAATTTGTGGGTTGTGCCTCCTATTGTTCTTGCTATGGCGAAACAAAGTGTGGTTAAGAATTATGATCTATCTTCGTTGAAGCGTATTGGGTCTGGTGCTGCTCCTCTTGGGAAAGAGTTGATGGAGGATGTTGCTAAGCGTTTTCCTCATGCTACTATTGCTCAGGTATTATTTGTTGGGAAGTAAATCTCACATCGCCTACCTTATTGCCAATTGATTTTGAGATGGAACCTTAACATTATTCACAAAATGTGTAATAATTTTAACTTTCAACAATTATTATTTGTAACCAAGTATTGTTTTCCAGGGCTATGGTATGACAGAAACTACAGGTATTGTTTCTGTGGAGAATCCAAGAGTAGGGATTCGTCATACAGGTTCAACAGGAATGCTAGTTTCAGGAGTTGAAGCTCAAATAGTCAGCGTGGAAACACAGAAGCCTCTCCCTCCTAAAGAGATGGGGGAGATATGGGTACGGGGTGCTAATATGATGCAAGGTACATTTGTCATGTTGCATTATTGCATATGCATACAATTCCTACCATGGTACTTAGTCAATGATGAAAGGTAAAAAAATGAGGGAGAGATTTGTGCATTATGTTGGAAAGATAGGGGTTAGACAACCCTTTAGCATTTGAAAATATAAGAGAGTGTCTGGTATAATGTTGAGGAATATGATTAAACCTAGATCTTAAACCATTAACCCTGTTAACCGAATTCCCTAGGCTAAATACAACCAGTATGATAGTATGATCTGAATCCACCAATTGTATTCACTTGATATAAGTTTCAGAGAGTACAGCTTGACCATGATTAGTCCGTGTTCATACAATTCCACATTATCTTCTCCGCCTCCCCTTCTGTTCTTTCTTGTCTAGAATAATCTTTTGTTGATTATTGTAAAGAAAACACAGTCTAGTCTGATTTCACAAATTTTTTGTTTGTATCAGTAAACTATATAGCAGTTCAGATGATGCAGATCACAGCAAATGTGATATACTCTATGATTACCTTACCTATATTAAGTCTTGATGAATAAAGGAAATGATGTGGTATGTCTAGATTATTGAAAACACTCAGTTTCTTCCAACAGGGTCACAATCATATTGTAATTTCTAGAAGGGTCGTGCAGTTGTTGGAAGATGCTGTATTAAGAGTTCCATGACTAGTTTAGTGCCCTTATCTAACATTTTCTACTCAAGACTTTGAGTATATTTGAACTTTTCTACCAATATAATTTATCCTCATAGAGTTAATAATTAGGTTGGAACATTGTCCTCTATAAACAATTAGCATTCTTGCTTCACATGCTTTTAAATATTTTCTTTGTATCCTATAGACTTTTTCTAGATGAGTTTTAATACAAGTCTAAAACTTTTACAAAAATTCAGGTTATCATAACAATCCACAAGCCACACAATCTACTATAGATAAAAATGGGTGGGTACATACTGGAGATCTTGGATATTTTGATGAGAATGGACTCCTTTTCGTAGTTGACCGGATCAAAGAACTGATCAAATATAAGGGTCTTCAGGTATGTAATCCTAATGTCATGTCAAAATGAAGGTAAACATGTATGAAATAGTACCAAATCCCTGTCAGTGTCTGCTATGATTTAGTATCAGAATATATTGTGTTATTGTGGTTCATAAGCATAATTTCTTAGTCCCAAATTTTTAGTATACCTATGGTAGTTATTTCAGTCCATAGAATGCATGTGCTGCTCTGTTTGGAATTTATATTATTATTTTGTTCAGAACCCTTCTGGTTATGTATTTATGATCAGGGGTTTCTTGTTAGTACACTATTTATTAATTGTCTCAATGTTTTAACTAGGTTGCACCAGCAGAACTAGAAGGGCTTCTCATTTCTCACCCTGAAATACTCGATGCTGTTGTCGTCCCGTAAGTATCACATACATGATCTGTAGCTGTTAAGCTGTAGCATGAATAACAAAATTACATGACCTATAGTTTCGATGTTATCTGCATTGAGAATACATCTTATGTTATTTTTGGAATTCTGAGCTAATTCCCTTTCTGTAGATATCCTGATGATGAGGCTGGTGAGGTTCCGATTGCCTATGTCGTTCGTTCACCCAACAGCTCGCTGAGTGAAGAACAAATTAAGAAATTTATTGCTGATCAGGTTAGAGAGATAAAGAATAAGCTTGGTCTGAGACTTGCATGTATATACATATAGTATAATAAAACAGAGAATCTGACATATAACTCAATGGACTGAAAACATATTTTGAAGATTAAAAACATCATGCTTTTTAAGAAAATTGTTTTTTTCTTCCTTAATACTTTAACCTCTACACCCATGCTATAGAGCAGAAACAACATATTTGATGAGTATTAAGATTTTGTACTACTATTACACCCATTAACCCTTCTTCAACTCTATCTATGATGAAAGCAAATGTTTATTTTTTTGATATCTTAATAATTGAGGGGAGACCCAAATGCTTATCCACTTGTCATGCCCTTAAATATGGGGATTCCCATCTATTTTGTGATGAGACACACTAAAATGTAACATGTACTACATAACATGTTTTTTCATCCTCTGATTATGTAACATATAGTCAATACTCAAAATGATCAAGTGATATTATAAAAACAACTCTTACTCTATATGCCTATTTTGTGAGATGTTGCTAATTTTTATACTTGTTTGTAGGTTGCACCTTTCAAAAGATTGAGAAGGATAACATTCATCAGCAGTATTCCTAAGACAGCTTCAGGAAAAATTCTCAGAAGAGAGCTCATTGATAAAGCACGATCTAAAATATAAGTTTTTACAACAACAAAATGGGTTATCAGATTCTGGAACCACCACATTTAAATTTGAAACCATGCCATATTTCTCCATATATGCTATAGTAGCATGTCTGCATCTTGTTAGGTACTTACAATACATTTAATAAAATATTTCTTGTTGTTTGTATACCCATTATGAGAATCTCGTTATCTATTATAATCTTATCATGTATAGGATAAAAACATACAGACACGTAAAAAAAACTATCACGTATAATTAATTAATTTTTTGATAATATAAAAAATACGTAAAGTAAGTTGCATCAAAATTACGCTTTAGTATTTGAAGTTTTAAATACTACAGTTTTATTAAACTATAAAATACAATATAAGATTTCTTTTAAACAGGTAAACATAATAATTTTTAGCTATATGGTATTGGTTGTTCCAAAATTAGATTTCTATATGGCAATTACCCTATAAAGGGGAGGGATCCACTTACTCTAAGAGTAAATGAAAAAAATCTACTTCACATCTTAGTCATTCAATCTTGGAAAATTCAATAGTTTAGATGTATTCACCAATTCAAACAATTGGATTTCTGCAAAACATTCAATTTAATAATCATGATATGTAGTAGGTGGATTCCTGCAAAATATGCCTTCAAGTAATTAAACATATATGATTTATTCAATTCCATTTAATAATCAGTGTGACATAATTTTCGTATTTCAATTTTATCCTCTTGTAACACATGTTCTCTAGTCATCACCTCCAAGAAGAACAACTTTCACTAACATGACAAAACATTCAATGACACACTAATTATTATTAGAGACACAAGTTGATAAATTTATAAACTTTGTGTATACACTTAATATCAGAAAAATAGGAAGATGAATTAACAGGCAAGAAGCGTCGGGTCGGTTGACATACTAGTATATTATAAAGAAACTTCTTCATTTTATATATTTTAATATTTAAGGTTATGTATATATTATAAGAAATTATTTAATGATATACAAAATTGATATAATTTGATTAAAATATCTCGACTTGACTTATATTGAATAGAGGAGTATGAGATGAAAAAAAGAGTATATATAAGGGTATAATCTTAACACAAAAATGGTATATTTTAAGATAAATAATTGCATAATTGAATGAAAACAAAGTTTTTACAGAATTAGGAATTAAATTTGTATATACATAATTAAAGAAAGACTTATATGAAGACATATCTATATAGGGACAACCAATAAAATTTTGACAACAAATTAAAATTTTAATTCTAATTAAAATTTAGAATTAAATTATAGCACCAAAGAACACAAATGCACCTATCTTTAAATATGACGTGTTGAATTCGTCTCGTTAGGTTTTTAACCAAAAAAAAAATTGAAGCCAAAAGTAATAGAATTAAGAATATACCAAAAATTACGGTGTACACTCTATCTTATAAAGTAATAATTGTGACCAAAGTCATCACATCTTCTTGTATAAATAACACTCCAATTTAGCTTTACATCTCTTAATGCTTATGTGTTAGGTTGTAATAAGACAATGTATTGATTGATTGTGTATAAATTTTTATTTGAGGTCAACTCTCTCCTTTTGACCTTTTCCAATATAATTGATTATATTTCTTTATTAACCATAAATTTTAAGGAGATAAGGAGACAGAGGGAGTAAGAGTTAGTGGACAGAACAAGACAGTTATCTGAATGGATGTTGTTGTGCAGCACCCTATGTCACTTCCTTCCTTCTATCAGAGTAAGATATATGACGTGACTGATTCCTCATCAAAATCTATCTTTGGGATAATTGGTAGTTTTGGTAGATTAGTCTTGTGTGTTCTGATGATGCTTGCCATTGCTACAAATTGATCTGTAATTCTTGTTATCTATAGATGTTGATGCTGGACAAAACCCACAAATGGGGAAACATCTTAGTTGGATTGATGGATATTCTATGTCTCCATTATCTTATTCAAAAACATGGTTAACTTTTTTCTTTAAATACTACATAGGCAATGAGTTTTAGATATTAAGTACTGATTAAATTGGGAAAAAATATTTTTTTTTTGCTTTTCTGTTCTTGTTCATGCTAGTTAGTTAGGATTTGCATTAAGGATAGTAGGATACTATAAGAATTTTATTTTCTTTTCCGGGAATAAAATGCTTAAAATTTGATGACTTATTGTATCACTGTCATGTTGCAATGCCAAAAAAACAGCATAATATGTTGTAGCATTTGTGATCTGTTCAAAATAATGTAGTAATTTTGCAACTGTGATCCTTTTCCATTTTGATTCAGTTCTTTTTTTTGCTTTTATGAAGTCATTGGTATAATTAATCATTCCTTATGTATCTTAATTCATCACTGAAAACCAATTCCCTACTATGTTCACATTAAAAATAAAGGGTTCCACACTTGCATTGTTGTCAAATTGATGATGTTATGGAAACTTATAGCTACCTGACTCTTGATGTTGTAAAATGAAAAGGGAAACTTTATTTTGTTGGTCTCATTTTAGTTCTTGAATAGATGTGAAGTCACAATTGCAAGGAAGGAGAGTATCCATTGTAACCTTTGCACTGCCTGAGACAGCAGCTTCAGTGGCAGTGGCTGCAACTATTGTTGGTGCTGCAGCCACTCTTCTCATCCGCAGAACCAAAGCTTCTGAGTCAACAACACAGGTTAGTAACCAATCTATTGGTCAAAAGACTTTTGGTTTAGAAGCAAAAATTGTTAGATGATTAGTAGTTGTAAAGTAGGTGCAAAAACAAACATGAAAATATGCTACTAAAAAACAAGAACCTTAAATTTTCCAATGTTATGCATGGTGCTTTTAATCACTCATTTCATTTGTGTAAGATAGCATTTGTGTTAGTATTAGGCATCAAAGAGATGGGGACAAAAGCTTATGTTGCTAATAAAGAAGACTAGAATTCAATTATTCTCTCATGTGATGACTTGTAGTTAACATTAGATACTTATTTTTTCTTTATAAAATTAAAGGTTCAACTCAAAGAATGCGAAAATTGTGGAGGTTCTGGTATATGTCCAGAATGCAAAGGTGAAGGTTTTGTGCTGAGGAAACGTTCTGAGGAAAGTGCTGAGAAGGCAAGAAAGCTTGCCAACAATATGGCGACTCGATTCACGGCCGGGCTTCCGAAGAAGTGGAGCTATTGTACAAAGTGCTCTTCTGCCCGATCATGTTCAACCTGTGGTGGCAGTGGGAAGCTAAGTTACTAGTTTTGCTCTACTTTTTGTCTTAACACTTCAAATGGCACACATCCTTAGCATTACATATGGTCTTGTTGAACTAAAGCTAGTGATTCATTAGCATATTTACTTGTTCTTCTTTTTCTATTCTAGATGAAGCAAAATTTTATGTGAACATATATACATATTCCAATGGCACTGTATAGTATGCTTCTGTTGCATAACTACAGGCGTTGCGTTCACATGGACCATATTGAGTCTAGAGATGATGAGATTTGGGTGTTATGAAGAAAAGTGATTATATTTGCACACCCATTATTGTAAATTATTTATTACAATACATATAGTAAATAATATAGCTAAAAAGTATATCAAAATTCAACTTTAACGATACAATGGCTTGCTTGTTCATATTTTCATAGCCTTTTGAATTTATCAAACCCTATCATTACTCTTCACGCTGAACAAATTAAACGGAAAGGAATTTTGTTGGAAGATTCTAGTATTCTTTCACACTTTCTCCTATTAAATGATAATGAAAAATGCATTCGAGTAAGAAGTTTCATAATGATCTCGATTTGGTTTTAATTTATTAAATCAAATAAAGGCATATATGCTTGTTAAAGCGTTCGAATTTTATGGAAAAATGATACAAGTGCCTTATATGTTCTCAGTTTTTTTTCTTCTTTCCAAAACATAGAATAGTTATTATGTATTAAAAAACATACTTTAGTTATTAACTTCTTATGTACCCAAAAAACACAGTTTAGTCCCCACGTTACCATACATTGCACTACTGTCCAATATTTTTACAAAGAGAAAAATATATATGCACCAATAATATATATGTCACTTATACACTTTATCATTCATTATTCATGTTTAATCATCATTGACTATTTAAAGAAAATAATACAAATGAATGATAGATGATATACTAATTGTGTATAAATCTTTACAACGAAAGTGCATAGATCCACTCTTTACAAAATGGTTAAGTAACCTCTATATATATATATATATATATATATATATATATATATATATATATATATATCATGCTTCCTTTAGAGGAAAGACTAATGATAACCAATCAATGACAAGAATCCCAGTATAGGATAGAGAAAAGATGAAGGTACATTACATGAAGACTTTCCACTAAATGGATGAGGTCAAACAAAGTTTTAAGCTTAAAATATTGTCACTTTGGACCATAAAATTGAACCCTTGGTGATCTGCCGGAAATTTCAGACCAGCCACTGTTGTGAACTACTAACCTACTATAGGATATATGCCACTAAGTATTAATATGAATTTGCAGATAAATATATAGCAAAATTACCAACAAACAATATAAAGTTCAATAAAAGATCCTGCTAATTGGAATATATATCGAGTCTACCATAAATCATTACAAACCAACAATTAAGAAGGTTTTTAAATATACATTGAATGTTAGTTCAACTTCTTTGGACTGGTTTGTAAAGGACAACAGTAACATATTTAGAACGGAAGCGATGGGTATATCCTAATGCCACAACAGATCTTGAAGACTCTCTGTTCTCAATATAGAGATGGTTTAGAATCACATTCTGAGGCAATGGAAGACTTCCTGAATTATCCCTACTATTAGTAGGATAACTGAGCAAGGTGTGTTGCAAATGGAAGGGGACAAAAGGTGGTTCACGTGCCTCATCTTCATGTCCAGTGTACACATTATTGTAACTAGAATCAGGAGACTTGGGAACTTCAAATCCCGCAACAGTTGGCTCCTCCTGCAAAGGTATTTTTGTATATTTTAGACCTACTATTGACAAATAATTTGTGTACTTGTGAAGAACCAATCACTTACAAGATTTTCAGTGTGAGAATTGCTCATCTTGGAATCAAAGCCAAAACCGCTTATGGTGTGAGTTCAACAACTTGAGCCCAATTGAGAGTTCAACAAGCCTGAAGAAAGAGCAGCTTTGCGTTAATACTTAATAGTAATGCATAAAACTTCCATTCAAGAACCCATTAGGCAATAGATGCATGCCTATTGGTCAATCTAAGAGAAAAACAAAATTGCCATGTTATAAAACTTGCAAAACTAGTTCAACATCTTTCAAATGTGCACTCTGCATATATACCAAGTGCACAGCCAAAGTAGAAAAAAACTGAATCAAACAACGAAATGAAGTAGATGTTCTCACAAAATGTCAAAAGGCACATATACAGACGAACACAGGTGCATTTTACTGTGTGTAAATCTTCTTATAAGCATGAGAAAGTTAATCTCACAAATAAAGTGTTGATGGGTGGGACTACTTTAGGAGTTGAGGAGGTGGCTGTCCATCTCCATAGCTTATTTCATCCAGAAATATTTCAGAATATCACTTTGGTATCACGAGAAAAGCACGACGGCTTAAAGTAAGGAATGATATCTTAGTAATGCAAAATGGTACATGATCTAATTTTTTTAAGCAAATTTTCAGGCAGCACTCAATTCATATTTGCTGATACAAATTCCACTTTTCTGACTACTACATGTAAAGAAGAATGTAATGTAACTATAACACTGGTACCGACTTGAAAAGACAAGATACCCCTCAATAAATGAACTGAACCTCTACGTACCATTTTAAATTATTGTAATCCACATCAAATTATATCATTTTCAACTATGTGTAGATTTGGTGTTAATACTAAAAGTATAATTATTGAACGACAAAGGCAGACAGCCAGACTTCCACATAGTTATAGAGATCATTGCAATCTTGCTATGGCACAACAAGAAAAGCTAAACTTTTTAATCATGGCATACACTAAAGTTACCACAATTGTATGCTGACATATAACTCTCATTGATAACCAAAAAAGTCCAAAACTGGATATTTCTAGATTAAGTACATGTAAGGTAAGATAGGTTTTTAAATTACACACTGTGACCATGTGAGCACACACAACTTCAAACCACATAGGGTGTTCAGATTTCAGAGTGCTACAGTATGCTCAAAAGGAGAGGATGGAAATGGAGACAACAACTGCACTTAAAAGTATCAATAGCATTGATGATTTTGCCAATCATCCAACCACTTAATGAAATACACATTATTGATGAAATTGGTTGGAAAATACAATCCCCTACCCCACAATCAAGCTATTCTTTCACATGCAAGATTGTAAATCTCCCTCATAGAACATTAATAAAGCATTATTCTAAGATTATATTGCCATTTCTTTCTGCCTATGATAACTTCCCCCAAAAATTGTTACTTTTCTTCAATTACAGTCACACTCCATAGATTTGAGACTCAAATCAAGCATGCTCATAAATCAATATGCAATTCATATTTAAGAATCAAACAATTGCAACAAAACAACAAAAAACTGGAAACAAAGTACACTGTAGAAGGGCAGAGATTACTAATTATTTTTTCGATTTGAAAAAAACAAAAACTCGCCAGAAAAATTGAGCAACGAAGAGCTACGAAACACGAAAAGGAAACAAAATTACAAAGATGGAATATTTACCACAAAGGAAAATCCACATTTAAAGTACATAACACATCGGAAAAAATAACAGGTGACATATATAGAGGAACAAAATATCGTACCGTGTGGCGATAAATTAGGAATTTTGGAGAGAAAAGAGAAAATGAAATGAAGGTGGAATTAAAGTGTGAAGGAACAGAGGGGAAAAGTGCATACCCTAATCGCGCGATGAAGGAAGGAGAACACAGCATGCTCATGGTCACTAGAAACTCGACTACACAAATTTAAATAATATCATGTCTTACTAAAAAAATAATATTTATTACTGTGCACTTTTGCCTATTTGAATTAGACCAATAGGAAGCTAACACTTCACCATTACATTAATTTATTACTTAGAAGTTAGAAATATTTTTAATTTAATATATGTTTATTTTAAGAGAAAATAATCTATGTAGTGTAAAACTTCCTTTTATTAAATAAATATTTATGAGAAAATTTTATGATGTATATAAAAAATGCTAGCAGATATTATGATATTTGTCTACACACATAAACTATTTTTTATTATCAATGTGTTAGTCTAGTCGTGTAATATTTCACTAGATCTCATTGATATTAAAATGTCAAAAGTTTAATTCATGTGAGTAATATTTATTGAAGGACAATCACGCATTCCATTAATTAGTTCTTTATATATATACGATGAGAAAATAGAGATTAGTAGTAATAAAAATTTATTTTTTATTATTACATGGAACAAATATTTTTATAAATAGCCATATGTAATTGCATTTTTGTGGCACATATATTTAACTCTTATTTTAATGTTAGATAACACAAAAGAAGAGAAGAGGGTTGTGTTGCTACAACATAAGTTATATTATATTACTAATCATTTGTATGTACTCTTATGCCTTTAAAGTGGTTAATAACTTTTAATACATGAATCTTAAAATTTTCTGTATATCCATCATCATTCACTAATTAATACCGTAAGACTAGTCATTTTCAAAATAGAAAAAAATATTAGTGAATTTGACTCTAGCAAAAAACTACTTGAATACTTGAGCAGTATATACACTATCAAATAGAGTATTCATAAAGTGGATATGAATATATTGTGAGAAAGAAATGTAATTGTATTTATTCATAAAAGATGTTTCTAAATTTTAATACATTGAATAATTCTTTCTATCCAACTTGAGTACCTTAAATTAGTGAAATATTAATGTATCATTAATATATTTATAATATATCATTTATTTAATAAAAAGTAATACTTTTGAATAATCATTTTAGTAACTTACTCCATTTACATTAAATACACAATTAAAGTTTTACAAACATCACTAAATATTTAGTATTTTTATAATTATAAGATGTTCTATTGTGTCTCAATGAAAGATAGGTCCTCTTATTAAATGAGATGCATGGATGAAAGAATGTGTAATCATTTATATTGAACGATAAGTGTTTAATAATGTTGACAACAAATTGATAATTTAACCAATATTATGAAATTTGAACCAAACATTAAACCAAAAGAGGTGAGATATAAGGTTTAACCGGCTTAAACGGTTAAACTGTCTGGTCGGACCGGATGATTTCATATATAATTACTAATTTTTATCTATATAATTATATATGTGTAAAATTTTATATAATTAATAATTATGTATAATTATATTAAAGTAATATCTTTCCATTTTTTGGACAAGAGTAAAACAAAAGATTAGAATAGCGTTCCATTTTTTAAATTTTAAGTAAATCGTTTGGTTTATTTCTCAGGTTATTCCGGTTAACCAAGTTTAACATGACACAGCTAGAATTTTCCATGTTCAAAATGATCCAACTATCATTCGGCCAAAACTACAAATTAGAGTCATTTTTAAGTCTAGTGAGTTGTCGGATTGCCCGTTCCGGTCCAGTTCTCACAACATTGAATTCAACAATTTCAAAATATGAAGTCACTTAGAGATTAATTATGAAATATATAATTTATTTAATTAGATATATTTAAATCTTGTGATTTTGGTATTAATGTTTTCATCCTTTTATATATAATGGTATTTATTTTTGCATATGGGTTTAAGATTCGTCACTGAATGTTAGTCTAGTGGTGTAAAGTCCCACCAGATTCACAAGATGACCAAAATATCAAGAGTTCAATTTCTTAGAGCAACACTTGTTGGGAGGTGCAATTGCACACACAGAAAATGATTAGTTCTTACCAAAAGGTGAAAGAATATCATTGGTAAAAGGCCATAAAAAAAAAAATTTAGGGATGAATATCGGCTAAAACTATTTAAAGGTCAAAAATTGAAAATCACATAAATTTTGGAATTAAAAGGTTATTGAAGGCTTGTATTATAAGAACTAAAATAAATGATTAGTGTAATATTTATGCACACTATCAGTATAAAAATGTATACACAATTAGTATATCATGTATGACTTATTTCTATAAAAATGAATAGAAGGACTTGAAGCGTTTGTCCACACTACGTGGAATTAGGATTTGTACCAGATTGCAAAATTTGGAAAAGAGATTTAAAATGAGCACGTTTGGAAGAAATATCACATGTTCTTCACATTATTATTTATAAAGTGAGATTATGACTACTAAAATGAGTAAGTTAAGTGTTTCTATCTTAATTTACTACACTACCTAACTGTGAACACGTTCTTAATTAGATGATATAATTTAAATTTAATAATGATGTATAAAATTTTAAGTTAGACGCTCCATCAAAATTGAATCGTATCTTTAGTTAGATGATTATTGATTAATTAGCAGCGGAGAGCATCACTGATACAGCCAGACTTTGAGATTAGACCAATTTTAGACAAACAAATTAAAGAGGGTCGGTATTAATTATTTTTGTGACTGTTTCTTGGTTTAGTACCAGGTCCAATAGATTCTCAGAAAAAACAAAATGTTTAGGGTTCAATCACTCCCGAAAGATATTAATTACTTACTCATACGGTGAGGAACATCCTAGGACAAAAAAGTAATGTAACTTAGTAAGTAGGCTTAATAAACACTATAACATCTAACAGTATCTCTTAATTCTAGTCACTTATACTTAAATAAGAGTAACTAAAATGTACAGTGTAAGAGGTACATGGACCAAAGGAAAGTGCAGATAATAAATGTGATACTGAAAAACAAGTAGGAGAACACGTGAATAGTTAGATGAGTGGGTCTCACATGGGCAATTGGGCACAGATGGAAACATATTTTTGTTGTGGTTGGTTTTACAGCATGACCATAAACGCATGAATGGTAATGTTCATGATGCTCCATTAAACAAAGTGTACGGACGGGACTGCAAGCCCACGTGAACATGATTTTTCAGAACAATAATGATATCATCCTAAACCTTAAGCTCATTCATTCACGAAAGAAATTAAGAAGAAGAAATAAACATGAGAGAAATATAATAAAGAGATAGAAAAAAGAGTAAAAGAAATAGGAAAGTGGATTAATTTTTATATTGTTTGCTATCAGAGAAATAGATGAGAAAGTGAGAAGAGATAAATCATATATGATTTAAAAGACAAAATACCCTTAAAATAAAATATTTTTGAAAATGAATGGTTTTGAAACATCATGTTTGATAACCCATCTCATACTCACACATATTTTTCACGAGTCTAATCTTAATCCTAACCTTATATGATATCTAGACATCCTAAGGCCTCACACTACTATATTAAATCACCTAATGACTAGTACAAGGCCGACCCTTTGGGAATGCACCTACTTTGCGACACATGACATACAATTGTAACTTTTTTACCTACTCATCTTCATTAATGAAGAGAGAAATTGTTGATTTTACTCTTACTTTCAAAGATAGAGATGTAATATGATTTTGTTTTAAGGGATAAAAATATCACATCATATTATTTATTTCCTTTACTTTTGATGTACTTCCATTTTCATTAATGGAGAGGATCTACACCCAACAATTAAATGTACCTCTACATTTCTTATGAAAAAATAATTGGTACGGGAATGTCCCCTATTGCTTTTGTTAATTTTAACTTAGTTGTATTATCCATTGTTATTATTTTATGTATGAATTGCTTAATAATTTGTTAGTTATAAGTTATAACAATCACTGTATTATATTATAGCTAATGTATAACTAAAATAAGAGGCCGACCTAGTGTGAGATTGTTTAAGGCTTATTTAGAAATTGACTAAAAATATATTTTAAACTCAAGTCTATAATAAATAACAATAATTAACTCATAAAAGAATATATATCTATGTCTTCACATTTTTTTGGGATTATTTTGTTAAAAAATTATCATAAAAGTATTACTTCATTAATTTCTTTTGATCAATAATAATAATCCATTTTTATTTCGCTCTCCCATTTTACTTTGTCCATCACTAGTTTTCAAACCTATACATACAAATTTCAAATATACTTAAGTTTTTTCTCTAAACTATGGGCCATAATTTTACCCACCTAACCTATAAAATGTGAAAACTGACCCTACACATCTCACTTTATTGTGAGGTGAAGTGATAAAGTATTATTCAAAACTAGGGTTTATGGGAGATTATGTCTAAGAGTGAGATCAGTTCTCATACTTTTTGTGTTTCAATGATGTTTCGATCTAATAGAAAATTGTCACTTACTTAAAAAGAAAAATTATAAAAATATTTTTTATAAATTATTTGGTGGGACATGAAAACATGAATGTTTGAGTATCAATGTTATATGTCAAATAAGGATTACATGACTCGAAAAATATATGTTCTCATGTTCCAAGTCAATTATTTTGTGGATCACGTAATGTAAAAAAAAATATTTTATATTTTTTTAATTATATGTCAGTTTTTAAGTAGATTGAGACACACTCGAGACATAACAAATGTGGTCTTCATTCTTTTCTCTCCTTATATCACTTGTTAAAGTACAGTAGATACAGCTAAGCTCAGCCAATAGAAATATAGAGAAACAAATCACCAATCGCAGAAGTATTGAGTTGTGTCCCTCTATATATATTTGCCCAACCCCTCCTACTGTTATCATCCAACTCCAAATTAGGTTTTCTTTCCTTCTACTCCTTTTTTTTACTTTCCTTTTCTCCTTACCGGTTAGATCTCAGCCGTTCTGAAGTTTTTTTAATTAAAAGTATTTTCTTCTGTTTACAAAAATGTACATTTTGGTGTTGTTCTATACATATATGTGTCTATTTGATTGTTCTTCAGATTTCAGCAATATTTGCATATATAGTTATTTCTTTTGATCATTATCCCCTTCCGTATATACTGTGATTTGCTAATATGTGTGTTTTCCCCTTCACATAGATTTTATTATTGTTTTTCTTCATTAGTTATCTTGAATCGAAAAGGGTCGATGTTTTTTTATCAGTTGAAAATTTGTATTAAAAGTGAGTCCAAGGGGGTACTCAAGATTATTTTTTTACCACAAACATCATTAAGTTACTTGTAGATTTTGAAGGTAACTAGCTTGGCTTAAGTCCTATTTTCTGCAGTTTTTTCGAGCTTAATTTAGAGGTTGTGAAAGTATGCAGTTTTTTCTTTGTTTAACTTTTTAATTTTAAAAAAATCTAACTTTAATTACTGTGCCTATGTATGTTTCATGTTGTCCCATATTTAATTCCTCTTTAGTCAACAAATTTTCTGTTAGATTGTTCATTCTTTGTGTAAGTTGTGACTTTTATTAAAAGATCTATAATATACTCTTCGTTTTCTCTCTCTCTATATATATATTCTTTTTGGAGGTATAGTTGCATGGACAGATTGACAGTTGTTATTTGCGGATGTAGCATCAACAAGATTCACATACAAATGCAGGTAGGTGGAATCTAATGCAATCTTAGGTCTCTGCTATGCCATAGGTCTTTTGAGGTGAGAATCTTGATGATGCTGCATCAGCCATAAATGACTTTATAAAGTTGGATAAGTATCATTTTAACCCAAAAAATAGAGGCAACAACAGAGCAAAAGTTTTTGTGGGGTAATGGACACACTGTCCAAAGTCCAAACCTCATAACTGTCCATGATCTGCACATCTATACAACAAGAGGTGACCCTTTCCACTTTACTTTTTTTATTGTCAGATGAGTGTTATCCTTTGTTTTCAATTGATAATTGCAATTTTTTATTCAATGGACATGTATATTGCCTTGCAGTGCTTAAATCTTTGTTTTTTTATTGACTTATTACTTTAATACGTTAACTAGCTTTTTTGCACATTGCAGACAGTCCTAGGTTATCAAAGATAGGGTTATCTGGAAGTGACTTTTAGGTCATTTATGTGCTGACTGCACAGATCTATGAATATATTCCTTTTCAACAGAAACGCTGGGATGGACATGGTCATGGTGCCTTTTCAGTTTCTAAATATAGATGAAGATGTGACTTTATAAAACCTAGAGAGAATGTGATAATGACAAGCACAAAAGGAAATAATTAATGGTATTTCAATTTTAGGGTTTGATGTTGCCACTATCTTTTATGAGTTTTTGCCTTTCATGAGATCCATTGATCATATGACTAACTGTTTGATACATATTTGGAAGAGTTGCATTTTCTTAAATTTATTGAAGCATCATAAGTGCAGAAGCAAAAGTATTTTTTTAAGTCAATTTTTTAAAATAAAAACATAATGATGCATATATATATATATATATATATATTATAAGTGGTCATTGCAAGTGGGTTTGCATATCTCAGAAATTTAGCAGATCATTGAAAACTGAAGCTGGCTTGGGAACTTGGATATGCAAAATCACGGACATAGAATAGACATCAGTTCCTCGGTTCCATGATGAAGGTTTTGGTTTTGTGGACCAACTATTATTCACCTCCATAAGTACTTTATCTCTAGAGGAAGTGATATTTCGGTCCATCTATTTTTCACCTCTCTTGAGGCTTGAATAATGCTTAAAGGTATTATTATTATTATTGTTAAACGATAAAAGTAGAGAGGGTTTCTGAAGTTTTTTTCAAAAAATAGAAAATATATTGCAATATCTTCTTCAATATTGATGATAGTGATGGTTCAGTATATTCAAGATCTTATCATGGAAATCTGTGTGCTCCATCACTTTCTAACACTCTTCTGTGCCTGAAATTCACCACCTTCCATATATATCAGGTTACCCTACTTCTCTGTAGCTACATGAATTAACCGTCGGTGCTTATCTTTATTTTGATCAAGGACCACTCACTGGTCTTAATGTTCTCTACATTGGCAACTCGATCGCTAGCTTCTGGTTCATATAGATATTTTGTAAGTACTCATTATGCATACCTTCCTTTTACACATTCATTTCATTGCAACCATATAAACTGCATTAGTTGATTTATGACTTTGTAGATGTAAGATATTAAGGCCAAAACATTAAAAGATATGGAATGGAGAGATTGTATATGATTATCTATGCTTACTGTCAAATGAAGACATACACATCACTTTCAATTTATCTCTGTTGAATAAAAGATTAACAGCATGGATTCTGAGCAAATACACAATTTGATAACAGTTTATGAATGTACCATATTATATTGAATAATATTTTTTTGGGTACAATATCAAACATTAGTTTTCATTGCTGCCATCAAGGAGATGTTACAAGCCAATTGCAGTGTCTCACTGAAGCATCACTGAGGGATAAAGATCTCATGTCCAAATGAAATATTTTTATATTTTTGCTTGAATATCGTTGGTTCTATACATTCCTGTTTTGACTTGTTGTTAAAGCAATGGCTCATGGTAATAGCTGCTGCTGCAGCTTTTGCACAAGTTTCACACCAAGATAAGCGTCAAAATGGACATGATCACATGCCAGTGCTATCATGTACTACGTACATTGCTTCCATCATCCAATGTCAGGTTTTATTCTCTTTAGCAAGAGAAGGAGCCACCAATAAAATCTTTCAGTATTCTAAACTATTATCAACTGTCTGAAGTAGCTACCAATAGCTCTCACTCTTTTGTTTGCTCCACATATATTCAAAGTTCAAACTATTCATGAACGGAATCTGTGAATTGATCATAGAAGGAATAAATTAAATTTCATTTTTAACTCAATATTGGGTAGCTATCATCAAAACTGTGACCGGTGATTACATTTACACTGCCACATTTGGATATAATAAGATTCCGTTTTTATTATAAGGTTGTCTTTGGACTGGTATTTTTTATTTTTTAACTATTTAAGGAAAATGTTTAATGCACATTAAAATTTGGAAGACGTGTATATAGAAAAGATAAAAAAATAGAGTATATAGAGATAGACATAAATATATATGACATCAAATATGATGTCAAAACTTCAATGTATAAATAATCGAGTTCATCAATTAAATTGTGTTGCAGTATCTTCCACATGTGATGGATTCAGGTGCTAATGTTTAAAATCTTAGATTTATATTAAGTACATAGAATAAAAAAGGCGTGGTTATTAACCTAAGAATTGATATTTGCTATGTCAGATGTTTGCATTTTATTGTATCATACACCGGATTGTTTAAAATTGTACCATATATACTTCAAATTTTGATTAAGGTTATGGTAAAATGAATTTACTGAAATTCAGTTGGGCATATTCTTATATTCTTATTCTGAAAAAAAGGTAATGATTCACATTACACCCACTCACCCAGGCATATTTACTGTTCTGAAACCATATCAATCAAAATTGACATGAAAATATTAAATTGTTGGGTTTTAGTGGGGGATAGAAGTGGTAGTTGCATATGAGGAGATTTTTTAGATGAAGAGAACATACATTTGATTGATCAATATTAAATTGTTGGAGAACATACATTTTACGATGAACCTCATAAGTCCTATTTATAGAACCCCTCAAGAATCTCATGAAACTTCTAGACAATACATGTTATATCTATCATAACGTAACTTATCTAGAATTCTCTAGACACAAGCTAAATATTATGCATTGCCACATTCTTATAGAAGTCTCTAGAAACAAAGCTAAATATGCCACATTTATATAGAAGTATCTAGAAAGTTGTAGCACATTTCAAGTGGTAATGTTGGGTTAGCAACAATTACAGACAAAAATTTGAATCAACCTAGGAGGTTTTCTTTGTAAGAGATTAATATATAGCATACAAAATAATATGCTGATAAAAAACAATAAATTATTCATGTACTAGTTTTTTGTATTTTATATCACTCACAGACTCTGATGGTGCTACTGCTGGCTTAAATATTTAGTGTAAAAAAACGTTCAGCAAAATGTTTAACAAATCATTCAAAAAAGTTAGTGTTAATTTAAAGTAGGAATAAATTAACAACCTTCATATATGTGATATTAGAGATTGGCCATTCTTTGGTATTGTCTTGGCCTTGTCCCTAACGGTTAGTTTTTCTTAGTAGGTATCTGGTGGACTTGGAGATTGAGGAATGATACTATTATAGGTTCTCGGTACTAGGATGTCACCTATGTAGCTGCTTGTGTTCAATGGGAGATTTAGATCTATTGTGCTCGAATGTGATTGTTTGGACTATGGAGGTTGTGCAAATCATTATAGAGAGTCTTGTGGTTAGATACGAGAGGATTCTGATGTGGTGAGTAGAATCTGTAAGTTGCTTGCTCCTTGCTGGGTTGTTCAGATTAGCTTTATTCATAGAGAGTCTTGGCGGACTTTTTGGCGAAGATTGTCGCTCTTTCGGGCACAAGACTCAAGATTTAGGTAAGTGCTCCAGTTGGTGCGACCGATTTCTTAGTTTTGGATCTCTCACCTTGGTTTCTTCTATTTTTTTGTACCGAAAATAAAAAATATTATATTTCATCAACTAACTTATTAGTTACTAGTTTTATAAGTTTCATATAGAAGTTTGCTTGATATAGAAGGGAAAGTTTGTGAAAAGAAGAGTGTTAGATTGTAATTAATGAAAAACTAAAAGGATTTGACTGTAATGAAGAATGTATAATAACATAGGGAAAATAAAAGTCGTTTAATCATTTTTCATGTGTCAAAATTTGAGAAGGCATGACAGGTCATCGGAGTATGGGACACCTGAATCGTAATCCCCATTTTATTATGGATGATACGCATATTCATATATTTTATCTTGTGATTCAGTAGAGTAGTAACATCTAGACCTAGAGGTGCATAGCACATATAAGTATTGCAGCTCACATGTGTATTGAAAAATTACTAAAGAAAGAAAAAATTGGAAGAGAATTTAAGAGCAATTATTAGTTATGAGAGGAAAAGAATGTCTAAATAAATAAGCTTAGATTTGGGGAAAAATCATATATATGATAGAGAAGTTTGTCATGCTAGGAACTTTTTTAAATCTCATAAATTGTGTGGTTGCAATTTCCATCACATGACCATCTCCTCTTTGGATATCATAGTTTATCTATATGGGATAAATATCTAATAATTATAGTTATTTAATTAATACTATTATTTTATAACATGGTATTTATTTTTTTATGGAAATTATTGCTTACTTTCATTATGCAATCGCCTGAATTTAAGCAATAATAATATCCATGATTAAAACTGATATTGTCATGATTTTAAAAATTGGCATGTTCAGATATTGTTAAGTTTATTTTTTTTCATCATTATCCACGGCTAAATTTAAGCAATAATAATTATCTGAGTGTTTGAAATAAATTTACAGAGCAAACTTATTTTCGTGAAATTTTAATGTAACCTTACATTTTTGAGTAATTTAAAACACCAGTAGGATAAACACTTAAATAAGTACGAACTAACCTTAGCATGCAATTGCAGTTAAGTTGTAGGTTGTCGTTTTTAAAAAATGTTGGTGGTAAAATAAAATAAAAATTATTGGTGATAGTAATTTCAAATGATTGTCTTACTTCCAATCATATGACATGCTACCATGAGATCAACATTTAGTAGTTCCCTTTTCCCTTACATATCAGATCATATCCAAGACTAAGATTACTACAAATACAAATACATATTTTTTTTTTCCAATTCAATGGACAGTGGAATACTCATGCTCTATCAATCAATTTTCTACACAAAACTGTTACCTAAAAATCAAACAGTAAGGCCTTGTGGCTCACCAGCCACAGGTGCCTTGGGCTTAGGCTTTTCCACAACAATGGCCTGAGTGGTCAAGACCATTCCAGCAACTGAAGCAGCATTCTGCAAAGCACACCTTGTTACCTTGGCAGGGTCAATTACTCCAGCCTCCACTAAATTCTCATACTTGTCTGTCATGGCATTGTAACCAAACTCCCATTCACCATTCCTTATTTTCTCTACAACAACTTCACCTTCAATTCCAGCATTCTGAGCAATCAATGATGCAGGTGCTACCAATGCCTACAAGTAGAAAAATCAGCATTGGAAATATTATTCTGCAATCTCATTCAATCAAGTTATAAAAAAAAAAAAGCCTTGCACTAAGTCATGCTTCTATATAAAAATATTTCTGCCAGACAGCGCACTAATTCAGGTATGCATGGAAGCATCCACTGTACTTTTACTTTTTGTAACATTATGTCAAATGCAATCAACTTCCAGCTTTAAAGGAACTCAACAATAACATGTAGGGGTAAAATTGCTTCCACCACAGAAAAAAAAAACAATTTCTCATTCACACTGGTTAAATGATATTATATTGTTGCGCTATATTCTTAATATTACCTGGGCATATATTGTTAATGTAATATTAATATTATACCCTAGAATTGGTGGTGTTATTTATCAGAGAAAATAATGATTATACCATGCTCATTAAAATACGTGCTGCACACTGATCAAAATTCTCACCTTCTGCACAATGTCAGCTCCTAGCCTCTCTTCTGCATCTTCAATCGTTTCCTTGATAGCTGGGACATAGGCAGACAGATGAACCAATGCAGTACCTCCACCAGGTACAATGCCTTCCTCGATGGCAGCAAATGTTGCATTCTTGGCATCCTCGATACGGAGCTTACGATCCTCAAGTTCGGTCTCTGTAGCAGCACCAACCTTGATGACTGCAACTCCACCAGATAACTTAGCAATCCTCTCAGCCAGCTTCTCTGAATCATACACTGAGTCAGTCTCTGACAACTCCTTCTTTAACTGTGCAACCCGGGCTTGCAACTCATCCTTTGATGCAGCATCAGCAATGATAGTGGTTGAATCCTTGGAGATAGTCAACTTCCGAGCCAAACCAAGCTGTTCAACTGAAGTGTTTTCCACAAGTAGGCCCAGATCACTGGCTTGGAACTCAGCACCTAGTAGTAAGAGGTGCAATGTTGTCAACCAAGGCACATCACGAAGATATATATTATAGAATGTTATTACCAAAACATATGCATGCTTAGAAAGAAGTAATCATATTCAAAACAGATATACCATTTCATCATATAGCCTAAACAGAATTTGTGAATTACTTGACAAATGACTAGACCCTTGCTTCAAATAGAATTTATATTGAAGGTTTAACCTACTTTTAACATTACTAATACTGCAAATTATTTTCATTCAAATTTCACCCAAAATATTACCTGTCAATATAGCAATGTCTTGAAGGAGGGCCTTTCGGCGCTCACCAAAGCCAGGAGCTTTGATGGCAGCAACATTAAGAATACCCCGCAGCTTATTCACAACAAGGGTAGCCAAAGCCTCACCAGTGATATCTTCAGCAATGATCAGCAAGGGGGCTCTCAATTGAGTGGTTTTCTCCAACAGAGGAATTATATCTTTTATTGCAGAAATCTTCTGATCTGTTATCAAGACTCTTGCATTCTCAAATTCAACAATTGACTTCTCGGGGTTTGTAACAAATTGCGGGGAGATATAGCCTCTGTCAATCTGCCGGTCACAAAGAAAAGAGCAAAAAGGCAATGCTATATAATTAGATAGCTCATTTTATCTCGGCATTCCCAATTCAACATTTCATAAATACGAGAAATTATAGCGTCAACAAGCCTAGCAGAGAAGTCATACCTCCATTCCTTCTTCTACTTCAACTGTAGTCTCAAAAGAGGAGGATGACTCAATGGATAACACTCCATCTGGTCCTACCTTGTCAATTGCATCAGCAATCATTTTCCCAATCAACTCATCATTTCCAGCAGAAATAGAAGCCACGGCTGTTACAGTAACATAACAGTTTATAAGCATAACACATTCGAATCCACAACACAAGAAAAACAAACAGTTTAGAAAAAAAGCAGGGTGTGGTAATAATACCTTTGATATCATCTCCTCCTTTGACAGGCCTAGCTTTCTTCTCAAGCTCCGCCACCAGACCCTGTACAGTTTTATCAATTCCTCTCTTAATGGAGACAGGATTAGCACCAGCGGTCACATTGAGAAGTCCAAGTCTAATTATTTCTCGAGCAAGAACCGAAGCAGTTGTTGTTCCATCCCCCGCAGAGTCATTAGTTTTGCTAGCAACCTAGTTTTTATCATTGTTTCAATCCATCATCAGTACATAAACAACGAAATTACTAAACAGTTAAGCAAGTTTCAAAAATCCAAAATTGTTAATTAAATTAGCAAAATACCAAAAACAATTAAGAAAAAGATACCTCCCTAATGAGAGCAGCACCAGCATTTTCCATGGGATCAGGTAGCTCAATAGCACGGGCAATGGTAACTCCATCATTAACAACTCTAGGATTTCCAAACTCATCCAACACAACATTCCTCCCTTCACAAATTAAAATTACTTACATATTAGTGTTTATGTGATTATAGTAAAATTGAAGCGATGAATTATTGAGTTAAGAAAAGTAAGTTACCCCTTGGGCCAAGAGTGAGGGCAACAGCATCAGTAAGCTTATCAATACCAGCTTGAAGAGCTGCACGAGAACGCTGGTCAAAAGCAATATCTTTAGCAGAAGCTTTCACACAGAATCGATTATTTTGTTGTCTATAATTAACCCTTCCATTTCCATTTTGGTTCACTCTTCTGCTTAAGCTCTGCACAAAATTAAAGAAATCAATTGAAAAATCCAATTATGAATTGAGACAAGTTAGTTAGTTAGTTAGTTAGTTAGTTGTGTGTATGTATGTACCTGTTGTTTGGGAGAGCGAAGAATGGAAGCAGA
Source organism: Lupinus albus (assembly GCA_009771035.1). Lineage (NCBI taxonomy): Eukaryota > Viridiplantae > Streptophyta > Magnoliopsida > Fabales > Fabaceae > Lupinus > Lupinus albus. The sequence goes on from CM020017.1 coordinate 16,448,583, forward strand.
GGAGAGAGCGTTGGTTGAAGCCATTTTTGGTTGCAAATGTAGTAAGTAGATAAGAATAAGATGGAGTAGAGTAGAGTATTGTATTAATAAGATTGACTATTCTATTCACTTTAGGGTTTGGGCTTTATCGAGATTAACCCGTCTTCTAGAACCTTCCACAATCATCTACTCTTTTTCTCTCGGTTTGGGCTTTATCCACTGTTACTTTCATAGTTGCTAGTGGTTTTATTGGACAAACTTTACTTATTTTCTAATCACATTCCCTAATAATCTTCACTTTCAATCCCTTTTATGTTATCTTTATCTTTTCTTCAAGTATATGGACTCTCAACATATATTTCTATCCAATACTTCTTCAGATATAACACATATGTTAAAATACCCCTAAAAGAAACAAATTAGCTAAGTATTCTACAAAAATACCCCTAAGTATCCTCAAGGGAAATATTAGTTCTTGTTTCAAATGTAATTCAAAATATAGTATACATTTTTTTGGTAGGTAGTTGACTTTTTTTGGTGAGGTGGAAATGGAAGAAAAAATAAGAAAGAAATTAATCCATGACAACACATTATGGCCATGTCATTATCCAGCAAGAGTAAAGCCTACAATCCCTTGGGGCTGGGGAAGTATGTCCTCCATATTTTGCTGGATCAAGTCATATAAAAAAATTATTTTATATTTTTATGATTTTTTTTCTTAATTAATTTGTACTCCTTAATTGGATTTAGATATACATGTTATATCCATTGATCTTATCAAACCTAATGACATTCATCCTCACACAAGTACACATCCATTAGCCGAAGGTGATGTTTTATGCGTCATGATATCCCTATTTTGAAATATCAGTGAGTACTTATAAGCATTCATTGTCTATTTTTTGTACTTATATTTGTCTTTAATTTTTGTTTTACAATATTAAAATTATTTTAAAAGATGTATATAAATTTAAATCTAGATAAATGTAGTTTTAAATGCCTAACTTACAATCTCTCCCTAGCATAAAAACTAATAATAATTATATTATACACCTTAAGTGATGTAAGATTACATTATATCTATAGAAAGACAAAAAAGTCAAATTTGTTATTTCTAAAAGATAATTACACATCCTGATAATAATTAATTCATTATCCAACAAGCAAGTGATGAATATCCTTAATTAATAGTACCCTAAATAATTATATTAAAGTCTCTTATAATTAACTTAGTTGATTAAGTTGTGAAATATGAAATATAGAAGTTAGGATTTAAATATTTGGAAATGTGCTATAACAATTTTAAGAAAATAACAATTTTTTAAAAACATTTATAGATGACAGAAGACACATAGAAATGGACAATTTAGAAGTCTCCGAATCTGAGATGTCACGTAGTGTGAAAACTAAGCAGGATTCTTGAGAAACTGAAGTGTTGAATTCAAGTTTTTTTCTCAAGTTATTGGCTGTATTTTCACTAATCAATTATCTTCCAAATATGGACCGTATAACACATTGTAATATATGTCACTTACATATGTTATATTTTGGTATAAAAGATATATCATTTTTTATGGAATATAATGAAACCATAATTCTGGCACACAGTATCATACTCTGACTTTGAAAATTTAAAGACAAAAAAATCATTGATGAAATCATCTTCTGAACTGTACATTAAATATTAATAATTTAATATATCCAAAATGTGAGTTTAAATTGTTGGTGGCTTAGTTGTTATTGATCAGAATACAAAAAGAGCATCACAAAAACATAGGAGTGTTCTGTTTTCAATCTCACCATGTCTTCTTTTTCAGCAAAACAACCCAAAGCTATGAAAACAAAGGTAACTTATTCCAAAGGCACGAAGGATCGTCACACCAAGGTAGATGGAAGAGAAAGCCGTGTTCTATTGCCACCACTCTGTGCTGCTCGTGTCTTTCAACTCACCCGAGAGCTTGGTTACAAGACTCATGGTGAAACCATTGAATGGCTCTTGCGCAAGGCAGAACCCTCCATTGTTGCTGCCACCAGAATATCATCATCTTCTGTGAATAACTCAAGATCATTGGACTCTGAGAACAAAGCTAATGGTCAAGAACCGTTTCGTTCATTGGAGTTTGATTGGTTTAAAAACATTGATGTAGGATTTTCACCTAATGAGATAGCAGTTTTTCAATCCATGATGACCAAGTTCACTTGAAGAACAAATATTTTATCACTTTGGTGTTTGTCTTAGTTATATCTTTTTGTTATCATCAGCAATTAGATACAGTAAGGTATCTTATATATCTGGACTCATAGGAGTAGTAAACAAACCATTTAGTATCCATGGCATAAGTTAATGTATACCTTGTTAAGGAGCAAATTTTGGGTCTTATTTGTATCAAGAAAGCAAATGAACCATTAATGAACATGTTTTGTTTCTAGAAAATCTCTATTTGTTACTATTAATAAAAGGTACTTAAAATATGATGCACTTCATTCTAATTATTCAAACCACTCATTAAAGCCACTTGAAGTGACATGCAAGTACTATTAGTAAAAAATAATACACAATTGTTGTATACGAGGTTAAAGATGTGTCATTTTTTGAGAGACCGTATATAAGGTGTGACACTTGTCTTAATTTCAGCATAATCTTAGGACATAAACATTTTCTTATGTTTGATTGGATTTAACACAAGCAAATGTTATTCCCCCATACTTTGCCAAATCTTCATATGAAAATGCGAATACCCAGCTTTTGCATTTTCTCTCTCTGTAACCAACCCTGTCATTCTGCTTCTATGTTCATTATCAACCCATATTCACCATGAATCTACATTTGAGTTACACCCTTTGTTTTGTGATCAATAATTAATTACTTTTCTCAGATTGTAAATACATACATACATACATACATACATAAAAGAATATTAAAAAACAAATCTTTTGTGATGTGAAGATGATCAATAGAGATATAAGGAAGGTGGTTGATTTCGTTGAAATTGTTGTTATATTGAGTTGTATTGTTGGGCCATTGCAAGTTTCATGTCAGAACAACAATGATGATGGTGGTGGTGGTGCTGGGGTTCAGATATTGGCCCAGGAACTATACCGTGCCAGCATGACCAACATCACCAAGGTCTTGAAAGCCACAATAAAAGAAGAGTTGGGTTTTTGCATAGTTGATGTGTGAGTTTCATTTACCTCACATATTTACCAATGTCATTTTTCATTGTCTTGATGATAACATAACATATTACTATGCACACGTATCACTTTATATTTACACATCTTGTTACAATTAAACTCACATATTTAATCTATAGACGATGTGAAAGAAGATGTTGAATAACATGTGTAATTACTATTGTTGTTTTTTACCCTTCAGGGACGCAGATTGGGATGGGGCGTTCAATTTCACCAAAGATCTGAGCTTTTTGACCATGTGTTCCCAGAAATTAAAGGGTACAAGTCTAATTCAGTTTGCATGCCAAAATTTAACTCTGCTACAAACTTCAAATATAAAATGTCAGTATCAGTATAAAAAAAACTATAAAATGAATGACTTTCTTATACATCTAACATGATGACTATTAGAGCACCCCTTCCAAATCACATATCAACAAGAAATTTGAGATATGTGTATCTAAAAATGATGAACGTACAAAAATAGAATAGGCACCAAAGTATAGCAAGTACATTTTAACTAAATAGATATGATCCTGTGTATGCATGAAGATGACTCTTTTCTCTGTTCTGAAATTTACTTTAGGGACATTGAGTGTTGATTTTGATGAGTTTTTCAGGTGATATAACACAGCGTATTTGCACAGCAGCAGAAATAGAAGCCTATGCTAGAAGTTTTTCAAGGGAAACCAAATCAGCTTTCCTGAAGCCCAACATAAACTGTAATATGAGTTCATGGCTAAATGGATGCGAGCCCGGGTGGGCATGTAAAGCTAATCAGAAAGTAGAGGTAAACAATAACAAGAAGGAGATACCTGTTAGATCTGTTGATTGCCAACCTTGTTGTGAAGGTTTCTTCTGCCCTCATGGTATCACCTGCATGATACGTAAGTATTCATGTATTTCCTTACACAACAGTCATCACAACACTAAATTGGTTGAAATGTTCTAACTTTATTCATTTTTTTGTGTACTATTGAAGCCTGCCCATTAGGCTCTTACTGTCCACGTGCCGAACTCAATAAAACTAGTGGAGTATGTGCACCGTGAGTCCTTCCCTTTTAGCTTTACTTCTTCTGCATTGTTGTTTATGACATACTTCAATATTTATCAGCAGAATCAATGTGCAGATATCGGTATCAGATACCTCCTGGAAAGTTTAACCATACTTGTGGAGGAGCAGATATTTGGGCAGACATTACTAGTAGTGCAGATGTATTCTGTTCATCAGGATCATTCTGCCCATCAACTATAATAAAAAATCCTTGCAACAAAGGGTATTGATAATCACTCCTGAACTTTTAGTTTTAGCATTTGTTCTTAAATTTACAAGTAGCTGCTTAGTTTCCCACTGCATGTATGTTTTTACACTTCTAAAAACTTTGCATCTTGCTTCTGGTTATTGCCTGTGCTAAAGTGAAATTGCCACCTTTTATACATATTATTCTAAGCTACTTTTATGGACCCATTGCAGGTTTTACTGCAGAACAGGTTCTACTGCCCAAGAGCGTAAGTACTCCAAATTTGTTATTTGATCTCTTTAGTGATAGTCATTTTCTTCTATGCCATTTTCATTCTCTTTGTTCTCAAGTCTTGGAAAGTGTGGAGAGTTGTTAAGTGTGTCATCAAATATTGAGTAATATGATATAAAGGCTTTGTTGTTGATAGGCATGTTAATGTGTTACATTTAAAATAAAACAGCATTAGTCTGATACAACTTAATAATGTATTATTCATTTAGGAGTGTATATGCTAATGTAAATATAACACATCTTTATATCTGTTAGGAATAGGCTTTTCCCATGGATGTGAATGCTGATTTATGTAGTTAGTGACCCTTTTTTCTTGATATTTTGTCTTGCCCAGGATGTTTCAGATTGGCAAGCTGTGAGCCTAAATCAGCAAATCAGAATATTACTGCATATGGTGTCCTGGTTTTTGTGAGTAATCTTCAGAAATTTCATTGTATATGAAGTATTACTTGTATATAAATTCCATAACTATTACATATCAACAGTTGAAGAAGATAATTGTAGAACTCAGCTTGTGTTTTAGGTAAATTTGTTCACTGTAGCCTTGTAGAACTAACCCTTCCTTCAATTATGAATGCAGGCTGGGTTGTGTTTCATGCTTATTATCATATACAACTGTTCTGATCAAGTACTTGCAACTAGAGAAAGAAGACAAGCAAAATCAAGAGAAAGGGCTGCTCAAAGTGTAAGAGAAACACAAGCACGCGAAAAATGGAAATCTGCAAAGGATATTGCTAAGAAACATGCTACTGAACTTCAGTCACAATTGTCGCGTACTTTTTCTCGCAAAAAATCTACAAAGGCGCCGGAATTTAAAGGGGTCATACCACCAATGGCTGGTACATCAAAAGCAAAGAAAAAGGATAAAAACAACCTCGCAAAAATAATAAATGAAATTGAGGAAAACCCTGACAGTGAAGAAGGGTTTAATGTTCAGATAGGAGATAAAAATATCAAAAAAGCACCAAGGGGTAAGCAATTGCATACTCAAAGCCAAATGTTCAGGTATGCATATGGTCAGATAGAAAAAGAAAAGGCCTTACAGGAACAAAATAAGAACTTGACCTTCTCTGGAGTTATTTCAATGGCTAGTGATATTGAGATAAGGAAGAGGCCTACAATTGAGGTTGCTTTTAAGGACTTAACCCTTACTTTGAAAGGTAAAAACAAACATCTATTAAGAAGTGTGACTGGGAAATTATACCCTGGTAGAGTTTCAGCAGTCATGGGTCCTTCCGGGGCCGGTAAGACAACATTTCTTTCTGCTTTAACTGGAAAAGCAACTGGATGTCACACAACTGGCCAAGTTCTTGTAAATGGCCAGGAATCATCGATTACATCATACAAGAAGATCATCGGTTTTGTGCCACAAGATGATATTGTGCATGGAAATTTGACAGTGGAGGAGAATCTGTGGTTCAGTGCTAGATGCAGGTGTGTTGCATTACTATGCAGATAAGAGGTTTAAGTGTATTTCGCGCACTTTCTTGCAACTGAGTATTCTCCTCTAACTTTTATTACATTTTCATGTCATTGTAGACTCTCTGCTGATTTACCAAAAGAAGAGAAGGTTTTGGTGGTTGAAAGAGTCATTGAGGCCTTGGGTCTGCAGGCAATAAGAGATTCTCTGGTTGGGACAGTGGAGAAGCGAGGAATATCAGGAGGTCAAAGGAAGAGAGTAAATGTTGGACTTGAAATGGTTATGGAACCTTCACTTTTAATTTTAGATGAACCTACTTCTGGTTTGGATAGCTCATCTTCTCAGTTACTTCTTAGAGCACTTAGACGCGAAGCTCTTGAAGGAGTAAACATATGTATGGTCCTTCATCAACCAAGGTAATTATGACCATTCTTATTTCAACAACTCAATCCAACAACAATTCATTACAACTCCTAAAGTACAAGGAAACTATCTATACTTTGTGAAAGAAAATAACTTTTATACCACATGGATTGTAAGAATTTTGATGTCAATGATCTATTTCCTTATGAAAATATGAAGAGTTTTGCTAGAGACTAGAATGCATCCTACCACACAATAGTGTATCCAGCATTATGATTGTATGAGAAGCATAACCAAATGGATTAAATTAACACTTTTATTTTTATTTTATTCTTAATTTTGGTGAACTCCAGTTACACCTTGTTCAGGATGTTTGATGATTTTATACTACTAGCTAAAGGAGGTCTTACAGTGTATCATGGACCTGTGAACAAAGTGGAAGAATACTTTTCCAGCATAGGAATTGTTGTCCCTGACAGAGTGAACCCTCCAGATTACTACATTGACATTTTAGAAGGAATACTAAAACTACCAGAAAGTTCAGGAGTGAACTATAAGCAACTACCTGTTAGATGGATGCTACACAATGGGTACCCCGTGCCGATGGATATGCTAGCAACTGTTGAAGGAATGGCGACCCCTGGTGAAGGTTCTGCACATGGAGCTGCTACCACAACAGGGAATGCTGATGACACTTCCTTTGCTGGAGAGCTTTGGCAGGATGTCAAGTGCAATGTTGAGCTCAAGAAGGACAAACTTCAACACAATTTCTTAAATTATTCACGTGATTTGTCTAATCGCGAAACACCTGGAACATTCACACAGTACAAATACTTCCTTGGAAGGTAAGTAAGTAATTTTATATAACCTGAAAAAAATATTAGCCAGGATTTCATTAGAGTTTCAAGTGCAGATGAAATAAAGTGGTAGAGACTATACACACTTTTAAATGTCAAAAAAGTAGACCATCTCATTTGGACAACTTTCTTGACAAATTTGATTGTATAATGCAATACTATTTGTACATGAAAAATTAGCTGACATTAGATGGACTTGTCAAGAATAGATAGATATACATGAAACATTTTCGCAAAGCAAATTATGACTATCTACCATTTTTCAAGGTTTGTTACTAGAGGGAGTATATTTCAGCTAATTGTGAGACCTTGGTTTTCTTGTGCTCCTGTTTCCCTGCAGAGTTGGAAAGCAAAGGTTAAGAGAAGCTAGAACACAAGCTGTAGATTTTCTAATTTTGCTACTAGCTGGCCTCTGCCTAGGAACACTTGCCAAAGTTAGCGATGAATCGTTCGGATCAACCGGTTATACATACACTGTAATAGCAGTATGTAAGTTTCCTCTAATGTCTTGGCTATTGTTGTTTGTTACCATGTTACCTACAACCACTTTGTCATCTTTTCTTTTTGTTTCACTGATAATATATTACCTTTCAGCACTCCTTTCAAAGATTGCTGCTTTGAGATCCTTCTCATTGGATAAGTTACACTATTGGAGGGAGAGTGCTTCAGGCATGAGTAGTTTGGCTTACTTTCTTTCAAAGGATACGGTTGATCATTTCAGTACAATTATCAAACCTCTGGTTTATCTATCTATGTTCTATTTCTTCAACAATCCAAGATCATCAGTCACAGATAACTACATGGTTCTGCTGTGCTTGGTGTATTGTGTCACTGGTGTAGCTTATGTATTGGCAATCTTCCTTCAACCTGGTCCTGCACAATTGGTGAGCATTTTATATCTTTTATGATAAATTAATGTGTATTACACCAACTATTAGATATTTTGGTGTCTCCCTTGTAAACATTTTTAATGTTATATGTGATGATAGGCATCAAATATTACATATCTTGAACACCTTAGGTAACATTTGAAGATGGACAAGATATTTCGTTATGTTCTATTCGATTTCACTGGAACCGAAATATTCTACTTTCTAGTCTCTTGTTTTGTTCTATTTTATATAATACACCAAACATATAGAATAGAACTCATGTTCTATTTTGACATGTCTAAAAACAATACATATGTAACTCTCAATCTTAGTTACAAGGCATTTGCTGTGTTATGCAGTGGTCAGTGTTACTTCCTGTAGTTTTGACTCTGGTAGCAACCTATGATAATCAAGAAGATAGCAAATATGTGAGGTTTCTATCAGACTTGTGCTACACAAAATGGGCTCTTGAAGCATTTGTAATATCAAATGCCAAAAGGTATGAATTTCTAATATGTTAATGTTCATGCTGATTTATCCCTCAGTTTTTTTGCTGCTGCTGATTTATAAAGTGAATTTTCTGCTATGTAGATATGCTGGAGTATGGTTAATAAGCAGATGTGGTGCACTCTATGCAAGTGGTTATGATCTGAACCATTGGTATCAATGTTTAGGCCTTCTTATATTAACAGGAATAATTAGCCGCATGCTTGCTTTCTTTTGTATGATAACATTCCAGAAGAAATAGGTTCAGCTCTGAGTAACTCTTTGCACAAATCAAAGATGGGTAAGTCCAAAAATCTGTGTTGTATGAATCCTAGCACATGAACAGAAGATATATAAGAGTGAGTTTGAAAAGTGTTAGGTGTGGATAAGGTAGCATTAGACTTCCAGAAAAAAGATACCCTTACTTAATTATTATCACTAACTCAAGTTTTCAACTCAGTTACTAGTTTCCAACATGTATCAAAACCAAGTTCAGCATAAGACTAAGTTTCGGAAGTTTTAAGTTTCATGCTATCATTCATATCTCTATCAATTGATATGGTGGTGATAGTAGCCAGATTGTATGATATAACACTCTAAACTCATTTCTAGATTTTATAGATTTTTCTATTCTTTCAATAAATCTTTTGCATGAAAGGTGCCATGTCAAATACTAGTAGTGTGGTATTGTGAACAAAATATATATATATATATATATATATATATATATATAATATAATGTTTTCCTTCATTATTATTAATACGGCAATGCATGAGGTAGAATTTGATACAACAAATATATTGTTGTGAATACATTAAACCAGACATCTCACACCTTCAACCTTTTCTTCTTCTCATATCTATCTTCTTAATTTATATTTTTATATTAGATTGAGACAGAAGATACTAAATGGGACTCAAAATCCAAGAAAAAATAAAGAATTATATTTTAATGATTTGTAATAGTGTTGTCAGAAAGTAAAGACCATGATAACTAAAGGCAAACTTTTGAAGAAAAAAATATATATGAATTAATTGAAATACAAAATTAGTATAATATCTATGCAATTTATACACCATTTATTTATAATGATGGATGGTGTATGGACAATATATAAAAAATGTATTCATCGACAATGTAAGAGTTTTTTACATTATCATTACATTATCTATTATTTATTTTTAATCTTCGTTGGCTCTTAAATAAAAGTACTACAAATGAATAATAGATAATAAATCTATATATATATATATATGTATTGATATTAGACTCTTAAATTAAATTAATGTATGCACCTTAAAACAATGAAGGTATCATAGTGCATAAAACTTTAACAGGAAATATACTTTTTATTTACCATATAAATGGACATTTCTATTTCACCTTTATTTAAGGATTCGCCAAAATTAAACTAAAAATAGAGTTATGTATTTCTACGTTATCTTTTTTTATTCCATGACCTCCCACTTGATCAACTAGAAATTACTATCACAATGAGATACATAAGGGAGGATTATATTCCCTTGAATATTATTTTTTAAATGCATATGAATTCAGATATCAAACTTGTAATGTTATGTATTATTTTTTAAATACACTTGAATTAGCATAGACGGATTTCTAAGATGTTATTATCATTATTATTACTTGATCAACTAACCAATCTGACCAACTAATTATAACATGTATATAGTCTAAGTTGTTCATCAGGTCAAAGTTTTAATAAATTAATAGGTTGTTGCTAAGACAATAATAAAGAAATAAAAAAATAAGTATTTGCCAAGGAACTAATATATAATATTTTAATGTATTAAAAACATTCTTTATTAAATTCTATATATACTAAGATAAATATTTCCCCGCTATGCCACATCAGTTTCATATGTTACTTTTGATTTTCATTTATTTCCTATTACTTTCCTTCCTTAATCTAATCTTATTTGAATTTTCTGTTTGAATCAAAAATAATTCTTATTGTACATGAACAAATGCATAGAGGGAAGAACAAGGTATATTCTAAAAAACCAACATTTTTATTTTCATTCTTCCCCCTCTTCTTATTTATTTTTCTTCATCAAACGGGTGGTGAAAGAATGATTATAAATTTTGGTGAGTGAATACTCTATTATTCTATTTCTCATTTTCTTTATAAAATCAGGTTCTTTGGTTTTATTTTTATTTTTTTGGAACTCATTGTATAATTTATCTTGGAATTAGTTTTTAAGAATTACAAAGTATGTGGAGCTTTCAGTATGAGAATCAAGCACATAAGATAATGACCTAGTGCAATCCTTAACTTTAGGTGAATGAGATAGTAAAGCTTTTTTGTATCTGAAGTTAGTATATATAGGTGCGTTCTAACCTGCGAACTGCAGGTTAGTTCGCTTCTATGCGAACTGATTATGTGCCGTTGGATGAAATTATTAGATTACCTGTTACTTTGCAGTGACCTTTCAGAAGTCGGTTTGGTGGGGGAAAACTTCTGTACATAAGTCGGTTTGGGGGGGTGTGACTTGAGAAGTCGGTTTGGGGAAAACCGACTTCCTATGAGAAGTCGGTTTGGGGAAAAATTTGTTGTAATCGATTACTGTTATAGTGTAATCGATTACATACTAAAAAATGCACAGATCTGATGCCTTTAATATGTGGTAATCGATTACTAGAATAGTGTAATCGATTACTGTTATATTGTAATCGATTACTGCTATATTGTAATCGATTACATAATACAAAATGCACAGATCTGATGCCTTTAATATGTTGTAATCGATTACTAAAATAGTGTAATCGATTACTGTTATATTGTAATCGATTACATAATACAAAATGCACAGATCTGATGCCTTTAATATGTTGTAATCGATTACTAAAATAGTGTAATCGATTACTACTATAATGTAATCGATTACTACTATAATGTAATCGATTACTACTATAATGTAATCGATTACTACTATGATGTAATCGATTACTACTATGATGTAATCGATTACAACTATGATGTAATCGATTACAACTATGATGTAATCGATTACAACTATGATGTAATCGATTACAACAACCTACAAAAGTCGGTTTGGGCCCGTGTAACTTATCAACAGAAGTCGGTCTGGCCCAAACCGACTTCTCACCTATGTTACCAAGGCCCAAACCGACTTTAGCCAAATATCTACTGGTACCCAGTAACATATCCAACGGCTCAAATGATTTAAATAAAATCCAACGGCTATAAAAATAGTTCGCTTGGAAGCGAACTAACCTGCAGTTCGCAGGTTAGAACGCACCGTATATATATCCCATGGAGATTGATTTATATTATTTTTATCCTCTATGCGTTTTTCAGAATTTTACTTTATGATAATTTATCATTCTAAGGATTTTGTTCTAGCTTTTCAATTTGTTACAATGTTTTGATTTGGATTTATTTCGCAGGTAAAAAATGTTAGCAAGGAATAAAGTGTAACTCCAATTTTGAGAGGCCACGTAGAGCATAAGGTCCTGCTTCTAAAATAGATTTGCAGATGTTTGCAAATTGATATATTGTGTAAGATTATCCTTCAACTTATTTCATCAAAGTTCTCACCTAAGTTTTCAATCCATATTTGTGGTCAGGTTAATTTCATATCTAAAATAGTTCAAAAATCTAATATTATCAACATTTAGAGTGACAAATCTTATCCCACCCGATTCATGTTCATCCCAAATAAAAATATTACATAACTAATTTATTTTATATATAATAAGTATTTATTTTTATTTTGTTATTTTTTCGGTGAAACTTTGATATTCAAGTTTTATAAAAGCTTCATCAACAAAAAAAAAAAACATACCCAAAAAATCATAAAAACCTACCACCAAAATTTCCCAAAAATAATTTAATTTCATTCTACTTACAACCCACAAATTTATTTTGAAAGCCCACCATTAAAAACAAAATTTCCCCACTTAAACCTAAAATTGAAGCTTAACTCATATAACACACTCGCAATAAAAAACAAACTTTTAAAAATGTTCATATATCAAAATGTTAGTCAACGGCACCAACCGTGGAATGGTTATTGACGATGGTTGAATGGTTGTTTGATTCTCTGGTTGTGTAGACAAAGGGTTTTGGAGTTGGAAGATGATATTTTGGGTCCTACCATCTTGGTCACAAAGCTCCAAACCTAGGAAGATTTGTTGTCCTATGGAATGATTGAAGGTTTTCAGGTTTCAGAAAAACCCATGGAACAAATGCACCTTACTACCCCATATACATAATTGCAGCATCTTCTCTAAGCCCTGTTGATGAGTTATTTCAAACAATATAAGAAAATTGAAAGAACATGTCTTACAGATAAATATAAAATAAGTTTGATTAGTTAATAATTGATTTTATGCAAAAATATATAGTGGCTCTGATAGACTTAGCCAGCATTGGCTATTGCCTGTGACATGAAACTATACAGAGCTAGCAAAAGTAGCAAGCATGGTCCATGTGAGAGTAGAAAAAATGTCACATGAGAGCATGGGCAACAAGGGTTCTTAACTTCTAAATGAGATCTCACTTTGTGCACCAACAAAGGTAATAACAATGAATGATTTTATGTGTATACTCATGGTAGACACTAATTATATAAGTATAGATAAAAAATGTGTGTACAAATGTATAACACGTGTACAAAAAAAAAAGCATAATACATATGTCAACTTCGTATGTATACATAGACATTGGATATTTATCATATATAGTTTACCCATTAACAATTTGTCGCTTGTTAATTTGCTTATGAGGACAGAACCATATTTACCTAATAAACCTAGAACTTAATTTTGATGCATTGACAAGTCATGTAGTTATGTTTTAGAATGACATTTGCATAATATAAGAGGTTAATATATATATATATATATATATATAATATTACTGTAATTTTTTATACAGTTAGTATATCATTGATTATTGATTTATATTAAGTTTATTGAAGAATTAATAATAATTAATATATGAATGATGTATAGATATTATATAAAGATATGAGTAAATCCATATATTTGAACATATATTTTATTTGTACTCTAACATATACTACATGCATCTTGCTTATAATTTTATTGAATATGTCCAACGAAATCAGAAAGGAAGAAGGGTCATATAATTAAAAAACAGTGATGAACCAATAGCAAGAGTTCATATTTAATAACATATATCAAACGTAACTCTCTCTAAAAAATACATAAGATTGCAAGCTACGCTATGATACCAAAACCCACCACACCACATTCCCATGATGCCCCACTCACACCAACACTCTCAACCACAACATAAACGGTTCTCATCTGAGTCCCTCAACAACAACAAACTTCATGAAAGCTATTTTTCATCTTCTCATCAATCTCACAAAACAACTTCAAAACCTAACACTACTTCAACATCAACCCGCAAAAGCCGCTCTCATTTCTTTGGCCTTAAGCTTGTGTCACCATCAATATCTTCCTTCTTTCACCAACATTACTTGGATGAATATCAACCTCATAGCTCCCCTTTCCCACGTTGTTTTAATGTTTCTTCTAGACGTTGGGGTGGCTTCAAGTTTGGATGCTGTGAAGTTTCTTCCATGGCCAGTCAAGTAGATATCTCTTCATTTCACTCTCCCTCTGATATCATTGTAAGTCTGCACTTTCATTAATTACTATCATCCATCTTCATTTTATTCTAAAACATAATTATTATCAGTGTACTACACCAGAAAATATAACAATATTTGTACAATGAGATGTGAAAACTTTAGCTTTATAGAATAGAGTTCATTACCACTAGTATATGCATGGCACATAATGTAATATGTTAAGTTTTTAGATAGGGATGGTTTGTTGCTATTTGTTTTCTTTTTTACACTCTCTTCGTTTTTTGGTTGTTTAGTGAAGGGGAACACTTTTGAATATTATTTTATGACATGCTTTGTTTTTATTCTCAGATAAAGCAATTGTACTTGTTTGTATTCAGTTCCTCGTTTTCAGACAACCTGAAAAGTATGTTGTTTTCTGAAACACCTTTCCCCATATTTTTCTTTGTTTGCAGAGGAAAAAGAAAGTTACTGGGCATCAACAGCAAAAGAGAGAAGAGCTTGAAAGAGAGGTATTTGGATTCACCACATGTACTAGTACTACATAGTTTGATTACAACTTCTTAATAGTTACTATATATAGAATGTTAAATTAATGGATGTTATCACTAATTTAATATTAAGACTTGATGAATTGACGAATTCTTCTTGGTCAACCTATGGAGATTAATTAACTTAGTGTCATTTAACATCACCCCTTAACCAAAATTATGAAGTATTTTTTTCCTATTTCAAAAGATAATTGTAGGAATGTAGAACATAGCTCTTTATATAGAAAGTTAGAAACATATAGTACTATATAGCTCTTTAACTTAGTGTCATTTTTCAACTCAATTAAGGTGAGAGTAAAAAGTGTCACTGTCCTTTCGAAAAAGCTACGATTGAATTTCTGATCATGTGAAAGTACAGCAATATATACAGTACAAACTTTGGAACTAGAAGTTTGCTAATTTCTCCAGTGGAGAGGACGAGCAGTGAATGAGAACCATACCCCTCAACTGCATAGCTTTAAATTGGAAAAATCATGTACAGTCTTATTCTAGTGGAGGGATATAAATCACTTGTCCCTAACATTTCGATCCAATCATATATTATCACATGAATGATACCATTCTAAAGTAGGGTTTGCTCACCTATTCCATGAGATATGTTAGCATTATGCACCGAAAAAATTGATTTCATGAGGACACATTTGGGAAAGGCGTAGTCATTTCATTGATATATAAGACATGTGACATTTTGAACTGAATGACAAAGTTATGAGTTTTTTATGTGATAAACAGGTATCTATGCTTCAAAGGTTGTTGGACCAGGAAAAAAAGATTCATAAAATTTTGGAGATGGTGTATAATAGACCAAACGGTTCAGCCATTTCTATTCCTAATTTTCTTCCTCCCAAGGTAATATAATACTCACCCCACAATTTGGTATTATTTTTTAGAAAATGTTGATAAGTGTTAGTAGAACATATGTTATGGATTTAAAAGTAGAAAATTTATATTGAGAATGTTGCATTTAATACTTTAAAACTGATATTAATTATGGCATTTGTGCAGATGAGAGACCTGTTATCAGAGCTAGTTGTGGTTGAGGATGAGATAAGTCAACTTGAGAGGCAAATAAGACAACTTCAAGTTATTAGCTCAAAAAATGAAGAAAAAGTCACCAAGGAATCAAAGTCAAAATCATGGAATCCAGGGAATTTAAGTAATTCTAATAATCATTTATCAACTGCAACAATTCCAAATCCTAGTCCTATCCACAGAAGTAGTGTTCATGAAAGGATGGCATTTGAAACCAAATCATTGCATTTCATAAGCAAAGCTATAAAGGGTGATTATAATCTCAATGGCTTCAGTCTGAATGACAAAACTGATTTTTTGAAAAATTCTGCTGAACATAAAGAAGATAATTTTAATTTCCAAGATGTGAAATTTCAAGAAAAAGTTACAAGAAAAAATGGGATTGTGAAGCCTCTCTCACCTATGAGGGACCCCCGCCATCCATCACCTAAGGTATATGTAGGTCTATTTCACCAATTCTTTTGCACCCTTATTTTCCTTAAAAATAATGTTTGTGAATATCAAAATAGCGACAAATTTAAGTTGACAGCATAAGTGAGAATCTCGTGTATTGAGTCATCCTAAACAACGACCAGTGTCTTATACTTATACATGTGAGAACATGAAATAGATATTGTTGTCAACTTTTGATTTAGCTAATTTGCAATAACTCTATTATTTTCAGGTGAGGGAACGTAATTCAGAGATGTACTTAGACTTACCAACTAGGTCATTACTGGATCCTCTTCTGTCGGAAGAGAATGACCTGAAATGGCAACCTAACAAACTATCTGAGAGCATCATGAAATGTTTGAATTTCATATATGTAAGACTACTAAGAACATCAAGAGCAATGGAATTGGAGAAGTTAGGTACAGTTTCAAGGTCTATGCATACTTCTTTAAGCTCAAGAAGCTTCAGGTTGGATACATTGTCAAATAATCCAAAATCAAGCATTGTAATGCAAAGAGAATCATCAAGGCAACAAGACCCATATGGTATATTTGATACTGAAGAGTCCATTCCAAGGGATATTGGTCCTTACAAGAACCTTGTTATATTCACTTCTAGCTCTATGGATCCCAAGTTCATTTCAAGTCCTTCCTCTATTCCATTACTAAGAAAGTTAAGGTATGGAATGAATGATGACAACTATGTATGTTTCTACTTGACAACTAATGAAGTGGTAAAAGGACAAAATTCATGATAACTTTTTTATTTGTTTCATGTGGAGTATAGGATTTTGATGAGCAATCTTCAGAAAGTTGATTTGAAAAGCCTTACTTACCAACAGAAATTAGCATTCTGGATCAATCTTTACAATGCTTGTATCATGCATGTACGTAAAAAACAACAATCTCCTTTTGTTATGTTTAGTTTATATATGAACTTTAGTTCTCTACATTAAAATCAGACCAAAAGTTGTTGAAGAACACATTTATATATGACCAATTTGATGAATGAGAATTCTAAGAAATGGATCTGGGCTATAATTAATTTAGTACTTGTTTCAGGGATTTATCCAATATGGAGTGCCACCTACCTCGGAGAAGCGACCTACCTTGTTGAACAAGGTACCCTCAAAAAATAATATACATATTTTATGTCCTGTTTGCAGCATCTTAAACTCTCTCAAATATGGTGACAAGTGCCATAACAAAAATAAAAAAAGTTATATCAAGTTCTAAAATTAATGTTGAATCGAATTTCTTCTGTGCAGGCAACCCTCAACATAGGAGGCCACATGATAAATGCTCAAGCAATAGAGCATTTCATTTTAAGGAAACAAGTTACTTATAATATGAAAGAGGTAACATGATTGAATACAAATCCTTTGTCACAAATTCTCTTACCCTTCATTATCTCACCCACTTAAATCTAGACATGTAGAGATTATATATCAGTTTTGTAAAAAAATAAAATGAAGTGTCGCTTTCATTGACAAACTCTTATTTGTCCGAGACAAAGAGATAAGGAAAATATAGGACAAATGATCCTTGTTCAACATGATCAGTCAGTTTCTTCGAATAGAGATATATTACCTTAGATCTTATCTCATACATGTGTCATTAAAAATATGTCAGATTTGCTTTTTTATCATTTGCTTGGGATAGTATATCTCTTTCAGTTTATTCTTCCAGATCTTTTTTTATATGCATAAAACAATAAACAAATAAGCTGAATTGGTTGTAGTTAATTATGTTATTATTGTATAATATAAGATATGCCTCTAAGACTAAAACCATGTGTCATAATTTAGGTACAGAAGAAGGGTGAGTGGGAAGAGAAAGAATCAGTTGTCCGTGACCTTTATGGACTTGAATCTATGGATCCTAATGTCACATTTGCATTGTGCTGTGGAACTCGTTCTTCACCAGCTGTAAATTAAATTTCTTTCTAACAAAGCATCCCAACCTTCATATATATTATGAAAATGTTTAAGCTATATATAATATAATGTAATGTATAACATATGCATTTAATGCAGGTGAGGATATACACAGGTGATGGTGTTACATCTGAATTGGAGAAATCAAAACTAGACTATTTGCAGGCTTCAATTATGGCTACTAGCACCAAAAGGGTAGCATTCCCAGAACTCTTGTTGAGAAACATGTTTGATTTTGCAATGGACACAGATTCATTGGTGGAATGGGTATGCAACCAGTTACCTACATCTGGGACTCTAAGGAAATCAATGGTGGATTGCTTCAGAAGCCATAGCAATATGAAGCCTTCTACCATTGTTGAAAAGATACCATATGATCATGATTTCCAGTACCTGTTGGCTATGTAAATAAACATGTTACACCCTCTTGTTTTTAGTACTTATAAGACTTGGAGTATTTGAAATATATAAGGATTCTTAAGAATTAGAGGCTTCTTTATAGTATTATTTCCATATTAAATCTGAGAATAGTAGTTTGGTTGAAATGCATGCCATTCTGAATATGCTTCTCTCATTAAAAGATGAATGATTACTTCAAAATCCAAGAAAGCTTTGACCCATTTATTTTTCTATATTGAAAGCATTGAATAAAAGTCGAGTTTTAATAATTTAGATTAACTATTTTTAGATCAGGATTCATGACAGTAGCTACATAAATTGTTTTCAAACCATGTTGCAAACTTCAAAATATATCCATTCAATTACCGGACATGATAATCATGACAAATATATTTTTAAAATGAAATGGTTGGAACACTACAAATATTAAAGCAAATCTTGTCAGATCTTCTATATTTATTTACACAACTATAAAAATAAGGATTTATTATCTTAAATTATGTCACAAATTTAAAAGTTCATTATTCTTTCTGTGATTATTGTGGAGTAGAATTTGCAACATATTAGTTGTATAATACCACACACTTTCCTACATATATATATAAAGTATCACATATATACATACAGTACCAAACTGGATTTACTTCCCACTCATGATATTGGCCATACAATCTAAGGAGTTGTCACAAAATATATATCATTTCATGTTCCACTTATATCAAACATAATTGCAAGACTTATATGTATATATATATATATAATGCATAAGCATTAATTTCCTTGATTAGTAGGAGTAGGATGTGAGGTATAATCTCTGCGAGGGATGTAATGATGATCACTGTCGTCAGTGATTGTAGGTTGGTCTGAACTTGAAGGTAATTTCCCATAGTCCTTTCTTGGTATTTCATGGTGATCATTAATATCATCACCATAATTCAGCTTTTTACCTTCCTTTACTAGCTTATGCTGCTCTTTATCATATTCTTCAAGCATTTTGAATTTGGTCATCATCATCATACTCTTCTTCCTATGTGTAGTAGCCATACAACATCTTGCTACCACCAACACTAGGAGTGCAATTACTACAACCCTCATTCTGTCTCTTCAACACAATAGTATATGCTTTATTCAGAAGAAGAAAAAGAGCAAAGTTCATTAGGTTAGATAAATCATAGTCTCTGAGAACATGCAGATATAATTATATAAGCAATATATATTGCATAAGATATGTGTTATGTGTAACTTCAAACATTAAAAAGGAAGCAGGAGGAGGAACATCATATACATGCACATAAAATTAAGATAAAAAGATATACGCACTTGAAAGCGTAAAAGTTTTTTACACTATCACTACATCATCCATCATTCATATTTGATTATCATTGACTTTTAAATATAAGTAATACAAATTAATGATAGAAGATGTAGTGACTATGTATAAATTTTTACCTACTAAAAAAATAATTAACAAGCATGTGATTAAGTTAACACACACCAGATAGAGCTAGGATGTTATGTGCCTATGGAGAAGAAAGGAGGTTCAAGAAGCTTATATAGGATGGGGAGCATGGGGAATGATATATAAGATAGGGATTTGAGAAGTCAACTTCAGAGAATATAATGATGGGGTTGTCACTAATGAGGCAAGATTAAGTGCCATGCCCATTAAAATTGTTAATCAAACAAATTAAATGATGACATTCTTATATGGGCTTAATAGGGAAATCCACCACATATTGGCATTAGTTGTGTTGCTTTGTGTTGCTTGGTGCAAGTAATTTGGGATTGTTAATAATTTCCTCCATTCGTTTTAAATTAACTACAAAAAAAAAGTTAATTTAGTTGGAAAACACTAATACAAAGGAAGTAGTATCCTCTAAGCTTGTATGCTTAAAATAGATGTCAGATATGAAAATGGAAGAGAAGATTGGAGAACAATAGATAACACAACTTAATACATCTTAGAAATCCACCTAAAATATTCTTATAGAAATATTATTTCTCTTCAAAGTGACTTAATCCTTACCACCATCACCAAAACACATACTAGAAGTGGTACAACCTCTTTCCTAAGCATTTATTAATGGGTTATTGCAGCAAAATAGTGAGGTTATCTCAAACGTAATGAAGGGTTATTACTTGTAAGTTGTAGCCATTGTCCATTAAAATTGTTACTTTAATTTATCAAATGATGTTTTTGAGAGATATTTATGAAATCCTGTTTATAAATGGACTAAAAATAGGAAATGTCCACCAGATTCATCAACCTTATTGGTTTATGAAGCTGGTTGGTATAGATTAATTGGTTTAGCAAAATTCCTGCACAAAAACTTGATTACTTGAGTTGACTAATGCCAAACAAAATCATCATTTGGGTGCTAGTTTTTTGAATATCCTTCTGACACTAGATAATGGATATATATGCTTTTGTCTAGAAATGAATTATAACTTGTTAGAAGCAATTATTGGAAAGAGTAGGCACATAGTATGGGGAATTAGTCCTATCAACAACAGAAGCAGTTGCTGCTCAACACTAACCATTAACCAGAGATGTTTAGGCCTTTAAACCACACTTACTTCCTCATTATGATAGTAATGAAAAAAGTATACATAATACATCCATAATCAACTTCTCATTTTGATGAATTATATATATATATTAAACATACACCCTCTCACGAACTATAGAACCCACTTTTATACAGATTTGGATCAACTTCTAAAAAACCTAAACATGTGGAAAGCATGTAAAATGGACATCAGATATAGAAACACGAAAAAACTTTGTTAGTTGTTAACCATGGCCGTGTTCCGGAGATAAGGTACTCACAACATGGCTATGGATCAAGATCACATGTCTCATTTCATGTTACCACAGAAGAGAATCTGTCGTTAGTTTGTGTTATTAACCTATCTCACCCAGTAGTATAGGGTCAAGTATGTAAAAAAAAAGTTTAAGTTTAATTTTAATTCTTTTAAGTTTAACATTTGATTGCCAAAAAAGTAAGTAATGAGTTTAATTAAGTGAAATAGAGTGTAAGGTCATTCAGGCACCAATTATGTATTTGGTCATAAAATACTATCTAATGGGTCAATCCACCTTTATAACTTAAATTGTGATGAGAGAATACAATTTTCATATAAATGAATGTGGTACTCATAATCCAATATAATTTCATCTCGTCTCATTTAGTAATATTTTATCTTACTTCATTTTTTATTTTACTTTTATTTATCTTTTAATTTCATATTTATTTTCCTTAAGTTTTTTTGTATACCTAATAGTATCACCCTATTTACTAATTTCTTTCATATGCATGTAATTATATCATTCCAACAAGTGTAATTCAACATTTGATCTTTCATGAATATTACATATAAAAATCCAGCATAATCTTATATCATCAAATTAATGTTTTATTATTTATAATTTTTATATGATAAAACTCATACATTTGCAATTTACACATTAAAACTAATCCCTTCCTCTTATTCAAACATATAAACGTACTTACTTTTTATTTTCTAGAATATTAACAATAAGGTTCATCTATTCATTAAAAAACTACTAAATTTTGGCCACTCAGATATAGTATTGAAAAAATATATTTATCGACTATGTATGAGTTTTATATATTGTGATTGCATTATTCACAATTCATGTTTAATTACTATTAAATTTTCAAGAAAAATAATACAAATAAATAGTAAATAATGTATTGAACATATATAAAATTGTATTATATTCACTCGATAATAAAAACAGTCCCTTCTTGAACACTCTAAACATATAAGAAGAGGTAATGCACCAATTAAAAAACACAATAGAATAATGTTTGCATTGAAAAAATTAGTCTAATAGTTTGTTGTCATAACATAATAAACGCGCAATTTTTGTAAGAAAAAAATATTTATTTTACTTGTAAAGGACATTAGTTAACGTTTTGTTAAAAAAAAGTTATCTGCAGAAAGAAAATCATATAATTTAAGAATAGACAGGTGTATTAACGGTATTGATTAAAAAATCAATCACTTATATACAACAATGAAATTCAAGAGTTATGTTTTCCTTACAATTATCTATATTTTTATGAAGAATAAAGTTGCTAAACTAGGACCAGTCTTTACTCGGTTAAGGTACAGATTCAATGAGTTACTCTTAGATTAGTGAGTTATTGATTAGACCAGTTCACTTGGTTTATATTAAAAATCTAATCAATTTATAATATAGTATCATTAAATATTTTTTATTACAAATATAAAAATTTATCAAAATATCTCATTAAATAATTAAACAACCAATAAGGAGGATTTTACTACATCGAAATGTCATAAGTAAGTTGAAAACATTATTTATTTTATGCTTTAATCTAAACAAGGGCTTGCACACATAAATTTTAAACTAAATTAAACAACAAATTTTTTCCAACCTTAGTTAACAAATAACAACTATAATTACATGAAAGTTTTGTTCCAACACAAGTTAACAAATAACAAATGATAAACACAATTACAAATAAGTTTTTAGTCTCTAAACTATATTCTTTTGATATTTTTAAAACCAATTGAACAAACTGATCCAACAGTCTAATCATTAATTTTATGTGAGTCAAACTCTCATACTGATTTTGGTACATAACTAGTCGAATGAGCGACTCAAACTAATCAATTGTCTATTTCTCAGTCACACTGGTCGGTCTGAGTTTAATAACTATGATCGAGACATTGGAAATTAATATGTTGTGATTTTCAATATTACTTTTTAATTCTTTCATATTGTAATCAGTGCTATCAACATATATTGTAATTAGCGCTAACTTATTCAATTCATTAACAAGACATTGAAAAATAATAAGTTATGATTTTTAATATATCGTTATGTTAGCTGTTTTATGTTCAATTTGGTGTATAACCAGTCGAAAGAGCAACTAAAACTAATCAAGTGTCTGATTCTCAGGTTTACTGGTCGATCTGAATTTAATAACTATGATATGGACATTAAAAATTAATAAGTTGTGATTTTTAATATATCAAACCAGTCTAATCTACCAAGTTAATAATTTAATGCTTAATTTATTGTATAACTAGTCGGAAGAGCACCTCAAACCAATCAAGTATTTGATTTCCAGTCATACCGTCCAATCCAAGTTTAATAACTATGATGAAGATATTGAAAATTAATAAGCTGTTATTTTCGATATAAGTTTTTAGTTCTTTCATATTATCAACATATATGTTAATCACCACCAACTTATTTATTAACAAAGACATTGAAAATTAATAAGTTGCGATTTTCAATACAAATTTTTAATTCTTTGTTCTCTTAATCTTTTAACTAGACCTATTTATAACTTTTAAATGATTTTATTCTATTTTTATGAAAAGTTTGTTAATGATGTGAAAAATAATACTCTTCTCATACAATTTTCAGAACAATTACTTTACTTCCACAAAAGCATTCACTAAGACTAACATTATCATCTTATAAAAAAATATACTAAAGGGAATTCAATTGATTCGATTAAATTTTCTAGCATCATTCAAAGGCTTGAAAACGCTAAAAATGAAATAAAATAAAAACTCTACCCAAAATAAAGTATATTAAGTAAGGATTTAATGAATAAAAACAAATGAAAAAAATTCTATATATAGTTTAATAGTTATATACTTAAAATGCTTAAAAACTCTTTCTTGCTTTCTAGCATTCCGACCATAAATATTACAATATTAAGATAATATTCTTAAATGCTCTTTATTTCTTTTTCTTCATAAAAAGTTAAACCAATTTAACGAAGTGGATGCAATAAAAAATTGTATATTGTTTTTTCTGCATCTCTTTCACAACAGTGGTTTCCGATCGCTTCACCACTGTGAAGTTACCACCTGAAGTTAGTTTCTATTTATGCTTAATTAGGGTTTCAAATAATCGACATTGTCGAAGACCATGGATTCAAATTGTGAGCGAAATCTGAAGAGAAAGGAACCACCTTCACCTCTTGCAGTTACAAGTAAATGTTCACTTCCAATCATTCTCAGGAGATCTGAGAGAACTAAGAACCCTTTTTCTTCTACTTCCCTATCTCAGCAGCAGAAGAAGCCAAAACAGCAATTAGAAGCTTCTTCTGAGGTTCAAATCAAGAGAAAAATGGATTCTCGTATCTATAAAGCTGTTTTTATAAAACCCAACACATATAATGTATCAGGTTATTACTTTCTCTTTGTTGTGAGAAATAAAGGTTACTTCTTTATTGTTATCATTGCCCCCCCCCCCCCCCCCAAAACAACTTGTTTTAAGTTAAGAGGACCAATTTAGTTGTTTTTCCTATTATCATTCCTTGTTACAAGCTAATCAAAATGCGGATAATTGGAAATGTGGCTAAGTGAGGTGTGGTAATTAATTGGTACTATATTGTGATTACTAGTATTCTTGATTTAATTATTTTTAATTTTATTGACTGTTAGATTGTAAAGAGGAGCCAAATAAGATGGAAAAGTTAACTTCAGAAGGTGGTAACAGTGGTGAAGGGAAGGTTGGTGAGGGATATGAAGGGAATCCTATAGATTGTAAAGATGTTTCCAAGGATGGTATAATGCTGTCTAAAGATGAGGAACAATTGGAAAATAGTGTCACTCATGAGACTAGTGGGGAGACTGAAAGGATTCGGTCTGATTGCCGTGAAGAGGATACATTAGAGATGCTAGAGTCGAGAAATTCCATATTGAATATAAATTTGACGAAGAACTGTGTTGAGTTTGGTAAGGGTGAAAAAACGATATCTTCCAAGAGAAAAGGAACTATGGTGGACATGCATTTAGATGTTTCTTCTATGTTGGTTAATGATGACAGCGGCAACTTGATTGCTGATGCTGATCCTTCAAGGCTATGTGGCAATACTGTGGGGACTAGCGAGTCATGTTCCAAAAGGATAAGGTAACTATTATTGTTAGCAAATGATAGGGAATCAATCTAAGGTACATCTGAATTAATATGAAATAAGAGTTTTTTCTACTTCTTCTTACTTAGGCCTTTTGGTATATTCTATTACTTTTCCCAGGTTTGTCTTTCCTGTAGTTTTTCTCTGTTATATATATTGGGTAAGAAGGTTCGGCTTTTGTTGTCACCCTTCCCCAAAATGTTGTTTTTCTTGCTTATTTTGAAGTCCATGATCATAACACATTTTTATTGGCAACTGAACTTAATCCTTCCATACGAGGTTAGGGACATGGGTTAATCAAACCATTTGTTTCTATCAAAAACCAAAATTTCAATAAAACAATTTAGAGCAAGGTCTTTATCAAAGGTTTCTCTTGATCATTTTCATAGATCTTCAACTAATTATTTTAATTGAAGGATCTTCCATTTGACCCTTTTTCTATATCTGTCTTCCTTTCACATGATTATGCGTCGTTTGATGACTTTGATCCACGTAGCTGACCCCACATAGTGGGACAAGTCTTGGTTCTTTTTGTCGCCCCTTCTCATATGACCAAACCATCTCCAGTCATACTTTTATTGCTGTCAACTTGTCATGCATGTTGGTTTTGGGCAACATCGTATCAATGTTCCATAAAAGCAAGAGAAAGGGTGAAAGAAGGGAAAGGCAGCGAAGTTTAAGTGAGTGCTTGTAAAAGTTGGGATTTTCATTATCTAGTTAATGGTAGAGCTTAAATTTTGACTGCATGTGATGATTATTATGTCACACGGTATGTAGTTGCTACTTATAAAGTCATATTCACTTACTTATTTTGATCAGAAACAAATCAACAATCTGGCTGTTATAAAGTTATAACCATCTTTGGTTCACTTTCTCAGTGTTGATTGCCACATCGACAAATTTAATACCACTAGTAAGATGATTTGCTTACAAATTTTTTTAGTGGATTTATAGTAATGCTGATATCTAAAAGGAAGAAAAAACCTTTCCTACATTGCTACACATATAGGATAAGCTTATTTTTAGAGCTTCTGATGGGTTTGGGATGATTTTTTAGGCCGATTTCTTTACCGGACGTGCAGAGGAATCAGACGAAATTGATCAATAACATTGATCAGCCTTCTTCAAAACCTGAAGGTGAAAAGTTATCCACTGGAAACAAGGAAGGTTAGTGGTCTCCATTGTCATTAAGTTTCAGTTTACAATGGCCATTCACATTTCAATGAGGTTGGCGAATAGCATGAATTGTTGTAGCATTTGATGTTTCCTATTGTACCTTCTGAAACCATTACATACTTTTGCAGGAAAATCTGGAGATCCAGTAGGTAATGCCACTTAATTCTTGCCTACTTCAATATGCATGTGTTTTTAACATTTTTCTTGGAATTCAAGAGATCCTTTGAGGCAAGAGGGGTGTCTGGGATAGCTTTTCATCACCTAAGGACCAGTTAGAGCAATTAGTTATTAAAGGGGATCAATAAGATGAATAGAGAATAAGGATAGAAAGGGGGCATTCAGAGAATTAGAGTTTTTTTTGTAGAGGTGAAACCCTTGGAGGATGAGAGTTCTTCCTCCTATTCTCAGTCATTCAATATTCTTTCTCAGTTCTCAATCTCTATCAATTTCCCAGTTCCGTTTCGTCAGTTAACGGTTCCGAATTGTCACATAATGACACCTTTCTTTTTTTGTACATTGGATGTGCTATAGCATTTGGATAGGGGAGGGGCACAAGTGGCCCACTGGAGGTTTGAAGCTCTGGCATCACTTGACCTATGGTCTTACATACTGCTGAGTATGGCAGTTGAGCTGCAAGCTCATTGGTAACTAAAATAACCCTTACTTAATCGTCCTTATGCTACTAAGCATTTAATAAGTACTAAGAAGTGGCAGAGTAGTTAATCTGGACTATCTTGGGGAAAACGAAGGAAGATGGAAAAATAACCTCCTTCAGACAGTGCTGTGGGAATAATTGTGGTTTCTCACATCTTTGGTGAGGTTTTTCACTCATCATACCTGAGACACATTCTTCCCCCCTTTTCCACCCTACCTTCTATGATTTTAGTTAGTTTCCCTTTCTTATTAGTTTCCTGTCACAGGCCTGTAGAATTAATTTGCTCCAATTCTACTTTTTTTATTTTGCCGCTTCACTTTCAAGTGGTATCCACCCTGCCTCACCGCTTCAAAGTGAGGCGGTTTGCAGGGCTGCTTCCCCAACCCTTCTTTTGCCTCATGTCGATACTGATTGGTCATTTATTCCATGTGAATTGCTTTTCTTACTCAAATTGTTTGTTTGATCAAATGTAGAGAGACCTCAAAGTAACAATGATGAAGTAAGGAAACAACAGCGGAGCTTACATCTTTTACTAAAGCCGGGGATAGCAAAGCTTTGTGAAGTTCTTTGTCTCCCTGTATGCAGATCATTTTATCTTTCCTAAGTTTTATTTACTGTTAGATTTTCTTACCCTGGTCCTTTATCATTGATAGTGTGCAATTTATATACCAGATTGTTTTGTTGTTGATGAATTGTGACTTCTGAGATTGTATAAAAATCTAACTAGTTCAGTAATATTAATGTAAAAAGTATTCATAATTCGGTTGAATTGACAGTTTCTCGTTGTGCTCTGGATTTTGGGCTAGATAACTTAACATGTAATAATTTTGCAGATGTTTTAGCTTGAAACTTGTGATTGTAGGCTTATAATGGGTTGAAATAGGAAAAATAGAGTTGTTTTAAATAGGATAAGTAGTTTTTAACATTAAAAGGATGGAGATTGATTAGGACAGTAATTGGAAAGAGGATAATGGATTGGAAATGGCTGCTACGAGTAGGGAAAGAAAGAACATAGTTAATGAGAACAATAAGTTCTGGAATCTAATTATAGGTGGAGACTTATATTACTTGTTTTATACTTATCTGGTCCTTTCTTTGCACAACAATCAATATAATATGAAGCATTAAATGGAAAATAAAAATCAGAAAGTAACTAATGAGAGTATTGATCTCTGATACTCAGCTGTGCAGGTTTATACAAGAGGTTGTTGTTGATGTTTTCTTTTGCAGATTGTGTTTGTCATTGAACAATTAATTTTGTTGAAATAGCCCAATGGATAATGGTGTTACCTGTTATGAATAAATTTTGGAATCATGATCATGTATGCAGAACTTCGGGAATATGGAAACATTGCATACTTTTTTAAGTAGTTCCATTTTTCATGAGATTTGAATCTTTTTGACTTTGCCCTTAGAAATTAATATTGCTGTCAATTCTTCTACTCTAACTCTGCACAGGGAATGGTCTTTAGAATGTTAATTGAGATCTATTATCGTTTTGAGTTTGATGTTATACTGACATATCTTTTTTTAATGCAGGACGATGTCAAGAGAATGGTTGATAACTGTCTTGAATATATTATGAACAATCGCCAGATCTGCACAGAACCAGTGTCAATACTACAGGCTTTTCAATTATCTCTGGTCAGAATATTTTCTGGCACTTTCTTCTATTTCATCCTTATTTTATTTGTTCTTCAGTTTCTTACTTCCTCTCTGATTTGTGAGACAACTTCTTGTTATTTGAAGAAAACTGGTATTGCATTTTTTATTCTTGTTTATATATCCATCTTATAATCTGAATCAAAGCTATACCTCCTAACCTGTTCTGTCGGTGAAAAGTGCTAAACCTGCGTAATGAGAGATGGCTCCTTCTTTTCTACTTGTTGTAGAGCATGTCATTACTGGTCTTTCTTTGGACTTAGCTATTTAGGAAGATTCACCAGTTTATAATTTGCTATTTTACTAGATCGAGATGCTTAGGAACTCGAAATATAGGACTTTCTCTCTTTACTTTTTACTAAACCCTGTGCTAACTGTGTTGCTACTGCAAGGGAAAAATGCTCATAATGTAGTGAGAGTATGGGAGTTTTTTACTTATAAAGTAAGGAAAGGTATGATATGCAAAATTGTGTGAAGTTATTTAATGAGATTGAGACTGTTAGATGCCCCAATAAGGAGAGTAGATCAAATGAAGGTTAGTACATTTCTAGAGGCAGATGAAGACCAAGAAAAACCATAGGCGGAAAGAATAGGAAAGATTTATAGAATATTATGGCGTCCTTCGATCCATGCAGCCGATTCCCACCTACTGAGATTAAATCTTGATTGTTGTTGTTGTTGGTTATATACGATTGTTGATAATCCAAGGTCAAATGCATGGTTATAGATGATGGTTTCTGCAGTCGTTACTTAATTGTTTCATGTCATATTTAATTTTTCTCCAATGTTTCATCTCTTGTGATTTGTCTGTTGGTGCAAAGCAACCTAAAGAAAAAATCTTCTTTTACTTTGCACTTGATGTTGCTGGTCGACTTAAAAGTCCGTTTCTTATGTTGGAACGCGTTGGAGTTTTGCATGAGAGATTCTATTTTTTGGGTAGCTTAGTTATTGTGATCAAAATGTGACTAAATTCAGGCCTCGGTGTATGTAGGGACGAGGTAGTCAAAAGCACGATTTTCACCATGAAATAGTTCGTTCTTACATGTTTTTTATGTTCCTAGCGAGTTAAGATCACAAGTTTCGGTTATGCCGGCACTGATGAAATCTCCGGGCAAGAGCGTAGAATCGTTGAATCACCACGATTTTGATGATTCCAAAGAGGCCATTGGGGAAAAGAAAATCTGGGTCAAGCAAGCATGCTGGCTGGGTCCAATAGAAAACTTGACCCAGAAAACCCTATAGTATAAAATGCCCACTCGGCACCCACATTCCAAATACCCACTTGTGCCTCAATTTTAGTTGATGATGGGTTGGTGTGCATTTCCTTGCTGCAACTTTGATCGGTGGGTATCGGCATAATTCAGTGACGCATTGAGGCACAAGTGGTTTGTGAGTGCAATTATGCATAAATTTTACATGTATTCTGGTTAATGACGCATCAAATAGTCTTGTTTATTTCCAACTCTTATAAATGCATGATATTATTTGATTGAATTTAGTACATATAACTGACAAGTTTTTCTTCTTTTTCTCATACTGTGCAAATTTAAGTGTTGGACTGCTGCTGCTTTGTTGAAGCACAAACTTAGTCGTGAAGATTCCCTAGTGCTTGCAAAACGGCATTTGAATTTCAATTGCAAGATAGAAGAAGTGAATGAAATTCGTAGAGTCATGCGGAAACTGAAGAAAGACCTATTATACCACGCAGGAAACTGTAATATCCCTGGCTCTTCAAAAGCTTCTGAATCATCAAAGGGAGTTTATTCCAATACAGAAGTGACACCAAAAGTGAAATTCACCGATACAGATATTTCCAGAAGTATTAATGTGAAGCAACTTTTGATGCAACAGGAGGAAGACAAGAAAAAGCTGACAGCAGATATTGAGAGGGAAAAGGCTGATTTTGATATAAGGTACAGAGTAGAGTGGGCTGCTTATCTAGCCTGTTCACCCAATGATGCGACGAGAACAGAAAAGCTCAAGGTTTTCATTAGTGAACATACTAAAAGAATTGATGAATTGAAAAGGCAGCATGAAAAACATCTCAAGGATCTTGAGGCCAAGCAATTAGAAGAAAGGTGGAAGTTTCAAGAGTCTTTGCCACCACATGCTTTGCTAAACCTATCTGCTTCAAAAAAACACAGGATTGAGGTTGAATATTTGCAGACTTGTGATCAAGAACGGCCCTATAATGGTCTTGTGTCTGATCTTGGTGAAGGAAAGAGTTTGAACAATATAGTTGAAGCCATGACAAGGTCTGGAACTTGGTTTGGATTATCTGAAGGTTCTGACACTAATTCCCCTGTAGTTGTTTCATGCAGTAGTCCAGATGAACTGCATACTCCTCTGGTCAAACATGCTGGTTCTAATGAAATGGACATTATGTCTTCAGAAGATGAACCAGTATCTAGAAATAAGTGGCATGATATGGCTGAGAACGAACATGACAGCCAACAAAATACTATCCCTACACATTCTGACTGCAGAGAACAATGTTCTAGTGGAGCCACAAGCATGGCATATGAAGATGAAGGGCGTGATAGGTTAAGTCATGAGTCTAATCGAGAGACATGCGATGGTGAAACATCAATTAATTCCAGTGGAGAGGTGGCTCTTGCAGTGCATAAATCCAGCAATTCAAATGATCAGGATGAAGTTCCTACTTCCAGGCAAGAAAAACTGGATGGGACTTTGTTGAGCAAACCTGTTTTTGACTGCTCAGTAGAAAGCAGGCTTAATCGTTTCAGTGATAGTTCGAAGAATATGGCTTCCTCGAATTTACAATCACCTGAAGAGCATATCCCAAGTGCAACTGCCATTTCATTGCCAAATTGTCAGAATGCTGCACAAATCCTTGACAACAACATTGTTTCAAATACTCAAAATATTGCTGCCGCTCTAAATTCACCTTCGACTGATGAGAGAACTGCTGATGTGGCCATGGTAAATTTATTAGATAAAGTAGTGTACGCGGAAATGCCTGGTATTGTTAGTTTTACTGATTCTCCAGAAAATGTTACCTGCATGAATCCTCCTTTGTCCACGGAGCAATCGTCCGGGGGCATAGTAAATGTCTCTATTTCAGATAGAGACTTGCCAAGGCCATGTGGAACTGCTTGTCCAAGTAACGGTCCTGATACTAAAAATACCACTCTTTTGAATCAACTTTCTTTAGAGGAACAACATACTGATGGAGACACATTAAGCATATCTGCTGAACAAATCACTGATGAAGTGCCAGAGATTAGTCATGAAGGGGTGACAGTTAGTGTAGTAGATAGGGAAGTACCTGTGGGAATGCCAGGCACAGTCAATTGTACTGATCATCTGGAGAATGCAACCCCTTTTAATTCTTCGTCCATGGGTCAACTATCTGATGGAATTTTATCATCAAGGCCTTCCTGGGCTTCTAGTCTGTCTGACAGTCCAGCTACAGTTTCCCTTTTCAATCAACCCTCTTTAGAGCAACAAATTCCCGATAAAGACTCATTTAGCATACCTGATGGACAAATTACAGTTATGGTTCAAGAAACTAACCATGAAGTGGCTGAGTGTCATTTAACAGACAGTTCTGTGGCGGATAAAAATACTACATTAGACCATCAGGAAGGAGCGCAACCTTTATCATTTGTTGAGCCCCCACCTGAACAGGATACAGATGTACAAATGCTGAACTCTTTGGTATCTAGTCCAGTTGATACTATACCAGCTAATCAATCCAATCATGTTTCATCCGTCATAGAGTCTCCAGGTGTGATGCAGCATCAATCACCTTCAACAGAGTTCCTTTCTTCCAACCAGGATCTATCTAACTTACCCATAGCAACTGGATTTGAACATCAGCGAACCATTGCTGATGCATTCTCCGGCCCCCTTCCTGAGACATCAATTGAAGCGCCAAATCAAGCTGTCGAGCAACCTGCCTCAAATTTGGAGCTTAATTCGCATATGCCTGGCGGAGTCAGAACACAGTCTTCAGACAGAAGGAATTTTTCAACTCCCTCAGAGATGAATAATCATCCTATACAAACTGCAGCCCAAGTAGCTTCCATGATTTTTCCGCCTTCGTGTGTTGATCCACTTGTAAACGAAGTCGAAAGAATACGTAAAATGACAGAGCAAAATATGAAAAACTATGAAGATGTGGTTAGCTTCTGGTTTATACATTGCTGTGATGTTATTTTCAGTTTTATATATTTCATATTTTCTTTATTTTCATAACAATTAGCAACTATATTTTTCCTGTCGGAGCAGAAATTGCAGCTGAAATCTGATTTTGATAAGGAATTTGAGGAACTTCGCAGGAAGTATGAAATTAAATTTCATGAGATGGATATTGGATTTCAGCAAACAAGGAAGAAACTTGATACAGATCATAAAACTGTTATTTTAAATAAGATATTGGCTGATGCTTTTAGGTTTAAATGCGCGGAGGTTAGAGCATCTGGTGCACCTGGAGTGCAGCAAGGTATACGGCTTTCTTAGTCCTGACTGCATATGATAAAAACCTAATCCCACTTCAGTTCCCTTCCAATTATGCTGACAGTAGTAATGGTGGTAATTTCCATGCCATGTATTTTTTTTATTTTTGACTGAACAAGTTTTATGAAGCAGTAAACCTGCCCTTGAGTTTATGACTATATTTGCTGCTTGTAAATATATCTAAATGCCTGATGACATTAGGATCTTTGTTAAGAGTTAACAGAATTAATACTCTGCTTCTATTGTTTACGTACTTCCATATTTTATCCCCGAAAACTGGACAAAATGAATATGCATCAAAACAGGATTGTAGACCATTTGTGTAGGGTATTAGAAATCAAGCACTGAAGTAAACATTGCATAGTAGTAAATTAGTTAGCAATGCTTTTGATGTTGCAGTTGCTTTTGTGCATGCATTCATATCACCCCTTTTCATATTCTTCTCATCCTTTTTTTGTTTGTCTTGACTAATCACTATCTTTATCTCAGGTGCATGTTCTGCACAGCAATTATGTCAGCTTTCAAGACCACGAATTACTACTAGTCCCTCTCTTGTTTCTTGTTCATCTTCCTGTGCGCCTCCTGCAGCTACTTTGCTAAGCTCCTACACTACAACTAGCTCTCAGAATATGGAACCACCACCTATACATGCCACTCACAATACATCAGGAATTTTCTCCAGCGTTTCTTTGAGACTACCAAATATCAACTCCATCTCTTCACCCTCAGGAAATCCTCAAGCTAATGGGGAGATGCGCGCCCCTGCACCACATCTGCAGCCTTATAGACCCTCAACAGCTGTGCCATCCCCCAGTCTCGGTACTATCCCACATGGGGTGTCAAGTCACCCTGCACCTGGTAACATACCGGTCACTTTTTCCACATTCTCTCACCAGCCAGCAACCTATCAGTCTGATCCTCACAGTGGGCATCGGCCTGTGAATTTAGCCGCATTACCCACAACTAATGTACCTGCCATGGATTTGCGTATGGGTGCTAACAGTCAATCTGGTATAAATATGCAAAATGTTCTTCAACGTATGGCAAACATGGCAATATGGAACAAATCCAGATTTGTCACCAATAGTAGTAGCATGCCGGCTAACTCAGCCCCACATCAAACTACATCATCAGATGTAGTCTGTTTATCAGATGATGACTAACCAGAGGTCTTAACATATTTTTTGCGTAGTTGCTTAACACTAGGCCATGGAGTAGTTCCCTTTCTCCCCTAGTTTAGGGGCATCTGACATGAATTTAGAGGGTAGATATTGCTGTGATAGTGGTGCTACGAGTTCACCTATTGTTATTAATTTTAAAATGTACATACATACACACACACATATATGTGTAATATATGATTTCTGTAACAATGCTGTGATAGTGGTTCAACGAATTGCTGTAGCTTGAAATGAAGATTCATCATTTTCATATATATATATATATATATATATATAATGGGTTTAGAGCCAAAAGTTTTACTTCGAAGTGGGAAAATATGCTCTATATTATAAATCTTGCGTTTTACAGTAACTTTTAACATTCTCGAATGCGTTAGTATTTAACTGTTGCTTTGAATGTTGAATTCCTTTGTCTCATACATAAATAAATATTTAAAGTTTGGTTCATTGAAGTTCTAAAATCGTGCAGTAGAATACCATTGCCTTCGTTTTGAATAGTTTGCCACATTTTGTACCATTAGATAAAATGTGTTACACTTTCACGTAAGAGGAGCACCATTCCGTTAATCCTTAAGGCATTCAAACAGTGGGTTTGAGCAGAGAAGATGATAGAGAGTGGGGAATATGAGTATTAAGGTTTCTTATATTTTGGAATGTAGCAGACATACTATATATAGAAAACATATCAGTTTTAGTTGTACAAATACATAACTGCTTCTAGAACCATAATGTTAGTAGCGCTAATGGAATTATATACAATATAGATTGATGTGAGTATACTTAATTGACAAATTTAATATGTTATACAATTCTCTATTTTTGAGCTAATGTATTATAGTCAAAATAATAATAATGAGATGAGTTGTAGTAAGTTAAGCTAAAAATAAATGCAGTATAGTAGGCACATATAAATGTGTGTGGAGAGTGTTGAAAACGTATTTGATGGTAACTGGGTTGAATGAATGCAATGCATGTTACGTGTATAACTTAAAGTACGCAGGCTCTTGCATGTGATGCCACTTGTTTCCATATATACACCATTTTATCTCTTTTTGATTTTGTCTTCAAACCCTCATCAAATCTCTCTTCTCCTTTTCATTCTAACCTTATATTTCTTCATCTCATCTCTCATCCATATATAACAGACTCTTTTGTATGTTCATTTTACTCTACCCACTTATCTACCATCCCTATCTTCATGAATTATGACTTTATATTACTCTTTCAAGCTAAGCAAATTCTATAATGTAGTTGTTATTAAAATCTACCTCCACTTTGTTTCTTTATTCTTTTGTCTGATATCTTCTCACTCAAGATATGACAAACCATGCCTTTATCTTTTTAGCTGTTACCTATTACCATATTCTATTCTTTTGAACTAAGTAAAATTTGTTGCTTTATACTTGAAACAAACTTATTCCACTCATTCATTAAATGTATGTTATATACTAATAGTCACACACTAAAATATTGTATTCACTTAACGGTTCAGTAATTCAGTATCAAGTTTTATATATGAAGAAATAATATATAGATAAGGGAAGATGAGGAGGTATTTTCAGTTAGAGAAGGGGTTACTTTCAGAGTGGTGTTGTACAATGTGGTTTCTTTTTTAAGCTTCATTTGATCTTATGTTTAAGCGTGCCTTTTATGGCATAGACCCATTGGAATAAGTCTCAAGTCTTAACTTCTACACTCATTATATTTTCCTGTTGCTCTTTCTACATTCTCCTCAATAAAACTTCCAAGTTGGGTGAACATGGGGTCTCATTGCTCTACTTTACTGCTTTGTTTTTAGTTCTTTCCAAAGCAAGGAAAACATTATGTAATTTGAAAGGAAAAAACAAAACCACACATACCCTCTTAGCTATATTTATTAACTAGTTCATGCTTTCTCAGATGCTCATCAATTCTTCTTTTTCCTTGCTTTCACTTTCCTGTTAAATGCTCTTATAATTTGTTTTCCTTGATTTCTATATGCTTTTACTCTAGCTGCTCATTGTCAAGGGAGTTATACCAGTTCACTGATTATATTTATTGTCTGATATAACAATAATGTAGCTATAATTGAGCATTTATGCAAATGGTTGTGGACTAGTAATTTATGAGTCCTTGACACTCTCACTCAATGCTTCCAAACCCTCTATAGCTACTAGCTATTCTATTAATGTCAAAGCTTTCAATGCATATACAATGCTCTCTACTTTTTAGTCAATATATATACTATCTACTCCTATGACTTAATCTTTGTTTTACTACTTGTTGGTACTGAGGGTGGAATGCATTGACACTAATGTTTGTTGGTCAACCTTGCATTTGTTCATTCCTACCCAATTTACCTTATTTATATAGACGGGCCATAAAGTTTAGGCTTGAGAAAGAAATTTCCTTTGCCTCTATTAAGCATGAAATGATTGGCATTTAATTTCTTGTTGCAGAATAGGTAGAAACTTAGAAAATGAGGATGCTGTTGAATTTTTATGAATTGCTTATCTACAGGTTGTATTTTTTGGATTTGTTTAGCTTGTGTCTGACTTTACCAATTTTGTTTCCACAAATAATGGTAGGAGTAGGACCCAAGATACTTGAAGACCAAGCCAGTTTTTCTTGATACAGGTTCACCAATTGATGTTGCATTCAATTTTGTCCAATTATGATCTCTACAATGGCAAAGTAAATTCTCGTACGGATAATAAGTCCTGGACAATTTTTTTAGTAGCATGTTGCAGCCTCATATATACCTCTGAGAGTTATTCACACACAGACACACATCTGAATAGCTTGATCATCTTACACATTTATGGAAGGATTCATCTGCTCAGGATTTTTTTCTGTAGTGTATGGGTTGGGATAAATGAAGTTGCAGCTTAAAGTTGTTTTTGCTTTTGTTACTAGCTTGCTGTGGATTCAGCACTCACTGTGTGGTAAGTATCATAATTTAGGAAACAATTGGTAATTGTCCAATCCTCCATTGTTGTTACTGAAATTTTGGGGCTTGACTGCTTTTAAAAAGAGAGAGAGAGAGAGATAGCTACTTTTGATATGTTGGGCAATCCCAAGGACATGTAAATTATTTACTGCTACACATTAAACAAGTTGTATTTAGTTTCAGTTTTGCCAAGAACTCAAGTCATTTTGTGGTTAGTATCATAAATCATTAAACATCTTGTATTTGACTCTCTAATTCTTGCCTGTAGCAGTAGCAGCTTACCTTGTGTCCTGTGATATTTAGGTGCTCACTTGCTTAAATAAAAACATAAAAGAGGAAATAGACTCTTGTTTTTAATCAATTAAGTTTCACTTTTCTGTTGTTTAAATTTTAAGTTTGGTTCTGTGTTCCATGTTTTAGAAGTGTCATATTGGCATGAGTCTAACTGAACCAAAAATCTCTTTTTTCGGCTGCCGTTGTTTATTGGCAGATGAAACTTATGATACATCTTTCCTAAGAAAATGGAAATGTACATGTTCTTCCATCCAAGGGAACCAAAGATACTCACTTGCTAATTGTTCAAAGTCATGTGATTGCCATTCAGGTATGCTGGAATGGAGACGACGAGTCCAACTGATAATTTACTTTTTTTCCTGTTATATTCTTCACTTGATTAATTAACTTGAGCTTGAGCTTTGTGTATGTTTAATGGATGTATTTTTGCAAATGTTGCCAAGTAACTAGAACATATGTAAATTCCTAGAAGTTGCTTTTATTATAAATTTCAAGTTATATGGTACAGTGATGAAAATTAATTGCAATTATGTAGATATGGCTTAAGTTTGATCATCCAAATGTTTTGTTGTAGAATTCAAGCTCAAACATTGATATAACACTAAACTTTTACATTTATTGAGCTGTTAAGGTGTTATATATTGTAGTAACTTACCATTATGATTATGGTACAAGTGCAACATATTTCATCCATTTTAGGTGAAATGCCTAGAATATTATCCTGTAATTGATTTGCCTTCCATGTAGATGCAGAGCAGAGTGCGTCCATATGGACATGCATATGTGATCCCGACGGGTTTCCCCAAGTGGAAGCTGATGGTCATAGCCCTAAATGTTTTAGTGCTTGCAACTGCAACTGGGGTATCTTTCTCTATCTATTTCGCTCTAATCATGAATTTCCATCTCCAAAGTTTCACTACTTGTTGCTTCGGGAAGCTGATTAAGATGGACTAATGTTAAACCCGATATTATACTTTACATCGAACCAAAATGCATATTTACATACTGAGATTTCCTTATGGATACAAGTTGATTTAAACAAATTTTCCATAACAAATCTAACTTTGGAGGTTGTTATTCTTATTGATGATGACATAACCTAGTACCTTTTTATACATAATCATTACCTTGTTCCTAGATCAAGGTACCTCAGACTAAATTTATGATTGTTCGAATGTTGTGCAGGCGATGTCAGCACGTCACTAGGTTCAAAGAAACACATTTCAAGCAGGACTGTTGTAATTATTCTATTAATATGTGTTTTGTGCACAACCCTTGCATTTCTGGCCTCACTTATATTTTATGTCTACCGAAGAGACAAATGTCCTATTCAATCACTACTATTCTCATCAGATAAAGAAACAAGTAGTAAAGCCAACCTAATTAGTCTTAGGACATGGACTTCATCAGTGCCAGAAACAAAATTAACTACAAAATCTCCTATCTGTCATATTATTACTGGTAAGGTTATTTTTTTATTCACTGTTCCTTGATTCTAATTTCTTAAAGTGTTCATTATTCTTTATAACATGTCTGATTGTATATGCAAAGTGTAAATTTCTTCTGTTAATTTGGCATTATTCATTGGTTCTTAATCATCATTTTCTGTTTTTTTATGTAGGATGTTTTCCGAATGCCTCTTTTATGTTTGAGAGCCATAAAGAAACTTTTCGTGGAAATATTATTCAGTTTTCGTTTGATGAACTAGAGAATGCTACTGAAAAGTTTTCAGCTTCCAACCTAATTGGACTAGGTGGAAGTAGTTATGTATACCGCGGTTGGCTGAAAGATGGTAGTAATGTGGCAGTTAAGCGATTAAAAGATCAAGGGGGAGCAGAAGCGGACTCAGAATTTTTCAAAGAGGTTGTTTCTAATGTTGCACTGCATATCAGTATTCTTTGGCTGGTCATGTTATGTCATAATGTTCCAGTGTCTAGAAGCAAGATTAACCTTGAACATTTCTTATTGCTGTAAGCATCCATAATAGTTAATAATGTTTTGTTTGTGCAGATTGAACTACTATCTAGACTTCATCATTGTCATTTGGTGCCTTTACTTGGATACTGCTCGGAATTGAAAGGAAAACTTGTTCAGAGATTACTAGTGTTTGAGTACATGATTAATGGGAATTTGAGAGACTGTTTGGATGGAGTTTGTGGAGAAAGTATGGATTGGGCTACTCGTGTTACAATTGCAATAGGAGCTGCAAGGGGCTTGGAATATCTCCATGAAGCAGCTGCTCCAAGAATTCTTCACAGAGATGTCAAATCGTCAAACATTCTTCTTGATGAAAATTGGCAAGCAAAAGTATGAGTCTTGTTATTCTGCAGGGTAGTAACAAACTCGGAATTAGTTTAGAGTGATAATAGGAGTGGATGTGCATAGGAATCTATCTGAGCTTGGCTTATGATATGATGCCAATAAGATACTTACATAAAATGCTACTAAGTGGTGGTTTTGAACTAAAATTCTTTTAACATCTATCTAATGAAGACTATGTTTATTGAAGAAACAGAGTTAATTAGTATAAAGTATACCTCACTTATCATAAGGTATATTTTATGTAATCTTTTCAAATAAAATTAACTTGCAGATAACTGATCTTGGTATGGCTAAAAGCTTGAGATCTGATGACCTCCCCAGCTGTTCAAATTCTCCAGCTAGAATGCAGGGAACCTTCGGCTACTTTGCACCCGAGTATGTTATTGTTGGGAGAGCCTCTCTCGAGTCTGATGTATTCAGTTTTGGGGTGGTTCTTCTTGAGCTTATCAGTGGCCGACACCCTATCCACAAATCTACAGGCAAAGAGGAAAGCCTTGTTATATGGGTATTGTAAACTATCCTCATAACATTGAACCTGAATTTACATTTGTTCATACACTGAAGATATTCAATGTGCTAATATTATAACATAATTTTGCATGAGGATCTTGGCTTATAATAGCTCAGACTTGTTTTTTTTAGTTTTTTTAAGTGTCTTGTTTTCCACATTCTTATAATGTATCTCATGTTCCATTTACAATTCTGAATTAGGATAATTGGATTGTTGCATAGCTTAATGAATTCAACTAAGAAATAATATGGACACTGAAATACTGACATTGCTTGCCAAAATTTCTGTTTTAGGCGGTTCCGCGCTTACAGGATAGTAGGCGAGTCATAACGGAGTTGGTTGATCCAAAATTGAAAGGAAAATTCCCAGAAGAAGAGGTGCAAATAATGGCATACTTAGCTAAGGACTGTTTGCTGTTGGATCCCGACACTCGACCAACCATGACTGAGGTTGTTCAAATTCTTTCTAGTATCTCCCCTGCCAAATCTAGGAAAAGAAGAAACATTTCTGCAAGCCTGTTTCAGGTGAACACATTCACTGTCATAACATTTTTGTTTCTTATT
Organism: Lupinus albus; assembly: GCA_009771035.1. Taxonomy (NCBI): domain Eukaryota; kingdom Viridiplantae; phylum Streptophyta; class Magnoliopsida; order Fabales; family Fabaceae; genus Lupinus; species Lupinus albus. The sequence continues at coordinate 16,489,933 of CM020017.1, forward strand.
TTATGAAGTTTGATGTATGTTTTGCTTGTGGTAATTGTTACATCATCTACCATTATAGATCATTCTCTTATAGTATGAAAATATAAACCATATTCTGACCTTGTTCTTTGTGGTCATGTAAAGGAACAAGAGGACACATATAAGCAAAGACAAGCTCCATCTCATAGTTCATTAACACTAGATATTGATCACAAAAATAAAGAAGCAGATGAGAATGAAGAAAGTTTTATCCTCAAGACTTCAAAAACTGAGGGAAGGCATGCATCAGAAGAGGAAATGGTAGACCTAACTGAGCCTCGGTTTGAATCATTTTGCATGACAAGTTTCCATTCCCCTTGAAAACATACTCCTACATGAGAAGTCTCAGAAATATTTATATTTTGATGAGAGCTTTATTTCTTGCAATCTGTTTTTGAGAATAAGTTTATCTACATTTCTTGTTAGACTAGCTCAGAAATATATTCATTTTAATCTTGTACAGAAAAGCCTAGGATGATAGGTTATTCTAGTTCTATTTTATTTGAAGATAAATCAGATGAGATACACACATTAAAGGTTTTTGTGATAGAAATAACTCCTATGCAATTTATTTGGTCCATTGTCATTTGAATTACTCTATGTTCTAATGAATAAAAATACAGAACTTATTACCAAAGAAAAATAAATAAGATTTTCTCAATGATCAAAAGGTGCAGTTTGATTTGGAAAATATTAGCATATATGCAATGTAACAGTTTATAGGGAGAAGTATTTTTTTAGTACTTCACTGCTTCAGTAGCTAATATGTCCCATAATATTGACAGAATGCATTTTTTTTTGGGTAAGTTACACCTCTGCACTTTTCATTCGTTCATCTATTACTATATAAGAAAAGAAGGTCCTCCTAGCCACATGTCATTTCCTCATCACTTTTTTCCCTCCAAAAGTGTTCTACGTTATTATTATGCACATTACTACATTACATCCTCACTTTTATACATTTTATATTTTAATAATTTAAATGCTAATTAAAAATACAATCTACTCCTATTGATGATTCAATTCATTCTTCCTCTTATTTTCCACCTATTTTTTCATGGACACAAATGTTCATAAATAATTTTTGTAGAAGAAAAAGAAGTTAGAAAAACTTTTTATCATTGGAATTGAAAATTAGAAGTAACAAATGTATTTGATATTCATGTTTTCCGTTTTTTCTCACTTGAATGTGTAAATATGGTCACTGGATCTCTCCAATTTAATATATACTCTATTAACCAATATATCATCTAATTTGAGTAGTTGATTCGTCAATAACTCAATAAGACTAAACAAATTTGTTTCTACAACCTTCCCACCTTTACTAATTATATTCAAGTATATATATCTAACCAATTCTAAATCACTAATAATATTTTATCATCCAACTAATTAGATTGAAAAAAATCATACAATTTTACCTCATTCAATATTTGCATTAATCTATCTACTTTATTTAACGTTTACTAATACTATAAGAATTAATGTACTTTATTTAAATTGAAAAAAACTATACAGTTTTACCTCATTCAATATTTGCATTAATCTATCTATTTTTCACCTCATCAAAGTTTTATGATACTTTACCAATTGAATTTTAATATCACATTCCTTGGATTTTAATTATTCCCTACTATAATTTAAAAAATCAAATTTGAAATTGAAGTTTTTTATAACTTTTAAATATTTTTTTAGTAAAAAGACTCATATAGTATCAAGTTTGGATTTCCTTATTTTCATTTAAAAAAATCATATTTGAAATTGAAAAAATTGTTTCATTTTCTACAATTTTACAGTATCATGTTTCGATTTCTTATTTTCGTTAGAATATTCAAATCTGAAAGTATCATTTATTTTCATCATGTGTTTGAATAGGCAAATACATAGGTAACACTTGTGTTCTTAACAATGTGAAAGTACGGTTAACATGTGTGTTTTAACTAAGTGAATACACATATAACATATGTTCATAGCAATGAGAATGTACGAGTAACATGTGTGTTTTTAACCATGTGAATGCATGGTTCACATGTGTTCTTAAAAATACAAATGCATGAGGAACATGTATTTTTTTAACCATGCGAATGTAACATATATATTCTTAACTATATAAATGCTCATATAATATACGTGTTCTTAATCATACGACAAAAAAATATTGTCTCGTGCGAATACACGAGTAACTTACTAATTTATATAATAATTGACATGAACTCTATCCTAAATTATGTCCCAATTCGAAGTTCCAACCAAATCAAACGTGTGATCTAAACAAATTGAGAATGAAAGTTGGTTGAGGGTAGTTCTGTCAATTAAATAAAAGCAGATGAATATTTGAGTATGAGAGAAACAATAATTTGATTAATTTCCCTTCTGTGTGGTGTTGTTCCATGAATGAAGAAGCCAACGCTGAAGCCTCACTTTTCTCTCTTCCATTCCATTCTCTAACTTCTTCTTCTCATTCTTCCTTTTCTGCGCTTCCTCTAATGACCTATATTATTATATAATCTTCTTCCTTCATTTTAATCACATTCCATCGTTCGTAAGTCTTTTCTTCGCAATGTCACGTTATTTCATTTTCACTTTGGTTCGTTTAGTTCCTTTTCTATTTTCGTTTCCTTCACTACGATAAATCACATTGTTGTCAATGTCTCTCACGTCTTAACTTTACCGCTAACCCTAAATTTTGTACGCACACAAAAAGAAAAGGGTGATTTATTGGATTGGACGTATACGTGCATGCATGTTCACATGATATGCATGCATCCATAATAAAAGTTCATATATGTGCACACTAACCCACTTTGTCTACTATTTCTGACGTATCATGTAGGTCACACTTTGTCTACTATTTCGGGTGATAAGTCTTTTCACTTGATTTTGGGAGACCCTAATTACGATTGGACGAAAATAATGAGTCGCAGGTATGAATGATAGTATAAGTTTTGTAGCTTAATTTGAACTTTTATTTCTGTAACATTTGTATAAGTTTTGTAGCTTAATTCTGATTCAACTAAAATGCCTGGATTCAGTTTAAGATTTCTTCTGCAGTGTGCATAAAATATCAAATGATAGTGCCAGGGTAATGATGGCAATAATTATGGCGGGTGCCGTTGGATTTTTTATTGGTATTTCAATTCCATCTTTGCATTTGAACAAGGTAATGTTTTCCACCTTAACAATATTCTTCAGTGTTGCATCAGGCATTTAACATACTTCTAATTTTTTTCTGCCTAAGATTTTGCAGATCAACTTCTCTTCATCTAGCTTAAGACAAACTTTTAATGTGCCTATAGCTGAAATAGATAGATATTCAGCTGATGTATACAAAGCTCTAGCTGTTACTAATGACTCTTCGGGAACCAAGCATACGGAATTACTTGGGTCAATTAAATTGCCAAAGGTAATTAGTTACCTGGTTTAGTTTTGCAGCAATTAGAAATGCAATTATCAAGTTGCATTTAAAACTGTTATTTGCAGATACATGTTCCGACAAATCCTCTTGGAGCAGAAACTCTACCCCCAGGAATTGTTGTATCAAAATCTGATTTTTATTTGCGCAGACTATGGGGTGAACCTAGTGAGGTATGATATGTAACAGTTATATGCAAGAAAATATATGTAGCTAGTGTTACACCGGTACGGGCATGAGTATGCGATGCTATGATATCTTGTTCATGAGTCTTATAATGACACCCTGAATTCTACAGGATCTGAAGAAAAAGCCAAAGTATTTAGTAACATTCACTGTTGGCTATGATCAGAGAAAAAATATAGATGCTGCAGTCAAAAAGGTTATAGAGATGCACTATGTATAAATATGTCCACTTATTTATTTACCTTTCTGTATTGTCCTGAAAGTACTGATTATCATATTGTTCCGCAGTTTTCTGATGATTTTACAATTTTGCTCTTTCATTACGATGGTCGGACTAATGAATGGGATCAATTTGAGTGGTCGAAGAATGTAATCCATGTTAGTGCAAGGAAACAAACGAAATGGTGTTTTTCCTCTTATCCTTTTTTCCATTCCCCCTAGCTTATGATTGTCAATTATTATGTTTATCTTAAAACTTCAGGAAACCATGAAATAGTTTATCGTCTAACAAATTTTATTCTTCTACCAACAATAAAATAAAATACCTGATTATCATTTGGATTGTAGAACTTATTATTTCCCTCCTTGAGTTTTTACAGTTTGCTTATTATGCAGGTGGTATGCTAAAAGGTTTCTGCATCCTGATATTGTATCAGCCTATGAGTATATTTTTATATGGGATGAAGATCTTGGATTGGAACACTTCAATGGAGACAAGTATTTTTATTCCAACAGTTTATTCTTCTGTCATTATATGCATCTTTCAGTTTTATTAACTGTATTCTATTTATTAGGTATATTAACTTGGTCAAAGAACATGGTTTGGAGATCTCTCAACCTGGTCTTCTGCCCAATAACAGGCTGACATGGGAGATTACAAAAAGGAGGATTGACAAAAAAGTTCACAAGTATTCCCTTGGCCTTTCTTTATTTCTAACTTGTATCATTGCCTGAATAAGATGCTTTTTCTCATGCCTTCAAAGTTGTTTACACAAGTTTATGTATTTTTTGGTTAAAAAGGGCAACAAAAGAGGAACCAGGCTGGTGTAGTGATCCACATTTGCCTCCTTGTGCTGCGTATGTTCTATTCCTACTTCTTGCCAAGTCGAATTGTAACTTAGCTGAAATGTTGTTTATATAGAAGACTTTATTTTCTTTTTATTTAGTTGACATGAAAATTATTTCTGGTCTTTTAGATTTGTGGAAATTATGGCTCCTGTCTTTTCTAGGGAAGCATGGCGTTGTGTGTGGCATATGATTCAGGTAAAATAATGTATTGGTCATGAACCTTGTGGTACCCAAATAAATAGATGATTTTCCCTTTGCATGATTTGCCAACATATGATTGCAGAATGATTTGGTGCATGGATGGGGATTGGACTTCAATCTCAGAAGATGTGTAGAGGTCAGAAGATTCTCTCTTTTTTCTTCACTTCCTAATGCAAGACTTTGTATCATTACATTTTTCCTTTTTGCTTCAATTGATTATGCATGCCAACATATGTCATCAATTAACTCATAAAGTTTAACTTTTTCAGATAAACCTGCAGTTATTATGTACCTATATTTTTGTATTTCTAAATGTAAATATTTATAATTTTATGTTATTTTTTTTGTCACTGCCTAAATATTTATAACTTGCATGTTTCTTTGTCCTCACTAAAAAATTCCACCTAAATTTTTTGCTCATAGGGGATGATGAATGCTCAAGTTATTATAAACGTCTCTTGGCTCATATTATGAATTTGAGCCTTTCATATACTTAACAAGTAGGTTACTAATCTGAATCCTTTTTGTTTGGTTTTGGCAGCCAGCACATGAAAAAATTGGTGTTGTTGATTCACAGTGGATTGTTCACCAATTCATTCCTACTCTTGTGAGCCAGGTTAGTCATCATTAACTGGCAACATATTTGGGACTGCATGTGTCATTTGAAATACTTTTTTTATCGGCAAACGTTAGTATATTAATATTTGTTGTGGGCGAGACTAGAACCCCCAATCCCTTGCAACCCTTATAACCAAAATAGCTTCATTTGAAATACTAAATTGAGTGTTCTTTCAACCTGCTCAACTAAGAATACCTTTAGTGCTAAAGTTGATTCAATAGAGAAATTCATACTATAATTTATTCTCAGTTTCACAGAGATGGGTGGATGAAGCAGTATCGTGAGTAGAGGTGAGCAGGACCCGACCCTACCCGCTCATCCGGTATAGCCTAATCATAATCAGACCGAAATGGGTTGGGTCTCTTTGGGTCTAGGGTAAGGATAATTTATCACAAAAAACTTCTAATGATGGTTGTAGTGTTTTATGATAAGCAGAGAAATGTTCTCACATGCATAAGAGGTTTGATTTGAGTGCCCCTTGTAGAATAATTAGATTTTTCTCACTTATAGATTGGTAGATTTTGGTTTTGCTTTGCAAATAATAGCTTTTCCTTTATTGACCGGATCTAAAAAAAATTAGTGTGACTTTCTGATATCTCTTTAATTTTTAGGGAGAAGGTGAAGATGATGGGAAACAACCACTGGATAGGGTATGTATATTTAACATGGAAATTAGCTACATATATAATTGTGTCCATTTTGTTGAGACAGAGTTTATGTTTTTGTCTTTGTAACTATCAGGTGAAAATGAGATGCAGAAGTGAGTGGGAGGAATTCCAAAATCGCCTCATCAATGCTGACAAATCTTATCTTACAGGACTTAGACGTATTGTGAAGGCTTAATAATTAATATATATGTGGTCCTTGTTCTTCACTGTCAATTGTACATGTTTTGGTGAGTTAATATATATATATATGGTTATATGCTCAAGGGGTTTTGTTGAGTATTCCTCCTTCCATTGTGGTCATACAAGTGTCATGCATTATGAAACGAAAGAGAATTAGACTTGTTGCAATACTAAGATTCAGGCTTCTTCTGCACTCATTTTGGAAGAAAAACTGGCAAATAGTGAAAGTTTTGGATACATAAGGTATTATAGTTGAATGTCCTTTCATTTAAATAGAGCTATTACAGGTTTGAATAAAGTGAACTATACATTCAATTCAATAAGGGCCAAGAGGTGAGATTTGATTTCAGACTGGGTTCTGATATTTGTATAATTTGAGATTCTACACTTTCTGTAGACATGTTACCAATGAGCAAATTCTTGATTAATATCTGACTTGGAGTGTGGATAATCATAATATGATTAATATCTGACTTGTTTATTCTTATGTCCTTAACTATTTTTTGTTATTTATTTTCTAAGTTGGTATTTCTTATTTTTACATTATTCCAATCATTATGAACAAGGATCTTCTTCATTATTTCCATATAGACCTTTCATGAGTCAAATAACAACGACTAAACCTTTATTCTAGTGGTGATGATAATATAAAAGATTAATGCCATCCCAAGGTGACATTGTATTAAGCATACAATTTACACGTTAACAATCACATGCAGAAAGTAAAGTGAGATATACTAAGCAATGAGCAGGATTAGGTTCCATTAGGTATCTGCAGAAAAATATATATTTTATATATGGCATACATGTCAATATCAATTTTGACACTAGAACCTAACAGGTTACATATAACCACACTTTTTTTTTTCCTTTAAGAACATATATATCATTCAACAAATGAAAAAATGATGTGAACATGAAATAGTTATTTAGGAATCAGGATTGAAATTGAATTGGGTTGGTTGAAATGGCAGATACTTGGCCTAAAAATATATGTTAATGGTTTGGCTCACCTTCCTGACTTGTGACCCAAGACACATTTATGAAAGCTGTGGGACACAAGTGTTTGCTAATGTAATTCTGCTGCATCCAACTCCTGATTTTAACATCTCATCTCATCCGTGTGCTGTTCTCTGCATTATATTCTAACATACATCACTGGCCCTTAAAAGTGTTGCAAAAGTGTGCACACCATCACCCATAATTAATGAAGGCTCCAAATATTTTTTATCTTTATAATCAATTTAACTTCTACAAGACAAATATGTTACTATTTTTATTTATTTTTTAAAATTTGTTGTGTTATCAATTATTATTACCCTATGTATAAGAATCTGACCTATAGCTAAAAATGTATGAGACTATTTAACGCTGATAAAGAAGATGTCCTAAATAATACTATAATACTCAAGTATTTAATAAAATAACAGTAATTGAGCTGAAAAAATGTATCTTACATTCTCACAATTTTACCTTTTTTACTTAAAATTTATTATAAAAATATTACTTAAGAGTTTTTTATAAGGACATGGCGTGCTCACATATTTGCTTATTATTTACTTTTTTCCTCATTTTTCAATCATAGTTCAGACCTTAGGTATCGTAATGAAAAAGATGTTTGAAATTCCTCTATTGCTTATTTTTTGAAACTGCGGCATGAAAAACTGGACTTTATGGTAGCACGCTAAAAAAATGACTTATAATATACCCATTTATTTAAAAAAAAACTTAGAGGGATATGAATTATATGAGTCCTGTGACACAAGTTTCCCATCATAAACAAGAGCAATATGGTGAATAACCATGCATGCTTCCTTTCTTTTGCTTGAAATGGCCGTTAACTTGGTTAAGGTAAGCCACCCACCACCTCATACCAAACCAGACATAAACTCAACCAACATCTTCTCTCATCACTACTAAAGATGCATCCTCAAACAATCTACCTATCTCTTTAGTTTCTACCTTAGGAATTTAGAGCTCTATGTGCTTATAATACACAATTCCTGTGTTGTTTTCAACTCTTGCTCACATTTTGAGGTGTTATATTCTGGAGTTGTAGGAGCACTTACACACTAACAGAAACCCATTACTTCATTCTTCAAATTAAGGTATGTCATGATAACAACTCAGTTCTAGTTCCATATGGCACATGCCCTTGTGCTCAACTTGGTTTTCTTGTACAAACTGCATGGACAAACTACTTACTAGCACAAACTGCATGGACCATCTTAGCTTACTCCACATTATGTTTGTTTATGAAAAACTATGAAAAATAAATTTTCAGAAAAGATGGGAGAGATGTCAAGTATCCAATTAGGAGTTATTGGTGCTTTGTTTCTCTCTGTGGCTTCCTCTGTCTCTATAGTCATCTGCAATAAAGCTTTGATGAGCAATCTTGGTTTCCCTTTTGGTAAGTTTTCATTTTACCACCTATAAAAAATTGTGTACTCTTAATGATAAAGTAAAAGCCAATTCTTAACCATTTCCTTTTTTGTTCCAATTTGGCCAGCCACAACACTTACAAGTTGGCATTTGATGGTTACATTTTGCACTCTTCATCTCGCTCAACGCTTCAATCTCTTCGAGGCTAAGCCCATTGACATAAAAACAGTCATGTTTTTTGGGATTCTAAATGGTGTCTCCATTGGATTTCTTAACTTGAGCCTTGCCTTCAATTCCATTGGATTCTACCAGGTTTACTTCAATATAACACTCCTTTTCACCAGATATGTCACCTATATGTAAAATATGTTGTGTTGCATGCTGAACTATTATGCATATGTGTTGATTTTGGTGCTTATTTTGTTGCAGATGACAAAACTTGCAATCATACCATTCACTGTAATGCTAGAAACTCTTTTCCTGAAGAAGCAGTTCAGGTAATAAGTTGATGAGAAGACTCATAATACTGAAATTATGCATAACATTGATCATGTATGCTAACTGTTGGTAAATTTCTTTGCAACTATATGTGCAGCTCAAAAATAAAGTTCTCCCTATTCCTCTTACTTGTTGGAGTTGGCATTGCCTCTATTACAGACCTTCAGCTCAATTTCCTTGGAACCATTCTTTCCCTTCTAGCTATCATAACCACATGTGTTGGCCAAATTGTATACATTACTGCTCCTTCTTCATGTTCTAGCATCTACTTATTGTTATTATTGATTAATGATAATGACTTAGAAACTTACTAGATTTAAAGCTGAGGAGGTTGTTGATTCTTAACCTTGTTGCACAATTCAGCTTACCAACACAATACAGAAGAAGCTTAATGTCTCTTCCACGCAGCTTCTCTACCAGTCTGCTCCATTCCAAGCATCAATTCTTTTTGTTTCAGGTCCTCTTGTGGATCAAATGCTCACCAAGCAAAATGTATTTGCCTACAAATATTCTCCTATAGTCTTGGTAAGTATATCAAATATCATTCCCTAAGTGTTTGAACTGCTTATTTTAGCTTAAACAATGTAAGAAAATAACTTATGAACTTCTCTTTAGCCTATTTAATAAGCGCTAACTTAAATTGTTTTCCCGAACGTGTCGTAGATGTACATATAATTGTGAAAATTACCACATGGAATATGATTGATATTCTGAAATGTTATTTGTTTGTCTGTTTTTCTTCAGGGATTCATCATCTTGTCATGTTTGATAGCTGTTTGTGTAAATTTTAGCACATTTCTAGTTATAGGCAAAACATCACCTGTAACTTATCAAGTATTAGGCCACCTAAAGACATGTCTTGTTCTAGCATTTGGGTTCACATTACTTCATGACCCTTTTACTGAGAGGAACCTTATTGGAATACTTGTTGCTATTTTTGGAATGGGCTTGTATTCTTATTTCTGTACTCAAGAGAACAAAAATAAACACTCAATTGATCCACCATTGGCATCTCAGGTACACTATCATTATTATCATTAACTCACCATGATGCTTATGCATGTATATGTTTCTATGAACTTGGTTATTTATCCATGATTCCTTACAGGTTAAGAGTAAAGATAACTCACCATTTTTGGGCATTCAAGAAAAAGAGAGTCATGAGCCTAAGAAATTAAGCAAGGAGTCTCTTGTTTAAAACAACCTGCTAAAGGTTGTTTCAATGTTTAGACATCTTCATGTGTGTAAATCAAGTTTTGTTTAATAAAAGATTATTACTATATGTAATTGTAAGTCAGTGAAATTCCTTTACCATTTTACCAACATTATTGCATGTTATAGTCCAGACAATATAGTTTTTTTTTGTTGTTGAAATTGTAATATTTTTTCTTCTGTTAATGAAAATAACAAAACTGTTATCAATAACACACATAGACAATATGCACATGAAGAAGGAATTATTGCATGGCTATGTAAGATAAAAATAAACTGACATAAATAAAAATAAATAAAACTTGTTATGATTTTTTTTGATAATATAAATATTGATTTTTTTATAAGATTTAAACTGACTTTTAAATACATTACTGAAAAGCAATTATTGCATAGCTATGTAAGATAAATGGATATTGATATAATAATAATTTAAAAAATTAGTTCAACTATTGAATTAAGAGAGTATCTCTCTCATTAAAAGGTCACAATAAAAAATACAACACATTAAATGTCCATGATCACTAAAATAGAAATTAGAAAATAAACGTGTCAGAGTTTCAAAAAACATTAAAGTTTTACTTAAAAGTTAAGAGGAGCAGATAATTTTATCCAATGATTTGTAAATAAAAATTGTACAATTTAGTACCAAAATAAAAAATTGCACAATTCATTTTGACTTACCTAATCATGGATGGGGTAATAATTACTTTACTTGTAGTGTTACAAAAAAGACTTAAGTCAAATACACGTTTTGTTTTTATCCCATTTTTTATTTTTCAAATGGTCATTTATTTATTTATTAACATTAATATTCATATTGTTAAATAGTCATGATTAAACATTATAAAATTTATACCAATTATTTATTCTCCCGTTTTGCATTTTAAGAATGATAAATTCATTCTCCTTTATTACCAACAAAAACTATGGTAGAACGTTGTGTATGTGCGTGACTTTTTGGACTTCAAAACAAACCGAATCCCTTATTTTACCATTTTGCCCTTAAGTTGAATGAAGGTACACTTCATTCTTCACTCTTTCAACGCTTCGTGTATGGATCATAATACTCTCAAATTCTGCGTGTTCCTGATTCTTGTTGGATTATTAGGTATAATGCTGCATCATCTTTTTTCTTCTATTTATTTGATTTGAAATGTTATTTGATATTTGCTTTGTTATATTTGGTACTATAGTGAATATCTCTTTTGCGAAAAATGATTTTGAAAATTGCAAAAGAGTTGTGAAGGTTTGGGCAGATTCTTCACTTGATAAAGAAATCGGAGAAGATAATCACAAACTGAGAGATTTGTTGTTTTTCCTCCACATCCCTAGAACTGGAGGGCGCACATATTTTCAATGGTAATGATTCGATAATGGTGCAGTTAAGGGCTTAAGGCATCATAAAAATATTGAAGTCCTTTTATTGAATAATTCATTAACCTTTGTTTCTGGTTGTATGTGTTATTTCTGCAGTTTTTTGAAGAAATTGTATCCTGGCTATCTAGAATGCCCTCGTTCATATGATAAGTTGCGCTTTGATCCAAGGTGCTGCCTAAATTCTTTCTATCATGTATTGAAGCATACTTCATTATTTTTTAGTATTTCTTCTTCAATTATTATACACATATGTAAGGCTGAGACTCAGCGCAACCGTAAGGTTAATGCTCAGTGACCAAGAGATCACGAGTTCAAACCCTGGAAATAGTCTATCCACGTGCGTAAGTAAGAGTGCTTACATCTACCCTCGTCAAACTCCATTAGGTGGGAGGTTCATGTGGTGGATCGCCCTTATATTATATCAATATGTGGATGTTTTTTACTGCTTTATTGCTAAATGCCAAAAAAGTTTATGTACAATGATTGAATTTGTTACCAAAATACCCTTATTTACTCAAACAATTTGAATGGAAAGAGAAAATGATTTAGTTTCATTAATGAATGGTAGCTTTGGTAAATGTGATACAATTATTGACAAATGTAATGATGTTTTCACCTTTCTTAATCCGAGTGAAACTATCCAAAAGGATCTTATAAAAAGTACCCGAGGTTGTACTTGTGTTTATTTGTAAAATTTGATAGCTATTTTATAGTAAGTAGCCCTGTCTGGCAGAGCTGTGGGTTTGTTGATTTGATGTCAGTGCTTTTTGACAATAAAATCACCAGATTTGGGAGTGCTCTAGGTAGCACTTTTTAAGCTGCTAAGACTGTTAATGTGATACATGGATTCAAATTCAAAGTGAGTGTGGGTGGATGGGTGGGGGGCATTGAGTTTTCAAAAACTGTTAGCAGGAACTTGAGAAAAAAGAATCAATTCAAAAAGAATCATATAAAAGGTTTTTCATGAATTTGCAGGAAGAAAAAATGTAGGCTGTTAGTTACACATGATGACTATAGCATGATATCCAAACTTCCAAGGCAGAGAACTTCTGTTGTTACCATACTTAGGGATCCAATTGATCGCGTCTTTAGCACTTATGAATTTTCAATAGAGGTTGCAGCTAGATTTTTGGTGCATCCAAACTTGACATCTGTGACACAGATGACTAAACGCTTGCGCTCTAAGACTAAAGGAATAAGTACGCTGGATATCTGGCCCTGGAAGTATCTTGTTCCATGGATGAGGGAAGACCTATTTGCTAGGGTAAATTTTACTTCACTTTTTTCCAATATTGCCAGTTGTTGAATTCTTTTTCCATACTTCTAAGTTTATGTAAGGTTGTAAAAGAATCATATTGCTGATATGCTATAACTTGTATTGAAGAGCATGTAGCCTGATTCTTGCCTGTAAAATTGATCTGGGAAAAGTTGTGTACATTCAAGTTGATAACTTGCTTCCTGTGTTATGGTTTTGGATGTAGATGTGTCTAAATATGCAATTGTAGCCATTCTTTTATTTTTTAAGATGGAGGTACCACCGTACCAGTCACTAAAGTTGTCAAAAAGAAAGTGAATTATTCACTTTATGGTGCCTTTCTGTTTGCTTATTTGTTAATATGGCCATTACTTTTTAAATAAGTTGTTTCAAATTTTGGCAATATGGGCATTTTAGTCCGTTATCTTTATATTTCTTTTTTTAATTTGGTTCCCTGTCATTCATTTTTGCCAATTTAGTCTTGTAAATTTCAAATCATCAACCTTTGTGCCACTCCACAACGCTGTTACGAATCCTAATGGAAGTGATCACTTGTCATTGACATTGGTGACATGGTTGTAATGTAGGCATGCCATGTTGATGATGTGGTATCACGAGTTAATAACACATCATTGCTTCTTTTAGTGAGGTTCATAGAAGTATGACCAATGACCAGAGTATTTGAAAGTTTGAAACAAATAAAAAACCGGGAACAAAATTTTAAATGTAATTAAAGATAAGGGATCAAAATGCCTATCTTGCCTCCACATTTCTATTGGTTTATGTTTGACTGGTGTAGAACTTAAATGGACAGAGAGATGCTAGGTATAGTAGGGGACTGAATACCACGGAGAGCAATGATTCCTATGACATGGAAGACTTTGCAATGCCATTAAAAGAATACATCAATCATCCTGCATCTGGGGATATTGTGCATAACGGAGCAACATTCCAGGTACTTCACCGTATATATCTTGTACAGTGGAGATTCTCATACTTCATCAATTTCTGTAAATGATATGTTTTACTGTTTTCAGAAATCAATTTCTGTAAATGATATGTAAATGATATCTTCCCAAAATCCGTGTTTTGTTCTGAGGCTATTAATGAATGCCACAAAATTCAGATGCATATATTTTGTATAGCTGGAAGACCCCTTTTAATTACCGGTTTATTGTTGGAAAACCCACTCTCAGCTTATGTCTGACCATAGTTTTCTGTTGTATACTACTTGGCAAGCATGGTGCACATGGGGAGTGCTTAGTTTTAGTTGTATATCCTGCAAACTTAAGTCCTCTAATGCAATTAAAAAGCCCAAATCTTGTATTTACAGAATTTCTCGGTAATGATGTATAATATACGTAACAAAATTTGATGGACTGTTATATTTTTTAGGTTGCTGGTTTGACAAACAATTCTTATATAGCAGAAGCACATGAGGTGCGCCATTGTGTACAGAAGTATAAGATTCTTGGCAAGTTTGTGCTACAAGTTGCTAAGGTAATAGATAAATTTTTAAATTGTGATAATTATATGAATGTAGTTTGCTTCTTCCGCTGTTCCCTTTCTCAACGCAGTTATGGCATGTGCTTGTACATCTTGCAGAAGAGACTGGATGATATGTTATATGTTGGTCTTACTGAGGACCACAGAGAATCTGCTACAATGTTTGCAAATGTAGTTGGTGCTCAGGTGATATCACAGCTTAATGCAGCAAACTCTAGCTTGGATATTGGTGATAAGATAGGTAAGTGTTGCATAAACATGTCATGTTTCATCCGAACTTTTTCTTAAGTTACAAAGGCAGAGCAGACATTTAAAATGGTACAGAATTTTGAGCATGATGCTAGTTTTCATATTCTTGCTTGCAAATGTGATTTTAGATGCTACCGGTGGGTGTGTCAAGTATCATATTTTGAACTGAACTTTTATGTTGACCTAAAGTATTTTGGTGTTAACCTTTTGTCGTCTTGGCCAGAGATTGGGTTTTATTTTCATGACATATGGCATTGATCATATATTTTTACTACAGAGCAGAGATCATTTCCGGATTCTGATCCTCATAGCAGTGAACATCAGGTAAGAAGCATTTTTTCAAGGAGGAACTTGGTTATTGAAATTTGAATACGGGTAGCATTCTTACAACGTTTCTCACTGCAAGACAGAATAGCACCTCAGACAGGGGAGCAAGTAAAGTTACTTCAAGTGAGAGTGGAGAAACAGCAGAATTAAATGTAAGCTTGTTTCTTAGCAAGTATGGTGGTTTTATGGACTTATCAGATATTATCTGATTCTCATCTTTAACAGTATGCTGGTGTTTTTTTGATCTTAGATCACAGTTGGAGAGCTCATGAATTCTTATGAAGGCTGTATTTCTAATTTACGGACGTCTTATTCCGGCCGACGCATCGCTTCTTTAAAGAGGATTTCTCCTGTCAACTTTTCAAGGGAGGTAGGCTTAACAGATCTAATGCTAACATAATATTCTCTTACCATCATTATATTAATACCAATTTTTTATGCTTGCATTATGCACACTTTCAATATGCAAACGTTTATATCATTAGATTCCTGCACAGGCTTATAAAACTGCATGGTTGGTTTAACGTTGACTTTTGCTTACATTTTAGCTGGAGATATCATGATTTTCTAATTAATCTTGGTGTCCATACTTTGGTTATATTTCTGAAGCTCAAGACAAGATAATTTGCCATATATACCACATCCTTTTTCATATTCGTATTTGTGGCGCAGAGTCATGAATGCAAATCATATTTCATGTGTAAATATTGGAACTGGTGAATATGGGACAGGTTACACGTTGATGAATTGTATGATTATTGTCTCTTTTTTTAGACTTACCAGTTTCCAACAACCTCGAGTACATAATGTTATTAATGCTACTGTTTGACTTGGGTGTTAGAGAATTCTACAGCCTTTTGTTAGCCTGTACTCAGTGTTATCCCTTTTTGATGACTGTTATTTTTTACAGGCACGTCTTCAGGTTTCTGAAGAGGTTCTCCAGGAGATTCGGTCTCTTAATGACCTTGACATAGAGCTGTATGAGTATGCGCGAGCCATTTTCTATAGGCAACATAAAACTACATTGCAGACATTTACTGAGGTATGACTATTGAAGATTTGACATACTCTCTCTTCAGATGTTTTGGTATAGAATATTTTTTACATATAAGTAGCTAATAATGCTTGCAAAATCTTGGGCTTCAAAATTGGTGCAAAAAATGAGGGTTATTGATTTTGGACGATTTAAACCAGAAATCATGGTCACATCTGTAACTTCCAGACTTGATGCCTCTCATTATTTATGGATGTAAATTTTATCTTAATACAACAAATTGCTGTACACTATTTACTCAAAATAATCATATGGTTTCAAAATTGAGACAATTTTGTGCTTCACCTGTTTTAGATTTTAATAAAAACCCTGTCTTTGAGTCCAGATGACTTGATTGATATCTTTCATTGTAAAGTTTTTTTGTGTTACTTTTTAATGTGTATTTGTTGTGATGAGATGAAGTTTATGCATTTATTATATTCATAAAATAGAAAAGAAATGAGTGCGATATAAATCTCTGTAAAATTGGCTTCACAACCACAATTGGCAATTTTTAGATCTCTGGGTGCAGATGCTGGAAAACTTGTTTAACTTGCATGGGGTTCTTTTGTGTTTAGAATTCTAACAGTGTTAAAATGCAGGAGAGATGGAACAATATACCGAGCATCGTCTATGGCATCACACTGTGGAAGGTCCTTCCATTAGCAATTACTTGTGTTTTCCTCCTTTTCTTATTCCTGGTAATTGTAAATGTGAGAAGAAGAACGTTGAAGATTAAGATGAAAGTAATGAAATCATAAATCTCCAGATCATAGGGTCTAAAATATTTTAAAGAACAATGTCAGTAGAGACAGAATTCACATTCTTCCTTTTCCTTGGTTTAAGTTATTGATCCCAGTCTTAGATCTTAAACTGGTTTTTTTCCTTCTAAGTTCTGTCCCTTGGTGAGAAGGTTGATTAGTTTCTGTTAGGTGTTTCATTATGTTGGAAGCTTTTTCCTTTTTACTTTGTGACAAGTTAGCTAGTTATGGGGTTGATTGTATGTAACTAGGAACTGTGCCTATTATGCACTTAATCGCTTAAAAAGCACACCAAGGAATTTTTATGCCAACCAACATGTACTTCACCACAATGATTTCTCTTGATGCATCTTCACCTAAAATTTCAGTCAAATAATTATATAACACCTAACATCAGTGTTAACAATGTTTTATTTGTTTTCAGATTTTATTAAAATTCATTTCCAAAAATTATAAATAAAAATGACAATTCTTGAAATCATTTTTCTTTAATAAAAGTTAGAGTGTGTATATTTCTGAATACCTTTGAGTGAATTGAATGTCATCCACCATATCTGGTCCCACGTGAAATAACACCGCCAACCAATTATTAATCGCGTGAAGAAGAAGAAAAGATGAATCAACTTTAGACCGTGATTTCGATCGTCGGTGATCTACTTAACTTTATTTCTCTACAAAAAAAAATTTGCTGAATCAAATTTGTGCAAACACTCAATCACAAATAATCATCAATTATTAAATTCGTCAGATCCATCTATTTATTTACTAATTCTGCTTAAAAAACTTGGATTATTTTATATATGTTGTCATGTGTAACGTTTTTTTTCTTTATGTTTTGAATCGGTGGATTAAGAAACATATCACATGGGAATATGGAATGCAAGGAAACAATTATCTATATTATATTATTATTATCATTACTACTATTCATATAGAACATTATTATTTATTTAACAGTTAAAGAGTTTTAGACAGCACAAACACAGGAACAAAGATGAGGGCTTCCACATGGTAGCGCCGCCGCTTACGGTGTACTAAAATAAAACAGAGACTTTCTAAACAAACTTGTTCACTTTCACATATCTCATCTTCTGTCTCTGTGAGTGTCTGAAAATCTCTTAACTTCTTTTTATTACACTCACCAAAACCCATTTTTCTATAACTCTTTTTTTTTTTTAAATAAATAAATAAATTAGTGATATCGTGCTAGCTCAACTTAATACAATGTTATGATTATGGGTTTTGAATTTTGAGCATCTTATTCTGATTTTCTAGAGCAATGTCATATATATGCAGTAGGTAAGGTAACCATTATAGCTGCATTTATTAATATTGCACGTGGCTCAGTTGAGAGGTTGTTTCCGGTATTTGAACTCGCGAGTTGAGGCTCAACTTGATTTTATTGCTTCATGCACATGTAATCTCATTGTCACTAGCTAATTGTCCAATGACCCATTGTCAGATAGCATATCTTTTTCATTAAATTTCTTCACTTTTTTGCTCCTTTGGTAGGTGTATATTCTAGGTTATTGTTTGTCCCAGTTTTTCTAATAATTGCTGTAATTGTTTTGGAATAGGATATATCGCTGATATGAAGGATTGTTGGTTTTTGGACAACAATTTTAATGGTCTTTCTGATGGAATTTTTGATGATGTCGTGGAGTTTTTTGATTTTCCTTTAGAAGATGTGGAGACTGATGTTGTAGAAGAAGATTGGGCTGCTCAATTTAAACACCTTGAAGAACCGTCTGTTGGTGTTTTTTCGATATCTTCGTTTGGACTATGCGATACAACTCAAAATGTGACTCCAAAACTTGGGGCTGGAAGCACTTCCTCTGCTTCTGTGAGTATCCTGCACTCATTTTTTGCTAAATTGATGTCTTTTGTTTGCTTAACTTCTTTTCTGATATGTTGTCCCTCGCATGATATACCGTGAAACTCAGAATTTTACTATAGTTCAGTTCAATTATATTTTGTGGATTAATTGTGTACATACTTTTATCATGTGAAACTGAAACAACATGAATATATCAACATTGAAGGACATTTTTTTGATGATTTTGGCCTTTGGGACCTGATTTGAGAGTTTATTTACTTGGAATGGCCATGTCATCTGATAAAATTTATATTTTTTGATGAATATAACTTTAAATTTTTAACCATAGACCTTTTAATTGAAAATGTTATATAGTTTACTTATACAAGAGAAATTTCTTTAGTTGAAATTTTTAGCAGGAACTGTGATTACTATAATGGTGTTATGGAACATCATTAGATTGATAAAACTCGAGAGATATTGGTAACTCAAGCCTAAAAGATTGGCAAGTAATGATGAGTGATAGGAGAAAAGATATTTTTTCTGAGCAATGCGAATGACCAGGAGCTGCTTATCAGAGAAGGGTAACTCCATGTCTGTGGTTAAGTATTTTGTGGGTATTCTCTGTGAACTGTCTGAACACTATAGTCTTCAATCTATAAGTAGGGGAATGACAAACATAACCCCTCCTCCTCCTTCTCTCATTGGAATTACTACCTTTATCTATAAATAGGGGAATGGCAAACATAAACTGCTAGTAATAGTAGTAAACAGAAGTAAGCAATTGTTGTCTTTTCTTTAGCCGGTTCTCACTTAATGTCATCTTCGGCTTTGGGCCCTCTTAGACTTTAGGTATTCTTGGCTTTGGGCCCTTTTCAGTCCAGGGGGTAAGAATCTTAATGTTTTAACATCCGTTGACTCATCTCTTTGCTGAAGGGTCCTTGGACTCTTTTAGATTAGATCATTAGATGTATTATCGAACATCTTTGTAGCCTTGTGGCTAAAAGAAAAGATTGTTGAACGATGTTGGTCTAGTTTAGGAGGAAAACTCGATGGAGATTCAAATGCTAGAGTTCAGTTTTCATGCATTTGCTTGATAAGCAGGATTATTGGGAAACTGTAATTGCATTACATGCTTAAATGCCTTGAGTATAGAGTAGAAGTCCAGAAGCAGTGAATCTTACATTGCATTGGTACTCTGTATTTCCTTGAGTTGTCCTGCTTATGTTCTTCCTTTTTTCCTTCCTTTGGTGCATTTGGGATTCAACTGGAATTAGGGCAGGGGGAACACCCATGTGCTATCAAGTTTGTCAGAACCGTGCCAAGGGTCTTATCATGGTCCTGCCAATGTTTTTTGCCCATTCTTGCAATAACAAGAAATCATAATAAAATATAATATATATTGTAACAATTTATTGTAGTTGCCTGTGAGAATGAGGTCACAGAATCAAGCAGTGGAATAAACCTCTTGCAAATGCAAGGCTGCCTACTATAGAATCTATAGATCCACGTACTGGCTCTGTCCCTTCCCTGGGTTATAGTAGTGATTTATCAGGTTACCTGATAATAAGATTTATCAACCATAATAGTTGTGCTCCCTATTTTATTAGTTCACTATTGTTATTATTATTATTGTTGTTGTTGTTGTTGTTATTTCTTTTATATATTTTACTTCTCTTCATTTGATTGAGATAAATGTATGCTTGAAACTTCTAGTAACTATTATATGTTTGTTTATATTGGATCCTTAAGAAGTAGATGGAAAGATGTGTGTTTGTGTGCTTGAACTTGGTATATGGCTGGGTACCGTGGTAACGAATACCCTCCCCTTGCCCAAAGCCTTTCTTCTCTCTGGATTTAAATTCAGGAATTTTCTAGCATCAATGAGGTGGCTGGCTGTTATGACTCTTATTACTTAAAATATTATGTGCTATTGAAGATTTACCAACCTTTTTTTTCCAGATATATAAGCGTAACCATCATTATTGCATCTGATTGTTTTATATTTTGTGTCTTCCCCAATATAACAGCTGGAAAAGACTGCAGGACCAACATATGGCAAAACTACTCCGAACCAGAATGTCTCTTTTAACAGCAAAGATGTGCACAAATTTCGAACCTACAGCCCCGTTTCTGTTTTTGAAAGCAGTAGTTCTTCCTCAGTTGAGAACTCCAACTTTGACTTACCTGTCATCCCATTGAAGCGTCCACGAGGCAAACGTCTGCGTCTCTCGAGCTTCAATCAACTATTATCACTTCCTTTCATCTCCCCTTCGCCGGATTTTGAAACACATGTTTCGGGCAAATTAAAAACCAGAGTAAAAAAGAAGCAGAGGAAAAAGGATCTCTTACTACTCCCTGATCATAGTGAGATGAGGAGATCATCGTCACAGGAGTCAGATGTCTTCGGAAAATGCACACATTGCGATGTGACTGAGACACCACAATGGAGAGAAGGACCTATGGGTCCAAAAACCCTATGCAATGCTTGTGGGGTTCGATACAGGTCTGGCCGGCTCTTTCCAGAATACCGACCTGCAGCTAGCCCCACTTTTGTGGCATCATTGCACTCAAACTCTCACAAGAAGGTAATAGAAATGAGAAGCAGAGGTGTCAAAAAGACTTCTCTTTGTAGTTAAACCTTCCCAGAAATTCTCTAGGATAAAATTGTGTTTAGAATATATTGATGATGAAATAGTAGTCCTAGGAAGGATTCAATTTTTTATTACTCCTGTATACTCTTCTGTTTAATCTTATATTGCTTAGCTTCATTTATTGTATGAAAATGGATTAGAAGATACTAGTAACAAAGTCATTGTTTCACTGCATGGTAATAGCCATTCATTCAGGAAATAAGGTGTTGGAATTTATAGAGGAAGAGGATGAAATGGCTTGCATGATATGATAAGGGGGACATTGAAGTCAATATAACAATGAATAATGTTACATAAGCAAAGGTTTTTTGGATAGATTTGATCTGCCAGAGTATCAAGAGTTAAAACCATATTGGAATGTGTGTCGGTCATGTGAAAGGTGGACTTTACATTATCAATTGGATACTAGTTCCATGTGTTTTTATGCCAAATCTACCTTTATTCCTCTTCCCCTACCTTGCCAAAATAATATATTGACTTAATTTCATTTGAAATGTCCATTTTATGGGTAAACACACAATTTCATTCATTTCTTTCTCATTAGTTTCTCTGGAAGTCAATTTGGTCTAAGAAAACAAAATAGTCCTTAAAGATAGGATAAATTGATCTCTCAAAAAATTTGTGGATAATTTAATCCCTAGTAAATTGAACTAACTTAGGTGAAGTAGAAAATTTGAAGGACAAATATTTCCCTTTAAAAACTTTAGTGCATTTGAGGCCAATTATAATAATTACAAAAAATTATAATATAAAGTATATTCGATATAAAAATTCTAATTATCTAAAATGAATACGACTTAATATAATATTAATAATCTATTTCTATATCTATGCATTGTTAATATAAAGATTTATATATTTATTACATCACTCAGTATTCTAAAATAATAATTTGTAAGAATATCCATTATTTCACATGATCTAATATATTATAAATTTGTTTAATATGGGTAATATATATGAAATTAATTATTTGCTATAAATTGAAATGGAGAATACCCATTGCCACATAGGCAACAACCTTTCTCTTTTTTTTCTTTCTTCTTTTATGTTTTATGGTCACTTATTTTCTGTTTTATGATAATTTCTTCTGTTCTTACCTCTTTAGTTTTCTCCATGAATGATCCCTCTCACCTCTTCCAAGCTTCTAATGATTTGGCTCATTACCCTTCTCTTCTCTATTCTTTATATCATCATTCTTTTTTCCCACCTTTTTAACAAAGTGATCATTCTTCAAAAGACTTACTTCCCTCTACCACTCATAATCAAGTTAGTCTCTTTTCTAAGCCCTTTTCCCACTTCTTCTCTATTTGCTCTTAATAATATTGACCTATGTGCATTCAATATCTTCTTTCTTCTTGAATGATGCATTTAGAGCAAAATGTACAACTATATGTAAATTTGTAATGGTTACCCACAAATCTCATGGAATGACTTCTGGAATTGTGCAACCTAGCACGCTTTTGTTGTGAGTGGACATTGTAACTAGTGTTGAGAGAATGAGAAAATCACGTTCTAACGTCTCTTGCATGAAACGACATGTGTGATAAGTAGCTAGGTAGTAGTGTATTGGACATACATTCATTCACAACACACATTTTAGGTTTCGAATATTGGTGGGGTTCACCCATTTCCTCACTTTTATTTTTATTATTACATGTATTCCACTTTTAGTAACTACTGCCATTCATTTACCACCTCTCCTGCTTTATCACTAATTCTTACTCTCAATTCATTTAAATAATATTTGAAGTTATTCAATCTATCTATATGTTAATGGATTCCAATCCATCTCTCCATAGATATCAATTGGATATAATGGATAATTTAAATTTATACATTAATAAAATTATTCATTGAAATCCATCTATTTAAACCAATTACTTTTAAGGAATGAATTGATTTTTTGGATTGAGATAAATTATGGGTTATAGATAAATTTTCCATCTCTGATTAATTAATTATATTTGAATTGTCGGTAGAGTAATATCCTTATTGATTAAAAAAATAGTTAATCTTGGTGAGAGTTTGTCTTGTGCTGTATAAATTTTACAAGTAACTATTATAGATTTACCACAGTAGTTGTCGGTAGTGTCCTGTGTGAGGACAGTATAGTGTATAGGGTAGGGTGTGAACTGTGATTTGCATTATGTGTCTCGGCTGTCCCCATTTAGTGTCTCAATGGTGTCCTAAGCCAATTAAAAATATTTTTTTATTTTAATATAAAGTAATATTTTATATTATTTAGTATAATCTTATTGAATGAGAACATAGTACATTTGGGACAGATGATCCATATCAGTTGTTACCTCACTCACCCGTGACTGAGAGAACACAACGACACAGATTCCTGATTTCTTCAAAGAGATATAGAGAGAGTATGTGTGTCTCATCCATCAAATGCAGTGGGGCCCTCACATTACGTATGCATGTCCCCTCCATCACTCTCTCTCATTCTGACAAGTGTCCCACAACTACCCTTCCTAATAGAATAGAATGGGGTTGTCTCTAGCTGTTATATATGTTCTATTTTATAGATTAGGGTTACATAGAATGGGGTTGCATCTACCTCTTATCTTCTACTCTACCTTCAACCCTCTAATGTTCTTTACCCTTTTAACCGTATTTTTAACTTCTACTATCTAACATATACATTCTACAACATGTTATGAAAAATTAACCATCATTTTTTACATTTTTAAAGGTGAACTTATGTGCCTATGTCCACTGGTGTTTTCTTCATTATTCAAGGTCTACTTTGCCTTATAATTAGATTTGATTATTTGCTAATATTAACCCGAATAATTATTTTAACTTATTACTTGACATGTGTCGTCTTATTTCTCTTCCCTTTAAAATGATTATTTTTGTAAGTAGGGAAGAAATGTAGATGAGTTTACACCGAAAATTCATCGCCAAATTGTCACGACCTCCCTCTATGAACCAAACCAATAATTAGTAATAAGTGCTGATGATAGACTATAATCCTTATTTCTCACAACAAAAAGCTTGCAAGATGAAAGCTGAAAGACAATTTTGGAAGAAAATAGGTACCTCATGCAACTATCTCCATTAACATTCAATAGCAAAGTTTATAAAATAAATGATCTGCACTTGTCATAAATATTAGAAGATTGAATACATATTATTTTTAAACAGTATAGCTAAGTTACATATGACTCAAACCTTAAAGGTAATACACAAATAGTTTCCAGTACATTTTACTATCATCTAATGACACTTCTAATATGAAAAAAATGTGATTTGATATGGATACCCTCAAAGCTTTATCATCATAAATTCCCATCAGACATTAACAATAGAGGAAAACGACCCTCCTTTTTGGTTTTGGTTTCCCTTTCTTTTCAGTTGTTGTTGTTCATAGTGGCCTGTTGTTTTGGGCAAGCAATCACAAACAAGCACAAAGGGCGAAACTTCAGTTCATTTGTCATTTTCTTAAACCCAATTCCTGCACCCCTCAACTTATTTACCCCCATTTTGGTCAACTAAAGTTCATTTTTTTTTTAACTTTTCACATTCATAAATAAAAGTACAAATTTAAACACAGTATTTCTATGTTTTTTTTTACTTTAGCTTATTTAATCAGAACAAATTCTGTGAAGAAAAAAGTTACTAAAAGGAGGAGAGTAATTGTGTGTCTGATTGAAGGGACCACGTAAATTATAAAGGGGCAAGGCTAAAGACAAGGCAGCCAGCAATTCCCAACTGACACATAAAAAGGAAAGGACTAGTACTATTATTACCATTACTATTACTGTATTTTATATTATTTTTACTCTTCTATTACTTTTTTTATAAAATTATATTTATTTAAGCAACAATCTTATGGTGAGTGAAGAAAACTTGTTAAGTAAGAAACAAAAAATGACATGTTTAATTGATTGATTGATTTTTTTGGTTTATAATTTCACTGCTTATAATCTTAAAACAGAGTTAATACCAAACACATTTAATGTAGACATGATCATGAATTTTTCAGTACCACAATCCTGCAGTCTGGGACGGCAACACATTAAGATTGTTTTTATTTATCAGTCTATGATCTTCGTTTCTTAATTGTCTCCATAATGTGTGTCGGTGACAATGTTGATTCTTAACCAACCCATTCTATTCTTTTTTGTAGGTGGAGTAAATTTTATAATGGGTCTTCATTTTTATTCTTCCAACTTTCACCAACCTTAAACAAATATGCTCCTTAATTTACCAATGTCCTAGAATATGGTGACAGGGTAATTCGGAATTTTCTAAATAATGTTTTATCATGCACATAAATTATAACTTATCTGATAAAATATAATTAGGTTTATAATGAAATGATGATCGTTAATGAAGTTTGTTTGAAGTCAAGTTCCTGAAACCTTGTGCCTATTTTATGTACTGAGTTCTCTTATGTTTAGTGTTAATTACTTGTAGATTGTTAGTTTCTCCATTTATCATTATGCAACACATGCACACATCCAACTATTACTATTATTATAATTATAATTGTATTTCATCCCAATATGAATTTTTAAATATAAGTAATGTACCACATATAAATCTTTACACTCATATATTATACAATCCAAAATTTAAACTAAAATATAAAGGCAGCGACTAACTTGCGAACTGTAGTTCGCTTGGATGCGAACTGCTTCATTGATCGTTGAATGATATTACGTTTAATCTCAATCGTTAATTTGATGACCGGGAACCTGCCATGTTTAGAGTCGTTCCTATTGAGAAGTTGGTAAGGCCTATACCGACTTCTCAATGGAAGTTCTGATGTTGGATTGGCCCAAACCGACTTTTCAATGAGATTTTGTGATGTTAGCAAGTTGGTCCGGAAATTAACGACTTCCATTAGCAAGTCGGTTTACACCAACACGACTTCATGCAAGTCATTTTCCGGTAACATGTCAACCCAAATTCTCATTCAACGGCTAAAATACAGTTAGTATCAATGCGAACTAACTATTAGTTCGCAAGATAGATCTGGCGAAATATAAATGATGAATGAATGGATATAGCTTATTGAGCTTACTAACAAACAAAACATGCAATAACTAGCAATGCACCTAACAGCCCTGAATATAATAAATTGATGGTTGATTCAAGCTGATGGTTAATTCTTAAGCTTTTGCTGCAACAGAGTCAGAAATCAGAAAGTTATACCTATATAATGCTTGACAAAAATCAGCCATATATGTACTCGCTAGTAGTTACCCTTTGTGCCTAGTACTTTTGGCACCTTGTAACAAATTATTGCTTCCCATGTAACCTTGCTTGTTTGTTATGTATCAAAATCACTTTGAGTGCATATACTACCTTAAACCCACTTCAAAAAAAGATATTGTTTATATTTATTAGACACTGTCCATATAACTTAATCTCTTGAACCACATGTTGCAACAAAATTACCTAAGCAACTTAACAATTACCTAAGCAACATAGTTTGATGATAACTAATAGGCTTGTTAATCAATTAGTTGAAGCTCAATGAACTTTCATTGAGTTTTGAGAAGTAAAATTGAATTACTCTCAGTATCAATTAGGCCCTAAAGAAAATAGGTAGCCTGCAGTTTCCAAGAAAAGAACAAGAAAAATATATACCCATTTAAGGTTATTGAAAGGCAAATATTATATTGGAATGAGGTTGCCGTTTTATATTAGAGCAATAGCTAAATAGACAAAAGCTAACTTCAACATCTATACATCCCCATCTTGCTTTGATTGTTCCCATCAATGTCCTTTATAAAGTGACATGCATGATTGTCAATGATCACCAAAAGGAAAAATCAAACCACATCATGCTTATATTAATTAATATGTCATATAAGAGGAAAAATACTCAACATTTTTTCATAACTTTCATTCCTCTAATTGCAATTGCAATACAACTACAAGGCTAATTAATTATGTTATGCTATGAGTATCTATGTCTTGTTTTGTTGACAATTTCATAAGTATTAGATTAATTCTAGATACATAACATAATTTGATGTCGGTGGTATTGAGCAAGGTGAAGTAACCAAAAACAAAACGAATGCAATAAAGGTGAAAGAAGCAAGTGGCATTCATGTTTAGAATTTGATCATAATACATTCATTATTTCCTCTCATTCTACTTTTACATTTTGAAACAAAACAAAAATTTTAATTTTAATTTCTCATCTTACATTCCTTTTTTTTCTTGTTCCACGAACCAAACACTGTCAGTCAAAGTTGCCACTTTAGAACCCCTTAATTCAATTCTGACATATATCGAATTACACTTAACTTTATTAATTATTTAAAATCCAAAAATAAAGTCAAAAGAAATATTAATAACAATAAATAAGATTGTTATTTATTTAAAGGCATGTTGTGTATGTTTGGTTTAGCACTTGGTTTGGATGTAGTTTGTGCGTTGGAGATATAGAGAAATTGTCTCTTTCTTCGTTTGTCTGAGAAGTGAAAGAAAGCAGAAGAAAACAAAATCAGGTGGCAAAAAAGTTGAATGAAAGTGCTTTCTTGCGTAGCTTATTATCCTTTAGGAGTGAGTATACATGATCATGATGATGATGATTTCACTTTGACTCATATTTCTCATTTATCATTCAAGTCTTTTCCTTTTTAATTCATTATTGAAAACCCAACCTTCCATTTTTTATACAGATTCTTCAAAGTACAAACCTTACCTTTTGATCGAGTAAACTTGAAGAAAATACATTATTTCAGAGTACTATCTTAATAACTGAACTCACTTCTTCATCTTAATGGGAGGAGCGTGAATCTCACTGTTTCTTGAAAAGGGTTGGTTAAAGTTTTAGTCTTTCGTTCGTGGGGTTTTGAGATTCAAACCAGTGGAAGCAAATAACCCAGCCTTTTGTCCACAATTTCACTCTCTTTATTCAACAACCAAAAGTAATAATAATGATAAAACAGAAGCATTCTTCATTTTATTGTTCACTCACTGAAGCACTGTTTGATTTGACCATTTTTGTTTTCAGGTTTGAAAGTGAAACATTTCAATGAAGGAAGTTGTTATTGAGAAGAGTTTGGATCCGCAGCTATGGCACGCGTGCGCAGGGAGCATGATTCATATGCCTCAGTTGAACTCTAAAGTTTTTTACTTTCCACAAGGTCATGCTGAACATGCTCAAACAACCCTTGATCTCACACCCTCTTTGAGGATTCCACCACTCATTCTATGCACACTTGCCTCAGTGAAATTCATGGCAGACACTGAAACTGATGAAGTCTTCGCCAAGATGTGGTTGGTTCCTCTCAGAAATTCCAACCTTGATGAACGCAGTGATGGTGATGTGATTGAAAATTCCGAAAAGCCTGCATCTTTTGCTAAGACTTTAACTCAATCTGATGCTAATAATGGTGGGGGATTTTCTGTTCCAAGGTATTGTGCAGAAACTATTTTTCCTCGGCTTGATTACTCGGCTGAACCGCCGGTTCAGACCGTGGTTGCCAAGGATGTTCATGGTGAGCTTTGGAAGTTTAGGCATATTTATAGAGGCACACCTCGGCGCCATTTGCTTACAACTGGTTGGAGCACTTTTGTGAATCAGAAGAAACTAGTTGCTGGTGATTCTGTGGTATTTTTGAGGGCTGAAAATGGGGATCTTTGTATTGGAATCCGTAGGGCAAAGAAGGGAATTGGTGGTAGAGCTGGTTCTGAGGTTTCATCTGGGTGGACCTCAGCTTCTGGACATGGAAATTGTGGTGTTGGACCTTATGGCGCATTCTCTTTTTTCTTAAAAGAGGAGAATAAGTTTCTGAGGAATGGTTGTGGTGGTAATAGTGGTGGTTTGGGTGGAAGAGTAAAGGTGAGGCCTGAAGCTGTTATGGAAGCTATGACATTGGCTTCAAGGAACCAGCCATTTGAGGTTCTTTATTATCCAAGAGCTAGCACTCCTGAGTTCTGCATTAAGGCTTCTGCTGTGAGGGATGCTATGAGAATTCAATGGGACTCTGGAATGAGGTTTAAGATGCCCTTTGAAACCGAGGATTCTTCTAGGATAAGCTGGTTCATGGGAACTATAGCTTCTGTTCAAGTTGTCGATCCTATCAGATGGCCAAATTCCCCATGGCGACTTCTTCAGGTTCTCTCCCTTTGTCTATTGCTATGACTGTAATTAGTATTTTGGCATCTTTGTTGTATAACAGACTCAATTGTTATGCTTTTGTATTGATCTAGTGATAAACTCATAATGCCTTGTCAATGCTAAGTCATGAATCTCATGGTTATGATGTATTCTCTACAATTTCTTTTGTGAATACTCTTATTCCTTAGTTAAAAATATGTGTTGATTGGGGAATGTTTTTATTTTTGTATAGCTGATTGCATTCAGTGGTTTGTTATGAAAACCATTTATGATGGAACATTATCACGTTTCGATCCATGGACTGACTCCGCTTAATCGGAAAAGGGCTTGGTTGTTGTCCTTTTTATACATGATTGTACTCACACCATAGTTCTAATCAATTCATTTTTTTAGAAAACTTTATTACATAATTTTGATTGATCTTGCTGTTATCCCTACAGGTTACTTGGGATGAGCCAGATTTACTACAAAATGTGAAGCGTGTAAGCCCATGGTTGGTTGAATTGGTATCAAACATGCCAGTCATCAATCTCACACCCTTTTCTCCACCAAGGAAGAAGCCGAGGTTTCCACAACACCCTGATTTCCCCCTTGACGTTCCATTTCCGATACCAATGTTTTCAGGCAACCAGCATGGGCATATCAGCCCCTTGTGCGGTTTATCTGATAACGCTCCTGCAGGCATACAGGGAGCCAGGCATGCTCACTACGGAATATCTCTTTCAGATATCCACCATAACAATAATAAACTGCAGTTGGGGTTGTTTCCAGCAAATATGCAGCAGCTTAATGTAATTTCAAATGGTAACATGTCGAACCGTGTTAAAAGCAAAGAAAGCTTGTCATGCTTGCTTACCATAGGAAAATCTGATAAGAGTTTGGAGAAACCTAACAATGTTGAGACACACCAGTTTTTGCTTTTTGGTCAACCAATACTCACTGAGCAACAAATCTCTAGAAACTGTTCTAGGGATGTGTTCTCTCATGATTGTGCCGGAAAAAAATCATTAGATGAGATTAAGGACAAGGAAAAGTGCTTTTTTGGTGGCACCAGTCCTGTACTTACACAACAATTTCTACCTGGAAAAGCTTCTACCGAGTTTACTTGGCAACTCGGCTTGGATACCGGTCATTGCAAGGTTTTCTTGGAGTCAGAAGATGTGGGACGGACCTTAGACCTATCAAGTCTCGGTTCTTATGAAGAGTTATACAGGAGACTTTCCAACATGTTTGGTATTCAAAGGTCTGAGATGTTGAACCATGTGCTTTACCGGGATGCAACAGGCGCTGTTAAGAATATTGGAGAAGAACCCTTCAGGTTTGTTTTCCCCCAATCTTATGCCAATCATCATTTTATTTGTCACCAAGGTTCTTAAATCTGCCAGCACTCCCATGACTTCTAGCTTATATTTTTCAAATGCATATTTCAATCAGAGTCATATATTTATTGAGGTTTTTTTGTCTATGTGATCTTATTGCAGTGAGTTCATGAAGACAGCAAAAAGATTGACAATTCTGATGGATTCAAGCAGCAAAAATATAAGAGGGTAAGAAAGAAAATGAGCTCAGTATTGTTACACATTTACCTGTGTGGATAACTACTCTGTTGATCTGGCTTCTCATCATATAGTATGGTCTAGTTAGATGACCAGGCAGAAGAGTGAAGGAAGAAAAATTCTTGAGAAATTTGTTAAGAAGGAAATACTAATAAAATATCCATCATAAAGTAAAAATTACCACATTTTTGCACAGTCACCACTTTTACTTATTATTCTATGTATCAAATCTCCCAAAAAATTATGTATAACATTCATCTAAATCTGTTTTGTAGGGCCTGGATTACAGGAACTCGAAAAGGTGAGCATGGGTTGGATGCATCAAATAAAACTGGTCCACTGAGCATATTTGCATAATATGGTGTAGCATATGAATATCAATATATCATTTACCACTCATAGGACTAAATGTGAACTAAACCTTTATCAAGGTTGGCTTTGTTTTTTGTGTGCATGATTTATGCATCATGGTAAACTATTATTGTAATTGTATCTAAGATTTGGACCCCACTTGGTGATTTTGTTTTCTCTAGTGTGATGTTATCTATATGTCTCCACATCAGTAGTTCCTAAAATTGACACTTAAGTATGATAATGACTGAGAATATATCTTCAACTCTATTATATGCTATTAGTAGCTGGATCCACTTCATGGTAACTAGCAATTCAAATTATGACTTCAGAATTTGTCTTCTGCTTCAAAGTTCTAAGTTTACTACCTTATTTGGCTTCTAAAATTATGATCTGTTGCTGATATATTAAGTTTTATACTAATAATTTCAAGTATAATCGTTCATATAAATATACAAGTTTACTAGTAATTGGTTATTCTTACATAAAAGAAAACCAACTTCCAACTAAGCTAACAATAATATTGTGATATGTATTCTAAAACTTCAAGCTTATGAGTTATGATAATGACATTGATAATTAATAACAAGGAAACTAAAATGTCAAAGGAAGACCTTGTCTGATCTCCAACCTGAGTAGAAAAAGCATGTGAGAAATGAGAATGAACACTACACTATCATTTGAAAAGTACGTCCTATAAATTTATATCATTCACATTCATTTATATTATATTATTGTTTGAAGATTCAATAATAATTAAATATGTGTGACAGATATTATTGATTTGAGGACAGAGGTTGGGATCTGAAAATCCATAATAAAAAATTAGTGTAATGGTTTTTATGGTGATATGTGATAAGTGATGTCATAATGTGAGACATTTTGATACTAATCTCAACATAGACTACCTTAATATCAGTGTTTTTGTTGATTCTTAAGTCATAACCACACGTAGGAGTGGGACCAAACCCATAAACATCAGAGTTGAATTCCACTATTATACTTCCACGTGCAACACAACTTGCCCCACTTATGTCGCCGTTTGATGCTCGTGCCTTTTGCAATTTCACTCCACTTCCTCATTTCAAAACCCCCATACTTCAATTTTTATTTTTTTATTAATGATTGATATCACTCTATTATGATATGAAATAGGGGATTTATAAAAAGAGTTTATAATCACTATTCAACAACACGAGTTTATAATATTACAGGCTACTTGTAGATTTTTGACTCAATCAATAAACTACTACAACTATAAAGCTCACACTCTATACTGCAAGTTCATAAGTACAACTTAATTCTGCCAAACAATACTATAAGTATAATTAAGTTGGATTTTAAGAATTCTTTCAGCGTCTAAGACATGTTTCATGTCAGATTATTTATTATTCATAATGAGGTTATCATGTTGACAAATCAAACTTACATTCTATAAAATATGAGTTGAATTCTTATCTATAAAAAAATTATTATTCAATTTTTGGTTATTATTTTAATAAAATTGATAATATTTACTAGTAGCTGACAGTTACACTATACATAGTATATTTAGCCATTTTTCTAGTGGTGCTCAAAGTATATACACTTTGAGTAACAATTGTAATTTTTTGTATTACTAAAGATATTACTTTATGAGTTTTAATGATTTGGTGAGATCTTATACTAATAGACGAACGCTTTATTGGTGGTGAAAATGATAATTTTCAAAACTAGGAAGGAGAAAAATATAGTGGATGAAAAACCAGGTGCTCCCCACTATGCAAGTCAAATGGTCAAATATGGGAGGCATTGAAAGTTTGTGTCAAAATAAGAAGGAAAATATGGGGCATACCAATTCACAAATTGCAAAGAAAGAAAAAACATGTTCCAAGGAATTGAATTCCGTTTTTTTTCCTTTTAAGTTCCAATGGCCGTTGTTTCTGGACTTATGCATTGGGATGGGAAGGTATCTTCCTACTTCATCATTAACTCATCTTTCACTTATTTATTTAATTATTAGGTTTGGTAATTTAGTTTTCAATAAATAAATGGAATTAAAGGAGATAGAAAAAACACAATACATGAAAATCTTATTAGTGTGACCAAGGTTTTCATTTCATTCCTAGACCGAAATTTTAATGCACCAAAATGTCTCATGTAGGCCACGGTTAATTTTTATTAAGGTAAGTATTTGTACTTTACCTCTATCAACAAAATCTCATGTAGTCAAACTCCTTCGATAAAAAACATAAAAACTCCTCATATTCCAAGTAACTCACTGTGTTGTTGAGCTGGGTGGGCCCTATTGCTCAATATTCGTTTACTTTTGATACTATAGAATAGAGCCAGTATAATTAAAAGAATGAAGAAAAATGTATGTTCAGATATTTATTATTTTTATATACTATCATTGTATTATTTATCATTTGCACTTAATTATCATTGACTCTTCAAAATTTTAAAAATAATAATTCAAATAAATAATATATAATGTATTGACTGTGTATAAATAAATATCTACACTAATGACATGATGATTCATTGTACCAAATGAATTCAACTTCACTCCAAACTCAATCTGTATAATTAATTTGCCATGTTTAATACATGACTCCCTAATATATATCAAATAAGCATTCAAAATTATTTATATATGTATGATTATAGATGTATGTGTTACTATTACTAAAAAAAATTATATCTTTTAAGGATTCCTTTAATTTCTAATAAGAATTTGCATCAAAGGTTTTGTCTAAAGAAAATGGGCGATGTCATTAGAAGCAAAAAAATAGAGCCACAGTGAAAAAGTGAAAAGTCAAAAAAAACCATTTTAGGTTTTGCTTTACCTTTTTCACTCATTTCCTTTCATGTTTGGCAGCAACCATATAAGACTATGTTGCAGTTTTTAAACTAAAATAGTTGGTTCAATACTCTTAATTTTGGAGATGCAAGTAAATAGCCTTTAGAGTAAATGTATCAAGTTTTTCTACTTTCTGTTATTTATTGGTGGAGCCAAACCAATTGTTTTGGAGCTGAGCCTTGTTATATTGGATTCACTTGGACTAATTTTCAGCCTAATCATATTACTATTCTTTGTACGTATGAAAGTAAAACTCATTTGTAAACACCTGTTATGATGATAATGATAGACAGATTAAACAAAACATGACAAGTTTAATGGTCCAGAGAAATGTAGAAATAAGCATAGCTAACTTCATTAACACCCACATACAAATTAATATTCAAAACGAGGGAATTCCCTTAAATCACTTGCAGGAAGAGACAAAACTTCAAATTAGTAAACAATCTTAATATCTAATATGCAGAAACAGAACATAATTTAAACAAAAATATGCTGTACATTAATTTGTAGCATATGCTTTGCGAACCGAAAATGGGGTCCACCGGTTAGTCCAAATTTCCATGCAAACTACCATAGCAGGAAGCAAGATTTACGACCATATCAATACTCCAGAACAGAAACCTCTTGATCAACCCTCCAGTAATTTGCATCATTGAACTCCTTCAGTCCAGGATCGTCCTCTACAGAATTTTCCTTTTCTGCAACTTTTGGGGCTATGTTTCTTTTCAATGGTCCGGCTTCTCCAACTATCCCTTCTTTGAGAGCCTGTTCCATCGCTTTCTCAGTACCTTCTAATTCTACACCTACAAATTCAACATCCTCTTCAAATAAGGAGGGAACTGGTACTGACCTTTGACTTGAGTCCCCATCCCCCTCGATCGAATCACTAGTAGTCGGAAATCCATTAGAAGATATGAATTCCTCATTTGAAGGATAACTCAGATTGGGGCTGCCTACTTGAAGACTACTAGACAAATTACTAGCAGGCTCATCATGATCCAAAAAAGGATTCAGGCTTGACCCAGCAACTTGTATATTTGATGGTCCACCACATCCCACCCAATCAGGTGAAGGCCTTTCCCCAAACAAGGGCCCATTGTCTGGTGCCTCAAATCCGAAGAATCCCATATCATGTGAAGTGCTTGCCTTATCATTTTCAAAGTCTAAAGCACCTCCATTCATTGAATTGCTAGCGGTTAATCCACTCAAGAAGTTTGTGCTTTGGCTAGATGTACCATTCACAGTATTTTTGCTGCCAATCAATTCTTCTTCCACTACTACCCCATTGTTACTAATGTTGCTACCACGAGTTGCAGTTCCATTCAAGTTTATGTCATCCATCATCTCTGAGGATAATGTGTTGTCCCTAGGTGCATCACCAATTATATTATCTTGGAACGCAAACCAGTTGGAATTTGTAAACAGGTTACTGCATAAAAGAAATGATGCTTAACTACGTAAACAAAGAGGGGAGAAAAATCATAAAGCAATGGACCTTAACCAAGTTTTGTCAGGTTGAAGGGCAAGTAACTACAAACGATTGCTAAATTCTCATAAACACTACTGTTCAAATTCTAGGGTTTCGATATG
Source organism: Lupinus albus (assembly GCA_009771035.1). NCBI lineage: Eukaryota > Viridiplantae > Streptophyta > Magnoliopsida > Fabales > Fabaceae > Lupinus > Lupinus albus. The sequence continues at coordinate 16,525,801 of CM020017.1, forward strand.
GAAGGTAAGGAAATTATCTAGATAAGATATTCTAAGATACTTTCATATATTTTAATAACCATAACAAAAAAGAGTTGAACACAACCATGTAAATCCAGAGTCATGTAGCCATTAAATAGTTGGGAATAAATGAATGCTGATAGAAAATATGGCTATAAGCTCTTTCCTCTATATCCATCGACGTTTAATTTTTCCATAGTTGCGTTCAAAGGGTATTTCTCTCTCTATCTTGTGACTATATTTACAACATTCTGTCATCTGCACATTAAGGGGAGAATGGGTACCATGAGGAACAGGAAACCTGGAAAGATATATGCTGAGCACGATAGGATAATACTCAAGACATACATGGATATACGAATGGAGGCATATCACGTGAGTTGTTTAGAGAGGAGAAAGAAGCATTAGTACACAAGATGGAGTCCTAAAATAGTTACCAGCTATAGGGCAAAATAAATGCTTACCTCCCTTGATCATCGCTGAGTCTCAAGGACGATATCACTACTTCAGCAGAATCATCATTAAAGTAGACATCCTGCATTTGATCCACAACAGATAAACTTCATATCATATTTCTTTATAAAAAATTCAAAACTACTACATGTTCAGTTGATGTATATGACGAATTGACTCCATCACTTGGAGACAGGCGCTATGAAGGTAAATCAATATATGCTTAAATAGTAAAACAACAAGTTACATGCTATAGAACATGTCAAATTGTGCTTCAAATATGTATAAATGACAGGGCCGTAATGAGCATGAGATAGTCAGCCAATATACAAATGAGACAAACAGAACCAAAGTGGTAAAGTAATACCTCTTCATCACGATCAATACTGTCATGTGTCTGCAATCAAGACCATCAAAGCATTAGTCCATCATTTAGGTTGCAGTAACTAACCCGAAAGGCCAAAAATTGGGGAACCAGATGGAGGGGGTGAAGCAACAAACAAATACAAACCTCTTCATTGTCCTCGTTCCCATAAATTTTGTATCCAAAAGCCTGGCTCAAATTATTTGCTAAAGCTGTGACATCATAGTCTCTGTCATGAAGGTCATCATCATCACTATCCCTCATCCTGTCTTGCAATGCAGTTGGACGTCTGCACATAACAAAGAAAAATAAGGGGGAACAAATGATTAAGGACTCACACCATTCACTCCCTTATATTTTAAATTTCAGACACAAAATTAAGCCCACTCAACCCTTATTGCTCAAGCTACCCACTGAAGGCATGGCCTTGCCAACTTATAATTACAAAATTACTACAACAAAATTAACAAAAAACGAAGACATTAAGCCAAACAAAAATATATAGACCCTCCAGTGATGTTTCTGCAAAGCATTTAGAGCTGGATAAATGAAATTGGAGCTTACCCACACGACCAACGATGAACATTCTCAACCACATTACGCTCCTGAAGAACCGTAGCTTGCCATTCATTCCACTCATTATTTCCCTGCCAATTTTAAGCAAATCAAATTGTACTATTTAAAGAAAGTTCATAACAATATGAATACCAGAAGAAAAAGTTCAACCCATGCATTTAGGCACATGGGAACTATTCACCATAGAAGAAAAGGAAGACTTAGGAGAACAAGTCAGCCATGATGAGCATTAACTTTCACATAGACAACCTACACAAAACAAGGGCAGTCCTTTACAAGGAAACCTTGCTCGGGGGACTAAGTCTAAGCATAGTTAATAGCATTGTTATCCAAACAAATATTACAAGTGACCTAATTATCTATCATACATCATGTTCGTTGACAAACCATTTATCTCTAAATCTTTTTTTCTTATGTATTTGTTTCGCATATGATTTTTCTTGGCTTCCCTCTATCTCTAGAAATTGGACTAACCACAATTTAATCTACTCTCCTTACTGGGATCTCTAGTGGTCCCCTCCACAAATTCCCAGACCACCTAAGGTGTGATTCTACCATTTTATACAATAGGAGCTACCTCAACTTTCTCCCTAATGCATTCATTCTTAATCATATCTTGTCTAGTGTGTTCACTCATTCAATGCAGCATTCTCATCTCTACAACTCATCTTCCATGCCCAAATAAAATGGATTTTATTAGGAAGACTACAAACAAGAGACACCAAATTTTCTGCCCATGAGATTTTAAGCAGACTTGTCAAAGATATAAAAATTCAAAGACATACCACAGATCCTTCAAATACTTATACAAGCAATAGGAATTTCATATACTACTTACTTTGAAAACCATTAACACTATACCTAGAAGCTAAGCGCAACTAACCTGAAGACATGCCAGTATGTGGCTTCGGTTAAGAGAAAAGTGAACAAGTTTATTGACAATTTGAGTAATATGTCCAATGTTTCCTGCCCGTGGTGCCCGTTTTCCAGCAGCAGCTAATGTTGGCTGCAATATAACTCAAATTCAGTTAAAGGACATTCAGACCGACTTAACTGTGGTATGTTGATTAAGTGTTAATGTATGATGTCTCTTTCTTTTCCCTTTTCAAGTCAACAAAAAAAGAAGTTTAAAATCAAGATAACTGAATTCTCACATGCTATATAAATTGCTCATGTTTCTTTTCATCATAGTTTTCAGAGTTTTACATTTGCTACTCAAAAAATACACAACTGAAAAAGTGACTACAAACACATGATCTCCCATCTATCAGTTCACCTGATTGCTTTCAGCGGAAAGAAGACAATTCTTATCTGCTTGGAGAAATCTCCCAATTAAATCACATTCTCGAAGAAGATGATCGACAATGGCTTCAGTTTTGCTCTCTAAACATGATAATAGGATGCTTTCTACATGATGGTGCAATGCGTTATTGTATGGATACCTGTATTAGTATAGAATGTGTCACCAAAAGAGATGAGAAATATACATCAGAGTTTATCTAGACATCTATTACAACTCTGCCAGATTGAAAATTAAAATCACGTACTCGAAGAAAAGATCAATGACTCGTCGAATGGTCCCAGAGTTAACCAATTCTTTTTCTGCCACTTCATTTCCGGTTTTTATAAGTACACCAATGAACTCCACGATCTATAAAAAATTGCAATTACGTCAAAGAAAGAAAACAAATTCATAGATGACATTAGAGTTATAGCCTTATAGGAATGTGATATTTTGGTCTTTTGGAAGTACACAGTCACATTATCTATGGAACAAAAATTCAATCTCGCCAAAGTGTGAAGTAGTTATGAAGTGGACAATAATACATGTCAAATTTATGATTAAATGCAGCAACTAACCTTTAATCGATGCCTTCCAAGTGGAGGTCTTAATTCGCCATAGGTTGTAGGCAATACTTTTTCATCGGATGACACATACAAAAGAGCAATCAACTCACCTGCAGACAACAAATGCATTCTTACTCATTTGATAAGGCTGCAAATTTTATAGAACACAAAAGAAACAAGTGGATGTATCATTCTTGAAGCCTCCCTTTCTGGGATAATCATAATATACACAAAAAGGGCCCATAACTACTCCCACAACCTCCCACAACCTCCCCCCCTCCCCTCCCCAAGTATGACCCTGACAGGACTAGAGCACATCTTAACCAAGAGTACTTAGATAATAATTGATGAAGACTAGAAGAATCAGGAAGAGAAAAATTATACGATGGTTATAGAAAATAAAATCTTACTAAAGGGTGGACTAGCGCACAGCAGAAAGTAAATCTTACTATTCATTAAAATAAAATTATTATGCATCACACATTATTGAACAAGCTTGACCTTTTTGAGATAACACTAATGTCCTCATCTCGACTTGTGATTCATATCAATCTAATATGTAGTATAGCAAAGTGAAAAATCCACATGTTGAGCACAGAATTACTTACTAAGTTTAAGGAGCATTGCACCAATAGTATCAGGGTTTACAGGAATCGGTGGGTCATACATGTTTTGACTTCGGTATGAATGAAAAAATGAAGATGAAACAGCTGATCTTTTGGGATCCAACATAGAAATACACACCGAAAGTGAGTTCACAAGGTTAGACTTTGATCGTGAATCTTCCACTGCATAACCCAAAATTTTTGCAACAAAACTGCATAGTAACAAAAAATTATTAATACACTTACCGGTATGTTAATGTGCTACAAAAAAAACATAAGTAAAGCCATGCAAGACAAACCTTGGACTTGAAAGTTTAATTGCTAGAGTAGATGATGCAACCCTAGTTATTGTACATAATGTTTCCGCTACATTGGTGTGAACTTCAGGAGGACTCTGGTTCAAAAGGAAAAGTAACAGCTATCAGATGATTTTAAACAAAAGACAAGGCAGCAAAGAGGCCATGGTTGGCAAACACGCAATTCAGCTCGTAGAATTATACAAGTTTGAGTGCAGGTAAGGAAATTGAGCTGACTCGCTTAAAACTCATCTCCTGATAGGGTGGCCTCGTACCAAATTGCTCAAACTCGTGAGATTATGGGCAAGTTCACGAGTTTGGTTCAGAATGTGATTTTTAGCCCCAAAAGACCAAAAGGGTCACATTTTGTGCTGCAACTGAATGGCACTGTTTGTTTGTTTTGTAAGTTTGGTTTCTCTTCTCATCTAGGGTTCAGGGCATGTCAATTCACCGACAGACCTTTTCTTCTTTTACCATGAATGAGGATTCGCTCAACTATAGTGACTACAGTGAATCAATTATGAACTGAACCTCGACACTCCACTACTTCTGCACGGCGGACCTGTAACTTGTGCAAACTTACAGCCACAGGCAATAGCACACTCAAAGGAGGGAGCGACTGATCCAACTTGGGAACTCAGGCCAGTTTCTTTACTTCAATATCTTTACTTTTCACAGAACAAGAAATTTCATTTGGTAACGGTATTAATTGTATAATATTGGTTCTTCACTTTGTTAGTCTTATTTTGGTTCTTTACTTTAATGTGTAATCTACCAATGTAACATATGATCCCCACAATGTCATATACCCTGAATCGTCTATGATAAACATACTCCTGACTCTGGAGTTGACATCTAGTTCTTTTTTTGGGTTACTCTTCGTTGTCTTTTTAGAAGGAAAAAAAAAGGTTGTTTATTGCTATTCTTGGCTCTATATTTTAACTTGATGTACATATGATTTGGTCATTAACTATGGACTTAATTTATGCTATCATGCTGTTACTTTTGTTCCCTGAATTATGGACTTGGAATTTCAAATATTACTTATGAATACGATAAGACTGTGTTTAGGTACTACAATATGTTTTTTTTTTAAATGTTTTTGGTAATCTTTTATAAGTTTATGAATCGGGTCTACAAGTTAAGTTTACAGAAGCTCCGCTAAAACATGTAAACTCTTGAGTTTGACAACCTTGAAAGAGACTATAAAATCCAAACACCTGACTAAAACCAAACTAGGGTATTTCAGTTTCTGAAAATGAATCATTTACTTATCTTCTTTCCATTTATAGCTCAGATTTCATTTATGTTAGCCTATGAGGACAAACTGAAAACACCAACCAAGTATTAGTTGTAACAGCATCCCTAACAAAATTGTGTTGTCAAATATCAAGTAGACAAATTCCTACAGCTGTTCAATGTCACACATGCTTGTGGAAATTAAATTAAATTAAATTGAAGAGCACGGCTTCATGTAAGCTCGACGAATAAGCCTGGAATCCTTCAATACTGGTTAAGCACAGAATGGATACGTGAGATATATTACAGAATATCCCATGATCACCTAACAACCAACAAATAAACTAGCCTCCTACAAAATGTGGTGAAGACTGAGATGTTTAACTTATGGCTAAGTGCATACACAACATACGGGTAACAGCAAAACCTGGTTAAATGAATATAGATCTGCCACTTACAGATGGACTTAGTTTATCAACAATCATCTCCAGCAGGTTGCTCTCAGCCAACCATTGCATCACATCAATAAAGTTGGGATATACATGGTCATCAGCACCTACTAATCGAACCAAAACCTGTACAACGAACATATCTCAGAACCCATTCTGGCATATCATCAAGATCTCAATAATAACATAACCACAGGTTAGAAGTTTACCTCCATAATGGATGTAATTCCTATCAAGTCAACTAGTTGGCGAAAAACATGCTGATGGGCCTGCAAAAAGTATGACAGGGCATGAATAACAGATGGGTTCAGAAGGAAGACGACATACCATATAGCTTAATTGTAAAATAGACTGAAAACTGGTTCACATGAAGGTACTAAGAACAAAAGTAGTATACCCAGTAGTGGTTTGTTGTCTCCTTATATTTTAAAATAGAAAATTCCATAGTAGTCAATCCCAGATAGCGGCATGAAGAAGGCACACTAACCAAAATCGCAGAGACAACATAAATAATTTCTAATACACATAATATATTCTCGCTACTTAAAAACTACTCAAAACCAGAGATGTATTCATCGTTAAAAAAGGAATTCCATTTATACAAAAACAGATATTTCAATCTTTGCAAAAGTGATGCCATTGCAGCTCCCGCTAATTGGCCGAAAGCCCAATTGTCGTGCCTAAAAAAATGCAGTATGATAGAAGGCTTGTAGCAAACATCTGCTACTACAAAAGCACCCTGCTTTACTTACTTGAACATAATTCATAAGTGGCACTGTCTTTCGCATCATTAGGGAAACAACAACCTGCAAAATAGAATATAAATAAGCATGGAGTAAGGGTTATAATATAATCATATAGCTAATCTTAACAAAATACCATACAAAGTAAAGTTTCAACATTATCAAGCATATACCTTGCTGAAGTACCCAGCCAACAAGGAACTATGAGATCGGTCATGCTCCAAGAAGGAGAATAATAAGTTCATGAGCTGCAATAGGAAGATTGGTAAGTGGAAGTAAATACAAGCAAAGCCTTACCATACAAATTCAATCAAAAAACAAATTGTGTCTTCAGGTTGAAGTATAAACCTCTTCTTCATCAACCAAAGTCTTCAAAATGACATCAATTTCACATGTAAAGATCTCACAGGAAATGAATGGAAACCTGAGTTATACACCAAGTATTAAATGATACAATGGGGGAACAAAATATAAAGTTCTTTTGCATCAATTTTTCTAGTATGGAAACATACTTGAAGACCCGTTTGTGTTCAGCATCTTCTGGCGGTTCTTCGATGATGTAGCGTAGCAATTGTTCAACCTGAGCTCTATCTCTCAGACTGAAAGTAAAAAAACAAAACAATAGCAAACAATTATTAGTTACCTTTTGTTGAATCTTTATTGCATATACAGCTTGTGGTTTATGTGAATAGTGTTTTTACACTTACTTCCACTTGTTACAAAATTAAAAAAAGGCAGATACAGAAAATATGCAAAAGAACAATAATAAGAGACAATGTTATTTCCCAATTACATGGATCAATTGACGCCATTGGAAAAAGTGCATGAATTGAAAGTGATAAGAAACATACAAGTTGATAAGACGGGTGTTTAAGGCCTTGCATTCTTGGATTATTTCCTCTTCGTCGAGAAGATCTTCCAAGGAAAAGTTACCGTTGTCTAATATAGCCTCAACCTGAGTGAAGAATGAAGTGAGGGCAAAAGTAATGAGTGAAGAAATAAGGAAAAAAAGAGAATAAGGAGAGGGGAAAATGAACAAACGGGAGAGGAGGCGGAGATAGAGGCGAGCTTCCAAAACATGATGGAGAAGAATAGAAACCCTAATTTGGAGATGAATAATAGAATAGAAACCCTAATTTGGAGATGAATAATAGAAGAATAGAGTAGTAGCTACTGCAGTGTGAGGGAAAGGGAAACAACTAAAACTCCATTACAGAGGGGCCTCTATGTACTCTTCTATTGATGCATAATGCATTTTTTATTATTTTCTTTTTTTATATTATAGCTCTGCATTCTCTTAGTCATTTCTGTCCCATGTTAGTTTATGTCCTTCACAATCATGTGTTTCTCAGACTAATAATGGTGTACAAGATAAATTGCCTAAATATCATTATATCTTCATTTCTGATTTCATATATTTGCTTATGCCTCTACTACACTTTCGGTTATTTGCCCTCATTTTTCTTCCAAACTTTACTTCATCTAAATAATATATGAATAGGCTTTGTGGGCCTTTACTCCTTAATATAAATATATAAATTTATTTAAGTAAAACATGATTTGATTTGAATATCTAATAACTTGATAATTTTCTAACCAATCAAGTGAAATGTGGCAATGAGTTGTCATTTCAATTTCACTCTTTTCGGTTTATGCTTGATTGTTACATTCTTAGAATATCACTTCCAACATAGTACAAAGATACTTGGATATATATATCAGATTAAAGTTGCAAAGATAAGAAGGATTAAACCGGTCAATCATAGGCAAAAGCCAAAGTAATACTAAGTTTGTGCACTAAAAACCATTGTAGTTTGGTCAAATAAGTTGAATTTGCTTTAATTACGGTTCGTATAGAATAAGGTAGCTCTTCCAACACAATAAAAAACATTATGTTTTCGACTTTAAAGTTAAAAAGATTGGAGTAAGAATGTTCAAATTGGTCACAAGATTGTTCATACATGTACTGTACCTGAAGCTATTGGAAGATAAATACTACAGACCAAACTAAGTACTCCACATGTATCATTCATGTCTCAGAAAATAACAATTCCACTTGGTCTTAGCACTAAACAAGAAATAAATTAAATCTAATTAAATGCAGACCTGATCTAATAGTACATGAACAAAAATTTCTGGAACCTTTTCACCCTTTCATGTTTAAGTTCAAGTTGGGAAAAGTAGGCCATTCAGCACATGAATTGTATTTTTCATACAAATGACCAATTTATGAAAGAAAAAGCCAAGCAATGAACATCATTATCTTCTGCATTAAGCACTTTCCATGCTATGGCTTGTTCATATGAAACATGTCGCCCCATTGTCGACATGCAGATCCCAGCTGGCAAATAAGCAGACCCCTGATGGAACAAACAAATGTAGCTTATAACTTTGAAAATAAAGCATGGTAAAAATAATATATAAGCATTTTATTAAGGAATGTTACCTGCTGCATCAACTTGGCGAAGTCTGTACACAATGTCTTGCGTCCAGACTCGTCAAATATTTTATCCAATGTGATGTCTTGTAAAGCTACTAGAGTTGTTTCTAGCATGTCAAGGCCAGCTTGATTTGCAAAGATGAACACTGGCAGCGACTGCAATACCGAATATAGTATAATAAGATACACCTTCCTAATCCCGTTATGAATAAAAGGATCAGCTGTTGCAGTGAGATGAAATGAAATCAAAACCATACCTTCACTGAACAGCACAAAATGGCATCCTGATGATGCCACAGATGTTTCAGCATCAAATCACCAACAAGAGAATCTGATCTCAGTAAGTCTGTTCCCAAATGGTAACTAATTTTGGAAAGAGGAGATATTTTAGACATTTTGTTGAAAAAGAAATATCAACTAGAAAGCTTAACCAGATAGTAAAATGAATCATTTAATATAAATAAAAGCATGATAGAAGGAAAAAAACACATCCTGAACTATATAAGTCACAATCCACTCAATGCACTCAGGACTGTCTCGGAAGCATGCTTTATTAACTTTTAGTCGGTTAGAAATATTAAGCAGACTAGCCTGTAACTCTGGCAGATCCACTGAGCTAGTGTAAGAGCTTCTGGAGAACTAGGAGAATTTTTTTCTCCAACACCTGGGCTTATACCAGATGGGGAAATAGCCATGGCAACCCTCTGCACAGAGGAAATTACACTGCGAACATATTGACGTGCCATGATAGCAACATTATCTTGCAAATTGCTGTCGAAAGGAAACTGGAAGGCAATAGTCAACACTGATCGAGCGTTTTGACTAGATGATGCATCTGCACCATGAACTGTCATTGGGCCTACTTCAAGACCAGATGTCAAATCCAGAGTCCGATTAGTAGATATTGTATTCTTTTTATCACCCTGTAAGACAATAACATAGTAACATTCAGTAACGGTGAAAGAAGTGATAAAGATAGCTCACTGAGGAAGTAAAATACAAAAAACAAAAACATAACTGGTTTTGAAGCCAATGGAATGATGCGGAATCCAGAAGGCACCAACAAAGCATCATCAGGAAACATTTCATCGATTGGAGCAAATATGAGCTCAGAACAAGCCCCAGTGTCATTCTCATCAATTCCACTACATATCTGTAAAATGACCAAAAAAAACATCTTAGTACCTGTCTATACTTGTCATTTCTATCATGCACAGACTGTAAAGCTGCACAACAATGACCTACAAATGAAGTGAAAACTTGGAAGGAAAAAATATGCCCAAAACCCCCTCTGATAGTATAAGTCCAAAGTTATCAAGGATTTCAAGTAGCACGATCTTATTTGGGGTTGTAATGTAAAATATTAATCTAACAGCACAAGCTCTCCCTGCATAGTAATGTTCATTGAGAGTATGAATTACGAACCAGTTAGGTACTCATGCTAGACCTCTTGAGAATTATGAGTAAGGGGTAGAATTGGTTATAACAAATATTGCCATCTGGCAAAGGAGTGTGGGTAATCTATCAAGGAGTAAGGCTTAAAAGATAGAACAAAAGAGAAGATGAGGGGCGTAGAGGCATAACAGATTTTTGGAGTGGTTTTGAGGTGGCTTAAGCCAGGGCAGAGAAGGATCCATCAGAATCTTGACTAGAGATATTTATATTAAAAATAATTGCACCTTTACAAAAAACAATTTGAACCAAAGAAAATACATCCACGTTTGATCTGAATCAGATTGTGTAAAAAGAAATGAATACATAAAACATTTCTACACGACTCGGGCATCACCTGTAAGAGATGAATGTCCCTAGAAACAAAAGTGTCTTCCTGAGCAAGGGAGTGACCTTCAAGCCGAATAACTTCAAGCATCTGAAATGAAAACATGACATTATAAGGAATGTTGCATGAAAATACAATTGTATAAAGTGATAGGACCAATGCTGCTGATTGACATCAATCTATTGTGTACCAAAACATGCACATATAGGTTCACCAAAGTAGTGCCCAGAACTAAAAACAAACATGCATCTGTGATAAAAGACAAATAACTCAGGGACATGCTAGCCAAAATCTTAAGGTTCCCTTGGCATAGTGAAGACATTTTGATCTGGCTTGTGGCTGAGCAAGAGAATGTAAAAATACCTCTTCATGTTCAATTGTATGACCAAGGGGCATGATTATTTGACTGCCAGTGAATCTAGTAGGTCTCATTCCTGGATACGCATAGGTACCAGATTTCAGTGATGCGGCAGCATAAGCATCAACATTAAAATCAGCCCACTCCGAGCGGTGCTCCCTCAGAAAGCGAATCAAAACTGCAGGAGGGACATTCTGCAAGTAAAACGTAAAACTACAGTCATATGACATTTCAAAGTGTAAAGGTCAGCCATCTATGATTTTAAGCAGCATTTATCCATTTCAAGCAAGGATCAAGTTCCATATTGATGAACATATCAATGAAATCTTGTGCCTCACAAATTGTTCAGAGGTCAAACTTATGAAGTGATAGTTTTACTTGTAATGCAAACAACACATTTAGGCGTAAGTTACAAGAAATGAAAGCAGCAGTTACAAAGGTTTTCTACATAGATGCCCTTCTCATCTTTCAATGCATTAAAATTAACATTTAAAAACAATACTAGAATATCATGTCATTGGCTGCACAGACTCACTTGGATCAACATAGAAGCTTTTGCACAGAGAACACCTCCAAGGAATGTAAAGGAACTTGATGGATTAGAAGTGCCATTCAAATTCTTGGCTGAATTAACTGCAATAATTACATCTTCAGCACCATCGCAGTTCAGTACAGTCCATCCATCATCATTGAATCCATTTACAGCATCATTGAAGCCTCTGCAAGTGAAATGCATCAATTTTCAGTCAAAAACGAATATAGAGGATTGCAGATGATATAGTAAAAACCAACAATCTATAACTGCTGACTGAAATAGCCTTCGAGCAAACAAATTATATAATGTGGCTACCTGCTCAATCTTTGGCTGAAAGTTCGCAAAACAGCTGGCTGCCTACCCAATCCATATACCACTTCACCACTTGTTTCCTGAGCTATTTGCCTGATATACCGAAGTGCCTAATACAAAGGTGACTAAATCAATACTCGTCTTAGAGGGAGGCAGAGGAGATGGAAATCACATGAAGTGAATGTGGGTTCAGAAAGCAAGTGAAAAAAGTATTGAACTTGAAATGAAGAATAACAAAACAGAATAAACAAACAAAAATAGATTTCAAAGAATGAAAAAAGTATGAAATTTTGTAGTGCCAGAACCTTAATATCAATTTGTAGGGGATATATCTGCTGCACAGTGTAACAGCTGTATGTAGAGACTAACACTAATAATCAAATGATATAAAACAGGATTGCTCAAAAGGTTGTGGTTCAGTTGGCACATTGTTCACAATAATATTAGTCAACGAAATTTCAAAATAATTCCTTATCGTATGAATTAACAATTGTGAACTTACTGCAATGGTCATTTTCTGAGCTACCACTTTTGATGATTCATAAAGAGGTCGCAGCACTTCTGGTGCATTCCATGCCTATTTGAAAACAACAAGTGAATTAATGTACATGAAGTAGAAGTAGGTGTGCAGAATATCCATTAGCTCATTGTTAAGAAGCCAGACCTCAAGATTTAGGTGGTCCACAATGTGGATGATTGACCCTCCACCCTCACACGGTCGAATCAAGTAGCCACTAGGAAGCATTTCGGCTCTGACAAACTGAGCAGCGGCAGCTGAATTAGGGCCAGTGCCAGAACCAGACAGTGATCTCTCGCAAACCTTCAAAAGTGGAATCAGAAAACATGTAAGTGCATATTACATTTAATCATCTCCCTTTAACATAGAATTTAAAGAAAGGACAACAAGGTGCAGTTTTATATATTAATTATATAATATATATGACTATAGTTATGCTTAGACAACATAATGCACTGACCACGAGACTGCCATTTTCCAAAGTTGTGGTGTATCTTAGAGTCCAGAAATCCCGGGCAGGAGCCAGAGTTGTTGGAGCATATGTCTGTAGCAGTTTCCAAGGTTACTAGCAGGGATGAATAAAATGAGAAAGATCTGTTAAATCTTATATTGAATATTAACCTGTGTGTAAACAAGTTCAATGGTCCCACCATTTCCAGCAGGGAACATTGTGAAAACTTCTAGGCTCCGACAGTCCCGAAACCAAGATAAACGATCTTTTAGGATCTCCACAATCTATTCAAGAATTTAGGGAATAAGATTCAAAATTCAAATAGCTTACCGACATTAGCTTGCATATCAAGGAATTACAGAAAAATTGCAAACCATATTTTCACTTCATATTTAGAAAGGATGAGTTTACCTTCATAGGTTCTAAACTAACAAGACCGCAGGCTCTAGCTGCTACTCCACTGCAACTTTGTGAAATAGCAAAGATCCCAACCGAATCCGGACCAGGCTGACAAAATGATTTTTTTATTATAAGAAAATGGTATAGATGACTTCAAATTCAAAATCAGCACAGTATCATAATAAAAATCACAACAAAAATATCCTAGACGTCACACTAATTTATTTGTTAATTTTATTGCAGGGAACACACAAAAAAACCTTCATCCCAGGCATCTGGACCCAGTCAACAGCTGTTCCTGTAGCCTTGGAAAGGAACTCTGTCAAGGTCTCCTCTGCAATCGATAGGAGCCTGCAAGGATCATAATAGAAAATGAATTAGTGGAAGCCTCATGATCAAAACAGCAGAAATTAAGTTTGTTTCATATGTCTCCAAATTACCCAGCAGGGTTATTAGCATCTCTCATAGAATGCTGAGTAGTAGTAACCACCGAATCAGAACTAGCATCTGTAGTTGCTGCTGTTGTCTGCAAGAATCAGAGAATAACAGTTCAAACAACAAAATAAGTGGTATTTATTATTTTCACATGTTTATAAAGAAGATAATTAAAGATACAATACAATTGCCATTTATAACAACTTAAGGCCTTAACCATGACTTGAGCATATCACAAGAACAACAATGGATCAATTCTTTCTTTTCTTTAAGACTGACAACAAAGAAAGAATATTGAAAATTAGACAAAGCAACCAATTAGGGAGAACCATGTTGATGGACTTACAGTATGCAATTGCTGCCTCATAAACCCATTCTCACCCACAAGCTGTGATACCTGCTTCTGCAACCGATCATTTTCTTCCATCAACAACTTGTTCATTGCTGAAAGTTTCCTATTCACCGTCTGAAGCCGTGAAGCTTCTTTTCTCTGCTTTTCTCTACACCTATTGAAAGTCAAAGAAACCATATAAAGCTCCAAAGTAATAAAACTCCAATTGCTGATTTGAGTGATTTCATAACCAAAACACTAAAACATAATCTTGGTTTTGGTTACCTTCTATTCTGAAACCAAACCTTGATTTGCTTGGGCTCAATATTTGAAAGATTGGGGCAATCTCTGATTAACTGTTGCCTCCTAAGGGAGCTAGGTTTGGGGCATTCAGCATAAACCCTTTCCAAAGCTTCAACTTGTTCAGCAGTGTACCGTACATATTTCCCAGAAATTGAATCAAGGTGCTTGTCAATGCTACCACTGTTGTTGCTGCTACTTTCCCTGTGATGAGCCACAACCATAGCCATGTTTCTCCCCCTCCAACACAAAGTTATAATCAAAGGTAGAAGAAGACTATTGGTGCTAGTAAAGTTTGCAACTTGGCATGGAAAAACTGAGAAGAAGATTTGGAAGAGGTTTATAAATAAGGCTAGTAATAGTAACTGATGGAAGTAGAGAAAGAGTGTGTCGTAACAATACTAAGAAGAAAAGGACTCCTTTTTTTTTTCTTTGGACAAGTATACTCCACCGAATGGTTGAAGATACTAAAAACGAAACTGTGGCTGGTCTTGTTTAAAAACGGCACAAAGAAGACATGAGAAGGAATACCCAGTTGTCATGTTAAGGTTAAAGTCTGAAAGAGAGGGTTTTTATTATGTAACTAAACTAGAAAAACAAAAGGGTGGTTTGAAAATTTGAAGGTAGTGTGATGTGTGGGGTGGGTAGAGAGGTTTCAAGAAGGGAGAAGAGACAAGAGAGAAACCCTAATCATGTTAAGAGGATGAAGAAGAAAGAGAGAGAGATGAAGAATAAAGTAAAGTGAAGAGAAGAGGGGAAGAAGAAGCAGAAGGAGAGAGAAAGTGAGATGAAAGAGAAGAGAAGATGAATATGAAGAAACATGTGAGTAAGGAATGTATGTATGTATGTATTCTTCATAAATTTTCGGCGATTTGACGTAATTGTCCCTATTCCCACATTTCATTCCCCACTCTCATCTCTCTACTGTACTGTGCAGCGACCGCGCGTGACACAATACATGAGGCCACCACTGTTTTTAATGCCAGGCACTTCCCATTTTGAGTTGTAATAGTCTTTCTATCATCTTTTAATTGTGTCTTAACCAACTTAAAAACTGTCACATAATGAAAAAGAAAATTAAAAAATATAAAATATTTTTTTATTTGATATAGCGTAATTGATTTTAGACATAAAGACATATATTTTATTTTGGGAAAAGTAATCCTTAATCATATTCCTATGTCAATCTACTACTAAATTCTAGGAATTAATATCAAATGTATTGAGTATTATGCCAACTTTTTTTGTTTACCTTTAAAATAAGTAAAAATTGATTGATTTTCACTTAATTTTTGAAAGAACCTATTTGGAAAACATTGTTGTATATTTCGTGCGGCGCTGACACACCGTCCGGTGAGATTTGGAGTTCCTTAAAATTTGAAAATAACATCTAAAACAAAAAAGTAAGAAAATAACAGTTACAAAATAAATAAGAAAGTAGAAAATTGGTGTTTCCATGTTTTGCCTGCTTTTTGCATGCGTCAAAAGTACTGTCACGTGCTTCCCATAACCCATTATCAAATATTGGTGCATACAGCATGGACATATATTAATTTAACATTTTCCTTTAATTATTTTTTGTAACCTACTTTCCTCATTATTATACACAATAATTATTCTAACTTTTTCTATTATTGCATCACAAGCAATAAAGATTTTCCTTTTTCAATTCAGGTCGAAATTAATCCTTTTGGTATCATGATTTTATATATTGGGTGGCCTCATTAAATATATTAGACATGTTATATTGGTTCAAACTCATAGGAGATAAACAATTGGATAATGTACCTTGGTTCAAATTCAGTTAGTTTTGTGTATAATGTACCTTGTTTCATTCGTCCAATTATATTTCTTTCACTTCCATCACTAATATCATAATATTGTAATAATATTTATGTACCGTTAATATAAAAATTTATAGAATACATTATTAATTTGTATTATTATTTTTAAAAAATTAATAATGATTAATTATAAATGATAGATAATATATAAAATTCATACAATGTCACTTTCCTCGTGTTAGAATTCAGTTTTTTTTATTACAATAAGATTATGCACATATTGAACTAGAATAGGAATGAAGTTTTTAGATGAAGTTAATTTTTTTTTGGGTATAGTTGATTATCCATTTAGAAAATATTAAAGTCGTATACAAATATAAGATGTATGCATATTCAAGCAATGGAAGAGATCAAATAGAGTTTACGAGAACAATATTTCTTTAATTTAATTTTCATTAATTTCAACATAGCTTATTAAATTATTCACTAAAACTTGTACCAGAAAAGAATATTCACTAAAACACACCATAAATGATAAAACGAGTTGATAAAGTGGATAAGTTTACCTGTTTTTGTTGTGAGAAGAAAAAAATGCAACAAATATAAATTGTATATATAATTATTGTATCATTCATTATTTATATTTAATTATCATTAACTCTTTAAAAAATGTAATCTAAATAATTATGAATAGTATAATAATTGTGTATAAATTTTGCACTAAAAGTATGTATATATATATTAGACTCAAAATGTAAAGTAAATAACTATTTTCGTTTTATGGTGATAAAAAATATCAAAAGCAGTGAAGAGATACCATGCAAAACTAGTAATGTTGGGGAGAATCTCAGGCATACCTGATTGTAGAAAAAGTTAAGCAACTATTTTTTTTAAAAGCTTAACCGTTTATTGAAGCTTTAAAGATAACAAGTTGATGAGTTAAATTAAAAATAATAACAAAGGCAGATCAGGTGGATCAACATTCTAAGTTGTGTCAGAGAAGAAAAAATTAAAATAAAAGCTGATAGATGGATCAATCAACTCGAATTATTTTAAACGTTTAACCCACAAAGTATATGAAGAAAAATAAATTGGCCTACCTTAACAAAAACACATATAAACTAATTTAAAATATATATATAAAAAGATACACCAATTTTTACCCCTTAAATTGGTTGATGCTTTTTGGCATAACTAGGTGAATTAAATTAGCATGATTATTATTTTTTAGGGTAATGTTATTTGTAAAATTTGGCACAACTTTTAACATTTGAGATAACAAGAATGATTCTACAGTTCTTTCTTATGATTTCACTCTATAAATAAGATTACAAATGTCAATTTTTATAGTCATATTAAGGCTCCAATTACAACCATATTGACCACTTACTATAATGTTCCACAACTATCCTAAGCACAACATAACCTTTGTTCTACAAATTAAAAAAGTCAAAGTATTTTTCATAAAAAATATATTATAGAAAAGGTCCTAAACAAGGGTGGTAAAGTGAAAATTACAATGTGGTGGTGGTGAATGAATTGAGACCATACAAAATTGCATTAGATCCATACACAAAACAACAAACATAAATGCCAAAAAGCCTTTGAAAATGTACAAAATGACAGAAACATAATGTGTTGACATATCTACCTAGTTATTAATAAACATGTAAGAAAAAATAAAATTGAATATAAATAGTGAAAAATCTTTGTTTGGATATGATAAGGGAGGAGAATGTAGGTTGAACACCAAAGTTTAAAAAAAGAGAAGATTTTATAATCTGTTGGATATGACTTTACATTAATTCTATACAAGGCATGCCAATGAGAGATACACATGTGGAAAAATAGGAAGCAAAAGGTACAAGAAATTGACTTCCACATTGAAAAAAAAGTATTTCATGCTTCTATGGTGTTGTCGGCATTATTTTGGTGCAATCAGTTCATACCATACATCCATTCTTTCATTTTCCCTTTTGTGAAAGGTTAAAGAAGTGTTACTAATTAGACACTGCAACATAATCTTCATCCCTTAGGGTATATGACACTATTGAATTATACACTCTTCACCCAATGATTCCCATTATATTTTTCATTATTCTTGTTATATATACATATTCATTATTCATGTTATTTTAGTTTAATGATTCCAATATTAGATTGCACCATGGTTATATAATATAGGTAGAATAATAACAAAGTTTCTTGTGACAAATATGAAGTAAAAGAAAAGTAGTTAATCATAGTGAAAGTGGCATGTATTTTCAGATGAACTTTATGTACACCCATATTAGATATTCTAGAAAATGAAATTGAGTAGGACTTTAGTTTATCCACCACTCCAATGCAAGGGTTAGTCTCATAACTTGTTATGAAGATAATGGTCAATAAGACATGAAAAAAGAAGACTAATATATCCATCTATTTTTTATTATTAATCATGAGTTATTCATTAAAATAGATGGAGTGAAATACTAGGGAGGGTTGAAAACTAGTCTAACTTTGTCAACCTAGAGAATAAAATCAAAGGACACATTAAGAATGAATAAGTAAAAATATATCCCATAAACATATAGTACAATGAATGGTGCATGATGAGATATGAAAAGTCAAATGGGAATATTTTCTTTTCTAAACTTTACAATGATGAGATTAACATCCTTCCACTTTGTCCCCCTCCCCTTCTGTGATTGTTCTATCTTTTGTATTTTTCTTTGTTTATGATTTAATTGATGTTCTCATTCTTCTTTCTAATGGGTTATTGCTTTTGCCTTTTTACCTTGAGTGATTGCTTTTCTCATAGGAAAGGAATAAATATATATAACACTAGTGTCTCCTCCTTTAGGCCCCATCATGTGGGTCCTTCTTGTCTGGGCCAGCTTCTCTCATTGAAATTTTCCTTTATGAAAAATGTTTGTTGCGTAAATCAATAGAATGCTGATGAGGTAGCATTGCTTTGAGGGGTTGGTGTTGGTTTCACATAAGTGAATCTCTACCTCTATGTATATGATATGATTTCTGTCTTCTTTACTCTCATTTACCTTTGCTTCTTACACACACTTATTTATAACATCATTTACCATCCCATGCGTTCTGCTTTTTTCACCATAAAGGTTGAACCCACAAATGGATATAAATATGGGAGTGCAGGGTTTTGGTGGTTAAGGGTGTTGCCTAAGCAAAACTATCCCCACCACCCATTTGAATAATGGAGTGTACCACCATATCGTAAAAATATGTTCTTTCCAAATTTTGTCTCGCACGAATGAAAAAATAAAACAGAAAAATAATGAGTATTATTTTTTTAACTGACCAAACATGTTTATATTGGTGTGTGATATGATTTGAAATATGGTTTGTGACAACATATTTCACCACCAGAAGTGAGATTTTCTTATCTCTACCTCTCCACGACAAGCAAATCAGTGAAGCAAGACACACTCATATACATATCATGTCACTTGCACAATTTTCCTAGGAGGTTGTTTCTCCAATGCTCTTTTTTTACCTTGGCATAGAAACTACATATGATTAATGATATGACGAAAAGGAAATAATATATATAAATACTGTGATGCATGAGGAGAATGTTAGAATTTGAAACATAAGAAAATAGAAGAGTTGTTTTTTAGTGTGGAAAATGTTTGCAATAGAAATATGAAAAGAGAAAAGAAAGAACATATAATAATGTGACAAGAAATTAAAATAAAAGAGAGAAAAAATATGTAAGAATATAATAGTTGTTTTAATATTAGGCCAAGGTGAAAGGAATGAGGGAGCTTTGATATGAGATGTATGTGGGACTATGGAAGGGATGAATAGTGACCCCTCAACACTTTTATCTATCAACAAATTCTCCTCTGACACACTCCTATGAATATATATGTCATACTTAATTAACACCCTACTACCCATTCATACTTATGTCTCATTTTTGACCTTCTTTTTATACGCAAATTATATATAGTGAAAACTTTCGATAAAAAATAAATGAAGGTTCCATGGCAATAAATGAGTGAGAAAAACCTGTTATGCATTTCTGGTACTGAATTATGACATATACTTTGCAGTTTGTGATTGTAATGTTTTTTAATAAAAGAGGACCTGACTCATAATAATTACATTAACTTAGGAAGAATGGTGGTGAGCTTAAAATTGTGTCCATTTTGAAATGAGCATTAATGAAACACCAACTACCACCCCATCACTCCTTCTGCACTTTCATTTAACACTGCTTCTGCACACAAAGGATAATCCTCATTAATCCCACCCTATGTTTTATTCATTATAGAAGCTTGAGACAGCTCCTTATCTTTTGTCACTACTATGAAATTTGCATCATTAATAATGTTACTCACTCTTTTTTTCATTCACAAAACCACTTAGACCAAAAGACATATATGTTAATCACTCATTATCTTACATTTCCAATTTTTACTTGGACTCATTTTGTGACCAACATTCTAATTTTGTCACCTCACACAAATGTAAAGGTTTAAGATGATGTGCATCAACAAGTGTTTCTCTACCATAATTCAGAAAAATGAATTTTATTATCCATATCTTCCATTCACAGGCTAGGAGCAGAAATATTCTCAATGATATCCCAAAAGAAACACATAAAACACCAATAGGATCCTTAAAGTAAGAGTTATAGTTATTTGTGTGTCAGCAACCGTGTCTTGCATTATACTAATTGGACAATTGATCTAAATATTAGATAATTAACAAAGATGATATATGATTGTGTTATAGCAGATGTTATATCCGGAATAAGGTGGGTGGCTGGCAATGCTACAACCACACATGAGAGGAGTAATAAATCAAGCTAGCTGAACAGGTAAATAAGATACAACCAACAATCACAAGTGTAAAAACATGAGCTAATTATATGCTAAACTGCTCTTGAATATCACAGATATTCAACTGTTGATGCTAACCCGCACCAACAACTATCCAATTTTAACTAGACAAAATGGGGGTACAAGAGGACAAAAGGAAGGGATGATATCTTATACTCAATATAATATGAGAAGTAAACTCTGGATCATCACAAAACCATGGCCACATTACCATGCATGGATTCAGATCTCTACTCCAATGAACTTCAAATTTTCAGCTGTTCCAAGCTCTGCGCTGTCTCGGATTCTGGTGGAATGTTCTGAGTTTTGCTGTCCATCTCCTGACTTTTACCTAGCAGTTTACCTTGCACAATGGTGGCAGGCAGTTTATCTTCCTCGACGGTGGCAGGCAGTTTATCTTCCTCGATGGTGGCAGGCAGTTTATCTTCCACGATGGTGGCAGGCAGTTTATCTTCCACGACGGTGGCAGGCAGTTTATCTTCCTGGCTAGGCACAGTAATAGCTGCTGGTGGATCGTCTTCTCGGATAGGAACAGGTTCATCTTTTCGAACTGGTGGTGGAGCAGCATATACTGGAACAGCTTGGCGAATGTTGACTGAAGGAGCAACTCGTACAGGAGGCGCTCGCATTACTTGATGGGCCATCATGGCGGGAGGTGGTAGTGGTGGTGCAGAGAATACAGGTATTGCAGTCCTTATAGTAACTGGAGGTGCAATACCCTGGCAAGGTGAACGCATTTGTCTGATGGGAACGTAAGGTGCTGCTCCTACTGCAGGGAACTTTGGGCGATTGGTCCCTCGGCTTTCTAGTGCACAAGAGAAAGGTGACTTTATAGGATTGTCACTGGCAGCTGCTGCTGCTACTGGATGCCTGATTCGAGGACTTTCATTTGATGTTGTGAACGAATGTCTGCTTCGAGGTACTGTCTTTGGGCAAATTAATGGAAGTATCTTTGATGTAGCAGCAGGTGGAGGTTGGGGACTGGTAGGCCTGGAATTTGGAAACTGAAACCTCTTCGGAAATGGAATTGGATCATTTGGATTTGACATAGCTATCTTTTCCTTCAAACGGTAGTTTAGTAAGGCCCTGGCTATTGTGATCTGTTCTAGCTCGTCATTGTTCTCTGGTTCAGTTGAAGAGCTTGCAGTTCCTTTTACCACTGCAAAAAAGAAAAATAATGCTAGTTCATTTACAGTTGTACATAAATCTTAAATTTTATTCAGATACAAAGGAGAAAAAAATTGTTTGATGTCACTGAGACGGGGAAAAACTATCTAACAAGTAATGTCTTTTAAAGGGAAGCCACTTGGGACACAGAAATAAATACAAGGCATCTAGAAAGGTTTGTTAATAATGTATAAAGATGACATAAACCTTAACTGCATGTAAATTGCGGAAGGACATGAAAATGTTTGGCATAGATTAAGTGCATTGCTCCTGTTCTATGCTATATTCAAGGGGGACAAATTGATAAAAAGTTCCATATCTTTCTATGAAAGAAAATTATTCAGACAAAAGCTAGCAAGCCACTTACATTGTTTTAGATATGACCAAGCTGCCATAGCAGCATTTTTCTCTGCCTGTTTCTTATTCTTGGCAGGTTCGCCGGTAAATGTGATTCCAGCCAATTCTACTGTCCCGGTAAAAACAGGTAGGTGTCCTAGGCCCGACCTGAATGTTGTGTACTGTGGCAGTGGAGCCCCCACCCTTTGTGCAATTTCCTGTAAGAGATTCTTATAGACTCCTGTCTCATCCTGAAATTTTGATGTGATTAGTGTATGAAAAGTGAGGGTGAGACTCAATGCAACGATAAGGTTGTTGCTTAGTCGTCAAGAAGTCATAGGTTCAAATATTGGAAACGACCTCTTTTATTTGTGAGGGCAAGATTGTGCACCTCTACCCTCCTCAGACCCCAATAGGTGGGAGGCTCATGCACTAGGCCACCCTTTTGAGTGTCTGAACAGTAAGATTACCAAGGCTAAATGTAGACATACTATGCAATGTGAATATATAAACACGTTAACAATGATAACAAAGGGCAAAAGAAAGAAGTTATTTTGAATAAAAAGGTCCTAGAATGTGCAAAAAATATATATGAATAGGGAAGAAGAGAGGTAAGTGTAAACATGGGAGAAAACACAGAACCCTGCATCACATGCTGGGGTCATTAATATCTCACTTTAGAAGACAAACGGAAGGTGAAAGGCTTAAAAGAGAACATAGAACCTTTATGGTAAATTGGCAAATCTAATAACTTGCAATTAATCTCTTATCTTTTTCTTTTGCAGAGGTGTTAACATCACAAAAAGGTGATGAGCCAGCATATAACCACTTGCACTAGAAATTACAATGGGCAAACTTCTTTCAAGTTATACAGCACGGAAGTAGAAAGTTCGATCCCTTCACTAGAAATAAAGGTAATATCATCTTTCATATTGTATCTAATAAAGACTAGAATGTGTTAAGGAATGATGACTTAGTATTAACAAAAAAACTACACCAATAATCTTAGGTTCAAAATATCATCTTTCCTTTTTTAGAAACAGCAATGAAGATTGTAAGACCATGGTATTAAACCCACCTGAAATAAGGTGAGGGGATACCCTTGGTTATACAAAAAAAAACCCATCTGAAATGTGTGTATTAATTTTAAGACATTTACATTAGCCAGTAAGCAATGGATATTAACAAGTTGGATGAACACAAATAATGATGAGGCATATAAAAGAAATACTATTATTTCTCTCAGATATTATGCCAATTTTATCAAAAATATACAACAGTTCAAAGCAAGGGCCCTCCTGATTCTCAGAATTTTTCAATCAAATTTTATTCCATGACAATCATGTGCATCATCAACATTATCAAACCATTTAGAACATAACAACAGGATTAAAACATACAAACGGGATCACTGGCATACAAAAAGAAAAACAAACGAATACTAAGATTAAAACATAACAACAGGATCACTGACATACAAACATCAGATTGTGATTCAGATCACTTTTTTTATAACACAAAATTTCAGGTATTCACATAACACATTATCAAAGGGCCAGTTCAGTTAATTACTAAAAGAGGAAACAACATTGCACATTAACAAAGGCCACCACATCATTGTGTATGTCAGCATCCAGATATAAATCCAAAATGACATGATTATAACCATGAAATGATAATATTCAGGCCATGTAAAACAACTCTACACCATTCATTTTCTAAACAAACTAACAAAACAAAGTGACAAAGAAACGGCATTTCAGTCATTCCACCACAATAGAAACGTTGAGGCACCGACAAAGAACTGAAATCACGGAACCATAGTAAAAGAAGTTGCTAAACAAGGCGCATGATAGCAGAATAGAACAAGCTCCCCCACCACGCTCTTGTTAGCAAGTACCATTTTTGAGTTCGACCCAAAATTTTCCCACACCCATACATCCAATCAAGCACAAAACCAGTCTCGTAGAGTGAAGAGAGAGAGAGAGAGAGAGACTCACGAGGATTCTGGCGGCAAGGGAGTGAGAGGGTCCACGGTGGGAGAGGGAGTTGAGGGCAACCTCAGCGGCGGAGTGCTCGGCCTGGCGCAGCGTGGTGCAGTAGTGAGGGCTGTCGAAGATCTCGCCGTTGAAGTTAACGGTGGCTTTGAACCTCGGCGCGTGATCGGGACCTTCCCGAATGCACGTGTAGGATGGGAGGTTGAAACAGCTTCGCTGTGCCAGCTCCTGAAGCTGGTTCTTATACATTTTTATGAAGAACCCTCACTTTCTATCTCTCTCTTAAGTCTTAAGAAAGTGGTGTAATGAAAAATGGTAGTGCCCGAAACCAGATCCGATCCGAAATGGTTCCGGGTCGGGCCCAGAACGAAAAGGTTCTGGATTTGCGACTATTTGCTCCGGCGAAATCGTGGGTTCTAAACGTTTTAGGGTTTCTAGCTTTTGAAATGGACGAAGTTTTTAGAGAGAGGAAGTGAACTGCACTAGTAGCAGAGAGGAGAGAGAAAGTGAAGAAGAAAAAAAGAAGAGGAAGAAGAGAAGGAGAGAGAAACAGAAGAGTACTGGTTTTTTATTTTATTTTGGGGAAATAATAAATATTAGTAAATACTCGTATTACTTACTATATTGAGAAAAATGAAAAAAAAAGTACTAATTGCATAAAGATTATATATGAATTTTATATACCGTTTTGTATTACCAATTATTGATTTTTAATTACAATTTACTCTTAATTACTTTGGAAAAATATTGATTATATATATTGGAAAAAATGAAAAAATAATATAAGAATGTAGATAATATAATAATTATTTATAAATTATTATATCCTAATTACTTCATTGCTGTCGGTCAAATAAAACTTCCGGCTGCATGGGATGTGAGATCTTCTCCTACATTTCAATCTTCACTGTTTTATTTTATATTTTTTTTTGTTACTATCAAATATATTTCCTTACTTTTTGAGTGCATTAATTGTTCTTCTTAATAAGTGTCGTTATCAATAATCAAATCCTTAACATTTTGATCGTCCTATAAATTTAACACATGACCTTACCTCATTAGACCAACATCTTATCTCATTAAATGTCTTGGATTACTTATTAATGAATCTAAAAGTGGACATAAGCTCAATATAAAGATTCTTGAATTTAGTCATACTATTAATTATTTCCCACTTCTCTTACCTTTAATTTTCTTATAAATGGAATGCGTAGTTTGATGTTGTGAGGCAATTAATGAAAGTCGTAATTGAATTGAATTGCTTTTAAAGCATTCTAGTATGACTAGGACACCAAAATCCTCACTAGCATTACAGCAAACTTTCTAACCATTAAAACACACAATTTCTTAACCAATCAATTTATAAATTAATTATTAATAAATAAAATATCTTTTTATAACATATGTTACTTTTTTATGTGTTCGAGAACTAATAAAAGAATATATCATTTTTCAAACATACAATATTGTTGTTTAATTTTAGTGTATATAATGTATGTTTTACTAGGGATGAGAAAAGGCAAAGAAAATAACTAGGATTTTAATGTTCAACATTTCTTATATAATTTGGATTTTGTTGTTTAAGTGAGGAATGTATTTTAAATTTACTATTTTATTACATTTTTACAAATTAATTCATTAACATTTATTTTAAATTTTTCATGGTAAAAAGATAAATAATAGAATAAAATTGAAAAGTAGTAAACATGGCTCTTTTGGTAGTACAAGCTTGTTGACAGTTTACAAGCCAATCAAGAGTATAATGATGGCAAAATGGGCAATTTTACATTTACTAACTTTTAAAAAGTAAAAATTGATAAAATTAAAACAAATATGCAATTTCATGCCAATACCTTTGTAGTGAATAATGCAAGAACCACTGAAGGTTAAGGACCCAAAAACTGGTGATGTGATATGAATGAGTGAGATAATTAATTATAATGTGCTTTATTTTCTTGAGTGTGAATGTGTGGTGGCATCCACACTACACAATACTGTGGCCTCTTTTGTGAGTTAATAAATAAAAAGTGATGAAATAGTAACCTAAGTCAGAAGAAGACCATAGTGTATTTTATATTAAAAGCACTATGTTTCATAATCATAGTAGAGTTAAGTGGGGAACATAACTTTTTCTAATTTTCGAAATTGGTGAATAGAGACTTTGACAAATTGGAGCCACTGAATCCACAATGAAGTTGGCCAACATAAATGATTAAAGAGGCTTAGGGCAAAAAAGTTTTTTCTTATTTATTATTTTCCCTTACCCAACTAAATTTAGCACACTTTATCATCATCCACATCCATGCATTAAATGGAGCAAATATTTCGGTACGTATAACATTATCATCATGTGCCATTACATGTTACTGTCTTCTGTTTTTCAGATATGTTAATCCAATTTTGCAAATTTTCCATTAACTTTTTGCACAAGAAACAAAAAGTAAATTGTTTACACCACTCAATGATTTAATAAATGCATTATGTCAATACCATATTCTAATAAAAATGTAGATGTTATGTTGAATCTAAATTCTTGTATGTCAAATTGGTAAGACCCGTCAAGAGATTAAAACTTTTTTTTAATTCATAAAATATGAATTTTTTATATTACCAAATGTATTACTCTACGTCATGGATAAAAAACTAATTTTTTGGGATGTGTAATTATTTATCTTAACAAGTGTCGGAAATCGATATAAAACCAACCTGAATCACCTCAGTATGAGAAGAATGTTTAACCGCATGTGGTAATGACCCCTCCGACTTTGTTTCAAGCATTCAATTCATATATATTAGACCTTCATATTCTGATAATTTTCACGATCACTTTTTGTTTTTTCAACAAATAAAGCATTGACGTCATCAAATCACTCGTAACTTCTTCAACTCTCCCATTCATTCCATCGGTTTAAACTTTATGAGTAAATAATGTTGGAAGTATATTCACAAAGTTAACACGTAAATCTCACATAAGAGTCAAATAAGTCTTTTGGATACTTATTCCATCCTAATGGAACAACATTAAGTTAGAAATCATTTGAAATACTCCCCACATTATTTCTACTAGCAAGACAAATGCTAGGGGGCTAAAGGGGTGTATAACACAATCTGTTCTGTGATGAGACTAGGGGAAATCAACTGAAATCATGATTGAGAAATGAGAACCCTTTTAGAGGTGTCTCAATAATGTTTTCCCACTTGGTTTGGACCCTTTTATGTAAATGTTTTGTGCAAAAAGGTAAATATAATAATATTTTACCAAAAAAACAATATTAATATAGTTTTCATTTTTGTCTCTTCTTTCATACGTGTAAAAATTCGCTCAAAATACAATGCGCCATGTTAAGCTCATAAATCATAACATCGTTAATTCATGTAACAGCTCCTACAGTTGAATGTTGATGATGACAAAAGATTGATAACATAACATTTTACATTCAATATTTGTCTATAATAAATCAAGCAAAAGAGAATAAATAAATAAAATCTATAGGAATTCTAGTAAAAAAATATATTATACACGTTTACAGCATTTGCTACAGAATCACCATGAAAGGGGGCTACCTCCTAGCAAAAATATTTCATTTTCCACATCTTTTACCCATTGACAAACGCGGTTGCAAGTGTTTATTGCAGAGGCCTGCATATTCTCATTGTTCAAAAACATTTGAGAACTTATCCAACTAAAGTGGCACAAAAAAAATGCATTCTGTAAAATTACTGGGAACTGGGTGCTAGATTTCAAATGTGATTTTTGTATATCAAGTTTTTTTTGAAAGTTAATTATGATTTATGAATCAACACCGAGACACTGATAGATAACATAGGAATGGTTGAAAATTCTCATTTTTAATAAAAAATAAAACAACCAAGGCTTGTAGATAAGCAAAAATTGTACCTTGTCTGCAAGGGGATCAAAAGCAGCATAAAGCTCAAAATCCTGTGTCACCCAACAGAGAAGAACTGCAATATAAAAACATCCTATTAGTTTCATCAAAGTTCAATGGAGTATGTAAACGTAATGGCACTTAATCACTCAAAGCCACTGAATGGAAAGCTTGCTTGCAAACAAGTTTTGATCCAAAAAAAAAAGATTTAGCTACCTGACAGCATGAAAATACATAATCATAATGGAAGAATGATTCCTTAATGTATTAGGAGTCCCACATTGAGTCGAATAACAAACTCAATGTGGTACTTAAGCCATGAGGCTCTCCCACCTAATAGACAAGTCTTTTGGGTTGGGCTCTCCTCATGTGCTTAAGTCCCAACAATTGGTGCTTTCATTGAGAGTTGTGTCATGGAAAGGGTTACCTATAGGCTGAATTAAGGTATATTACCGAATACTGATAGGTGAGTGAAGCCGCTAAAAGAGAAATGGCTACCATCGGGTTAGTGTCGATAGAGTGAAAGCCGCCGTGGACGTCGGCCCTTAAAGGGGCGGCAATGTTAGGAGTCCCACATTGAGTAGAATAACAAACTCAATGTGATACTTAAGCCAAGAGGCTCTCCCACCTAATAGAGTAGTCTTTTGGGTTGGGCTCTCCTCATGTGCTTAAGTCCTAACATAATGACATCTGAATTTTTGAATGTCTATCTGTAAACAACATGAACCAATACACGCCTCCACCCACTTTAACAGCGTTCATAAAATTAAAATTACAGTATGACATCAGCTCATAACTAGAGACTCAATGTTACAAATATGCACCACTTGGATACACAATTTAATTTGAAGTTCAAAATATTCAACAAAAATAAATTAGTAGACAATTTAAAAAAAATGTGTATCAGAATGCATTTTGTTTCAACAGACATAGGGACAAAGTAAGAAAAAATTCCCACCAGATATAAGTTCACCTAAACCCAATGTCAAGCTACACTCTGCCATTTCTGTACCCCATATATAATTTTTTGCACCAAAATCACAGTGCAAAATGATGCACAATGGAGACATCCATTTCAGGCAGAAAACCAAACACACTATGAAGTATGGACAATGAACCAAAATATTTATTACCAAAATTTTCATCTCTCCTGAATTGAGTTTTGTGTGGCCCAATTCCTTTATCATGCATGGATACAAAAAGTTTCTGGTAAGCTCTATACAGTCTGAAACAATGAAGATAAGTTATATTTCTGACAAACAAAATTTCAAAAAGAAAAGGGTAAAATATATAGCACGGAGAGGCATAAAAAGTGAATAAGTTGCCATGACATTTAATACCGTTTCTGCTGCTGAGGAGTGTTAATTGATGATGAGAACTCTGATGAGACATATTGATCCAGATATATACTACGATAAATGAAATGCCACAAACCAGCAGGACCCGCAATGCCCAAATCAGGTTCCTTAAATCTTTCAGGGGAATCTGATGGAAGCCTGTTATGGACCAAATGAGATGATCCAGAAAGAGGTGCTGGTGGCAGATCATCAACATGCATTCCCCCATCTAGCAAGGATCTCTGAACTTCACTAAGGACATTTGACTTCAATAGGACCATTTCAACACGAATCCTATAAATTGGCAGGCAAATTTCTTAACCATGCTAGAAAGATAATTACTAAATACACAAGATCTCTTCGTAAAATTACTGCATGCACAAACTCTATCATTAGCACTTGTTTGATTATTAACCATCATTTACCTGCAATCCTTAAGGTGATAAAATACATCTGAACTAGTTGTTAGCAAAATCAAGTACGTGTCCGCCTGCCACAGACATATATAAGCAGTTCTGAAATTTAAGTACTAAATGTACAAAATATAGCAAATGTGTCAATTAATGATCTATGTATTCCAATCTGACTCACATCAAAATAATGGATATAGGCATACAAAAATGCTGAAGGATTATATCTTGGCAAGCAAACTGGAGAAAATGATTCTGATGTCCTGCATAATTATAGCCCAAGAAATAGAGTAAGTGCCAACACTATGATGAGGCAAAGAATTCCAATCAAAACAATTTGCTACCGTAAAGATTTTATCTGTTTGTAGGTTCAATAGTAATGGTAATTGTATAATTGAGCAAAACTGAATATCTACACATGTAAGAGATAATTGGAAAAGAATTTCAGTCAAAATGATTTGCTAGCGTAAAGATTTAATCTGTTTGTAGGTTCAATAGTAATGGTAATTGTCTAATTGAGCAAGACTAAATATCTACACAATGTTAGAGCTAATTGGTAATGAAGCTGTATGCCACCATGAGAATTCCATGCCACATTAAGAGTTGAACCTCTTATTTATGGAATATTTATGCAGAATTATACATGTAACCTAAGATTGTTTTCAATAAATATAGATTCCTTAGAAGGAATTAGGATCTCCAAGCAAAAAAACAATCCAAGAATATTAGCGGGTAAAGTGGTTAGTTCAATAAATATGTGGTTAACATGTAATACATCAGTTGCTCTTTGAAAATTATATATTCCGTCAGGATTTCATAATAATTCTCCCCATAATTGTTCTAAAACGGAAACATCAGAATGCTTAGGACTCCTATTTCCATAATGATCAATTAGCTAAGTCTCTAGTGTCTGGAGAATAAATAACCATTCATGAGTGATATCTAAAGATAAAATCTGGCCAGATCTACTTGCCTAAATGATTCTGATGACATAACAAAGTTGGCCAGCAGCAGCATATCATCCGGATGAAGGGAAGTTTTTTGAGCACCAACAAGACTGATTACCTGAATTCAACCTTTAATGTGTTATTTTAAGTCATGTACGGAAATAGGCAAATTAAGTAGAGGGTCAAACCATGTGCCTGCACATCAGTGTTGCAAACAGAACATCTGAATCAGCAACATCTTGCAAAACAGCACCTGCAACTTGCCTTGTCGCATATGCAAGAGGAAGACAAGTATAGGCATGAATAAATGTACCTGGGTTCCTGAAATGATCAGACAAATAACATTTACAACTAAAATATACATCACTAAAAATCTATAATACAAAATAGGATATTTGGAAAGTGGGCATGCTAAGAGAGGATATACAAACCAACTAAAAGAGTGGATTAGGGAAGAGAAGACAATGTCTGTTCCACCAAGCAAGGGTGTCATATCAAACTTTGGATTCTTCTCAAAATATCTGTTTATTGATTTTGTTAGTATAACAAGCATCTGCAGGTGTGTGGACAACAGGGAAGTATCATGTAACCATCAGGATATATGGTGTCTATTTGAATGACAACAAAGAAGCAATTGTAAATTTGTAATTTGAGAAGCATGGACAGAAGCAGGGAAATTAATCCAGAAATTTTAGAGTGCAAGTGTAACTGGACTATACCTGACCATAAATTAGTTCCAACTGCCCCATCAATGAATCATAAGGCTCTTCTGTGCAGCTGATGCAGACTAAATAAATTGGCCCTTTCACAAGAAAAACCACCTACCGATAAATTCAAAATAAAACTTCACAACATTAAAGCACCGTATTGGTCCAGCAAGACATAACGTATAAAAAATTTCCCAGGTTTAAAAAAGAGTGTAATATCTATGCAACGTCAGTGTAAAGATTTATACACAGTCAATACATCATCCACCATCCATTTGAATTACTTTTTTTCAGAGTCAATAATGATTAAATATGAATGATGGATGATACAGTAATAATATATAGAACTCATACACTATCGTTGTATACATTTTTTTCTCTTTCAAAAATGGTATTTGTTCCATACTTTTTTTCAGTCCACATAACACAACCCAAGTGGAAAACCCAAAGCGTGCACACACACACAAAAATGGAGACATGGCAAAAAAGCAGTATTATTTTGGTAAGATTAGTTGTAAATTGTGGTCACAATATTGTATTTTTAAGAGTCTCTGCAATTGCATCAGCAGCATTTTCTGCCTTTTTGGTAAATACAATGTAACCACAACCGTAATTTTAAATTGTGAACAAGCTTGAAAATTTGCATTATTTGGGTAGAAACCCACACTTTCTCCTAATGTATTATTGATGAAAGCTCGAGTTGGCTTTAACAGAAGTAAAGCTAAAACGTAACATACTATCACACACCTGATGCTTTCCAGCTCTCACCAATTTGACAGAGTCACCCCTAAGAACATAAAACAAGAAAACGTAGTGTAAATTCATATTCAGATATGCAATAAAAACACAGTAAGGGAATATTGGTATTATTTACGGAGAAGTTACAGTCGGATCTTTAACTTAATCACCATGACACCCTCTTGTTTCAAAACCTACATTTACCCCTCTTGTTTCAAAACCTACACTCTTACTTATCAATACCATTTCATTCCGCTTAACCATTTTGTGGAGAAGAGGTGATTGAAATTACACTAACCTCCCTTGACGTGGTGAGCGTAGCTTTTGAAATAAAAGAGGTGCTGAATGTAATTAATTCAAAACTGAAATATATGAGTTTAATTCCACCTATTACTTAATCATTTATGGAGAAAACAGAGAGACAGTGATACCCGTTTTCCACAAAGGAAATAATTGCTTGCAAAGTTGCTGAAAACCCTGCAAGCTTGAATTCATCTCCATACCTGGGAATCAATAAATGGTGTAAATAATAATAGAAGGAAGATAATGGTATTTGATTGTGATGTAAAGTGTAGAGTTGGGAAACAAGAAACCTAGAATAAATAGGTTTTCCAGAATGACTGAGAATGAAGAAATGCTTCTTCCTTTTCCTCCATGAAATGGAAGCATCATCCTGCACTGCACTTAATTCATTAATCAAACACGAACATAATATGGCATTTTCTCGAAGCTATTGTATATTTGGAAAATGAATGCAGATACCTCATCGAGGTTTCGTTTCCGAGGAATCCATGATGAGGTTGTGGAATGGGGAATTGTATGAACAATTTCAGTAGTGGCGGAGGTGCTTCCCCTTTCATCGTCGGAGAAGTGGAATGGGAGCGGAGGGTTGCCGTCGAGGGCTGAGGAAGACGCCATAGATCTCATGGTGGAGTGAGAGAGGAGTGAGGTTTGAAATGGTTGGAGCGTGCCTGCCACTCGCCCTCACTTTTCTGACCGGTAGGTGCGTGCATGGATTTACTGCCCCCTTTTGTGGCCTGGATTAACTCATCTTTTATTTGGCCCACAACCCTCATGGGAAAATAATTGGTTGCATAAAAACAACAACAAAAAACCATATGCAAGTAAAACTATTTTATCCTATACAATAAACTATGTCATTGTATTTTGAGAAGATAAATTATCTTCTTCCACCACTAAAATTATGATATATATATATATTTTATTTTATTAGTTTTTAGAAATTTTTTTAAATAAAATGTTTAAATATAACGTATGTCATGATTTTAGTGGCTCTTAATATAAGGAGATATTTTATTTTCTTTATACATTGTATTATTTAACATTTTCTTTTTTTTTAAATTATCATATACTCTTACACATAAGTATAATTTTTAGAGTGTCATACAACTATATAATTATCACCAAAACACTGATATAATAA
Organism: Lupinus albus; assembly: GCA_009771035.1. Taxonomy (NCBI): domain Eukaryota; kingdom Viridiplantae; phylum Streptophyta; class Magnoliopsida; order Fabales; family Fabaceae; genus Lupinus; species Lupinus albus. The sequence continues at coordinate 16,559,848 of CM020017.1, forward strand.
TATAAGATTTCATTGAACCATCAAATAAACCAAAAATTAAGAATTTGATTCATGAAGTGATATTTATTGGAAGAAACAGAAATTTTACTTTATGAGATAATACACAACTATACAAGTCCTCCAAATTTTTGAACAAATGAGGAGAATTTTTATGAACTTAAGCAACGGCCCAAGATAAAAGGTTCATATCAAAGTAACCCAATTGCCAAAATAAAAGGAGCTCAAATTTAAAAAGACACATATACCCTTCGCATACTACTTAAATCCTGTCATAGATTAGGGTCTAAACAAACATTTCACCTATCGAGTCTCATCAAAAACCCTAGTCCATCCCTTCTTTCACTTCACCCGCCTCATTTTCACATCTGAAACCCTAATTCCTTCTCAACCATGCCGCCAAAGTTCGACCCATCCCAGGTTGTCGACGTCTACGTCAGAGTCACCGGTGGTGAGGTCGGCGCGGCGAGTTCCCTCGCCCCGAAGATCGGTCCACTCGGTCTCTCCCCTAAGAAGATCGGAGAAGATATCGCCAAAGAAACTGCTAAGGACTGGAAGGGTCTCCGTGTAACTGTCAAGCTCACCGTTCAGAACCGTCAGGCTAAGGTCTCCGTCGTCCCCTCCGCCGCTGCTCTTGTTATCAAGGCTCTCAAGGAACCCGAACGTGACCGTAAGAAAACTAAGAACATCAAACACAACGGTAACATTTCTCTTGATGATGTCGTCGAGATCGCTAGGGTTATGAGGCCAAGGTCAATGGCGAAGGAACTGGGTGGAACCGTGAAGGAGATTCTGGGAACGTGTGTTTCTGTTGGATGCACTGTTGATGGAAAGGACCCTAAGGATTTGCAATCAGAGATTGATGATGGCGATGTTGAGGTCCCTCAGGATTGAGGATGAAGAGGTCCCTGAATCTCTGTTTTTGTTCATTTATTTTTGAATCGTTTTTTATTTAACTTTTGGAACCTTGTTCAACTGTTTTTACTTTTAGTTTAATTACCGCTTTGGATAATTAGAAGTTAATGTTTCTCACATCATGATAAGCTATTTGATATAATTTTGTTGATCTTACATGTTTTTTATTGCTCTTTTCTTAGTGATATAAGTTTTCTGTTGTTACACACTTGCATGAGTTAATTTTCTGGGCTGTTGATATATTCTTGTGCTCATGTTTCTGTATTTTTGCTGTGTGAATTTTATCCAAACATTCAGTCGGGATTTCATTTAATTTCACTATTCACCTCATTTGTTTGACATGGTAGATTTTCCATCTGTTTTAAAGGCTGTTTTAAGCATAAAACACGTCAATGGTTTTTGTTGGATTACTGGGGTAATTAATGTATGGAAATTCATTAACATCGCAGGGCAGTTAATGTGTGAAAATTGATGGGATTTTAGTAAAATCAATGAAAGTATTCCAATGTATACTTGAATGATGAATGTCTGAGTTTTTCTTTTGTATCATTGGTGAGCATGTGTGTTGAGAAGGTTGATCATATTATGTTGGACGATGTTAAATTTCCGTTGTTACATCCCTGATACCATTATGTGTTTTGTTACTCTGTTTTAAGTTTTATGCTTGCCTGCAGATGGCCTTGCATAATTATATTTCTGTTCACTGAAATCTCTCTATCTTACTGTTATAAAGGGTTGATTTTGTACATCTCTGCATCCACATTTCCTAATTTTTGTTATGAGCAAACTTTGATAGGTTAGGAATGAGTGATAATGGAATTGAACATGTTTTTTGTGACTGGTCAATTTATATTTTAACATGTTTGAAGATTTACCAGTAATAGTGTCATAGTCATAGAGGTCGGATATCAGTTACTTGGTTGATGGTGATGGTGTCTTATATTAGGCATCGGCTGTGTTTATTAGCTTAGTTTTGTCTGAGATCAGTCTCAGCTGTGATGGACCATTGTGTTTATTTGATAGTTTTTGGTGCGCAGTCTCCTATATTTGCTACTGGAATTGAAGTAATGTAATGTGTACCTTGGAAACAGACTAGATTATTGGTCATCTAGACACATTGCGACCAGTTTTTCCTCCCCTCCATCCCTTCATCTCTACCATCAATATTTTTTCCATCTGCGCTGCCACATTTGTTCCTCTCCCCGTGCTCTATACCATCCTCTGCTATTCCCCCTCCATGCCTCTGCCACCAAACATGAATCCACCAAGACTGATTTTATCTGCTATCATCAAGTAGAGATGTTGCCTCATCAGACACAGATTCACAATTAAAGATCATGACTGAAAAGAGAGGAATGAGAGAAAAATGGAAAGCAGTGTTTCAGATGGAATGTGTAAAGAACAAACGGAGAATCGAGAAGATAAAGTATTAAGCCAATTAACAACTTTTCTATCTGTTTCCCTATTTCTCCATTAACGTGTTTCTATCCTTACAGGGCTCCCTCAGTCTTCTCTTCTATCTGTTCCTATTTCTCCATTAATGTGTCCCTATTTCTCTATTAACGTGTCTCTATCCTTACAGGGCTTCCATTAACGTGTCTCTATCCTGAAGGTCTCCCCTTTTCATTAACGTGTCTCTATCCTGAAGGTCTCCCCTTTTCGGCTCAATTTTCTCTTCTCAGACCCTTTTATCAAGGGGTCTTGTTCTCTACTGATGTGACAATTTGATATAGAAAAGACATTATCAACTATCATAGGAAAAGGTAGTTATTGGGTGGATACTATCTAACTGTCATACTATTGAGCTGGTTGCAAAGGTTTCCTATATCTATGGCTTTCTCTCCATGTTCCCCTAACCCATCTTTTCTTGAGCTCCATGCGCCTTGGAGCATGAACATTTCTGTGTAGTATATATTGTATCGTAGTTTATATTTGAAACTCCAAACTCTTATGACAATAACAAGGCATTCATCACTAAATTATGCAAATGATACTTGTATACGATAGTAGGATTCATCTGAATATACACTGGAATTAGTGGGAGCGGCATTACATGTCAATTCTCGTCATCATTATGTTCTCCCATTTTTTCCACTAAAATTTTCATCTAAACGTAGCATAATGGTCATTATTTGGTGGTGCTTGTTATGATTATGAGGGTTGTTGGATAATTAAGGGTACTAGTTATTTCTAATCCCTTCTACTCTGTAAGAAGGACCAACTATTATGATCCCATACAATTTTGTCAGCCTGGCATCCATATGCTGTAGGCCTCCAATAATGACCCATTGGTTTAATTTATTGGGGTTTTAAACTTTGCCTCAGTTAATCAAATTAATTACTTAGGTTATTATATGCGAGGGCCCATGCCCATGCATGTGAAATGTTTTAGCAGCTTCTGAATTCTACTTCAAATTCCCAGACAAAGTTGGGTTTTTTCTTTACTGGTTATTGTAGGTCAGATATTTCATCAGACTCAGTGGATCCAGGCCTTGAAAAGGTTTCTGTTTTTCTCTCTCCAAAACGTTAGATCATAGACATTCGTAAGCCTTTGTGTATATTAGATTATATGCAGAAGATTATAGTTATATTTTGTTATAAAGTGATATATTTCTGCATCTAATCAACCGTTAAAGCTTGTGCGTGATGCGTGGATTTTGTTCGTTCTGGTTGATGCATAAATTAGTTTGAAACACTTCATTCAAAGAATGCAACATGATTGAAACTTGAACTAGAAAAAATAAAGAGGAAATGGAAAAAATAAGGTCACGAACTTTTTACCTTTTGGGACTTTTATAACGGTTATAAGACATAATGTGATTTTTTTGGGTAACAAATAAGGTTTTTATAAGTGGTCTTACAAGGAGATCATAGATGACATGGTGATTTAAACCAACTACTAATTTCCTAACATTTTTTTGCTTAACATAAAGCTGAACATATATTTGATGCATCAACCGTATAAACTTATTGTACAATTCATGAGTTAACAATTGTTGATTCTTAAGTATAAGTATTTCATAATAATGAATATTGTAGTTAGTTTCTGTAAGTTTTTTGACATTTCGATCGTTACAAAGAATGAACTACAAAAAATAGTGAAATAGAAGGAATGGTGCAAAACTTGTGAGAATTGGGACCCTTATGTTTTGAAAATGTATTTGATTTTGAGTACGTCCAGATAACTTTTTCTGGCTCGCCTTTCTCATTCCAACATATATGACATTGACAGCTCCCCTCCCTCATTATCCTTATAATATGATCATTATTATTCCACTATTAAAAATGATTATGGATAACTTTCTTTTCTCTTTCATGATAATATTTCTTAATCTCTTCCTATTTTATTATGCTAACCTTTTTTAGCCACTAACTTTGATGCTTCACTTCAATCCATTGGTATAGTTAATAGAAAAAAATTGTAATATCTATATATTAATAGTGCAAAGATTATATATAATCAGTGTATCATTATGATTTATGAAATATGAATGAATGCTATTAAAATATGAATGATGAATTATACAATGAGCTCAATATAAATGAATAAATTTTCTGGTCAAATCATTACATTGAACTCCTGAATTTACTCAATATAAATGAATGTTAATAAGGATTTGAGTCATATTCTAGAATAAGTGACACATGATTTTATTGTTAAGTAAACCATAAAATATATTGTTTTGGTTCTATTAACGGTATTTTTACCTCATCTTATGTGTAATGAACTAATTGAACATTTGACTTTTTAATCATACTGAGATTTAGCGGAACCGTATAACACTAGACCATGATTTGTTAGTACAACCATAAATATATTTGTAACCACTTTGAGAGTTATCATTTTGTGGAATTCATTTTAAGGATAATTAGTAAGTTCTACGGTTTGAGTGAAAATAGAGAGATTTACTGAGAAGTGGGGAGAAGAGTGAAGGAGGACAGAAATGGGACCAAAAGCCATTAATTGGCCTTTGGCAAAGTAGTGAGTGACAGAGAAGCATAACAGCAAAAGTGGTAGACCCATATATTGCACCTTCAAAATTTCCCACTCCAATTTTCTTTCTACATGCAACTTCACAACTTGTCCATAACCACACGCAACCGTTAATTATTAGGAACCTTTTTAGGTAATGTTGGGCCCATATGTGTGTATATATAATAACTCTTATCAAACAAAGGAACCGTTGGAATGGGTAACACTGCCGTGGGACCATGCAAGCGAATTCAAGCTAATAGGGGCGGCATAAAATTATATTAATCATGTCATTGTTACTATACACTAAACAAAAACACCCCTTTAATTATTTGATTTACATGCATACTCTCATTGCTTAAATACCCATCATTTTGTACACATAACACACATAACTAGGTACTATATCTTAGAGCACACTATACACAAGAAGAGTTATAGCTAGCAACAAAGATGACTAAGGATGTTGAGGTTCATCAAGAGCAAGGTGAATACTCTGCTAAGGATTACCAGGACCCACCACCATCACCATTGTTTGATTTAGATGAACTGAGAAAGTGGTCCTTGTACAGAGCCATTATAGCTGAGTTCATAGCAACACTACTCTTCCTTTACATTACCATCTTGACCATTATTGGGTATAATAGCCAGACTGATACCAACAAGGGTGGTACTGAATGTGATGGAGTTGGTGTTTTGGGTATTGCTTGGTCCTTTGGTGGCATGATCTTCATCCTTGTTTACTGCACTGCTGGAATTTCTGGTAACCCTTTTCCATTCATAAATTATATCTTCATAAAACATGTTTGGTTACTTTATTTTTTAAAGTTATTTATATGTAGGTTTTTATCTTAAAAACTATGATTTTCCTATTATATTTTGGTCCATCCAAAATTAATTTTGCAACCAAGATCAAACATACTTCTAGGTATTGTATAATTAGTGAAGTTGATAAGTAATGGTAATTATTTGCTTTCATGGTTTTCATAGAAATGGAACTTATATATGTAACAAGAAAATTGTGGTATGTTGCAGGAGGACACATTAACCCAGCTGTGACATTTGGACTATTTGTGGGACGCAAGATATCACTAATAAGGGCATTCTTGTACATAGCAGCACAGAGTGCTGGTGCTATCTGTGGAGCTGGACTAGCCAAGGGGTTCCAAAAATCATACTTTGATAGGTATGGAGGTGGTGCTAACTTTGTTCATTCTGGCTACAACAAAGGTACTGCTTTGGGTGCTGAGATCATTGGTACTTTTGTTCTTGTCTACACTGTCTTTTCTGCCACTGATCCTAAGAGAAATGCTAGAGACTCCCATGTTCCTGTAAGTATTATTTATCAACTATACACTCAATCATATAAATATATAATACAATAATTATGTGTTGTCTCACTTTTTCTTAATTAATTATATATGTTTGAAATGATATAAAGGTATTGGCACCACTACCAATTGGATTTGCTGTGTTCATGGTTCACTTGGCTACAATCCCAATTACTGGTACTGGAATCAACCCAGCAAGAAGTTTTGGATCTGCTGTCATTTACAACAAGGACAAAATCTGGGATGACCATGTAATTATCCTTCCATAAACTAGTACCCTCTATTTTTTTTATTTTATAATTATGGTTATGTGACATGAAAAATGTACCTAAAATCTTGAAGGAATTCACTAATAATAAACCATGCAAATTAATCATATTTTTTGGCTAATAAAGTGTAGTTTTTATTTTATATTTGTTCCCAATGAAATTAACATGGTTTTACATAGTAATTGCAATTACAGTGATTGATGTTATTTTGATTTCTGTTTCAGTGGATTTTCTGGGTTGGACCACTTATTGGAGCATCTGTAGCTGCAGTATACCACCAATACATTCTTAGAGCAGCAGCCATAAAAGCTCTTGGTTCCTTCAGGAGCAACAATTAATTAAGCAAAATAGCTTCATCATATTGCTGATTAATGTGTTTTCATGAAGACCAATAATAATTGAGGAGTGCAACTATGTCTTCTGAGGGTCCCCTTTTGGTGCTCCATATGATGTTGGGGGGTTTAAGGAAAATGCCAAAACCATAGGACCATGAAAAATGTACATAACCATGCTTTGTGTTTGTGTCCAAGGGTGTGTATTTTCTAGCACTTTACTTAGTTTATTTCTTCTTCTTTTTTAATTTATTTTGATGTATGTTTTCCTTTTTCATCATGTAATTCGATTTTCACAAGAGTATTTGCTTGTGTTCTGGTCAATGCTTTATCAATTACGCACATTAATTTTTTATTTTTTGAAATGTCTGTTTGCGAGTTATGTTTTGAACATACAAGGAAAATAAAAATTTCAGAGTTATCTCAAAGTGTAAATCAAGTCCCTCAAACAGGATCCGGATTCCTTACATGTAGGACTCCTCATTTAATTTAATAGAAGAATAAGCTAATGTACCTTATCTTCACCATATTTTATGTCTATGCCCTTGTTTATGTAAACGATTAGGTGGGTATTAGTTGATTGGTAATTTGATTTAGGGGCACAATTGTGTTTATAAATGCAAGCACTCTTTGTCATGATATATTATTGGTAGGCCCTTGTTTGAGCACTAATGGAATTAATTTTGTCTTCATCACATCAACATAATTTAGAAAATAAGAATCTTAAAAGGTTACAGATAAGACTACTAACTCTTACAATGGTTTACCAATCACAACCATCACGTGTAAGGACCAACCAACACATGTTATGGTACCTTTATTTGAAGTTTTGGGTTCTTAAAACTGCATATAAATAGGGAGTGCTTTTCCCCTTTTACCCTCCATGTTCGCAATTAAGAAGTTTAGATTATGGGCCTAAGGACTATTCCAACTATGGGCTCATAGAAGTTTAGGTGTTGGTGGATTTTTTATGAAATATAAGTAGTGCATAGATAAAAGAAAACAGTTTTTTTTTCACAAATAATTTTCTTGAAGTATTTCCTATATTATTTTAACCAAATTCCTTTACCGCTTTACTTATTAGCATTGCATTAAACATAAATTTAAAATAAAAATTACCTAAAGCATTAGTCCATTTATGCTGTAGAAGACAAACCTATGGACTACTGAGCCCAACTAGTGGGTACTTTTGGGACAACAGAATAAAACTTAAGCCGAAGTCATGAATCTCCACAGTTTTTCGGTACCAAAGCCCAATCTACAGATTATTCTACCCAACATTTGGTTATTAAAAAATAATAAATATTTAATTTTTTTAATTCACATGTTTTTTAATTGTCCGTGAGGATATGATATGACACTTGCATGGATCAACCCTATGTAAATGAAATGAAACGATCCGAATTAATTGTGTGTGTGACTTACGTGAGTTATTGACGCTGGCACAAGGAAGGATTAAAGAGAGTCATAATAACCATGCACTTATCCTAGAAGAGGCATGAGATAGAGGTGAATAGAGTTATACCAAAAAACATAAAACATATGAATCAACATGACATTATTGTAAACCTTATTATCATACAAAATCTTTTTACATCACAATAAAGTGACATGCATCACTTATAAATCAATCATTAATGAATAAAATATCATTTTGTGATATTTGTTACATCATATGATGTCGGAAGTAGAAATACTAAAAACAAGGATATGCTATTGGGTTATTGCATGCGCTTTGTGCCTTAGCAATAATGTGGGTGTGGAGGAGACTTTGCTGCCACTCTAAGCTAAAGGCAATCCCATATGCATTTATTAGTTATGGTTTTCCACGTAAAGAGAAAGCAAAGCACAAAGCTTCTCACTCACTACACATAATATGCATACGCATCATTAATTAAGCCTTCTCATCATAAGCAATTGATGTCAAGTTAAATAAAAATTTAAACAAGTAGCATTTGATTATTAACACAGTAACACGTTTGGGAGAACTGTTTTACAAGAATTAAGGTTAACAAATACTGCACATTATTGTGGAAAGATGACCAATTAATAATCTAATGATTTTACCTACTAGTTAGTCTATACTTACTCGTACTGTATGTATTTGAGTAGGCACTGAAGTACATAACCAGAAGAGAGTAAGCACTCTAGTTCTTTCTCAAGTATAGCCATCATTCTCTCTTACTCAGGAAGAACCAAATAACAAAATTGGCACTAAACTCGTGACACCACTGATTCTGATGCTCCAATTAATACAATCCTTAACACATATATATTATCATATGTTGGGTCTGCTTGAAGAGCAACTCATAATTATGTCCCCATTCATTAGCCTCCTTTTCCCAACACATAAATTCATGCACAAGGAACAACCCACTTCCTCATGATCTAAAGACATTATAAATGTCAATGCAACCCATCCACAAATATTCTCATCCAAAAGCAACCTCCTTTTCTGCTTCCAAGTGATCAGCACAAAAACCAAAGAAACAAGCATGAGTACCATTGGCTTATCCTTCCTCTTCTTCCTTTCCATAGCAGTTCTTTCTATTGCTACAGACCAAGAAAGAGCTCCTCATGGGCTTGTTTATGAGAGTCCTTTAGCATTTCCACCAGCAGCATATGACTTCTTTCATCCCAATGCACGAAAGCAAGAGACCAAGGACCCATGTACTGCATCCGAATGTTCACCACTGCCTATAGCTGCTCAAGTTAAAGCTACTCAAATGCATGAAAGCAAAGCAATACATGAAGGTAGGAAACAAATTGGAGCTGGTGTAGCTGTCATTTTCTTTGCTGTTGCTTTTGCTGTGCTTTTGGCTATGGGAATCTACTATGTGAAGGTCACTCGCCAAATCAACATGAATCAAACCAATAATAGTGTCCAATCTCATGCATGATCATTGCCTTCTATGATTATATCAAAACCTCATCCTCAAAATTCCCCTTCTGACCATTTACATTACATGCGAGTGATGTATGTATCTAATGTTCTTAATTCTTAGTACTAGTTTCCTTTCACTTCATGGTTAGCCAATGTATGTACAGTTATGACAGTGATCAATTTCAAATTTGGATGTTCTCACAATTATCAGTGTCATGTGTTTCCAGTTTCTACGCAACTATTATGATAAATTCAACGTGAAGAACAGTGGAAACAAAGTAGGAGTTCTACCAGATAACCTTAACCATATCAAACATATACAAGTTATGGACACGAAAGTAGAACAAGTTTCTTTTTCACCCCATTGCCCAGTAAAAAAATGATAAACAGAGGAATCCAAAAACACTGAGTTTTAAGTGGCTTCTGGTCTGTGATATTGAACCTAAGACTTATTCATGTCTCTTTTATCACATCAATATCAGAAAGTGCAGTAAATCACACAGCAAGCACATACAGACATAAATCTTCGGCACATTTTAGAGAGAAGAAAAGATGAAATCACATTTTAGAGAAGAAACAGATAGAAAAGGCATATTCATTAAATTCTTTCAGCCTTCAATAGTATACTTCCAAAAGAAGAATTTCTATTTGAAACTACCTGAGCCAAAATTAAAACAATAGTAATTGGGTTATGTTTAAGGTTTATTCCATCAACTTCTATGCAATTCCCATTTTAATGCTTTATTTATAAACATAACTTTCATCTTAGAACTTGAAGAAGCTAATAACTGTTGGAACTCATAGACATTAAAACAATACCGACTAGTGTGTGAATCATTAAGTGCATTTCAATGAAAAGAGATTCCAGCAAAATATTAATATTCAGAACAACATACCAGACTGATATTAGAGACAATATCAGTAATTTCTAACATTCAGAAATGAGATGCATTCCGATGCAGAAAATCAGGTATCTTGGTGCATATATTGAAGCAACATATGAGTATTACAGAGAACAGTACATTGCTCTTCAAACATGGTCAGCAGTCAACACTGCTCATGTGCACAACCATTTAACAATGTGAAGGTAAAGAATAAAGGGAAGTATTGCATGTTTTGATATCACAATTACAAAAGTTGCGATATTGGTATCGAGATTTGAGAGTGAAATCGTCCAAAACATTCTACCATCCACGTGAACTGAGAGACTTTATCAAAGGTCCAAATGTCTGATCCACAGCTTTGTTCCATGAATGTGCAAATTCAGAACGTGTTTTCTTCCCAAATATGGGTTCTCTAACCTGGTAGTTCATCAGAGCTGAAAGTTTAGAATTTAATAGTAGCAAACTAAGACGGAAATTTATAAGACAAGGGTGACATGGTATGATGGATTGAACGCCCATTATTTCAAATGTCGAAGTTGCTTAGCCTACAAATTTTGAAACAGATGAAAAATATAATGAATAAAAATAACAAAAGACATGGTAATTCAAAGCGATGAAGAGTGTAAAAGTGGGTGAAATTTTAGTTTTATCACTATCCAATATAATTTATATACCATATAATTGTAGTCAACCAAGAAAAACACATGATGTAAGAATATAATGCATATACCTAGCTTCCTTAAAAAACATCACATTTACCAAAAAACTTTAGTTATCTGCACCCTGAATCTCATTATAATTCTTCTGTGGGAACCATGAAACAGCATGTCATGCATAAAGACAGATTCACATCTAACTTTCTACCTTGCTATCGATCATTCTGGATAAGACAACACTCAAATGGAAACAAATTCCTCCGCAATGTTGTGTGGCTGTATAACAACTGCCTAAACATGCCACCAGCTGGGGTGGTTTCACTTTTAGTGGCTAAGACACTATGAACGTATATTACTCCACCAGCCCAACAAACATTTTTTTAAAAGAAATACCTTACAGGGATTTCTTACTATTCAGAGTCAGAGTGGCGTTCCTTTAGAAATTTGGGTGAAAAATTCACAATTCACAAGCGAGCTTTATATGAGAAAATGATCTCAATTCTCAAGGGTTTTCAATTCTGTTTTTAAAACTGTCTCTCACAGAAGCTGAGCTAAAAGATTTTCACTTAGGCCAAGGGAGAACAATATTTTACTTGGGAGGAACAAGTTCAAGAATTTATACATATTTTTCTTCAAAACTACAACGAAAAACTTGACTGTATCAAAAAAATTGTTAGCCATAACTACCTCATCATATAACTAAATAAGCATCACCCCCAGACTCTCATAAGATTCCAATTTCCAGTAACCAATAAATTAAACATATTAACCAATCAACAGATCCTACTTCTATCCTTCATAATTGTGAATAAACAGTATAGTATATATCAGAAATTGAAAAAACACATATGGAATTCATTAAACGGGATTGCATGAAACTTGAAAGAATTAAAATGTAAGATAGTGGAATTAAATTGACCTGAGATTGAGATTGAGAATTGGAAATAGAAGAGTAAATGTATTTGCGTTGCTCCAATAGAACCAACCCCGTCAACACCGCTCCCAATGAAGCTCCAAGTAACCGCTCCTATACATGCATTCATTCACCCCCCCAATTCAATATCAAATACTTCAATTTCAGAAACCAACCCTTTGGTTGAAACAAAGCATATACACTCAGAAAAACCTAAACAAATTAGATTCCGAAGATAGTTGATTATATTAGAAATTATTACCTGTGTGAGAATGCTAATCATCGTTCCGTTTTTCTGCAATCGATTTGTGAAGAATGTTCCCCCGTTTCACTGCCACAACCCCATTTTGCTTTGGGAAAGCTCCATTCATATACGACGTCGTTTTTGTTCTCATTCTGGGGCTGCTTGTTTTGTTGGACTATCTTGTGGCCCGTTAATGAGCCCAAACTTCATTATATAAAATAGGCCCGTTAATGCCGCAGTTTTATTATGTAATTTTAGGATGTTGATATTACTTTGTTATATTTTTTTGGGTATCTCTCACCTATAGCTAAGAATTTTTTTTAGGTATATGATTACTCCTCCCAATAAGTATTGCTCTCAAAAGTCGAACTCTTGATATTATATTCCCTTAGTTGTGTAAGCTGGTGCAAGTCATATGTATTGTTTCGCAATTTTGCCCAACCCTCCATCATAGAGTTTGCAGATTATACTTTGATGTAAATCTTTACAGGGTATGTGGCATCATGGAATTGAAGCTTCAACAGCAACCTTAATCATGTTCACCAATTCATGATGAACACCTATAAGCAAAGCATATAGATCTCTGTGTATACCTGATGCCAAAAGAACCCTTCTTAAATATCTGGTTAAGGAGCACCAAAAAGAAGGCAAGGAGACACACCACGTTATTCCTCTCCACGACCAGCAAGTAGTGTTGTTATTATTTATAAAGAAGCAAAACAGATAGTGTTATATCGAAGTCCCACACCGGTTAGAATAGAAACAACGTGTTGCCCAACTTTATATAAAAAGGGAGCTAAGATACAGTAATGAGCATCTTTGCGCTTGGGGCAATGACGCAGCTAATGAGGTTCTAACCGAGGCGCGTCTATTGCTGGTTGAAAACTATTTCCAAACCCCCTCTTAGGCCTGGGTTCAGCCTTGGCCTTCGAGAATTTCTGGAAGGGCTCCCTTCGGGGTAAAGCCCTACAATTTAGTTCAAAAATTTATTGTTTTCTATGGTAATTTTGTATTGTCCCTTTCATGATAAATATGTATGTGTGGATTGTGGATCAGTGTGATACTTCCCGTTCATCAGACTTTTTGAATGAAGGTCTAAGGTTAGATTAAAAACGGGGTTTACCAACCAAAGTTCAGAGATTAAAATTAGAAGGGTGGAAGTGATATTGCTCACGAAATATATACTCAATGCTCGTTTTTTAACGAGTCTTAAACATAATTTTATGGGGATGTGAAGTCCAAATTTCACATTGTTTATCACTGTCTGTAAATAAATCTAGTCGCTGGGTGTTGGTCTACGTGAAATGGAATGAAAAAATAAAAAACTTGTACTTCGTTTTTCAATAGAATTTATTCTGAACTTTTATTCTCAACTCCCGGGTCGATTTATGAAACCCAGAAAATATGTTCAAACAAAACTAAATTTGCTGTGGTTACATAAAATCATGTGTATATTGAATGGTGCAAAGCATATATATTGTGATTGGTGAACTTATGCAGATTGCAATTGCTCAGTCCACCATATTTAAAGGGAATTCCTCGTTGTGCTATGCCAACTCTGCCATGAGCTAAAAATCGATACTTTTACATTACTTTCTTTTCAGACAAAAAAAGCAAGCAAAATACACACTCCAACATTCTCTATTTTCTTCCACAACAAGTGAAGTATAAAAGTGGTGTAGGAATTTAGATGCGAAAATATCATTGCTCGAGCTTAAAATAGTCGTGCTGCTATTATTAATTCTATCTGGATTTGAAAAGAAAATAAACTTTCCAATCATCAGAGGGAAAGACATATATATGGGCAGCATCATTTCTTGAAAACAAATATCATGTTTTGTTTAAAGTTTCAACATATATTAATTTAGGACAAAACAATAATGAAAATTGTTACTATACTGTTCAAGAACAAATGTTATGTTCAGGATAACAAACAAAGGATGAGGAAAGAATATCATAAACAGAATGATACATCATCCAATATCTATTTCTGGATTATTCCATCATAGTTTTTTAAGCCTCATCATTTATGTAATAATACATTAATAATCCACATCTTCACATTAAGGATGTATCTATGAGAGATGAGTGACCTCAAATTGAGGTGCACATAAATTAGCATATTGCATGCCCCTTCACTTTCACCTGTTCTATCAGCTGCAGGAGACCACCAATTTGGATTCAGAACACAAGCCACAGTTTTTGTTGGTGGTAGGGGGATCAAATAATCTTCATATTGTTTATAAATAACCCTATAAACAATATAAACATTCACCAACATTTGAGTAATTTACATAGAGTCTGATGTATTACATTTCTACATAAACAGCTAAAGAAAGTAATAGAGGCATCATATATATCAGATAGTAAAAATATGCCTAATAGAGGGCTTCCTTGTGATGCAAGTTGAAGATCAACAATATTATCCTGGCCTGGTTTTGAGTTCCTTATAACTGAGACCTTTGTCCTAACATATTGAGTTCTCTTCTTCAAATCAGAAAGCCAACACAAAATCTCACCTTAATCACAGATTGGAACTGAAGTCAAATAAAAGGATACTTGGCTATAGCAATAACAAAATTCAACTATGATCCACTAACAAAACGCAACCCCTACACATGTATATAATATACACAGGAAGCCATTATATCATTATGGTCCTGTTTGACAAATTCCAATTGCATAGAAATTTTCAGAAATGAATGACAGTATATAATAAGCTAACAAATTATAGTGTACC
Source organism: Lupinus albus (assembly GCA_009771035.1). Lineage (NCBI taxonomy): Eukaryota > Viridiplantae > Streptophyta > Magnoliopsida > Fabales > Fabaceae > Lupinus > Lupinus albus. The sequence goes on from CM020017.1 coordinate 16,574,986, forward strand.
GTCAAAATGAACGGATTGAAAATAAGGAATAATGAAAGGAAAAGCGTTGACAAGTGCTTATTATAATGATGGGTGATAGTTGTAGGGGTCAAGCCAATTATAGACAAAACTAATTTGCATGCAAGTAGTGTTTTAATTATTCCTTATATCCTTCTGTTAGGATCAACCTATTTAGCACTTAAAAGTTCAGTGAAATATTACTTTTTAAGTTTTGGGACTTAATGAAGGATATGCACAAATAAAATGAGCTAATTCTCTGAGTTTTTTTTGTTCAATCAAGGATATTCCTCACATTATGATGTCTTGTCCATCTTTATCTATTTAACATAGTTTTATTATAATGACCAATATTATTAATTTGACAACTAATTTGTGAAAACTTTTACTTGTAATATAAGACAACTAATGTATAATGATATATGTATTATTCAGACCCCTTAATGAATTGTCATTTAAACAAGAGAATGAATCTAAATCAATAGACAGCTTGGTTACATTTTGTCTCACATGTCCAAGCCAAAGAATTGTCTTTTGCAAGCTTAGAACGTGTCATTGCAAATCAATCAAAAGCTCATTTAAGTGGTTTCTGCCTCAACCAAAGAATGCTTCTCTAAGATGGCAACTGTTTCTTCTTTTGCACTGCAAACAACAGATGAAGAACAACACAATCAATATAACACTGTAACAACAATAAATTCATTGTTATAGAAATATCACATTTTACATTTTAACCAAAATAAGCAACCTCACTTCATATTCTATCATAGGGCTCAAAGAAGTTCAAAGGACCACTCATTGATAACTGGAGATGAAACTAGGGTCATTCATTTTTAAATGTCCATGGTGGAACATTCGAACATAAAAATCCCACCATTCAATTCTATATTAGATAACAAATATCATATGATGTAAATGGTTTTTGGCATCAGCATCTAATATAGCATGGTCCAAGTTTTAAACAATGCAGCAGAAAAGAATTTAGCTAAACTACCTTCCAGGTCTAAGTATTTTGTATTGGTTTGGTGTAGTGAGGTCCACAACTGTTGAACCTGCAGGACCTGATGGAAGAACACCACCATCATAAACAAAAGCACAATGTTCCCATAGGTTCTCAAAACCTTTTATGCTAACACTACTTGATTGTCCACTTAGGTTTGCACTGGTAAGTGCTAGCGCGGTTCCTGAACCACGGGCAATGACTCTGATGAAATTGCAATCAGGCACTCTTACTCCTATGCTATCAAATCCAGGATTTAATGACTGCTCAAGAACACTCGACTCTCCTGTAAAATATCCAAGTATACTATCAGACGATATATATATTTACAATAACATCTGAGATTAACAGAAGATATTTGGACAATAGCATTGAAGATATACAATTAAACTGTTGCTTCAAACAATTTTGGTGAACAAAATGACTTCAACATATGTTGTATTCTATTCTGCAATCTGCAAAGTTTACTTCCATAATTTTCATTTTCCAATATATATTTTTCGCCATGACATATCACATATGAGTATGAATTACAAACCTCGTTTGAGTACAACTGTAACAGGCCCTGGTAGGAGGGAATCAAGTAGACCATGGGGCAAATGGTCAATGACAGCATAACGGTCCATATCTGATACATCACCAACACATATAGCCAGAGGGCTTGTATGTCTACGGCCTTTAATTTCATAAATCCTGTTTACTGCTTCCAACGAGCTGCCAACATGGTCCATTAGACGGTAACATGTAATCACGATCATTCAGATTACAATTTTATACATAGAAATAAGGATGGTCTAAATATGTGGAAACTGTGAAGTGCAAATGAAACTTTAAAGATCTTATTAATAAACACAAAATATATTGCAGGCATTCAGAATGGTGGGTCATGAATAAAAGTATAATTAACACAAATAGCATCATACCAAGCATCACAAGCAAAGCCATAGAGTGTATCAGTGGGTACTGCAATAACCTTGCCAGCTTTCAAAGCTTCTACTGCTTCTGCAGCATAACCATCTGTTGCTGGTAGAATCTTGTTTTCAACACTGAAGTCATAACTATCCAAACTCAAAGACATGTTTTTGGCAAAACCCTTTCTCACCCTGTTACACTGTTGTTGCAAACGTGGAAAAGTCAAAAACCTTCGGGGGCCTAAAATAACAAGAGAAAAAAAAAACAAAGACCTAGGTAAAGCTTAAACCAAATAGAATTGAATTGGGCTCATATTTGACCAACAAAAGTAAAATAGCGGATAAAGTTGACATTTTTGTTGCTGAATAGCAAGAAAGGAAACATTTTTAGGCATGAAACTCAAGTGGGCATAAAGGGTCGAAAAATTTTGTTGACCCTTTGCAGCCATTGTTTCGTTGATGTTGAAAATAAGTATAAAAAAAATGGAGAGAGAGAGATTGGGCTGCACCTTGGAAGAAAGAGAAATTGGGAAAGAGAGGAGCTTTTAGATTAAGCAGTGCTGCGATTCTCGTGGTGGAAATATTCATCACATATAATAAAATTATGCCAAATTCTAACCATAATCGTAGCAAACTTGGTTAGAAAAATAGGAACATCGTTTTAAAACAAGGACAGTTTTCCATTTAAAAATAATTAATTTTCTCTAAACCTCTGTGGGCACATTCACCCACTACAGATCTATAAGCTAAGAAGAAGAAAAACAGAAAAATTAGTTCCAAAAAAATTATGAGGACGCACTTTTCATCAGGAAGAAGAAAAACCTATAAATTTGTACTAAATAAATTTTCATTAGAAAACTAGTCTTAATTAAAGACAAAAGTATGTCTATAAAATTTTGTAAGAAAATTTAATTTGATATCCTTCAAAAATGAAAATTGTTTGTGCTTAAATTTTAGGCTATGTTAATAAATAAAATTTGGATCTACATAACTAATGTAATAAGGTATTGGTTAAGAAATCATAAGTTCATAGCTCTTAAATGTCTGTGTTACACATAAAATTTTGAATGGATTGAATACAATTATATATTTCATTCTAACCAACACTCTTCAATTAATTTACTAAAGTGTTGTGAACTTTGAGAGTATTTCAGGGACACTTATTTTTTTGGGGTACTAGCACAAGGGGTACCCTACCAAAATGTACTAATACATTTTGAGATATACAGTTCATCTAGGGTGGTTTTAGGCTCTATTGACTTAGTTATTTCAATACCCATAACAGGAATAGATTTTGATCTCTAATGTTATGCTTACAGAGTCATCCATCAACTTATCAAATTATGCTTTTGGCTTTGGATTATTTTATTCTTCCCAAAACAAAGGGAGAAGTAAATGACAATTCAGTCTCAACTTTGATAAGAACAAAACAAGCTTCCTTGTCATATGAGATTGTGTGTGACAATTAGGCAACGATCTTAAAATAAGATAAGACATGAACCTAATCAGCACTAAGCAAAGTAAAGATTAGAGATTTCCACCATTATAAGAAAAGGGTGTTAAATCCACCATATCACAAGAGACACTGATCAAATAATCACATAAAAATTCTCTGAAATGCATGAATAACTTTAGCCAAACAGTAAAATAAGTAATATGGTAAATTTCTCATTGATATTATGATTCCAACCAGTAAAATAAGGTTAAACAAGAATGAAAAAGTGAAGACCATATAAGTGGATGAACTTATGGCCGATTATATGGTAAGACCAAGAAGTCGATACTTAGTGGACGCATTTGATTGTGTTGAAAGTCTTGTTAGCAATATGGAAGGTAGGGGAACATATACCATTCTACCAAAGAACATCATTTCTCATGGAAAAAGATATCCCATATGCTTGGGTAGAGCACAAACAACGAGTTATAATTCAAGACTTACACTTGGCATTCCATAAACCTAAAACAAACTCTCACTTTGACCAAAAACAAAATCATCCTCTCAGAAGCCTTCTGGTTTCAATGTGCTGAAATGTTCAGTTCAAATAAACAGAAATTCTATAGCAAGATAAGCTATATATATTCTAATCCTATGTAACTCTAGCCTTACAATAAAGTCTCCTGTGAATGTAAAGTGATGACATTAAAATTACCTATACACACTAAGTTCTGCCAAAACCTGAATGAAAAGCAACCAACTGCCCTTAATTTGTGGACAGTATGAAAAACCCGCAAAAACAATTCAGCTCTGGGTCGAGTTCTGTTGATCTTGCACCACATTTTGAGTGGTGACATCATCAGGGCCCGATTGCAGCGTGTTTATAGGTCGAGAATTCTGTAGTGGTTGTGTCATGAGTTGAGGAGACTGCCATCTCCTTCTCCATCTAAAAGCCTCCACAAGAATAGAACTTCCACTCATCACCACACCAAAACCAGCAAATGTTGCAAGAAGGATTGACAGAACTGCTTGCACATGAACCTGTGAGTGACATAGATATTAAAACAAGATAGAATGCTAGTGTTCTTCATGGAGGTTTGTACACATTGTCATGCATTCATAACCAACCAATCATAAAATACAAGTAGTGGAAAATGCTTTAGCCATCCAGAAAACAAAGTAAGCCTGCCTCTTTGGCAACAAGGCACACATAAACCAGAATTAAACTACAAAATCTTATACATACTAATTTTGTATTAGTGACAAAAACTTGGTGCTTGATTCATTTGGCGGCAATCTTGGTTTTAAGTGAAAATATATAGGTAACAAGAATGTAGTTCATTCAAAAATCCATTACCAAGGAGTAAAATATATGTGCAAAGAGAACCACCAGAGCAAACTGGAAAGATGCATAAATCCAGGTGAACCTGCTTTTCACTGGACACAAAAGTCAAGATTGAAAAAAGAATTACGGTTAGTATAACTTAGTGAAACATGACTTAGCAACAAAAATATCATCATAAGTAAAACATTTCCAATATTACTTGCTGAGAAAATAAGAATCATTCAGTGTTGTAAATCTACCAGCAACTAATACATCATTGTAGACTATCCAAACCTCTATCGATAATGTTGATTGATGATATATTGATACATACAGTAGCCAGGGATTCAGTCTGTTACAAACTTACATGCACGACTTAACTACTTCACCATTATAAATTTATGAAGTATGATGAGTTCTCCAGATAAGTATGATCGCAATATTTATTAATTCTTTTATAGACGTACCCATGGTCGATGATGTCATGGAGGAGAGTAGACCCAGAACACAAGAAAATGGAAGAGAAATGGCAATTGCACCGGTTCCCATTTTTCCAACCTGCAGATAGTTGAATAACTAAGCGTTTACAAAATTGAAACTTTGGCTGTACTGAGAGGATTGTTATTCTTTCTTACCAATAACTGCTCAAGAAAACAGAAATAGGCCAGCATGCTAACAATGACAAGCACAGGGACTTCCTGCCAAACCCTATTAAACAGAGAAGACGAATTAAACGCGACTCTAGTAATTACATAAAGTACAAGAAGCTATTAACAAAGATATAACAAGAACACTTTGTTCCACTAGTAAGACAAAACACTTGAGGTAGTTGCGTAATTCCTAGGAAAAACATTGACTTCAAAGGTATCATAAATGTTTTGTATCACAAACTTTGTTGAATCTTGAGATAGTATGTGAGTCCATTGCTTCAATTTCAAGGCATGATGAACTGGTTGGCCCTGTATTCTAGAATATAGATAGTTTGGTAATGCAAAATATACTTAAATAACAAATGAGATTCTATGGTATTTGTCCATGCCTACTTGAAGCATACCATCATATCTCATTAATTAGATTAGAGTAATGGTTTTAATAAGTATAGTAATTACATATACCTGTATCCGTTTACATCTTCATGCAGAGACCTTGCTCCACTATTTCGATTTTGAACACTTTGGATCCGCAATAGGGTAACAGGTAGGTTTCGAACTTCCTCCTTGCACACATCACAGGTCTTGTTACCCTTGATACTAAACCATTTAATAGCACATTCCTGATGAGCCAGAGCAAGTTCACCTTTGCAGCTGCATTCCAACTTGAATGTCTCACCTCCTTCACATAGATCAACTAGACAGATTCGACACACAGCCTCTTCCTCAGCTATGTCTTCACCATCAGCATCGTCATTTTCTGAACCAAGAATTGATTGAAGGCAAGTTACAAACTGTATGTAGGATTAGAAACCATATATATTTTGAAATCAGAAATTAAACCAAATGCCTTGGAAAAAAAGTCAGAGGAAAAGGTCAAAAAGAAAGTAAACAATGATATCCTGAGGGAATGTGTTTTGGCCTGACTTAAGAAATAGTCTTTCACATGTTATGTTAACATTTTGCCTAACTGTCAATACTACTAGTGCTAGGCACATAATAACCATGTCAATCCACAGAATCCTATTAGAAACTTGACACATAAAATTCTCTCATTTTTCATGAGTGCAAATGCAAGTGCTTATAATGAGATACCAGTATCTGTTGTTGGAGCCGTGACCAATTCATTTCCTTCCTTTCCTCGAGGAGTGGAAGGAATAATGCGGAAAAAATAATCCATCCTCCTTAAGCTTTTTTCTTTGCTGTTGACTGGCACTGAAAGAGAGCGGGCTATCTTTGTTTGTGGCTGAGCCTCTCTTTTCTGAAAAGCGGAGTAATAGGTTAGAACTAGAAAAGGGAACTTAAAAACATTACTGTCAATGAAATGCTGTAAATAATAGACTTCTTAAATATATTGTAGAACGAAATAACTTTGAGTGTTAATAAATTCTCATGATAGTAAACCATTCTGAAACAAAAACTTGTGTGGAGCATATATATATATATATATGTATATATATAAATCATCATATTTTACTTACTTGTTAATGAAAATGAAATACACCCATCAAATATACATATAAAAGAGTCATTTTTAAATGTATCATTACATTAACTGAAATCTTACATTTAGAGGACCACCAACACATCCACCATGATCAGATTCTATGTTTACATCTCCGATTTCTTCTACTGGTAATGATGATGTTCTCTTAATCCTAGGAGTAAATATCTTAGAGAGGGACAATGATCTTGAGATCGAAGGCTTTTCTTCATGGCCTGAAGAGGGACCTTCTGGAGCTGCAGTAGTAGCCTTTTCAATATCTGTTGGAGTTCTATACCTGAAGCTCAATTTTGGTAGAATGCTTCTTCTGGATGATTTGCTTCTTGACGTTGGCGTTAGAGGCACATAAGAATTATTTGTTGGAGCATCAACAGAGCGAGAAGTGACAAGAAAATTCACTCTCTTGGGAGTGGGAGTTGGGCTTGGTGTCATTGGCACTTTCATTGCAACAAAATCTTGGGAACACTCTTCTTGTGTTTTTGATGGTATTTCTAGGAGAAGATTATGCCGCTTCCGAGGAGGAACGTGCACGGTTTCTTCAGTTATCCCCATTGGATCATCAACCTATAGATACAAATATATAGTAAGAAATGAAGGCAAGATGAAATACAACTGAACTACACTATTATTAATGAAACTAGTCATAAAAGTAGTCACCTGCAATTTTTTCCTAGTGTGAGCTTGATACACACCAAAAGACAATACAATTAGACTAATAAAAACTGGGCTACTGAACCTTTCTGCCTTTTTTATAAGCAAGTTCTTCAACTAAAACTGTTTCTGTTAAACAGCAGGAAGAAGGAAAATATAGAATGCGCATTGGATATCTATTCATATAATAAATCCTTATGTATAGTCCTTGAACTCTGAATCCTCAAAAGGTTAGACATGTTTTACAATTATGTATTCAGGAATTATTATGTACAATTTTAATTATGAATGCAACATAACAGTCCATGAGGGATAATCACACTTGCTATAAAATTCAATACCATTAAAGTCAAGTGCAAAGGTATGTGACATATATAAAAAGTAAGGAGTTGGTGTTCTGAGGCATAACATAACTGATTTGCAGAAGGACTGACTCTGATTTTCTTTGTTTATTAAATAAAATACACACTTTTCTTGAAAAGGTTTCCAACTGCGTAATTCAAAGTACATGGAGGAAACAAAAAATGGCAGGATAGTTTGAGTGTAAATCAGAGAAAAAAACTCACAGCATCAAAGATTTTAAAAACAAAAATCAAATCTTTTGTACAGAATACCTCAAACTATTGTTAAAAAAAGTTTAAAAAATAAAAAACTATGGAAATCTAAGTCTTGAAGAATCATCAGCCAAACAAAATGAAAAGCTAAGTGGAGATATCAGATGTCTGACTGAGGAGAAATGAAGGAAAAAATGAGAGCAACAAAAAACATCTTTAAGAGTTTAAAATACAGACAAGTCCTAGAATAGAAACAAACCAGAAAGAAAAAAAGAGAGGATGAAGACAAAAGAAACAGAAGCAAGTGAATAAGAACAGAAAGTACCGTTTGGACAGGAACAGAAAATGTTGCAGCATCAAACACCTCTTCACTCAAAGTCTCAGGCTTTTTTTCCTCAGTACTCATGTTGTGATGTCAAAAATAAGTCAAACCCAGAAGTTGGTAATTGAAAGAGGAAGCAAAATAGTGATAGTAGTGTCAAATAAAATGCAGTTACCACTTCAGTTATTGGTGAGTAAATGCATGGTATGGTAGAGACAATAAGTCTTAAATATGATAGGTGGTGGGTACTGAGAGAAGTAAGAGGAAATGAATAAAATGAATGAGAATACTAATATTTCTTTCACATTTATGATACACATTTGAGTTTGGTGAATGGTACCACTCTCACACTCACACTTTGTTTCAGTTCATCAGTGGCTTTTTCTATATGGTTAAGATTGTAAAGATTATAATTTTACATGCAAATTTATTTTATTAGCTTAATTAAGTTTCAAGTTGTTGCAAATATTTGAAATATATCCCTATAGTTTTTATTTTGCATTTTGGGTATGGTTCTTCTTGTAGAATTCTACCATTAATAACAAAATGCCACACTATCACCTCCACATTATGGCATGTGGATAATAATTAAAATACATAGTTTTCTAAATTTCACACGTGCTTAGCATTTTCTTAACTATATATTCACTTGTTTACAAAGAAGTCTCAAGAAGAAGCTAAAACAATAAAGTAATGAAGTGTAGAGAAAGTTAGGAGGAAAAAGAAAGTAAAAAAAAGATGGACCTACCTATTAATAATTTTGTGAAAATTATTTAGGATTTACCATTGCAGATTTAAACAAACATTAAAAATAGTAACAACAAATATAATTTTGAATTCGAATATCATGTAAAATGAAATTAAAAAACATGAAGTAGTAGAAAAGACCCCACCCCGCCTTCTTTGCTTTGAGTTTCTCCAATCACTTTGTATTATCATCATTAAAAGAATACAGTAATGAAGAAAAGGAAATCCATTTCAAATCTTTAGGAAAAAGTAATGAAAAGCAGTGTCCAACCCCATCTACTTAATTAGTACATATATGATTAACCATCATTTAACTGCACTACTATATATATATATATTATAATACTTGTGTATACATTTTCTCATTTTATATGCCTAGGTATATTCTCATATCAACTTCAGGTAGATTTCCAGTCAATTCATCTACACTAGTAGAAATGAATCAATCAATGAGAACGATAATACATGGACACTGATAGATACCTTACCGTATACACCAAAACTCATGCTCAGTAAAAATGAGTTCATGTTATCCAAAGTGATTAATTCAATAGTACGTGATTATTTCCACTTAAGTAAGATTATAACTCATGTTTTTTTGTTGTTTATATCCATGCAATCTTATAAAGGTAGGCACCTTAAGTTTTGAATTAAAGTATCTAATAAAAGGGTCTAGGCGTGACTATGTGATTGTTTATAAAGTTTAGTTTAAAACATTACCTTTGCTTTTGCCACAAAATATTAAAGAATTCAAGGCTGCATTTGCTTTCCCCTTCTGCTGGAGACACCTTTCAAAATAACAATCAAACACTTTGAATACATATCTCACGTGTCACGTTTTGAAGTCTATTAGTCCAAAAAGATTACAACTTAAATTAATTTTGTTTGTTTACGTTCATATAATAATTAATATAGCTCTGGCGTCCCACGTGTAACTTAAATTTATGGAAGAGAAGCAGTATGGATCACAAGATTGTCAAATTAAATTAAATGTTATAATCATGAAAAGGAAATGGAAATTGGCAAGCCACGAAGTTGAGATGTCATGGCGCCATAAATGTTCATTTTTTTACTTAGAATTCAGAGATGGAAAAGTTTATTACTTAATCTCCATCTTCATCATTTATACATGTTGATTTCCCCACCATGTATTTATTATACAGAAAGTAAAAGTTCACTGAAATATATAGGGAGTAATAAATATAATCATGCAACGGTATATTAGGGAGATATCATAGAGTTGTTAAATGAGATGGAAGCAGAATGATGTAACAAAAGACCTAGAATTTAAAGAACAAACATAATCATGTAAGAATTAAATCTTTTTTACTATCAATCAACAGATCTAGACTTAGTTCTCGTCAATTTCCCAGAAAAAACGAATTTAGTTGTGTGCCACTAAAATTCATTAACAACTTTTTAACTTATTACCGATTAACTGTTGGATTCACTTGTGTGCCATAGAAATGTAATCACTGAATTAGTGTTAGAGATCGCAACTAAATGTTTAAGAAATCAGGCCTCGAAATTGTCGGGAAAAGAGAAAACGCAGATTTTTTTAAGGACTAAATATTTTTATTAAACTGCACAACCTTAATTAACCACACTTAAATTTTTAAATATAGTAATTTGTCCTAACTCCTAGCCATGGCTACATTTGATAACAAAGGTTAGAAGTTGGAGCCAAATCCAATAATGACTAACAGGCCAACCCCACTAGGTAACTTTCAAGCATTATCCAAAGTAGATAATTCACGAGGGTGAAATTGCATAGTCTCCATGCTACATGCAGCAAAAAAAGTATCATAGTAAACCTGAACGGGTCATGACATGCTCGAACTTATTTCATAGTACACAGGATCCAAAAACAACATTAATAAACACTAACATCCACTAATAGAACGCACCCAAACAAAATTATCAGCTAAATAAATTTGACAACCGACCAAATAAAAAAAACCCCGATTCTGGTCTACCTACCTCTCCAAGAGCATAACCAATTCACATTGTGGAGTATGTGGAAAAAGATCAACAGCCATAGCTTTTACTGGTTTGAAAGGCTCTGAGATGGGCATAGACTTGGACCTATAACGTGCTACACCAGCACTGCTGATGTTTCTCCATCCCCGAAAATCTGGATTTCCTTTCTGAATTTCTACCGGAGATGGCGTACAAAGCTCAATGGCATTTGCCACCAAACTTTCAGGATTACAGGATATGTAGCTGCATTTTAAGGGTATGCAATTAGATTTCATAGAGAAATATATATCACTTAAATAAGCCCATAGCATTATCACTTACACAAGCCTCCGCAGGCCCGGATGAGTTCTCAAAGCCTTGATCACCTGCATACTCACAATTCATATCCGAAGTTAAATTTTATGAGTAAAAACTGCAGGTTCAAAACTCATTAGGAAAAAACTAATCCATTCAACAACATAGAAAAGGATCATATATTTTATTCTGCAATCAAATTGAACAAGAACAGAAAAAAAGAAAACATAGGAACAAGAGGCTGATGCAGAAGGGTCCTCCCTCCAAAAAGCAACAAAGCATTCTATTAGTTATAGTTGTAATTACTTGCACATATATGGTAGACAATCTACAGAGTATGGCTCTTACAGTTGGATGAAGTCCAGCACGTGGAGGATCAATAATAGCAACAACATTTTTAAACTGCTTCGCGGAAGAAGTATTCCCTTTTTCAGAACTGCCGTCTTTCTGAACATCACTTCTGATTTCTGCAGTGTTATTTTCTAAACAATGAGATGCTCTTTCAACAGATTCAGGATCTTGAGAAGCACTATCCTTAGAGACATCATTGTCTGTATTGTTATTTTCTGAACAATGAGATGCCCCTTCACCATTTTCAGGCTCTTGAGAAGCAATACCCTCAGAGACATCATTGTTTGTGTTGTTATTTTCTGAACAATGAGATGCCCTTTCTCCATTTGCAGGCTCTTGAGAAGCACTAACTACAGAGAAATCTTTGTTTGTATTGTTCCTTTCTCCATTTGCAGGCTCTTGAGAAGCACTACCCACAGAGAAATCTTTGTTTGTACTGTTCTTTTCTGAACAACGAGATGCACTTTCTCTATTTTCAGACTCTTCAGAAGCACTACCCTCCTGGACATTGTTGTTTGTATTGTCATTTTTTGAACAATGATATGGCAGAGATTCATTCTCACCATTTTTAGGCTCTTTGCAGGAACTTTCCTCCGAGACAACTTTACTACTTCCAGAGATAATAGGATCATCAACTTGTTCCTTTGCCACATTTACATATTCCTTTAACAGTGACCCTATGACATCCTCTGCCTGTTACCTCCATAAATAAGCCAACAAGCAAAATTTGTGATGTTACTAGAAGTTAATAATAAAACAGGTTTGAAAATTTTTTAGGAGATAGAAGTTGCCCAATGCCAAATATAAGTTTCTGCCATATTTCTTATAGGCAGCAATGAAATTATAATCTAACCAGGACCTAAAATCAAGATTGTTGACATCACCTTTGAACATATAAATTCACAGTTTTTAATGCCATTAATCTCAGCATTCCTACGAGCATCAGATACAGCAGAAGCATCCATTTCAATTCCAACAACCTATAATAATCCAAAAGCAAATCAGTCTGGCGAAATAAAAAGTAAGAAATTTGGAAAATAAGATCTTAATTCAGGGACAAGTTTGAGGAAAATAAGTCCAACTCCAACATGGAAGTTTCAATTAAGTATTTAACCTCTGCAAAAGTAATCATAACATCATATACTCTCACTTCTCAAAGCAGCACAAAACAGTCAATTTCCCAGATATAAACCCAGGAAGCAAGAGAGAAGATAGGAAATTAGTGATTATTACCATGCCAACTCGATGTGCTAAAGTCAAGCTGATCGTTCCTGTCCCACAACATATGTCAAATAGCAACGTATCAGGACCTAAGCCTGCCCAATCTCCAGCAAGTGAGTATAGCTTCTCAGCAGCAAGAGTGTTAACCTGCAGTAAAAGTAGGCTCAAACCTCCAACTACCAACGGAGTCAAGGCTGGGAGACTCTTGAAGGAAGTTAAAAATCAATGATTGCCATCCCAACCTGGAAAAATGCTGTCGGAGATATAGAGAATTGGAGATTGCTGATATAATCATGGATTGTTGTGTGCATGGCACTTTTGTCATCCATCTCAGGATGACTAATTGCTTTAGGAATGGGAAGTGAATGAAGTGGTGCATCAGCCAGTGCTACATTGGATATTCCTTGGTGATCCTACACGAAAAACCAACCATCACATCAGAAATTAGAATTCATTACAAAAGAAAGGTACATAAGTACATAACTTCCATCAACTCCGTCAAAATTAAAATTAAACCATCCAATATCTTCCAAAACAAATCTATGCAACAACTGTGATAGGATGTTAAAAATACAGGAACCAAACATGGTGACAACTAAATATGTGAAATTATCAGAAACAACAATTTGTAAGTACTTCAGATTATGTTGTGTGGTTATATGGATTAAAAGAGAAACATGCTTCATACCCCAAAGGGGACGATAGTCAATTTGTAAAACCCGGTGATACTTCAGCCAGCTATTATTTTAATAATAGAAGTATTATTAGATGTTTAGCCAGCCAATTTAGATCATTGATCCATCCAAGGTAGCAGCATAATGTGTATTTGAAAGTTAAGGGAGGGAACAACACATCCACTATCTAGAAAATGCACGAACAGTAACAGAATAGTATCCTTCCAATTGAATATGCATATATAAGGCAATTAATACTTAAGTCTCAATAGAAACAACAGAACTTTGATTGAATGGGCTACTACCTGCACAACCAGAGTTGTGAGAGGCAATGTTGGAGAATGTGAAGTAGCTCCTGAAACAAAAGCCTGAGCAAGTCTCTTGAATTCAGCAGCAACTTGTGCATCATCAAAGCCAGAAGTAGAAACCTATAATCAAAGATGAGAAGGAAAAAAACTATTAATGGTGTTTAAAAAGCAGATGGTACATAAACCTTATTAAGCTCCAAGTAATCTGGATCTAACATATAAATATGGATTATGGAGAAATAAATGACAACCCCCTTCCCTCCCAAAAAACTGGCTTCACCAACATTATTTTTCAAAAAAAGTAGAAACTAACCTGCACAATAAGCATGACCTCAGCAATACCATTAAAAGCTTCAGCACCAACAGCATTTCTATTTGTCCTCCCTTCTCGAACCTTACAAAAGAAATATGAAAACCAATTATTTTCAAAATGGGTATTGGTTAAATAACTACATAATAAAATTTCATATTCAACACCATATAGAGAAGTCATAAGCAATATGGACATGAATTTTCAACACTAAATCCAGCAAGGTCATACCGTCAATTGACGCCAAAATCCCAGATTTTTAGAACTGTTCCAAACTGGTAAATCAGAATGCTGCAGAAATTCCTGAAAGATGGTAGCATATTTGCAAGCAATTTCAGAAACATTTGGGCAGTCCAATGCTTCCTCAACTGCTGTTATACCCTCCCTGCTATAATATTTTAGTATACAATTTACAAACAAAGCATTCTACAGACACAAATGAATCAGATTACCTGAAGTCTCCAAGCATGCCCACTGTTACTTTGCCATTCATAGAATACCCAACAGAAAATTCACACTTATTACGATATCCATTTATGATTGGTGATGCAATAATACCCTGTAGCTCACATGGAAGAGCGGCTGCAGAAATGTGAAAAAAAATTTCACTTAAGTTTCAAATTAAACTAAATTACAACAGAGGCAGTGCACTAAATTACGAAAAAAAACATTTGCATCGGATATTCACACAAAAAACAGTCATCTAGTCCTAAAACCCCAGGACTGCATGTCTGCATTAAATTTGTTCATTGAGACTTAGAGGAAGGTTTTAAGATATATAACATTACCCCTTTCATTAGACTTGAGAACCCACTCAGGAAGAGAAACCCCAGCTGGACAGAGTTTACGTATACTTCTAGTCTGCCAGAATAAAATACAAAGGTCCAGTGACAACAGATAAAACTAAGAATGATAAAATGATTAAAAAAATTAAACACTCTTGACTGACAAGTTTTTTGAGCATCTGTATGAGAGAGCCTTTTTTCTGCTCCAATTGATCAGCATAGGGCATGTGAGCTAGAGGTGCCACTATGTCGCGCACATTTTTTGCCTTTGAATTATTATCATTTATTTCAGCATCTAACGATGCATTCTCCTTATCACTTTTCTTCTTTTTGAATGATTGAGGAATGACACCAGTGACTTTTAGTCTTCTGCCACCAGCAACTTTTCCATCTAAATTCTATTACATTCCAAATTTTAAATTATCAAAATATAATTCTATGGAATGCATATCAAAGAAGATACAAATAAACGGATCAAAAGTCATAAAGTCATAATTAACTACCTTTGTGGCACTTATCATTTGTTCTTCATTTTCAAAAGTGATGATACCTTGCCCTATTGTTGTCTTTTTCTTTGTATGCTTAAAAGGAATACCCTACAAAATTAAAACAAAAGCTTCATAATGAGAAATTATAAACTCAAAAAAAACGATGAAGTGAGAAATGAAAGTGATAAACCGTCTTGCCTGATCTTTGAGAAAACTTCTCAATTTCGAGTTGCACCACCTCTTCGGAAAATTCACCACACATATGCTAAACTTATCAATGTCGAGAGCTTCAATGACCATAAAATCCTCCAAAACGCTGCGTTTCTCTTCGGTCTTCAACAGCTTCTTTGCAGGCTCGGATGTTGGTTCGCGCGTGTTGTCGGGATGAGGAACTAACTCCTCCACGGTGTGCGCGTAGCTGCACGCGATGCTGTCGGTGCCACCATTATCTTGGATGGGGACGTCGTCGCCACCATTATCTTGGATGGAGACGTCGTCGCCACCATTCTCTTGGACGGGGACGTCGTCGCCACCATTCTCTTGGACGGGGACGTCGTCGCCACCATTCTCTTGGACGGGGACGTCGTCGCCACCATTCTCTTGGATGGGGACGTCGTCGCCGTCGTCTCTCTTCCGTTTCACACCAACAACGACGTCGTCGTTTCCAGGAGTGATTTGAGTTTCATTCGGAGTCGTTGGATGTGACTCGGGTGTTGAATCGTGAGCGTCGATTGGGTTTAGGGTTATGGAAGAAGAAAAATCCATGATGAGAAGAGGTACCGCCGTTTGAAGTTGTGCTACACTTTCACTTGTTTGGGAACGGTAACTAAATACATGTTTATATTATAACAAGCTACATTTTCAGTCACGTTATATGTGATTTGGGCCCTTAAGGTCCAAGCCCATTAATCAGTATAAAGTATATGGATTCAAACAAAATTCATGAAAAAAGTTTCTATAATACCATATTAATTCTCATAAAACACATTCATATGATTCCACATAAGCACCGTATGGATGGAGAAATTACCAGAAAACGTTTGTTTGTTCTCGTTTCATAGAACTCACGAAAAAAAACATTGCAGAGAAAGGATGATATATTGCACGAAAAATAAAATTGTAGAGATTTAATGTTTCCTCATTTTAATATGAGGAGAGATTCATTTACTCAAATGATAAATTTTTTTTAAACTTACTCTTAAGTTTAGATATCAACTTAAGGGAAGAGATCCACTTACTCCAAAAAACACTTACTCTTCATCTTAGCCATCCAATCTTGAAAAATTCAATGGTTTAGATATACTCACCAATTCAAATCCATTGGATTTCCAAGAATGAATGGTCATGATGTGGAGTAAGTATTTTTCCACTTACGCCAAGAATAAGTGGATCTCTCCCCTCAACTTAATAACCACTTGTACTCTTTTGATAAAACTTTTATAGCACTCACTAATGATAAGCCTTATAATTCATCACTTATACAATCATCTTTAATCTCTTAGTATGCAAATTTTACCATCCTTACGTAAAAGTAATATTATACTTCTTTACTAAAATAAAAAACATATTACAACTTTCATATAACGAAATTGCAATATTTTTACATTTGTCAAAAATGGTAAAGCTACACATTTCAAAATAATTATAAATACAAAATTTTATATGCGATTTTTTAATACAAAACTAATAAACGGTCTACCTTTCTTCAATAATAGATTATGGAAAATGGGTTCATAAAAAGCTTCCTCGGATGATTGTTCATATATGTGGAATTATTGATTAGGAGACCATGGAATAAAAGAGATTGAGGTATAAGGCATGGCAATTGGCAAGAATGCAGATTAATAGAAAAGACATTTTTGAACTTTATAAATATAATAATCAAGACCCATGAATATGATGTATATCCAAATTCTTTAAACCAAAACATAGCATTCTGTTACTTTGTGGGTTTAACTTCATATTCAGTATCTATACGTAGAAGCTTCAACTTAACTCACTTGTGTGTAAAACAAGACCTCTCTCTCATTGTCATTAAACACCAAATTCTTTAACACCAATTCTCTCCTCTGCCCTTCCATGAACCCCATATTTTCTTCAATTCCAACATTCTATAATAATCATAACATACCAACCAATAATGAAAAGGATGAAAATAATATATATGGGCTTTACCACTATATATAAACAAATCCAACCTAAAATTAAATTCAGTAGTAGTAAGCATAGGTCAAGCAAGCATATTGCTCTCATCAGTGTCTTCCCTTTCAAAGCACTTCCTTTCGCACCAACACAGATACCCTGGAATTGGCCCATCATCTCCGGTAACCCAGCTATGCTCGGCAACATCATTCAATGTCATCCTTAGTCTTGGATCTGCACAATTACAATTGTGAACCATAAATGCTTAATGCAATTAACAAGAATATATAATCAAAGTGGTTTAAGACAAAAATATTGAATAACATATACCTTTGGAAAGAAGTCCTTCTATTAAGTTCTTTAACTGCGGGTTCATATCATTTGGGAGTACTATAGGATTATTGACTATCTGCATCAGGAAGAAAACAGTACACTTAGACTTTATTTATAAGCTGAAAAGAAGTAACATGAAGACTAGGTTTATTCCCACTGGATATACTATCAGAGGGGGAAAGAGTCATTTGTGAGCATCTTACTCTGTCATATGTGTCTTGAAGCGTGTCTCCGAGAAAAGGGTATTCACCCAATATCATACAGTATAAAGTAATTCCTACTGCCCATGTGTCTGAAGCTTTGCCATGATAGGTAAGACCTGAAACATCATGACACGAAAGACCAATGAGAACAGGATACAACAAAATTATCTTACAAGCTTGAAAACAATCCGTACCTAAAATACATTCTGGTGCAGTGAAAACAGGAGTGCCAGGTGACCGACGAAGGTCATCCTTATCATCCTGGAAAATGGATCAATTAAAGGCTCCATATTAATTCCTAAGAATATGTGAAAAACAGAAACTGAAGGGGATATAGAGAGAGGGGAACACTAGGAACTGAGTTGTATTATTTTCTTCAATTCAGAAAGTTATTACACAATGATGGTTACACTTCTATTTATAGTAGTGGCAGTTACATAATTGGCAGTTACAGATTGTATAAGCTAAACTGTTATAGTCCCTAGCAGTTATACTCTATGCAACGGTTTAGTTTATTGTATAAGCTAAACTGTTATAGTCCCTAGCAGTTATTCTCTAATAGAATATATTCTGATATACACATGCAATGTCACCAAAAACATATATCATGGACTCTGCATGTGAGCGTCAAAAACCATAATTAGGCCCAGCTATAATATTATTATATGATACTGCATGTGAGCGTCCACAAATTAGCTACAACTTTTATTCATAACTTCTAATGTCCTTTCTCAAATGAAAATATGAGGTCAAGGTCTTTGCAAGAGAAGAGCCAGAATCACGTGAATTTGCAAAGATTAAACAGAGAGAGGTAGCTCCTCTTGCAAACAATCAAGGTTTGGATGGGTAAAGTGTCTTTACAAAGAGCCTCCCTCTCTCCCGGGATCATTGGTGCAATCATAGGAGTATAATCCCATCCTAGCATTTTGGATAACAGACCATGATATAACACAATGAAGCAAAAACGGCAAGATAAAACATGTATACTAATTAAGTTACTGATTTCAATTTCAAGTAAAACATTGACAGGATAAACTCATGAGACGTCAGAACTTTCAAGTAATTAAATTTACATTTGGGATCATTAATAACATTACCTCAAAAGCTTGGCTGACACTGAAATCCCCAATCTTTACTGTACCGTGACGAGTGATCAACAGATTATCAGGTTTAATATCCCCATGTACTATATGCTGCTCCCCAAAAAAATAAACAAATACTCATCATAGTAACATGGTCAAACTATAAAGTTACAATTTACAAAGCATATTGATGAGTATCTAATAGTATCAACATTGAGCATCTAAGATATGATATGTCGATTTACAGCTTACAGTAAAAAAAAATTATTAGCATGCATACCTGTTGATATATATTCAACCTACCATATCTAATGATATATGTTGATTCTCTCAGTCATATTTTCATGAGTTGGTGAAATATTGTAAGATTCTTAGTGGTTCCTTCCATTACTGTGATCTCTCTTTTACTAGGAGATAATATAAAACTGTAGCTGAATTATTTTCTAAGTTGCTTTCATTACAAAAGAGATGTATTTGGGTTGAAGATGTTCCTCTAGAGGCAATTCGTTTGTTAAACTTTCATGTACCAAAAATTGTTATGAATGAATAACTATCCACCTTTAAAACATGATATATTTCCACTGATATGTAGAGTGAGTGTGAGAGGGGGGATCTGGGTTAACATTGAGCAGAAAAAAGATTCAGTGAGAAATATTACATGAGCATGGAGATATGTCAATCCAGAAACTATATCACGCAAGTATCTTCTAGCAATATCTTCACCTAGGCTACAAGCAGGACCAGTACCATGACAAACCCATTTGTCTTCCACATATTCAAGTACTGTATCAGAAAAAATCAGTAGTCATGTGTAGGACTTCAAGAAGATTCTTACTCACTTAAATTTAAGGGTTAAGGCTCAGAATACAAAATAGAAATTTTAGGAGTAACATTCAAACATTAAATAACAAAACCAAGAAGAAATTATTCATCAGTACCCATGTAGAAGTTATCCGACTCTGGGTCATCAATCACCTCAATGAGATTGACTATATTAGGATGTTCCAGCATTTTCATAATTAGTACCTGAAATGACAGTATTCATGTCTTTTAACCTACTGCAGGGAGAGTAGCACAACAGCTAAAACTTTTAAGTTAACAAATGTAATATATCATAACTAAATTTATTTGTCAAAAATTTGTAATATCATAACTTTTAAGTATTCATGTCTTGACAATATTTTTCTTTTCATACAAATATCAGATGTGCAAATTTGGCACAAGTAAAAAATGTTGATAAGAGCAAGAGCAGAAATGGTTCTATTTCTTAAACGCTGCCTAAATGGATGTTATTGTATAGACATAATAATCACATATAAAAATAGGTGCCACAAGAAGAGCAAATGTAAAGTGGCAAGCAATGGGGAGTGAATGATAGATTTAACAAAGTTTGACATGTTCACATTTAATCACATTTGCATTTGATTGTGAAAAAAGCCAAAGATATACAGAAGAAATATACCTCACGTAGAACATCAGTCATGGCAGTTTCTGACGGTGCAACTCGAAGCTTCAGTAAATAAGACTTATGAAAGGCCTGCACTTCAAAATATTTTCAGCTCAATGGTTTGCTATTGTGCAGTGATCTGCCTATACATACCAAAGTGTTTTAGTGTCTTTACCTTTATTGCATAATGGTTTCCGTCGACAGAACTTCGATAGAGGGCCTGGGATGCATTTAAGGTAAGATAGTCAGGGGAACTGTTTTTCATTAATTGACACAGGATAGTACAATGAATACTATACTTACAACTTTCCCATAGCTGCCAGAACCAATCTTACATTCACGGATATACTCATTTATCATCTTGTTCCCGTATTCATCCTGAAAGGGCAATTAAATTTTGACAGAAAAGTTATGCAAAGTTATGCATACAATAGAGAAGTTTCCTGAATACAGATAAACATTCTGATGAGAACAAACACAGTGAAAGTAAAAAACATGAATAGAAAACATACAAATAAATTTATATGATATACAATTCAACATAAGATACAAATTTTGGTAATTTATGGATATAGGCAGAGAAAAGAAGAACAAGACAACAACTGGGAAGGAGGCAATGACCCAGACAAATTTCAATGTTCAGTCTCAACATAATAAATATATCAACCTATAAAGGGAGCAATGATCTGTATCTGGAAACCAAAGTCTACTAAATAACTTGAAACACAATGATAGGCCAATACTATACTCAACAACATTTACACATATCAAATATCACTATCCCATCTAGTCTTGATGATTCACAAGACATCAAAGTCACCCTTAAAGCAAAGTTGAGCAAAAACTAAAAGGCCAAAGAAATAATTACCTCTGTGCGAACAACTTTGTAAGTCTCCTTAACAGGACACTGCCTACACATCTTGTCATTCTCTACTCTCAAATTCAAAATGTCCTCTGATCGTTTGGGACGAGCTTTCCGCTCACCATCATCACCACTACTTGTGTTAGTAGCACTGTCACTATAAGAACGGTCATCATCCTCAATGTCGTCATCCAACAACAGTTCCTGGGAGATATTATTATTTCTGCTGATTGTGTGCTTAGGCCTTTGGCGTCTCGGTCTCCTGATGAACCCAAAGCAATTACAGCAGCCCATAGCGTTTGCAAAAGAATAAGTCTTATTCAACATTTGGACCTAACAGGTGGTTGGTATATCACTCAGCCTAAAATTTTGAAAATCTGAAGGAGAAAAAAAAACATTTTGTTAGATGCCCACCAACAATAACAAAAAATCAGATCTTAAAATTAAAGAATCTAATCAAATGAATGAAATGCTTAAATAAGTAGGTTGTTACCTGTTTTTTTGAAAGGAAAGAAAAGGGCTTGAAGCCCTAATCAACGTTGCTATATTCTAAAGGGTGCCATTCAGCAAGATGGTGAAAACGGTCACAGACGTTAAACCCGCTACTATTCACACCGAACATTGCAATAACTCCAGTTTATAGCAATCGTTGCAGGCTCAGCCCACAAAACACTTGTTCGTTGACCCTTTATATTAAAATGGAAAATTTAAAAAAATAATAAATATACAAACCGAACATTAATAATGAAATTAAATGGGTAAAATAAAAACGACAAATTTGCATACTTTGAAAAAAAAAAAGACAGAATCTTTGAATGAAGATTTTTCCAACGTGGTTATTGTAATAAAGAATGTAGACAAAGTTACCTTCTTTTTGTGGGCGAGATTGAGAACCTTAGAATCCCAAACTCGAAAAAAACTAAAATATTGGAAAGAGTCAGAAACCCTAACGTGTAAATTGAATCGCAGATAATGAATCGAAAAAGTGTATATTGGGGGAATCAAAATTCAATTGAAAGAAAGCATTAGGGTTGATGATTGAGAAGGAATATGAAGTGAAATTGGAGGAAGGAGAGGGTATGATTGGGATCGAGGAGAAAACAAAACCGCGGCTAAGGAAGGGAATCTGATTATCTGTTTTGGGCGAAAAACGGTAACGGATTCGGGTTAGCCATTTCAGTTTCAATTTCGTTTTTATTGTACATTCAATTTTAGGTCAATTGAACTTAAATTAGGTGAATTGGTCCCATGTGACCAAATGTCCAAATTCATTAGATGACTTATGGTCGGTCTATCAACATTTACTTGATAGAAATTTTGATTTTTGATTTTTTTTGTTACTATAAATGTTAACAATTTGAGTATGATTTTGGTTAGTTTCGAGATAAAAATTCATCTATTTTCAAATTTTACTCTTTCATTTGATGGGAATAAATTATGATATAGTCTACTACAAAATAATTGTTGTTATGATTGGGTTTATTTTTTTTATTATGAAATTTACTAATGTGGGCAAAATAATATTTTAAAATGAATAAGTTAGTATTTTGCTATAGTTTCTTAAATTGAATGTTTGACTAAGAATCCATGATGTTAGAGGTTCCAATTATGGAGAAAAATATTGTATATGTATTTAAGTTTAAATGTAATAGATGTTTAATAAATTCATGAGACTAGGACTTAGGTTAGAGTTATCATTTATGAATAAAAGTTATTTATTAACTTTATCATATACTCACTAATTGTTGTCATTTTTCTCACTTTAGTTGGTTAAAAGTGTGATGTGAAATTAAGTATCTACTAAGATCTCTTTACTATTTTATGCTCCTTAATTATTACTATGAGTCTTTTCTTTAAACAATGATAAATAAAATTATTCCTTTAAGGAGTCTTTTTTATTAGACTCTAATTGATTAAATATGAGGTTGATTTTTTTTTAAATTTTTTATTTATTTTTATTGAAAAATAATAACAAATAATAACCGTTGAAAGATTGTTTTCGTCATGTGCCACAATTCAATTCAGCACTTGAGAAGATCCATGTCCCATTCCACCAAAGGAAAAACGTTTTGGTAAGACTAATGCAAATCTTTTCTTACTATATGTTAACCTAAGAGTATGTTTATGAGTTAGTTTTTGAAAGACAATAGAAAAAAAGACAAAGTTTGAGAGCCATGAAATATACTTATATGATGACTCTCAACTTTCAACTCTTTCATTTCCCTTTATTCCCCTTCAAAAATCATCACATAATTCAAGTAGATAATTTAAGTTAGAAATCATTATCTTGTATATATTTATTGATATTTGAATAATCAAAGTTTAATAATTCAGAATTTCAGATAACTTTTATTCATCTTATTTTTCTATCTTTTATCATCTTTACACGAATATCAAAACATTGATGTAAGTATTTTATTTTGTTAAATCATAACACCACTGCCCCAAAAAACAATGGAACATAGGTGACAACCACCATGTAATGTTCTGTCAACACAACATTACTAGGCATCGTAAAATAAACTTTTAATATTTAATACACTATTTAGTGTATAGTCTATTACTAGGAATAACAATTATCTCTATTAATGGAGAGATAAATAATATGTAAAACAAGATAAAAAGAAAATTGAAAAGACAATTATGTTATTTTATTTATATATGTAATGACATTTTTATCTTAAAGTTATTAAAAATACGGAGATGAGAGGATCCTACTACTAGTGCTACTGCTTCTACTGCATGCATGAAGGGTAGGGCCCTTCCATAAGAGAGAATCACTCAGTTGTGAGTCTGTGACTTTTATTTGGACTCATCTCTTTTCCATTTTTGTCTCTTCCAACATGCATTGGCCCCAACCTCCCTCGTGAGACAAGACACCTCTATGTTATACATCACACGTGAAATCTATCTCCCATTATTTCACAGTGCATGATCTCTCCACCTTTGTCGGTCTAACTCTGTATATGTTTGTCTCCAATCTCATTGTTTAGTACTACTATACATGCTACTGCTAATATAAGTAATAGCTAGCCATATACCATTACATTTTGCCTATCATTTTGAGAGAGAAAAACAAATAGGTGTAGGGTTTAGATGCACAACTATATTTACAAGTACAAATAACATTATTATTGATATTGATATGACATACTACTTCACTAGTATCTCCGGATCTAAGTTACTTTCATGAAATTAAATTTAAACTCTTGCATGTACTAGCAGTAATGTTCATCATACTGTCTGCTATGCAGGTCCATGACTGATCCTATTGCATTAAACTCAGTGAGATCAAAGGGTCTGCTTATTGTAATTGACTCATCTCCAACACCCAGAAAGTCTCTTGTTAAACCAAACTGGTCTTTGTTATTATCTGAGCTTGAGTAATTCAATGAAAACCCACTAGCTCCAAGGTTGGTGCTACCACATTCTAAATTCACCAACTGATCATGATTCAAGTTTCCTTCTTTGAAAAACTTCTGAACCTCAACAATGTTATTATTATTCACCTTCCTTGAAAAACCGATCAAGCCAAAGACATTATGGTTGTTGTTGTCGAAGGTGGAGGATGCAATATTATCTTTATGTAACAGTGATGTTTCTGCTGACATGTGAGTTGGGCCTCCTCCTCCACCCTGTGAATTCTGATTATCGAAGTACACGGAGTTTGCAGTAATATAAGACAAGTCCTGTTTGTTTTCTTCTTGTTTTTGCTTCAGGCCATGTGGCAGTTGTGCAGGCAATGACATAGGTACATTGTTTTTATTAGCACTTGTGAATGATGCTCGGTAATTCAGCCACTGTGTTTCTTGTTGAGGTGGTGACCCAAACATGTTCATTGTTTCCACTAAATCAGGCATGTTGGTGCAGGCAACAGAGTTTGCATTGGATGAGAACGCACTCAATTTTCTTGGGATGCAGTAATGAAGCTGAGAGTTGTTGGTGTAATTAATCTCCAATGGTTCTGAAACTGAATTACCACCAAATCCTGAATGAGATCTTGGAAAAATCTGAGGGATTCTGGGTAGTTGAGTAGTATTATTATTGGGCAAATGAATATCCCTTCTCAAGTTACTTAAAGCTCCAGGAACTCTCACACTTTCTTCAGTCAATGCATCACAAAAGGCTCTGTGTGTTATGAAACTGTCCTTCCTGATTTTTAGCATATATATAATAAATGAACATCAATAATTTAACTACCATCATTTATTACTCCAAACAAATATTCTCTCAATGATATTTGGTATCATTAATATATAGCATGCATTAAAGTTTAGTCAATGAACAAAGACCATCTGAAATTTATTTTCACATTATTAAGATGAGACATTCATTAATAGGACTCCAACTCAATCCATATATATATATATGTCTAAAATCCTAACCTGGAGAAAAGTGTGCCACAGTCACATTTGTACTCTCTAGTTCCACAAATCTTGTTATGGGCCTTCCAATCTGATAGAACTGCATATTTTCTAGAACACTTTTCACACTTCCACTTCTTCTCCCCATGCTTTCTGCTATAGTGTTTCTTTATACCTGTTAAGTCTCCTAGTGCTCTACAAGGGTCATGGTGTACACAACTCTTCTCTGGGCACACATACACCTTCTTCCTCACTTCATCATTCTTTGCTCTCTGCTTCAGCTTCCATGGTAGTTTATGCCCTCGCCGATGAAGCTGCAAGTTTTGTTCTCTCGGGAAACCCTTATTGCAGATTTCACAGATGAATCGGTTCGTCGCCATCAGAGACTTCGGGGAAAGAGTTATTACCTCAGAATTTGGATCTGCGAATTCATCTCACTCAATCAATATTGTTTTTGTGATAAGAAAAGGAACTTATTTTACAAAAAATAGAGTATAAGGGCATACTCTAACACATAAAATAAAAAGGAAACAAATACATAGAAGTTAGAAGTATAGTGATATTGAAAGATGATAACATAATCACTTGCCTGGGTTTCCAGGTAGGTTTCTCTTTTTCTTGGATGGGTTTGAACTAAGAGTAGGATTAGGGTTTGAGTTTGGATCTTGAACATGAAGCAAGGTGCTTCTGACAGTATTAGAAAAAAAAGAAAATGATTCTTCAGACATCATTTGAAAGCGAAGAAATATTGTATGTCCTAAACTTGCTAGCTATGTAGCAAATTCCAAAACCAGAAGTAGTTTGAAGGCAGCACTACTAAAACAAAAATACAGACAAAAGGTTGTGGCTGCTTCTACATGGGAAAATATAATATCCTGCTGAGCATAGTGAAAATAATAAAACTAGTTGATTTTTATTATTAGAGATTAAAAGAGGAAAAAAATAATTAATACATATATGAGAAGAAGTTGAAATTTATTTTGCATGTGAATCGCGCGGAAAGCATAAAATCATGGTTTGGAAGAGTTTATGAAGAGAGGAGAATATAAAATATCTGTTACTCTTTCTCTCTCTATTTATTTATGGGAAAATATATACTGTTCTAAATCATATTATGTAATGATATTGAGGTAAATATAGAAAAGTAATAATTTTTTTTAATTAAGATAATATACTTTTATTAATATACAAAACATAATTTGGAAAATAATTTAAAAATAGAATTTGTGACAACATTTTTTTTTGTCCTTATTTATCACGGCTGCTGTGACAGTCAGTCAGCCATAGAGTCAGCTAGGACCACTTTCTCCCTTCCTCAATTTCTTGCCCAATATTTGTTAACAAGTGCACAATTTAATTAGGATATATTCTTCACATGCAAAATAATATAATATGTAGTAGCTTAATAATATAAATAAGTATAATTCATTTTTCTTATAAAAATTATATTAATTGTTTCATATTATTTTTTTGGTATAATTAAGGTGTAAATTGTTTCATATGCTATAATTTTATTAAACAACATCACATGCATACGAAGAATAATACAAAGTTCTGTCCATAAGCGGCAGTACTGTATATAATGGTTTTTATTAGTAGATCATATATTTTTTACATAACTTTTTTAGTAAACGTTTTTAGATAACTTCTTTATATTAGCTTTATTATATTAACAAGTGCCCTGTTTTGGTTATTAGATAAAGCACAATTATTGTAAGAGGTAACTTTTTAAGTGAAGTGTAAATTGTAGTTCTAGCAAGTTAATAGTAGGAAGGAGTAGGTGGTGAAAACAACAAGTAGACCCAGAAGAAGATGCGTTGGTTTCAACTTAGAAAGTAGCATCTTTGAAAAATGAGAGAGTGTTATTACATTACTTTATTAACGATTTGAAAACAACAGTTCCATTAGTTATAATGATAAATTTAATATAGTACGTATATTTCATCAATTTTAATGTTGAGAAGGGTGGTGAATGGGAGTGGGTATCCACAAAAGACGGAGAGAGAGAGAATTTGGTGATGATAGTGATATACCATACTGTATTGAGTCTAGATTATGATACATTGATACTAATTTTTTAAGTGTGTCGAGGAGAGGATATCACTTCCACAATAGATGAGTGATGTGTCAAGCCAGCAGCCACTCCTCTCTACCACACTCGGCCACTTGTATCTTGTAGGGGTGAATACCAACTAATTGAATAATTAGACCCAAACAATATTTAAAATCTGTAAGAGACAAATTTATACATTTTCTTGATTATGACTGATTTTATTGAGAAAACAAAATAACTTGTAGGAACCTGTTCCCGCTGATGCATTTGAACGGTTACAACTGCCGAACCTTAACGCTCTACTTGTATTAGAACCCGCAATCTCACACTTGTTCTGATTTCTCTTCCATGGATCCTCCTCTTCCCACGCCACTTTCACGTACGTATCCATCCAACTTTTTCATCATCTTCTTACTTATTCTTGGCTTGCATAAATTATAATCCTCTCATTTTGTTCTTCTATTTAATGCAAATTCCCTTGTGGTAACAGTTAATGGAAACAATTCAAAACCAAAAATCAACCCAAGGGTAAACCTTGCAGCCAAAATTGGCACGGGTGAACCCCAAAGGTAACTTTTTTATTCTATTTTTTATATTCACCGATTATCTTATGCTAGATATCTTGTTTATCTTTTTGATTCTGTGATTTTGTTTCAGACAAAACCGGGTTTTTGGCACGGCTAGGAACACAAACATCCCAGCAAAATATATGTCAGACATGACTATTACCAAAACAAAAGTTGTCGTTCCACATAGAAAACCCAAATCTATTAGAACAACTAAACCTCCTTTTGATACTAGCACCAAAGTTACAGATACCACTGATATAAAATCCCTAGAAGATGTTAATCACAGAATAAATAAGAAAAGTGATACATTCCCACAAGGAGTAGTAGAAAAACCAATATCAAAGAATTCCCAATTAGTGAATGACTCTTCTAATGCTGAGCCCAAAACTCCTGTTACAGCAATGAAGTCTGAAGTGGCAGCGACACCATTCTACAGCGCAGCGCATTGTAGTAAGTGCCGTTTTGATAAGTTTGAGACTTCGTATTATTGGGTTGGACAAATCAAAATGGCAGAATCTGTTGGCAAGCATGTTGTTGCATGTGCCTTCTTTAGGCTTGCCTTAGAATCTCAGGCTGAGGTTTGTTTTTTCATCTCCATGTTACATCAAAGTTTGATAATAGACTTTATTTATTTTTTGAAACAAGTAAGTACTAAGAGTAATTGTAAGTGATGTGTTGTTTAATATTTGGTGTATTTTTTGAGTAGCCAATTAGGGAGCTACGGATGGAGCTTAAAAGGTACTTGCTAAGGCATGAGTATCTATCAGAGGTGCAGGAATGGAGAGAAGTTGGTGCTAGCTATGGGCTATTCAAGGTTGAGAGCGTCCTCTAGCATATGCAGGAAAAATGAGAGTGATGTTAGTTATAAATGTATCACGAAAATTCTAACTCTTCATTGGTTCTTGTTGGCTACACAGTATTGTTAGTTAGCAAGTTTCTACTGCAACCTACATTTTCAAGAGTATCATCACTTTTCTAATGTACTTCTAAGTTTGGCTAATGACGTTTAAGCCATGTTAACTTGAATACTTGATGATATCATGTCATAAGTTAATATATCCATGTTACAGGCCTCATAGCAGTTTTGCAAAACATCACAGCAAGTTTTTTTGTCCGATACAAAATCAAACATAATTTCTTATCATAATTGACGAAATTTAAAGAACTTCAATTTCTCATAAATTGCATAATTTGTTGATTTAAAGGATAATAAAACATAACATTCAATTTAATTGATTTATAATGATGCTAGAGGATAGCTCCAGGAACGGAGACTTTAACTTTGTACTGTAGGGACAAAGCCAACCAACAAGGATAAACACATTTCTTGGAAAAGATGTAAGATTTTAATATGATTTTAGTTCTAACTTTTGAAACAAACCCTTACAATCCTTCCAAGTTTGGGACACAGGAAAAATCACATTCCCTATTTTCTCTGTTCTGCCATTCACATAAAATTTTTACAAACTAAACTAGCTGATACCTTAATCTGCTGCTGATTTCTTTTGCACCAAATAATTATAAATAATTTAAATTTACGATTATAATCGAGTTAAACGAATAACACAACCAACACTAAAATTTTATGAAAACATATGATAGTGCCTCAAACCAGAGGATGCTTCTTTAGCATTATCACCTTCTACAAGCATCTTGTCAAATCTTACAAGGATCAGGGTCTAACACACTGCATGTCAAATTACAAATAATATAAAAACGATAGTTGGCTACAATCCTTATATTTAGGGCTCATTTATAGTGCATAAATATTGAACACCAGAATATAAAATTGAGCGTCTACCTGGGCAAAGCAAGCACAAAATGTCCTGGTAATATTACACATTAGATCGAGAAAAACAATTTTTGTTATCGCTATTGAATCTGATGGCTAAACATTTACAGGTTATTTGCTCTCATGAGACAAATGCCAAATATAATGATGCGGAGGGGAACTACCTCATCAAATAAAAATGTTTAAACTACCATATTTGAATGGCCAACTGTACAATATGAGACAGCACTATAACCCCAAAAGATCCTGGCTGAAAATTAAAAGGAATAATAACTTGAGGCTGACCTGTTAAATCTGTCATCAGGTCAGGTAAACTAAATGTGAATCCTTACAGTCATCTTTGCCAGTAAGGAAGATGCGCAACCCAGGTAGATACAGGCGGGGCCAAAATGTGAATCCTTACAGTCAACTTCCTTCAAATTCTAAATACAAAGTACCCAAAATTCTTGAGACAAAAGGTCTGACACCTTTACTCCGACTCGGAATCAATAGATAGATACAGGCGGGGCCTCACTGAACGTTTTTGGCGAGGAAATGAGAAAGGGTTATCTGATCTTGGCCTACTTGTCTTGTCAGGTTTATCATCATTCACTCCAAGAAGAAAAGAAGCTGCCACGTAAGGAGGAGTAGTCAGTCAAGAAGTTAAAGAAAAACATGTGTAAGTGCACCAATGGTCACTGACTCAGAAGTCATACTGCAATTGTCTGATAGGGAAGAGGAAAGGGGATTCAAACACAGTGAGAAAGGAGTCGGGGTCACCGGAGATGCAAAAATACGTATAGATTATAGGCGGATGCTGAGCTTAACTTTGTCTACTACACATTTTCAAGTGAAAAACATTTACAGTTTCAAAATAAGCAAACAAACCATGGACATTTGTGTCATTTTGGGAATAGACTTCTAGAAAACCCAATTTCTTTATTTTTTTAAAACAAATATAAGATGCAGCAGATTAACACAACTAAGCAGAGTATTTTGAAAAATCCATAACAAAAGCATTTGAAGTCTCTAACCATTTAACGTTGGGTATAGAAGAGCTCAATGCAAAGAAAATGAATACCCAGCAGCCTCTCTAAAATAAACTTGATAGCTTATAAATGTACTAAAAAAGCACACATTTGAAAGAACTAAGAACTCTTTCCATCTGAATAGGCTTATAAAACATGTTCATTTACAGTTGAGAGAACGGCATAGAGAGAGCTGGGGACAGTGAAGATTTTATTGGAAAAGAACCAAAATATTACATATTATATGATACTTTAAAAAATTGTTAATTCCTATAATTTGTCTTCTGTTGTATAAAAAAGAGCTAATGGTGACTTTGTCCACTTGAAAATGTGGAGAATACCAGCTTATCTCTCACCATTGGTTTCATTTTGATCTAGAGGTTCAAATCACACAATTTCATGAAGAATAGGGAAGCATATTTTTTGATGAAAACATAGCAGTGAAATTTGAATTTAATGAAGAATGGGAAATTAAATCTCCTAGTTAAAATAAAAAGTAAAATAGAAATAACATTTCTTTGTAAAATAAAATAAAAATTGCATTACAAGATTTTTGAAGTGATGCTTTAATTTGTAAAACTCCTAATCTTTGATGGCATTTATATACACAGTTTTTTTTAAATGATAAATTTGCATATTTTTTTTATGAATAATAGAGTTAATATCCTTTCTTAATTAAATGCTTTTATTAATCTCTCTCTTCATTAAAAATATGCTCCACTACCATGTAATAGGAGTTTCCAACAAAAGCAACCTTCACCCAAAAAAATTAACACTGGTCACTTACAGTTAGAAAGCAACAAACCAGTATCAGCCAAATTATTTGTGGCAGCTTCTGTAGTTGGCAATTGGATTCCAGAATTAAACCCATTTTGAGTGGAAGCATTGCCAATACTACCACCGGCACTGCCTCCAAGACTAAGAGATATCCAATCCTCAGTGCAGACACCATTTGACATATTTGCCTGATCTCTTGATTCATGCTGAACTGACGATTCAGCTGGTCTTGTGGGGAGAAAAATCTGGAGTGAGGGATCATCTCCAGCAAAAGCCAGTGGATTGTCAACCAAACCACCATTTAAATCAGGAGCAGTAGAGGAATCTGGTATATTAATAGATCCCAAGGTATCAGGAGCCAATGAATAACCATTCAGTGATGAGGAGCAATTAATAGAACCATGCTGCAAATGGACCAAAGCATCTGATACACCTGCATCAGAACCAAATAATTGGAATCCTGGACCAGCCTGAGTTCCGGATGGCAATGACCACAGGGAGGAATGCATCCCAAAATCATCTTCATTAGGAAAAAGTCCCAAGCATGAATTTCCACCAAGACTGTGATCTTCAATGTAAGAATCAACAATTCCAGGTGGTGGAACTGAGTAAACATCTCCTGCAGCACCAGTTTGGTTGTTCATATACGCAACTGCAGGAGATATCAATATGTCATTGTCTTCATCCGAATCACTCAGAATAATAACTTCAGTACCACCCGCTTGAGCAGAAGTATCATGTGCAGTATATCCATATGCTGAAGCACCATTTTTGAGATACAGAGAATCCAACTCAACCCCATTGGTAGTAGAACAATCAAGATGTCCACTACCACCCTGATTTACGCTAGGATCATCACCATCCCGACCACTTCCAGTGCCACTGCTACTCATTGGAATAACCACCTGTTCATGATTTCCAAAGACCTCTTTCAATATATTACCAGAAGATGTGTTTGTGTCCTCAGGTTTGCTGACCTCCCAAACTCCATTGGTATTCTTCCTTATGCCAATTTTTAAACCAGTAGGAGTATCTGAAGCTTCCTGTTTGACCTGCTTCAATGTTTCCAATCTTTTGACTTCTCCATCATTGGAAATACAGACAGATCCATCAGGAGAGTGCCATTGTGCAAGATTTCCTAATCCTATGCGTTCACTTTCACTCTTTGCCTTCACACGCCAAGAACCATCAGGCTTCACCTCAACCTCTGTAACCTCTTCACCACAATGTATCGTCTGTACCAGAAACCAATTAAAACAATAACTACTGGTTCAACAAATATAAAATTTACAAAGAGACAAATAGTTTACTTACAAAAAAAAAGAGAACTACCTTGGAAGTGATACGATTAAAATAAGGGTCAATGATGATATTCTCCAAAGCGTAGTTTTTAAGACATATGGGACATTGCCACTGCAGAAACAATTAAATTACTCTTTGGAGTTTGGACAAAAAATCAACAGGAAGGTTATAGACAAATCATGCACCAATTCTAAGAATCTTACCTTTCTTGACCGTTGATTCATTTCCACAAAAACTTCGAGATCAAAACAACCCATGTGAACACAAGGTTTGAATCTTCCTGCAATCTTCATTCTTGAACCACTCATCTATAAATTACACCAAAATGTAGAAAGAATTACTGGAAGGGTAGCACTTCATGAATTACTAAAATAATTCATTGTATGAAGGCATTACTGGACAACGGAGGTTAATGGTAAAATTATCTGAAACCACTTCCAAATCACTGTCACTATCAGCATTGTCATCTGCATTTCCGCCTCCAACACATCGACAGACACGTGCAAGGGCATCTTCAAAAAGCTCACCGTCAGGCTCCTTCGGAATTATGTTTAGGACCTAGATAACAACAAAATAAAAAAAATTGTTGGAAGAGAAGCAGTTGCATGTAAAAATATTCACACAAGTAACAAGTAACTTTGAAGAAGCAGCACACATGCAATGCAATCAATGTTCAAAACCTAGACTGGATTGGTCAGTTCAACAGGTGACAAACAGGCTCCAGTCTGAGTTAGTGAACAAAGCTGGAATGAGAGTCAAACCGATCAGAACAGTTTAAAGCCAGAAAACTTGATTCAAAACCATAAACCAGATCTAGTTAAACCAATTTAAATTACTTTAAAAGCAACACTATATAGGCCCACAGACTTTGCTGTAGTCCTTTCCAATATAGTACAGAAAACATCTCCCTTGGTCCCTAGGCTGTGGTACTCAGTTCCCAGGCTTACTTTCTATATGTTAGGCATTATTAATAATTTAATCTTGACAAAGAGGAAAATAAAAGAATACCAAATTTCTTAAAATTTCAAGAAACCAATCAAACAGGGCCAATCTCAAGAACTCTGGAAATACTTAAAACAGGGGAGATAGTTAGCACCAAACTTCACTATTCCAATACTACAAGGCTGGATTAAAGGAACATACAGTCATTCAAAATAGTTTGCTTAGATATTAATCAAAAGATTAGGATGCAATCTACCTGTTGAACACTGCGTCTTTTAACAATACGGACCCCTAAACAAAAAACACGAGCATCACATCCTGTTAAGTAAATCTTATTGATTCCATCTTTTGTATATGGTGTGATCTGGCAAGAAATACAATAAGTTAACATAGTAAAGGAGTATTTAAAAGCCATATACATAAATGGTAACAAACTCACAATAGGACCATCATCACGACCATTAGCCCCAAGCAATTGTGAACCAGGTCTGTTAATTGCACGAACAGGAACACCTATATGGTTATAGTCAAATTAATAAGAATAAATTTCAAATGTTAAAACAAGAAAGGCCACACATAACACAAAACAAATATTTGATGGTTTACTTTAAATGATATGCTTCTAATTGCATAACATAAATTAAATATTTAAACTGGACAAGCAACATAAAACCACAAGTCAGTGAGGAGATTATGACTTCTATTAACATACCATTGACCTGCAGGTCCGTATACTGTGGCCATTGCATCCTAAATGAAACCTTGTCGTTCAGAAGCATACACCAAGCCTATATATGATGTTAATTTTTTAACATATAAACATACTCAGTGCATGGAAGGTTGTTTATTAACCTATTAGCTCTTATTCTACATTTGGTATCATAGAAAAAGAGGTGAAAGAGAACGAGAGGAGAGAAGTTGAAGAGAAAGAGCATTTTTCTCTCATTTGGTTTAGGAGAGACTTTGAGAAGAGAAAGTAAAATGCAGTGGAGAGGAAGAGTTAGAGAGAAAACACTTTTTGTTCTTCTTTTTCTCTACAACCAAACAACACAAAAGTCATCTCTATTTCTCATCTCTTTCTCTCTTCTCACTCTCTTTCTCACATACTTCTCTCCTTACTTTCTTCTCTCCAACCAAAGAGAGCCTTAAAGACCAGACCAACCTGAACATCAAATTCCTGTTTTGATACCAAGTCCTTGTCTGCCCGTGTAAGTTGAAAGGTTCTCTCCAAGCTCTGCACTGGGTTGGTTCTAAACAATTCAAACAGAGTTTGTTGTTAAGTCATTAAAAACAGAAAGCTACGTTGAAAAATAGATTTTAACCATGGACAAAAATTTGTTTGCATGAGATAATTAGATTGTCTTACTCAATAGAATAAAAATTATGTTTACAGGTGAGCTCCATCTGACAGATTTAAGAAAACAATTGAGATAAAGAAAGAAAAAGAAAAGGAATTTTTTTTTCATTTCTCAGTAGGTTCATCCCCTGAGGGAATCCCACCTGAAATGCAAATTCAACACACCCAAAAAAAATCCCATTAACAAAACATTAATAGTAAATGACATCAACACTTACACTATGATCCCTGTAAATAGCATAAATAGCTGTTTTAAATCATCTAAAGGAAGCTACCTCAACAAATAAAATAAAAAATCAACTGAAGAAAACCATCAAAAGCTTATTCTAAAGCAAAGGACCTTGTACTAAATAATTGCTAGAGTTCAAGCCAGAATGAAGAAGGTCCAAGTCTCTTGTGTGAAAATAGGCAAAAAAGTATATCAAGATTCCAAGGCACGTGGAATAATTAAACAAGACATGTATTTTGCTAAAGATAACAATGAAACTGATTACAACTAGTCAGCATTACACAAACTATGTCCAATTTCAATAAATCCACACCATGTACTTACCCATCAGCTGAAATACTAGTTGTAGTCAACTTCACAGGAAACAGAGGGTGCACCACTGAAACCCAAAACCTGTAACAGAGGAAACAGTAGAAATTCAAATGTGTGGCAAGGAAATGAAAAATGATAAATATCAGAAAGAATAGAAAATCTCAGTCAATCATGAGAGTGTGTAATGGATAAAATTAGGGAAAAGCTATTTAATATGACACATACAACAGAACAATCAAATATTTGAAGCAAAACAACCAAAGCTTTGAACTGAATCATGAGTCACTAACTCACCATGATAAGTATGTCATCAGATTTGAATAAATAGAAACAAATTCACCAACTCGACAAGACTACCACTATATATGGGCCACAATGAGGAACCGTCATCTAAACAATAAAATTACAACAGTATAACATGATATCATATCACAGCTAAAGCCAAATTCACTACACCAACATAGGATAGCATATCTGAAATTTTCTACTTGGTTTATTTCTTTAGTTCTTCAGGATTACTTGTCCATTTGTCCTCTTGCATTATTATTGTGTTGCTCTCTTCTCTCTCTCTATCTATACCTCTTTTATATATAAAGGCTTAAATATGATTTCCATCTGTATATTTGTAAGCGATTTTGACTTTAGTCAATGTATTATTTTTTTAAGAGTTTAGTCCTTGAATTTTGTTTGCATTTTAGTTTTCAACCTTACCGTGAGTTTGGATGGTATTTGTTGATGCAGCCAGCGGAGGCTGTGTCAGCAATGCCAAATCAGTGTTTGATGGTGGAGTTATGTAGTTTTGGTCCCTTTATTTGAGTGGGTTATGATTTAGGTCCTTGGTTTTGTAAACTTCGGTCCCTCTATTGTAAGCTTACGATTAAAGCTTATTATGAGTTTGATTGCTCTATTATCAGAGCCACCCAATACCAATAGTTTGTTGGATGTTTAAATATTTAAATTATGTTTTGAAAGTATAATTAGAGAAGTGACATGCAAAAAACAATTGGCTAACATTAAATAAGTTTGTCAGTGAGCAATGCAAAACCACACATTTCAACCTTAAAGGATTAGTTCAAGAAGCAATGAGTTACACAACCTAAACATACCCATATCCTTCAAACAAAATGACATGTGT
Organism: Lupinus albus; assembly: GCA_009771035.1. NCBI lineage: Eukaryota > Viridiplantae > Streptophyta > Magnoliopsida > Fabales > Fabaceae > Lupinus > Lupinus albus. The sequence goes on from CM020017.1 coordinate 16,612,400, forward strand.
TAAAATCCCAAAAAATATTCTCAAATAAAACCAAGTATTCCATGTACATTAAAACCAAGAGACAAAAAACCCAAAATTCTATGTTTACAATAGAGAGACCAAACTCGTAATAAGCTTACAATAGAGAGACCAAAATCATAACATGTATACAAAATCAAGGACTTGGATCATAAACCGCTTGAAATATACAGTAAATAATTCAGGAGAGAACATATGTTATTGTGAGAAATGAAAACAATTAATATGGACTATTGAATCTTATTTGAATGACCACGATTAAAAGATAAATGGACATAATTGTTTTAAGTAATCATGTGACAATTAACTAACTTTTAATCTTAACCACTCATGTATGGTTGTATAGCCCCAATTTATTGTTTTCACTTGAGTCACTCCCTATATATATGCACCCACACAATTTCACACAAAAGCCCTTTAACATAAAAAGATGTTAAGCACTAAGCTATGCATGAAAAACTTTTAAACAAATCATCAAAGACCATGCCCTTCCTACATATAGTTATTAGCGAAGAAAAGACTGGAAGATGACATACGGGTCTGCACGGCTGAGTCGACAGAGTTCACAATAAAATTTATCAGGAACTGGTGGGATTCCTTCAATAGGTTTCTCAGGAATAATAACACAACTGATGTGCTGCCACACATGGCATTTTGGATCATCACACTGCAATAACATGAGCATATTAAAACTCATCAAATTAAAGCAACATGCATGAGGTCTTACAGGAAAGGTACGTGTGTGATCACCAAATAAAATGGACATGAGGTCAAATTTGGCGGATTATCAATCAGTAGTAACATGTGCCTGCACAAATGCGTAGAAGTTTCATGAAGAAAGAAGAATCTTGTCAAGTATTACACCTTGACTAGTGGTTCCGTTTCCAGTGTACTTCCACAGAGACAGCGAATCTTTGTATCTGATTGAAAGGAATCTTCAATTTCACCTTTAATTTTCACAGTACTACTAGTATCTGAGGCACCCTGACCCTTTGATGCTAGATCGGTAGCCCCACCAGCTATCTGCATTTTTCTGGTCAAAATGAAAATCAAAGACATCAATAGCAAATAGCAACACCAAGCTATTACAACATATGTGGAACAGTATAATCAAAACTTAAAGTGCCAAACCATTTATGCGAATTCATCTAAGTATTTTAGGTCATTAGTCAGTACATTATTACATATTTACAAATTCCAAAGCATGCCAAAAGCTAGAAGAAAATATCAGCAAAGTGTTCTTGCTAACACGGACCTATATGCGTCATCCACTAATTTTGCCACTTGCTCTTTTGAGACAGCATTCTTCTGGGCCCACATTTTGGAAACTGAAAAAGCAACAAGTTACTTAGTTTACAAGTGAAAGGAGGGGGGTCAATTTCACACATTGCAATCAAAAAATTAAGTTAGAAGCATATTCATAACTGCTAAATACTCCAAAAGTTTTATGATTAATTCCATATGCAGATATAGCCTAAATTTTCAATATAAAGGGCTTTATCACAATATAAACAGAAGCATTATGAAAACGTAAATACAGATATATAAGATAGCATTAGGCCCAAAGGTTTAACTCTGTGCGTGCATGTATAATTTTACCTTGTTCATCTGTGATAATGGTCAATATCCGATCAACAAGATCCTGCAGAGGATGAAGCACATGCATCATTAATTCATCCTAAAACTCGAAGACGACATGTTAAATTAAGGATTAAAAATAAATAGTGCATTGACTCCAACCCGAAGTTACAACAATCATGAAAACCCATATCATAATTGACTATATCCATCATTTTATTATTTTAACTGTTGCAAGCTCACTATTGATCACTGAAGTATGACATTCTAACCATGTAAGAACAGAATACAATAATCCAAAATGTATGAAACCTAGTGGGAAAATGGAAAGGGAGAGATTAACAAATTAAGGAAGAATAAGATAGAGCAGTTTTCATCATCAACAAGAACCAGTGATCGTGCAAACACTGTTCACAAGGGTGTCAATACTAACATCAGGGTTTCCTAGAAAAAGCCTAACAGTAGCAGAATCAGTAATATTTGTGTTATCTCACCTGCTTCTTTCCCTGCTTTGAAAGTCCTAACTGAGTGAGCACATCTTTGAGCTCTTTTATGCGGAAATATGCCAATTTTTCCTACAAGAGAAATCATGCCCCACTGATTAATATATGAATGCATAAAACTGACACTGAAATAAAAATTCAAAAAAGAAGAAAAAAAATATGAAATATAGATTGCAGAATTAACAAATGAAATTCAAGTATAATAATATGCACGCTATGCTTGTTGCATTTTAAACCATTGTACAGTACAGTATCATAGTGGAATAAAATGAAAATGAAAATGAATGTGACCATCATATTCCATAAACCATCTTATTATAGTAGCATAATCACTATAAACAAAGCTTGACATTAATCAGCATAGTAGTGAGTGGTTAACACAAATAAACAAAACTAGACAATAACTAAAAATGTACAAGCAATGAACAATGCACACAAGTACTATAATGCCAGTGAAAATTTCTTTCACTATACATGTAAAACAAATTTAAAAACATGAGGTTAGTTGCTCGGACATGTTTTTACTTTTATCTCCTAAACTAAGTTCTGCATTAATGTTTGAACACTACTTAGAAGTTAGCATACACAATTTCAAGCAATCAGTTGCAAAAGAATCCATTCGACTAGACACTACTACTCAATCAAAACAGATTTTCAAAAAAATAATAAATTAAATCACAGAGGTAAACTATACTTCATGCTACCCTATAAGACATGCAAAATTGATGATGATGAGAAACATGTTGTCTACAGTTTAAATTGGAGCATTCATTAGAAACCATCTAAAACCTTATAAACCCAGCGATACATATTGAAAAGTGGAGAATTCATCATATACCTTGCAACTGGGTACCAAATCCATATCCATTCCCTCAAACTGAATAATTCAGCACGGAATCAAGAACAAGATAATAAATTATCAAAGCCACTGAAGCATCAGTAACATCTATTAAATAAACAAATCGAATAATGGAAGTGAACCAATTGGAATTGAAAACAGTAATTGATCGTCGCAATCAGCGGGGAAATTGAGGTGAAATTAGAAGAGGCCAGAAATAGAAGTGAATCGAAAGTGGAGTAGCGATCGAGAAGTGGGAATTAGGGTTTGTGGAATTTACGCAAACGTGTGATTGGTTATGGTGGTGGCTGGTATTGTACGCGCCTTCTTTTTCTTTTTTAACCAAACGACAACGCCACAACCAAATTCTCCTAATACCATGTTTCGGACTTATCGCCGATTATCAAATCCAGTTTTTTACCACACACAAATCCGGGTGTGGGTCCTGAGTATCGAACACCCTAGAGGTGTCAAAACGGGCTAGCCCACACCGGGTTCAGACTAAACCAAATTAATATATGTAAAACTATAAAATTACATATAAATTCATATATATATATATATATATATAAATATGCTATATAGTATAAATTTCACAAATATATATATATAAAAACTATATATATAAAAATATATGTTTTTCGGGGTTTTTTCGGGTTCGGGTTACCCAACGGGTTCGGGAATGATATCATTGTTTTTAACCCCGCTTAATTCAGGTTCGGGTTTGGGTTTTGAATTTCAGGTTCGGGTTTGGATAAGCACAAACTCGACTCTGATCCGCCCAGTTGTCATTCCTAGAATGAATTCTATGTGTCAAAGTATAATCATCATAATATTTCTTTAGTTTGTGTATGAATATTTTTAGTATGTTTTTTACCAATACTTTCATTGTGAACTATTATGTTAAATTTGGTTGTGCGAAGTTCTCTATGATAAACAATTAAGTTGTCTTTCAATTAGTATGTTATGTTATAAAAGTTTTTCTTTATTATGTTTTTGTTGTAGAAGTTAAATCTAATTAAATATACAATTAAGAAAATAAAAATAGAATATATATGATTTAATGTTCTCATTTAATTTGATACACTATTTTGTTATTGTGCTTAAAATGATATTAAGCAAAATAGGAAAAATAATATAATGTTTGATAACATTATTGTAATTTATAAATATTTATATTATAGACATTACTCTATTTTTTACTCAAAGTTCATAACACAATATTTATCATTCATTATCTATTTCTTATTATAAGTTATTTTCTAAAATAATTTTCACCTCAAACATATTATCAAGCCAAAGGTCCCAAAAAAAAGTTTTAAAATAAGTACAAACAGGTAGCCCGAACCCGCCCGGGTAAGCCCGGTTTTAATATAGTCCGGCCGGTCCGGGCTAAAAAACTCGGATTCACTAAAAAGTGTCAAATATAATACTCAAGTCCTACAAAATTTCGGGTTGTGGCGGGCCAACCCGCACGAGCCCCCTATTTTGACACCTCTAGAACACTCATTCTCCTCCATAGTTTTTTTAGTCTATTATCCCCATTATTTTCAATTATTAGTTCTTTCAAAAATTAATATAAATAAATGATAAATAATATATTAATTGTATATAAATTTTTAGATAAAAATATATAAATATTATATTCCTATTTTTGTGGTATACTTTTGATTTGACACATAAGTTTAGTTTTAGGACAAAAATTTAGGTACAATTTCTTAGGTACAAATGGTGTTTGTAATCTATTAAAAGATGACACGTGTTTATTTATATCATTAAGTCTTTCTCTTTTTTTGCAATTAAGAATCTCTTTCTTCAAAGTATAGGTAATAATAAACACGTGTCACATTTTAATAGGCTACAAGTATCATTTATACATAACGAATTATACCTAAGTTTTGTCCTTAGTTTTAAGTGTTTGACAATCTACCTAAATTTTAGTTATATTTATTTTGGTGGAAAACCCAAAAATTAAAGTTCCTCTGTCATAAGCTTTTGTTTGAAAGTTTTTTTTTATTTGAAATGTAAATTCTCATTTTACTCTTCATTTTAAGATTATCTAATTTTCATTTTCACTTCCATCAAACTTCACGTTCAAAATGAGTGTGATGTTGTACGTGATGTTGTTTTAAATATTAATGTTGATTTATATATTCTTTTTTTTAGCTTTTGTTGTGCTGTAATAAAAAATATAATAAATGTATATATATATATATAATAACTATTTAAAAGTATGTAAAAATAATATAACATAATCAAATGATAATTAAGCTATAATTTACTATGTACGTAAATAATTATTTTATATTACTTATACAAAATTAAATAATTTATACTTTATATTTAGTTTTTAGCTAAGTTACTAAACATACAAAAATTATAATCTTAATATATTTTATTGTCACATTTTATAAAGTAGAACTAAAAACAAAATCTATATCATTTACATGTTAAGTAAGTATTTTTTTAAGGGATAAATAATGACAAACATTTAATTAGCAGATAAAGTAATAATATTATACATTATTAATGCATCATTCATCACCATTCATATATTTATCGGTCTTAAATAAAAATAAAGTTTAATATTTACGCTCCATAAAGTAATAGCCTAAAAATATGTTACAAGTAAATGTATCATCTAACACCCATGTATTAATTAACATTTTATCTTAAGTAAACACATAATAAATAATAAGATGATTATGTAACTTTACAACCTATAAATACTAAACTCATGAAATACTTTACTTTATCTATGCAATGTGTCTTTAGACATATGTTTAGAGCTTCATATATATGTATATAAAAATCATCTTGAGAAGGAAAAATTAACATTAGAATAATATCTTTAATGGATAAGGATCATTGTGATGAGTGACAAGTTCATACGTCTCTATATTTCGTTCAACTATGAGTATTATCTTACTAGTTTTCTGTTTTTTTTTTACTTTTGAATGTTTTCCAGGTTAACATGATTGGTATTAATTATGAAGACAATCATGTAGCCACTGGGCTGGGAAATCATCTTGCTAGGCCAATTCTCCGTGAGGAGTGGAATGAAAATTTGACCTTTGAAGATGGCGTCAAGTTACTGGAAAAATTCATGCATGTGCTTTTATATCGTGATAGGTCTGCTGTCAACAAGATACAGGTTTTGTTATTTTTCCTCTTTCTTCTTGTGCTCACCTTCCCCGAAGTGCATAGGAACGAAATGTGTAGCTAAATCTTTAGAAAGCTGTAAGGAAGCTTAATCCTTATGGAGGTTGAATGCTCCCTACTTTGGTCTAAATGAAAAAATGACATACAAAAGGAATCAAAGTATCATTATAAAAAAACAAATTATGATTTGACAAAGTTCTAAAATAAGTGACTTCTTGTCTTAAACCTATATTTTTATGTGCGCAATTTCATCCCCACTGCATTCCCATCCCCCTCTTGTTGTGATTTGTTTTCTTTCAGTGGATGCATAGGGGGACACCAAAGTAAGATCTTAAATTTAATTGTCACAATTAATATCAGTACTTTTAATTAGTACCCAAATATGGAATCATAAAAAAAGAATGCATTGCCAATTAAGTAGCTCAACCTGCACTTTCCCAATTCCTAAAACTAGGGCTCAATGTTGATGTTGGAGGTTTGATTCTCCACCAGTCCACCTTCCCTAATCCTCCTTTCAGCTGCTTTCACTTCCTAACCAACCAAAATGAAAAAGAACCCATTGAATTATGAGTTATTTACAAAACTAACTGTAAGATGAGAACACCTAAATGATGTTTTTTGCCAGTTCCTGATTTCCAAATAATTCCCTGTCTAAATGTCTTGTTTCAAGGAATTGTTTAATTTCTCAGTTTGCTTCTATTTTCTCATAAAGGTGAAAAGGTATCATTGCTTTTGCCTTTTGCCTTTTGTTCAGTTGGTGGTCATTATGACAGCCAATTGTTCATTGCTTCTTATTTTAGATGCTGTAGGAATGTTGGAGACACTTGAGACTAAGGCTTGGTTGGTGGTTTATCACACCCTTCCTAACGTGTATATCATGGCTAGATCTAAACTAAATGACTTTTCCTTCATATGTTTTCTGAGATTCTTATAGTTTTTAATTGAATTGAGTGGGTGATAGCTTTATCCTATTGATTGAATATGTTGTGTTGAATTTTTAGATATCTAAAATAACGGAAGAAGGTGCTACTGTGTTCCCAGCATTCTCATTAAAAACACACTGGGAGTTCTCTGCTTTCAGGAATCCAACAGCAGGTGCTGAAGGTTCATGGTAGATGGATGGCCATGAATTCAAACGAAACTGAAGTCTTGAATAGATATGAAATCTTTCCAATTCCAAAAGATTACTTCACTGTGTTAAATTGATATGGAGTGAAATAACTGATGTGGGTTTATGTTTTCATTAAACTTTTTATCAATTGACTTGACATCTCTTCCAGAGTAATGTTAGTTCATCTAGTTAGAAGAAGACTACCAGAATTTTAATTTCACATCATTAGTTTCGTCGTGGCTATTTGTGTTTGATGCTATAAGTAATTGGTCTGAAGTCTAAATGAGAAGTAAATGTTGTGTTAGGCAATCCCTAACATAAATCATTGTCAATTTATACTTGTGCTACTGTGAAACTTTTAGCTGCATGTTATATAGAGGGGGAAAATGTATGCATGTAACAGTGGAAAAGTTTTTATAATGTTGGCACATCTTCTAACATTGATGGTAAATGATAGATAATACACTAATTTTATATAAATTTTTATATTGTTCTTACATAAATATTACACTGTATTGTAAATACAAAAACAAAGAAAGATGCAGAATAAAATTTTCAGTGACAAAGGTTATTTATTTTTTCCTTTTGCATCATTCTCTCACGATTTATTTTTCAGAAATACGTTTTCTGAAGTGTATTTACACTTCCGTAACATATTTTGACAGTAAATGATACATTTTACTAAAAATTTAACTGTCTAAAAATTCTTCTAATACTAATAAAAATGATTGTGTTTTTTACATATTAATGCATTTTCTTTTTCATTTAGTACTTATTTTATTAAGATTAAATAGTATCTTTAAATTTAAATTTTTAAGAGAATCTAGGAAGGGAGAAAAGAGGTGGAGAATAAAAATATGATGATACTAAGGGCAAATATTTACTTACTCCAATAGTAAATAGAAAAAACCTACTTCACATCTTAGTCATTTAATCTTGAAAAATTCAATGGTTTAGATGTAATCACCAATTCAAAATATTAGATTTTCAAAAAAATAAATGAAGTAATTTTTTCTACGGATCCATCCCATTACTAAATGGTGTATTTTAAGTTTATCACAATTTTTGTTTTTGGGCCAAACATTTACGACCCGTAGCAGTGCCGAGAACCCGCTTCGTTATTTGTCATGAACGGCAATCTATTAACATGAGGTCGATGCTAAGAAGGACAAGGCTTAGAAAACTATTCACCGGAGAATACGAAAACCTCTGAGGTTGTCGGCAAATAACCACTCCGCAACCCTCCTACTTAGTTTGGCCCCAAAATCAAACTAAAAATGCTATCTTTTGGGAGAAATTGCTTCAAATATCGCAGTCACTTCACAAGGGATAACTTGATTCAATATTCATGCTCTATAAACTCACTTTCTCCCAATTTTCCTCACCACATTTATCACAATTCACAACATACACGTTTTTTCCATCATACCCACAAAGCTAACCCCTTTTTGTTCCAAATCATTGTTAGTCATACTCAATTTCCTATTCTAAATGCACCCTTTGGTTTTAATTCTCATTGTTATTCAACTAAGGCTCCATCTAGGTCTTATAGAAGAAGAGTTAGTAATAGGTTAATGAAATCCCAAAAGCCTATTTTAGATCAAGCTCAATTTCAGTTGGCAATTTCCCAAATTCTACCAAGGTTCACTCCTGAAGAATTCTGCAATGTGCTCACTCTTCAAAATGACCCTTTAGTTTGTTTGGAACTGTTTCACTGGGCTTCTCAGAAGCCCAGGTTTCAGCACGATGTGTTGACTTATCATGTCACAATAAAGAAGCTTGGTGCTGCAAAAATGTACCAAGAAATGGATGACATTGTGAACCAAGTGCTTGCAGTTCCTTCTGTTGGTTCTGAAGCAATGTATAATACCATCATTTATTATTTCACTGAGGCGCGGAAGTTAAGTAGAGCAGGTAGTGTATTCAAGCACATGAAAAGTTGTAGAAATTTGAATTGCAGGCCTTCTATTAGAACCTATCATATTCTTTTTTCTGCACTTTTGAGTAGAGGTAACAATACTGATATAAACTATGCGTATATGGAGACAATTAGAAGTCTGTTCAGGCAAATGGTTAATGATGGGATAGAACCTGATATATTTTTGTTAAATTTGATGATAAAAGGTTATGTGCTTTCTCTTTGTGTTAATGATGCATTAAGGATAGTCGGGCAGATGGGCAGGGTTTATGATTGCCAGCCCAACTCTTTCACCTACGATTACTTGATTCATGGGTTGTGTGCCCAAAGCAGAACGAATAATGCCAAAGAATTATGTGATGAAATGAAGACTAAAGGCTTCATCCCAAGTGGTAAGTCTTATAATTCACTTGTCAATGCTTTGGCACTTGGCGGAGATGTTGAGGATGCAGTAAATTATCTGTGGGAGATGACCAAAAAGCAGAGGTCAGTTGATTTTATTACATATAGGACTGTACTAGATGAGATTTGTAGACGAGGAAGGGTTCAGGAGGCCATGCAGTTATTGCAGGAGTTACGAGAGAAAGACCTTGTAGAAGGGCATGATTACAGAAAACTTCATTATATGCTTGAAGATGACTATGGGAATTCGGTGAGCAGAATTGCTGCAGGTACTGCATCATTCTATCCTTTTATCATCGCAGTTACTTTTCTCTCTCTATATTCTGCAAACCAAGAGTGAGATTTACATCTTTTCATGCTGTGCCAAGTTTCATAATGAATTTTTAACAGAACATGCCTAGCAGGTACACACCCAAGGGCTGTATGACACACCCAAGGGCTGTGTGAGACTAACGATGGGTTTATAACTTTCATGTGGAACTCTCAAATCTAAATCCCAAACACATCACACCATCATGTTGCCATAAAACATCAATAAAATAAAAAAAAATTGGCTAATGACTAATTGCTTGATTAGAAGTGGTATATGCTTTGTTTTAGATAAATGACAATGGTACATATATTTATTTCTATATGCTTCAGGTCCAGCCTTAACCTCACCTAGAAACTCTTGGTAATGTCCTGGACCCATAAGCTGTGGAAATTTAGAACCTTGAATCCAGAAGAAAAAAAATTGAGTTTGTGCCACTCTGCTTTGTGCAATGCAGTTTTGAGAAAAATTTCTTAGCCTTGCTGATCTTTCAGACCTTGTTTGGTATATGTTTGTGGGAAGGCTACTCCTCAGTTAGAAGGTGAGTCCAAAGCATTAGCTTATATTCATGATTCACACCAGCCTTGGCCTGGGTTTCCAAAATCTCTGCCATCAACATTTATCTTCATGGATATACTACTCAGATGCTTGGCAACGGTTGGAACTAAAAACAAACTATTCTTGTTCAAACGCTATTCTGTGATATGACTGGAATCTGCTAATTTTTTTGATATTCTGCAATATGTTATCTGCTTCTACCGGGCGAGAAACAACTTTTTTTTTGTTTCAACGTTTCTATATTGAAATCAAACTCATTTGAAGCTTTTGTAGAAAAATATGTTATTAATGTATTTCGACTGTAACAAGAGTGAGGAATCCATTAAGTACTTGTATCTTATATATAACCATAATATGTAGGAACTTTGGCTTGTAACATGTTTTCATATAAACCACAAATGAAATAAGAATTACTAAAACATTCAAGTATATTCATATTGAACATTAGTAAGAAAGGTTGTTGACAAGAGCCAGAGCAATGCTATTCTTCTGAGCAACATTAGCAACAATGCGTTTGATCTTCTTCTGCAGTGAAGGCTGCACTTCCATTTCATCAGACTCATCTGTGCATGTACTCTCATCTGTTATGGAAGCACTCATCCATGTTTTTATGTCATCCCATCGATATCTCTCTTCATCGGTAGTGATATCATTCAAATCTTCAAGGCCATCAGCAGATTGTTGAAGTAGATCCACGGCGTCACGAATATTGTATTTGCAGTCAGCAATTACCTCTGTCTCTGCATGTGTTAGGTTCCCCTTGGATTTGGATAGTTTGTTCAATGTTACATATGCAGTTTTGGTTGCATTTAGAGCCAGATAAACAGATGTTTTGGTGAGTGTGAAAGTGTTTGTTTTGATTTTTGATGCATAAGGGGAAAGAGACTTGTAGCAAACATTTGAGTAAGTGGTTGAATTGCACTTAACTTTTATGAACTTTTTATATGAGTTGAGGACATTGGTAGAGGTTGATGCAGATGATGTATGAGGAAGGGTTGATATGAATATAAGGAATGAAATTATTATGAAAATATTAAGGCAAGACATTGAATCCTTAACAAGAGTGTGCAATGCCATTTGTCTCTTTCTATTGCATTGTTTAAAAGTGCAGACTTAGGCCTTTTTATAAGAGAAATTGTTGGTGATAATGAAATATGATACGGGAATAAAAAATGGTGGACACGTTCCATTCATAACCATTTATCTTATCGCTATTATAAGTTCGAATCATGTCAAGTACTGGAATATGATACCCAAATTAGTTTCATCATTTATTGTAATTTTTTGTCTAAAAATATATTAAAATTTATACCGCTAAAAAATATTTAAAGTCACATGTTACAATCTTATTTAATAATGGTCTCTATAGTAACGTAGAGGATTAATTTTCTTACCCCTTATACTGTGCAAGATTGAATAGCACATGGCACATGGTGATTTGGTGGGTACTATGTAAAACACGTAATAAACCAGATCAATATCACTGTCTAAAATAATTTGATTACTTCTATAACAGAATATTTTGAGTTGAAAAATGGGATTGCACATGGTTTCAAAATTGACTTTTGAAGCATATGAAGGAATAATAAACTGAATACAGTTATGAATATATTGTGATTGTTAGGTAACCTGATTTATAACTTAATAAACTAGTTTATTTGTTGAAAAATAAGATAGTTTATTCAGTGTGTTTGTTAAATTTAAGTCCAAAAAAGTCCATTTTCTGAACAGTAACTTATGATTTACAAGTTAAGAGTTATTTCATTTTACACGTATCAATTAATTTATAAGTATTGTTCCAATCAACTAGATTATAAGTTTTTAAGTACCCTATAAACTTTCAACTGATTTACAAACTTTTAGTTGGCTTAAGTTAATTAGACAAAAATTGTGATTGACATAACTAGAAATGCAAAAATTGTGATTACTAATTATTGATGACACAAATTTTAGATGTAGATTTGTAAATAGGGCCAGCCTTATTTTATGAAAAAAGACAGAGGCAATATTTGATTTATACCTCTGATGATAAATCAACTATCTTTGAAGGACTATTTGGTTTATAACTCTCACTATATTAAAACCAACCATCTTTGAAGGATTATACCAGCAGTATTAGCATTAAGTTTATCAAATATTTCTCTTGTTTCCTTTCAATATTCTCTAGAAAATTTGACATCAAAGTGATGAAGTTTGCACTCTACTACATTACATTTTGGTGATGTATATAAATGTAGAGAAAAAAAGACCAGGCAAATTCTTCATATAGGAGTAGGAACAAAATAAAAGTACCCACAAGGCACAACCACAACCACAAATCTACATAGGTAATATAATAAACAAGATAAAAAACGTTGACAAAACAAGAAAAAGCCAAGTTGGAAGTGATGTACTTACAACATAATAATAAAAACGTATACTAGAATCCAACCATAAATAGTAGTAATTTTGGCTTAAGCTGCTTTTGCTGTTAAATCAAGATGACTAAGGAACAGATCATTGAAGATACCGTCCAGATCTCCATCTTCATCAACATTGATCTCCAAAATAAAGTTTATTTGAGTAGCTATAAATTCTTGATTTGCATGCACACCCTTTCTTGCTAGTGATCTTTGCTTCTTCATCATGGCCTTCCTCCTACGGTCATGATCTTCCATCCTACACCAAAACATTTATAGACAATAAATAAATCATTGAACTACAGATTTGGGATGAAATATGAGATAAAGGTGTTTACTCTTTGGAAAGAGCAAGAGGGTTGGTGATCCCTGAAAGGCATAGAGGAACACCATGATTCGCATGAAGGTTTATCATGGACTGCATTTTTTTTGGTTAGTTTGAAGTAGCAAGAGGGTGAGAATAGTGATGAATGTGAAGAGAGAAGGTGAAATAAACAAGGGAAAAAAGGGTAGTCTCGTTTAATGAGAAATTGTTTATCTTGTCCTATCTACCAACCATTAATGGCAAAAAAGGAACATGACAAATAATCAAAGTGCTGTAATTCTGTAAATTGTAACTTTTGAGGGAGGAAGGAATAATGATGTTTTCCTTTGCTTTTGTTCCTTTTGTTGAGTTATCTTTAGTATAAAATAAACTTCATGGACACAATATGAAACATCTAAAAGACAATATACATATATAAGAATAAGATAATAGTAAATATCAAATATCAGAGAGAATAATCTTATAAAAAGGATTTAATATAATATCAAATATTACAAAATATATGGTCAGTTATGATGATTGCTTCCTTAGTGGCAGTAGTTGGACCTTTGTAATTAGTAACATGTTCTTCTCCATTTGCTGCTCTAGAACAATAAGCCATCAGAGAGTCTTTTCTATAGTGTGAACTTTAACAAAAAACTTTAAGAAATCATTTTGAATTATGGTCATACTATAGCATTCTAAGTTCTAACATGTGTCCTTTGTAGATCACTATCTTTTGGCAATGATTAATCCTCATCCATTTCTGCCACTTGGTTAGAAATTTCAACCATTAATTGGTTGGTATGTCTTCCCCTACGCACACTTAATAAATGCGAAGTCCACAGGGTCCTTTAAGTTGGTCTTTGATCAAATATGACTGAAAAACTAAGTCGTGTGGCACAGGGCACTGAGCTAGGTGAGGTGTTGAGCAAACACCACTGTGACCAAACACATTCTCTACTCTCTAGACTTGAACCAAAACAACAGCAAAAAACCTTAGGCTGAATATTAACAGATGTATTATGTTTTATAAATAAGATATCGTAATAATCACATTTTAATATATGAAATCATGTATACCAAACTAATCGTTCAATTGAAAATTGTTACCCTATAGACCCATGTATTAAATTTTATAAAAATCCAAAAAAATGCTTAGCATTCCATTTATAAACATCAAGATTAACTTTTTTTTTTTAAAGTCAGCATTGTATTAGTTATATTTCAAAAGGCAGCATCTGGAGTGGGAATATATCTGAGTGCTGAAATGGACTTTGTAACAATAATTTACACTGTGTCGCGCCCGGATTTTCGGCCACGCGACCTTTTGAGGAGTCGCCACCACGTCTTTTGCAGTTAAAACGTGGAAAACTCGAATTATGCCCAAATTGGATAAAATTGATGTTAGAGTTATGAGTTCGGGAGTCGATTACGGATTGGGGAAGGTATTAGCACCCGTCCGCCCGTTATTAAACGGTACCCTAACTAATTGCATGCTTTTAATTTACCCTTACTTTATTGAAATTAAATTGAATAAAACAAAATATTTATTTTTTATTTTGTGTCTGACAAGAGTTTATCTTGCTCCTACGTAGCCCTAGGTGCAGTAGGGAAATCAAGACTACGTAGTTCTGTAGTTCTTTAAAATCGTTTGTTTGTTGGTTTGATTAAAAGTTATTAAAAATTGGTTTGAGTTTAATTGAAGTGAGACTAATAGACGAGTCAACATTGACTGCTTACCCTCTTCTCCCTTCGATAAATAGCAGAAGCAGTACAAGTGACCGCGACCGGTTCTCGGCTCGAAGTGAGAAGAAAGATGCAATACGAGTTGTAACCTCGCTATTGAATCCCAAAAATATCTTTATTTTTTTAAATAACTCAAACATTTTTTAAAGAGAAGTTTAATTAGTGAAAGGTTAGCATTGATTATTAATTGTTTTTAAATAGCAGAAGCAGTACAAGTGACCGCGACCGGTTCTCGGCTCGAAGTAAGAATTAAGATATAAAGCGAGTCATACTTTCGATTATTATTCAAAAGTAATTTGAAAAATGATATTTTTTAATTTGTAGCATTAAATTATTAGTAGAGATTTATTAACCTCTATAAGTAAATAGACAAGTAGAATGCTATTACAAATCTATTATAATCAGATATGGCAAAACTTATTAGCATAACAAATGTAATGTTATTAAGGTTAGGATAGATTCATATTATTATTAAGAAATGTAACTCAAGTTACTACTTTTTATGACTTTAACCTGTATGGGTCTTGATTGCTGGAAAAGCCCAAAAGGGAATAAAAATCAAGCTTGGTAAGAGATTAGGTTAAGTTGAATGGGAAATGGAATTCAGATTTGAAACTGGGCAATTTGGGGAGAGGGTTTGCTGTTTGGGACCAACGGCTTGGCTGGAGGAGCACCGCCGGTGACGATGGCGGTTCTGGACGAGTATCAAGACGCAGAGGCGTCGCCTCCACGTCCAGGGTGGTGATAACGCATCTCTGGGCACACTCAAGTGGAGGAGGAAGAACCTACACGTTTGGCTTCTCATGCTGGTTGCGGTTTCCGGTCCATGGTCTTCTTCTCCGGTGGTGCCGCCAGCGGTGCGGGTTTGGCCACCCACGGGTTGACAACCCATTCCATTAAGATTCACATATAACTCCTCTACTAGACAAAGGGAATTCCATGTAGGGATCACCATGATTAAGAACCATGTGGGGGATTGATTTAATGGACAGTTTTTTCTTTGCTTTGGTTATTGGATTGATTATGTGTGTTTAAGAAATATAATTTATTTGAAAACTAGACTTGATTGTGATGCTGAATTTTGTTTGTGGGTTTAGTGGATTTGGAATTGCTATTTTAACTTAAGGAAATTTATTCTTTGCTTATTGAGTATAATTGTTTGTGAAGCTGGCCAATACATTATGAGAGATAAGGTTTATGCACTCAAGATGTATCATTTGGTGGCAAATGAATTTGGCCTCTTTTTATACGATAAATAACATAACCCCAGGAATACAAATACTTTTTGCGAATATGAACAAATGATGTGAATATGGAGATATATACAAAAATGCATTTCGATTAATGAACAGTGTACTAATTAAGAGTTGGTAGTTATGATGCTAACCTTGAGAGTTGGATAGTAGATTTATGATTTTTTTACTGCTAGTTGCACCTTTCTCTACCTTTTCCTTTGTTCCAAGTGCTCTGCAACTTTTTCTTCTATGTTCTTTTGTTTCTTTTTTACCGATAAGGTGGAAAACAAAAGTCCAAACCCCTCCTCCACTTTTACTATGTGAATGATCCTACTTATTAAACATGGAGAAACTGCATCTCCTCAAAATGAGGGATCACCCCCACTTCTCTCAAAGTGACTCCCACACTCTCCATTATTTCAGGTTTTATTCCCCCCTTATCTGTTTTTTGATTCTCTATTTGTTACCAGATTTTTATTTGAATTTCATTATTTATTTTTAATGTTATTTCTAAATATTTAAATAAACAAATATCTATATAACTTAAATCCAGTACAAAAAAATTAAACCTGAATAATATTAGACCTCTTTTATGGGCTTGTAAAAAAAATGGTATTCACACACTGTGTTATGCATTTCAGAAAGACATAATTTCTGGTAGTGACACCAGATCACTGCAATGTTGAACTCTAATTTTACTTGAAATTAAAATTGATTGATTTTCAGATTGAATCAGGTTCAAAAGTAATGGTCATTTGATGCCTTTTTTGCAGTTTATAACCAATATCATTTCTTTATCCTTGTTTTTCATGTAGCATTTAAATCAATTTGTTTGTCATTAAGTGCATGATGTTGTATGGAATTATGGATACAACAATTATTTGATAATCCATTTATAAAAACTAATATCAGCATATGCTTGCAAGTCTGCATTATGCTCACATCCAAAAGTACTAGAGGAATGTTGATAGCTTGATAGTGTTGTTATTAGATTGGTTATGATTTAAGTTAAAAATGTTTACTATGCATTTGCTCTTATAGTTGGTGGTTCTTGATTTCAGAACTGAAGCCCCCATATTATACTTGCAGTTGAATAGAAGATATATATTTTTCTAATGTACAAAGCAACCAATACTTAATTTCCACAAATTACAAAACTGAGTATCTTCAAAGTAAAAGCATGATGATAATAAACACATTCACCCATCCAAGATTAAAACCAAATTCATGTTATGGGAGTTTAACACAAACATAGGGAAAAAACCACAAAATCATAAATACATGCTGAAAACCTTTGTTATATAAATAGTGCTTGGTGGCTTAAAGATGAAAATGACTAGGTTGTGACTTTGTCATCCTTGCTTCACCATAAGGTTCATCATTATCCATCTTGCGGTTGTTCCTATATGCTGCATAAGCAATTATGTAAACAATTACAAGTATGATCATAACAACAATGTTGATCACTGAGACTTTCCTCCAACTTTTCCTAACACTAGCTAGCACACCAGCCTTGCATGAGTCACAAACATAGCATAGCTGTTGTTGGTCATTGCTCCACTTAGTGCAATCTGGGTTGGCTGACATAAGTCCATTTCCTAGGTTCCACATTGTCTCGTTCTGATATATATACCCACAATCTGTTGGGGGCTTGCAGCAACCAGACTACACAAACAATATTCACTAAATAACATGGCATATGGGTTCAAGAGCAGTGTTTAAAATCTAATCATAACAAATTGGAAATAAATGTTAAATTTGTTCTAAGTTTTCTATGAACATGTGGGACTAATTATAAATAGGGGACTAATTTTAATTTAGTGGGTCTATCAAGGAATTTGTGAGCCTTACTGAACAGAGAACTGTCTATATGAAAATTATGCGAGCTTTGAAAAAATGAAGGAGTGGGACGGTACAGCTAGCATTATGTAATGCCAAGCCACAAAGCATAAATCATATTAACTTTGAACATATCAATATGAAAGGTAGGTATACTAATATTAATCATTGATATACATGAACTATTATTAGATTGAAAAATTAAATTGCATAACATTTACGCTCCACTCAAATATTTTTACTTAAATGTTTTATAATGAAATGGTACTTATATTCTTAATGAAATTTAACAATTAATATTACAATGTACAGATAGCATTTTTGGATGATAATTAGGTGGGTGAGGAATTATGGTTAGGATTTCTTTTTCTTTTAACAATCTTATCCGTCCAGCCTCATATGCACTGTTGTTATTATTGCAAACAGAAAAGAGAAAGTATATCCCATAAAAAGAGACTCCTATAAAAGTATAAAAGGGTACCCAACACTTCGAAAGTTTAAATTGTATCCTACAGAACATTCCTATGGGTTGGGGTGAGGTTGTAAAAAGCAGAAAGTGAGAACTGTTAAGTTATATATACACATCATGTTTGCCACTGCAAAACGGATGTAGGTAAAAATGGAGCCCAGCCATAAACAGAAATTAAAAGTCAATAATGGTTTAAATGTGTAAACAAAGTTGGTTATATTGCCAAAAAGATAATACTAAAAATCATATTAAAAGAAGGGGAGTGATTCACTTACTCCGAGAGTAAGTGGAAAAAACTTATTCCTCATCTTAGTCATCTAATCTTGAAAAATACAATGGTTTAGATGTACTTACCAATTCAAACCATTAGATTTCTCATGAATAAATGATCATGTGAAGTATGTTTTTTTCACTTACTCTTGAAATAAGTGGATCCCTCTCCTTAAAATAATCCGAAAACATCAAAAGTTCATGAAAGGATTTGAAGCCCCACAAGTTTCAAATTCTCAAATTAGTGGCCTAACATTTGGGCAGAGTTCTATGTATATTTCAAATCATATTTTAAAAACACTATTTAATTCAAAGTATATTTCACTGTAATTGCATATAATTAACAAGTTATCATATATATGCAAAGTATAAAGATTTATACACATGTACGATTTATCTATATTACATTTTTTTTTAAAATTAATAATAATTAAAAATGAACGCATAAATAATAATCTAACTCTAGACTTGTTTCATTTTTTTTTTGGACATTCAAATTATGCATTAAGTACCTACCATTATTCAACCCTACAACCCATTATTTTATCTGCCAAGGAGGCCACCACCGCATATGGCCCTCTACAATAAATCACTGTCAACTCATAAAACTGTTCTAATAAATATCTTTCCATAATATCTTGTATTTTGGTCACTGTATCTTCTTTTTTGTAGGTGATGTTAAAATTGTGAAAATCAAAGTAAAATATACCACGAGGACATGTTTGGTATCTAGCAATGACGCTACCCCTATTCCAAATGTTCTTATATTATCATCCCCTACTACTATTTTCAGACCATTTTTCAACATTATCTTGTCCCCCTAACCAAAGTTGCATTCAATTGGACCACCAACCACAATTTCTGGGGCTCATCCCCACATGCCACATGTTTCCTTGTAGAGAGATCTGGAACACATGCACTTCATTTCATTCAACTTATTTCTCTACTACGTTCTACCCATACCTTTTTTAAACCCATACTTTCTTTAAAAACACTAAACCTAAACAAAATTACAAGTGAACAGTAACTAAGTAAGAAGAGTTGTTACCCAGAAATTAATCTAGATTGAAAAGACATAAAAAAGTAATCTTTAAGGTTGTCGTGGAGATTATATTATGTACCTGAATAGAGGTGAGGCTTCTACGGTAGAACATATCAGCAGATTCAGGCACACCATTATAATTTCTAGCCATCTTACGACACGTGTTAGAGTCTCTAACACACGAGCTAATCTTCCCCCAGTAACTATCACTCGCCACGCGCTCCTCAAGCCAACCCGAGTAATCTTGAAGGTAATAATCCAAGTAAACCCGGTTCATGACCTTTCGACCGGACCCTTTGTCAGTTACAACATATGCAAATATTATGAACCCAATAAGCACAGCTATGATTATGAACATGGCAACGAGGTAGAGTCTCATTAAAAAGGTGTTGCGGTAACACGCGCCTGCGAAACCTGCTAAGGAGATTACCATGATGCTGATACCTATTATGATGAGAGGCCATTGAAGGAACTGAAGACAATCTGTGTTGTTTGATCTGCTGCTTAACCATATTCCACCCCCTAAGATTGGGATTGAAAGCAAGAAGGTTAAGAAGTTTAGTGCACCTATCAAGTGGTTGCTTGTTCTCATCTTTTTAGTTTCTTTCTTCTATTTGTACTGCTTTCTATGTAAGGGGTTACTTATGATAGCGTGATGTAGCTTTATACTTCAAATAATATTATACTCAAATATCATTTTTATATATAATCTATTGTATCGGTTTAATGTATGTATATTATATAAATTTTCTCTAACATCATATGTGGTTTAATTTTTATATTTTAAAATTTTTGTGCAATAGCTAAGACTAACTTGCAAAAGTCGGTGAGCATGGTAATTTAAAATTCAGAGCTTCCGGATTATATGGTCAAACTCACCTTTTTCCATGTCAGAACTGTATCAGTTTTATTGTCCATACCCACTGCTGTCCATATTAAAGAATTTACTAACAGTTTAAATTTTGTTAATCATGTGTTTCATAAACAATTTATAAATATTTAAGCCAGCTTATAAAACCTTAAGTTTCCTTTATTTTGGTTTTTTTAGTATTATCAAGTGTATCTCTTCGCCCAGAAATGGGCTTTTGATTTTGGTATGGCATGAAACCAACTCCATTAAATTTTGCTAGCAACATAATTTGCTTTTGTTATCCATATACAAATTACTATTGATATAGACTGTGACATTGATAATAAAAGTAGTATTATACCTTACTAATTACAACAATCATGTCAATTAACACTAATTGAAATATCAAAATTAACTTTTCTGATTATGTTATTTACGAAATGGGCTTGAGCCCAAAAGAATGAGAAAATATAACTCAATACAAGACTCGATAGAAGTTGTTGTGGGATCAACTTGTTGTTGAATACATATAATGAATGGCTGAGATTTGTGATGGAGATGTTGAAGAGAAATCCACTGTCCAATTATAAGACAGGAAAATTGTTATCCAATTGGGCAATTAGAATTTGAACCCACAAAACTTAATGGACAACTTTCTCTGGTCACCGACCACATCCCAAACATGTCATGAATCAATTAAAATTAAATAAAAATAGAAAAAATTATTATTTAAAGGAGTCACTCATTGAGTCATTGGTATTAATTATTATATTCTTGTATCTATATTCGTAATGACAATTTTATCTTTAAAATTATGTATATGTAGTAATCCGTTTCAGTGTGGCCCTGTTATTTATAATTTAAGAATTGAAGTATTATATATACTGGTATATTATGCTCTTATCCAAACATGTATCTTGAATTTAAATGAATATTATATTTTGGATTGGAACACATTTTTTCAAAGGCAAATCTGGTCAAGCCAAATAAAGACTATAAACGATATAGGTCTGAAATTGGATACATGAACCATAATATCCCACGTCTCCTCTGAGTGGGAAGAAAAATATTATGTCTTCCAAAATTTATCAACCTCTATTCACACAATTTGCTTCACAAAATATGTCATTTTAAATATCATTTGTTATGATTAGTTTTTATATTAATAATTAAATATTTTTTAATCAAACATCAATACTATATAAAGTGTTACATTTTATGAAACAAAATATATGATCTCCAATTTCACACTGGTATTAAACGTCATGTTTAAATTAGATCAAAATATTTATGAAGTCATTTTATTGGGTCACTCCAAGTCAACTCAACATAGCTCTAACATTTGGAGAATTAGATTCCTCTCCAATATTAGACTCTCTAGTGCTGAGTATATGAGAGGAAATGATTTTCAAAAAAATTTAATTTAAAAAATTATTAAAATTTAGACCATTAAAATTTTGTTTTTAACACATATTATAATCCTAAATATGCATTAGTAGATGAGTGTTTCTCATCCTAATGGAGAAAAGCCAAACTGGCATCTCAATCCATCCCCAATAAAAATATCCTTTGGGAGTGATCCACTTACTCCAAGAGTAAGTGGAAAAAATATACTTCACATTATGATCATTCATTCTTGAGAAATCCAATAGTTTGAATTGGTGAATACATCTAAACCATTGGATTTTCCAAAATTGGATAGCTAAGATATAGAGTAAGTCTTTTCTACTTACTCTTGGAATAAGTGTATCCCTCCCATATTATAAATAGTAAATGACAATTTCTTTATAGAACATTGCTTTCATTATCCACATCGATCCCATACATACAATAAATGTCATCCAAATAGCCCGAATTTCAATATGCCAGCATGATGGAGATCATAATAAAATAAGAGGAATGTTAATAAATATTCTAAAGATATTATCTAAAAACTAGTGTACATTTTATATCGAAAATTGATTTAAAATGTATTAAGAAGACTATATTTATTTTTTTCAATGTTAATTTCCTTGTTTGTATTAATTAATGAGTCTTTAGGGCACTCCATAACATATATCTTAAAACAAAGGTTCTGCAAACAAGCTTGAAAAAATATTGTTCAGTTTATAAATGATTCTCGAATGAGTACTGTAACTTTCCGAATATAATTTAAACTTGTTAATTATTTGAGTTGTGTAAATTAATCAATTGGAACTCTCATGAGCTTTTATAAAAGAATGTTGCAACTAAATATTTTAAGTTATTTTTTTTCTTATTTTAATTTGGTTCATAAACTCATTTAAACTTTTAAAGGAGTTCTAAAATATACTATTTTTATAATGAAAATTTATTTTGTTATTGTACGGGTTAATAAAAGTTATAAAGAAATTATAAGATTTCTGATTTAAATTCAGACATATTAAATTTTAGCAAGAAAAATATGGATAAACCAAGTTAAAAGAAAAGAAATATTATTATAGGCAAAACTGGTTTTAAGATCCTTTTTTATTCAGATTAAATAATATTAAACTTGTGAATTTTAGTGGAGAGGGAGAAAAACATGAAATAGAATAAAAACGAAAGTTACCAAATAAAGAGAATAGAAATATGACAGTGTAATAAGTGAGACCACAAAGTTGTACTATTTACTTACCTTCTTCCTCTCTCACTTTGTGTCTCCTTTATTGCTTTATCTACACTTCCACTTTCACTATCTCCTCAACACAACTCTTCACTTCACACTTGCAACTCCTTCACTAGGTTTGACTCATTCACCCATTCACATTATTTTTTATTCAATATGGAAAATGAAGCTAAGGGTTATAAGTGAGAAAAAAATCAAAGTTTGCTGAACCTAAATGATTCTTCTTTTCAAGCTCTCCCTACTTTGTTTAAAAAAAAAACACTTTTTGACTGAAAACGATTATTGAAGTTAAAAAGCTATAGCAAAAGAAAGTTCAGGAGCTGCAACGTTTTGTAGCTTTCATACATTATGATTAATGTGCATATTTTATTTATAAGGTTAATGGATTATATTTTAAAATAAAGTTAGATTCCATAATGTACTTACTCTTGTCTGTTTGTTTATGTGCTTGTCCTTCTTTTTCAAATGCTTTAATAAATATAAGTATTTCTCCAAATAGTGGTGGCTTCTCTCTCATTTTATTTATAATATCGAAAGTTGTGTCTTCCATTATCCACTTTTGTTGCTGAACTCGATGGTGTTGCATTGCTTGCTTTCTTGTTTGTTGTAGATCTGATTCCTTTTGTTCCTAATGAAAATCCTTATCTGAAGTGAGTTTCAAAGGGTTTTTCCTTCTCCATTGAAATAATTATGTTAAAATGTCAAAGGTTTTTAGAGTCATGTTATGATTTGGTTTTCCTCTATGGTAGACAGAATCAGAAAGATTTCAGCGTTTTTTTTAAGTTAACATAAAGCTGTGTTTACATAAGCTTCGATTCCATAGTACTGTAGCGCCTTCTTTCACGGCAAAATTGGATGGTAGGAATTTTTCATTTTTCATTTACAAGAATGCCCATTGCACTTCTATGGGTTGGGTTTCATTCAATGGGCAAGTTGGTCATTTCCTAATCTGATATGGGTATTTCTGTAATCTCATTCTTTTATATTGTTGTAGTTGGAGGTCCCTCTTGATTATAACCGGGTGCTATTAGCGCCTATAAGACCTTATCATAGTATGTGTAGGCAAAAGGAAAACATTTTTTCTTCAAATGTGGACCTTGGTTTACATAAGTTGGTGCAAATCTGATTGACTTTTATAGTGTTCGCCACACACATATATATATATATGTGTGTGTGTGTGTGTGTATATCTTTTGTACAATAGTCGCATATTTAGTTGGGTGAAGAGGCAGTGACTAGTGAGGTACAATTACTATATTGAGAAGTGAAAATCACAGTAAGTAAATATTCTGCATTTTTGGCTCAAGGAGTGTGATGATAAGAAGTGCATCCAATTCTTCATGAACCCATTTATTATACCATATCTTCATTATCCTTCACATTGGATTCGTTTGTCTCAGTCTGTGATTTTTTTTCTGAATTGTTACAGTGCTTGTGGTTGTGGGTTAGGTAGCATTCAAGTAGTGAGGTCCATACTATTGATCACTTTCTCTTTATCTGGATAGAAGGCAGTTCAGTCATGCAGACCCCAAAAACAAGGTAACTTTGAATAGATTTGGCCATAATTTTTTTTTTGTTTTATAAATAATACTTTTATACTTAATTCTTCGTTTTTGAATGTGATTAAAATAGAAGGAGAAAGTGTTAAATAATAAAGTCCATGTCTCCTTTTAACACTACAGTGATTAACAGCAGCTAGTGCCACCAAATCTTTGTTAACTGCTCACAGATCTTCCTCTTTGATTTAACATTGGTTATGTAAAAATCTCCTTACTTTTATCAATTTACAACTGAATTCATGTCACTTTTATATCAAATCAAACTATTAGTTATTATAGAGGGTTTTTTTTAGCCTCATCATGTTAATAGCTAATAAATGCAAGTTCTGTATGAGGATATTGTGTTAATAGTTTCAAGGCATTTACTGCTGATGTTTATTATTGCTATACTTAAGAGATTTGATTTCCTATCATGCTCCAAAGGGTATCAGTTTTTAACATGATCCTCATACTACTGATTTCAGAAGTGGCTCATCTGAAGTACCACAGAAGGTTTCTCCCCGCGCTGTTCGCCAACTCAGGACTACTGCTCTAGACACGGGCTCTGTATCTTCTTTGAGCCAACCTAATAAAATATCAAAGGAAAGAAGCCCCAAAGTCGCGGACCGCAAATCACCCAGAAGTCCAGTCCCTGAGGTAATATTTTTTAACAAGTATCTATATCTGCAGAGAATTTTTTTAACTGGTAGTGTCTATTTGGATAAGCTTTTATCCATTCTGAAAGCACTTTTTTTGCCTTTTGGGAAGGAAAAAGCAAGTGTTATACTTTTAGCTTCTAAGGAAAGCAGAAACAAGCTATTTCCAATTTATTATTTTCTTTAAAACCAGAAAGTTTTAACTTTGTTTTTAATAAGAAGGTTCTCTTCACCAAAAGTGCTTTTGAGTTTTGCCAAAAAGTTTCATCCAGATACGTTTATGCTCTGTGGTTGATTTCTGGGTTTCTTTCAAAATTATTACTTGGTGGTTGCTATTAACTATTTATTTGAAGTTAGATTGAGTTTCTCTTTACATTGTTGTTGTTTTTGTATGATATACTGATCAGGCTACATGAAGAATTAATATGGAGTGTCTATTAGTATAAGCATTTCACACTGTATGCCTAATAAGTAAACTATCCAACAAAATGCACTTTATCAGATGGATCAATTAATGGATTATTTTTTAACATTTAATTCAGAACACTTTGAAGAGGTTTTTTCATGTACCCAAAAAAGATTAAGATATGTACCTCAAAAAAACAGTGCAGAGAATGGATAGAATAACATTGTTTTTATACTTGTTTTTTGGCATTGTATTTCAAGTAATTGTGAAAAGCATGTTTGTCTGTTCCTTAGCCTCTGATGTCTGGATTTTCTTGTGCTCGGATTTCTGTAATCCAGGTTTGAAGCACCAATATGGTTTGTGGTTTTCTAGAATACCTCATAATGATTTTCATAATCTAGAAATATGTCAGGAATTTTAAATCGTTACACTTTTCTGTTACTTTAGAGGAAGCGCCCCAGCAGAATATCTGACTTGGAATCTCAAATTTCTCAACTTCAAGAGGATTTGAAGAAGGTGAAGGACCAGCTCATTTTGTCTGAATCATGCAAGAAACAAGCTCAGGAAGATGCTGAAGAGTCCAAGGAGCAACTGTTAGCTTTATCTGCAAAACTCGAAGATTCGCAAAAGCAACTTCTTGAGCTATCTGGTACTGGAGAAGCTCGTGTTACTGAGCTTCGGAAATTTTCACAAGTGCGCGATGAGGCATGGAAATCCGAGCTTGAGGTTTCCCAAAAGCAGCTCTCAGTTGACTCTTCGTCACTGACTTCTGCATTGAACGAGACTCGGCAGCTCAAGGTCGAACTTGAATTGGTAGCTAGCTGTAAGAGTGAACAAACACAACATGCAGAATCAGCAGATGCGGAGCTACTAAACCTGATGCAAAACTTGTCTCAAACTCTTTCTCTTGTGGAGAGCATTGAAAACCAACTCAGGAACTGCAAAGAATCTGAGTCCCAGCCCCAAGATTTGATCAATGAGACTTCGTTGCAACTCGAGGCTGCAAAAAAAGCTATGGAGCTCCTACATGATAATGCTGTAAAAGCTGTAGATGCCTACAACTCCATTGCTTTAGAGTTAGACCAGTCTAGAGCACGAGTGAACTCACTGGAAGCACTTGTAAAAAATCTTGAGGAAGACCTCATAAGTATTGAAGGCATTGAGTCTCGAAATCTCGCCAATGATCATATATTTAGGCAGGAACCTGAAAGGTTGAAAGAGGATGAGAATCCTAATCAGGTTGAAGAAGAAATTTACTATTTGAAGTCTGAGGTTGAAAGATTGAGATCTGCTATAGAGACTGCTGAGACAAAACACCAAGATGAACAGATACGGAGCACAGTGCAAACAAACAATGCCCATGAGTTGATGGAGAAGATCAAATCTGAATCTAGTAAGAGGGAATGTGAGCTAGAGGGTGAGTTGAACATAAAGAAAGCTTATATTGAAGAGTTGAAAGCTAACCTAATGGATAAGGAAACTGAGTTGCAATGTATTGTGGAGGAAAATGAGAGCTTGAATTTAAAGCTTGATGGGAGCATGTCATCCCGAAATGAACATGAACTTAAAAAGGAACTTAAAAGATTAGATGAATGTATGGCTGAATTGAAGGCTGATATGATGGACAAGGAGACAACTTTACAAAGCATATCAGAAGAGAATGAAATGCTGAAATTGGAAATGAAGAAGAGGTTCTCCGATGGTGGGAATGTGAGGGATGAAGTTGCTGCAGAGGTTGAGGCAGCTAAGGCCGCAGAACGCGATGCTGTGTTGAAACTTGGGATTGTGATGGAAGAGGCAGATAAGAGCAACCGGAAGGCAGTGAGGGTAACCGAGCAGCTAGAAGCAGCACAAGTAGCAAGTTCAGAAATGGAAGCAGAACTGAGAAAACTGAAGGTACAGTCTGATCAGTGGAGGAAGGCTGCAGAGGCTGCGGCTGCTACGCTTTCCGCAGGAAACAATGGGAAGCTCACAGACAGAGCCATGTCATTGGATAAGTATAAGTACTCGCCATATGCTGGAGATATTGATGATGATGATGACGACGACTTCCAGAGAAAGAAAAATGGCAACATGCTGAAAAAGATTGGTGTTTTTTGGAAAAAGGCTCAAAAATAGGCACTCACTAATTCCATCATGTGTTCTGAAAATGTTGTCCATCAATATTGTATTACTGTAATGTTTATGATTTGCTGTTTTCTTTTCTTCCATTTCTGACTACTACCCTTCCCCTTCCCCTTGCACTGCACTGTAAATAGTAAATACTTCCCGTATCTGATACTCTTGAACTGTGTTGGAATTTTGGCTTTAGTTGTTGAATGAATTAAGCTCTTTTATGACTACAGGTTTGTTTATATTATAACTACAAAATTGTTGTGATTTAACCTAAATAGCAAGCGTGAACGGAATGTTCCTGGGTATGAATGTATGATTAATCTGTTTTAGCAACTGTTGACATAGGACATTATTTTTGGTACATGTCCATATGACATTACATTATCTCATTCCATGTCCTGAACCAATATGAAGTTTGGGCCCGGAAGCAGGTTCCATCAAAATCGGTTATTGTACCCCAAAAAATATAGTAAGAAAAAAACATTGTTAAGGGTCCTGTCAGGGTTTGCAATCTCATTTGGTGTGGCGTCAATTTCTGAGTTGAAAAGAAAGTGTGCCGAACGATGTGAATGTCAATTTCTGAGTTGAATTTCTCAATTAAACTCTGCCATTAGAAAGTGTGGTCGAGTACAGTTAATCAAGAATGGAAAGAAGATTGCTGCTTTTGTGCCAAACGATGGTTGCTTGAACTATATCGAAGAAAATGTAAGTTTTCCTAAAGATGAAATTGAAGGAGAGGCATTTCAATGAATTGTTTTTGTTAAAACTTAAAAGGTGATGGTTGTTATTATGCAGGATGAAGTGCTTATTGCTGGTTTTGGACGTAAAGGATACACTGTTGGAGATATTCCTGGAGTCTGATTCAAGGTTGTGAAGGTTTCAGGTGTATCACTTCTGCAGAGAGAAGAATCAGAAGCCTAGTCTTCAACTATTTCTTCTACAATTCCCTCTATGGAGAGTATGGCTTGTTTTATTCAAGTTTTCTATGTTTTGTTTTTTCTTCAATTACTTTACTAATTATAATTTTCACGTCGAAAAAAGTGGTCAATTTGTTCTACTTTATTTCAACTAAGTGCCAATCTGAATCCATATTGCGGGTTTTTTTGTTAGACCAGTTTTAAACTAAAGACAACGTACGTGATGGTCTCTTCAGCCCTAAGGTTCTTCAAGTTTGAATTGACAGTGCCAAATGTCTCAAATTGAATATGAAGGTCGTACTTGGCCCGACTAATGAGACTTTTTAACTCTTACATGTAATACCACTCTTATAATCTAAACACTCTTCCAACTTTTATTTCTAATTCCTTCAAACAAACACCTTTATTTGAATCATGTTGGATAAAATATTCTAGCACATATATATCTAGATAAAAATATGTGTATATAATATCTATACTAATAATATAAAGATTTATTCATAGTCAATGTATCATCTATTTGTCGTTAATTTGTATTATTTTTACTTAAGAGTTGATGATAATAGTAAATCAATGATGGATGATAAAATGATAGTATAAAAAACTCTTACATTATATATTTTATTCTTCTTTATTTTTATGCCATGTGCGTGTCAGATAAACAAAAGATAGTGCTTGTGGAAGACTTTAACTAGCTGTACTTGCTCCACTACGTTCCCATTTCAAGTGATTGCCACGGTCAATTTAAATAATCGTTTTTAGCTTATACTACTATAGTTCCTTTAATTTTATTATTGAAATTTAATATTTATTTACTATCACTATAGAGTTTACAACGTAGATTATCATGGATATGTATTATTTTTTATTTAAGAATCAATTTCAATGGTGATTAACCATGTTGGATAATACATAGACAATTGTAAAAAAACTATTGTAATTTCATATTATTTGTCATAATCACCCTCTACTCTAATTAAAAATTAGCCCCTGGCCCATTTTTCCCATCAATCTCTCTACCCTTGTTGCACAAGCAAGGAAGAAAATGACTTCTTCAATTATATACAGCTACCTATAATATAAAGATTTCATATTTTCGTACTTAAATTCTCATGAATGACAACCCAACAAACAAGATTCTTTCTCTATCTGACTCAAATGAATTATTTATGCCCCAGAATCTTTGTCCTCATAAAAAATTCAAATAATGAAATTTCATAGGCACAGCAAAATGGTTTTCAAACTTGTTGCTGACAAATTTCTCACGCCCAAATCCTAAGTAGGATTTTGTCTGCCAAGAGAGAAAAAATCCATCCCGATCTTAGTGCTCATGCTTCACTGAAATTTCTAATTCCATTAAGGGACACGAAAAATTCTCCTTCTGCTGATTCAGCTCCACTATCATAGTACATGGTATACATACATTGGTACCTGTTTTAATTTAATTTAATATACTAACATTTTAGTAATAATATGGTCAGTACAAACATGCTCTAAGAATCTACCTGTTGAATATAACATTGCAGAATATCTTGAAACTGTAACTAAGTAAAAACCGAACAAAAATCCTGAAAAACTGAATCTAACTGTTCAGAGTGTTCAGGCTCAGGCTGCACAAAACTATGAAACGTCACTTTCATTCTCACACATCTCTCTCATTGTCAAATATAGAAATGATGCTCTATCTAATTCTCTCCAACTTCATTGACTCAATTACCAAACAAACCTGAAATTTCATTCACGATTCACCTATTAAAAGATACTAGTACAAAAAATTTGACAATTATAGAGACAAAGTAAAGGGGAAAATAAATACAAACTACTAACAAGATAAAAGAGTTGATTCAAATGAATCAAATACCTAGTAACCCTTCACTCAAGAGGATCAAAAGTCTTAACACTGATATTCAAGTAAAACATGAGAGAAAATTATCACTGCCTCCATTGTGTCTACATTAGAGGACTATTGAGAAGTCCATGCCATGATGAATTGAACCCATTGTTCCAATTTGCTCTACCTGAGTCAATTGTTTCAGCCATGTTTGTGTCTCCTCCTCCTCCATTGAGCTGCCATGGGAAACCCCAAAGCACCTTACTTTCACTTTGTTCCCTTGCATTACACAGTTCTTGCTTCATAGTAGTCATAGAAACTGCTTGAGTAGTTGCAATATTCATTTGTTGTTGATGATCATAAGATAACATCATCCCTCTACAACCATCGTTTCCATTGTCCACCTCACCCATATTCTCACCATTCCCATATCCAAAGTACAGATTTTTCATACTATTATTGTTGTTGTTGTGAGAACCAAGGAACCCACTTCTAAGTGCATCTAAGAAACCAGGGTTTGAAGGGTTGGTACCCAAATTTCCAAGAATGTTATCACATAGGGTACTTGGGTTTGTGTTGTTCCCCATGATTGAAAGATCATGGTCATCATAACCCATTGCACCCTTTTGGAGCCTAGCTAATGCAAGGTTTAGGTCATTAAAGTCATAAGATATTGGTGTGAGGCCAATGAGTGGGTTTGGGTTAGGTGTAAATGTTTGATCTTGAACCCTCTTTGTTGATGATCTCTTGTTCTTCCTGCATCCTCCACCCACTGGAACATTCCTCAAAGTTCCTCCTTTTGTCCAATATCTCCTGCAAGACTTGCAGAAATACCTTGGCTGAGAAAGGCTGTAGTTGTTGTAGTAACAGAATTTGGTGTTGGTGGAGTCACATCTTGGGCACTTTAGAGCTTGTTCTGGCTGAGGTTTTGGTTTCTTGTCTTGTTGTGCTTTTGAACAACCTATAATGTTTTCCAGTGACTGGTTTGACATTTGCTGCAGCAAAACAATTAATCCAAATCAGTGGACATGAAATCAAATAGCTAAATAATTCTCAGCTTAAATTTCAATTTTTGTGCTTTGTTCATAATTAACCTTCATAAGAAACCCCATGAAATGGTATAGTAAATATTATTAGTACTGAATAACAAAGGAGATACTTTACTATATATTTTCTTGTAAATAAAAGGGTTGTACTTTGTAGAAAATGTAAATAAGATTGTATGTAAAGATTGCTTTTAGGAAGAATTAAAAACGAAGAAGGGAAAGGTGCATGATAAGATGTGATATGAAAAATAATATTACCTGGCTTTGTCCATTAAAAGGATGATTCATATCCATGTGTTTATAACCTTCTCTATCAGTTTAGTTTCAAAGGTGTGTGGTTTTTGTGTTTTGTGTTGTTGTAGTAGTGAGTAAGGGGAAAGGGAAGGATGAGACAAAGGTTTGTTAAGGAAATGATGGAAAATGATGTAATAAAAACCAAAGTTCAAGAATGTGTTATATATATAAAGCAAGTAATCCCAGGAGAGAGAAGAGTGAGAGGCAGTGTAATAAATGGGTTTTGTTCCCACTGGAGGTGGAAAAGGATATTTTGTCCCAAATTCTATCGGAATGTAACCGATTAAGGGAAACATGTCATGTCAATTAAAAAAATTAAATAATTTTTTTTTTTATATTTTTGATTCAACATCATTTGCGCGGGATATGATTTGGGATCCATCAGCACATCAAATCCTTATCCATTACACAGATTTGCTATTCCTATCATACCCTACTGTGAGAATAACTATTGGATGTTTGGAATATGTTATTATATTAGTCTCACATCGCCTAATATTAAAACAGAGTAAAGTAATCAATGTTATATATTGGACTTAGATCCCTTGTTGTAATAGCACTAGATATAAGCACCAAATAGAAACACTTCATGAGCAGTTGGGCCCATGGGTGTGATAGAGTTTGTAATCCTATCTTGCTAGCCGCTCAGCGCACCCGTGGACATAGACACAATTGACCGAACCTCGTTACCAAATTCTTTGTTTCTTCTCTTCTATTTATTCTATGCATTATTTGATTGCTTTGTGACCAATGTTGCGCAACGATCGCTTCCGCTGCACCAACAATTGGTATGAGGGCCAATTGGTAGATGACTCTTAACTCAGGTGCTAGATAATTGCAAAAGAGGGTGAAGGCTTGTTGGTTAGACAAGATGCGTAAAGGTACTATACAAGAATAAATGAGATGAGTTGAAGGAGAAGAAAATATGGCGAAACTATGGTGAGAGTGATATATGTGTTGATCCAGAATCCTAAAAGTCCATGTATTGGATTATGATCAAGGTGGAGATAGGGACTCAAGTGTTGAGTTTGACCCTAAGACAGATGTTGGCTGACTTTGATGCAGGGTGTAACATGGACATTGGCTTTGATGCAAGGTGTAACACGAGCATTGATAGAGATGCAGGGTGTGACATGGACATTGACTTGGATGCAAGAATGTGACACGAACATTGGTTAGCATTGACGCAAGGTGTGCGTTGTGGGTATACTCCTTATGGTGGAGTATGATAGTTCTTTTGAACTATGATTGTTGGGCTAGACAATGGTGGTAGCGGTTGAGGCTTTCCAAGGAAGCTCCAAGGTTCAGCTTGACTGAGTATTGAAGAGGACGGTTGTTGGTGAACTTTTGTGTAGAGATTCCATATATCGAAAGACTTTCTAGCAATATGTGGCTAGGCGGTGTGTTCCATTTGATGGCGGTACAGGAATGTGTACTAAAAGTTTAGAGAGCTAGACTCTTGGTAACATCGTCAAGGATACTCAAATATTCGCTAAGGTGAAGAATTTTGTGTAGATTTCTTAAGGAGCAATATATTCGTCTATTTCAATCAATGTGGAGATTGTTGGGATGCTTGAAATATGTTATTACATTAGTCTCACATCGCCTAATAATAAAATAGAGTAAAGTAACTAATGTTATATATTGGGCAGTTGTTGTAATAGTACCAGATATAAGCACCAAATAGAAACATCTCATGGGCAGTTGGGCCCATGGGTGTGATAGGGTTTGTAATCCTTATTCTCTAATAATATATTGCTAGCCGCTCAGCGCTTCCGGGAACGTAGGCATAATTGGCCGAACTCCGTTACCAAATTCTTTGTTTATTCTCTTCTATTTATTCTATGCATTATTTGATTGTTTTGTGACCTGCGCAACGACCGCTTCCGCTGCAACAATAATTTTTAAGATTATTTAATTAATATACAATGTATACGACATGATGTGAGAATATATATATATATATATATATATATTTATATTTATGTTACAACAAAAGGTGATGTGTGAGGTTAGCTTGCACGTAGACAAAGCATTTTGAATGTGAAAATAAATAAATAAAGGAAATAAGAAAAATGGAGTAAGTCATTTCCAATATTGACGTCCCTAAATTCTGTTGTGCAACGGTTTTCAATTCATACGAAGCACGAAGAAATGAATCCCTCCCTACCAGAGTCTTGTTTTCTGTGGGGCCCTCTCGCGTGGATTCAACTATTAGTGGACCCCATACCCCTATTAATAATAATGAGTACTGAATCTACAACTACCTCAGGCTAATACTTATAATTTATCGGGTGCAGATCCATGTTCTTAGACTTTTAAATAATTGTGACTTAGATTTTGTTCATTGTCGAATGGATCAGTGTTTAGAGAATTTATAGATACTCGTGGATCCGTTAGATATCTAGAACTCGGGAGTAGTGGATATCAACGGAGCTCTAGGCAGGCTTAGTCCATCTCCCTTTTTCTAATTCTTATTATTAATCACTTGACACACTTTCTTGTAATGTTGGAAGATCTATAAGCTGATGTTATAAGTTATATCATTACTCTAATTTATTTTTCTTGGTAATGTATCTCCCCGAGTTTTTGAAGTTCATTGAAAAAATATTGTTTATTGTTGAAATAATTGAATTTAGTACTGTTTAAGGAGGAAAATATAAATTTGGTCCAATGAGGACATGAGGACGGTACCGTAGATGATTTTGGTATGCATTATCATTGAGATATGGGACCTGGTAGAGAAAAATGGTTTTTTTTGTGATATCATGAAATTGAAATATATGGAAGGGAAGGATATAAATATAATATTGTCCTGAATCTTATTTCATATGTTGAAAGATAATAAAAAATAACAATAATAATTTAGAATAATTCTTTTAATTAACCTAACATATTTGATTCGGTAGTAGTGATGTTGGGCAGGGGAGGGACAAAGAGAGAGTATTTCCATTTTGATGTTCATATAACCTAAATCAATAATAAATCTCCTTGATATTCTTTCATCTTTATGCTCCACTCCTTCTCTTCCCCTCACTGTTCCCCTATTTTGTTTGTTTTACCGTTTTTCATTTCAATACCTCATATACTCATCTACATGTATCATATTATACTATACTAAGTTAGTAACCACTGTCACCGCACTCAATATTCATCAGTCAATTTTTTTGCTTTGCTTCTTTTGGTCCCTTTCATTTTGGTGCTGGTGGTCCCTCATCCTCATCATGATCAATTATAATCTGTCTACAGTCACTGACTTGTCTTACTCAACTCCCACTTATTTGATATACCCTCTCTATGCTTTGTTTTCACACTCACTCCACCACACATAGTTTCCCAATGTAGTCATGAGTATGGGAGGATCCATTATCATCTCAAGATTGTGATATGTGACATAAATAAATATCTAGTGGTCATGATTCTAACGGTCATAATAAAATAATTTTTAAATTTGATAAGGGAGTGAATCTACTTAATTCAAGAATAAATTTTTTAAACTTACTCTATATCTTAACAATCATTGATTAAGACTGGGTAAGTGATTAGAATTTGTACAATTACTCATGCTCAATATATACTAATTTAGGCATACAATATGCATATTTATTATATATACACTAGAGCCATATCCTTGCAAAGACAGCTCAATTGATGTCCCATCTCTTTTCCAACTGTACAATTATCTAAAAACAGACACGCAGATTTATCTGATGCCCCAAATGTTGATTGTAATGCAGAACCGAATTATTAATTTCATCTTGTTTATGTAATGGATCTACAGCTTAAATATCAGAAATATTAATATCCTAAGCTCCTGTGAAATGAACATTTGTCGTTTAGCTGGTAAGGGAAAAAAGGTACAACTCTCCTTTTTCCTCACACCATCTTTGATTTTGTATCTTTGATATCATTTTTTAATAATAGTTAAAAACATACATAATATAATTAGAGTAAAGTGAACACCCATCATTGCATTTATCAATTTTTTAGGCCAATTAACTTTGATAAATGGACAGCATTTCATGTAAAGTAGAGCACTACTGTATATGTGTAATCCATGTACCTACTATACCGTATGATTTGTTCCTAGATTGGGTGTCATAATTCATCACTCCATCAGAATCTCTAGAGTGGTAGCTGGTGGGAAATACAATGATACCAACTATAATTATATTACATTTGTTATTTTACAATTTATCCATCACATTCCACGTACCACTACATCTGATATTTATTGACTACATATCCTTTGAATCCCGTGGAAATTTAGCATTGGCTTCACTCTAAGTATCAAGCTACTTAGCTAAATTAAACGTGTTTCTGAGAGATTATATTGAGGATATTTAATTTATGAGGTGGGCCATGAATTGTAGGTATGGTTAGGAGCATGAACGTTATAGGGATCAGTCATGTTGATTGACCGGTCAAAGGAGACACTGAGAATGGAAATAAAGTAAAAGCAAGTGATGGGAAACTGTGCCCAACATCCCAAGGCACACAACATATACGGTAATATTGTTTGTATTAGCATTTCTGTGAAGAAAAGAATCGCCTGTTCCCACTTCCTATTTGTTTTTCTTCCACACAGAATCTTTGTCTGTCTTGTTGAGGTTGATATATCATTTGATTTATGTGCAAGTTGGAGTTTGAAAATTCATAAATCATGTTCATAATTAATAAACACGATCTGACATGGGTTTTAGAGCTAGATGCAAATCTACAAACATGGTGTAATCTGTGGAATTAACTTTCATAGTTAATATAATAGCAATCTAATAATAAAATTCGATCCTTGTTAAAGATTGAATTTCATATTTGATTGAACGATTCTGAACTAGGTTTCAAACCAAAAACGCGGGTGAATATAGAAGAGGAAGGAAGGTATGAAAAGATAAGAAAGAAGGGAGAGGAGAGTGATTAGGTGGGGCCATGAGAGGAATCCAGATGTCTGTTGTCGTAGACGTGGCATGAGAGATGCAGCTTATAAGAGGAATATTGCAGTTTACGAAGAAAGGAGAAAAGAGAAGGAACAGTGCAGTGAGATACACAACAACACAAAAGCACTGTCAAATCGTTAGACTACTTAGTGGGATATGAGTGGTCCCTCACTATCTTCTCCTCCACTCTCAAGCAAGGCATCACTCACTTATTTATCCCTAATCCATTTCCGACAACCTTATATTCAATAATCACCTCCCCTCAATCATGTTTTAAAAACCGTGCCATCCTAACCGGTTCAATCGGAAAACCGGTGAACCGGACCCCTAACCGATACGGTACGTATGTTATACCGCATATGCAATAGAACCGGTCAAAACCGATGAAAACCGGTTTAAACCGGTCGGTTTGTACATTAATTTTTTTTTATTAAATTTCAAATTTTCAAATTTTCACCAATTCTTCAACTTCAATAATTGATACTTGGGTCATTTATTTGTATTTTGCGTTTGTTAAGTGATAATTTTGGATTAATATATGTTTTGCACTTTAGACTTTGATTTTATTAAAGACTTAATGTTGTTTGTTTGTGTGAATTTGAAGTAAATTATGAATATGGATTATAAATATGAATATCTACTTATTTGAAATTTTTTGTTATAGGTTTATATATATATATAAGCAAGTATGTCCAGTTTAACCGGCATGCGGTTTAATTACTGAACCACTGGTTGAACCACTATACCAGTACCATAACCGGTTTGATAACCGGTACGGTTTTAATAACATTGATCACAATTTATTATTATTAAATATGTATTTCAAATACTTTTTCACTTTATACATTTTCTTTAATCATCAAACCACCTTATAATTTTTTTTTTTAAATTTGCGGTGAGGCTCGAAACCACAATCTTCTCCACTTTATTCCTTAAATCTTCTACCTTAACCACCAAATCATCTTATGACTCCCCAATGTATTAGCTTTTGATATAATGTTTTAAATACATTATTTCACCAAAAATATTTGCATGGAAAAATGTTGCGATATATATTTAAATGTGCCATTTCTTTTCTATGCTATACAATCGTTAACATTCCCCTATTGTTGGAGAGTGGTAGTGGTTGGTGAGGAATTGATTTGATAAGTGAGGTCACCCGATGCGAAGGAAGTTTGACACGTCATGGTTCAGTGGTATAGTTTGGTAACGGATTGAATTTTGTCGGATACAAATTTGTGAAGTGGAAAATGATATGATATGATGGTAACGGATTGAATTTTGTCGGATACAAATTTGCTAACGTAACCCAACGTAATAAACGGCACATCGTAGCTCAGGACATGCTGAACAGCACCCTAATAAATTCAAACAGGTAACAATTCAAAACTCCAACCGAAACTCAATTATATCATGTTTTTCGTATTAAATTTTTGTTAGATTTGAAAAGTTCAGAAATTTATCTTCCATCACCATCCCTAGCATGAATACAAATCAGGTATTCCCAACCTTGTCTACAACCATGTGACAATCCAATAAAATTATGATACATATTAAAAAAAATTGAATAATGAAAAACATACATATTATTTTTTATTAAATATCAAAATTTATTCAAATAAAACATAGTAAGAGACATGTTTTTGGGACATGTGATATTCATTTCCCTAAATGAGAAATAGGAATGTGGAAGATGAATAAGGGACACCGCACTAGTGAATTTGTAAAATAGATGAGGTTCAAAAGTTGAAATTTTTTGGTAAAATAAATAAATATTTATGTAAAACTGAAATGGAGAGGGTTAAGGTAAGAAGCCAAAAGGTTCATCATTCAGGTTTGGTCTACCAATCCAAATGATCGTGATTAATGGTGCAAATCCAACAATTACATTTACATTACATGGACGAGTAGATTGGAATGTATTGCTCTTTACAATAAATTATAGGTGAAGGATCTCTAAATAATGGAAAATTTTATGGCTGTCGGTCCAAGTTGTAGTTTAGCGTTTTGTTTCTAATAGGCTGGTTTATTTGCGCCATATATAGTTCAACTACTGTGAGCTAAGCATGCGTTTATCGTCCATTTGGTATTACTTTACAAGAGAATTTTGAAAAACTTTAAGGAATGTCTAGTGAAATACGTACACAAAGCACATGCATTGTTTTCAAAATCTCGAATCAGATTTTTCTGATGCTCTCTACTTTGTTTCTTATATGATTTCCTAATTAGGAGAGGGTTGTGGTTCGGGTGTGATAATGATGATGACTATATGTACAAGTAGTGATTGGGTGGTCATGATAGTGGTGGTTGCTAGAGGTGGTAACGACATGAATGTAGTGGTAGTGAGAGTAGTGATAATGATAGATGGGGTGTAAGTGGTTGTGACTTGTGACTCATAAGAGTAAAGTGATAAAAACTAGAAAATAAATTGAAATTATGAAAGTGGGTAAAGTGGTAAACACCATTTTAAATTTTTAACTCCATTGTTATAAAAAAATACCTTTAAAAAACAAAAACTAATAACTAACCCCAATCCTAAACTGGGCCAAACAAGATGCTAGCCCTGTTTCGACTCAGTTTGTTGATTGCCCATGCCCCTCTTGAAGAATAATGGGCCTCACACACTCACAACCTAGGGTTATCTATATATCTATATATCTATATAGTACTTATAAAGGGAAAACATAAATTAACCACCCATGGTGTAATTTATGTTTTTCCATTTTACCCTTTACCATTTATAATTTCATTATAAATATTACTTTATGTGTAAACTAATTTAAAAAATCAATACTATTTATAAAGGGAAAACATAAATTAACCACTCATGGTGTAATTTATGTTTTCCCATTTTACCCTTTACTATTTATAATTTCATTATAAATATTACTTTATGTGTAAACTAATTTAAAAATCATAAACTTATGTAATATTCTCAAACTTGGATCAAAACATAACTTAATTTAATGTTTACATGTTTATGAACTAAAAATTCAAACTAAGTAAACACATTAATATTGCATAATACAGTTTAACAGAGTGATTATTCATAAACTAATATTCAATGCTTTCAAGATTCATCATGTGTTCAAGTATTGGAAGGTGTCCCATAAACACATTAATATTGCACATGATTGTGGGACAGTTGTGCTAAGCCAAAATGTTCAGTACAGTAGACGGAAGAAGGTGGTGTTGGAAGGATGGATCACAAGAGATGATATTTCATTGTAGCTGTTGTAGATGCATGGAACAAACAAGAGACTTCTGAGAAAATTGGTTTCCATTCAGTGGATATGAATGGTGATGATGCACATGATGATACTTGAAAGCACCTAATGTTGTACAGAGCACATAAAACACATTAATGTGCACTATTGCAGTTTTTTTTGGAACATGGTATGTTGCAGTTTTTTTAACATAATGTAGTTTTTGTTTTGAATAACTGAATTATAAACATGTGAACAACTTATAAAACTATGAAGTTATTATGCCCCAATGTTACACCCCTCCCTCTAACATTAGATACTTCTATTCTTTTCCCCCATTCAATTATTTTATCTCACATATAATCATCACAATGTTATAATAGTCTATCCACATTATTTGCAGATTATCAACAACATAAGCAAAAGGAGGTAAAGAAGCGAACTTATTACTCCTCATTTTTTCTTCATCAAAGTCACATTTCCTCCATAAATGGTACACCTTCTTCCTCTAACATTAGGTATTTCTCTTCTCTTTCCCCATTCAATTATTTTCTCCCACATATAATCATCGCAATGTTATAATAGTCTATCCACATTATTTCTAGATTATCAACAACATAAGCAAAATGATGTAAATAAGTAAACTTATGACTCCTCATTTTTTCTTCATCAAAGTCACATTTCCTGCATATATTTAAATTTGTTATATTATCTGAACAAAATGTACAGAAGTGCATATTCAACATAAGAAGGAGAAAGTAACAAACACATTTCAGAAATCACTGCATAATATCAAGGTAAGTCACTCTTCGTTGATGTCAAAGTGACTCTTTATTTATATGTCAATATTGCCAAGTATATCAACACATCAATTTTATGAAACAATATACCCAAGATAAAATCCGTATTCATGAATGTTTTGTTATAAAATCATCATAATAAACATTTAGACTCAGATTGCACAATATATTTATGATCA
This sequence comes from Lupinus albus, assembly GCA_009771035.1. Lineage (NCBI taxonomy): Eukaryota > Viridiplantae > Streptophyta > Magnoliopsida > Fabales > Fabaceae > Lupinus > Lupinus albus. Next base: position 16,653,505 of record CM020017.1, read on the forward strand.
ATATTTATGCAAATTATAATACCCCTAAATTAATGTTCACTATGAAACCCCAAAATGTTTTATCTATCTATCTATTTGATAAAAGATGGAACTGACTTAGAAAATAACATATTAACTAATTATACACAAGTAACAAATGCATAAAATATTAATAAAATCAATGAAGAAAATGTATATGTCTAATTTCCCATATCCAAAATTACTCAGTAACATCATTGGTAAAATGTAAAATAAATAAGGGTACAATTAAAAAATAAATTCATAATATCAGTACACACACAACAAATCCATAAAAAATATTAATAAAATCATTCAATAAAATAAAATAAATAATTTTGTAGAAAATAAAATCAATACCTTCCAGTTGCAGAATTAATAAATCACAACATGAGTTAAAATATAAACTATTATGTCTACTTATTAAGGATAAGTTTGAGATTTGTTATAAAAATGATTTTTCAGTAAACAATTATTTCCTCATAAGAAAGAGAAAATACTCACCAGGGTTGAATGTAAAGTGGGTGATTGTACTTATCCCTCCATCACCCTCTATCATTTTCACCTCTTTCACAACGTTTGGAATAACCTTCTAAGATGAGTAAAAAGATTAATGTGTGTTCTACACTGTAGTAACATGATTAAACATGTGCTCTACTAATAACATGAGAAAAACAATATAGTAGACAAATAGACATTTAATAAAAGCTACATTCTTAGACAATACATAGTGATAAATCATGTAAAACAAATAACCCAAAATGAATAAAAACAGAATAGGAAGAGAGAGAACATAAATATGTGCCATTAGAGAAGTGAATATCGCCTCTTCTTCTGCCAAAGAGTGAGAAAGGCGAGGGGGATTCGTTCTGAACATCGGAAACGGTGGCCGCCGGCGAAGTGAGAAAAGAACGGAGAAGATGAACCGCGAATTTCTTCCGTCTTCTCACCTCTCACTTCTCTTCTCCCAAAACCAAAAAATGGAAACCCTAAGTCTAACCCTTCTCCCTTCAATCCGATTTTCTTTACTGGGCCCAACCTGAATCTTTTTTTTTTTTGGTTTCGTTTATGCTTTTTAATTCCCCAATTGTATTCCTTTTTTTTTTGTACATATGTCATTTAGTTTGTATTCCTATTTGTATTTCGTGCATAATCTATATGATATAAATTTCAAATATAATATTTTTTGTTAAAATCATATTTTGTTTAATATATTTAATTGGCCTAATTGTTCAATTTTATTTTTAAATTTTACATTCAAATAATTTGAATCGGTTGTAAAATTATACTATTGTATTATATATTATTATACTTTATACTACTTAATAAAGGGAAAATTTAAATTAACTTCTCATGTTAACTTCCCATTGTATAATTTTTATTACATATTTTACCCTCATAATTTATACTTTAATATATATGTAAATTATTACTTTGTGTAAACTACCAAATGCTGTGATTTAAATTGTGAATCGTTAGATGCTAACAACTATGATATAAAAGTGTCAGTCAATAGTGACTCTTAAAAATAGTATTATTCCCAAGTAAATGATAAAGCTATTTCTTCTATGCATTAATTAATTATTGAAATATTTCATGACCATATTATTTCATTATTAAATCATATTGAGTTGCATTTCATATTTCAAATTCAATTTCCAAAAACACCTTAAATGTCATGATTTGATTTGATTTTAAATATGATTAATTCATCATTTAATAAAGAACTAATACAAGATTTGTACCAACTACAATCAACAAACAACCATTGTAATTTTTTCTATGGTCCAACAGAAATTTATGTATGATCCATATTTTTTTTATTTCTACAAAAAATATGGAGAAGAAGATAGGAAATGTAGGAAATAATGTAATATTATTAGGACCAGTCGTATGATTAGATATAATATTGATATACCTTTTGTAGGTTTGATGCAATAAAAATATTTGGGCCACTAATTTAACTTCTACAAAATTTATATCTCAAAGTTTGAATAAATTTGAAGGTTTAAATAAAATTGCAATGACAACTTCCATTAAAATTGCAATGATAACTTCCATAAACTTCCATTAATTTAATAAAAAATAAACTAACAGAGAATTCATAAACTAATGTGTATATTTTTACTCAAACTAATATGAAAGCATTATACAATGCTTTCATAATGATTATTCATAAACACATATTAGAAGTTTGAGTAATATTGTATGTAAGTTTGTGCACCTGAATTATCCAGAAGCTTCAAAGATATAAAACTGAATTATTTTTATATGTTGTATCACTCATTAACTGCAGTTTTATATATTGTACAAAAACATATAAAACTCATTAATTTGCACTATTGCAGTCACCATATTAGTGTTATTTTTCAATTGAGTTTAGGATGTCTAAACTACTAGATCACATTACACCATTAGAATATGTGACACAATTATGTATTACAAATATGACATTAGACATTTATTTCATGTAGACTACACGTTACATATGATAGGAAAACGGGTTGACATGCCCAATAAGATCTCTCAACACGCTAGTGATCAATAAACAAGGTGTTAATCAAGGTATGATGATAAATTGATAATATTGCCCTTCTAAGTTTTCTATTTTCCTTATTTTTATCTTTTTTACAAATACAATCACACTCCACTCATGCCCACTTTAAATAATTATGGAATCAATTTTTAAATGCTCAACACAGATCTTATGTCAAAGTCCCTTTGTCTAGCCAATAAAATTTTCCCGAATCATATAAAACTATTATTTTATGTTTTTGACGCTTTTCTTTTCAATTAAAAAATGACACTCTTTAACTTAACAGAAAATAGAGATACATGTGATCTATATGCAGCCATTTTTAAACCCCCAGTATTTTCCTTTAGGAAAAGTAATACGTACTAAATTTTTTATATTTCAAAAAAGTATATTGAAATTTAAATATATAAAATATATTTATGAATAATAAATGTATAATCCATTCTTCTCACTTTTTATGAAATCAATTAGGAAAAAAATGTAGGAGCATGTTGTCTACTACTTCTCTATGCCACTAATTACAAATTTATTTGTTAACAACTTTTAATTGATATGTTAATTTGTAATTGATAACCCATAGAAGTGACCTAAAATGTAGGTGATGATGAGGTTGCAAAGAGCGAGACCAACAAAAGTGGGTTTAAAAAAAATGCGAACTGGTTTAACAAAATACACAGATTCATTCTCTGCACCCAAAATCAAACAGTGAGTGACTCACCGAAGCTGTTAAACTTTTTTGATGACTCCAATGGCGGCGTCACGAATAATAATAACCCATCCATACGGTCAATCTATTCCATCAGAAACCGTTAAATTACCCTTTCTCAGCCTCAACCTCCATCTTAAATCTCACCCAAAACGGTACCGTAACGTTGGCATTCGCGCTTCAATTCGGTCACACAAGGAAAACGATCTCAATGATAAATCAAACCCTCTCGAAATTCCAAACATACCCTCCGATCCTTCCTCTTCTAGCCACGTCATCTCCAAAGATCTCCTCTCTCTTCCTCGTACCAATTCCACCGTTTCTATTTTTTCTATCTCTTTTCTTTTTTATAAATAATTTTTATTAATTTCTGCGATTTGTTTTCATTTTAGGGCCATTGTCATCGACGCTGTTCTCTGGCACAGTTTCCGATGGTACACGCCTTCGTGTTGCATATCAGGTACACTGTTCCCTTTCATTTTCATTTTCATTTTCATTTGTATTTGCATGCATATACCATTTTCTAATTTTCCCTTTTTTATAAATAAAAATAATAATTATATTTGACATAGCTAAATATTAATTTCTTCAGGGAGTTCCTGGTGCTTATAGTGAATCAGCTGCACGGAAGGCCTATCCAAATTGTGAAGCTGTGCCTTGTGATCAATTTGATACCGCTTTTGAAGTAAAATTCTGTTAACCCTATGCCATTACTTACATGCTATTTGTTTCTCATTTTATTTAGTTATTGAGTTGTTTGGTGATTGATAATTTTTTGTACACTTAATGATGTAATTAGTGTTATTGTTTCTATGGTTCTAAAATTATATTTATGCTACTTTCTAGTTTCTTTGTGAACTTTCTTATTTGAACCTTGATTTATTTTGTTGTGTTGACTTGTTTTTTGATGTATTTAAATACAAGGTCCTCAAATACTTATTGTGCTGATAAATTAAACCATATAGTTTTGCATTGTAGCTCTAACCACTTAAAATCAATATCCAAATCACATGTTTTAGTTCTTATTGATTATTGTTTTCTTATCATGGTTAGCTTTTTTTAAACTAGACTATGATTTTGCTATTGGGAAGATTTTGATTGTTGCTGATTTCTTTATTTCTCCCGTCCTCGGATTCCCCTTGGCAGGCTGTTGAAAAGTGGCTTGTTGACAGAGCAGTTTTACCAATTGAGAATTCTTTAGGAGGGAGCATCCACAGAAATTATGACCTTTTACTTCGGCACAATTTGCAAATAGTAGGAGAATTAAAATTTGCAGTCCACCATTGTCTGATGGCCAATGATGGTGTTAAACTTGAGGATTTGAACCGAGTTCTTAGTCATCCACAGGTGTGAATCTAACATTTCATATTCGACATGTTTTCCCCAATTACAAACTCATCCAAGACTGGCCATGTTTTAGGCTCTTGCACAATGTGAGAACACACTGACAAAGTTGGGATTGGTTAGAGAAGCAGTTGATGATACAGCTGGTGCTGCAAAGGTATGATTGAGCGGAGTTGGGCAAAGGATTGAAATTCTTTCTTTTCTGGTACTATTTACTTGTTTATCAATATGACTTATTCTAACATTGTTGCAAATTATAGCACATTGCCTTTCAAAATATACGAGATGCTGGAGCAGTTGCTAGTTCGGCCGCTGCAAAGATCTATGGCTTGAATATACTTGCTGAAGACATTCAGGTCTGAGTCCATGGCTATCAGTGTTTTAACTTACATGGTTGATAGTTCATGTTCATGGTAGATTTGATCATTAATGGATTTGCATTGGCAGGATGATAGCGATAATATCACCCGATTTCTAATTTTAGCGCGCGAACCTATGATTCCGGGTACAGATAGGCCATTTAAGGTACTCTCAAATAGAATAATCTGAAATTAGTGCATTGAAAACATCATGCCTCCCCAATCCCCACTCGCTAGTTGGATGGCTTTATGCTTATGTACTTATCAATATTAATATTGTTGTTTATTGTGGTATTGAATTCTCAGACTAGCATAGTTTTTTCTTTGGAAGAAGGTCCTGGGGTACTTTTCATGGCCCTTGCTGTTTTTGCTCTCCGTCAAATTAACTTAACCAAGGTTTGTTGTCTTCTTGTAATCATTTGTTATTTCTTTTGTGGAATTCAAATTTGCAAGTATGCTTTTTAGATTTTCCTGATTGAATTTTTCCCCCCCAACAGATTGAAAGTCGCCCTTTGCGGAAGAACCCTTTACGAGCGTCTGACGATAACAACAGTGTCAAGTATAATTACTGAAGGCCATATCTGCAATTCGTTTTCTGAACTATAATGCTTGCTTCTTTGAGTTAAATCAGTTCAAATCACCACTAGTATTGTATATAGTTAAAGGTTATATTGGTAGTGATTGCTGTTATGTCTCCTCCAGGTACTTTGATTATTTTTTTTATGTTGATTTTGAAGCTTCAATGGCTGATCAGAGTGCACAAAATGCCCTAAGACATCTAAAGGTATGCTTTAATTTAATCTTATGTAGCATCTTCAAAAGTTTTTTTCAAGGAGCAGCCTTCAAAAGGATCATCTGAGTAATTACTCTAAAACCGATGCACTTTATAGGAGTTCGCTACATTTTTGCGGGTGCTCGGGAGTTACCCTATGGACTGTAGCACATAGTAAATAATTGCTAAAAGAGGTGAGCACCATTTATTTGAATAATTTTTTCTGATATTAGTGTGGCAAGTTTACTTGATATGTGATTGCCTTCTTGTTTTAAAACATCGTAACTAATACATTTGTTGTTATTTTAAAATGTATGGAGCTTTGTCCATCATTGCACTAGTGAATATGAAATAGATGTCATACATTTGATCCAAGCCTTTTTTGAATTTCATGTCAATTTAGCTTACCTAATTTTGATGAAAGCAGCTTATATTTCCCGTTTTTAAATTGTTGCGCATAACTTTTATCAACTCTCACTTGTTAGCTCTCTTGTTTGAGTTTAAAAGCAAAACCACAATACTTGGTGGCTGTATCCTAGGTTTTTTTGGTGATTTTTTTTTAATAATCATAGGTATCTGCATTCCTTGTCCCAGGAATCCCTATTGTTTCACCACCCATGTCCCATGGTCTTTAGGTCGGAAAGGACACTGCACCCCCCAAGAGAAGGGACAAAAAGAAATTCAATAAAATAATAATGGCTGTGATTCCCTGCTAAATGTTTTGTATGTAATTGCCAGTTTGCCACAATTGTTGAAGTGACATGATATTGCTATTGGACTAACTACTACACAGGGAAATTTTTTTGCTGTGCTTGTTAACGTAAACTGTGTTTAAATAGGTTAGCATAGATCTGTGATTCTGATTTGTGTCACTTATGATAGGCTTTCTAGTTTTGAAGCTTGCGTTTCTGATGGTTTTGTTTTATGTTGTTGTTGATGCAGGAATCGTGGATGTAATTACACTTCTTTGATTCATAGATAAATTGCAAATCCTATGAGATGTACATGCCTGAATTTATGAATTCTTTGATTTTCAAAATGACAATATAAGTGAGTGATGCATCTGTAGGAACTTGGTGTTAAGATGTCTCTTAACAAAATGGTTAACTAAAAAGAACCTATGTTGCATTTACCATTGGCTATTATTTCTAAATGGAGTTTTTGGGTTATCTTGATGAACTGTTTTATTTGATGCACATGTATGGGCAGTACACTAGCATAACAGATGGTGAACGTGGTGTTAGAACCAGCAACATTATACTTTGGATATTTGAATGATAAACATTAAGTGACTAAGGAACACACGTATCGTCTACATTTGATTATATCTCAAGTGATGGTCCTTCTGGATTAATATCATATTCTTTTTTGGTGGACAGTCAAACATTAACAACACCCATCGGGCATGCTCATTAGCAACAACAGAGCGATATGGTAAAAAGTAGTCACTCTAGCCGAAGAGTCAAGGCCACACCCCCACCACACACAACTTATGAAATGTTACCCGTCCCATACTTGTGATTTGATCCACATAAAAAACATGCACTAAATTTCATCTAAGCATTTTGAAGTCAAATTGATAGCTTGTCAAAGAAAAAACTAGGAAAAGTACACAGGCATATCCAAGACAACAGATAAAACAAGTTTTTGTTGTTCGAGTTTTAAAAAAGGCAAATCAGTACATGAGAGAAACTGACTCTTCAATACACTATATGGGGCCAGTAAAAAAGAAAGCTTTTAACTACGTTGAATGCACAATGGCATTGCTAATTTATACATGTTTTCCAGATGCAACTCCATATTTAATGTTAAATGACAGTAAATAAGCTGAAAATGAAATCTGCTTCAGTAGTAACAGGGCAGCAAAGTTTGGAAAACACATTGCACTAAACAAGATGTCTTCTTATTCCAGAGCATGCTGTTCTGCCTGTCTCGCCATTAGATCTCTGATCAAGGCCAGGATCTCTATTCGCAACCGGGCAACAGCAGATGGAGTAACTTTTTCCTTGACATCGGAGAACCACAGATCATTTGTGTTACTGTTTATACAATTTAAAAGCCAATCACATATCACTCTTGCTATGGCTAAGACATATAAACCACAATCATGACCATTCACTTGCTTGGGTGAATCAGGACATTCAACAAAGCTGGCCTTAGATGCTGATCCAGAGAATCCCATGTACCCAACAACACTTGTATAGAGTTGCTTAGCAGGTTGTGTATTTACGCTTCTGAAGCTATCATGGTGAACAAATACATTAGCTTGTCTATAATATGCAAGTAAGCTCCAATGTGATCCACCTTCAGCTAAGTTAACATCCTCATTGTCATTGATCGGAAATATAACCATCTTCTTATCACACAAATGAAGGGGCTCTATGAAATCTTTCAGACTCTCAATAACAGGACATTTCATTATCCAAAATGCAATGGATGGTGGAACCAAAAAGATATCTTGAGAAGGATGAGATGAAGAAAGATAACTGAAATAAAACTCGATAATTCGATCATTCAAATAATATGGACCGCTGAGAATGTCTAGATCTGATTGTCTGAGCACAACATCATTATAGCTGAGAATCTTCTCATCCGCTTGTGACTTCTTCATCCTATATATTGGCTACACTGATGAAAACAAATTTGGATATTGTAGAGAAATTATGCAGAATAGAGATAAAATGAGGAATGGTTCCACTTTTTTCCCAGTTGTTATCATCATTTCATGACAACTTCATTTCTGGCTTCTTATAAAGTATCTAATTTTAATTTTCTTTTACCCTTTCTTTGGGGATACATATATGATTAACCTTGGATTACAGTGAAGGAGGGTAATCTTAAAACATGAAATTAAAATGGAAAAGAAATAGAGAATGGATAGGATAAGGGAGAAAGGCTCACAGTAACAGTGAAATGGTAATAGAAAGGTTGGAGATGAAGAATGAAGAACCCTTGAGTTGGGAAGATGGACACAACTTCTCGGCCCTGTTGGTAAATGGAAGTTTTTGGATGTTGTGCTCTTACACTAATTGTACAAATTATTATATCTTTTGCTACTTACACTAATTATCCCCAACTATAAATAATTAAGATATTTTAATAATAAGAGGTGAGAAGATAAATGTAAATAAGTCAAACATTTATATTGTTGAAACAATTCCTCTTAATATATAAATTATTGTCTGTCTATTATTTTTTTATTTGTTATAAAATGCATCTCCAATTACAAGGTGATATTGTATAAATCATTATTATAATAGTAACTGTAATGTAATGAATAAAAAATAATGAAGGGTTATTGACTGATATATTATTTTGAATTTGTTTTCATAATATATCATATTTGTTTAATTTAATTACATTTATAATTTTATTTTCAAAAATTACACATTCACGCAACGGTTACCCACAAAAATAGTTCATGAGTGGGAACGAGTATTATGATATTCACCCCGTGGTACCCGCATATATATTTTATATTTAGTTACTAATTAATTTAACATTATATTTGTTTATTTTATTATTACTTCGTAATAAAATTTAGTAATAAGACTATAATCATAAAATTATCATATACATGTCATATTATTTAATTAAAAAATATTTTTATAAATTAATTATTGTAAAATATATAAAAATATAATTAGAATTGGAAACTCATTGAGTACATGTACTCGTGCCCGCCCATGCCCGTTATCATAGGAAAGAGTAGGAGTAATACTTAAAAAAACAATTGAAAAATAATATTTTTAATTTTTTATATAGAATGAATCAATGAAATGATATTTTTATCATTAAAAAAAAAAGAATTTCCATATGAAGTACGGAAGAAGATCCTACGTCAGAAGTAACTGGGCCCAATTAATAGCCGAAGTTGGTGTAGCCCAATCATACTCATTCATTCATCATTCCGTACGGTCGTTCATTTCCCTTCCCGCTCGCCATTTATTTCAATTCAAATGTAAGATAAGAATCAGACACAGACAAAGCCAATTCTGAATTCTACAATTCTGTCACAGTCTCATTATAAGAGACATTAATTTATATTATGGATTCCATTTCTAAACTTGAACCATTAGATTTTAGTGATGAAGACGATTCTCTTTTGATTAACAAAAGAGATGATGATTGCAGCACCATTTTCTCATGCTCTCCTCTCATTTCTACCAGATCTAAATCTCGTACTGATTAGTTACAGTTTTTCATTTTTTCAATTATTTTATTTCTAGTTACTCTACTCGTTAATAATATGTGAATTTGCAGAGGCTAGATCTTGTGTTGTGGATTCACAGAATCTGAGTTTCTCTCCTGCAAAAGATGACGGTGATGTGAACAAAGATAACTTGAATTGGAGTGCACCGAAGCTTAGTGTGGAGCCTCAGAATATGAAGAAAAGGAAGAACAAAAGTGGCGGTTACAATTTGCGCAAGAGCTTAGCATGGGATCGAGCTTTCTTTACCGAACAAGGTATTTTCATTTTCTTTTTTTTTATTTCTGACATTTCTCTAATTTTCACCGTAATAAATCAATTGCGGAAAATTAGTTATGATCGGTAACGGTGAACCCTAACTCTTTCAGGTGTTTTGAATCCTTTGGAACTTTCTTTGATAAGTGGAACTTCCACTCCTAGTAAAAATAACAATGACTTGAAATTGAACATTATCCACGAAGAAGAAGAAAAGGAGCCTACTAGTGCTTCATTAGCAATACGGGAAATTGAAGAAAATTTGTTTAAGCAATCATCAGATATTAGTCCCCATAAAAATAGAAACGTTCGTGCTGTTGGCTTATCTCCAAAGCCTGCTCCACCTTCTGTGGTTAGTTTGTGGTGCATCAAGATTACACTCTTTTTAATTTATATGGTTTATGTTTATTCGAACTTTGTTGTATTTGACATTACTTTTCTGGACATACTTGTTAGGCAAAGCGGAAGGTGATTGCAGTTAATGATGTGGCTGGAAACAGCTTTAAACGCAATGCTTGTCCTCGTCCGATAGCTTCATCCTCATATCCTTTCTTATTGCTTCCTTTAGAATAGTTAGTAATTGGGGTGTCTTACTCTTATTGCCTCTTCTTTTTTAAATTGTGTTATTTGTTATTCCTAGATGTGTTGATGGAATTATGGATGGAATTACCTTAACTCCTTTGAAAACTCAGAAGAGCAGACACAGCAAAAACACCAAGTAAAGAATCAAAATTCAGTAGGATTCCAGCTCCAAAATCCAATGTTTCAGTGATTACAAAAATTGCTAGGAATGGAACGTCGAGCGCTGGCTCCTCAAAGACAAATCAGAATGCTCGTCCTGGTAAGTTCTGTATTTCCATTGTTTATTTACTAGTCCAAGAAACGATGACAACCTTAGATATGAGACACATATTAATTTTAAAAAACTAGTGTGCTTCAAGTGATGCCATTATTATATAATGTGAAACTGAATAATCCCATATTTGGTTTTTGGTGAGCTTTGTAATCTGAATGAACTTCACAAGTGAATGTTTCTCTTCAGTTACCAAACATCAATTTCTAAACTTAAGACAAGATGAATTTATTAGTTATGTCCGGTCAATTTTGTGTCTCTTATACAGCAACGAATGTTCAGAAGTATGCTGGAGTAAAAGGCCTGTCAAAAAATCCTCGAACTGTACCAAGTAACCCTAAAGTTGATCCAGCTTACAAACCTTCAGTTACTAGAGCTACCAAGCAGGCTGGAAAATATTTGGTAGGTAACCTTCAGGAGGCTTTAGTTTTTGAACAATTGTTAGTCAATCCACAAACTGTTCAATTCCTTTTAATTAACTAGCAGATATATGATTCTAATATCGAAACATTTTTAATCTACATAGGATAACTCAGTCCCCGTAACACATCCACCATCCAGACCATATCAAGGAGGAACTGGAGAAAATAAGATTTCAGAAGCTTGTCTCCCACAAGGTATTTCTGACACTAGTGAGAAAAGGCAACAAACACAGATTCAAACAACAAAACCATCCGGACTGAGAATGCCATCTCCCTCATTGGCATTCTTTTCTCAGGTATGGTTGCTCTATTTGGTTCCATATTTCATTTATTATTTAGGTGTATTCATCTGTAAAATAATGCTCATATGTACGATCTCATGTTTATGCCTGTCATTGCTCTTCACAGACAAAAGGTTCCAGTTCACAAAGCCAATTAAAACTAATCTCCAAACCTTGCAAAGCTGCTGAGTGTAACATTCCTAAATTGAGGAAGTTGGAAGCAAGTTCCGTTGATGATGCTAGACTACCACACGCACCTAGGAAAAGGTCTGGAATTATTGGAGTCACGACAAAGCATCACACTGAGAAATTAAGTCTATCAGACGTGAAGTCAGAACCAACCATGCAAGAAGATAAGAAGCAGATGGCTGGTATAGAAGTCAGATTTGATTCTTTGGATTGTGAAAAAATAAGTAACCAAGAAATGGTAAACAATAAGCAGATGAGTGGTGTGGAGGTGGAATGTGACTCTTTGGGTTTTGAAAAAATAAGTAAGGAAGAAATGGCTGAAAATATTTTTGTGAATGACAACATAAAATATGTGGAACGAGCTGAACTACATAAAAGTGACAGTGTTTCTAATATGGAGGATGTGCAATTCCATACTCATGAAAAGATGCTTCTTTCAAAGAGTCATACCCGTGAGCAGCTGGAGAAAGAGGCTGGCCATTCTTCAGAAGACAAATCATATGATGTTTTGTCAAAAGGGGATCAGTCTGTCTTAAAGGAATCACAGTCTATGCACCACCATAGCATGCCGATAAAATCAATAGGGACATATGATATTTCAAATACCATGCACAATGCTGTTGGACAGGCTGAAGATGAGCAAAGCAAGCTGCTCACTTCTGATGTTCTGACTTGTAATGAAAGTTTGGTGCTACACGCAAAGCATGGCCCTCCTTCTAAGTATAGCAGACATTCTGGAGATTTCATGGAGTACAATTGTGTGAAGACTGCCCTTTTAAATTCTAGTTTTAGTGTTTCTAGTGAAACTGTGTTCGGAGAATCTCTACAAGCGATTCCCATTAAGAATACTGAATGTGTAAATGATGGTGTTGATGATTTCCAGAAATGTGGAGATGGACTAGTGCATCTATTGGATGGAAATCTCTCAGTCCATTGCAATAACACCAGCGAAAGTATTTTAGAGGCAGTTAATCAGAAGTTACCGGGAGAACAACTCAAGACTCCAGATCCTAGTATTGCAGAAGCTAGTTCAAAAGATGAAAATAAATCTCATGTAAGTATCTGCCCACTAGTTCATGTGGCAACCTTATCTTCCAGAGGTTCACATGAAAAGTCTAAACCAGAAATCAATGATACTTGTAAAAATGAACCAATAATAGCTGAGACTGAAGACTGCCAGCACCCAGTAGTTGGTGAATCAGGATCCATTCAGAGAAGACCTATGGATGAAGAATATGATCAGATTATTGACTCAAAAGTAGTTCAAGATAAAGGTCAAGCATTTGAATTGGATAGGCTGTGTGAATATTGCATGACTGTTTCTGCAACTGCTTGCTGCACCGAGGTAAAGAATGTTTCTCCAGAAAGCAGACCTTTTTATGAAAATAATATTGAAAACCTCCACGTTACTTCCAAACTATGTCCAATGGTGAATGCTGAATATGACTCCACCGGAAATGATATGTCAGTTCATAACAGCTGTACAATTCCCGAATTGCAGCTTAGAAAAGACTGTTCTTCTAGGGATACATCAATGCAGTGTGATGTTCAGCACAATGTCCCTGCAAACTTAGAGCAACAGGCTAGTATGCTTGCTTATAATGGAATTATTGAAATGCTTTGGGAAGATGATAGTTTGGTGCCAAATCATGGCCACTCACTTGATAAACGTGAACTTTCTGAAGTGTCTGCAGATTTTAGTTTAGGCACCAAAGATTTTATTGGTAGTGGAGCTGAGTATCCCTCTGGCCTTTCACAACATACACTTCTAGCTCAATCAGTCAGGGAATTTGATCACACTAACACAGAAATTAAGGAATCACAAATGGAAGGCGTACAAGTACAAACCTTTAATGAAGATCCAGTGGTATACTTCCACAATAATGAAGAGTATCGTTCAGTTTGCAATGATCAGTTTCCATTGCCAGGTGATAATAATATAAATGAAGAACCTCATCTTTCTAAGCTTCACTTGGATGGTGACTTGCTGTCCACAAATACTGCTTGTTCTGAAGAAATCAAGAAAGAAAATTTATTTGAGGGTGAATTAGAAGGATGCACTATCTATTCAGGTGAGCATAATGCTTCCAATCATTTTATTCAGGCCATGCATGAAAACAAAGATGCAAGTCTTGATGTGGACGAAAAAGCAGAGCAATTGGAAATGGGTGATGCAAAAAAGGATTCCACTGACATATTGCCATTAGTCGAAGTTCAACTCGATCAAAAGGCTATATCTGCTGAATTTGATTCTTCTACAAGAGTGAGTGAAGATCCCATTACAGGAGTAGGTCATTGGAAATCTGATGATGCAAAAAATGACTCCACTGACATATTGCCATTAGTTGAACTTCATCTCAATCAAAAAGTTACCTCTGTTGAAGTTGATTCTTCTACAAGAGAGAGTGAAGATCCCTTTACAGAAGTGGGTCATTGGAAATCTGACGAGCATTGTTCTTTAAGAGAAAATTCAAAGTCACATGCTTCAGATGATCTAATCTTTCAAGCAAGAGTCTCATTGGGCAGTGAAGTTTGTTCATCAAACAGTAAAAGTTTTCCAGAGGAAGCTGAAATTAATTTTTTTGAGAAAGAAGAGTCTCCTAATATCGACATGCAGCATCAGACAGAAGGTGGCATATGTTTTGCAGAAGACAGAGGCAAAACAATTCATCTGTGAGTATCTTTACCTATGATAAAATATGGTCATCTATGCTTTGGCAACCCTTCCATTTTTGTCTTATGTGCAGTTTTGATGCCTGGGAAATTGAGTGACGTAACCTTAATTCTTTGAATGACAGCGAGAAATCTGAGATCAATAACAAGCAGGAAGTTCCTACATTGAAGCCTCCACCAAATGTTGCTCCCTTTTCTGATGAGTGGTTAGCTGCAATTGAAGCCGCTGGAGAGGTGACTCAGATTTCTTCGTTGTATCTGCATAATTTTAAATGATTGGTTAATAGGGTTTTTTTTGCATGGCCTAGTATTTCATGCCACTTCAGTTTTTCTGTTTTCATTTCTTACACTGCCTTCATTTGGCTTTAAACTTTAAATGTTAGCTTGGTTAAACATATGTTTATTGTATGTGGAAAATGAATCAGATTCTAGTATTCTACAGGATCAAACCTGTAGAAATTATGGAATGATGAGAGGAAATAAATAAATCAATATATGTGTGTGCAAGTAAATAGCAGTGGAGTTTTTATATTAGGGTAAGCCTCAGTGTGTTGGTTTTTGATGTTTGATTCATCTTCCACTTCGTGTTTGCAGGAATTTTTAACCATTAAAAGTGGTGCTGTGCAAAATTCTCCCCCGGAAAAGCCTCAGCACGAACCAAATCCTTGGTCCCCGGTAGGGTCATCATCCTTCAGTATCTAAATTGTATTCAAGTTCTAAGCAATAAGCCCTTGTGTGCTTTTCCATTGCCATTTTTTATAACACAAGTGTATGATTATGCCGTACCTTCTTATACTAACAAACAACACAACATAAGCAAAAGATAATAAAATACATAAATAAAAGGGAGGGGCGAAACTTTCCATTTCAACTTCTACAGGCCTAGTGATTGTGAGTAGATCAGGTCTTTGTTGTTTTGTTTCAGACTTTGTTTCTCACGAGTTCCTAGATTCTACTATTTAAAGTGTGAATTTTTGCAACCATTTTTGTTCTCATATCGTTTCTGCGAACTTATGTAACCCGTAGAACTAGGATTATGAGAAAATTGTGGAACTTCCTATCTTTTACAGATGTCTCCATTAGCTCTGCACCATTTCTTCAGTTCATCAAAATATCCCCAATCTGATGTCATGATAATCATTAAATCTCAATTTTATTTTATTTTTCTTTCTTGCTGAAAAAAATCTTTTGATTTTCCCCATTTTTCGTGGTAACTTGTGTATTTTGATAAATATATTAGTGTGTATTGCTTTAATTTGTTTGTTTCATTTTGGTTTGCAGGTGAAACGTAAAAGTCAATCGATTGGACCATTTGATTGTACCAAACACACTAATTTCCCACATTCCAGTTCGTAACGACAAAATTGGAGTTTGATTTCTTGTATCTTTAGTCACTAACCACTCTTTTTTTTGGTTTTGTGCTTGAATCCTTTAACTGATTCAGAATACGTTGTTTGGAGCATAGTCTGACGCAGCTACAATTTACCTGTTGCCACATTAATGCCTTACTCTGAACATGCTTGAAGATAAATAAATAGTAAATTTATTGTTCACGAACTTTAAATGATACTTGTGTACTTTTCTCTTTTTTATATGGGGAAATATTCTTGTAGTTTTTCACAAGGTGTGAGGTTGAAACTAATCCCGCGAATGAACTTAATACAGCTCTTTCATCACATTATACGAAATAACGAATACCATATACTGATGTATGAAAATTTCAAGATGGAAAGAATGTTGTATATATCTCAAATATACGCAAGAGTGATAATATGCAAAAGTGAACCCTAACGGGTACTGACAAGCAAATCTTCTCATTCATTTATTATAAAAATTGCTCCATGAATTTAAATCCAATATTATAGGAGATAATATAGCACAAAAAGCTATGAATCATGGTAGCAAAAAGTTTCAATGCAAA
The DNA here is from genome assembly GCA_009771035.1 of Lupinus albus. NCBI lineage: Eukaryota > Viridiplantae > Streptophyta > Magnoliopsida > Fabales > Fabaceae > Lupinus > Lupinus albus. Next base: position 16,670,023 of record CM020017.1, read on the forward strand.
TAACTTATGCAAAATACATTGAGTTGACCAGGAAAACGGGGGATCCCCTAACCCAAATAAAAAAAATAGAAGAAAAAGCCCCAAGAATATTGGGTAAAAATATAATGGGGATTAAAATAATTATGTGGTACTTTACAACAGTGGGACACTCATTAGTTCACAAGCAGTAATTAAACGTAAGTTTTATTACTTTAACATCAATGCACTCTTAGTTTTTTAAAAATTATATCATTCAATGTTCATGTGTTTTTTTATTTAAGTAAATAAAATTAACATATGAACAATGATAAATGATATAGTGACAATATAAAAAATATTAACTATTAGTGCAAAAATATTAAACCTAACTTTCAACTCAGTGAACTTATGTAATGAAAAAATTGAAAACGAACCCTTATGTTAATCATCTAAACTTTCACATTGAATCCATCTTGTAGGTTTATGCATACTCAGGATTGAGTGCCAATGCTTCCCTGTAAATCATTTCTTTGATCTGCTCTTCGTCCAATTGTTGATGCTCAAATTCAAATGAGAATGGCTCCGTGCTGACTGGTTCATCACCTTCATCATGCAATTTTGCAAGGTATGGATGGGCTAGAGCTTCTTCAACTATCAATCATGTAAACAAATAGAAATAAAATTTTGCACAATTTTGTTCAATATATAATAACTTGGCTGCTGCTATTCTTCAGTAAGACTAGCTTTATTTGATGTTAATGCACCTGCTTTGAATGTTCAAAATGAGCATACATGTTTTTCTTCATCTAGCTAATAAACATAAATGAACATAAAAGCAATGAGAAAATTACCTGTAATTCTTTTACTCGGATCAATTGTCAACATTTTATCAACGAGATCCATGGCTAAGGGATGAACATGAGGAAAAACCTCAGCTAAAGGTTGGCGAGGAAATCGAGGTAGTTGTCGAATATATCTTCTCGCATCCTCATTTTTCACTAACCACTGGTCAGCCTCAGTTGGAGTGCCAAGAAGCTACACAAAAAGACAACAAATGTAAGCATAGATCCACCATAACAACTTTCTAACACAACATTACACATTAAAAGGGCAGCCCAGTGGACAACGAGATATTAGATGTAAGCAGTCTTATCCCGTAAAGGGAAAGATTATTTTCAGGATACTCACGACCTTATCATCATTAAGCAACAAACTTAACCTAAGTCCATGCTTACACATTATATTCATGATATTAAATAATTATAAATATTCATATTACTACGGAAGAAAACATTTTATTCAATCATTTACATACCTCTGTCAATAGGCGCATCTGATGCACATGATCTTTGCCAGGAAGCAGAGGCTTTTTATTCATAAGCTCCATAAAGATGCAGCCAACAGACCACACATCTATGGCAGAAGTGTAATCTGAGGAGTTCAACAACAATTCGGGAGCCCTGTACCATCTTGTGACAACATATTCAGTCATGGAGTCACTCTCTGAAGCTGGTCTTGCCAGACCAAAATCAATAATCTTCAAGTCACAATTTGCATTCAGCAACAGGTTACTTGGTTTCAAATCTCTATGGATTATGTTTGCAGAATGTATGTACTTTAATCCACGAAGAACCTGATACAAGAAGTACTGCAAATGCAAGAGCATCCAATCATCAATAGAACAAAAGAAAAGTTACAATGCTAAGTCATTGATCTAAAAAGAATTGGTAATCAGATAAGTAATCCGATAAATATTCAAATGATGCCTAAGAGAATGAGTAACACTATTTGGGACTCACTTCCCAACAATAAATAAGAACAAAAATTGTAAGCACTGACCTGGCAGTGTTCCTCTGACAGATTTTGATTGGAGCGAATAATGTGGTGAAGATCAGTATCCATAAGTTCCGTGACTATGTAGACATCAGTAAACTCTCTACGTAAAGGTGGAGGAATAACATCTCTTAAGGCAATTATCTGTTTTACACACAGATTTTAACCATGAGAAAACAGACTATATTGTCTAAACTCTTCTTTTAGTAATGGAGACTTGTAAACATTAACAAGATAATTTTATTGCAGTGATAGATTAAGGTTTTTCACTGTCAATTATCAGAATAAAGTCTAAATATATTTATATCATACCTATATTACATTTATTGTCTCATTTATATAAATAAATTACTTATAAAAAGTATTTAAATGTTTAAATTTATAAACAGTTTATTTTATTAATAACACTTTCAAATTCAAGTATAAAATAATAATATTTAACACATTTATTGTTATGGTACAAGACTATTATCTTAAAAAAATTGTATATCATTTATATTTTGTAAAGGCTAAAAAAATTGTAAACAAGACTATTGTTAAAAAAATTATATTTAACATTCTTTAAATCACATTAGTAGTGTTTAACTCACATTAATAATTAGATAAAAATGTATTAGTTCATATACTAGCGTGTTTGACCGGCACAGCCGTGCCCGTCAACCCACTTTCATATTGTTTGTAATGTGTGGTCTACAAATAAATGAATTGTGTTAGATATAATTGAAGTTGAATATATTATAATTTGCATTGGGTTATATGGTTTTTTTGGTTGAAATTAGAATATAGTGAGAGCAAAACAAGAAATCATTAATTACACCATGAGATGGATAATTATTTTTGGTTTTGACTTTATTAATAGTATAGAAGTATAGACATAATATAAATATAATATAGATATAGATAAGTATTAGTATAGACAGATAGTTATTAGCAAGGGCAATGTGGGAAATAAAAATTACACCACCTTGATAGTTATAAAATGTTTTCCTTTTATATTAGTATAGATATAGATACATAGATATTAAACTAAAAATATATAAATATTAAACTCATTCCATAAAAATTAGAAGTCATGTTGAACCACTGTCAACTTTGGGAGATATATAAATCTTTGCATTCATAAACTTATTTATGGTGCTACAACCTTTCCATGAAAACAAAGAGATAGAAGTAGCTTTCATGGATCAAACACCGATTTACTATTCAAATTGTATTTAATATATGCATAATTAAAATAGTTTGTGAAAAACTTGCATCAACCAGCACGTAACTAGCATGAATTGAATTTGCAGGTGTACTATATGATATATCAGCTAAACCAAACTTGAGATAGAAAAGATTAATACTCACATTTTCATGATCCAAATGCCTAAGAAGTTTAATCTCACGGAGTGTACGCTTAGCGTCCATGGGATTGTCGAAAGCATTCGCTATCTTCTTAATCGCCACCAACTCATTTGTCTCGATATTCAACAACGAGCTTTAAATTCACATAAACAATAAACCAAACTATTCAGATTTCTTAATTTTCGAAAATCAATTGAATTAGAGACATACTCGCAAGAACTATTCTGCATATAGTCCAATTTTTGTACCACCATATCATTAACAAAAAATTGACTCTAATAGCTCAAACATATTTTTTGAAATCAACTATCAGTGTAATATGTAAGATGGAAGCATTATACCAATCATAAAAAAGGATTTGATGAATGGTTGTCTCTATCTTTTACCGTATCTTTATTGATTATCATATTCTCTATCTAACATTAATAAAGGAAGAGCCTATAAATGAAAGGAAAGAGACACAAGAGCCTATAATAAGAATGATAGAGTTACTATGGGTATAGGTTACTAATATGTAACCATTATTATTATTATTATTACGTGAAAACTATAAAATATTAAAGATTTATTTATAGATAGTTTTCATGATAAAACTTACATAATATATGCACTAACAATGTACAAATTTATACATAATCGGTATACCATTTGTCATTCATTTATATTGATTTTATTTAAGATCAATTATAATTAAATATCATCATTTGTATTAATTTGATTTAAGAACAATCATAATTAAATATCAAAGTAAATGATATGTAATAATGGTATAAAAATCTCTTCCATATATTCTTTTCTCATTAAGTGAATAAGGTAAAAAATCACTTCTAAAATACGCTTCAGTGTAACTAATCAGTCCATGCACTTTTACTTACTAAATTAAGTTGACTAATTAATTTTACGAGCTAAGCTGATTTACTCAAATCTAATTTATCAATAACAAAAACGACCGATCAACGTACAAATAACTTTTCACAAAGGCAAATAAATCTCGCTGAAAAACATTATCAAGTTTGAAGGGGAAAAAATCCAAATCGCCAAAAAAAAGAGGAAGTGAGAAAAAATATGGATGAGTACCAAACGATTCCATAGGCACCGCGACCAACAGGCATGATCGGAGGGCGATACTTTGTTGTAACCTCGAACGGATTGCCAAATATATTGTACTGAATGAACTTTCCTCCGTGCGTTGGTACCGCCGGAAAATCTCCCGCACCGCCGTTCGGATTCACGCCCGCCATTCTTTTATTCTCTTTCTCTCAGTCGTGAAATGCACCAACCACACTGAATTGAATCAATTATCAGAGTTTAAGTCTCTCTCTCTCTAGAAACCGTTGAAGAAGATGAGGTGTGTTGAAGAAGCATGTAGGAGTTTATATAGTTTGTTTATTATAAAGAGATTTTGGACCGAGTCAGTGACTCAACTCGGAACTATAAAGCACGTTGAGTTTTGAGAAGATGCTAGGAAGAAGGTGCGAAAACGCGCGAAGTGAAGAAAAAACACGAGCGACGCGTTTGGACCTGAAATCGGACGGTTTAGATCGTAGCCGCCTCATATCTACGGTCTCCGTTTGTTCAATTATTTCAACACCCATTGGTCCCATATTTCTTTTTATTATGTGTGATTGGAATGACTTTTGTTGAAATGTGCTACAACTTTCTAGAGACTTCTATGTGAATGTGACATATTTATCTTTGTTTCTAGATACTTCTATAAGAATGTGGCAATGCATAATATTTAGCTTATGTATAGAGAATTCTAGATAAATTACATTATGATAAATATAACATGTCTAGAAGTTTTATAAGATTCTTGAGGGGTCCTATAAATAAGACTTATGAGGTTCGTCGTAAGAGGTGTGGTAATGAAGGGTGTTTTATTATGTATGAAAATCTAGGCCCTTCAACCCACCAAAATCCTCCTCCAACTATTCATCAATCAAATGTATGTTCTCTTCATCTAAGAAATCTCCTACTATGCTCAACTACCACTTCTATCACCCAGCTTTGCTCATTGTCATTGGTTGGAGAATCATTGTTATTGGTTGGAGAATAGCTAAATAATAATCGTTCAGCTTTCACTAACGTTATTATATAAACCACACAGAAGAACAAATCTAGTGTTTCATGATAACCCAACTTGCACTTTTCAGTAAGAAATAAGAGAAAAGTTAATGTGTATAGAGACAAACATGGATCAATTTGTTATTCAATTTGAGTCCATGCTAGAAAAACTTAATGAAAGTCGAAACCGAGTCAAATAAGTAACATCGCTGGCCACGTTGTAGACAATAATAGAGTTTATGTTTCTCTTTTTAATTTGGAAGTTCAGTGTAAGATAAATAGGAGAAATGAAAGTCAAATTGAAAGTCCAATCAAGTGCTATACGCAAAAGGCCCAGTCAACAAATAACACCACCAGCGCGTCTTGTCTCGCCTAATTTGTTAAAAGCATAATGTCTTTGTTATGTTGTTTAATAAAAAAATTGAACTAAGTGTTTCGATCTTTCAAACGTTAATTACGAACTTCATTTCTATAAGTAGAAGAATAAAGCCCAAATTTTTTTAAAATACATTAACAAAATGTCCTTCAAAAGAGAAATGTCTCGGTGTCGAGAACATGGCATTGAGTACGAGCATATGCTAAAAAAGAAGTGTTTCGAACTTCACAATGCAGCCAATAGAACTCTTCCCAAAATTATTATACCTTGGATGGTATTCCACCATCACCTCCGCAACTACTGCTAGTACTTGCCAGTTGCCATCAATTGTCCAAAGTATAAGGTTTTGGATGTCCCTCCCTTTATTGATCTTTTGGTCTTTGTGTAGATCTAGCAGATAATGCCTTATTGGTATATGATTTAAGTATGGAAAGATAAAAAAGGACACTCAAATAATAAGTTTTATTAATAATACACTAAATGGTGATCATAGTGTCATACAAAAGACATAACATAGATATCTATTTATGCTAGTAGTAATTAAAATATTCTAAAATATTTTGATATATTCTAATGACCACCTTGGTAACTATTAGAGTTTATAATTCTTGTTACTTGGCTAGGTTTGGATTCGGGTCTAGTTAGAAGAGGATAGGAGCTATTCAGGTGGAGAAGATTATTACCTAAGTTCGGGAACAATCCATCTTTTAAATCAGCTCGTGCTCCAATTGAAAAGATATTTTATCCCCAAGACTTGGATCGACCCGTGATTGCCTCCCTTTATCCCCAAGACTTTTATTCATAATTCATAGTTGTGTTGAGTAACACACTTTCAATTTATGCCTATGATTTAATTCTTCTATCCACAAGTTAGTCCCCTCAATCCCTTCCATAGGTCAAAGCAATTGATGCTTCAAAAACCAAGCTTAATGAAGTCATTTACAATAAAATGACTACATCCTATGGTGGGGAGGTTCATGCATTTGAGCTCACAACAGGTCCATACTACACATCATGCATGGGAACACATTAAAGGATTTCCCTAGACAGCTGATGATGGAAAAATATTTCCCCAGAGCAGCTGGTTGTGGAAACACATTTCCCTGAACAGCTAACGATGCTTTGCTAAGACTAGTAAAATACAGTAGTTAACGAGAGAATATAACATCTTTGGATAGTGGGCAAGAAACAAGTCGAGATATAATACGGAAATAGCTGGGCATTGCCAGTGAACAATGTTATTTAACATAAGATCGACAACAAAGAAAACATTCATGTATCTGAATGATCATATCCAGCAAAATACATTCAGAAACTACCCCAAATTCTAGGAACCCACATTGGCATTAAAAACCATGTCTACGGAAAATATAAGAAAAATATCATAAGCAATCTAGCTCCTAGACACCCACACGGTTCACACCAGCATCATTGATGCTTAGGCTTCAGCAAACCTGTGAGGTAAAGTTCATGAAAGAGTCAGCTCCCAATAGTGCATCAACCAGATTATCTGGCAAACAGTTTGGTAAAATCATTAAGCATTTTTAGACAAACTTTTTAGGTGACTTACCCGAGCTCAGATAGCTTTAGGTGAGCCTCAGTGTAGTCAGCAAAGAAAGCATCTTCGTCCTGAAATTATATTGGCAAGTAAAAAAAGTTTGAGCAATTTGTATCAACAAATATACTATATTTATGTGCAGTATTTGAATGTGAAACATACACACCGCAGCATATTTCTCAACAAGAGGACGGAATACAGGGTCACTCAAAAGTGCTGTGTCAGTTGGCAGCTTAAGGAGGCCTTCCTTCTCACCACTCAATAGCTCCCTACCATAAATTATGTGCATTGATAAGAATTGATACACAGGGTAATTTAAAAAACATTTGCATAAAACAAGGTGAGGGCAGTAAACAAACTCACTTAAAGTATGAGTTGTCAAAAATAAGGGGATTGCTGGTCCATGGTCCCTCAAATCCAGAGCGCTCCTTGTGTGCTGCTCCCTACAAAATTTTAAAAATCTTAAGTGATCAGATTTTTTTTTACAATCATAATGGTGTCATTATCCAAAGTGGCTAAGACAATAGAAAAACAAGGACATGTATAAAATGTTAACATACAAGGGTGTGACCACCAGAAAGAGCAACAATATCTTGATCACTAAGCCCCATAGCCTTGCCAAACACATCCCTCAAATGGTCAGAACCTGCAAGAATCAGGGATCAAATAATTGCTAAACAAAAGATCATTAGAACCATTATTTCAGTGTAAAATTCCAGAATACTGACCCTTTGTTGCATCAGGCAAGCGACCCTCGGGTGGTGGCTCAGGCTTGTCCTGATTAGAAGAAAATATCACATTAGCTTATAAAAAAGCAAAGCATTATGAAATTACTAATGCATGGATTATCTTTACAGAAATAACAAATAAGTGCGTTATCAATGACAAATTGTGTGCAATTACCAACTCAAGTCTGATATAACAAAATAACATAAGTGACTAGGAAAAAAACAACTTAATAATTAGCCATCAGTTGTACATATTATAAGTAGTTACATATCTATAAAATGATACATGTAAACACTACACAACAGTAAATAACACTTTGTTCATAATCTCCATAGTCAATGAAATTGATCATGTTCAAAGTGTCTCATCAAATCTGGCTAGAAAAACCAACCCTATTTTGTGTAGGCATAATCATGAAACATAGTTAAAAAAACATAAACAGCATCATTATATTATATTGCTATTGCAAGTTTAGTAATTTAATCATCGGTTTTCTAACCGCTCACCATCATACCAAATCATGCAATACAAATGGTAAAAGAAAATTTAACAAAAATAACAAATTGAATAAATTATTAAGTCAGCTGAACAAAAAAGGTGATCATTTCCCAAACAAATGAGTCTCCCACCTACAGTTTTACCTCATTTCCGAACAATAACCTTAACATTGCACCGATTCTCAGAAAAAAATTATTCTAAATTAAAATATAGACACAGAATCCCAACAACCACACGAGATAAAAACTTGCAATATACCTCTCTTCCAGGATGGAAAGGAACTTCAGGTCCACCAGTGATCTCAACAGCAACGACTCCACCCAACTGTGTTACCACAAAAAATAACATTAAAACACAACACCACCAAAAATAACAGAACCAAAACAGTTCATATCTTACATCTAATAAATAAATAATCAGTAATAACGCAGTCGTAAAACGAAAAGAAAAAACAGAAATGGACAATAAATTCTGACTTGGTAGAAATCAGCGTAGCTCAAAATAGGGAACTGCTCCTTGATGGGCTCCAAAAGCCTAACAGCGATATCAAGACCGTTATTAGCATCATGAGCAAGTTCAGCTGCATGCTTAATTGTCCCGAATGGACCACCAGTCTTCGATTTCACGTCGAAGGTACCAGCCGAATGCCATCTACAGTACATAATATAATATAAATATATTATAATATAAATCAGAATAAAAAATAGATAAATAACATCGAAGAGGGAGAATAGAAGCATACGCTAGACGGAGAATCAGAGGAGCACAGCCCTTCTCAGCGATGAAACCTCTCAGCTTCTTTTTCGCTTTCTCAACGGCCTTCTGGTAATCGGCGCTCACGGTTGGGTATGACTTTCCCATAGCTTACGATTCTGTAGCAAAACCAAAAACAATCGATTATCAAGTGAAAAATATTATCAAAATGTAGATCAAATCAACAGATCTTATATTATTAATCGGCGGTAGATCGAGTGAGATTACACTATATGAGAGAACGAACCTTGAAATTTGAATGAATGAAGAAAATGAACGATGAACCTAGTAGTAGTGGCACGAGCTGAACACAAGTGTGAGAAGAAGATACATATAAGGGCATGGGAGTGGAGAAAGTTCTAGTAGGTGATTATGAGCCGTTGGATGCTATTGGATTGGTGGATATGAACGTTTAGATGGAACTGCACAGTCACGTAATTAGAATTGGTCCACGAGGGAATCGAGCATATGCCTTGGAGGTGTCCACGCCAGTTATTATGTCCTAACTATGTGGTATTTCGAGACCCATAAAGTTAGCCATGATTAAGTTGAAAGGCAACATTGAATTTTTTTCCCTGTTTCGTATGTAAAAATCTAGAAATAACTTTGTAATACATTCATTAATTAAATATAAATAATCCAACTATTTATATATAAGGTAAAAACATAAAATAATTACTCATAGAATAATTTATGTTTGTCTATTTTATCCTTGACAATTTATAATTGATTCTTTAATCATTTTTCTCTAAATTAACATGAATAGGGGAAAAATACAATAGAAATTCTTTCGCTTCTCTCCCCTTCCGCCTTTTTCCATACTACAAGAAATAAATGTACTTTGATTTTTATAATCTATCTTAAAAAACAACACCAATCATTTTTCACTTACTTAGAATCAATCAAAATTAATAGAAAGTCATCATCATCTTTAAGTGAATGAATATTTCAATAGTGTTTTTAATTACACATTTCTTTGAACCATTGGCCATGGAAGCAGGTGACCCAATGACTGAAATATGGTCAAGGATATAATTGTACAGTATTACCTTTGCCTTATTGTCATAGACCATTTACTAATGTGGTTATCAATTGTGAGAGCCCAAAATAATGGAAAATGTAATCATCATTGTCATTCTCTTTCTCTTCCTTAAATAAGGCAAATCAATTATGGTGAGAAGATACTGGTATTTTCAATATTTCCTTATGTGGTTCAATGATCATTTTTCATATTTTTGTTTAATTAATTGGAGATGTGTAGACACAAATAGGTCCCGTTAGATGTATGTATGATAAAATGTAAGGTTCTACTCATTTAACACTCTATTTCTTTTAATACTTGTACATCTAAAGAGTCTATGTTATATCTTCATAAAATAATTTAAAATTACTAGAACTCTAATTTTTCTTCACTTTCCGATGTTGAACTATCTATTATAACTAGAGAGATTATCAACTCCATGTCTCAACACTTCGAATTACTCATGAGAAAAAGTGTTGTGTTTTTATTGAGATTTGTTATCTTTTAATACATAATTAAGTGATGAATACTAGACCAAATTCAATGTATGTTATTCAACTCATTAATTTTTTTATGTTTATGATGATTTTTTATTTTATGTTAGAACAAAAGTAAAAGAATGGTTTAATTGAGGAAAAAATAGTTTCTTCATGATGATTTAAGAATCATAATTAGGATTGTTAATAGAAATGGAGCCCATTCGAAAATACTTTTTAGGAAAAAAAAAGGAAGAAAGTATCAAATTTTATTTTTCTTTATAAATTTATAATATTGCATTTATACCTTAAAGCAAATTATTAGTTAATAAAATAGTATATTTAACATATAAATATATAATTAAATATGATGTCTTAAAAAGTTTAAGTTAATTTCAATTGATGATTTTGACATTATAATCAACATAACTAATTAATAGTAATATTGCAAATAAGGTAAAGGCGGAAACATGTCAGATCGTCTATCAAAGGCTTATTACCTGACCTATAAAAGACTATGCCATATAAGACTTTTTTAGTAAACAGGTCAGACTTAGGCTTCTCCAAAAGTCCATTTAAACGAAATATGTCAGGCTTATGTCTTTTAAAAACTATTTAATAATTGAATATTTAATTGTTGAGATTTCGGCTTAAGTGCATACTTCAACTCATATTAAATATTAGAACAATATCAAATTTTACTATGATATTGAAAGACATTGTTTTATATAATCTAACCTTAAAGGCACCACAAATCATTTGAATACATTACGCAACATTGAATGATGATGGAAATAATTGTGATAACAATGTAAAAAATTTTACACTAATTTCTATAGTTATAATAATTGTTTCTAGTTTGTACATAATGTGTAAAAAAATTAAATTAGCAAGCTTTTAATCAGACTAACATGTCAGATCAGACTTTTAAACAGATCAAACTTATAATTTGATTTTTTTTTTAAACCACTAACAATTCAGACCCAAACTCCTATATGTTATATAGGTTCGGTCTATTTAAGACAAAGTCTGACCCTAACTGCAACACACTTTGTTGTTTACTTAAGGTTCTCCTTTTTGTCTAGAATCATTTTGAATAATTTCACGTGAATTGAAAAAATGAAAGTTTAAAACTATATTAATCTTACCAACAATTATACTATATTTATTAAAAATTTCATGCATTAGTATGAGTGAATCATTTTCCTTTTCACTGAACTTGTTCGTATAAATAATAAATTTATTTATTGTATTGAAAAATGTTTCATGCAGGACAAACAAAACTTCATAAAGTCTTATAAAAATAATATCAACACAATATTTATTTTGTATGTCATTTTTTGGATAAGATATTTATAGAGCATAAAGTTGATATCTAATCAAGTAAGTATATATATATATATATATATCAAGTATTAAATATTGTGTAAGATAAATAAAAATGTTAATATTTTCTTATAAGGAATTTCATTTGTTTAAAGAATATTTAATCACATTACTCATTTTCTTATTTATGTATTGATATCTAATACTTTTGAATAAAATTCTATCTATGTGTCTCATCGATGATTCAAATCTCTAATCAAAGTCTTAGGAAACAACCTACTATATCAAATATAATAACTGTTTTGACTATTGATATTCCTCCGTTTACGAATACAAAAGTATTTCTTGTAAGGATAATATTTATGCATTGCTACAATAAATATTTATATACATTTATTATATCATCAATCAATCGTTTATATTGTTTTCTTTTAAATAATTAATGGTAATTAAATTGATTAAATATGAATTATGGATGATACAATAATAATGTATAGAGGAACTCATACATTGTTGGTGCATATATTTTTGTCTATTTTATTTTAGCATTTATTTTATCATTTTTCTCTTATTTGCTTGATGAGAGAGTTTAAGAAGAGAGAGTAAAAAATAAAGCGAGTCCATCAAATTTCTTTATTCTTTGTGTGAATAGAAAAGGAAGAGGAAAAGTGGAGAATTCATTTCCCCCCTCTTTGCAACCAAACAACACAAAATTTTACTCTCTCCCTCATTCCCTTTCTCAATATGTTTCTTACTTATTCCTCTATAGTAACTTGAATACTCAACCAAATATAACATTAGTATATTGAATACTCATTTTAATAAGTATTATTATCTTTAGAGTTTGATTTTTTGTTACTATTAAGGGCATTTATCACATATAGATAAAGAACTAATCCTGAAACATTTCGGATGTGTGGATGTCTCTTCCAATAAGTATAGCTCACAAGAATCGAACCATTGACATTTTGGTATTTATGAAGATCTAATGAGATATTTTGGCACTAGAGCAAAACTTTGTTAGTAGACTCCATATAATGAGTGAATATAAGATCAAAGTCTTAGAGCATCTCCAATGGACAACAATATCTTCATTCTTATTTGGGTCTCACACATTATTTTATAATTTATTATAATTCTCCATGAAATAAGAACAATATCTACATTTTTCTCACAATGACAAATATCACTCTTATTTTTATTTGGGTCTCACAAATTAAATCATTCGTAATCGAACATATACTTCTATTTCCTTATTTACGTGTGAGTGTTATTATTTAAGAAAAAATTCATAAAAAGACAATATCATAATGCAGAATAGAGTAAAAATATTTATATGTTGAGTAGAATGACTTAAGGTCAATGTATTGGAGATGCTCTTGAAATCCTAAATTAAGTCATTCTTGCTATCAAACTAAGGTGACTGAATCACCTAATAATTTATTTTGATTATTTCCATATATCCGAACAAAAATCTATCTGCAATCTCATTCGTAGGATGAAAAATAAATCCACGTGTTAGACATCTAAAGCAGCTACAAGGTCACAGGGATTACGTGTACTTTGACTCTTTGAGAATCCAAACACTTCGAGCAACAGCAAACACTAGAACTGTTGTGTGTAGCTCGACAACATAGACGTAGAAATGTAGAACGATGAGAGAGGAATGAACAAAGAGAAAGGCACGTTCTCGTAATTAACTCAATATCCAAGCCCATTAGTCTTATCCTCATAATGCATAAATGACAGCGACGCAAGGATAGAACCAAAAACGGCATCAAATAGCGTCGTTCGGTCTCTTTAAAAAGTCACCTTGTGGTTTTTCTCTACCCCTCTTACCCTTTTGCTAAATTTTTGTGTGTCTTCTTTCGTTATTGTGCGCTTCTTCTCAGACAATCTCCTCCTCACATTTTCATCGATCCCATCACTGTGAGTCACCCACTCCCAATATCAAAACTCCAATTTTTTTTTCCAATTTATCATTTCCTAGATCCATAATCGATTCTGTGATTTTGTTTGCTATCTAGATCCTCGCTATCTCCCTCGATTTTTTATTTCAACGGTTTAAAGTTATCGCTTTGGTTTTCTTTACATTCTGGATTTCGATTTTGGTTTTGATTATCAAATTTTAAAAAATATTTATCCGATTTTATGTTCTTATTGATGGTTTAGTTGATCCGTGGTGTTTTGATTAAGTTGCACTGATTTTATTAGTTTTATTATTTTGTTCTGAACAGATTTAGTGTATTTATTTAATTAATGAAATTGATGCTGAGCCCTAAAGATTTTTTTAATTTGTTTGTAGCTCGATTGTTAATTTGCTTTCATTTCCATTGTTGAAATTTAAATTTTCTGAATTTCGCCAATGCATTATTTTGTTGTTGGTTACAGTATCCCTAAAATGAATGTTGTACAGTGCAAAGAAATTGGGAATTCTATTGTCAACTTGTTGGATTGACAAGTGGATGATAATAACTCACTGTCACATCTATGGTTTGATTGGTTCCATGGTTTTCTAAGTCAAATTAGTTTGTTCAGTTTACTAGATGTGGTTTTTTACAATATCATTTTTTATTTGAAGAAAATTTAGGCTTAAGTTTGTGCTGCATATTGTTTATGATTACTATAATTATGTTTACATGACATGTGTGGTTTTTGGTTTATCTAGTTTTCATTCAAGGCAACCATGAGTGACCAAGGAGAAAGGACTTGTCCTCTCTGTGCCGAAGAGATGGATTTGACAGATCAGCAGTTGAAACCTTGCAAATGTGGTTACGAGGTTTGATTCTGCATCTATCTTCTTGTTAGGCAATGAGTTTGAGGTTTTCATTTAATCTGTTTCTGTTGCAGAAGAAAAAAATATGTCGATAGGTTACCTTATTTCCTTGCCAGTCCAGTCACTTGCTCTTTGATATTAATTTTCCTTTATCTTGATCTTTTAACATTTGTTATTCTTCCAAAAAAATTTGTTCTCTGCAAGGTGCCATTTATTATTGAAATGAGTATTACATTTTGTTGTTAACTGAATTTTGTGGTTAATTTCCATACAAGTTGTCATTATCAGATTTTTAGTCTTCCCTTTAAAGAAGGTAGAAATGATGGTTAGAATAAAGTGTCACTTCATCTTCGTGAATGAACTTGTACTTGAGATGTAGGTTCCGGTGTCTATTCTTTACCCTTGATGATATTTATTTGTGACAAAAGTTTGTTCTGATGAATGCAAGTTTCACCTCTCCTTGATTGTAGATATGTGTCTGGTGTTGGCACCACATAATGGACATGGCCGAGAAGGATGACACGGAGGGGCGATGCCCTGCTTGTCGTTCTGCTTATGATAAGGAAAAGATTGTTGGGATGGCTTCAAACTGTGAGAGGTTATTCTGTTAACAATATAATTTTAAAGTTTCCACAGGCCTTTCTTCCATTTCCTTTTTAATATGCATTCATGTAATTCTATAACTATCGATGATTTATTTTTGATGGCATCTATATTAGAGAATTTGAAGTTTTATATTTTAGTGAAATGAAGGAAAATATCAGTTATTAGACTTGTCATTCGTTACATTGTTTTAGTTGACAACTTATTTTTACTAAGACAGAATTATGCCCTTTCAATCACATATTCATTCTCTTGATCATATATTTCCTGTAGATTGCTGAATGGAGTTAATGTGGAGAAAAAGATGAAGAATCAGAAAGCTAAGTCTAAATCATCTGATGGACGGAAGCAGCTCAGCAGTGTGCGAGTGATTCAGCGGAACCTTGTTTACATAGTTGGGTTGCCTCTCAACCTTGGCGATGAAGATGTAATATTTTTACCTCCACTGTCTTGAGTACCTGAATGTTACCTTCTGGTTCAGATGTTTTACGTTTCCTTGTTGATGGTCTTTTATCTTAGAGAGTTTTTTTATTTTGTCATCATATATGCACAGCTTCTCCAGAGATGGGAATATTTTGGTCAGTATGGGAAGGTCTTAAAAGTATCAATGTCTCGGACGGCAGCTGGTGTTATTCAACAGCTTCCGAATGATGCATGCAGTGTGTAAGTTTATTTTCTTGAAGTTTGTGCTTAGCTGTTTTCTTAATAGTATTATTCTTTTTTTTTTGTATGTTTGCCTTGCCATACTGGTTGTTACTTGTTACTGTATTAGTTTACTGATTGTTTTGTTATTGATAGGATGGATTATATATCTTGGAGTCTGTTTATATGTGTGTGTGTGTGTGTGTATAGCGATAAATGAATTCATTAATAGAGAAGGTAGAAGTACAGATGCACGAGGATAAGAAATCCTCAAGAACTAAAAGAATAAACAAAACCCAAAAATACAATGAGTAGCAAAAAACATAACAGCACAACATGCAAAAAGAGCATGCCAAACTCTGCAGGTTTGTCAAAGATGCCACCTAGAAAGGCTGGCAGTTTTAAACACCCCAAAGAAGCTAAAGACAATCAACTCTATCCTAAATGAACTCAAGAGAGAACCAACACCATGTAAACATTCTAGCATTCTGTTCCAATCAAATGCACCAAAGGACGGCAAAGCTAGCACATCACCAAAGCTTTTTATGATTGAATGTTCTCCCTTTTTCAATTTGGAAGTGAGGAAGCAAATGAACATCAAAAAATCCTTTTCAAGTTCATTTTCTCCTTGCTGAAGAAAGAAAAAAAATCCATTTATGTACAGTGCATGAGCAATTAAAAAACAGACAATGGCGTATCTGGCCCCGTTCTCTGTTTTATTCACTGCTGCTATGTTAGGATGCTCAATTTAGTTTTTATAATACACTAATATTAATATCAATGACACAGTTCCTAATCAAAGGTTTTGTTTCAGATATATTACTTATTCAAAGGAATATGAAGCAATTCGCTGTATTCAAAATGTACATGGATTTATTTTGGAGGGTAAACCTTTAAGGTACCACAAATATTTACTTTTGAAGCTTTTCATGCATGGAATGTTTTGCTGAGTCTTGCTTATTAACTTTGCATGTTATGGTTTAACATTCCAGGGCTTGTTTTGGAACAACAAAATATTGCCATGCATGGCTACGGAATGTGGTGTGTACATTACCATGTCTACTCAGTTTTTTTAAATTGTGCCTTAATTTTGCTTTTAACCGAGTTGAGATTTTTGTGGCCAGCCTTGCAACAATCCCGATTGTTTATATCTGCATGAGGTTGGCCTTCAAGAAGATAGTTTTTCGAAAGATGAAGTAATTTCAGCATATACCAGGTACTTCTCATATTTTTTAAGGATTCTGTTGAAATATAAAATCGTATTGAAATTTGGTTATTATGATGTTGTTGCCGACTTGCCATTAAAGGTTTTTAATTTGATAAAGTGAAGATTGTTTTACTTATATTATGCTTATAAAAAAATAGTATATTGACTTGATCTGTTGTTTGAAGAAGTCGAGTTCAACAGATTACTGGTGCCACAATCAATACGCAAAGGCGATCAGGGAATGTATTGCCGCCCCCAATGGATGATAGTGTGAATAATTCTTCAGGGAAGCCCATTATGGGAAGTGCTTCAAGTGTAAGACCTTCTCCGTGTTCTCTACACCCCTCTCTTTTTGGTCCTTAAGTTTTACCATGTTGCTTGTATGTGATCATTCGACCTTTCACTGCCATACTACTGGCAGAATGTATTTATGCACTAAGCAGTTGTTGATGTATAAATTGACACTTTATATTACTTATGGTGCAGAATACTGTTAGCACTGTAAGATGTTCACCTCCGAATGGAATGTATGGTAGGCCTGTCACCCTTCCCGCTAGTGCGGCATGGTATGTACTATTATACTTTATGATTTAGCTTTGATGGTTGAAGTTATCTGAAGATAATCATGTCTCCATGCTATATTTTATGGTTGCTAGGGGTACACAGGCCACAAATTGTCAGCCCCCTGCTGAAGGCCTGTCATGTCCAAATGGTTCATCCAACTCAAAATCATATACGGTCCGCAACATGCTAGACTTTTCCGCAGTTGTTGCTGGTACAATTCAAGCTCCTGCATTGCATTCTGACATAACAAAGAGGCCACATTCAGGTGATGGGAGTAATAACATGATGCCTAGAGTGAAAAATGAATCTTTTAAACCTGCTAAACAATACAATAGCATGGACACTATGGCTAGTGCAGGTGAAAAAACATTAACTTCAGATGATACTCACATGCCTGGGAATTTGAATGGCCAGCTATCTTCAATGCCATTGTCCCAGGATAGTGATAGAGGCAGTTCCACTACTGCAAACACAGTAAATTCAACTGACTTAACTGGACAATCACACAGCTCTGATTCTGAGGAAGCAATCACTATTACCAATGAAGAGATTCAACATTTGTCTGGTGAATTGTCCTCGATTAACATTGATAGAAATGATGTAAATGAACCATGTGGTATATCCAAACCTAGTAGTCCGCCTCCTGATGATGCCTTGATCAAGTCTCCTCAAATTCAAGAATTACAGTATAGTGCTGACCAATTTAGAGATGTAATTATTACAAATGGAGCAGTTAAAGCTGCTACATCAGATAATGGGGTTTGTAATTCAATAGAACAGTCTGAATGGGGACTCGATTCTCAATCTCAAGTACTATCAAATATTGCTGAAGTGGAAGATGATGTAACATCTTTTGATAATCAAAGACTCGAGGATCCAGAAGTTGTTTGTCATTCTTATTTGCCGAATTCAACAAGTTTTCTTCATGTATCAAACCATTATACCCCTCGTATTCTGCAGCATACTGAACCCTTTACTGCTGTAAATGCTGGTTCTCTCTCTGCCGATGATAGAGTCAGGGATGGATCTCTATTACATTCGTCCAGCTTATCATGTAATGGCTACCCTGAGAAATTGGTAAGTGGCAGCTCTTATGGTTTGCCTCGTGATAAAAGTAGTGGCCGAAGCATTGGAAGATTAGTTAGTGAATTAGTTAATGCTGGACATGATGCTGCTATAGATAAAGGTGAGAGTTGTATAATATCAAATATATTATCCATGGACTTCGATGCCTGGGATGACTCACTAACATCACCTCATAATTTAGCTAAGTTGTTGGGTGACAACACTGATAACCAGTCCGGTCCATTAAAAAAATCAAGTTCTTTGAAACTTCAAAGTAACAATCAATCAAGGTTCTCTTTTGCAAGGCAGGAGGAACCCAAAAACCAAAACTTCGATATACATCCATCTTATGCTGTCAGCCAGCAGCAGCAAAAGAGACACCCATTCATCCAGGATTTTGTAGAGAGAGACTTATATACGGATAAATATGGCATTGTGAATGGCTTTCCTACCAGTAATTTTGAGCAAGCTGAAAATATAGGCGGTGGTCATTTTGTTGCTTCTTCCAATATGCTTTCCGGTGAGTATTGGTTGCTTCTACCAGTAAGCAGCGGCCTTTTTGCTTCTAATAAGTTTGCTATGGCTTTCTTGTCGTATCCTCTGCTACTGATTTGAATTTTGCACATGCTTATGTGCTACTCTTGCTTGAAGATTGTGCAAAAATGTATTTAAGATACTTCTACTGTAAGATATAATTTTAGTTTTTAGTGCATGTCGTGGTTTTATTTTCTTTTTCATCAAATTATGATTCCTTTGCTACTTGGGATTATTGTTCCTTTCATGATTTTCTGAATTCCTGCTGCTGTATGTATGCATTATAGTATTGTCTGTGATCCGATTGTTTTTCCATGCTCCTTGTATTTGACTACGTGCTTGTGCTTTGAAGATGTTCATTTGTTAAAGTGGAGAGGAAGAGTGACACATCTATCTTTAGCATGAGTGACACTTTCAATTTTGTGTGGTGATTTATAGCATTTGACTGATTTTGAATGAATGTTATGCCAACTGAGTTAAAGTAGCTTAACAACCACTAAAGCTGTTGCTTGATCACATCTTTTTCGAGGGAGAAAGTTAAAAACCTTTAGCAATGATTAAGCCTGCACTTCTTGAGCTACCCATTTCATTCATTCGTATCCATGAATTAGTAGTTTGCTTTTTATTCTGTTTGTGCTTTCTCAGATTTATATGTTCATTTGATGGTTTTCCTTCTCTTATGGTTGACAGCCATTTCAAGAGCACAAGTTTCAGCCCCACCGGGATTTTCGGTTCCAAGCAGGCCTCCACCACCTGGTTTTTCATCTCATGAGAGAGTGGGACATGCTTTTGATTCCATATCTGGTTAGTTATGGTTTCTTTTGATTTTCCACATGCCATTTTTCACGCACTGATTGAGTACAATTGTCATCTTTCTGACAGGAAATTCATTGCTTGACCATTCCTCCATGAGAAATTCATATCAGACACCCTCAGCTGGAAATATTGGCAGTGCAGGGGATGTTGAGTTTATGGATCCTGCTATTTTGGCAGTTGGTAAGGGGAGACATCAAAGTACATTGAACAGCCCAGCAATGGACATGCGATCAAATTTCAGGCCACAATTGAATCACTTTGAAACTGAGGCCAGACTTCAATTATTGATGCAAAGATCTCTCTCAACACAACAAAACCCTAGATATCCTGAAATTGGGGAATCATTGTCTCAACTTGGTGATTCTTATGGTATTTCTTCAAGGTTAGATCAACAAGTCAATAATCTAGCCCCATTCCCTCGTCTGTCTTTACAGCAGTCAACAAATGCAGTCTTGTCAAATGGCCAATGGGATGGTTGGAATGGGGTGCAGACTGGGAATAATCTGGAAGTGGCTGAGCTTTTGAGAAATGAAAGGCTTGGATTTAACAAGTTTTACTCGGGATATGATGATTCAAAATATCGGATGCCAAATTCTGGGGATCTTTACAACAGAACATTTGGGATTTGAATTTGGGACCCATGTTAACTTTCGTGGTTTTTGGCAATTGTAAAGCCAAGCAGAAATGGATAAACACTTTATCTTGCATTGTCAAAGATGACGGGACTGACACTTGACTGGCATATTGGCCTACCTGATATGATAAACTCCCGAGAAGTATAATTTATAGCTTCACTTGGTAATTAGCAAACTTCCTCTGTTCTCAATTAAACTTTTATGGTTTAATTGACTTATATTTGCTCATGGAAGTATCTCCACGTCTGACAAAATAAGATTGGATAAGTTTTTTTATTTATTTCATGTGTTGGGTTTCACCTTATTTGTAAAGAGTAACTTACCTGTTCACTTTTCTGTAATTGTGTTCTCATTCCCTCTTTTTTCCCTGTAGTTCTGGATTTTCAGAAATCAGCTGTGTTGGGATTTTAAGATATCAACCGTCAATGGCTCAATGCTAACTTGATCAAACAGGCAGGTAGATCTCAGTTGAGTGTTTTCCCTTCAAAGTACAGAGCATGAAAACTTTTTCCTCTGACTTTAAGCACCCTTTTTGGTGGAAGTATTGAGGTTTTAGGAAAATGGTTAAAGGGAATTTGTTTTAGCGGTGGCTTTACATCTTGGTCAGTTTGATAATTTTATTGGGTATGGAATAGATCACTTTGGTTAAGTAGGGAAATCCATATCATGTGTAATAATACTGTGAGCACTCTGCGTAGTGCAAATGACTCCCCCTAAAGACCTTATATTTATTTTGCTTCTTTTTGCATAACTTGTTTTCTGAATCGCATCATATATATCCACAGTAATGAGTTTGGTATCTCGATCTGATTGCGTTTTTTAAAAGAAATTAACTTTTAAATGCATTATTTTATCGTAATTTTGTTTTAATCCATTGTCCGGTTTGCACTTTAGCTGTTTTAAGAGTTTGTTATCTTATTGTAGTATGTAGTAAACCTAGTTACTTGCTTTGTTTGGGAGTAAAATGGGAAAAGTAAGATTGATGCAGGCCTAGGAGGGGGAAGAAGGACCGAAGGAAAGACATTAAGTTAAGCGGAATGATTCATTGTCTCAGAGTAAGTTTTTTAAACTTATTTCACATCTTAGCCACCAATACTAGGGAAATTCAATGGTTTGAAATAGTGGGTAGATCTAAACCATTAGATTTTTCTAAAATTGATAGCTAAGATGTGGAGTACTCTTGAAGTAAGTGGATCTCACCCTTAAGTTAAACATGTCTTTTGTTTGAGAGTGAAATTTAGATGGAAGGAGACTAAATTGTTAACTAAAGTGATGATAATATAAAAATATTGTTTCGCCTTTTTAAAAATCTAATTAATGGAAAATGGAAAATGATGTAATTATAACAATTTATCAATGACATTCAGGCACCTAATAGAGATTTTTGAAGGACTATGAAAATGGATGGGTTTTAGTCTTTTAGGGATAACTTCTCTTTCACCTAATTCTCAGAAGAAAATTTTCAAATCCATTCATTCCCTTTCCTTCCCTCTAAAACAAGTCTTTCAATCAAAGCCATAATTAATAAATAACTTCAGGCATGGGTCTATTACAGTCAAGTTCCTGCATTTTCTGGTGCAGCTCTTGGCCTTTCTATGCGTTTCAACATAATGTCGTGGACATTAGTAAGACGTTGTTCACTGATTTATTTCGGGTTGTTGATTCTTCATCAATTGAAGATTTTCTGTCTATTTTGGAGGTATGATTATATGAACAATCCATTCAATGTGTTTCTTATAGTAGAGTTTTATAACTTCTTTTAGATTCAAGTGCAAGATTCTCAAAGACGGTAAGGGTGTCTTTCATTTCCTTGAAGGACTTGTTTGGGTTATGGTATATAGTTTTAACTAGTGTTATTGGGATCGGATTGGACAGTCCAATTGTCATCCGATCACATGCACGGTCCTGTATCATAATTAAAATCGATAATCCCTTCTAGTCGCTTTTGGCCGTGGAAAAACTGGTCCAACTGAGTTAGACTGGGTAAAATTGGACATTAGGAAGCCATAAATGAATCAATTTTACCATATTTAATGATTCATTGCAGGCCAAATTCTATGCAATGATAACACTTTAGATTAATAGCTCAAAGTTTAGAATCAACCCACTCCCGGTTAAATACCTGATCAAACCTCCTAAATTTAGAATGTATTCAATCTAAATTGTCAAGTATTAAAATGTAAGGAGCTAGTTGTATTAAGATCAAACAAACTGTAGGGGCACATACTAATGACAAGAAATCGTGATAAAGAAACATGAATATACTTGTCTTTGTTCTGCAACTAAATTTATTTTATTTAACGAAATATGTTTAAACATTTAAACAATGAATTTTCATCTGTCCCTTTCTTATCAATTTAGAGATTTTGTGGGACCTTTAGTTAGATCGAGCATTAAAATCTTCATCTACCATGTGCGCAATTTTGTGTATAGTATTTTTAGTGGCGTTTCATATCGCTGTCGAAACAGTGATGTGTCAATTAGATGGAGTGTATGGAAAATTGGCAATGAGATGACAACAACAAGAACAGAAATAGTAATAGAGTTGATATGGCAACTACTATGATGGGATTTCAGTTACAAACAAAATAATAAATATGGTGAAACACTCCTTGTGGCCTTTCAACCCAATTAGGGTTGTCTTCCTCGGAGCCACGTGTTTTTAATGTACTTTAATCAAGTGGTGAACATATGTTCATGATGAATTTGGATCATCTCCATTGCTAAAGAGACCAGTACCTTCCCAGATAGTGACATGTGGTAGAGAAAAAAATTAATGGTTATGATGATACAATGAAAATAAATAAATATGTGTTTAAGATGTGGCTTCTAAAAGATTTGTAGGGAAGAATAAGACAAATTTGATAATATTTTTCATGAATAAATTGATCGAGATTTATTCACGATCGGATTATATTTGTTTGATACGTTGTTGTCAATATGAGTGTTGAAAAACCACTACAATCGAGAAAACATACAGAATAAAATATAAAAAAATATGAAAACTTAATCTTAACCGAATCTTAATATTATTAATATTTATATTATTAAATAGATGAATAAAATTTATTATAATTATAAATTAAAAATTATAAAAAAAAATTCTTATAGATTGTGATGATTACAAGTTATTACACTATCAACATGTTATTGATTATTCATGTGTTGTTGAATATTATTGACTATGAAAACAATAATAGATGATGTATTAAGGACATAAAAAGCTTTACACTTATGATCCATGGTTATTAAAATTAATCAATAAACATTAACTATTTTTCTTTCTGAGAAAGGTCGTAGTATAAAGACGTGACTCTAATTCATTATAGCATTAGCATATGCTATACCACACACACATCATGTTAGGTCTACCCGCTCACTCGGTATGTTCCGATCGTAGTCGGGCCTAAAAAGGGTCGGGTCTCATCGGATTTAGGGCTGTTTTCGGGTTCAAAAATTAGACCTAATCAATATTTACGGTCGGTTTGGACCAAACGGGACCCGTCCCGACCAATCCCATTTTCACTTTCTCATGATGTTTGTATGTGTCTCTGTTCAAATATATACAGAGTAATGATACTTTTTTGGTCGAAAATATCATTGATTTTTAATTTTTCATCATATATACATGTTTAATAATATATATACACATATATTATTTTATATGTCAAATTACATATTCACAATAATAAATAATATTTATAAGACTTTATGTAAAATGAGTATACGTTATATTTAATCGGGTCTAGGGTCGGATCCGAGTTTAAAGATTGATCCTGTGAATATTTAGGGGCAGGTTAACTCCGGGTTTAAGGTTGGATCCGGTTCAATAAAAAATACCCGAACAACACTTAGGGCCGGGTAAGGACAAGTCTTAACCCGGCCCAACCCGGCCCACGCTCACCCTAATGAGAGTTACCCCACTAAGGATCTATTTCCATCATCACAATTCCTACGTAGTTCCTTCATTCCGAGCCAAAAGGAGCAAGGAACATGATTTCATGATAGAATCCCATCTATGTTCAATTATAATTTATTCATAACCATTTTAAATAAAATATTAAGGAAGACAAAATAAACTTGTGGTTCAAATTGAATGTGTCATTCATGAAAATGACCCAATTTGTTACCTTAATAACAATGATCATATCATATCATATTTTATTTGTTAGCTTTTTCTGGGGTGCAAGTTGAGTTTTTTTTTGGGTGCGGAACTTTTTAACTTTTAATATTGAACCAGTCGACTTAACTTTATTATACAGATGAGAACAAAGTATAATTAATTCTTGTATTAGTTAGAATGTCACACTTATTAAATACTGTGAAATCACATGATTCATTATATTAAAATGAAATTAAAGAAATTAGATTTCCTCTCAAGTAGATAAATAGTGTGACTCGGAAAGGCACAAATGGACCGTGTGATGCTTGCAGGAATTTTCCCCATTTTTCCATTAATTTCTATTTAGAACCCTAGTCTTTCCTTCATCATAGTTCCTAGGAACAAGTTTTGTAACTTGATCCATAATTAAAAAATATTGTCTCGTCACTTGGACTCTATCATATTAAGATTTTATCTCAAAACTAATTGAGTAATGAGAGAAATAACAAAAACAAATATTTAAAACTAATTGGCATGATCTGTGACACGTTATGGATGTTTATTTGTTCCCGGTTTGGAGCTACTTGGAGAAGGAAAACAGACAGAATAAATGTGACTTACATCACTTTGTCCACACACTTTTTTTTAACTATTTAATCATAAGGGTGGATCCCCACGTCGACACTTAATAATAGAGATATGTTTAAACTTGTATGGTTATATGTACCATGGCAATGCGGAAAAATAGTGAAGTGATTGTTCTATTCTAAATGATTCCATTTGTGAGTTCACTCAAAAAGTTTTATAATCATCCAATACATTTGTATTAGCTTTGAAGCACCCCTTTATTAACTCAAGTCGCAAATCCGATGAAACATTCCCCCTCTCCTCAAAGACCACCATAAAAGTAATAACATAGATCCACCATGGAAAATATAAAGTACTTTTTCACTTCCTCCCATTTATGGGATGCACAAATTGGTGGGCAGATAACAACAATTTTGAGTACCAACTTATTTGAAAAGCAAGAAAGAAAGAAAAAGGATGCCACAGAAGTTCCAGAGCACTAGAAGAACAATATTTCCTTCAAACATGGTTTATGAAGAGGTAATAATATGCCAGTAACTGAGTTATACAAAGAATATTGAATGCAAACACTAGTACTGGTTTGCTCTTCATCTGTATTTACAAGACAGGTTACGGTGGTGCTTGTGGTGACTTAACCTGGCAATATTGAGACGCATTGCTACTAGGTGTGCTGGATGACGAAAAACAGAGACTCTGTGGAATTGAGTACACATAATTTTTTGGAAAGATAGAACTCGATGGAAGCGGAGTTGAAAATGAGAATCCTGATGATGCTGCGGCAGAGAACGGTGGGACTACGGTAGCAGTGACCTGGCCATGCATTTGCCAGGCCCAGTTACGGAGTCCTTTTGAAGGATCTATACTGACTTTCCCTGGACTTTCCTGCCAAATAATTCAAAAATAATTGTAAGGCTTGCTTGCAAATTGTTTACTCTCAAATTTTAATGATTTCACAATGTTGTGTTGTCCAGAATCTCTAGATTGGCTTATAAAACTACACCGAATGCAGCAGAACTTTCAGTGAAAATGTTATCACGGTGTTGTGAAGTGGGGCTTTGTTTTCATAGCCATACACCATATTCATCTTACTGTATGAGTATCTAAGTGTATCACATCAAAAGCCAATCATTCTTCTTTGTTCTAGTGAGGATACATAGCCAGGTGATAATTGTTAACGTTTTATATGAATCACCTGAATACAGTAATAAGCAATCAGCTCCAGTTGTAAAACTAAATACCAGATAGTGGAATCACCTCATTGGAAAAGAAACTAAGATTCATGCCATTCCATACAGAAGAGTGTTTTTCAGTTACAACCAGCCTTTTCGAAGATGAATTACCAATTACTGAATTAAAATTTGTTTCCATCTGCAAATAAAGAGAAACCATATTATGACAACCCAGTAGGATATCAAATGTAAATTCATTACTAGATCATGGACATCAAGGAAAAATGTTGTAATTAATTAGCTTGGCATAAACCCACAAAGGCCACAAGAACTTTGCTTCCAAAAAAATATATCCTTAAAGTTATCACTATACAAAGAGTGTTATGAAACTGGCTTGAGGGCATAAAGAGATCTATCAACTTTTGTTCTTGTGATTCAGAGGAAGCCTAATATAAATGCATCTAACATAGTTTCAACTGTACCCTTAAACCTTGAGCATGTATGTACAGATGGGAATTGAAATTGTACCCTCTTTTCTTTGACATGGTGTCCTGGAGTCGCCATGCCCAAATTGAGGTCAAGATTGTGACTGTTACCTGTTTTAAAATCAAATATAAACCCCATTTCACAGAGAGAACATTATTTACTCTGAAAAGGACTTGGAAGTAAAAAACTTAAAAATATAAGAAGCTCTCTTCTATGATGTATTACCTTCGTTATTAGCTGCAGACTTCATCTCCCCTTCATATATACTTGGCTCAAAGTTAGTCACTGCTTCCCTTCCATTGCATTTGATAGCTGCCTTGTCATAAGCCCTGGTTTCCAGAAAATCAAAAGAGAGACATGTATTGGATGGAACCCTGATGAATTGATAATTCAATGTAATAAATTAATTGTAATTCATGTATGACTAGACCTTGCAGCTTCTACTTCACTGTTGAATAGCCCAAGATATATATACCTGCACAAAAGCATTGCAATCTCTATAACCAAAACACCTTTGCCAATCTTTTCTTCGAAACATGCATCTCACTACCTCAGTCTTAGGCATGTTTCTGTAAACATGTAAAAAACGTACAGAACTCTTGAAAACTAAGCTGAAACCAATACGCTATGCAGTCCTATAGGTAATCCAATTTGCCATACATCCTATAATCACAGTAGACCACTACTTCAATTGATATGCCCTCTCATGTATGTAAGACGGGATGATCATAATCTATATAAAAACAAGTCCTCACTTTTTGCCCAGGAATTGTCCCATTCGAGCCTCCCAACGTCCACATTTGTGGAGTGTCACTCCTCGGTATTTTGAACTCCCCCTTGAGAAACCAGTGCTTTGACGACGCAATATATGAATAAATTCCTCTTTGGATAGATTCTTCATCTGTGCACCAGTAAAAGGGTGAAAAATCTAATCACATGCACCATCTATTTTCATATTAATCAAGTGTTTATGACTTTTTCCAACCTGTTTAACATCATCCTCATAATCACTCAGATTGAAATTGATGTCTGCACGAATTCCTCGGAACTTAACAGCAGCTCGATCATAGGCCCTAATTTAGAAAATCACAAGTCATTTGAAGAGCAGAGCAGCACAACAATCAAATCCTCAAAACCACAACAAAGGAAATCAAATACGTGCAAGGTTTTTACCTAGCAGCTGCATGAGCAGTGTCAAACCCACCTAAAGGCCCCAATACCAATTCCATCAGAATATGCTAAAAATAGTAAATCAATTATTAAAAATATGTACCGAAATACATAAAACACAACTTATACCTAAATAGACTTGCTTCCCGCAATCCCTGAAGCAAACATTTACAAATAAAACCCCAAGAAAGAAAAAAAATGTCAGATGCAATTCGACCATGAACTACCAAAATAAAATTTGAACAGTAAAACGGTAATGATAATAAATAACGAAATAATACAACAACAACAACAACAAAGAATTATTATGATAACAACGACAACCGTAGTCACAAATATAAGTTACAACCATAATCAAAATCAAGCTAAACAAACATAACTGTAAGACGAAAAGGAAAAAGGAGAAAACCAAAATAAAACTAATTCGCGCCAGAAATTAACAGGAGAAGCTAACCAGATATGTGATTCCCATCTTCCGGTTCTTCTATAGAAGGTGACTCCTCTATACTGCGAGCTCCGCGACCTTGGTCCCCTTCTGCTCTTTTTCACTTGCAGCGGTTGAGGTTGTTGCTCAACTGTAACCACCTTCGTCTCGCTCTGGCGATCAAACGACGACGTATGATTCCAGTTCCCGAATAAAACACCTGCCACTTCATTAACAGGAAAGAGCTCCATAGTTACGACGTCGTTTCTTCCTTCTGCCTTAAGGATACCGAAATCGAAGGTGAAGGCTTCTTCGGCGCGTGTGGAGTACGAGTCGTCGTTGCTGGACCCGTCCGCATTGACCACGGAGGAATTCGAGGTCGCTGATTCCGCCATTTTGTTCCAGGAACCTTCTAGAAACTTTTCCATCAATGGCACTGAGTTGCGATTCTTAGTTGAATCGGCCAAGTCCGAATTTAGATTGAGATCGAACATGGTGAATTATCTTCAACGAAACTGAAAACTAAAAACTAAAGTGCTTACTAATTTCACTTCAACTTCACTGGTGGTTTTTTAGGAGCGATGATTCCACAGAGAAAATAGACCCGATCGAAGATAATCGAATGATACAGTTATCGTAAACAAAACGGTTGATGAACTCGTGATATGGAAATAAAAACGAGAGAAAAAGGGAATCTCGAATGAGGAAAGAAACTCACATAAGGAAGTATGAGCAGAAAGCAATGAGGAATTCAGTAGTTACATTTATCATCTCCTCGGCGATGATTTCAGCGTCGCCGGAGATAGTGAGAAAAATAATCGCCGGAGATATAGATTCCAAATAGAGCAAAAAACAGAGAGATGGAAGATGTGAAGCAACACTTCACAGTTTCAGACCCAAGTGCGTTTTAAGAGGGAAGGAACATTATAATATTATTATATATACTGCTTAAACGTTTTTTCTCTTTCATGGTGGAGACCGGTTGGTTCGGTCACTGGTCAACTCATATTGTTAGAACTTAGAAGATATTTTGTTTTTGCTCTTTCTTTATGTCGTCTCATGGACGGAAACACCAATACCTCTATCGTTATTTTATTTACTTTCACAATTTCATATTTTTATATAAAATTTTAAAAATAACCAATGGTAGTTTCTACTTTCTATAGTAAATAAAAATATATTTCATAAAATCATTAATATAATTATTTTTTGAGTAGCAATCTTCTATTATAAAGTATATACTGCACCACTTACTTATTAAAATGTAGCACAAAATATACACTATACCACTTATTATAAAATATATACTACACCACTTATTAAAGTGTAGAGCAAACATATTAAAGTGTAGAGCAAACTATATATTATACCACTTATTATGTATGTGATATGTTGTGATTGGTTGAAAATATATATTTAAGTAAAAAGTTTAATTATTAAGTAATTTTCTGATCAATCACACATGATAGTACATAGAATGATACATACTGTGAGACAAAATATGTTTGTGAGATAAGTTATGACCTTCTTCAATATCCAAAAAATTTGAAGTCACATAAACTTTTGATTAAGAAATAGTACATAATATAGATTAGCAATGCTAAGTGTATGAGACAAATAGAGTTGGGCCATGTCTAACACAATATGACTTGGTTACGGTTATAAACAGCAGCTCTCTGGGCTCTCTCTTTTTTTGGAAGGCTGTTTTTCTTCTTCTCTATTTTATTTATTGCATAACGATTTAATTATTGAATATATCTTTCAATTACACAAGTTCCTATTAAAAAAAATATGCAGATAAACATTTTAAGATAGATTTTCTGGTAGCATGTTTGGCAATTCTTAAAAATTAAACTTAGTGATTCCTCAGTTACAAATGTTTTTGTTATCACATATAATAGTTTAGATTAAGTTTCACATCAACCAATATAAGTAGCTCATTTCAAAGATGATACGGGGTATTTTCAAAATTGGTGATTCAATTTTCGTGGAGTGTATAAAAACTATTTCCTTATAAGAAACAAGATCATTTGAGTAGTATCCTGTCTTGGAATATGCATCACTTGTGAGTGGTGTACTCGGCAACAAAAATATATCACCCATAAATATCTAATATCTAATCACAAGCCATAATTCCTAATAATAATTGTGTATAAAATGAGCTGCAATGATATAAAGATTCTTGTGCTGATCTTCCTTTGAGTCAAATGACTCAATTAATTTTGTTTGCAAATGTCTTTGCATCTGCCAATTGGATCTTATAACATGTTTCGTAGATGCATGATAAAGTCATATAGAGTAGATGAGATATATAAATAGGTTTCTTTATGTATTTTAATAGAATATAAAAATTATAATATTTATGTTTAACTCTCCTCACGTACGTAATATTATCATGTAATATAGTATATGAGAAGACCCATTACACTTCCATATATTATTTGCTAACTCACAGCACAATATATATCAAATGGTGATCGATAAGAAATCCTAATTACTTTTTATATTTCTGTTTTCACTTTGCTCTATTTTATCTTGCATTAAATACTCAAATTGTTGTCATGAAAATGAAATTAATATTAATAATTTAAAGACAACATTTTGGGGCATCTTTATTTGCCTTTTCTGTTTTGCCATTTCATTGTTTCCTTTTGTCAATAGTTAGTACATTTAATTATTACTTAAATTTGCTTTAACATCAACAATTAAAATTAGATGGATGAAGTGGTAAACTCTAGAACCGGTGAAAATGAGTTGAGTCGAACTTGGCTAAGCTTATCTTGATTATTTAAGGATTAATTCGAATTGATTTTTGAGTCAAGATCAATATCAAACTATTTTTTAACTCATTCTAAGCTAATTAAAGTTCATAAACTTTCGAACGGGTTAATGATATCACTAATTAACCTAAAAAGACATAATGTCAATAATTTGGTTATTTGAGTGGATTATAATAACTTAATACAAAGATTAGTAGCAGGATTTGGAGGACCTACATCTATGGGTTAGGGATGGCAACGTGCACGGCGGGCACGGGTAGTACATACTCGTGTCCGTACCCACACTATTTGTGGGTACCCAACGGGTTTCCAACTCTAATTATATTTTTATATATTTTATAATAATTAATCTATAAAAATAATTTTTACTTAAATAATATGATATGTATATGATAATTTTATGATTATAGTCTCATTACTGAATTTTATTATGAAGTAGTAATAAAATAAACAAATATAATGTTAAATTAATAAAAACTAAATATAAAATATTTAATTAAAATATATATGCGGGTACCCGTAGGGTGAGTATCATGATACTCGTTCCCACCCATGAACTATTTTTGCGGGTACCCGTTGCGGGTATTTTGACGGGTACCACGAGTTCGGGTATTTTTGTCATCCCTACTATGGGTTTTTGTGTCCTTTGCTTATAAACAAAAGTCAACCCTTAACCCCACTTCAAGGTATAGTTTTATTCGTGTTTAGAATTGTTATATTTTTTACATCGTAAGTTGTTTAAAATTTTGATTCGATTAAAATCACATAAAATCCTACCGTTTAAATATTGTTGTGAAACTCGAGTTAAACATCAAATCGAAGGAGATCACATATTAGATTTAATTGGCTTAAACGACTAAACTGTTTAGTCGAACATGATAATTTCATATATAATTAATAATTTTTATATATAAATATATAAATGCAAAAATTTATATAATTAATAATTATATATAATTATATTGAAGTAACATTTCTCACTCTTTTTTTAACATGAGTAAAATAAAACATTAGAAAAATGTTCTATTTTTTTTTAATTTTAAGTGAATTCTCTGATTCAATTTTCAAACTATTTTAATTATGTTTAATATGATTGAATCAAGATTTCTCCAAGTGATTTATCCCTAGTATTAACTATAGCAATTGCACCTGTTTTCTTTTGTAAAATTAACTAACGAGAAATTATGGGAAGTTTTTTGATGAATAATTAAATTCAAATTAATAAGTAAAAAAACTTTAAATTACGCGTTGACCCTTAATAGTTAATATTCTGTAATACTATCAATTAAGCCGACCTTTTGAAACTTAAATTTATTTAAAAGATTTGTTTTTACAAATGTATCTTTGTTTAAAAAATTTAACATTACAAAACTCAACATCAACTTATAAATAAAATTGTATTCTTTCACCGTTTTGACTCTTAAACTATACTTACATATTTATTAACATTCCTCTATCATTTATTTTAGAATTTAGATAAATGTCAACGAATGTGTAAAATCCATAAATAATCATTACCTTAATGCTCTCTAACCTGTCTAGAAGTAATGTGACATTTGCGAAATGGCAAGTGGGAGAACTTCAAATTTGGGCGGTGACATGACATGGTGACTCTCACCAAACACAGATGTTGAAGCCACTTTTCTCCTAATCTTCAAGTTTTGTATCAAGTGGGTACCACACCAAAAGTTAGAATTTAGATAAATCTCAAAGTCTCAACCAATGAAACAAGTATTATATGCATAAAAGTGAAATTTCTAAGCAAAAAAGAATGGAGTCAAATTTCCTCGTCTTGTTTGGGTTGTATCAAGTGGGTACCACACCAAAAGTTTTCCACGTAATTTAGTATTATATAACACTTTAAATATATATAAGTATTTTTACTTATATTTTTTGTTTGGATGGAAAGAAGTTAGCTTCGTGTAATAAGTTTATATTAGAATATAACAACACTCATGCTATATATATATATATATATATCCTCCATACTAAAGTAAAGTCTAAAGTCTGATCTAAACTCGTTCCCAAAAATAACTTCTTGTAGAAATAAGTATTATTGAGCATTTAGTTTCTTGTAGAAAGCCTAAACTTGTTCCCAAAAAAAACTGTCCCGTTCTCATTTTCCTCCCTCTCCAACCTCTTCCAAATCTTTGAAATTGTAAAATAATTTTGCTTCTGTTTTTTCAAGTAATCTTATTTTTTCGTATTTTCCTAATCTCAAAGTTAATATTTATTTGCTCTTTGTTTCTTTCTTCATCTTTTCACAGGTCAAACAAAGAAAATGGCAACAACTTCTTCTTTAACACATCACAAGGAGAAAGCAAACCTTCCCCCAAAAAGAGGGAAAATCAAAGCTGAAATATTTAGCAGCTTTGTTAAGTTTGTGACCTCAAAGGGTGGAAAAATCAGTGGAAATAATGGTGATAATAGCAACGCTGGTGGTTCTGCTTCTACTACACCACCACCAAGTGCTTACAATTCTGATGTGTCCTCTTAGATACTACTTACTCCATCAAATTCAACCTATCTCAACACATGCTTCATTGTGGTTCTCTTACAATGTTTATTTTATGTAAAATAATTTCATCATTAAATATAAGAATATGAAGCGTCTATGTCTGTTCTTTTTTACTGCGGACATAAGCTTTTGTGTTTCCTAGTGTCTAAGATGTGGTGTGTGAAGTGTGAAAAATAAAATCCTGCAAAACCAGTGTTTTTTGGTGGTTGAGTAGGATTATTTGATAAGGTTGTTGTTGTAATAGCCTAGTAGGTTCTTAACCTCTCCGTTATAGATGACATAACCGGAGGAGGTAGTTTCTATATGCGTGTAATCTTTAATTTCCTTCTACTTTTTCAATATTATATTCGCTTTCTCCTAGTCGTATGTAATAATTTCATACAAGTATTATGCAAAAATCACTGATTTCAAGAGTTTGATATGGGGAGAGATTCACTTACTCTAAGAGTAAGTCAAAATGACTTACTCCTCATCTTAATTATTAAATCTTAGAAAATTCAATGGTTTGAATTAGTAAGTACATCTAAGCTATTAGGTTTTCCAAGATTAGATGATTAAGATGTGGAGTAAATCATTTTTCACTTACTCTTGGATTAACTGAATCCTTTATCTAATTATAATTAGAGAAAGGGAATTATGTGGGGTTGGTACTTTGCTTCTGTGATTTGTCTTGGTTCCTTCCATAAATCCACCTCCATTAGACGATTAAACTATTATAATACTCGGTTTGATCCTCTATCTATATATATATAATATATATATATACACCTATAATTGAGATATTAAATTTAATATTCAGGAGCTAAACCGACCTACTAAAAAATTGACCTGATCAAATCTCGCTATTTTATGAAATAAACTTGGATAACATAATTCTTAGATTACTACATATTACCTGGTCGTATAACTGACCTGCTAAGTTAGATTAAACTCAGGCTAGTTGATCTATGAGATTAATGGTCGAGTTGCCAGTATTCTAAATTGTTGTTTGTATCTTATTTTGTTCAATAAAAAGTTTCCTTTTAGTTCAAATTATGCATGCTTAAAAGAAGTTCTTTATATAACATTACTCTTTCTTACACCATAATACCCGTTAAACGTAAAAAGAAATATCTTGAATCTTACATTCAAATATAAATTTTTAAATACTATACCCCATAGATTTTTGAGGATTATGGAAGAGAATTTATCTGAGCTTATGCTGAATCACATGTATGTTATTACCCTTTTCTGCTTTTTAAGCCCAGATGGCAAGATAGAGGGGCCACACTCACTTCTGAATGGCACGTTATATTTTTTTAATTTTAAAAAAATATATTTTTAATGAAAAGGTTTTGTAGACAAAAAATTATATTATGCATTCAACGACAATTGAACACATGGCTTACTAATGGAAAACCCTCCAACTAACAAGTCATGGAATGACTTATTTATGCAAAGTAATAATATATACATATCATGTCACATAATAATTTTTTTTAAAATCAATTGAGAAGAAAGTTTAGGCCAAGGCTATTATTGTCAACGGTCCTAAAACTAAAGTAGATTTGTGTAAGTTATGTTGCCCCAGTGTAATTTTTTCTTCATTTTTAGCTATATTAGTATTAAAAATTAGACTACTTTTTTGGTTATAAAAACTAGATTACTGACTAGTGAACATTAGTCTACACCTCCTTTGACCAACAATTTTATTTTTATTAATTAAAAGCTGGTCAGCAATCCCCACTTAAAGAAAAAAATGTATACACTAATAGTGTATTATATATCGATAGTATATCATCTAATATTTATATTTAATTACCATTAACTTTTAAAAAATATAATCTAAATAAACACGGGCAACTGTGTATAAATTTTTACAATAATATTGCATAAATATTATACTAAAATATATACTATTATAATAATAATAATTATTATTATTATTACATTCCTTAAATCACAATCTGGAGTTTTGTCTTTAATGAAAGAAAATAAGGTTTTGTTGTATATATTTATTCCATTGTATTTATGAAAGATGTGTGAGGACCATTAGAATTGACAATAATTTGTCGACACAGCCATCACATCTTCACAAATCACAACACTGTTACCTCTCTCACACACTCTCTGCTTTTGATTTTCGTGTGCTGTTTTTTCACCTTTACGGTCTCTGTTTCTTCTTCTAGTAGCTCAAGCCGAGAGAAGAGAGAGAATATGAATTGCTTTGGTTGCAAAAGGAAATCAACCAAAAATTCACACAAGAACAAAGACGATAGCCACACCCATAAGTCCACCAATCACACTTCCCTTGGTAATTTTTTGTATGGATTTTTTTATTCTATATACATGGATGTTATGATCAAATGCATTTTACTAATATTGTTTTGTACCCATTTTCTGTCATCATGTTTGATCGTTATAATCAAGTGATTTTCTTCCTAAATTGATCAAAGTTCGTTTTTTTATTTTAATTAATTTACCATAAGAAAAAAGTTATTTTTCTTCTTCTTTGGGGTGGTGTCATCGTGTACCGTTCTGAATGTGTCTTTCCCAAGAATCGTCGTTTTCTTTCAGGTATATTTAAACAAAAATTTCCGTTTTGGTATTACATGATTTGTTTTTAAATTATCACAGTAAATTAAAATTTCCGTTCTGAAACTCTAACCTTTCTCTCTTCTGGAAAATATAATTGAATCCGTATTCCAAAAAATTGCAACTTGTCACTTTGAGCCTTGTTTGCTTTTTAACTCTGGTGGCTGTGTGTGGAGTTTTGGTTTTACACTCACATTGGATTAATATAATTTTGTTCTGTGCCTTATTTGTGTTTTGTATGTGTTATAGATAAGGTCAAAGTTGATTTAAAACTGAATGAGAAAAGAGATGAGTCCAAGGGTGATCAACTAGCTCTGGATTTGAATAGTTTAAATTTGAAAGAGGCGATTTCCGAAGATGGAAATGATAATGGTATCCGGGCGCAGGCATTCAGCTTTGATGAACTTGCAGCTGCAACAGAAAATTTCAGGTCAGATTGCTTGTTGGGTGAAGGAGGCTTTGGAAAGGTTTACAAGGGGCAATTGAAAAAAATAAATCAGGTTTGTTATGGGGGAAAATAAGAGTAATAGAATTATAATTTGCATTGTACCTGATCTGGCTATTGAATGTGATAAACATATATGAGCTAAGCCGCTAACGTTTTTATATGGTTTCATTTGAGTCTAATAAGTGTTTATGATTTCTTTCAATTTGTGGTAAGATTATGATTTGTTATTGTTTTTTTAGGTTGTAGCTATAAAGCAACTTGACCCTTATGGAGTTCAAGGAATTCGGGAATTTGTTGTTGAAGTGTTGACACTGAGTTTAGCAGATCATCCTAATCTTGTCAAGTTGATTGGATTTTGTGCTGAGGGAGAGCAGAGGCTATTGGTTTATGAGTACATGCCATTGGGATCTTTGGAGAACCATTTGCTCGGTATATACTATCATCCTAGTATCTTTTTTTTATTCATAGAGAATAGCATCATTATACTGTCAACAATATTGTTTATCTCTGGCTCATATCATTTCCTCTTCTACATTAGATCTTCCGCCCGGTAGAAAACCACTTGACTGGAATACGAGGATGAAAATAGCAGCAGGTGCAGCCAGTGGTTTGGAGTATTTGCATGATAAAATGAAGATTCCTGTCATATACCGTGACTTGAAATGCTCTAACATTTTGTTAGGCGAGGGATATCATCCCAAGTTATCTGATTTTGGTTTGGCAAAAGTCGGCCCAATTGGTGATAAGACCCATGTTTCAACAAGGATTATGGGTACATATGGATATTGTGCTCCAGATTATGCAATGACAGGTCAATTAACACTCAAGTCAGATATTTACAGCCTCGGTGTTGTTCTTTTGGAGCTCATCACAGGCAGGAAAGCCATTGACCCTACAAAACCTCGCAAAGAACAAAACTTGGTTGCATGGGTATGTCACTCTTTACCTATCATTTTATTGTTTAATGTGGAATCATGCTTGTTGATTTACTTTAGTAGAAAATGTTCTTATCAAATTGGCCGTGGCTGGGAAATTAAGTTGCAAGTTCAATTACTTGTTAATCTTTGGTGCTACTTTCGGTCAAGCTTGGATTAGTTTGTATTAACATCTCTCATGTTTCTGTAGCATGTTATTATCTGTGGAAGACCTGCAACTTTGAATTAAGGTTGGCAGTTAGTTAAAGTATCCAAATAGGAAGTTCTACTGATACATGTCTCAACCATTTAACCTAGACTATGTTGTTTTATTGCTGTTTTTTTCTAGCTCTTCGTTTTTATACAACTGTTTACATTATTTAAGAGTGATGATGCTAAAATGTTTCTTAATATCTTAAGCAGTTTGAAAAAAGTGATACTACTATAAATATCATTGCATGCCCTTCCTTTCTTGTTTTGGACCTTTGTCCTTTGGTAAGAAAAAATGGGCAAGCAGGATTGTACCCTCCAAACCCATCAAGGAGCATCAGGCCCCATACTAAGCATGGTGACTGTATCCCTTAATGCTAAACCCCCTGGAAAAGCTTACAACATGGCCCAGCAGAGGAATAGCTGGATCAATTTAATGCCCTGCATAATGGTGCCTTCCCCTAGGTTAGGCCATCAAGCATCTTGGTGAGAATCAAGGCAAAGTGAACAATCCTCCACCATATTGAGTGCAATGCTTGGTGGTATACCTTCCACCCCCTTTAGTCACAGGAGATAATACATGCTCTAAGTAGGGCTTTCATACACAAAATACAAATTGCTTTTGCATATTTGTGTTCTTGATAAGCTGGTACTGTAAGTAACTGGAAAGCTCGAAGTTATTAGCTTTATTGTTTAATAATAATGTCATATAACTTGAGTATAAACTTTAGTCCACTTTTAATGCATGCAAGCTT
Organism: Lupinus albus; assembly: GCA_009771035.1. Taxonomy (NCBI): domain Eukaryota; kingdom Viridiplantae; phylum Streptophyta; class Magnoliopsida; order Fabales; family Fabaceae; genus Lupinus; species Lupinus albus. Next base: position 16,708,942 of record CM020017.1, read on the forward strand.
CACATTCCATTTCATTGAGTACATTAAGAAGAAAATAGTGTCAATTTAAAACATTGCCAATTTATTGTGTACTTGATAAGTTACCTAAATAGACAAAAACTCATTCTACTACTAAACCTTTTACCTGATAATACATGTGAATCATTTGCAGGCAAGACCGTTATTCAAAGATCGAAAGAAATTCCCACAAATGGTTGATCCATTGCTTGAAGGTCAATATCCGGCGAGAGGTTTATACCAAGCTCTTGCTATTGCTGCAATGTGTGTTCAAGAGCAGCCTAATATGAGGCCTGTTATAGTTGATGTGGTTACAGCTCTAGATTATCTTACTTCCCAGAAGTATGATCCTCAAATTGATCGTGTACAAAGATGTACAAGTACATCCTATCCAAGAGTAAGAAGGGTCGGTGATCATAAACATAATGTTAGTGATGATAGAGATAAGACAGACAGATTTGTACACTAGTTTGTTAGGTTGTTTTTGTCTGTTCATATTTAACTTGGCTTATCAAAATTTGTTTCATAGGATATAACTGAAAGTACATAATGAAAATTTCTTACTTTTAGTATTCCCCTCATAACCCGACTTATGTCTTTCTTGTAGCTTAAGATGATGCCTCCCTCCATAGGACTGGTCTTTTAGCCATTTCTTAGAATTTAGATTCAGTCATAGTTATGTGAGATTGTAACTTATAGCTGTGAAACTACCTTAATATTATGAAATAAAATGTAATTGAAAGCTTTAGCTAGGGTGTTATTTGATTCAATTAGAATTGTTTGTCTTGATCTCATTAAAGATTATTTTAAAATCTTACCGAACAATTTAACTTTTCTTCTTGCATAGAATAAGGTGAATAGTATAAGAGAAGACAAAATACGATAATCTATTTTTTCTTATTACATAATAGGATATGTTTTTGCTGTCGGCCTATCATATAAAAAACTGAATTATAATGTTATAGCTATTTTGCTACGCATTTAAATGATTTAATGATAAAACAATATAAATATCTAGTTCGAGTAGCACTATGTCTCTCATTACACTTACGGAAGTAAAACTAAATTAAAAAGGGTCAGCCTTTGCATATTTTTGCCCCCACAAAGATTATATTTTTTCCTTCTCTTTTGCTCTTTTCACAAAAACCCAATAAATGAAAACGTCATTTTTTATAGAAATACATTTAAATAATATGTGCTATGTACAGAGTTTCGAGTGTGTGCTAGATCATGCAATAGGAGGAACTCTGGAATCTATTACCGATTGAGCAGCAGCTTCATATACCCCTGTGTATTTCACATCTCCATTTGCATGTTTTGGAGATTTAGCATCCCAAAATGACTTGAGCAGTTCCTCAAATGATGGGGTTCTAAGTTCTTCTATGGATGAAACACTCGGTATACTCAACGCTCTCTTTCTTGGCGTTGAACAACTTGGTTCGTCCACCTGTATTGAACAATTCATGAATACTTATGCAAAATCCTAATTCCATCCTACAATTTTTCGTTTATACCATTATAGATGAAAATGGCACAATAAATAAATATTAATATTTTATTATGATAATACTATAATTTTGTACATACTAATTACTATATCGCAATTTATGATTAAAGTCTCTTACCACGTATTCACTGAGAAGACATTTTCCTGCATTTTCCGTTATCTCTGCAATTCTATGGTAGTGAACACCCTTCAATTCTCTCAAGTCATTACAGCATGGGATAATCATAGAATTCTGATTCCCGCAAGCTTCATGATCAAGTTGCAACAAATCTGCATGCGGTTTAACTTGTAAATAGATATTTATGGTAAGATTTTCTGAGGCATTTATGATGCATAGATGTGAGAGTGAGACTACCGACATTCAATGGATGAGTTAATATCATTGGTTGCTGTTTCTGCATCTTCAAGTGTAGTTGATACAGCACTCGAGAATTGAGTGCGTGCGACTTGATTAGCTTCCATTCCTCCCCTGAATGATACGTGATTGGAAAAAAGGAAGTTAACAAAATATTTTACCCTTCTGGTCTTAATAGAGAATGAAAATCGACCTGATGATATCATCGACGGAAGAAGCATTTCTCTTTTCTAGACTAAGCAATGACTCTTGAGCATTTCTCCATTGCTGTGCACCTACTTCTACCTTGTTGAGGCTGCAGTTGTTTGATCAGAGTTGGGGTCAATAAACAAAAGAAAATATATAATAGAAAGCACACATTATCCCAGGACACCGTACCAGTTCTGAAGAACCTCCACAAGCACTTTCTCTCCAGATTCTACATCAGAAGTAGCCTCATGAAAGTTGGACTCTGTTCTTTCCATGTGAACTCGCCACTCTACTTCCATAGAAGAAGTGGAATCTTGCAACATTAATGTTTCTTGCTGCAGTTGACTGGTTTTATGGCTTGCACCCTCCCGAAGATCGTTAACTGCCATTTGAACCTAGTAAAGGGGAAAAGAATTTTACGAATTTGCACTTTAGATAGTTATGGAGCCTCTGAAGGTAATGTGTTAAAGAACAGCTACCAGTTTTTTCTTTCTAGCATTTGAGCTTGCCAGCATTTCTGCCACCTTCTCCAATAGTTGCTTTTCTTCATAAGCAGTACACTCCTACACCCAGTAAAGAAAGACGTGTCAGTCTAAAAAGAAAAGCAGTATAAAATTTCCAATCATGATTTGTTCAATTCTGAGAAAATGCAGTCACCTCAAACTTTTTTTCAAGCTCACACAACTTCTGATCATTGGCAGAATGTGCTTCTTCCACAACTTGGGTTAGATTGGATGCATGCTTGCCTAATGTCTTCAAAAAGTTCACCGTTATTTTAGATACTGCACGTGTAGTCTCCACTGATCTGGCATGTGCCTGCATGGAAATAACATAAAATTTAGCATCTTTAGTTCAGAATTTCAGTAAAAAAAACCATAAATCACTCACATCTCGATGTTGACGAGCAAAAGCAGTTAACTTGGCCTCTTGCTTGTGAAGAGTACTTTGAAGATCATTTAGTAATGAATCAGCCTCTAAGGTAATTCCTTTAAAATGCTGAAGAACATGGATTAAGTTAAACACAACACGATAGCACAATCAAAACCAATACATGGAAGGGTGAGTAATACTTACATCCTCCAAGGTAAACGAATGTTTGGCTACTTCAGAATTCAAGCCTTCAAAGGTTAATTGATTATTTCCTTTAACCTTCTCAGCAAAATTATCTAAAGCTATAATGCCAGAACCATACATGTTTTTTAATTTACCAACCCGATTTCTAAGATCTTCAGTAGCCTTCAAGAAACATATCAAAACAAAGTTTGTCAATCTGGTCAATTTAAGATTAAGTAGTGAGTTTAATTGCCTCCGATACCCACCTGTGACTTTGTTAATACAAAAGAGTGCACATTTTCCTCCATTTCCTTCAATTGCTGCTCTTGTTGCATTACAGATTCTGCAACTGTCTTGTGCAAGTCTTCAAGCTGTAGAGCTAACTGAGACTGGAATTTCTGGATAAGTATTCTATTTCCTTCATCAATTTTATCCTTCCGCTCTATGGTAAGATAAAATAAGTTGACTTATGAGCAAACTTATTGCAGATGTCAAAGGCATCTGTTCCCTCAAACTGATACCCAGTACCCACAAGAAAAACAACTTGAGATTATACTAACCAATTTTCGAGAACAGGTTTGACACATCGGATGCAGCTTTCTCAAGCTCTGTTCGTAGCTCAATTGCATGCTCCACAACTGTTTTTTCTGAAAAAAGTAAAAGATAGAGAATAAAACATATGACGTCCTATAAGTTGGTACAGAATAAAGAACATGAATACTTCACTAACCAGATTTCAATAGATTTGATATCAGAAATTCCTTTTCCTTAATTGTTACATTTGCATGTTTGTGCCTTCCCTCAAGATCAAACAATGAGCACTCAGTTTCTTCTAGAGTATTCTGAGATCACAGATGCCAGAAGCAAGTTTAATTGCTGAACAAGATCAAAAGTTCGGAAGAACAGAAAAAGCAGATCAGTGTGACTACTTCTTATGAACTTTTTACCTGAGTTTTCCCAAGTTTATCACTCAATTCCTCGGTCAAAAGTAACTGAGAATTGTAGCGTTCTTGAAGCTCCATCAGTTGCTGCTCACAAGTCACGAGATGTGTTTCAATAGCCAAGCAAATATATTACCTATATTGGACTAACTTATGATTGAATATACCTTATCCATAGACAATGCTTCTAGTTCCATGTGTTCGATCTTTTCAGACATGGCCTAAAGAACATAGATTCAGTATTAACAATTTTTTTGGAAGTATAAAGGTAATCACAATTAACATTCAAACACGGGTAAACATACTTTCTTCTCTGCTTCTTCTTGAAGATAACGATCACGTGGTATATATATTCCATTCTTCTCTCTTGTAGCATACACCTCTGGGAAGCATAAATAAAACATACGAACCTTTTAGAATTGAAATGTCAAAAAGGAATAATGGCTCATTGATATGTTATTTCTGCCCCCTTTGGAGAAAAGGTGAAAATAAGGAGAATGTGAAAAGTGATTAATGTAAACCATAATGGTCTGCAAATAGTCAACAACCTTGCTTCAGTCTGTCAATTTCAGAATACAAATCCTTAATAAGTGCTGATTTCACCATCTTTTGATTGACCTGACAAAGTAATCCACTTCAAACTATTAGATATGTTGCACTCCAGATCCAAGATAAAAACACCAACATTAACCAAAAATGAAGTATGAACAACAAAAGTCACCTCTGGTTTGTTCTTGATATTTTTAGCACGGTGTGCATAATCCAAGGTGTTAAGGGTTTCATCCAGACAGTGAATAGAAGGCGATATAGTAGCAATAACACATGTCTTGGTTTTACCACCCAATGAATCCCTCAACAGTCTTGTTAATTTGCTATCCCTGGAATAACAAGACATCTTAATAAAAAAAGTCGTTTTCTCCGGTTTTGGAAAGTGGAAACATAACCAACCAATGGGAATTAACAGGATATGTTGCAGCTTACCTATATGGAACATGACCTGAGTGCTCAACAAGAGCATTAATCACTCGACCTAGTGTAAGCAAGCTTTTATTTATCTCCCCAGCTTCCCTTGCTCTACCCTGCAGTTACATTTCTCTTACAGTTGGATCAAATAAGTACTCTTCCGTAACATACGCACAAAACAAACATGCTATCACATTATTCCAAATTACTTCATTTTAATCTCCTTTGACCAAACTAAAACTTGCATAACCATTTGATACCTCTCTTGCCCCAGAACGTGAGATATTCTCAGAGCCAGCAAGGTCCACAAGATTTAGCTTCCCAGACTTAATCATTTCTTCACCCTCTGGAGTACACTCCTTAATGTGAATGGTGATAGAGAATATGGAGTGTGAACGACTGCTCTGCTTGTTAAGAAGAGTCTCAGCTGTTCGCCTTTTTGCAGAACCTTTTTCCAATATCTTGTAAATCTCATTTGCGGTGCAAACAATTTCTTCTTCTAAACCTCTGACAAAAACACCGCCCTTCCCGTCCTCCATAAGAGCTATAGGTTTCTTAGATTTTTCATCTACAGCTTTTGAAGTTTCCTCAGGGGTTAAAAGATCAGTTATCTCCTCATTGTAAAGCTCTAGAAACGTTACTTTCATGCTATACTCAGCATTTTGAGCTTCTAATATATCAAAAATATGTTTCACGGCTCTTGGGATTACACCAGCGTCACTAGGGAATTCTCCGTTCTACAAAATGAAGAACACGCAGAGAGTGTCAGATTTTAACACATAGCAACGAGAAGTACTATAAAAGGCAACACAGGAAAAGTAAGTAACCTTCTGTCTAGCACCTCCTTCCATTGTGTATGTCTTTCCTGTTCCTGTTTGACCATATGCAAAAATGGTGCAGTTATATCCCTCAAGCACTTCATACACAATAGGAGATACTGCCTGCTCATACACTTCGTTCTGCTGAGAGTTGGGACCAAAAACCTATTACCAAAACAACCCAAAAGCATGACGATTTGCATGGGGCAAAATGCATAATCCATAAAATAACAGAAAATTTGAGTAATAGTTTGTTGTTATGCTTTGCTACCAGAGAATGAGGCAAGTCAGTGAATACTTTATATTCAATTGCAGGACTAGAATGTCAATATCTTCTGGAAATCACTTAGAATTCATAAAATTCACTCTCCAAGCTGAGTGTTCAAAACTAAAGTTACTTATTTTAAATAGGAAAATAAAAATTCCTTAGAATTGAGTAAATTGTAGTTAACTCCTGACTTTTATAAGCACCGATCATATAAACCCCCGACTTAAGGAAATTTATTAGTTTATGAAATTTAATATGATTGTCCATCAATATGAGAACCAACTTGACTAAGAATATTTGACATGAAGAACTAATATCATCGATGCCTATAATTTCAAAGAAATAATACACGATTTTCTAATGTTACCTCTGCTTATAATTCGAAGACAAAAAAAACATGATTACTCGCTAAGAATTCTTTATATATAAAAAGCAAAAGACAAAAAACCTTGTCAAATGCGAAATTCTTATCGATCTGCTTGTTGGCGATATTCTGTACAGCTGAAACTTCTCTTCTTCCCTCGTTACACGAAATCACAACCGGTGTATTCACCCTGGTTTCATCTTCACTCAATGGCCTAAACAAAAACAAACAATTAAGTTTAGAAGTAATAAAACAAACTCAGTGAATGAACTGAACTGAACTAAACTAAACTATGAGTGTGTTTGAGTCGCGGTTACCTGCAACGAACAAGAACCTGCACATTAACACCTTTATCTTTATCATTCTTATGATTACTCAAATTTGAATTCGAATCCGAAATTCGCAGATCTCTCGGTTGTTTATCACTCGAGCGTGGAGTATGCGACGGCGATAATTGTATCAATCCACCTCTTCTCTGCTGTGTAGTTTCCATTGAACTAAACACTTTTTTCTCTGAAACGTTCTAAAGACTGTGATCGGTGAAAAACGCTTGAAAACTGTGTTCAACAATCTTTTTATTTAGTGTGGTGTTATTTATATGAATAGATTGTGGTGCGATCGTTCATTTATTCAGTTAGGGAATGTGGCAATGATTTTGATTGAAATGTGTGAATGGAGAATTGAAGAATATGTGATTGTTGAAACAAAATAAAATACTGTTGAATAGAAAATCCGAGATTTCAGGGTAAATGATGATAAGAATAAAAGAAAATATGCTCTTCTTGAAATGAGTGACGAAATCGAAGTCAGAGACTTCACTGCAGAACATTGATATTGGAATTTAATTTTATTATTCTTTAATGTTTAAGGTTATAATATAAAGTACTTCCAAAAATAATGTTATTATCATATTGTAGAGAGTGTATCACTGTTGAAACTTGAAAGTAGGTAAAAAGAGGGAAAATAGTAAAAAGAGAAAATAAAGGGAAATGTTATCATTATTATGACTTACGATTATGGGACGGCAATTGACAGTGAATAACGGCGTTCTAATAGGGACGGTTTTTGTATCTTGCGACCGTTACAACGACATGTTCTTAAATAAAAGATCCTGTTTGGGAAAAATGTTCTGAAAATTTTCTCTCATTCTCTCTCTGTTTGTTAAGCAGCATATTTAGTTGATTTATTAACGTCATAGGCTGATAGCTACTTTTGGCTCTTAATCACTCAAATGAGTCAAGATGAGAATGAAGGTGAGGGTTCCTAATTACTGAGGAAAGGTGGCCACAAATAGCATGACAAGAGACCCTTTAATTTGCAAGGGAGCATATCTACTCTTCCTCAAGTTGTCCTTTTGCATTTACCATTATGATTAGTTTCTTTTGGTACTACGATTAACTAATATCTTTTGAAGTATGTAACTCCCCTTCTTATAATTGTTATTATCAGTAATTGAATCTTTGATATTTTAATTATTTGTAGATCTAATGGACCTTACACAACAAGACCAATATTTTGTTGGTAATCTGTGTTTAAGTTAAAAAATAATTATTAACTATGTTTATCATCAATCACAACTGAAGACACATGTATTAACCCAAATTGCAAAATTTGTGATGAGACAACCTCAACCAAAATTAATATTGTTTTGAAGTAGTTACGCTTAACATAGACTATATATAGCAGCCTGCTTATTAAAAAAATGGGAGAGTGTTGCTGGCTTGCTGCCTATTTTTCCTCTCTGAAAATGATATATATCATGGGTAACTTTTCACCCAAAAAAATTAACTTCTTCTATTTGAAAAAAACATTACATGTAACTTTACATAAATGAAATTAAGTTTTTTTTCCTTTTTCTATCCTAAGGAACTAGCTCCCAAATTGAGATGGAAAAGTAATTAGTGTGTTTAGTAGGGTTAGAAATTAGATTATAATTATATAAGAATATGTTTTTATTTTAGTATATTTGCTGAAGAGTGATTTTAATATATATTTTTAATTTGGAATGTTTAAAAAATTTGATTTCACATATAGTAAATTACAAAAATAAGTATGTAATTATTTAATTACTTAATAATATTTAGTATATTTCTTTTTTTTTGAAATGCACTTTATTCTTAAAAAAATTCATTAAATTGTGGACTAAATATCCATCGGTCTTGAGAATGTGAGGTCTAAAAGTATGGTAGGTGAAGTGAAATCTTCTAGTAGCACTCAAGAAATGTTCATTAGGAATGGCAACGGGGCGGACCGGATTTATGCTTACCCAACCCTGAACCCGAATTAAGCGAAGTTGAAAACAAAGATATTATTACCGAATCTGTCAGGTTTCGAATAACCCGTACCCGATGAAAACTCGACCGAAATATATATTTCTATACATATATGTTATATATGTGTCAAATTTCTATAGACAAGCTTTTTTATATATATATATAGCTTTTATAATTTTATATATATTAATCGAGTTCGGGGTATGATATCAACTATACCAAACCCGAAAATCAAACTCGGGTAAAACTCGAACCCGAAAATCAAACTCGGGTAAAACTCGAACCCGAAAATCAAACCCGGGTAAAACCCGAACCCAATCACAACGGGTTTTCCCCGTTAAATTCGGGTTGAGTTTGGGTCAGGTACCCCGAGTTTGATTTTCATTGTCATCCCTAATGTTCACCTAAGAGATATATGAGAGAGATGCATAATGAGAAAATAATATCAAGAGATTGAGAGTAAATGCAGGATGTAAGTAAGTGTAACTAAACTTCCTTATGAGGGAACTCCTATTTATAGTAGAGAAGTGAGAGGCATATTTTCTTATAGATGCCATGAGCCTAACCGACTAAGAGGTATTGTTAGACCTGCTCCAAATATGCAGAGGTTGTTTTTTCCGTGTCACGCGGCTTTGGCAAGTTTGTATTTTATGTGCAGTTGACTTATAGCTTGTGTTAAGTTGTGTCGTCCTATTACGGGCCTATTTTGTCGTCTGATAAAATGTACGGTAGTGTGTAGGTAGCATGCAGCTGGTGACAGGGGTCTGCTTTATTTAGGCATCGTGATAGAACATCATGTGCGGGCAGCACATGGGAGGTATGTCAGAGGTGGTCCTTGTGCTATCTTGTCGTATTCGTCTAATCAATGATGTCTTTTCCAAAATTGTTTCGTTGCTCGGTCACGAATCAAGGATGCTCATATCAGACTCACTTTGTCCGGACTTGGAGTGACCGTTGTCATTCTTACCCAATCAAAATGTGTACTTTAAAATCGAGGTGGAATACTAAACTTTTTAAAATAAAATAAAAACATGACTATATCATGTCAGCAATTGAAACAAGTTGAATGTTAAATAAAAATATTAAATATTCAAATGATAAAAGTCAAAATAAAAGTAACAAACGTTGTAAATCAACAACAAAAAGTAGCAAACATGTGATTTCATTGTAATCAAATGTAGAATATGTTACTAGACCAACGCCTCACAAATCTAGAGCAACAATCACACACCCCGAAAAATATTAGTTACTTACCCTTATATTTAGATATACAAAAAAAAGTAGCAAACATGTGATTTCATTATAATGAAAGGTAAAATATATCACTATACCAACGCCTCACAAATCTAGAGTAACAATCACACACCCAAAAAATATTAGTTATATACCCTTATATTTAGTTATAAAAAAAACAGATTTGTGAGGGGTGACAACATCCTATGATGGTTGTTTTAAAGCTAGTGGGTATTTATTCAATTTTTCAGCTAATTAATAAATTTTTTGACATATTTGTGTGGGAGTACACTAGTCATTTGATTTGCATATTTTCGTTTGCATTTTAAAATGGCATTTTTTTAAAAATGGCATTTTATACCCTTATCACGTTTTCCTAAACATTTGATAAACTATGTACGTACCCAAAAAAACCTTTATTTAATGAAGGGAATAAAATGGCATTTGACATATCTAGATACTACTACTCATTTATTGCACCCAAATTGATACGTCTAGGGGAAAAATGATATCTGTTTATGGGGTAAGAAAAGACGTAGAAATAGTCATAAGTCTATATACACAACGAAGGAATCAGAGGTGGGAAACTTGGCTGGAGCTCTTTCCACTCTAATATATTTTTGCATTTAATAGGTATATACTGATAATAATTATTTTCGCAGCGTGACTCTGAAACAAAAATAATATAAATCGATGGTAGATTATGTGCTATTACTATAAAATCTTTATATCGATAATGCATAAATATTAAACTCTATATTTATTTTTTACAAACAAGGGATATATATCAAATATGTTTGGTTATATGTGTATGTTTATTTATTTGCTAAACTTTTTCACATTTGTTAGATTTTTTTCTCCCTTACCTTTTGAATATTGCATGTTTTGGACAACCATATTGAAATTAGACTTTTTCATCTTGCAAATAAAACCATCAGTTTCTCTAAGCCATCATCTACAACTTATTCTCATGTAAGCAAGAAATTACTATTATTATCTATTGTGTTCACCCAAGATCGGCTCTATCATCGTGAATAAACAACTTTTGATAGAAAGAAGCATGCAAGGGAAAGTGATGAATAAGAAACAAGTTAGAAACAAGTTTTCCATTTGAAAATATATTTTTGGAATTGTTTTTTTCAATTAAAATGAGAATTTTGGTTATAGTATTTTAAAGTAAGATTTGTTTTATTTAAGTCCATGGTGATTTGTTCATCATTATGCCATATCAATATGTTTTTTATCCAAACTTGATATGGTTATTTGATATATAGTTGGAATTATATACATACCTTTAGTGATAGTTAAATGCGGTGGTGTTATTATTTGATGGTGATACATCCAGTTAAGCAATAATGTAGAAGTGGAATATGGAAATACCATTGTAGGTACCTTTATTTTTGTAGGAAACTCATAGAGGAAACAAGAAGGAATTTAGGTATTAAATGATATAGTTTGATTGAAGTAGAATTTATTATCTGAAATATATAAGTGGAAAAAAAAGTGAAATATATAAGTGGGAGGAGATGTTAGCTACAAATTAAAATACTTCACATAATACTGACATGTTAACGAGTAATCAAAGATAGATGTGATGGTAAACCTATATTATTTTTTTGTAATGTAAGCCTAATTGTCATTTTAACTAGTTATTTTAGCAATGTGTTAGAATGGGAACTATCAAAAGAAAAATTATGTACCTAAAAAATAATAACTTTAACCAATTAAGAGTAGTGTTTGAATCATCAGTACGAGTAACATTTGTGTATTTTTTTATAAATATATTATCATTGATATCACCACTTCATCAAGCATAACCATCACCATTATAGTTTTTCGCCACATAAAGATTGTTGATAATACCTCTTCACCAAGCACAACCATAATTTTGTGAGTGTAGTATACCATAGTAGAATCACACTAGCTTTTTTTATGCTTTGTTTTCCTTATGACTTGAGATACATGTATTTTCACGCCGTTGGACTTTTGTACCATAGAGCTTAGTTTTTATCTTTCTATTCAATCATTACAAAAAATACTAATCCATCTAAAATAATAAATTATTTATAGTTGTATTAATTATTATTTTTAAAAATCGAATTTATTTAAATATGTAGTTTATATACCATATGTAATTTATATTAATATGTAAAGTCAAAACATGACTAAGGGGCAAATAGATGATTGAAAAAATATAATTTTTATATTTCAAATTTGTTCTCTTTAAAACAAAGTACATATTTAAAGCACATTAAATGTCACTTTTTCTATTGTTAGATTTTTTTAATACTTTATCTTTAACGTACAATAGGTCATTGTCACTTTTGTTTCTTTGATTGTGCAGTGAAATAAATAATTTCAAATTAGAAACTTCACACTTTTGTGAATTTTTTTAGCATAAAGATTATACAATCATAGTAATCAATAATGATAATTGTTTTAAAACATAATTGCACATTTTCATTTGGAAATAAAAATCTTTTAATTATTAAAACGATCTCTTACAATAAGGAAACATTTAAAGCAAATCCTAATTACCATACCCTATTTTTTATTTGAGAAATCTTAGAAATTGCCTTGCAACACCAACATTCACTTCCAGGATAAACCCTCTTTTTATATTATATATAATATATAATTAATATATAGAAAACTAATTAATATTTTCTGTTAAACTATTCATTTCCTAGGCACGACCGCACGACTAATCAACCGGACAAAGACAAACGATACCTAAATAATGTTCACGATTCAGAAATGAATTAATTTTAGTAAAATAAATATTTAATTTTATAAAATAAATAGGAATACGAGGCTTTGGCATCCTTAAACATCTTTGATACCAATGGAATGGACATCAAATATATTAATCCAATTAAAAATTGATATCTATTTTAAAAAAAATTAATAAAAACATAAAATATTTTTTTATATTATTTGATAAAATATGATTGGTTTTGGAACATAAAGACAAAAACTTTTTGGGACATGTAATTATTCTTCCTTTAATACATAACTTACAACTTATGAGAAAGAAAATGAAGTTACTTCAGGAGTAAATCTAGCATTAATTGTAATTCACTACTCAACGCTCCTATCCTATTTTATAACAGAAACAATTTAATGCCTATATCCTTGAATTGAATATAAATTGGCAAATGAATTCACAACAGGAAGCATTAGAATAAAGACATATATGTAAACATGAAAAACTACCACTCAACAATTATCATTGTATTGTTCTGGCTGTATACATGTTGGGATTCTGGCATGTCTACCCCTGGGAAAATTTATGTATACAACATTCAAGAACATGAAAGTGTCGATGTTCATTGTTCAGGCAACACTACAAAGGTATCAAAAGTTGTTCCTCCTTTAAATCAAACAGAGCTTATTATACCTTCCCCGAAATTTGTCACTGGTGGATGTTATGGAAAAGTGTCCTACAAGGATCACATCCTGGTCCCATTTGTGAATTTAAACAAGGAAGTTGACAAATGCGAGAAATCTTGTTACTTTTTAGTGTTTAACACTTCAATCTACCGCTTAGATCAAGCAAAATATGCATTTCCAACATGGGTACTTGTTCATCCTATAATATGGCTTCCCTAAGCACTATATCTTTAAAGTTTTCATTAGGAACTTATTGCAATAGATGAACACCGAGGGAAAAAAGAATTTGATAATTTAGTTGCAATCGGATACAGTATGTGTAGCTTTTATTTGAATTTAGTTGCTTTCTATCTTTATTCTTTCACCAATGTACAAAAAAAAGCAAATGAATACTGAAATAAAAATAATGTTTATTAGAATTTGGTTGCGCTATGGACTGAATCCGTCCTCGGGTAAGACCCGCATTCATTAAGAATTACACTAAATTGATGTTCTTTTATGATAGACAACATGGAAGATTGGTGGCTGTGTGATCCTGTCTAAAAGGACTCACTTGATTTTTGTAAATTGAGGAAACAAATGAAAGATGAATAATAAGTGATAATGAAGAAAATTGAAGTAAAATGAGGGAAAACACGTGGTGGTATGAGGAGAGACGGAAATGGAAGATGCATAAAGGGGTAAGAATGGTTGTCAATATATAGTTAATGGAAATGAACTAAGAAATTAAATTAAGATCTGAAAATTTAAACAACATATAAATTTAATTTTAAAACAGGTTTACAGGTTGTACGCAAATCTATGAATCAGAACCACTTGAACATGCAAGTTATGGGGGTCAACCTCAATAGATAACCTATGAATCAGAACCCCTTGAACATGCAAGTTATGGCCCATACACCAAGCTCAAATTATAATGAGCCCTTTCTTAAAGACACATCAGTTGGTTAAAAAGGTCATTAACAATTTATTTATTTTCATCGTTGAAGGCTAAAATTTAAATAAATGGGCGATAAATAAACCTAAAACACACTTACACACCAATTACAAATATTGATTTATACCTAAAACATGCTTGGTTGGTCAAGTTTACAAACCAATTGAAATATGAACTAAATCCTGACTATTTGAAATCATATTGTACTTATAATCCTGGTTTTTTGAAAGATTTTTAATATGAATTAAGTCTGGGAAAAAGCTCCCTTTTGACTCACTAGACTCAATCAACTTCACTCAAAGGGAATAAAAATTATTGCTACTTGGATGGTGCATCCAAATCATTTGATTGAGGAACAAAAGATCATTCAACGGTTCAAAAATTCAGGAAACTTCTTGCAGGATTGAGGGACAAAAGATCATCCACCAGTTCAAACAGTCAGGAAACTTATTGCAGAATTTTGTTCATTAAGTCTTATCTATGCGCCTTCTAATTATCAAACAAGTACAACTCATCAGGCAAGAGGTTTTTTAATGAAACGACTAACCAGAGAGCATTTGCTGTGCAAACAAGAGTAAAAGTGATTGTCACAAGAAACCTGATCAAATTTCCGAGAATTGTCTACTGTGAAGTCAGTACAGGCATTGGAACCTCAGGGAATAGCAGGTGAAACTAGCCATCCCTACTACATTGAAGTTCAAATGCTCCAAATAATCGCTACATTGAAGCTTGACTGCTCGATATGGGTGTTCCTTGGCTAACGATATCTATGACGATTGTGTGGTCCTCAAAACCACGCTTTTGAGATCCAGCATTTGGTTTTGCAGAAGCTCCTTTTTACTCAAAATTCTATCAGATGCACAATCATCTTCCTATACAAAATTAAGAGAAAAGAATAATTTAGGATCCATACATTGTTCCAATTATTCAAACTAATCCTCATATTGCATTGGCGATGGAAACATTCACAAGCTCAAGAAGTGATTTCCCCTCCCCCTCAGAAATATCAAGAGGAACTAATTCTCAAAATATTGCTGTTTTTGTTGTTGTTCTTATAAGCTTTTTAAAATAAAGGAATAAGCTGGTTTCAGCACCTTCTTTTTTATTAAAAAAGGGACGGAGTGTCAGTGGAAAAGGGCTCATGCAAATGCTGGTGGAAATTTTATTTCTTATCAAGCTACTTTAAAAAGGGTCATGAAATCAACCTTTGACAAATTCAAGGTATGTTTGGATAAAGATTCAGTGAGTAATCCTCTGCACAGCAGAAGCTTTATAGCATCAAGCTGTGTTTTTAGCTATTTCAAAAATATTATTGGGAAAGTTTACTTTTGAAAGCACACACCATGAATGTATAAAATGTAAAACAGTATCAACGGCAGTTAATAGTTTAGAGCAAAACTTGGAAGTACTTTAATGATACTCAAGCGGAAGGTTGAAATGAAATTTCATTAGATCAAACTTAATATGAAATGTACATAAGAATGATGATTTGTAATTACTCACATCACCAGGTGCAGCTGATAATAATGCCAAAAGAGTCACCGTAGCAGTTTGATAATCAGTTAAAATCTTGTAAGCTGACTCGTCTAGCTTATCCTGACAATCAAAACATGTGAAACAAAATTAGGGACAAGTTCTGAAAATTATAGTTAAGGCTCCATAGCAAAAATAATTGTCAATGAGAGGAATAGTCCAAGAGGTATTTAAACCATTCTCGAGACAATGAGTTAGACGCTATGAGACTTACTTCCCAACAAGTTCCCTCCACATAAGACTGCCAGATTGGGCGATGGGTTATCTTTGATCCATGACAAATGACATAATTTGGCTCATGGTAACCAGAGAAAAGCTAGGCTCTGACTCTAATATCATGCTAAGTTCCATTTCAAAACCAATTGATAATAAGAGGAGTAGCCCAATGGTTATTTAAATCATTCCTAAGGCAATGAGGCACACGATATGGGGTTTACTTCCCAACAAATGTTATGGTAAAATATTTATGGATTGCTTGCAGGATGAATTTCACTACCTTTGGGTTATAAATACCTCCTTAGGTGCTCTACGTTATTTATTCTTTGATAATGAATACATTAAATAGACTATTGAGCTAACCAATCCTAAGTATTCTTGTTCTTATTGGAACCCCCAATGATTCCTTCTCCTCGGTTCTCTCGTTATACATGATTGTCAAGGTTAGAGCATAAATGAGCAAATAAAAAAATATTTGTACCCAAGTGATGCAATTTTTTTATTTTAAGAAAATAGTTTTGTATAAAAAATGGTGACATTGTAAATTAGTATAAACTCTATTCACTTTGCTTGACTGGTCCAAGAAAGATGAATCAAGAGCACCAAAAACGATAAACAAGGAATGTCACACTGCAGCTGCTGGTGGACCAAAATAATTCAGGTCTTCGGATTTTGTGGGGATGTGCACTAGGTTAAATGTAGTGACCAAGTAAAATACCAGATAACATTCCAGATTGCAGATTTAAGAGGTAAGAGTATGGTATCAGACTAGCAGCACATAAAATCACTAATATTATTAAGCATGGGAAAGAATATTCTAATATCCAAAAGACCAAAACAATCCAGATTCCACAACTCGCCTCTAGGTCTCATTCCAATTATAACAGATTTGGCATCACTGTTTATTTCAGGTTTTCAACTCAACTGGGTTATTGCTTACAGTAAAAGGAAATATAACTTTAATTAACAATGGACTTTTAGGTTGGTGAACATGACTTCACTATTATTCTTAATTTGGTTTGTGTTATCCATCTGATATTTAGCTTTTAATTTTTTTAGTTGTGTGTAGATGCATAACTAAACCAACTGACATAAAGAACATACCTTCAGCCGGGAAATTGCAACAGAAATGGCCCTTCCAGGGGCTTGAAGAGCTTTATGGTGAACCTAATCATACAAATATCCATGTTTTTAATTGGGAAAGGGGACACAGAAAGAAAGAGAAAACAGCACTTAAGTACCTGGATATAAAGTAAAGAAACAACTTTTGGCAGAAGAGATACAGGATCAGTTTCATCAGAAACTTGAGATGTCAATTCCTGGTAAAAACAATGATAGAAGGAGCAGTTTAAGAACAAGGACATTGCAGGGTATATTACAAAACTGACTGAAAGTTCTATTAGGAGCCATGTCACTAACTAATGTTGGGGAGAATAATGATTTAAAAATACCCACACACATCCAATATAAGAACCAAACTATGCTTAACATTACCCGTTACAACTTACAATTGCTAAAAGAACCCATTCAGTAATTTTTATGACCGTTATCCAAAATTTAAGCAGATCAGATATTTTTAATGTCACAACCAGCATATCAACAATATATTAGAAGATAGACTCAAATAAACTCTGAAGAAAAAATTAATTAAATGTAAACATAAATACCTTACGATATGAATGCAAAAGTGTTCTTTCTAGTTTCTTGTCAAGCTTTTTCAAAGGCAATCCACTGGAAAAATTAGTGATCAAAACAAGTATCAAGGTTGACATCAGGACAAAAACTCTGGAAACAATGCTAAAGTTCCACAAACAAAAATAGACACATTACCTCTCTTCTGTTAACATTCTAAAAGCATCCGTGAATATTTCCACCCTCTGTTGTATTGAATATTCAAATGTCAGTTACACTACTACTAAATAAGGCAGAACAAAAAGTATAAAGCTAAAAAAATATTTCCAGCAAACCAGCAGCAAATGTGATTGTTAAAGTGGTCAAGTAAGCCTGTACAGTGAACCTTAAAATGAGTAAAGCTCGACAATGAGAACTGATTGAAAATTAAAGATGTTAACCTTTCCTTCCAATGCTTCTGCAACGGCAAGAGCCTTTTTTGAAAGAGTTCCTGGGAAATTCCTAGACTGCAAACAAATAGAAATTTGAGGTCACTTTATGTGTTCCTGACCTCCTCCGCAATTATGATATTCAGAAAACATGTGACACTACTACAAAATATGATGCACCAGAAAACCACAAAAAAAAAAAAAGCATGCACACACTCATGCCAACAACGGCTTAATCTTACAATTGCAACTCTGTCTCCAGGATTAAGTGAATCAGGCTCAGAATTTGGATCTTCCTCTTGTACATCAACTCCACTCTTTAATTTGTTGTGCTCATCCTGCAGATAATGAACTCACCATGTTAGACCTAATTAAACTCATGATATATGTTATTTTAACAAACAACTCGCTGTATATAATACCAGCTTCTGAAGAAGCAAATCCACCATAGGAGCTGCCACTGTCCTTAGTAAATGCCTGTGCAAAACAACCTGGGCATTGTGGACACATTAACTTACATTTCATCAGTGGAAATGGCGTCTCCAAATTTCAAATAACTTGACAAAACTTACAGAAATTGATTGATCATCTTCAAATAGTTCTAAGGCTTTTTCATACAGCTGCATGTTTAAGAAAGACTGCAGAAAAATAGACAATCAACATATGAAATAATAAATATAATATATAAAAGGGCAGGAATTGTACATATCAGAATAAGTAACTGTAGGGGGTGTTAAGTAAAGAGGGAAAATAGTCGATGTAAGAAAAAATTAAACTTTAGCACTCAAAAACCTCATCAAGTTTCTTCTGCAAAATATCAAGCAAATGTCTCATTCTTTCTGCATTTTCTGTAAGCAATGCCTTCTTTTTCTCCAACCAAGAACTGATTATTGTAGGCCTTAATTGGTTAGCCAAAGGCCTCAGAATTGTTTCTGGATCATCTACACCTATCAATTTGTAGCACTGTATTGAGAACACTGGATAACATATAGAGGAAGAAAGAACAGATCAGAAGTCAGAATCAACAGACCTTGTTCTTCAAAATCAGGAACCAAGGTTGCAATCTTCTGCATGATCCATTCTTCTGAGGGAGTACTGAGATTATCCTCTTTCATTTTAAGTGATTCTTTCCTAGAACTTGGCTTTGAATCTGATGTTTGTGAAGATGTATCCTTGCCCCTTCTCTGGCTTTTCTTAGATTTTGTGGAAGTCTGATCCTGGTTATCTGGACCACTTTCAGATAGATTTGCTACTGTATTTCCAGTGCCTTTTCCCTTTTTCTTCTTCGAACCTTTATCAACATTCCTGTTGACACCACTATCACTCACCACTTCATTGGATTCACTAAACCTGCTTGAATGATACCCCACTTTTGCTTCACTGGCTACTTGTAAGTCACCTGACATCATAGTGCCAGAAGATCCTGAAACACTTAATGTCTCCAACTCTTTCATGATGAGATCACAAATATCCTAGTTGATGAGGGATAGAAAACATACAGGTGTTAGGATACCAAGGAGGAAAAAAAAGTAACTGATACATATTTTTTAGACAACAATAACTGTTGTCGTTCATTCCTGTCTCGTAAGCAAGAAAAGATATAAGATATAATGAAACCAAAAGCTACAGAATGAAGCATAATATGTTAAGAAAGAAACCTTAAGCCCAAATGGGTACATGCATACTAGAGTATAATCTAACTCAGTATGTAGAGTACATGATAGTGAAGACATTTTGTATCACATTTTTTGGGAACCCATTGACAGCCATGTGATGGTAATCTGAGCAGGAATTTGCTAAAATGTTGATTCAGCAAACTGCTGAACTTCTTGTAAGCAAAATTCATAATTTATGTCCAGTGTATTATTTTTGGTTCCATTTGACAATACTGACTGGAAAATATGTCCATTAACCAAGCCTACTTTGTTGAACCAATCTTAAAACTGGACCTAGTCAGTAGTATTTTCACTACAAAATGAGCAATCTTTTTTAAAATTAACTCCATACGTTGACGTCTACATGACTATATCAAATGCAATACCTTCATAAAGCTGCTGCCCAGCACATAAAAATCCCCAAAAATGTGTGCTTTGTTGGACTGCAAAGAAAATGAGGATTATCAAAATGTGGATTTACAGGGTTGAGCATGAATTTATGAGGTGTTTGAAGACCACCTTAAGAGCTAATTGAACAGCTTGACATTGGGACAACATTCTAGAAGCATCTTGAGGAGAAAAAGATGATGGCAATAAGGAAAGAGAGTCACTCCTGCAACATTCATTGTTATCTCAGCATGCATTAAAAACATTCTCTTCCAAAGAATAAACATAACTTCATGTAACTTTTGGAAAGAATATGAAGATATATCTTCTCACATAAAAAAGGGTTCTATCATAAGTTAACGAAACTTTCATTGCACAAGTGTTTTAAAATCCAAGGAGTAGGATGCAACATATGACAGTATATATAAGGATGTCCTGCCTAAGATGAGAGAGAGAGAGGAGACTAGATGTGTTCAATCATTATCCAAATGAAGAAAGAAATTTATAAACAAATGAGGATCAACTGATGGTTTTGAACTTGGCTTAATTTAGTAAAGCAGAAAGGAAAACAAAGAAACGGGGATAAAGAAAATGAAGAACATGTGATGGCCCTTACCAGCTGCCACGCTCAATAGCATCCTCAGTAGCAGCATCTAGCATCTCAATCATAGATGGGTGAACAAATGTTGTAACTAGAGGTTTGCCTTCAGGATACCTGGACTAAATTGGATTGGACAAACTTGGGCTTCATTAATGACGGCAATGAAACAATAACTACAAAGTTACGTAAACAAAATCAACTTAGGAATAATTTAGTTACCTGCAAGAATTGAATGGGCTGGGGAATTCCAAGTTTGTGCAGAACATCATAGTTGATAAAAGAGTTCTATAACATACAAATAAAGGTGGCATAAAATGCATTGAGCAGTTTAGAAAATCTTCCCCGCAGAAAAATAAAGGTGAAAGAGACAAGGACAGAATATAAGGGGAAAAGTCAGTATACAAGTTCAATCCAATAAAATTCTAAAGACAGTTATCTAGCTCAGATCATACACTAGAATTAGGTAAGTGATTGAACATCTAAAATAAAAGGAAGAGATGAGAGAAGTGGAAGTCCATGCCTGTGAGAAGAATGAATCCACAGATTCCTTTTGAGCAATGGCAAAAACCTGTCATGTGACATAAGAATTGAAATCATAATAAATACATTCTAATGATTGAAGTAGGACCAGGGTATAAGTACATAGCTAGCAGTTTAATGTTGTCACCCATAGGCACTACCAATCAAAGGATTATTGATTAATAATCTGAAAATTGAATATATCTAAATAATTTGGAAATCTTCCCAATTTTTGACAATTTAACATCAATGGACCATGAGGCAGACCATTCCTAAGGCCCAAAACAAATGCAAAATGTATCACTTGAAAAATGTCCAAATGATGTCACTTACAGCTGGCGTCCAGTGCACTCCTGCACGAACTGATCCTAGAATCTCCCCCTCCTTCACGAGTCCATTAAACAAAGACTGAAAGAAAGATCCTTCAACAGCCACGCCACTGGATCCTTCCATTTCCTGCAGTAACTGCTGCAACGAGCTCCACAACACTGTCAAATTCGTCGGGACTGTGATGCCCCGTGCAGCACCTCGAACCATAGCACTAATACGAGCCACATAGGCAGGAGTGTATAACTGCCCACCTTCAAGCCTGCCTTTCACCTATAGGAATTTAATTTTAATACCCTGTCAGTAAAAAAAAAGTTTTGGACTTCCATTGAATAATGTGTTGCCACATTATTTACATGTTTGAAAGAGCATATAAAAAGGTTATTTGAGCTTATGAAAACAATTCTTCTATTCTTAAAAATTCTTATATGACACCTTTTACACTGTTTATCTTTCTATCTATCTCTTCCTTTTCCATCACATTGCCAATCATACTTCTCTCCACTCCTTATTTTTCTCTAGCTGCACCTTATACGCTCAGAAAGTGGTGAGGGGAATCATTTCTGTTCTGAAAATAGCTTATGACTTTCCTATAAGCCCTGTTTAGCTTATTCCAATAAGCTTATCGGAGAAACTTATGAAGATAGGCTTTGTTTAACTTAATGAACAGGGATTCAGTTAATCTGTTTACCCAATTAAACCCTTGATGAGTTTGAAATAACAATTATCAAAATAACTAATGCTATACAAATGTTAGAGCAATGTGTAACAATGTTTTAACATACCATAGCGCCAAGTCGCGGCTCCAACACAGAGGAAATCATGTCCAAACCTACATTCAATTGCGCAGCAAGTTCAGTGAGTGCAATCTGGCTGCATTCTTGAAGCCTCTCGTTAATCTCTTCGGCAATTGAGTCCCAATAAGATTCAGAAATGATCTCCCCTTGATTGAGCATGAATTCACGGTGATCAGTTACAATGTTCTGAGAAAGCTTTTCAACATAGTATAAATCAACTCCAGTAGCATCAGCAAGATCGATCAGAGAAATACGCCCTAATTTATTCACCTCAGCCACCATATCATTCCTCAGTTGATCCTGATAACATGCGCGATCGTATATAAGATCATTTGGTTGATTAATCGATTTAAACTTAAAAATTAAGAACGGTGAAACCTAATCGAAATGAAAACTATCGGTTTATGCAAATGTTGGATGGAAGCGAAGAGAGAGAGAGAGAGCTTACGAGAGTGATGTACTCTTTGCCAGAGACAGTGTGTAGAAGCTCGAAATCGATGATTTGAAGTTGCTGAAGTTTTTGGATCAATTCGACGACGTTTCGTTCCGATAATCGGATGCTAGATTTCGCTTGCTGTGCGAATTCAAATTGTCGCTGAAGCTCGAGCAATTCGTCGTCCATGTTTCGATCACAGAAATTGTTACGACTTGCTTTGCCTTTTGCTTTTCTATACCTTCAAATCCAATCGAGCGTTTGATCCTTCAAATTAAATGTTCTTCGGTTCTCAGGGAGATCAATTGGGGTGCGTTTTAACTTTCAACTAATTCTCAATTCTTACACTAGCATTCCTTTAGTGTGTAATATCCTTTATAATATATTATACTTATTTGTGGAGTAAGTCATTTTCTATCTACTATTAAAGTCTCCTAATATTTATTATTCATAATATATTCTATATTTACTTTTGTTATTATATTTAAAAGTTAAAGATTAAAGTAATTATTATATATAATTGGAATGAGTAATTATAGTATAAAGAATTATTACAGTATAATATTTTTCTCTTGTTTTTATTATTTTATTAGGAAGAATTTCAATTGTTTTGCCAATGAGAGTTGGATAAAATTATATTATTTATGTTCCATTAGATTTGTACGGGAGTGAATAAATGATATATTTATTAATAGAGGTTCATCCAATTTAAATAATTTGTATATGAATAATATGCAGAGTTATGAAGATTATTCTAACCACATTATCAAACATTTTCAACATGTTCACCATCAAAATCAAAAGAAACTAACTTAGGCTGGGATGGAGGTGATTTTATATTTTTTGTTTTAAAATTTTAAAAAATCAAAGATAACTATACTTTTGTAGTACAAGTTTCAATTTAGTGTAATTTCAAATTTTAAATAACTTTTATCATCATTAACTTTTTGGTTGCAAGTATCAACAAGTTGCATCATAATCTTTATTATAGTGATTACCAAAGTAATAGTAATGGATTTTAGGTGGTAACAATAACAACAAAGATGGAATGATGATTATTAATGTGGTGATTAGTCAATGATGATAATAATAAGGGTGGTATTAGCAATCTTGGTGATGGTGATGTTTGAAGTGAGTATTGTTACACATATAGTAGTTGGTGTAATAGTAGTTAGGTTGCAACAATTGCGTTAATGGTTAGGGTGTTCATGGTGGTGTAAACAATAAATAGTATGAAAGTAAGGTGATTTACCTATGCTTACTAATGAAAGTAGAATTTCTTTTATCTAAACCAAAACATTATGAATGTATTTGGTGAGATAAGAAAAATAATTAAAAGAAATATTTTAATTTAAACTTATCATTAGAAAAGTCAAAGGTTCTTTTCCATATAGGGTAAAGTGAATTATTATTATAGAAATTGTATAATATCAACATAATAAATCATATATTAATTTATTGAGAAGATTATTTTTATTTATTTATGGGGTATTCTATGCTTTTTAAATGGGATATTAATTCTCTTTGGATATTGGACTCACATTTCCTATGGATTGAATATCCTTTGACCATATATAATACTTTT
This sequence comes from Lupinus albus, assembly GCA_009771035.1. Lineage (NCBI taxonomy): Eukaryota > Viridiplantae > Streptophyta > Magnoliopsida > Fabales > Fabaceae > Lupinus > Lupinus albus. The sequence goes on from CM020017.1 coordinate 16,733,346, forward strand.
AATTCAGCATAAGTGATCCATTCGGGTTCGCCATTGTAGGCCACCAAGTTGTCCTAGACTTATTATCCCAAACATATAATTTCACTAGCTACCTAACTCGTAAATGGGAAATGGCCCAAATGTGTTGCCCCATGGAGCATTTGTTTTTGCGTCTTATTAAAAAACACCAAACTATGTAATTAACTAATTATCACAATTAACTAATTATCACAATGCACATTGCATTATTCACGTCTATCATCAACTTTTCTTTTTGATATACACACAATAAGAGAACTAAAGCTTACTCCAAATAATAAAAATTTCTATAACTTATTTTCTCTCCAAATAAAATTTATATATCTTGGCTAGTTTGATAGCTTTGCATAGGAGTCTAGTTTTATCTTATCACAGATCAACTTGTAATTCATTGTCAGACAATATTATTTAAAACTCAAGGGATGTTAACAACCTTTTACAACAATCTTCAAAGAAATATAAACATTGCATTGAGAAATATGCCTTGTATCTATGTATTCTAACCGTAAGGATTTATATACATTTACTATATTATTTATCATTCATTTATAATATAAATACCTGTTTTTCAATTTTAGAAGGAGAAAAAACCCCTATTTTTGTGTGTATGAGAAGCATATGAATTTATATATATGACTTTACTACGCATGATAAAACCTAAAACCTTTGTTGGTTGTGAATTTTTTTAATGAGCAACACATTGCAGTTGTAAGTCAGTGACATTATATTAAAGTATGTTACGGTCGCTTTGGAGTTTGGAAAATTGAATGCAAGTTTATTGAGGCCTATTTGCAGCTGAACTAGTCCCGCGAGTATTGGGTCCATTGCATGTCTTTTTCTGGTGAGGATCATATGTACCGTGTCTTATTCCCTATCTCATATCAATAATATATTACCACATAAATAAAAGAAATTTTTAAAAATAAAATAACATTCTCATTGGCTCAGGACAGGAATGAGGCACCGTTTGGAACATGTGATATATTTTCGTGTTTTCCATCCTTATGTCATTGTTCCATAACCTAATTTATTGTGCTTATCAATAATGGCATGTCTTCAACCATGTGGTCTCAACTCTCAACACTTCAGATATTTCATTAATCGTCATCCCTGTTTTTCCCCTATATATGGCTTTTGTGAAAGTGACAACTTACTGTTAATAACTACCAAGCCATTCTTACACCTACAGATTTGGGACTATTTTGATTTGAAAAATTATATATCCTCATCTAAATGATCATAAACCATAGGAAAAATTTATAAAATAATATTTTTGTTTGTTAATGATTTATTTAAAATTAATATATATCATATAGTGTAAGAGGATTTTATAAGAAAATATATTTTACTCTTTTCATATACAACTTTTACTTAAACTTATTTATGTTTGGAGAGTATTGCAACATAGTTTCTGGCGTAATAAGGTCACCATATCCCTCCTCACATATATATGAATTTGAGAATATGAGTATATGGAATCATATATTTTAAGTGATTGAAGCACCTTCCGCTAGAACAAATACATATAGATCCATTTTTGCTTCTTATGACAATTGAAATGTTAGATATCTTGCATTATATATAAAAGAAGTGTAATCACTAATATTGTTTCTTATGACTAAAGAAAACATCACAAATAATATAAGGGTATAATACTTTTATCCTTTATATATAATGATATGATATTTTTATCCTTTAATATAAATGTAAAAACAACAACTTATCTCTTTAGTAATGAAGATAATTCTTTTCCTTAAACAACTTATCTCTTAAAAAGGAAAATGCATGTACATGGAACCAATGAGTTATATATGGAAATTTCCTCTCCTACCCTTCAAACTTGAAATTGATTTGTTGATAATTTGAAAAATCATATGTACGGAAGGCAAAATAATCACACAAGTAAGGAGACCCCACTTATCAACCCAAGTTAGAAATCCTTCAAACCCGTTGTACCTAAGACAGAAGAAAGGAGGAAGGGGCCAGTGGGATCGGACTTGTGTAAATTATAGTGATGACAGATCCAACAACTTTTATATTTGCCATTCCATTTTTCAAAGAGTTTTTTTAAGAACTATTCAAGAATTTCATCCCATGCTATTTAATTTAGAGTGTAATAAGTAATGTAGAGTCTAATAAGTATGTAATGTCAGTTTAAATATTTATAAGTCAGTATATCATTTATTTGTATTACTTTTTGAAGAGTAGATAAAATACGAATGATTGATAAAATACGAATGATAAAATAAGTATGATAAAATACGAATGATTGATGATGAAGTGACAAGGTATCAAATTCATATGTTTGTAGATACATTTTTTTTCTCTTTTATATATTCACAACTTAGTTATTTTAGTATAATTACTAACTAATCCCTTTTGGGATGTGTGACTACTCATTCCAATAAGTATAATCTTTAGGAATTTAGTAAGATCTTACATCGATAACATGTGCATTGTTTCATAAATAAGTTATAATATAAGTATAATATAATAACAATGTGTAAAACTCATGCTTGTTGTATAAAACACATGCATTCCCCGTTCAGAAATTTAATTTCATTATATTGTTCAACAACTAAAGACAGTATAATCTGGTGGAAATTAATTCACAATATACTATTGTTCAACAAAAGTAGAAGCTGTATTAAGCAAGGAAGAGTACATTAAACAAGTAACAAAACCCATAATCTGCTAAATTAGGACTAATGAAAACTACAAGAATAAAAATTACAGGAAGTTGAACAATTAATAAAAGCCAGTAAAATGAAATCATAACATCATTTTAACATCTTATTGGGTAATTAATGAATCCTTGAAGGTTTCAACAATAATGATAAGCATGTAAGTTTACAGAAAAATGTAATGTTGAAGAGTAACATTGATCCCTGCACAGAGATCTAAAAAAATAGATATGAACTAACTCCTTTGTCCTTAATATTATTTTTTCTTTCAACAGAGCCAGGTATAATAATAACCTTACTTAAGAAAATCTGGAAGTTCAACTGAGTTTGGATCCTCAACTTGATTTATCCAACTATACTTGTCCATGAAGGGATTGGTCAAACACTGTGGTGGATAGTCATCAATGCAATCACCCCACACATTAGGATCCTCAAGATCCTTCATTACCTCCCACATACAGCTGTTGCATTTAAAGCCAGCACCAAAACTTATCATCCATACTTTATCACCCTTTTTTAGCCTCTTCTTGGCCTCCATGTACCCTAGAACATACCATAGGCTACTTGCAGATGTATTACCAAAACGGTGTAGTGTCATTCTAGCTGGTTCAAGATCATATTCACACAGATCTAGGCTCATTCCAATTCCATCAATCACTGCCTTTCCTCCTGTATGGAGGCAAAAATGATCAACCCCAGTCTTGAAGTTCAAAGGGGATTTAGTATTTGTAGTATTACTACTACCTCCACCACTTGAAGACTTAGGGTTGTTACTTTTCATTACATTTTTAATTAGAGACATGATAAGAAACCTAAGCAACTCTCTAGCTGGTAAAATCTTGGGAGATAATACCCTTAAGTTATCAATAAAGGCTCTTGTAGCTGCCTTAGGGAGAGTTTTCCCAAGATGAAAACCAAGCCTACCTTGGTCATCTTCTTTTTGAACACAACAACTATAGGCCTCATCTCTAGCACCATGATGTGTCCTCACCAAACACTTCAATCTAAACATGGCTCTATGTTTTAAGGATCTTTTGTTTGTGAGAAGAATGACACAACCACCGGAGCGGAACAAACAATTGGCAAGGATCATTGATCTATCATTGCCAGTGTACCAATTTGGACTTAAGGACTCAGAAGTGACCAAAAGAGCATACTTGTTCCTTTGTGACATAAAAATGTTCTTAATAATGTCCAAAGAAATTAAGCTAGCACTACAACCCATCCCAGTGAGGTTGTAAACCTTAACATCATGCCTCAGTTTGTAAAGGTTAATGATTCTTGAAGATAAGGAAGGAACAGCAGCAAGCATAGAGATATTAACCACAAGGACATCGATCTCAGAAGGTGAAATTTCTGACCTGGCAAGAAGTTTAGCAATGGTGTCATTGAAGAACTCCTCCATTTCTGTTATGCTATCCATCAAAGTTGGGTTTGTTTCACGGCCGTCAAAGATGTTTCTTGGAGCATAAGTTTCCTCCCCTATGCCGGAACTAACAATAGCTTTGAGGAGAAACTTGTACTCATTGAGACCCAAGTTTTCGTTTCTTTTGATGATCTTACCACAAAACTCAGTTTCAAGCATTCTGTCATTAGTTGGCTTGTAACATTGGTAGTCTAATATGTAACACTCTTGGTCCCTCCTCTGAACATAAAACTTCCAGACCAGGGAACACAAGTACAGTGCTGAAACTACATAAACTAGAGTTAGGAACTCCATGAGAGTGAGAGATGGAGAATGAGAAGAATAGGTAGATGATATAATATAGTGAGGGTAGATAATTTTGTTGGACTAGAATTTCAAGCTTAGTGTTTATAAGGGAGAGTGAAGAGTAGGGTTGTGCAACACTAACAATGAGTTGGGCATGTGATGAGGCCCTGAACCATTGTCAATTATCACAACTCCCAACAATAAAAAAAATTCATGAAACTTCACTGTCAATGTTTTCACTTAATATTTCATCCCATTTCCTCTCAAAACTTTTATGCCTTATCTCCTTATCTAAGTTAGTTAAAAAAAAACGTTTTCTAAGGTGGTATACATTTAGAAGTTAAAATGTATATTTTCCTGAAAAAAGAAAAAATGTATATATATATATTTATACTTCTATACTACATATAAAGTCAAAACATGGTGTAACTATCATCATAGTGTAATTTCTATTTTCAAATTTTGCTCATAACATTTTTTAATTTATACAAAAATAATCATATGTAACAATCACCATCACAGTAATAACATATCTAACCTTAAATTTGATATTATAATAAATAAATAAATAACTATAACATAAAATACACTTAATAAATTCTCTAAAATGAAATGTAAAAATTAATACTTTATACTATAAAATAAGAACGTGTGAGTTGACATCAATATCATAATTGATGGAGAATTTAATCATTCAAATTGTAATCACATGCTTTAATTCAAGAAATTTTTCTAATCACACCCATTAATTTTTTTAATTGATGGATTGGATATAAATGTGCAACCCCCTGTGGTTGACAAAAACCCCATCCTGTTATCAACTCGGACACCAACTTGCTTTCCATAAGAGAATAAAAAAGATCACATGGTTAGGAATGAAAAGATAAAGAAATGCAAACCTCTCCCTTATTTAGAATTATGAAATTTAGACGAGAAAATAATAAAATAATGATAACATAAAAATATTTTTTATTTTTCCTTTAAAAAATGTAATTAACAATGACAATTGAATAATAATGTAATTATAGTTTTACTAAAATCATTTAGGTATTTAGCATTTTGTCTTTAAAAATCCTCAAACTGGATGAACTATGAAAATAAACACATGAAGTGTTTTAGACGAATTGAGAAACCTTCAAAATCTTCTCATCTCCATCATCTAGATCTCAAACGAGTAATGATACTCTTCATTAATGGAGAGACAAATATCATACACTAACAAACAAAAGATAATATGCAATCACAATTTTGCTATTGAAAATATGAAGAAAAAAAATAATTAACTCCCCATTAATTGAATTTTTATTGCGTCAATTAAATTTTTCTTCTCCAAAAAGAGATGAGAATAACACACTACTCTCCATTTTCAATTAGAGATGGAATCTAATCTGTCATAGTTGGGAAAGTTTGAGGCAAATAAATAATTTGTTTCTTACACTAACCATTTTAAAAAATATTAATAATATTTAGCAATAGATTTTTTTTTATTAAGCAAACAAGTTAGAAATAAAAAAAATTATTCCATCGTGGTATTTTTGACATTTTCTATATATGCTATAACTAGTTGTCTAAAATTTAGAATCCAGCATTGCATTTAATTGAAAAATAATACTTTTCCTTTCACTAAGCTCAAAAAATCATATCACTCAGTCTAGAAAATAGAAATAATTGTCAAGAATGAAAAGGACACAGCCACATAGTGCTGGAGTTGATAACACTGGGAGTCTATATACATGTGTTTTTGGCCTAAACTACATTGGCACAAATTAAGTGTAATTTACATATCTTAATATATCCATTTTTTTATATCGAAATGTTTTTCTATTGTGTATGGTTGGAGTTAAGAAGCCGAATGCAACCTTTATTACAAGACACATATCAAGCACTTGTCAGCCGGGCCCTTGTGCATGTGTCAGAATGAGTTCCTGGGTTCTTGAGTCCCCTAAAATAACAACATACATCACATGTCTGAAAATCCTATTTTATTTTCTTTCTCAAGATTTTACCATAAATCTTTAAATAATTAGTATTAAAAGTTTGTGAAATAATTCAACAATATTTAATTGACTAACACAGAAAGAAAATGAGATTAGTTTTTTTTGGAACAATTCATCGCTATTCCTAATATAATCAAATTGTGGAACACCATCAAAATCTCTTATTCATCTATTTATTATTTTTATTTAAGAGTCAATAGTAATTAACATATTGTTATTAATATGATAATAATGTAAAATGCACTTATAATATTATAGACTATTGTTTCCATTTTCTAAAAAAACATTATTATACAATAATCCAATCATATTATTGAAGTTTGATTGCTTTAAAAAGTATTATTGAAGTTTGAAAATCATAAACCATTACCTAATTAAACTATATATACTATGTATTAGATCCCTATTAGCTCGTCAAGGTTTGAATAAATAACTTACAAAGGTTGTAGAGTGCTAAAATATATTGAAAAGGCATTATAATCCACGCAGAAAGTAGTTTACCAAACGTAGTTATTCACATTTAAGAAAGGTAGATATGGGCCATATATTCATGAGTCATGATGGGAGAACGTACTGAATCTTGAATTATATAAATGTACGTAGTATTAACATTAACGTAACAGTGGTTGACATGATGATTGACCGATTATTATTATATTTAGCAGTGTTGTGAGAGATCAGACTCTTCAATATGTTATATCGATATCCGAACTTCAAAATGATTCTAGTTTGTAATCTAAATTAAATGGGGGTTGAATTGTTTTGAATTGAAAAATTTTCGATCCGACTATGATAAACTCGGTTAAACCATAATAACACAAGAATTGAACCGGACAATTAACTTAAAATTTTAAAAAATGGAACATTGTTTTAATATATATATATATAGATAAAATTATTAATTATATATGAAATAACGCGGTCCGATCGGATGGTTTAATCATTTAAATCAGTTAAACATAGGATAATATCCCTTCCAGTTTGATGTCCGACTCGGATTTCACAACATTCATATTTACCCAAAGATAACAAAAATTCTTTCCATAAATCATAAAACATTACATGTATAATTCACAATGTCTCAAAACCAACCGTTGTAAAAAAAACAAAAAATTCATAATAAGTTTTTACACTCATTTTTTTTTTTTGAAGGATTCTAAACTTGTTTATCCAAAATAAAATTATAACACCCACATTAGTTCATATCATGAGGTGACGCTATTTGCAAAATGGCATCTTCCACATTAGTTCATATCACCAAACACCTCACATGCATATTGTTGTACGACATTAGCCGAGGTAGTTTAATGTATAGAGATCTAAGTAATAGTAGGGCTTATATGTCACATTCTAATTAACCAGACATTGCTATGTGTAACATCGCTTCGTAATTTATGAGCTTTCGACATTTTTTATATAATATTAAGTAAGGGTAGTCTACCCACATGACATGTGAATCAAAAAAATTGTCAAAAAAATTAAATATATTATAAATTATATTAAATTATCTGATTATTCCACTTTGAAAAATATATCAATTTTTAGTATACTTTAAATGTAAGTTATAATATATGAATTCATAATATTATTTAAAGTTCCAATATTTCATAAATCAACAATATTGTAATATAATAAAATATTGGAAATGATTCAAATCTAACTTTTCTAGTAATTAAAATTTAAGATAAAATTACAATAAATTTTTCACCAACTAATATCTAATATCAGCAAGCAAGGCAATTGTGGAGCTCCACCTATAAATTGATAGCAATTAATTTATAGGAAAAGCCAACCTTGGATATAGGTTGGTTGTCATGTGATATTGATTAGTAATACCGAAACAAAAATAGAGATAAAGTTCAGTATATTGATAAATAGTTGGGTTTTTAAAGAATAATATTAGAGTTTTGATTTTTTTATAAGTATAAACAACTTGTTAGTAGAAACAAAACTTACTATAATATTTTTTAAGTCTCTACCTTTTAATATGCGAAAAAAATTATTGAATTAAAAATATTGCAGCTGTAAAGTGGACTATTTCTTTTCCCATCGTTCAATTTGTGAATGAACATGACAAAGATCTGCTGTCCCGAACCTCATTTACAAGCACGTTCCGCACCAATCAAAAAATGACATGTTAATTAAAAAAATTAAATATTCATGATTTTTTCTCTATGAGATGGAGTTCGTGACAGCAGATCTTTGTCCATATCATCCCCTCTACCGCCTAAGAATCTACATGGATAGCATTGGCTATTAATTTTAAGGCAATTTTTTTATGGATGATTGTGAAGTAGCTATGAAAGGGGATGTGGATAAAAAGAATACTAATATCAATACTCTTTTGAGAAAAAAAATTTGTTACTCTTTTGAGAAATTGAATGCATAATAAAAGGAAATAAAGAGGAGATAGCATGTGAGATTTCATTTGAGGGAAGGAGAAGCTCAGAATGGAGAATACTCAAGAGCCTCACAGGTTTCTTGAGGTGTATTGGCAAACATCCTGATTATAATTGATGACAGAACAATCTATTGTAATTGGAGCAGTATTGATGAAGGAAGCATAAAATAAATTTTTAATGGCATGTTTATTTAAATATTATTAGTAGTGATTTATCTTGGGTATATGTTTCTTTTTTCTTTATTAATATTTTGAATTCAAATGCTAGTTATATAAAAAACACTTTTTAAAGATTTAGTCTCATTAATAGATATAGATGATTTGAACAAGATTGTATAACATAACAAAATAGAAAATAAAGTATCTATGAGAATATAAGTTATCTTTTATATCCACTAAAAATATGAAAAATTTAAGATTATTTAAAAGTTTAAAATGTTGACTCTTAAAATTTAAATTTTAAATACACAACTTCCAATACCTTACAATTTTGGGTTACTTTTGGCAATGTTCATCAAAACTCTTATTTGTGAACATTGAAAACTAAAATAACATTATCAATGATCTACCCTAACTAATTGGGTTGAGATCATTTCTAATATTGGGCTCATATCATAATATATATCATTCAAAATTTATTTAAGAGTCTAGATTTATTTTTAAATTAAATAAATAATTATTCTTCAACATATTTTAGTATTGGAAAGTTGAGTGCCAAATATGAGTTCTATTGTTATTAATTAGTTTATTCATGAACTTTATGCCTGATCTATGAGAAATTCATGGCCTATATATACAATTCCACACAAAAATAGAACTTGCACATGAAATGCTAAATTTTTGCCTGAACGTGATTTATGGTGACCCATGCATGTTCACCATCCAGAAGTAGAAAACGAACAAAGGGTAACTTCAAACACTTGAATGATCATGCTAAATTTGTGTAAGTTTCCGTGTCTTTTTCTATCATCAATGGAAAATGAGTAGCTTAGTTTCATGTATACATCAATCCAACATGGAGATCACTTATCCCATAAATGATATCAAAATGTGTCCCAATCAACTAAAAAGTTATCACGTAATCAATATGAAAATTAAAAAATAGAAAAGTTTTTTTTAATATTATTTGATGCAACAGGATTGGCTTGAGACATGGAGATATGAATTTTTTGGGACATAAAAACATGAATTTTTTGGGACATGTGATTTTTCTTCATCTAAGTACCCGGGCATCGTAGTCTTAGAGTAGAGACCCTTGGCTAAGGCACTAGGACGTCTTTATAAAGCTAGCTTTATCTCACGGTACTAAGTTTGCTGACCATTGATGAAGCTTACTTTTAACAAATATTTCATGTTGCTAGCTTTGAAGTCATAAATGATACGCTAATTTGTTTCAATTTTATTATGTATAAAGTGTATAATGGTATTTTATGCATACTTTTTGGTTCATGCAATACACGAGTTGTATTTTTTATTTATAAAATATTCGTGTATGGTTAATACAAAAACAAATCTAAGAAATGGAAAAAAAGAAGAGAGAAAACATATACTAATTTATAGATTAAATTAGAAAAAAACTAACTATTAATTTATATATTAAAATAGAAGAAAAAAAACTAACTACATATTATAGCGGGTAACATAAAAAGGAATTCATATGATTTTGTAAATGGGTACATACTCAATATTATTGAAACAAAATTCACTATTGCTTTGTAGTAGGTGAATGAGAAACCTTTTTTCTTTGATAAAAGAAGACGAATTAATGAATAAAGGCAGGGAATAAAGTATCACCTCTATCATTTAGAATTAGATAGCTTCCATTTAATTACTACCATATCCTATTATGATTTGATCCTATTTTGAATGAGTTTACCATGTTTTGCTATAATGGCTTATATTGGTTTTTCAAGGATTGAAGGAAATTTCGGATTTGTTAATTACTACTTACCAATTTTATTTCTTTTATCTATTTTTTAATTAAAAAAGTAACCAATCATTTTTTCTTCTATATATAGTTTAAAGACCAAAATTCTAGCATGAAATATCACATCCGATGCCTGTACTTTATTTGTTTTGAATTGTAGAAGTGAGAGAAGTTGAGAAGAATTGGGGTTCAAGAGAAATGATTCTCATTTTGTATAAAGGTGATTCATATTAAATGATAGAGAAAAATATAAATAATATTTAAAAAAATAGTATGCAAAATATATTATTTTAACAATTAATTGCACTTTGAAGATATTTAAAGTCGCCAATAGGTTGTAAGTTGAACTCTTAACTGGAAGTTTTGAATAATTACAGTAATATTCGAACAAGATACATTTTCACATAATTGGATACTATGAGACATTTATGCTAAATGAGATATTTATTTGTGAGTTGTGACACACGTGATAACTGATAAGTTATTAAGAGCTTGTGGTCTCACATGTCATCATTGATGTTAAGGGCTTGGTTGTCAACTTGCAGTTGCAGGCTCAAATTTTATATGCATACCTGTAACAAAGGTCGAAGGTGTACATAAAGTAGAAAATGGAGATAGAAATGTTATCAAACTAGGACTATATACCATAACTTCTTGATATATATGGTAAATTACATGCATTGTGGTTTCAGTTTTGATGAAATATAGCAACTAATTGCATACGCATCTTGAAGGCTGTGAGTATTTGGTAAAGTTGGCGATATAATAAATTAGTATCTAGTTAACATTACATTTCAACATAGAAGTGGAGTTTAATAAATCCCCTTCTCATTTTTTTATCATATACCTTATCTTAGTTTCATATGGTACTCCAAGAATATGATATATTTTTCCTACACTTTATTCAATAGTGTATTGACTCCTATACTTATATTGATCTAATTTGTATGTTGCAATTGGGTTCGTACCTCGTCTACTCATTTTCTATTATTTTTGCATATAAAAAGAAAATATACCTTATCATAGTATACTACTAGGGATGATCCACTTACATCATAGTATGTATAAAGCCTCCATTTAGTTATGCGAAATTTTACAAACAAAATGTTCAATCTCGGCCAAACGATCATTGTCTTGATGTGGCTAAGCCTCTCGATGTTGACCAAAGATCGGACATTCCACAAGACCTTACAATGTAATCCGTCAGACCTTATGATGTAATCCGGCCGTCAGACAATATATTACTAAACCCTAAGGGTCACTACTGGGACCATATCTCTGCCACCTACCTGTCATGCTGCCAATAACATCTGCCACAGAATATTTCATGCATATTTCCACTATAAATAAGGGACTCGTCCCATAAGGAAGTATCGTTAGTCTCTATCTCGACTCCCACTATTGCATTCTATTCTCTGTAATCTCTCACCTTATTCACATATTAACTTGAGTGTTAGAGTCTCTTTTCAAGTGCTTTCATCAACACCCCCAAGCTCAATTCAGGAAGACTTAGTGCTCATCCACCCAGCACCAAACTAAAGAATACACGTGATATTTAATTGGCATTTTTATTCTGCATATTTTTATCTTTATGTCATATACCTTTAACTTATTGCCTAAACAATGCCCCCATTTGGAAGCCAAAGTGGAACCCTTTCAAGTTTCAACAATGTTTTCTTTTTTTATTTACATGAATGCAAGTGAAAAACAAGCTTCTTCCATCAAGTTCCAAATACGGTGCTGATCTAACTAGCAAGTGAGGTTTCTTTCAGAACTTCCTAATTTTAAGTGGAATTTCCTTTTATGCAAACAAATATTTAATGCTATCTACTACCTTTATTTTCGGCTGTCTAAATGAATAAGCTATATAGGACTATCTCTCGATTGTCAATACAGACAGCGATATTTGGCCCCTAGCTTCGCCTTTTAAAACTTTTTGGTCATTTAATATATGGGCCAATCTAACCTGTGAACGGATATTTAGTTCGCATGGATGTGAACTATATGTAGAAGTCGGTTTGGGCTATATTATCTTCGGCCCGTACAGAAGTCGGTTTGGGCCTAACCGACTTTTGTACATGGTGAAGTCGGTTTGGGCCAGTTTGACATCATAACACATAGAAGTCGGTTTGGGCCTAACCGACTTTTGTACATATTGGGCCCAATTTTTTTTTTTTTTGTAATTTTGTGTTGATACCGACTTCTATATACATTTCGATTTAAGAAATGTTAACAAGCACTTGGCACATTTGGTAAGTTAAGCAGTACAGACTATAACAAGCTACTTAACTTACCAAATGTGCTAAGTGCTTATGTTAACATTTCTTAAATCGAAATGTATATAGAAGTCGGTATCAACACAAAATTACAAAAAAAAATTGGGCCCAATATGTACAGAAGTCGGTTAGGCCCAAACCGACTTCTATGTGTTATGATGTCAAACTGGCCCAATCCGACTTCACCATGTACAGAAGTCGGTTAGGCCCAAACCGACTTCTACTCAGTACGCAGGTTAGATTCAACCTTAATATATTCTTACTTTACTGTCATAACATGTTTATTAGTTCTTGAACTTTCATGAGTTTATGATATTGTTATAAAAATGAGTAAATTGGTATTTCTCCCATTTTATCTATTTATTCACGTAATCTAATGGTACAAGTGTTCGAAAGGAGGCGAAAGTGAGGGGGCAAATGCCCATAAAATATGTTTGAAATAATGTTGTTGAAGTATTTTTAAGAAAAATTACATTAGAGAAAGAAACACCAAGTATAAGGTCAGAAAATATCATTAACTTCATCAGCGAAGATTTATAGTAAAATTTATATATCCCTCACATTAATTTCAACTCTAGATTTTTGACAAACCTTGTTGTATACCGGTTTAGATGAAACCAAGAAGTCCAGAATAAAGCCTTTTAATGCAATAACCGATTTATTAGATGGAAGTGTGTGGAGTAGGTGCTCATTTTCTTTTCCTGTTATTTCGGTATCTTGAATCCATGTGATGATAATAACAAGGCCCATTGTAGCCCACTAAATAAGTTTATTATCTTTTTTAGGATAAAAATGTTTTCCTTTTGACATAGAGATCATTATAATAGATTTTATCTTTATCTACAAAGTTTTTTTTATCAGGATTTGTCAGTCATTAAACAAGTTTATGTGAGTGGCTAAGTAAATACATCATTTTATGTGTTCAATTCGTTAATACTAAAAGTATAATATTTATGCACTGTTGATGTACAAATTCATATACAATTAGTACACTATCCACAATTCATTTGGATGGTGGAATGAAAATATAAAAAATTAATACATTATTAATGTTTTCAACCATTTGGAAAGTTAAGACTCCAAGGAAAATTATTGCATTGAACCAGTAGCTTCACCATGTTAGGTTGCATACCAAAGATAATTTATGTAGCATCATGTTGTCCATTATGTTTGAATGTTGATCAATCTCTTTGGCATTTATTTTTTTGGTTGCGTGATCTCGATGTCTTTGTGGGGCTACTGTTTAATTGGCTTGATGTACATAATGTAGTGCCAAGTATTGTTAGTCAGTCTCTTTAGTATCATTCATGCTTCTTCTTAATGATAGAAAGTAAGGCAGGTTTGTGTTTATGATTTGGCTATCATTCTTTCAATTTGTGTTTATGATGTTGTTATTTCCACAATGAGATGATTGATGCGTATGGGGAAATGGACTTCATTAAGGTTCCCCCATGGCATTGGTCTTTCTTCAGATTGTAGAATGGGTCATTATAATGTATTTCAGTATTATGATAGTTATAGTTACTAAGAAATGACATCATTTTCAACTCCAAATCGGTTCATATTCTACAAATCATGGAGACTCTTACGGTGAAATTATGGCTATGGATTCAATGGAGAAAATGAAAACACCGTAATATTATTTTCTGAGTGGAACCATAACCCATTTGAATGTTTAAGTTCTTACTGCTCATAAACTTCTTGTTGCGATTAGGTGATTATTAGACTATACCTTGTAAAAATCTTGTACCATTAGTACACCTTGAATAATATAATTTTTCTTATGAAAAATGTATTTAACAATTTAATATAGCCTTGTTGTAATGGGAAGAGTATCTTTTATACTGATTCATTAATAATTTTTTGGCATAAAAGAAACAGTTTTGAAGAATTTTGTTAATAATTAATATAGCGTGGCATAATACACAGCTGTGTAATAACGCCAACAATCATCAATAAGTATTATTAATTAGGATGTAATTCTGTGGCATGGAAGAGAAAAGTGATATATAGCCTTTGGATTTTAATAAGAAAGGTACGTAACATAATTACTTGTGGTTGTATTGCATTAGTTTCTCATAACTGGCAAAACAGAGGGATGGTCGTGTACGTATATGGTCCTATAGTTAAGGAACTGTGTGACATTTCATTCGTTACTAATATATACATACACTAATAAAAATACTAACTAAACAATCTCATTGAAACTGATTGAATGTGGAAAATATTTACATTGAGAGTAAGATATAACATAATGTATAATTTCTCACCATAAAAGTCAATACACATTCGTAAGTTTCACTATAAATTGGGATGGGGATCACCTATTCTAAAATGGTATCCGCATCCCTGTTCCGACCAATTAGATATTATCATATCATTTATAAAATTCATATCACTTGTATTTATTTCTAATTTTTCTTACATTTCTTTCTCTTTTTCTAATTGGTCGGAACATGAATAAGAACATCATTTTCTAGCATGTGATCCTCATCCTATAAACATCTGTAGGTTCATAGCGGGTAGATACCCCAGCACTTTTTTATGATGTATGTTTATACTTTTAGAAATGAATTGTTATATTTTGTAGGGAGATATATCTTAGCTATCAATTATAGGAAAATCTGATGATTTAAATTAGTGATTAGATCTAAACCATTGAATTTCTCTAAAATTGATAACTAAAATGTAGAATAAATTTAAAGAACTTACTCTTAGAGTAAGTTTTGTCGCACAATATAAAATTTCTGACTTCGTCCATGATACAAAAAGGAGAACAAGAACATTATTAGCAGAATATAGAGAGGATAAAGAATAAGAGGAAGAGAATATTAATTCATTCATTGGTCGAGATCTTCTATCCTATTTCTCCCCAAAATCTATTATCACCAATAGGATTTTAATAAATATATATTAAATAAATATAAATTAATTTTTTTTATGTTAACAACATTGCACATGATAATATTTGATTGATTTGTAATAAAAGAACTGAGTTATTTTGATATAGATGATTTATGTTGAAATGATGTCTTTGTTTAAATAGAAAATAAATTGATTGGTTTGATCTTATAGTGGTTATGGATATCAAAGATTTGAGTTATGAGCTGAATGATATCAATATAATAGCAAGTGAATCTTAATTATAATATACATGGTTAAATTATTATTAAAATAGTTTTATACCATGGCATGCAACTCGAAAGAGGATCTCATGCCTTTAAGCATGTCCCAATTCTTTGTCACAGGTAATTAGAAATTGACATATAAATAAAAAGAAAATAAAAATAATATATTTATTTTACTTGTTAAAATATGATTGGTCTGTGACAGGTTTGAAATAAGGTTAAAGACAGGTGATCATTGTCCGTAGACTCTCACTCTAAACTCTAGAGTAGGTGTCTCTCACATATATCAAATAATTTCAATATAAAAACAATTATTTAATGAAAACCATATCTTTTTATAACATAACAACGTGTATTTTAACAATATAGTTTAAAAATCATAATTGATGAAAATTAAATCCATATAAGCAGATCAGCTTTGCGAGCTTGCTTGAGAGCTAATCAAGATCTATTGTTGTTGGGGTAAAACAACATAGCCCAGTTGTTGGGTAATCTATTTGGAAGCCCAAAAGTCTAAAACTAAATGCATAATCAACAAAAAGAAACTCCTCTTTCCTTGTTAGTTGTTTGCTGGTTTCTGTACTTTGATTAGAAGGAGAGCGAAAAAGAAATCAGGGTCCTAGTGGCTCAATAAAAGTCTAATAAAGTGTGCAAACAATAAAATTACTCTCTCATTTTTGCATTTTGTGTTTACTAGAAATATTATTCGTCTAATATAAAACATCACGCAAAACCCCACTACTTTTATGAACAGTTATCTCATTACGCAAAAGGACAGTTAAATTCTTAACATGAAGTCATCAAATGTCATGCATGTATATTAAGAGAGGTGAACTTGGTAAGCGAGGACATATCATGCAAAATTATTTCGTTTATTTGATGTATAGTTCCTAATTTTATTTTCTTGTAGTTGTCGTGTGATATAGAAGGGGCTAACTTTGTTTTCTTGATTTTGGGCTTTGAGCCCCTCTAATTCATCAAAAAAGTTACCATGTCTACACTTGCTTGGTGTCAAGTTGTGGAAAATATAATAGTACAGCTGTGAAGTCTCTTAAAAACAGAACAATTTTGAAGTTAAATCAAAATATACATTATTATTTTGAAATGGGGCTAAACAGGCATAACAAGCTGGAATATAATATTTATAAACATATACCATGTAAAATTAATTACAAATAGTAAAATTAATTAAACTCTAAAACCAAAATCTTACAAAGTGAACACGAACAATACACTCGCTTTCATCGTTGTTGATAAATACACTGTATCTCCTATCTAAGTTTTTAAGAAAAAACAGATGTATGTCATGACGTCATCAACTATTGGGATTGCTACAACCTCACCGGCGAGCGATGAGACGAGGAGGTTGTGGAAGAAGAATGTGATGAGCCACCACCGGAATCACCGTTCCCATGCAAAATGTGAGACAAGTAATTCCTTAAATCTTCGGGTAATAACCCATTAACCGGATCCGACCCGGACCAATGCTTTTCATAAAATTCCTTATACTTGTCCTCCACCTTTGAAGCTATCGAAATTTTAATTTCATCTCGTAGTTTCGCGTCCAATACGATCCACGTGGACTGTTTCCTACACGCTTCTTGAAACGCTGCGTTGAAGCTCATGAAGGCGGCCCTAATTTGCTCTGCCGTCATCTCCGCCGTGGGATTTTCCGGCAACGATGACAATACATTGCCCCATCCCACGCGTTCGTATTTGGATAAGTACTCTTTAACCTTCGTCTCATGTTTCGCCAACCAATCTTGTCCAAGAAGGAACCCTAGGTTTGATCTACGAACCTTTACGACGACGTATTGCATGTTATTGGCGAGGAACATGTAAGAGAGCGCCACGTCGTTGTAGAGTTCCGCTTTTGCGTCGAGTTTGCAGAGAACGAGGAGTATTAGCCACGCAATTCGTTCTGATATATCGGATATCAATGGATTTTCATCGCGCATTGGACTGCGATAGTATGTTTCCGGCAACGGAGATTGTGGACAATCGGCGATGATATCGCCAAGGACGCTGCTGTAATCTGAAAGGAACGTGATGTAGTTCATGACGTAGCGCGTGAGAGGATGAACACCACCGGCTGGAACCGGAACCTTCGAGGAGTCCTTCTGAATCGCCGATTCGAACTCCGATAACATCGCACGAACGGCGTCGCTGAGTTTCAACAGTGAGGTAACCGCCGCTGTACGGACACCGGAGGTTGATTCGAATGAGAAAATGGATTCAACTTGAGGCCAATTGTCAGAGATGGCTTCGTACAGATCCAAAGTCTTGAACAATTTCTCAGGAGTTTTCTTGCACTTTGCCACCATTTCCGGGAATCCAAACAGCAACAGTGCACCTTCTCTGGTAATCTCAGCGAAGCATGACTCCGCGAATTTCTTCTCCGTCGCAGTGGAGAAAATATGATCGCAGAGCATTCTCTCGCCGTAAAAAACAGTGCCGACGGCGGCTTTCACGGCATTCAACCAGGTCTTAATTTTCAACTCAACCACCTCCCACTCCATCTTTTGAACCTGAGAGAAACTCAACCGTTCCACTCCGAGATGGTAAAGAGCTTCATCAACGATCGATTTTCTCATGATGATGTATATCTTGACACACTCTCTGCCATAGCCAGAGGAAATCATGCAATCAGCGATAGCCTTCAAATCCGCCATAGCAATCATTGACATTCTATCCGTCTCGGAAGTGGAGTTTCCGGTAACGCCAAACTGATCATCCTCGGTGATTTCATCATCGTAATCGGAAAAGCTGATTCTCCGGTCAGTGGAAAAACGATTCGAAACGGTTTCTGAATCCAAGTATTCTCTGTTTGAAGATAATATCCGATAGAACTCTTTCTCAAGCGTCTTCATAGCTAGTTGCATTAAGAATTGTGATCTCACGAGTGTCTTGGAGTTAGGATCCTGTGCAACCAGATACTTCATAGTGGATTGTAGACCCTTGACGACGTTAAGGTACTGTTTAGCTTCCAAGCGGGTGCCGTTGAAGAGAGGGGTGAGTGATGACTTGTCCGTTACGGAGTTCCATTTGGTTATAAGGGACTCTGCGTTTTCGAAGTTTTCTTCCATCAAGGAATCTGAGAAGGTGCGGTAAGGAGAGGAAGGTGAGAATGGTAATATTGGAAGGGTTGAAGATTTGAAGAAAATGCTTCTCATTCTTTTGCTATGCATTTTGGGAATGGAAATTGGAAAGTTAATAATTTTGCTATGTTTCGTGTGTTGTTTTCAGGTTGAGTATATTTGTAGCCTTTGATTCCAAAGCCAGAAGAGGTTATTATTGTTTGGGAAGTGTTTATGTGAGAAGAGAAATTGAGGTGTAATTATTTATAGATGAAGTGTAAGGTCAGAAATGGTTGACCCTGTCATAGGAGTGGCGGGAGTAGGAGGTGTGGCACAATGACCGAGGTGAAAGTAAAGAGAGGAAAGACTTCAACTATTTACTGTCGAACATGTTATAATTAATTTAAAGAAAAAAGTATATTTAACCAAGATAAACAACAAACAATAAATTCTCTAACATATAGTCATTATAATGTCATTAAAATTATGACATGTATTATATTACATTATTTTCTATAAAATTATTTTTGAAAATTAAAATATATGATACATTTCATAAATTTAGTAAAAAATGAGATAACTAATATTTGGTATTACTTCATTCTCTATAATTTATGGAGATAATTTACGTTACTTGTTTGTTTCATCTGTTACTTTTGACGGCACGGCCTACGTTTTCATCTCTTGTTACCGTTAGGACTTCAATGAATATCAACTTTTTTTTTATTTGAGTAATTTGCACTTGGTTGTATCATTCATATTTGACTCACGATGGTGAATGAATTTGTTATGATAGAATGAATGGTGAATGAATTTGTTTCGTAAAGTACTGGTTGAATATTTAATGATGATTACATCCTCAAAATTAAATGGGTACACAGAACCATAAAATTGTGTTCAGAATCATTTTCTTTCTACCATGACACAAAATTCGAAAAAAAAAGTTAAAGAAATTTACGCAGTAATGCTTTTGGTAAAAACAATAATTTTCTATTTTGCTTCCTTCAAACAATAACATAATTTTTTGTTTCAGTAGTTCGAGGATGACTTGGTCTACTCATTAATGAATTTAGGCATTGCATTGAAGACCAAAAGAGTAGAGTGAATATATTGCACAGTTGCAACTGTAAATGTACAACGCTCAGAATTAAAGTTAAAGTATGACCTTGTTTATTAAAGTTAAAGTATGACCTTGTTTCCTAAACCAGAATTTTGATTCTTACAACATAAAGTTTGGCGTATACTATTCTGGTATTCTTTATTTCATTTCAAACTTAAACTCGGTCTTTGCCATATTTAGAGCATTGAAATGGATAAAAGGAATAAGTCCACTCTTTCTTATTTAATTTGACGTTATGTAAAAGAAGGATGTTACTCCAATAGTTTATAATAATAGTATTTTCCTTCCATATACGCGAAACAATGGATATTAATCAACATAACTTAATAATAGAAGCTTGCATGCTCGTAAAAAAGATAGAATAAAAATGTGTAGAAAATTCCATTAGTCGCATATCAGTGATACTGTATATTAACAATCAGAGAAACCTTGTGATAAAATCTCCACCGAACATATCAACAAAGGTGCTGAATGCATATTGTAATAGTGCAATTGAATGGAGGAAT
The DNA here is from genome assembly GCA_009771035.1 of Lupinus albus. Taxonomy (NCBI): domain Eukaryota; kingdom Viridiplantae; phylum Streptophyta; class Magnoliopsida; order Fabales; family Fabaceae; genus Lupinus; species Lupinus albus. The sequence goes on from CM020017.1 coordinate 16,754,191, forward strand.
GAAGATAAAATGATATTTTTACACTTAACTTAAGGATAAAAATGTAATTTCATATATAAATAGAATGACATAATTGTCTTTTCATTTTCCTTTTACTTTATTTTACACCATATCGATTGATTGATATAAGAATATAAATTTCATTAACTATTTCCCTTTCTACTTTATCTTCATTGTTTTGGTCTTTTGAATGGTTCTTTACTCATTAAATTCAAATAAGAATCCATATTCTGTCCAGTTACATAAGTCAATAATAAATGAAGATAGTGTGACGTTATAGTATAGATTTTAAATTATTTAAAATAAATTAATTATGAATAATATCAAACTCGCTAATTTATAAAATTTGAACCCTTCATACTACATACAACCATCATTTCTTATCTTTAGTTATTTGAAGATTTTTTGTTGCTATTTTATAATTTCAAGGTTTTGAATTTTTGATCACTTTTTTTACACTACTTATATCTTCATTCAGTAATTATGTATATCATTAACAAACTTTATTTTTTTACTTTGTCTTACCAAATAAATAAGGATATTTTAGTGAAATATAATATTTTTAATGATTTCTTAATATGTTAACATTATTCTTAAACAAAAAATAGAATTCAGAGTAAATTGCACTCACACCCTCTGAGTTTTAGTGAAATTACACGAACCACCCCTCACTTTTTTGTCATTACACGAACCACCCATCATTTTGTACATATGTTACACTGACTATCCATGCATGATATAAGAGTGTAATATTTTAAACAAAAAACGTATGATGTGTGTAATTAATTAAACAAAATATTGTATATTGTATAGACAAATTCAAATAATATAAGAGTCAATGTGTCTTCATTATTTGGCTCGTTATAAAATAGTATAAGAGTTATTTAAACATTTCTTTGAAATTTATAATGTATTTTTAATGATACAAAAATAATAAAGAAACATTCGCTTTTGTACTATTTGAAGTGTTACACAATATACAATATTTTGCTTAACTTAATTACATTCATCACACGTTTTTTCTTTAAAATATTACATTTTTATAACATGCAGTGGTAGTCAGTGTAATGTATGTATAAATCTAGGAGTAATTTGTGTAGGAAGGAGAGGTGGTTAGTGTAAGGACAAAGAATGAATGAGTGATTTGTATAATTTTTTTAAAATTCAGGGGGTATGAGTGTAATTTACTCTAGAATTTCTAGAAGCATTTTTGTGGGGATAAATGATTTAACATATAATAGTGAGAATATATGTTTTAGACGTCTTAATTATGTGGTCATTTTTGTTTCCCACATGTACCCTTTGAATATCTCTCTCTTTTTTATTTCTACAATATTAGACATTTTCATCTCAATGACTAAGTTTGTTTTAGATACAACCTCTCTTGGCAGTAAGAATGACATCATTAAGGAAAATAATCATCTCATCTTTTTTTTATTCATATATTAGCTTACATATGTATAGTAATAAAATAATATTTTGTTTTAAACGTAAATAGTAAATAATAATAGATGATCAATAACTATAAAATTGATAAAGTAAGGTGTCAGGACAAAATATGACGTGGGAATATCTGCTAATTTATATCCAAACTTCAAATTATATTCATGTCCGGTGCTTTCAATTTACTTTGATCATGTCATTGGAGCTATCATATTACATTAATTTTGAATGCATTTTCTTTTTCATTCGATTTTTTATCCAAAAAAGTATCCGCAAACAAAAGCCAAGTCAAAAAACACTAACTAAATTCAATGAGCGATGACCTGGTTGGGTTGTATGATAAATAACGAAATTATATTCAACTTTCATACATTTGTTTAATGAAGTTGCCCACGTATGGGTTTCATTTTTTCCTAATTAGTTTCAACATGACGTAGTAATAATTAATTTATTCCAAGACCTTTTTTTGATATCTAACAATTAAAACAAGAATGTTTTCGAATTATTTTCTATATTGGCATTTCTCTTGAAATTCAACAATATATATATATATATATGTTATTTTTTTTAATTGTCAAGTTATTTTTTTTAGTACATACATCTTTTTTTTCCTCATATTAAATATTTGTGCAAACACGATTTTTATCGGTTGGTGTTACGCTCTTATCCCACAATTTTCATTATAGGGCTAGATTAGCCACTCCACTTCTCAAAGTTGATTAGGTGTCCTTTAATTTTGATATGAACACCAACTCCAATAGTCCAATCTGGTATCTAAAAATAACCCACCCCCTCACAACATGTATAAACTATAATGTATAAACTACATATAAACTTACTACTTAATTCCCTTCATAATAGGCCCTTTCATTTTATGCAGCTCTAATATATGAAACCAGCTAGCTTATAAGATACAAAAAATTAAGGCACAAATGGCCAAAAAGCTAACATTCACTCCTTTTCCATTGAAAGCTATAGTATTCCACCTCTTCCTCTTGTCCATTGGCATAAGCTATGTCAAAACAGATAAGGTCTTAACTTTTTTGATGCACAACAACTTAGGTGGGTTAACCCCATCTGAGAGAATTGTAGCTGGAATCATCGCCAACTCTCAAACCATTAACCTTCCTTTCTCAAAACCCAACAATAGGGTCTTCCCAATTAAGGGTAGCGTGCCACTTTTCGATACAAGCATCGACGTTACTAATCCTGGTTCACTCACAAACACGGTGGTAATAACTAACATTAACAAAAACAAGGTGGTTATTGATCATAGTAACACACTTCCATATGTTATACAGAATCAACTTCCATTGGGTGCAACACTAGGAAATGTTTTGTTTGGAAGAATAACAGTGATTGATGATGAAATTACACAAGGGAGTGAGTTTGGGTCAGAGATTATTGGAAAAGCACAGGGATTTCATTTGGCTAGTTCATTAGATGGAAGTAGCCAAACCATGGCATTCACAGCTTTATTTCATAATGAAGAAGAAGATGCTATTAGCTTCTTTGGAGTGCATCACACTGTTCCACTTATACATGAGTCCTTTATTGCTGTAGTTGGAGGAACTGGAAAATATGAAAGTGCAAGAGGGTATGCAAAACTTGAGACACTCCATTTACCTGATGATCAACACAAGACAAATTATGGGGTGAAAACACTTCTTCAGATTACTGTGTACCTAAACTAGCTATTTTAAACATCATATTGAAACTTTACACTACAGTGTTTTTGTTTACAACATCTTTATTGAAACGATAATAGTCCTAGAAAAGTACACGGATATGCAGAACATGCAGTTAAAAGTCATAATAACATAACCAAACCACACTCACATGGCAATACAAAAGACAAATCAAGAAGCTAAGACATTAAGCTGTGGGCAGTTAGATCTTTCAACTGGGACACAGACAAGGTCATGTGCCCTTGGAGCAGTCAATCCTGGCCTCTCACTCACATCAATAACTGCACCATCCTCACCCTTCAAAATCTTACCTTTATGATCCACCACATGAAAATCAAAGCATTGAATCATAGTCCCAAGCAATGCTGGGACCTCTTGTATGGCTAGGGATACACCAGGGCACATTCTTCTTCCAGACCCAAATGGAAGAAGTTGAAAATGTTGACCCCTTACATCCATGTTATCACATTCACCATTGTTTAGGAATCTTTCAGGACGAAACTCTAATGGATTTTCCCAATACTTTGGGTTTCTTCCAATGGACCAAACATTAACAAAGACTAGTGTACCATTTGGGATCACATAATTTTCAATGTTACAATCTTCAACACATCTTCTAGTAACCATAGGCACTGGTGGGTGTAGACGAAATGTTTCTTTGATTATGGCTTGGAGGTAAGGAAGATTTAGACAATCAGATTCTTCAACAAGTCTAGTATTCCCTACTACATTGTTGATCTCTTCTCTAGCTTTTTGTAGCAACATTGGGTGCTTCAACAGTTCCACTAATGCCCACTCTGTTGAAATGGCCGTGGTATCTGTTCCTGCCGTGAAGAAATCCTATGCATATAAATAAATGATAAATAATATATTAATTGTGTTTAAATCTTTAGAATGACCACTTATAAAAAATTCAAACAAAAAGTAAGTAAATGAAAACAATGTGCATAAGTTTAATACTTTTAGACTCAAGTCTCAAGTCTAGAGTAAAGTTTTAATTGTCATTTTAATATTTATTTTTTATATTTTTACTACGTAGTGTATATATTATAATTAATTACTCAAGCTTAGTTACAAGAAGCATCATAGGAAATATTTTAGTTAAAAGTATTATTCTACATTGTATTTAACACTTTTAATATAATTAATTTAACTTCTAATTTTGTATACATTACCGTAAAGCAACAATTAAAAATGACACCATTGAATTTCAATTAGATAAAGGAAGTCGTCAATAAATGTTTTAAAAAACAGTAACAAGTGATGAATTGGAAAAATAATATGACAATTATTACTTTAATACTAAATAACCAAAAATAAAGAAAAGAAAGTGAATGAATGGATCAATAGAAGAAGGGAATTACCATAATTAAAGCTTTAATGTGAACCCTGTTAATCTTAATCTCTAAGCTCTCATCCTCCACACAATCAAGCAAGACTTCAAGAAAGTCCCTTATTTCACCATTTTTGACCCTTTTATTTTTCCTAATCTCCTCTCTTTTGCTAATTATCTTTTCCACCAGTGTATCAAACCTCTGAAACAAGTCCTCTATCCTCTTTTGAAACCCCTGAAGGTCCAACTTCTTGAACAGCCAAATAAAATCTGAAACATTAAACTCCCCAAATATCTGTGTCACGCCACGCACCACATCCCTAGCCTCCTCTGCTTCCCCCAACATCATCCTTGAAATAACGTTGTTGGTCAACTTAAGTAACTCCTCAGTCATATTAACAGCCTCACAAGCTTTACCTATTACAAATAAATATAGAAAATATAATATTAAGAAAGTACTTTTCTGTTATATGTAAAGTTATATTAAACATTAAGTACTACATTCTGAATCTTTATAGTGACACTATTGTATAAATATGAAACTTTTGTTATAACAAATGTTGTAAGAATAGTTTTAAAACCATGAGAGCAAACAATATAAATTATTTGTTAACACATATTTTTTCCTTTTTTCTATTCTATCATATGTCTCACGCCAATCAAAATGACAAATGTAAATTAAAAATTTTAAATCATTGGTCTGAGACAATGTATGAAATGTTGATCTTCCACCAACACACACCTTTGGTGGACAAAAGCCTTAGAAAGTGAAGAGTCTCTCTTGCCCTTAAGTGTTGGAAGTTGTTGATGCTACGAGAGCCAAGTAGCTCATTGATGCTAAGCTTCTTGATGAACTTCCAATAAGCACCGTATGGTGCAAAAGCCAATGAGGCCTCGTAGGTGAGGCGTTTAACAGCGGTGGTTTCAATTCTACAATTGAATGAGAGCTCATTGGTTTGAAGGAGTTGCTTAGCGAAGAAAGAGGAGGAAGCAACAACACAAGGGACAGAACCAAAATGGAGAGAGAATAAAGGTCCATAACGGAGGGAGAGGTTGTGGAGGGATTGATGGAGAATGGGACCTAACAAGTGCATGTGGCCAATAATTGGGAGGCAGAATGGAGGAGAAGGAGGAAGATGGTGGCGGCGGTGGTGGTGGAAAATGGACCGGAAAAGGAAGTAGAGAAATGCAAGAAGCAAGGAAGAGAGGAAGAGTTGAAGATCCATTTTTATTTCTAGAGTAGCCACTATCAAGTATCAACATATAAAGCCTACTTCTGCAACTCTTGAAGGTGAAACCTTGTTTACTACCATAAATGGAGTGGATGCTTTGGTATTTGGATCTTCCCTACAATAACTTGTATCCTGGCATTTTGTCATTTTGATTTTTGTGCGAAGGTTGGTGCAACGGGTTTATGTGGAGTTGTCCACAAGTGCACTAAATAGTGCATTAAGGAACCTTTCATGAAATGGCCACGTAAATAAAACTCATCTGCAACAAGATACTTGTCAAAAATGTGGTGAACTAGCAATTTTTGTCAATGCAATGCACGGGTCAAATTTTTTATTTATTTATCATTTTCATGTGTGTTAATCATTTTGAGCAGCTAAAGCTTTTTTGACCCCACTGTTTATGATCTATTGACTTGTCCAAAACCAAAATCAAAATGAGAGAACAAAAGTTTTTAATAAGAACAGATAAATAAATAAAAAGTCATGTTTTTGTTAGAAATTATAAAAAGTATTCAATAAGGCATTTCTCTAGTGATATAAAGTCCCACTAGATTCACAAAAAGACCAAAATGTCAAGAATTTGATTCCTATGAGTGACATTTGTTTGGAGAAACAACCACCCAAACCAAAATGATTAGAGTTCCTTACTAGGGTGATAGAATATCTTTAATAGTACAAAAAAATAGCTATTTTTATGCATTTTTGTAAGTAACCCAAATGACACTACATTATCCACCATTCATGATTCTTACTTATAATAATACAAATGAATAGTAGATAATGCGCTGACTGTATATAAATCTTTACAACCAATAGTATATGTATATTACACTCTTGTTAATATTTGTGGAAAAACAGAACTAAATGCATCACCTCTCAAAATAATACATCCATCAGATATTGACTTTTTTATATTCGTATAAAAGTGTCATAAATACAAGGTAAAAAAATTCAGCTAGAAAACTCATGGCATAAATAAAAAAGGATTGTGTATACAACCACCCTAAAGCATTGTTTAAAGAGTGCACCGGAAGGAAATTAATCTTGGAAAATTAAATCTAATCAATCTTCAAATATGAAAACATAATTTTTAAAGACAAAGTGTATGTTTTGTCTCTTGTAATGTTCTGCGGACAATTATTAAAATTCTCCAATAAAAAGCTAGTAAAAACAAAATTGACTCACCCGATCATTCTTTGTTCAATTAGTAATATTATAAGTTATGATTCTTACATTTTGTCATCGGAAGAATACATGGTCCAACTTGCTGTCTTACCAGATGCCTGAAACAAAACAGTAAATTCAACCTGGTTAGATCCTAAATGTAACAAAGTAATGCTGTATTTATAGAATTGCCTTCAAAGAGCTGCATTTCAATTATCACTTTTTTTAACCACTATTGTAACTAGTTAGCCATTCAACTCCGTAAAAATTAACAAATTAAGTAATTTCATTCTGCAGGAAATTGGTGCCAGATAACAATGCAGTGCCTATAATTGGAGAGTAGCCTTGCCATAAATGACAAATCAATTGAAAAAGAAAAACAAAATTTGCACACCATAAAGAAAATTTGTCATAAAATGGGGCATACCATAGATGGGTGTTTTAGTATTGAAATATTGGCAATATTGCTTCCATAGTCACGAGAAAGCAGAAGTCGAACATGTGGTACACTCTTCCAACTCTCTCCAAGTGCTGGTTTGGAAGTACCACCTTCTCCTCCTACCATGTGATTCGTTACCTACATTTGTTTCATTGAAAAGTGTCATTAGAAGGATTAATAGGTACCCTGCCATACATTAAGCAATACAGTTTACGTGCTAACTGCTAAGTAGTTTTCTCTGAAGATCATTCACTTTGTCTGCAATAATATGTACCCATCACCCATAAACCACAGCAAGCGTTAGTCAGCCAGCATGCTCAATAGTGGCCTGGATGGGATTGCCTTGTAATGGTTCTAAACTTCTATATGATAAGGTAAGATGGACCAGTGGAGAGAGAGGACAATGGTTCTAAACTTCTATATGTCCTGTCTTAAGCAGTTGATAGTCAGAGTAAAACTTTCTTGAATGTCAATGGCATGCACAAACAAATCTTTACTTAAAATTACTGGGAGGATTGATCACTAGTATGAATGAAGGAGGAAAGTGAAGCAAAAACAAACTTACAAGTACTGCAATATTATGTTCATATGCCAGCTTTTTCAATAAAATTCCAGCAGATATCATCATCGCATGTCCTGAAACCACCCATAATATGTAGACATGTAAGTTTCTGCATAACTATTAATATAATGAAGTTGTTAAAATAGATATTGGATCAAGGTAGAGACCATTTGGTTTGATTCAAATTTCTACTTCATAATTATCATTAATTCCTATTCATTTGAAGTTTCAAATTTTAAATTCTGACTAACATTGAGAATAAATATGTGCAGTATTTATTTTCCAAACAAATAAATATATTTGCCAAGTGCTGAAGAATATCATTTTAGTTATGAGTGTGTCTATAGAGGCAAAACAGTATAAGGACAAAGAAAGGCAAACAAAAGGGAAGTACAAGCTAATTGATGTTTTCATTTTAAGTAAGCAACCCAAGGAATTTTGCATGCAAATATGTATCATACCCTGAGGACCACTGCCCCCAAGAATGGGGGTAATCAGCGAAGAGATTGAATCAACAATAAGCAATCGAACATGACAATCTGATTTGCCAATCTGTGCCAGTATACAGTAGCCATTTATTTCATAGAAATAAATACATAACCCACTACGTTGCACCAGCATCAAATATTCTTGTCAATTAGAACCTGGCATTTCAGTTTCATCTTCAGTTGATGCAGTACATCAAACATTTGATAGAGGTCAAACACTGGGTAGCAGATTATCCTGTCCAGTACTTCTTGGAGATATCTACGATCAGCCTAACAGATAGACCAATTAAAAACAATTTTAAGGCATGTTAACCAACAAGAAGGAGCAAACAATGTACACTTAGTCTGAAGCAACATTAACCTTAAAGACATAACCAGATGTCTGACCAACCAAATGTGCAATACGCTGAGGTGAAAAGGAGTTGCTTGTATCTAAGTATATAACTGAATTCTTATGCTTTGCAACAGTTGAGGCAGACAGAAGGCAAGCCTGAAAATAAAAAATAAAAACAGCACTATTACACTCGAACAAAACATATACGAAGAAATAGAAGATAGCAATCTATACTATATCAGCAAAATAAGAAATTATGAAGGAAGGTTGTCTACAAAATACAATTAGGGTATGAATATGATTTTATGGCAAATGAGTTCTTACCTGTGTCTTACCAGAAGAGGATGGCCCAACAAGTTCAGTTAGTTGTCCTTCACTTAACCCACCTCCAAGCAATGCATCAGTCCTGAATAACACAGACTCAAACACTGAGTAGTGCTAATTTCAACCCAGTGTCACATCTCATTAGAAGCCAAATAAAACATTTATCAAAAACACAATATTATAAGCTGCAAAAGTTTAAACACCGTGGAGAGGGAAAATGGACTACTTTTCTTTGAGTGGGTAGAAGAAACTAATGAGGAGATTGAAAACGTAACTCAACATAAAGGCTTTCATTTTCACTAATTGTTGATTAGTAGAGTAAGAGTGATCAAATTTCAACCTCCTCCTTCCCACATTTTTTTGTCATAACAACCCACTACGAAGTGATTTTATGTCACTCCCTAACATTTTCGATACACGAAACACACCTATATTGATTTTGAATCCAAAATTTCCAGCTACTCAACCAATAAAACTCAAAGTAATAGTAAAAAAAGAGTGGAAAATGTAGTGTTCAAATACAGTTTACTCACTACAAACATTCTAAAATTTTACGCACTATGTATATTTTCAAACATAAACTAGACGTTGAGGGTGAAAGTGTACCCTTCAAATCCAGTGGGCAAAACATGTTTATTCTGCTTAGCATCTTCCAATAGCTGCAAGCCGTTTAGCAATGGTGGTTGCTGAGAATCTATTATTGAGAGAAGCTGATCAATTCCCTTCACAGAATCACACATATTAATTAATTAATTTAATAACAGAATTAGAAGGGCAATACAGAGTGAGAATGTAGAAGTAACCCTAACCTGCTTCAATGTGTGTGAACAAGTGTGATCATTATCAGCAAAAGCGATTAGTGCATCGAGATCGTGAAGGAGGAAATCTTCAACTGAGAAAAAAGTGGAATAATGAGTCTTATAATTTGGGATTTATTTTTGAAAAATGAGATAATTGAGGAAGAAACCAGAGAAAATGGTGTGGGAAGCACAGAAGCTTTGAAAATTAGCGTCGATAATAGGATACTCTTTCTCTAGAGATTTCAGCGGCGCCATTTTATCTGTGTGAAAAGTTTCCCTGACGTTCATAGCGGGAATATGTTGGAAATTCCACCGATGCATTCACCCTACGGGTCTTTACTCAACCTGGGCTTGGGCTATATCTCGAATCTTAATGAACAGGCCCGGTCCATTTATGAACCGGACGCAAAGTGTGGTTATTTTTCGTATACATATATATATTGTGGTCACACCCGAAACCCTAACTTCACCTTGTTCTTCTCTTCAGACTGCAGGTATGTGACTTCACTTCCTTTGCTTGCACCATTGTTAACCTACTTCTCTATTACACTTATTCCTTTGGTTTTTCATGCGATTCGGCCAATGATTTTACTTTTATTCTTTTTTATTTTATAGCTATCTCTCCTTTTCCTTACGCATCACTATGGCTCCCGCTAAAGGTACGTTATTACGATTCATACGCTTTTTTATATTTCCCTTTCCAATAAAATAGATGAAATTTAAACTCAATTTGTTTAATTTATTAATGGAGAATAACAATACCAGAGTGATGTAGTTGGATTTTATTGAAAGTAAACTATTAATCTTGGGTTTAATTATTATTTTGTTATTTAGTTGATAGTTCTAAGAAGGGTGATCCAAAGGCACAGGCTTTGAAAACTGCGAAAGCAGTGAAATCAGGCCCAACTTTCAAGAAGAAGGCAAAGAAAATCCGAACTAAGGTTACATTCCATAGGCCAAAGACATTAACTAAGGATAGGAACCCAAAATATCCTCGCATTAGTGCTCCACCTAGGAACAAGCTTGATCATTATCAGATCCTGAAATTCCCTCTCACTACCGAGTCTGCTATGAAGAAGATTGAAGACAACAACACCTTGGTCTTCATTGTTGACCTGCGTGCCGACAAGAAGAAGATTAAGGATGCAGTTAAGAAAATGTATGACATCCAGGCCAAGAAGGTCAACACCTTGATCAGGTCAGCCACTGTGTAGTTTCATTCTTTATTACTTGTTATTACTGCTAATCACAATGGAAGATTGGTTCTGAATTTTGTATTAATTTCGTGTTAATTCATGGTTCTGTTTTGATGATATATTGCACATGAGATATTCTGAAGTCTGCATTCTCTGCCTTTCCACACCCATTTTTTGTTATACCTGTTTTCTGTTTTGTTTTTCAACTATGGTATTTGCAGGCATTAATGTTAGTTTGATGCTTTGTTATTGTGAATAAGGCTATGGTTGGGTCTTGTTGAAATGAATGAGAAAGGAAGCATAGTGATACTAAAGTGCATTGTTTTGATAGTTTAAATATGATGAAATGGAATAAAACTTGATGAAATGAATTTCATACCATTCAATGCCTCCAATTTTATTCACTCTCTATTTGGGGTTATGGGATGGAATTTGCTGAAACCAACTTACTACCTCCTCCATTCCATCTTAAAATATCTGGAAAATGGTATAATTACTTTGTCATGATTCCTTTCCATTTCATTTCACCTATTACTTAATAACCAAACATAGCAACAGTTGACAATTTTATCTATGCAATCTGTACATCATGCTTGAGTTAGATTCTTATTACATCCAATTGGTTTTAGATGTCCATTTACAGTGTGCTTGTGGAACATATTTAGTCTAGTTAACTGTGACTTATATATGCTTCAATCTATAAATCTGAACTATTCTGTTTCAGGCCTGATGGCACGAAGAAGGCCTATGTGAGGTTGACTCCTGATTATGATGCCTTGGATGTAGCAAACAAGATTGGCATTATCTAAGGTGGTGCTTGAATTCACCATGGTTAATTTTCTATTAGATGTTAGGCAGGCAGTACTGGGTAATCACCTTCATAAACAGCAAATGGTTCTGTATTTGTGCTCTTTTATTTGGTGTACTTTGGTTCAGTTTTCATTATGGCAGACCTTGTGTTTCAATTTTGACTACAAAGTTATTTAAATCGATGATTGAAATCAGCAAATTTTATAATTTAAATTTTTTAGTTATCAGGCAATTGCTTAGCTAAGTAGCAATTTTAACTTCAAAGTTATTTAAAAAACAAGAATTTTCATCACCAATATTGGAGAGGATCCTTGTTTGTTTTTCTTGTACTACAACTTAAAGTAAAACAATGTTAACAACTGCTGCGGAAAGTTCTTGCTATGTAAGTAGCATTTTAGCATAGGTTAGAGCAAGAAGCTTAGCTAAGTCAACATTACTAAGCATAAGGCATTATATATTTTTTTCCTAAGCTTAGAATCTTAGAGCAGAGAGGAATTGACAATTTCAAGAGTCAAAATTCTTCTGAGTTCAGTAAAGCTGATTCTCTTAAGGCTGCCCTTGCTGAGTTCATCTCAATGCTCATCTTTGTCTTTGCAAGGGAGGGCTCTGTCATTGCATATAGTAAGGCCCTATAATTTGTTCTAATTTTTGTTTTTGGGTTTTCTACGATTAAAACATCAATTTAGTCTCTGGAATGACACGATAGTTTAATTATAAAAACGTCAATTTGGTCTCTAACTTCAGAGATAGTTCATCAATTTTGTCAATGTAACCTTATAAATTTGTTGTCAGGGACAAAATTGATTGACATTAAACAAAGCAAAATCAATTTGGCATTTTTTATGCTCATTGACAAATTAATGTTTTAGGGCCGAATTAATGTTTTACTGGTTTCTTAACCAATTCGAGTATGTGTATATATCGATGTGTAATCCATTGAGTACATGGTAGAAATCTGTTAAGAATACTGCAGCATCACCAAATCCTTTCAACTCCAACAATTGCAATCAGAATTGCAAGCAACAATTCCATAATATCCAGTCAAAGGAAAAACCATATATGCAAATAAATTTAAAAACTTATTATCTCAATGAAGAACTTTTTAAAAATACAGTAGTAACTCAGAACTAATAAACTTGTAAATTTAAGAACTTGTTATCTTCATGAAGAGCTTATTAAGAATAGAAGTTCAAAAGTTCACTAAAACATTAATAACCAATAGTAATGCTTCATGCCCTTTTCTTGACATGGTGTTTGTTGAGTTTTGTACGTCGCTGCTTGAACAAATGCATGTAAAGTTTGAGCCAGAGGAATGGATAAACTAGAACAACAACCTGATTGAGTGAAATGAAACATAAATTACAAGATTAAACAATTCACAAAAGCAGATAAGTTACAAACTGACAAAACCAAATAGAAAATGAACAATGGATTGGACAAGTCAGTTAACAGCACTAAACATTGGCATAACTATTTCCTTGTTTTTTTCATATATTTTCTTCCTCATGTAAAAGTCTGATACTCTATAGAGCACGGACACATCATTTGGTGTCTGGACCAACCAACCGACAAGGTTTTAAATCTGAGTCAGCGACAACTATAAATGTTACTTTGTCTTAGTTTTGGGAGTCATCCAAGCATATCACGATCCCATATATAACATATGTTCACAATTGTGTGAAACGTCAAGGTTCTTGAATTTGGTGTGTCCATGTGAGTGTCTGTGTTCCAACTATCAATTCCATCCAAGGTTGTGTTACAGGTTCATTTGTAACAGCTATAGCTAACTAGTTTCATGACACATGCTAACATGGCTGCGGTGGAAGAGTGGCTCCAAAGAAGACTATACTCTCAGCCTTTGGTAGTTAATTCTTCATAACTAGATGTAAAACTTACCTTAAGGAAATCATAATAACTAAATGGGAGGCCTGAAAAAGAATCTGCATAAATGTTATTCTTCTTTACAATTGGAAGTGCCTGGTACATAAGCCACACTGCATGATATTGACTCATTAGTTGCACTACTTTATAATAATAATATTAAATTTTCAAATTCAATCAGAAATAAAACTCATAAGAGAGAGATATGGATATATAAACTCACATTCACCAGGACCTACTCCCAAAGGGTACAGCACTATAAACGCAGTGTACCTAATTAAAAGATAAAGAAAGAAGCTTGTAATTGAAGAGAGTATAGCATGAATTTAGAAAGATAGAAAAAAGGAAAATACCTGAGATAGGTGATTGAAGAAGGACAATTTCCTGTGCAACTGAAAGCATAATGTGAATATCTAATGACCTGCATAAAAGATTGCAACTCAATTCTTCTCAGCAAATTGTCATTTTTATATCTGTTTATATCATAATTTTCATGGATTACAAACAAAACACACCAAAAGTATGTGCTAGAAGGAAGAAAATCAGGCCAAAATACACACCATGTAAAAATCAGTGGATATTCTCTTCAAATAAAAACTAGGGAACCCTGTATTATGTTATAAAGACATGAAATACCAAGGGACTGAAAGGAATAAAACTAAGAGCATTGAAAGAGAAATCAAGTCCAATATCCTAAAAATCAGTAATGGTTTTAAAGGGTTCAGTAGTCATTTGCCCCTACTGCAACTATAAACATCTTAGGGATTGTCAATAATCTTTATATACACGTGACACAACATATCAGTAATGGTTTAGAAACTCATAATTGTTTAAAGAGCAAGGTCATGCAAGTAAATTAAATGAACTACATCCAATAAAATTTTTTTTTTTACCTCACTTATGCTCCATGCAAGAAAAGTGATAAAAACTGAAGGTAACTCTTGTACCTACATAAAGCAAACATCAGAAGGTGAGAGTTAATAGTTCTGTGCCTGATTGTCAATTATTGCATGAACATGATCTTATGAATGTAGCCAAAAAAGCTTCAAATGAAATCACATCCAAGAGTAAATTATGCCAAAACACAAGTGCTCAAAAGTGATCATAAAATTAAACCTCGTGAAGTTTGGCAACAACAGCAAGTAGAAAGTGGGTCCTTCCTCCCCATTGCATCAGAGGAAGCAATGCTCCACTAGGCACAAGGCCTGAAATCTCAACACTTGTGTATTGTTATGCAATGCTTGTTAATTAAAGTAATACTGAATTTGAAAGTTGAAACTAAACCCACCAATGGCTCCATGTATGACTTCCAAGAATGCAGCACATTGCAGGAAACCTTCAATGAAATGGTGAAGCACCAATAATATAATTATGGCAATAAGATAAGTAAAAATAGTTGTATTTACACTTTCATTAAAAAAAACATGTTTTTTAAATGTTAATGTAGTATTAATAGTTTAATACATAGTACATGTGAAATTAGTTGAAGTGAATTAATTGATGTGATAACATATTAAATGAATTATTTTTGCTGATAACTAAGAAGAGGGAGTAGTATAGTTTAAGGATATAGAGACTTATTAAGTGGGAAGCAGAAGCATAAGTTCCATGAAGAGAGAAAGTGGAAACAAGATTGTAGAGTATCTTAGTTAAGGACACCGTCCTATGAGAAACAGAAAGAAAAGGAACAGAACATAAATAGTGGTATAAGAGAGTTAAATAATGAAAATAAGAAGAAAAAAATGGAGTTAGTGTTAGTTACCATCCAATGGCTTGAAGAGAGTTATAAGCAAGAAGATATAGTGTGGAAATAGGAGCAACCATTTTTGTTTGTTGTTTCTGCCAAATCTGTTCCAATTTTATTTTTCTTTCTTTATAAATAAATGTATGTTTTATGTTCAATAATCAATATTGCCAACCGTTTATTTAATTCAACAACCCACCTATAAATACGCCGTATTTTCTCATCTTAATTTATATTAATGGATGCTACTAATATCCACTCAGATAAAGGAACAGAGAGAAATAATTTGGACCAAACAACCATATCCAGAGCTTATTTTATAGAGGGAAAAAATAATGTAGTGTTAGTCTAAGAGAAGTCAATGCTTGTAACTTTAGTAGCTTTTTTCATTGTTAATCCTTTGATGGTTTGATAGTGTGATCCAACTCTGCTTTGCCCACTTCAACCTTGCTTGGGAGATAGAATATGTTATATCCTTAAATTTGTCTTAATTTTCTGTCTCAGTCAATTAAGAATTGTAACATAAGTAAAAATAAATAAAAAGTAACATGTTTATCTTACTTGTTAAAATGTGATCATTGTTCAATGAGATATGACTTTGATCAAGCCTTTTGGGACCTTCAAATGATGCTATTAATTTAATTAATTGTTTGTGTTGAATATGTTATTTTTTCATTGAGGTGGGAAGTTATTATATTCTAAAGGTTAATAAATGTTATTTTTTTTTGTAAGGAATTTGTGTAATTTTGTGCGTGTATCTCTTCTTACTTATAATCTCTTATCTCGCCTTGTTTTTGCCTTCAATTATAAAGTGGACAATGCCTTTTTTCCTTTTTTTGGAGGAGTGGGTGATATATGATACATGAATGTTGGAGAATGCCATAAATGAGACGAGGAACACATAGCAGTTATTGGGCTTTATTTTGGTCCTTCTGTGATATTTTGAAATGATAAATGAAAACAGACAAAACGTTCAACAGTCTATTAACAACTCGGTTTAGACCCTTCCCCCAAACAGAAAAACAAATACAACTTGCATCATTAGTAAGAGACAAATCATCCACTAATTATTATATTTGACAATAACGGAATGAAAACAAAGGAAAACTTATAATCAAATAAAGAAAAAAATGATAGCAGTAACCGAAAAATGATTATAAACTTGGGGGATACGTCACGCCCGAGCCAAGTTTGCTTTTATCATGTGTGAGCATGATCTAACCATATTAAGTTACACGGTTTAATCTGATCATGATTGGTCATAAATAAGGTCAGGTCTCATTGAGTCTATGTTCGAGCTCTAGTTAAAAAATAAACATACATAATATTTAGGGTCGTATAGGAGAAAAATATTATTTGGGTCAACCTGGTTCATTGTCATTCACTTATCATATTTGTATGTGGTTTTATTTAATTATGTATAGAATAATAGCATCTTTTTTTTTAAATATCATTGATTTTCTAATTTTTTCATCACATATACATGATTAACAATATATATATATATATACATATATAGTTTGAGAATACTTTACTTAATGAATATAAATTATATTAAATCATGTCTATGGTCAAGTTCTCCTTTGAGCTATTCATCTACTTGAAGGCTACTTTTTAATTAATGATATTTTAAAGTTTTTTACATCAATTATAATCTATTTTCCATCTCTCTTTCTTATTACTTCATCTATTACATCCCTCGCTCCTCTTTCTATATTTCTTATTCCGTGTAGTTTCTACACATTTTCCTATTTTTATTGGATTTATTGAAGTGAAACTCACACATAACTTTCACTTATAGTTACCCAAAATAGGGAGAAATATATTTTGCAAAGAAATATAAAACATAAATGTGATAATTGTAAGTAACGGTATGTCATCATCAAGAGAGATCAGGGAGTATGCAAGATCTTATCTGAATGTCTTCCCATTGCAGTTGTCATTATCACATCACAAGTATTGTTTTCACTTAACTTATAGACTAATGCAAATCTTCAATTTTAATAAATTGAATATAAAGTAAAAAGAGATAAATAGATGAAGTTGATAAGTTTAGTGTAAAAATAGGTAATAGACTAATGCAAATCTTCAATTTTAATAAATTGATTATAAAGTAAAAAGAGACAAATAGATGAAGTTGATAAGTTTAGTGTAAAAATAGGTAAGATTACCATAAGTACGTTAGACTTTTATAAAATACTTTTATAATGAGACTTTAATGGTTCATAAGAACCCTTTAATTAAAATCTTGACATTATGACATTCACATGTGATAAATGAAGAGATCGAGGAATACTTGGTTCCATAGCGATATATATTCTAATACACTTTCTGGTTGCCTTTCTTATTGTCTTTGTTACTGGTTATGAGATAGTAAAATAGCATGCATTTCTAATATGTCAGTGTCTTTCTTATAGAAGGAGAGTAAGAGGAGTTGTAACTCCTCCTCTATCATGGAAACTTCCATTCATGAAGTGAGAGGGGAGGGAGTTACTAATAACTCCCACTAGTTTGACTCATTAATTGTCAACTATCATCACATTAGGCACTTTAATTCAAACTAGTAACTTCTATGCACATGGACCACATAATTGCTAAATTAATCTAACAAAGTAAGCGTAGTGTTTCCTTGTAAACAATTTTTATTTTATTGTTAGGGGGTAAAGGAGGAAAGATGGAAACTTGGAAATCATAAAATATACTTATGACATTACTTTCAAGTCTTCCATGCATTTTGGACACCAAAACTCTGGATATTAATATTGTGTTGAATGTTTTTCCTGTATATTTGAACGTAGCTTATATATAAAAATATAGGTACATGGGACAAAAATTAATGCGTACCATATATTCATATAATATGGAAAATTTGGTGTGCAACAAATGTGGTTCTCTTACTGTCTCCCGGTCTTACATTTTAGTATTATCTTTATAAATGTTTTATAATCACATGCACCGCTCTTTATTTCTATAATCTTGTTTAATTATAAGTGATATGATGCTCAACTTACATTAATAAAATTATATATTTAACGGATAACTGGCAGTGCTATTTATTGTTTTTTTTAGGTATGATAATAAATTGGCGGATAAGATATAGATGAGAAAATAATTTTGTCTTATTGTAATTTATGATTTCGTAAGTCAACCGGGACGGTATTCTTATCATATCACGGTCATCTAATACGTTTCTGGTGAGTAAATTACCCTCACACCTCATGAGTTTTAGTGAAATTACATAAATCACACATCCATTTTTTGTCCTTACACGAATCACCCCTAATTTTGTACATATGTTACACTGACTACTCATGCGTAATATAAAAATGTAATATTTTAAACAAAAAAACGTGTGGCGTGTGTAATTAAGTTAAATAAAATATTGTATATTGTGTAGACAAATTTAAATAATATGAGAGTCGATGCGTCTTCATTATTTGGCTCGTTACAAAATATTATAAGAGTTATTTAAACACATCTTTAGAGTTAGTGATGTATTTTTGTAATGAGACAAAAATAATAAAGAAATATTAATTTTTGTACTATTTGAAATGTTATACAATATATAATATTTTTTTTTAAATTAATTACACTCACAACATGTTTTTTTGTTTAAAATATTACACTTTTATAACATGTAGGGGTAGTCAGTGTAATAATATACAAAACTAGGGGTGGTTCGTGTAGGTGGTAGGGGTGGTTTGTGTAAGGACAAAAAAAAGAGTGGTGATTTGTGTAATTTCACTAAAACTTAGCGGGTGTGAGTGTAATTTACTCTCTATATATATATATACTATTAAAAAAGTCAAAACTCAAAATAATTATTCATCATCATGGTGTAATTAATGATTTCCTATTTTGCCCACACTATATTCTAATTTATACCAAAAAACCACATAACTCAATGCAAATTATAATATATTCAATTGTAATTATAATATATTCAACACAATTCATTTATTGCATGTAAAATATATATTACAAACAATAAAGCAAAAGTGTATATATAATTACAATGGGTTTTGATATTTTGTAGGTTTGGTGTGTGGAAAAAATCTGGTTCGAAATAAAAAAATTAATTATATAAAGTTTGTATATCAAAATTTAAACAAAATGGAGTCTAAGATAAAGAGTGAGTTTGAAATAAAAATAAATATACCATCAATATCAAAATAACTTAATCATATCATTTTTACAATAAACTTTGAATAAAATAAATTTCAAACAAATAGTGATAATGATACACTTTCTTTTCAAGACCTTGAATCTAATATATTTTTTAATTTGAGATTAATTTCATAATGATCTTAAACGACTTCATACTTTGATTTCTTCATGTCAAACCTTATTTCAATTATACATTAATCATGTGAATATAAAACAATAATCATGTGACTAACAAAATATTTTGAATACATTTATACATATGAAAATAATAATTGATAACACATTAAATTTAAAAAGAAAATAATGTATCTTCTAGTTCTAGTATAAGTAAATAAGTTATCTCATCCAATCACTAAATCGTGACATGTGTACTAATTAATCATTTTTTACAAAAATATTTCTAAAACAAAACAAAACAGTATACATGTCATTATTTTACTGGATATGGATGTAGGAAATACCTTATTCTAATTAAAAAAAGAATTCCCCCCATTAACTATGGGTATATGGCAAACCCATCGGGTTGACCCTCACTATTATAAAGGAAATTATTAGTAAAACGATGCCATATTGTCTTCATTATTTTACCATTATTTAAAATTTATATTTTCATCTCATCCTTATTATGTCTTAAATTATATATACCATTATCAGTAATAATAGCATTTATATATCTATTTTTAAATCTTAGACTATATCTACATACATTTTATGTATGCAATATTAATATTACTATAATAATAAATTTATTGACTTATAAAAAAAAACAGGTTGACTAGCAGCACACTTTTATAAAAAATGTTAATTAATATCTTATAAAGAAAATTAAGTTGTAATGGAATAGGATAAAAATATATTATTTTCACCTTATCTTTTTTTTCTTTCTAATATCACCATTGTCACCCTACAACAATATTATCACCATTATCATTGTTGTTGCCGTTACCACCATATCATCACTTGGACATAGTCATTATCCATGGTAACAATGTTATTATACCTCTACCATAACCTTCAAAACATCACAACCATAACCTTCATCTTCATCTTATGATGTTATTAGAGATATTCTCAATCCAAAATTGGCTCAACCTCATGTTTAGAGATGATATAGGATGGTTAATGCTTACATGCGTTCATAGAGACGCATATAAATGAATATTTTATGATATTTGTATCATAACCAATAAGTTTGAAGTTTAATTACATTTTTATGCACTTTATAATAATAAATATGTAAATAAATTATTACGTGAATAATATATATGTATATAATAAATTTATTATTATAATTCAATTACTTAAATACATTATGAAATAATATTAAAATATATTATATATAATCACAAAGTAATAAAAGTTATAAACCATTTATTAAAAGTAAACTTATGAATATGTTCATACCCCACAAATGGTGGTCATAATAATCTTCCCGTATATTTAATTATGCGAAAAAATGGTTTCATTTACTTATCAACATACAAAATTTCCATGATTAATATTTTTTTTTGTAATTACTACAGTGCACTATTTAAAATAATTTTATGATTCTTTTAATAAGGCAAATTTGATTTTTATGCAATATTTATTATTATTTTTATTTGTCATTGCCTTATTAATGTATGACATTTCTTAGACATAAGAGTTAAAAGGATTATTATATGTTTTTTAAAAGTCAAACAAATTAACTATCCTTTTGTCACTTGATAAGGCATTAGAATACTTACAAATTATAATATGTTATTCTCTCATACATTATTTTATAATTTATTATTATTTTTTATAAATTGAAAGCATGTACTATTCTCACTATATCCCCAAATTATCATTTATTCTTATTAGGTTCCAGAATCTACATCACACCATCATTTAATATCATATTTCTCCTCCCTTATATGTAAGTTGTGGCCGCATTGACACATAAGAATACATTCTTATGATCTTATTTTTTAGAACACAAGCACAAAAATAAGCTAAAAACTACCACTACTCTCATGATCTCGTTTCCGTATACTTAATTGGGGATAACATTTGATTATTATTGTTTATATTGTATACAACTCCCTTGTACTAAGAATCATTCAATACCCTTTCTAAAATAATTAAATTAAGCAAACCTCAGAAGGGTAAGCATCTCACACATATTTGTTATTGTACAAGTACCCTGTATATTGTATAATATATGGTATATTGGTGTGAGAGTGCGACATCTTCTTCCATACCATAAATTCATAAACCATAAAACATAAAACATAAAACCATGTTCTCTATGTGCTGACACATTGCCTTCAACCAAAACAAATCCACATGTTTAGTGTTGTAAGTTGTTGCTTTTATTCTACATCAGTTACCTTTTTATTTATCACCATCTTCCTTTTTTTTCTTCATATTTTTCACCGAAACTATCTTTTTTTTTTATCTTGCATGCTTTAAACTTTGAACAACGCCTTTCTCTTACTGACACACACAACACTGTAACTAGAGACATTCCAATTCTCTCACAACTTGTCACCATGTCGTTGCTCACTATTATTGTTCTATGAGGTTTATGTTTGGAAGTGTTATTGTTTTTATTGTTTATATTATTCTATCATATCATAGAAACAAATCTTCGTGTCTTCGGTTTTGTTTTTCTTCTTATCCTTTTCCTTGTTGTGAATTCTTCTACCAGGTTTTATTTTTCACACACCAAATTTTGGCAAGTTGTTTTTTTTAAGTTGTTCATTCGATTTGGTTGTTGTGGGTGATGATGGGTCCCGTGAGAGGATTGAAAAAGAGAAAAAAGCAAGAGAAGAAGCTTGGTGAGAATGGTTCTTCTGCTTCTGGGTCCCCTCAGAAAGAGGCCCCTCTAGATTGGTGGGATGAGTTGTCAAAGAGGATTATTAATAATGGTATATTTTTTCATTTCAGTTTTACCGTTTTCAATTCATTTCATGTTTCATGTTTCATATAGCTTTTCATAATTGGTTTGTTGTGTGATGTGTTTCTCTTAGGTTTCCTAGAATCTTTATTTTACATGGTTTAAGTTTTGCTCCCTTTTGTCATTCAAGTTATGTGTATGATAAATCAAGACAATGTATTTTGATATACAAGTTAAGGATCCCTAATTTGACTTCAATGTTGACTGTTATTCTTTTCATATTATCTTACCAATCAAGGAACCTTTGATCACATAACATTGTAAAATGACTTTGTAATGAAGCATTATCTTGTTAGTATGTATCATTTGGTACATTATGGATGTATACTGGAAATTCATGGGAGAGTGATACTTTTTTCATCATGCTGGACAATGAGTGTAGTCCCTCAGTGCCTTCTCTAGATGTTCATGCTCATTAATTTTAATTGTTTTATGACATAAATAAATAAAAATGAACCAAATGCAACACAGATACAATACAAGTATGAATTCCATTTCATCTCATCGCCTAGTAAACAAATATTGACAATCCTATAGGGTGATTCAGAAATTTATTATTATTGTTATGCTTTTGTTCTTCTGGATTAGTATGCCTAAAAAATTTCATTAGACAAGTTACCGTTGATGTTAGATACTAGTGGATGTTCAAGTTGTTTTGTGCATTGTTTATTGGAGTCCTGCTTTCCATCCAGTAGTGCTCCTGCTTATAGGGTGCAGAACTAAATTAGTTGACCTTAAATTGTTTTTATTCAATACTTCAAATTTAAAGTGTTTCAGATCCTAAAGCCTTAAGTGTAACAAGTCGGAATTATAGCATATATAGACCATTAGACTCACTGAATGGGATAAAGTGAGAAACTCTAGGATAAAAAGAGGAGTACATGTTTTTAAATCCTCATCGTTTCTATTATCAACTATCCTGTTAAAGTTTTTGTAGCTTTTCTCTGTAAAATTTGTTGTGCTGGTCGGCATTGTACTAATTGCAATTTATCTTTAAGGAATGTATTTCATTTATTGGTTATTAAGCCATTGTCATGGAACAAAATAAGGATAGAAAGAAAGTGAGGAAGAAAAGAGTTGTTATATAATCATGTCCTCTTAGCGAGGGAGGGAGAATAAAACAGAGGAGAAAACTGAGAATATAGTATTTGGACTGTTCCTATGAACTCTAGTTTCTAGTATAATTTCTTTGCTAATGAGTCCAAGTAGAAAGATAAGTCAGCAAGCAACTTATGAAATGCCTAGCTAGGCTTCATATAGGAAATGTGTAGTGGCAACTCAAGCTTTACTTTAATAAATTGTTATATACTGAATATGAAATAACGAATCACCTTATTCCAATTATTCCAAGCTGTAGTGTTTGGTGTATAGGTGTTCGGTATTAAGATGGTGCCACAAATGCTATTATTTCAGTTAGTCATCTTGCATGTTTTGTATTGTGTTCTTCTGTTCATAGACTTTGAATAATGATTTATTCCAATCAAACTGTGTTGATAGGGCATGTTAAATATGGAACATGCTATAGAATGAAAATATTCTTGACATGTTTAGTATTGCTGATAAATTTTTTATCTTAATTGTTTTATGTTCAGGGCCTCTAGTACAAATGTACAACACTCTTTTATAAACTGTATTTGTTCATCTTCATGAGTAATTTTTCTGAACAGTTCATCTTTGTGCATCTGATCAAAGCATGTAGGATTTAATCACAGTGATTTTCTAGTACACCTAACCACATGTCCTGAAACACTATTTTGGTAGAAAAACTTGATAGCTAAATACAACTCTGCATCTTGAGTAAGTTACAACCAGCATTTAATTTGGAAAGCTTTTAATTTTGTTTAGTTTAATTACTTTTTAACAAATGTTTGTCCCAATTCAGATCAATTGCTAGCTGAGATAATTCAGCTTCATGTTTCTAGGTGGCATTCTATTTTATTGTTGGTTTCTTAAACAGATTATTACACCCTTGCAAATTAGTTTAGTTTGATTACTCTTCTCTGTGTCTAGTCAATCCAAAAACATTATCTAAATCTGAAAGTTAAGTTTGCATTGTTAACATGTAGAATTTATACTTTGTATTGCTTGGTAGGTCTTCGTCAGTCTCCGCTGAAGGGTTTGGATAACTTCCAATCTGTTTTTAAGATGTCCAGAAAGACATTTGAGTACATATGTTCACTTGTTAAGGAAGATATGATGGCAAAAGCTGCGAATTTTATATTTACAAGTGGCAAGCCAATGTCTTTACATGATCAAGTAGCTGTGGCATTGAGAAGATTAGGATCTGGTGACTCGCTAGTCACGGTCGGTGATTCATTTGGACTAAGCCACTCAACTGTTTCGCAAGTCACTTGGCGATTTGTGGAATCCATGGAAGAAAGAGGGCTTCAGCACCTGCATTGGCCTTCTACAGAATTGGAAATGAATGAAATCAAATCCAAATTTGAGAAAATAAAAGGCCTCCCCAATTGTTGTGGTGTAGTTGATGCTACTCACATCACAATGTGTCTACCCGCCACAGAACCCTCTAGTAAGGTGTGGCTTGACCATGAGAAAAATCATAGCATGGTGTTGCAAGCAATTGTGGATCCCGACATGAGGTTCAGGGACATCGTCACAGGCTGGCCGGGTAAAATGAAGGATTGGTTGGTCTTCGAGAGTTCGAATTTCCACAAACTTTGTGAAAAAGGAGAGAGGTTGAATGGTAAGACATTACAGCTATGTGAGGGATCAGAAATAAGGGAATATATAATTGGAGATTCAGGCTATCCTCTACTGCCATACCTCATTGTCCCATATGAAGGGAAAGAACTCCCCGAGCCTAAATCAGATTTTAACGAGCGACATTTTGCGACTAGAATGGTGGCGCAGAGGGCATTGGTGAGGCTGAAAGAGATGTGGAAAATCATTCAAGGATCAATGTGGAGGCCTGATAAACACAGGTTGCCGAGGATTATTCTTGTTTGTTGCTTGCTTCACAACATTGTCATTGATATGGAAGATAATGTTCAGAATGAACTATCTTTGTCTCACAATCATGACTCAGGTTACCATCAATTCACTTGTGGAGCTTCAGATGTGAAGGGAGTATCACTAAGAGAAAAGCTGTCTCTCTATTTGAATCAAAGATTGCCTACATGAAATGCTGTCTCTCTACTTGAATCAAGAATTTATCTCAAGTCCCGAAATTTTATAACTTGTCATATATTTTAGTTCCTTTTGATTTCTACTTTTCTAGACTGTAAGTAATTCAAATGGCACTTCACTTGTTTGAACTATACAAGTTTACCAAATATGGTTCTGAGGATAAGGTTAGCAGCAAAATCATGCCAATTTGTCCACAACTCTTCATTGCAAATTTGTTTGTTATGGACGCTTCCTTGTTTTGTTTTTACTCCACCATAAATTATTAGGGGCTCCATATTTTATTATACTTTTTATAATTAGTACATCATCCACACTATTGACTTAGAGGAATACATCATTTATTCATTTGTATTAGTTACGTTTAAGAGAAGAGTGAATGATAGACTATTAAAAAACTATAGTACTGACAATATATACATTTTTCTCTCCATTTTTCATTGCACACTCTTTTATT
This sequence comes from Lupinus albus, assembly GCA_009771035.1. Taxonomy (NCBI): domain Eukaryota; kingdom Viridiplantae; phylum Streptophyta; class Magnoliopsida; order Fabales; family Fabaceae; genus Lupinus; species Lupinus albus. The sequence continues at coordinate 16,780,317 of CM020017.1, forward strand.
TTACATTCTTCCTTTGGTCAGTTCTCATACCCAACAGATTTTTAAATGGCCCACTTAAGCTGTACTCTTATTATTCTTTCTTCCTAGTCATTTGTCTATGGTTGAAGTCAATACAAACAATTGAGTTTTGTATGTTCAAATGAATATAAATATTTTGGGAGACAGTAGTGCATATTTAGGATCTTGACACATGGCAATAACAAAATTCAATTGGCCTAGATTTTTTACGTTTTTTAAATTAATTTTTTTAAAAAACATCTTCATCTCACATTCCCAGTACTGGAATCCTATTCTTTTTTTATCTGTCAAATGGACACATGTTTAATTTATTGAAAATGAAGATGAGTGGGAATATGACATGAGGTTGAGACTTGAGAGTGAAATTAAAGGGAAATACCAGAGGATATTATGGGGTTTTACAAAAAAAAATTGGTCCAAAATTTATAAATGGGGTCCATAAAATGTGATCGAAACATAACGGGCCTAGTGAATTGGTTTAGGCCCACTAACCTTTTGCTTACAACATCAAATCAATTAGACGTGGTTGTTAAAGTTGATTTTCAAATCAACGGTGGAATTTCATTTTATATGACACGTGTATTCCATCAGATTGCGCAAGCCTGAGTAGTGGTAAATTCAGGTGCATGCTATCTTGATCCCTCAGAGAAACGATCGAGTGCTCCTCACATCACATCACACACCATATCATATTTATCAATCGGTGTTGCCGGCGTCACAAAACACTTTCTGGCCATCGTCGACGGCACAGATCGTAGAATCGCGAAGCTTCTATGCGCATAGGTCTGGAGTAATTCCTAGGACTTGTTGATTTTTTGTGAATTTTTTTCTAATTTTTTTTACTTTCTTGAAAATGTAATGCAATGTGAGCGAGCACTAATTTGTTCATATTGATTATTATTTGGCCACTTCCTGTGTTTGTTTTTTCGTTTGTTGTCTATGTAGCTTTCTCTTTCTTGCAGGAGATTAACTAAGCAATTTTCTGGGACTTGGAAAATTTTCACCACAAAAAATTATAAGCAAATAAATGGTACGTACAAATTTATTTGTTAATTATTACTAGATTCAGTTGCTTCTGCTTTGTCCAAATGCTAAGTACAATAGTAAGAGCTTATGATAAAATAAAACATAGCACCAAATGCTACTTATGAAAAGCTAGTTAGCAAACAAAAGTGCTTTTTTAATTTGTTGAGAAACTCACATGTGGTATAAGTCATAGGAGTTCTACAAACTTTAAACCGTTGTAAATTGTAATGCTTAACTTCAGTAGTATCTGATATTTCAGCAAATTGATATCCACCTGCTTGTGTAACACAATCAATCCGTAGGTGCAGCCGAGATTTATCTTCTTGTTGTCATTTTGTTTGATCTTCTATCCTGCTATTATCCAATTTTATTTTTTGTCCTCGTCAGGTCGTGCAAAAGTGCAGTTCATTCTGACTTGGGTGAACTATCAAGGCATTAAACCAACTTAAAGTATAAGTTTTATATTGTTTTAAACATTGCAAGCCCTTTTAGAGCCACAATGGGACTTGAGTAAATAATCTTCAAGGACTTCATTAGTAAATATTTAAAACTAATAGGACTGTAATCTTACTATAATTGACATGCTAACATTTGTTGTCTCACAAAGTGTGTCCCAATATTTTTGCTATACTCTCTGATTAGTTAAATATCTCTCATTGTTAGTTTTGTATATTTAAAACAATTGATCAAGCAGGAAAAATAAGATTTCATAAGATAACCCTTGCATATATAAACCTTGTGGCATGCTTTTGCGCTGCGGGACAACAAAATCCCATTGACAGTCACATAAATTTACAATTAAAAATGTTCCCCTTCATTTTCTATAGTGTGATCAACATCCTTTATCCTGCATCTCTTTAATTGATTGAATGGAGTGAAAAAATATAGGAATTTATTTTAAATATAAAGTTATATGTGAAGCGTAGTTGAATATCTTTTTTCTACAGTCTTTACAAAACAAAGGATTTTGGTTGGTAAAGGATTCTGGGCACATTAATGACAAAGAAACAGCATTTCATAATCCTTCCGAGATTGAACCAAAACGATCTCATGAATGGTTAGCTGATGCTGCTGAAGTAGATTTTTTTCCAAACAAGAAACAAGCAGTGGAAGATGCAAATGGAAAGTCAAGTTCAGGATTTTCAAGTGCAAAATTTTCTCACTGGGAGAACAATCCCAATTTTCATTCAGTCCCAAATATCTGGCAGTTATTTGGGTCTGAAAATAGGTCTGTCAATTTTTCTGAAAATAATGCATCTTATGTTCCGGATGGTGATTCTAATGTGAGACCAAAGATGGTCGACAATCAATATGGAGATGGTCCATCCTTTGGCTTGTCTATATCTCATCCTGTTGAAGATTCTGAAGCATGTCTAAGTTTTGGTGGAATAAAAAAGGTCAACGTAAATCAGGTTAAGGATTCTGATGGTGTACAAACATCAAAGGAACATCATTCTAATAGGCGAAGCAATGGTGATCTGCATCTGGCCTTTAATGATGAAGATGAGACAAGGTCTTCGTCAATAGGACAAGCCTTTGACAAGGATGGTGATGTCGCTTTAATGGGACTCACCTACAACAGAGAGGAAGCCCACATTAGATCATTTGGTGCCCTCTATGGCAAAGGAGACAACACAGTCATATCAATTGATGATTCCTATGATAAAGAGGACACACAAATAATTCCTTTTGATGGTTTCCCCGATGAACATGATATTAACTCTGTGGGAAGGCCTGACATAGACTTTGTTCAATTTTATAATCAATCTTCAGTTCATGTGTCAACAGCTCATGAGAAAGAGACAGATGCTTCAAATTTTGATGCAGTTTTAGGTACTCCTCAGGCAGTAAAATTTAAGTCTGAAACCGTGTCCAAGAATAAGCAAGAGTTCAAAGCAGCTAGGAAAGAAGCTCCAAATAGCTTCCCGTCTAATGTCAGGAGCTTGATATCCACCGGTATACTTGATGGTGTTCCTGTAAAGTACGTCTCAGTGGCTCGGGAGGTAAATTTTGGTATTTGTTAAATATTATTTCAGTTAGAGATGCTGTTTAATAAGTTATGGTTATTATTCCTGCATGGATGAAGGAACTTCGTGGAATTGTAAAAGGCTCTGGCTATCTTTGTGGGTGTCAACCTTGTAACTATTCCAAGGTTAGTAATCTATGGTAACTAAGTACCTTAACTATGGCTTTTCAGTATCTTAAAATCTGATAGCTTACTTATTGAGTGATACTTTGTTACCAGGTCCTGAATGCTTATGAGTTTGAGAGACATGCTGGTTGCAAAACAAAACATCCAAACAATCACATTTATTTTGATAATGGAAAGACCATTTATCAGGTAGTGCAAGAATTGAGGAGTACTCCTCAAAGTTTGTTGTTTGATACAATTCAAACAGTTTTTGGTGCACCAATTAATCAGAAAGCATTTCGCAATTGGAAAGGTAAAGAAATTCGTCTCCTCTCCACCTTATACACGAACACATTCAGCCCCGTGAAGGGAAGGTTTTTATTGTTTGGGATTATTATTTGTCACTCATCCAATTTTTTTACTCCTGCCATCTTTCTTCAGAATCATTTCAAGCAGCAATACGTGAGCTTCAACGCATTTATGGAAAGGAAGAACTTAACCTATAGGTCCCAAGACCTTGTGAAAACGTAAGATAGGTTCTAGTGTGCATAGTAAGGTATATCAATTTTAAGTCTTTTTTTTATAGCTACAAAACCTTCAGTAAATTGTGTAGCCTTGTTGCCTTACCTAAACACATTGGAGACTTTATGTTAGCCTTTGTATAAATCAATGGAATCAGGTACTTTGGTAGACATGATTATCTAGAACATGATAAAGAAAGATAATGTTCTTTTGTAATAGTAAGCAGCAAGACTTCCTAGACTTGATAGTATTGGGGCATTGGACTGGTCTAGTGAAGTCACCTGTAACTTTTGAATTTATCTCCAAACATAGTTAAATTCACGTGAGTATTGTAAATATTCCTGTTAGGTTGGCAATAGAATTTATACAAGAAGATCAATTAATTGTGTGTGATTGAAGGAGGACTAATGGTTTCCGTTTGATTGTGCTTTTGTATGTTTTGTGTGAAAGAAAAGGATGAATGCACTCACTCTTATAATTGAAGAGTCTTTCAGCATCATATATCATTTATATTTATTTGTTATTCACTCCTGAATGGATAAAAGTAATAATAAATTGATACAATGCCAATGTATATAATTCATACATTATCAGTGTATATAATTCATAGAAACCATATGGATTTTGAACTAATTGCTCTTGGGCCAAAAGGTTAAGGGTTTAATTCATATGAGTGACACGTGTTGGGAGGAATAAACACATATCAGAAAAATATTAGTTTCTTACCTAAAGAGGTGATGATATATATCTTTGGTATATATATTCATGTCATTATAAAAAAAACAATAATTACTTTTTTTATCACCGAAAAAATATGTTTTTTTTTCTTTATCAGCATAGTTGGAAATGCTTGCAAAAAAAAATGAGACTTAATTTGTTCTTAGGAACAACACTCTAACACAGTAAGGGCGAACCAAGTGGATTTTTGCAGCTCGTTCTATATAACTACACAATTCGAAGCCCTGTAGTAGAGTAAGGTAATGAGCCCATCTGTTCTTACGTTTAAGTCGTAAGATAAACTATCAACATAATAAGAATGAGTTTTAATCAGGTCCTCTAACAAAGTAAAATGTCAAACGAAAAGTAATACAAATGACTCTTTATACCATCCAACATTCATCGCTATTAAAAAAGTTAATATAACTGAATAATAGATGATGTTAAATTATGGATAAGGCCAAACATAAACTTATCAAAATCACTGATTTGCAAAATGAAAGAATCCAAATCCGTCGAGGAAATGTGTAACTCACTAACTCCTCAGCCGTTAGTTTTTGTTACGGTGGAGACGGTGTCGTTTGACTCGTCTACACATGACTACTGGGAAAGGGATTGAAATAACGAATGAGATGGTTTGGAAGTGGGTTTCAATCAAAACAGCTATGCGAATAACCAATCCAATAGCCAATAACACTCTTCTTCTTTTCCAGATTTCTCCCTTAGCTCGATTTCTATGCACGCGCCATTCATCTTCCAAATTGTTCGTCGCAGGTTTTCCCCAATTCCTTTATTTTCATAATTCCAATTTTCGAGTTTTGATTGAATAGTAGTAAATCATAAATTGATTACTCTTTGTTTCGGAATGAAAGGGCTTTCATACGATACGAATGAAACGGTTCTAAGAGATGCCTTTGGGCAGCATGGTGAAATCATTGAAGGTAAAAAGTAAAAACGAATCATTCTTTTTTCATTCGCAGATATATTGTAAGCTGTAATTATCCATTGTTATTTTTTGCAGCTAAGGTAATTTGTGATCATGTAACTGGAAAATCAAAAGGGTATGGATTTGTGCGCTTCACTTCTGAAACTGAAGCTGTCACATCTCGCAAACAAATGCACGGCCAGGTTTTTAACCCCTCTTTCTATGTATATATATCACCAAAGATTAGTTAAAAATAGTGAGGCTTGTTGGCTTAAAAAAATATGTTTTCACAGATGCTGGATGGAAGACGCATTCGTGTGAGTTATGCGCACAAAGCATAACAAAAACATATTAATGTGTTTTGTAGTGTGGCACATTGGCATACCCGTTTGAAACCTTTGTTTTGTTTCCATTTCTGTTTTCTAGATGAATAGTGAATTATCTTAATTAAAAGTGCCTTCCCTTTAGTATATTATGATTAATATATAGATCTATGGATAGTTGATAGTGGAATGATTTTTTATGTGTTGTCAGTGATAAGTGATTGATTAGCATGGTAGAACTAATTAATTGTTGTAAATATGAATAAATTGAGTCCATTGCATCCGAAAGTCCAAACGAATAAACTTATGTGTGCAGTTAGTTTGTTGTCAGCTGATGAAATGTTAGATTGCATGTTTGACACTGACTATTGAAGTATGAACGCAACAAATTAAACCAAAGATTGATGTACATGATGATCTTTCTTTGGACTTCTTGATGTTGCCAGAGCTTCAAGCCTCTTAGCCATGACGGTTAGATGAAACTAAGTATAATAAGGCCACACTACTACTCAAATATATCAAATACAAACAACAACAACCATCAATAATCGGGAGTCTCATTGGTAGTAGGTTATGGGAAAATTAATTCATCATCCATATAATACAATGTTTTGAACAAAAACATTTAAAGACAATTGGTTTTATGTGGTTCATACATCCCATCATTTAATGTGAGCTTCATGACTTAAGTATATTCAACATTATCTGTAGAAAAATGTAACTAAATTCATTTTTCTCGAAATTATTTAGTGTATAGCATAAGATGGAGCTTGGTAAAAAAGGGTTTTAAAGATTCATGTGATAGGCATTAACATTTGAAGTCTTGTATCTTACACATGTTTGATTAAAACCACCTTTCAATGATACTCCAACTTATTTAGGAAATTCAGTAAAGAAAAAGGTTTAATAATTAATCCCGCTTTAACATACAAAAATAATTACTGTACTAGCGTATAACATGATAATATGAAACTAAGGAAGATGACAATATCTGATTCGTTAAAAACTGTGGTAAGCTATATTTGAAAGAACAAAATTATGTATTTAGACTTTGACGATACATCATATTGGCAAATTGACTTAGCACATTTTTTTTTTCAAAATAGAGAATGAAATAATTTAGGAGAGAAACAAGTATTAAAAGAACACCGAATTACAAGTGTTGAGAATATTTTTCCAACAGAGTCTTACAGATTTCAAATTGGCATCTGACTCGTCATCGACTACAAAGGTGGTTGAAAGAGTATATGTTGTCAGTAAATCATGATGCAATTAAACAAATTATACACAGAACACAAGATCTGAAAAATATCTTCACTTAATTGAGAAAGAAATTTTACATGTTACCGCAAGGTCCTATAACATCACCATCTGTATACACAGAGGGGAATAAACCAAACCCAATTCCACATTGTTTCCTTTCGAACATAAAATCAGTAACTGAAATCTAAAAGCATATATATAAAACACATAAATCTAGATCTAAGAGCTTGTAAACTTGGTAACGGCCTTGGTACCCTCAGAGACAGCATGTTTAGCCAATTCACCAGGCAACACGAGTCTAACTGCTGTTTGGATTTCTCTTGAAGTGATTGTTGGTTTCTTGTTGTAACGAGCGAGTCTCGAAGATTCTTGTGCAAGCTTCTCGAAGATATCGTTAATGAAACTGTTCATTATACCCATGGCCTTAGAGCTTATACCAATGTCAGGGTGAACCTGCTTCAGAACCTTGAATATGTAGATCTTGTATGTCTCCACACTCTTCTTGTTCTTCTTCTTTTTCTTATCACCGACGGCACCACCCTCCTTTGGTAGCTTCTTCCCTGCCTTTGGTTTCTTCTCAGCAGGTGGTGCCTTCTCTGCAACCGTTGATTTCTTCTCCTCTGCGGGTTTCTTCTCCGCTAGCTTCTTCTCTGCCTTTGGTGCCATTACGAATTTTGAGAAATTGAGAAGAAATGAAATGTTAGGGTTTCAAATTGGGATTGGAAGAGCGAAAGACTTGTGATTTGGATAAGTGCTCGGAAGCGCTAATATATAGAAGGGGTTTCGCGTTCTTATTGGTTGAGAGGCATTCACCCGGATTGACGAGGTGGATCTTTATTTAGCCGTTAAAAAAGAACACGAAAATAGACGGTGGTGATGTTCGCTTGACGTGTCTTCGCTGCGGATAGGTGAGTTGGCGATTGTTTTAACACTTATACCCCTTGAAACTCATTTATAGTAAGTAGATATTAATTTACTATAAGAATTATTAAATAGATCTACAATAAAACATTATAATTTGACTTTTTAATATATGAGGAAATTTTTAATTTCATTTATTAATATAAATTTCATTATTTTGTATTCTTTATACAATATAGTCAGAGTGTTTGTTAAAATAACTTTTACAAAATTAATAACTTAAACAATGATCTATTAGCTTATATGAAAATATAAGTTACATGATCTATTATGCATTAATAACTTATATAATGGAATGTATAATTTAATTTGATATAAATGGATCTCTCATCTATCTATGTTTTACATTTTTTCAAAAAAAAATATAGAATATACTCAATAAACATATTTGACCAAAAAGATGATTTGTAAAATGTTTAACCAAGTTTTAACTCGAAAATATTTATATACAAAAGTAAACTGGAAACAATTACACTTATTTATACAAAAGATCTTAACTTCAGTGCTCATATGGAAGAACATTATCCGTAGTACTGCTATAGATTAAATTATAGTTTTTGAAATTTGTTATTTTTTTTGTTATTACTCTACTAAGTTTAATATTTTTTGTTGTTGTAATAATCATTGTTTTATATTATTATATGATTAATGTGTAAATAAAAGGGTCTTGCTATGAAACCGTTTAATATTCATTAAGAAAATAACTAAAAAATATGTGAAGATCAAGTCAATCATAAGCAACGATAATCGTGAAAAGAAAGCGTATGTTATCATAATTTGTATGAGACATCTTTTATTCTAAATTTATTATTCATAAATTTCTTAATTGAATTCTATTGATATACAATGAATACTCATTTTTATTTTGTCATTGCAATTTCTTTCAAGCCTCAATTTTGTTTAGACTTTGACATGGATTTAAATATTTTTATCAAATCAAACCTACAAAATGTGAGGATCGACACTGCACACCTCCTTGTTGCAGTAATGATTTGAATACTTGGAGGTCTAATTCTCTTATTAATAATTGATTTTGAGTTAAAGATTTATGATATTAAAACTAGAGACATTTTTTTTTGTTATCGAACATAATATGTGATTTTGCTTCTTTGCATAGATGTATAGGCTTTTGTAGAAAGGGTGTATTTGGAAATAAGTATCACACTTTCAAAGAGAACGAGGTTAGGTATTTTAACAAGTTATAAAATCATAATAGCAAAACACTCTGCTATGAGGATGATGAAATGATATTTGTCTCATACTCTCATACGAAAATGACAATAGTGGACATTTATCAAATAGATAGCATGCTAATGCATCATAGCAGACCCAGATTTTCTAATTGTTAGCAAGTCAAAGTGGAGGATATAAAGTATTTTTGGATTCACCAAAAAAGATATGTATAATAAAATACATATATCACTAACGAAAAATAACAAATGATTTTGATGAATGAGCAATGAACAACCAACACAATTTTGCAGGAATAGATTCTGGAATGCCTTCAATATGCATAAATTTTATATATTATTAATCATCCATGTCTTATCATAATTAACTTTTCAAAAAAAAATTACAAATGAATCTGCACTAACAATACTTATATATTACATTTCTACTAGAAAAGGTAGGCTGCAAAACTTTGGTCTAAAGGGTATAGCATATATTATTAGGATTGGTATTGCAGATATTGTTTGAATGCTTTTGAACTTTAATTGAGGAATTATGAATCAGGATCTTTGATTTTATGATCTCACATAATAAAATGTGAATATAAACACATCTAGATTCATCTTCATATAGTTTTTCTTTTGATATCTCTTTAGAGTATTGTTTGGCACTTGGCATCATGATTTCTCCAAATCCCTAAGGAATCTCTTAATTAAAAAAATAAATAATTGTAAGTTAATATGTTGGAGATTATATCAATTTCTCATTCATCACCAACTTGAACATCCACTCAATAACCTTATATAAGTTTTAAAAATCTCACTAATTGTAATTAGCTAATATAAATGATCTACAAACATCAATTATAAAAAAAAACTAGCACCTATATCTATTCCGCGAATTAAACATCCCAAAATAAACTTCATTTCAATACTCAAAATCCACAAGTAAAAGAAAACTGAAAAGTATTCATAAAAGAAACAAATCGAGCACGACTTCCATGAATAACTAAAAACAAACTGTTTTCATTGAGGTTACCATAGCTACATTGCACGGTTTCAATCATATGCACTACACTTGAAGGTACAAAAAGATAGTCCTAAAACACAAATATACAAATCCTAAACTCTTAAATTAAATCAAGCTTTCTTTGGTGACTTGGTAGCCTTAGATGGAGACTTAGGCTCTTTTCCAGAAGCAACTTTGTCATTCTTCTTTGGCAACAAAACAGGGTTAATGTTAGGTAGAACACCACCATGTGCAATGGTTACACCAGCAAGTAATTTTCCAAGCTCTTCATCATTCCTCACTGCCAATAAAAGATGCCTTGGAATAATCCTGTTCTTCTTGTTATCTCTAGCAGCATTACCAGCCAACTCTAACACCTGTTTCAATTAATTTTATTCAATTATTTCATAATTCCATAACCAAGCTTCCAAAGGTAATAATCAATAACATAATCAAAACCTCGTTCACTTTCGAAATTCAATTATTATGAGATTATGAAATTAGTGTTAGTACCTCAGCAGCTAGGTATTCAAGAACGGCAGCGAGATAAACAGGAGCACCATTTCCAACGCGCTGAGCATATCTTCCTTTTTTCAAGTAACGGCCGATCCTTCCGACGGGGAATTGGAGACCAGCTTTGACGGATCTCGTGACGGACTTCTTCCTTGGACCGCCGCCTTTCCTTCCTCCGGCACCTTTCTTTGACTTTCCGGTAACGGTATCCATTTCCTGAACCCTGACGAAGATTTTGATTTGTAGAGAGAAAATGGAAGTTTAGAATATGATGATGATACGAGAGATGCGTGGATATGTATTTATTCAGTTTCGGACAGCGCGAAGGGATTCACAGATCCATGTGTGAATAGATATTGACCGTTGGATTAGACTTTATCAATGGCTGTGGAGTGTTGTATGTCGTGATCCGTGTAACGATGGACCACTTTATTTTTACATTTGTGTTTTCTCAAAATGGATTTATGAAGTCAGCACTCACCACATGACACAATAACATTGTCTTGTAGTTTTTTGTTAAGTACAAAAAAAACTTAGGTAAAATTCCTTATGTATAAATGGTGTTTGTAGTTTATTAAAAGGTGACACGTGTTCATTATCGTTTATACTTTGAAGAGAGATTCTTAATTGCAAAAAAAAAAAATATTTCCATAATTTATCACCTATTAATAAGTTTTTCTTAATTCCTTCTACTGGTTCATTAATCTTCAACTAGATCAGGTTTTGAATTTCTTTAATGTCACATAATATTATAATTTCTCTCCATAAGTTAATAATCTTGATATTTTTGTCCCTAACAACGTAAATTAATGTTATATATGTATAAGTATATATTAAAAAAAATATTTTTAATTTTTAAATTTTATAACATGATCATATTTAATATAAGAATTCAATATATTAATATAAGACTATTTTTTTGTACATCTGAAAAGATAAAAAACAAAGTTAAGAAGAAAGATTTATCTATACAGTTTTTTGTTGTGGCACCAACAAGAGCATACTCTCAATACTACAGCCTTGAATTTGATTTTGCGTCAATCTTTACCATAATCTCGGCCAAAGAATTAGCTTCCCTAGGGATGAAATTACCTAAATCAAAAGCATGTCCCATCTTGATTTATCGAAAGCTTTTGATGTTTAATGTCAAAGTTTGAAAAATATTTTTTTTAAAATTAGTGTAAAAAGCACTAATAACTATTAATAGGTGCAAGACCACAAACCCAATAATACATTCAAGGAAGAAGAATTTCTCATTTAAAATTGAATCTATAATTAAATAGACAAAGCCATCCATAGTGAACAAATTATACATAAAATTAACAAGCCTGTTTACTATACATTATCCCTCATGACATGAAAAAATATATCAGAGGATCAAAGCACTACTATGCTGCGAAATCTTATTGTGGTTTAGGCATGGAAATCTTATCCCACACATTATCCTTTATTGTGGTTTAGGCTTGGAAATCTTATCCCACTTAGAAAACATCAACCTCAACAAGGAGTGAACACATGAAATCACGAAGTTTCAACTGGAGGAGGGACAATACTATACCATGGATAGAGCAACCTGAAGAACAAACTTATAAGACGCCGAGGGTAACTTTCATACTCTTCAAGTGAAGTTGTGACAATATGATAAATCCTATGATTTTAATCCAAATATTTGACTACACAATACTATCTTAAAAGAAAGTTTACTCAAGTTATCAAACCCATATATATACCATAGTCTTGACTTATATGTCCCTTGTTCCGTTTTTCTTAAACAATGTCCAACTTTTAGGCTATCTTTATAGCTTGATTTATTTCTTAAACAAAGTCAGTTGTTTTTTTCATAAAATAGTCTTCACTTATACGCAGGAAGTAGGACTATAATAAAGAAAGTTGAAAAGAGAATTTGGAGAGTAATGGTGTAGTATAATAATTATGAAAACAGACAAATACTAATATCCCACTTATTATCTATTTTGACATGACACAAAAGGAACAAACAGTTAAATATTTTTGTGAACCCCAAGCCTCAAACGGAAATCTTGTTCCATAAGTGGAAGGCCATCACGCAACTTAACCTGTGGTTCCCAACCAAGCAATTCCTTTGCTTTTGTTATGTCTGGTTTTCTCTGTCTTGGATCATCAGGAGTGTTCTCCACTATCTTTATCTCTATATCTGGATTAATAAGCTGTGAAAACAACAACCACAATGCATAGATTAAAGAATCATTTTACATCAATTAAAAAATGATTAAAAGGGTGGTTAACTTACCTCCTTCACAGTCTCAGCAAGTTCAAGCATTGTAAATTCACCTGAAAAAGCAGATAGACACAAGTAAATAAAGACAAAGAAAGTAAACATATTTTATTCAATTCAAAAAGGTAAAGATAGTCAAAGAAATCTGACCTGGGTTTCCAAGGTTGATTGGCCCAGTGTCTGAACCTCCCATGAGAAGGATAAGGCCATCAACCTAAGATATCAGAATAAAACATATTCAGCTTATCAATAGTAATCCAATGAAGCAAATATAAGTACAAATGGGATACATACCAGGTCGGAGACATAGCAGAAACTGCGAGTTTGTGTTCCTGGAGATTGGACTGTCAAGGATTCACCGCTGAAACACCAACAATCATGTGAGAAATGGGGAGAAGACGGAGAAAGAAGTTACAGCTAGTCAACAAAATCAATAGAGCATGCTCATTGCATGCATTGTGCATTCAAAAGCCGTAACCATATATACACAACATACCAGAAAAAAATGAAAAGGTGTAATATTCAAAGACGTATCAAACTGCATTTGGATCACATTAGACTATATTAAATTGAATTAGATTTAAAAATGTTATTTTAATTGTGTAAAGAAGTAGGGTGTTTGTTGTGTGAAATATTGTGCGAGATATATAAGAATGAAAAGATATAGTAACTTTTAGAAATACCATTTTTCTTGGATTCCTGATTTGAGGGTATCTCAACAAATTAGATGATGATATATGCTTTTACTTTGGCCATAAAACTTTAGAGGATTGGTTGACAACTAGCTAAGCCTCACAAACCACAAGGTCAAGCTACCCCCACCCACCACAACCTCTTTGTCTTTATCACCAACAATAAAATATCTTACCTCTCACTTTTGTTTCTTCCTCTCTTTTATTTCTCTACAATTGACCTAATCTAATATTTTGTTCTTGACTTGAAATTTGAAAGATCATTGCAATTCATCATCCATGGCCTACCTGTTTTCAATTCCGAACAACGATCTACTATTCTAATGTATGTCATAAATCATGTTCCATACCAATAATATTAAAATAAAAATAGAAAATTAGCATAACATATTTTTATTGGTATAAGATATAGTTTAAGTCCTACTTTGAGACAAAAAATGTATGTTTTTGAATTCCATGCTATCATTACTTCCATTCGAAGAAGGATTCCCTTTGACTGCTTTAGGAAATAACATATCACAATAATAACCAAGCAAAAGTCACCGAAAACATTAACTAATAATACACCATCATGCCCTTCACTGTTATTGGAAAATTTAATATGCTACTCTTTTATTAATCTTATTTAAGTTGACACTTGATTGCTGTTAAATTATTTTATGGGTAGAAATGAAGAAATTAAAGCAGAACTTGTACCCTAAAAAAAACAGAATTCAATATGAAATGAGTTCTTGCTTAAAAGAATTGGACGGTCACTTATATATACTCTTTCGGCTAAAAAATAGGGAACTTGTTTATATTATTTTAGGCCAATTTTCTTGAACAATGAATTCAATAATCCAAAGTTTCCGTCTTTGATTATATATTCATACCGAAGTGCTTGAGCAATGAAGTTGCTGACAACACGGCCATCATCAATATTCATGCGTGGTCCATATGTGTTGAATATTCTTGCAATGCGGATTTCTATATTGAAACAACATAAGCAAGCCAGTTATTTCAAAAGAAACAATTATGAAGAAAGGAACACAGTAGATAACCTAGTCCATGCTGCCTATGGTAATCAAACATCAAAGTTTCAGCCACACGTTTCCCTTCGTCATAGCAGCTACGAACTCCTGTTATGAACATATAGTTAAGTGCTTAGACTATATCTTCATGACATTGTATAAATAAAATAAATTCTACAGATATCCCCACTAAGTTGGAATCCTAAATCATACTAACAGATAAAGAAGCCCAAGGGATAGGTTGAGACAGAGATAAAAGCATGTACCAATAGGGTTAACATTGCCCCAATAGCTTTCGGGTTGGGGATGCACAAGAGGATCACCATATACCTCTGAAGTTGATGTAAGTAAAATCCTGTCAATATAATAAGAATTAGATCACAACTGATTGTAGAAGCTGAAATTATCTTTTTTCTAGAGACAATTTGGCAACCTTGCTCCAACTCGCTTTGCAAGCCCAAGCATGTTCAGTGTGCCAATCACATTTGTCTTTATTGTCTGAAAAATTGTTATTTCCAGAGAAATTAGATAGTCTCTCGAGGTTCGCTAGAAGGAGAGATCTTTCAAGCAATGGCATGTGGCATAAGTAGACACAAAATATACAGAAAATAGTAGAATGGAAACATATGCATGGGATTCAATATATCTTTCATTTATTTAGTTGAATATACAGAAGTAAATGTCAGTGCAAAGCAGTAACAGTGAAAGCAAAATTTTCAACAGTTGAAACTTGAAATGAATATTGAAAATAAGACTAAATAAATAAACGATGAATATAAGACTAAGAACTATACCTTCACAGGATTATATTTGTAGAAAATGGGAGAAGCGGGGCATGCAAGATGGTAGATCTGATCAACCTCAATCAACAAAGGCTCAGTGACATCTACAAAGGGGTCAAAATGATAATGTGCATCAGCAGCACTGTATTTGCAGTTACACAGATTTAAAGGCAATGCTGAACATAACATGTCACACTACAACATCATTGTTAGTTTTTCTTGACAACAGCAGCATAAAGCCGGCTAATCAGATTGTATTTGATTAAAAAAACAGCAAATAAAAAATGACTTCAATTTGTGGTTCAAGTTGTAACAACTCCAAACTTTCAGTCTATTAAGGTAACAGAAATTAGTTATCAATCAAGACAAAAGTGTTTAGACTTCAACATGCTACCAAAGGAGATCCCCTACAAAAATAAAAATTCCACTATATAGCATGCACAAGAGTTTTAACACAGAAGTAAAAATACCATGACGGATAAGCTCAAATCTTGGATGCCCAATCCATTTTTTGAGGTTGTCCTTCGACCCGGTGAAGTAGTTGTCAGCGACAATGACCTAATTAAAGTTGTGATGTTGTTTTAGTCTTATATTTTAACAAATCATACTTATAGAATCAGAGGGAAAAAACTAATAAACACAATATCCATGACACAGTACGAAAAGATAACTACCTTACCTCATTTTTTTCATTTTCCATCAATCTATCGACTAGGTGAGAACCAATAAATCCAGCTCCTCCAGTAACCAAGATTCTCATGTTGGACTGTTGTTAATAATAAAATAAACAATGGTGAAACAAGGCATCAAAACAAAATAAAAATTATAAAGTTTGTTAACTAATTGACTCTGACAAAAGTCCCATTCTGTATTAAAAATCACATGACAAATTTCCAATCAACAGAAGTAAGACGCAAATATGTCCCCAAATGTACATACTTTTAAAGCATAGGTATGCAAGAGACTAGATAAATGGTAAAAACTTTTGATAGATAACAAAAAAACAAGGGACCAAATTGAGTCAAAATTACTGTCAATAAAATAAAAGATGAGAAATTCACCTGAAAGAATTTGGAAAAACGCAAAGGAGATGGCAAAGGAGGTTGCTTTGATGCTGCGTTATCTCCCTTAGAAGAATTGGCTGCCATTGCAAACACCTTTGAAATTCAATTCCTGCACCAATTTCAGAAACTTCAAATTATTTCACCCTTTCTGCACTTAATGAATCTTGCATAGATCAGACAAATTATATGGTTATCTGTAATTACACTCAAGATCTATCAAATTAAGAAGGAAGATACAGAAAATGACAACTGCCAGAGATAGCAACAGATCATAGACACTCAGATCACTCTTCTTATCGAATACTCCATGGTCATAGACACGTTTAAATAGACCCAAAAATAATCAGATCTAAAGATTAAATTTTTTCCCACCAAACTCTGAATTGGAGGACAAAAAAACTTAAAAAAATAAGAATGAACAGAAAGATGAAAAAAAAATTAAATTTGGATGACTTGAAACTCACGGAAAGTAAAGGGGTTTGATGAAAGGTAGTGAGCAACAAAATCAGACCAAAGTGGTAATAATAAAATGTTGTAATGCAAGCATGCTGAATAAGTCAATAAATCCAACCCCACTCACCTAAATTTATGTAACACTAACATGAGCTAATTACTCAGCAGAAATAAAAATAGAAATAAGTAATGCCTTAATTACCTAGGTGTTGTGATGTAACAGAATATTAAATGGTAAGTCAAACAAATCAGGAAATGAATGAAAGGTTTTCATTAATTAAGAGATAAGAGATATATATATAGATAGATTGAGATTTTATTTTGATTTGTATTCACAGTGACATGCTTTTTCTCTCACACAACCATTGATGACAGAAATTCATTCCCGTTTTAGAGACGATACCGAATATGCTAGTGTTGCCACGTGTCATGCATGGACTCACACGTCTTGTTAATGTTGGAGTTTGTTCGTCTCTTCTATCTCATCATTGTCAACTAGGTTAAGCATATTATGGGTGAGAAAATGTTAACCGATTAGCTTTTACACTATGCTTAAACTCGAATATGTTAGAGTTTGATTAAGACATGGGAACTATTTGAAGATTGAGCATATCAAAATCATTTTAACCATTTTATATCAGAAGCATGTTGATGTCCATGATATATATTAGCCGGGGTGGCAAATGAATGGATTTAGATGGTTTTGGATTTGGATGAAAATGAATGGATGAAAAGTTATCTATCAATCCATTTAAATCATATTTTAAGTTATCCAATCTATCCATATCCAATGAATTATAATCCATCTAATTCATCCATGACTCCATTTTCATGGATTGGGATGGATGAATATTCAATCCAATCCATAACTTCATATTTTTACAATATGTTTTCTTTTATAAAAAAAACATTTTTAAAAAGTGTTTTTTTTAGAGCACATTTAAAAATGTGAACTTTTAAAATTTTTATCCGAAACTTAAAAGAATAATAAATTTAAAAAATTAAAGTTAAAGCTTTTAATGGTAAATCATATGGTTAAACTTAAACTTTCGGTGTTAAAACCTTGAAGTGGACTTCAAGTTAGTGTTGTTAGAAAAATTTGATGTATATCATAAAATTCATATGTTCTTTTTTCTATTTCTCTCACTCTTCATGTTTTTTTGTTGGTTACAAACATAAATTATATTTATCAAAGTTAAATTACATGATTGAATAGTTGAAATATCCAATTGAATGAAATATAAGAGAAATAGAATTGGTAAGAAATGTTAAACAATCAATGCAATTTTATGTGAAGGCTAAGTAAAAAAAGATTTTATACTCAAAGCAAGATGACCAATAAACTTCTAGCAAGTACAAATTCACAAAATTAAAGCATATTCTCATTAATATTTGAGACTAAAATAACATAAATTTACAATGTTGCATTAATATAAGTTTTTAGCTTAAAAATAACTAGTAACACAATTACTGTGATGATAAAGCCTCATGTATAATAATCAGCAAATAATTTATCATTCCAACACAAGCATCCACAATACGATACAACAAATAATATTTTAATGTATATATAAGGAATCAAAAAATATATCAACCAATCTTGGAGGAACATCAAAATTAAAATAAACTATTGGAATAAACAAAACATTCAATGAAGATGAGAATGTATGAAGATATTGGAAAAAAAATCCTTTCATAGATGAAGAAATCAAACTTTTGTTGAAATAATATTTTTGTTAGAAAGGGTAATGCAACTTTTGAATGAATTATTAAAAATGAGTTTGCACATTGTTTTGAGAAAAAAATGTTTTTAATTTTAATTTTTTTAGATAGATTGGGTATCCATCCAAATGGATATATCCATGGATATTCATTGGATATAATGGATGAATTTGAATCCATCCATTATCAACACTATTCATTGGATTATATCCATTTAAATACATTAGCTATAATGGATGGATTGTGGATAATTTTGCCACCCTAATATTAGCTAAATAAAATATATGGGAAAGAGTAATCTTTCTTAAGAAAGAAAAAGCAACAAAAGAACAATATACAAGAAGGAGTTATAATCCAAGGTATGTTGATATTCAAATAGGGAAATATGAGATGAAATATGGGAACATGAAGATTTCATTAGGGATGTGTGTAATATCAGTAATGTTGTCTTTCATCCATTCATCCAACTAACTTTTCAACAAAACACATCACTTTTAAATATGATGGACATGTCTGACCCTAATCCATTCCATTGGAAAGGACATGTCCTTTGTCACAAACAAAATTAATAATTATTATATTTCTATTAATAATTAATAAGTAATAACGACCACACGAAATTTGATATTTATTATTACGTCTATTTTAATAAATGTACTCATTTACTTTGAAGTTGAAATAATTATATTTTACTAAGTTCTACTCTCCTCTCTCTTTCGAGCAGTAATTTCCTCATTAGCCTCATACAATAAATAGTATGTATAGAAGTTTTTGTTGTGAATTTTGTTGTTCAAGTTTTGAAGGTCGCACCTTTGTCCGGTGTTTTTTTTGGTAATATTAATATATTTTATAATAAAATACACTAAGGCAATCATGTTACATCTGCTCTATCCTTTTTATCATTCATGAATTGATTGTATTGAATCGAGATGAATAATTCACCTGAACAAATCTTCACATCTTCCATTCCACAAAGTGTATATTAATCCATGTGCTATCACTAATAATTAATGAGAAAAATACTTTATTATTAAATTTTTCCTTAAATACATTTTTTCAACTAATCATAAGTGATGATATATGTAGCGATAGACAAAAATATGCACCCATAATTCACACACTGTTGGAATTATTCATCCTCATATTTACTTCACAATATTATACTGTTATGTATACTTGAGTAAATTCTTCATGTAGTGAGGTAAAAGTGCCATAACAAGAAAGCAATGCACTGGCATAGTGCTTTTTTCCTTGTCTTTTTTGGTTTCAAGATTCCAAATTGGGAAATATCAATAATATATATATAAAAGAATACTGGGAATGGTTTAATGAATCCATTAAGCTTGTGGATAAAACAATTAGCTAGGGGAGAATAAATCAAAACAGAGCCTACCTAGGTGTTACTGAGAGAAGAAATCTCAGAACATTTGTACATAATACACTTAAAAGTACAACACAACCATAAGTCCCAAAATACTAACTGGCTATACACAACATAGTTTAATGTAAAGCTTATTGTGCTTCTATAAAGAACGCAGAGATCCCATGTAAATAACATAGTGCTTCTTATTGTGCTTATGGTGCTTCTTATTGCTAGCTTTCCATTTAGCGATCAAACAATATAATAACCAAAGAAACAATTTTCTATAGTAACGTGGAATATTATATATGATTTTACTTATAGTACAACTGTGCAAGCCAAAGCCGGAGATATTTTATATGAAAAATCTGAAACAGTGTGCCATCACTGTTTGGATTATGCTACCTCCTAATTCAGAAGACATTCATACAACAGGGTTTCTTGAGATTTATTCGCCCTGGAAATAAAACTAATTTGACCAATCTTATGAGGGCAGACGAAGATTACCAGGATGGTATATTCCAGCACCAACAGCTATGAAAACCCAAAATACAATAATACTTACGATAGCGGATCTGAACAACTGGTCATAGTTGCTATTTTGGTGGTGATCTAATTCATCAGATGGATGCAGTGATGGAGAAGCCTCATTGTCACTGATATCTGCACCATTATTAATCCTGCTAGTCCCAATTTTTGAACATTTCATGCAAGTGCAGCTGCCTCCAAGATATTGTGGTAGTGTCTGCAGGTTGTCATGAAGAACCTTCTGATACATCTCTCCATGTATTTTCAACTTTTTCCGAGTAGTTGGCTTTAGAACCTATGATTTAAATGCTATAAGAAAGCGCAAACTTTACAGCAATATAGTCACTACTGTAACAGGCAAGAAACGTTTCTCTCAAAAAACAGATACTAAATATTTCTGAAATTGGTAAAATTGCACTTAATCAAACAATTCAATGAATAGCTGTATACTCCATGATCACCAACTTGATGTATCTTCCCTCTTGCTTCATTGCTAAGGCAGAATAAATAGAAAGGAGAGTTTACCTTAATAAAAGTCTGGGCAATAACACGAACAACTGCTGGAAGTCGTATGACAAACAAACAACCAAGACGATTAGGAAAGTGATCTTGCAGAAGGGAAGAACAAGACCTCATCACTTTCGTGGGAATTTTCAATGGGGATAACCTTTCACAATCCACCAATACTGTAATTTGAGGGTTGTCAGCATCAACAAGGTTTAAGACTCCATATTCTACCTGTGATACTGAAGCAAAGACCATTGGATGACATTAAACTAAAGCATAAAAGTAAAAAAATAAGTTAAGGGAACTGAACTTATTTATGTTCGGTAGAGAGAAGGGACTAACATATGCAAGGATGGGAGTGGGGAAGCCACAAATATAGCAAATAATAGAACTATTGGTAAGAATAAGAAATACTGCAACTGCAAAAGAAAACCATACTGATTGCCTGAGCAAATCGAGGTCTATCTTTAGATGCCAATGAGCTACAAGCTAGCCCAAGCCTAACAATGAGGCAAGGTCTGTGCATCACATCACACCCATGCCAGAACACCATATTTGACCACAATTCCAGCTCTTCTCCTGAAAAAATTCTGTAACTGTCCCGCCAGCGTATTGTCTTCTTGATTGAGTCGAGGAAGCATGAAAAGTCATTATTAGATGCTGTGTAAAATCTGTGGAGCTCATCATCATTGATTCTGCATAAACACTACTATATCATGGTCTGCTGCAACAGGAGAAACCAAGAAATATGCAAGCAAATATGTTATTGCTATAGGCATCGCTGGCCAGAATTTAAAAACTTGCCTCAACTCCTCAAGAAGCACAAACATAAAATGAAAATTAGAAAACAGTACACAATTCGAAAATAGTTATCAATCATTATTAATACAACCATGGTTGCCACACTCGAGTGTTCAAGTAAACTGTTGGAGTCCAGGTAAATTTGAACTGTTAATTACGGGTTTACATATCCCAAAAATGTTATTTAACGACATACTATGCAACCTAAAAATTCCTTAAGGGTGCATCCAAAATTATTATTCAACATTCTGACTTCATAACAAAACAAATAAAAATAATAATGTATAAATATAACTAAATATTCGAAAACAGCTATCATATGATTTTTCACCAGTACTTACTTTATTTTTTAGTTTGAAAATAATAATTAAGACCAGATTAGTGTACAAATGTAGACTCGTAAGTGGGATAGTTTACATGCGAGATGACTTATTTTTGTGACCTAGTCATAAACTCGTAAAAGTTTAAGAGTTCACTTGAGAGTTTAACAACCATGTCTGCAACTATATAGAAAATTCAAAAGCTGGTGACGAATATCCAGGATGAATACATTATGAGTTTTATTTGCTGAATAAAATATTTAATACATTCAACTCCATGGAAAGAGATACAACACAATTGCTGATAAATCATTAAGTTTCTGTACTTTATTAATTTTGCAAAATCATGAGAAAGGGGGAGACCTAAGCTATCAACAATAGCAACAATCAAGCCTTTATCCCATTAGGTAGGATCGGTTACATGGATCGAACGACGCCATAAATAATAAATTTCTGAAAATGCATGAATGGACCCTAGCTTGAAAGTAAATTCTGAAAGTATCATGAATAGCAACCGTTAAATACCTTTCCGACAAAATGATCCCTTGATTTTCCAGCTCTTGATTGAGTTGAGTCAACCAGTTCTCATATTCTGAAACTTTGGGAGTTCTCTCAGAGTTGCTGTGAAATCCATAAAAATGTTAGAAGTAAAGAACCTTACAAAGAGAACTCAAGACATGAAAAGCCATGAAAGTTGGTCCCAAATTACTCCTGAAGAACATCGCAACACTTTATCCACCCAAGCTTCAGTCACAAATGAAGTTATTAGTTTTGAGACTCATGCATGACATGTATAACACAGAAAGACTACGGTAGATTGCAGTCAGTATTTCAGATTCTTGGATCAGTAAACATCAATATCCCACATTACTTTTAAATTACATTACAGGCCTCTAGTAACACTAGTTTGAAGATAAAAACCCTCATTCCCCCAAGATTTACATTTTTACTGGACAAACCCAAGCATAATTGTAAACAAACAACATAGGTCTTTCAGTTCATACATAATATATATGTTTCATTTTATCGGGCCAGAATTTCTAAAATGGAGCCACTAATAAATTAGATTACAAAGTTTTTATGTTCAAATGACGTTAGTCAGAATTCTATGAGAAATTCTTGAAAGATTTTGGCATCAGGATTGACCAAATGGCATCTAAAACAAGGTTGAGCACTCTTAATCCTTCAAACTTCAAGTCTGAAACCAGGCACTAAGCTTCTAATATTTTTTCAAGAACGAGTTGTGAAAGCTTGTTCAGTGTAGTCCAACTATTAATTTTCCTTCCTTTTGCTCAGATTTTTATGGATGGGCTATTGTAATAATAATATTCTAACAAGTAAGTCTCACAGAAACAACGATTCTCAAGAAATGCAGTATGCTGTCAGTATGTTCGGACTTTGTACAAATAACTTTCAGAAAAAGGAACATGAATAAAATAATTAGAAACTTAAGAACCTGAATGGAACCTGTAAAACAAGATAATAATTTGTCATTAGTCATATTGTCATACAATCATTAGAAAAATATTTGAAAAACATAAACTAGCCAATTAGTCATCTTAATCTTATAATGTGCTAATGGTTGGGGATCCGCCCAAGCTTTCTCGATCAATAGAGCTGTCAAATTTCCCCTCTCCACGATCCATTCTGTCTTTCGAATCCCTTCATCTGACCCCGTAGTGAGGAGTCTGCATTTCAGAACCTGCAGCTATCTCCAAACCAAGCCCTTGAAAGAATCTAGTGGTTACAGAATCAACTAGTGGGGAAGGTAAAATTGACTTGCCCTACTGATTTAAGGGTAGGGGAATGTGGTATTCCAAAACTGGTTAATTTGGGGCGGCTCCAAGGTTTACAAACTTTAGTTTAGTTGTCGTATACATAACTCATTTTTGAAGCTAAATGTGAAATTGAAATACTATCAATTCTCCAACAGATTAATGTCAGAGAATTATACGTCTGTAATGAATACAAAAGTCTAATAGTCAGATAACCCTCTGCCATATATGAGTTGAATTGTTAATAATAATTCAATCTGCAAATAGTTTTGTTTTCTTAAGAGTAAAAACTATTGCTAGTTGGATTGTTTGGGGTGAGTTTGATGGGCCTGATGGCTCACTTTTCATATCGTATTCCCCAAAAAACATGTATCTTTACACCTTCAATATGTATTGTTTTTGAGGCACAGGTAACAAAAAATTTACTTGTTACCTAAAATAATCTATCAGCAAACGTTAATCTAGTCATCACAGTTCTTACGTAAAAAAAAAATATAGATTTCTGCAGTGTCAACCTTAGCTCATAAAGGCAATTAATTATTATCAGAGTATCACAGGGTTAAATAGCACATATAAACCTTAGCATGAAGCTTCAGATCATATACCCTGTATTGGAATTAGCCTGCACAAGAGACAGTTCCGCAGATACTTCCGAGTCATGGGAATTGGGAATGCCATCTGACGTTCCATCACTGCCTTGTGAATGTTGATCAGTAAAAGCTGTTACAATCGAAAGGACTAGTAATGGTCGTGATAGTACCTGGTAGCAGAGAGATTTGTTACACATCTGCTCTTATAAATATAGCTAAACTTGGTATAAGAGAAAGGGGGAAAAGTCAAAATAAAATAGAAATCCTTAATCAGCATGATCTTCCTGAACCACTTAGTAAAAGAGGGCAGGGGTACTATCATATGGTATATATCTATGATTGCCAATGATGAAATAATACAGTAAGCAAAAAATAACTTTAAAAGATGTCCTTGCCTCCAATAATGTTCTTTTTTATATGGGTATTTATTATTTCAGGGTAAAAGGGGAGGAAATCTGGGAGTAATTTCTTGTGGATTTAGGCATGTTTGGTTGGTAAACTTCACTCTTCCTTTAGCATTACATTTTACATGGTGTAAATTTTGCACTTTCTCACTCCCTGTTTCAGGTCGCTTGAACTCCTACCATTATAAGTTTCTATTCTCTCTCTCAACTGTTGGAGTGTTGGTCTCGCGTAGAGTTTGACTGAGAATACACAAGCACTCTTTTTCTCACAACTTCTAAAGTGCTAGTCTGACACACTAACTTTTTGAACAGAGATATCAAGCACTCACCGTGGTGATGAATGATTCAACAAATCTGTTACTGTGTCTTCTAAAAGTTTGATAAAAGTCCTACGAGAGAACAAACAAAAACATTTGATTTTCCCTTGGCAATTTCCATTTGTATACCAGACATAAACAACCTTTTAGGGAGATCAACTCTTACTCCCTTAAATTTCATTAGGAAATTGTTATTCAGGGCAATAATTGCTACCATGAATCCTAAAGGGGGACCAAATATATACGACATTACAAGCCATCTACAAAAAGTATTCCAAAACATGTCCTTGTAGCACACAGGTATAAACAAGATAAGACAATTTGTGAAACTCCAAAGTGACACTCATAGATTATTCAACTATACAAAACGATTTTCCAGAAAATCATGTTTGCTGCTTTAAAATGTTATTCAATTATATTTTTTTTAAAACCTTCAGAAAATTATAATCACAAACCTGCATACTTTTGACCAAACCCTTCAAGGGTGCCCACCTCTGAATCCATCTAAATGGTGGATAGACAAGGATTTGTAAACCTTGTAGACCTTGCCATACACATGGAAATCTAGTCTTGGAGAACCTCCTTACAATCTCTAATGCAGCAAGTTTAAGTAAAAAAAAAGTGGCACGACCCACAGAACTGCTTCCGAAGTCACCATGGGTCAACGAAACAAGGTGCTCATAATTTTTCTTTGCAAAACCTTTAGTGCGCGATGCAACCAGTAGTTTCTTGTACGTTTTTCCCCCAGTGATGACTGCACTTCTCGGTTTAGAGCTCATGCTCAAACTTTCATAGTTCACCTTGTCTCCCATGTAGACCTATGGCAGGTCAATTTCTCTTCCAAACAGCACAATAGGAAGATAGAAAAAATATCTATTCAGATACCAGAATCAATATCAAATCATTAATCATGTGTCCTCAAAGTTCAAAGTGAAATATATCAATTAATCAAGGATTCATCTACATATGTTACTTTGAAAGATAATCTACATATGTTAAAAATAATCTACAAAATACGTAAACATAATAACAGTTTCAAAACCAACTGCAAATGCAAGAGAAACACACAATCTTGAAAAGTTAACATTTGTTTATGAAGTTACAATTTAAAAACCCTAGAACTTAAATACTAGACGGAGCCTCGTGCACGGAGCCGCGGTTAGAACTTAAATACTGGTTCCATATATGATATAGCACCCTAAACTAGGAAAGGTATTGTTGCATAGTGTTCATAAGCTGAAATGTTTAATATTAAAGCGAATCATCCTTTTACACTTGATGATGAGAACAAAATGTAAAAGTATAAGGCATGCATCTGCATAGTGGCAAGGCATACATAATATGATTTAGCATTGTAATTTGTTAAGAATAATGAAAAAGAATATAGATGATGGAAATAGTAATAATATGGATAAATAAAAGAATAATTGAAGTCCTCACTCTCGCAAAGGAATAAAGCGATGACTAATAGTATGTATTAGGAATTCGATAAGCTTCGAATTCTGGGAATGGGAGTGAAATTGCCGGTGACAGAAAATGGTGATTCTGCTTCACGTTAACGGTCAAGATCCATTCATTGGTCAACCATTATATAATATTCAAAATTATTATTCCGGGGAATTTTTTTATTTTTTTGGGGTAAAGTAATAGTGTTTATAATAAGGGTTTTTGTTTACACGCAAGCCCTACGCAATTTGAGAAGACAAAATTCTAAATAGAAAGAACATACCTCTTCGAGAGTAAATGAGTAAATTCTGAAACAAATGTGTATTTAATTTAATTCAAAATTATAAATTCCTAATAATACTTACCTCTTCGGTATCACGTGCAATGCTCTAATATAATGTTTCTAACTGAAAAATATAAATAAATAAAAACAAAGAAGTGAAGTTAAAATTTTTAAATTGAGTTTACTTTTTTCCAATTTAAATTTATGTTACTCATATTCTAATTTTTTTTAATTTCCTTTTTTCAGTATCATTTGGTTAAAATTAATTTTTAGTGGGGAATTCAATAATAGAGTGCATTAGTGCAATTCTCGTTCTCAATTCATGAGCTTGGAGTTTCCTTTCCCACCCAGACTAAAATTCTATTGTTTCGTACTAATCATTACTCTAATAATCAAACTAATCATGACCTTAAGTTCCATTTTTCTTGGAAGACATTACCCATTTCCAAATTTTATTTAATCTTTGATGATTAAAGCTAACTCCTAGCTTTTATCCTGAATTAATTAAGGGAATGTTTCTATGTGTGTTATGTGACTTTAAGTCTACCAACGATACATTGGTATAGTAGTATAAAGTTAAACAGAATATTATACGAGGCCAAAGGTTCAATAGATAGGAACAATACTTGTTAGAAAAAACAGTCATACACCTCAAAATGAATTAGTTTCGTACCTACAGGAGTTTGAGTGGGTGTATGGTATAATCAGTTTGATTAAGCCACGGCTGTCATAAGGGGAAAACGCTGTGCTAAAGGTGATACTGAGCCAACAAAAACAGGTAGAGGGCCATAGTATGGAAATGTGAAATACCAAATGAATCTGAGCTGAACAGAGCAAGTCTAGCTTATATGCAACATGGTTGATTTGTCCTATAATCTGGTAAGGTCCATACCAACATTTTGAAAGTTTGCGTTGGAAAGTACCAAAAAACAGAAGTTTGGTGATGTGGGCAAAGTTTGACCAGCGCCCAAGTTCCTACTTCCAGTTTCAACTCTCGTCAACATTCATTTGTGCATGAGACTTTTGCAAGTTAAGCTTAGTCAGCATGCATAAGCTCTTGGTCAAGCAACATAAAATCCACAGCTTCGTTTGGGAAGTTTCCAAGGGCACCATTCTTCATAAGTAAACTATTTTAATATGTATCTTGTGTTGGAACTTAAACCTGGTAAGAGCCTGAAGCTCACAAAGCAAAATCCACAATCACAATATTCAGCAAAAACACCAAACATGGTACCAAAACTTCAAATATAAACAAGGTTATAGGAATAAAGAAAGTAAATTTCCAATAAACTAGTTAAAATACCAGCCAAAACACTAGAATACAGTTTGTTTTCCAAGCCATGGGAAACGGCCATGTAAAAAAGAACAACATTGAACTGAAGATAGAAGGATGCTGACAACTTCCAATGCCATTCTACACGCATCAACAGCAAAAGGTGGCCAATCCGTTACACATTAGCAGGTGACGAATCACAACATTTCTTGGGACTTCCTTACGCATCGGCTAACCTTTTTCTTGAAATCTTCTCTCCTATCTCTCCACTCCTTCTGCAAAATGATATCACAGGATAGGGGTCTAAGAACAATATCAATAGAATATTCACACTATCGAGGATAACATACACAAAAGAGAAAAGACTACAACCAAGACTGAAGCATTTTGTAACTCCAGAGAAAGCATTTCAATCAGTAAATATATTATTAGCAACAGCATATGACTTTTTTGAAAGCAGGGATCCCATAATAAAAAATGGAGAACGCTAACAAGTGCTCTAGGAGTGTTGTTTAAGAAAATAAAAAATACATCGCAAGTAAAAGTTATGTATTTATAATATCTTGAAAATACTAAAGTAACCATTTTCAATGTGAAGTTTGCGTACATTCTAGCACAGTTCATAAAAAGTTATAGGAGCATATGTTTCATTTGTTAAATCCTAGCACGACATTACATGTAAGTTACTATTCATTTATTGATGAATAAGAAAGTCATTTGGATAAATAAGAAACCAAGAGTAAAACACAACTTACATGCTACACTATACAACATCAAGAGTCAAGACTGTTCTGTTTAAAACAAGACAATTAGCCTACTACAATATTTTGATACTGTGTTTAGTCAATAATAAATTATCCATATATAAGTAAGAAATTCTTTCATTGTTCACTTCTGTATATTAATTGGAGCAGTATTATAAAAACCCTCCGCAGCAAATTCAATATCTCACCACATGCACCCACTAGCTGTCAGCTCATATATCAAGGAACATATATCAGAACATGCAAAATGCTGAATGGCTAAGACTTCAGGGAAGCATAATAATTTAGCATATAGACTATCAAAAAATCCAAGAAAAAAAGATTTACAAACATGCAGTCTATAAGATAGAAACATAGGCTACAATAGAGAAATCAACTACATATTTAACAAGAGTACAAGACTTCTGAAGCTACTTCATGACAAATTATATGATTCATTTTCTTCTCTAAGATACAAATAAGTACCATATGAAAGTGAGGAGGAGGAGATTATGGTAAAATAATGTAGTAAAAAGGAAAGTTGTTAGACTCACTGCAGCTTCAACATTTGCAGGGGACTCGTCATTAGGACTAGAAAGCATTGATATGATACTCAACACAATACTCTCCACCTGCAAGATAACATGTATAACAATTTATTCATTTGTAGGCTATGAATAGCTTCACATGCAAGAAGTATAAAAAATTACTAGTGGTGGACAAGAAGAGGCATACCATTTCCCAAGGACATCCAACAAATTTATTAATGGCAAACCAACCTTGAAATTTTTAACACTCCAAAATAGTTTTAAGGCATTAAATGCAAACATTTTAGCTATTCCTAGTTGATACTTGACGCTGAAATGCTCTTAATTGAACCTTATTTTTTCAGTTTATAGCTCTTCAAGCCATCACACAAAACTCAAGCCCCTCATAAACCTTTCAGCCCAACCATATTCCGAGACTAATTAGAATGAAAAATATGAAAGATACAACTCCGACATGAGAGTCGCATTTTGAAAATTGGACGTTAAACAGTATTGGTAATGATAGCTTTACCACACAAAACTCCTCTGCATTATGCATATAATAATGCAAATAAAGAAACCAAATAGGAACTGGATCAAGAAAACTACTAGAACGGTGAAATGATAGGAAGCTTTATTGAAATGCACTCCCTTCCACAGCCTGAATCAGTATGATCGTAGATGCAAGGAGATAGAATCAAAATAATAGAGAGAAGCCTCTCCTCGGCCAGGAACTTCAAGAGTGCTGAACTGTCCCTACCAATTCACATTTGATTCTCCAGATGTCTTTTTTCACTTCCTTTCCCTTAAATTAATAATCTAACCGTCTAATGGACAAGTGGACAATTCAGTCATCACTCTCTAAGTGCAAACCTAATAATATTTCAACTGTCAGCTAAGTGTTTCAATTACTAGTTCCAATTCCCATGCTCTCTTCTATTCTTCCTAACATATACCTTTCTGATTGAGGTCGACTGATATCAGAACCCCACAAGACGAGTCTTAGTAAATATTTGCAACATATAATTAGCTTCCACACACACAGTCCAAATACACACTCAAAACACAAACTGACATTATATTATTAAACAATAGCACACAAAGTATAGGTGTAAAGCTATTAGTCTTAAATTACACTAATCTTAAACTATACTAATCTCCAACACCGAGAGTTCTATGTTAAACTTTGTAGCACATAATTTACACATTTATGAAATGATATGATAAAAAAAATGCCTTGTAGACCCGTAGTACATTCACGCTGTATTTTATGAGTTCCAATTTATTTGACAAGTGATTTAAGGTATTAATACCATCTCCGTCTTTATGTGCAAATATATACCCAAACATTGGGGATGGTGGTCCAGTACAACAAATCCATCATATGGTTAGCTTCTGGCATGCATGTAGACATTTTACTGTTTTAGCTGTATTATTAAATTAAACAAGAAAACACAGGAGTGGGACTTGAGCTATGGCTTCATATTTTTACTTACTGTGTGAACGGGTGTCCAGCGCTCACTTGCAAGCTCATAACCATTTGGATCCTCACCAGGAGGATGAAGAATTGATATGCAAACCCGGCCATCAGGATATACTGCACATTGAATAGAAAACTTAACTTTCATGGTGTTTGATCAAAGCAATATCACAATAAGAAAAACTAACCATTGGGGTGCCATAACTCTGAGGTGAATTTCACTGTTGGTGGACTATTTGGGTAATTGGAAGGAAAACTCATAATAGCATTGAAAAATCCTCCCTCACTGTGAGAAATTAAATGAATTGAAAGACAGAACAGCTAAGAGGTCAGTAAAAACCCATTTTTCTATGGAGCATAATAAAAAAGCAAAACTCACGCAACAAGAGAAAAGCACAGCGGTTATGATTTAGATCATTTTATAAAATCTCAGGTAGTCAATCTCGGATAGCAGGTAGTGGGATGGCCGCTACAACATATATTAAGAACAATGTAAATACTTCATCCTATAAACATATAAATATTAAAAAAATAGAAAAATACATGAAATTAAAGACATTTGTAATCGACATTCAAAATTCATTGTCAGAAAAGATTAGATGCTCTTATAAATATTTCTAACAAATCAATGAATCATGGTAAATATTATGTTATTTTATAATTATTACTACAATTGTCAATGAACATGATTTATGATATAGCATTATGACGTCGTTCGTTCCATGTATCTAATCTCACCTAGTGGGATAAATGCTTGGTTGTTGTTGTTGTATTAGTTTGATTTTATAGTAGATATTAGATAAATGTATAAAATAACTAGTTAACAATTACTCGTGGAGGGTATAATACTATATACTCATATATGGAAGGTATTATTGACTACTTATATTTGCATCGTTGTTCAATTAACTAATGCCATTATTTGTAAGGTATTGTATTTGCATCATTTTTACTTTACATCAGTAGTACAAACTATAAAGCACTGTTTGAATTAACTAATGCCCATTAAAATGTACATCCCATTAAATAAAATGGCCCATTAAAACATACGCCCTGACGTAGACCTATGAAACAGCTGCTGGTTGTCATCAATTGAGTGCAGCAGCTAAGAGAGTTAGGGTTTCACATTGTTAGGAAGAAGGGAGGCAAATTGAGGGCTAAATGGATTTTTCCTCTTTAAAAAAGGGTTGCGAGTTTCAGAATTTTGGATCAGCTGCTAGAGCCATGATTTCACCTCAACTGGGCACAGCAGCCAGCTGTGCCACGATTTACCATCCCATCGTGTGGAAGGGCCGGAAGCCACCGCTCCTCTGCTACCAGTGCAATAGCATGGGATTAACTTCACAGAAAATTTGCAAGAATAAAAGAAGCCCACAAATTAGCACAATCGGGTACAATCAAATAAACCCAGCCAAGAACAATCACAATAGTTCACTGCATGATCAAGAATCTAACAACTAAATAAAGAAACAATAACAGAGGGCTCAGCTCACACCATTAGAACTTAACCAAATTGCATTGATCAGGAAGGCAAGAAACAAAGTCATTGAATAAAAAACTTTTACCAATCAATAAGAATTTGAAAGAACCCAAGATAAGCAATAAGATATACTTGTGTTATGATCTTCAAGAAGCCAAGAAAACTGTACCCTTAACTTAACCCCAAACAATAAACATTCAAAGATTCACCACAGTATACAATAAACAAACCTAAAATCCAAAACATGCAAATAGAAATCATGCAAACATGTGTGCGACAAATAAAAAAGAAAACAAAAAAAGAAAAAAGAAAGATAAAATTGAATAGATAAGCATACTAGAGAGTATCGGGAGGTCCAATTATGGTGACGCTCCATTCGAAGATGTTGGTTTCGTCGACCAAACCAGCGGAAAAACCATCGACTGGGTTTTTGCAAAGATCTACAACAAAGGGAATCTGAATCAGGACATCGCGGAAAATTGACGCAAAAACATTTGAAGGGGTTTCAATAAAATCAAAAAGATTGAGAAAGAGAGAAAATGAATAAGACCTTTGAGTTGCTTTTGAAGGAGAAGACTAGCTTGGGATGCCATAATCAATGAAGAAGAAAGAGAGTTTAGGAGCCAAATAGCTCTCTGCTTCTCCAACAAACACAATCAGACAACTCTTAAACCGACACCTTTTATGTTATTTATATTTCAACACAAGAGATACCAAAAACAAAGAAAAAACTTTATGGGCTTTTATACACTTTTATCCAATCTACCATTTATATTTAATTGTCTTTTATTCTTTAAAAAATAATATAAATAAATGATATATATTATATTAATTATATATAAATAAATCTTTATATTAAATATTACACTTTAGATAAAAGTTAAAATTAGTGAGATTATAAATATCTTAATATATATCATATTATTGTTATTTTGCTCTATCAACCTAATTTGATTCCTCAAATTTACTCTTTTGGTCTCGCTTCAATTGGATTTGTTTATGCTTCCCAAATTACTCTTTAACTCAAGTTAAACAAGTTAAAATAGGGAGAAAGGTTTGCCTAAAATGGTATCATATCCGGCAAACTAATTATTATATAATAATAAGTTGATAGTCTAATGATATAAAATTTCATTAAATTTATATGATTATCAAATAATTGAATTTGATAATGACACTTGTTGAGACGCACAAATACAGATTTCATAAAAGAATAGTTTCTTCCTCAAAAAGAGTAAGAGATATTCTTAATAATATCATAAAAACTAATTGTAAACAAATTTAAAATACTGAAGTGAGAGAAAATTATGTGTCCAAAATGATAGAATAAATTAAGTTAAAATAGCAAAATAATAATTTTGTCTTAATTTTTCCCCCATGAAGGTTACTCTAATTAGTAAGAGATGACTCACAAAATGTGAGTTTAAATCTTATTATTGATGTGAGAATATTATTAGTATTTGACTTAAGCAAAACTTATTTTGATTACATCTAACCAACAAAATGTTAATCACAATGCAATCTATGATTTAATACATGAAGGGTTTGAATTGTAACATTAGGGAGAAAAAGTTAAATGTGATGGTTTTACAGACAAATTTTGTTTTACACCGAGAAAAAGCAAACAACATCGTGAACATGGTGGCAATATTTTCCTTCGTTTTTTGGAAGTGTTGCCTTCATTAGTACAAGAACAACCAGAGCAGTATTGAGAATCGGAGGAATATGAATTGGACAAGAAAAACATACTTAAATTACAAAATTCAAACTACAATAAAGCCCAAATTGATTTGGATTAGTCAAATATAGCCTAAACCCAATTGGGCCACCTATGACCAATATCACATTAGAAACATACACTTAACAAGTAGAGAACCATAAACCTAAAGTCCTTATTATTTTGGATTTAGATACCATATACTTGATGTATCTCTATCATACTCTATTCAGAACTTGAACAACATATTTGTAATTTTTATAGCCTAAAAACCCGAGTGCATGCGTTTATAGGTTTGTTGTATTAACCTTGGGGAGCGGTCGACTATTCAGATTACAGCAAGGTCCAGTCGGATTTCGCTTTCACAACAATTGTTTTCACGTTAGAACTATTTCCTAAATAATTTCTCATTTTCTGTTTTGTTGTCAATTTTTTGGTTTCACTACGTTGCTACCTTCTTACATTCCTACAACTATGAATGATCTAGTAATTGTGTAAAAAATTTATACATTTTTTTTTCTTTTCTACAAAATGCTTATATTATTAAAATATTTGAAAGGACACTTTTTTAGCTTAAGTATTTAAGCACATGCAATGCAAATTAATGTATAAGCTAGTCCTCAAAACATAGGTAAAATTGAGAATATTGTGGGGAAATTAATGAATAAGTTAGTCCTCAAAACTCCTAAGCAATATACTTAAACAAACATGCAATAATTGATCGTTCCATGGTATTTGTTCCTATCAATTTGGCTATGGAAAGAGAATCTAGTAGTTATTATATAGTAATAATAAACAATTTCATACTACACCGTCACGAATCACGATAGACTAAAATCGATTTGTATGATTCAGGTAAAAAGAGCCAAGTAGAAAACTTCAGTTTATGTTGGAGTTCTTTTCAAGTATACTGCGTCATAGCCCATGATAATTAATATACATGAGGAAATCAATTTTCGTTTTCGGCAAATTAACAACACGACACATTGATACTCTTTTTTTTCTTTCCTTTTGTTGCTAAATCCTAATCTTCTTTTTCTTTGTCATCAAACGGTCAAACCAAGTCAAGCGTTTCACATCTCTTTCAATCAAGTAAAGTAGGTTGAAGAAGGATTTATTGTTAAAATATTACCTTGTCCTTTAATCACACATTAAAAAATTATTATTATTATTTGAAAAGAAATTACTTTCCTTTCCTTGGATTTATCAATAAAAAAAAGGAAACCGAGTAGTAAACATAACACGTGAAAGGCGCAGTAGTGCAGTATTGTCCTGCAATCAATAAAAATGATTCGAATTTTGAAGATTTGGAGCCAACAAGGTGCATTGGTCCT
The DNA here is from genome assembly GCA_009771035.1 of Lupinus albus. Classification (NCBI taxonomy): domain Eukaryota; kingdom Viridiplantae; phylum Streptophyta; class Magnoliopsida; order Fabales; family Fabaceae; genus Lupinus; species Lupinus albus. Next base: position 16,815,716 of record CM020017.1, read on the forward strand.
TTTCAAACTCTCACTTCTTTTATCCTAATATTTTATATGAACCAGACTTGAGAGTTATTATAAAAAGTTAAAGTATATCTACACTACTCTAGAGAAGAATAATATTTTATATATAGGTAACTTTTATCTAAACTAAAAGTATGTAACACTTGTCACATTTCAAGATAAATGAAGTTGTCTTATACTTATTATTCAGGAATAATTTTAATTAAAATTAAGGAGGTGAAGAGAGTGTACATAGGACAATGAGCTTAACACAGTGTTTGGTTGTAATAAAAAATGCACACAACTCCTACACACAAAAATGCAGATTATCTAAACCATTCAAAACTAGAAAAGTCTTACATTAATCAAACATAGATTAACATTGCATTTTCCAGCTTCTTTTTAAACACTAAATCACACAAACCTAATCAGAATTAAAGTACAGAACACACTTATTTGAATAACCATACATCTAACTAGGTCACTATAAAGTGACCAAGGCGATTACATCACACGCTCTTTAATTTTAATGGCAGAAGATAATCTTAAGCTCACGAGGGGAAGAACACTGATGCATGAAGGAAGGGTTGTCGTGTGCGAAGGTGAAGGTAGCAGGGCACGCGTGCTTGAAGTACGTGGAGTACACGCTCCCCTTACACATCTGTGGGCTATTGTAATGGTTCCTACAACAAAGCTCGTCCGTGTGAAAAGCTTCGCAACCGCTCTTACACGCGACCACAGGGCCGTGACCTAGCGGAACACGGTGTTGTAACGGTGGAGGACACGTGGCAACTAGATCGTTACGACAACCCACCACGGGGCACTCGCCTTTGCCCTCGTGAGGTGTAATCGTTAACGGAATATTAAAGCCGTCAACTAAGCTGACGCCGTAAGAAGAGAAGTCGTTGTTGCCGTGGTGCACTTCGAACTGAGCTAGCGTGGCAGGGGGTGAACCTCCTGCGCCGTTGCACTGGAGCCGGCCGCCGCAGTCGCCAGTGGCGCAGATGAACTGGTGGTTACCGTCGTAGGTACAGCCGGTTCGGGCCCAGACACGGCCAGACCAGCGGGTGTCTGGGAAAGGGATGGACTGGTGGGTGAAGGAGTTGAGTTGGAGGCCGCCGCCGGCAAGGAGCGGGTTACCGGAGTTGGCCTGGATGGCGGGCCAGACGGTGTACTTACAGTTGTTAACGAGGGTTAGGAAGAGGGCATTTGTGGTGATCGTGAGAACTTGGAATGATACTAAGAAAAGTGAGAGATTGAGAAAAGAAGAGGGAGCCATAGAAAGAACTTGTGATGTTCTGGTTGTAGTAAGGGTTTCTGTATTTATAATTTTATATGGGAAGAGGTTGAAATATATAATGAGTGAAATATTTATCTATTCTCATTATAAAATTCATATAGTATTAAGAAATACACTTTTCTCCCATAGATATTGTTAGAGATTCATGTAACCAACCCATTAGTCTAGTAAGTAAGGAGTATGAATCATCTCCATTCTATTAATTGAGATATAAATGAGGTATAAAAAAATATAAAATGAAAAATGAAAAATAATTTAATCATTTTATTATATTTATAATGATTTTTTATCTTTGAAATTAGGTATAATAATTTCACCTGGAGAAATTTCTACTCTGTTGTAGGAGGCTCGTTGATTTTGGTACTGACTTAGGTGGTAAAAGGATTCTTATCTTTGAAAGAGGTGCGGTGCATTGTTTTATTTTTTCAGTGTATTTTTTTCATTACGACTGGATAGCTAGTAATATGGCTAGCTAAGGGTAAAAATAATACACGTTAATAGTATAATAGAATAAATTATTTTATTATACGATAAGATAATTTATCTTCTCAAATTTACTTATTTTTTAACATTCATTTTATTTTTTCATTTTTCTATAAGTTTTTAAAATAAAAATTTCTATAGGAAAATAAATAAGACAACATATCAAATGAGTTAATTTAATGATATAAGTGATTTACTGGTTTAACAATATTCTCTTAATTTAATGATATAAGTGATTTACTGGTTTAACAATATTCTCTTAATAGAAAGTGTATTCATTAATGTGCAGTTTTTCACAGAACAATTTCTGAAAAGAGATAGCCAGAAACCACAAGAGACGTCGGTGGTGAGTGGTGTGAGTATGGGGAATAAACAGAGAGCTTACACATCATCTTGGGGTTAGATAATTGTTGGAATACTGAATCACAAATTTCGAAATGGAATAATTCATTATATATAAGGAGAGGTTACTATCAATTATACTAAAAAAGTTTATTATTCTTAGCATGGCTTAATTTTTAATGAATAAATTTAATTTTGTTAAGAAATGTTTATCTAACACTGTCATTGTTCATTTATATTAAGAGTAATGTTATATCCTCATCCTAAATTATCATACTAATTGTCCTACCCACAAAAAAGTAATTTTAGGGTAAAAAAATAATAGGAGATATATCATTTTCCTTATATTAATACCACCATATATCCATATTACATATCCGTGTTAAGGTGGTGAAGTCGGTCATGACGACAAAAAGCTTAGGCACTCGCAACAGGATAAGGAAGCTCTGTTTACGAGGTTCTTGTCTGTCGAATCTTCACTTTCTTTCTCAGTTACGTACCTGCTGCTTGGTTTCCAACTATTTTTTTAACAACTGTCTACTCATGTTATTTAAAGAATTTAAAATAAAAATAAGTTTGATACTTACACAAGCGTTACACGTTTTTATATTATCATTATATTCTCATCTTTACCATTTATTGTTAATTAAAAAAATTATATTTAATTATTATTATATTATTACATAATATTTATATTTAATTATTATTTCTTAGAAAAATTAATCCTAAATAATATAGTGATTATATATTTATATTGACGGTGCATAAATATTAAACATATAATTTAGGATATTCTCTTACATATAAGCCTATAAATATTAAACTAAAAATTAAATCAATTACTCTTCAAAGTTTCCATACAACATTTATGTATATTATTTATACAGTATGATTAAATATAAATATCAGAACTTACTCTTTAGTATATACCTTTTTCTGAAAAATATTACATAAATTTTATTTTTTCCTGTACCATAAAGAAAGCCTTCAGATACTTTTTGGTCTTCATTTCGATCTAGAGAGTAATGAAAAGAAGATGGAATAAGAGAAATAGGATATAAAGTGTGTTGAGAAGAGAGAGGATGTGGAGAGGGTAAAAGAGTGTAAGATCCACAAAAATTCATTGTCACTAAATATGGAGAGAAAGTTGAATTGTGTGAAATGACTGATATTATCTTTGAAAAGCATTCTTTTTAAGTAAATAACATTTTCTTTTAAAATGTATTTTTATCTTTCAAAACATAACATCGTTACTCTTCTCATTTTACTATTCTCTTTCCTTTCCCCACTCATATATAAAAATTCATTCTTTTTCTCATATCTTCCCTTCTTTTAATAATTTCTCATACACGTTTAGAGAAGAAATAGATTCATTTAGAGAAGAAAGGCATATCAGGAATCAAGAAATAGATTCATTTAGAGAAGAAAGGCATATCAGGAATCAGTATTGTGGTTCCTGCTCAAGAGTACCATGAAAATGAGAGAATTCTAAAATGTGATGAAATATTAATGTTCAAGAATATCATCTAAATTTCTTGGCCAAAGAATGAGATAAAATATGAACAATTTTTGTTCAAAAATAACAAAAGAAAAATTTGATGAAAGATGAGCATTTTCGCTCAAGAATAACTAGTAAAGTATATGATAAAATGTGAGCAATTTTGCCACAAGAATATCAAGATAAATATATAATATCAATATGGTAAATGAGAATGATAAAGAAATAAGGACAATAGGGATTCATTGAAACCAAAACACCTCATGTCAACTTATTTCTTGATCATATTTCAAATACCTTAAGAACAAATTCCATGGTCGCGGAGATAAAGCCGAACCACCCTCCGTTTTTTTGAACAGCGGCATCACCAGAAGCAGCTGTAGTCGAATCTGCTGCTGCGACGGTTGCGTCGGCGAGCGTGTATAGAATGGCTTCAGTTCTTGTAACAATTTTGGTGAAGTGTATGGAATTGTGTATGGATTGAATTGGGGGAATATGGTGGAAGGTGAAGTTGATGTTGGTTGTGGTGCGAGAGAGAGAAGGAAGAAGAATACGAAATAAGTGTCTTCGCCATGGATATAAAGGAAATGAAGAAGAACACGCTTCAGCTTCTCATCACAACCGATAACGTCTAGAAATGAGAATGAGGGGATATTTCCAAATTATCCGTTAGAGTGTTACATTTTTCAATTGACTTTCAGAGTAAGACTAGGGATTCAATTGTCATTGCAACTTCCAAGACCATACTGTTATATATAGTTAAGTATAAGGAGCCTACATAATGATTTTACAACAATAGGTATTAATGCCATTTATTAACATTCATGAGTCACGTTTCTCTAATATTGCTTTAGTTAACTGTAGTTGTTATATAGAAAAATAGTGATTAAATAGAAAGGAAACAAGTTATGTGCATTGGTCGAATCGAAGGATAAATTTGTTATTATGGGTCATGCATGTGCATATGTGATCGGATTTGATTTAAATATTTGCTTTCAGTTTCAGCCCAGTACCAATTGTTGACACACAAGCTGTGTGTTGCTCGACACAACCGCTGTGGCCCCTTACGAAGTTTTTGGGCTTTTCGACAACACCTAGGCTAATTACTAAGATTAGGAATGAAACTACGTAAACCCATTGAAATATCATTTTATTTTTCTGGACTAAAAAAGAGTATGAATGTTTACAACATCTATAATTAAGAAGATATTAGTTACATCCTCAGGATAACTATTGATATTATTAAAAAAACATTTATAATGTTGAGTATGTGAGAAGACAGAAAACAGAAAATATGAAGAAAAAAGTTGATGAAAGAGAAATAAATAATAAACTTTTTTAGCCAAAAGAATAAGTGATTGTACCACTTAAATATATATATATATATATATATCCAAACAATAAAATTGGAAATGAATTTTGATTCGTAACCTGGAGTATAAATTGGAAATACAATTCTGTCAGAATTGGAATTAAAATTCAGAACTAGAATTTCAATTTCAGACTTGAAACACATCAGAAAAAGTACTCTGTATCTTTTGATTATTATTAATAAGATTTCCTTCATGAGACACGCAGTTTTGATTTATACTCCAGGTTATGTCCAACTAAATCTCCGTGGGTGTTGGTTGTATTATGTTCCTTCCTGATTACATTGTCTGTGTCTGTGGCATTGACCCGGTGAACTGAATTCATAACAAAATAATAAAAAATGCTTTTGCCTTTCGCTTATTAATGTCTAGCATTGTTAAGAGTGAACTCATATTTTATTTATGTGAAATTATTATTGTTTATGTTAGCTTTGATGACAAATGTCACGCTCGATTTTACAAGCACATGTGAGCTGCTTTTCACCCACAAAGTGCCACAGATATTTATTTAGAACCATATTCTATTCCAAAATAGTTATCAATATTTATATACATTGGATATTAAATTGTATACAACTCTAGTATCTCTATTGATACTTGCTAGCAAAATCCTTTTTAAACCTCATGTTATGTGATATATCGTCATATTTTGAGCTTAGAAGATAGACTTTCCCTATGTAGATGAACTTAAGCAAAGTTTCCACTGCTAAGCTTATGTTTGAGACTTTGAGGGTAACATAGAGTAATTAGTATCTTCAGAGCGCGAGTTTCATCAATGGAAGGGTATGTGTTTTTTAGAAGGCAAATGGTCCTTCCTCATATAGCATAGTTTATATATATTGTCTCAGTATGTCACCCCAGATTCTTCTTTAATATCTGTTGAATTTGAGAGCATTCAAATCACATAGAAGAAATAGGGACATCCGGACATGTTTTGAATGTAATAATTTTACTTATTTATAGTACTTTGGCATGAAGATCTGAAAGCAAAAGGAGGCATGTCTTTCCGTGTTTTAGGTATTGTTTTAACACTTGTATTTGGGTGCATTCTGCTGGGTCTGGTAATAGAGCTATGCTATTTGTTATGGTGGAAGAAAAGAAGAACCTGCATAGGGATTGAAATAGGTAAAGAAAATAATGTAAAGGGGGTGCTTTATGGAGTATGTTGGAAAACACCATCTACCAACAACCCTAGGCGTGTGAATGTGGCCACAAACCAAGAAAAGTTAAGTAGTGATGAACCAGACTTGGAGTTGGGTTTAAAAGTCTCAGATGATTTGGTGCTGAAGGCATTGGGAGAAGAAGGGGTAGAGTCAGAGTTGATGAGGCTGCATAATCTAGCTGGTCCACCAAGATTTCTTTTCACAATCAAAGAAGAAACTAAAGAAGATTTGGAATCTGAAGATAGAAGCAGAAAAGGGTCAAGAAGAAGGAGTTTGAGTGATATTATGGTAGCAATTAGCACCCCTCTCCTTAGCCCTGTGGCTTGTTCACCTTTGAAGTGTTCTTTGGATAATCTTGATTATTACAAGAACCAAGGATTCAACCCTCTCTTTGAATCATCAGGAGGCTCAGATTTCAACAGATTTAGTTCTTCACCACCTTCAAAATTCAAGTTCTTGAGGGATGCAGAGGAGAAGTTGTATAGAAGATTAGTTGAAGATGCTCAGAGAAAGGCACAGAAGAGTCATGAGGCTATGACAGAAGAAAAAGACAGGACCTTGCTTAGGTTCATTAACAACAAAGAGAAAGAGCAGAGAGAACTTCAACAACATTTACCACAGTTTCCTTCAAGTACAACCCAGGTTCTTCCCTTGGCATCTTCTCCCACAACATTCACACCACTTGAGAATTCATCCATAGTACATTAGATTCCCATAATGCTAAAGGCCTCAGTTATATGTTCATTTATGACTTCTGTGCTAATTTTTATTGTTTTATTTTACCTTTGCAATTATAAAGCATTTAGTTCTTTGTTCTTTTAAATGATTGCTACCATATGTTGCAAAATTTGCGCATGTCATGGCAACAAATTAAATGCAAACTAACATGCTCTCAAAGTGGTTATAATGCAAAGGACGTAGTGGGGCAATGTGTTATTGTCCTTAATACCTTAACCAGATAATCATTCATGTGAATGATAGATGATAGTTGTTTACTACTGCTAATTATCTTTATTAAAGGCTTCAATTATTTAATCCTTTCTTTTAGACATTTCATCAATCATTTTGCCTATTTGTCTGCTTTGCTATCCTATGAGCACATGCTAGTTTCTTATAAGCCCAGCTGTGTCCTTTGTTATTTTGTTTACCCTAATGCTATTTCACAATTGGCCACAAGTTTTGAGCATTGCCTTCTACAATTTTAAAGGTTAATGTGTAAGCATGTGATCATTTTTAAGGCAAATTTCAAATGACAGAGTTGCATTATTGAATCTGGCATATGATATATTATAAATACACAAAAGGCCATAATGTCAATGCTTCTCTAGGGAACGTTATTAGCAAAGTGGTGTACAGATAATGAGTTTAGAATTGTTTGTAGAGGCTATTGAAATTTGTACCAAACCAAGACTTTTAAGACAAGAAATGTCCTCAACACCTTTATTTTTGTTTTTTATTGATTCAATATAGTATAAATCCACTCATTGGACTTCAATTTTTGAATACTTTATTGTAGTGGAAGTATTCAAATTAGGAGTATGTTGGGGATCAAATTATTATTATTATTAGGAGGAAGGACAATCATTATTAGATTGTAGATAATTTAATATGTGCCTGTGAAAAATGTCATAATCAATGTGTTAAGTGTCTAAACTTTTTACCTAAAAAACGAGTGATGTCGTTGTTATCACGCGATTAGGTGGAAAGTTCAATCAAACCCACAAAGTATTAGCTCCTCCTTTTGAAATTTAAAAAATGTAAGATATTACCAAACCAAGACCTTATGAACCTTACACGTTGAACAATAATAATGTAGATAGAAATGTTCTTTTGTTTAGTGAGTGCTAACATAACGTTCAGAATTTGAACAATTGAATAGAAGGAAACGTTAAATTCTGGAATAAGAAATTGTAGTTACCATAATAATTATAAAATTTGAAATTGAGCATGGCTCCATGTGAAATGAGGCAGACCCAGAGGAGTGGTCGTTGGTGGAAGTCAATTTGTTGGGCCCACTCTTTAAGAATTTAAATTGGTTATTTGGGTTCAATGAATCACAAATTCCCACCAATTTTGGGAGGCATGTTGTTCTTTATTCTAATACTATTATGGATTATGATGTTAGTTTCCACCAATTTGAAATTGCAATATAGTGTTTGTGGATTTGAGATGCGTAACAAGTGTTTTGTAGAAGTGGGTCTAAGTTAATGTTTATCTATTTTTCTATGTTATTAATTGGAATGCCAGAAATCTCGTCCACAAAAATACATACAAACATATTATTAGACAAATATTATACATATATTGAAATACACTATATTCATTAGAAATCACAAATAGTCACATTATTTAATCACCAAAACTATAAATGGAAATATATTGTAGTCATTAGATGTGGTAAATAGTACTTGTACATGATAGTTTAAATGTTTAGAGAAAGAATGAAAAATATTTTAAGAATATACTGAAAGTATCAAGAAAATATTTGATTTAAAATTTTTGACACTGAATGAATATGTATTAATAAAAATATCATAGAGTATCATATACGTGAATGATATTAAAGTATTTGTTCTAGAATGCTCTATTTAAGGATATTAATCTTAACTATTATTACATTTTACTTGTAAACAAATTCCATGTGAAATTAGGTGTGTGTTGACGATTTGTTTCTTACTTTAGACTTTAAAAAAGATAAGACGTGTCGTATAGTATTGGATTGGTGTAACGTATCTTCAGCCACAATCTTTAAAAAATATTCTGATACTACACATCATAATCTAGGTCCAGTATTAAATTTTTCAATAATCAAGAGGAATACAACCCTAAAACACTGATCCAATGGAGAAGTACCAAAACCAACAAGGGAGAGTATCCTAACTCGTACCAAAATCTAGATTTTCTTCTTCTCTCTGCTCGAGGGTCTCTTTATTTTCCAAAACCTTACATACTCAAACACTGCACTTGCCTTTTATATTCTTCCCTAGTTCCGTTTTCAATTCTTCTTTATCTTTTTATTTGTTTTAGTAAGGGAATCATCCCCTTATTTTTACTATTTACCATTTCCATTTTACTTTGTTGGGTCCCACTTGGGAGGATCACTATTCTGGTAATAATAATCTAATTCTAGTGATGTATTAAACAAAAAAATTGTCTTTAAATTTGTATATGTCAGGAGTGTAATTGAGAATATTATAAATTTTCAGTCTTGTAAGTAATTAAAAAATGTTGGTATAATGGTGTAAAATTCTATTAGATCTTTATGATAATCAAAATGTTATATGTTTAGTTCATGAGAATAACACTTGTTAGGAGGCACAACTTTGCATTAAAAAATGATTAGTTTTTAGTTTTTTACCTAGTAAAAAAATACATTTCGTAGTAGAAAAAAAATCTATAAAGGTAAAGCGTCAACCTATGGGCCTAGACCCTATTTGTAGAAATAGATGAGGTACAAGAACCCACTCTTTTTTGAAGCGGGCTCAGAAGTCTTATGGGCAAATTATCTTGACACAAATTAACATGGATCTGGTCCATACATGAGCTTGTCAGTGATTGAAATTAAAAGAAAAAAATCATTACTAGATGGTCTAAGATCTTTTTCATTAATAGAGAAACAAATACTTTAAAAACAACATGAAAAAAAATTATCCATTAAATATAATAATATGACACTTTTATCCTTGAAGGTAAATGCAAAATTTATAACACATTATTTTTCTCATGGTATAGGAGGATATATTATTTTCTATTATTATACTATGATGAATATATAAGGTAAGTGTGCTCTCTTGTATAGTCAGTAATCATATTAATTTTGTTGGAAATTATTTCAGTTAATTAGTCACATGGTTACAATTGTGGTTCTAGTCTCATCATTGCCTACTTTTGAAATAAAATCATAACATTATATCATAACCAAATTTCAACTTCTCCGATTATATTGGCCAGGAAATATTATGAGTCAAACGGAATGCTTCATATGGTATATGATACTTTTCTTAATGCATAATTTAATTGATTGAGGCCCATGACCACTAGGGCAACAAACTACTTAACCTGAGTGAAATATATATGTATTGTGAATGTAAAAATTTATACATAGATAATACATTATTTATCATTAACTTGTATTTATTTAAAATCAATAATAATTAAATATGAACAATGAATACATAATATGTATTGTTGTGTGGGGAAAACACTAAGTTTGCTTTTAGAGGCCCCCACTTGAATGGGATGCATTTAGTCATGCAATGTTACTAGATAGATCCCACTCTCTAATCTTCTTTTCTGATATGTATTTCTCATGCACGTGCATGGTATCCTTTGTATATAGCTTGTATCACTCTCTCTTTCTCTTTTAAATGTGAGGACAAGTGAATGCCTGATTAAGGCTGCAATTGTGGTGCCTTTACAACCAAAATTAAGTGATAAGCTTTTCCTATCAAAATGAGCAATAAAGCATAACCTGTCAAAACAGAGATTGGGAATTAGATTCCAACTTGGAATCATTCGGTTCAAGCTTAATTATATCAAGCTCCATCTTTTTCGTAATATACCTTGTTAATGAATATATGAAATTCATTTTGGTAATCTTTACGGTTTAAAAGGAATTAGAAGAAACCCTCGATAACATAAAAATGGTAAACATTATTTATGCATGTCGTCTTTAAAAATATATGTACCTTTTTTTGTTCATCCATTGTGGCAAAAAATATAACTAACATCCAAACAAGTAATGTACAATTATTTCATTGAAAAAGTTATTACCATATCCGATTTACCACCGTGTTTCTATGCCATTTCGTTACCACAGTACTTGACTTAATAATTGTATGATTTCATTTATTTTTAACGGAGAAACAAATATATGTTTTTCCTTTATTTTTAATATCAAAAATATAATTTCATTATAATCAAAGAAATATATATCATTAAAGATTACATTTTCCTTTATTTTTTAAAGCATTTGACTTTTCATTGAGTATCGTTTTATTCCGTTTCTAAGCTCATTTCAAGGAACTAGCTGATGAATATATTTCCATGTTTTTTTCTGCGTAAATTTCCTTCGTATTACGACATAGAAAAGGACCTTAAGAGACATGTGTTTGCTTTACTTTTCATTGTGGGACCAGGTTAAACTTTTGTTAGTAGAAGAAGATTGTAAACTGATGTATTATATGCATTAGATGATAACCTTTAAATAGGCCATAAGAGAAGAAGTTACAACCAATTTTACAACTACACATATTAACTTCCCCACAAGTTGAGGTAACTTGCATAAACTACTCATAAATTACTACACTACACAACACATAAACTCAATAAAATATTAAAATAGTTAACATTCCATCTCTTAAACTAAAAACTCTATTTTTAGTTTACTAACTCTGCTGCATCTTGCAAACACCCAACAATCTTCTCAGATTTTAGAATGAAGGAAATTTGAGAGGTTTGATAAAAATATCTGCCAACTGATTTTCACTTCTGCAATATTCCAAGGCAATTGTTCCATCATTGTTGAGATCTCTCAAAAATAGTACTTGACATCAATATGTTTACTTCTTCCTTGAAGTACAGGATTTTTGGAGAGTTTAATGGCTGATGTATTATCACAATACACTACAGTAGCTTCCTCTTGCTTGAAATGTAATTCTTCAAAGATTTTTCTCAACCAAATGGCTTGACAAGCACAAGTTGAAGCATCAACAAACTCAACTTCAGTAGTTGATAATGTGACTATAGGTTGCTTTTTAGACAACCATGAGACAACCCCAGTGCCAAGCATAAAGACATAACCTGAAGTACTTCTCCTATCATCTTGATCCCCTGCAAAGTCACTATCAGTGAACCCAATCAATTTTGATTTTTCACCCTTCTTGAAAAATAGCCCAAGTCATTTTGTTCCTTGAAGATAACGAATGATTCTTTTGGCCGCTAAGAGATGTATTTCAGTTGGACTTTCCATGTATCTATTAATTAGGCTCACAGAATACATTATGGCAGGTCTTGTAGCAGTTAAATACATCAAGCTACCCACTATTTGTTTAAATAGTGTGTCATCCACCCTTTTTCCATCAGAATCTTTATTAAGCTTCAAGCCATATTCACATGGAGTACTTACAGGATTGCAATCATGCATCTCAAACCTATCTAAGAGCTCTTAGGCATACTTCTTTTGAGAAATAAAATATCCAGTAACTGATTGCACTACTTTTATGCCAAGAAAATAATGCATCAAACCAAGATTAGTCATTTCAAATTCAATATTCATAGACTTTTTGAACTTTTCAAACATTCCTAAGCCATTTCCAGTAAATATAAGATAATCCACATATAAGCAAACAATAAGCATTTCTCCTTCAGGTCCAACTTTAACAAACAGTGTGTGTTCATATGGACATTTCTTAAATCCTTCTTTCAAAAAATATGCTTCAATTCGACTATACCAAGCTCTTGGAGCTTATTTTAGTCTATAAAGTGCTTTCTTCAATCTATACACTTTATGTTCATTTCCAACTTTAATATAGCCAGGGGGTTGATCAACAAATACCTGCTCATTAAGGGTTCCATGAAGAAATGCTGATTTAACATCCATTTGATAGATAGGCCATGAATTTTGAGCTACCATGGTAATCACCAATCTATTGGCATCATGTCTTGCAACCGGAGCGAACACCTCTTTATAATCCACACCATATTCTTGCTTATATCCTTTTGCCACTAATCTTGCCTTATACTTATCAACTTCACCATCTTCTTTTCGTTTAGTTTTGAAAAGCCATTTTACACCAACAGTTTTCTTCCCATGTGGAAGATCAACTAGTTCCCATGTATGATTTCTTTCTATGGCATCAATTTCTTTATCCATTGCCTTTTTCCATTTTGCTTCTTAGACCGCACTCTCAAAGGTTTTTGGGATCACAATCTGCAAATAATGCAAAAATGAGTAACAAGATCATCAATTTGATTAATTTCTGTCACCTCAAAATCTTTCATCCAAGCCGACATTTTTCTAATGCGACTTCTATGAGGTTCAACATATGCATCTGAAGTTTCAACTTTGGTTGGTGTTGTAATTTTTGTTCCTTCCCCATGTTGAACTTGTGAATTATTTGTACAAGGCTGCTGCCCATTCTCTTGTTCATCTGTTTCAACTCCAAATTTTGAAATATTTGGAGTAGGTTGTTGTCCATTCCAATTCCAAGTTCTTTCTTCATCAAAAACAACATCTCTGCTTTACAATATTTTTAGTAAGTGGGTTGTACAACTTATATGCTTTGGATGTCTCACTAACACCAAAGAATACACACTTTTCACCCTTATCATCAAGCTTCTTCCTTTTCTAGTCTGGAACATGGGCATAAGCTATGCAACCAAAAATTCTGAAATGCTCAACACTTGGCTTGTGTCTATTCCATGCTTCTTCAGGTGTCATGTTCTTCACAGCAAATGTGGGGCTTATGTCCAGCAAATGAATGCTCCAATTTACAGCTTCTGGCCAAAAATTTCTTGGCACTTCACTCATCTTTAAAATAGTTCGAACCATGTTCAAGATTGTCCGGTTCTTCCTTTCTGCAACGCCATTATGTTGTGGTGTGTAAGCTGCTGTAAGTTGTCTCTTGATTCCATATGTGTCACAAAAATATGCAAATTCTTGTGAGTTGTATTCACCACCACGGTCGAAGAACCTTGATTGCATGCCCACTTCCTTTTTCAACAAGTGCTTTGTAGTGTTTGAAATTTGATAGTGCCTCAGATTTTTCTTGTAGAAAATAAACCCACGTTTTTCTACTAAAATCATCAATAAATGTAATGAAGTAGCGCTTACCACCATTTGAGGTAGGATTAATTGGCCCACAAATGTCAGTATGAATCAACTCCAAAACTTGTTTTGCTCTCCATGATTTTCCTTGTGGGAATGATGAACGATGTTGTTTGCCAACAACACATTCTTCACAAATTTGATTTGGATTGACAATTTGTGGAAGACCTACCACCATGTTCTTCTGCTGAAGAGTCTTTAATCCATTGAAATTTAAGTGGCCATAGCGGAAATGCCAAAGCCATTAGGGATCCTTCATTTCACTCATCAAGCAAGTCTGTGCATTTTGAATCTTCAAAGAAAACAATCAGTTAGAACTCATTTCAACAACCGCAATGGCTCCTTTGATAGGATCATATATTTCACAAGCATCTTTTTGTATGGTTATTATATAACCTTTTTCCTTCAATTGACCATCACTCAACAAATTGCTTTTCAAGTCAGGAACATAAAATACATTAGAGAGAGTTTCAACCAAACCATTATTGGTTTGAATTTTAATATATCTCCCATTCCCATCACATCTACAGTAGAGCAATCACCAAAATTCACTTTAGATCAAAAGTTTTCGTCTAAATAAGATAATGATGACTTACTTCCACACATGTGGTTACTACAACAAGTATCAACATACCATAAATCAAACTTGAATTTCTCATGAGTTGTCATCAGTAATGTTTCTTCTTCCTTCTCCTCTACAAAGTTAGACATTTCTCATTTTCCTTTGTAGTTAGGCAATTTTGTGTAGCAATCAGAGGCATAATGACCAAACTTATGGCACTATAGCACTCTACCTTGGATTTTTCATATATTCTACCTCTTCCTTATTGTTGTTGAGGATTGCCTTTAAAGTTCCTGCTGGAATCTCTATTTCCTCGACCTCCATGTCCTCTACCCCTACACATTCCTCTGAAGTTATTGGAATGAGTATTGGTAGAAGCCTTCAATGCTTGTTCTTCCATTGTTGAACTTCTATGCATCTTTTGTTCATGAACCAACAAGGAACTTTGAAGTTCATCAAGGGAGAGTTTATTAGTGTCATTAGACTCTTCAATTGAGCACATCACATAGTCAAATTTTGGTGTGAGAGAGCGAAGAATTTTTTCAACAATAAGGGTGTCTCCCATCTTTTCTCTATGAATTCGCATGTTGTTTGCAATTCCCATGACCCTTGAACAATAGTTAGTAATTTTTTCACTTTCCTTCATTTGCAAAGTTTGGAAGTCCCTTCTCAAAGCTTGAAGTTGAGCACGTTTGACTTTAGATGAGCCTTGGCATTTCTTCTTCATTGAATCCCAAATATCCTTAGAAGTTTCTTTGCAAAGAATGATTTCTAGGATAGAGCGATCAATGGCTTGAAATAAGAAATTTTTTGCTCTCAGGTCTTTCAACTTCATTGCATCATGCTCCCTCTGTTGTGCAGCAGTGTTTTCTTCTAGTGTTGCAACACCATTTTCAACCACTTGCCAATACTCCTTAGACCTTAAGAGATTTTCCATCAGCATGCTCCAATGCTCATAGTGACCATCAAAACGTGGAATGGCTAGTTGCACAAAATTGTCAGTAGCCATGATGCCAATTGCACTTCTTCTCACAAATTTCTACACTCCTCTCTCTCTCTGGCTCTTGATACCAATGTTAGTAGAAGAAGATTGTAAAATGATGTATCATATGCATTAGATGATAACCTTTAAATATGCCATAAGAGAAGAGGTTACAACCAATTTTACAACTGCACATATTAACTTCCCCACAAGTGAGGTAACTTGCATAAACTACTACACTACACAACACATAAACTCAATAAAATATCAAAATAGTTAACACAATATATATATAATTATATATATCCATGGTCAATTATCATTTTCATATTTTTGAACGATGAACTTGCATTGTTTTCACACAAAAGTCATAATAAGTTCACCTTTTAGAAAAGAAGGACAATTTAAATGCTTTACGTCTTATTTGAGAATTTATGGGGCAAATTGAATGGGCAAAATATCTATTTGGTGAGTTGCGTATAAAGGTATTGCACGACTTGAATTTACAGTTTTTCAGAAGAAGAAAAACATTTATCCTTATTCTCCCTGATTAAAGAATTCAAAATTTTATATTTGATCCATTCAATCATACAACTATTAATTCAACTACTGTGCTAATAAACATGAAATTGAACTCAAGTAATGTACATTTATTTCATTGAAAAATTATAACCATTTCCGATTTATCACTATGTGTTTCTATGCCATTTCGTTATAGGGTTTAGTTCATAGAAGTAGTTCCTAACATTAATTCCTTCATTATTGTCAAAGTTCAAAGTTCAAGTCAAACCCATAAAAGAGGATTGTTAATAAAAACTATTAGATGCTATTTAAGGAAGTAAAAGAGTAGTTTTGCATGAAGTTTTGAATTAGATTTTCCAATTAATGCTAAATTTATTATTTGAAGAGTGTCCTTAGAAAACTTATTAAGCAAACTCTTAAGAAAATTTCAAAACTTACCTAATGCTAAAGTTAATTGAGAAATTTAACCCTCATCTTCAACTTATTACTAAGAGATTATGATCATCTCTTGTACTCGACCATCCACTAATAGAATATGAGGGAAACGAAATTTGATAGACTCTCAAGTACCAAATAGATCTTATCCTCACTTCTTACTAAGAGGAGTAAATGAGTGTTAGTTTCAGAGTAAAGTCCTTAATGCAATGAGATCGGTGATGTTGTATGTAATTTTAAATTGAATCATTCATTTTTAAGAACTGATTTAAAAAATTCTTGAAGAGAGGTTAGTGAAACTCAAATTGTTACAAAACATTAAATAATAACAAATTAAATAATAATTGAATATGAAATAATAACATAAAGATAAAATATTAATATATTTAAATAAAATCAAACTAAGCAAAGAACAAGTTTACATATTGAAAATTGATGGGGCCAAAAGAGACAGACATTACAGATTTACACTTTTGCATTCTCTCTTGCTTGAGTGATGGAGTCATTGCTTGCTGGTACTCTACCTGTCCAATGCATTATATTAAAGCTTCGAACAGCCACCATGCATGGCTAATAATTTTGGTACTCTTTATGGCTTTAATTTCCTCTTGATTTAACTAATACTAGCCTAACAGCACCTGAATCATGAGAGTTTCCGTTTTTCTTCAAGTACTAATCCTTATGTAGATGTTGGCCTTAGTTGAGTGCGATCTGGTTCGCTATTATTTGGGCAACTTGGCTATCGCAGAACGACCTTATCTTCAATGCTACTAAATCCTCTCCAAATCACATTTTCAAATCTGTTAGGGTGAAGTCTTGACTTTGGATCAAGAGTCTGGAAGGGAAAAAATCTATCTCTTATTCAGATTGAACCTATAATCCTTTTTCTAGTCTTGACATTTTCTTGTAATTTATTTTTTTTCTTTCCTTTCTCTCTTGTAATTAATTGTTTCTTTTAATAAAATTTATTTGCCGACAAAAAAAAAGTGTCAATAAATTAACTTAAAATTTTATAGGTTAAGATTAACTTTAGCTTTCAAATAATTTTTTTTCGCAGTAGCGTTGTTGGTAGTCATGTTAAAAGTGTTGTTGCAAAAACAATATAAAGAAAAAAACCTTTACCTTGTAGATAAATATGTACAAAAAAAACGTGTAGATAAATAGAAAAGTATAAATTCCAAGGGTGCATGTTAACTAATGAAGAGTTTGATCATAAGTTATGTAGAGACGTTGTAGATAAATATGTACAAAAAAACGTGTAGATAAAATAAAATCGTATTGATTGAGCCCGCGATCAATAATACGAAAGATATATTTCATCATAAGTTATCTAGAGACATTAATGCTGTTTATGACACACGCCATGGGACTTTTTTTTAATGAATCACACGTCATGGGACTTTGATATTTGATAAATTGACTATTGTGAGTATAATCCTACCGTCCTACGTCACATTGTAAGAGTATCCAATGCTAATTAAACTATATTTCCGTCATTTTCCCTTTAAAACACTTTATGACATATTGGTCTAAAAGAGAGTCAACATTTAAGTGATATTCCATGCAAGAAAAAACTAAATGAATTGATTACTCTACGACTTCAAGCCATGCAAACTCTATGGATACCATCACCTTACCCCTAATATTTTCTTTACTTACTTAAAAAGGGAATATTTAAAAATATTATATACGTTTGTCATTGTTCATTGCTATAAAAATGTCATATTATTTTTGTTTTGTTTCCTAATTTCAATATTTTGGAATAGAAAATGACGAAGAATAAAAAATGCCCTTCATTAAAAAATATATAAAAATGATATTTTATAGTCATTAATAAAAGCATATCAATTAAAATACAATTACAACACAAATGAAGCACCCTATTCTTTCTTATTTGTTAACTTAATCTAGGTATAAAACAAAAGTAGAACTTAATTTATTTATTTATATTTTCATTTCCACCTTTCCCGATTCTGATTCCAACCATAACATCCTTTACCCAATAATCAACATCACAAAACTAAAAAGAAATACATTTTGGAAATTGAAAATGATAGGACAAGCCAAGGCTGGCCTAGAGGGTTGGGCAACAAAAGATGGCCAATGGCCCATCATGAAAATAACCCAAAAAATATTTTTTTTTTAATATCATTAGTCACAATAACAACAAAACAACAAAATACAATATATATTTGATACGTCCTCATGATTCACATAATATTCTTATTTTTCTTCATGTTAAACTTTTAAATATGGTTATAAAATTGGGACCGGAACAAACTTGCTATGTGCATGTTGGGAACGGAACGAAAAAGAAAAATAAAATGGAAAAAGATTGAAGAAGAATAGGTAAAGGAAGATGCATGGAAAGAAATGATGAGTAGTGGGGTATTTGGTTTTGGCGTTTTCCAATTTCCATTACACCCATAATTTAGTAGTATTGTACTCTTAAGTATCCAAGATAAGTTTAACTCTTAATAAAATATATTTCTGAATATTATATATTCTATAGTAGAGAAAGGTAAGGAAAGTTGTGTTATATTGGGACCCTCGAATGTATGAGGTGGAAATAAGGATTCCCGTTCCGACCGTAAGCATCTAATGAGAAAATGATTGAAATTGATTCCTTGCAAGTGTGCATTATGGTACACAACACGGTCATATTTGACCCCACCACTCCACTCCCATGCACAAACCCACCTTTGTTCATTTCTCCATTGCCACTCCATTAGACACTATTTTATCTAATTTGTGGATAAAATAAAAGAGACAAATCCTGATTTTTCCAACTATTCTTTTTTGTTTTCATTTTTTGTCAAATTGTTTTTTATTGTAAGTATACATATGGAATGAGAGTCCAAAACAAAAGTAAAATATGAGGCCAAAAAAGGTTATTATTTTATATAACAATAAATCTTTTTGTTTTTGAATAGTGGTGTTGTAAATTATTTTAGTATGCGTCACAATATTCGTGCACTATCTGATATTGCAAACCGGGATAAATAACTTATCATTTGTTCCAGAGTAATGTTATATTCTCTTACTAATTTCCCTACATACAAAAAAATGACATATGTTATAAAGTGATACTTTATTTATTAATTATTGTTTTACAAGTGACATATGTCACTTTCTTGTATGTATGAGGATTTGTTCGGCCTGAAGTTAAAAGTTTGAAATTCTGAAAAATGTTTTGCATTCAAAGAATAGGTATGTTTGGTATAATTAGAAAAGTTATTTACATTTTCACTTTTTAATTTCATTGATCCTTCTATTGACATGTATTGTAAGTGAGTTGACACACACCAGGTGTATCTTTATACATCTTTGCTTATCAATTTTGTTTTTGAGGGCAACCATAGTGGTGGAAATTTTTTAACACAACTTTTTAAAATCCAATAAAAATACAATTTTTTAACCATATTAGAATTTAATTGACTAGAAATATGGAGACATGATTACTTTGAGACGTGATGTTGGTTCCAAATTGGCTCCTCTTATACTGGAGATGGCTTCTACATGGCTAAACTCCCTATTTATTAGGCTAAACCATTTTGCCAAATTCTAAGCTATTGGAATCAATAAAAAATTTAAAATTATGACAATCATTACTATTCTAAATCAAGTAAAGAGGGCCATGAATTTTGATATAATTAAGTTATTCTTTTTTCCCAATTTAATGGAAATTTTAAGGTAATCCACACTTAGGTTAAGATCTAAGACAATAAATAAAAATGTTAATTACTAATGTAAACTATTTTATTTTGATCAAAAAACCCACAACTACTCATATTTACAACTATCACACCCTATTTAATGCAATAAGGACAGCCCATACAAAATGGCTAATACTTATTGCTTGCCAATAAAATGTTGTTCTAATGGTAGTCAAGCTGAACTCCAAGGCTTTGTGTACAAACGTAAATGAATTTAAATCATTAAAAAAGCAATTGCCAGAAGGAGATTAGTTATGTTACTGAATAATGGAGAGATATCTTAGTTAAAGAAAGAAAAAAAATCAAAATGTTTTTTGCCTCATTGCTAGCTAGCTTACTTTAGTTACTGTTTCTCTATTTGAAATGTGACAATAATTAACCTTAATATTAAATTCAAGTGGTAACTTAGTTACGTGCAACAACTTTTCTTTAATACTGCAAGCTAAGTTATACGGAAAGTGGTGGCATGAACACAAAGCTTAGTAGAATGGAAGATACAAATTTCTTATGGATGAAGAAACGACATTGATCTCATGATGTTTGCATTTCATTACTCTCACAGCAGCCAAAGTTTGAGTGTGACTCCGACCCACTAACACAAAGGATATGTTGTTTTTCTATCAACCACATTTAGGGGTCTTGCACCGGAAAAAAGGGGGGGTTCATTAGGGGAAAAAGCAAAGTGAAAATAGACAAAAGAAATACATGATATTTGTTAAAATTAAATAGAAGACCCTGAAATTTGAAGTATTAATTATTGAAGCATTAAAGTTAAGAGGCAACTGGAAGATTTTGTCGAGCAAGTTAAAAGATATTGATGATAAAGTTGGATAAACATAGCATTTCATGCATTCATGTCACTAGTGTTTGTGCTGTGCCCAAAAAGGATCTGACCACAACTTTAAGCCTTCAACTTATTGGTGCTCAGCATTAAAAAAGTAAAGCAATTAAAGACTATAGCGCCAATTATTATAATGTAAGACGTTATATATGACATTTTTGCAACCTTTCTTTCCTCTCTCGTGTTTTCTTTCTCAATTACTTGTCTGAGTCTCATATTTTTCTTTAATTACTCCATCTGCCGCATCTATCCTTTGCCAAATATTTTCACAAAATCCGACATTCTGGTGGGTGACTCACACTGCGTGTTTCATAAATGTGAAATGTAATGTTACAAAATTTATATATCTAAAAACAAAGGGGAGGGATCCACTTTTCACAAATTTTAATTTAAAAAAGAATAAAAATTTAAACCGTTTAAATTTTGTTTTTAACATGTGTCGCAATCATACATATGCACTGACCTCTCCTGTAATGGAGAAGAGTCAGACTTGGGATCCACTTACTCCAAGAGTAAGTGGAAAATGACTTACTTCACGTCTTAACCATCTAATCTTAAAAAATTAAATAGTTTAAATTGGTAAATACATCTAAATAATTGGAGAGGGGAAAATGGAAAAGAAAATGAAGGATTTAATGTTCACAAAGCTCAAAGCTTGCATGACATCTTCAGTATTATTCAATAATTGGAAGACCACACACGCTAGTAGAGATCTTCTATGCCACTAATATATACAATTCCTCTATGCCACCTATAATAGATTGACAACTCAATTAAAAATGACATTAATTAATTATGACTTGACAAATTTAATTGTTATGGCAGTTTCTGGTTAGTGGTACAGAGAAAATGGTATTGAGGACTTCCACTCTCATGTCATATGTTTGAAACTTTAATTGAATGTATTTCCATTTTGCCTGCATCTTAAAAGATTCAAGGAATTATTTTACATCTCTTCAATTTTTAACATGTAGTACTCCTAAGTCGTTTGAAATTGCTTATATTATACATTAACAGAGAATTCTTTAGATACTCTCCAGGATGGAGATTAGACTCAATAACAGGAAGTGTAGTGCAATTCAATAAACTAGGCTTTTCAAATCCCTGAAGATAAAATACAAAATGCAGCGTGTGAGGTCCATATTTCTTCTTCTTTTCATTTTACCCATTTGAGTGATTAATAGTAATATATCTGTAAATTATGTTTGGAAGATTAATATTATACTCTTACACTTTAACATATTTCTTTATATATTCCCATTCTATAAGATTAGTTAAGTCATCATGGAGTTCACATGATCATAACATACATCTCCATCAACATTCATAAGATTCTTATAAAATAAGAACTCAATTCCTTATTGGACATTAACTATTCTTTTATCAATTTACCAACAAGCTTTTACATGCATAGGAAAAAAACGGAGACACCACAAACTGGTCATCCTTTGATTGTAGAAATAAATTACTTTTCCATTTTATAATGCCCCCCAAGCATGTCAATCTATCAGGTCCATGGTCAAGCTTAAAATTCTTTGATTACGTGAACTGATTCCACCACCAAATAAACTTGAATAGACCGTGATGATTAATGTTGTTACACATATATTGTGTGCCTTAATCTTTTTTATTTTCATACCTATCTCTTCCATGCATATATGATTAGCCACTATCCCCTTTTTTATGAACAAAATTACAGACTAACCCATGAAAAGAGAAGCTTATAAGTTAAGAAACTTCGTCCACTAAAAACCCTAAAATATAATAAAACAAAAAGAGAGTGAGAATGAGGGAATAAGCGCAAAGTAAAGAAAATTAAAGCCTCTTCCTGCTTTAATTTCCTCCTCCCTCTTCCTCTTTAATGCTCTTTTTCCCTTTGTTTCTCGCCTCTGTTAGTATTCCCTTGTTGTGATTCTATCTCCACCATCTCCCTAAAGACCCATCAAACTTTATAAAAAGAAAATACATAAAAGGATTTCAAGCACCATGGTTTTCTCTTCTATTCCACTCTATGTAGATCCTCCCAATTGGCACCAGGTAAGATTATTTTTCCTCAAATTTCAGCCACAGCTTCTCAACTTTTTTTTTCAAAAGGAAATTTTTTCAAAAGATAATTATTCCTATTCCTCCTTTATAATATCTCCTTGAATATACCAGAGTTTTTCCCATTACAATAACTCATCCAAATTTCTTTTTTCTCTTGATCTGCTTAATTTTGCAGCAACCAAACCAGAACCATCATCAAGCAAATGGAAATGGCAGCCCTCAGATGCTTCCACCATTGCCCCCACAGGCATCTCTTACCGGAGGTGGAGGTGGAAGTGCTACTGTGGGGTCAATGAGGCCGGGCTCGATGTCAGATCGAGCCCGTCTAGCTAAGTTGCCTCCTCCTGATACCGCTCTAAAGTGTCCTCGTTGTGACTCCACCAACACTAAATTCTGCTACTTCAACAACTACAGCCTCTCGCAACCACGCCACTTCTGCAAGACTTGTAGGCGTTACTGGACTAGAGGGGGTGCTCTTAGAAACGTTCCTGTGGGTGGAGGATGCCGTAGGAACAAGAAGAACAAAAGGAGTCGCTCTAAATCTCCATCATCATCTGAGAAACAAACCCTTTCTAGTTCCACTACTAGTGCAATCCCTTCAGGTGGTACCACTCATGAGCTTATTGGTCAGATGACTCAACCACCTAACCTTCCTTTCATGGCCTCTCTACAGAACCAGATGAACCGTTATGGTGTTGCAAACATGGCTGGTCTGAACTTGCGTGAGATTCAAGGACAAACTGATCACATGGGGTTTCAAATTGGTTGTGGTAGTAGTTCAGGTGCTGGCGGCGGCAGTGGTGGTGGATTGGAGCAGTGGCGATCACAGCAGTTTCCTTTCTTGAACGGTTTTGAGTCAAATTCAGTTACTTCATACCCTTTTCAAAATGAGAGTGTTGAAGCAAATTCTGGGTTTGTTGGAGATATAGCTGCAAGCTCTAGGGTTTATAATCAGCAGCCACCAGTTAAAATGGAAGAGAATAGAGCTCTCAATTTGTTAAGATCATCTATGAGTAATACTGTCTCAGAAAATAACCAATACTATTCATGGACTGGTTTATCAGGTGTTCCTTCTTCTTCTACCACTAGTCATCTCTTGTGACTATAATAACCTCATCAACCCAATCGATCTCCTTGCTTTGATGGATCAGAGAAATTCTCAAACTTGACCCCCAAGTTCAACTATAATCTCATGAGTTGACAGAAATTAACGCAGACAATATATATCATGGTAGAATTCCATCTTTTCTTTGTAATTTATGTTCATTGATTTTGTTTGTCGTTTTTTCTTCATGGAGTGAAGTAATCTATTATTTGTGTACTATATCTTGGCTTGTTTTGTATAACTGTGTGTGCATGTAATGTTTTGTGAGCTTGCTATATATCTGACGTTCTTGTTGTCTCATTTCTGTACAAAACTTTCTCCTATGTTTGTTTACATGATTACATCTACCATCTACGTCACGTTAGGTAACTCAAACTATTGCATCACGTTTTGATCACACATGATAATCCGATTCAACTTACACGATAAAGCATATGTATCTGGAAAGAAGAAAAGTGAAATTGATACGGCACTAAAGAATGTGCCACTCCACGTTATTTTTTGCCGTGGTAGTTGTCTCGGGGATATAAGTTTGTTAAAATTTCAAGCTTGAGCACTTTATTTTTCCATATTTTGAAGCCTCCATATAAGTTTATCTTTCTTAATTTGTGTAAATCTCTTAAATCTTTCAAAGCCGTGAATCTGGTTTGTACTTAAATATTCCATGCATGGTTCTGTTTGTGATACCGATTAATGTTTGTCATGCATCTTGAAATGAAAATGGATAATCAACCCCGATTTTATCACGCACCCTATTTTTCAGAGAAGAAGATGGGCATGCATCTGTGTTTGCATCAAAAGTATGGATCACTTAGCAGTTTCTTATAAAATAAACTTCAATACACCTTTTGTCACTCACTCCTCTACTTTTTGCTTGTGCATGAAATTTCATCCCCCTACTTTAAAAAAAAATTAATTTTCATTCTCACCTGTTGAGATTAAAAAATGAAGCATAAGTATTGCCTTTTGGATTAAGAATTTCAGATATTTAATGGTTATCTAGAAATGATCTTATTTTCAATAACGTTTCGTCATCGTCTCATCAAATTATGGACTCTGCAAGAGTGAAATCTTGGTTTTGGATTAAGGGTCAAATGGGGATGGACTCCACTACTCTTTTTTCTGATTGGATTACTCATCCTTTAGTTTGCTTAAACATTGCGTTGTAATTTTCACATTTCTTCTCTTTTTTTTTTCCTTGTAAATCTCCTATTTATTTGAATAAAATTCCTTTACTTATTAAAAAAAGGGTAAATGAACTGAACTGGTATTTAAGTATAGATAATTGTATAGAGTATAGCATACACAAATTGGACAATTTCAGGTAAAGATAGTGATGACAGTCTGACACTTATTTTGAGAAGACTGCTATCTTTCCTTCTTCCTTTTCTTTCTTTGCTTCTTTTCTTTTCTGCGGATGTTTCTCTTTCTCTTCAATTACTGTGGTACTTCACTCAGCCTTTGTTAGAGCCCTGAAGGTGGTGTTATGTACTACACCTTCACTCTTTCATGAGTGTGGAAATTCTTGGAAACCGTTGAGTGGGACAGTTATTTAATGTCCTGGCTAGCTCTTAACTTTTCCTTAATCGTTGTAAATTTTGATTTCCAAGGAAGCTCATTGCATCATACTTTTAGCATATTCGTGTTTCCATTGTGATTTTAAGGTTGTTTAATTAAGTACAACGCTGACGTTGAAATATATATTATAAACCTTACGTAAATTATTCAAATAATATTACCATAGTTTTTTTTTTGTTGCGAATCAAGAATTTCCCGAATACCTTGAAGAAACAGATGTGTTTTGGAAGGGTTGTTTCATTAACCATGTATTTTGCAATGAATTCATTATAGTGTCCACTAAGTTGTAACGATAATATAAAATATGATTATCATATACCTAAATTAAATATATATGCTCAGATGAGACTTAATTGTGATTACATTAAGTAATTTAAAACACTGCACTTATACATGTTGGAGAAAGAATTTTTATATACCTTCTACATCAGTGGATGAGTCAAAGTTATAATGTTGTAATTATTGGATTATAATCATAAGATGAGGCGTGCATATTTGTTGGCTTTGGGTTGAAAGTAGCCATTCTAAGAAGACGCCAAAATCTCACTCAAAATCATGTAATTCTATATTCGACCAAACTGGAGTGGATGAGTGTTCTAGAACTTCTTCAGCTGAATGATGCAACATACAATTACCGGGTTGTTAATTACGCATTTGAATTTGAAAGGAAAAAGATAAAGTGGTCATGGTCAAAATAAGTGTTACCCTTTTTCTACGTTCTGTCTACAGTTCTCAGTCTCACTCTCACTCCTTAATTTCCTTCTAGGAGTCCTATCCTTTCAACACATTAATAATTTGCAGATTATTATATTAGTGAGGAAACTAATACAATTAGTAGAGGTGTCAAAACCACTACCTGGTTCAGGGTAGCTCATATTGGGTTCAAGCAAAATCGGTCTGAGCTAAAAATCCTGAATACAGCTTATGTATAATAAATTGCAGCCCAAACCTATCCTAAGTGAGTTGGAGGTTGTGGTGGATCGACTCGCATAATACTAAAAAAGTATTTATTTAAATTTAATATATTTAATATATATATATATATTATATGATATTAATGTTTATTTTTTTAACACACTTCTTATGCCCAATATAACCAAACTTATAAATCTAATACGTTGCGTTTAAGTTAAGATGTGATCTCAAGTCCACGTATATGACTTTTAACCTAACTCATTCGTTAAATCTCTTATTTTTATTGGGCTTTCACTTTCTAATACAATATAATTTGTAATCTTACTTTAATATATAAACTTTTGGTCAATATAAAAAATAATATTCTTTATATGTTCTTTAACAACACTTTCATTGTGAACTATTATGTTAAATTTGGTTGTGTGAAGTTCTTTATAGTAAACTATTATGTTGTCGTTTTGCTTTGTTGTAAAATTTAATTTCTTTATTATATTTTTTTCGTTGAAGTAAAATCTAATTAAATACATAATTAAAGAAGGAAAAGTAGAATTTATATGGTTTAACGTCTTCTCATTTAATATGAAACATTATTTTGTTATTGTGCTTAAAAGTGTATTATGCAAACTATGAAATATAATAATATAATATGATGTTTAACTTTATAATATTAGTAATTTATAAATATTTATGTTATACACGTTACTATTTTTTATTCAAATTTCATAACACAATATTTATTATATATTTTTTATTATAAGTTATTTTGTAAAATAATTTTCATTTAAGCCTTATTACCAAGCCAAATGTCTCAAAAAGATAAAAAAATAATAAGGAAACACAAGTAGTCCGAACACACCCAGATAAGTCCGATTCGAGCCTAATTTTAATATAGTCCGCCCGGTTTGGGCTAAAAAGTTAGGATTCAATAAAAAGTATCTAATATGATATCCAAACCATATAAATTTTCAGGCCTTGGCGAGCCGGCTCGACCGGATCCCACCCATTTTGACGTATCTAGTAATTAGGGAAAGACATCACGTGTCCCAAACACTGTTTCATTATATGTTCAATGATGTCTCATTCCCGATCCTGATTCAATCTGATATTGTCACATGAACAAAAAAAAATTAAAAACAAAAATATAATATTCTGATTTGCGCGACATATATGAAACAATGAGAACTAACTAAACAGTAGTTGCAAACTTTATAATTCTAGTCCAACGCAAGAGGGATATATGAGTAATTATTGTAAAAAGAAAAAAATGGCATGATTGAGAATCTAAGAGGATGATGATAACTTTGTTTTAATTTGTAAGGACCAATAAAGCAAGAAAGAGGAGCAGAGACAACACAGACAAAAGCTCTCTCTGTGTCTTTGGTGATAGGGAGTAAATGGTTACTCAGATTCCAAAATGTCCGTACTTATGTGTCTCAAAGAAGAAACATTGCAAGAGTTAAAGGAAAAGAAGTAAATAGCAGTGTGGGTTAATTTTGCAGGGTTGCTCCCCTGCTATGGTACGATTTAATCAAAGAGCAAAGGGTTCAGAAATTCATGCACGCTTCATAGTTACTACTCTGAATTCATGCTTCCTCTATCTCACTCTTTTTCAAACATAATGGACCCAAACCAAGGTTGTTTTTGGTAGATTACAAGTTCAAAGGAGGGATAGCCACGCTTCTAAAAGCTAAGAAAACTCTGCCACCATCTTGCCTGAATTTTACTTATATTTTTTTAGTGTATCAAAGCAACAAATAAAGACTAAAGAATTTTGAGAAAACACACATATATATCGTATGATATCGTGTGCTAGTAAATCATTATGTGCCCTTAGTACTACTATATGAGTTGTATTTTCACATAATTGTTTATGATGGCAAACACAATTTAAGCACAAGAGCGGCATAATTTAAGAACTTGGACCAAAATTTGAGTTTAATTTCATGGTTTTTAATAATAGGTTAATGCGTATGCATTATGTATATGGGTGACAATACAAGATGCAAATCAAAAGGTCCCTAATATTTGCTTTCTTTCTTCCATCTGCTTCATTTGAATCTTCTTTTTCTTTCTCTTCTTCGTCGTCCTTTACTGCTTCCGTGCTTTCCTCTTCCTTTTTCTCTTATTAACCAACTACTTAATAAGAGAAATGAGAACTGCAACCAAAGTAGCTGTACTTTTTCACGATATCTTAGCAGACTAACCTAAATATTACACATATCATTTCTTACTTTAAACATCTTGATGCATGCATTACTGAAAAGTTGATACTTATGTTTGATACTTATGCACGCATTACTTAAAAGTTGATATTTTAAACATAATTACTTTTTCATTTACAATTTATTTGTATTACTTTTTTTTAAAGAGTCAATAATAATTAAATATTAATAATAAATGATGTAATGACAATATATAAAACTTTGATATGATTAATGTATACATTTTTTGTCTAGATGCATGTGAATAATGGTATTCTTATGCATCTAGTAGTTAATAACTTAATTTTTGTTCTCTTTTGTATTTTCCACCCAACTTCTTAACTTTGATTTATTAATTTGACATAAATAATTAGTATTTCAAATAGAATTTAAGTAAGGTTGTTTCACCAAATGAATTTGAGATATAACCAATAATCAATTTAGAGTTCTTTACCATAAAATTGAGATTAAGATAATAACGTCAACGGTAATTTAAAGATTATTTTCAGTCAATTCAAATTGGACTTTTCCTGTGTGCATGATTTTGATCCGTTTATATATTAAAAAAAGAGATAAATCTAAATAGTTGTTTAGATGAAACTGCAATTGATACACAATCCAGTTTATTATGCATTTTTAGTTCATTTTCACCTTGGAACAAAGGCTAATGTGTATATGGCAATGCCTCAAATGTGCTTAAGGTAAGCATCATCCAAACTAAGGCCACATATTTGGATAACCTAAAGAATACAAATTCCCCTTTTATATTTCTCAGCCATAACTTAAGGGTTATATAAAGTTTTAGTTAGTCCAAAATTGTAAAACGAAAATTTAGGCCCAAGATAAAATTGAGTGATGAGTTGAATGGTCCAAAAATAGCAGTGCCAAATTTAGGGAGTGAGACAGATATGAGGTGAAGAATTGATTTTGGGAAAGCTCTAAATAAAAACGCGCGGAACCACATATGAGATGTGACACGTAAGGGGTATGTTTTGAATTTGGGAATTTAAAAACGGAAAAAGGGAAGGGAGAGTTTTTGAACCCAAAGAGCGGTTAGGTGAGATCAGAGAAATACTAATATTCTCTTCTCTCAACTCTCTCCTTCAACCAAGCCTTAATCTCATTAGGTGGGTCGGATAGATGGTTCCATCTCATGTTATTCCTATCCTATTTTATCCAATTGATATTGTTTAGATTTTACATAAGTTTATGGTCCCAAATCCCAATGTTCTAAGCTTATAATATTGTTTTTCAGGTATTAAAAGAAAATGGCAGACGGTGAGGATATTCAGCCACTCGTCTGCGACAATGGCACAGGGATGGTTAAGGTATAATACTAGGTTGCTTTTATTTCCATGTTATATATGGTCATTAAGGTAAAATACTAGGTTGGTTTTATTTGCATGTTTTTTGGGTTTTATTATGAGTTTATTCTTTTGCAACATTAAGGCTGGATTTGCTGGAGATGATGCTCCAAGGGCAGTATTTCCTAGCATTGTTGGTCGTCCACGTCACACGGGTGTGATGGTTGGCATGGGTCAAAAAGATGCGTATGTTGGGGATGAAGCTCAATCCAAGAGAGGTATATTGACTTTGAAATATCCCATTGAGCATGGTATTGTGAGTAATTGGGATGATATGGAGAAGATATGGCATCACACATTCTACAATGAACTCCGTGTCGCTCCCGAAGAGCATCCAGTCCTGCTCACTGAAGCACCTCTCAATCCAAAGGCTAATCGTGAGAAAATGACTCAAATTATGTTTGAGACATTCAACACCCCTGCCATGTATGTTGCTATCCAGGCTGTTTTGTCCCTCTATGCCAGTGGTCGTACAACTGGTTAGTTGATCGATCTTTATGATTAATATTCGATTCATTTTAATTCTGAGTAGAGGTGATGGTTCTAAAGTTGTCTAATTTCGAAGGATTGATTTATGCTTGTTATATTAATTTTTGCAGGAATTGTTCTGGATTCTGGAGATGGTGTCAGCCATACTGTTCCCATTTATGAGGGGTATGCCCTCCCTCATGCCATCCTCCGTCTTGACTTAGCAGGACGCGACCTCACTGATGCCCTCATGAAAATCCTTACAGAACGTGGTTATTCCTTCACTACCACAGCTGAGCGTGAAATCGTAAGGGACGTGAAGGAAAAACTTGCTTACATTGCCCTTGATTATGAGCAAGAGCTTGAAACTTCAAAAACTAGCTCTGCTGTTGAGAAGAGCTATGAGTTGCCTGATGGACAGGTCATCACCATTGGTGCTGAGCGATTCAGATGTCCCGAAGTCCTCTTCCAGCCATCCATGATCGGAATGGAAGCTGTAGGCATTCATGAGACTACATACAATTCAATTATGAAGTGTGATGTTGATATTAGGAAAGACTTGTATGGAAACATTGTTCTTAGTGGTGGTTCTACCATGTTCCCTGGTATTGCTGACAGAATGAGTAAGGAAATCTCTGCTTTGGCTCCAAGCAGCATGAAGATTAAGGTCGTTGCTCCACCTGAGAGAAAGTATAGTGTCTGGATCGGTGGTTCTATCTTGGCTTCTCTTAGCACTTTCCAACAGGTAAATATTCAGTCATGAGATAATGCATATGTCTTTTTCCTTTTAGTTCTACTAAGCTTCCATGATGGAAATCACTAATGAGTTCAATGTCAACTGTTTGTACCAACTATTGGGGGATACTAATGATGGGACATTGGTCTTTGAAATGCAGATGTGGATTGCAAAGGCAGAATATGATGAGGCAGGTCCTTCAATTGTACACAGGAAATGCTTCTAAATGCTGCAAGGTGGCTTCATGAACGAAAATGCGACTGTCCTCCTTTTCTATTTGAAAGTTTGTGTTGTTAAAACAGTTAACTTCAAAGAGAAAGTGGAGCGGATGGTTGAATCAATTCCTTTGTTTTATTCTTGCTAACGTTGATCTTTTAACTAAAAATCAATGTCATTCACTTCATTATACTTATTTCCCGATATTCTTATAAATAAGATGGAATCGGATTACTGCATATATTTTCGTTAATGATTCAACGTTCATACCATAGAAAAGAAAACTGACATGAGATTTTTTTTTTAGTTCAACTGCATTGGAAATTGTAATAAAACAAAGCTTGTTATTGTTATTATATTATAAAGATGTGAGGTAATGTATGTAAATAAATGTGATCATAGTTGTTACATTAAACATCAAATTTTGTTGTGGACTTTGTACAGATGAGGTTTGGTGTAGAATACCGTTTTCCAAATAGAATGCCTTCATAAGAAACTCTATCCCATTACAGTCATAAGAGCTTTGATAGTTTTTTGAAACTTAGTGCAAATGAGCTTAAAAACCATGAACAAGACCCCTAGTTTATGCACTGGACTTCATAATAAACAACCATGTGTGTACTGTGAAGTCATTCATGACAATCAAAAAATGTGTGACCGCGAATTGAGGATATAGCAAGTGGACCCCAAATATCTATATGCACCAAATCAAAAGGAGAATTACTTCTCCTAGTACTAGTAGGAAAAGGCAACTTAGATTGTTTTGCAAAGTGACAAAATTCAAACGAAGCGTTAGAATCAAACTTCAGATAAGGGAAATATTTGCATATAGTATTTAAAATATAATGAGAGGAGCCTCCTAGTCTAAAATGCCAGAGGTCAAAAAAG
Organism: Lupinus albus; assembly: GCA_009771035.1. Lineage (NCBI taxonomy): Eukaryota > Viridiplantae > Streptophyta > Magnoliopsida > Fabales > Fabaceae > Lupinus > Lupinus albus. Next base: position 16,848,260 of record CM020017.1, read on the forward strand.
TAGATATAGTGGCTGGTTTTTTTTGCTTATAAAGGATGTATACATTGTTCTGATCCTCAACAAGCCCGACCATATCCAAGGTTATCATATCTTGTTTAAAGCAAAGGGATTTATCAGATATCAGCTTACAATTGAGAGACTTTGTAAGCTTGTAGATCGAAATCAGGTTATATTTGAAGTCAGGTATGTATAGAACATCATGTAAAGGCAGAAATTCAGAAAACATAAAGTGCTTGAGTGTTCAGCAATGAGATATATATTTCATATTTCCAATAATTTCTTTGTTCAGTAACAAAAGTAACCAAGAGGAGATTTTAGCTGCAACATAAAGGATAAAGTATAAAGTATAAAGGTTAACCACATACATGAATACAGGCACCATAAAGCATTCATCAAAATTCTGTTGTCTATGGAATGCAATACTTGCAAGCGACTAACTGGATTCATTTAACTACTTGCATTGCTTCAACACCCGCATAGTGTATCATCTCTAGCAGAATAGCAAGGAGGCAGCACCATGTGTTTCTGTTATTGAATTGAAAGGATGGTCATCTTCTTCTATGAAGCTTCCAAGGTTGGAATCTTCTTCATTACAATCCAAAAGTGAATTGGACTCTCCTCTCAAGTTCCATAGATGAAATTCCTCAATGCTAGGTTCCATGATTTCTTTAGAACTTGTTTCAGATCTTTGAAGCATTTGGTTGTCACTAGGATCATCCCGGTAGCTCTTGGTTTCCACATTATCCAGGGACTCGAATATTCCACCTTGATGGCTAGGAGATTTGTTGATAGCTGTAGTGTCCACACAATTGTATGAGCAAGAGGACATGTTTTCATGATTTTCATGTTTGTTGATTTCAGAGTTGCATCTTCCAGATGTAATCGGCATTGATTTCTCTCTTACTAGAATACCTTGAGCTGGAGTCGACCGTTGGCTCAAACTCCCAAAACCTTGAATTCCTCTCGATAACCTCCGAGCACGGTTTCGCTCTTCCTTGAGAAGAGTTCCCTTGTCCATCAATTTCATTATCCACTCTGATTTCTTTCTGACAGTTAAGCCCCAATTAAACCTGAAAACACTCAAAATAATTAGGGTCAATAGCAACAAAAGCCTTTTTCGTCATTCGGTAAGATTGTCTACATGAATGAAGGAAAGTAAACAAGATCTAAGTCCTTTGACTATGAAGAAGAAAAATCATGAGGAAACATTCTAAATAAAGATATGCAAAACACATACCCAGTGTCATCAATATACTGAAAGACTTTCAGCTGATTAATTACATCTCTGTCACACTGAAATTCATCTGCAACACTTTCTGGTCCATGAGTCAACATGTGCTCAAGGACAATCAAAGAATTGTAAGAGATCCTCCAATTATTCTTCTCAAATTTAAGGAGCCTGTTTTAGAATACTACTAGTCATTCATCCATGATTGGTTGATTAAGTAACATAAAAGTGGTAAGTATGTCAAAGAAAACAAAGGGACCTAAAAACAGACCTTTTATGCAGAATCTCCACAATCCTCCAATAATCATCTAGCTCAAAAGCAGCCTTTGAAATTGATATGAGTGTTGGGGTATCTGGGGCCCATGGATTTCCATTTGTTGCCTCTTCTGTCATCCTGCAAATAATAGATATGACTTTGGTCATGAAACTAATTGAAGTTTAATCAAAATTCAAAAAGGTTATGATGATGCAATAAAAATTGGAATCATACAATTCTGCAGGGGTGACATCTGTGAGAGCTAATCTTGCAGTCTTGATCTTCTCCTTGAAGAAGAAAGAAGCCTGCTTTTTGAATTCATGGAACAAAGGGGTGCTCATTTTGCTGGTGTTGTTTTTGTTCAACTGGGTAGACATATCTAATCTTAAAGGAAAAAGAAAAGATGATTTGTATGAGTTGAAATTGAGCGAGGTCACAAATCTCAACTACTCCTTTAATGCATCCTAATCTTACTTTATTTAACAACTGAAGTGGTCAGGATTATTGATAGAGGAAAATAATTCAACTTAAACAGTACAATGAATTATGAAAATAAATGTGAATGACATAATTTTGGAAGGGACAATTTTATTTTAGTAATTTGCAAATGATGTTTTGTTTTGTCAGATTGCCATTTGTTTCTGAATCTTTTTTTGTCTTTTTATTTTCTCTAAAGTCAACGACTCTGAAATCATCAATTGGAAGTTTGGAACAAGGGGTGTTCAATTTGAATTTGGAATTTGTTTATTTATTGCTAATTCCAATGTGCTACTGTTTTCCCTTCCATGGCGTATCAACCACCAGCCACACATGGGTGAGCCTTAAAACATTTTGGGCATGTCCAAAGCCAACGGACATGGATAAGGAACGATGAAACATTATGTATACAATATGTTTATTTGTCTTTTTGTTATATTGGTCGTCGATTATGTATACAATATGCATTTTTAATGTACTGCACAAGGCAATGTTTAATTCATCAATACAATCAAAACGAGTTAAACAACTAACTTCTTCAACACTAGTACTTTGATCCTTGGAACCACACTTGACATATCAGCATAATCCCAAGATTATCAAGATCATTCATGGTTTCCCTATCCTATTCACATTTCCACCTTCTCTGATTCTCCTCCCATTTATTACTAATCACTTTGTACTTTTTCTTTCGACTCTTGGCCTTCTTTATCAAAGTATTGGGTTTGAGCTCATAAAGACTTGTCCCACAAAAGAAATCAATAAAATAAATTAAAATTTTATAAATCTCTCACAAATATTTCTATTAAAGAAATAATGTATTAAAATTAATGCTACATATAATACTTCGGTTACATATTTCAACACAAAAAATCAACTTCCTTATACATATTTTTTTGGCACTACCAATAATTTCCCTAACTTATAAATAATAAACTAATTCCTATTTTTCAGAGTATGTATTGTATCTCTAATATAAAAATCAAATTCTTAAGTTTTTACAACACTAAACCAAAGAAAAGAGCTAATTGGTAGTTCTACACCCATGTGTATTTTAACAATTGTTTTAAAAGAGAGATATAATATACCACGTGTCAAATCTGTAGAAGTTGATTTAATCAAACGGCTCAGAGAGCGTAACAAATAAATATATAATCTAGTTCCTCCATTGGGTTAGGGTTTTACCTTCAACGGCAGAACAAAGTCACAAAACAATTGATCAAAACCCATTGTGAAGTGAGAAATCAGTGGAAGAAGCATGGACAAGAGCATGTTAGGGGATCTGGATTCTCTTCCAGAAGCAGATAAGCAAAGAATGGCTACCATGATCGATCAGCTCCAAATCCGTGACAGGTTCTATTTTTGTTTGTTTCTTTCTTCAATCCCTAAAGTTGGAACCTTTATTCAGTTTTAATGCTTTGTTTTTAAAAAAGGCGCAAATTTTAGCTGTTACATTTTTTGTTGTTGTCGGATTCAGTTAAATTATTCGTTGCTTCAGTTTTTGGGGCTTCATTATAGTTTTTTTTAATGGGCATCACAATAGAATCGAGTTTTTTTTATGTTCTTGCTGAGAAGCTGTATTGAAGTTCTCCTTAAAAACAGTGCAACGTTATGTGAATGTTGCTTTTGCACGTTTTGGCAATAACATTTGTTAAGTCTTCCCCCTCATTGCAATTGTCTGTTGCCTTCACTGATTAGTAGTATTAATTAGCACTTGCCCTTAAACTAAGTAACCGAACCTGTTTCAATACACTCAGAGTTGGCATTTTTCATCTCTCAGTGCCTGTCTTGTTTAACAAAATGTTTGTAATTCTTGGTTCTATCTGCTTATAATTTTCATATGAATACTTGTATGTATTAGATTTTAACATTCTATTGTTATATATTTTCTCTTAGGAATGTAAATAATTGAGGATATAGAACACATTTATATATTAGATTAGGACATAGTAAGGTTATAGGTTACTGCTTGATGAAAGCTAAAATAGTTGCTCACATGTTTCAGTATCTTAAATACCTTGCTCTCTTACTATCTGTTTGCCAGTTGGTCTTTAGAGGAAAAGGAAGTGAAGGCTTGAGAGCTACTTACAATTGTATTTTATGGGTCCTAAGCCTTCCCCTTCCTTTATTACCCTCCAAAAAACCATCTCGTCTAAAAGAGACCTCTTGACGGTTATAGAGGGGAACCTTATTATGATATGTGTTTAATTGCAGTCTGAGAATGTACAATTCATTGGTGGAGAGATGCTTTACTGATTGTGTTGACACATTTAAGCATAAATCCCTGACAAAGCAAGAGGAAACCTGTATTCGAAGATGTGCTGAGAAATTTCTGAAGCATTCCATGCGTGTTGGCATGAGGTTTGCTGAGCTCAACCAAGGAGCTGCAACACAAGATTGATTTCTGTTAGCATCTTCCCATGGAAAGCTGTTAATTTTTTTTAGATTCAGTTTGTCTAATTATATTTTTGCCCTTGAGAAAATGAGACAGTGTGGAATTTTTAGTTGCTATGTGTACTAAAGAATTATTGCTAAATAAGCTCAGAAAGCTCTGCATAATCCCTTATGAGGTGCCAATTTGATTCTAATCTCTGTCAACCCCAGCATTGGAATATGCCAGAGCACATTACAACTTTTATTTCTCTATTTGATAGGTAAGCAAAGCAAAGTACAAACCATTTATTTTGACTTGGATAGTTAAACTAGAGGAAATGTACTATGTACTTTAACCTACCAGAAAAATTCCGTTTTTTTTCCTGGTGGTATCAATTTGAAGAGTGAAAGAGTTTTTGTTCATGCATCGTAATTGTATTTATCATTTTAAACACCAATATTACTATGGAAATCGTATAATGCCTAGAAAGTTATTTCATAGTTGTCACTTAGATGGAAATTTGTATAAGACGCAAAACTACAACAGATGTCCCAATTGCTTAATATTTATACATTATCAAAATAAGTTAAGCATAACCTTCTTTGATTAATGTCTGGCATGATAGAATAATAAAAAGCATTCTATGCTATTAAACATTGTTCTCTAAAAATTATTCCACTTGTTTGATTAATAGAGAGACGCTGTTAAAGCAACCACCTACCCTAGCACACTTCTAATAAGGGTTTAGCAATCCCCATGTTAAGTTGTATCTATCTCTTGCTACTGGAATCCTCCTAAACATATACTAGACCTAGCTTTTCAAGACTAAGCGAAATAAATCACTTAATATTAAAGCCTTACTCATAATCAACCTGTACACAAACTTTTAATCAATACAAAATTGGGTATATAGGAGTACGTTAACAGTATGGCTGACAATGTTAATTTCATTGGCTGAAAACTAAGTGGTCATCTAACACTGATGAGCAGGATTTGTAGCAGAAGTTTTTGCTATACAAGATATTTCAATCACTTACATACATCACCACGTTCTTATAAGCCCAGGCGCCCAGCTTTTCCAATCAAACCTTCTAATAGACTTATTTCTTAACCTGACCATGTCTCTGAAGTCAAAAACTGTCTTCAGATAATTATTCCCTTGTTTAGCTGGTTCAGGTTCAGTGTCTTCTACACATGAATTTACTTCTTTTCCTTCTCCAGTTGCTACAACAGCTTGAGAGATACCTTCATCCAGAGCAATTGTCTCATTAATAATGTTTCCAAGAAGCTCAACAACCTCACTCATTTTTGGACGGGACTTTGCCTGCTTCATGAGACACTTGTTTGCAAGGACTGCAAGTTTAAGAGCTGACTGGATGCAATACTGTCCTTCAAGTCTGGGGTCTACAATAAGATGGAACTTCTTTGTATCAGAAATATAAGGCCTTACCCAATCCAGAAGCTTTTGTTCATTTCTTGGTAGGTTTCTTTCTACAGCTCTCCTCCCGGTGATAAGCTCGTAGAGAACTACACCAAAGCTCCAGACATCACTCTTAGCAGTCAGCTTACCAGTCTGAACATACTCTGGCGCAGCATAACCTATGGTGCCAACAACCTTTGTGAAGAGAAAACAAGTCATTTATTTTGCAAGGTTGCAGAACATCACAATAACAAATCATCATTATGACCTCGTAAATCATAATCATTCAGCAATGGAAATGAGTGGCCATGTGCATGAGGCTCCCACCAAGTGGAATATGGGGAGTATAGAATGTACGCAACCTTACCCCCGCAAGCGGACATATTGTCTCCAATATTTGAACCCGTGACTTCTTAGTCACTAAGCAACAACCTAACTGTTGCGCCAAGGCTCACCATCTATTCAGCAATGAAAACAATAGAGATATATTTGAATTCCAAATAAGGTTCTAGAAGGCATGTTATTCTGCTGTTATCATGAAATATTGTCAAATTTTGACCAATGACATGTTTTAGAGCAGCATATAATGAATAGTCTTCAGGGTATGGGCAATTCTTACTGCTGTTGAAACATATCCAGACCCTTCTGATGGTCCTTGTCTAGCAAGTCCAAAATCAGAAAGCTTTGCATTGAAGTCTTCATCCAGCAAGACATTGGAAGTCTTAAAATCTCGAAATATTAGCTGCACCAGTTAATAAGGGAATCATAAATGTGTTTCTACAGCAGTTGTGTTTAATTTTAGCTTACCCAAAATGATATAGAAGATATTGACAGTAGACACCATCCGTAACATTAAAAACAATGAGGACATGGCAGAAGCAAAAGCCATATAAGGGACTTATTTTAAACCATTGTTAAAATGCTAAATAGGTAGGTCTAACTTATGCATTTCATCAACAGAGGACGTAAGTTTATATTGCTTTCTCTGTAACTAGAAGAATTTTTAATGATAACTAAATGTGGTTGAGGATTATAATGAGGGCCAGTCAATGAAAATAGAATGCATCTGAAGTTTCCTTTCAGTTATTTCCTATATAATGGAACTGAAACTGATGTCATATCTAAAAATATACAGCTTAAACAAAGTGCTTAAAAGGCCCATTATCTGGATGTCCTTATTAATGATTTTATAAAGAGAACCATAACGACCCATGTGTTTGGCAAAACACATAAATGATCATAGACTTAAGAAACTGATTTCTCTCCTGCATGATTGTTCATTTATGACAAAAAACAACTTGTATACTGGATTTGAATGCGTTTGAACCTCATAAATGCTGTACCTGAAAATCCATTTCTTCATGCAGGTATGCCAAACCACGAGCTGCATCTTGAGCAATTTTTAATCTTGTGGACCATGGGAGTGTGCCGGAAGGGGTTCGAGTCAAAAGATGGTCTTCCAGGCTCTTATTTGGCATAAGCTCGTACACCAAAAGCCGTTGAATCCCTCTTTCATCATCTTCTGCGCAATACCCCACTAACCTCACAAGGTTCGGATGCTTTATCACACCCAACAAGTTCACCTCATTAATCCACTCCTTATGCCCCTGAAAACTAAAATGCAAGAGAAAGTAAAAATAAAACCCACATAAATACAGATACCTCCTTTATCAACCCACCAAATTGCAAAAACTGAAGTAAAATAAATTCATCAAAGATTCCTAACATTCAAGCTCCAGTGTTATGATTACACATTATCAAAGGTAAAAAAATTTGATACACTAAACTGAGGTAATTAATATAACCACACTTAGAGTCAGACCTCCACATTCAAATTTCAAATTGGTTTCCGACTAATCTGGTTCAACCTGAACAATCCACTTAAGGGGTAAAGATTCTTCTAGTGCCTATTTTATTCAAACCCAGAACCATGGCAATGCAAAAAAATAGGCTCTAGCTTTGTCCTCTTAGATGCTAGTAACTCAATTCAGATTAATCAGAGTCGATGTAATTTTCACATAGTGTCTAATCTAACGTTGAATACAACTTTGACATTAATGGGATATAAACAGAAGCTGATTCAGGTAATTGAAAAAAAGAGATTAAGATTAAGATTAAGGTACATGCCTGGTGGCCATTACGATTCAACTGCTTAATTGCAACCTGAATCTGATGAGAACAATCATCACCATCATCAGAACTAAGAATCCCTTTATAGACAGAACCAAACCCTCCCTCGCCGATCAAGAGGGTTCTACTGAAGCCACGAGTAGCGGATTTGAGGTGAGAAAAGGAGAAGAGTCGAAGATTGTTGGAACGACGCTGAGAGAGAAAGTCTTGGAAGAGAATAGTATCTGAGAAATCTCTTGAGTCTGAATCAAATTCTGACCTTCGTGTAGTGTCGACGAGGCTTGAAGCTATGCTGAGAGAACGAGCCCATGAAACACGAGAGGTACGAGAGCTTGAGGCTATGGCGTCTTCATCTTCTCGATCTCGTTCTCGTCTTTCTCTGTCTCCGTTTGAAAAATGGAAACACTTCATTGTATGATATTGGCCGAACCTCCTTACCAAAACTCAATCAATCGACCAAGGAATAATAGGAGAAAACAGGATTTGGCATCTTTCAACTTTTATATAGTTTTCAATTCAATTCAACAAATTCATTATCCATAGAAAGGTATCGATGACATGAATATTGAAAAACATGAAAATTTTATCTAAAACTATATGATGTGTTTATTTTAAGTTTAATTTAATGATTATCTTACCCCCAAAATTATACTAATGAAATGATTGGGAGGAAAAACAAATTCAACTCATACATGAGCACAAGCTCGGTAGTCAATATTAGTAAATGAAATACTAGTAACAAGTATAAGGAGAGGAGATCAAATATCTTACTTTTTATGTATCAATGATATTTCAATACAATCAAACGTTGTCATATACCTACAAATAAAAATTAAAAAAAAAATTAATTTTTATATATCATTTAATAAGATTTGATTGATTTTAGATATAAGTACATAAATTTTTTGGATTGAAAATGTTGATTTAGTATAAGAACAATTCTTTTTTTTACTTTTTACAAACCCCTGTCCTTGTGTACTAGTGCTTGGGCTTTCACTTGCAACTTAGGTATGTGAGAATTGCCTAAAATGGTAAAATTAATCCGTAATTATAATTAAAAACTGTGAAATTATCTTTAATTAAATGGAAATTTCAGTATTAAATGTGTGATACCAGGTAAGTTATTCAATAGATAATTGAAAAGTGAGCTTAACAAATGAAGGATGTTACACAATAGATGATTGAAAGCATTATTTTATTTTATAAATTTCCAAACCAATAACTAATATTTTATTTTATAAATTTCCAAACCAATAACTAAAGATATTTTCATTTTGAAGAATAAAAATAATAAATGAATATTTTTTTTCTACTAACAAATCATTTCTTCTAGAGTTAATTACACTGACACCCCTGAGTTTTAGTGAAGTTACATAAATCACCTTCTCTTTTTTGTCCTTACACGAACCCTAATTTTGTACATATATTATACTAATCACATTTGATGAAATATAAGTGTAATATTTTAAACAAAAGACATGTTAAGTGTGTAATTATATTAAACAAAATATTGTATATTGTGTAGACAAATCCAAATGATATAAGAGTCAATGTATCTTCGTTATTTGGTTCATTAAAAAATAGTATAAAGATTATATAAACATCTCATTAAAATTGTTAATATATTGTGTAATGAACCAAAAATAATAAAAAGACACTTAGTTTTGTACTATTTGAAATTGTCTACCAAATATATAATATTTTGTTTAACTTAATTACATTAACCCTGTGTTTTTTGTTTAAAATATTACACTTATATCTCATTATGGGTGGTTTGTGTAAGAGAGATGAGTAGTTCGTATAAGGACAAAAAATAAAATGGTAGTTTCTGTAATTTACTAAAACTTAGGGAGTGTCAGTGTAATTAATTCTATGAATGACAACGTTTACATTTCTGACATCATATATCCTAATTATTAATTTGCTTCAAAGAAACAAAATATTTTTAATTAATAAATGTACTTTTGAACTTTTGTTTAACTATTTTTTATCTTCTCACTTTTGTATATTAAGGGGAATTTTGATATAAATTACGGATCCAGTCATATATTTACACTTTTGATATCATATATTTACTGATAAACATTATTAATTTTAGAGTTAATTACACCAACACCCCTGAGTTTTAGTGAAATTACACAAACCACCTATTACTTTTTTATCCTTACACGAACCACTTCTCTCTCTTACACAAACCACCCCTAATTTTATACATATATTACACTCACCACCCCTGATGAATATAAGTGTAATATTTTAAACAAAAATCTTGTGGTGAGTGTAATTAAGTTAAAAAAAATATTATATATTGTATACACAATTTCAAATAGTACAAAACTGAATGTCTTTTTTATTCTTTATGTTTCATTACACGATATATTAACAATTCTAATGAAATGTTTATATAATCTTTATACTATTTTGTAATGAACCAGATAATGAAAATACATTGACTCTTATATTATTTGGATTTGTCTACAAAATATACAATATTTTGCTTAACTTAATTACATATTTCACATGATTTTTGTTTAAAATATTACATTTATATCTCATCAGAGGTAGTAAGTGTAATATATGTACAAAATTATGGGTGATTCGTGTAAAGACAAATAAGGGAAATATAATTTATATAATTTTACTAAAACTCATGTGATTCCAATAATCAGTATAGTTAACTCTTAATTTTATTTTCATGACAACAAGCAAAGAAATGAAACACATGATATGATGTCTTCTACTTTCTCATCCAATCTCTTATTTTCTTTTTTATTATATCAATCCATTTTCATTCCCCTATATAATATCAAACAGGAAAACTAATTCCTTTCATCAAATTTCAAGTCATCAAATCACACCAAACAAAAAAGTGGATCAAATCATTCCACCTCTAATTTGTCATTCCTTGTAGATATTTGAAAAAGTCCGATTGATATCATAAATGAAAAGAAGAAGAAATAAACTTGATAATGGAAAAAATAAATGAAAAAAAGAGACGTTGCCTTTTTTGATTTCATAAAAAAATATTTTAATTGAATCGGAGTACTCATATTATCTCCTGTGGTTCTAAATTTTTGTGAACTGGTAAAAATAGCATTATTTTTTAACCTTCTTTCTTTCCTTTCTCCATTCTCACAAAAAAAAGGCAAAAAAAATAATAATATCGTCTCACTCCAATTGGCATCAACATATCAACAAAGTATTGATATAATGATAGTATAAAATTTTATTAGATATTCAAAAAGATCAATAATTCAATTCTTGAAAACGATACTTGTTGGGAATGATATCCTATATTTTAAAGATGATTATTTTCCTAGCCCTAGGTAAAGGTATACATACTAGAATGTTAGGCTGCCTTTCTATTTGGTGAGGTTAGATTAATAATCAATAATCAATCATCACACCTAACACCTTTGTGGGGCTCATTAAGGTTTGAATTCTTATCTTTGAAGCTGTCTCATGCTTGGGTGAAAATATATGCTTGTAACTTGTAAGGCTTGTCTTTAAATTTCAATAATAGTTGTTTTAACTTATTTGTATTATGAATGATTATAATCTAAACATCTTCAATATGTTTCGCTAAATTAATCTTGTAAGACAAAATAATGAAAATCAAACATGTGACGGCAAAAAGGAGGCTCTTTATATTTTGGTTCCTCCTGAACGTTTTTATTTGTTTCCTTCTGATGCCTTTCCACTTCCTTTTTTATAGTTAGTTTTTTTTTTTTTTTTTTTCAAAGAGAGATTCACTTACTCCAAGAGTAAGTAAAAAATGACTTATTCCATATCTTAACCATTTAATCTTGGAAAATTCAATAGTTTAGATGTACTTACTAATTCAAACCATTAGATTTTCCAAGATTAGATGATTAAGATGTGAAGTAAATCATTTTCCACTTACTATGAATCCGTACACTTTTTGCAAAACTTAATACTTCATTGTATATTTTTTAGCCTGACCATTATGTAGTAAATTTTCATTTTTAATCTTTTATTTTTATCTGGTGAAAATTAAATAAAATATTTTAATTTAGTTAAAATTGCTGCTAAATGCACCTAAGCAGGAGTAAACTAATACGAATCTTGGCCCATAAGTTGATCTATCGGCCTGCCATGACTGGTTCCATCCACTAAGCTTTTAGATATGTGAGATAGAACACACATGAACAAAGTAGCACAATCATTTCATTTTAGATTCATACAGTCTCATAAGGTATTCGGGTAAAAACCAATGGATAATCCAATAATTGGAAATTAGCCATTCATTATAAAGTCCATGGTGTTTTTAGGCTATTAAAAGGTAACACGTGTTCATTCACCATCTAAACTTTGAAGAGAGATTCTTAATTATAAAAAAAAAGACTTAATGATATGAATGAACACGTGTCACCTTTTAATAGGCTACAAACACCCTTTATACCTAAGGAATTGTACCTAAGTTTTATCCATTTAAAATTTTCTTTATCAATTCTTAAATTCCATTTTGCTCCAATTCCTGACTAGTAACTTGACCGCTTTGAATTTATGTCTAGCTGCTTCAACTAAAACATTTCACTTATCATTCGTCAAAGAAGTTGTTGGCATTGTTATTTTGGTGATAACATTAACTACACATAGTCCTTGCCCATCCTGTTTTTAACCAACAATATATTCAAGTCACCCCTCCCCAAATGAACGACAAAAAAAAAGTAGTACATGCGGTGGAATGTAACAATACACAAAAACCACAATAAAGCAAATTGTGGTGTAATATATAAAGGGAAATATAACTCCATCATCATTCTATAAAATTACTACAAATTAACACCAAGCTACCATTTTTGCTTTGCCACTAACACTCTATGGTCATATAGTACAACCTTACAATCCACAAATAAAAAAGAAAAACACAAAAACCAACAACCAATCACAATTAAGTTGTTACTCACTCATTCCAATGTAGTAAAAAAAAAAACAACCATCTCGGAATAAGTAATTAGCAGGAAACATTAAAAAACGGGTTTTTTCTTCTTGTTTTAATAATTAGTGAAGAAATTAGATCCTGAAATTTTTTCCAGTGAAAGTTTGACCAAATTGCCAATTAGAGGGTGCAATGTTCCAAGAGGTAGAGGTGCGGCGATCACTTCCAGTGACACGAAAAGACAAGGGTTGGCCCACTAATACCGCATTTGATTGCCAATTCTGACCCCAGTTTCGGCTCAGTGTCATCCAACCGGTTCGCGTGCCCTTCACGTAGGCGCGTGTGATATCACCTGCACCAGCAACGTTGGTGATTAAAACCAGGTTGAAGTAACGGAAGCCGTTAACGGTGAATCTGATCCCTCCATTCTTTCTGCATGCCACCCTGCGCAAATACCAACCAAACTCATCACTACTTTTGACTTTTTACACTATCCAAGATTCGTTTATTCACTCTCATCCTAGATAACCGTGTGGTTAAAGTATACAAAGAAAAGCAAGCTCGATAGTAACTACTAACTACATTTCTTCACATATTTTATCAAATAAGTTACCCCATGTATGTATTTTTCAAAAGGGTATTTACTGGTCACAACTCTTAACACGCATACGGAGATCCTCAGTGTTATTTTTACACTCAACTTAAAGATGAAACTGTCATTACATGTGTAATGAGAATGACAAAATTGTCTTTTTATTTTCTTTTTTACATTGTTTTGCACATCAATCGTAAAGATCTATGCTCCATAATTTTATATCACCAAAATCTTAAAGGCAACACCAAATTTCTGACAAAAACAATGAAGAGCCCGGACCCACTCCCTGAATCAGACATAGAGCCCATGCTGTAGAGTACTTACATAACCTAAACACCATACACTTATTCAATTAACCTTTAATCATGCACCCATGCTCCCTTGTTAACTCAACTTGGCAATGGAAATGAACTAACTAGGAATCTAAGTACATGGGCTTTAAAAAAGCAGTTTTTTTTTAATGATTGTTCTAAATCCTTTTTCCAAAAAGTAAAACAGGAAGAAAAAATAAATATAAAAAGAAAGAGAAAGGTGATTACCGGCGATAAGCAACTGGAACGATTCCGGCACGGTACTCGGCAATCTTGAGGAACATGGGCATGGCTAGGTCAAAGTGTGGTCGTGGAGGGTTGCACCATCCACCATTGTCGTTTGGAAGAGCAAAGTTTGGAGGACAAAAGTTAGTTGCGGTAATAAAGATGGAAGGGCTTCCAGAGTGACACCATTCCCTATCATTTGCACACTTGATCTCAAAACATGCACCACAGCTTAGACCATTGTTGAATAGTGCTGTGCTCAATGCTGCTGTGCTCACTCCATACCCTTGGCTGTACAGATTCCCATACCCACACGCCCCTCCTGGAAATTAAAATTAATAAGTGATTTTTGTATAGATGAAGTTTATAACCATGAATTGTGCAGCTGTTGGGTTTTAACTCTTCTACCGACAATTCATTCTTAGGAGTTGATATTATAGCAAACTCAATCTCTCACTTAAGTCATAAGCCAATCTTTTGTATTAAGCTCTCCTCATATACTTAAGTTCTAACGATTGATATAAATTATTGACAAGTGAGTGAAGTGGACAAATGAAAAATATTAGATCCGGTTTGTGTTGACAAAGGAGAGAAAATTAATGTGTTACTTAACCAATAGACTCTCTCACCCAGTGGAGTGGAAGACTCTTCGCGTGCTGAAGTCCAAAGTTAATTTTGTAATTCTATCAAATAAGCTGTGAGGTATCTCTTGCAGACAAAATAAGTATTAATTATTACATAATAACCCTAACTTCACACTAAATACTAACGTAGCAACCAGAGTTGTTAATGGTGAATTAATTAGGGGTATTTTATGATTTGATGTAATATTTTTACGTCCAACAGATTTATATGTAATTAGAAAAATAAATGGGTTAGTGAGTTATTACCCATGGTGCCAGAAGCATCAGAACCACCATAAAAAGTAGCATGAGCACTTTGCCAAGAACCACCAGAGTAAACACCTGGAATTCGTGCTTCAACATGGATCCACATTAATGAGAACATAATGGAGGCAATGCAGAGAAAAACATTGGCCATACCCATTTCTTTTGTTTTTCTTTCCCTAAACACTACAAAAAAAGAGAAAGTTAAAGAGATTGAAAAGAGAGAAATTTGGGAATGAAAGGCAATTGAGAAGTGGGGGAATGTGGAGTACTTATGGAGGAAGGGCAGTGTTTGGACTTCGGAATTTCTAAACTTTTACTTATTTTTATTTTTTTTAACCATCTTTGTGTAGTAATTTGGAACACAAATATTATTGTAGTTTTTGTACTACATGATACCCTATCCTTGAAGGCGTATACGCCACCTTGCTTCCAATTGTAATCAAACACAGTAGATTAAATGTGGGCTCCACAGAAACAGAACAGATAATGTGAAAGGACGAATAAATGAACCATATCTTGAGGAGAACTTGAAGGTGGATAGACAAAAGTACCCTTGAATCTACTATAATTAGATTATGTGACATAAGAAAGCAAAGTGGGAAAATGTATTTGCTCCCTTTCTCGTGTGACAGTATCAAAGAGCTAGCAAGATTATTTATTAGTACAACAGCGTGCTATCAAAAAGAAAAGTGAGACTAGAGAACAAAACTAGTACATAAAACAAGTTAGAGAAAGAAAATAGGGAAGGTTTAGAAGTAAATTTACGACCTAAAATTAGAGGATGGAAAATGGAGCATGTAGGCGTGATGAGCGCTGTAAATCTGTAATAAGAGGAGGAATGGTGGGGCCAATAATTAGGAAAGATGTTGCACCAATGCAATAAAGATATTCACATTGAATATCTCCCATTTCACATGCTAATTTATGATTATTTAATATTTAATATCTCCCATTTCACATGCTAATTTGATTATTTAATATATTTTAAATTAAAATTTTAATAATTAATATTTATTTGATGGGTGGTATATCAAATGATTTATGAAATAGGAAATATAATCCTGAACATCTTGTCTGATATAAATGCTTCTGTATTATAAGAATGTGAAATATTGTGACTTGTAAATCAAAAAGAAAAATGTATATGTTAATTTATATTGTGTTACTACATCCATCATTCATGTTTAATTATAATTGACATTTCAAAAAAATGAATAAATATTAATTGTTGTATTAACTGTGTATAAACGTTTACACTAAAAATACGTATATATCACAATTTTAATAAAATATGATTTTATAATATATATTAATTTCTATATTATATCTCTACAAACTTAGCAAACCAAGACAATAAAGCTTAGTGGCCGTAATCATGGGTCCTGGAACACGTCCCAATTGGCTTTTTAACTCTAAAGTGAGTGACTTGTGTACATCCACTTGCATTCATTTCCCTCTCTTGAGCCACACCATCAAAACACATTACAGTTTACTCAACTACTACTAGTTCTACAATAAATAAAGCGTCATGGTTAAAGTCAATATTTAATCAAACCCTCTTTCACACTTTTGTTTTCCCTGCCGATTCATATTTATGCATGGAAATCTTTTTCTTCTTTCACACATTAGCATAATACTTTTAAACCTTACCTTATTTTGCTGCAGCTACTGGTTAGAGATATAAACTAGCTTTAACCCTTCATTCAACTGAGTTAAAGTTCCAAACAAATTGGTAGTATTTGAGATCTGCATCTAAACCTAAAAAAACAAAACATTATCCTCTTTTACCGTTGAATACATTAAATTGGAATTCGAAAATATGTCAACTGCATCCGGAATATAAAAAGATGATTGAAAAACCTGATCAGCTTTTTAATTTGTCTTCTGTATTTTGTATTTTTGTTATTGTTATCATCATTTCAGTCCCTCCTGAAAAATGTTCCACTTTCTCACGGGCTTGGTGGAGACCGCATATACCAATCATGCACTGTTATTTCATTGTATGTTTCTATTGTAGTCAAGTATCATGTCCTGAAAAATCAACATAACCTAATTAATTTACAAGATTATGTGTGTGATACAATGAAGGTAATTTGGTTTTAATCGATATCTCTATTCTTGAACCGGTGATCGTTAAGTAAAATTCTATCAGAATGACAAATCTTCATATAATCTTGGATTGATTACACAATCAGGTAATATTTTGGGTTGGAGTTTACATTTATTATGATCAACCACTTCTAGGTCTAGACACATCGAAGTGAACATAACGACATCAACAAACTCTAACAGCTAGGGAGGTAGTTGGTAATTGGTAGGAAACAAAAGTCGCAATATTTTTTGGAGGTGGTTGGTGGAATCTAATCTTAGCTTTAATATGGTGGTTTTATTTGGAAAATTTGGATTTTTTTGTTCATCTTTATAAAATTTTGTTGGGTTGGTTACGATTTGTTTGTCAAATTTTAACCTTCTTATGTGGGTTCTAATTTTTATTTTGGAAAAGTTTATGTTAGGACTTAAGCATATGAGGATAACCCAACCGAAAAAACTAATTTATCAGGTGGGAGAACCATATGGCTTAAGTACCACATTGAGTTTGCAATATTTGAATCTATCCCTACTTGGAATATTGTTCTGTACTCCTGCTTTATTTATTAATAGAAACTTTATTCTTAAAAAAAAATTGAACAAAAAAGAAATGCGAAACTTGTAATGCAAAGAGCAAAAGATATTTGATGTTTGTATAGGACATAACGACCACGAAAATAATCATTGGCAGAGACTATCTTTTCTCGCAAAAAATGAAAATCAATCTTCATCAAATAATTAGTCACTGAACTTACGTTATCACAAAGTAGGGAATACTTGCAATGATACTAAGAGAGACCACCGGTCCCAAATTGATGGCAATCCCATTCTAAGAACACTATAATTGCGAAGAATACAAACTTACATGTCCTCCATTAGACGACATTAATTATTAATAAACGCTAACAATATGTATATTGTAGAGGAATTGTCCCTTGTGGGTGGTAAGAAAGGGTCCATGTATGCCACTTTTGGTTCCAATTTGGTTTCTTGTCATGAATTGTATGGTTTGTCACTTTAAAATATGGGGGGCAGCACGCATGCATCGTCTCGGTATGATTCTGTGAGACATCGTTGGGAGTGACTTTGATGGTATAGTTGGCACATCCTAATAATTTTCTTGACCCTAAGTCCATTTGTGAGTCGAATTCTAAAGAGAAATAAATTAGAAACATAAAATGTAACATAACTTCAAATGTTTCATTTACTCACAACTAGTAATTATAGTCAGTACCATGTGCTTCCCATATTTGTTCCTAACAGACTTGATAGGAGTGGACCAGTATTTACCTTCCACGTAACCAGTAATTTATTAAGTGTGACAGGTTATAGGATTTGGTGTATGCGGGACCTGTCTGAATGAGGGAGGAGGTTGCATCATTATCTGATGAAAACGCCATTCTCAGTTGCAACTACCAAACTTTACATTGTAGCTGTATGCTTTTAGGAGAATAATGTTGACCACTCTTTTAGGGGCTAAAGAATATTGGTAATTGAGGGCTAGATACATTGGTTAAGAAAGTAACTAGTATATTTGGATGTATGAAATTAATAGGAGATAACTAACATAATTATTTGAAGTTTTTTTAGCAAAGTTACTAATATAATTTCCCTAAAAGCCTCAGATAATTTACTTCTCAAATTTAGGTAAAACTGAGACAACTGAAAGATTGAAATAAAAAAAGTGACTCACTTTATCACATTATCCCCCATTTATATCTTAATAATCACTAATAGCAATAAGGTAATATGTGATTAGGATGAAAATTTTAAGAAATAGAGTGAAAGACATATGGGTTCAAATCTCAACATGACAAAATACTATTATATTAACATTTATCTATAAAAAAAGTGATGATTATTGATTTTGTTTGTAGAAGGTGGCAAAACATGATTATGGAATTACATCCTTAAAGTTGAAGACATGAAGCACGCAGGACGCTGATAACAAACATTCCCCATTCCAACACTTGTTATGAAATGTAGGGTCAAGGTTAGCCAGACAAGATGTTAGCCCACAACTAACATTAATTGATACAACTAATTAGCCTAATGCAGCTATAGTTCCACACAACATATTTGAATGGATAGGTTATAGCAAAACGTAGACACAACTAAAAATCTAATGTAGAGGTGAATTGGCATTTTGAAGCATGAAGATCACCTAGTAGACATATCCACTGTGAAGTTCACTGTTTCACACTACCCAACGGTTAATGACCACTGTTCCTATTCTACAGCTTACATTTTCATGAGTGACGAATTGATCCTCGCTATTAATGGCCATTAGTACCATATTACTCTATTTTGTCCGTATTACAAGGTATTATTTTAAAATAATTGATTATAATTTTTATAAGATGTTACAAACAATGAACCTTTTTGTGGGTGCATCAATAAATAAATGAACGTTATTCAAGACTAAAACCATTAAGCTTGCATTACTGAATTCAAATTGTAAAGAAACATGACATCCATCTCTAGATAAAGAAACAAAGATAAGAGCCTTAAATAACACAAACTAGCAGAAATCATAGATAGATATCCAAGTGTTCTTAACCAATAAAATGATACACACAAAAAAAAAACTAATATATTTCAGGCTGGAGGCTTCATTCGGCCTTCGTTGGCCATTTTGAACAGCTTGGCTTGTGCTACTGCGATCTTGTTGGAACTAAGTGATGCCACAAATCTGTCCCTGACTTGGTTGGTCGTGTAAGAGAACTTGTTGTTCACCAATGAGTTGAGATAGGATGCTGTCCCTTCTCTGTAGAGTGCACCTAGACCATCGGTTCTTGTGTTGGAAAGTGCTTGTGGCAAGGTCAAACCAGAACCGGACCCTGGAAAACCAAATGCATTTCCTAAGGTTCCCCACCACCCAAGCAATCCCCATATCATTCTTGGATGGCTACTCCAGTAGCTGAACATTAGAGCAAAAGATCCACAATGTTATAAAACTATGATAATATTAAGAAAAACGTATGATTTATGATTAGAGATATCTTGTATTTCAAGATTGAGTGGAAAAATGTGTGTAAATATGAGTTGTTATTTTGTCAACATGTTCCATACATAACATAACTATAATATACTAATAATACCATTGTATATATAGTAGTAATAGTAGTTTATTGTGTAGTAGTAGAATATTAGTAGTTTATTATGTAATAGTAACTTACTTGCATGTGCCAGTGAAGGGAGATGGGGAGGGAAGGAAAGGAGGTGAGGGGATATTGGGAGTGCCTGGATCGATTGGAGTGGTTGGTGTTGGAGGGCTACCACCTCCATAAGGTGGTGGTGAGTTATAGTACCTACCACCTCCTCCTGGTGTTGTTGGGGTTGAAGGGTCATGCGGTGGTGATCCATAGTTTCCACCTGAGGGTGTTGATGGGGTTCCATGAGAGGGTGGTCTGCTGCTACCTCCAGAGCCATGAGATGGAGGAATCCCGTATGAGCCTACAAAAAGTGAAGACAAGGCATATTATCATATGACAAAAGAAAACATCAAAACTTTTCATCATTCAACTTCATGCTACATTACAATAAATAACTAACTAATAATATGTTATATTGTTGCAAGAGTTTTTTCTTCACAGAGTAGCTAGCTATAGGTAGCTCTATACAAATACTACCTTTTATTTTTGTTGCAAAAATATTGGATAATAAAAATACATTAGTTAGAGAATAACACAGAGAAATAGAGAAACCTGAAGGAGGAGTTCCAGCATGTGGATCTGGAAAGTAGTAGTTCTTCTGATCTTCAACACTGGTGCATGTTACAAGGTTATGAGTAAACAAGCCTGCGAGCATTGCAAACATTGTAAGATAAATATGACCTCTTTTTCCCTCCATTATTATCCCTAGCTGCTTACAACACCAACAGAGAAAGGAGGTTTCAAGATTTTGAACTGGTATGGAGTAGAGAGCTATGAGTGAATATAAAATAGTTCAGATACTGAAGCAGTAAATATTAGCATGTGGTTAGTTGATGTTTTGCTGGGTGCATTTACTCATACTATTTACTACTTCCTTCTCTCTCTCCTAAGTCCTGAACATGGCCTTGCTTCTTAGTAATCATAAGCTTAAGCTGAATTGTGTGCTAATAAGGGGCATATCCCAAATGAGTCTTCAAAATTGAGTCTTTGTTACATTCAATAAAATTAGGAAAGGAGAAGCTGCAATGAAATGGCATATTATTGGTGGATTGTTCGGATTTTGGGATACAAAAGCCTACCTCAAAAATTGCTGATATAAAGAGGAAACAATCTTTGTCAACCATATGGATACATTATCTCATTCATTCTGAAATAAGCTATGAAAATAGTGGTACTGAGTATACAAATTTGAAAGAATTAATGAAATAATTTGAAATTGTTTTTGTGTAATAATAATGTGCTTCAATATATTTTTGGTGTAGTTATAGTTAGCATATATGCAGTGAAGTGAAGACGCATAGAGTGATAATGAGGCTTGGACTGGGTCATTTTACTGTGAATCTGTAATGTCTTGCATCCTATGTGAATAGGACAGGGATTCTGCATGCCTACAAATTAACAGACAGGGCTTTACTTATAAGAAAATAAATGTTCATCTTCCATCTCAAAAGTTTTCAATTTCTCTATTATATATCCTCTCAGTCATCTTGAATAACACCCCCTAATTTAAATGTCAGTTTCAGAAGATTAATGAATATTTGTCTCTTTTCCAGCTTTAACTATATTTTTAATGAATCGTCCCACTCATTAGGGAGTATAAAAAAACCAAAACAACTGAATTACTACTCTGCCATCAATGAGGGGAAGTGAGAGTAATTGAGGTGGATAGGGACAGGGGATACTACAAAGTTTTAAACATCCATCCAACTACCATTTATGCTCAGGAAGCTGGTGAAACATGATTATCACATTTCATATATCGGCAAGAATGTGTTAGGACTTAAGAACATGAAAATTACTTAACCCAATAGAATAATATATTAGATGAAAGAGTCTCATAACCTCAGCATCATAGGGTTTATTATGTTAATCAATGTAGGACTCCTAACACAATGCACAAGATGTTGGTGGTTCACCCGTATCAAACAATAGCAGTTGTAGGTGTAGGATCATATGCTTACTACTACGTTAACAGTAATTAGTGTCACGTTTTAATCTCACTCTGAGCTCACTTGAACCTTGTCCAGGCATAATATTTGCCCACAACCAATATCATTTGACGTAACTAATTAGAATTATTTATTCATTCATCATTAATAATAATAATCTTTTACTAATTATCACGGAAATTTGCCTAATGCATCCATCACTCATCTTCAAAGAGGACCAGTGACATCAAAAACCTCAAAAACTGATCTCAAATTAAATCCTTGTTGCCTAATAAAAATGTTAAATTTCAAGCCAAATAAATTGAGTGAGGAGGCATAAGATAGAAGGACTTAAGATTGAAGAAGAGTTAATGACCCAAGACATAACAAACATTGTAACAACCATCATTAGAAATGCACCATTAGAGACATTTTTCTGCAGTCAAAAGAATGAATAACATACATAAATTTGTTGAATGGTAAGCACCAAGATATATTGTATTTGTACATCTATCAACTGCAAAGATGAGAACAAAGTTCTTGAGCCTGGGAAGGGCTAGTATTTGACACAGAAAAGATGTCACTTCTCCCATTGCTCAAACACGTCATGTTAAGTTGGTTCCCCATTTGGGTTGACTGCAACATGGCACCAGATAATGTTAGTGTCGAAAGACGAAACCAAGTTTAGATAAAAGAATAAAATTCTAAAACAGTCTTCTTTAACAGTTGATATTGTCAGGCATTCAATAAAATACAGAATAGAGATTAGGAAACTACATCATACATGCATATTAACAGATTGCTGGTACACTAGGAACATGCATAGATACTAGGTTACACACTTAGACATAGTTTTTGTTTTTAGTTTTCTTCTATGTCTTCATTTTCATGGGAATAATATACTGTCACCTTATGCTCTAAAACTCAGACTACTAAACTAATGGGAGGACAGAGACAATTATATTTTGGATCAGTTTTCTTTGCACCCAGTCACATAAGTCATCCAATCTTTCAATAGAACTTATAGTAGCATCACCCACCTCACAATAAACTTCTTGTGGTTTGCAGCTCCATTTTGAGGTAGGAACACAACTTAAATAATGACACCAAGAGCAGTGATCATTCAAGTCAACCCCTCGTAGGAGCAAAACCGTCCCAGCTACCAATCTGTCCAATAGCCAACTTCAAGATTAGGGGAACCAAGTATGGTGATGCAATGCGCCAAACAGAGAAAAAATGGCAGTTGATATATTGGAAATATATGCGATAATTAATAATGCATAGTATCTTCGCACATTTTTTCTGTAGAGAAACAAAAGAAATATCTAGTCATGAAGAATATACAAAGAACAATAGAGTCTTTTAATCTTTCTACTTGTGAACTTTAGCTCTGCAGTAGCTTGAGACACCACCTAAGTTGAGGGACATAGCTCCAATCCCCTGTTAATATTTTATTTTAAGAAGAAGAAGCTGGTAATTTATGTGCTTAGCACCTTCAGACAAGGAAGAGTAATTTCCCATTTTTTTGCTATTAGAAAATTAGAATGATGAAGAGAAGTGAAACACAGCTAGCAGGATTAAGGGCCATATAAAAATAAAGAAAAGGTATGAAAAGGAAAACAATTTTCTATGATCTTAAAATATGAAGTGTTTGGAAAAGTAGTAAATAAGTATTGAAGTCCTAAATTTCTAATCAAGAATAAGTACCGTCTAAACATATATTACAGGAGACAAGCTGCATAACAAAATATGACTTGTTCATGGGGCACAATCCAGTCCACCAGGCTCACACCATCATGATCCCATGGTGTATGCGACAAAATAAAATGCAATATTCAAAAGAGAAAAGTATACAGAAAGAAAAATAAAATAAGAGATAAAGAATGAGAAATTATGGCGTTGTTCGATCCGTGTAATTGATCCTACCTAGTAGGACTAAGGCTTGGTTGTTGTTGTATAAAGAAAGAGAACTTACCCAGCACAAAGCAGTATGAAAGAGATGACCCAGAGTACATACTGAATAGGTTTGTGCTTAGAGTTCACCGGACGGGAAACATATCCAGAACGAGAATTTCTCTGGCTAACCCAATTATACTGAGGGCGAATCAGAAAAACAAATCCAAGAAGGAAACCGGTAATAAATCCTCCAATATGAGCAAAATTGTCCATGTGTGGAAGGATTCCAACAGCTAAATTGATCGCAATGATGAAAATAAGAGTCAACAATGCAGCAAACTGCACAACAATGACAAAACATGAAAAGGAAAAGAAACTATTAAATGGCTGCAGCTCAAAGACAAAAACAGATTATTTATTAGGAAACCCATGGAGTTTAACAGATTAATTTTGTTATTCACCTTATTAGCATATATTGTCCAATTTGTTAAGAGCTCTGATAGCATGGCTCCTAGTAAACCGAATAGTGCACCAGAAGCACCAACTGAGATACCTGATTGTATGAATAGAGAAGACAGTAAACTCCCTCCAAAACCAGATATCACATACAGCAATCCAATTCGAACTGCATAGAACCAGCAAGGAAAAAAATTTAATCTGAAAACTAGGAAAGTAAAAACTGTTCCTGCTTCTATTAATTTAATTTAATTCTACAACTCTGATTTCATTCACAGAATTAGCTATTAAAAACCCCATAAGGGAAATCTGTTCTTCATGAAAAAGAGTAATGATGAATTTAGAAGCTTTCTTATTCATCAGAATGTATTAATACAATAATGTGAAGCCCCATAACAGAAAACATTACAGTGTCACACACTTTTGCTAAAGTCCTGTCTAAACATCAAATGTATAAAGAAACATTGTTGCCAAATCTTTCTCTATTCACATGCTCTTGGTCACATAATTCTTGTTCAAAACCATGATATGTCCTCAAAGCCTTGTTACTGTTCCATTTATCAACAATGATGAATTTTTATTCAAAGAGTTTACCACTCTCTAAAAGAACCTACTTCCATATTTTTTCAGGTTGAAATATTTAAACAATTTTGCTTATGCACATATATAGCTGCGAATAAAATAAAATAAATATGCACAGTTCACAAATAGAACAAACACAAGGACGGTAACCAAGAACCGTACCAAATCCAAACTCCTGCTCAAGACGAATTCCAATAAAAACGAGACTCAACATGTTGGCGAGCACATGGACAACCCCACCATGTAACCATACACAAGAGAATAACCGCCACACCTGGTGTCTATGAACGACTTTGTCCACTTGCAGGGCACCCATGCTTTCTAATCTGAAGAACAAAAAATAGATGCCAGGACATAATACAACTCCAACATATACCAAATAATAAACTACTCACACATCCACAGTATTTATCTGCAAGCAAACAGGCCATCGACGAACAAATTTGATAGTAATTACCCATAAGGAGTTAATATAATAGTGTTACGGGTCCAATTTAAGTTCAGAGCTCCAATTGAGATTGCACAGATTTGAAAATAATAAAAATTATGTAATGTAGAAAGTAAAACCAGGCAGATATGACTTGATGCAAATAGATTATAGATATGAGATAACAGTTAAAGTAGAATGCACTGTCATTATAAAATGTTTTACACTAACAATAAATGTTCATTGTCAAAATATCACTGGAAGCTGGTCTAAAACTCAAACCCTGACTGTTCAAACAAATTAAACTCTAACGATAATGCTACCTTAATTGTGGAACAAAATCAACCCCTTTTGAGCTAAAATATGATACTTTTAGCAAATTACACAGCATTAAAGTTCAGATCGAATCGATTTCCTCAAGGCTGAAACGAAGTACCTTAGTTGATTGACAATACTAATAAAATTAACTATTTTGCTTAAATAAATATATAGTAGAAGCAAGGGAGAAGAGAACTCACGTGGATGAAGAAGGACCAAGGAGAGGGTTTTGTTTGAGGGGCTGAAAAGAGAATCTACCCAGAAAATTAGCAAAGCAAGAATCGGGAATTGAATGCTCAGGGCAATTATTTTTATACATAGTGATAATGAACAAGGCCACGTTGGCCAACACAAACGACGGCACCAGCCATGGGAACCACCGTTTGAAGGGCCTGGAGTGGGTCTCGCCGTCGTGATTTGGCGGAATAGGCGGAGGAATGGGTACTATGTTGGCCCCACGGTGGGTCTGATCTTTAATCTCGACACCAGTCGAAGAAGAAGTTGATGGGTCCGTCGGAATCATACTCCGTTTGACGAAATTTGACCAAAGATTGAAACTTTATAATAGAGAATGAAGATTCCATAAAAATTAAAAAATATCAATAAAAAATGGCAGTGACATGAGCATGATTATGTGCAGTCAATGCAGCTTGCTTCCATCTGTTTGCAATTGCCAAAAAAATACTACACGGGGTTGGAAATTTTGAGACCTGTAGCTGTAATTACCTAATTTGTAATTATCTTTTCTTCTACGCATTTTGGTAAATCAATTTGTAAAAAAAAATATAGATTTAACTTAATACTTTAATAATTAACTGTTTTGGAAAACACCTCATATAGTA
The DNA here is from genome assembly GCA_009771035.1 of Lupinus albus. Taxonomy (NCBI): domain Eukaryota; kingdom Viridiplantae; phylum Streptophyta; class Magnoliopsida; order Fabales; family Fabaceae; genus Lupinus; species Lupinus albus. Next base: position 16,874,761 of record CM020017.1, read on the forward strand.
GTATAATAATGAAAATCAATAATACGGGTCAATTTATGAAATCAATTAGTTTTCAGTTTATGAGATCTATGCTATGATGTTATGAGAAAAGTTAAGACAATTGTTCTATGATTCTTGTAAATTATAACTCATTCACTTTCTCATCCTATCCCATATGTATGACCTTCAATTGTTATTCACACACTGAATATACTTAACATTTTTGTGTTAAATGTGTTTAGGGACAAATATTAGAAAATGAATCTCGGACAAACCTAATTAATGGTAGTATCTTCTCTGTAAAGTAAAGAAATAAGGACATTAGATTGGCGTCTTAATATTTTAACAAATGTACCTAGTTCATAAGCTCATTTAAAGAGTCATCATATTCATGTCTATTTTGTGATCCTATAAGAAAGGGATGAGATGCAGTTCCAAAGCTGCATGCATTTTTATACGTCACAACTTTGCATATATTTTATTTAATTCGTATGTTGACTAGAGTTAGAACTTTTTAGTTTATATAATTGAAATGGCATGCAAGTTCATGCATAAATACATCCCCAACATTGCATGATTTAAACAATCAATTGGTAACAGCTGCAACCAAAAATACATTTCCCCTAACAGATACACCAAGAACAAAAAAGTGGTAACCTAAGCCAGAGTTTTAGCATATGACATAATCGCGACGATCTTCAGAATTTGCCAGCAACCAATTTTATTTCACGGTTCAACAAACAGAATTTTGATTGTCATCAATTCTGCAGTCAACAATTAGCAGTGAGACATAGTGTCATTAAATAGTGGACTGAAACAACTATTTACCATGGAAAGCAGAAGCTAGTGTTCATGCACTACAAAACCAGATCATCTTACATAAAGAAAAGCACATAGCTGCAATTCAAAGATTTTTCTCATTGTTTTTGCAATCAAGTAATAAATCCTTTTAAGTGTGTTGGAGATACTAGAACAACTTTGAATCCTAGCCAATCAGAAGTGTGCTAAACTGTAGAGTAGAGTCCATGAAAGCTGCAAATATGTAAAAAGCAAAGTCAGATTATAGCAAAAGCCTTATTATCTGCACTTGATAAAGCAGTGACAAAAATAGCATAATACCAGGAAAAGAGTTATAGAGGCAAAAAGGCCCTCTTGGAGGAGGGCTCCATGACCGCCAAACTCTTCCTCATCAACCTTTAATATTAATGCATAGTAACCATATATAAGCCCAGAAGACATCACTAAGAAGCTGCAAAAGAGGAAAACAAATCTTCAACAAAGAATAAATATTGAATCAAACTTATAAATAGTGCTAACTAGATGGTGTCACATCACAGCATAAAATGCAACAATAAGTTTTATTATTTAAAGATCAAGCCTCAGAATAAACTAACATGGAATAAACTAAGAACTAAGGAATTCAATTCGGACAAAGACAAAAGTTTCCAATGTTAAACTGTTACTGTTTTGAAGAAGAAACATGAGATTGAATAATTCAAGCCTGATAAATTTTATAGCTGGTTGGTAACTATTGGGTTTCCACAATTCATTAAATCCTTCTGCATATCAAATATATGATCGTCCAAAATAAAATTGATTTCAGCTATGAAAGGTCACTTGATCTTTTGTGGGGTGCTCCTCGTTAATGAATTTATTTCAATATTTTACTAAATGTTTTTTCCAAACATTTATACAACAAAATCATCACAAAATAAGAATTCATTGAATTGATAAAAACAAAATTGAATAGAAATAATAAGATAAGAACTTTGAAAGGTTTCTATCTCCTAAGAGGCTACCACCTTATTTGTTGAGCTTATGTTGCTGTTGCACTGTAAAATTTACACCTACAGGCAATTTCCCGAGTTATGTACCTAGAACAGCAGTTTTACAAGCATAACATCCACCATTGTCACTTAATTTATGTCAACACTCGATAATTTTTATTAGGCACTGAGCTTATTAATTAAATTTTTTTGAGGGTACATAATCCCTAAGCATTCATATCCACCCTAGTACAAGGTCATGTCCCAATCTTTCCTCCCACATAATCAATTAATAACATTGGCAGAATTCGAGTCCTCTAAGGGTCCGTTTGCGAGTTTGGTTTTTGAAGGGGAAGGAAGAGAAGGAGAAGGCTTCAGAGTCATCTCACAAGTGCATTTCATGGCTCCCAAGCCTTCCCTTTCTTTTCCATCCCCTCTAAAACTCAACTTGCAAACAGATACTAATTGTCTCGTCTTCTCCGGTATGATGTGATCAGAAGATAATCCTATATGATAAAGATTCCAGATAAAATATTTCCCATAATTTATTTCTATTGGTAGCCACAAAGCAATCAAAATCCATGAATAAGGCCATTCATATTATTTAGCATGGTATCACAAAATAAGATAATATAAAACTTTAATGCCACATACAAATACATATATACAATTACACAAATATACTGGATGAAAAGAACAAACACACTTACAGGATAAACCATATTCCCCCAACCAAAGGTATGGAACCCCAAAGGAATCCACACACAAGGCCGAGCAATTGTCTAATCCAATGCAATACGTCTCCCAATTGGTCCTAGTTGGAATAAATACAGACATAGAGAGAAAGGTTGTTAACAGGGTGACTCAGTTCAATAACTGCATTACAACAGCAATTAAATAAATGTAATTATCACTTTTCATTATAATTGCAGTTGTATGTATATGATTCTTAAACAAACACTAATGGATAATTTGACAACACATTGTAACGGTGACATCTCTGTTTGAGTAATGAACTAATCTCTTTCGGGGTGAGTGGTTCTCAATAATTAAACTCTTGACATGACCTTATACCACTAGACCAATATCATCGGTGACATATCTGTTTTCGATACACTACATAAGATAAAATTCAGTTCAATTCATTATATAAAAAATTAACGATGGTTTCATTTTTGCCCAATTTCCTGCAAACACCCCTTGGGTCAAATTGGGGGGGGGGGGGGGGGGGGGGGGGGGGGGGGGGGGGGGGGGATGGATCTACAAAAAATGAAAACAGGAAAGAAAAAAATTGATATATTCTTTAATGATAAGAAATAAAGTACAACCTTGTCCCATGAAGCTTCAGGATTGAATATTTTGGCGAATGTGGAAGGGGAGAGGTGACCATTCTGGTGCTGCTGCGGGTGATTGAGTTTAACAGATTTACCTTCTTTCATACTCAAAAGGCAATGACTGAGAATCAAAAAAAAAAAAAACTTTTAAAAAATAAGTAATGGGGAATGAGCTTCTTCGTATAAAGTTTTGATTTTTGATTCGTGATTGGGAAATTGGAATCAAATGGTCAACGATTACGTTGTTATTAATTGCTGAGAAACGGCGAAGCTATATGAAAAGGAGATGAGGAAAATTAGGGTTTTCGATTGATAGTAAAAAGGGTAACAAATTTGAGTGAGAATGTGAGGATTGAAGAATTAAAAAATTGAGATGTTTGGGATTGGATCTGTGTAATTGTGATGACACAAATCACAATCTTGGATGAGGTCACTTGTTGGGTTGTGTTGTGATCTCGGGACCAGAACTGAAATACAATTTTATCATAAATTCATATTAAATATTTCAATATTAAACATTTTAATAGATGCCAGATAGCTATGAATTGGGAAGTGCCAGAATGAGAAGTCATTGGTGGTAAGCATCTACACTGAGTTGATACATTGTGGATGTATTTGACTATTTGTTTAGCATAGTAATCAGTATTTGTAAGTCAATCATTAATAAATAAAGTAACACTTATGAGATATGTCATTTTCCAAATGAGTATGAGGATGTAAAGCAAAATTAACTAAAAACAATGTATACCATGTATGTTCTTTGGGATTTGTTTTTCCCCCTGATTTTAAATTTCACTCCTAAATCTGTGTTTTAAAAGCTTGTTAATGTACAACAACAGCTTACATGTTATTATATATCATATGAAACGTCTATGAAATTGTGATAAAAATTTGATGTGTAAAATTGCTAATGCAAGTTCATTTTGCTTCAAGTTATCATGCCTCCTTCAGCCCTGGATCGCCTTGGTAAGTCGATAATTGTTTGGTTTCAACAAATTAATTCAATCTTTCTCTCTGCTGCTAAATTAATAAGCTTATTCCTGTTAAAATATTCTATCGTCTTTGAGAATAGAGTACCCTATGTTATTTGAACTCAAAATCCTTCTGCTGAAAGAGTTACTCACTGTAGTGTCCTAGAATTCACTGCTTATGAGGGTTACATATATATGTCAAACTGGGTATGTGATTTCCCTCTCCAATGCTAATGCAGCAACAGACTGACAATGAAGTCAAGAGCTCTGATTCTAAACCATCCAATACACCGTCATGTACAACTCCTACAAAGCCTGTGTTCTGGTCTAATGCAAATACACCCAAAACTCAAATACCACCACAGGTGAGTTCCAAAAGTACCAAACATACTTATGCTGCAACTTTAAGCTTATTTTTCAAAAAATAAGCAAAAATTATAAACTTTCATCCATACCAAACATGCACTTACCACATCTACAACTGCTTGGATGAAAACTTTTTTTAACTAACGTGTATTAATTATTTGGTTAAAATGACAAAATATTTGATAGAGGTGTAAATGAGTCGCATTTTTTCATGAATTAATTACACATGATTCCTTAAATACAAAATCATGCTTATATACGAAATCGAACAAGGTTAAGCTTGAATTTAGACTCATACAAAGGCAATCTCAACATTTATATTGGTCTTGAGACCAAAAGCTGCATAAAACTCACTTATATAAAATATACCAATCTATTTTTAATAAAACTACATTCATCAGGCAGGTTGCCAACACAGTACAGAGTTGAGGAACAATTCATAGTGGGTTATTAAACTTTTAAGCAACTGTTTCAATTGCAACCTTATACTTGGCAATTTCATGTTTCTCATCAGCTTCCCAGAGCTCTGGAAATGCTTCCTTGATATTATGGATACTCTCCAATGCATGATCCACTCCAGTAGCTCGAACCGAAGTTCCCACCTGCATCCATTAGGCATTAAGATCTAACATTTAAATTCACATTCCATTGTTATGAAATCAAATTATGTTATATTTTAATTGTAAAGTGGTGTTTTGTTTGAGATAAAAAGTGTACTTTTCAAATGATACATTCTTAAAAGCTAATTCAGTGTCCTATAAGAATGATTTCAAATTAAAAAAAACGTTCCTACCAAAAATTCCATTCATTTATAAGTATCAATTAGATAGTACTAACCGCAACGGTGTGCAGACCCAGGTGTTTGGCCGTCAGTAAGTTGCGGATGCTGTCATCAAAGAACAACTGAAAAGAGCACAAATAATAAAACATGAGTGTGTATACACAATATCGGTTGTCACCTAAAAAAGGGGGCCACTTTAAGGCAGAGGATAATTTGGTAGCAATGATTTAATTACAATGACAATTTGGTATTCAATATTACAAAAGATGCAAACAGCAAGATACTCATTGCATGATGAGTTTAAAAGTGTGACACAAAGTGATGAACCAATACCTACGGCTAAAATATTAATGATGAAAGGAATCGTGTACTTACTGTTCTTTGAGGGTCAATATCTGCAATCTTGAAAACCTTTTCAAATGCATCTTCAAAGGGTTTACAGACAACAGGGGTCTTTGGAAGCACCATATCAGAATCAGGGTGGCAAATGTACTCATAAAAGTCAAAATTTGGTCTGGATTCCGTGCCATCTTTATCATCAGAAGGATTGACGTTGTTGGAGGAATTCAGAGTATCAAAACTTATAATTTTCTCAAAGCAGTCCTCTAGACCAAGCCTATGAAGCACTCTGGCTGCATGGCCATCGTCTGCATTCGTGAAAACCTGAAAAGGGAAACAAAAAAATAAAAGTTAACTTATCATGTAGGTCCCTTAACTAAAATAGAAGGGAAGGTAAGTGTACTGAAGCTCCCACATAACAGGATATGGGGAGGGTATTTGTATGCGGCTTTACCCCGGAAGCGACAAGGTTGTTTGAACCCATGATCTCATGGTCACTATGCAACAACCTTATCATTGCGCCAAAGTCTCACCCTCTTCTTAAATGAGGTGCAACACAAGGACTTCCTAGGATAACACTCATCCTAGTACTACTCTCCCAAGCCACTTAACTGCATGTAATTATGTGATTGAGAATTATTTTAGAGTTTTCAAATAGGTCCCTAAACTTAGAAAATTTGTGACTGGGCTCATGATCTTCAAAATTGTTTCTAATTGAATCCTTGAACTGTAAAATTTGTAATTGGATCTTGAACTTTAATATTATATTTATACAATGACCAATTTCACCAATAGATACAACTTAAGGGGTAAGTATGAAGAAAATATAGTTTATGGTGACTACTTAAAAAAGGCATAAAGTTGAGAGGATTTTTATGCATTTTTCCCTAATAATAATGATGATCGTGATAAATGATGATACTAACATTAATTAATGAAAAATTAGTGGTGCAAATTCTTTTAGGCTAACTAATACATTTACAATTTTTTTAAGGCGGGGGAATTAAGAGATATTGAGACTCAATCAGAAATGGCTTTAAAAACTAGGATCAAATTACAAAAAATTTAAGTTTATGGATCCAATTAAAAATGATTTTAAAGTTTAGGGACCTGATTACAAAAGTTTAACGACCAACTTTAAAACTCCCAAATAGTTGGAAGATTTCAGAGTAATTTAACCAAATGTAAATTACACACATGCATCATGCTACGAGAGACATTCTACTCAGCAAGTAATACTTTCACTATTAACAAAATAACAAATAACAAAAAAACTTACAACTTTCCTAATAGGCAGGCTCTGCAAAATGCCCTTGAGAACAGGGTCTGGTTTCAGCAAATCATATTCCAATCTCCCATGAACAAATCTGTTCAACACAAAATAGTCTTATAGATGAGATGCTCATTTCACATGGTTTCAACTTCATTTAAATGAATGGCCCAAAAAAAAAGATGGTGAACGTTGAACGAAGGTTAAAGAGAAATTACCCATGAAAGTCATTGTAGTCAAAGTCATAGCCAATTGCCTAGAGAGTAGACAAAAAAGAAGAAGAAAAATGTCTCATTTGTTAATCATCACCTTTCTTTGCATTAAAATAATGTCTACAATATGATGCCTTGAAATTTAAATCATACCCTTAGACCAGCCATTGTTGTCCCATACACCTTATATAATGAATAGCACAATTCAGGAACTTTTGCAGCCTCTATACCAAGTTTTTGAAGCATATACTCTGTCAAATATACCCGATTCAAAATTCAATTAAAAAGGAACAAGTTCAACTCCAAAACTAGATAATTTCATAAGCACACCAACAACAACAAAAAACACCCACTTAATTCCCAACAGGCCCCATCCGAAGAGGTCTACCAAACTAGGCAATGGCCATCTTTTGAAATATGACAATCAAAGATAAGTTGAGCATGTGAGAAGACTTTGAACTTGTCCAACAAACCATCCCTAATTTTCACGTTTTCACCAAGGACAAGGTGTTACTCATTGGGGAGGGTATTGAAAGGTAATTTGAAAGAGAGAATGAGAATGTTGCACATTTTCACTGTTTCTGCATTATTATCTTGTTTTCCACAAATTGTACTAGTACATTTTCAGTACAAACGATTTGCACTAATTTCTCATTTTGTCCTAGTTCTTTCTTAATACTTGGTTGGTACCTGTTACCTAATACATTATAATCTTACCCCGCTAAGAACTAAAGGTAGATATACCCTTTCTTACATTATACATAATTTTACTGATTTAGATAAGTATGATAGCACATAATCTTAAATTTGATTACCTTCAATATTTTTTGCCACTTGGACTGACAATCCAGAACTGAGAGGATAAAGGGTGTCATCAACATCTGAAATTATCAAAGGAAACAAATTATACAAAACCCGATGAAGAAGACAATGAAGCATGTAAAAGAGAAAAATATGACAGATCTTGATAGGTTACCAAATAAAAGACAGTTATGTTTTGCATTTGGAACTTCCTGAAAGTGATGAGAATTCTCCATTTTGAGTCGAGTTCAGAGAGCCTAATTAATAATTAAAAGTAGAAATGTCAAAATAACTGTTAGTGAGAAGAATTGAAGAAACAATAACTGCCCATGTAGACACAAAAAATGAAAGCAGATCCAGAAATGAGAATAGAGTAATGGGAGTACATACAGAGAGAGAGAGAGAGAGAGAGAGAGATGAATGAATGGAGAGGAGAGAAGAGAGGGAGTGTATAAATAGAGAGAGAATGTTGAAAATTCGAAATCGCGTTGCCCGAAAGCGACTGACTCATAACTCGTCGTCGGCAGAGAAAATGACTCCACCAATTTTGTATTTTCCTCTTATTCTACTTAATATAATTTATTTTATTAAAGTTATTGGAGTTATGCATGGCGTAAATGTGGTTGAATAAAAGAGTCATTTAAGTAAACTTCTCTTTTTCTGTTAAATGAACTTCCTCACAAAAAGTTACACTACTTATTAAACAAGTATGATGAGGTAATTGTTCACTTAGTTAAACTTTACTTTTATAAATTATAAGTCTTATAAAAGGAATGTAGATAAGTAGATAACTTTCCTACTTTTGTGTTTTATTTGTGTATCGATATAATTAAAAAGTGACACCTAATTAAAAAGAAAAATAATAATAATTTGAGGATAAAGGGTGTCATCAACATCTGAAATTATCATTGAAAGCAAGTTATATATATTGGGGACAATGAAATGAACCATGCAAAAGAGGAAATTTGAGGATTGTTCTTTATGTCTTACCAAATAAAAGAGTCATATTTTGACTTGGAAACTTCCTGAAGGTGATTATACTTTTCCATTTTGACTTGACTTAAAATTTTCCATCTCCATATCTATGCCCTTGCTCGGAAGTACCTCACATGCAAGAGTTGGTGGCTCAAAATTAAGTACATGCATTGTTGTGATGGTTCTTAAAAGTTTCAATATAAACAGGACTACAATAGCTGAATAACTGACAAGTGGATTCACTAGTTTATAACATATCCATAACAGAAAAAACAATAATCAAATATCTTCTATTTAGCAGTTATGAGATACAGCATAAGCTTTGTCCATATCAGAGAACGGGAAAACAACAAATTCATGTACAATAACAAACATAAACTTGCTCATCTATGTGGGAACAACCTGGGGATCTAATGGTGAAGATCCACCACTCTCGCCGGGTTCATTGACCGGGCTTTCTATTACCCTTTCCCCCTCCTCTTCAAAACCTTGTTTAAATCTATCATAATTGGTGGGTTCGGCGGACTTGAATGGTCGTTCACCCAAAACTTGAAGTAAATCATCCTGGTGAAGCACCTCTTTTTCAAGCAGCAACTCTGCAATTTTAGCCACTTGTTCCTTGTGTTCCTCAATAAGCTGTACTGTTTTTTCATATGCTTTGCCTACCCATTCACGCACTTCATTGTCAATGATTGCAGCAGTCTTGCTGCTGTATGGTTTTGACATCTCAAACGAGTCTTCCCGTTGAGGAAAAGAGAGAAGGCCAACTTTGTCACTAAAACCATAGACAGCTACTTGCGCATACGTCATCTTGGTCACCTTTTCCAAATCATTTTGCGCTCCAGTTGAGATTCTCCCAATGAGAACCTGGAATAAGAAGGCAGGGAAACCATTTTCATGACTACGAAGGATGGGATTGTGAAACAATTTTGCAACTCAAAAAACTACAATTAATACAATGAATAATTGACTTCTTTAAATTGAAAGGGATCAGCATTATCATGTTAGATTCCATCGTGAAACCAATAAACCACACCCCAGGAATTGAGGCAAGTGATATGGCACTTCCAACAAGCCGCACAGTAAAGAATTGAAGGAAAAAACAGGGGAGAGTAAGAAAAATAAGTAAACACTAAGCAATATGCTGAAATTACCTGCTCTGCAGCCCGACCGCCAAGAGTCATGCAAGTCATATCAAAAAGTTGCTCCTTTGTCATGAGAAGGTTCTCATTTGGAACATACTGGGCAAATCCAAGGGCTGCTGTGCCGCGAGGAACTATGGTTACTTTTAATAAAGGTTCGGCATGTTCCAAGAACCAGCCTGCAACAGCATGGCCTGATTCATGATAAGCAACAGTACGCCTTTCAAGCTTGCTTATTACCTGGTTGAGAAACATAGATATTAGAGAAACTCTGACTAGCACGTGAAGAAAGAAGTGAGAGTTCAAATTAGTAAACATATTCAATTCATGGTAGCATGTAATTTTCAACATCATGAATTGAATTTTTAATGCATAAGATCAATTACATAAGAATCAAAAGATGCAGCCGAAATATAATGCACAATCCTAGTAGCACACATTAAAATGAAAGACCAGTAGATGGAAGCTTTACCATACAATCTTCCCCATTAAGACTAACTATGGCAGGATAAATCTGTGATATGTATTATTTAATAGGAGATAAGAAAAGCTTTTCCACACTCTACGAATAATAGCACCTAAGTGATCAAACAATAACTAAGCTATATACTATGGAACATGGAAACACCTGGCCTTATCATTTTTTCTCAAGTTCTATGACATAAACTGGAAAAGGATATAACACTTTCTTATATGAAATTGTATAATACATTAATAAATTAATAACAAAATTAATTTTACTTAAATGAAACCCCACAGGATTTCCCCTTTCCTCATCTTCCTATCATAGATATCCCACTGTCACTTACGAGCTAAGAACAAAGGCAAACATTATTCTCAGGTTGAAATTAATCGTTAATTTGTACAAACAATTAGACATCTTATTTATGCTAAAACAATTTTTCACTTCAATGATGATGACAGGAAAGAATCTGAAAAAACAAAGAAGGCATTATTATAACTATCCCTATGATGTGGAGGACTTATATAACTACACCTAGCCCCTCCCGACACCCCTTTCCCAAACCATGCTAATAGTAGAATAAGAAGTAAACGCATAAATGACATACCCTGTTCCTCTTCTCCAGACCACCAATGATCCTATCAATTGCTGACTCAAAATGTTCCATTGTGACTTGTGTTTTCTCACCTCTTGCAGCAATCAGAGCAGCTTCATTACAAACATTAGCAATGTCAGCACCAGCAAATCCTGGGGTAAGCGCCGCAAGCCTTTGTGAAAAATATGAAGGCTCATGGTCAAGTTTGATCTTTTTCAAGTAGATCTGAAATATCTGGTCACGGCCTTTAATATCAGGCTTATCAATGGTTATCTGGCGGTCAAATCGCCCCGGCCTAAGCAGAGCTTTGTCTAAGATATCAGGTCTATTTGTTCCTGCAAGTACAACAACCCCAGCAGTGGTTCCAAAACCATCCATCTCCACCAATAATTGATTCAAAGTACTTTCACGCTCATCATTGGCACCAGAGAAACCTCCACGTCCCCTTGCTCGACCAATTGCATCAATCTCATCAATAAATATTATACTGGGAGCACACTGCCTTGCTTCCTGAAACAAGTTTCTCACCCTGGACGGTCCAACGCCAACAAACATTTCCATGAAATCTGAACCAGAAATTGAAAGAAATGGCACAGCAGATTCTCCTGCAGTTGCTTTTGCTAAAAGGGTTTTTCCTGTGCCAGGAGGACCCACCAAAAGAGCACCTTTTGGAATCTTTGCACCAAGTTCTTCATATTTCTTTGGGTTCTTGAGGAAGTGGACAAACTCCATAATTTCTTGCTTTGCCTCATCACAGCCAGCAACATCTTTGAAAAAAACCTGAACAAATACAAATATTTAAGAAAAATATCATCTATTAAATGAACTTATAGCCAAGTCATGTACCACCACTCCCTCCTCTAAAAAATTACTGAAGTAAACAATAACGAAGGCAGCTGGAGAATATACTGTTTAAAATTGAATACAAAAGATACTGCCATTTTATTTATAGAAGAAAACGGAAGGTACCAACCTTGTTTTTAGCATTTTTATCTACTTTGGTAACATGGGCTTTTCCTATATTGAATATGCCACGACCGCCCTTACCACCACCAGGACCACCAACACCAAGTCCACCTTGCATTTTCCTTCCCATATAGAGAAGAGTTCCCAAAAGCATCAGTGTAGGAGCAAATCTCAACAACTCCTGAAACCAAACCATTTCAGATGAATATGTAACAGGAATGTAATCATGAGGGTCAATGCCTAGCGCTTCTTGAGCTTCCTCTAACTTCTCCTCAAAAGACTCAACACTTCCAATATTGAAATAGTACGTATACTGGCCACCAGTTCTTTGTCCAGGGGGGGTCCCTTGAACAACTTCACTGTCTGCTGGGTTACGGGGAGAGCTCCTTACGTATACTTTGGCAACTGACTTATTTGTAACAACAATATGGTCTACTAAGCCTGGTTCCAAAAGCTTATTTTTAAACTCTTGAAAGCTGATCTGCAAAGAATCAAATTCTGGTCCGCGTCAGCAAGATGAAAATGATGAAATAAAAGAAACTACAATAATTAAACTCAATGAGCTCATTGCCAAAAACAGGTGCTTGGACTCAGATCCAATTATCATGCAAAGAAACCTCAAAACAAATAAGACCAAGTAAAATGCCAAACATTGTTCATTGACCAAGATAGCTTAAGACTTGCAACCAGATACTAGCAAGCAAAGGATATAAAGCTTATAAACATCAAGGAATATATCCCACAATAACAATCTTGTCCATTGGAGATTCGATTTAAGCAGCAAACATCAGGCAGCATATAGCTCATTTGGCAGATATACACACATTTGCAGTCATGAACTCTCAATCAAACACTAACTCTAGCCAAATAAACTTCTAAGGATTATCAGAGCTTCCAAATGAATAAGGGGATTCTAAAAAAAATATCCACATATTTGAAACCATTTTACTCATCATATAGAGCGCATATATTGCTTTATCTGCCGCGAAAAGTCATGGTAATATGTTTGAAGTTATGGCTACCTGCTGTTGTTCGCGAGTACCGAGCGAAAACGTAAGAAATACCCCCAACACCAACAAAGGTAATATGTTTTGAAATTGCTTCATGAAAAACTCTTTAAAATTTTCTTGATCGTCTGTCTTTGTGTTTGAGTCATCTGCAATCAAAAGGAGAATTCAAGTGTTAAAAGTTGTTAGTAACACCCTTCTCTAGTAATATAAACTTGAAATGAATACATGATTAATTCCTACACACACACCTACAATTTAATCATTGCAAGATTCAAGGGAGAGAGGGTATGGTTTTGGACTTTCAGTATTGTAACAAATATGTTTCAAACCCCCAAAATATCCATATTTCATCTACACCGCAACGGTAAATGAAGTTTGGAGGTGTTAGATATTTTTATTACCTTTAGATTCCTGTTTCGAATCGTCTCCCTTTGGAACTTCCTTCTTTTCTTTGGGGTAGAAGTTCTCATAATCTGCCAAAAACAAAGGAATACTAATCAAAACACTAACTGAAGGCAGAACACATTTCATTGACTAAGATGAATATAATCAGTTTCAATTTCAACATCCCAATAAATCCCAAACTTACTCTTTTTCTTAGGGGCTTCACTGGAAAACAAGCGAAGGAGCCTAGGGTTTGCTCCAATAGAATTAAAATCAGACAAATTGGAATTGAAGCCATTGTTGGCAGGAGCTATGTAACCCCTTGAAAATCCTCCTTCGTCGGAAAAGGATGCACCGTTCGTACGTGAAGCTCCAACTAGGGTTCCGAATCTCCCATCGCCGTGCAACAAATTCTATAACCCAAATCCAAAGATAGGTTCTTTATGTTAATAGTTGTTTTGCAACGAAGAAATTGAATTAAAATGAATTGAAGAGAAAGAAAAGCTTACTCTAGCGCGAGAAGAACGAGAGAGGGATCGCCCAATTCTTGAAAAAATCATCCTTCGGAGAAACACAGTATTAATCTTAATTGTAACAAAAGAAAGTAGATGAGATGAATAGATCTAATATCAATGGGGAATAAACGTTGTGATAATAAACGAAACGATGATAATATTAAAAAATATCAATGTTGTTTTTCGATCGATTGGAGAAAACACGTGGCACGTTAGTCGTAGCAAATGCGGCGGTTTAACGCTTTGTTTGGTTCGGATATAAGACGTCGCACATAATGCTTTGAGTTTGAGGTCAACAAAAACACACGTTGGCTTCACTTATAATTTTGTCTAGGTACGAGGGCAAAATTGCAATGTCGGATTTCTAGTTAGCTACTCGTATTATACAAAATTGCAATATCGCACAAAATGAATGAAAACATAAGATTTTATTAGAAAGTTGAAAGAAAATAGAAGTGCACATATTTATAGTTATGATTCCAATAAAATAATATTTTTTTATTGGAAATAAAAATAAAAATAATAACTTACATATTGAATATTAGAAGGGATCTTCTAAATGATTTTCAAAAGCAAGAATTTGATCTTCAAAAGCGTGACTTGACCTTCTTATCAATATTCACTCCACAATTATTACTTTCCTTTCATTAGGTAGAGATTTTGAACTCATTACATGACTATATTGGTTTCTATAAATATTTGTCAGGTAGAGATTAATATTAATCCGTTTGGGCAAATTGTGGTGAAGCCATAATGCCTTACAAATTTGATGAGTTGATGGTTGGGAGTGATACTAAAAATTGAAGTTAGGGATGATCAGGATTGGCCCTACTCGCTCACTCGATATGATCCGATCATGATCGAGTCTGAATATGCTTGGGACTCACTGGATCTAGGGTCGGGTTCAAAAATTAGACTCAATCAATATTTAGGGTCGGGTAGAGACTAAACAATATTTAGGGTCGGGTAGAGACCAAACACTACAGAGTAATGATACATTTTTGGTCAAAAATATCATTAATTTTCTAATTTTTTCATCATATATACATGATTATAATATATATGCATATATTATTTTATATGTCAAATTACATATTGACAATAATAAATAATATTTAGAATACTTTATTTAAATGAGTATACATTATATTTAATCAGGTTTAGGGCCAGGTCTGGGTTTAAAGGCATACTCTGTGAATATTTAGGGTCTGGTTAACTTCGAGTTTATAGCCGAATCCGGGTTTAAAAAAATGTTCTGACCAACATTTAGAGTCAGGTAAGAACAAGCTTTAATCCGTCTCAAACCCGATCCACGTTCACCCATACTTGGAAGAACCAATTGATCATTATATGTATTTTTAATCTGTTTAGGCAATGTTGATGGGCTTTATAAATCAATGAATTTCAGACACACTTCTGCACAATAAGCCCAATGTTTATCGACCGATTAATTGCACAATTGGTTTCTTACCCTTTCACCTAGCATAGGCATAGCCCCAATTTTAAAGTGAAAGAGTTGGGAACTTGAAAGGAGTGAATGATCAAGTGGTGTTTCCGTGTAGATGAAAGCTAAAGCTAATGAAAAAAAGTAAAGATTACATGATCCTATCATATTTTATCCACACATTTATCAGGTAGCTAGTGGCATATATACATGCACATATGATATCTTATAAAGTGTGTCACACTTTTCATTTGTAACGTGTAATTATAAATCATATTTAAAATTAATAACATATTGAAACTATACTTTGTGAATTTGTGATATAGTGACTATGAACAACAATTTCTGATAGTATAAATTCTTCATCAACATATTGAAATTGATAGTGTTACTTTTTTGTGGGTATTTTCCTTGTTTAGTATATTTTGTGGACTAATTCTAGTGGGCTGGGCTAGAGAAACCACATACAAACCAAAATAATCTGAGGCTACTTGGATTTGAAGCTGGTTTAGACTCTTTGAATCCTTCATTGAAGGTGACAAAATAGTGTTCAACTTCTCTAATGTTTAGAGCCAATTTGCTTGTGGTAATATATTTTCTAAAAGTACAACTATGATATTAAATATATCAATATAAATTACTAAAAAATATTTATTACTACTTTTTACGTAAAAAATTTACCAAGGGAAATAATGCACATGGTAATGTGTTGAAAATAACAATGCATACATCGTTTTCTTCATAATATATACACTATCAATATCCTAGCTACAATAAACTCTAACAAGAGTAATCCCTATATTGCTTAACAAATTCTCAATAATACATATGATCAATAGAGTCTTATTTATACATCTAATATGCTTAAGAATGGCACCATCTCTTTTGAGAATGGAAGAATGATAGAGAAGTAATATCACTTTAACCGATCTTGAGACAGAAGACGTGATCCATAATCAATTACAAATTTTGCCACCAAGTTGTATGGCCATAATAGAAGAAGACGAAGAAGAAAAACAATAAATGGATAAACAATTAAATGAACACAGATGAATACTTTGCTCTTTGATGAATGTGGTTTCAAACTTATAACTAGAATCTTGTCTTGAACAGCACCACTAGTTGAGTACGCAATGGGGTGGCCATTGTTTAGTGAGATAAAGAAAATGTATTTATTTGAAGACCTTACCAAAATGACCATCCCTTATGCAAAAAATCACATGTCTACATGTGAGATTCCTCATATTCTCTCAATTATAGACATGGCCAACAAAACCATTGTGAAAACCCAAAAAACACAGCCTCAATCAACTAATTGGAATTTTTTTGGACTAGTTAAGAATCATAAGATTAAGAGGGGAGAGAGAATCCATAATCATGTTTTGGACTAAGGATCCAATAAACATCACGTGACATGACATGTGTTGACCATCCATGTCATATTTTGACCACTCTCAACTCTCACTCCTTTATAACTTCATTGCATATCTTAGCTACCTCAAACTTTTCTCTCAATGTGCATGCCAGATTGCAAATCAAGCTTTCAAAAGGTACAAAAGAAATTAAAATACTTTTTTCTCATTGACTCAAATTACCCTTTATATGCTCAGCTCAACCAAAAAGAAAAAATTTACACTAATTTTGTTTCCTAAAGGAATAAGGATAATGATACTTACAAGCATTGATTGCTAAAAAAATTTGACCAGTCAAATAATATTGAGAGACAACGTTTGTTTCAAACTCATTGGATTCCTCATCTACATTTTATATATATTTTTCAATCTCCCAAAAACAATTTCTTGCTGCTTTAAGAACTGCAGTTTGATATATTTAACTACTGGAGTCTGTGACCACAGTTCTGACTACTGAGTGCGGCAAATTCTATGACGACATTAGTACAAAAAGAAGAAAAAAACACCTTCATATGTTAAGTTTAACATGCCTTTCGTTGAAGGTATTAATTTCAGACTCTACTTTCATATATTAAAATATTTGGAATCTGATGGCTACTGTTCTTGCTACGTAGTTGCCATGTGCTTAAGAATCTATACCTACAATAAATTATTTAATGAATACTATAATGTGGGTATTATCTAAATACTATAATGTATTCAGCACTAGTTGTGATTGTCACAAAATAGACAAAATAAACTAAGGTTTTTTTAAAGGTGATTCGTATTTCCCTTTTCATTGAGTAGAGAAATATGAAACCTATATCTATATCTAAGATTAATTAAAAAGGAGAAAAAGGTTGATACTTTAGCACCGAATCCATATATAGTAGGTAGAGTAAGTGCTATGTGATTGCAGTGATCATAAGAATGATTGATCATATCTATATCAGCCACTTGCTAATTAATTATCCTATAACATAAAATAAAAAATCATAACTATAAGAAAACGGTGCTATGGTTTGAGATCATTTAAGGAATATATAGTATTTTATTGCAGTATCTTATAATGCATATTTTTTTGAAAGATCACAGTTACCTAGAATGCCAAGTCCCTGAACAAAATTGCGTAAACAAGTGGTGAAAAACCAAAATTACGAATTTTTAAACCAATTTCATCAGTGTGAATAGACAAAACAACAGTGTCGTTCATAAGAATACTATAAGGATCATGAGCGTTAGTCTCTTATGCTAATTCTTAAGACTTATAACTCAGACACTCCTTTTGACTATCATGTATATTGTTGAGTTGATTCTTCAATCCATGTGCACATTTTCTGCATAAGGATTAAGGAACAGAGCATCTTAAGTGACTTAGACACTAGTGTGATGAAATTATACATATTTGGAAGGTCTATTAATTAATGTTAGAAAAATAAGAAATTTCTCTCTCCCCCCAACATCACATATGAATATATGATTTTTATAAGTGATTGCCATTTTAGAACTGTACAAGAGATGTGTCTCCTAAAAGAATCAGAAGTTATTCGAGGCTATTCAAGTGACAAGGTTTCATTTGTATCAGTTCCAAGTGCCAAGGTCACTCACATCAACCAAAAGCACAAATAATAAAATTTGAAGTTGATTAATGATATATTTCCTTATAAAATTAATCAACTGATTTTTAATAATATAAAAAATGAGGTGTCACTTTTAATTTGTAAATCAAATTACTAATAAGCAAATTACTATTTTAATTTGTTATAGGTGTTTTTTTATAGTATAAAAGTATGTATATGTAGATTTCATGTGAGCTTATTTCATCTTGTTCAAGTAAGAAACAGTGAAAAACTACAGTGAAAAGTAGGAATATATAAAGTGCCAAAAAAGTGCCTAAAATGTTGGTACTATATACTGTTCAACTTAAGGTATCTTTGCTTAAAACTTACGGTGAGAACATGTACACTCCTCAATTGTCCATTCATGTTTTTTTATCAACAATTAGTAACTACAGTTCTTTATTTCCAAAAACTATCAGTAGTTACAACTTACAACTTGTAAATGTTATCATCTAAACTTTTAAATAACTAACAAACAAATATTAATATATACATGAATGATTGCGTAAGATATCTGCATATCTATATTTAATTAGCACATTATAGCATCAAAATTTACTAACAATTTTTTTATGATCTCTGTGTGAAACCCTTGTATTTATACACTACACAGTTCCACTATAATCAACTTTCTCTCTTATCTCTTGTCAGATTCACCATTCCTCTTCACACATAAACACACTAAGAGTCAAGTTTTACACTGTGTTGGAGCTAGTTCAAGATATTACAGTACACCAGTTTGTGATGGATGAAAAGTGGAAGCTATCAAAGAAGGAAACAGGTTCAAGCAGCCATGAATCCACATCCACTAAGTCATTTTTCTCAAGGAGTTCCTCAACAAGAGGCTCTTCTTCAAACTCCCCTCTCCTAATTAGGAGCATGTCCACAAAGGGTACCTCTACATCCAAATGTAATAACCTTCCTAGGAGCTACTCACAGAAAAACTCATCCATAGGTAAGAAATGTACTAACATAGCTAAAGAACAAAAAGCCAGATTTTACATCATGAGAAGGTGTGTGGCTATGTTAGTTTGCTGGCACAAGCATGGTGATTCTTGAAGGAAACAGACAGCATAACAAGTCTATTAGACAAATCCTCTTTTCAGATTTTATGGTATAATTGCAACATGGACCATTTTTTTGCTATCTGATCTAGAAGGGATCCAATTTCTTTTTCTTTTTTAATATTATATATTCCATTGTAATTACAAATCATCTAAGGTGAGTTATAAGATTTACACATTGCTCAAATTAGATATGCATGTTTACACTAATCTTGACCCTGCAGCCAAAGCACTTATAATCTTGATTTAAAACTGTTATAAAATTTTACTCGAGATTCTTATTAAAGAAGAACAACTATGATAATACTACACTTCTCATTTGGTTCAGGATCCACAAGCAACTTTCATGTGCTAATTAAATCCTGCCTCTGATTCTATGATTCTGCCATATCTCTTGCACTATAATTGTGTGTTTAGAAGGAAATGTTTATTTTCAAGAAGAGCATAGGGAAATGATATTATTCTAACTGCTTCACCTTACCATTATAATAATATTTAGATCTGCATTGAAAATGCAAGCCACGTTCCTTCTTTGTTTTCTCACAGCAGAGAAAAGTAACCCCGGATTTTCTAATTCATAACTAGTTGTACTTACCAGACCTATGTATTGCTTTATGTATTTTTTTCCCTTTCCTTTCTTACTCTTCAATTAAAAAGAGACACATACTAAAGGGGAAATTCTCAATCACCTTTGAGGCCTAGGAGCTTAGGTGCCACACATAAATAATTTGGTGGTGTCATGGTTATAGAGTTGGAATCTTTCTTTTTCTTCACCCTGGTCCCACTCATCTTAATTAGTAGCCTTTACTTTGCAATATTCCACCAAAATGTAACAAGTGTAAGAAGAAATGAAGTGTATTGCATTTCACATATTGATATTAGATATCATGTACATTCTTTAAGTTGAAGTCTATTACTGTAACACTGTATACATACAAAGAGAAATTTTAGTGAGAGTTATGTTCATTTTTCATTATGTATAAATAAGATAAGTAGAGGAATACAAATAAGATAAGCATCATTTATTACTGAACCAACCTTAAGATAGAGTTGCTACAATTTTTTGCTTGTGGTCAAACCATTCAACCTACTATGATTTATGTGAGACTAGCATCAATTAAGGATTCTCATCAACCTCAATTTAACTTGTATTATGGGATCATTAGCAATCTACATTAGCAATTAAGCCAAAAGTATTAACTTTCTTATAATGGGATCTCAACAATGACTAAATAGAAGGAAGGTAGTGATGAGGAAATGCATGTATAGGACCTACCAACTAGTACTAGTTCCCTCCTCTAGGACGTTGCTCAAAGAATTAATACATGGGATGATCTATACGTGCTAGCTC
The DNA here is from genome assembly GCA_009771035.1 of Lupinus albus. Classification (NCBI taxonomy): domain Eukaryota; kingdom Viridiplantae; phylum Streptophyta; class Magnoliopsida; order Fabales; family Fabaceae; genus Lupinus; species Lupinus albus. The sequence continues at coordinate 16,895,499 of CM020017.1, forward strand.
CAGGTATGGTTGGTCCTTAGTTCTGCTAAGACTAAAAAGAAGAATGAATAACGAATGATTATTACCATGGTCAACAAGACTCTTCTAGGGTGGTACCAACCTACAGGATATTCATGCTAATTAGGTGACCCATAGATTTTTTGTATGGTCATATTGATGCTTAATATTACCAGATTAATTAACATTATGTACTATATCCATGTTATTATTTAAATTTATCATAAGTATTTATATAAATATAATAATGTGTCCTTTGAATGTTATGTTCGATGATACAAATACTCCTTTATGAAAAGATGATACAAATACTGAACTTCATAATAAATATTACAAAGGGAACAAACTACTGCAGCAGAGGTTAGTGTGTGACAGATAAACATGTTATTCAATCAAGCTCTGAGTTAGTATTTAATTTTAAAAAGAACACCACCTCCCCAAACTTTTTTGGTACTTGAACAATTACTAAGAAAGATAGATTGAATATTATCGGTGCATGTTGGTTATTCTTCACTCTCATATAAGGCAAAATGTAGCAAACAAAAAATCCTTAAATTAAAGGAATTGGAAAAGCATATATAAAAGTGCAATAGAGCAAAAGGGAGTTTCTTCTTGACGGGAAATTGGCATTGCATTAACCAAACACATGGTTTCAGCCATTTATATCACATGTTTATAAGTCTTAAGACCTATAAAGTATGATCATTATTTAAAGTAGACAAGTACTTTATGATCTTAATCCACTTAATGATATAAGGATTATACACTCTGCTACCTTTACATACAATTCCATTTTAATAATTTAAATCCTAATTATTTAAGATTCTTGCACAAACCTTTTAATACACCAATCATAAGATAGTTGGTCAGAAATATTTATTAAATTATTATTTAATATTACGATTGGCTTAATAAATTAGAGACTAACAAGATTTTCTCACAAAAGATTAACGATATAGATTATAGAATTAAGAAAGTTACCTGAGTTGTAGATAAGAAATCAAATTGTAACCCATCCACCAGAGGGCACACCAATAGTGTTCCTCTCACAGGGTCAACAAGATTGAACTTTGCAGTGTCTGCACTAGAATTATTAAAGTTCCCAAAACCTTGGCCCACAACGTAGAAATTGAACCCTTGATGATGCAAAAGATGGCTTTTAGATCCCAAAATGTTGGTGTTCTGCAGCTCAACCTGCACACGTGTATTATAAGGTATCACCACTGTCTTGGTTCCATTACTCACCTAGTGTTGTTTGGTGGAGTCCCCGTATAGTTAGTTGAATGTGAATGGATTAATGGGTGCAAGTGGAAAGTCTTGGTGTTACTATTATGCCCAAAGAAATAATGTTGTTGGATAAGTGATTTTGAAGGTTGAGCGTAAAAGTTTGATTCGATTTTATGTGCAGTTAAATGACCAAATCGAACACAAACATATGATTCAGTTCATTTCAATATTTTCCTTGGTTTCACATCTTTGTTGATCTGCATGTCAAAACCAATTATCAGAAACTTTAATTAATAACAATTTAATTAATTCTAAGATTAACGATCTAGATAACATTTTCATCATTTACTTTTGGAACTAACAATAGATGTTTTTGTGGATATAGGTTATTTTGAAATTTACTTTGAAAAATTGTCGTATGAAAATTGAACATATTCCTTATAAATTTATATATGATATGTTGAACTATGTTTCAAATTATGTTTTTCACCAATGATAATATATCAAAAATAATAATAATAATCAATATTTAATTTTTTTAATTAGGATGACATATTTAAGACATAATTTGAAAGTTGTGTTGGGAGTGGGTCAAATTATTAGGCAAAATTAATGAAGAGTTTGTGTTAAGTTTGGTTGACCGTGCACAGTAGCGTAATGTAGAGGGACCCAGAACCAGGAAGTGCGTTAATAGTGTAGGCATCAGAGATATTTGGGCCACCCCCTGTCTGAAGGGCTTGTGCAATCATAGCCTACGGATCCACGCTCCACCACTCACCTATATTCAATTATTATACCCGATATCATAAATCCTTTTCATTTTCACCAAAACTTTTCTTTTATTCTATTTTTTATAAATTGCAAAGATGTCATAATAAAAACCGTTGTGTTAAAAGTTATAATGTGCCTATTCCATAATGATGAATAATTGAGAGTACCAAAAAGGATGAAAATAAGATGCTAACATATGTCAAAAAGTTTTAATGGTCCATATTTTAAACTGTATTTAAACAAGATACTTATATATTATTAAATTTATCATTTACCTTACTACTGGACTCTTCAAGCCAAAGAGGATCTCAATCCAAAAAGGATGGCCACTTCCTTGTAGGGTTTGGTGAATGGGTAAGATTGATTGAGACTATGGTGGAGGATTATGGGTCCATGCATACAGAGTGGCTCTTAACCATGAGAAGTATGAAAGCCAAAAGAAAGTCCCTATTTGAGCAACAATGGTGAAGTTGTACACATAGTTATGGCTTGTTTGAATGGGGCATTGAGTTATGTGAGATGGCCCATCTGACCATACACTTTAATTTGAAGCTGTCTCACTCCATGCCTGTTTTTGTTGTCATTAATAACATCATAGAATACGTTAGGTACTGGCTAAACAATAAATAAATTCAATGCATGCATGGACAACATAGCACATATAGTAGTATTAGAAATTGTCATATATATGTCATCATTATTTATTGCGCGTGCTTGTACTTTGGATTTAAGAATAAATAAGTAAGATTATAAGGTAAGGAAATTAATTTCATACCAATGAATGCATATATTGTTTGGACACGATTAACCACCCTAACAATTATATAATCTGTCCCTTCTCTAGAAGGCCCTGGGAATTTCTCATTTAGCAGCACTTTTTTTTGCACCAAGTTATATATAAAATCTGCGTTAGGCCAATTTAGCTTTAAAGTTCGTTGCACTTTAAATATTATATTTATGTATATATAGAAACATAGATAAGTAGGTGGAAGATAATATAATGCGTACATCAAAGTTGTAATGCCTTGTAACGCTTCCATGGTTTAAAGTAGGCAGAGAAATTTCAGGGAAGGTCCAGATAAAACTGGCTGCAAAGAGAAAAACCACAAAAAGAGTCCGTGATGATGCAAAAGTTCTCATCATTTTGTTTGCATCAATATTGCGTTTTTCTGGCCACAATGACACTGAGTCTAAGTGATATAAGATAAGAGACAGCAACATGCACGCGGGACTAGCACATATATATATATATATATATATATATATATATATATATATATATATATATATATATATATATATATATATATATATATATATATATATATATACTAATTAGAAATTAGTGTTTGGTCGGTTAGGTATCTCAGTGTCCATATTTCAGAACGAAGTATGCCAGAAGAGGATTGATTTTTAAGTCTATGTATGTCCCATACTTTTCCTACCTTATTGGACTGTAGTTAACGTTAGATTCACATGTATTGTCTCAATTACGTGCCCTTGTCCTTAATTGCACGCTTCTTTTCCATATGCACTCATGGTTGCTATTCAGATTATTTTTGCATATGATGAATGTTAATAAGCGCTTCTAGGATATAAGGAAATTAGAAAATTAATCTTTAATATTCAACTACTCAATATGTATTCCTAAAACAATATTTCTACAATACTCTAACAAAAAAAACAATAAGTATATGAGTCCGTTCATCTGCTTTAGGAATTTTCATCTTAAAAAAATTCCAAAATACATGTTCAAACGTGCAGCGAGTTCAGAAGCATAGTACCTAGCTCATCAAGTTTACGGTTAAGAAATGCAAGTTGAAGCCTAAATGATATAAACATTTGAAGATGTGTAATTCTAAAACATGATATTGCACGTGAAGTTGTTGACAACTTGAGTAAGTATACTCTCCATTAATAAAGAGACAAATGATATTTTTACACTTAGATTAAGGATGAAAATGTCATTATATGTGTAAATAGAATGACATAATTATCCTTTTCATTTCTACATTGTTTTACACATCACTTATATCTCTATTAATGGAAATGATATGTGACAACTTGCATGCATTCATAGGTTTGTTGTCTTCATGCTATAGCCCAATACAACCAAAGTTAGCAATACAAGTATATGAGTGGAGATTAAATGTCTCAATTTGGTGTATTCAATCATGTTTCGTTCACTTATATATAGACAAGTAGATTTAATTTACAAAAATAAAATATTATTTTTTATTTATTAATAAACATTAATTGATGTGGGACAGAGATATGAAAAAGGTTAAAGTACAAATTATCATGTTGGCAAGTATACAACACAAGTTGGAAATTATGAGATATTTCAAAGTTTATAAATCTTTTCCACCTGGTTTAAATTTAGAGAAAGAGATGTATATAATGAGAGTTTAAGTGTTTTTTACATTGTTTTTATATCATTTATCATTCATATTTAATTATTATTGATTATTAAAGAAAATTAATATAAATTAATATTGAATAATATATTGATTCTTTGTACGAATATATAAATATATAGTCTTAAATTTAATTGTCAAACTTTGATGCACATGGGAATGGTCTTATTCTCAATTTCTCGTTACTATCAGCCTTTTTTCATGTACACCGTCCACTTTGAAAACATGCAACCAAATGGGTAGTTTAACCCTTGTATATTATGTTCTTCTCATTTCAACAATATAACATTGGGAATAAAAAAAGAACATTCTCCTCCTTCTAATTAAGTTCATGGTTAAGTTCGTTAGAAATTTTAGGCCAATATGTAATATTTGAATAGCTTAGGGCTACTTTTTATTAGTTAAATTAAAATTATATAGTTTAAGTAAAGTTTATGCACATGGATATACTCATCATAATTTTTTAATATAGATCTTAATAATATTATTTTTATTTTTACGATAAGAAAATATAAAAAATTATGAAGCGCCACCTTAAATTGTGCCATTTATGAAATAGATTTGCCCTCAAACGATTTGGGTATATAATAATGTATATAGTAATATAGTTCAATGTTTAATATTTTTCCTGTGTATAGTAAATTCTCCCGTTCATCAAACAAATTTTACTTAAGTTGCAAGGAGTCAAAAAAGTGAAGGAAATTCATGAAATTCATTATACTGCAGAGCTCGGTCAAGACTATATTACAAAAATAGGTATTATAGCCAATGATGATTAAAAAATAAATGTTGAATTATTAACCTTTTTCTCAATATTAGATTATAAACTCAATTAGTACTTAAAATTGTATAAAATTCTTATAATATTGTTACATTATTTTTTCTTTATTTGGAATTAAACTTCTATCACAAATGTCCTCCTATTGGATAGGGAACTCGACCTGCTACGACTTCTTCTCTCGGATGAAGAGCTAAAACCAAAGCATGATAAGAAATTACTAAAAGCCCTACCAACAACACCACTTTCCCTAACCCTATTCCTTCTCGGTGTTCGTGAAATACGGATCGAAGTTCCACTTGTATTATTCATTGCACCGTCCATTTCGGTGTAAACAGCCGGCAAATGGCTCTCGCTGGTTCTCCGGCCACCGGAAAACCTACCGATGGCAAATCCACTGCCTGGCAGCCTCCAAATCGTGAACCCAATCGATTCTTCCTCGATTTGACTGGAAACTTGAGGGTTCTGAGCCGAAGGAAGCTTGATGCGGCACACAGGACATGAGTTTCGCAAAGATAGCCACGGAATAATGCAATCGGAGTGGTAAATATGCTTGCACGGTAATTCACGCGCTTCGGAACCAAGCTCGAACGCTTCTTTGCAAACCGCACAGTGTGAATCGGTACATAAGTGCGTTTCTTCGATCTCGATCGTCGGAATCAAATCGGTCGCTGCCTTTGACGCCGGTGGATTCTCCAGCCTATCAAACTCGTTCATCTCGACCTGGGAAAACTGATGCAACAAACGATTGAAACCAGTTCCTAACAAGAACTCCGACATAGTAGGCGGCAAGGGACGGAGACCGTTGCCGTCGTCGTGGTACAATTCGAATACGCTACCGTCGTGGTCGGCGCCGTCGTCTCCATTTGAGCGCAGAATGATGACGGGGTTGATCGGCGAGGTGATGGTGACGTTATGGTGTCTCCGGCGGAATTCTTGTGTGGTCAACGTTGAGTCGTCGGGGAAAGGAGTGAGAGGGTGATTGGGTGATGGATCGGGTTGGATCCATTCAATGAAACCGGTTTCGCAGTGAGGACATGCGGTGTTGTTGTGGTGCACAAGGTGAACGTAGCGGGTGCAGTTGTAGCACCAATACGACAGCGTTTCGGATTGCGCATCTTTGTTCATATTAAGGAGAATGTGTGAAATGAAGTTACTAGTTTTGTTGGTGAAAGTGAACGTTTGAGTGTCTGGCTAAGCGTTTAACCTCTTACTTGCTATTTATATAATCATATCTCAACTTTCAACTGTCAACTGATTCACTTAGTGTCTCGCTAAACGTTTGAGTCTCTATTTTGAATTAATGAATAAATATAAAGAATTTTATTTATAATTGATGAATAAGATGTGAAATAAATTTAAAAAACTTACTCTTAAAATAAATGGATTATTCCTCAATTATATTTACTCTTTTTTCATTGCTTTTAATTAGCACTAGGAGTGACAATTAGTACCCATATTTTCATTTATCCGCAAATAATATTCACAGTGAGTCAGGTTTGAGTCCATGTTTTGAACTATTGCGTAATTGAGACTTGCAATTTTAAGACACACTGTTAGATAGGTCTGAGGCCGAATAACGAGGTACTCAAGACCCACTATTTCTTCCTAAATATAAATGTGTATATATATATATCAACATAATTGTAATATCATTTTAATATATGTTGTAATATAATATTAATCCATAATTATAATATCATATTAATTCATAAATGTGATTTGTATGTTGTTAAATTGCGATGTTATGTTGTTAAGCAATGATATTGTATTATTAACTCACATTATGATGTAATGTTATGGTAATTCAATAGTTCTTACTAAATGAATTTTTCATTATAAAATTGAAGTTGTTTTTAATGATTGTTTGAGTAAAATAGGTTGCGCTTAATAGTCAAATTAAGTTGTGTTTAAAACTTTAAATTAAGTTTTATAATTTTTTCTCTTAATGTGAGTTATGAGGAGAGATTCATTGATTCATTGATTCTAATAGTAAGTTTAACAAAGTTACTTTTGAAATAAGTGGTTCTCCACCGTAAAATTATTAATGTAATTCACATCTTATAGTTTTTTACCGAAAAAAACCACATTATTTTGTTGAAATTGTAGAAATTTAATTTTTAAATTAATTAATGTTGTATAAAATTAAATGGTAATCAAGTGGTAAGGGTAAAATACTTAAGGAGTAAAGTGACAAGAAGATTGAGAGTTCAAATCTCACTAACTAAAAAATACTAAAATATTAACATTTGCCTATCAAAATAAAAAAAAATGTATAAAATGAAATTTAGATAAAATTGAGGGAAAAATAAACTTGGAAAATTTAAACCACAGAAATTTACAGAAACAAAAACCTAAAACTAAAAAAAAAAGTAGGTACGCATAGTTTTATTTTCCTTTTTTCTCACCAACCTTATTCACAGATTAATTATATAGTTAGGCTTTTATATGTTTATTTAGAACAAAATATTATATAAAACTAAGTCTGGTACTTTGACTTTTAAAATTATTTTCTCAATCCATTTTAATTGTTTTGCTAAAAAGTATAGCATGCAAAGTAATGCAATTAAACAAGATTGATCATTTGTATTGTATTCCATATGTTAAAATATTATGATCTGCCAGAACATAATAGAATTCACAATTTACAAATGTATCGAGTAGATCCTATTAGCCATATAAAGTCGATCTTGATTCTATTTCATTTCCTTCTTCATTATCATAATTCAATGTATTTTGATGTTGATAAGAGTCCTTTGTTAATACTTAATATTGATTGGTGACAACAAATATGAACAGTTGGATTGTATTTTTGAGTACAAGACATCCATAAGATTTATAATATCGAATTTGATATTGTCGTTTATTTATTTTCATCACTTCCACTAAAATTATTTAGGTGTTTATTTGATGTGTAATGTTGAAATTGATGTTGTTTGTAGATTTGTTTTGACATTTGTTTACATGGTTTGCATATTATTGAAAGCCCAAATGCCATAATGGATGTGCTATTCGTTCTCATAACTGGGCCGGAGCTAACTATTTATTTCTTATCATGTTCATACCCAACAACCCTGAGTGGGCCACTGTGGAACTTTGTGTTTCATGCATCCTTGTGAATAATCAATAATAATTACACATAAGTTAAAATAAATTGTTTTTTCATCTCAAAATGATATTACTTTGATTAATTTTAAAAAATATTTTTTGATTGACTTGGTTGGTCAAACTGTCCCAAATATCCGATTTTAGACTTAAATCGACGAAGTCAACCAAATCAATTATATTTTGATACAAAATTGGTGAAATAAGAGACTCAAATTAGTTGGGTAATACTGCAACTTTGTGACGCTTAGGCCACAACTCTTTTCCTTTAAAAATGAACTCCTGGAAACACGTTTATTAACAGCTCTAATTCTATAGTAAATGATTTTGTTTTACAATGCTAATGTAACTATTTGATCTACTATTGATGTTCACCAATCACTTAACCACTAGGTATAATATTTTCAGGAGTAAATAAATTATACTCACACCCCCTGAGTTTTAATGAAATTACACAAACCACATCTCCCTTCTTTGACCTTACATCAACTACCCTTCCATCGTACACAAACCACCCCTAGATTTATACATATATTACACTGACTACTCCTGCATGTTATAAAAGTGTAACATTTCAAAGAAAAAACGTGTGATGAATGTAATTAAGTTAAACAAAATATTGTATATTGTGTAACATTTCAAATAGTACAAAAGCGAGTGTTTCTTTATTATTTTTGTGTCATTAAAAAATACATTAATAATTTCAAAGAAATGTTTAAATAACTTTTATACTATCTTATAACGAGCCAAATAATGAAGACGCGTTGACTCTTATATTATTTGAATTTCTCTACACAATATACAATATTTTGTTTAATTAATTACACACATCATACTTTTTTTGTTTAAAATATTACACTTTTATATCATTTAGTGGTAATCAGTGTAACATATGTACAAAATTAGGGGTGGTTCGTGTAAGGACAAAAAAGTGAATGGTGGTTTGTGTAATTTCACTAAAACTCAGAGGGTGTGAGTGTAATTTACTTTATTTTCAAAACTGGAGCATAGTGAAATTAAAAATTAGAGCAGAATGATAGCCTGAAATTACACACAACTATTATTGCATGCACATAATTTTTACGTCCTTGTCTAAAGAGTAAAGACTAACTATTGTATGAGTTTTAAATTATTTATCACTTATACAGGTTGAATAACGAGTACACTTTGGTTTGTTTTCTGTATGATCGAAACTCCATGAAATTTTAATAGAAGTTACACTTTTAACTGCAAATTTTCCATACAATAGAATTCTATAATTATTATCCTGATATCACTACTTGGCAAGATTCATGTTTTATAATAAATCATGGAAAGTAAACACTGGATATTGTAATTAGTCACGTACTCCATTATTTTGACTGTGTGTTGGTGAATATATTAATGCAAGTAATGATATTCTTACTCAGCAATTTGATTATTTGAAATGGTGGTTCTACCCACCATCCTTATAATACTAGTCACGTTTTCAAATTGTGGTAAAAAACAAGGAAGCAAAAATGATAAACCATCATTCATAACGTGTATGCATTAACGATTTCCTTTGAAAAAAGAATCATTTGTAGTACTAAATACTCAGTATTGGAATCTCACCACAAAATTAAAATATAAAAAATGTTTTTGATTTGTTTTTTGTTTGTAGCATTTCCCTCTGTCAAGAATGATTTCATTTTGGCCAAGGCTATTCTTGTTCATAGCCAATTAAGTGATATTAGCATTTTTTTTCTCGGTTACAGCTGAACCTATTTATGAGTATTAAGTATATGAATAAAAGGTCAGCAGGTTGCAACCTAAAGTAATCAATGATAACTTATCCCTTTATCAAAAAGATCCTTGAGTAGTCAAATAAACTCATACCTTGCAATCAATTTATGATAATGTACCATCTACCAATTTTTTAATGCAAATATTGCTTTTATTTTACCTTGGTGGATGCCAAAATCTCACATAATTTTGTTTGAACGTATGTTTAAGAAATCGTTAGATTTTTTATAGCTAATGTGAGTTGATCAAATAATGGCCGGTCTAATTTTCTGAAAAATAGAGAGAAAATTAAAAAAAATCATAGACAAATGATTAGAAAAAACTTGGAGATGTTTTATCAATATTATAATATTATTACATTGTTCTATATAAATTAAACTTGTTGTATATTGCTTTTAAATTGAAATTTACCCATTGCAAATCAATGTTAAAAAACAAAAAAAAATTCCAAATAAGATTATGTATGTTTTTTTTGTTAAAATTGTATATAAAGTAAACATGAAGGATATATTATGTGCAAAAACATACCTGGAAAGAAGTAAGCAAGCAAAATCTAAGAATAGGGAATGTATTTAATAACATTTACTCAAATAAAGAGAATTAAATAAGAATGGTTCTATTATGAACATAATGATAGGGTTGCAGATTTAAAATAGATTTTCATTTAAATTACTTTATCGGAAAGTATAAATATATATGAAATAAATAGTGAAACTTATATTTAAGATTAGATGTTGAATTGCTTTAAAAGTTCAATTATTGGAAATGACACTTATTGGAAGATACATCCATTTATTAATTCCTTAGTCATAGGGTATGGGGTGAGGGAATACATTTTTATTACCCAAAAGAAGAAGGGGAGAGTTTCACTTACTCTAAGAGTAAGTGAAAAATACATACTCTTCATCTTAGTCATTCAATCTTAAAAAATTCAATGGTTTATATCCACTTAACAATTCAAACCATTGAATTTCCTAATAATAAATGATCATAATGTGAAGTAAGTGTTTTTTCACTTTTTTTTGGAACAAGTGGATCTAACGAAGAAATGTTCAATTTACATTAGCACGGTGTAGCCTATGGAAAGTAAAAAAAAACAGAAGTGAACTGAAGAGGAAAGTGGTAAGAGTGCGAAATTTACTGAAGTGTGTCCTGTTTTACTGAACTAGGAATCTATTAGACCTACGTGTCAGTTGGTGACATAATATTAATTTGGAACAAAAACATCATCTCAGTTTGGCAATGGCATAGGTCGGTTATCACTTGGTCAATTACATAAAATATTCTAGATATTTCCAACATTCAGAAAAAAATGGAAACTTTGTGAATTTTAATACAAATAAAAACCCAATTATATTTGGGTTTGGTTTTGCTACTATCATCATTCAACTCACTGTATTTAATCCTCCTCCAAATGGAACAAAACCCTAATGGTTCTTGTATAAACCACTAGCCGCCGGCTTGTGATCCTCTAACATATTGTTCCTCTTTTCTCACCTCACTGTTTTCTCTTTTCTTACTCATACTTCCTAACCTTAATTTCACCTTTAAGAATATGTTGTCAATAATCATGAAAACTTTACTCTGGAGTCTAGAAAACTTGAATTAAATTTTGCAATCTTGTTTTCTGATTGATTCTCCGTGTAGTTTTTCTTTCAGCTTCAGAAATGTTTTTGGAGCACTTTTTTATAAAGTAAAGTTTGAATTTTTCTCTTGGCTGTTTTTTTTCCCTTCAGTAACTGCAAGTCATAATTTTGTGAAGTTGCCAATATGGGGTGTGGTAATTTAGCTTCTGTGATGACAAAGTTTGAATTTTTTAGTGGTTTCTGGGTTTAGTGTTTAATTTCAGGTTTTGGGTAATCATCAGTTTTAGTTTTGAAGGTATATTTATCAAATAGGTGATTAGAGTGTGATTATCAATATTAAATTTAGATTCTGAAGAATGTTGTCTGAATTGGGAAGAAGACCGATGCTTGGGAACAAGGAGGGTACTTTTGGTGATGAATTGGAGAAGGAGTTAGGGATGTTGCTTCGTGGGCAACATAGACAGGAAAGTGATGATTGGGAAAGAGAACTCAATATTTTCAGAAGTGGATCAGCGCCTCCAACTGTTGAAGGTTCTCTTAATGCAGTTGGAGGATTATTTGGTGGTGGTGCTGAGGCTGAGGCTGAGGCTGTTACTGCTTCCTTATCTGAGGAAGAACTTAGGTCTGATCCTGATTATCTTTCATACTATTACTCCAATGTGAATTTGAATCCTAGACTTCCACCTCCTTTGTTATCAAAAGAGGATTGGAGGTTTGCTCAAAGACTTAAAGGTGGAGGAGCTTCAGTTCTTGGTGGAATCGGAGATAGGAGGAAAGTGAACATAACTGATGATAACGGTGGTAGATCGCTGTTTTTGACCCCTCCAGGTTTTAACATGAGGAAACAAGAGAGTGAGTTGGATAATGAAAAAACAGGAGGAGGATCAACTGAGTGGGGTGGTGATGGACTGATTGGTTTCCCTGGCCTAGGGCTTGGGACCAAACAAAAGAGCCTCGCTGAAATTTTCCCGGTAGCTTGATTCTTCCACTTTGCTGCATTTGTTTCTTTTTCCTATGATTGCATCAGTAGTTTGCCACTTTTGTCATCTGTTTTCATTCGGAAAACAATATTACAGAATGTGTTCTGAGATTGAACTATGGTTAATTGATGCACATGTTACATGGTCTTGGATGCGTATATTAATTTTTATGTTCTGGTCCTGTTCAAGATTTGTGATTAATGATTGTAATTGGTTAGGGACTTTAAGTTTGATTAAAGGAATGCTAAATGACATGTACCTTTTTGTTTGGCATTCGGATTCTACAATGTCATTTCCATTGTTTATTGTGATTGAAAGGCATAACTATGAACTCATCAAAAGCTTTTTATTTTTCATCTATTTCTACAGATGTTCATTTGTGGTTATCCAACTGCAGCTGATTTCTTATTTTCATATTGGCTGATAACATTGATACTAGTTGTTTTGCTCATATTGTTTATTTGTTTCATTAAATTGTTAAATATTTTTGGCACATAAAAATCTTCCAAACCACACACAAATTTGCCTAGCTACTCTACATCCTGCATTTTTGAAGAACTGTGTTTTGGCACATTTTTAAACGTTACAGTATTCAAGCAGAGCATATTCCAAATTTTAATGCATAACTGTAATGCTAAATCATTATTTTTCATGACATATATCTTTCAGTATCTGGTGTTCTTTGTTTCCTTTTGCCTTGTAATGCATACATGTCATTTTAGTTTCCTTGCTGTTACTGTCCACCGTGGGCATATCTGTAGTGAATTTAATATTCCCTTGCTCTGATCTTTTTCCTCCATCCATCGTTGGTAACCATTAAATCATTAATTGTGCAGGATGACATGGGGCTTAACACTCCTATCACAGGCCTTCCTTCTCGTCCTAGCAGTCGTAATGCATTTGATGAAGCTGAGTTGGCTCATATACGCCATGGTTCTCCAACCACTGATGCTTTAAAGTCACCTGCAGCTCAAACTATTGGCTTACCAGCTTCATATTCATATGCTGCTGCACTAGGAGGATCTTCTTTGTCAAGAAGCGCCACTCCTGATCCTCAAATTGTTGCTAGGGCTCCCAGTCCTTGCCTCACACCTATTGGTGGCGAGAGAACTGTTGCTGCAGACAAGAGAGGCGTTGCCAGTCCGGATTTATTTCGCAATGTTTCCTCTGGCATCAATGAGTCATCCGATCTTGTGTCTGCATTGTCGGGTCTGAACCTGTCCAGAGACAATATATTATATGGTGAAAAGCATTTGCCATCCCAGGTTGAATCAGATGTTGATAATCACCAGAGATATCTTTTCGGTATGCAAGGTGGTCAAGATCATGGCAAGCAACATGCATATTTAACGAAGACTGAATCAGGTCAGATGCAAAACTCAGGCAAGCTTAGTGGGAGTGGGTCAGACCTCAACAACCCATCCTTCGATAGGCGAGTTGAGCTACAAAAATATAATGTTCGTTCCAGTAATTCATATTTCAAAGGATCGCCTACCTCCAATTATAGTGGAGGAAGCAGTTTTCCGACTCAATACCAGCCTTTAGATGGAACAAGCTCACCATTTACTAACTATGGCTTGAATGGCTATGTTGGAAACCCAGCATTGGCATCCTTGATGACTAACCAACTTGGCACAGGTAATATGCCACCCCTCTATGAAAATGTTGCTGCAGCATCAGCAATGGGAGGCCCTGGAATGGACTCGAGGGTTCTTGGAGGTGGTTTAGGTCAGGGATCTAATGTGCATAGTCTTGGTAGAATGGGAAATCAAATTGTGGGTGGTGGTCTTCAGTCTTCTTTTGTTGATCCTATTTATCTACCATACTTGAGGACATCCGAGTATGCAGGACAACTTGGGGGGCTTAATGACCCTTCGGTGCACAGGAACTACTTAGGCGATTCATACATGCTTGACCTTCAGAAAGCTTATCTTGGGTCTCTGCTCTCACCTCAGAAGTCCCAATACAATGTTCCACTGGTTGGTAAATCAGGTGGCTCCAATCATCATGGTTATTATGGAAATCAGGCATATGGTGTGGGCTTATCTTACCCAGGAAGTCCAATGGCAAACCCTGCTGTGTCTAATTCTCCTGTTGGATCTGCAAGTCCTATTAGGCACAATGAACTGAATATGCGTTTTGCTACTGGAATGAGGAATTTAGCTGGGGTTATGGGACCTTGGCATGCAGATGCTGGGATGATGGGTGAAAGCTTTGCTTCTTCTCTGTTGGAAGAGTTCAAAAACAATAAAACTAAGTGTTTCGAACTCTCTGAACTTGCTGGCCATGTTGTTGAATTCAGGTATACTTTTTACCTCTAGGTTTTTTCCCTTTTATCTTTAGATCATTACGTGCCTCTAGGCCTTTTGATCCTTCTTTCTATGCTGCCATCCCGAAGAGTTAAATTCAATTATCATTGGCAGTGCGGATCAATATGGGAGCCGATTTATTCAACAAAAGCTTGAAACAGCAACTACAGAAGAAAAAAACATGGTTTATGAGGAAATCATGCCACATGCGCTTGCTTTGATGACTGATGTCTTCGGCAATTATGTGGTTCAAAAGGTAATCATCACTCTTCCAATTTATGATTCTGTTTCATGGATCTTGTTTGAGCTGAGCAATAGTCTGTATCTTGCAGTTCTTTGAGCATGGACTTTCATCCCAGAGAAGAGAATTAGCAAACAAGCTTGTAGGCCATGTTCTGAATCTTAGCCTTCAAATGTATGGTTGTCGGGTCATCCAGAAGGTATTGAGGATATAGAGTGCTAGTAGTTGATATTTGTATGTTTGGATCTCTATCCATAATTTTCTGAACTTCCTGTTTTCCCTATGTTTTCAATTATGTGCCCCTAATTAGGCCATCGAAGTTGTTGATTTGGATCAGAAGATAGAGATGGTTCAAGAGCTTGACGGTAATATCATGCGCTGCGTACGTGATCAGAATGGTAACCATGTTATTCAGAAGTGTATTGAATGTGTTCCTGAAGATGCAATTCACTTTATTGTCGCAACTTTTTTTGATCAAGTTGTGACACTTTCAACCCATCCATATGGTTGTAGGGTCATACAGGTAATGTTTATTCACTGCTTTTGTTACTACTTACGCTTATTATGTATTTGAGAATTGAGATCATATGTCATATAATAATAACTTCTACGTGGCAGAGAGTACTGGAACATTGCAAAGACGCTACAACAGAGCAGAAAGTTATGGATGAGATTTTAGGGGCAGTTAGCATGTTAGCTCAGGATCAGTATGGCAACTACGTTGTTCAGGTTTATATTTTTTGCTGAATACTAGCAGTTTGGGATTTTTGTTGCTGCAATTATTGCCATGAAGGTGGAAATATGGTCTTACAGTTCTCTTGTTTTTTTGGGTTTACTTGACCATTGTTTTTGCATGTGCATTGTTTGCTGCAAGTTAGCAATCAAGCTTCATTCTTTATGTTATAACATCCTGTACTATTTGCTTTATGCTTATAATATGCCATTCGAAGTTGGTTCATTCATATGATATGGGCATCTAGTTCCTCTTCTGCACAGTATCATGTACCATCAGTTTATGCTTATTACTTGCTTTGATATCCGTGTAGTTGTATGCCATATATATTTGTAAGCTGATGTTTTTTTTTTGGTTTCTTCTCCCCTTAATAACAGCATGTACTCGAACATGGGAAACCTCACGAGCGTTCTGCTATAATAAAGGAGTTAGCAGGCAATATAGTTCAAATGAGTCAACAGAAGTTTGCCTCTAATGTTGTAGAGAAATGTTTGAGCTTTGGAGGTCCTTCTGAACGACTATTACTAGTGAATGAAATGCTTGGCTCCACAGATGAAAATGAACCTCTTCAGGTTTTTTTGAACACTCTTTCTAATATTTAACCCCTTGCCTTCTTTATTTGAGAGAAAGCAGAAAATTGCTAATATTATATTGACAGTCTCAGAAGCTGGTGCATTGGACACCTTTTTTAGGTTCAAGTACCATCATGAATGATTCATTACTCCCCATTCTATATCTTTCTTTTGATGTTTTAACTTTTTCAAATTTTCTAAATCTTTTGATGTTTTAAGAACCCAAACACATGTATATTTTATTTTCCATCTATAGCCTTGTTTATAACAACTCCTTTTCACCCCCTATTTCTCCATTTCTCTTTAATATAGTTATCAAGTCCTTTTTACTCATTTAATGTTTTCTTAAAATACATGCATAACCTTAAACATAAAAGATACGGAACGGAGGGAGTATTTCCAATCCTATTGCATGAACTGGATTTAAAGAATCCAGCATACTTTTTTTGGTCAAATATTTCCTTCACATGAGTTTGAGCAGAACAATGTAGTCAAATATTTTCATCACCTAATTCTTTCAGGTCAAGGAGAGGGGGGGGGGGGGGGGGGGGTATATCTTCGGATCTTCCTAATAATTCTTTCACTAGATTTGTGATTATCAGTTTTATGAACACTCAAATAATTAACAGACAGAGTACAATGAAGTTGTTCCTGCTTAAAATGTTTTGCAAAATGTTAATTCAGATTCTTCTTATTGTATACAGGCCATGATGAAAGATCAATTCGCAAATTATGTTGTACAAAAGGTGCTGGAAACTTGTGAGGACCAACAACGTGAGCTGATTCTCTCACGAATCAAGGTTCATCTGAACGCATTAAAGAAGTACACCTATGGTAAACATATTGTCGCGCGTGTAGAGAAACTTGTTGCTGCTGGAGGTACTTGCACCTTCCATGTTATTCCTCATTTGCATTTTCACTCATTCTTATATACTTCTGCATCTGTTCCATCCGAGTGCAACCAACCTCTTCAACACGAAAGAATAACATCCATGTTTATACACATAAAAACTATTGCGAGTTATTTTCAGTTATATAATATGCTAAGATATTACATGTAGATTGAGAAGTGATCATCTAATTTTTGTTGCAGAAAGGAGAATTGCTGCCCAATCTCCTCAACCTACTTAGGTGGCACAGAAAAAAAATTGTTTGTATAGCTAACTGAGGCTACTGTGAGCTTTCTTCCTCTTCCTACATCAAGAGGTTATGTTAAATCTATATATCTATCTATCTATCTATCTATCTATCGATCAATCAATGGCCGAATGGAAATAAAGTTTCTCGGTTGTACTGCAGAATTGTACATTTTGTAGTTCTAAGTCTATACATAGAATTAAAGCTTTGATGAGCTTGAGATGTTAGCAACACAGCTTATGCCCCTGCAGAGGAGGTAAAATATGATGACTATACAAGCCCTTTTTATGGTGTAAAGATTATAAATGTGGTGAGGTAGTTTATAAGTTGACGTGACTGTACAAAAATGTTGCCATGTTGAGAAAGCTGTTCTTGTCTATTTAGGTGAGAACTGCTGAGTTTTCTTTTTAATCATGTATGGTTGGTTATTGACTTTTTCCCAGTTCAAGAGTACTATTTATTTTGATATCATTTTCTACTGTGATAGCGATATGGTTCTGATTTTCTTTTAACACAACACGTGAACATGTTTTTAGTCAATGACATCTTAAAACAGGAAAAGAAAAAGGAGCAAACACTTAAAGTTTCTCCAAGTATTCTGCTTTAGGTAATGTGACTTTTTCTTTCTAAATCAAGCAGATAAGATCTTACTCCTTTAAATGATTCTGATGTCTGTATTTGACATGTTGTGGTTCTTATCACATGCTTTCGTACACCACAAAAACATGTTTCCAGAAATAATATTTCACACCTGGTTAAAACATGTAAAGTACACATGATTTATCTGACCCTGGCCTGGTCAACTTTCTAATTCAGGGGATTACCTATTTATCTGTAACGTTTAGTGTTAACCAAAATATTAGAGTCCACTAGTGGAACTCAACGGGACAGGGTTACTAACTTTATATATTTCACGCAAGTTTCTATCCTTCATCACTGCACAGTGCAACAACCTCGGAACCAATTTTCATGAACACGGTTCATTGTGTTAAATATCTAACTCTGACTATCCATGGAAGTTATTCAAATGTTTGAGAAACATTGTAAACAAGGAAATCATCAATAATAGAAATGGGTCAACTTGAATGAGTATAAACTAGGGTATGAGATAAACTTTGTAAAGGGAGGGTATTACCATTATACAAGATCCAACGTTAGAGAATAGTAGTAGTTCCTCATCCTCCACGCCATGTACCGGGTGGCAACATCCACCTATAGCTTCATTTCCAGAACTTTCTTCATCTTTGTGTAGCTTCTTACACAAGAAATCGTTATTGTCAACAATGCACGGTAATATTTATTCCATTTTTTCGATTACAAATGTGCCTTCCCTTGGATTCAAACATTACTAACATCTTCATTCCATGACATTCTGATCTTTAGCTTTTACACCAACAGTAAGTAGGAAATCATATGCAATCAAAGTTCAAAATAAATAAGATAAGATACTATACTAACATTTCGGTGATTGAAATTTAAGGAAATTATCATTTAAGTCGTTTTAATCCTAGACTCCTAAAAATTTATATACTCTAGATGTCTATTTGACTTAGGTTGACTTAAGTACTACTATGATTTTAGAAACCATGAGTGTCCATAGTTTCAAAGACAAAGACTATAACAACTAAGTTTTAGTCTCAATGGTAGAATGAGCTAAAATACTGATATAAATATCAAATGTGTCACTTGTTTATATTTTAAGACTTGAGTAGCGGACAAACAAAACCTTTTTATTGAGTTAAAAAGTACAATAACACGAATTTTCCTTGATGAACAGAAATGCTAATAAGAATGGGTATTCTGTACTACTACCGGTTCGGGACCTAGGATTCTTAAGGGCTGTAGAGGTTGGTTCCAAAAACAATTGCCTTTTTATACCCAAGTATTTCAACATATAGGGGCATAAATCACATGTGCAGAAAGATCTCAAGAAGGATTTACCAACAAACGAGATTCATATTCCAACCATACACTTCAGAAACTTGATGAATTTGTTATCCTTGTCCACCACTCAATCTAATATATATCAGTCATTCTTTTAAAGTAAGGTGATTTTGATGAATCAAAATATAACTTTATGTCCCAAGTCAATTACATCCCACCAAATAATATAAAAAATATTTTTTTCTTTTTATGTGTGATCTCCATTCTTTCATAAAGTTCAACTTGCTTATCACAAACCTATAAGTCCAAAAATGGCAGTTGACAGCCACAAATGCTCTCAAGACACGAGTGAACATCCTTCTGGATGGTACAATGATAACTACACTTGGTGTTTACCATAACAAGCTATTAACCAAGGAAAAGAATGCATAAACATTTTTTTACTCTGGGTGGCACCACATGTTCAAAAATAAACCATTAACAACCTTTTCTTTTTAATATTTTTCGGGTTAAAATTTCAAAGACCAATATTAACCCATAAAAATAATTATAGTCGTTCTTTAAAAGGCTCAAAAGCTTGACCAAGAGAATCAAGGCAATTTAAAAAGTTTAAATAATTCTACCATTATCATACAATGCAACTACATAGCCCCACTTGACAAAAGGCAAACTTTGGGAAATGCCATAGAGTATCCATCCACGTAAAGGCCAAAATTTGCTCATTCTTTATGTACAATAGGCCAATATCATCACAACAGTATCCAAAGTATTAAGGACTTTTCTCTTCCTTAAGCTTTCACTTGATGATTATAATAAAAGAAAGATTATGGAACACTCAATGAGACCTGGGTATGTTGTATCACAGCAATGCCACTAAACAGCAGACGGGACCCTAACAAAATATTCAGAAGTCAAATTCTCCAGTTGCCTGCATAAGAGCGTAGTATCATCCATCACAATTTGATGAGCTTAACAGAAAGAATAAGAACATATTACTGTTTCTTTCCCTTCAAGACAATCAAACCTTGTTGAAGAGAATGTCCTTATTATTGATGTGCATGATGCCATCCTTTAGTGTGCACTTCCACCTGCTCTTGGTACGTGTCACCTAAATTTGTAGCAAGATATTCTATTAGTCTCAAGAAGTGATTCTCCAACTGTGAGCCATTAAATATATGACCATATCATATTACTACAGCACTCAACATCTAATTGACAGAAAGTGGAGGAAAGAGATAGTCACCTTGTCAAACTGAGCCAAAACAAGATGATGTGTATTCTGATCATCCCCTTGCTCCAAATCATCCAAATCATCATCATCATTTTCATTCAGTGGGGGCTCATCATCATCATCTTCTTCAACCTCATTTTGAGCAACAGGGGCAGGGGCACTTACAGGCGCTTCTAATAAAATACAGTGGGTGGGGGGAATGCATTAGCAACATTTGCAATATATGTGTGTGTGTATGATGAGACACATACATAATTAACATATCCAAGTTCTCAATTTACCATGAGGAGCTGGTGTATTAGCAATGTTGTAGTCTTCATTGTACACTCCCCCATAATTGTATATCTTCAGCAAGGGGGGATAAAAACAGTAAGATTGGATTGCAAGATTAGGTGAGGAAAATATCAAATGAAACACCATTGAAACTGAAGTTTAAAAGATTAGCAAGCTCAAAATAATTGAACTTGGAATTGGTACCACCATCCGATCTATTTATTTGGAGGGGGCAAAACATCACGCCACCCAATCAATTGGAGTTTCAACTAACAACAGTAGTGCCAACTAATAATATATCAAGCATATCACAGTGTCCAATATGAAATTAGCTCAGGTGCCAAATCATATAAAATGCAACAACATCCATCTTGATTGGAAAAAGAAATCACTTAAAGAATTTTAAATGCTTATTTCAATTCATTAAATCGCTTAAATGTTGTGTATTTATAGAATAAAGTTATATAGTCCTGTTATTCAATAGGGAAACCAAGAATATGAGTACCATTGAAATTACAAGTTTAAAAGATTAGCATGCTCAAAATTATTGAATGTGGAAATGAAAACACCACCCAATTTTATTAAGGGGGCTAAATATACCACCACCCAAACGATTGGAGTTTTCAGCTAGCAGAAGTAGGATCAAATCGTGATATATTTAATATGTAAAAAAATGGGTATCTGTAGAAAGGGATGAAGTTGCAAGATTCTACAAGAGCATGGAGGAGAGAAAGGTAAATCCCACTCACATTTGGAGTAGAAAGCACATCATCTTCATACGGAATTGGTCCATCAAGTTGAGGAATCTGAGAGACTGGCCTCTCCAAATTTGCTGCCATTTTTCCTTTTATAGAGTGACCTACATCAACAGAGATGCTCCCTCCATACACCTGAAAGATTTATATCCATCAGTTCAGTAAATGAACAAACCTATCCATCAACCATGCAAGTCAATAAATAGATGACCAGCAACAGTTGGAAAGTACAGAGGTAATATAAATCTACAAACTATCCCAAGGATATTTAATAATATGAAGGCTGTACCTCAATTTCAAAAACTCCAGGTGCAACATCTCCTGCTCCGTCTTGCTGAGGTATATATCCACCAGCATTATATTGTGAAGAAAACTCATCACGTTTTCGCTTTCCTGTGTTCGTTGTGAAGAAGTCCTGGATGTTTCCAAAACATCAACAATATCTAAATGATATTGTAAAGCCGATACTATGTTGCCATTTTAAAGATTAGAGTGGATGCTCAAGGCAAGCACATAGAAAAACTGTTACAATAAAAAAGGAACAATATTCTCTGCCTTCATGAAAGAAACTCTAACTTAAGAGCTCTTCAAATTGACAACGGGCAAATTTCTAAAAGACCTTATTGGCTTCCTTACCTGTTCCAGAGGTTGATTAGAAGTTCCTCTGTCTGCCTCATCCCGCCCTTCCGCATAAGCTAAAGTAATACAAAGTTGTTAATGCAAATCCATTCTATTAATCACTATGTCGTAAATTTGAATGGGACTCACCAGCATTGACGTCAAGTGCAGGCCTCTGGTTCATCCATGGAGAAGGAGGTGGCTGTGCAAGATTGTATGGATAAGATCAATACAAACATCTAAAAGAAAATAAGTTCCATGCACATTGTTTAACCAGAAGCACGGTTTATCTGCTATAACAGACAGCTATTTGATATATTCTCAATCATATGTATCACTGAGTCACGAAATGAGGTTTACCATGTACGCACTAGGTCTTCCACCTTTCATCTGAGTATTTCCCCCAGAACCATTTCCAGAAGATGTGTAGTCACTAGGTCCAGTAGGAATGTTGTACATTGAGTTATCCACAGTTCCTGGTAGAGGAGTTGGAATAGGGGTCTGCGCTGGTGTCTGTACATTCAAAAGTCAATATCAACAATACAACAATTTTAACTCATAACTTCATACATTTTTTTGTTTAGTTGCTAGAAAGTAGAAACTCACAGGAGGGAAAAGTATTTCAGCTGTGGGAGTTTCATACTCCTCTGTCGCCTCGTAAGGCATGTTAAGATCGTGAACCGGGGTAATTGGACCTCCAGGCGTTGGCTTAGGTGCACTGGACCTTACTATGGGACCAAGAATAACACCAGCTTGGATCATCTTTGATTCCCACATCTTAATAAATTATCAACAAAAATACAAAGATTTGAGTACAACACAAACACAGATCCATCTGATATCATAACTTATTGAAAATAAAATCAATAACATATCAATTTAACTATAAATGGAATCAAATAGGTTGGAAAGGATAAGAGATAAATTACAGCTTGAAGCTCCTTGAGAACTTCATCGCCAGGACCACCGTTATTGACGAACTCATCTCGAACCTTGTTGACGACATCCTCGATAACCTGAATATATACCTGGCTGGCGGTGGAAGCTGCCATGACGGAAAAAATGGTCGGCACAAACTCTGTTGTGTATGACCAATTATCCGATTCGAGAGGATTTCGGGAAGGAATAGAATGAGGAGAAGTGAAGAAAAATAAGATCAATGGAAAATTGGGATGGTGGATGTTAGGGTTTGGAGTGAAAAAGATAAATTAGCGGACGAGAAAGAGAATGAAGGGATGGAATATAAATAGGTTTGCATCCGATTATAAAACCTTAGATCCACGTGTCGGTTATCTGTTTCATCCTCATCTTGAAATCGGTTGGGTGCTTTTCACTAGGGGTAAATGTTTTTCGAGTCATTTTTCTAATGTTGGATCTGACCCAATATCGAGAGCTAACCCGATCCTAAATATTTATAGGTCCAGTCTTTAAAATCGGACCCGACTCTAGACCCGATTAAATATAACATATACTCATTTTACCTAAAGTTTTCTAAATATTATTTATTATTGTAGATATGTAATTTGACATATAAAATAATATAGGTGTATATATGTTATTAAAGATGTATATATGATGAAAAATTAGAAAATCAATGATATTTTCGACCAAAAAAAAAATCATTAATCTGTATATATTTGAACAGAGACACATACAAATATAGAAAATGAAAATGGGACGAGTCATGTTTGATTCCTACCCGGTCCTAAATATTGATTGAGTCTAATTTTTGAACCTGAACTCGGCCATAGACCCAATGAAACCCGACTCTTTTTAGGTCCGACCACAATCAGACCATATCGGGTGAGCGGGTAAGGTCGGGTCCTGCTCACCCCTACTTTTCACTATTTCTTAAATTGGATTTCTCACCCGTATGATTTTACTTATATGGACCGTATATTGGGTCTCGGTTTTTGTTTTGTTTTTGTGTATTTAATATCATCAGTGAGAGTATCAGTCAAAATATTAAGTTAAAAGTTTCAATATTAAATTCTAGAATAAATAATATATATTTTTATAAATGTCGTAAAGAAATAATTTCATGAATTGTGGAGGAAGGATAAGCTTATATTCTCTTTCTTTTTCCATGAGGAGAACACACAGTGAGTGAAAAAAAGGATAAGTTGTGAACAAATGTGGATAGGAAAATAAACGAAAAGGATTGCTACTGCAAGAGATAGACATAGGAAATGTTTTATTTTTTGCCCTACTTTTTCCACTCTTTTGAGTAATGCATAAAAGATTAGGAATAGAGAATAAATTCATATCCAACTTTGTTGGAATCATGATGTCCACTCCATCGGTGAGTATTAGCCAATATGAAATGAGTTAAGGGTTATCTTTACATGTCCTTACTTGTTGGTTGGTCATTTTTTTGAATTCGAACTCAACCCTAAACCTGAAATTAATCTAACTCTAAATATTCATTCGATTAGTCTTTAAATCCAAACTTGATCCTAGACTCAATTAAATATAATGCATAATCATTTAAGATAAAATCTTTTAAATATTATTTATTATTACGAATATTTAATTTGACACATAAGATGATATATGTATATATTATTAATCATGTATATATATGATGAGGAAAAATTAGATAATCAATTATACTTTCGACAAAAAATGTGTCATTACTACATACACATTTGAATAAATACATATACAAATACGATGAGTGGGACGATCGGATGTTTGATCACTCCCCGATCCTAAATATTAACGAGATCTAATTTTTTAACTTGAACTTAGACCCAACTTTATTCGAACCCGATCATGATCGAACCATACAGATAAATGGGTAAGATAGGGTCCTCCTTAACTCTATCCACGATTATTTATGTTATTTGAAACATTATGATTAGTAATGTGAGAAGATAGTGATTCAAACCCTCGATACAAAAACTCTAACAAGGGATTAGCAATTCGGCACTTTAGTCCACTCACCCATCTACCCAACTGGAAAAAAAGAATTACAAGATAAAAAATAATAGTGAGAGGATGGACTTATGGGTTTGAAGAGGAGGAAATCAATCTCTAAAAATAACATACAAATTTTTCTATTCATATATACATATCTCCAAATGGGGTATATCCTAAAAGCATGAAAAAAATAAAGAATCTGGGTACTAAAATATATACATTTTGTTTGAAAATAGATCCCCTTAACTTTATTAGAATCATGTATAAAGATAAGGCCCCTGATTTCCACTAAGTGGAAGGTTCATCCACTATGCACCCTTTTTAGTAATAAACATTTGCAATATAATCATATTAGAGATTTTTAGTATTTCTATGTGTACGAGTGACCCATATATTGATAAACTTAAACAAACATGTAGTCTTTGAATCAATCACAAGTTTAAAAAAGTTACTGAACATCTATTCTACTCACTAATTAAAACAATTGAATTTTTTTAGAATGAATGAATAAGATTTGGAGTAAGATTTTTAAACTTTCTTTTAGACTAATTGAATCCATTCTCAATATATAATGAACTATCATCTATCATATGCAATTATTTAAATCAACAAATTTCTATATTTAAAATGCATTTATTACTATATAAGAAAAGAATGTTCTCCTAGTCACATGTCATTTTCTCATCACTTTTTCCCCCTCCAAAAGTGTTATATCCTATTATTATGCACATTACTACACTACATCATCACTTTTTATACATTTTATATTTTAATAATTTAAATGCTAATTAAAAATACAATCTACTCATATTAATGATTCAATTCATTCTTCCTCTTATTTTCCACCTATTTTTCATGGACACAAATGTTCATAAATAATTTTTGTAGAAGAAAAAGAAGTTGGAAAAACTTTTTATCATTGGAATTGAAAATTAGAAGCAACAAATGTATTTGATATTCATGTTTTCCATTTTTTCTTACTTAAATGTGTAAATATGGTCACTGTATCTCTCCAATTTAACATATACTCTATTAACCAATATACCATGTAATTTGAGTAATTGATTCGTCAATAACTCAATAAGACTAAATAAATTTGTTTCTGCAACCTTCTCACCTTTATTAATTATATTAATATTAAAGTATATACATCTAACCAATTCTAAATCACTAATAAGATTTTATCATCCAACTAATTAGATTGAAAAAAATCATACCATTTTACCTCATTCAATATTTGCATTAATCTATCTACTTTATTTAACGTTTACTAATACTATAAGAATTAATGTACTTTATTTAAATTGAAAAAAACTATACAGTTTTACCTCATTCAATATTTGCATTAATCTATCTATTTTTCACCTCATCAAAACTTTGTGATACTTTACCAATTAAATTTTAATTATTCCCTGCTATAATTAAAAAAATCAAATTCAAAATTGAAGTTTTTTATAACTTTTAAATATTGTTTTTTAGTAAAAAGACTCATATAGTATCAAGATTTGATTTCCCTGTTTTCATTTAAAAACCATATTTGAAATTGAAAAAATTGTTTCATTTTCTACAACTTTTACAATATCATGTTTCGATTTCTCATTTTCGTTAGAATATTCAAATCTGAAAGTATCATTTATTTGCATCATGTGTTTGAATAGGCAAATACTCAGGTAACACTTGTGTTCTTAACAATGTGAATGTACGGTTAACATGTGTGTTTTAACTAAGTGAATGCATATGTAACATATATTCATAACAATGAGAATGTACGAGTAACATGTGTGTTTTTAACCATGCAAATGCATGGTTCACATGTGTTCTTAAAAATACAAATGCATGAGGAACATGCATTTTTTTAACCATGCGAATGTACGAGTAACATATGTATTATTAACTATATGAATGTTCATATAATATTCGTGTTTTTAATCATACGACAAAATATAATGTTTCGTGCGAATGCACGGGTAACTTACTAGTTCTAGAATACAAAGAAGTCACCATATTACCAAATATGTCCATTGGGTCAATGTATATTAATTCAAATACATGTATTTCCTATCATTTTTATCTAAGACTAAATATCAAAATCTTCTTTAGTACTTCCCCATACTATTCCATTTGTCATAAATGAGAAACCTTATGAGATTAATTGATTTTGAGGTTGACGTGTAAATTCTTAATTAGGTGGTTTTAATTTCAACAAAATTGATATATAAGTATGATATAACATCTTATTAAATTCTCATATAAATCATCTTATCCACTAGAAAAATAATATATGTGACAAAGTGATATTCAGTTATTAACGATTGTTTTACAAGTGACATGTGTTATTTTGTATGTGGATATGAGTATATAACATTTCTCGAATTAAATCTAACATGTAAATATGCAATAGTCATCTTAAAGTTATGAATGTAATATATATACTCCGTTAGGATAAAAAATGGTAAAGAGTCATATACAAAATATATAGTACGTCATTCATTTATTTTAGTTTTATTGATAAGTCATATAATTAAAAATGATGATGTATAATAGAATGACACAGAATAAAACTCATACTATTTACACATTTCCCAAACAAAGTGAGAGAGCGGGTGAACAAAAATCTAATTGAGGTAGGGATAGAACCGTAATTTAATTGTGAGATGGATCATTTTATAACCAGCAATGGTGAGTGTGAATGAATTAGGGCAGATATCGCTACATTCTCACTATCGAACACACCTCTCTCTGTTCTGAACCGATTCCAATCAGAAGATGTCAGGTGGTTTCTTTCGAGTAAGTTCAGCACAACCTTTTACTTCAATTTACTCTTTATTTGTTTTTACATTGGAATCGAAACGAAACTGAGTTGTCTGAAAACTTCTCAGATCTTGTTATGTTTTAACCATCGTATATCCTTCAATTATGTGTTAATTAATTGCATAACTATCGCTAGTTAGGTTTTCGTTGTTATTTAGATCATGAGCTATGTGTGTTGAATGCATAGGGTACTTCTGCGGATCAAGACACTCGGTTTTCGAATAAACAAGCGAAGCTGATGAAGTCTCAGAAGTTTCCACCTGAACTAGAGCATCTGGTTAGTTTCCTTGGTTAAGTCTGGTGAAATTATTTAAGGTCTAATACTTGTAAATGGGTTTGGTAATTGGGACAATAATGGTCATGATTTTTTGAATTGGTAAACTTAATCTGTGTTAGTTAAATTCAATTGTTTCGAAATCGGTTATGACTGATAAGTGGATTGTAGGTGGATATGACCAAGGTGAACATGGAAGTAATGAAGCCTTGGATTACTAGAAGGGTGACAGAGTTTCTTGGCTTTGAAGATGAGGTGCTTATTAACTTCATACATGGTCTTCTGGATAAGAAGGTAATTTATCGGTGATCATTAAACCTTGATGTCATTGTTATTGTTGTTGTGATAACATGGTCATGTTGCAGCTGTTGCGGGCTGATGCACTCTCAGTTTTGTTGCAGTCTGCAATTTAACTCCTTGATGGTGATCTGGGAGATTAAAAAGTGTTTTAAACTTTTTATTTGCTATTAGCCCAATCTTCAAATTACTGTTATTCTTTTAATCTTTTTTCCTTATTTATGTGTAATTTTTGAAATCCGTATTGCATTTCTTCACCTCTCATCTATTTGAGTTTAGGTTGTTATCTGTTAATCCTCCTTATGAACTATCATAAACTTTCATGCACCTTTTGCTACTTTACTTGCTTTATGGGCCATATTCTATTTCTTATGACACAGGAAGTGAATGGGAAGGAAGTTCAAATTCAAATTACTGGGTTTATGGAGAAAAACACTGGAAAGTTCATGAAAGAACTTTGGACACTTCTTCTTAGTGCGCAGAAAAATGCCAGCGGCGTTCCTCAGCAGTTCTTGGACGCCAAAGAAGAAGAATTACAGAAGAAGAAGGTGCCCCCGGGAGTCTTGATATGCCATTAATTGTTTCTCGTAGTGTCTTTTATTTTTACTTTTTGTGTGGGTTTCTGATTAATATTGTTTCCTATGGGTGGTTTAGATTGAAAATGATCGGATAACAAGTGAAATTCAGAGGAAAAAAGACATAGAAGTCAGAGAAAGAATGGAAGAAAGGTTGAAAAAGCTGGTAATACTGTTTTTTCCATGATGGAGATACATTTTATAGAGCTACGATTTGGCTTTAACTTGCATTTGTGTTTTTATGGCACTCAGCTAGCTTCTGCAATTATTTGGGTTCATGTCCTTTACCTCAAACTACTGTAGGACGATGGATCCAATGTGAAGAATAATGATACTAATTCAGACTCAACCTTGAAGCCTAAGGATTCAGGGCACTATGTTCATGACGGCAAAGAATCTGACAAGAGGAATGGTGTTAGATCAAGGAGCAGGTTAAATGGGACAATTTCTCCATTTTATGCAATGATATTTGTTTCCTTTTTTTAAAAGTGGCCAGCTTCAAAATAAGAACTTAAAAGGGTTTTCAATTTCTTATTGTGAACGGATTTATGTATTCCCTTAATTTGTTATAAATTGACACAAGGCCAAAGTCGCTAGGTTCTAGTAGATGATCTAGAATCCTAGCATTAATGTGCATAACTGGAAATATAATTGTTAACTCACGTTATCGATAGTAGGCCCTTTGATATACATAATTTAAACTTGACTAGCAAGTTAACAAACTCGGAACTTTCCTGACCCATATATCATCACACTAGGGCTGTAAGCCTCTAATATCACATAAAACTTGTAAAAAATATGCATCATGAAGTAATTTGTATTCATTGTTATTCTTGATTATTTGATATTTTGAACATTTTATTAGAAGTGGTGGGAGTTATCTTTGAATTTTCTCAACAGTATTTATCTCCAACTTTATGTTAAAGCTTAAGCTTTATTATTTGAATAATGGATGGATGAAGGCTCGGTTCTCCACATTGAACCTCTAAATTTAGCTCGACTACTAATTAGCCATTGCACTATTACAGGTTTTCTAGGTCCCCACATTCATCTTCGGTGACCACTTCTCCTCATCGGTAGTGCCATTGAAACCCAACTCACACACACACACATATATATATATCCCATATTTTATATTGGAAGGCTGTAAATACATGGTGTTTGTTATCACTGGCATAGTCTCACATTCAATATCATTGAGTAAATCATTTTCTAATTCCTGAAGCTTTTTAGGTCTGAGTAAATCATTGTTTTGTTCCCTGCCTCCTGTTTATATGACTATATTAGTGCATAATTAATTTTTCTTTGAATTTGTCGTGTTTCATTGATGAGTTTATGTCGTTTAGTGGTACGCACAGGTCAAGGAGTATATCCAGGTCACCAGAAGCTCGAGGGCGCTCTGTTTCTTCTGAAAGAATTCATCGTTCTCCACGACAGCAGTTTATTTCTCCTCGTAGGCGTTCACCATGGCGATCTCCTCACAGGAGGCCTTATTCATGGCGAAGATCGAGATCCCGCTCAAATTACAGATCTCCTTCTCCTATACGACGTAGAATGTATTCTCCATATCGCCACAGTTCACCTTTTCGTCAACACAGAACACCATCTCCCATTAAAAGACGCAGGTCACCTCCAGCACGTCGACACAGATCACCTTCTCCACTGCATCGTCGTCGATCACCACCACCTATAAGACGGCAAAGGTCACCCTCAACCATGCGACGAAGATCGCCTGTCATGCGGGGTAGTTCGCCTTCACCTGTGCGCCGACCACCAACACGTGTACAGCACAGATCAGACTCTCCCATGCAATCCTTCTCTCCCATACGACGAAGGTATGTGAGTAGATCTCCGCATCGCAGGTCTCCATCTCCTTTGCGACGTAGATCATCTGTTTCTGGTAAGAAAAGACCACCAAGTCCCTCCCCAAGGAGGTCTCTTTCTCCTGATGAATGGAGTTCCAAGTCCCCTGTACGGCATGTATCTCCATCTCCACTTAGGAAAATTTCTCCAAGACACCAGAGAAATTCTCCTGTCAGGTATAGCAAGTGACACTCAGTGGAAAGTTTGAATTATGTTTTTTTCTCTTGGATTTGCATAATTTTAATTTTTGTTCCTGCAAGTAAATTCATTAAATGGCGGGATATGTTGCAGAATGCAAGAAAGATTGTCACCTAAGATTCAACAACCCTCTAGACCTTTGCAGTCTGGACAGAGAGATAAGGATCACAAAGCTTCAAACCTTAGGTTACAAGATTCAATGTCTACACCTGAAAAGTCTCCAATTCGGTCAGTATCTCCACAAGCAAGAACTAGAACCAGTAATGAAGATAGAAGGTAGTTTTTCTTGACCTCTCATGCAATGCTTTTATTTACTCATAATTGTACAGAAATACATATTTACGTTTCTAAAAATGTATAGTCCACGTAAGAGCCCAAAGCAAAGAAGAGAAAGGTTGACTCGTGAAAGAGGCTCAAGTCTGCCAAAGAAACCAAGAACCCAGAAACCTAGTCATGACAGTCCAGAGAAGAGTGAAGGAGCAGAAGAAACATATTATTCTAGGTTTGAGCAAAAATTTGATAACCCATTACTTGGTTTTACTTATTTGTTGAACATTAAGTTACTAGATTTCCTGGAAACAGCTTCCTCGCTTGTGACTTGTGAGAGTAAGGCTGTGTACATCTACCCTCTCCAGACCCCACTAGATGGGAACCTCATATACTGGGCCACCATGTTATTAAGTTACTAAATTTATACAATTTTCTGCTTCCTCCTTCTCATTCTTATCTCCATATCCTTGGCAGAGAAAACAGAGATCTTAAAACAACATCATCACTAAAGAAATCAAAATATTCATCCCCAATCAGAAAGCTAAAAGATTCACCAGCAAAGATTTGTAATGTGAATGAGTTCTCTCCTGAAAGGGCAGCTGGTCATTTGGCATCTCAATATCGTCATTATGATGACACTGATTGGAGAAAGAAAAGTCGGGAGATAAAAGGGTAATAATATAGTTGGCATGTTGTAGTTTTCTAGATGGTTTAATGTCTCCACTGCTCCACATTTCATATGTTTTTTAATATTCTAAACTCTTTTGGCAGTGATAGAACTTCAGGGAAGGGGGATGAATCTCCTGCTCAACAGAAGTCACCAATGAACAAAGAAATTCTTTCCAGCAAGAAGCCTCGTGAATCCCGTACTCTGGATATTAAAAAATTTGATGACAAGGATCACTCACATTCAAACTATGTCAAAAATAGTGATTGGGGCCACAAATCAGAAGTTACTCAAGATTTAGTTGAAAAAGTTGATCGTCTCAATCATGATGCATCCTATGATTCTGTTTCTAAGGAAAGTGATAAGCATAAAAAGGATAGGAGAAAACATAAAAGGTCTGAGAGAAAAATTGTGTCTTCAGATGAAGATTATAGTTCTAATTCTGAGTTAGAGGACAGGAAAGAGGCTAAGAGGAAGAAAAAGGAGAAGCAGCAGCAGCGGAAAGAGGAGAAGCGCGAGGAAAAGCGTCTAAGACGTGAAGAGAGGCGACGCAGAAGGGAAGATCGTCGTGCAGAGAAGTTGAAAGTGAAGAGTAAATTAGACTATATTTCTGAAGACGAGGAAGCTGAACGAATGGATCGAAGTGATAATGAAGAGACACTGTCTGAGCAAAAGAAGCTTGAGATTGAGTTGCGGAAGAAGGCTCTCGAGTCCCTCAAAGCAAAGAGGGGCATCGATAACTAAATACAGCATTTGAGTTTTAAGTCATTTTATCTTTTAAAAACTTGTTAAATATTTCTTATTATTTAAGAAACTTGGTTTGAAAAAAATATGTTTTTATTTTTTGGCAAATCTTTGATGTCGTCTATCTTTAATGCTGGCAGCGGAAATGGATTAATGACGATTTGAGCAAATCTGTTGATTGCAACTATATGCAGACACTGCCCTGGTTTTACTGGTAATATTTGTCTCCCCTTAATTGGGATTTTCATTTTTTTTATTAGGTTTTGCATTGTTTCATAGCTGCAATCTTGGTTAGTTGTAGTTTCTTTATTAGATTCATATGAATGCGTGTGATTTATAAAGTAATAGTTACTAAGAAAAATATCATTGATTGACATATTTCATCTTCATATAACTTAAGATAGAACTTTTAAACTAAAAAGCATATAGGCATATAGCATTTCTAACACGGAATGACAAGAATGTTTACCTTAAAACTATTGTGGTATACTTGTTCGATGTCACTCAAATTAAGCTCTTGCTATTTAGTTATGTTTGTACCTCCCTGATTTGTAGCGAAATTGACAGGACATTCTTCTTGGACTCTGTTATTAGTTATTTCCTATTCGACATTGGGCGTGCGTGTTTGTACGAGGACAACATAATGAGACTAACACTAATTACCTATCCTCGGTTTTTGTTTTATGATGAGTAATTTTTTTATTTTAAGAAATTGAAGTAAGAAGATTACTTCATAAAAAGGAATACCCTGAAAATCAACATTAAGAAACCTAACTAAAATGTCACAACCCAACTATTAAATCAATATTTTCTTCAAAGAAGAAAATAGGTAGAGAGAAAGATACTTTCAAAAAATAAAGAGTTGAGAAATAGAGAGAATATTTCTATTGTTCGGTACAAGAGAATGAAGAAATAAATATAAGAAAAATGTGTATTTTTTTCTCTCACTTTCTTTTCATGAGTGGAGAGAAAGAATTTTTGTGGGATCTATACATTTTTTTACTCTCCATTTTTTTTCTTTCCTCTCAACCAAATGGAATAAACTTCCTATTTCTCCTTTAACATCTCTCCCCCTCTTTTCTAACTTTACTCTATCAAACATAGAGAGCTTTAAACAACAAGAAAACACCAACTCTAACCAACTCTAAATTCAAATATAATGGCATTGCAAGCAAAGAAGTGGATTGGAAATCCATTCGAACAAGACATATAGGTAAACTTATATTTTCCTCTCTTTGAGTTGTATCCTATCCACTATGTCCTCCAAATTAATTTGCTTCCTTGTTGTTGAAGAGTGCAACGTTCTTGTTTATTCATAGAGTCCAAAATACATTCATCATATAACACACAAAACATTGCTCATACTTCTGCCTTCTACTAAAAAGAGTATTGTAATAAATGAGCCTTTCCATTTGGGGTAATGTCGAGTCAAAATCCAACCACGAATAAAGTCACTGCCATACCAGATAAGAGAAGTGGCAATAAAAAACATATAATCCACATCTTCTTCTTGAGCATTACATCATATATATATAATATACCTAAAGTCATATACAAAGACATTCATATCCTCAGTTTTTGTTTATTTTATCATTTGTTATTTATTACTATTATTTGTCTGTTTTCTTGTATCCAAAATTCAGACCTCTATTACTGTTTATCATCATGCCCCTCCCTTCCTTGTTTTTTAATTATTCCGTCACTCAACATTTATGACTGTTTTTTCCCTATGAAGTCTGAACTATTGCAATCTGTTATTTTATGTTGACTGCACACTTCTTTATTCAATTTGAACTTGTCAAATTTCTCCATAAAGATTATTTAAATGTTATATAAATTATTAGCATTGGCGACAATATATTGTTTGTCTTGATCACAAATAACATCATACCGTAAGTTACCCTTATTTATATATATATATATATATGATTTTGGATTGGACACGACTTCATTTAAGGGAGTCATAAGGTGATCAAGTGGTAATGGTGAAAGATTTAAAGAGTAGATGATAGAAGGTTGATGGATCAAATCACACTCACCACAAAATATTAACATACTAACATTTGCCGATAAAAAAAATGACTTCCTTCAATTTGAATTTGTCACATCTTTTTTCAGAATTCACAAACCATGTCCTTCCTCCATCTGCAATGTAGTTTTGATTTAACTGCTCTTTCCGTTGTTGATGCTAGCAATCTAATAATCGAATACCAAGCCTGGCTTTTCTAAATGAATTGTTTGTTTTACTGGGTAAAGCATCAGTTGATGGATCAAATGAAACATGAGAAAACACCTATCTAGGAAGGAAGGTCTAGCTAAGAAATTGAGATACCCGTTATCTCAAGAATCTTGATGCTGTTCCTAAGACAATGCAATCATATTGCAATTCCGTTTGTGGACTCATAGTTTCCTATGCTATTAGCCAATCTCATCAGCAATGTAGCACACTTGCTTTCTAATATTGCTTGATTCTTTATCTCTCTCTTTGCAGTATGAGCTTCAGATTGGGAGGCACCACCACATCAATCTTTTGGATATAATCGTCTTCAGGTTCTGGGTTCATTTTTTGTCGTTGCATTTTGTAGAATTCTCCAATGAAATGCCAAGGTGAATGGTATTCTCATGTTTGCAAATTGCAATTGCAGCATTTGGGTTTGTTTTTAATTTTATCATGATTGTGTGGCTTGGTCAGATCATTGTCATCATCATGGTTTTGGAGTCTCGGATCATAATCATAGTCACCATCATCATCATGGCTATGGAGACTCAGATAATGATCAAGGACACCATCACTCCGGTGGATAGTCAAATCATGATCATGGGAAGGAGGAACTACCTAAAATAAATGATGAAGAGAAACTTGACCTGTTTTCCAGTAATCAGACTATCAGAGTAATTGCGATGTCTTGAACATAAATCTTCATGGGGCTTATGTCATGGTTGATATGATCCAAATCACCACTCTATATCTTCAATATCTGTCAATTCCAATATTACATCAATTCATGACACACTACCATATAAAGAAGGAGATAATCCAAATAAACTAGTAAAACTATTGTTTAAAAAATTTAACAATCTTCCTCATAGCAACTCAATGAAAAGTAAATGAAACCTACATGTTTCTCTCTCATCCATAAAGAAGTGAAAAAAAGAAAAGGGGAACAAAACAGAATTGGGGGGAAATACTATCTGCTAGAAACACATTTTCGTCAAATGACACATTTAGGTAGAACAGCAGCCTCTCTTTGTATTCCCAGATGAATCAGCAACATTGATGATGGTTCCTTGACCAGGAAGTGAAGTACCAGCAGATGCTTCCTGAGCTGCCAATGCTTTTTTGCTCACAATGTGATAGATCTCTCCCAATACGGTTTGGAATGCCTTCTCAATGTTTGTTGCTTCCAGTGCAGATGTCTCAAGAAAAGAAAGACCTTCCTTCTCAGCCAATGAATGACCGTCATCCTCCGAAACAGATCTAAGATGTTTCAAATCAGATTTGTTCCCGATCATCATGATAACTATGTTAGAATCCGCATGGTCCCTCAATTCACGCAGCCACCTCTGGACATTATCAAAGGTTTGCCTCTTAGTTAAGTCATATACAAGAAGAGCACCAACAGCTCCTCTATAATAAGCACTGGTAATGGCACGGTACCGCTCCTGGCCTGCTGTGTCCCAGATCTGTGCCTTGACAGTTTTTCCCTCAACCTGCGTAGGAAGATAAATAAATAATCGTCAGTAACAAGGATTCACAAACCATCTCTGTATACCATCATGCTGAAGGAACCTACTCTCCTACATTCACCATATAGTAGTAGTTTCAAACATGTAGAGGGAGACACATAAATAAATCTTTAGTAAGACTGATTCAAGCAAGGATTATCACAGCCATAACTAGTGGATTAGGATTTTGCATAAGGAGAGAACTCTCTCTATGGTTTGACCCCTTTAAATAGAACCAAATGTCTTAATACTTGGTACATCAAATCAGAATGTATATCACTTCCATTTAAGAATAAGTGATTATTCATACACGAATGATGAATGATACAAACACTATAGGAATGATTTTCTCTAAGATAAAAAGAGAATTATCTCATTAGAATTGCAAAGCGCATAACTGAAAAAGGGACAATATCAATGATCATAGTAGCAAGTGTGTATCCATATCCGCTGTAGAGAGTATTACTACAACGAATTTTCTTCGGAATGATCTGATTTTAAAAGTTCCTAAATCCTAATAAAATGAAATAAAACATAAAATGATCGTAGTGCAATATCTATCTGTGAATAAATTGAACATTATTAATAAGGGAAAACAAAGAATCTGAGAAACCTGAAGGGTCCTGGTGGCGAATTCAACTCCTATGGTAGATTTGGATTCCAAGCAAAACTCATTTCGAGTAAACCTTGAAAGAATGTTGGATTTGCCTACACCAGAGTCTCCGATCAAAACGATCTTGAACAAATAATCATACTCGTGATCCACTCTGTGTCCCATACCTATCTTATCTCTCAAACCTTACAGATCCAACACAACAATGAATATCCATTCAGATCCAAATTAAACGGCACGTGTACTCTCACGCGCTTCAAAATAAAAAAAAGAAAAAAAAAACGAAGCAACAGATCTAGGAAATGAATAATGAGAAAGTGATAGGAACTGACCGTGAGAGAGAGTAACGAATATAAATGAAAGGGTTTTGGTTGTTAGTTGAAGGAATTGAAGAGAGAATTATAGTGGAGAGGAAGATGAAGAAGAAGAAAAAGTAAATAGGCTTACTAAGGCTAATTTGGCCAATGGGAGAAAACGGAAATGTGAATGGTGAGAGACAAAAGCAATTCCAACGCCAAATAAATATATGCTTTATTTTATTCATTCATTTTCATTGCCTTACTAATGGGAAAACAAAATCAACAATAAAAAGTACGATCTTTTTACTGTCAAAAATATTTTTTTTTTTGTAACAAAATTATTTTATTTTCTCTAAACAATATTATTTTATAGTATTTATATGTTAATACTTCACCATTCATTTATCTTATCCTTAATAGTTGGTTAAATATGATATTGAATAATATAATGATATTGTAAAACAATCACACAAAATGTCACAACATACATTTTTTACATTTATTAATTAATATATAAATTAGTCTATGTATTCACATTATATTGGTTTTTTATATTATCAAACATCATTTATCATTCACAATTAACTTTTAAATAAGACTTTAATATATGTGTACAAATAGAGTAAGTGTATCATTATAATATTAGTACATCATCACCATTCGAGTATTGGTTTCCCACATAAAAGTAAGACTTGTGTAGATGATGTAATAATTATTTTAATAACTCTTATACTATTGATACATATATATTGATTTTTTTAACTAAAAATATACATAATTTGTCATGGGAATGCTAATTGTATATAATTATTAAAATTTTCTTAATATTCTCAATTTTTAATAAAAAATAAATGAGTATCATTTTATTGTTTAAAATTTTAATAGAGTGTGAACGTTATTTGTGTAAGAGACACTAAGTATTATATGTACATTTTGAGTGATTATCACTCAAAAGAGACACCTAATACTTAAATTTAGTGGAGTTATAGTCCATATAATACAATAAAATAGCACCAGTCTAACACCACAATGGAATCAATCAACTTGGTTATCTCCCTTTAAACAAATCAATCGCACCATAACAAAATGATCTTCTCCCATCACAATTTCCAAGCAACTTTCAAATCCTCCTATAGGGAAACCAAATCTAAAAATTGTTGAAACCCCTAGAACCAATGATCAGTCTACCCTCATGGTTGTGAATAATCCACCACATCTAATCATGTTATGACATATTCTATAGGCATTATAAATATTCAACATTAAAATCATGATGAACAACTAAAATTATAACCTAGTAAATGAAATTATAATAAGAAGTTCAACAAAGTTATTAAGAATTTATATGAATATAAGGTGAATCAATTAAGGAAGCAATTGAGAATATGATAAATTGAATTAATATTATAACATGAAAACATTTGGGGTCATAATCTGACTTTGAACTAAATTAGAGATTACCTTAAAAAGGTATATTATAATTTTTGTAGTAAGGGAATTGAATCCACTGAACATTTTATTTACACATTTAGTAATTAAATTTTCATAAAATAACATAAGAGAAAGAAAGTATTTTTTGCCCAACATGAATGCTTTAAAATTTAGAATAGAAATATTAAATTTAAAATAAATAATAATGATTTCCTAAAAATTGAAATTAATTAATTTTTTAATTTAAAGTAAATGTCTAATTTTTTGAACCATTTTTGTAATATGTAAATTTAACTTATTCATATTTTCAATTTTAATATTTTTTAATGAAAATTGGAATTATTATTTACAATGTTTTTCATATAATATAAATTATCAATAAATAAAAAATGATAAAAACATTTAAACTAATTCCTAAAACTACCCTGATTCAATAATTAGTTGAATTTTGTTTTAATCTAGTAATCAATAACTTTTTTGTTTATTGAGGTGGTGGTGGATCTATTTGGGCTATGCAGTATAACAAAACTGGGCCTGTCCATCTAAGTTGGGTTTGTACTTCGTAATACAAAGCCCTTTAAACCAACGTCCGGTTCAGTCCGGTCCAATCAAACCCAGCATGTTCATTCACTCATTTCTCTCACATTTACCTTCCGGGTTTTGATAAAAACCGGAATTTGGAATTTTGACGAAGAAGGAAGATGAAGAAAGAAGACACAGTGAAGCTTATCAGCGCCGAGGGTTTCGAATTCGTGATCGATAAAGAAGCTGCCATGGTTTCACAAACCATTCACAACATGCTGACGTCACCAGGTTCGTCTCTTTTTATATTAGTTACTATCTTTTTTATCGATTCCCTTTTCCCCTTTTGGTTAGTGCGATCTTGGTTAGGTTTCCAGTTTCCAGTGAAATTGAAATCAATTCATATAGGGATTGGATTGATTGCTAAAGTTTCAATTTTTGTTTTTGTGTGATAGGGAGTTTCGCTGAAAGCCAGCACGGGGAAGTGACATTTCCTGAGATCAGCACCACCATTCTCGAGAAGATTTGTCAGT
Source organism: Lupinus albus (assembly GCA_009771035.1). Classification (NCBI taxonomy): domain Eukaryota; kingdom Viridiplantae; phylum Streptophyta; class Magnoliopsida; order Fabales; family Fabaceae; genus Lupinus; species Lupinus albus. The sequence continues at coordinate 16,935,622 of CM020017.1, forward strand.
ATTTCTATTGGCATCTTCAATTTGCCAGGTATGTCAACAATTTGTTTCGTTGATGGTTATTGGCTTGGTATCTTCCTTTTTTTTATTTGCCTCTGTTTGTTAATTGACATTGTAATAGCATATAATGGTGGAGTATTTAGGCAAAATTATGAGCTTCCTTTATTTTATGTTTTAAAGTGCTCCTACAAGTTTTTTTCCTTCGAAATAACTCTTTTATGTGTTATCTTCTGCTTTCGAATTGGTCATATCCCATATGAGTTGCTTTTCTTTAGTTTTGTAGTTTAAAATCTATTATTATTGATAAATTTTTAGGAAAATAAAATAACAGCGATTTTTTAGATCTTTTCATTCTAAAGTTAGCCATACCAAACTTGTAAATTTTGATTTGATCATTTAATGAATCTTAGTGTAGGTTATTTGTGCATAATAGATGTGCTTTCTATTTAACTTGTGATCAATGGTTAGAGATATGTTTGCCTAGTGTGAAGTTAGTTAGATTAGTTTACTGACTCAGGAAAGCCCCTGGAGTTTTTTTGTTTTTAGCATCTAAAGCGAGGTGTTTTGGCGTTCCTAAAGGATGAGATTCTAGCTTGATGAACTTGTTGTAGTTTTAGATATTGAAGACTAGGTGGGTTTTTTTATATCTTACCTGGAAGGTAATTATTTTCGTTGGACATTGCATTATCAAGTATAGAATTTTGTGGAATCAAGTTCTTTGTTGAAGATATGTGGTCTGATGTGACCAGTAGTGTAATGTGTACTGTGTTTACTGTAACTTCAGCTCTGAGTCAATAATTGACCTTCCATTGCTTCACAATTCTTTAGTTCTCTAGGCTTATCATAGTTTTTATGTTGACCGCTTCCCTGAGTACCCACACCCCACTTTTTTTACACTTCGTGTTTTCAGTTCCTTAGTGTATCTCACACATGTTTACTAGATCTTTTGGTGACCTTGGCCTAAAATGGTATATTCTTCAAACATTGGATGATTTTGATAGGTTTTACTGTTTTAGTGAACATAACTAAAGAAAAGGTTTATTGGAGGGTGGAGAATTGCAATTGAATTAATAAGTTAAAATCGATGCTTTGCCACTTGCCCCATCCATACACTCAATGGCTCTAAATATGAGTATGATTAGTTGTTTAAATTTTTAATACAATGCTTGTTGAAGTGTGAATCTGTATTTGAATGTGAACTGTGAAGTATTGCATAGTTATTGCCTCCATGATTTTGGCTCAATGATGGGTTATCATTATTATTATTATTTCTGAGGAAATTACAGAGCACCTTGAAAATATAACCAAATACCCTTACCAAGTCGAGTTGTCACTTTTCCTGAATGATGTTTTGGCCCCCCGGTCCACAAATATGTTTATTCTGCTGATGTTAAGGCTCTCAATCCTTTTGTACTACTTTTCATTTGGTTGCTTCGTGGTAGTTCCAAAATTTTAATTGTTTTAAGTGGAATCTAAAGCTTTGATCCGGAATCCACAATTTTATGTAATGCTTTAGTTATTTGGGTGATCTAAATGGTTGTACTGACATGAACATTTCTCCTGTGAAGTGGTAAGGAGACAGAGTTTCCTATTGAACCTGAATTAACTCTGGAGTTAATGATGGCTGCCAATTACTTACATACCTGAGCATTTCGACTTCCGCAGAGGTGATAGTTCTTTTCATTATTTTAGTAAGCTCTTGCTATTTCTTGGAGTCTAATAAGTTTAATTTTGTTGGCATTTGTTTTTGTTGCAATCTTGCTTTCTTGGCTCTGGATGGGTCATTTATGCAGAAGGAACTATTGCTCAGTTGGGCTCTGAAGAATGATAAGCTGCATGTCATTGTTGCCATTGTAAACTGTATCTTTGCCACCACTATAGTACTATACATATAATCTGTATATTGAAATGTTAGACGCAGCTTGCTAGACTCACATAACTGAGTAATGTCATCTGTGGCTTTCAGGTTTCTCTGGGTGTTTAGTTCTGTCAGTTTGGTCATACATTGTGTAAACTAAATGATTCAAAAGTATGATTACCTTCTTTATTATTAAAAAAAAAATGCTAACTCAAAGTGAACATTATTTATCTACTTGAAACTTGAAAGTATAAGGATAGGATTTCCCATAAAGGCATCTTCATTTTTTTTTTATTTTCCAGTATAATGTATCATTAATTCGTTATTTTTAATTCCTTCTAAGTTAGGTCAATGGTGGGCAAGAGTATGCGGTTGCAATCTCTGCCATTAATCTATTAGGTAGGACATCATCAAAGAACTAATGGCAGAATTTCTGCCTTCAACTGCACCAAGTTTGTAATAAGTAATAATTTTGCCTGAGATATGAGCAAAGTATTTTACTAAAACAGGAAAATTCATTAGCCTAAAAAACTATTTCACAATCTCATTACCAATATAATGAAATTCTAGACGACCCATGTGGATCCTTTTAAAAAATTTGAGGGAAAATTTAACAAATACATTTTTACATTATAACAATGAAAAAATCGATTTCTTAAATTCAGCAAATTTTACCAATCACAACAGAGACCCACTTTCATATTAATTTTCTCTACTATCAATCGTTCAATTATTTTATTTATATATACTAGTATGTCGACAGGCCGACCCATATTCTATGGTGTTATGTATTTAATTTTTATATATTTCATTTTAGTGAATTATAATGTTTTTTTGTGTTCAGTATAGTTTATATTATAGTATTTTTGTCTTTACTATAATTTTCAATTTAAGTTAAGGAGGATAGTTATCTATGATTATATGATTTTTTTTGTAGAAATAAAATAATGCTAAGGGTAAAATAGGGAAATGAAAATTAAAGTACATTATTTTCAGCAATAATATTTCTTCATCCCAGGAATAAAAAATTAATCATTTTTAAGTTCAATTACCACTTCAAACAAACGTACATGAATTGAAAACCCAATTTTTGTATCAGATTATGAGTATATTTTGTACCAATCACTTAAAGACGGGCCAAGTTCAATAATAGTATTGGGCTAAGACGGGTATTCCGACCCATTTACAATGTCTAAACAATACCTTATTTTGTGCATGATGATTCATTCATGAATTTCTCTTACTCAAGTATTTGTGAAGTGATGAAGTTGAGTCAATTGTGATGGCTACTCGTTCATTCTTCAAAAAATGGAGGTTCCCTCATTTGGTTTCGCCATTTCTTAATCAGCTATCAAAAACTCCTAATCCCATCAAACAATCTTCATCAACTAGTGCCGTTGCAGTGTTCCAATCCAAAACGGTGTCGTGGGGTTTCAGGGAATACCACGATGGAAGACCTAGAGGGCCACTTTGGAAGGGAAAGAAGCTTATTGGGAAAGAAGCGTTGTTTGTGATATTGGGGTTGAAGAGGTTTAAGGATGATGAAGACAAGCTTCAGAAGTTCATCAAAAATCATGTCTTGAGGCTTTTGAAGATGGACATGTTTGCTGTTCTCTCTGAACTTGAGCGCCAAGAGGAAGTTTCTCTCGCTCTCATGGTAACACTCTCCTATTTCTTCCACTTACTCTTTCATGTTAATTAGTTGCCTGTAACCTGTTTGTTATAATGCTTCTGAGATATTTTGGAAATGAACTTTGATAGACTCTTTAAGAATTTCGGTCTTTTTTAAAACCTATATTTTTCAGCTTCTCAAAAAATCGCTTTTGTCAAAATCCCTTTTGTAGAATTACTTGTTCTCAAGGATAAACCATACTTACCTGATAGACGATACATGTTTGTGGTTCACTTTGGTACGCTGTTTTCACTTTTTATATTAATTTTATGAGACATTCTTTATGACGAACTCTATACAGGGTACACAGTGCTGTGACTTCACTATGTAAGATAAATGAGAGAATCATACTCCAACAATGGCCCATCACCCTTTATATAACCTAGTGTTAGAGATAGAGAGTGGCCTTTCTGCCTGCAAATTGTAGATACATGCGTAGGTTTTGAATTTTGATTGTAGCGAGATAACAGTAGATTAGCAGCTTAGACTCTGACTCTGCAAGTATTTTTTACTTGCAGTTTAGCCATTAAATTTAATTATGCACATGGGTTAGTTCCTGAATATACATTTCCTGCATAAAATCAATATTTTTTAGGGACTAAGGTGAGAAATGAAAAAAATAATAGTTGATACAGTTTTATAAACTCAGTGGGACCTACTCACATGCATAATTAAATTTGGTCACTAACAAGGCAATTGCAAAGAATTTGTTACTAATTAGTCATGGTGACTATGTTATCTATACTCCCAAGATTGATTGGGCTTAAAACTTAAAAGTAACTTGATGAATTTTCAGATATTTAAGGTGATGCAAAAACAAGATTGGTACAAGCCGGATGTATTTCTTTATAAGGACTTGATTATTGCATTGGCAAGGGCTAAAAAAATGGAGGAGGTGATGCAATTGTGGGAAAGCATCAGAAAGGAAAATATATTCCCTGATTCTCAGACATATACTGAAGTCATAAGGGGCTTCTTGAAGTATGGATCTCCTGCGGATGCAATGAACGTATACGAGGACATGAAGAATTCTCCAGATCCACCGGATGAGTTGCCATTCAGAATTTTGTTGAAAGGGCTCCTTCCACATCCTCTTTTAAGAAACAAAGTGAAACAAGATTTCGAGGAGCTCTTTCCTGATTCAAATATCTTTGATCCACCACAAGAGATATTTGGCGTACGCTGAGGTTGGAACCCCTCACTCTATTATCACGTGTTCAAAATTTTGCTTTTAAATATATTGTGTTGTTTTCTCTTCAGACTTCTGAACATATTTATGTTCAAACTTCAAAGTAAAGTGGTTATGAGTCTGATTCAATAGGGCTTAAGTTGGTTAAATCAGATAGCCATTTTCTCTGTCAAAAAGATGAAAAGATAGTCAAGTTTGGTACCACGAAGGTTGGGTTATTGAAAGAGAAATATAGGCTAAAGTCAACAGTTGGATTAATGCTGTAGGTTTAAGATGTGAAACTTATTGTTTTTGTTTTTCGAAAATAGAAGTATGATAATGTCGTTCAAGACATGAAGTTGAATTTCGTAGGCATGTATTCTTGTCATATTGGAGTCAAGCTTATCATTCCCCCACCTTTTGTTGTCTAAAATCTCCACATCATATCACCAAATACCACCTTTAAGTATGGAACTAGCTTTGTTAAAGACAAATGGCTTCACTTATTAGTTTGTATGTCTGGGAAAAACAGTTACCATACGGATTCTGCATAGTTTTCCTCTTTATCTGATCTATTAAATTACCAAGTTAAATATCAAGGCAGTAATAAAAATTGTATCATCCACATGTGTATATGTAGTTCATGAGCGCCATGATGCATTCTGGTATGAGCGCCATGATGCATTCTGGTATGTGTATATGTAGTTCATGAGCGCCATGGTCATCATTTCTTGTTGAGCTTGGAGTTCAATACCTGCTTCTCTTCTGGTTAGTCACTATAGTAGGTGGAGGGTTTACATTTACTTGTTTCCATTTGGTGTTGAAACTGATTGAGCTTCACCCTGATCTTAATGTTCTTTTTCAGTTTCTTCTTCCATATCAGAATTGTACACATTATTCTCAAGGGAAAATAAATTCATTAGTATTTGTGCCCAACAAACTATTGCCTTTCTTAAAAGCTGTAGAATGGTGTAGTTATATGGCAACCTAATGAATCAAGTATAATGAAACTAGTAACTTAAAATGAAGAAAGAAAACCTAATGAATCAAGTATAATGAAATATAATAAGATATTCTACCGCCTCAGCACTAGAAGATCTTTCAATTTGATAATCTACTACGAGCCACATATCTCCTACTAAACACAAACACAGCATGAGAACAATTTTCAGTGGCTGCTACCGCAGGCTTTCTATGATCATAATATTCATTAAAATATGTATCAAAAATATTTTACACATGATAAAAGTTGAATATCTTACATTAAAAATAAATAAATTGAACTTTATACTTTTCTATTAGCTGAGTTGGACCATGTCTCTCCATTAAGCCATCCTTGATTTCTTAATTGTTGATATTGACCAACATAGTTGATCTTGAGTCATTATTAAACGTAACTTTTTTAATAATTAAGTGAACATTAACAACCTTTTAACGAGTAAAGGCATAGAGCACAAGAAAAATAAAAACAAGTAGAGCAGTTGGAACAAGAATAAGCAAGGGAGCTATGGCAAGATAAGTATAATGACTCCCACAACCCAAAGTTCCCAACTTGATCTGTACCAAATCCACCAGCGCCATCACCAAAAACCCACATCCAAAAACTGACCCAATACCTGAAACCAGAGTCCCCACTCTCAAAGCCACCGTGTTAACTCTCACCACAAAGCCAACACCGTGAACACGACTGCCAATGGCCCCAGCTTCTTGTTCAATACCCTTGTTCATGTTGATGATGTTCTTGAGAGACAAGGCAATGAGGCTGGAGAAGAGGAATGAGCTGAAGGAGTATACATGATAAGTGAGGATGCCTTCAGCGACGGAGGGTCCGGCAGCGCAGGAGGTATCTCCGGCGATGAGGGGGTTGTTTGTGTTGGTGGTTGTGATGCCGAGAAAGAGTGCTAAGGTGAAGAGTGAGTTTACGTTGACGATGCCGTCTAAGGCCATTATGTGAATGCTGGTGGTGGTTACTGTCCGGCGTGACACGTCAGACATTTTTGATAATAAAACCATAGTGGTTGAACCAATACAATCTAACGTGATTTTGTTGAGTATTTCCAATTGGCTTTGCTTGGAAGCAACAATATGTGTGTCATAAAAGTGGCGTGCGTACAAGGTTACATTTGGAACCCTGCTCAACTTGTTTGTTCCTCAAAATCAAAATGACAGTGACGAAAATTTGAATAAAAATGAAGTAATACGCCGTTGCCGGGGATCGAACCCGGGTCACCCGCGTGACAGGCGGGAATACTTACCACTATACTACAACGACATTTATGGTATTTAAGATATTGTTACAGTATATGAATATTCAGAATATGTGCTCAGCAAATGCTACATGTATGCTACAACCCCTTTGCTGTTTTTCAAGTATGTATTGAATCTTAGTGTCCATCCCAAATAATGATGATATTTGGCTGGCCGTAACTGTTTCGAAAGATGTTATATTCTTTTTCCCGGACCAAACAAAATGTTTTTTTATTTATGTGGTAATATGTGATTGGACAAGGAATGTGACACAGTTTGGGATAGATGATCTCTCTCCCACATTAACTAGTTAACTGATCTGGTGAAGGGTGAACATTGTCTGAAGTGTTGAGATTGCAAACTCACTGTAAATTTTGCAGCATGAGCAGGTAATCGAATAAACAAAACCAACTGCATGTTAAAAGAAGTGAGGTACATCTCCATGTTCCAACAAAAATAAAATAAAGTAGACAAATTTTTGCATACAGAGAAAATTTTCAATTGTCCTTTATAGAGGATAAGTTTGACTAGATAAAATAAAGTAGACAAATTTTTGTTATTAAAAGTGGGAGCACTAATGTGCATGATTCCGAACTAAGCCAATACAAATGCCAAACATGATTTAATGAAACACTTTCTACATCCACAATTTGATTCTAGACACCAACATGGCACAAAACTATGAGACTAAATCTTCTGTACTTGTTAAACTATTGCAAATGTAATAATAATAATAAATTAATAAGCTACCCTTAAAGTTGAAGTGGATTGATGTTGCTATTATTATTATTGTAATTTTCAGCTGAAGTAGTTCGCATATAATGCTGTGGTTGCAACTTCAACTGAACCCAACAGAAGGCAGGTGAGATGCACAACCACAACTACTTGAATATACGAACCAACTAATAAAGCCATGATTATACTAAATTACTACTACTTCCCCCAATAACAACTGCATTTAGGGTTTAAGGCCATGTCTGTTTGGTATCTAAGTTAATTTGCCTCAAATAATCAAACTCCTTAAAGGTCATATTTTTTGCTCTTAAAAATCCCCCCACCTTTACCTATATGATCGTAATCATTATTAATTATCAGCATATGAAAGCATAACTACTTCCCTTTATAATGGCAGTTGACCTACAAACTAGGGACATGTTGCTTCCTTATCTTTACATCCTTGAAAAACAGGCTCAGCAATCAGCATACACTCCCACTATCATCACAATACAATACAATACCACACTAACTCCAACATCCACGACATATAATCTTCACTCACCTTTAAACTTACATGTGCTAATTCCTCACTATCTTGCTCACTTCATCACATGTCTCACTTCATGCACCTTCAAGATCAAAACCATGGCAAATTCCATATCTCTCGCAACTTGGAACCGGTACTAGTACTATTTTAGTTTGTTATTCTATTCTATTCTCCTATCCTATCATTATATTGTACTATACTTTCTTGCACTTATGTTCTGTTTCTGTCTCCTCCTGAGAAGTCAATCGGTTCGCATCAATCAACTATGCGATCACGTTTGGGCTTAGACCAGGGGAGCCTTAAAGGGTCGCTTGATAGCACCAACAGCATGGTTGGAATGTTTGAGAAGATGAAACTTCAGGAAAGCAGTTATGGCAATACCTTCTCCAATGTTGTACCCTCTACATATCATCAATCTTTTAGTCAAGATCAAATTCAAGTAAGAAAACATTAAAGTTAACACATGCATTTTTTATGTTTATATTGGTTTGATGGTTTCCATTTTTGTGTGTTTTATAGTTGTCTCGGCTGAAGCAAGAGCAGTTTCTATCTCGGAAGCAAAAACTGGTTGCATATAGAGAAAGCCATGACAGAATACCACACCAATACGAACCAAATGAAGAGATTATGCAGTTTCAGAAGAAAGGGAAAGGGGTTGTTGTTAAGTCTGGTAATAGTGGACAGCAAAGGAATCGCCCAATTCGACCGGCGCCTACGTTTCACAAAACCGTTTCTGAGAAGCAGGCGCTTTTCCTTGATGGGTCCGCTTCAAGAGCCACATCTTGTGGGACTGGTGTTTTCTTGCCACGTGGTGGAACCGGTGTCCCCTCTAACAGACCAGGTAATGAAACCATTACCAAGTCATTGGTCTGGTTCAATCCCTTTAGTATGTACTTTTATATTACAAACTAAAAATTATTGCATTAGACAATGAGACGTATAATAACACTATTGTTTCTATTATCTGATAGATAATTTTGATACTTGTATGTTAATTTATTTTGACCAAGAAAAGGATCAATTTTACAGATTCTTCATTTGTACCGAATCCTTGCTGAATGCATAAATCATCCTTATGTTTTACTTGTTTGTGATTTAATTGGTTAGGTAAAGGTTGCTCCACTGTTCTTATACCAGCTAGAGTAGTGCAGGCTTTGCAACTCCACTTTGATCAAATGGCAGCCACGCCTGGACCTAAAGTTGTAGGCTACCCTCCTCTCCACGGTACCTAATTATCCAACAACCACTTTTCTTTGGGGCAAACACAGTTAGCTAGATTAGGCTTTAAACTAAAGCATTTTACTAAATTCCATATAAAATAAACTTACGTAATATTACTTAGATCAAATTAGAGATGTTTTCTGTAAGATTAGTAGGAGAAAGTTTGGATGGGGATAACTAAACTTTGTTTTCATTATTGTATCTTACTTAGATTGCAAGTCAATTAAGATGTAACAGCTATTGACTGGGAAATTGGAATATCTATGTTATTCATTTGCAGATGTTATAGTGAGCAATAGGGATGGCATGTATTCACTACAGAGTCGCCAATCAGTGAAAGCAAAGAATCAGAACGAGATGACTCTGCCTCAAGAGTGGACCTATTAAAGCCAAATACTACTCACAACTATTTCCCTTCCTTATATTTACACACTGGTCATGGTATTAATGATGCTGTTTCGGCAAAGCCGAGAAGAGAATGGTAGAAGAAGAAAAGGATAAAATGAACTCTGTAGTCCCCTACTACATATTTGATCAATATATGAGGGAATCCTTTTACATTGACTGCAGGGCGAAAAGCTATCAATACTATGGCCATTGTATTATGCTTCTCCCTAATTTCAATAGCTCTTATGAATAAATATGAACAGTAATTAGATGGTATTCATCTACCAAACTCTCTAGCTATCAGTAATCATCATTAAAGCAGCTATAGTACATAATTCATATTCAATGTCTCATCTATCACTAGTATTATACTCATAAAAGATTACAAATTATAGTTTGTAATTCTTCTTATTAACATAAGAAACTAATTAAAACACCTAATCTGATTAACAATTCATAGGCGGAAGATCAAAACCCTTAATGTATTCCTTTTTATTAAAAGCACCGCTGCGAAAGATAAAGAACCCCAAAGCATGACCCACCACAGCAACCAAGAACACTCCACCGTTAAAAGACATGAGCGCTAGCATCACCAAGAAAGATAGACCAACCCTCAGAAGGTGTATAACTGTCTGAACCAGACCGGCCGCAAAACGGTTCGAATCGGGTTTGACAAACCATGCGCTAGAGAGAAATTCAACTAGGAAGGACATGACAAAGACGAACAACAAGGCTAATACATACATACCAGTTTTATCACCAGGCCACTGATTGAAAAGAATTTCTGAATCCTTCCCCCAGAAGAAGGTCATGTGCATGAAATGCTTCTTCATATGTGGCATGTCCATGTTCCCATTCATGGATGGCTCCATCCCATGCATTCCCCCCATATCATGATGCATGTGCCCATCCATCAACAATTATTGGTGTTTTTGCTAAGCGTTAATACACCCTTGGGTTTTTGCAGTGAAATAAATGGAGATATTGTACTATGAAAATGTGTATGATATTGTACTAATGAATATGTGTATTTGGGATATTGAACTGTAATAATATTGCAATTAAGATGATGCATTTATGGAATTAGCTGATGTATGCGGTGAAAGCATAGTGGCCACAGATTCAGGATATAGTTGTGTACTGTGCGACTTAGTCCACACACAACTAATGCCAATATCGGTGCGAATCTCACGCCTTTCCTTATCTGTTGTGCTCATACGCTTAATTTTGGTAACAAAATCATATCAATAAATTAATAGTTTAATATGTATCCACAAATTTATATCTATTTTCTCATAAAATTAATTATTGATACAATTTATTTATTTAAGGATGTAACAATACATCAATTATAATGATGATATATTCTGTTATATTATATTTTAGGGCCGATAAATCCTCCAATCAGTATTACACCGCAGATGGTTTTCAAAGCAATATGGTTTTACAGTAAGTCATTACAGTCAGCAAAGAGGAGGCACTGACTTTTCTTTAACGCTATAGGAAATGTGTAATACTTCAACCCAAAATGACAAACTAATTTTTCTTTAGGTTTTTTTTTGACAAACTTCAGATAGAACAACAAAGTAGGAAGTATCTAATACATAATTCAACTCCCATATAATTTGGTGGATGAGGTAAAAACAAGTTATACAACTATATTGTTTGTGCTACTATATTTTACAACTAATTTCTTTCTTTTGATATTGTAGAATAAAGGTCCCACAATTTCATTTCATCCTCGTTAACATTTTTTGTACAAAAATTCCTTAGATCAACACATTATTCAATTTATAGTTGTAGATTTGAAATTGTAGGAATTGAGTGAAGAACTCATTTGAAAAAAATGTGGGTTTACAAGTTTTATTCACTACGTGTCTAAAAAAGATTTACATTCCTTGTCAAACTCTTGATTTGTTTCCATGATATATTTTTAAAGGAAACATTCTTACATTATCATTATTCCCAAATAAGGGAGAGGTATTCCAAAGTTACCCCTTTTATTCCCCTCCAAAATTATAGTCCCAAGGATATATTGATGTTATTATTTTTTGAGGCAAAAGTGAATAGACAAAAAAAAGAAAAGACAATTTATCTTATTCATTAGGTCACATATTAAACACAAATACTAGCATAAATCACTTCTGAAACTAAATTTTGAACTTAGTTAAAATTTCATATCGAACCTGGAAGCTATGCATGGACTGAAGACAAGCCTTGCAAATTACAAGAAACCCTTACTATATTATTTGAAAATTATCTTAAATTTTAAACTTGTTGTCTACAATAACCAGTGTCCTGACATTTTATATCCTACACAAATATTATAATATAATATATATTTTTTTGGATTTGATTATTGTTACTTATTAAGGAGTAGAGACCAATATATTTTTACGGGGTCATTTCTTAATGAACGTTAAATGATCTTATATTTTTTCATATCAAACTCTTATTTCAATTATAGATTAACTATATAATAATATAAATAATGACCATTACAACCTAAAGTATTGAACAAATTAGCTTACTTATGATATAAGATTAAATTAATTATATGAGGATGGATTCACTCACTCCAAGAGTAGGTAGTGATAATAGCGCACACCATTGAAAAAATCAATGGTTTGAATTGATGAGTACATCTTTTCTAAGATTGGATGACTAGGATGTGAAGTAAGTCTTTTTCACTCACTTTTGGAGTAAGTGAATCTCTCTATATGAAAACATATTTTGAGGCCCTTAATTATAAGAGATATGTAGCACACTTAATGCACATCCTTTAGGGCCCATAAGCCTACAACTTACATTAACTTGTATGGTAGAGGTTGATAATAGCGCACACCCAAAGCCTAAGGTTCAGGGTTGATGGGTAGTGATGGCTATATGTGCAATGTGGATATATCCACACACATAGCCTACAATTTTTTTGAGTTGCATACAAATTTAGTCTATTTCTCTATTTTATTTGATACATTTACCTATCAAATTTGTGAATATTTCTATTGAACAATGTAGGTGGCTCATAAGCATAGTGATATAATATGATTTAATGACTTCAAAAATTTTGAAAATTATGATTTGACATATTTCTTGACTTCATACATGTTAAGTGACCCCTTTTGATATTTGTACTAATGTGTAGCATCTTATTTTGAACCGAAGGAGCTATAATAACCAGTTTTCTGTATTTTTAAAATATCATTCATCCTTTCTATTTAATACAAAAATTAATGATGCATGGGCGGAAGATCAAAATCCGCATTGTATTCCTTTTTCTTGAAAGCATTGCTACCAAAGATAAAGAACCCCAAAGCATGACCCACCACAGCAACCAAGAACACTCCACCGTTGAAAGACATGAGTGCTAACATTACCAAGAAAGATAGACCAACCCTCAGAAGGTGTATAACTGTCTGAACCAGACCGGCCACAAAACGGTTCGAATCGGGTTTGAGAAACCGTGTGCTAGACAGAAATTCAATTAGGAAGGACATGACAAAGACAAACAACAAGGCTAATACATACATACCAGTTTTATCACCAGGCCACTGATCGAAAAGAATCTCTGCATTCTTCCCCCAGAAGAACGTCATGTGCATGAAATGCTTCATCTTATGTGGCATGGTCATGTTCCCATCCGCGGATGGCTCCATCCCATGCATTCCCCCCATATCATGATGCATGTGCTCAACCATCTAAGAATCAAGGTTGTTTTTGCTAAGGGTTAATTACAGCCTTGGATTTTGTAGTGAAATAATTGGAGATTGTACTATGAAAATGTGTACTATGAAAGTGTGTATTTTGGATACTGTACTGCAATTAAGATGATGCATTTATTGAATTGGTTGATGTATGCGGCGAAAGCCTAGTGGGCAAGGCCAAGGAGATAGTTGTGTCGCGTGCGATTCAGTCCACACATTGTTATTGTTTCCTTATCTGCTGTGGTGATATGCGTAATTTTTGGTAACAAATCTATATCAATAAATGAATTACTATATAATTTGATTATTTTTTTATAATTATATTGCTGTTATATTTGTAGGCAAATCAATCCTCGTATCATAGTACTATCATCGTTACTACCCGTATTATAGTACATTAGTACTGCTGTACGGCCTGTAAGGAGCCAGATTCTTATGGATATTTCCAACAAATTTCCTATGTTGATATTTAATATTTTTTAAGTATCTTAGAAATAACAGATTTTCTGGTTTAGCTAATCAGATCCACTAACTAAGCCCTAAGATTATTGTTTTAAGCAATCACGAAGAGGAAAATATACATAGGACAATTACAAAAAATTCCAAAATACATTAATCTTGCCATTCTCCCATATAGTTTCATATTTTAATTTTCAATATTCATTTGTGAGTTAAATTTTGTAGTAAAATAAATATAAATGTAAGGCTTCGGAACCATAAAATATAATTGTGAGTCGTGACATCACTCTTAAAGCCTTCTTTTTCCGTTTTACTTCCAAAAAATCAATTCTAAACATAACTTTAAACACTATATTTAAAACACTTATTATCATATTCCTTAACAAATTTGTATTATTTTCATTGTGTTTTTAAAACAATATATTAAAACAATTATTGAAGGTGTTAATTGCCAACAACATCAATATAATCAGATATATTTTGATACCAATATCCATAACATATTATAGTAATTAATATTGTGAAATCCGAGCTAGACATCAAACAAGTTTTTGTATTAGGTCTAAATGGTTAAACTGTTCGATCAATTCATATGATTTTATGTATAATTAATAATGATTTATAAATATATAAAGTCAAATTTTTATATAATTAACAATTATATATAATTATATTAAAATGATATGTCTTCATTTTTTTGGACCAAAACAAAACATAATGACATTTTTCCATTCTTAAATTTTAAGTAAACAATTTAATTCATTTTTAGGGTTTTTCCGGTTTAACTGAATTTAGCACTATCAGACTGATTCTCATTTCAAAGTTGCCAACGGATCATTCGAGTCAAGAGTTACGACTAAAAAACAAAATAATTTTCAAGTCTGGTCAGTGATCGGACTGGTCAAATCGACAGATCTGGTCCGATCCTCATAACATTTCATGCTTTATTAAATAAGGAGTTAAGGACACATAAAATAAAAATAATAGATAATATAACAAAATAATATCTTAATGTATTTTTTATGGATCATTATTAAGATATTTTTTTATGAGTTAAGATTCTCTCCATTAATAAAGAGGTAAGTAATTCAAAAAATAAAGAAAAATATAATTTTCAATGACACATTTATCATTTTAATTAAAATGAAATTATACTTTCACTATTAAATATAAAATGAGAAACATGCATTTATATCTTTATTAATGAAAAGAATAATTATTATTTTTTACATAGTACCACATCTAATCCTTGTACTTGATTCTCTTAGATATTGATTTACATATTTCTTGGAGATATCTTATTTCCCAAAAATGTGTAGCATTTTACTATTTATGATTGTTTAATAAAATATTTGATTATTAAATTTTTCTATCAATTAGAAACCTGATATATATAGTGAAATATTTTATAGGAGAAGAGATGTGTTCGCTATCTTTCTACAATATACGTCTACCTTACCTAACCACTAGAGGTCTAGACCTACTCTAGCTTTCTCCTGTTTTTTTTAATCGAAATAAGTAGCTTAGCTATTATAAGAAAGTGTAATGAGACTGAACGTGTAATAACTAATGACATTCATTTTCAACTATTTTACTCATTATAGGTTGAATCATTAAAAAAAACTATAGTGTGAAAATAGAAATATGTATCTCACCTCTCTCTCAAATATACAGACATATTAGATGAAAACATAATCAATAAAGCAATAATTTAGTAGTGTAAAATCCTATTAAATCAACAGAAAAACCAAAATATCAATATTTGATTCTTATGTTTAAGTGATAATCAGAAACTTGTGTACATTGCCTATGTTTATTAACGAGGATCAATTATACTTTCATTCCAATAATTATTCCGAACTCTGTGCTTTTGACATCTCTAATTATTGTGATGACAGAGAGGAATGAAAGAAGAATATCATAATTTTAATACAAAATCAAAATTGGGTAAAGAAAAGGCGTGTGGAAGTGTCCCTGATGAAAGTCATGGTTTGGTACGACTCCTCATAACTTTAATCTTAAAAAAAACGGCAACGTCTTATCTCAAAACTTTTTTCCATTACATGAAAACGTGGCTGAAAAATTGTGGGCAACTCTTCATAAAATAATTCAAGTTCTACTTTTGTCAACTTGATATAACCATTAAATAATTTGGTTGAGCATAATAAACAGTAAAGATAAGCATGGCAGGAAAAAACTATAGTAGTAGTTGGAAAGAAAAACCGAGAATCATATTAGTCAGTGTTGTTCCCTAGTAACCTATCCAATAATGTGAAAGATACATGCATGTGGGATCAGGAAATTTATTTTGAAAAAGTTTATTTAAGGTGACATCTTTGACCCATGAATCACATCACCATAAACCTCACAACCTGAGTAAGTAGGAGATAATAGATTCATGGAAAATCAAAGGAGTCACCGCTTGGTTTTAATACCACCACCATTTCAAGGCCACATAACTCCCATGCTTCACTTAGCAACCATTCTTCATTCAAGAGGTTTCTCTATAACCTTGGCACACCCTCATTTCAATTCCCCTGATCCTTCTAATCACCCTAACTTCACTTTTCTACCCTTCTTTGATGGTTTAGCTGGTACCCACATCTCCTCTAATAACTTAACGAAGATTGTTTTAACCCTAAATGCAACTTGTGCTTCTCCTCTTAAGGAGTTATTAGTTGGTGAGTTGATGAAAGCAAAAGTGAAGAGTGAAAAGATTGCATGCATCATCTATGATAGTTCCATGTACTTCGCTGATTCTGTGGCCAGAGAACTGAAGCTCCCAACCATACTCTTCCAGACCACAAGTGCTTCTAATTTACTCACTTATCATGCATTTGCTCGACTTCATAGCAAAGGTTACCTTCCCTTGCGAGGTATTATTATATCACTACTTTTCCAAATGATAATTAAGTATTGCTTCATGTTCTTCATGCATGACCAAGAATGTTACAACCATTAAAATTTATTTTCTGTAATCATGTATGGGTTCTTAATCTTACAAAAAAATTACTATTTAACTATATCTTTACCAAAATTGTATTGTAAGAGAGGATTAAAGCTCATCTTTCTTCTTCTTAGAAAAGTAGAGTAGGCATCGATATCAATTATTGGTTTGTACCGTGTACTGAAAACTTGAAGACATACGAGAAAGGAAGAATGAAGTCATTAAAGATCAATAACTCAAACTAGTAATATAGTACGCGTTTGATTAGATTATAATATGCAACAAGAAATGAATATTTTGGTCTCATAAATTTAGTTTCTGGACTAAAAGTGAGATTGCAATTATTTATGTTTTGATATTTAGTTGTTTTTAAAGAGGAATATCTGTCCACCGGTCATTATAAATATTTATATACCGTTAGTGTATCATCCATTATTTATTTATTTATTTTTATTTAAGAGTAATAATGATTGAAAATGAATAATAGAGGATGCCTTGACAATATAAAAACTTTTACATTGTCAATGTATATATCATTTTATCTTGTTTTTATAAATGATATTTTAATCCATTGAATAAAGCTGAGACAATATTAATAAAATATCAAATTTAATTCCCTTTAAATTTAGGAGAACTTGAAGGTATAGCTCAAATGTTTAAAGATATGAGTAGTTGGTTTATATGATACATGATTTTCTTTAAGGTGTTATGTGTATAGAAATTTGTCACCAAACATTAACATCTTTCTTTTGAGAAAATAAAAGGGAGGGAAATGATAATACATATTAAATCATAAAAACGCATCAGGGTGGTCATGGACCATTAATTATTATGCTATAGTACCATAAACATGCATGATAAAATATTTTGACCTCCGAATTAAACCTTGATTTGTTGTCTAATATGTTGCATGCATGCCAGGTTCTGGGTCTTTAGATTTGGTGCCAGGACTTGATCCACTGAGATTCAAAGATCTATCTGTTTTCAACTTAGCAAATCTGGATGGTTTGCTGCAGACTAATGCTAAAATGCTTGCAGTAACACCTTCTTTGGGTATCATCTGCAACACCGTAGATTTTCTTGAACAACCTTTCCTAGATCAGCTACGACAACTATACCAGCCTTCCATAGTCAATTTCTTCACCATAGGACCCTTACACTTGGTTGCTGAAGATTCCTGCAGTAGAAGTAGTAGCCTTGTAGAAGAAGATTATAGCTGCATATCTTGGCTCAACAACCAACCAAAAAAATCTGTGTTGTATGTGAGTTTGGGAAGCATAGCTAGCTGGGAAGAGAAGGAGCTAAGTGAAGTAGCTTGTGGCTTAGCCAGTAGCATGCAACGTTTTCTTTGGGTTATTAGACACGGGACCATAAGTGATGTTTCAGAGTGGCAAAAATCATTGCCTGAAGAAGTGAAAGTGGCAATAGCTGAAAGGGGTTGCATTGTAAAGTGGGTTCCACAAGGGGATGTTTTAGCACACAAGGCTATTGGAGGGTTTTGGAGTCACTGTGGTTGGAACTCTACATTGGAGAGTTTGTGTGAAGGGGTACCAATTATGTGTCAGCCTAATTTTGGAGATCAGAGAGTGAATGCTAGGTTGTTGAGCCATGTATGGAGGGTTGGTCTAGAATGGTCCAATATCATAGAAAGGGGTGAGATAGAAGGTGCAATTAGAAGATTGATGGTGAGTACAGAAGGGAAGGAGATGAGTCAGAGAGCACTGAAATTGAAGCAGGAATTTAGGGTAGCTGCAATAGGTGGTTCCTCCTATAAAGCCTTAAATAAGATGATAAATCATGTATTATCTGTAAATCTTTGATTGATATTTATATTTTCCACCTCACTTTTTTTCTTCACATATTTTCATCCCAAAACTTATGCTTCAAAATAATAGACAAACGATTGAGGTTATATAAAGTGAGTGTACAAATGAAGTTGCAAATTTAGGATATATATGGTAATTTTCCAACTACTATTTTTATACTACTAAGAGTATCTCATCACTTTTTGGTAATGAACTAATTCCTTTCATAGTGTGTGAATGTCCGTTCCAACAAGTTTCGCTATCAGGAATTGAACCCTTAATCTTTTGAGCATCCTATAGATCTAATGAGATCTTACACCACTAAACCAATACATTGTTGGTTTATGGTTTGATTTTTGTTATTTGAGAACATGAACCTAATTAATTAGCCCTTAGATATCTCTGATTAATAAGAAGTAATTTGTTTTTATTTTTATTTAATGAGATAGTTGTTGTTTCATATTAAAAATAATAACATGTAATAATGTATATAGAAATTTTAATTTAATTGTTGGTAGCACACCCTAAATCAAATCAAAGAAATAACGGTTGACTAATTTTTTTCCGGAGAAAAACCCAATATTGGTCTCTTGGACAAAATAAATATAATAAAAGGCTAAAATAATTTTAGTCATTAATTATATAGGGTTGGAAAAAGATAAATTAGTGTCCAATAATGCATTGTGGGATTGGATCAGGTTCATGCTTAATTAATTGATCCACCCACAACTAATGAAATAGGTAAACGGAGTAGGCCTTGTTTGTACTCTTCCTACCACCACAAAAATAGTAGGATTTCTATGTTAGCTGTGAGTTGTATATCAGAATGAGATTAATGGAGAGACAAGTCATGTGAAAAAATAAATGAAAAATAACATGCATTGATATTTATATCATTTTTATTTAAAAGAATATTACACTTTTATCCTTAGAATACACATAAAAAATTATTTGTCTTTTCGTTAAAAGAGAGAAGTCATTCTCCACCTTTTACACCTCAAATAAATGAATTGCATGATGACTCGTGAGAATTATGTACTTTATGCACGTGGAGCACTTCTAAGTTTTTACGCATATAGGTAAAGATTATAGTTCATATATTTACAGAATCTTACTTTTACCTCCACAATCCTTATGTCATCATCATGATTTTGGAAAATTCTTTTAAATATTTTGACCAATTTAATCCCAATTATGACATGATATCACAAGTCAAATTAAGGTTTATTTGGAAAAGACGACAATGAAATTATGGATTTGAATCATTGAAATTGAATAAGAGAAATTCATTATGACATGGGGTTTTAATTCTTTGATTACAAATGTGAGGAAGTGGAATTATAAAAACTCATAGCTGTTTTCCAGGGTCATATGAATACTTCATCTTTCATGAGAAAATATTGATATGATCATTGTGCTATAATGCGGTTAATTAGTGGAATCAAGATATTTGTAACTAGCACTTGTGCCATATCTATTTTGGATTTTAAAGCAAAAGTCGAATCAACTAGATATTATGACAATCCTCGTGTTAATTTCATATAGTTGTCCGATAATATATTTTGCCCATTTTTATGCATACTAATCCTAGTGTTAATTTTTATGAATACACCAACCTTTAAACTCCTAGATTTAGGATGACATCACATGTCCCACAACAGTGTCTTCATCCATGTCTTGACCAATTAAATATCGTTATCTCATTTAAAAAAATTCACTCACTTGCATTTTTTTTTCTTTTTCTAACTGGTCGAGACAAAGATGATGACACTATTTTGGGACAGGTGATCATCATCCCCTAGATTCTGATCCATGTACTAAATCAAACTCTTAGATTCCAATAAAAACAACTATACAGATATTATCATGACCTTATTTTTGGTACGAGTATATTTATTACATGGTCTCATCAATAATCATATGATATGCGGGGTCCTAGTATCATTTTAACATTATAATTTTGAGAAGTGATTTTTATTTAATAAAGCAAGAGCGCATAGCAATAACATCATTACAGCTTTGATCTCATTTTGTAATGACGATGTTTAGCTTTAAACCATTTTCTCTCATTCATCGTATTGTTAATTCTTCAATCTTATCATGTATTTTTTCTTTATCAACTTCTTTCACACTATACATTTTTCTTATTCGCTTTGTTTTATGGAACAGTTTGACATTTTAATCTTTCAGATAATCAAACAGAATGTTACACCACTATACTAATATCAAAACCGGAAAATATAAAATTATGAAAATGAAGGAAATAGATAAAATAAAAGGCAACATAAATACATAATTGTTCTCAACATTTAGAGCTCAATCGAATGGCCAATATTCCATGGGTAAGAGTTAGTGGGTCCACCCACTCACCACACCTATTTTCTGTAGGCGGGCCCACCATTTTAATAACACATTTTTTTCACAAATGGAAGTTAATAAAGTAAGGGAAATGGATCATCTATTCCAGATAATCTATGTCCATAAAATAACAAATTTTTCCTCACTTGTAACTCATAAGACATAAAATATCACTCCCGTCTATTTGAAATCATGGGATAGATAGCTTTCCGAAGTATAAATAAAGTTCATACCAAAAGACAATTTAATTTACCAAATTTTTTCCCATGAACAATTTAATTTAATTGAGATTATTATATATTTTACATATTTTTTATCACTTGAAATTATAAAGGATAAAAACAAAAAATAAAAATGTTTGATTATGTTTTGTATGAGATAATTTATACCCATTGTCATATATAGAAATAAATGTAATACATTATATTTTTGGAGATTGTATTTTTAATATGTTGTTGAGTGAAGTGTTTCCACATAAACACAGGAAGTAATCATGATATCCCAGTTTAAAGAGAAAAGAGAGTATCTTTGTTGCGTTTGACTTGTATTGTATAGTCTCTGCCTCTTACAGCTACTAATCTACTCTGCTACTAAAACTGGTGAAAGGTTTCACAAACTCTTTCAGCTACTAAACTAATCTCCTCCTCCAAGGGGTATGTATGCATTCTCCTCCCATATAACATTCTCTTTATATTTTACATATTCTTCCAATCCCATCTTTTATCTTACTTATTTCATTGGATCTATGTTTTTCCTATTTTATGACTTGGACCATAATTTGCATTACTATGTGCTACATACTAATAGTTGGTAGTAGGGAAAGAAGGGAGAGAAACAAAGGGATATTTGTGTTTCAAATTATTTGAGGTTGTTTTTTTTTCTTAGCATGTGCAATGTTATCCTGTCATGGACACGGACACTCAAAGAGAAGGAGGTCCTACTGTTCTGGCAGCTGCTAATGGCCTTTTGAATTGAATAGCTGGGGAATTTGTCTCTTCTATAAGTGGTGTCAAGAAGAGATTTTGATTTTAGATTTTTAAAATTTGTCTCTTTCATAATGCCTTATCTTTTAGATTTTTAATATTGATTTCCTAGCATGGACCACTTCCACTTGCATCAGTCTTAGACTTAGCTTAGCTTCCCTTTCCCCTTCCGTGATTTCAATTTGGTCCATACATTATAATATTACACGTTTTCTCCTCTCACTTATTATTTATTCTGTTGTATAACTTTTCTGATTTTTTCACATCTTCAGACTTATGTTATGTCACCTCAGTCACATGTTATCACCTTATCATATTAAAAACAATTCAAAGAATAATGCTATGCATTGGTGTGAATGGAGTTGCTTAATCTCGCCTAAACCTTAACCCCTTAATTAATTTCTATTAGATGATATATTTTCTGTCTCATGAATTCTTACCATGATATTGGCCCTTCACGTCTTTCATAATTTGCTGATGTTATGATATGACTTATATGTTCTGCATACAAAGACACCCTTGATATATTTTATCTTTGTCAATAAGTAACAATTCAGTTACCTTGAAGTCTTTGTTCTTGGAAGTTTGATTTTTTAAATACAATCCAGTTGCGAAGCAGAAAAACGAAGCTGTAGTATTTTCCAGAGTTTTTCGAAGACAAAAGGTGGTAGAGTTGTTTCTAGCTGGATCAGAGAAATGTTATGCAGCTGATGAATAGTTTACATATCTGAACAAAATCAGGAAACTATCTACCAGCATGGATAGAAAGCTTTATGTTGATGGGCATCATGGAGTTATCGAAAGTGAGGAGCACAACACTTTAAAATCTTTGGGGAATCATCACAAGCAAAGGAACCATAGAAGGGCAAGTGAAGAAGATGAGTTGGTGAAATACATGTCAAATCTACCAGGTTACTTAGAGAGGGGGAAAAAGAATGAGAAGATTTTGAATGTTGGAGTTATTGATTGGAAGCGTCTAGAACAATGGCAGTACAGCCATAAGCATGTTCCACATAGAAGTAGCACAAGTTCAACATATACTAGCAATGCATCCTCTTCAATTTCAGCAGAAAGATTACCTGGTTATAGTTCTTGCCCTTATGGTCAAAGGATACTCCGGCCGTCCCTGAAATCTCACTTTATGGCATCTCCAATTCTAGGCCATTCCCATGCTATCAAATCCTCTCGAAACAGTGTTGGGAATTGTCAGAATTTTAGAGGTATGCACAATAATATTGGCACATACAGCAAACATTTGGATGACAATCTTTCCCAGAAAGATCCTAATAGTAGATTGAAGGGGTGTGATAAGAAATATTTGGATCCATATATTGATAAGGAACGTGACGTCATTCCAAATGATCGAATGCATTACGAAGCAGCATCATGTGCTAGGCTGGGAAAAATCACTCAACATGGTGGAATGGAAGGAAGAGTGGATACTTTGAGAGAACCAGATACTGATACTGTTTTGCGAAGTACCCTCAGCAAAAGCAAGCCATTTGATCTTCGTTTGCCTAGAGACAGCCCGAAGAACAATCATTATAGAGTTCCTCATATGCTGAAATCCACAATTCAGAAGTCTGGAAATTCTAGTCGGTCGAGCTTTTCAGAAAAACCTAAGGAACTTTCCCATAAAGATTTCAATTATGATATTTCGCACTCCTGTCCTCTTCCGGTTGAACTTAGTTGTAGCAATTTTCAGCTTAAAGGATCAGGCCTAAGTTCCACAGACCTGGAAAGCATCAAATTCCCTGCTTCTACTTTTTCATCACCCTTATCTACATACTCATCCCCCTCGTCAGTCAAAATGGGAATAAGCCCTTCTAGATCAACAAAAGCTGAAGAAAGGAAACAAACCACAGCCATAACTACTTCTTCAAATGGGTCTCTCCAGGGATTAGACCAGAAAGTAACATCTGACAAGTCAAGAAGCACTTCACCGTTTCGGCGATTGAGCATTAGCATTGGTATTACAAGCAAAGGGTCTGCCTATAAAAAGGATGAGCATGTGCCACGTCTGAGCTCCATATCAGCTCATAAATCCAGTTCCAAAAATGTAAGAGCCTATGCTAGCTCAAACATTCCAGCCAATGATAAACCTGGTGATGCAGACAGAAAAAAGTCAAGCCCTTTAAGGAGGTTACTGGATCCATTGCTGAAACCAAAAGCAACAACAAAGAGCAGTCACTCCATGGAGTCGTCAAAGAAGGATTCAGTGTCAATGAATAAGAATTGTAGTTTAGGTAGTGGGAATTTTACCACTCTACAGCCAGCCAAAGAAGTGGAAAAAGACTACATGATTGATTCATCAAATGCCAAGAAGTATGTTCCATCAATGACTCAAGCTCTTCTGAAAATTGCCGTGAAGAACGACCTACCTCTTTTCACATTTGCTGTTGATAATACCAGCAACATTCTTGCAGCCACTGTAAAGAACTTAAGTGCCATAGGAAACGATGAATGCCACAGTATTTATACCTTTTTCACCTTTACAGAGGTTAAGAAGAAGAATAGAAGTTGGATTAATCAAGCAGGCAGAAGCAAAGGTCCTGATTACATTCCCCATGTTGTTGCCCAAATGAAGGTTTCTGATTCACACTACTATGATCTAGCCAGACAGAATTGTGCGGACTCGTCGACTGTTAAAGAGTTTGTTTTGTTTTCTGTAAATCTAAAGCAAGGGAATGCTGAGGCCATTGACTATCAGCCAAATGATGAGCTTGCTGCTATTGTTGTCAAAATACCT
Organism: Lupinus albus; assembly: GCA_009771035.1. Taxonomy (NCBI): domain Eukaryota; kingdom Viridiplantae; phylum Streptophyta; class Magnoliopsida; order Fabales; family Fabaceae; genus Lupinus; species Lupinus albus. Next base: position 16,960,441 of record CM020017.1, read on the forward strand.
AAAGCTCTCAGTTGCATCAATGGTTGGCATCACAACAGTTTCCAGAGCGATAGACAAGACCCTATCCATGCCACAGTTTTGCTCCCAAGTGGAGTTCATAGCCTTCCAAGTAAAGGTGGACCTTCATCACTGATTGAACGATGGAAATCAGGTGGGTCATGTGACTGTGGTGGTTGGGATTTGGCTTGCAAACTTAAAGTTATTGCTACTGAAAATCAACCCGGTCGAAAACCAACATCATCCAAAGCTTATTTGGCCAACCAACTAGAGCTTTTCCTGCAGGTACTTTTTGTTTGGTTAAACTTATTTTGCACTCATCATTGTTGATTATTAATTTTCCCTATCATTTTCATTGCTAAACACAGGGGAATGATCAAGAGCAGCAACGCGCTTTCAGTTTTACACCGTTTAAGCATGGAGTATATTCAATAGCCTTCGATTCATCGCTCTCTATTTTGCAAGCTTTCTCCATCTGCATAGCTTTAGTGGATAGCAAGATGCCATATGACCTTTCGGGATCAATAAACTCAATCGACGATAAAAACCAAAGGGAAACACTATTAATGCAAGCTAAGGAAGTAGGAACTAAAGGTTTTTGGTAAGTTGGAGGACATTCCTGCAAGTTATATCCCTTATCCACCCATTTTAACTTTTTCGTAGGGTCTAAATTTAACATGAACTAGAGAAATTTCTCAGTGCAGTTAAATTGGCAATGAAGTGGTACTCATCTGCTGAGGTGAATCCCTGTAAAGTTCATGACATTAGAGTATAAGTTTGAGTAGGATCATAGTCCTTTTGTTATTGCTTCTTTTGTTTTATTTTTGTTCAGCAGAAGCAAATATTCATCTTCAAAATGTACCTTGTGAAAACCCATCATTATCTAATATCAATCAATTGAAGTGTGAATAGTATGAATAAATTATATTTAGTTTTCTGGTAAACCTTTCATATTTTCCTGTCTAAGTTTGGCAGAGCTTATTGGGTTGCTTTTTTCTTCTTATTCTTCAAATTATAATGTCACATATTATAATGATAATCTAATTTCTAAGGCGCTATTAAACACATAATTCTCTCATTAAATGTATGGTCATTGCTTTATGAATTATATAGATGGTAATTTACCAAGCCTTAATGTTTGCTTTCTGTGAGAAGCAAAGGTAACAAGAGCAAACAAAATATGCTCATATTTATTTGGTGTTTTATAAAATATCTCTTCTTTCCTATCAGAAGTCACTAACTAATGTGTACTCCAATCCTTTTCATAAGACTAACTTTGTTCTTTGTACATAATAATTCCTAGAAACAAAATCCCACAATTAGTTGTTGAACTGAAAAATAATGTTTAACGATATATTGTCATATCTTTTCACAATTTACACATATCATTGTTTAATTAAGTACAGTGGCTACCGAGATACAAAAGTGGCCTCAATTTAATTTCACTAGTTTGCAAGAGTAATTACATGATCACCAATGCATACCCTAAAGAAATGTGACTTTTATTTCACACCTACCTAGCTATATAGTTAATATGTGAATTTTGCAGTGTGACTAAGATGCATAGGATCTGGTATGGTCTTGAAGAAGTTTCAATAATTATATTGGTGGAAGGGGAAGGGATAACCATTATCGATCACATGATCACTAGTTTGAAAAATCAAGAAGGGGAAAGGATGAAACATCTTTCATATACTCCTCCAAGTCCCAGTCTCCCATGGCTAACTCTTCTTGAAATAAATTCTCCACCCCATCTTTGATCTTATTATTGGAATTATTAAGGTAAATATTGTTATTATCTATGTTGTTGCATGCATTCTCCACTTTGAGGTTGTGGTCAGAAGTAGTGCTAACACTCTCTACGGAGTTGTCAATTATACCATTGAAAAATCCACCACCAACTGGCATGTTTATTCCATGCTCTATCATAGGTAAACTTTCAATTATGGAGTTGAAAACTGTGGCTTGCATTGATGGTGAATTGAACATAGGCATAAATTCAGCATGTCGATAATGTTGCATAGTAGAAGTAAACCCTCCAATATTGAGGTCTTTGTTGTTAGGGTCGACATATAATGAGGACTCGCTTTCGTTTGGCGAGGTTGAGGAGGACAAACTCTTGAGCCTTTTCTTAATTGTTGAATTCCAAAAATTCTTAATTTCATTATCAGTACGTCCAGGTAATCGGGCAGCTATTTGAGACCATCTTTAAAATCAAAACATATAAAGTTAATTACACGTCATAAATTTAATTGAGTTGAGTAGTGAATGCTGTCTAAATGCTAGTTTCCATCTATACCTATAAAGTAATGCCTGCTTTGCATTAAAGCTAATATTATTTTTTAAACCATATAGATATGGATGTCATAGACAGGGGAACTATATGGTTTAACAATAATATTCTATCTTAAATCATTTATCACATTAAAAATAGAAAAAATAATAAATATTTAATTTTTACAATTAATATAACATATTTTTATTGACGTGAGGCGAAATTTGAGATATGATTTCATACCATAGATCATTCTTTAGTTCCCTTTTGTCCTCTACAATGAGCAGCCTATATTTAATGCATATTATGCATGTATGTATTTAACTTTAAAATATTGGTGGCGTATCTTTGGACTAAACTAGATTTTGACATCCAAAGACTTTAGTACAATTTTGTTAAAATTTGTCGGTCCTATGTAAATTCAATGTATCTAACAAGTACTTTTTTTTATAACAAAAATAAAAACGTTTTGATATTAACTGGACATTGTATGTGACACTATATGAAGAGGTGTTGCTTTAACCATGTAAACAGAGAAAAACACGTAATTAAGTATTCAATTTTGGAATGCAAATAAGGGCATTATACTTTTTTTGGATGAATATTACCCTATATTTAGTTGTACGTGCAAGCATGTGGATTTTTTAATAAGTAATTGTTTAATGCGCACGTTAAACTCTTAACATCATTTTGACAACACTTCATTTTTAGGTAATATAACAAGGAAATCACACTCAATATACTCTTTATACTAAAATCATCCTATTATTTTAGACTTTTAGTATAGAAATTCTTCTAATACTAAATAAATGAAGTACTAAATGAAAAAGTTAATGCATTTAATACTTTAGAACGTTAAAAACATTTATTTTATTTTCTACTTAAACTTGTAGGATGTTATAAATTATCCTCTATCTGGTAAGTTTGGCATAGAAATTTCTCTATGAAAATGATTCAAAGATTGTTTTTGTAAAACTCATAAAGTTCTGAGATATTACATATTTTAATGAGTGAAGTTAGATATATGTTATATATAAATTGGGAATAAATAATGTATATTATTTTTGTGAGTTGTGAGGTGATAATTAGTTGGTTGTCAAATTTAAGCATAAAAATAACAGATTTGACATTGAATAAGACTCCTCTCCATGTACTCTAAAAAATCAAAATCAAAGAAAATGAAAGATGAAATATCATTTTTATCTCTTTAGGTTTTAATAAGATTATATATACACCCTTTAAAAGTAAAAGAAAAAAAATAATAATCTCTCTCCCTTTTTTCCAATTTGACTATACTTACACACTCTTCAAACATTTAATGATTTTCATCTGACCCACACCTCGTGACTGAGAAATATAAAACTTTTAAAATGACATGAAATAAAAGCCCATTCTTTAATTTCCATTAGTTTTCAAACACTAATCAAGCATGATTATTGCATCTATTACACTCACTTTTTTCAGTTACACATGATGGTAACAGGTATATAGAATTAGTAAGTGGATATAATGTTAGAGATGTCTTATACACGTATTAATTGGTATATAATAGAGTTCATAGGTTCATATACAAACATACATATACATACAATGATGCAGTATATGTTAATGATGCATGGATCCAAATTTGATAGTAAGATTTATGGGAGAGGTTATATATATATATATATAAAGAAGTATACCTGTTTCCAAGGAGAGAATGCAAATGAATGATGAATTCCTCTTCTTGGGGTGAGAAAGCGCCTCGTTTAAGATCAGGTCTTAAGTAATTGATCCATCGAAGGCGACAACTTTTGCCACATCTTTGAAGACCAGCATTTCTAGCGACATCACTCCAACAACCTTGTCCATTCTTTAACATGTAGTTCATGAGCTTTTCATCTTCTTGTGGTGACCACAACCCTTTTCTAAGGTTCTTGTTGTTTCTTTCAGATGAGGCCTCAGGGTTCCTCATTGTACAACAGTCTTACCCTATATGGCCAAGTTCTTGTACTAATAACTGGTCTGATGTAGATATAAGAGATTGATTTATAGAGAGAGAATGATAAATTAAAGAGAAGCTTCATTGGGTGGGAATGATGATGATCATGATGTTGATGGTTGTGAAGAACTTTGCTTAAAAAATAGGGAAGAGTTAGAGAGATAGAAAGACAGGAAGGTTGGTTGATGAGTCTAGTAGAAAACGGTTTGGATAACGACCTAAGGAATTTAGAAAGATGGGTGTCGTGATATCTTTTTATTTTTTATCATGTTCGTTAATGGAAAGACAATTAGTGACTTTTGCACTTACGCATAAAAGTAAAAATATCATCTCATTATATTTTAAGGATAAAAATTTCATAACTCACGTTACTATAGAGTCTTCTAACTCACAACCTACAACAAAAGATTAATAATCTATGGTAGAAAATGAAAGTTTTGTTTATACCACCAAAATATTTTCATAACCTTATGTTTAACGAATTGAGTCATCATCTATCTATCTATATATATACCTTGTTTATGATATCTCTTGTCTTTGACTATCTATGGCCTTATACATTGTTTTTAATTTTATAATTTTTTCTTCATTGTGCATGAGTGGCGGGGTGGTAGAGAAAAAAATTATTTGTACATATATACGGGTTTCTTTTTTAATCAAGCCAAGTTATTTGCTTACACTTCACATAATTTATGTCCCACACGTGTATTTGAAGATATATAAGATAATAAAAAGAGTAATGACGGCACAGACTGGACAATAATGTATCTCACCTGTTTTGTTGATTAATTAAATAATCCTTGTGCTTAAGATCCACATGCTTAAAAAAGAAGTAGTAGAACATACTCAAATATATATGTATGCACATATGTATATAAAGCTTAGGTTCAAAAGAAATTTGTGTGAACATATATATTATAAGCATCTCTTTTACTAATCCGTCAAAAGTGGCTACAAAAGAGATTTGAAGGTTTCTCTATCTTTTTTTTATATTCATATAAAAGTGTATTTTGTATATAAAAACAAAAATAGTGATATATAATGTAGTCCATGTAGAATATGGATCTTTTTCAAAGATAGACAAAATAGTGACATATGACATTTAAAAAATTTAAATCATTTAATCAGGACTGTTCAGTATTGGAGCGGATCTCAACTTATCCCCATCGGTTTGGGAATTAAGAATAAACCAAGAGTTGTTCATAACAATTTGAATAATTCTCTTCATATGAATTAGTTTTTGGGACATTTAGGCTGAATTATTTTAATATAAAAACTAATAGTTTGTAAACCAATATGTAGCTTTCATGAATAGAAAACGTAAGAGTTTAGTAAATTGTGTTTGAAGTGATTCGGTTTATCCTTCTTTGGTTTCGTCATGCATATTTTTTTCTAGACAAACGTGAATCTTGCATATAAAGAAGAAAGAAATTGTGCAACAAATCATTGACTTTTCATACAATCTTCTTAAAACCACAATGAATAATGCATATATAAGCACAATAGCAGTTTCCTTATTTATTTATTTATTTTTGGAAATGAAACATCTCCTTTAGCAGTCTCCTTGAAATCTTGCTATATTCGAGAGAAGGGTTGATAGAAATATCATTTTCATCCTATTTTATTATTGATTATTAGATATTTAATTAATCTACCAACAAAATGTAATAGAAGGTTGTGGCACATCTTGTGATATTGAGAAGCCCAAAATAAAGAGAGATATAGGCAAAATTTGGACTAAGGAATAATTAGAATAAATAGGTTTGATATTAATTTTGATCCATTAATTCAATAGATGTATTGGTTAACTCACTTACAATACCATCAAATTCTCATTATTGCAGTAGTTCAGCTTGAGCCCAATTTTAATATTTTCTTGGCCGATTCGAGCTAAAAAATTCAAATTCATTAAAAAACATTTAATATAATACTCAAGCTCAATAAATTTTGTAGTATTGGCAAGCTTACCCATTTGACACCTCTAGTCACACATGAGTTCGTATTTGTAAACCATGGGTACTAGTGAAAATTAAAATATTTTTTTGAATGAATTGTACTTTATATTATAATTTTTTTTATATTTATTATAATGTCAAATTTGAGGTGAGAGATGATGGATAATATATTGGTGATGATTACATAAGATTATATGAATATTTTTTTTTGTAGAAATTAATAATGTTAAGGGCAAAACAAGAAAATGAAAATTGCACCGTTAATAATTATACCATATTTTACCTTTATGGATAGTATAGATATAGTGATTACATATATGATCTGATCTTGAAGTTGGTCTTAGTTACATGCCATAAATACCCAGTTTGGATCACTTGTGTATATAAACGAACATCACAGCCTGCAAAATAAAGTTGATTAGGAGAGCCCAAAATATACGTTGTTATCGAGGTTAATACATTTATGCTGACGAACTTATGATAATATAGATTATTTTCCTTATTATTCTTAAATCAACTTCTACAAATACACTAACTATCCTATAGGATTTGTGGTTGTTTGTGGTGGATGTAGAATCTCAAAATCGCATTCGATTGTTGGAAGAAACATAGAAAGATCCTCCACTGCTGAGTAACTAGAATAAGCACTAAGTTATTAATCTATCATAATTAAGCACGCTAAATCCTTTTAATAAGCAAAACAGTAAAACACTCTTGAATGTGTAAAAGGAGACTCAGATTAAATTGAATAATTGAAGATATTTCATTGGTGGCCCATGGTAATAACTAACAATCATAAATTCTACAGAGACAGAAAGGTTAGAAGGATTGTCAAAAAGTTTCAAGATAGTACAAAGAAAAGTAAGAAAAAGCAATCAATTTGATCAATTAGCATGACCCTAGAGTGGAACAAGTGGACAAGGAGGGAGAATGAATGACAATTTCACTGATGAAATATCATCTACTTAGTGGAATTATATAATGTGTTATTGGAGGATTAGTTGAATGAACATTATATATCCTTATTCTTATCTCAGTTTGTGTCCATATCTAATTAAAATATATTACTTAATTAAAAAGAAATTATAAATATAGAAATCATAATTTTATATCATTTTATAAAGTTTAATGGATTGGATAGAAAAATATGAATATTTTGGGACAAAATATCTTTGTTGAGATCATTTTGGTTGTAGGTTGAGAGAAAAATGTTAAAAGAAGGAAAGAAAGTAATAATAGCGTTTGTCCAACTAATATCGTTAATAACACATCATATCATGGCTTGACTTAACATAATTAATGGCCACAAATCCCAAAACCATGACATTTGTTTTCTTAACAAACGATGACATAAACTCACATCATAAGAATTCACCTAAGTTGCTTAGAAGTGCATCCTTAATCAAGGAAAAATGGAACGGTAGAAAGAAACAATTCAGGTATAATTACCCATAAGACCTTCCAAGTCCAAAGGCTTCAGTGTATCCTATATGCGCTTTTAACATTATGGACTGTTCTTTGTCGTGGCAAAGTTTGGACCCGTTAATAGATTCTGCTTAATGTTGATTAACTCAGATGAGGGAAGATATTCTCTTCATTTTTTTCACTTGAAAATAGTTTCTATAACGGGTTTTCTACATTATCAAATATCAATGCATCGTTTAACATAACATGCATGAATGGTAAAAGATAAGCAATACTACTGCAATAGTGTAAGAAAAACTTTACCCCGAGCATAAATATTAAGCTCTAGTCAATGTTTATTCCAAAAATTTCTTCTAGTGTTACCCTTATTGACCAGGTGCGGCATATACATATATATATATATATATATATGTGTGTGTATATATATATACATATACATATATATATGTGTGTGTATATACAAAATGTAACATTTTTTGTACCAAAAGGTCCAGAACTAAGGGTAGATATCAAAGCTCTTCTATAGTGATTCAAATTTTGTGCAACACAATATTTTCACGTGGAAAGAACAGGGGAAGAACCGGGCTAAACTTACAAACATGTGAAACAAACTTCTTCATTGGTCTGAGTACATAAACATCAAACAATGATACAACTCACAAAATTCAAACATCAGGTCTCCAAAATTGAACTAAATAAATAAAGACTAGCAATGTTAACAGTAAAATTGCAACAAACAGAAGGGCAACATAATAATAAGGGAAATTGAGGCCGAGGTATATAACAAAATCTTTGCTGCCATAACCATAGGTTTAAACTCCAAAACTACGTTGAAAGAACAAAATTCTTGAAGGCCGCAAACCATGCCAATAGATGTGGCAGAAAATCATAAATCAGCCTCCCCTGCAGAGAAAAGGAAATAAAGTAATATAAGTAAATGAATACAAAGGAAAATAAACTACTCATGAATACAGTTGAGCAATTGTTACAAAAATCAGCATTCAACTACAGTCTAATGATTTTTATTGTGGGCTGTGACAGCTTACTTGCTACATACATGATGAATAAGAGAATGTGCAAGAGTGTATATATGAAATGACGAAGAACTTTACCTTCTCAGCGTCTGTCAGTTTTTCCACTGGAGCGCTTCCCAGAATACAAGTGTTTGGGCTTCAGATTAGGTATAACTCTATCAGCTTCTCCACGACGAGCATCCTTGTTTCTCTTTTTATTAGATTTCTTTGCAAGTTTAATAGCTTTGCTCTTTTGAATAGAATCCTTGAAGCCCTCTCCTGGTACAACTTCATTTGCTGGGCGCATGACCGACCTGGACCGTGACCGTGACCTACTGAGACGCTGCTTCTTGCTAGGTGTGTCACCATCGATATCCATTCCATCTCCACCATGAGCACTCTCAGGTGATCTATCCCTTTTCCGACCTTTCCTAGACACAGACCTGCTGCGCATTCTGTTAATTGCCAAACTTGGATCAAGCCCCAAAGATGACAGCTGCCTTCCCATTCTTTCTGATGTGAATTGCTTGTCCTTGTCAAATTTCCTTGGAACAGTTGGCCGGCTCTCTGCTGTGCTCTTTCTGATCCTATGCTGTTGAATGAGCAGGCTTTTCTTTTTCCTGATCTCAGCTAAAGCTGCTAGCTGTTCTGGAGTTAATTCAGTCCCATCTATCTCAAAATCATCTTCATCCTCTGCCTGTCTAAACCCATCTTCTCTTTCCAACTCTTCAACTCTATGCAGAATATCAGGATCAATGAAATCATACACATTGTGACCATCCAAAATTTCTGGCAGTATATCTTCTTTCCATTCATCATTAGCTAAAATGTAATGCTTTCTCAAGTTCATCGAGTATACACCTGCCCCACCATTCTCATTCTCCAGCTCCTTTTCAGTTTTCCTATTTTCATTCTCAGCTGCTTGCTTAGACCTAGCTTCTAGAACTGCTGGAGGAATACATGGAAGCCTTTCCTTCTGGTCACGAGGTTTTGGTAATGCAACATGAAACCTATTCAAGCAATCATTAATTTTCTTCGACTTCATCTTTATCTCCACCCTCTGATTCAACAACCTTTCACATGCTGCATTTTTAACTGTCATTACCCCATCTTCTGTCAAAGTGCTCATCGTCAACAACACACCCTCATCATTTGTAACATCACCGTCTTGACCAATAACAGTTTTCAAGGCTTCAGATTTCATCTCCATGACTAATTTCATGTCTTCCTCAGATAAGCCGTCAAGGGGTTGCAAGTCTGTCTTGTTGCAGACAATAATTAATGGCTTGTTCATGAACAAAGACTTGATGCTGTGAAATAGAGCTGCCTGCTGTGCAATAGTGTAACCACATGACCCAGATATGTCCAAGAAAAACAATATTGCAGCTCTAAGATGTGCTAGAGCAGTGATACTGCACATCTCAATAATATTACGATCTTCAAAAGGTCTGTCCAAAATCCCTGGGGTATCAATTACTTGGTACCTGTTGACAGGGAATATAGATGCAGTGAAACTCTAAGAATCCAAGACCCTACTACAGTAATAATAATAATAACCAGGGAAGGTTTGAATACCCCTGTATTGATTAAAGAGATACAAGCAGTGATAAAAAAGGCAGGCTAGTGCATGAGGCTCCCATTTAGTAGGATTTGGGAAGGGTAAATGGACGCAACCTTACCCCCGCAAGTGGATAGGCTGGTTCCCAGATTTGAATATTCATAGAAAAAAGAGACTAAGGACTATTGAATATTCTTGTTATCTTCTACCGATAGTAGTGTCATCCTTATTAGGAAGTCATTGATAACATAAATTTAACTAACACCCTACCATTGTATAGGGTGTAAAACCAAAAATAAGTTACTGAAATGTATTTTAGTTAATGAGTTAGAATGAGTTAATCTCCCAAAGTATTTTATCTTCAGCTTGTTACTAAAAGCACTTATAAAAGCTAAGCATTTTAACTCATTTTTATGCTTAATGTGAAAATCTAATTCTGGACCAACTACAGACATCAATAATATGAAAATAAATATAAAATGGGCAACAACAGAATGATGTGTCATTGACCAGCTGGGCAACCATTTTGACAGAATTGCATACTGAAAATAACAACAGCAATGATAAAAGATTAAAAGGTAATTGCACAGAGGATAAAATGATGAGACATACCTGAGGTACTTGTAGTCCGTATGACCTACAAAGAGTGACTTTGTAGTGAATGCATAAGGCTGCACATCGACATCAGCTCTGGTAATTTTGTTAATGAATGAGCTCTTGCCAACATTAGGATATCCACAAATCAAGACGGTCCTGGTATTTGGATCGATTGATGGAAGCCTAGCCATATGTTGTCTAATCTGCTCAAGGTAAGCCAAACTTGGGCCAATCCTCTTAAGCACAGTGCACATGCGGCCAAGAGCAGCAACCTTCAGACACTTGCACCGGTATAGTGAGTCACCATATTTCAGCAATCTCACATAATCCTTGGCAATCTTACCAATAAGATTCCTAGCAGTATTGATTTGTCCGAGTGCAAGCTTGTAATGGTCTTTGTTGTATAGCACATGGAGTAGATCACCATAAAAAGGATGAATATCATCAAGCCGAGGGAACTCGTCAATGATGGTTGAGAGCTTCTCATGAAAGTTCTGTTGGGTGTACTTCACTTTGCGCATATAAAACTGACGGAGACGGGTAATAGCATATCCTTTGTGTACAACTGTAGGTGTCTGACGCTGGGTCCGAGAAAGGATGATATCAATGAAATCCTTCCCATTTGGCACCACAGTAATTTTCTTAAAGTTATACTGAACCATCTTTACGAATAAACCTATCGTACACAAATAATTTATGATTAAAAATCAACACATCAATAAAAAGTGCACAAATTCAGAAATCGGGCTTAAAATATAATGAAATGCACATGGCTTTCAAGTTTCAAGCATCAACTATGATTCAAAAAAGGAACTTAATTTTTTTCTACTTAACACGCAAAATCTGTGAAGCTTGAGTTATTGATTATACAGTCCAAACAAATAACATACCACGCTAATTTGATGAAAACTTATTTGTAACCAGAGATTACGAGATATATAGTGTTAAGAGATTTCACATCCCTATAGCTGTTTGCATAAATTATAAAACTGTATTTTCTGACAGACACTATTATTACATAAAGATATCCATAGAAGGTGAAAGAAAAAAAGGGTTTTGAAGTGTATTAAATGGAGCGATGAATAAATAAAAGAATGAAATTGCAGAAAGGATCATGCAATGCTCAAAAGTGAGGGAAGAACTGACCTCAAACTTGTTAGGGTTTGATTCAGAAGCAAAGAGTGAGAACCTTATACCGACGTTGGAGGCGGCATCACTGAATTTCTCACACAACGCCTAATTATATTTAGGTACAAAAAATATATGCGAGGAAACTCTTCCTTATTGGGCTCTCTCTGCCCGGCCCATTTTCACCATTGCGTGAGCCCATTGACAATTTGAGATGATAAAAATAAAAGACAATGAATGAGTCTTATGATGATGATGATGTTGAGATGGAATATGAATTGGATGCCAATGGTGTGTTGTATCCATTCATCTCACTTCTATTTCACCTCTCTTCAACTTCAACAACAACAACAACAACAACAAACCCTTCGTCGTTTCCCAAGGTTCAAACTTTTCTCTCAACCATCTTTCTCTTCTGCTCCAACTTCTTCACCATCTCTTGATACCTCACACCTCCGTTGTTCCATGCCACACAACCACAACCTCCGAGTTGCCGTTCTTCTTAGCGGCGGTGTTGATAGCAGTGTTGCTCTCCGCCTTCTCCACGCCGCCGGTCACTCTTGCACCGCCTTCTACCTCAAAATTTGGTTCCAAGTACTACTACTACACCGCTTCTCTTCTTTATTTACTGTAACACGGTTTCATCTTCATTTGTAATTTTTATTATATCCAAATGTAACAACATTAATTTAACAATGCCTACACACTTTGTTTCTTGTTTAATTCAAATTAGGTTAAATTGTTAGGTCCTTTTTTGTTTGTGTAGGAAGACTTTGAAAACTTTTGGTCACAGTGTCCCTGGGAAGATGATTTGAAGTATGCCAAACAAGTTTGTCATCAGGTCACCTTCTTCTCAATATTTATGTACATGAATGAATGATTGAATGATGCTAAGGAGGACAATACATTGATGTTCACATTTACAGGTTGATGTGCCATTAGAAGTTGTGCATTTGACGGATGAGTACTGGAACAATGTGGTATGCAACAATGCAATATCCCCTCACCTATTTTTTGTATAATGTTTACCCTCTTTCCCTCCAAACAAAAAGTGTAGTATTTCCTGTTATATACATACTGCATTATTGTTTATGTGCTTGCCTTACTGTGTGAATTTATGCTTACAAAAAAATGATTTTTGTTATATAGTAAATCAGAATCTATTTAGTGTCTGGCTGCAATTATAAAAAGTACTACTAGGGATACATTTTTTTAAAATGTAAATTTGAAGCTTTTCAGAGAAGCTAGAAACTACTGCTTCTCAAAAAAGTGCTTTTCAGTTTTTTTACAGCTACTGGTAATAGTCCAACCAAACAAATGTGCAAGTGTTTGAAGTGGTTTTTTTAAAGTATTTAAAAATTATGCTTTTATGTGAAAAATGCTTATACAAACACCCTTAACTTAATTAGTGTGTTCTTGGTGCAATACTATTGGCATGTCGGGTTTGGGTGCACCTGGTAGTTGACTTACTAACCTGCATACAGGTTTCTTACATCATTGAAGAGTATCGTTGTGGTCGCACTCCTAACCCGGATGTTCTCTGCAATACGAGAATAAAGTTTGGTATGCATCCCATCACGTGCCTTGATCCAATCTCACAAAGTTGTACTTTATTTCATGTAATTTCTTTCTCTGCGATTAATCAGATATTATTTTCTTAGGTGCATTCTTGGATGCAATCAACAATATGGGTTTTGACTATGTTGCTTCTGGACATTATGCAAGGGTTATCCACCCATCTTCAGATCAAATGGATGAGCCTTCTATTCTAGAACTATCACAAGACATGGTACCGATATGAGATATACTTTTTGCAAGATCTTGTTAGCACTTGTAGACTATAGGTGATATTTCTACACATTTAGTTCTGTCTGAAGAATCTTCACTGATTAAAATATACTAAGTACTTTACAACAGTATTAATTTTGCCATATTTCTTTGCTTTCTTGTTTGTTTATCAATCGGAAAAAGATTTTTGAAAATGCTGTTAGTTTCTTATGTGGTTTTGAAATTTTAGGTGAAGGATCAAACATACTTCCTTTCGCACCTTTCACAATCCCAGCTGAAACGACTTCTTTTTCCGCTTGGTTGTATTCCCAAGGTTTGTTCTGACTGCCTCGTTCACATTTACAATGCTGAAGTTGCATTTTATTTTGTCAGTGATTCGGTATTTTGTTGTTGTCTAACGTGAGAACACAGGCAGTGTGTGAATGTGTTCAGAACATATGCTAGATTTGGAATCCCTTTAATTGCTGTTTAGGGTTGAAAGTTGAATGCTGTTTTGCACTAACCATTTATAATGGCAAGTTATTGCATTCTGTATTAAAAATTCTTTTATCATCTTTTGCTTGCTGACATTCACTTTCATTTGTACATCTCTTGCTATCCATTTTTTTAAATAATGTCTAACATGAGTACTCAGGTATTATGTTTTGTGTATGATCTTTGTTTCTATCTTTTTCTGTACGCAGGCATGCTTTGTTTTCTTTAGCACCACAATATTATGAAGAAAATTTTGCTCAAATTATTGTTTCTTGCCTCATCATCTGCAGGATGAAGTCCGTAAGCTTGCCTCAAAATTCGATCTTCCAAATAAGGATAGAAAGGATTCCCAAGGAATATGCTTTTTGGGCAAGGTATGCTGAGTGAAAAGCTCTTTTATATTATACCTACGCCTCTGTGTTAAGAATTATATGGTTCGTCTACAAATCACTATTGATCTTTCAAATTGTTTTCAACGAGGATGATTAAATTAAAAAGGACATGTATGACAATGTTCATTTTGGATAATTGTTGTTATTCTTTAATATCCCATGTTAAAACTTTAATACTCTCATTTTGTTCATATTTATACTATCGTTTTGAGGCAAGCCTTGAAGGTAGTTTTTTCTTATTACTAGATTTATTAAATATTTGAATAGATAAGGTTCAGTGAATTTGTTGCACGGCATATTGGGGAGAGAGAAGGTATCATACTGGAAGCAGAGACAGGAGATTTTCTTGGCAAACATCGAGGCTTCTGGTTTTATACTATTGGTCAGCGCCAGGGTCTACGGCTACCTGGAGGCCCATGGTATGTTCCCTCTCTATTTCTTTCTGACATCCACTGTATTTATCGTATAATTATACATTTTCTTTTGCACTGAAGATAGGACTATATTTTTGGTGCAGATAAATAAAATTATGAATCCATGTTTGTTTGCTGCCCTATACAATTTTAAAGATTTGTCCATTCACTTGGAAGGGAGCAATTATTTTGCCACGTTGATTGTCTCCACCCCGAGTCATCTAAAAATTTGCTTTAATCGTTTTCATATCCATATACCAAGTATGTGGTTGTTAACAAAAACAAATAAATCATACCGTTTTTATGTCACGCAGGTACGTTGTTGAGAAGGACATTAAAAATAATGTTGTTTTCGTGTCAAGAAATTACTTTTCCTTTGACAAAAGAAGGCGCTTATTTCGCGTTGGCTCTTTTAAGTGGCTTAGTGGGCAGCCCCCAAGCCAGACAAGTCAGATCCAATGCAAGGTGGATGTATATCTTGAATATCAGTGTCAATTTATCTTCAATGTTGTTATAAACATTTTCCTTATTTATATTTCTTGAAGAGTTGAAGTTATATATCTTAACCTTTTCAGGTGAGACATGGTCCTGGGTTCTATAATTGTAGCTTAGAGATGGAAGATGGAGGAGATGGCATTGGAGACTCTGCTGTTGTTCGCTTATCTGAAGATGATCAAGGCCTAGCTGCCGGACAGTTTGCAGCCTTTTACGAGGGAAGAACATGTATAGGCTCTGGTGTGATTTTGGAGTCCTGGGACGATCAAAGTTTTCCTGTATGTACAAAAGCGTTGGAAATTGCAAGAATGGAAGATAAATCGACGCTTGGGAATCCAGTTAAGATAAAAGTTAAACCAGACAGCCCACAGGAGGTTCGCAGTTCCACAGAGGTAACAAGCAAAGCATCATAATGGGGTAAGAAACTCTGGAGTTTCTGCCACCGAACAAAGTATGCAGACATGTCAGAGGAATGTAGCTCCCATATTCGATTTCAATGCTGAAAAAAACTGGCAGAAGTGGGTGTACATGTGGGTTATCTGATTTTTGGTTCAGGAATGTTCTCTTATACATGCTTAGGGAAGCCATAAATATTTTTTGGAGGGAGGGATGGCTACTTTAGTTGCAATGTAAAAGTTAGTAGGAAAGCAGGAGCTCCCAATATATTCAGTGTTTTGAGTTAATTATGTATAGCTACCTGCACATGGTTCAGTATATTATTGACAATATACCTTATCTTAATTCTCTACCTCCGATTGTTCCTCTCATTGTTACTCCAACCAGGTATGGTGCTAAAAATTAGTTAAGGACATTGTAATCTTTTAAGAACAGCAATTGGGTCATTTACGAAGGGAAACCCTTTGAAAATGGGAAGCTCTTGAAATCTTTCTCCAATTCTTATTCATTCAATAAAATTATCTATTTTACAATTTTCTTTCTTGAAATCCTAACAGAGAGATGTACTTTCTTGACTTCCCAGCTCTCAGTTTTATAATTTTCTTTCTTTCTAATCTCCTTAGTTTTTTTTAATGTTTTTCATTTTTATGTAGCATACGTGGGGCATGTCATTCATTGTTTTTTATAAACGAACATGCTTATGTTAGTCCTTATTTTGGTGAGACATAATGGGGATGAGTTGCCAGCAAAATCCATTTTGCCAATGCTACCTGTGCATATAAGTCAATGGAGATAATAGACAGAAAAGAGAGTTTGTGAGGATTATTATTCGAATTCATCTCTTCTGAAATAATTCCTTCATGATTCACATGAAGGATGTGTCTGCTTTCATCTTTATGCTTCCTTTGCTGACCTAATCTATTAGCTAAAGAGAAGTTATAAGAGATACATAGAGTTGTAGGATTTAAATATATATTTTCGAATACGATATATCTATTTTTCTCTCTTCCACTTCTTCCCGCTCTAATTTCTCTCTCCCTCATCGAAATTCCTTATTTTCTCCTCGCAAGAAGAATAAAGGCAGAAGAAGAAACAAAGTCAGTGTAACATTCAATTTTGTTTGTAAATTCTGGAACTCTACACAATGCTTTTGTGCTTAAATTGTAGGGCGTGGTGGATGATCTCTTATATGGGTGGCGTTCTCACTGTTTCGAAATCATAAGCTACTGTTCTTTATGAAAGAGCTTGATATTACCACTACCAGGTAATTTCTATGGTTGCATTCATTGTTTTATATTTTCTTTTCTTCTCCAATCTATATTTCATTCTCTTGTTTTCATCTTAAAGATATAATAAATAAATAATATCCAATAAAAGGATAAAAATATGCAAGAGAATGGTACATGCTTCTATTGGGTTTGGGCAGGGTCATCAACCCTTCGTGATTCCTCTCAGGTCACTAACATGAATTGGTTTTTGGTAACTTCGGAATCTGGCTCAATCTTGGAATTTTAGTGTAAGAAACTTTTCATTTTTAATTTATCCTTTTTTTGTAACATTCATAGTCACATAATTCACTGTGTATCACTAAGTAGTTTGTGAGAACCAATTTACCGTTCTTTTGAGTTTTGAAACGCGGTGGATGGGGAAACAGTATAGTAAAACATGACTTAAAATAAGCAATTCACTGTGTATCATTTGAAAATATGAGAAAAGAGATCAAAATAAACATTTGAAGAAAAGCTAATACATATATAATGACACAACATGGATTACATCCATAATAACACCAACCCTCTTATTTCACTGTGTCGGCTATATAATCAATGAAGACTTATAAAATTGAAAGCAACAATCATGTGTCACATATCTTATAGAAAAAGTTCAAATTTCTTCGAGTAGAAGCTTAATACACCAGAGGCGGGGGTGAACTATAGAGGTAGGGGTGATATGGTGGAGGGGGTGACGGGGATGGTGGGGGTGGTGACTTATAGACATAAGGTGGAGGAGGTGGTGGAGAAGGTGGAGGTGGAGACTTGTATACATATGGAGGAGGTGGTGACTTATATATATAAGGTGGAGGAGGCAATGGAGAAGGTGGAGGTGGAGACTTGTAAACATATGGAGGAGGTGGTGAAGATGAGGGTGGAGGTGGAGATTTGTAAGCATATGGGGGAGGCGGTGAAGGAGATGGTGGGGGAGGAGACTTATAAACATATGGAGGTGGTGGAGGAGGGGACTTGTAGATATATGGTGGAGGGGGTAAAGGTGAGGGTGGAGGTGGAGACTTGTAAACATAGGGAGGAGGAGGTGGTGACTTATAGACATATGATGGTGGTGGAGAGGGTGATGGCGGGGGAGGTGATTTATAGACATATGGTGGTGGAGGTGGAGACTTATAGACATACGGAGGAGATGGTGGAGGAGGTGATTTATAAACATATGGAGGTAGTGCTGGTGGAGATGGCGGTGGAGGAGACTTGTAGACATAAGGCGGAGGAGGTGAGGGGAATGGTGGTGGAGGTGACTTATATACATATAGAGGGGGTGGTGAAGGAGAGGGAGGTGGAGGTGACTTGTAAATGTAAGGTGGTGGTGAGGACGGAGATGGAAGTGGAGGTGACTGGTAGATATAAGGAGGTGGTGGTGATGGAAATGAGGGAGGTGTAGATATATAGTAATATGGAGGTGATTTGTAAATATAAGATGGTGGTGGAGAAGATTGGTAGTAATATGGAGGTGGTTTGTAGTAGTAGGGTTGCCCTGCATTGTAAGGCTGGTCATCAGCAACAACAATGGTAGCAATTAGGCAAAATGCAAGTGCATATATGAATCGAGGCCATTGCCTTGGCCCAAGTGAGGTTCCCATCTTTCTGAGTGAGCACCTCCCTAAGAACTAAAGAAGACTTGCTCTTTTGTATTTGCTTGGTGAAGAAGCATGGATTGCAACCCTTTATATAGTGTTACCCTTCACTGTAGTTGAGAAGATTTCTTTGTTAAACTCATTCATACATTGGATTAATGTTTTAAAATATTTCTTGTACATTCATTGTTGAATAACAAATGATGCCCCTCATGTTTTCAATGCATTTTTAGATGCATGTATACAACTTAACACAAACTTTATGAAAGATAAAAATAAATTTAACATTTATGCCATGTAGTTGTAAGAATATTTTTATACTTTTAATATATCATATATAATTAATATGTTAATTATCACCCACACTTACTATATTTAAAGATATTTTATGTGAGGTTGATGCACCCTACTTTGATTTTATGTTATTTTATACAGAGAATATATATAACGTAAGAGTTTTATGTACTTTTACCGTGTTAATATTCATATTTAATTTTCATTCATTTTTCAAAAAAAAAAGTAATACAAATGAATAATGTACTAATTATGTATAAATCTTTATAGTGATATCACGTACATATTACACTATAATTTATATTTCAAGTTAAGAAGATGATCCATTACTCTAAGATTAAGTTTTTTAAACTTATTTCACATATTTTCTATCAATTATAGGGAAATTCAATGGTTTAAATTCACTCACTAATTTAAACCATTTGATTTCCCTAAAATTGGTGGCTAAAATGTATAGTAAGTTTAAAAAATCTAGTAAGTAGATTCCTTCCCTCAAGTTAATAATGTTGTTTTCCAATAAATGAGAGTTCACATTTTCAACAACAAGGGCTAGAAACAAAGTCGTGTACGGGGTTGGGGTGATGGCATTGAGTTCTTGCTAGTTATATTTGATCAAACATTGTAAAAGCGCGTAGAGAGAATATGTTATTATTATGATCGAGAAGTTTGAAGTGTAAACGGCATATGAAGTCAAATCCCAAACTTACCTAATTTCTTCTTCTCTAATAGTCTCTATCTTTTAAATTTATAACTGGGTGTTGGCCTTTTTCTTCTAAACATCACTAATTCAATATTTCACTATTGTTTAAAGTAATTAGCTTTGCTGTTATTTTATGTTTACAGATAAAACATATTTGGTATTACTAAGAGTATCTCCTCATTATTTGAATAAAGAACTACTTTATCTTAAGTTGTGTGATTGTTATTTCACAATAATCTCTCCCGTAGTGGATCTTTCTGCCAGTAACACCTTGTTGGTGATTAGACCACATCAACTTAACAGATATAATTCACTTCCTGCATTATACCTATATAATTGGAAAATATTTTTATTAACAATATTCAATATTGGTTTAGGAATATGAATGTAAATTTGAATAAATGCTTAAATATATTATATATCAATAAAAATAACTAAATCTAAATTCATATTAAATCTAAATTCATATTTTGGTTCGTGATTGTCAAGAAGAATATGGTAGACCAATGGTCAAAGATTAATCACTTTCAAAACCATATTTAAAATGGATTTTGTTTTTATCTATAAAATCGTTTACATACTTTGTCTAAGAATGATGGAATCTGTTAATGTCATAGAGTCAATTGAAGAGTGCAATTTCATTAAATAATTTGGCATATACAGTGGAGGCATATATAATTAGAATCTTAGCCGAGCAAGTTTTGTAGCTGGAATGTCTTGTCGTTTGACATGCTGACGTCTCCTTTCACATTGGCAAAAGAAATGTATTTATATTGTTTACTTCTTTTTTGACATATGTTGGTTGTCATCTATCAGAATTTGTTATGTCAAAGATTTGGTGTTTATACACAGACGCCTATGTGGATCTGTTATATTATTTTTGCTATAACTAGATATTCTTTTATCCGATAAAGAATTAATCTTTTTTGAGGTCTCTCCCAACAAATGTCGTTTAGAAGAATCAAACTTTTGATCTTTTGATTTATATGAAAATCTAGTGGGGGTTTTATACTATTAGATTGACACCTTGTTGGTATATGGAATTGAAACGGGATTATATTGTAAATTATGTTAGAGTCCATGCATGTTTGTTATTCATTGCTTCAACCAAGTGAATATGATTACACCAATATAATATTACCATGATGCCATAATCTTTTGATGCACATCTCAAACCTTACATGTTAAGGACTTGTGCTAGTGTAAGAAAGCATTACCCGCGTAGAGAATTCATGTTTGAGGTGAGACAATAAAGAAGGAAAGGAGATATTCTATACCACTATTTATCTATCCCTCTATACCAAACAAATAGGTCTTGATACCTAAATAGAATTTATATGTAATTTTATTTATCATCTATGAAAAAGCAATAACTACATGAGTTGGTATAATTTTATTGGCTTGGTATAAAGGGATAGAGAAAGAAGGAGGATAGATTTGGTTGGTCATAGATTTATTGGGACGCGTTTTGGTTCCACCACCTCAATAAAATTGAACAAATAAATTAAGAAAAAGATTTCCTTATGCTGAGATTATATTGGTGAGGTGCTGCAATTTCAAGTTCAATTGTCTAACACAAGGAGTCTGAATTTTTTTAATAAAAATTGCAAATGCATGTTCATATTCCTCCAATGTAGATAGATACTATCAGTAGTGAGTGACAATAAACATGAACACATAGGAGTGATAGGACATTGTATACAAATACTATGAAAAGTACCATAAGCCAGCCTCTCCAATACACAACCATGAAGCATGTCCATTCTCTATATCAAACTATATGATTATGACCCATGTCTGCACTCTTTGTATTTTCACTAAACCCAACATAGTAGGTCTTTTGACTATGAAAAGGAAACATAGCATATGAATATATTTCTACTGAAGACCCAAACTCAAGGAGAAACAAACAGAAACATGCAAAGATTGCAGGTTGCTTCTATTCGCTCTTTTGTGATTATTCGTGTTTTGACTTGTCTGCAAACACCTCTGTGTAACATATTGGACAAGCCTGAATAAAAGAACACATTAAAAAATATAAACATCAAAATAAGGATCAAATTTATATTTTCATGACAAATTGATGAATATCTTGCCTTGTTGATGCTAAGCCATTTGTTCCCGCAACTAGCGTGGTACATGTGCTTACATGGCAAAGTGATCCGCTTGTCCCCTCTTCTATATTCCATTTGGCAAATAACACATCTAAACAAAAAGATAAGTTAGGAAAGAGGAGGCAAGATCCAAATATTTGATCTTCCACCATAAAACAACAGACATACACCCAAGGTTTTGAAGTGCAATACCCATCTGGACATTTTCAAGTTCCAGATTATACTATGACTTAAGGAAAGAAACATAAAATCTTAAAGATCATTTATTTGGGTCCACATTTTTTTAGTAGTATCATATTATGTGAAAGAAGACGCATTAGATTTTAGGGCAATAATTGATGGTTAATGTGTTCATTGATAACCTAAGCATTTCTTAGTTCATAAGAGTCTATCTTCCTATGTCCTTTACTAACTGATATATCATCTTCATCTGAGATATGCACCTTATTCATCTTAACCACATAATACATTGCATTTAAGCTATACAAAGTAGTGCTTGGACCAATAAAGAACATATCAACATCACAGTGATTTAAATTAACCCAAGAAAAGCTAAATAGCAGCAACCTCTAAGCTCCAAGGTCAATTTGGACACACAGAAGAAAGCAGAATTGTTTGATAGAAACTAATCAACCAAGAAGTTGTGTCGATGAAGAACAAAAGCAGAAATAAGGATTTCTAAAGTTAGTTGCATGAATTTTTTTAAATGTGGTGGCTGGAAGCATAAGAAAAGCAAGAATTGTATTAAAACACAGAGTGCATAAATCCAAATGTTACCTCTCATCCCTTGACTTTTTCCTCAAGAAGAATCCACACTTGTACCTTGAAACTGGAAGCAAGGAAATCTGTTCTTGGGTGAGACCACGGCTTTGAGTTCCGACAGCCTCACTTAATTCAAGTAGTTCCTGCAATAAAAAATAATATGATATCAATTAGGGGAATTGCAAGGGAATCATCACAAACATATGGGACTCTATACTTTAACCTTTAATTAATCGGTACGCGAGAGTAAATATCTAGAAGATTGACACTATGCTATCAGGAAATCAAATATATAGTATTTGTAATTTAAGGAAGGTTGGAAGAAATATATAAAGCCCTAGAAGAGATGGTATCTAAGACTCCAATCTTATGAAGTCCTAGAAGAGATGGTATCTAAGGCTCCAAACAAACCTCATAAGTCATGTCATCAGGATCAATATTGTCTTGCCAAATGACCTGCAAAACTTAGAAAAATGACTAAGATAATCTTCTATTCCGCTTCTACTGATGAATGGGTAAAGGTAACTAACTAGACAAACTTCATAGATGTTGATTGCATTTAACTATATTATGCAACTTTTGAAGGCAAATACCTGATAATCATTGGAACTACTATAGTGTCTTCGTGGACCTGAAAGAAAATAAACAGTTACCTAAATCATGACCAAACATTTTATATGCAGGGTAAAAAGGCTGAGAACTACCAAATGGCAGCACTGTAAAAGGGGGTTTGGGTAGACTTTAAAGAGGCAATAGAAGAATCCACTACTGTTTCTCTTTGAGGATAAACTTAAAAAGAGTCCTACAAGATTTGTGATGGGTAAAGGCAGTACTACACATGAATGGTCTGCAAAATTAGGACTACTCATTTAACTGACTCTTCTCTCTCTGTCTCCCACTTTCAGTAGTTTTACAAAGCTTTATTAGAGGACCAAAGTCTATCATTTCTAGGCAACTTAAAAATGGGTGATTAGAAATTTCAGCATTTATTACCTCCTTGGCAAGAAGACGGGATAAAAATTTCATAAGGAAGTGTGAAGGAAAAGTGAAAATTAAATAATAAGAAAAATCCATATTGCTAGTTTCTGTAAGGCCAGCAACCTTACCCTCACAAGTCGAAAGCGAGGAGGCAATTTACAGGATTTGAACCCGTGACTTCCAAGCAAAGGCAAACAACTTTACCGTTGTACTGAGGCAAATAACTAGTGGGGTCTGGGGAGGATAGATGTACGCAATCTTACCCACAGCCTCACAAGTCGAAAGTGAGGAGGCAATTTACAGGATTTGAACCCATGACATACAAGTCACAAGGCAAACAACTTTAACGTTCTATCGAGTTTCACCCTCAGATGAAATCATTAGGATGACAAAAAGAGCTCAAGTCACCAGCACTGAGAAAAGTAAACAAATATAAGCAAGTAAACCTTATTATGAACCAATAATCCATAGTTCAGCAAGTTCAATTGGACTCTTATATGTCCAGTAAGCTGACAAACACTATTCTGGACTAATGACTGAAACAGATACTTGACTTTCTAAATGCATTTTTTTCAAACATTGTGATGCACTGATGCTCATAACGAATCAATAATACTTTAACTCAAAGGGAAGTGGTGTGACCATGTGAGGTGAGCAACAATGCTCTTTTAAGGAACTCTCACATACCCAACAGTTCATTTAGTCACCCAAATACCACCAAATTGTAACTAATTAACTACTTATAATGTGTTGGACACTGACAGGGCATTTGTTTTTAAATTGTAGAAATGCTTCAGAGGCTAATCTGAACCCCTTGTATATATTAGGAGAATCATCTTCAAATGAAACTAAAGAACGTACATTCAATAGAATTGTCTCGTGTGTCAGAGTTTATACTTTCTCCCCATTCTGTATTCGCTACTGTTGTTTGTTCGCTAACTATCGGTGAGTTTTCCAAAGGCCTCCTATAGTCATCCACGGGTGATTGATGATGGCTTAAGTCATCACCATGACTGTAACGACAGTATGAATTACTGTCAAGTTCAGATAGTCCAAACTTGTAAAAGTTTGAAGTTGAAGGGTAAGAATTCTCCTGCATATACAAATGGAATTTTATATAATTTTTATACTAGAATATCAAGAGCCATTCTAGTAGCCTTCAATTAATAACTACAGAACAATTTAAAATTTGCAGATAAAATATGAAACAGAGAACAGTCTTTTCCAACAGATCCACATGAAGAAAACAAGGAAGGAACTGCAACAATATCCGACGAAACAAAGCTAAAAAAATGTGTTAAACAGAATATAGATTACAGTCTTTTCAGGTACCTGAGCATGTGATGTACCAGAAAAAATGAAATTGACATGTTCATAGGTAAGACCTTCAAAATATTCAATAAAGCTCCCTGCAGTATTATAGGGATAGTTGATGTTATTGTAATGGACCTCCATATGTGGGCCCCAACTCATTTTGAATCCTTCCTGCTAGACAAGTAATGTGTAGTGAATTCAAAGCAAATTACAAAAAATAATGAAAACACAATATGATGCACAAACACAATAAGAGCTTCATAAAAAGCATCAATTCATATACAAATATAGTATCCACAGATTCACCAACTCCAAGCCATAATAAGATTCATCAATAAAAGATGAAATAATTAACACAAAATCATACCCCTTCCACCATTCAGAGAGACCTAAAACGTAAACTTCTAAAAAGGAAAATTCAGACAAATGTTAAGTGATGTGAAGGTAAATGGCATTAGTTCAACTAAGGCTGTTTCAATTTTCGTTAGTTATTGCACATTAATTAATGCATTATAAAACAAAGAATAATCCAGCATGTTGAGCATTTTCTACCATGATTCACTAAAGTTGAGAACTAACAATTTTGGAGATCTATGCTTAAAAATCATGTTAATATTCAAATAAATCCATACTAAAAGGATTGAGATATGTCGTGAAGAAACATAGATTCAAACTGTATAGAGAGTTTAGAAATTGAATCAAAGCAGTGACAATGCAGTCGTGAATAGTGAGAAGCGAACAAGGCAGAAAGCGAAAGAGTAGAGTACCTAGAAATCACAAAAATGTCGTAGTGAATATGAAAATGGTACGGATCAAAATCAGAAAATAGTGAAGATGGAGAAGAAGAAGAAGAAGAAGAGAGATATGGATTGGTATGATGGAAATGTTAAAACCGATCTACAGAGAGTTTAGAAGTGAGACGAATGAGAATGAAAATGGTGAATGGCATTGTAACTCTGCATTTTGTAACTCTCTCTCTCTCTCTCTGATTACGCACACCACAGCGTTGGTTTCAACAGCACGTTAAGTCCATTAGATGAAATATGTTCACTTGCGGGAGTCATAAGGTGGTCTGGTGGTTAAAGTGAAAGACTTAAAGAATAGAGTGAAGGAGGTTGTGGGTTCGAGTCGAGTCTCACCCATAATAAATTTTCAAAAAAATTGAGTTATAAGGTGGGGGTTCACCTACATTGCACCTGTTCTTCAACTCTCACGGATTACTTTTTTTTATTTTTTCTCCCTCATAAAGGGGAAAACAACTAAACACAACTTCTTTTCCTTTTCTCTTTTTTTCCTATTCTTTTTTGTCTTTTCTAAATCTCTATTTTTTAATCTATTTGCTTATTTTTCTGAAAATCAAAATATTGTATCTATATGCATTTTATAATTCTAGACTCTTTGATGTAATTAATATAAGAAAAAACTAGGTGGAATGAGGTTCCGGAGGGGTTAAAGATAAGTTGTCCCCAAGTTTTTTTCGGGCTAAACAAAATATAACATTTCATTTAAAAAAATAAATATTGATAACTTCATTTTAATTGATCCAGGACATGTTTGGAGACAACATTAACAAGTCTTTGTCCTCAGGAGGAGAGCACCAAATCATTGGGGTTATGGTAGGGACAACATTAGGGAACATGTGGAGTGAATGAAGAATGTGGTTGAAGAGTGGTGATCAAACAAAACTGATCCAATGATATATGTTCAGTCATGGACTTGTGGTTTTGTTAGGAATCAACCTACAAAAACTCTCAAATTCCTAACCATGGCTTTGGGAATTGATTTGAAGAAGAATAGAAAGCAAGAGAATAGAAAGAAACTGAAATTTCTTATTATTGAATTGATTAGTTCAGAGAAAGCTGAACAACTTATATACAAGAAGAAGAAAGAAAACTAACTAAACTAAAAGATGAATAACCAACTAACTAATAAAACAGAAAAAGGCTAAAAAAGGAAAGTCGGGTTTAACCAACCAAACTAAAAAATAACTTAATCTTTTACAAAAACTATGCATGCTTTCCACTTGTCACATTGAACAAAATAGAATATTAGCTTTAGTCATCAAAAATGAATTATACAACCTTATCACATTGATAATAGCCTAATATTAGCTTTACAAATTATGAGCCCCTCAAAATGATTTTAACTTTGAAAAGAACCAATTAACTTCAAGTTTTGTAACTTGAAAAAGAAGCTAAGTAAATCACATCTTTCTCCACCCTCTGCTTTTGCAAAACTAAACAAGCACACTACACATCTCTAACTGAGAAGTGATTAAGAAGGAACAAATGAAAAAGGCTATGAGGCATGTGAGGGAATCAGGCATAACACATAATTTAGAAGCGAAGATACAAAAACTTGGCATGCAAGTTAAGTGAGGGTCGAAAAGTATGATTATAATTATAGGCCCTTCACATTGCTTTTGTTTGCCACGCCTAAAGAACCCATGATCACACATTCGGCTGGTCATGATTAATACCAAACACAACGATTCTCTTGAATCTTGTTCCACAACCTAATGATTTTCTGCATCACCACTCTATTACATTCACCAAATATTTCCTTTTAACTCTACTAACTTATGACTATTTTTTAAAGTTTCTAACTCTATAATCTCCTCTTGTATCCACTCTCTCGTTCCAAAGCATTTCCGGCACTATAATTTTCTTGTCAACATTTCATATATGGGTTCATGCTGTCATACCCCAACTCAGAAATAAGTATTTACAAGTTGTGAGTTTTATTGAATATTGAATTACATTGTTCTGTTTACATTTGTCTATAGGTTAAGCTATAATTATTGGTTAAATGCATTCTACTCTTCATAGATAGTTGCACACTGTACAGTACTGTGATTTGAAGTTAGCCAGTCTCAGGTCAGAAAATAGTTCAACATAGTTCCAAGCTACATGCCCAGGTCCTCTGGTATGCTGATATGTAGAAAATACAAGCTGCACATAAAGCAATAGTAATGAGATAAGAAGTAAGGAATAAATTTAGACTCTTTATAGTGCAATTAAATCCTTCATTGCCAAGTAATCTTCATGTTGATATTTTCTAATTAACATGCATCTTAGTTTTCTCACTTTCATAAGTACAAACATGAAACAGGACTCTAGTACATTAAATTTACCAAAGTAACAATAAAAAACCAAATGATAATGCAATGAGATTTATCACCTTGCTGACATGAAAGCCATCCCACAGAAGACGGCCTTAACAGATTGCTTCTGTCCGGCATAATCAAAAGCCAATGGCAGCATTTCATGAAGCGTTAGAAAGGCCATGACTCCACCAACTGTATTTAACATCGAAAAATCGACAAATATACATAACAAAGTTCCCAGAAACAAGTCATGACGTTTACAAAATTTATCAGTGCAAACCTGCCCCAAGCAAGCCTTCAAGAATCTCAGAACTTAAACTGCTAGGGAATAGACAGGCTACAGTGAAAGAAGAGAAGTCATCACAACAAATTCAAATTTACTAACTCACATATCCAAGATGGCCAATGTGTTTAAAAATAAGTGTATCAATATATTTAAAGCATAAAAAAGGAGTCATGTAATAAAAGTGGATGATATACCTATAATTATAACACCCAGGGGCTCTGCAAAGCCAGAAAGTGATGCCAATTTGAATGCTTCCCATTTACTAAGAAACATCAAGAAATGATAAAATTCAAATTTTAAGATTACTGGTATAACACATTAACAACAACAACTGTAGATTTAATAATTAACTAACAATTCTAGATGTTATTATATAGCAAAAAATGAAGTATGTCAAATTTGTGAATGTGAAATCAATCCACTGAAGGTTCTTGCCTCTGTGTTGCATAATATATAGGAAGTGCCACAGCAACACCCTGCAAAGCAGAGGATTCTTACAATTGTTCATGTAAAACTAAAAAAACTACAATACAAACAAATCTAAAGTAAAATATTGAAAGAAGACATCAAATTAGTACCAAAGGCTTTACACCATTGGTAATTGCAACAAATAGAATTATAGCATCCAGTCTAAACAGGCTTTGCCACAATATAAGAATTTATACCTCTGGGATATTGTGTAGAGCGATCGCCAATGAAAGGTTAAGACCAACTCGAAGGCCCTATTGAAAGGAGCATTGCATAAGCATCAAATTGAAGTGACATTAACATCAGCAAGGGAATACTTCACCAATCAATGATAAAAAGTTCTTTTGAAAACCCAACATTTTACCAACTAATTTTTTTGGAAGAAGGTGTACCTTCATGGATCCAAGGAACACTGCCATTCCTTCTGGAAAGTTATGTAAACTTATACCTGAGAGAAAGCCATAAGAAAAATTTCTAGTCAAACTGAAGAAATGTTAAACAAAAGGGGAAATAGATTAACAGAAACAAGCTTCTAGTTCCTTTACTCTTCAATGGACATGTGTTATTTTAACCTTAAATAGCTAAATCCTAGAAAGTTCAAAAAGAACTTTAAATTTTCTTATTCCACTATTCATTGTTTTCTCTCAAAATGGAAACAACCAATTTTGCAAACATCAATAATTAATATCCAGCACGAAAATAAAAACAATCTGAAGTATAGGCAATTAATATGAATTACATTGTAAGAAAAATAATTATACAGACCTATGGCTGTAATAATTCCACTGAGTAAAACTTGACGTTGACGCTTTTTCATAATGTCCTTGTTTCTTTCATCTCCACCTTTCTATTTTAGCATGTCATTATATTATTAGAATTTTACCTAGCAAGTAATATAGCAACTGCAATGCCATTATGAAAATGCAAGAAAACAGATTCACTAAAAAACCTTTCTGCTCTTGTCATCTGAAATGGGAGCAGATGCAGGAGGTTCTGGGATAAATTTGGATACAACTGCAAAAAATATGACTCCAGCAAAAAACTACATGAACAAGAAAATGAAACTTTTTTATCATCAGAACAAATATAAGAACATGGTAATGATATATATGGAACAAAACATATAGTGAAGTGCGAAGCAACAAAGCGTACCCATAAGTTGCCTTTCAAGAAGCCAAGTGCATTCAAAGCATTGTGAACCAAATCAAAGAATGAAATGCTAAGCATCAAACCAGCAGCAAAACCCTTCATTGAAGGAAAAGCTTTAAGAAAGTAGGCTTATTGCTAAAGTAAACAGGTTAACAAATATAATAGACTTTATGTCACGTTTTCACAAAGATTCTAAATGAATCTATGCAAGAAAAAAAAGAATATCACCCAAGAAAACCACCTGTATCAGGCCAAGCATCTTCAAATTCGGAGCTGGATTAACGATTACTAAAAGCGCACCTGTTCCAAATTTTGAGAAATTTTAGTCTATTTATGCCAAACAAAAAGGGGGAACAATAATTTTTGTTGTGCATGCAAAAGCATAAGTCAATAAATAAATAAAGAAATCAACAAGTGATTGCTATGGAAATTGCAGCATATGCATTAATAAACAATACAGAAAATGTAAGATAAAAGTGTTTGGTTTGAACTTTGAAGTTATATGATGATAGAATTTGTTGGAAGTTGATGAAAGAGGAGGCACACGTACCTATTGAAGTGCTCAAGCCTCCCAAGCATGAAAGAGCAAGACCCAACATGAACTGATAATCCATGAGGATGAACCTGATGAATAACACGATTACACAAACTAAGAAAGGATAAGAGAAATGGGAGAGAAAACCAAAGAAGGAGTGAACTAAGATAGTAGTAGTTATAATTAGTTTATTTAACCGGTGGAGGGAATTTAAATATTCCATAGTGGAACAAGGAACAAGAAATTAAGAAAGAGATGGATTGTGTTATATATCCACGAAAAGTACTTTCTTTCTCTCCTCAACCAATCTATACCTAATAATAACCCATTACCTAATCACTTTTCTTTGTCATATCCTAAACTTCTCATCTAATCCTCTGTTTCCTCGTGCATGGTCTTGTCTTTTGGTCAACCTTTGTCATTTGAACAATCTGAGATGACAACCTTCACATTTGCATACGTGTTTTAATTCAGTTTTTGTCTCTAGATAAATTCAATTCTTGTTCTCAATCTAGAAGGTCTTTAGGATTGGTGACTTATTTGAAACTGAGAATATCATTACTTAATTTTTCCAAATGATGAAAACTATGAAATTTAAATGACTAGAGAAAAAGATGTACCACCGAAAGTATACAAGTTTTTTAATTTATTAATTACCATCGACTCTCTATAAAAGTAAGACGAGGATGATACACCGAGCGTATATATATTTTTGCTTGTGTTCTGACAAGAAAAGCAGACAGAAAATGATCACTGTGGTTTGAGAAGTCGGTCTTAATGCTCTTCATGAGTTTCTTCTGTCTTAATTTACATAATCTAATCATTTCTTCAAATTTTACCCCTCTATAAGTACTTCATTGTTTCACCTTGTCAAATTACATTTATCTCATTTTCCATATTCTCCCCCTTCTTCTACTGCGATCAAAACTTTTTATTTATTCTCAAAGCAAGCTAGAATATTATTCATTTTAGAAAAGATAGGATCCAATAACAATGTTATAGTAACAAAAAAATCTTTTATCATTTTGGTAAGTAGCTAATACATTTATTGATGTGTGTCCCTCTAAACATGTCATTTCCACGAATAGAACAACTTTTTTATTATCATATGATAACCAAAAAGTTGATATCTTTATAGAATTTATAGATATCATATGATAACCAATGTTATAGAATCTACAGAATCCTATTGTTGATATCTATATTTGCTCTAATATATGATTGAATAGTCATGATATAATAGATGAATTGTAAGTCCTATTTTATTAAAATGATAGAATTTTTGTTTTTTCAAAATAAAAAAGGAAAAACTGCTTTTAAGAATATTAAACAAACATACCTAGGAATGTGATCGATGTGAAGGGGAATAATTAATTTAGGTTGTCATACAAAAACTCCATAATAAGAATAAAACGTTAAGAACATATGCAACATCTTATGTACCGTTCCACACCAACGAATCTTGATTGAATAATTAACATAAAAAACATTAATTAAGGTAATAATTTGATGAGACGCAATAAAAAATGTTAATGCAATGGAGCATGTATCATCCCCGAAAAGCAGAGGCAGTAATCATTCCCAGCTGGCAAAACCGTCGATATGGCAAATGAAAAATAGACAACATTGGGAAAGTGTTAGTAACACCCTCACCCAATAATAACTAGCCACGTCACCAACAGTGAAGCCAATCATAGAAGTAGCAAGAAAAACCTTTTTAAATAGCAATCACTGACACAGACAAACACGGCGCACGCTTCTCCCTCTCTCTCTCTCTCTCTCTTCCATTGATCCCAAATCGACTAGGTTAGGGTTTCCCTTATCCCTCTTTAATTTTATCGTCTTCGATTATTATTCACTCCCTTTCCCTTTCTTGTTTTATTTGGTGAATCCATGATTCATATCCGATGCGATTCTAAGCTTATTGATCGACGTCAACGTTTCGTTTTTAAAAATATAATTTTCCCCAGCCAACAACTTTGGTTTTCGTTATGTCTTGCAATTTATGTTTCATTTCGCGTGTACTATTTGTTTCTGTCCAATTTTAGTTTTCTATGTATTACGTATAGGGATCTCTGTTTAAGTTAGGTGGAGAAAAAACACTAAGTTGTATTTGCAGATATGGACAAAGATTGCTTAGTTTATTTTCTTTTTGAGTTTATGTACAGTGGAGTTGGAATTTTTTTATAATGCAAACTGCATGTACCTAAATATTCGAAGTTATCAATATATGTTTACCGAATATTTTCCTCACATGTCATGCTGGTATATGATGGAATTTATTGCAATAGTGTTGTTTGTACTCTGTTCTGGCATGGGATATAGCTTCTGGACTTTTCTGTTTCTAATGATTTAGAGTTGAACGCTTGATATTTCCATTTCAATGCTCTATAGCCATCTTAATATTTTAATCAGAAGTGAAGCTTTCTCAAAGTATATATACAACAAAAATCAAGCCTTTATCCCACTAAACTCTCTCAAATTATAGTTGACAAGAAGTGCAATGGTATACACTGATAGTCTGATATATTTCATCTTGTGTGGTAAACCTTACCTATTTTACTGCTGAATGTTATGTCAATTAAGTGCTTAAAATTGTATAGATAAACTTTTACAGATGGTGGATAGGGTGGTATAGTTGTAGCAAGTCATTATTTGAGCTTATAAAAAGTCGATGCCAAAAAACTAATATTGCCACTTTCCTTGTTTGAAGTATATTGTTGACACTCCTGTACTCTTTTGTGATTCATTTTATTAGTGTGTGCTAATTGCTGTTTTTTCAAGAGTTTACTTTATTCTTTTGCTACAACCCCATCTTGAAAATTTTGGGTTTATCTGTTTATGTAAACTTGCATAGCCATGCTTAAAGAGAAGCAAGGGACCCACTCTGTTATTTCTTTGTTTAAGTGCACATGTTGGCTCAGAAGCTTGTTGTGGCAATATTTAGTACGCAGAAAATGCTGCTCTTATTGCCTCTTTATATCAGTTGGTTAATAATGAAATTAGGATGGCATATGTTTCTTACTTGAATACATCATGACCGACTGTAGATATTATTTATTTGAAGAAAACAAATATCTTTCGTGCAGGAAAGTTGGAAAAAAAATGGACCATGACAAGACTGGATGCCAAGCTCCCCCTGAAGGTCCTATATTGTGCATTAACAACTGTGGATTTTTTGGAAGTGCAGCTACCATGAACATGTGTTCTAAGTGCCACAAAGACATGATGCTCAAAGAGGAGCAGGCCAAGCTTGCAGCTTCATCCTTTGGTAATATTATGAATGGGTCATCAAGCAGCACTACAATTGAATCTGTTGCTGCCAAGGTGGATGTCCCGGTAAATGCAGTGGAGCCTAAACCTATCTCTGTTCAACCTTTATTTGCTTCCGGTTCAGAGGAGAGTGGTGAGTCAAAGCCAAAGGACGGTCCAAAGCGTTGCCTTAGCTGCAATAAACGGGTTGGTTTGACAGGGTTTAATTGTCGATGTGGCAACCTTTTCTGTGCTGTACATCGCTACTCAAACAAGCATGATTGTCCATTCGATTATCATGCTGCTGGACGGGATGCCATAGCTAAAGCAAACCCGGTTATCAAGGCTGAGAAGCTTGACAAGATATAGATTTCTTTTCTTGAAGTTTCATGCCGAGATGTTGTGCTCAATTTGATCAAGAAATGATACAAGATTCCTACATATTTTAATGTTTTTATTGTATTGTTATATGTGGTGGGGGACTTGGGTGTTATACTACATCTCTGCAATTTGAAGGATTCTATTTCATATGATTGGCGAAAATATATAGCATGTTAATCGAAGTGTTTAATGTTTTAAATCTATGCTGGTTTGGTGGAAATTGGTGTTCTTATCTTTCTAGTGCACGTCTATTCTGTTTCAGAAGGGTATACTGCAATTTACAGATGATTTCAAGAGCATCCATTGATGGTTAGATTGTAATTATTGAGAATTAGAGAATCAGAATGTTAAAAATTATATATAGAATTATTGCGCTAACAGTGTTAAACTTTCTCAGCCACAAGGGTAAAAAACTTCATTCTTTTTGTTGGCACATGATACCCAATCAAAACCAAGGTTTGACTTCGAACTATCACTGTGATCTGAATTTAAGAGCGTCCATCCACACTATATTTAAAGGGGACATCCGGACATGACACAGATGCTTAGTTATATCAATCCCTCCCAAAAAAAGCTTATGAAATATTAAAGAAACTTAAGCCAATTATGGCGGACATGAGTTGTGTTGAAAAAAATGAGGGGAGAAATAAAGAGAACTTTATTTTATTATTGGAACCACAAAAAGACAGAACTACATGGACAGTAAAAAATAAAAATAATAATAAACCCACAAATTTGCTTTTATATTATTTCGTTTTACAGAAAACAAGACTTTATTCCAATGTTCAACCTTGGGCCGAGACTATAATTTTAATTTTGGGGCAGACTGAGCTGGCCTATATAGAAACCTAATTACAGGTCTCATTGTTTGTTTGTAGCATCTCTGTAACTCAAAACCTTACTCACATTATATGTCAAGTGGTCCACAAATTTGTTTTCAGGGTTCAAACTAATCCACTACCTTTAGGATTTCAGTTCACATTCTTTTTCTCTTAAATTTACCTTTAAATGTAATTGTTGGAGTTTAAATTGAGAGTGTAGCTATTAGAGTTTAAATTGAGAGTGTATAATTATATTATACATGGAATACCTGACTGTGTCTCTCTTTATTGTTATCCCATTGGGATGAAATTCATAAACGTAGAACTAAATTTTCTGCGCATTCCAATAGAACACAACAGACGCACACATTTAAGAGAATCCAACCACTGCAATATTCAATTAATATAAATATTTATACATAATCATTATATCAATAAATATTTATTTGTGTTACTTTTGTTTGAAAATAAATAATAATTAAAAATAAATTGTGAATGATTGGGTGACTATATAATTTCGATTTACATTTTTTCTGTGACCTGGGGAGTGGTGGTGGTTTAGAAAACAAACCTAAACGT
Source organism: Lupinus albus (assembly GCA_009771035.1). Lineage (NCBI taxonomy): Eukaryota > Viridiplantae > Streptophyta > Magnoliopsida > Fabales > Fabaceae > Lupinus > Lupinus albus. Next base: position 16,995,930 of record CM020017.1, read on the forward strand.
AGCTAAATGTTAGGGTACATAATATGACATAGCACATGAAACTTTCCAAGTGTACATAATATCGAGGCGACACGAGAACTTTCCCGGCATTAACTCCCATCTCTTGGAACTTCGATCCTCGTGACTTCCCTTGTCTCTTACTACTCTTTATGCAATTACCCATACGTCCTCCTCTCTCTACATGATTTTGTTACATTATATATAAATATATTTCTTATAATTGTAAGTTCATAACTTAAATTAAATAAGGTTGAAGCATAATTTGTATTTTATAGTAACTAGGATGGTCAAAGTTGTTGGGTTAGTCTTTTGTGTTTATTCGTGCAGCATGCACACCGGATAAATGGTTCTGTTGCCTGCAAACTTTCAAAGCGAAAAGGCCAAAGATAAACAAAACGTGCAGCAGGAAACAAAAAAACAGACACGTGTCAGTCACATTCCACTGACTCTGAACTTTGCTTCAGAACCTGAAACGGAATGATAACCTGATTAAATGTGACTGTGAGAATCCTCATGCACGCACTTCTTTCTTTTCGGTTCAATATTTATTTCTAATCCATAATCTTTTCTGAGCATAACACCATAATAAATCTGATACTAATAGTCTTAATTATATCTACATCATTAAAACTATTGAGCTAATTTTTATAATTAGAGGTAGAAAACTTGATAGGTGTGCTCCTCACTTATTACAATAATTAATAATTTTCCATACTACTTGTCTTTGATATATAGTTTATATATATTCATCTTTTCATCCCATTGATGATCTAGAGTTAGTTAATTATTGAGTTCAGTGAATTTCTGCATTGTTGTGTATTGTAGAAATTGAAGTTTTGCTAAAAGAAAGATGAATTGGTTGAATAATAGAAATTAAAATGTCAATGAAATTAAATATTAACCTGACAATATACGTAAATAATATAAATATACACGAGATTATATTGTTGATGATTAATCAAAGGGTTCACTGAAGTTATATATGTATTGTCACTTGCTTTTACAAGTATACACTATATGTTCGATGTTGTACATAACTTTCTAAAGCATGTTCATGAAGTGTGTGTGTGTGTGTGTTTCTTGTCCTGTAATTGTGGTATATTGTGGGATCCAAGCTTTGCCTAGCTAGTAACTAAATTTGTCCCCCCCCCCCCCCTATAAATCTAACATGAAGGTATTATTCTATAAGCTGGTAGGAGTATTGATCAATCAATAACATGGACATTCCATATATAAAGTATAATAGAAGTAATCATTTCACTCGGATATATAGGTGAAGATGCGTTGGTTTAAGAATGCTCATAGCGGCCAAATTACGAAATTGAGTCACTGTTCGTGGATGACGGTTAACACTTAACATGATCTTTAAAATTGATTTGTCTATTCTTATTCCTGATATTATAGACCTTGAAGGAAGAATCTTATTCAAAGGCCAAAGTAGATTGTACAAGGTTTAAGTGTTGTTGGACACTAATCTTATCGCGATAAGATCATCTCTGAGACAATATACTTTTAGTTTTAAGGATAAAAATATAATTTTACTATAAATAAAAAAATATAAGTGTGATTATATTTTATTTATCTTTATTTTTTTTATATCACCTCTCTCGAGTATCAGAAAGCATTCTGACTCAACTTAATTTACCTATATTTATTTTTATTATAACTGGGTCCAAGCTAGTGGTGGCCTTTTGACGGGTGAAGAAATCGAGTAGGTGGCCAACAGATTTTTACTTAGGGGAACAAACCAAACCCTTCTATAATATTTCATATTTACCGTTCAAATAAATCATGTTATTTAAGTATAATTATAATATGTTAAACAGCCTGGTCTCATTTGAATAAAAAGTAATTCTTACTCTTCTTTCAGTAGTTTGATACTTTGATTTTACCAATGTTTGGCTTTTTAGTAATTGTAACCATAGATATTTCCATACAGATTATTTTACATTAGAAAGATTTGTTGTTTTAAATGGTGTCTCAAACTAACAATATTGAAATAAAATAGAAAAATAATGAATAATTTAAATTTTTTAATTGATATAATATATTTTTATTAATCTGTGACATATTTTAGAGTACCGTTTGAAACATTAGATCCTTTTTCAGGTTATATGTACGTGCATAATTTTCTAGCCATAATAGTTTTAATATTATTTTCAGCACCCATTCTATTTCTTCAAGATTTAATGAATGTGTTGTGTATATGTAGTATTCTCTCTCTCAAAATATAAGATGCAATGAGCTCAATTAGTTCTGATGTTTTCCAAAAATCCTTATTGAATATTGTATTGCGTTACATCTTTAACACATGAATGATTAGGTGATCTATGAATTGGGAGTTTTTTGTTAAAATATATTACATAGTACATACCTACCTTACATTATATTGAAGGTCTTGCATATCTTCTTCCCTATCTTTATCTCATTTTAGATCTTTATTTTTGTTTCATTCACTTTCAATATAATATATATATATAGTGAGGGGTAGAGTCTTCCATATGACACTAAGATATGATTTGCAGCGTTTGGGAATGTTATGTGCTTTCGCGAGTCATTGTTTTAGCTAAACCTTCCAACCAACTCTTCCTAATTTGGCATACAAAAAATAACCACCTATAGGAGGGGAAAAAAGCTTGCAAATCAAGTAATTAATTAAGATGATTACAAATCTAATCACCTACTAACTTACTTACCACAAAAACTAACTTCTAAAATATCAATACAATCCAAGTGAGTAGATAGTGAAAGTGAAAAGTGGGGGGAGAAAAACATAGAAATGTATAATTAGAAAAACACATCTGATTACTATAATAGTGTCACATTCTGTGTCCCAGACTAATAACATATTGTCACGTGAATGAAAGAAATTTTTTAAAAACAAAAATTAAAATTCTAATTGGTTCAAAATATAGAATGAGACTGATAATTGATTAGTCCCTCCTAATAGGAGGTGGTGGAGGTAAACGTCCTAAACAAACTCAAATTCATGAATTTAAAGGAAACATGATCAAGAGATGCTTGCACTTGGGTCAAGCATTAATATGGCACTTCAAGCTCTGGCAGGCTACAATTGTATCATCTGATGCAGCATTTTGAACAACCTCAACCATAGCTAACTCTACAAAACCATGACATGTCCTACTTCTCTCAAGACCCTTCTTCACTGTATCAGATTTATCTCCAAAAACAGCTAGTTGCACCAGTATAGTGGCTCTTCTCTTCTTCACCAATCAGCTCATTATGCTCAATTATACAATAGTTATCTTTAGAATCATCTCCCAGCTTTGCTTCAGGGAATGATAAACATTATGGGTTCTTCTTCATCTACATATGTTGTGATTAACATGTGGGATTAAAGTTGAGTATGAATATTAATTAAAATTAAAATGTCTCATGGTAAAGTTTATTCCAAGATTTATACTTAGAAGTACGCTAACTCTTCTTCCGTTTTAAAAAATTACTATGAAAATTTTTAAACAAAAATATTCTCTTCAAAACATTTAACATGAGAAAACTAACACAACCACCACTGTGATAAAGCGTATTCTTCATTCCTCTTGAATGATCTTGTTTACTTGAGTTCCATTTTCATTTTAGTTTTTCCTCCATAACATGCATGGAGTTTTGATGTTTGGATTGATGAGGGTTTTACTGTTTGTAAGTTCTAGTTGTAGAGGGGTGGAAAAATAGAAAGGTGGAATCGAACACATCGAAAGAAGTGGTGCTATGCTCCCTTATTGTGGTGCAATTTGGTCAAAATAACATTTTGTTTATGTTATATATATATATAATTTGGCGGGAACAGTGCATCATTAAAAGTGATAGGTATTTGAATTTTTTATTGCTTATTGTCAGAGCTTCTCGCTTATCAGAATAAATAATTTGCTATAGTAGTTTTTGTTGTTATTTTAGATTCTTCCAATTCATCCTGTGATGAATGAGTTAGTTAATTAGGTTGGTTGGTACATGCTTTCTATATTCTAATTAGTCACTTATTATTATCAGTGAAGTTCTGAATTGTAGGTTTGAAAAAAAATATTTTTTTTACAATTAGAAACATGAATGGATTGCCTAGCTAGCTGTTGCACTGACTAAGCTGACATTGTAGGTTAATAAAAGAACTTCCATATTCAATTTAAATTGTTTTTTTTTATCTTCACTTTTGCTCATAAGTGTGTGTTGTTATGCAAATTTAGAATCAGTAGTGGATTATCTTTTTTTAATTGCACTTTTGCTTCAAATGTGTGGATCGAGTAGGTGCTACAATTGGTTAGGGCTGAATGCCTGATGGTTGTACTACTCAATATTTGTGTGGAACACTTTGAGCAACAAGTTAGCTTATGCAGCTTTACGAAATATGGATCTTTGTTGGAAAATGTTTTGGTTTGTTGTAGTCTGGTTTTTCTGGTTAATGAGAAATGGTGCAGTGTATTAGTGGTGTGTAAATCCACTAGTTTGTATTAGTTCTTCGCTTTCATCTACAATTTATTCTTGTTCAAGTCCATTCTATATGTATAGGGGTTGAGCAACTTTTGGCTCCTTTTAATTCATTTTTTGTTAGTAAAAAAACATGTGTATAAGTATTTTAACAGTACCTGTTTAATATTTTCCTCAATCTTGTCCTGATCAAAACATTCTAAAATTGTGGATATATGCATGATCCTGTCATATGTAATTGTAACATATCCAAGCATATTTTTTGCAACACCTTTTATCAGTAACAGATTTATGAACAGCCACACAACTCGCAAGTAGACTGTTCACGTAAAAATGGATAATACTACTGTATGTATGTTATATTTTGGCAGAAAAATAATATATACACTTTATTGCTTCGTTTTTATCAAAACCGTAAAATTTTGCGGCACAGTGGTTTTGTATTTTGGCGTCCTAGGTTTACCCATTTCAATAAGATTTTATTTTTATGATAAAAAAATAAAAAGAAAATGAATGATTCACGTAATTATATATATGCCAGGGATAAACAAAAAATGTTGTTTGGGTTTAGCATCATTATCTAGTGTAACAGTGTAAAAATTATACTATTGAACGATAACCTGAGCCAAAAACAGAAGTTCCGTTGCCGGGAATCGAACCCGGGTCTCCTGGGTGAAAGCCAGATATCCTAACCGCTGGACGACAACGGATTATTGTTGTTAATGTGATATAGCTTTTTATAAATAATATTTATGTTCTAGTTTTCCATGAAAAAACTAATCTCATTATATTGTGGTGGTTTGTAGTTGAAAAGAGATTTGCTTATCTGAAAAATATTGAGCAAAGGGCAAAGTAGATTACAAACTTGTAATGGCGTAGGACACCACCCTGATCAGCCTTTTATATTCTAATTAGCAATTACCCTATTCGAAGCATGTGACCTTTTGACGGTGAACAAATCGAGTAGGTGGTCAACATATATTTACATGGGGGACCAAACGAAAACCTTCATATTATTTCTTAATTATAACTTGGAACCCAGCTTGGTCACATTTTGAATATAAGTAATTCTTACTCATCCTTTTGTACTTTCAATTTTTTATGTTTGGTTTTTTAGTAATTTTATCGTACTTCTTTCCATTTCATTATAATATCTCTATGTATAAATAGATTTAGTCTAACACTTCTCTAAAGTGGCACTTAAACGTCGTACTAAATTAAATTATCATGTACAAAATTATTTATGAAGTATAATAAACGCAATGATTTATCGATCTAAATTAATAAAGATTCTTTTACCTATTCTAATTCTGATATCTAAAGGACTTTTTTCACTAAGAATGTCGTTTAGAGACTTTAACCAATGTGAACCCTAAATGTATCACTTTTTCATATTATTTTTTTACTAACAAAATGTTGTTGTAATGGTGTAAAGTGCCGTTAGATCTCAAGGATAACCAAAAGATCAATTGTTCGATTTCTGTGAACGACACTTGTTGGAAAAGACATTCACACATTGCGAAAGAGATTAGTTCTCTACCTAAGGGATATCCTTCATAGTATAAAACAAATATGAAAATTAAAATCATAGATATCTTAATATTGTATGACCATACCCATGCATGTTCAAAACATGGAGAACTAGGGGATCTACAAATTGAGTTTTAATTTCTTTGTTAAATTATATTACCTACCTTGTATTGGTGGTCTTCACCATCTTCTTGCTTATCTTTAATCTCATTTGAGATCTTTACTTTTTTACATTCACATTCGCTATATACATGTGATAATGTGAATATAAGAGAGGGCCTGGGGTCGGTTGTCTAAGTTTACGTAGAGACTTCGATTGAAGAGTAAGATATGATTTGCAGCGTATGGGAATGCTGGGGTTTTGGGAGTCATTGTTTTCATTAAACGAGGACGAGAGTTCCAATATACCAAGTGGGTTTCATAGAGAGAGATAGGTGGAAGGGTTTCAGATTCTATTTTCTTTTTTCTTTTTTCTTTTTTTGAAGCTGGAATTGTGATTTTGTCTCTCTACAAACACTATTTGAGGGAGGTTTCATGAGTAATAGTTTAGTAACACACACTCGTGTCCCAACAATATAGTAAACAGATAATATTATTTAATAATCATTTGTATGCAGATATTAACTTTGTTTTATGGATTTGGAAGCCGGTGGAAAGGGTCATAGTCTACAAAAACAACCTTCACTTAGGGGGTGAGATAGCCATTGTCATTTAATTTAATCCAAATGTTTTAGGATTATTGAGAAAGAGTGAGGGAATAATGCACTTTAAATATTGTGGTTTCATCAACATGTTTTCCTTTTAGCCTGTCTTCTTTCCCCTTTATTATGTTAATAAAGGAAGTTGAAAGTTGAAAAAGTGGAACTGAGTCAAAGTAGTTTTCATTGCTATAAACCCTTGCTACAACCCTGCTGGGTAAACCTATATATGTTTCTATCTTGCCATCACTCAGTTTTCCATTCTCTTTTCATCAACATTTTATTATTATCTATCTCATTCAGGTATTCCATGATTTGTTGAAAGGCAAAGCTAGAAAATAACAAGAAGGGCTCAATGAATTCAAACAACTGGCTTTCCTTCCCTCTTTCTCCTACTCATTCTTCATTACCACCTCATGATCTTCAAGCAACTCAATATCATCATTTTTCTCTTGGGTTAGTGAATGAGAACATGGAAAATCCTTTCCAAAATCACGGTATGATTAATCCCTTTCTCACTTCCACTTACTATAGTGATCCCTTCTAACTTATATTTGGGTTGTAATTTATAAATCCTACAGATTGGAATCTTATTAATACTCAAACCAATGATGAAGTTCCAAAGGTTGCAGATTTTCTGGGTGTGAGCAGGTCTGAAAATCAGTCAGATCTTGCTGCCATGAATGAAATTCAGCCAAATGAATCAGAATACCTTTTCACAAATAACAGTCTCGTCCCCATGCAAAACACAGTGGTGACAACATCTAGCAACTATGAGTATCAAGAATGTGCCAATAGTAATTTGCAATCATTGACATTATCAATGGGAAGTGGTAAGGACTTAAGTTCTGAAACTAGTGGTGATAATAGTACAAAGACTGTTGAAGAAGCTGCACCTTCTAGAAGAACTTTGGATACCTTTGGGCAGAGAACATCCATATATCGTGGTGTAACAAGGTTACTGATTCACCATATGTTTGATTGAATCAATTTAATTTTTTATATAAATATTTTGTTTTAGCTCTAATCATGCAACAACAACAAAAAAAAAACATATAGACATAGATGGACAGGAAGATATGAAGCTCACCTATGGGACAATAGCTGTAGAAGGGAAGGACAATCAAGGAAAGGTCGTCAAGGTAAACTTTTTATTAGTAACATTTTTTAGGGTTCTTCTTTTTTTAAGAATTCCTTAACATACTTTGATGTATTTTTATTGTGGAATATTGATTTGAAGTTTTATTAACATGTTTGTTTTCTTATTTTGCTTGTTTCTCTTCAACTCATCCCATTCAGTCTATTTGGGTAAGTGTCTTTACTTTCATTTAGTTTATTATCCATTCCGTTTTTGCTTTTTGTGTTGTAGTCGTTGAAATAACCACAATATATATATTTTTCCTTTTAATTGAAGGTGGATATGACAAAGAAGAGAAAGCAGCTAGGTCTTACGATTTAGCTGCACTTAAGTACTGGGGAACATCCACCACTACTAATTTTCCAGTAAGTTTAATCACTCTATTTTCTTGACACTTCTTAGTCTCGTTCAAATGTATTTATTTCACGTTGTTTAACAGATCAGTAACTATGAGAAGGAAATTGATGAAATGAAGCACATGACAAGACAAGAATTTGTGGCCTCTATTAGAAGGTGACTTAAAACATTCATAAAGCATAACGCACAGTGTAATTTTATCAAGGGGTTCAAAATTAAGTAGTGTAATATATTTTGTTGCAGGAAGAGCAGTGGTTTCTCAAGGGGTGCATCAATGTATCGTGGAGTTACAAGGTATCAAATTACTTCTCATCCAATCTATTCATTTTCTAGATCGAACTCTTTCTCTTTAGGACATAGATCACATGTCTCAAGCCAATCATAATGTTACTTTTTGTTTTAAACATTTTTGTTTTATTCATGTGACAATATATCATTGGTTTGAGATAAGAAATTAGACACCTTTCGGGACAGGTTATTCATGTCCTTCTCTTTATATGCACATTTTCTTACTGGAATGTTATTTTCTATTGTTAGGCATCACCAACATGGGAGATGGCAAGCAAGAATTGGAAGAGTTGCGGGAAACAAAGATCTTTACTTGGGAACTTTCAGTAAGCCAAATAATGATGCTCCATGCATAGAAACTCCACTTGAACTCAAAACTAATTACTGAAGTGTGAAACTATAACTATTTAAATTCATTTTGTCATATAGGTACTGAGGAAGAAGCTGCAGAAGCTTATGACATAGCTGCAATAAAGTTCAGAGGTCTTAACGCGGTAACTAACTTTGACATGAATCGTTATGATGTGAAAGCCATTCTTGAAAGCAACACTCTCCCAATCGGTGGTGGTGCTGCTAAACGACTAAAAGAAGCTCAAGCTCTAGAATCTTCAAGGAAACGTGATCAAGAAATGATTGCACTTGGATCAAACTTTCAATATGGAACCTCAAGCTCTAGCAGCAGCCTACAACCTTATCCTCTAATGCAGCATTTTGAACAATCTCAACCATTGCTAACCCTACAAAACCATGACATGTCTCACTTCTCTCAAGATCCTTCTACACTACATCAGAGTTACCTCCAAACACAGCTTCAGTTGCACCAGCAAAGTAACTCTTCTTACATTCACCAATCAGTTCAGAATGCTCAATTCTATAACATTTATGTTCAGAACCATCACCCAGCATTGCTTCATGGAATGATGAACATGGGTTCTTCTTCATCATCATCTTTGATGGAGAATGATAATAACACTATTGGTGGTTTCACTGGGAATGTTAATGCTGTGGGATCAGCACAAGAGCTTGGGTTGGTTAAGGTTGACTATGACATTGACATGTCTTCCGGAAGTTACGGCGGCTGGTCGGCAGAGGGGACGGAGTCCATGCAGGCATCAACAACTGGTGGCGGTGGCGGTGGCGGCGGCGGCGTATTTAACATGTGGAGTGAATGACTTAACAAAAAATAGAGATGTTACTGAGTATGGCACAAACAATATTGTTAATTTTTTCTTTTCTGCAGTTTTCTTTTTGTTTGTTAATTTTCTAGCATTTTAAAACAAAATAGTTGTTGATTTTCAATGAAAAGGAAAAAATATGTCTGGACTTATGCTGAATATTCATGATGCTTCTGGGTAATTTACGTAAAATGTCGACGCAATATACACTTAATATATGGGTTGCAACTAAAATATGTGCTTAAGTTTTCCATTTTTATAAGGAATCACTTTTTTTTGGTTGTTGAGCAATAAAATTTAATCGATAGTAGTTTGGCAATAATGTCTCATATATTTTATAATAAATTAAATCTTATATATAATTAGTGTTTCGGTTCGAATTTGTCATTTGAAACTTAACTCTGACATTTAATTTATTTTAACATTTGTCAATCTCTACATCATTTAATTTTGACCTTTACATGTTAGTGCAAAATTTTCAAAATAATGCGTTGATTGAAGATAATCATTTGATATTATTTTGTTTCATGTGTATTGAGTTAGAATATTCTTAATAGTTAATAAATAAATTTGTGTCTATATTATCATAGTATTTTTTAATTATTTACGTATTTGTAATGAATGATTAATATATTCTTGACTTTTGTGTTGTTAAATATGTTCATACTTTATAGAAATTTTATAAGTTATTGAGAATTCAAAATTATCATACATAGCCAATTTTAAGTTAATGTTATATATTACAAATATCAAGATAGTTTATTCATATTTCTTTTTATTTTTTACACTTATAATTTTTGTATTGAAAATAATCTTGTAATTGTATTAGTATTGGTTTAGCAAATTTGTAAATGTCAGTATTCCCAAATAAATATTTTTTGAAAGCAAAACAATAAATGATAAGAATACAAAGCAGTATGCAAGCCCAACAACTCACAAAGAAAAACATGACTAGTAGTTTGAAGAAATATAAGAGATGCCAAACAACTATAGCTAAGTGAAACATTTTTCATATGCATACTCCATTGAACTTTCTTCTCATACCAAACACGTAAATTAATATGTCTCTATCATAAATCCATGGATCATAAAAAACCATTGATTGGACTTTTTTTCAAATATAAATCAATCAGTCTTACATGTTGAAATACACAGTATAGTACTCATCTCTGAAGTTGAGTAATGGCTCCAAAAGAAAATTTCTGTTTTCCCCTTTAGCCACAAAGCTTATAGGATTATATTGTCTTAATCCTTTCCATGCAAAAAAGCTTACTGCTTGGTTAAAAGTAGCATCAGAATCATACTTACAACTAAGCTTCACTTCTGCACCAAAGCTCATACTACTGTATATGTAGCAACCATTGTTGCTTTGGGATTCTAAAGATATGGTTTCATTTCTTCCATCCAATCCTGGTACCACAAGAAAAATAGAAGATGACTCAGCTTGTGAAGAAATGACAAGAGGTTGATCTGCTCCTTGGTGAATCACATTCATTCCAGGAAGATCAAATGGTTCTAACACCACTGATTTACCAACAGCATTTGAAAATGTTGAGTGCTTTGTGGAAGGTTCTTTTAGTATAAGTCTAAATGTTGCATGAGGGGCCAAATCAGTGCCAGGTCCAGGTAATTTTTGCATAGTAAGTGATGGGTTTGAGTTTGTTAAAACAAAACTTGATTCTGCAAAGTCTTGGGAAAAGGAAATTAGTTGACTGTTGTAGCTGGCAGGAATGGGAGTGATCCATTCTGAAATAGCTTGGTTAGCCCCAGCTTTAATGTCCCAATCACCGGTCGTATGACCCGCAAGAAGATACGGACCATAAAGAATTGCTTGAAGGGATGCATATTCAGGCCTATCATCTGAATTTAATTCATAACACAATATCGGTAATGTATGCAAACAAATTCATAAAATATATATGGTATGATAATAGAAGAATACTGATAACTAACAGATACTGATCATGTTGTGAAACAACCTTTTATGGCCTCTGTTCTGAGGGTAATAGGCAACTGAAGAGTCAACTTGTCACCAGCATGCCATTGTCGTGTGACTGACAAAAAATTTCCTACAGGTCCAAAAAATAAAACATGACTTTCATATTTCAGGTGCTAACTTTTTGTGTGAAAGTCCTAGGATCTCTAGCGTGTCTGTGTGTGTATGTATCGTAACTTGAATGGGCTCGGTTTTTAAGCATCTAGTGTGTGCGTGCGTGCGTATGTGCAGTTTAGATAACTGGTGGAACATCTAATTTTCAATTAAAAGGGAAGTTAAGAGAGCTTCTCACTGGGAGCTGGCAGAGATAAAGTTTCACCATTCAATATCCCCTTGGCACCATTTGTATGAGTCCACGATGGTAGTCGAAAGTTCAATGTGGACGAGGAACCAGTTTTCTGCAAAAGTAAGATTTGAAAGATAGATTTGTATGAGTCCAAGATTTGAAAGATAGATTATGCTCATTATCTTGGATTGCACCTTGTCCATTATTTAGCCCAGATTAAGCATAACAGGGATGTGCTGTAAAAGGTATCTAAGATGAATATTTGGAAAAATGAGATGCTATAAGAATAACACAATGTAACAGGTACCTCAGTAGGAAAAAATGTAAATGTCACTCGTAGGTAAGGATCCCATGAAGCAGCTGAAACTACTGTCTGATTAAGAATAACTTTTCCAGATTTCCAATTAAATGAGCTTGATATGTACTGAATGATGTAAAGAGCAGGATGATTCCCTCCCTCTTCAAAATAGATAGAATCTCCCAGCTTTGAGAATGATTCAATTCCTAATGAACACAAAAAAGAATTTTAGAACATTAGACTGATAAGAATATAGATGCACTTTGATGTAATTGGAAAAGTAAATATTACAAACAAATGCATACCAGTTCCATAACAGCACCAGAAAGAGTCAAATGGTGTTCCCCAGCTATGTCCAGTTCTAGCCTTGGAAACACCACGCCCTAGTGGAAGCATATAAATCATCACTCCAGGATCTGTTCCTCTTTGAATGCTGAGTACACCATTCGTTAAGGCACGCTCATAGTAATCTGCATATGAGACTTCTTTTGTCCATCTAAACAGGTGGCGTGAAACCTGAGAAATCATTTTAGTTTTTGTGTGCTAAGGTAATGGAAGATTTATACAACATACATTTCATTATTTCAGTATAAATAAACTAAGATTTATCCCAGAATATACATCAGACTCACATTTAAACGCATATAAATACATTAATCACAAGCATATGCTGATGAATTACCAGGGACAATAAGTCTTCCCTCTTCCGACAGTTCAATATTTTTGTGAGAACTTCATATGCACATTTTGAACTTCCTAGGCATTAATACTAAATGAGCTAATAAAATGATGAGTGATTGGCTATACCTTCAGCATATTATAAGTTGTGCATGACTCTTCATTCTCTGTTGTTTTTAGGTTGTCAGCTATTCTCTTTGGATCAAGCCTATTCAAAAATTGAAGTATGTGTATTAGGGTAGAAATCTAGAACTGATTACCAATGAATAAAAGGAACAGAACATTTTCAGCTTCCACAACATGGGAAATGTGAGGGGATAGGATGGAGTGGAATTTGTATCTAGTTTTGACCTAGACACCATATTTTCTTAGTAAAATTCTGGTACCTAACACTATTATAAAACAATTATTTAATGGATGATTATAAAGGCTTTTGAAAGAACTAAAACTAAAAATGCTGTCATCTCAATACCAGAATTCACTGACTGATGTGCCTCCAGTTGCATAGCTGTGAGAAGAGTTAATAAGGTCCATGAAGAATGTCCCAATTTCCTACCAACAAGTACAGATCTTAGAAAATTGAAAAGCATGACAATTGGTAAGTTCTACTTGGCCTAATGGTCAACCAATGCAACTAAGCATGTGATATGGGAGAACACAAAATTGCTATAAATGGGCATGTAATTAGAAATCAAGAACAACAAGACTTACGATTACTGATAAAATAAAACCGAGTAAATAATATTACACAATCAAATTGTAAATAAACACAATTCCAACAAATCTAGTGATATATTTAGCAGCAAGGTACAGTATGCATAGTGCAGTCTACCTTATAAAGTGGATCTCCTGTGACTTCATATCGCATTTGAGATCCAACAACAACTGGGATATGTGTATTAGCATGAAAATCAGCTATATCATTAGCCTGTATGAAGAAAAAAACTGAATTTTAAAATTAATTTGTGGACCAAGTTATAAATTAGATAACATTTCTAGACTTGAAATGAAAATCCTAAGTTCGACATCCAAATATCTAGTTGTTTCACGGTGAGCGCATTATTATGACCAATATTCAAATGGAGGAAACTTCACTGATTGTCTATATTTTACTCTTAACCTGTGGAATATATTTATTCACTTCTGCATGCTTAATCATATGGAAACCAACAATAGTTATATAATTGCAATAAGAAAATGCAGAATGAGTAGCAATTCTGTCATGACAAGTGTTATTATCACTACCTGGACTGCAAGCAACCCTAGAAAGCATGGCTTGTCAAAAAGGTGAGCCAACACTAGATGCTTTGTATCTCCCTGCATACAATAACATGAAAACTTCAGTTCGGAATTAAAATGCACAGCAGTAACTTTGTACCATGTGTCATAATCATGAAAACTATTATATGAATATATGCATTCCAATTCTTATAAAATCATATCTGAAATTCTGACTTATATAATCCATATCTGTTAATGCTTATTCATATAAGCAAATGAAGCAAGAAGAGAGCTGAAGAAGTTACACGAACTAGTTAACTTACCGTTAAGCTGTATAATCTGTAAAGGACATCATTCATTCCTCCAGTTTCCTCATTTAGTGATTTATAGTGTCTATTTATACTGAACTGTGTTATTACATTCAGCACTCGGTCGTAAAAGTAATCAACCATCCATGTCACCATTTTTAGAGCGTGAGGGTTCCCAGCTATAGTATGTTGATCCAACAGGCCGGCTAAGATCTGTTAAAGCTGAATAGTTGAAATCCAACAATAGTAAGGCTAAAAGCACTTGCATAACCAAAATCTACTTCTGATTGTACCTTATGAATGGTGTAATAGGGAGCCCATACAGGTTGAATAGCTTCAAATCGGTCGAAAAACTGAGACGGAAATGCAGAGAGATATCCTGTTCCAATTTTCTCTTGACAGGCAGATAGACCTGTAACAACAGCTGACATTTTCTCCTTCAGGCTAACACTTTGTGTGCTGGCCCACATTAGAGCTGATGCACTCAAGTAATGCCCTTCAAAGTGACAAAACAAGCATATATAAATTATCCTTGAAAACTGAATTGCACTGGCTATGAGAGTAATGCCCTTCAATATGTGAGAACCTTTTGTACGCAGAAGGACATGCATTTACATGTGTATGCTGTTTAGGTGGTTATGTAGCAAAAAAAGTATCAACTATGAAATTTCCTCTGAACATAACTGCAGTTTATATTCAAAATATAATAAAATTTTCTCTCAGCTATGACTTAACAAAATGAAAATAAAAAAGCACAAAAGTGGAAAAAGCATCACAAGAAAAAGAGATTTATGCCCTTTTGAATCTTAGGATGAAAAGAGACAATCAATTATAGAATTGTTGTACCAATAGCAATGCCAATAATGACAAGTCTTTAAGAAGAGCTAAGTGCAATTAAAGAACATTAAAGTGGGACAAAAATGAAATTTGATAACTGGAAAAGAAAACTAAAATGGTAAAGTGATTAATAAACTAACCAACAAAATGACCCCTGAGTTCAATCTCAGGACCTTCCCAGCCTCCATAAGGTATAGAAGGAGTGGGTAAATCAGCATTCTTCCTGAAGCTCCAAATCAACCTATCAACATCCAACATTAACAAATACTCCAAATTTGTCTTCTGTGCTTGAGCATGTATTGAACCCTCTTGCAATCTCACATCTTGCAATGACACCTCTTTGAGAAACCCTTGAGGTGGAGTGAACATACCCAAGTTCTTGATTTTCCTATAAATCATTGACCACTCATGTTGATGATTCTCTTTGGAAAATCTCCTTGGCAGCATATCTTCCCAAGCTGAGTCATCAGTTGGTGTCAAATGGTAATGAGACATAACTTCCTGCTTCCATGTTTCATTATTGGATGTTAACAGTTCATACCTGAATGTGTGTGATTGGGTTGGAATGTTTGTACACTCTTTACTCACACCATAACCACACAGAACAACAAAGAACACAAGCACAAGAACAAAAGCCTCCATCCTTCAGAAATAAAAGAGGAGAAAGGGTGAATAATTAAGAGAAGATAGAGAGAGATGTTATAGATAAATAGGAAAAGGAATGTGAAGTAGTAACGGGGAAAGGTAAAAAAACAAAGGAGGTTAGATATGGCCAATGAAGTGTTAATGATGAAAGCCATCTCGTGAAGGGTAAGGTGTGTGTTTATATATATGGATATGGAAAACAGGAAAAGCAACGTCAATAGTATTCTCCGGAATTATAGAAGAGGACAAGGGTACAAGGTTGTACTTATACACATGAGGCTTCACGGGTCACGTTCATTTTTTCCTTTATTTTCAACAAATTATGAAACCCAAACATTTAGTTAATACTTTAATACAATATCTCATAGGATCTAGTAGGCCAAACCGACATCCATAAAGTTGAATTGAATTTATGTAAAGTTACTACATTATCATTCATCATTTAATGATGACATGAATTATAAAATAGAAATTGAACTAAACACTTAAATCAATTGTAAATACTTTTTGGTTTGGTTCATTGGATTTTAGTGGGTCTGGGTCTTTGGATATGGGTTGAAACTATTGGGGTGTGTACGTTTTTAATGGGATTGAGTTTTTGGACTTTCATATTTAATTTGGGTTTGGGCCAATAAAAATTCATGGAAATCATGCATGATTAAGGTTAGTTGGTCAAACACTCAGACTCTTACAGTTACTCCATCCCCCCGACAAAATAAAATAATATTTTAAAAACAAAATTTTAATGTTTTATCTAACAAATCAATTAATCATTAAATAATTTAATACATCTGTCATTAATATCTCAATTACACACATAGTGTAAAATTTTCAAATATTTTAATTCAATATCCTAACTTTCATTTGAGAATTTAAAAAGTGGTGCCTTGGAAATTTAAGTGCTGTGTTTTCCAATACATTTTTCTATACTTTAATTATTTAAAAAGTACTATTATAAGGGATATTTGTTGCCCTTAAATTAAATAGAAAAAATATATACTGTCAGTTTATTATAACATTCATTTTCAGTCATCATTGATCATTAATAAAATACAAATAAATTGTGGATAATATAGTGATCGTGTATAAATATTTATAGTGGCATTGCATATATATTAAACTCTAAATTAAAAGTATTAGGTTTTTTATTAACAATGTGTTGGTCTAGTAGTATAATGTCATATTAGATTCCGAGATTGACCAAAAGATCAAGGATTCGATTCCTGAGTATGATACTTGTTATGAGGGACAATCACACATCCCAAAATGGATTACTTCCTTAACTATGAAGTGAGATGATACTATTTTATTATATCAAAAACATTATTAAGTTTTGATTTTCTTTTATTCAATAATGACGTTCGTTTAATAAAAAGCTAACAATAACTTGTTATGAGGGACAATCACACATCCCAAAATGGATTACTTCCTTACCTATGAAGTGAGATGATACTATTTTATTATATCAAAAACATTATTAAGTTTTGATTTTCTTTTATTCAATAATGACGTTCGTTTAATAAAAAACTAACAATGTGTTGATCTAGTGGTATAAGGTTTCGCTAGATCCCTAGAAAGATAAAAAAGTCAAATGTTCAATTTCTAGAATCGACATTTATTAGAAGACCATTATAAACCCCCAAAAAGATTAGTTTCTTATTCAAAAAATAAAATGATATCTTAGTGCCAAAAAAAATCGTGTAATCAAATATACATTCACATCTTACTTTTCCCTTACACCTTTTGATAGACTGAAATGGCATGTGTCATATTTTATGTCTTTGTATCAAATGTGGTGATTGACAATTTGTTAATTTTTTATTTAAATTTATCATGTTTCAGCCCATCAAAATATCTAATCACACAGAATAAGACAGCATGTGACAACAAATTTATCTCTTTTAATACTATAATTTTCAAATAATAATAATAATCTTACTTTTTTCTTCTCCTAAGAATCATGTAGTCTTTGCTGTTTTAATGTAAAGTTTTTTTTATTAATCATTACAATGTAACATATATGTGAAAGTGATATAGAAAGAGTGTGTAACAATTTTCCTTTGTAGATGATCACCCAATGATTCTTGGAGTGCATCACGCGTGGCATGCTTATGCTTCCATCCATGTTGGACCCACCGGTGCTGGAACTTCTTAACTACAACCTCATTCAAGTTAGTTTGGCTCATCTCCCTTACTGAGGAGGCCAGTGAGCTTTAGGATTATGACATGTGTTATAAAAAAAATCAATGACTTAGATTTAAAATTAAAATTAGTTTAAAATTAAAAAAATTAAAAAATAGAAACACAAAACCAAAGGGTAATGTAGAAACTTCATCTTCATCTTAACTTGAACCCTAACTTCATCTTCATTTTTGAATTGCAGTTATGGAGGATAGTTGCACATAATAAGAAAAATAGACACTTTACATGAAAATGTTACTGCATTATGCCGACCCGTTCCTTGATTTCACAGTAGATAATTTACAAAATTGATATAGTAATGTCTACCTCGATGAAGAAGACTACATTGGGAACTTTTGAAATTGATTAAACCATTAGGTTTGCAAACTCACCATGGTAGTAATGTCTACCTCAAAAATGAAGATGAAGATGAAGGTTGTACAGTGACCTTTTGTTTCTCACTTTCTCTCTGTTTCTATTTTTCTTTTAAATATTAAAATAATTCTAATTTTAAATCTAAGCCATTGATTTTTTATATAACATGTGTCACAATCCTAAGGCTCACTAGCCTCTCCATTAATGGAGATGAGCCAAACTCCATTCAATTACCATCTTTTTTTAGATGTGCACTTAACTAACCCTCTAATTTATCTATATATTTCTTATGGATTAATCACATTTTTTAAATAAAAGATTTAAAAAATATATAAAAAGGTGGTTCTATGGTGGAGGTTCTCGGAATCTTATCATCCTAAGCAAATATTTTATTTTAAAGATTTCAGTTATGATCTTAACGTTACAAGACAAACAACTCAACCATTGCGGTGAGACTCATCACCTCAAGTAAAAAAGAATATAAGTTGATAAATTATAATGTCAAAAGTTTAATTTTATTCACATAATGTTTAAATGAGTTTGGTTCATATTGGTCAAATGATATAAGATTATTTTAAATCATATTAAATGGGACAAAGATAAAGTTCAATGTTTAATTATGAAATCAACACTTACTAGGACATTCATTAAAAATTGGTTGAGTCTATAAAACTCTATCATATATATTACACTTCTAATAGTTTATAAACTTAAATTTGAGAGAGATCACTCTCTAAATTTAGCTAATTAAAAAAGAATAATCAAATATAAAAATAAATGTAGACCAGATGGATAATGATGAAACCATCGGAAAAGGCAATACATGCACAGAACATATTTTCAACTACATACTCCTAATTCTAAGAAACATTATTGATCCAAACTTGTAAGTAATAATGCAATGGAAATCAAGAGACTTTTCTTTCTCTCTTCACACAAAACAGCATAGTAATTTAATATATGTGAGTTTATCCACGTCAAACCCAACCTATCCATATATATTCATAACTTGATGCGCGTGTGATGATGATGAGTGCATGGTTTAAGCGGGTGGCCACAAAGGCAACGATTGTTATCAAACGAAGGAGGTTGAAGATGATTGAAAGGTGCACCACGTGGAATAGGGCCACAGAGATTGTTATGACTCAGGTCAAGGTGTCCAATGTAAAAAACAGAAACCATAGACTTAGCAATAAAACCAATCAAGTTGTTATGCGACAAATCAAGGTTTATAAAATAAGATCTTTCTCCAAACACGTCAGCAATGTCCCCACTCAACATGTTTCTGCTCAAATCCAAATGGCTTATCCTTGAACTCAACAAAGTCCAAGGAATCTTCCCCGTAAGGTTGTTGTACTTTAAATTCAGTGAGTCCAAAACCGGCATCTGGCCCAATGATTTGTGAACCGAACCGGATAATCGGTTCAGTGACAAATCAATGTCGGCCAGGCTGTATATGCTTGAAATAGACCTTGGGATTGGACCGGTTATACGGTTGTGGCTAAGAAAAACCCGGTTCAGTTTTTTAAGTTTCCCAAAGTCTGGGGGGATAGGACCCTCCATTGCATTATTGCGTAGATCAAGTATCATGAGGTTTTTGAGGTTCACCAGTGTCCTAGGGATCCTCCCTGAGATGTGGTTGTCTGCCAGGTTAAGGACCGTGAGTTGGGTGAGGTGTCCTATATTGTAGGGCACCTTGCCAGAGATTATGTTACCTGAGAGGTCGATGAATTGTAGGAGTGAGAGGGTGGTGATGCAACGAGGGATATTTCCAGAAATGCCCTTCCACTCTGAGATTGTGAGAGTGGAAAGCTGTTTGAGTTTGCAGATTGATGGGGAGATGTAGCCAGTCATGTAGCCGGTGGCAGTGCGGTTGGTGGTCACATGAGGGTTGTGGTCGGCGATGGTGAGGCCGCCGAGGGTGATATCAGCGACACGGCGGGTGGTGGGGTCGCAGTTGATGCCATACCAGTGGTAGCAGCAGTTGGTTCCTCTCCATGAATTGAAGATTCCAAAGTTGGGTTCGGTGAGTGCTGCTTTGAAGGCCATCAGTGCTGCCCATTCAGATGGAGGGCATGATTCTACTGGTGAGGCTACTAGAGTGATGATGAGTAGTAGTAACATTGCATAAACAGCACTATCACTTCTACCCATTGATGAAGTTGTTTGATTATTTGGTGAATTAGTTTTTGTGTATGCAAATGTATTGCACTACTGGTGAGTGTGCATGCATGTCACTTACTATGGGAACTATTGAGGTTGGTATACTTGGTGTACAAATAATATTTTGGCATATAACCATAGAGCAATGCTTGTGATACAAGCATTAATTTTGATGAATTTTGTTCGGGAAGCTTTTATGGCTTCTATTAACAAGAAAGGAATTTTGTAAATGTTGTGTTTGAAAGTGATAGTGGTGGGGGCAAAAATATTCATACTTAACATGCTTACTTAGGGTAAGAATGGTTAAGATAGGTGTAGTGTTTTTTTACATCGATTATTACTTTAAAAAACAACAAGATAGAACATTTAATTTAGCTCTTATTCTTATTTTAAAGCACAATCCAAATGTTAATCTAAATATATAGAAGCATATCTAGTAATTAAGCTGATTAAAATGAAATTGTTCTGAAGAAACTAAAGGAAGGGAATTGCAATGAGTTTGTAGCTTATTACACAGAAAAGAAATGTGATCAATTGCACTTTGACACTTTGAATAAGGCATCTGATTCAGCATTCTGGTAGCACACAGTTGTCTTTTTAAAGTGGATGCTCAATGCTGGGTGAGATATAACGTCCTCTCTACCCGTTTACCCATTTTGTCCAATTATAATTGCACTACAATATTGTCATCTTTCATGGAGTTATAGTTATAGGCGAATATTATGAAAATGACTGTGTAAATGTTATGTGCTCATCAATAGATAGAAAAAGGGAAAGGTGGAGTGATGAATAATGATAACAAAATGATGCTATATTGAAGTACATTTTTTACTACCTGATAAATTTCTACAGGTGAGACAAAAATGAAATGATTGATCATTGAAGATTTTCATCCCCTTATATGGTTGTTTGAGTGATGCTAATAGGATAAAATATCTCAATTAGTAAGTATTACTTATGTTTTTAATTTTATTTGGAGTATTAGAAAATAAAAAAGGCTTTAGTTTTAACTAGTCATTTTAGGCAAAATATTATTTCTTAATGATTCTTGTAGATCCCTTAAAATCTTAAATCTTTCTCCATCGTTTATTGAGGAGAATGAAATACCAATTAAAAGAATAGTTGAAAACAAAAGAAAAGAAAACATGAGTTTGCATTCGAATTTCTAACAATTTAAGTGTCACAAATATAATTCTATAATTGTGTTATAGTTATTATGTATTTAGCTAAATATAACCAATTGGGGTTTTCTTTAGTCTGGATTAGGATTGTTCCATTAGGGTTTATGTATGGGCATAAACATGTCCTAATCATTCTATTTTGGGATACAATTAGGATTAATCGGAAATATCCAACGTGCATAGCAATCCAGTGAATTATTTGCCTTTTATTTTTATTATTTCGCTAAATCTCAGTGTTTTAAAAAGGTGATTTATTTATGTACATGAAAAATATTAAGGGGGCCAAGAATAAAATTTCAACGCATTAGCGTGGCACGAGTGGTCCCCTATTCACAAGTCACAACATAGAAAGAGAAAATATTTCCTTTTTCTCTTCCAGTTTCACCAACACCACAAATCTATGTACATGTGGCACCTATCTATTTTCTTAATAATTGAGATTTGTCTTCGATCGTGTATATGCCCAAAACTCATTTTCAATTGTTCCATGACAACTTTTGGATCGGATTTCTTTTTCACGAAAAAGATTGCCCCTATTTAATTGTTTTTTAAAATAAACAGCTATTTAATTCATGAGCTTTGGCAAAAAGAATTGTACTAGCATGAGGTGAGTGAGAGTATGACCCACACTTATGATAATGATATATGTTGAGTATTTTAAGTGTGAAAGAAGAAATTACACATTTGTACAAAAGTTGATGAGTTAAAGAATATATCAGTGGATGAATTCATAGACCTAATGACTTAAAATTTTGGATCAAAATGTGGTATCAAACTCACTTATATGATTCTTTCACTTAGCCTATAAAAAAATGTTATATATCATGCGTGAACATCTACGGAAGCATTATTTATTTTATAAATTAGGTAAGCATATGGTTATAAAATCTTAGTAATGTACTAATGTGAATGAAAGTGAGGTGGTGTGTTAGTGCAGGCAATAAAGTCTTTTCACCTCGTATGCTTCCCATTTTATTACAACCATTAACCAAACTTTACTTCCAAATATAGGATTAACTTACTGTCCTTTCTACTTTGGGAAAGCCCCTTTTTGGCACGTTCATCTCACACTTTGGTGTTTATCCCAAAATATAGGGGCATTACAGTAAAACTGGAACAGAAAAGTTACCAAATCTGAAAGCCGAATTCATTTATAGCTATGTTTACTCCTTATTCAGGTTTTATAACCTCTTTGCACTTTCACTTGAACCTTCTCTTAGAGGCATGCATCTTCACCACTACACACTAAGCCCAACACAAAACAATTAAATAACCCAAGGTGTTGCACTCATAGAGATATAGGCGCTGTTTTATTGTTCTGTTCATAACTAGGATATGTTGTAATAATAGTAATATCCTTTGTTTATCTTCAGATGTTGCTTTTGTTGCTAGTTTTGACCCACTGAGTTGAGTTACTCATTTACTTTCAGGAACAGGAATAAATATCAGTTGCCGTTAGTTTCTATGACTTTAGGTGCTAAGTAATAGAAACCACAATTCATTTTTTTATCTTCTCCTTATCTTTCTTCTATTTATTTTTTGTCGTGTATTCTTTTTCCCCTCCCCCTGCTTGATATCTTCCTGATTTTGATGCACTTTAAAAGTAACCCCACTTTACACTTAAGAATTGTTAGTGCAAATTTATGGGATTTGGGTTTGGTTTATTAGTTTTAGATCTCTACAATTATTGCTCTGAACGTTTTGATAAGGAACAGTTTTTTGGGGTGCAGGAATTGGGTTGGTATTTAAACAAGTTGTGGTGATCTGATAAGAAGGGTTGGGAGATAAGCTGCAAAAGAATACAGCTTTAGTTCTCGTTTTGTGTAATTCCAACAATTGTAAGTATAAGTGAAGAGAAAAGGTGGGAAATAATGGAGTCAGATCTTGGGCAGCACCCTCCCATGTTCTTGGATCAGCAACAGCAAATTAGTTCAGGCTTGACGCGATACCGGTCAGCTCCAAGTTCCTATTTTTTGAATATAATTGACGAGGAGTTCTATGAGAGCACATTCAATAGCCCCTCTAGCCCTGAAACAGAGCGAGTTTTCGATCGGTTCATGAATAATCTTAGTGGTAGTGATGGTGGTGCAGAGGATTCTGTTTCTCAGAATATCCAACCTGGTCAGCAAGTCTCAGCAGTGAAGGAAGAAATCATTAATCAACAGTCTCATGATGTGCCTTCTATGAATAATGAAAAAGTGATTCTTCAGCAGCAGCAACAGCAGCAAAGGAATATGAATAATTATGGATCCTCCACTCCTCAAAAAATATACCAAGGTTCTGGACGACCACCTTTGCCAAACCATATGAAGACTGGTCGTGGAAGTACTTCTAATCTTATCAGACATGGTAGCTCCCCTGCTGGACTGTTTTCAACCATAAACATTGAAGGTATTATACTATGTCCAATTTCATTGTCTTTTCTAATTTCCCTTATTTCTTTGCCTACAACTTACATGGTATATCTAACTCTACCTTTTTATTTTCATTTAAGATAAAATAGTTGCATGTTTTTATTTAGTGAAATTGTCTTGTTTCAATGAAAAATAATGAGGGTGGGTTGGAGGTATTATGTAACCTCCAATTTCAAATCACAGGTAAACAACTATTGTTGGAAGACTATATAACTTTGGTGCTCTAGAGGCTAATTAAAAATTAGTCTTATGAGAGATATACAAATGAGCTTAGCCTGTGAGAATAAAAAGTAGTGGTCTCAGAAAGGAATGTCAATATGAAACTCTTGTGAGCAAGAAATTTAGCTATTTTACTAGTGACACAAATTTGCCGGTCTAGATAAATTTCGTTGTTTGAGCAACCGAGTGATGGTAATGAACCGAGGAAAAACTTGATCATGTCTTCGTAAAATATCATGGAGGGTATGATAGAAGAAGTTGATTGAGCACATCATGGGTACAGAAATCAAGATTTAGGCTTCATTTTCTTACTTCTTGAATATATGTTTGTCTTAATGGCGCTATGCAAGTTATTTGGCAGGCTATGCTGCTATAAGAGGCATGGGAACCTTGGGAACTGCTAGTTGCACCGGTGAGAATGCAAATTTTTCTCCAGCGGTGAGGTTGAAGAATGCACCGAATTACTCGTCAGGGATAATGTCATCAAAAGCTGAAATCGGAAATGAAAGCAATGAACAAAACAGACAAGTTAGAGAAGGTTTTGCTGAAAGCCGGGGTATTGATGTCATCCCAGCTTTCCCCGTAAGTCCTTGGGGTGAATCTTCAATCATGCCCGACAATATAGGTGATGTAAAAAGACCTAGAGATAATGATGATGAGGTAAAACCATTTTCCGGTTTAAATGCAGCTGAAACACAGGTAGAACAATACTATCTGATCTTGGTAACAAGAATGTCTGATATACAATTTGTCACTGCAGTGTCATTGACCTGATTTTATTGCATTGATCAGAATGAAACAGGAGGCCAACCTTCAATTCCTTTGGCTCACCAGTTGAGTATGCCAAATACTCAAATGGAAATGACTGCCATTGAGAAGTTTCTGCAGTCTTCTGATTCTGTCCCGTGGAAGATTCGCGCCAAGCGGGGCTGTGCCACTCATCCAAGAAGCATAGCAGAGAGGGTATAATTTATTCTAGTGAATTGATTCTCTATTTTTATTTCACTTATACTTGGTTTCTGGATCCTAAACTAGGCAACCTGATTTTTTTTTCTTCATCACTTTTTCATGACTTGAAAGCATCTATAAATTTATATTGTCAAGGGTTCAATATGACTTAAACCAAGGGTCTCGGATAAAAAATACATAATTACAAATAGTTTGGCATGCAGATTGCAGAGGAAAGTTTTTATTAAATTTTAAATTTTGAATGGTTATCATTGTATGAATGGCTTTCAGGTTAGAAGAACTAAAATTAGTGAGCGAATGAAGAAACTACAAGATCTGGTCCCCACCATGGACAATGTAAGATTTAGACTTGTTGCACACTTGATCACAATCACATACATGACTATTTATGTAGATTGCAGAAGCCTTCACTTTTTGGCATATCAATGTTGTTATTCTTCCCTTTCCAGCAAACAAAGACAGCAGACATGTTGGACCTAGCTGTTGAGTACATTAAACATCTTCAAAAACAAGTTCAGGTATGTTCAGTATCTGATCTTATCTCAATTCTCAATGATTTCTATAATAACATACCATTACTCATTGAGTTACTCATTCACTTTCCTCCTACTATATATATCTATAGACTCTTTCAGAAAGTCAAGCTAAGTGTACATGTTCACACAAGCAACAACAATAACGGAACAAAGGGAGATACATGCTACAATATTTGCATATATTTGTAATAATACTTTGGTCTAGACACTACATCATATTTCTCTGTTTAAACAGAGAAATTTATTATGTATCCACTACTTAGAAGTTGTTTGGGAGGGGGTGGGGGAATTGGGTAAATATAGAAGTTAATTTAAGATCCATCGAAATTGTGATGGGGTGTACAAAGTTTTCATTTTTGGTCCTGCATGAACGTCAAATCAAGTATGTGTTTGGCTTCACATTGGAGGGGTGAAGCAACATGGTTTTGTTGTTTATAATCATATCAGTAGCGTGAGTTGACTTTTTCCTATTGTTTTGGACACCCCTTTTATGTCATGAATCTTAAAAGTGTATTTTATTTACACTTTGGATTTATGATCTCAAACCATACCCAAATGATATAAATAAATATTTCATTCCCTAGTTTTTTCCATCTTACAGTTTTGGTCAAATGTGTAGAGTACATTACGTTGAAATTATTGCAAAATCTAGAATCATATGTTTTTGACCAATGTCAACATGACAGGATGGTGACTTAAACGTTTGGGTATGGCTTTTATGTGAAGGCCATTTCACAAATGATGTCATAAAGGTTGCAATTATGGACTCAAGAGTATCCAAATATATTTGAGTGATTGTCTTGGATGGTACAGTATAGTTGCCAAAAATACACAGTAACAACACTTCACACGCTAGTAAAAAGATATGTTTCAATGGTCTCAACTGATACTTTATCAAAGATTGTAGGTATGTTTATGCAAGAAATAATCCTTCTCACCAAGCTAGCTATTATTATGTATCAAATCAATGGCAATAAAGAAAAAAATATAAAAATAATGAATTTTAATTTTTTTATCGACGTGACATATTTTAATTGGTTTCGAGCGCAATTTAAACATCTTATCTTTGTTCCCTTCGTATTGCTATCATCTAACCTAGCAGTCACTACTCACTACTACCCCCACCATCTTATTTACAAACACCCATCAGTCAGCACTTTTTTTTTTTAAATATATCAGTTTAGAATTATAAATTCATAGAAAAGGTATTATTTATCTAAAATTTGTAGCTAGTCTACTAGCAAGTAGCAAAGCAATTTTAGTGAAAGAATATTATTACTTTACACTTTGCCACTTTATGACACTAATGTATAAAAGTACTTAAAAGTTCATTTTTAGCTAGATTTTGATGCTTATCAAAAAGACTATCAGAATGTATAAAAGTTGTTCAAACCTTAATTATCTTTTAATATCATATTCAAATAATGATCTAATTTATACTTTTTAAAAAGTCACAGAATCTTAAATTAGAAGTCATCCAGGTAAACTATAATTTTTTTTTTCTTTTTGGCATTCTGTAATTTCACCTACTAATTAAGAAGAAAAAGAAACCAACCTAAATGAAAAGAAAAAGGAAAAAAGTGTTGTATAACCAACGTGTAAAGACATAATAATGTTCTCTCCTTTATTAACCCATGTGAGTGTGAATTCCTCTCTGAGCTTTGCATCAATTAATGAAGCCAAAATTATTTTGCTTTTAATATTCCTATCACCTTTGATACATTCATAAGAATACCATACCACTTCCAGAATCATGGTATAAGAAATAAAGTATATATCCATATTCCATAGTGGTCAAAAGAACTAATAAAGACAACACAAAATGTACAAGATATCCCTATATCAATGGGTGAGGTGAATTGATTTGGTGTGGTGTGGTGTGGTGTAGTACTTGGTTTGTTTGTTTCCCATAATACCATTTCCTCTTTTATTCCTTGGGGTACCCTGAAAGAGACACCAAATTTATATCACTTGTTTCTTTCTATGCTGTGACAGTTACTGAAAATGAAAGACAAGTATCCCTCACACCTAAAATTGAGGTACATGCCCATCTTTGTTAGATTTTGTATACGAGTTGATTTTTCGAGGAAAATAAATCAATCTTACTAATGTATTTCATGACTTTTATTCTTTTTTGTTATCATCCTACTCATAAACTAAAAAGGGCTAAGCAACAAAATGGAATCTGCACAGTAATGCTAAATGACCATTTTCTATGAGCCCAAAGCGTGGTCCCATGTTTCCTTGTCTTTTATTTTTCCAAGAGTGGTTTGGTTTCCTTAGCTTTATAGCCCAAGCATGTAATAATTGTCAAATAAAATTGTTTGCATGGTATAAATTATCAAGAGAAGTTAAATTATTTAAAGAACGGACAGAAATATAGCTTTCCCGAGTAGAACTTTACAGCATATATAATTGATCCTTTGTGGTCTAATGTATCATCTTATTTTGGTCCATTTGATAGTGAAAGAAATATATGATAGATTCCTATATCTTAATTATTTGGTGTAATGCTAGTGCTATCAAACATGCAAGAAAGGGTGTAAAGAATGCTTCTACATGTGGTGGTTTGATTTCATAAATCTTACTAAATTTCTTAGGGGCAGAGGTATCTTAATTTCCATAAAATTGTGACATGTACATGAACAAATAAAGGACACCATAACCAAGGAACTCCATATACATATATATGTATAATTATATAAAGGATACAAAACTGAAAAAAGTGAAGAAACTTGGTCTAGAAAAATACATTTGGAGAAATAGTATTGATAACATAGCATGTGAGGGGCATTTATAATTGAAAACATTAATGTTACAGAATAATGGCCACTTGATGAATTGATCCCCACCTTGCTCACACTCTGTCTGGTATATGAAGTGCAACTTCTTGGAATGTTTTGGTTATTTTCCTTTCTCCTTTCTGCCGAAAAAGACTGCACCTTGCACGCCTCAATACTATTCAAAAGGTCAACATTATTTTTTTTCAATACATTTTGTTAAAAGACTTTTTTATTTTGAATTTGAACCAAATCTTACGTTATATGTTAAAAAAGGAGAAGGATATGTGGTCTAATGATAACAGAAAGTTGTGTAGAAAAAAGTAAAAAAGTGTTACAAATTAATCATATATTGTCACATTATTAATATTAAAATCATACAAAATGTGAGGTATGACCAGTTGACAGTTAAAAATCTTTACCTAAATAGTGTTTGGACATTATTGGCCTCAGCATAATTAGGTATTTAAAAAAGAAAGTTATTCTCTTTTTAAAATTGTCCAAACTGAGCTCAAATCAATAAATTTGATTAATGGTTATTCCCCTTTTGAAATTTCAATGGCCTTTAGTAAGCATGACAGGTTTAAGCTCTTAAATATAATGCTAAATTTGTACATTAAACATTTGATACAAGATAAGAAACCTTCTATATTCTTATAGGTTTTAGTCTCATATAGGGAAATGGGCAACCAATTGAGGAAGTAATTTGTACACAAGGACATAGACATGTAAAAGTTGTAATAGATGAAAAGAAGAAGCATGTGGGGTCTAGAATATTGTCTTTATCACTTCACATGTTATCATGATGAAAAAGTACCAATATGAATTGATGCCTATGTGAACAAAGTTCTATAAGGTAACATACTCATGTTATTAACTGTGATGATTACACAACTCATATGATGTATATCAATGAGTAGTAGAATTAAAGGAAAGTATCATGTTTACTAAATTGAATTATTTGATTACAGTTATGGTGGTGGAACATAGTGGAATGGGAACTTCATATGTTAGTACTAAAGCAATCATGTGAAACAGTTGTAGCACCACCTTGTGTTGTGTTCTGTTAATTTTTGGAGTATATGGGCATATTGGTAAAGAGTAAGTAGTAGTTTCACACTGATGATGTACACATTAACAGACTTCAAAAATCTTTGGACCCCTCTAATTCAGTTTTCTGGTTCTCCAAGGTTCTAACTTTATATATAGCTTTTCAAATCAAATCCAACCATTGAATAAAAGTTCTGAGAGAAACATATTATCTTCTCTTTAAGTTACATGTTCCACTATCTTCTGCTTTTCTCTATCTTGTTTCATGGATGCAACTACTACTACTAGTTCAGCACAGGCTTTCAAAGACAAAAACAACAACAATGGGAAGCATGAAATAACAAGGCAAGAAATTCAGAGTGCCATAGCCAAAGCAGTGGAGCTAAGAGCTCTTCATGATGCTTTGATGAGAGGAAATAGCCCAGCCAATGCTAGATTCACAACTCCTTCCCCTGTTCCACCCTCTGTTTCCCACTTTTCTGCCAATGATTACCCTGTTTTCACTCCAGTAAGTCTCATTTTTCTCTTCAATGTTAACTTGTAAGTTTGTCTTTTACTTCTTTTACCAAATTGGTTATATAATATCAACACAAATAGCACTGTTTCTGGACTAAATTCTAGGATACTTCAATATATGGAACAAGGAATAATACCTAGCATGTTGTTGTTGTTATGCAATATATCCTTATTTTTCTCCTATCCCTTGAACTCTGCTACTTGTGATAGTTAATAAGTCATATAAAACTGTTGCTTACATGCCTTCTTCTTCATAGGTTGGTGGGTAGATCAGAAGTCATTGTTGTTGCAGTTAAATCCTTAATCGTTGTTATCCTTTCTTTATCTTATATAATCTCAATGAAAAACCAACCAAGAATCAAGTTTTGACTTCTGTTACTGTTTAGGTTTTTTTATTTAATTTCTAGATATAGAAACTTTATGGTTTAGAAGTCAACTGATCTGAACCTAGAGGTCAATTTTACAACCATGAATCTATTTATTTTTACTCTTTCTGTAGAAAACTAATATTATGATTTTATCCCTCTCATTTTTTTGATTAATAATTTTTCATGGATATAAGTGCTTAAATGTGAGAAACATTGACAGAGCTATGAAGATGACCAAGCTTGCAATCAAAACTCCTTGAAAAGCCTAACAATATCAGAAACTTGGGATGAAAATGGGCTAGAAAGAGAAAACAGCATAGAAACCATGGTAGCATATTACAAGGAAAAACCAAGTTCAGGAAAAGGACTATCTCATTCTCATATATGTCCTTCTGATGATAGCATATCTGTAACTGGCTCTTGTGCAAATCAAATTACAGTTCTTCAAACATCACCAGCCAATGACTACTTCAACTGTAAGAGGACAAACAGGTCTGAGGATTTCAAGTCCATATCCATCATAGCAAGTGAATTTGAGAATACAAGGAACAGCAAGAGCTCCAATATTGTTGTCTCAGTCACTGAACCCCACTCATCTTTTCAATCCCACACCAAAAGTAAGGGGGTGATTTCACGATTGTTTCCTCGGCTAAAGAGGAAGAGCAAGAATGAGAATTCTCCAAGCACAGCAGAATCTGAGGATGTTTCTCAGGTTCTTAAGGACTTGGGAATAATGTCGGTTGAAACATTGAAGAAAGAGCTGGTGGAAGCACATGAGAATCGAGATTTAGCGTTAGTGGAAGTTTCTGAGATGAAGTCTTCACTCGTGGAGATGAAACAAAAGCTGGAGTACTTGGAGAGTTACTGTGGGGAGCTGAAGAATGCTTTGAAAGAAGGCATGAAGGCAAGGGATTCTCAAATTTGTGAACAATTTAATAATCTTCCACAGAGAGGGAAATCATTTCATGAGAATTTGATGCCTGTGAGTGAGGAAGTAATGGTAGAGGGATTCTTGCAGATAGTATCAGAGTCCAGATTATCGGTGAAACAGTTATGTAAGACACTTATAAACAACATTGATGAAACTGATCATTCCTTGACACAAAATTTAAACTTTCTTCTTCAACCATATAAGCTATCTCTCAATTCCAAATACTCAAAGGCAGTTCTATACCACTTTGAAGCATTCATAAATCGTTCTCTGTACCAAGACTTCGAGAACTGTGTGTTCCAAATGAATGGCTGCCCAAAATTCTTAGACCCACAGCAGGATTTCCAAGCACAGTTCTCGGCATTTGTTTCCCTCAGGAATTTGAGCTGGAACGAGGTACTGAAAAAAGGGACAAAGTATTACAGTGAGGAATTCAGCAAGTTCTGTGACCAGAAAATGAGCTGTGTTGCCACTAGTCTAAGTTGGACAAGACCATGGTCTGAACAGCTCCTTCAAGCTTTCATTGTTGCAGCAAAATGCACATGGCTGCTACATTTGCTTGCCTTTTCTTTCAACCCACCATTGAGAATTCTAAGGGTTGAAGAGAATAGAAATTTTGACCCTCACTACATGGAAGATATGTGTCCAAGGTCACAAGGTCCAAGCCGGGTTAAGATCATGGTGATGCCGGGGTTTTATATTCAGGAAAGGGTCTTGAGGTGTAAAGTTCTTTGCAGATACAAATCTGCTGCCTAAGTAAAACTTAGAAATAGGTTAAATTTCACTGTCCATTTTCTTCTCTTTCTTTTGAGTCTATCATCTTGAAGTCTGTAACTAGCCAAATGTATTTCAGAATTAATTAGTAGTCGTTCTAAACTTCTAATTGGTTTAATCTACTGCAAACTCAAAAATGGATGCTTGCCAAATGCCAATGAGTAAATTGTTCAGAATGGCAAGGAATAAACTGAATATAACTTTTCTTACATGCATATGTGCCAGAACAAAGGTTCAATTGTTGTTAGCATATAGAGAGAGAGAGAACATGTACAAGAAGTAGACATATGAAAGATTTTGGAAGAAAAAAGAATGGAAATGAAAGTGCAATTAAACATCGTATCAATTATTAAACATACGATGACAGCATCAAAGATGAGGGTCTAAAAGTCCAATTAACCCTTATATGTATTATTAATTAACATGATGATGACAACGAGTGGCAAAGATGCCATTTATCCACATCAGGATTATAGTGTCAGAGATTAGAATGTTACTCAGTTTTACAACATTAAGAAAGAATGAGACATTGAAAAATAAAATCGATAAGGCATTAATATGCATCTGAACTTTCACCCTCACTCCACCAAAAGCTAACTGAGCAACTGGTAGTTAAAGAGCGCACATAGTGCCACCATTTTGGTGGGACATATAACATTTCACCTTCCTCTAAAATACAGTCTACAAATTCCAGGTCTTGCACCTTAGGAAACTTCCTTTCATCTATGTCATCCAAGTCAACCTTCAAATAAAAGAAATTTCCATTCAACATGGGGACTCAGATTCCAAATACCAATAACAATAAATACAAAAATAAAACATTCTCCACATATAAGGCAAGATTTACATAGAAGTTAAACTAACATAGAGAGAATGCACGGCAGCACTTATTCAATACAAATCATAAGAAAGCGAACCACAAGCAGCACAGGGGATTAGGAGGCTTATCCTATTCCATACCCCACATTGTCACACATATTACATAAGTAGACCAGAAAACAAACACGGCAGATCACAAGACTAGCAACTAATCCATTTTCATAGCAGATCTAATATTGAATCTATTAGTTTGGTGATAAAAGTTTAAATACATGGTTACTTGACTGCCACGGCAATCTGCAGCCAGTGTGAGAAATTGAGGATAAAAGCCTAGACACACATGGAGAGTAAAAGAGGAGAAAAAAGATAAAAAGGACGGCGGCCCAGTGAACGAGACTCCCACCTAGTGGGATCTGAGGAGGGTAGTTGCACGCAGCCTTACCCGATGGTTACAGGATTTAAACTCATGACTATAGATTACAAGGCAAGTCTCTTTACCATTGCACTGAGACTCACCCTCTAGAAAAAACTCAAAAAAGAACATATAAGACATAAAAAATTAGCTACATCAATGAAATACTTCTAGAGCTCTCCCGCCATTCGGATGGGATGCAAAAATAGTGCCATGCTTCTAATAAAAGGATAAGCAGACTGCACAAAAAATCATTATATAGTTCAAAAAACTAAATACCTGGCTGGAATTGCAAAGCATGGTATCAGGGTAGGGGAAAAGTTCCTCGGAAAAAGATGCAGAGTAAAGCCTAATGTATTTTTTCCCAACAACCTGAAAGCATGAAACAAGACAAAAATTTGCGTCAAATAGACACAATATGGCTATTCGTACGAGCTATAATTGACGCAAATTTCTGGACCAAAAAACATAAGCAGAAGATGTTTTTGACAAAAACCTAGACCCATCCTGTGGCTCTGGCGAGGGCCCCCCCAAGTGAGGACCATAATAGGTACCAACATGTGACTAACGTAAGCAGAGTTTGCTAAAACATTTAGTTAACAAGAATATCATATAAACCACAACATCATCCTCATATATTAAAGGTCTCCCCTTAAACAAGCCTTAGTAAACTTGAACGTCATATTTTGTCTTGCTGGAAGTACATCAAGTCATCAACTATGCCATGCCAGCTATACAGAAGCACACAATTAGAATTGGAATTAGAATCATAATACAAGTGATGTCTAGCTAAGAAGCATGACGGAATGGACCAGTAATATTTGGACACTTAGGACCTCCTTTGTAAGTAACAATTACTGGGTCTACATATGTACAAAATACATGCACCATAACTAACAGGTACTCAGGCAGTGATAGTGGTGTATATAGAATGATTTAATTTTTGGGGGACATGTGGCATTGTAAAAGGCTATTCTAAAGATGTCCAATACAAGTATACTACTTGTTACCTGAGCCAGTATGTTATGATGTGGATCATGGTGTAATGGGGTTACCGTTCCAGCTGGACCAAACCAAGCATTAAGAGACCTTAGCTCCCCCCCACCAGTAAAACAATAGTCAGGAATAAAGATATCTCTCCGAAGCTCATTTATCTGTCATTTCAATCATTGCAGTAACTGAGAAGCCCTATGAGGCATGTAATTGCATACATAATTCCAAACATTGGGTTTGGATACAACATAAACCTAACTTGTAAATACCTGATCAAATAATGGATGTTGAGCAAGATATGTAGGACCACCAGGAGAACAGCCATTTGACCTTATCCGCTGAAGAAACTCTGAAAACGTAATTAGCTCTTGCTTCCACTCTGCACATAAATAGTTCTTCCCAACCTGGCAAAAAAAGTTCCAGTTAACCTTTTCTGCTAAAATTAATGTATTAAAAAGTTAAACATAATACATGAGAAAATCCACACCACCCTCTTCTCCCTTCCTCTGTGTATTTGTGTATGGATTACCTGTATACTGCTAAACAACTTCAAAAACCTTGCTGTGACAGAAAAGGTCTACAACAGGTAAATGGGACACAAATACAAAAACACTAGAGGTAATAATATAAGCTATAATGTAAAGACATACTGCAATGAACATTCACATCACACAAATCATAAATTACTTCAACTATCATCTCTTTTTATATTTCAGTTTAACAACTGAGTGCCTTAGTCGAAAAAGAAAGAATCTACATGGAACATAACAGGAGGGAAAAAGTCATCACTTAGACGCAGTTGTAACCACAGACTTTTTTGAACTCAATATTAGATGCATGAAAGGGAAAAGGTTATAGGATTTCCACATGGAGCAGTTTTAGGCCTATAAATCAGAGATATATGAACGATTAGTATGTAATGCAAATAGATTAATTTCAATTTTCAAGGTATGTCCCGGTTGAAAGATTTTCTTGGTGACGAGTGATTTTAGTTAGCCAACAGAAACAAATTTGGGAAGGGCTTAAATAAGTTTTTTGTCCCAGTAAATAGGATAGATTTGTGATTAATCCCCGTAGGTCTTTAAGACTATTTTGGTCTATGTAAAGAGTAAAGACTAAGATTTTGACATTGATCCCTCCAAAAAATTTCATTAAGTGATGATGTGGCTGACGGCGTGCCACATTATTGTCACCACATTGCAGCCAACCATGTCAATCGATGACACATGTCATCCAAATCTTTTAAAAAAATAATGTACAATACGGGGGAATGAAAAATACTACTACGGTAGTATTTTATAATTGACAAAGAATGACAACATATCTCTCTACCTTTGCTCTTCAAAGAAGAAGCGGTGCCTTCCTTTATTAGTTACAAATACATCAATTAGAATAATTACCTCAACTGGAATGGTGCGGTCACCAGCAACTCTTTGCAAGTAATCTATATTATTCCATTTCATTTTGGCCGGCCAGTGAGCCATACAATCACTGATTATAACCGGACAGCAGGACAGGAAATGATCTTTCAGGAACCCCTCCAATGACAGTGCGGACCTCTTCACCACAATCTTAGAAGTAAGAGACTTGACAGGTAAAAGTTGGAACACCTACAATGTAAAAAACTATAGCATACACATTAGAAGAGATATAATATATACCACAATTTAGCCATATCTTAATCATCTCATTTAGGTATCTCATTCAAGTCCACAATAGATTAACTTCAAATTTCAACATTAATGAATAATTTCATATTTGAGGGTAACACTACATGTTCCTTTTAAAAACAGGGTATTGATTCTAATAGTAATAATGATATCTAATTTTTTTATCTTGCATTAAGATTTCAAATAATACAATAAAAAGGCAAAACTACTAGATTTACCCCCCAAGTTATTTTCTGTTTTCAGGTTAGTCATATGTTTTTTCCTAAACATATCCTTCAAGTTAAAAGATGTTTTCTCGTTAGTTTTGCGCTTAAAACTCATTTCATAATAGTGCACTGTCGCAAAGGAAGAGGGGGTCACAGATCAAATGACATTTTAAATCATGTACATTAACAAACCAATTATATCTAAATCCTTCTTTCCAGCTTAGCCTATAGGCTATAGTTTCTTATTTTTTCTCCCTCTACCCCTAGAGATTGGACTACTCTCCATCCATCCTACTCTACTTACTATGACTTTTACCAATCTACTCCGCACATGTTCATCCATCTAAAGTGCTCAAATGTTCTTCACAGTAGGAATTCAAATGGATTAACTAATTTTGGTACATTCACACCTAAGACAGTATTATCATTTCTCTCCTATACTTTACCACCAAACATCTATACTCATGTATGGTTTGAGCAGGTAAAATTTTGCTTTAGAAAGGAAAAGGAAAAAACCTCACCTTAGAAACATCAAATTCTTGATCAACGAGTCGATTCTCGGAGTTCTCCAAATCTTCACATCTTCCCTCAGAAACCCTAACGCTCCTCGCTTTTTCAGAAACCTTATGAACAGCATAGTGCAGATCCTTTCCGAGGAGCGTCCCTCCCATAATGATCCCCATGTCCAAAACCCTAAGCGATTTTTCGAACTCTCCGTTCTCAAAGTGATGCTTCGCCACGTGGAGGCACGCCATTGAGTACGCGTCGCGCCACACTGGCAGCACCGAGTGCCACGGCCCCGAGTGCAGCTGCTCCCACGCCATCTCTCTTGCGGCTTCAGCAGCGCAGAAATCTCCGACGGCTGCCATCGCCGCCATGCTGACGTAGGCGTAACCGCCGTGCTCGGAAATGGAGTGGAGGAGCTCATGAGACTCTGTGTCCAGCGTTGGAGTTTCAAGCGTGGAGACAGAGTCGCCGCATGGAGCGGTGGTTGTGGACATTTTCAGCGGCGGCGATTGATTATTGAGTGAGGTGTCCGTAGATATAAAAAAGTGCTTTTTGGAGCCCACTTCAGATATTTCTAAATATCTTCGGACCTATGTTGTCCCAAAATGTGTAGTAAAATATAAAAAAGAAAACGATAATTTAACTCATTATTTTTATTTATGATAATGTACATACTTATTACAGAGAGATAAGTGATAAAATATTACAAAAATTATGCAAATAGAAATATTAATCACATTACAAATTCACAAAAGTTGAAATGAAATTGACATATTAATATATGACAGCCTTTACTTCTTAAGGATTTGCTATTAGAATATGAGACACGGTGTCCTGCTCGTTCATTATTTGTAATGAATCAATTTTTGCTCTTTAAATCAATATCCTCCAAGTATGATTTTTAGACCTTTTTGCTCATATGTTACATGATTATGATTTATGAATCATGATTATAATTTAGTTTGTCAACATTTAATTGCAAAGTTAGTCGTGGAAGTTTGTGTTTATAGCAATTTCCGTAAAATCAGTTCTCAACTACTCATGGAATTAGCTAATTACTTTCATGTACTGTTTCTAATTATCAAATATCTTATATGTGACTATTTTAGCATCGGTTTAACATACAATCCTGATATTACTTGAATAAAATTGGCCATTTTGTGTTAGATGAAAAAATATAGGCTATAGTGATATTTACTAGCATACATTGCGATAAACCATATGCACTTACATTCCTCTATTTCTCTCTAATAAATCACAAACCGGGAAATGAAAATAACACTCTGAGAATTGTACCACTATTTTCTGTAAAAGGCAACAAATACATTCCACTCCTACTAGCTAGGGAGTCTTATCGCCCTCTTTGGATGCTCTTTGAGAAATGTTAAAAATATATTACAATCTCCTCTCCACAATATAAACCATGAACATAATGGAAAATCATTCAAGATTAAAAACAAATATATATAGTCCTTAAAAAGCAAGCATATTGTAGAAGACGTGGCTTGTAAATCACAAAAACTAAGCACTAAAACCATGATATGATATGGAACCATGGATGGAAAATGTACTGCACCAGAGGAATATATATATATATGAAGTAGAAAAAATAAACAAAATGATGAGGATCCACTACTTCTTTAAACCATGTAGACTTTTACTTAAAATAATATATAGGAGATATAGTTTTGAAGGAAGATATAACTCAAGGGCGTATAGGGTTATTGTTATGATGAAGAGGGTCAGGTCCAGTTGGGACAAGTCTTGCTGAATCTTCTACTGTAACTGTTCCCACCCAAGCAGCTTCATTCCCAAGTCTTGAAACCTAAAAGTAAAACACCCCAAAAAAGAAAAATACCTTAAAAGTTTAAAAATAGATTAACCAAAAACCAATGACTAAGAATGCTTTTGTATATGTATTGTACCTCTAAGCTTGATGTTGCTATGGTCCTGCTTCTTGCTATGTTTGTTCCATATATACCACCTGAATATCAAGCAAAGCAATGGTTTTAATTATTACAACAATGGAAGAAGAAAGAAAAGGAAATGAAGAGTGAACTCACTTGAAGTAGAGGGTTGAACAAATGGTAATAAAATAAGCAACAAAGGAAGGATGATAAGTTTTAAGATAAAGGGGAGAGATTTCTTGAACCCCATTGTCTTAGATCAGCGACAGAAACAGAACCAGTTCTTGAAATTTAGGTAGCAAAAAGAGTAAGTAACTTTATTTTTTTCTTGGAAATTTTGGTTTTCCCTTCTTTTATGGCCAAAAATGAGGAAAACCCTTTGAAAACCTCAAACCCCAGTCCAACCAGATTGGTGACTATGGCTCATACGTCATACTGTCTTTTCCAGTGAGTTATTAAACAAAGTTTACATTTTTAACCACATCACATTCCAAAATTTACCAAGAAAACGTTGAAGGTTAGAGATGGGTATAGATGGAAGTTGTGATTTAGTGGGGTACATAGTACATGCAGCACGGCACTATTGGAAGGTAATGAGACGCATGACAGTGTGGCAGGTGTCTGATACAGAGACATCCTAGGATGGGGTTGGCGGCGTAAAATGACCACACATGTGCCCTTCCAATATTGGTCGGAAGGGGAAAAGGCTGGTTTCTTCTTCCGTAAAAAATACAAATGATCAATTACTTAGTATAAATCTTAACTCTTATCATACATATTATCCTCAATAATTATTTTGAAAGATAACATCTGAAGTATATAGTAAAGAAGCCTAACAGGTATTCCAACTCAGAGAACAATGAAGTAAATGTTTTTCTTAATTTATGAAGAATTGTAATAAATTATAGAATAATATGTAAGACCAAATAAAAATAGAAATTTTATTTGATGATGAGATGCTCTAAGATCTTAAAACTAATTCACTACAAATCTCAAGAAGAATGACTAGGATCCTAAGATCCAAGCCCACAAAATGAGCCTAATTAGCCCAACAATGTTGGACAACATTTTATATTTATTTTTAGATTTTTATTTCATCACATAAAAAATCATAATAATTTGATAAAAATTAACATTTAATTATATTCATAATGGTTCATGCTAACTTTTAAAACATTTTTAAGCTCTTTTAATTTAATTTTGTATTTTTATATTGTTCTTATATGAATTTTATATCTATATTAAGTTATGGTGTGTCCCTTAAAAATTTGTCTTACATTGTATATATACTTCCTTGAATTAGAGCTTTTTGTTGGTAGTCCTGATTAACAGCTATTAGATTCAGAAAAAATATAGTTAGGGATGAGACCATTAATAGTTGCCCACTCACACAGAGATTTTGATTAGTGAAAATTGAAAATTTTATTTAATTATGGACGACGCATAATTCAAAAAGATTTCGATGACCTGAGTTATGTGATGATATATTAATTATATGCAAATGTGGTAGCTTAAGTCCAAGTGAAAGGGGAGAAGAATAAGCAATGATAGGCAATAAGAAAGCATTGTAAAGCCTTCCTTATATATCCTTAGTGCCAAAAAGGGTTATATATCCTTAGTGCAAAAAGAGGCTTATATTATAAGTGAAATCCTTATTCAGTTCATTTAATATATAGATTGCATTGTTCGTGGTTGAGCACTATATCAAACAAAGAGAATTTGTTGCCATATTTTAAATTCCTAGTGTGGAACAAACGAGTGGTGGTTGAAAGGCCAACTGATTCAAGGAATCATTTAAAAGTAAACAAATCCCCCAACCAAAGTGGCCAAAGTTTCATTATTTTAACAACCCCACCCAAACAAAATACCTTAGCAAGTCGTCAACAAATAGAACTATATCAATCATGCAACAATTTCTTTATATCATATTAATAGAGCAAGACAATGTTTATTTATTAAATTTAGAAATATTTCAATTCTGAATGATTTTTTTTGTATAACCAAACTTTATGGATAAAGAACTAACCCATTTCAGAAATATGAGATTTTTTCTCTAAACAAATGTCATTCACAAGAATAAAAAAATATGACCATTGATACACGAAGATATAGTGGAACCTCACACCACTACATTAACGACACGATGATTATTACCCATGAATTTACTTAAATAGGCATATAGATGGATAGGTTAGCTAGTACAAGGAATGACATATTTTAAGTGAAACCACATATATATATATATATATATATATATATATATATATATATATATATATATATATATATATATATATACATGAGGGAATGGAATGATGTATTGAACAAATTATTTTGCCAAGGTTAAGATTATAACCTTTAAGCTCAAACTGCATAAATATAAAACAACTCTGGGAACCTTCTTCATCCCAGTTTAGTGTTTTTGGGAAAAGGGTGACAATATACAAAAAAAGAAAGTCATGAAAAGCATAATTTAATAGAAGAATCACACTTATAATCTTTGCTGAATCACCAGTTCTAATAAACTATGCCCCAAAGTACTGAATAAGTTCTTCATCACCCAAGAAATTATCATATATATGGAATGGACTATTGAGTCCTCCAAATTGTGCAGACATTCTACCAATTGGTGATCCAAAGAAAAGTGGATCTATAGGTCTATCTAGCTCATTCTGAAATGCATCTTTTCCATAATATTGCAGGCTTCCTCCATCAATTTTACCTGCTTTTATATGTGCAGCAGGCATATTGACTGCATCACACATAGGCCTAATTGCTTCATGACTAGGTTCATCATATCCTGTCACTGAATTGTAAGGATTATAAAAAATTACACCATGCATGCCAGGGTTTTCCACCACAGGACAGTGCATTTGTCTTCCAATCATGCACATGTCTTGTGAGGAAATTAAGTTGTTTGAATGATCAATTTCATGTGCTGGTAATTGAGCTGCCACCTCAAGTTCTTTATCAAGTGGTCTAAAAGTAGAGTCTGTCTCATTGCTTGGTCCATTTACTTGAATAATCTGGAGACCATCTATGTTTGCTTCCTTCTGATTCATGTCAGGCACAACACTTCTTGTTTCAGCATGTAAAATTTTATTGAGAGATGGTGCAAGTAGTTTCTCATTGGCACTTGAACACGAACGGGGTCTTTTCTTCCTGCATTGCTTCTGAGGTTGATCTTTATCTTGAAC
The DNA here is from genome assembly GCA_009771035.1 of Lupinus albus. Classification (NCBI taxonomy): domain Eukaryota; kingdom Viridiplantae; phylum Streptophyta; class Magnoliopsida; order Fabales; family Fabaceae; genus Lupinus; species Lupinus albus. The sequence goes on from CM020017.1 coordinate 17,037,993, forward strand.
AAAATTAATGGGTAAATTATGTGATGGTTCAGGATCAATCAACTTATTTTGCATATTTCCTATAGAAGAATCAGAACCAACACCATCATCCACACCATTAACATCATACTTGCTGTCATTATGAACAACAGGTTGTTTTTTTCCGACAGGAACACTAGGCGACAATTCGGTTAATCCGGAGGTACCATTATCAAAGCTTGGCTTCCTGACCAGACCTTCTTCTCTGCTTAATACCGCCAACCAAATTGCACTTTCCTTTGCTGTCATTTTGTCTTGCAAGCACTTTGACTGGCACACATACCTCCTAATTTTTGCAATATCAGGTGAAATGTGCTTTATAACAGCAGTTAGTACACCAACTTTCCACAATTTCTTTAAATCATGTGGCTTCTTATAAGGAGGAGCCTGACCATAAGGTAAACTCAATTTTACCCACCAATCTTCGGTCGCAGTTGGCCACCAAGGAGGGTGGATACCCTTTTCCAATGGATACTTTCTCTGAGGAGGGTTACAATGTTGCATCAAAGCAGATAAAAGTGATCCAAGTGTAGCATCTTGCAAGTCTTGGAGGATGCTCTTAGAGCTTCCATTGTGGTTATTTTCAGCCTCACTAATAGCAAGACAATCTGCTTCATACTTGGTTATGGCTACAAGGCCATTCTTATCAAATTTTACCTTCTCTTTCCACCAAGCTCTAAGATTATCAGAAGAACCACTAACAGGTTTTCCCTTCTCAGGAATGATTCCATACACAAACCCGCGAGCTTTGCAGACTTCCATAAGCTTTAACATATACTTTAGAATACCATCTTGGGCTCTTGACATTTTTTTCCGACGAGCTTGATCACTAGTCTGCCTTGGCGTTTCATTCTCTGTGGCTTGCTCTGCCGCAGGCTTCTGTTTTTCTTTGAGCCTTTTGTGTTTGACACGATCCTTAAACATTCGCTTCTCCAATTCTTCTGCTTCAATTTCTTCATCACTGACATCTTTATCCGTTATATTTGGACATATAATGTCATCAACTTCTATATCTGAACTGTAGTTCAATGCATTACCTTTTGTCAGAAGAACATTAGCCATTCAACTAAATAAACTAACTCTCTTAGCTTGGTTATGCAGACAACTTACTGAAACAAAAATAGCACATAGGTTGAACCTTAAGGTGTGTTTGCAAGTTGAATTTTGGAGGGGAAGGAAAGAGAAAAGAAGTATTGGGAGCAATGAAATACACTTGTTAGATGGCTCAAAAGCCTTCCATTTCTCTCTCTTCCCCTTCAAAACTCAACTCGCAAACAGACTCGGTTATGTTGATTATGGTACCATAAAAAGAAAACTAACATGCTATCTTTTCTAGTATTTTTAACTTCATACTTTTTCCCCCTAACAGAATTTATTTCCAGTTTAACAACATTCAAGTCTCAAAACATCTAAAACACCACTTCCAATAATACTTCCTTTTAGTGAAAGTACTTTACAGTCATCACTATGTTAAAACCAAATTAAAAATAAAAAATAATGTTTCAAACTTCCAGTGAAAGAATCTTAACAAGAAATCATAAACAGTATCAATACAGAGAAGAATAAGAAATCTTAAACCCACAAGAAAAAAACCATAAATATAGTAGTTTGAAAGAGATGAATAATATATAACAAGATCGAAGTTATGGGCATAATAAAAAGAAGAGAAACATACTAAACATCAGAGGCAAGTTCTTCGATTTGAGGCATGTTTGTATAAATGAAAAGAGAAACAAAGAAAGTTGTATTTAGCAGAACAAATAGGATTTTGGTTATGGATTGTGTTGTGAGTGCATGTTTTATTATTGAGGATGAGGACTATGATTCTTTAGGAGAGAAGGGAATCTTTTATTAACATTCACAACTAGTTGCTAATTCTAGATAAAATGGAATCTCTTTTTTTTTGTTATTAATTAATTCAGATGATGATGATTATGAATTTGATGGGTTGATTTATTTATTATACTTTTGTTAAGTGGCATCACCACTTTATTGTCAACTTCTTACCAAATCTCCCTAGATGAACTTCTTTAAATAGTAAAAAATAAATGAGCTTGAGTTTAATTATATTATATTATATATCATATAAATATACTTGAAGCTATATAAATAAAAAATAAGTAAACGGAAAGAGAAAACAATAGTTTCACACATAATTACACTTATTGGATGGCATGTATGGGATCAGTTTGATGAGAATTAAAAAGTTAAAAATCATGTTGATGATCAATTTGATGACAATTATGTTTTATGTGCATCTAAGATGAAACAATAAATTCTACCTTTTGTATTAGAAAAAGTTGAAATACAATAGTAGTTACACCTTCTATTTTTGAAAGAGTAAAATGTAAAATAATAAGCTTCTAAAGATTGGATCAACATAAAATTAGTACACAAAGAAATTGATCAACAACTAAACCCCTAAAAATTATCAAGTCAATCAAATAAATTATTCACTATTTATTTGTATTACATTTTTTAAAAGTCAATAAAAATTAAATGTAAATAATAAATTAAGAAGTGACAATGTATAAATCTCTTTTTATATTAATGTTGACAATGTCTAGAAGCAAGATATGATTAGACATTCACCATAGTATAGCAGTTAATTAACCAAAACAGACAACATGGAAAGCTAATATAATTGTAGCAATGATATAAATTCTTCTTAACAAAAGAAATTAAATAAATTAAAGTAGCTCATGATCCACATAGCAACTTGCTTACATCATTATAATGGTGGGGATTATAATGCTTCAAGTCTAATGTTTTTTTTAAGAAAATTCCTGAACCAATGTGCAGAGAGCTTTGAGTGTCTTTTCAAATTATCATTGTAATCAACAAAGTTAATTCCAAAACGCACGCTGTAGCCAGAAACCCACTCAAAGTTGTCCAATAATGACCATGCAAAATACCCTTTTACCTTCACACCATCCCTTTACACCAAAAGCCAATGAATAACATTAGAGTTAAAAATGCAAAGTTTGAAATAAATTATAAAATAAGTATAATGAGGGTGCCATATTTTACTTGATTGCAGCCAAAATATAATATAGATGCCGATAATAGTAATCAATTCTATAAGTATCCATAAGCGATTCCTCAAGAGATAATGTTGGATCATTGTACTCCTCCACACCTACAATTTAATTACATTATTACAACATTTTTAGTGTGTATATATGGAATATTTAATTAAAAACATAAAGTATTACCATTTTCTGTGATGTAAATTAAAGGGTTCTTGAACTTTTTCTTTGTGTACAACAATAGCTCCCAAATCCCTTTTGGATAAACATATAGCCAATCTGATGCAGCCTGCATAGAAATCAAGATTGCTTGTTACTAGTCAAAGTGTCAAATAAATAAATCATAAAAACTAAGCATATCTGTGTGAATATTTTGAGATATAATTTACAGTTAATAAAAATAAAAAGTCACACGTACCCTTTGTCCAATGGGTCTCCCGTTACGCTCAGCTGTCACAAGATATAAAGATTTTATAACATACAAATACTTGAATAATGTGAGTTAAATCACTCAATTTTTTTTAATTTATTGTTATACCTTACACTTTACTGTATAAAGTGGACCCTTAACTTCAGATGAGTGAAATCTATAATAATGTATAGTTGATGTTTTAAGAGATGCAATTATGGAAGGTGTCCTTACTTGTAAAATTGACCTGAGAATCCTTGATAAAGCTTGGTGTGCTAGAATCATTACTAGGGTAAGATGTATTGGAAGCGTAATTAGCAGTGTAGTAATTAAGTCCAATAAAATCAAATGAACCAATAACAAGATTGGACTGCTCTTTAGTGAAATTCTGTAATTGGCTTCCCAATAAAGATCGCATGGATTTTGGATACTTTCCTTTTGTAAGTGGTTCCATTAAGCTGCAATTAAATTAATCAAGAAACACCAAACATAATTGAATAAAGATTCTCTCCAATATGAGAGAGACAAATATTAGAAAAACAAAGGAACAAAACATGATATGATATTTGTATCATTTTATATATAATAGAAAATTCCTTACCAACCAAACATGAAATCAAGAGCTCGTTGTACAGCAACATGATCTGCTTTGTCCTCTGAGAACGGCAAGAACCAGTTAGAATTTAAGGTGATGCCTATCAAACCTTTTTGAGACCCCTGCTCACATTCAAGTTAATGTTTATCAATATTTCATAATGAACAATATTTTTTTTGGATAAGATTTTGTACAACTAATTAAACTGCAATTTGTATATAAAAAATGGCTGTCCGGTACAGGCAAAAAAAAACATTACCTTTGTGTGGAAACTCAACCCAAACTGAAATTTGTATCTTGAATTAAAAACAAAAATGAAAGTTTAGGAACCTGATACTTAGTCTTATAAATTTTGACAGCAGCTGCATGAGCAAGTAGTTGGTAGTGTAAAGAAACATAGTGCCCAGGATTACCCACACTAAAACTCCAAGGCTCATTAATAGTAATCCAATGTTTAACTCTATCTCCAAATTCCTTGAAACATAGCTCTGCATAGTCTTGGAAATCATTTCTGAATGTATGAAGATTAATTAATTTGTGTTCAGCATTGATAAAATTCATATATAATTGCCAACGCTGTAGCTAGCTTGAATGAAAAATATAACTATATGTTCCTTCACTTACATAATATGAGGGCTTAAGAAGCCACCATACTCATCTTGCAAGGCTTGGGGAAGATCCCAATGGAAAAGGGTAACAAATGGTTGCAGACCTAGATTAATCAAAACAACATATTGTAATTATAAAAATCATGTTTGATAAATATGATACCAATGCAAAGAGAAAAATACAATAAATAATGGGTTATGCATAAACCATTAGCTATTAGCTCGTCGATGAGGTTGTTGTAATATTCGATTCCTTTTTGGTTTATACCACCGCTTATTTTCCCTTCTGCATATTTATCAGAGTGGTTAATGTAAATGAAAGATTTAACTATACCTAAAACTCATAGGTATGTAAATAAATCCAACATTAGCGTACTTGGTAATATCCTTGGCCAAGAGATGGAAAATCTGTACGCATCCGTATTCATATACTTCATGATCTTCACATCTTCCTATTAATTAAAATGTATTTAACTTATTAGATGCTAAACAAATATAGCTCCACCAAACAACATGGTACTGTGTTATGGTGTTGGAATTGCCACAAAGCAACACAAAACAGTAAAACAGAGAAAGAATGAGATTAGAGAGAAAATCCAGAGGTTGAAGATGATGAATAGTGAACTTGCTATATTTGGCAAAACTGAATTTTGAATTTTGTTAACAGACTTCTATTTATAGAAGTTTCTCAAGAACAACTAACAACCATTAAGCCTAACTAATCTAGACTTAATATACCCTTAATCAAGCTTGTTTGTAATTACAATTTAACATTCCCCCATAATTCAAACTAGCTAAACTAAGAATTCCAAGCTTTCCTCTTTGCCTTTCAAACTCAATCTTCTTCAATGGTTTTGTAAGCAAATCAGCTTGTTGTTCCATTGAGGTACAAAACTCCAGCTTCAAGTTCTTCTTTTCCACTTGATCTCTCAAGAAGTGAAACTTGGTTTCAATATGCTTGCTTCTACCATGGGAAATTGGATTCTTGGACAGATTGATTGCTGATTTGTTGTCCACGAAAATCAGCAATGAATCTTGCATACACACTCCCATCTCCTTCAGCAATGCTTGCAGCCATAAGCCTTGACACCCTCCTAGGCAAGCTGCAATATATTCAGCTTCACAAGTAGAGAGAGCAACCACCTTTTGCTTCATTGAACACCAACTTATTGATGCATTTCCTAGCTTGAACAAGTAACCACTAGTGCTCTTCCTATCATTCTTATCTCCACACCAATCAGCATCTGTGTAGCCATGTATCACTCCTTGTTTCTGATCTTCACTGTTAGGCAATAGAACTCCATGGTCAAGGCTACCCTTTAGGTACCTAAGAATCCTTTTTGTAGCTTGAAGATGTGAGAATTTTGGATTCTCCATGAACCTGCTTACCACTCCCACTGCATATGTTATATATGGTCTGGAGTTGCAGATATACCTTAAGCAACCAATCATTTGCCTAAACAGGGTTGTATCAACTGCCTCATCTCCTTCTGCTTCACTGATTAGAGCTGCTCCAGTTTCAATGGGGGTGCTTGAGGGGTTGCATTCAAACAGATTGAACCTTTTAAGTACCTCTGAAGTGTACTTTTTCTGGTGCATCAAGATGCCTTCAGCTGTTTTGATGAATTCTATCCCAAGAAAGTATGAGAGAGTCCCTAGATCAGACATCTCAAACTCTTGTTTCAATCTGGTCTTTATGTTTTCTATCTCATGCTCATTGCAGCCTGTTATCAGCAAATCATCCACATACAGGCAGATTATGATTGAAGCTTCTCCACTTGCCTCTTTGATGTAGATGCCATGTTCATTTTTGCACCTTAGAAGACCCTGCTTCAAGAAGAAGTTATCTATCCTCTTGTTCCAAGCCCTAGGAGCCTGCTTCAACCCATAGAGTGCCTTATGCAGTCTATACACTTTCTCTGTTTCACCAGGAACCTCAAAACCTTGAGGTTGTGATACATATACCTCTTTATCTAAAGAGCCATTTAGAAAAGCAGACTTGACATCTAGTTGGCTTAGAGTCCAGTCCCTTGAGCTAGCTAAGGCAATGACAAGCCTTATTGTCTCAATTCTAGCAACTGGTGCAAATACTTCATCAAAATCAAGTCCAGGTTTTTGTAGGAAGCCTTTTGCTACCAGCCTGGCTTTGTGCTTGGATATAGTCCCATCTGGCTTGAGTTTCAGTTTGTATACCCACTTCACAGAGATGGGTTTCTTCCCTTTAGGCAGAGTAGTAAGCTCCCAAGTGTTGTTCCTTTCTATGGATTTCAGTTCTTCTTCCATAGCTTGAACCCAGCAACTCTGTTTTACAGCTTGATCAAAACTTATAGGTTCCATCTCAGCCAGCAAAGCCATGTGCACTAGATCACCCTCTTGAGTAACTGAATCATCAGTAAAAACTTCATAATCTCTCAGCCTTGTAGATAAGTGTCTATGCCTTTGAGGTCTGTCCATAACTGATACTTCTGTTGTAGCCTCTTGCTCAAGACCAGTAGCCTCAGATTGTGGCTTCTGACCAGGTTCAAGTATAACCTTTCCTGGTATGGATGTTGCTGCTTCAACTGTTGTATTCCAGTCTCAACCTTGAGACTCATCAACCCTTATGTCTCTGTTATATGAGATGGTGTTAGTGCTAGGATCATAGAGCTTGTAAGAGCCTGCAGTATGATAGCCTACGAGGATTAGTTTCTGACCCTTGTCATCTAGCTTACTTCTCTTGCAATCTGGTATATGTTTGAAGCAGATTGACCCAAAAACTCTCAGATGCTTCACACTAGGCTTGATTCCAGACCAGGCTTCTTCAGGAGTCACACCATTGAGCCTTTTTGTGGAGCTTCTGTTCAAGACATATGCTGCAGTTGACACTGCTTCACCCCAAAACCTTTTGGGAAGGGACTTTGTCTTCAACATGCTTCTCACCATGTTGAGTAAGGTTCTGTTCACCCTTTCAGCTGCTCCATTGTGTTGAGGAGTGTATGGTGCAATCACCTCATGAGTGATGCCTTCCTTGGTGCAGAACTCATGGAACTCATGAGATACATATTCACCCCCTCCATCACTCCTTAACACCATCAATTTATTTCCACTCTGAACTTCTGCAGCAGCTAAGAACACCTTGAACTTCTCAAGCACCTCACTCTTCCTTGTGATCAGATAAACCCATAGCTTCCTAGTGAAGTCATCTTTGAAGGTCACAAAGTATCTGTTTCCACCAAGTGATTTCTCTTCAAATGGACCACACACATCAGAGGATACAACTTCTAGCTGCCTGCTTGTTTTGATTGGTATTTGACTGCAGAACTTATTCCTAGTCTGCTTGCTAGTGAGGCATACTTCACACCAGTCACCCTCACCTCTCATAGCAGGAAGACCAACCACCATACCAAGCTTGCTCATGTGTTCAAGGCTCCTCATATTCAGGTGACAAAATCTCTGATGCCAAATCTTTGTCTCATCAGTTGAGGATATGAGACATTTCTGATTCTCAAGCTGAATTCCAATCTTGAAGGTCCTATTACTAGAGAGTGGAGCCTTCAAGATTAGTCTCCTTTTGTTGTTGAAAATCCTAAGCATTTTGTCCTCCATATAGATCTTATAATCCATCTCAAGCAACTGCCCTAGACTGATTAGATTATTCTTCATCTTTGGCACATACAATACATTTGAAATTGCTGAATTTGTGCCATCCTTTTTCTGGATCTGTATCATGCCAATTCCTTCTGCATTGATAAAGCTATCATCTGCAAATTTCACCTTGGTCTTCACTGAATCATCAAGGGAAATAAACCATTCTTTGTGTCCAGTCATGTGATTGGAACACCCTATGTCTAGATACCAAGATTCAGAGGCTGCATTTTCTGTATTTATTGACATCAATGTACTGGCTTCTTTGGAGTCTTGACTTTCTTCCACTAAACAATGAGTCTGGATTTCATTCTCATTTGAAATCACACCTTCTGCCAACAGCAAAACCTCATCTTCAGATTCTTCATCCTTAGCCAACCTTGCCTCTGCAACTTTATGCCTTCTTTTAGACTTGCACTCAGATGCATAATGTCCCCATTCCTTGCAGCCATAGCATTGGATCTTGCTTTTATCCTTCTTTTTCTTCTCACTAGAATTGAATCTGTTTGTAGTGAATCTTGACACTGAGTTAGGATTCTTGTGATTGTGCTCAGATTTTGAGTGATGATCTGAATCATACTTCTTGCCTTCAACCAACTTCTCCTTGCCTCTATTGTATCTATCTTGATCCAAGAGACTTAGCTTCTTCTTGATTTGAGCACTCAAAGCATGTAAGGATTTCCTATCCACTGATCTTTCCAGCATCCTTTGTTCATGAATTTGCAATGAACCTTGCAACTCCTCAAGCTTCATCAAGTCTAGATCCTTGGATTCTTCAATAGCCACAATAATATGATCAAACTTGGGTGTTAAGGTTCTGAGCACCTTCTCCACCACACCTTGTTCCACAGCCTGATCACCACAGGATTTCATCATGTTCACCAACCCACGAATTCTTGAGATGTAGTCAGATATTGACTCATCTTCCTCCATCTGAATCAGCTCATACTGCCTACGCATCAGTTGCAGCTTCACCTTTTTCACTTTTACCCCACCAGAGTAGCACTTCCCATGCCTCTTTGGCACTTGTTGTCGTTGAGATTTTCTCAAAATTCGACCTGTCCACACACTGATGGATGAGGAAGGTTGCCTTGCAGTCTCTTTTCTTGGCATCTTTGACCTCTAGCTTCTCTGCTTCTGATGGGTGTTCACTCAATGTAGGAACTCCATCTTGCACAACTTCCCAGCAATCTTGAAATCCAAAGATTGCTTTCATCTGGATGCACCAATGATCAAAGTTCTTGCCATCCAAAATAGGTAAATTCATTGCAATGCCACTCGGGTTTGACATCTTCCTCTATCTTCTTGCTTACTTTTCTTCCTTCCTCGGTTTAGCAGACAAATTAACCACACCCACAGCCCCTTTGATCACTAAAGGCTCTTGATACCACTGTTGGAATTGCCACAAAGCAACACAAAACAGTAAAACGGAGAAAGAATGAGATTAGAGAGAAAATCCAGAGGTTGAAGATGATGAATAGTGAACTTGCTATATTTGGCAAAACTGAATTTTGAATTTTGTTAACAGACTTCTATTTATAGAAGTTTCTCAAGAACAACTAATAACCATTAAGCCTAACTAATCTAGACTTAATATACCCTTAATCAAGCTTGTTTGTAATTACAATTTAACATATGGAACATCTCTCATGAACACTGAAGTTGCACCCCAAAAAAGTATGTAGTAGAGTCAATGCAATTTTGTCTAGGTGTTAGAGTCTCAGAGATCGATATTACAAACTCATTGATGAACCAAAACAACCTATATCCAAAAATTAGAAGGATATAAATTTTACAAGAGTAGTGAAATAACTACAAAATTCAATATCCCTATATGGCTCTTACCTTATAGCGATGATACTGATCAACAGCCACATCTCCGGTGCTTCTATCCACTATTTTTTCTGCATGTCATTACACCGATTACTAAATGAAAAAACGTATGCATCAAATCACTACTGCCATTTTTTTTTTTGCATTTCGTAAAGATACACTTAAATTATTTCTATGTATCCAAGTTATTCTTTTAATATTATCTAGTTCAACTAGTCTATTTAAATGGTTGAAATTTAAAAGTGCTTAATTTGTTGGGGCAAGTCACTGATATGGATGACAACAATTTTTTTTATCATCGAACATAATTTTTTATCATTAAAAAGATATAGGGTAAGGAGAATAAGTGATGTTAGAATTCACCAAAATCAAACTCAACAAAATTATTTGTTTGGGCCTTTTTGGTGTGATGAAAGAGGACAGGTAAATTAAACTTTTTTAGAATTTAAAAAATCAACGGCATGAAGAAAAATAGAGTAAGAAATAGGGATACCAGGGTATTTATGAGTTTTTGTATCCCATATACTTGGTCCTTTGCCGTCTTCATATGCAGCACCTTCATACTACATCACCAATTAAAACATATATATATATAGTACATATTAAATCTCTCAAGCTTCTAAGTTTTTATTTCTTTCTCTAATTGGTGTATGAATTTTTTTATAATATGCCAAATAATGTTGTTCTTGAACCATAAAAGATAAAACTACGCTTGTGTACAACAAATTGAGTACCCATCTTTTTTCTTTCATGCTCGAATATGACTATATATACCCACCTGGTAGGAGGAGGAGGCAGTCCCAAAAATGAAACCATCTGGGAAACTGCTCCTATTTAGAGAAGCAACATCAACAAGAATAGGCATAACAGCTTCAATGAGTGTAATCGACGAGGTAATAATAACAAGAGTCAAAACCCAAAGGATGAGGATATTGAATGCCATACCCATATATAGGCACATGTATTTTCTGCTTGTTACTATGGTCAAAGTGGATATGGAACTTAATTATTTACATACATCAAGATCATAGAGTTTGATGTAAAATATGAAAATAGATGGCTATAGAGAGAGACTTGAAAGTTGGACTATGCTTGAGTTTGACAATCATCACGCCTTATTAGATTAGCACACTAAATTTTTTGAACTATTTAATTTAATTGAAAATGTATATAGAAAATGACATGAACTGTTACAAGCAAGTATTAAATAACTTTAAAAGGAGGAAAAGTAACTTATTTTTGACAAAATTAATCATGTATTCAGTTTAGTATTTATATGTTATAATGATATGTAATAAATATGCTTGAATAAGTTTTGATTCACAAATTTTGTGATTAGTCTTTACGAATTATTTAATTTTAAGACTATTTTGATCCTTGTAAAATTTAAGATTTATATTCTTCTTCATCATCTAAAAACTATAGTTAAGTAATGACGTAGGTGACGAGCACCACATCAATATCGCTACCTTATAGCCAACCACGCCAATGAATAACACGTGTTGTCCGTTTGAAATTTTAACTTTATAGTAAAATCATTATCTGTTTTCAATATTTTTTTTTAAAATTGGCCAACAATGTTGGTTTTAAATAATACTTTGTTTTTAAAAAACATATCAGTTTAAATTAATAAAATTTGATTTAAATTAATATTTTAAAATGCTTATTTTATAGCATACTTATATTAATCATAGTGTTTATTTTTATTTTTTTGGTTTTCCATATCCTCATACTTAATAGTGATAAACCGTTTACGCTTTTTCAACGCTAAAGCTAGATCATCCCAAATATTTATTAAATAATATTTTATTCTAATTTTATCAATTGTATTGAAGAAGATATTAAATAACAATTTATATAGAAAAGAGTTTTTTGGGAAGTTAGCACACATTTTAATTTATATTACAAGTAAGACAAACACTTCAATTACTACATTTTTTATCAATTGCGTTAACATTGGATGTGACATTATTTTATAAAGCAAATATATTTAAATAATTTACTATATATTTTTGGGAACTTTAAAAATATTCCAAGGATTCTTAAAATCTAACTAAAAATAAGTTTTCAAATTATTTAATATTTTCTAATATATTATAGTATTTGTGAAATATGATTTTTGAAATCTTAATTCTAAACAACTTCTTTTTAACAAATGTTATAGCTGTTAAATATATATCTGTCTATTTAATTATACAATTGTTTCACCGAATGTTGTTGATTTTTTTCCGCCTATCATTTAATAACATTATATACATGAACATTATTGAATGTGCATCATTAAATACGAATTCTAACATTCTGACTACACCTCTCTAAAGACAACATTTACCTATATTCATCGACCAAAATATACAATAAACCAAATGTGCACTTTATTCATGTTGGAGTTTAGCCAAAATACAAACAACTTGAATGCAAGAATTGATGAAGAAGAATGTTGTGAAAGAAGAAGTAACAAAACCAGAGAGCAGAGAAAGAAAAAAGATAGTTTCAGTGGAAGAAGAATATGTGGAGTGAGAGAGAGAGAGAAAAAAGTAAAAAATATTCAATGAATAATACCTCAATTGGTTTATTGAATTGTAATGAGAAGTACATTTGAGTTTGGTACAATATGCTATTTATAGTTAACTTCCTAACTATAAAAACTAACTAAGTTTCTACAAACAGAAACTCTTAAACTAACTCTAAAATGCTAAGTTTTGAATCACTTTATTTTAACATCGTCCATTGATTCAAAACTTTCTACAAGCAAGTTACATTCATAGCCTCTCTTATCTTCCTAAAACTTTCAAACTTCAGTGGTTTAGTTAGCACATCTAAACATTCTTGCAGAAATCTTCAAATTATGTGGATGTATACTCACCACTACCATTTGTTCTTAGAACCTTGATTTGTTTTCCTGACTCCTTCTCAACTAAGGCCTTGAAAACCTTGAAGACATTGAATACTTCATTTCTGGCTTTGATCAAGTAGAGCCATAGCTTTCTACTCATGTTATCCACAAAAGATACAAAGTATCTATTACCTCCAATAGATGGCACCTCAAATGGTCCACACACATATGAGTATATCACATGTAGGATAGTTGATGCCTTAGACCTTGTGTAGCTGCTGAAAGAATTTCTTGTTTGCTTGCTTATCAAGCAATTTGCACATACCTTCTTTTGAGCAGACAATGAAGGCAGACCCAAACACAGGTTCTTTGTGCTAAGCAAACTAAGATCTTTGAAGTTTAGGTGTCCTAGCCTCAAATGCCAGAGCCAAGATACATCAGCTAGATTGATAGCTGAGAAGCAGCTAGCATTCATGGCACTAAGACTTATTTGGAAGGTTTTGTTTTGGGCTAATGGCACTTTCATAACCTTCTATTTTGCAGCATCATGTATTTCCATCACACCATTGATTGTATTGATGGAAAAACCCTTCTCAAGCAATTGTCCCATGCTTATTAGATTGCTCTTCATCCCAGGAACATAGAGCACATCACTCAATGCTACACCACTGCCATCTTTTCTTTTAACCATGACATTTCCAGTGCCTTCAGCTACCATGCATCTGTTATCTGCTAGCTTGACTTTAGTCTTCTTTCTATCATCAAAATCACAAACCAGTCCTTATGACCTGTCATATGATTGGAGCAGCCTGAGTCTATATATCATACATCATTATTTTCAGCCTATTGACTTGTTGTCATCATGAACATAATTGGCTGCTCTTCAAGACTTGCCTCACCATCTTCTTTAACCAGCTGAGCTTGATAATTTCTTGATTGAACACCTCTGTTAGTGTCAAGATTTCTTGGTGTCATGCATTCATTTGCATAATGACCAATCTTGTTACACTTAAAGCACTTTATTCTGCTTTTATCACCCTTTTCTCTTGCCTCCTTTCCAAGCAGCATTATTATGTCTTCTATTGAAGTTTTCTGATGCTTCTTGATCAGTCTTGCTTTGTTCTTTCTGAGAGGCATATCTCTTATCTCTTTCTCTATTCCAGGTATTGTGAGTGCCTTTGAAGTTGTTATTTCTTGGTGCCTGAGTCAACAAAACTTGACCCTCACCAGGCTGCCTCATCATCCTCTCATTGAGCCTTTTCTCATGAGCCTGCAAAGACCCCTGTAATTCTTTTATCTTCAACACATCAAGTTTCTTTGATTCTTCTATGGCCACCACAATATGATCAAACTTTGGATGAAGAGTTCTAAGCACCTTCTCCACTATTGATTGATCCTTGATGTGTTTACCACAAGCCTTCATTGTATTAGTGATTGTGATGATTCTATTGAAGAAGTCGGCCACTTTCTCATTGCTCTTCATCTGCATCAACTCATATTGGCGCCTCAAAGTCTGTCGTTTGACCTTCTTGAGTTGTGCAGCTCCTTCACCACACTTCTCCAAAATCCTCCAGGCTTCTTGTGAAGTTGCAGCTCCTGCAATCTTCTCAAAGTGAGCTTCATCAACACATTGATGAAACAAGAACATCACTCTACAATCTTTCCTCTTGTTGTCATTGTAAACAGCCATTTGAGCCTCAGTTGGATTTGCAGGAAGTTCTTGAATCCCAGTCTCTAGGATGTTCCCAACTTCTTGAGAACCCAAGAGAGCCTTCATTTGTATCCTCCATCGGCTCCAATTCGTTCCATTTAGAATAGGAAGTGTTGTTGTGAAGTTTCCATTGTTTGACCCCATTGACCTCAACCTTAAGCTCTGATACGAGATGTTGGAGTTTAGCCAAAATACAAACAACTTGAATGCAAGAATTGATGAAGAAGAATGTTGTGAAAGAAGAAGTAACAAAACCAGAGAGCAGAGAAAGAAAAAAGATAGTTTCAGTGGAAGAAGAATATGTGGAGTGAGAGAGAGAGAGAAAAGAGTAAAAAATATTCAATTTATAATACCTCAATTAGTTTATTGAATTGTAATGAGAAGTACATTTGAGTTTGGTACAATATGTTATTTATAGTTAACTTCCTAACTATAAAAACTAACTAAGTTTCTACAAATAGAAACTCTTAAACTAACTCTAAAATGCTTAAGTTTTGAATCACTTTATTTTAACAATTCGCACACATTTTGGGGGAATATTTATTGTCCCATATTTAATTTAATCAATTAATCAATAAATATGACTAAGATCGTTGGCTTGTTTCTCACACAAAATGTACAACAGCAATTGTCCCATTTTTTATTCCATAGAGCATAATGAATGAAAATTTCACTCTTATTTATTGAGGAATTTCTTGAACCATTGTGCGGAGAGTTTTGGGTATCTTTTCAAACCATTTTTATAATCCACAAAGACTAGCCCAAATCGCACGGTGTACCCAGAGCTCCATTCCATGTTATCCAACAATGACCAATGAAAATAACCCTTCACATTCACACCATCCCTTGTATTCACAAAAGTGATCAACAACAAATTAAAACGCACAAGATATATATAAATCGAAAATCAAATACCTACATTAGACATAGGCTTATTTTGATAATGAATTACTTACTTGATTGCATGTAGAAGGTAATAAAGATGACGATAAAGGTACTCAAATCTATAAGTATCTACGAGGGATTCATCAAGTGATAGCTTTGGATCATCGTACTCATCACATCCTATTAATTAGTAATCTTCATCAGTGTTTTTATTAACATCTAATTTGAAGAAAAAAATATGCATATAACACATGAGAAGAAAAAAATAAAAATAAAAATAATGGATTTACCATTTTCAGTAATGTAAACTAAGGTGTTGTTGTAATGGTTCTTGATATAAAGCAATATTTCTTGAAGTCCTTTTGGGTAAATAATTAACCAGGACGAAGCAGCCTGCACATAGTTACAAAAAGAGTTCTCTTTATATTTATTTATCATTTATGAATTATATATGATGATCAATCTTTTAATTGGGAGAATAGAAACAAATTAAAAAGCCTTGATATGTAAAAGGTTCAAATTTCAAAAGAAACGGTGAAAGAGATAGTTACATACAGTTGGGCCAAGGGGTTTGCCATCACGATCAACTGTCATTGAAGAAACAAAATCATGCATGTATATTAGTTTTCTTCTAATACTAAAACCCTAGTAAAAGAATCATGTATGTTTAGCCAAGACCCTAGTAAAACTGAAATCTTCAATAATACTAGACTCTCCGGTACTAGAATAGAAGTAAAACTATGATTACCTGATAAAATAATATGAGGATCGGTTTCTAGGGTTGGTCCGGGAACAGGCACGGGAAGTGCATTGCCAACATAGACCGACGAGTAGTAATTTAGGCCTATAAAGTCCAGTGACCCCTTAAGTTGTTGTGCTTGTTCTGCTGTGAACTTGGGTAGCCTGTTTCCTACCAAAGTTTGCATGCTTTTTGGATACTCACCTTTTGTTAGTGGGTCCATATACCTAAACCAAAATGCAAATCTAATCAACAACCATACAACTCAATTTAGTTGTTTATCCTTATAATTGTCATTTCAAAAGAAATGAGTGCGTCTTTTTTGGATATGAGATCTTGAAATCATAGGATCCTACACCGTTCGTGATCAATAATGGGAATGTGCAACGGTCAAAATTAGATCATATAAGCAAAATTGTATAATATTATTGTGGGCCCTCTTCTCACTATAATGGGGGTGGTGCAACAAAAATCATATAATTTTTTTTATCAACAATAACATATATTAAAAGAAATAGGAATAATTAGGAGCAATGTTTTAAAAACCGTGCCGTACCGGCCGGTTCAACCGGAAAACCGGTGAACCGGACCCCTAACCGGTACGGTACGTATGTTATACCGCATATGCAATAGAACCGGTCAAAACTGGTGAAAACCGGTAAACCGGTTTAAACCGGTCGGTTTGTACATTAATTTTTTTTTTTTTAAATTTCAAATTTTCAATTCTTCACCAATTCTTCAACTTCAATGATTGATACTTGGGTCATTTTTATTTGTATTTTGCGTTTGTTAAGTGATAATTTTGGATAAATATATGTTTTGTACTTTAAACTTTGATTTTATTAAAGACTTAATGTTGTTTGTTTGTGTGAATTTGAAGTAAATTATTAATATGGATTATAAATATGAATATCTACTTATTTGAAATTTTTTGTTATAGGTTTACATATATATATATATATATATATATATATATATATATATATATATAAGCAAGTATGTCCGGTTTAACCGGCATGCGGTTTAATTACTGAACCACTGTACCACTATACCAGTACCCTAACCGGTACGGTTTTAATAACATTGATTATGAGAACAAGTGATACTCTTATCCACAACTACAAAAATTAACAAGAAGAAAGACGTAATAATGAGTTTGACACTCATTCCAAATAAGAAAATTTGAAAGCATTATCACGAACACTTAAGGTATTCCGCGAATAAATGAAGATAAGATAAATCACCTAATAATTTCAAGAAAAAAACTATTATTTGTATCGCTATTTCTTCTCTTTTAGCTTTGGATAATTGGATTATTAAATATGTATTTTGTCAAGAAATGCTGTTATTGTTGTTGTTAAATATGTGTATCCTTACCATCCAAACATGAAGTCAAGGGCTCTCTGTGCAGCATCCTGACTTGATTTTTCATCAGTCAATGGCATAAACCAATAAGTATTTAAGGTAATCCCTATTAAACCCTTTTGAGATTCCTGCATATACATTTTCAAATGTTTCGGTTATTTAATTACTAACATCCTTAAGTAAAAAACATTGGTGCAATGCACATATGTAAGAATCTTACCCTCATAAAAGTAGAGTTTACAAAATAAAGTTGACATAAAAATAAATCATGGTTTTCCTCCAAAAAGAAAATATGTATTTGTAATGTTCAAGTCTCCTATTGTTTATAATTCAAGATAAAAAGATTCATAACCAGGTCAAAAAAGCATTTCATTATATAAAAAAGTTCAATAACATAAAGTACCTTGTACTTGGTCTTATACAAATTGGCAGCAGCAGCATGAGAAAGAAGTTGGTTGTGTGAAGTAATATATGGCTCTGTCGCTGAATTGCCACCTGTGCAATTCCTTTTTAACCAAGGAGAACACCGACCTGGTGCAGAAGTGCCAACTGAATAAGCTTGCTGGCTTACACTACTTGGTTCATTAAATGTTATCCAATGTTTCACCCTATCACCAAATTCCTTGAAGCATAGATCAGCATAGTCCCTAAAATCATTTCTGCATGCATGCCCATATCAAATTATATACATTTCCATCAGTTAACTACAATAGATTTGAGTGGGTGGAAATTTGTGTCACTTACACAATGAGAGGGCTTAATAATCCTTTATACTCATCCTCTAAGGCTTGTGGAAGGTCCCAATGATAAAGGGTCACAAATGGTTGTATACCTGCACATTCTTATCAATATTAAATATAAAATAATTCCGTTGTGAAGACTTGTATGTGTATATAAATAATGAATTGTGACCATTGGCCATTAGCTCGTTGATGAGGTTGTTATAGTAGTTTATTCCTTCTTTGTTTACACCTCCACTAAGCTTTCCTTCTGCGAATAGTTTATAAGAAAATCAAAATGATTGCTAAGAAACACTGAGCTATTGTATTTTTTTATGGTGTAAATCAAACAAAATTTGGCTTACTTGGAAGGAGTCTAGGCCAAGAAATGGAGAATCTATATGCATCCAAATTCATATACTTCATGATTCCAACGTCCTCCTAAAATATGTAGACCAAAGTATCATGACTCAACTTATTTCTTATATATATATAAATACTTGAATTGTCTTTGTAGGAATATCATCTGAATCATACCTTGTACCGATGATATTGGTCGTCAGCTACATCTCCAGTACTTCTATCAGTTATTTTTTCTGCATGCAATTTCATTGATAAATATAAGTGCAAATTAAATTATACCTATAATTTTCCAATTTTAGTATAAATACCCAATTACACAAGCAAAGACTTATAAAAAAATTATATAAACAATGGCTTATTGGATTAGCTACCTTCTTCTCAAAGCAACCCAAAACATTAATACTTAATTATTATTTTCTTTAATTTTGAAAAAGAAAAAAAAGAAACAGTTTGAGATGTGGAAGAGATACCTGGGTATTTGTGGGTGTAAGTGTCCCATATGCTTGGTCCTTTGCCACCTTCTGCTGCAGCACCTTCGTACTACAAATTGAAAACTCTTGAAAATCATAGCACAACACTAAATCTTATATAACACTAACAAGCAGTAATCTTATATAACACTAACTAAAAAGTTTTATAAGACAAGGGGAGTAATCTTTTAAAAAAATTTAAGAACACAATACAACTATAATATAAAACAAACATATAAATATAAAATTGAAATTATAAAGATGAATAATTTTTTAAAAATATAATAAAATGATAATCCAAGTTGTTCATTTATATCTCTTCTTCATAATAATAAAATGCTAACTTCGTTAGTGCAAGATTTTTATTAACATTTTATACAAAAAAAGTAAACATGGGCATTTTTATTCTTATTTGTAGGTGATCAAATTGGAAGGTTAACATTAACTGTAAAATAATAAATATTTAAGTAATTATATATGATGTACTTGGTATGATGCTGATGCTGTTCCGAAAATGAAACCTTGAGGGAAAGAGGTCCTATTCAGATCAGAAATGTCGCTAATAGGAGCAATATATGGTTTTTCTTGAGCAAGAGTTTTTCTTCCTTGAATATCAGTTGGTAAGGATTTCCCTGCAAAAGCCTCTACATGAGTAACAATAATAAGAGGCAGCAACATAAGAATCACGTTGAAAACCAATGCCATTATAAGTGAGCAAATAGTAATTGATTCTGCTTATTGTGGCTCCTATAATATTTATAGTAATGCTTGCGGTATCACACTAAAATTACTTACGGAAAAGGTGGCGAAATTTGATTCATACTTCACTTCTTTCTATTATTTATTTATTACTCGTGTACTAATACATGAAGAACTCTTTACGTTTGAATTCGGATCTTTCGCAACAAATCAAGAATTGGTTCTATGTCATAAATAGCTAGCTACTTTATATTATCGATCAAGATCCTCTTC
This sequence comes from Lupinus albus, assembly GCA_009771035.1. Taxonomy (NCBI): domain Eukaryota; kingdom Viridiplantae; phylum Streptophyta; class Magnoliopsida; order Fabales; family Fabaceae; genus Lupinus; species Lupinus albus. Next base: position 17,058,169 of record CM020017.1, read on the forward strand.
TTCAGGAGAGTGTCGTGATTGCAATAAAGTCATGTTCAAGAAATCTCAACTTGTCATTATCTTTACATGTTTGTCTATGATCTAGCTACATTAGTGACATCTCATTTCTCAAATAAAACTTGTCATTTACTAATTATCATCTAGCATAGATTGTTTCCTTAAATCTGTTTTTGTCCTTGTAAATATATCACTTTAAATTTCATTGCACATATTTGTTTAGGCTCTTCGAAAATAAACTTATCTTCATGAATATATTAATAACTTTAACTTTATAAGTGGGGATTTTTTTAATTCTTTACCTAAATGGCCCATTATGGATTACACAATCATTAATAATATACATTGCAATAACTATCACTTGCTTCATTCAATCGTTGTATTTCTTGTTGAGAGATTTATTCCTTCTCATGGAAACAATAATAACAATATACATCCCATTTCCTACGTGATACCTCCTTAGAATAAAAGAATAATAAATCATGTATTTATGTATACAATTGGTTAGTTAATCAATCTCCTAACATCATTTACTAGAATCATAAAGTCTGGTTTCTTTCTGCAGAAACTTCTTGAACCATAATGCAGATAACTTTTTGTATCGTTTATTTTCATTTTTGTAATCCACGAAGGTCATTCCAAATCGAACTGTATAACCCGAGAACCATTCAAAATTGTCGAATAAAGACCATACATAATATCCCTTTACATTTGCCCCACTCCTGTGATAAAAAATTAAAATAAGTCAATTAAAAATATTTAAAATTGCACTATAAAGAAGAACATAAATATATTGAAGTTTACTCACCTAATTGCAGATCGAAGATAAAACAGATGACGATAATGATAATCAATTCTAAATGTATCCATAAGTGCTTCCTCCACCGATAGTGTTGGATCATTAAACTCATTTATACCTGTAAATCAAATGATGTATAAGTATAATGAAAATTTTCTAATATACTATTTTTAAAAGGTTAAAATAAAAATCACATTGATGAATAATATAAAATTGTGGAACCAGTGATATTATAGATAGTTTATTACTTACCATTTTCAGTAATGTAAATTAAGGGGTTATTGTATTTCTCCTTGGTGTATAACAAAAGGTCTCTAATTCCTCGTGGATAAACGTACAACCAATCTGAAGCAACCTGCAACATAATAAAAATAAATTTGTTTATATTCTGTCAAATGCATTAAACTAATTGTGAAGCTTATACAAATTTAGGTAACCATAACGCACCTTTATACCGATGGGTTTCCCATTGCGCTCAACTGCAATTATTCAGAAATAAATACAAAAATTCTATGTCAGCCATCATCAAAATCAACATATATGAAAATTTAGAGAATTTATATATAGACATATAAATGGGATATAGGGGTCCTTACATGCAGGATCAAATAAAGCATCTGTTGCATAGCTAGGTCTAGCATTGCTTAGATGAGGTGCATCCGAGGCATAGGTTGAGGAGTAATAGTTTAGACCAATGAAATCAAAAGAACCCTTCAGTTGTTTGCTTTGCTCTGCTGTGAACTTTGGCAAACGTGTTCTTACTAGGGATCGCATGCTTTTTGGATAGTCTCCAAATGTTAGTGGATCCATATACCTGTGATCAATCAACTTTTTATTAGTTATGCATTTCTACTAACACGTCAATGACCCTTATCAATGTTTGATATATAAACCACTTTAAGGTCCCAATATGAACATATAAGGTTTTTCATTTTGAACCATAAATTAAAAGTCTAAGAAAAATGAGAGAAAGAGGATTTCTTACCATCCATACATGAAGTCAATTGCTCTTTCAGCAGCCTTTTGATCTAATTTTGTATCTGAGAGTGGCAGATACCAATTAGCTACCAAGGTTATGCCTATTGAACCTTTTTGAGATTCCTGCAGATACACACAAATTTAAACATTTTGGGTTTATTATCATATGGTCAAATTTGTAAAATAGATTAAAAAGTAAAGTATGTTTATAATAACAAACCTGAAACTTAGTCTTGTACACACGAACAGCTGCTGAATGAGCAAGAAGTTGATAGTGTGTAACTATATAGGGCTCTATTGAAGAGTCACCACCAGTGCAATTTGGGTTCAGCCAAGAAGAACAACGACCTGGTGCCATTCTTCCATTTGCATACCCATTACTGCTATAACTCCATGGCTCATTCAAAGTGACCCAAAACTTCACTCTATCACCGAATTCCTTGAAGCAAATTTCCGCATAATCCTGAAAATCTTTCCTGAAATGTATAATTTGCAAAGTTTAGTACATTACTATATGATATATATCTAAATGTTGTATTTGCTAGTCGATAAATAATTATAAGCTATGCTTTGGAATTCAAACTCACACAATGAGAGGGCTTAAGAAGCCACCATATTCATCTTCTAAGCCTTGTGGAAGATCCCAGTGGAAAAGAGTCACAAGTGGTTTTATACCTGCAGCAATGAATTTTATATATTTATTTGATTGAATATGATTATCAATATATATAACAAGAGAATATGGCAAAATGCAAAGTACAATAGAGTTTGGTTTCTAACCATTTGCCAATAACTCGTTGATGAGGTTGTTGTAATAGTTGACTCCTTCTTGATTTATGCCCCCACTTACTTTTCCATCTATAAATATAATAAGGTTTATAAATATTTATTTTATACGAGGTACTAAAGTGAAATATTCAAGAATAGTTTAGTCCAAAATGGCAACTATCAACATTTGATCACTTACTTGGAAGTATTCTAGACCAAGATATTGAGAATCTGTATGAATCCAAGTTCATATCCTTCATAAGCGCAACATCTTCCTTGTACTTGTGATATTGGTCAATGGCTACATCTCCATTGCTTCTATCTTGTATCTTATCTGGATATTCATGAGTGAAGGTATCCCATACACTTGGTCCTCTACCACCTTCATTTGCTGCACCTTCGAACTATACATATCATAAACACAGACAAAATCAAAATCATGTATGTATAAAAGTGCAAGATATATGTAAACATTAATTACTATACCATAATCTAATATTTTATATATGTTTGTAGAAGAGTGTACCTGGTATGATGCGGAACCCGCTCCAAAGATGAAGCCAGGAGGGAAACTTTGTCGATTTAGAGAAGCTATGTCAATAATTGGGTCAATTCCAGCAACAGCTTCGATGCAGTTCACTTTAGAAATGCTCATTGCAAGAACAAAAGCAACAAAGCCAAGAATGAAAAGGCCATTGTTGAGTGCCATGTTTAGTGATTATGTTCAGTCTTAATAATCTCTTAATCTTTCCTTTTTCTTTGAAATGAAGAGCTAAGAGAGCTTAATCAATAATCTTCTTTTGGGAAGAGCTTAATCTTTATTTTTCTTGAGTGATGATAGTGTTTGATCGTTTTACATTGAAGTGAGGATGAGGTTGGCTTTTTATAGAAGAAAAAGTAGCCACCTGATAAGAATATTATTTGGGCAGATTCAAAGAAACTACTTGCGCATGTTCAAACTTCAAAGTGGAAACAGTGTAGTCAAATATGCTCCCCTTTGACTAAGCAAAAAGTAGAAAACAAATATAGCGGCTGTTTTTTTTGTCTTAGATTACTTCACCAATTATTTTATAGCTTCTTATCTTAATGAATATAATTTACCTAATGGCTTTTCATTTACCATGTTATGTTGAAGATTATAAGAAGTTAATACAGTTGTTTTCGTTATCTTAATTTGTGTGAATAGGTAGATGGTAAATTAATTTGAAAATCATTGTAATTTATATCTAAAAAGATTTAAGAATGTTCAACAAAATATTAAATTCAATGGAGTGACAATTCGAATTGTCCTATCACTATTTTGGATAATTTCTGCCTAAATTAAGACATACATAGAGATACTTATTTGTGAAAAACATTAAATATTATATTTTGTCTAGTTCTAAATTTGGGCTGGGCTAGCTTTCAAGCTGCTTAAATATATTAACATTGCATTAAAATTTAAAAAACATTAAAATGTACAAATCAAACAACTTAACATTACACAATTATCATTCAAGTATACTTACAAATCAAAATCTAACACTGAATAAATAATATCAAAAATTCATAAAAGTCCAAAATCATCACAATATTATATTAAAATCATGTTAATTTTCACTAAAATTAACTTCCCACATTGGTTCATCCAAATATGTATTTAAATAAAACTTCACTAAAATTTGATAACAAAAAAATAAAAAATAACTAAATTATCAATAAACATAGATGGTGAAATATCCTTGTTTTTATTGGAACTTGTAATGCAAGTAGGTAAAATTAACATTGTGGAGTGATAATTATAGAGGAATAGTAGGTATATCCAAGAAGTGCGGGCGGGGCAAGTGAGGTTAGCTTAAGTTGCAAACTGTAGGTGGAACCCTCAGTTATTATATTGTGGGATAAACTCCAAACTGCTACTAGTTCAACCGGGTGGGTCAACCAAATTTTTAATGTGGATATATCAAATGGCTTATTCCTACCCAATTAGATTAGGAGTTGCGCTTGTTTCAACTTTTTACACAAAAGTCTTCAAAAAGGATCACCATTCCAAAAAATTTCTGTCCCAATGTCTCAAGTCAATCATATTACACCAAGTAATATAAAAAAGATAAATTTTTATTTTTTTAATTTTTATATTAATTACGTGGCATTTTTTACTAGTTTGGGACATCATTTTTGGTACAGGTGATCTTCATTCAAAAGTCTTATCCAAAAGCTCACTTTGGTCAAAATGGAACCTGTTCCATGAGTGAGACAGCCTATCACCCCAGTATTTTATTTTCAAAAAAATAATTTTTTTATCATGAGTGTGAATTCAAATATTGAAAATGAGATTTTTTAACGTATGTTTGAGATTTTAGGGAATCATTATGTTTTTTTTTTCAAGGGCCAAAATAGGAGCCTTGAAAATTTTAAGGATCCAAAATATCAATAAATATCTTCTTTTTTAATTTAGCTTATTAAATTTTAAAAATAATTAAAATATTGGCAATAGACCAGGACAAGTTATTCAAGGGTTGGACCAATTTTTAAAACCGACCTATGTCTTTTATTATACGGCAGTTAATTATTATTATTTACATACAAACTAGACAAATATATTGGTACGTACTCTACCCGTAATTTAGAAGTGTGAACATTTGAAGTGTACAAAATAAAGTTCAAATAATTGTAGAATGAATCAACTAATTATAAATAACACGTGTGCAATTGTAAGAGAAAATATGTAATTGCAAAACCCTTTATTCAACCCCCATCAAAGACCATGAGTCCATGACCATGGTTTTGGATAATGTCTGACAATGTTGTTGTCATTTTATTCTAAGTAGGATATTTAATTTTTGTACATTTATTTCTAAGTCTTTAGTCTATTAACTTTTTTCTTCATTCACCTACCCATAATATATCTTAATCCATAGATAATCTTTTTATGGTTTAACTTCAATTTACACATCAATTCTTACGACTTTTAAATATAGGAGGATAAACACATCTTAAATATAGGAGGATAAACACATCTAAAAAAAATAGTCTATTAGATATGTAAGTCATTCTCATGCCTCAATGTTTAACGGAAACACTAATTACTGTAACACAAGATCATGTGTGTCACGCTATGTTTCATAGATATTTCCTAACAACAAATATTTTTTCTTATGAGTTTAGTATTTATATATATGAAAGGTATAAGAGTTTTTTATATTGTTAGTTTATTATTCATTATATAATTTTAATCATTATTTGCTTACTCCTAAATAAAAGTATTAAATATTAATAATAAATAATATAATGTCTGTGTAAAAAAATTATATTTATACTATATATAAAGGCAAAACATGAAATAACTACCACCATGGTATAATTTTCATTTTCCTATTTTGCCCTTACATTTTTTAATTTCTACAAAAAAAACCATATAATCTAACTACTATTAGCATATTAACCATTTATCTCACTTTAAATTGAATTATAATAAATACATTTTTAACATAAAATACTCTTAATACAAAAACATTCTTATTGTATAAAATAAAATATATAAAAATTGAATACTTAATATAATAAAATAAGAATGCGGGTCGGCAGACACGAAGTGTCTGTCGACACGCTAGTAGTAATAATGTATAAATATTAAACTATTTTTCTTATTTTGTCAAACGATCCTTATTCTTTTGGGAAATTTGATTAAATAATGTTGGGATTATAACTGTTATTTAAAAAACGATAAATACAGATGAGAAATTCATCAGAAACCAAAGGTTAATATCACAAGCTTATTAAAATCTACTGAATTTCTTATCAGTTTACCATTGGATCTTCATCCTAAAAACATTTTTCTTTATCTTTGTAAATACCAATTTTATTAATATAAATTTTATCTTTTAATTTGCCGACCAAAAAAATCTTAAGAACATTTTTAGAGTAATGAACAGACTCACGTTATTGATTGAACAAGTGAGTTCTTATTTATTTTTTCCTAAGTTTAACCCTTAATTAATCAAAACTCAGCAACACGTATATGTAGATTGTTATTCATCTGATTATAATTGACTAACCACCATTCCATCTAATATATATATATACATATATATGTAATGCTACAAGACCACATTTTAATGGGTCATACTATTCTATAAGTTGTAGTAGGTAAATAGAACTATCAAGTATCAACAATGATCAACAACTTATTATACAATAAACAAATGCATTCTCACGTGTGATGTTGGAAGTTAGAGTGGTGAACTGACTTTTCCACAAAAGAGGCGTTTGTATATATTATAGTTAGTATTTATCTGTTACAAAATAAAAGCTATTTATCAACTCGGTGACTTTAAGGAAAGCAAGTAGACTAAATCAACGCAAGTGATAAATAAAAAAGTACATTTTTTGGTGTTGAAAATACTGATTCTAATACTTTAGTTAAGTATTTATAATGCGTTCTAGTGATATAAGATTTTTTACCAAAAGATGAATGGTTCAATTATTTAGAATAATAATTGTTGATAGGGATAATTATGTACCTAAAAGAATTATAAGGTTAGTGAATATCATTCATTATAAATAAAAAAATGGGTACATCAGTAGCTGAAGGTTAGGTGTAGAATGAGTTTCTATCTATCATCTTGGTATAGTTGGTTGGTAGAGCATAATATAATAATAAAGGTTGAATTAATAATTAAGGAGATATGTTATTGTAGGCAGCAACAAAGAAGATTTTATTTTTCCGAGTGTACCATATGCTAGTATGCACTATGCAGTAAGGAAATCCAAAAAAATGGGCACGATGCCTAAACTTTAATTTTGGAATAAAAAGTTATAAAAGTATCTAAATCTGAATGTTGTTATCATCATTTAGAAAATGCAAATGATGATATGCACTAAGAAAATGTAAATGGTTGTATTTCCATTAAAAAAACTTTCAATTTGTTGATTGCTTAAAAATCTGCGTGCCAACAATATATCAACTATTATTCGTTTCCAATATATCAAGTCATCTAAAGCATGAGTTTGTGGTTTTATAAGAAAATGATAAGTTATTCCCCATTATTTGAATTCTAACAACTGTTTAATTATAAACAAGATAACTACTCAACATATTTGTAAAATATTATAAGGGTGAAATTATAATTTTGGATGGAGGAATCTCTGACTTGGGCTGAACTATGGGTAGGTGCAACAAGTGTACTACACATGACCAATAATTAATGACGACCCAATTTTTTATGTACATAAATATTTTTTATTTTCATAATTCTTATTCTTATACAAAAATCTCACTCCTTTGGAACATGTCTACTCTTACCTTTATTATTTATTACACTACGAATGAGATCGTTTAATATTTTACTTATTATTATCTTATTAGCGTGTCAACAATCGATATGCATTCTTATTTTTTTATATTAAGTATTCAATTTTCATATATTTTATTTTATACAATTAAAATGTTTTTGTATTAAGAGTATTTTATGTTAAAAAAATGTATTTATTATAATTCAATTTAAAGTGAGATATGTAGTTAATGTGCTAATAGTAGTTACTTAGGGTTATATGGTTTTTTTGTAGAAATTAAAAAATGTAAGGGCAAAATAAGAAAATAGATATTACACCATTGTGATAATTATTTCATGTTTTGACTTTATATATAGTATAAATATTATCACAATTGATGTAGAATTTAAATGAGTAATCAGCCTAGGTGGACCAAATATGAGATCATTTAAGGTCTATTAAAAATATAACCAAAAATAAAAAGTATGTTAGAATAATACTAAATGAGTAGCTAATAAATAAGCAAGAGAATAAAATATATAATTAAATTCTTTCTTATAAATAATAAATACTCAATTTCTTCTCATGATTTAAATTAAATAAATATATAATTTAATTCTTTTGAATGTTGAGGGTTAACCATCAGCACAACTTATCTGCACCATCTTATATTCTAGTCGAGTAATAAATCCTTCTAGCTCTCTTACTCATGTACTAATTTTGTTATTGTAAGATTCATTTTGAAATCTTGCAACTCTATTCTTTTTTAATAATATTGTCTAGAGTAGAAAGGAAAAGTCTTTTATTTAAAAATGAAGTTGAAGCACATATTTGATGAGTTAAGGAGTGATATATTAAATTTTAAAAAAATTATTGAACCCCATGTATCGCATTTAAACTCATTATATTACATATAGATAAAAAATAATGTCATTTGTATTTGACCTCTGATAATGCCATTGATTATTTTTTGTGAACAGGAATATTGTTTTATTCTAGCCATTTTTGACCGAGTTTGCACAATTTGACTTTAATATATATATATATATATGTGTGTATGTATGCATGTGTATGTATATTATATTTAGAAAAATAGAAATATTAGTTTAAGACTTGGAAGTGGTGCTACGTATAAAATGACGACGACGTGGTTTAAGTTGAACGAACACATATATGTTACTCAACACAAATGGTGATCCTACTATAAAACAAGACACTTGTTCAACCATTTGGTCAATTATATATCACTTAAAAAGGACAGTTTAGCTTTTTCCATGGCACTTCATTTATCATACTATGATTTTGATATAATTAAAATTTCGTACCTCGTACATTAAATGTTGGAAACCTTATAAGAGCCCCACAGCAAAAATTGCAGAACATGCCGAATAATCAAGTTGGATTGATCCGCACTCTAAGGACTATCATCATTATAAATAATAATATAACAAGGCCCGCCATCATGGACTCACGCCCTATTTTCACAATAAATTTTATACAATTAGGGCTTTTTTTATTGTTATAATAATAATATAAAGACAATATAAAATATAGAGCAATATAATAACTGAATAACATGGGAGCAGAATAATATTTTACCTTATTCAACATTTGATGCACTATATAAGTATCATATTGATATGATTACTGTATTTACTGTATAATATTACATCTTGCTCGTTTCAAGATTCCCCCACATTTAAAAATACACCATGAAACTTTGGGTTTATTCTATCCTCTATTGTGGGCTCAAGAAACTTAGGCTAACAGTAAATTGCGGACCCAAATGTCAGTTTCTGGTTTGGTTTTTTGTGCTGGCTACTCTTTTTTAAATATTTGTGCCTTTACATTCACCATTGCATGCTAATAACATTTGGTCTATTTCTAAATTTAAAAATAGAGGGATTCACTTATTCTAGGATTTTGTTAAGAAAAACATATTTCATATTTTAGACATTTATTATATGAAAATTTAATAGTTCATGTAATTTAAATTAGTTAATAGATTTAAATTATTTAATTTTAAAAAAATGAATAACTAAAATGTAAAATAAGTTTTTCAACCCAATGCAAAAATAGATCTATTGGTGTAAAACATACTTATGTAATTAGCTCTTTTACTCTTACCACTTACTCAATTCACCTTGTACTATACCATGCACTAGATGCCTCATAAAAAGATTTAATAAAATTAATCTAAAAAGTTATATGTACTAAAATAAATCATGTAGTCGTTTTCATAAAATGTATTATGTAATTATTGTGTGAAATCAGCTCATGAATTGGGTTTCATCATTACCAAATCAGTCACTACTCATATTTCCAAAGTCTATCATGCTTAAGCTTGCATTTCATAATATCTTCTTCCCACCTTAAGATGTAATTCCACAAAGTGTTTCAATTTTACGTTATTTATCAATTAGCTAAAGTTATTATTTGTCACTTGTTATGGTTATTCTGCCTCCTTTTTCACTCATTTAGGAACATCAACTATAAAAGCAGACTTCAATTCAGTGTTAATTGATCAAATGAAACATTTTCAGAAGTCACTTCTTATCCTTGTGCTAGCTTACCAATAATTACTAATCATATAATTATTTAAAAACACGGCTGTTAAATTCAAGAATTGCATATGATTATTTAAATATTTGAAATCATCACATATAAATTATATTCGGTAAACTGAAAATGACTTTTTATTCAAATCTCAAAATCAACATGATAAATGAAGGATAAGCTCTCTCTCTCTCTCTCTATATATATATATATAGCTTTTATTACAGAGCATACTTATGATGAAATCAAATAGGATTAACAACCTACGAAATTAATTGCACACAGAATTATTCTAAGCTTTTGAGATGCTGCAGTTTGAGAAGCACCAACTTCAAAAACTAGGTTTAAAACTAATATTTGTTGAGGAAGTTCTTGTACCACATGGCAGAAACCTTTGGGTGCCTTTTCAAGCCATTTTTGAAATCCACAAAAACCATTCCAAACCTCACAGTAAATCCTGAAGACCATTCATGATCATCCAAAAATGACCATGGATAATATCCCTTTACATTCACCCCATGCTCCCTGTACATATATATATTTATTACAATTAAATCAATGGAAAAGTGGAATGTTAAACTTATAAATTCTTTCGGATATAGAATATCACTTACTCAATTGCATATCGAAGATAAAAGAGATGACGATAAATATAATCAATTCTGTAAGTATCTACAAGAGCTTCATCTAGTGACAAGGTTGGATCATTGAACTCATTCATACCTGTGATTAAAATAAGTGAACTATATTATATTCAATATCATGTATATTCTTTAAACTAGGTTTGTACAAGAGAAAATTAAATAAAATTTTGATAAGATGATTTCTTCTATTAAGAGCACAAAGGGGTGCTTCAACCATCAACATGTACAAGCTAAGTGTACTTAAAACAGCATACAAGGAATATATGTATATATGTGACGTATTTATGTGATTACCATTTTCTGTGATGTAAATCAATGGGTTGTTGTATTTGTTCTTGGTGTATATCAAAATATCTCGAAGTCCCTTTGGATAAAAATATATCCAATTTGAAGCGGCCTGCATATAATTATTATAAATAGAAATGAATTTAGTTCATGAATTTATAAAATGGATTAAACTAGTAGCTTGGTTATAATGATAGATGGCTAGACACGTACCCTTAGACCTAGTGGTCTATCATTGCGCTCAACTGCAATTATAAAATTCAATAATTATAACATAATATATATTTAATGTGAATGAATTAAATTGATAGATAAATGTGTCCTCACACAAAGAATTGGCCAGATAATCTGTTTGGTAACTGGGTTTTCCATTGGTTCGTGGTGCTGGAGAGGCATAACTAGAGGAGTAATAGTTAAGACCAATAAAATCAAATGAACCATTCACTAGCTTAGCTTGCTCTGAAGTGAACTTTGGCAATCGCTTTCTCACCAAGGCTCGCATGTTTTCTGGATAGTATCCTTTTGTTAGAGGTTCCATGTACCTACATTAAATCCATTCAAAATAATCAATATATGGTAATGTTTTTTAATTTGTTCATAAGATTTTAGATATCATGCATCAATTGTTTGTGTTTTTGTAGCAGCCATATTGGAAGGAGATTTACCATCCATATTGGAAGTCAAGAGATCTTCTAGCAGCCTTAATATCACGAGTGTCATTGTCTGAGAGAGGTATGAACCAGTTTGATACTAAAGTTATGCCTATCTTACCTTTTTGAATTGCCTGCACACGTCAATTAATTCACCAAAATCTCTTCAAATTTATATTATACTAAAGATGAGAAAAGGTATATAATATAATAATGAAAGTAAGATATTTCTATAATTTAATATTTATTTACTCACTAATTTTGGTGAAAAAGTTAATATTTATTTCTTAAATGAGAACAGAGATATTCATAATTCCTTCTATTCATGATGAATAATAAGACCAATGTTAAATATCAAAATCAAGAGTTTCCTTCGTAGTATTCTTAACCTAGAGCCCAATCAAATATATATAAAAAAAGAGAAGTGAACCTGATACTTAGTTCTGTAAACGTGCACAGCAGCAGCATGAGCAAGAATTAGATTATGAGTAACTATATAAGGTTCTGTGCTTGAATCACCACCGGTGCAATTTAACTTCATCCAATCAGAACATCGACCTGGTGCAAATGTCCCAAGTGCATAGCCACCTCTACTATACATAAGTGGTTCATTCAATGTAGTCCATAACTTAACCTTTTTTCCATATTCTTGGAAGCAAATATCCGCATAGTCTTGAAAATCATTTCTGGAAGTGAAGTTGATATAATAGCTTAGTAAATTAATAATCAAAATAAATCATTTAAATTAAATGTTCTATATAGATCAACAACATGTTAGTTTAGTAATATAAGACACACTAAATACATAAAAACTTATTAACCAAAAATTAAAACTATAATTCTTGTGAGCGACATTTGTTAAGAGTAATCGATCATTAAAGAAAATTTGGTAAACTCACACTATGCGAGAGCTCAAGAAACCACCATACTCATCTTCCAATGCTTGGGGGAGATCCCAATGGAAAAGAGTCACAAATGGCTTAATACCTACAATTGTCTCAACCATGATCGTAGAATTATATTAGTATTAGTTAACAAATGATTAAAATGCAAAGGATAAAAATAGAGAGTTTAGATTGTGACCATTAGCCAATAGTTCATCAATGAGATTGTGGTAATATTTGATTCCTTCTCGATTTATACCCCCACTTATATTTCCTTCTGTTAAGGAGGGAAAATTAATTGTTAACACTTATATCCAACTAGGTAAAATTAAGTTGAGAAATTTGATCAACAATTTTGACTTATTACTTGGCAGTATTCTGGGCCATGAGATGGAGAATCTATATGAATCCAAATTCATATCCTTCATGATCCCAACATCCTCCTATATCATATATGCACAACAATATATTATTATAATGTGCAGAAAAATGGAATCAAATTTTGTCGATAGATGAATTTCGTAGGGCCCAATCAAGGATTCCTTAATTTGAGGTTAATAGTTTAATTAAAACAATATTTTAAAAGTGCAAATGATCTCAAAATAGAAAACTAAGAAAAGTACGCAGTAAGCAACAAAGCTTTAAAGTAAGTGTGAATTACAATTGCATAATCATATTGTTATTTACTCATATGTTCTTTATAGACCTGTTTATGAGTTAGAACGTCCCTTCATATGGCTATAATATGACTTTTTAGATGCAAACTGATTCATATTTTATAAACAAATAACTATATTTACTCTAATCTAAAGTGTTGGACATCGTTAATAATAAATTTTAAATTATATAATACTCTTTATTATCAATTAAACACTTTACACATATTCATATGTTAATTACTATCAAAGTGATATTTTGGATCAATTCCCAAAAATACCTTGTAACGGTGATATTGGTCTACAGCAACATCTCCATTGCTCCCATCCCTTATCTTCTCTGCATGCCAGTTCACAAATGGATAAATTCAAATTACGCAAATAAATACACTACAATCATATTTTAAGAAGATATGGCGTGTATTAACCAATAAAAAATACAGTTCTAAAAATAATATTTGAGTTTATTACTACATAATTCAAATTTTAAATATAATTAATATAAATAAATCTGTATACTCACAATATATAAATATTACGCTCTATTATTACATCATTCATTATTCATATTTATTCATTAACTCTTCGTGAAATATAATCCAAATAAATATTAAACTACATAGTCATACAAACCATATATATATATATATATATATATATATATATATATATATATATATATATATATATTGCCGAGTCTGGATCCTCTCCGGTACAGGAGAGGCCAGTACTAGGCCAGGATTATGACACATGGCAAAACTGTTTTTTAATCAAGATTTAACACTATAAAATAATATATTTTTAAATAAATAATTTAAATAAAAATCATATTATGTCTCCCTCTCCCTCTCCTTCATTGACTCTTCCTCTGCTCGAGAGATAGAAATCATGGCACCACTTGTTAATTGGTATCTTTTCTATAAAGTGTGCCAATGTATAAGGGCGTGAAATTTCCTATGTCCCAGATTGAAGAATATGTGATGTTCTGGGTCTATACTTAACACTGATTCCATTCAAATTATTTCTCATCATTGAGATTTCATTTTAGTGCAGATTCGCACACCAGATGTTTGATTCTTTGCCTCACTAATAATGTTGATGAATAAGAGGGCATTGTCTTCCAATTTTAGGGTTTTAGATGACTGCACAATACCTAAAAAAAGTGAGTTCATTGAGACATAGTAGATGACTGCACGCGTCACAAAGGGTTGATGAGTTCCAACTCAGTGGAGGAGAGGAAGAGGAAGACATGATATGATTTTTCTTTAAATTATTTATTTAAAATATATTATTTTATAGTTTTAAATCTTGACCATTAAAAACAGTCTTGCCATGTGTCATAATCCTGGTCTAGCACTGGCCTCTCCTGTAATGGAGAGGATCCAGACTCATATATTGCCATCTACTTCTGTTAGGGCCAAGTGTTTTTGGTACTGCTGTCCAACTTTAACACCATGGTATTTAAATTTTAAAATATTGATTAGTAATAATTCACTAAAACAATTCATGATTGCCAAACCTATCGTCCTCAAAACTCCTTACCTAAGTGATGATATTGTTGTAATTTTATATTGTACGGTCGTTGTTCAATGTAAAGTTAAGCTTGGAATTTGTAATTCCAAATTAATTTTTGACTATAAGTGCATGGCTACTATATGAATTTCTTGGTATTGCTTATACCATGGAGATTTCCAATTTGTTATTTATGGATTGTGGTTTATTACCGGCGAAATTTGTGGTTATATTGTTTAATTGATATTTTGGAAATAGTCGTTGGTTAAACTTGAATGAGATCATTAACCTTTCAGATTTGTAAAATGAATCTTTAAAAGGAAATCAGCAAAATAAGTAATATCATTCCACTCCCTTCCATTGTTTACCTATTTGTTAGAGAGAGAGAGAGAGAGAGAGAGAGAGAAATATATACCTGGATACTTATGGGTGTAGGTATCCCAAATACTTGGTCCTTTACCCCCTTCTCTTGCAGCACCTTCGAACTATGCATATAAATTTCACAAACAAAACAAAATCATGTAAAAGAGCAAGTTGCTAGATTTACTCCAATTAGGACTAAAATTAATGAAACAAACTGACTCGTTATTTAGTTTTACAAACTTGGTTTATGAATCAAATGAGTAAAGCTTAAACTGTATATTGAATTAGTTAGATAAACAAGTTGTGCTTGATAGATACATATTGACTTGTTAGGTCATGAACTAGCTCGATATATATGTATATATAAGGAGCGACTAGTTTATGAATGATATTGAGTGTAATTTATGTATATATTATTTATATATATGTATATAACTTTGTGAAATATTTTTTAAAAATAAATTAATTATTTAAGTTGTCCAAATGAACTATTCGAGTTGAGCTGGACAGTTTATGAACTTTAACCGATTTGAATTCGAGTTAAAAAATAAGTGATATTAAGCTCGAATCAATTTTCAATAATATGTATATCAAAATGATGGACTTTTAAATTTATCTCTTACTTAATATGTAATACATGATCTATAAATAATTAAATATGTTTCAGAGTAAGAGATAACAATAACATATAGTATAATTATGAACTTGTGTTGGAATTTAATAATAGTTTCAAGCAATGAACTACTTTATATAATGATATATTTTAATCATCTCCAACACTTGCATCACCTTAATAGAAAGAGACAAATATTTTAATATCAATTTTATTTCAGAATTTCTCTCTTATAACTAAGTGAAAAGGTTCAACTCAAGGTTGTTATTGATGAAAATATATGTAATAATGTAATATATCAGGTTTTATATATAGGTGTATGTGTAAATACCTGGAATGCAGAAGATCCTGCCCCAAAGATGAAACCTGCAGGGAAGCTGCTCCGGTTGAGGAAACCAATGTCGAGAGTGGGTGAACTACCCGCATCTGTGAATGAGCTAACAAGAATAAGAGCAAGCATGCTCACAACCAAATCCATATGTGAAAATGCTACTTAATTTCTTCACTATATTCTACACATCTGCACTTCTTTATATAGGAAGCCAATCTACTTTACCATCACTTTCACATTTTATTTTAAGGATACAAATAAACCGAACAAATTTCATATTCATTCAAAACTCGACTCGTTATTTTCCTCAATAAATTTGATTTATGAATTAGACGAGTTGAACTTGAAAATCAAAATTATTAAATAAACAAGTCTAACTTGAATCAAATACGGTTTGACTCAATAGGCTCATGAATTATCTGAATTATAAATATGTATATCTATATATATGTATGTGTATATATATTACATATAGATATAGAAAATATATAAATTTATACATATTAAACAAATGGACAAAACTTAGGTAAAACATCATAGGTGCTAGTGGTACATGTGATTTATTAGATGATGATACATAGACATTTTTATTTAAAAAATGATTGATTCTAAATTCAATAAATGTTTTTTCCTGAAATTAAACAAAAAAAAGTTAACATGCTGTACTCTAATAGGTAAGATGTACTAAAGAAATAATGTTCATTGCAGCCTATGATTTGAATAATTGGTATGAAGTAAACAGTTAATTAGCGAATTTTTGAGCAAACAAACCAATTCAAAAGAATGAGTGAAACCAAACAATTAGCAAACACTAATTAAACTAATTTCAAGCTCGAAATAGCTCGTCTATAACTCGAATTGAGTTTTAAGGTGAAAAAACTCAATAAAAGCAAGTTGAATATAATTCTAAGTATTCGTCTGCAGTCCTATTCATACATATTCGTCTTCCCACTAACAAGTGGATAAATCCATGACTATTTTAGTTTAATCAACCATAACAATGTTGCAGATAACTAGATGGAACATATATCAGGGTGGGTGGAATATTTCCTAATCTTTTATGGCAAATGATTATTTTCAACTACAACTTGTTATTGTAAGATCCTATTCAAAAAGACGTAACTCCACAAAGGCATTACCACTCACATGTCTGTAAAATATCTACGTACGGTCTACGTGCAGAGTTTCATCATCATGATATATTAATAGGATAGAGATCACATGTCCCAAACGGTGTCACAATCTCTGACCCGAGCCAATATGAATGTTACGTTTTGTTTTTTAAAAAATTCTTTTATTTGTATGATAATATGTCATTAGTCCGGCACAGTGTATAAAACATCATTCGAGACATGTGGTCCTCATTCATATTAATGGATGAAAAATATGATATCCCACGCGTCTTAATGGAAAATATGAAATAAAAAACGTGGGTGAATGACATTTTTGAAAAAAAGTGGTCATCCCTAACCTTCAACCTTCTCCTCCTCTCGAACAACCATCAAGTGTAGTACCATTTCGTCATCATGTGGTGCCTTTTATATCCCACCCATAAATTTAATTGCACTCTTAATTACCTTTAAAATACTCATAACATCAAAATCAACGTACAATAATAATTCCATATCCATAGTTTTATTTTTAATTAAATTGTTGATATCTATTATATTAGTTTAATATTATATATAATATATTTTATTATTGTTATTTAATGATAAATTTTAGTGATTGAATTATTTTGACAAATTTATCATAAACATATATAATTATTTATTTGATAAAAATTTATATTAATTATTATAAAATATATAAATATAAAATTAAACTTGAAAACTTATCCTAGGGATGTTTGTTAATCAATGTGAAAAGGTTAGAACGTAGTGAGGTTGTGGTGGCACCAACATATATGTAGCAGTGCCATGGTGGTTGGACGTGGCTGAGTAGAAGGTTCATGTTCGCCCATATGGTTGTATGCATGGTGGTGCATGGCGGTATAGTGATTGGATATGGAGTGTTAGCTAGGTTGTAGAACGATGTTTCTTTCCCATTGTCGTTTATGTTTATAAAATGAGATGAATTGTTTATATTTTTGCTTTACTTTACATTTTTTGGAATTTTAAATGTAAACACTTCATTTTTAAAGAGTACCAACCAATGTTTTAAAAACCGTGCCGTACCGGCCGGTTCAACCGGAAAACCGGTGAACTGGACCCCTAACCGGTACGGTACGTATGTTATACCGCATATGCAATAGAACCGGTCAAAACCGGTGAAAATCGGTAAACCGGTCGGTTTGTACATTAATTTTTTTTTTTAATTTCAAATTTTCAATTCTTCAATTTCAATGATTGATATTTGGGTCATTTATTTGTATTTTGCGTTTGTTAAGTGATAATTTTGGATAAATATATGTTTTGTACTTTAGACTTTGATTTTATTAAAGACTTAATGTTGTTTGTTTGTGTGAATTTGAAGTAAATTATGAATATGAATTATAAATATGAATATCTACTTATTTGAAATTTTTTGTTATAGGTTTACATATATATATATAAGCAAGTATGTCCGGTTTAACCGACATGCGGTTTAATTACTGAACCACTGGTTGAACCACTGTACCACTATACCAGTACCCTAACCGGTTTGATAACCGGTACAGTTTTAATAACATTGGTACCAACTACCATACATAATGGATATTCCATTTGAAATGGAGAGGACCTGATTTTTTGAAAGATTAAAAAAAATACTTTAACCTTATCACTCACTCATATGTAGTTGAACTTGAATAAGGATTATTTTTATTAAAGGAAAGAGAAATACATGTTTTTCCTTTTATTTTTTATGGTACAATTGTCAATTCGATATATATAAAAAGATAAAGATGTTTAATCGGCAAATGTTAGTTGTTAATATGTTATGTTAGTATTTGTTGTGGGTAAAATTCGAACCCACAACCTCTCATTCACTATATTCCTTAAGTCTTCAACCTCTCATTCTATAATGTTAGTTGTTAATATATTTAACATATTATGTTTTTCTTTGTTTTTTATAGTAATTTTTTCTCCATTAATGGAGAATATCATGAACTATCTACATGAGGAGCCGCCCCTACTCACTAATCTAAAATATAAAGTATTCAAACCCTAACGTTTCAAACGTTTCAAACACGTTCATCACTTTTTGCTGGTTTTGTTATCTTGCATGTTTGTCTATTATTATTTTCTTTATTTTTTTTCTCAAGTTGGAAAAACAACTTGCATGTTTGTCTATTATTATTTTCTTTATTTTTTTTTCTCAAGTTGGAAAAACAAGTGTTATTTAGTTCCACTACGAAGTAATAATGATTTTAGAATGCGGTCTACATGGTCTTAATCTGTCCGATTATACATGATGACAAAACTAATATTTTCATCATACTATAATAAATAGAGAATCGACTTTAATATGTGAAAAATGTTCTTAAGTTATCAACAATAATAAACGTTTCGCTTATATAAAAAAGGAAAAAAAGTAATAATGGTGTAAATGTACTACTAGGTGGCGTATGGAAGTTGTAATGTGGTGGAGGAAGTGGTCCAAATTAAATTTGTCATTAATGATATTTGAAATTGAAGGAAGTGATCCAAATTTGTGGTTGAGGACTATTTGAAATCGAAGGAAGTGATTCAAATTTGTGGTTAATGACTATTTGAAATTGAAGGAAGTGATCCAAATTTGTGGTTAATGACTATTTGAAATTGAAAATGAAGGGTGGCCATGATAACTTGTTCATTCCTAATATTTTCCTATAAATGTCATACACATTCCCATTTCCATATTAAGCATTTTTTGATTAATAGAAAAAGATGTATACACTAACAGTGTAATAGTTTTTTACATTGCAATTGCATAATTTACCAATCATTTTTAATTATTATTAACTTCCTTTAAATAAAAGTAATATAAATGAATGATAAATAATACACTAACTGTATTACTGGTGTATACATATTACACATTTTTTGGGATTAATCTCAACACTTTGTCCTCACGCATCATAGTATTAAAATTAAGCTGGTTAGCAACATTATCACGCAAATGCCTTTCATAAGAGTTAATTGACACACAGCAGCCCCATTTAAAGTATAAATATAAAAGTAGGTAACCATCAACAGAATAACTTTGAAACTGAGTGGCAGTACTTGAGAAAAAACTAAGAGAGAAAATCAGCAATGCACGTGAAAAAACAAATATTCTATCTCTCTCAAAGTAGGCTGCGAAGGTTAGCTATTTGTCCATTGCAGAATATAAATGAAGAGTATGACTATACTTTTTGATTAACAAGTTAAAGGGTTGCTCTCAATATCCTACACCTCATATTCATATTTTAAATGAACATGTTGAAATTTATCTATTCATAATTTCATTTCATTAATGATTCTTCTCCTATGTCGGTATAGGTTGTCTCCTAATCAAATTAATTTTTATTGATATATGTTAGAAATAAAATATGAAGTGAAAATTGATACATGTTTTTTTTGTCGGCAAAGGTAAATAATTTTATTAAATAAAAGAGATATTTACAAGAACAAAGAAGAATTACAAACCAAAAATTAATACATGTTACATTCTTTATAGATGACTTTTATAGAGTGTAATCTGACATAAGTTACAGAAGAAGAAGAAGAAAAAGATTTGTCACAATTGATGATAATACCATATTATCACACGAATACTTGTGGGTGAGTATGAAACATCTCATGTTTTGAAGTATAATAAATATTCTTTCATGCAGATATTCCACGGTTTAATAATATGTAACAATACTATCTTATACCACACAATATCACACTACAATAATATCTTGTATTATTAAATTTTATACATTTAGTACTTGTAGAAGACCTTGAGTCTCTATCATGCAACAACCTCAAATGTCAGTGTCTGGTTTGGTTTTTTGGGCTACCTAAGCTGTGTTGTTATAATCATTTGGGTCTCTCACATCATCGTTATGGGCTAGCGAACGTTACACCAACAACGTTTGGGTCTATTTATAAATTTAAGACTATTACGAAAAGTGTCGTTTTTTCTAAAAAGTTTTATACAAAATCTGAAAACATACAAAAAGTATTTTCACCCACATAAGGAAGTAGGGAATGAAAACTAAATAATGAGGCATCAATATTGAATCCCAAAAAAGTACTATAGTAAATCAAAAGGTAATTTCAACGCTATTCATATTTAAATAATAAACGAGATTATAAAGTGTAAATAAATAAGTAAAATATTATAAAGGACTTAATTAAAATTAAACACTCAAAATATTATAATATTAAAGTAAATTTATCAATATAACTCATAATATTTTTATATATTTTATTAAATTATTATCACCCCTCTTAATTTTTAGCAAGCATGTAGTTATAATTTTATATCTTATATCTACTAGTGTGTTAACAAATACTTTGTAATTGTCGATCAACATTGTTTAGTATTATATATTCAATTTTTATATATTATATTTTTTAATACTAGAATGTATTTTTTATGTTTTATTTAATTTATATTATAATTTTTTATGTTTATTATAATTTTCAATTAATATGTTGGTAATGATTACTTAGGATTATATGATTTTTTTGTTGTTGCAAAAACTAAATAAATGTTTTGGGCCATGGTGGAAGTGTAGAAGTATGCCTGTCAAAACGGGCTATCCGGACGGGTTCGGGCTAGCCCACTTTTGATTCGGGCTAAAACGGGCCGGGCTAAAAAGCCCGGTTATATTTTATGTTGCTAAAAATGAGGTCCAAACCCGCCCAAAGCGGGCTGCGGGCTGCGGGCTGCGACGGGCCGGCCCGGATTATTTTATTATTTACACCAATGCAAAAAACTGATGCTTTTAATATGTTACAATAGCCACGAGATGATCATCTTAGGGTGATCCTTTTGTCGACGGATGCTCCTCGTAATCGATTACAACATATTAAAAGCATCAGTTTTGCTGTTTTTTAAACAGTGTAATCGATTACCAGAATTGTGTAATCGATTACACTGTGTGAAAAACAGCAAAACTGATGCTTTTAAAGTGTTGTAATCGATTACAAGTATATTGTAATCGATTACATCACGTAAAATGCACATGCCTGATTTGTTTATCAGCATGTAATCGATTACCAGGATTGTGTAATCGATTACACTGTTTAAAAAACAGCAAAAACTAATGTTTTTCATATGTTGTAATCGATTACGAATATATCGTAATCGATTACATCATGTAGAAAATGAGTAGACAATGGCCCGAACCCGAACGGGTAAGCCCGGCCCGAGCCCGAATTTATTGTGGCCCGACCGGGCCGGGCTAAAAAGCCTGGTTTAACTAAAATACTCAAACTTTAGTACCCAAGCCCTATACTTTTTCGGGCCTTGGCGGGCCGGCCCGCTATACCCGACCCATTTTGACAGGTCTATGTAGAAGTATAGACGAAGGCAATGTTGCGAAACCCGAGCCGGACGTCAAACCGGACGAGGTCTTGTATAGGTTCTAACCGGTTTAACCGGTTAAGCCGTCCGGTCGGACCGGACGACAATATAATATCATATATAATTATATATATATACATATATTATATAATTAATTAAAATAAGTGAATAACTTTGCACAAAGCTCACACATGAATCAAAATAAAAGTGCATCAAAGTTTAAGTCTTACATAATTAGAGCAATAAATCAAAATACATCTCATTTAGAGAGTAAACATTCTAATTCATCCATGTATCATTGTCTTGGTTAGATCCTAAGTTTACATTGTTGGTTAAAGATGTACTTTGAGTGTAACTATCTACATCTTGTTGAGGAAAAGAGTCTAAATTAAGCAATCCATCAATAGTAATATTTTGTCCTTCAACCATACATACAAATTAGAATATACGTTAGATTAATATGTATAATAATTAGAAAATATGTATAATACTGATCTTTGAAAAACTCATGTATGAAACTAAGATTATTTGCATTTTTAAACAGTGTAATCGATTACACAATCCTGGTAATCGATTACATGCTGATAAACTAATCAGACATGTGCATTTTACATGATGTAATCGATTACGATATACTCGTAATCGATTACATCATATTAAAAGCATCAGATATGTGAATTTTACATGATGTAATCAATTACAATATACTCGTAATCGATTACATCATATTAAAAGCATCAGATATGTGAATTTTACATGATGTAATCGATTACAATATACTCGTAATCGATTACATCATATTAAAAGCATCAGATATGTGAATTTTACATGATGTAATCGATTACAATATACTCGTAATCGATTACATCATATTAAAAGCATCAGATATGTGCATTTTTTACATTTTTATTTTATTTTATGAACCCGTCCGGTTTAACCAACCGGGTTATTCCGGTTTTACCCGGTCTAACCCGGTTGAACCGGATTTTCCACGGCCCAAAACGGCTGGAAACCAATTCCGGTTTACTACTTGTACAGAACCGTTTGCAGGAACGGTTGACGGTTGGACCGGTCGGACCGTCCGGTCCGGTCCGGTCCAAACAACACTGGATGAAGGTAGATAAAAACTTTTAGATGAAATTGATATAACTGAAATAGAAAATGATATATACTATTATAAAATTCGTATACTAATCATCTTATCCATAAGAAAGTAATGTATGATATAAAGTAATATTTTTATATCTTTATATCTATTAGTGATTCGTTTACGAGTTACTTATATCAATATTTTATATGTACTAATGTCTCAACTCCTTCACCCACTTCACTTTTGGCACTTCTCTCCCCCATTCCCCTTCATTCTATTTTTTCATTTCATTCAAAAAAAATTTTATTTACCAACCAAACAAATATTTTCTTTCACATATTTATTATTTACCAATCCCCAAACCAAACTCCTCTTGTCTGGAAAAAAAGAAGAAGGAAAAATAAAAATCTCTTCCTTCCAATTATAGAATTTATCTTCTTTCATTTCACACCATTTCGATCTTAGGGTTCCTTCGATTCCATGGATTCCTATAATGAAGACTTCTACAGAGACGATACTCCTATGGATTACTACAGTGACTACGATGATGACGCTGCCGATGATTACTTTGACGATACCGACCGAATTCTCTCTCGTCGCCCTCAGGTACATCTTCTCCAATCCATTCTCGATTATCAATTTCAATTCCTCCATTTTTTATTCATTTGAGAATCATCTGGATTGTACGAAAGTTTTGTTTATTCCCTTTCATTTTAATTTTTCATTGCTAGCATAAATCTATTAGTAATCATAATCATTTACTCATGTTCATGAATATAAATGGTAATACGGTTTTATTTTTTATTAGCCCAATTTTATTTGCGTAGTGATATATGATTTTCCCTCTAATTTCGGATACATGTTTGGATTTCAGCAAAATTTTACCATATTGAAGGAATCAGATATACGGCAAAGACAGGACGAGGACATCAATAGAGTTGCAACGGTTCTTTCCATATCAGAAGTTTCTGCAAGCATACTACTTCGTCACTACAACTGGTAAATTCATTATTTCTGTTTTAAATCTTAAGCCTTGTATTTGATGGACATTTGTGTCATTAATTGTTGCCATGATGATACCAATAGTATGCTGCATTTGTATGATGATATGTATGGTTTTGGTTGCACTTATTGTTATAGTGTATACTGTATACTGTTGTAAGAGATATAAGTTGGGTTTGCAGGAGTGTCAGTAAAGTGCATGATGCATGGTTTGCTGATGAAGATTCTGTGCGAAAAGCAGTTGGCTTGTTGGAGCAGCCAGTTGTCCAGTGTCCTAATGATGAAGAGGTAATATATGCATAGTTGGGTTTTATTTTCTCTTTCCATTTGTATTCCATTTTTTTCTCCTCTCTTGTGGCCAGCTTACTTGCGGCATCTGTTTCGAAAATTATGCTCGTGCTAAGATTGAAATGGCTTCTTGTGGACATCCCTACTGTATCTCATGCTGGGCAGGTATGTCTTCCGTGTTAATTACTCTCCGCTGCTCTTTTGTGACCTCAGTAAAATCTGGACAATATTCTGAAATGCTGAATATATGCATTTTTTTGCGATAGAATATGCATTTTGGTTTTGGTTGTCAGTTTCTTGTTTCCATATTTAGTTTTTATTTTGAGAATTGTAGCATGCTTAACGAGCTTGCTTTTGTCAATCTGTTTCCTTTAATCATTTAGATGTTGTCTGTATCGTTTAGGTCCTTTCCTTCTGTTTTTTTATTTTTCCTTCAATATTATGTTCTTATGTTCTTTTCAACATTCTAGGATACATTGGCACATCCATTAATGACGGTCCTGGATGTTTGATGCTGAGATGTCCTGATCCGACTTGTGATACTGCTGTTGGTCAAGATATTATTAATATTGTAGCATCTGATGAAGATAAACGCAAGTATGGTCATTACCTTCTTAGGTCTTATATTGAGGACAATAAGAAGGTATGTACTAGATGTGGAATTTTGACGTCGATTGGGAATATGTGCTTTTCTTTATACTTCCATTTGAAATCCAACACTCATGTGATATACTGGCTATGTTTTAGTGAAGGGAATATGTATTTTTACTTATACTGCCAATTGAACTCCATCATTCATGTGATATGTGGCCTATGTTTTTTTAGTAGGCATCCATATTTTTATGCATGCCGAATCAAATGTTAGCATTAATTATAAAATCCTGGCTAAATAGGGATTTTAATGTCTAAACCGGTCACTTAATAGTTCAACATTTATCACCTAGGAAGCACAGAAGTCTTTAAGAAAAATGGATATGGCATTATGACATCATATAGATACGGAAAAAATTATTAATAGTTTAAATATATTTAGACGAAAAGTATCTAAAAAGTATTAAGCATCTGGCATGACACATATATATTCGCATAGACACCATTTTGATGTGTTAGTGCTATATAGGTTATCTCATGGGATGATAACCTACTCTATTTTTCTCATTTCCTTACTGTCATACTAATCTTATTTCTTTGGCTTCCTTTGTTGCTGTAGTCCAAGTGGTGTCCCGCTCCAGGTTGTGAATATGCAGTTACTTTTGATGCTGGTAGTGGAAATTATGATGTTTCTTGCCTCTGTTCATATTGCTTTTGTTGGAATGTAAGTTGTGTATGGATTCTTCAAGATTATTTTGTTATTCCATAGTAGGATATTCTTGTTCATTCTGCTGACTGATAAGACGTGCCTTTGGAACAACAGTGCACTGAGGAGGCTCACCGTCCAGTGGACTGTGGCACTGTGGCAAAGTGGATTTTGAAGAACAGTGCAGAGTCTGAAAATATGAACTGGTATGAATTTCTATATGAGTTTTGCTCATGCTGATTTCTCTTAATAGTTTGAGTAAGGTGGTATTCTCTATAACTGCTGGATCTAATTTATAAAATAGACACTTGATATGGGGAGTACTGGAGGGATGACAAATCATCTTGATTTTTATGTTTGAATCAAATTACATGTTTTCTGGAGGGGTATAAGTTCTTTACATCATTTGAAGGAATTAAAGAAATAAAACATAGAACAAGGATGTAGTTAATGTTTGGACTTCATTTACAATCGTATCAGGTCATGTATAAATGATAGGATTTTTCACTCCCTAGATCTCCTTCATGATCCTTGAATCGCTTCCTTTGCATTTCTTTCAAGAGTCAAGGATACTGTATCCTATTATATATACTGATATATTGTGGCTTTTTAAAAGCAACACTTGGAGAACTTTAGCTTACTTTGATGACTTTCAGGATACTTGCTAACTCAAAGCCATGTCCCAAGTGCAAGCGACCTATTGAAAAAAACCAAGGGTGCATGCACATAACATGCACTCCACCATGTAAATTTGAATTTTGCTGGTATGCATTTTTTCATTTCCTTCTAAATTTTAAGCAAAACTATGTTGCATGCTTCTTTTATTTTTTCCCTTATCATTTTTTGTAGAATAGCTTGAGCTTATATGAACCCTGACTGAATCTAATACATTTCATCAACATAGGCTATGCCTTGGTGCATGGTCAGACCATGGTGAAAGAACTGGTGGTTTCTATGCTTGCAATCGTTATGAATCAGCTAAGCAAGAGGGAGTGGTAATCGACATAGTTACTCTAATTTTCTTGATACAGTTTTCAGGCTACAATTAGCCTACTTTTCCCTTCACGATTATTTGAATGATGATATTTGTTTATGAACTTTATTTGGTTGCATATAGTACGATGATTCTGAAAAAAGAAGAGATATGGCAAAGAATTCACTGGAGCGGTACACACATTATTATGAGCGCTGGGCCAGCAATCAATCTGTATGCACCACTTATACTCATTCTTTTCAATATAATATCTTCCACTACAATAATAGTTTAAATTGTGAATATTTCTACTATTTTGAAAACTAAATGATTTCTTTTAAGTGAAGAATATTGTCACATTATATTTTTGGTCATTATCTTCATACTTATTTGGTTCGTGTTTAAGGCTAGAACTAATTGGTAATATTTTAATGTGCTTCACATCTTCATTTCTTTTAAATGCCTAGGGCCTACCTTGTGGATGGCTAAATAGCTAACCTTAAATGGATTATTTGTTGATGGACATCTAAATAGCTAACCTTAAGTGGATTCTTCGTTGATGGACATCGAGTTCTTATTTTTTTTCATTTTAAACTGCGTTCGATGTAATCTTCTATGGGTATAACGTGTTAAGCCATCATATACTTAGTTACCTTGAAAAGTCCATATTAAGAATATTTCTTATTTAGTCATATTCTTTGTTGATATTAATTGCGCAATATATTTGTTCCTGTCTTGTAGTCAAGGCAAAAAGCTCTTGATGATCTACATCAGATGCAAACTGTTCATGTAAGTCATTGTAGAGTTGTGATGTTCATCCATCCTTTTTCTTTAAAATTTCATATTGTAGCTTGTATGTAACTTTTAACAACTGCATGATCATTTTCGGTACTTGCTGTTTGTTACAATTTTAAACTTGTTTGACGAGTCAACATTTAGGGCCAGGCATATGAATTATCAATCTCTGAATTAGCTTATTTAACCTTGCTAAAAATAAATCACATATTATAAATATCTTTGTACTTATTGCTTCTCACATGGCCTTTTTTATTATGCTCCATGGGATCATACAATTCCTCACTAATCTTTTGTTGCCAGATTGAGAAGCTTAGTGACAAACAGTGCCAGCCTGAGTCACAGCTTAAGTTCATAACTGAAGCCTGGCTACAGGTAAACCAATCTCTTCTTCTCTTTTTTTATGGTTTTCTTCAGCTTGCTTGTAATGAGTTATGAAGCATTAACATGCTTTCTTATTCCAAGAGTATACTAATTCTTCCCCTGGGGGACAATTGCTAATGTAGTTTTACTAGTGTATACTTTTTATGGTGATTTCATTGTTATGGCTGTAGGGAGTTTTTATTTAAGCAGTCACAATTACATGAAGTTCATTTCAGGATGACATAGAAGGCTTCCTGATGTTTTCATGTGCAGATAGTCGAGTGTAGGCGAGTGCTGAAATGGACGTATGCATATGGTTACTATTTACCGGAGCATGAACATGCAAAAAAACAGTTCTTTGAGTACTTACAAGGTTTATTTTGTCAACTTTAAATATAATTAGAACATGATTGTGTTTATGGCTGTTCCCCCATAAATAACACTCTACTGTATTTTTTATCTTCAGGTGAAGCAGAGTCTGGTCTGGAGAGACTTCATCAATGTGCTGAAAAGGAATTACATCCATTTATCAATGCTGATGGCCCATCTAGAGAATTTAATGACTTTCGTACAAAGCTAGCCGGATTGACTAGGTATATGTTGCTTCTGTTTTGTTAAGCATTGCCTTGTGCTCTTGGTTTTAATTTTTTTCCCGGGGTTCTGGGTAGAGTTTGGATCTAAACTGTTCAGTTTTTCGTGTGCCTCTGGAAAAGGAGATAACTTATTGAAAACCATATTATTTTTATACTATACCTATCTGATGTGCTTTGATAAAATACACACTTATGCTATCAAAAGTTTTGCTGTCCCCAGTTTGATTCCAGGTATTTTTTTACTTAATTTATTTATTTATTGTTTCCATACGTTTTCCACGTACTAGGGTGAGCCTTGGTACAACGGTATGTTTGCTTGCCTTGTGATCTGAAGGTCATAGTTTCAAATCCTAAAAACAACCTCTTCGCTTGCGAGGTAAGGTTGAGTACATCTACCCTCCACATACCCACTACATGGGAGCCTCGTGCATTGGACTACCTTTTTTATTTTTTTTATTTTTATATTTTCCACTTCTTGGTTTCAGCATGTTGTCAATCGTATTAAATAGCACACCATAAGGATCTTCCCCAAATTTGTTGCCTGAAGTTTTTACATGTTGAAACTGAAGGGTATATGCCTTATTTGATTTCCGATTCCTTCTTTTTGGCAGTGTGACTAAAAATTACTTTGAGAATTTAGTTAGAGCATTAGAGAATGGTCTATCAGATGTGGATAGTAATGGAGCTGCCTCCAGAAAAGCTACAAGCTCAAAAAATGCTGCAAGGAGCAGCAAGGGGAGAGGTGGAAGAGGAAAGGGAACTTTGCGAAGCAGCATGTCCAGCAGAATGTCTGATGATAATCATTGGTTTTGCGAGCAATGTACCTATGCAAATGTTGAATCTGCCACTGCATGTCAGATTTGCAATTATCAGCGTCAATGAATATTCTGTTTCTCCATTGGAAATAGTTGCCTCCAGCCCAAGGCCACTGTACCAAAAGCAAGTGGAGTTATTGCTATTTATGCCTAGTTATATGATGGTTCCTTTTTGTTTGGCTATTTAAAATGTGGACAGGATGAAGTGGGTAGGGCATGGAAGAAAAGTTGCCCCCCCTTGCACAGTTGCATGTTGTTCTATATCCACCCAATTTGTTGTATATAGTGTTCTAACTTAATATTTATGGGGTTTCTGCGATAGGTTTTTGTAACTGAATATCATAATACAGTAGATTCTGCAGATGAAGGCAAATATGTTTGTTTCTGTCCTGATTTCTTTCAGTAAATCTCTTGGAAGTTTGTAAAAGATAGCCAGACTCAAGTCATTCTTGTATAAGGCTAGGATTTGGTTACTTTTTAAGAAATCAAGGGATTGAAATAAACATTGTACCATATAACTTGAGATTTTATATTACATTTGCCAACTCTGTGGCTGGTTTGATAATGTGTGCCTCCTTGCTAGTTAGTATATTGATCTAAGGTTGAGGCGCTGCTGCTGCTGCATGCTTATATTTTCTTTTTTTTTATTTTTTGCATCTGGTTTGTCTTAATTCCCCGATCTTTTAAGTGTATTATCTGTCTAGCAAATTTCACTGACTTTCAGTGATTCTGAAGGTATAACTTCTTATAGTTCCCTGTTGAAAATTATTTATTGGTATTTAAATAAGACAGGACATGCTCTCATATTTGGCCTCCTAGTGGGGTAATTGGTTAGTTATTTACAAAGATCAAATTGTTTCATTATATTTAAATGGAGCTCCTACTGCAGCAGTCAAGGATTAGATAGATTTCGCTTAGAATTGTTCTCGGTCAAGTTGCTTACTTTTTTGAAAGTATCTTTCTCGTGGAATATTATACATAGATAGCACTAGAGTCTAGAGACACCATAAACTAAGGAGCAAGCCCCTAATATATGATAATAGCTCCTCATTAGCCAGCTTATTGGGTAGTCTCACACTGAAGAAAATATGATGTTAAGATAAGAGGTTCTCATTTTCTCCATATAAAAGACCAACTGTACACAACTCAATATATTACAGCATGAAGTGAGAACTGGTCTACTTCCTCATGATATTTAGTTAGCTACACTTATAGATTTGTCTTTAAACATCTTGATGCTTAATGCATTTAACATTACTCTTGAATACTGTCGAGAAGCCATTTTCCAATCTCCTCCTGTCTTCATCATTGCCTTAAACTCCTCAAAACTGATTCGTCCGTCCTTTATCAAAACAAAGCAAAACAACTATATTTAAAGGGATAGTTTAAGTTGTGAGATAGTATCAAAGCAATAACCTACACCATGAGATATGTTTTGTTACCTTATCTAAGTCGACATCATTTATAATGTCTCTGATCGCCTTGTCGCTATTAGGTACGGAATCATCATCTGATAAGGCATCTTTCAACTCCTCAAACTCAATATACTCGCTCTGGTTCTTGTCAAAGTAACTGAATGCTTCAGTGAGATATTCATCACTTTCAATCTTTCTCAGATGAACACACATTGTGATAAACTCTTCACAGTTCAGGGTGCCATTTCCATCAATATCTGCCTATTCTCATCAACAACCAAATTTCATTTTGTTCATTAGAATAAACACTGCAATATGTTCATAAATCTGTTGAGGTTATGAACTTAGAAGGATTGATTTATATTTGCTGATCAATTTTTAACCATGCATTCCTTTATCCAAATCCTGTTATATTTTGTTATATTTGCTTATTGGATAGATGAAGAGAAGGGGAAAATAGAAATGTTGTAAAGAACATACAGCTTCCATTAGCATCTCAACTTCAGGATCAGGAAGAGTGTCTCCAAGTGTTGCAAGTCCATCTTTGAGTTCTTCAAATGTCAAGTTCCCATTTTTGTCCTTGTCCATCATATCAAACATTTTCCTTATACCTTCAACTTGCTCCTCTGGCAGGTTATCAGCCACCACCTATAGAGAACATAGATTTTGGAGTTTAGGCTACTTTTAAGTCATAAAACACATTTCCTATTCAAAGGGGTTCTAAAACTTACTCTAAGAACCTTCCGTTTGAATCTGTTCATCAAGGAAAATGTCTTGATCCTCATTCTAACTTGGTCTCCAAGGGAAATATTTCTAGCATGATCCTTATTTTGTATCCAGGAATGTTCTTCACACACAATAAATTAAATAATTAGTGCAGGTTAATTTCCTATGCAATCAAGTTTTAATTTCAACATTTGTTAATATAAGAAAACAATTGACTGAAATCCTGAAGAGTACATATATTCAGTACCAATAAAAGTATCCTTAAATCACATGTAGTTACATATATTCTTTGTTTTCCAGAGAGGTGAAACACATACATACCAAGAACTTCTTGCACTGTTATACGGGTGTGTGGATTTGAATCAAGCATACTCTTAACTATGTCTTTTGCTTCTTCTGAAACCTTAGGCCATGGATCTCTAGCGAAATCTATATTACCACAGATGATGGCTTGTGCAATTCCTTCCTCAGTTTCTGTATTAGTTATTATAATCCCATTATTAGAAGGAACTCAATGAAAGTTCATACATAAATTCGTATCTTTCTCTCTTCAGAAAATGTGACATACCTGCCCAAAAGGGTGGAACTCCACAAAGTAAAATATAAAGAATAACGCCTGTGCTCCACACATCAATTTCTGGTCCATAGTTACGTCTTAAAACCTCTGGAGCCATGTAATAAGGACTTCCAACAATTTCATTGAATCTGTCCCCTGTCATCATACATTGTAATAAAGTGGATGGTATACAATAACAGTGATATATATAAAAGTGAAACAATAAGACTATACCATCTTCATAGAAGGTGGAAAGTCCAAAATCAATTGCTTTTAATGGACTACTCTCACTTCCATCTGCAAATAAGAAATTTTCAGGTTTTAAGTCCCTGTGTATTACGCCGTGATCATGACACACCTGAAAAATGTACCCATAGTAAGTTGTAATTTAGATTCAAAGGACAAAACATAGAAGCAATGGATAAAAAAGCATCCATGAATGTGGGGTAAATTGTGAAAAAACATTAGGAGTTACGTAAGAAATATATAACATTCCTATACCAATAATAAACATGAAAACACACTCTTTAGCTCTTCAAGAAACGTTTTCATATTCTACTTGATTATGATTTGCATGAAAAAGCAGTAGTTTTTAGCATTGTTATCTCTGCAACCAAATATCTTGTAGACCCACCAATTCTTCAACCCTCTTCACCTTGAAATAATATTGATATGTTCATTCCACAGCACTATGAAGAAAAAGAAAAGTACGTACATACCTTGCAAACTTCAAGTATTGTCTTGGTAACATTAGCAGCAGCACGTTCAGTATAATGTCCCTTAGCAACAATCCTATCAAAAAGTTCACCACCTTCACAAAGCTCCATAACAAGATAAACAGCATCTCTATCCTCATAAGCCTCTCTGAATGACACAATATTAGGGTGTTTAGGTAAATGCCTCATGATCTCAACTTCCCTCTTCACATCACCAATATCAATCTCCGTCCTCAGCTTCGTCTTGGATATCTTCTTACATGCAAATATCTCACCACTCTTCAAATCCAAACACCTATGTGTTACACCAAACTCTCCTCTCCCTAATTCCTTCCCTAATTGATACTTGTCAAATATATTCCCCGGTGAAGGGTTTGTTATCACGTTGATCAACGGTGACCGCACCGATGAGCGGCGCATGGTGGTTGGGGTTGGAGGCTCATGAATATAATGATCATATTGGTTACTGTTACTTGATGGAGATGGTTTTATGATAGGTTCCTTATACTTTTTACGTGGGTATGTTTTTGCTGTTGATGAAATGCAACTTCCCATGGAGGTGTTGAAATGATTGTATATAATACAAAACTTGAGGAGATTATTAAACGTTTATGTTACACAATCTCCATGGGAAGATAAAAAAGAGAAACTGAGGAACGTAGAAAGAAGAAGTTCTAAAATGTGAAGATGGAGGGAGAAAGAGAATGAATGATGCTATATTTAGGGTTTGAGAGATTGAATTGTTGAGCTGGAACAATGAATGCAG
Organism: Lupinus albus; assembly: GCA_009771035.1. Classification (NCBI taxonomy): domain Eukaryota; kingdom Viridiplantae; phylum Streptophyta; class Magnoliopsida; order Fabales; family Fabaceae; genus Lupinus; species Lupinus albus. The sequence goes on from CM020017.1 coordinate 17,092,315, forward strand.
GCCATTTTGTTAGGACTGTTATTAAAGCTTCTTGTTCTGTTGTTGTCATAATATTACGTGTGAATTACACACAAAAGATGTAATATTCTCTCTCGTTGTGGCTAGGTTGTTTTCTATAACCAAAGTAGTTGTATTTTCCCTAGTCCTTTAAATATGTTTTGTGTGTGTGTGAATAAATTCAATCTTTGACACCCTCACACTTATTGTAGATTTAGTGAAAATCAATAATCATTACAATTTACACCTCAAATTAATATCATATAGCAATGAATATTGGCTAGATTGGAAAAATCAACCAACTTTCACAAGCTTAACTTTTTATTAAGCAACTTATCCTGCTCTTAACTTGTATAGTTTTTTTTTTTTTGAAGAATGTGAAATCACTAGAATATATAGCTAACATCACCAAACTCAAACATCCACCCACGATTTGGAAGTCTCTTCAATGAAACTATCAAGAATTATTATATAAAATATACTATATTATGAATCAAATACATTGTATTGGCCCTTATAGCTCAGTGGTAGAGCGTCAGTCTTGTAAACTGAAGGTCCGTAGTTCGATCCTGCGTGAGGGCAATTTTTTCCTTCTTATTTTTTCCCCTCTTTTCTCTTTTTTTCCTTTTTCTTTCCTTTATTATGTAAGAATAAAATATTTGATAAGACAATCACCCACGTGGCTGAAATCTGAATTGTCATGAACCAAATTTGATGGCTGCAAAACAATTATATTCATCAAAGGCATATTTGAAAAATAAAAACTAATTAGTTAATCATAGATAATATATCCCTAACAAAAATCAAATTACGTGTACAAAACAAGTACATAGCACACATGATCATGAAGAAAAAACTACCATTTTTAATTCATTCTCTTATATAAGAGTTGTAACTCATATTTAGAACAAATCTATAAACTAAACCAGAAAAAAATGGACTCGGGTTGGGCCCAGTAAAGAAAATCGGATTGAAGGGAGAAGGGAGTGATTGTATTCCAATTCACTTGCCATTTCAACTTAACTTTCCTCTTAAAGGAATTTTAAATAATGAGTATTGCTAGAAATAGTAGAATCATAAATGCATGGTTGGGTGAATATTTTAAATTCTTGTTTTTAGTTAATACCATGAGAAGAATAGAAAGTTTTGTGTGTGAATGCATGAAATTGGGTTGACATGGGTAATGTGACTTGTGTATAAATAATATTGAACCTTTCTCTCTAAGTCACCCCTTCTCTCTAAGTCATCCATCTTCATAATGAAGTTATTAATTTTGTTAATTGTAACCTTGGTTTCCTTACCTTCTTTCACCTCATCGGCAGATTTTGATGTTCTTGTAATAGTATGGCCAGCATCTTTCTGTGAAGGGTCAAAGAAATGCCTAGAAGAAAAACCTAATATTTTCACCTTGCATGGGTTATGGACCAACAGATTTACCAAAGTTTGTTCTAGTGTGACCCCAGACCTGAATACATTTAGGAGTTGGCCAATTTTTGCTGATCTTAATCAGTATTGGCTTAGATTGGATGCCGAAAACATAATAATTTGGCAACATGAATGGGAAAAACATGGAACTTGTATAGCTGATCCTTTGGGTTATTTTACCCTTACTTTACAGTTATACAAAAATAATTTTAATATTCCTAATCTTCTATCCAGCCTGAAACTGCATGGTAAGAAAATTTTATTCATGACTGATTTCATTTCATTTGCTTTTGTCCTTTTAATATTCATAATTTTCTTTGTTGTTATTGTCTCAACTGTGGTTCCGAATTCAACTACCACTTACACTTACGCCCAACTTCAACAAGCTTTCAACGAGATCTTAGGAGGGGGAAATCATAATATATTTTTGAAATGCCTTGGGAAAAGGAATAAAAAATTGCATCTGCAAGAGGTTGGAATCTATATGGACCTTGTGTCCACAGCTGTTATTTCATCCCCAATACCAACATCAATGTGTGATGATGGTCGCCCCATAGTTTTCCCCGATGTTAAACTAGTAAATAAATAAATAATATTTATATTATTGTAATAAATTGTGGACTTATAGTTCCACATGAATGTACTTTGATTTCAGTATAAAAAAATAATAAATAATTCCTTCTTCAGTTTTCAATTATTTTTGTTGTGAGTTCAATTGTAAATTATTTCTGTTGAGAATTGAGGTAAGTGGTATATTTTGAAATCATTGTTGTAAGTATGAAAACACTTAGTCACTAGATGGCAATTTTGCTACTAATTAAAGGATTTTGGTGATATGTCAATAATTTAGGATTTTGGTGATATGGATTCCTTCCTTTCTTTTTAACTTAGACTATTGCTGCCTAGCTAGAGTGACAAGGGAGCTATGGTTTCCACATAATGATAGATGCCGATTTGTTGTCGAGCGGGTATTTGAAATTGACGCAGAAGTTGTCCACGAGAGTTATATAATGGCATGTAATAATAATAATATAGTGGGTCTCCAATAAATTCAGTGTAATCTGAATTATTGGACGGGGTGGATCATAATCATAATCTGTCTCGTATATAAGATATGCAATGCAATTGTTAGGCTCAACAATTCTACAAAAGTGGGTAGTTAATGGGGTTTTGATTGTTCGAAATTTGTTGGAATGAAAGTGGAAGCAAAGTTAAAGTCTTTACTGGATTTGAATTTCATTATTGAATTTCAGCCTCTGTTATTTCCATTTCAATGAAGTAAAGTTAAAGTCCAAACCCAACGTTTTACTTACATAGCTGCTATCTCTTTTCGCTCACCAGGTATTTGATAAATTCTCTAAACCAAATATTCAAAATCATTCAATTGCTTTCTTCCTTTGCTATTATGGTTATGATATTCTAGTTCCTTTCCAACCAAATCATTGTACAACAATTTGGTACTTGGAAATAATCTCATTTAAAACATTTTCTTTTTACTTAGCCTTTTCTAACATTACACACCATCAGATCCACCTTCGAGTAGTACCAATTTTCATTCTTATTTCTCAAACACATTTAAGTCTACTTACTTTTCCTTACCATGTGATCTTGCTTCACTTGGCGAGCAGGAATATATATTAATCAAAATAACCACAAGCTACATGGTCACTGCTATCATCGAGATAAGCATAGTAATCATTAAATTAACCACCCCCAAGTTCGTATGGAATGTCCGGGTATAAACATAGTTCTATGATCTTCTGGACCTAGAAATTTGATATTTTTTAACTCCACATGGCTCCTTAACATACTTCATTCCCTTATAGTCCTTAGAGAGAAGCATGGATATTCAAGTCATCAATCTATAGATTAATGCAAAAGTCTAGATGGTCATGTGCTTTATTTAGCCAAGATCAGGCACAGTGCAGTGCTCATCATCATCTTCATCTAGGACTTCAATCCTAGGTTTTTTGTAGGATTTAGAGCCTTTATATGAGGCAACACTGCTAGTATGTGTTACTGGAAGTTGAGGAACTTCGGCCGCAGCTAACGCTTCCTGAGGAAATTGTTCACTAAAAAGACCCTCATCTACTAGCCATTCCAGCTCTCCAAACTCCAGGGAATCCTTCTGAACGGAAGGGAAAAACATTTCTTAGTATTTTAACAAAGACCCCACAAATATGGTGCAAAATATAACTTCAAATGTTAGAAATCAATCAAAACTATAATCAAGTGCTAGAGTGTACAACAACAAAGTTTAATTAACAATATGCTGCCACTTGTGAAGCTACAATTGTGGGGAAAAAACTGTCTTACTTTGTCTGGTGATTCAAAGTCTGTTAATTCCAATAAGTCATCAACAGACCAAGAGGAAGTGAAGCTAGTAGGCACTTGCTGAGACATAATTTTCACCGGAACTTGCTGTGCATTTGCATTAGATGGTTCCGAATGACTTTTTTCATTACCTTTAGTGCAATTCGAACTCAGTGCCACTCGGATACCAGTAGCTAGGAAGCGCTGGTGGTTCGAAGAAAGACTGTCGGCTGAATGAATTGTTTCATCACAATCCTTACAGAACAGTGCTCTGTCTTCAACACAAAATATGAAAGCTGCCTTATCCTGTAGTTACACAAGAGAAAGGAAAGAACAAATTGAGCAATGATCATGGAAAAGTTAATAAAATATTCCATATTGAACAAATGTGTCAATTTATACACTTCATTTGAATTAAACTTTTCCAGGTCTCAAAATGGCTCAAGTTCCTTGTGACAAGCAACATTATCACCACTAACAGCGCATAAAATCTATTAATCTACTAGTATGTTTTCAATATACAAATAAGAAATCCAAAATTTATGCTTAAACATATTGATTGAACTTTGAATAGCAGCAATAATCAAGGATGAATAAGATATAGTATAGTATCCTAACATATCTTTCTGTAACAAGCTGCGCAAAAGATGCTTGTGGCTTTCAATGTTTGCATAAGCATAAAGAATCATCAAAGGATAAAGGCAAATAAGCTACACATATTATGGAATCAAGTGCTGCAACCTTACACTGAGCTGTGATCAAGTTTTCATAAACACCCCTCATTTTTATGCACCATGAGAGTACTAAACTAGTCCACCAAAAGCATTACACATGACACTGCATTTAAATATTATGTCATAAATTTTAGATCAAATCTGGGGTCATGATTTTCATCTCTCTATGGTTGATATAACAACACACCTAGATTTCCTAGTTAGTTCTTGTTTCATTAAAATACATAAGGGTATCTATTGCAATGTTAAAATAGGAATAACAAAAACCTTCCATATAGATTCAAGTACAAGACTGTGAAAAAAATATTTTGTAATATCATAGAAGTAGAAGATAGATACATAGAAAAAGATAAATACTTGGCATATGTCACATCTGGGAAGCTTGTTTGAAGGACATTGAAGTAGAAGCCTCTGGTGCTTGCTTGCTAGCCTGTTTGCAGCATGAACTTCTATATCACATTTGGCACACAAAGCTGCTTCATCAGCACAACACATCACAGTTGCAGGAGCTTTCTCACAGACATCACACTGAATCTTCATGTTGTTCCTTTTAGCAACAATATCTCTTCTCTTATGAAACTTAGCCTTCTCTTATCTTATGGAAACAGTAGCACCATATCAAAATATCAATATGTAAGGAAAACTTGATTGGTCTAGAGCCACTAGCAGACAACAAATGTATAGTAATGTGAATTGTGAACTTCCTTCCAGGGAAAATATTCTAAAACCTTTTAGTGGGTAAGCAAAAAATATTGGGACAGGTTGACCAGGAATACAATGCACACAATGTGAAAAGGAGAAGAGAAAGAGAACTAACTAAATGTTAGTGTTTACTAATTAATGTTGAAGGAGGTGTTGGACCATAGAAAAGGAAATGACTGGACAAGATTTTAGAATTGGTGAGGCTGTAATGTCAGCATATTATGATTTTGTACAAACATTAAATGTTATGCATCAATATGAGGATAACTAGAACAAGTAACAAGTCCCTAGTGAGGTCATTGTGCTATGTGTGTGGCTGTGGAAGTTCCACCATATGAACTAAGGAAGTTATGGTGGCCACTAAATTTGTAGATATTCTTTATGCTGATTAGGATGGTCTGTGGTCCTTGTATTTCAGTTGCAGACTGCTGGCACATCAGGTTCCATCTTAATGGGCAAATGGAATGCATCAACCTTATTAGGAGTTAGGAATCATGTGATCATAGTTTTATAGCAAAAACAATTTATGAAATGGTGGGATCCATTTACTCCAAAAAACTTACTCAATATTTTAACCATCAATTCTAGAGAAATCCAATAGTTTAGATCTATTCACTAATTCAAACCATTGGATTTCCCTTTACTATAATTTTGAGTAGAGGATAATGTTAAATTTGTCTTAAAGAAAACAAATGTTGTAAATTTGGTGTTTTGTAGAAAAGTGGCATCAAAACAAAGAGTTTGAAATTTAAGAAATCATTAACATAATGTCACAACTCTCTATGCAGCACTCTACTTAATTGATATTTGATAGGTTATTACACATTCTTCCTTTTGTATAACCATGGCATAAAACATCTCATGGTAACAAGAACAAGAGATGGTAAATTCATTGTAACCCTATAAGCCTTGACCCCAAGCCTTCTCTTCTGCATTCTTCTACGGATACTCAAAACAACTCCCATAACAGCTTCATTGATCTCTTTCACTGACTTCTTCAACTTCCTTTTGATGCTACCATTATTGTTTGTTTCCAAACTCAAATGGTAACTATTCAGAAATGCTCTCCTTGCATACCAAAATTCGTGTCCACGCCTAGACCATCCTCCATGATCAAGTTCCATGTTATGTCTTAGTTGGAGGGAGTTATGATTTGAACATGTTTCAGATAAGTTGGACATCAAAATTGGACGAATTTTGGAATTTTGCATTATAAGAAATACTAGTATTATAACAACACTTAAGAGTATTAAATGTGGGAGTGAAGAGACACTGGCTTCTGCAAAGTGCAAAAGGATTTATAAATATAAGTACATTACTTTGATTGATTGCTTTAATAAGCTTAGATGAGTGGTTAAACCATAAAGGAAAGGAATGTGTTTAGGTTGGTTGTTTACTTGTTTTGTTGCACCCAAGATTAACCAAACCTTAAAGTTTGATGGGAATAAAGTAAGTATTTTTTGGCACATATTTACTCATAGGAATTGAACATTTGACATATGGTATATATGATATCTAACGACACCTTACATCAAAGTATATATTTGTTTATATTAATTGGTAATTATTAATCATAATGACTAGCCCGCTAATCCCATTGATCTAAGTATGATTATCAATTTTTGAAGTAATAAAGTAGATAATTATGGTGTTGAATCTCGATAATTTGAAGAGCATCCCTCATCATTTCCTATCGGGTTATGTCATTTCATCATATAGAAAATGTGAATCCGATTATGGAAAATTGAAGAAAAAAGAGATAAATTATTAAAAAAAAGTTGTTTTTCGAAATTAACATTTAAGCTATATTAAATATTATATTCAAGTAATATTGGTTAAATGTTATTTGAGATCAAATATGTCATAAAAAATGTAAGTGTTAGCTATATTATCCATTGAGAGTGAAATGTTGTAATAACTTTATCTGATAAATGATTTCATGCCATAGAACCACTACAAAGGGGCAACTCAAAATTAAAAATAAATTAGCCTGCGCCAGCTAAGTTCCGGCCATCCATGTATGTGGAGAGCCACAAGTTTCAGCTTTTGTGTGCAGACATATTTACAACTGCTATGTTAACTGTTCATTGAGAATGTACTTAAGAACTAGAGGCCCTTTTATGTAAAATTGATGTGTCACTGCAATATTTTCATTGAAATATTATGTGTCATTTTGCACCCCTATTATGACTTTCATCTGGGAGGTATTGGTCTATCATGCCCATAATATTTTCTATATTCCAAATTGTAATATCTTCTATTACCATATTGGGTCTGTTTTATTCTAAAATGTTGAGATTAAATGAGCATTTAATACATAAAGTAACAAAGACAATGCCATCCAAAGACAAGTTCTCTTTCATCTTTCTCAAATCAAATGTCAAAGGGTCTAATAAGATGATTTTGAGATGAAACCTTAACAATAATATTCAGTTTATACTTTCATCCCGATCACAACGAATAAAACAGGAATTGCTATTCCAATTGTAATAGAATGAAACAACAGTGTATTTTTATGGTATATCCAAAAGTATCTCTTCACTATATGTCAAAAAAATTAATCTCTTTTGGAGTTTGTGATGATCCTCCTAACAAATATCATTATCAGAAATCAAATTTTTAACTTTTTGATCTCTTTTAGGATGGTCTTACACCAATAGATCAATGTCTATCACTAACAACTATTGTATATGGTAATTAAGTGGATCCTACCGAAAAAAACACAAGTTCCCATTATCCCATATCTGCATAATAAAGCGACATATATTAAGTTGGTAATATTTAATTGTTAATATCAACTTTTTCATTTAGGAGGGACTTAGAACTTTTTAGTTATGGTTGAAAATAAAATTATATATATGTATATATAATATGACGAGGTTGAAAATATAATAAACAAAATAATAAATACTTTTATCTAATTTGACAAATACAAAATGTGGGGTATGATAGATGAGAGAAACAAACATGTTCTATATGTGATTATGGAGTCCGGTGGAACCGTTACTGTACTGTGTTTCTTTAACTGCTTGTAGTTGAGTCGGGGTTCATTTTTCTGACAAATCCAAAAACCCTCAATTCTTCATTTTCAATCGAATCTGAATAGAAACCTTCAATTATACTTGTACACGACAACACAAAAACGCGCAACCATTCTCGTTTCAGATAGATTACTTCTTCTTCTATACTTAGGGTTTCATAGATTTCTCAATAATTCCTCAGATTTTTATTTTGGAATAGAATTTATTACCTTGTTTGATTGGGAAATTTGTTATCCTTCTTGTTCAAGTTTCAATTTTTGTAATTTGGTAAGTATAACTCATACTGAAGGAGTGACAAATTGGGACTTTTTTCTCTTTTGAAATGGGGAAGCCTTTGTTTTATGAGATCTTGGAAAAACCAGCCACAAGTTGTATTATAGGAATTTGCAGTGCAATTTGGTTCTACATCCAGAAGAAAAATATTGGGTACTCACATGTGGGTTTGAGTTATGAGAGTGCAATTGAGGGGCATTATTGGAGGATCATCACCTCTGCATTTTCACATATAAGTGTTATTCATCTTGTTTTTAACATGAGTGCACTTTGGAGTCTTGGGGTGGTAGAGCAATTGGATCACATGGGCCTTGGTATTGGTTACTATTTGCATTACACACTTGTGATGGTTATTTTGTCAGGAGTGTTGGTTCTGGCCATATACCACCTATTGATTCAAAGATTCAATATTGAGTATTTTAGTCGAGTGACGGCTATTGGATATTCCTGTGTTGTTTTTGGCTGGATGACAATTCTTTCTGTGAAGCAGCCTTCTACCAAGCTGGAACTTTTTGGGTTCCTTTCTCTTCCTATCAGTTTCGCGCCAGTTGAATCGCTTGTTTTAACCTCAATTATTGTTCCTCAGGCGAGTTTTATCGGCCATTTATCAGGGATTGTTGTTGGATATGCTATAGCATGGGGTTTGATTCATGGGATGAATAGCTACTGGACACTTTCCTTATTGGGTTGGATTGCAGTGGTCTTTGCTTGGAGTTTGAAGAAATCTGGTGCAGTTGACCTCAACTTTCTTGAGATTGAATCTGTAACTGACCCTTCTTTACCAGTATGGTTTTTGGCATCAGGTAATGGCAGAACGCCACATATGACTGCATTACCAAATGGAGATGTTGACATTGTCTAATTAATGTCAATCTAATTTATCATTGTGATGATATCTAATGCTGCCTGCACACTCCAAATTATAGCATTATGATTCTAATTCTTCTAATAAAGAATGTGTCCAATGCTTCATCTATATCCATTTTTACAGTTTACATCTTTATTGTTTAGTTGTGTGATAATGAAGGATATTAGATGCCCTATATCATTTTGATGTAGTGTTACAGCTCTTGGCAAATCTGGCACCACTTTTTTCTTTCTCAGATACCACTTTGTTGCGATCAATTAGGATTAGATGATATTAAGCTATTTTATCAACAAACAAAAAAGATGATATTTAGCTATACTATCACTATCCTAATTACTGCTAGATAAGTAGAAATCAGTGACTAGGTTTACGGAGTTGAAGTCAATTCTGTAATGTGGGATCATATTCTAATACGTTACTGTATGTCTGTATGTATTATCAAAGAATGATATGGTTTAGTTCCCTCCATGATTTCTGCTGTAGTTACTGCTCAACCAGAATGGTGGGGATGCAGTTTGTATATTAAAGAAATAGTGTCTTCTAGTTATATTCAAAAGCAGATGCCTTTTGTCTTTCTAACCTGAGAATCCAGATCCATTATCAAGTGATAATTAACCATAAACACCCATAATTATAGTAAAGTTCTTATAAAACCTAATAATAAGCCTTGCATAATGGGCAGTAGTTTTTGATGAAAAATGACTTTTAAAAGTAGATTGTCTTGAAGTTGGATCAAGTTATGAAAAGCTATTGTGTACCCCAAAAAAAGTCATGAAAAGCTATTATTTTATATGTTTATGATAGTTGACAATCAGCATTTACCCATTCATGGAAATTCAAGAAAACATTAAGTGGGCATGAAGACTAAATAACAGTAATAATTTATTCGACATCACACCCGTGTGTGTCTCTAGTTTTTAAACTGATTTTGGTGCTCAAATCAATAGCTAAAAGTGTCTTAACAAATTAAGCTAATGATGATATTTAAGTTATTTGGGCATGCCTAATTGAAAGATGTTGTTTAGGTTACAGGCGTTGGCACTCCCTTGCTTATTCTAAGTTTCATCTTGTAGTTGACAAGAATGAAGTAGATTTGAAGATATATGGGGTTTGTGAAGGATATAATGACCGAACTCAGTTTCATTAGAGGAAAAACAACCAGACTTGTTCTAAAATGACTTAATAGTCATATTTATACCAGCAGACACCAGATCCTCAAGTAGCATAATACTAAGTACCAATGGATGGCAGATTTAGCATAAATTTGTCTTGCATATCCGTAAACACAGGTGCCAAAGAATTGTACATAGCAAAGATACAACAATGCATAATTCTCAATATCTAGCCACGATCATTTGTACCATTCATGAATAAGGAATATAACATAACTCATACTGTGCCCTAAACAAATTCTAGACAAAGGGTAATTGAATGTGATGGGGAAGCCAAAGAAGATGTGAGGTCTCTAAAATTCTTGCCTGCAGAAGGATTTGCAACTATTAAAGCATTATCTTTTGGTCCCCCTCTCCTTTTCAAACTTTAAATCCCCAATTTTTATACTACTGTTCCTGCTGCTGCTGTTGATGTTGTTGTGGCTGCTGCTGCTGCGGTTGTTGTTGTGGCTGCTGCTGTTGCGGTTGTTGTTGTTGCTGCTGCTGCTGTAGTTGATGCAGTTGAAACTGATGTTGCTGCTGAAGAAACTGATGTTGATGCTGCTGCTGCTGCTGCTTCTTCTGGGAATGAATTTGAAGTTGTTGAAGCTGTTGAGAAGCTAAAAGAGTGTGCATGGTCTGATTGTTGGTTGAATAGAATTGTTGCCCCCCTCCATACGAGGCAAAATTCATTGATCCTCCATTTGGCATACCTTGCCCAGTCAATACTTTCAAATGCTGAATCTCCTCCTTTAATGCATCGTTCAATGCTACAAGTAAAAAGAAGAATTAATTCTTCTAACAGAACTGCTAATCAGGATGAGCTCTCCACGCACATGCAAAATTGAATTCATGAACTGAATCCTAAAACACAGAGAGGGTGAGCTTCGGTGCAACGATAAGGTTGTTGCTTAGTAACCAAGAAGTCACAGGTTCAATTCCTAGAAATAACCTTTCTACTTGTAGGGGTAAGGTTGTGTACATCTACCCTTCCAAAACTACTAGATGGGAGGCTCGTACATTAGACCACATTTTTTTAATCCTCGAACACATATAAAACAAAATCAAGATATCTCATCTTCCAAATGCACACAAGAAAACAACCAGTATAACTACAGAAAACTTTATACTGGACATGCACTTTTATCTATGACAGATGTATTAATCCAAGGGAACTGCTTACTAATGTCATAAAAGAAAAGCACAAACCTCAAATGCAAGGTGAAAGCAAGATACTGCAGTCTGCATATTAGTTCACCAACTTAAATAACTTCAAAATTTTGAAATAAATTGAAAGTTTATCTATTTTAAATTGGCTCAACACAAACCAAAGTAAAACAATGCATCAAGAAAGGAAATATGGCTTAGAATTGTCTGCCAACAATATATTTTTTAAATATATATGTGTGTGTATAATTAGAAAGAGAATAGAGAATAATAGTAGAGCACTAGCCTCAAGCATCTATAACAGGGGTTTACCATCTTGCAAGTGAACTTGTTGCTCCATGGTTTGCAACCTCAATTTCAACTCACTGTTCTCAGTGGAAACTCCAGTTGTATCTCTCTGATCATAAGAGGCCACAATGCAATGGTTATAATTCCTCCGATTAGTTTTTCAATCAGAAGGTGACATAGTAACAAAACTACACCAATGAAAAAGAACAGAAGGACTAACATATCTAATGATCTAAACAAGAGTAACCAGTTGTAGGATTAGACTAAAATAGAAATCTGTACAAAATAAGATGCAGATAATGAGATAAGACAAAACCTGCAAGAGAGTTAATTGTGCAGATGAGGATATAGCTTCTGTTTGCAGTGTCTGCACCTTCCTTTCAAGCTCAGAAATGTAACGCATCTTCCTTTCTTTTGACCTTGCGGCAGACTGCCTATTTGCCCATATCCTGTTACAACTAAGCAATATTAGTCACAGTGGAAACTTTTCCTTTTTAGAAAATAAAATACAACAGAAAGGCAGAAAATGGGAAAGTGGGAATTAAATAGCACACACTCATAATTTTTTTCCACAAAGTAACTGGGCCAGTACAACCAACATTATAATTATTGTACAGTGTACAGCCCATCACAATTATTGCTAACAAGAAAGGAAGATGTCACTAAATTCAACAGGTTAAACCACAGAGGTGTTAGAGTAATGTACTTCAGGGCAACATGAAGCAACACCATATGCATATCAGTCAAATTTAACCAATACCCAGCAAATCAATATAATATAAACACCTACAAAGCTACAAGTCAAACTACCAATTGCTTGACAGACTCAAAAGCAATCAGAGCAATGGCAAGAGTTCTATCAATGATGAAAAGTGGGTTTCATTTTCACTTACACTTTTTATTTGAGAATAAATTTTAATTGATTTTAACAAACTTGCTCCCTCGTTCCCTCCCTTCAGTATTTCCTCTAATATACGGGTTTATTTGTGTCTGACTTTACTAATTCTAAATTTCTAATATGTTTTACCTAAAAAGAATTTCTAAGGTTAACATGATGTTGATACACAATACCACATTAAAAAAAAGGAAAATGGCCATAAATATCAATCACAACAAAGGATTTAAAACCCAGCATTACCAATGAAATCATAATTCAGTGTACATAATATTATTTAAAGTGATGAAAGACAAAGGGTGTACATGTCACTTATAAGCAATTTATTTATACATAGTATTTCTACACTAATTATGCTATAACTTCAAGTAGTATGTTACAAATTTATGAGGGTTAGGAAAATTCAAAAAGATTTCTTTCTAGCAATCAAGTTTTATTGCGACTTTAAAGTGTTTTCATGCTTTCATTAGTGAGGCATTTTCTTAGAATAAGTGGAACTTCAAGCATTAATATGATCACCAGTCATACTATAATTTCATGAGCATTTTTCAGTAGAAAAAAAATCATATCTGAGAGGCTCTAAAAGCACTTATGTTCCTACTTCAATCTTGATTCTGTGACCTAACTCACCCCAAAGCTGCAGTTTTTTGCTGGAAATCTAGAAGTAAGGTGATGTATATGCAGTGGTTTCAAGAATGTGTAGATACACTCAAATGCCATGCTAAACAGTAAACACCTATATATGTTACCGCAATTATGAATGAAAAATAAAGCAAAGACCATGCAGAAAATCTTGGGGTCAGCAGGACAAATAATCATATGAAATCAATTCAGAAATACTAAGGAGTTTACATGTCAGTTCCCTTCATCGCACAGGACTGCAAAATCTAAATATAACGTCAAAGAAGAAGGATTTGTTCATAGGTGATACCTTTTAGCACGCTTAGGATCAACCAAAGCGAGTTCAGCGAGCTTGGCAGCTGACAATGATTTTTTGGCATCAGCTCCAGAGATGTCTTCAGAACCTGAGACCAGCATCTCTGGTTTGATGGTTGTTGACCCATCCATGGACTGGCTATGTTGGTGCCTAACTCTGGGCCTTTGACTAGTACCAACAACAATGTCGTCTGCAGATGAGGCGGGGGTTCCTGAAGTTGGTGCTGCAGCAGCAGTAGATGGCTCACCAATTTGAAACGATGATGTAGCAGATGATGAAATGAATTTATCCATATCAAGGTACATGGACAACAAGTCTTCCTCAGTTTCATCAGAGAACGAGGGCCCATCAGCACCTCCAACTACACCAAGGTCACTGTCAAAGCTAATGTCATCGGGTAGGGTGAGAATCTCAGAATGAGCGCGTCGATGACCTCTATTTCTTGGGGGATTATCAGGCATTCTGCTAATATCATGAACAAAGCTAGCACTAGCAGAGTCAGCCAATGGAGGATACGACGAGGTTGAAGAGGATGGCTCTGTCCTCACATTAAATGGGGTTGCAGTAGATGAATAACCGGAAAAGCGGGCTGACGGAGGTCGGAAACCTCCACCATGAACAGGAAATTTGTCCTTATCCATAAAGATTGTTCACTATTCAGTTGAATCACTCCAAAACCCTAGTAGTACTAATTATGAAATGGAAAATGGTAACCCTAGAAACAGAGGCAAACAAAATAAACAATTCAATTCAATCAAAATCAACCCAATTTGAATGAACATAATAGTAAATTATGAATACTGGTACTAGGTTAAACCTAAGATATGTTATTCTGAAAGAAAATATAATGATGATGCAAAAGAGAGGAAGTAAAATGTTACCTTTGAGAGTATAATGATGAAAAGAGCAAGTGTTGAGATCAGAGGAACTCAGAAATGGAAAATCAACGTGTAAAACATTATTTTATATAAAATGTTGAATTGGAAAAAGGGAATTGTAAAGGTAAAGAGAGAATCGAAAGCTTTTGGCTTTTCAGTGTTGAGATAAATATGCACATGCCATTCTTATTCTCATTCTCATGTAAATTATAGAGAAAGAGAAATGAAATTTAACACACACACAGAGAGAGAGAGAGAGAGAGAGAGAGAGAGAGAGAGAGAGAACAAGATCTAGATACGAAGCTTAAAACTCAAATCTACATATTCTGCAAAGGCAAAGCTCAACTCTTTCCTTTTCTTTATTAATTAAAGACAACTTCCCATAATAATGATGGGAAAAAATAGAAAGCATTAAATCATAGTTACTAAAATAGAAGAGAATTTAATAAGCTCTATTAATAATTTAATATATTTGTTTAAGGAAATTAAAAAAGATAATTTTGTATTGAAAGATGAATTGTTTAAAATTTGGAGAAGTATACTATTCATATTTCTTAATTAATGTTATTAGTACACTATTTACCTATTTAAAAATAATTGGAAATATTTTTTAAATAAAATTATTAAATACTTCTTAACTATTATCTCAATATCAATGATACCACAATAAAACTCATCTCATTTTAGTGGTAGCGGAAAAAGTTATAAACTCATTTCAATCATTCTTAGCCCATAAAATTGAAGTTTTTATGGTTGGTAATGAGACCTTTAGTTTTTTTTTTAAATAACTAGTTTATAATACTAACTTAATTATTATTTCTAAATAAACTAATAACTATTACTATTTTATAGAATAAAATTTGTGCTTATGCTAATTTGGTTTTCTAAAAAAATTTAACGGAAAAAATATCAAACTAAGGTAAAACCTCTTATTTTTAGCATTTTTAAGACTATTTCAATCATTCATCATCTCGGAAAACTATTTTGGAATTTTATTTTTTTGGTAAACCAAGTTGAAAAAATATTTTAAACCTTAAAGAAATATCAAAATGGTGTTATTCCATCCAACTTTTTTCTTCTCTTATCTATTCAAACTCCACCAGTCTGATATATTTTCTTCCTTTTCCCAGTCTGATATACATTATCCTCCAACCATATAAATACATTCCTTAATGATCATCTTCACATATTAATGATTTCCCTTTCCACTAAATAAAAGAACTTTGGTATAAAAAAAATAGTTCAACTAATTTCCCCCCTGAAATAGATACTTAGGTCAGAGTTATAATTCCATGTTAAAGCAGAGTTGTAGGTGTGATGTAACAATGCAAAAGAAAATGAAAGTTACATATCTACTCAAATGGTACAGTTCAATAATACTTTTCAAGGACAATGCTTCCATTCACTATACTCAAATATCTTCAAACATAACATTTAATTCAAGATTGCTTCCATTTCATATCCACAGTGCATATTTCAAAGTTCATCCTGCATCATCAAAGAATTCTATATTTTAATAACAGTAACCAAAGAAATAATGCCTTGTTGATATATACAGATATAGTATATATATATAGGCTATTAAGTATGACCAGCATCATCAAAGAACTCACTGTACGGATGCTAACTATGAAATAATACATCAAGGTATGAAAAGATGTTCAAATAATACTTTCTCTGAGTGTTACTTCTGTTTTATGAGCACCAATAATATGTTTTGTATTCAAATATCATTATTGTATTTTAGTTGGATATGGAAAAGGGTTACTTTTGAATGGAAATGTGTATCCAACCTAACTTCATCTCAGGTAAACTATCAAACCTCATTCTTAGCAAATTAAAGTTCACACATCATTATAGGAGCCGCATAAAGCAATCAAGTATTACTAGACAATGTAAAAAAACAGGACAGAGGGTTTTCGGCTTACATGGTAATAATCATCCATGTGATCATGCTGCAAAACGAAGTCCTTAAATCAGATTTTACAATCATAGGCAAGAAGTTATCATAAACCAATTTGAACAAATGGCCAAATAAAACTACATAAATGATTTAGGAAAATAATCATCTCATACTCTTTCCTAACAAGAGTGATGGATCTAGATATGTTAGGTACTTGGGGCAAAGGCATAGCCGAATTACTTGTTCTGAAGGGAAAAGCCTCAAACATACAATGATGAAAATATTAAAATAATTTTGCTTCAACAATCATACTATACTGTATATTATCTCCTCTCAAACACAAAAGTTAAGAAAGAAGGACAACAAAAAGTGCACCATGTGAGTTGTCCCTTACCCATCCACCCAGCCATTGTAATAATTCGATGCAAAATAGAAAAGCTAACCAAAAGTTTAATACAAACTTCACACAATAAATGCACAGATACACCCCATAACAAAATTTTGAAGTGCAATAAGGAGAAAAATTAATTACCCTTCTACGGCGCCTCCTATCTCCATGGTTATGACCCCTCTCCCTCCTCCTCTTTTCGCCCTCTTCTCTAGCTCTCTGTGCTTCCTACATAATCATAATCTTGCATTAAGAAGAATGTAACAAATATGATTATTGTTCACATGAAAATAGTGATGAAGCATATATGTTTTGACCAACTACCTCTTCTTCTTTAGCCTTTCTTACTTTTTCTGCTTCTTCAAAAGCTTCCTTTTCTGGCTGGAATTTTACACATAATGAGAATAAAATATTATGGTTGTTTCTAGAAACTAAATAACATTAACAGATACTATGAAGTATGAAAAGCAAGTGTTCACCTCTCTGTTATCAGCCATAAATCCTTCCACAACTTGCCTTGCATACTGTGAGTCATCACAAATTAAGATATTGTCGAAAATTGAACCAGCTTTCACCTGAAAATATAAAATTATAATATTATCACACTTCAAAAATATTCAGTAAATAGTAATAGCTAAATATTCCAGTACAGGTAATGTTTTTGGAAATTAATACTCAACCAACATAGAGGAAGAAAAAAAGTACAGGCACACACACCTGCCACACTTCAATGCCCACATACTTTATTGGTTTCAGCACATAAAGATCAGGATCATCCTCAAATTCTGCAGAAACAGGTAGCAAAATCAATGGGCTAAAATTCATAAGGCTACAACAAGTGAAGATCACGCACTGTGAGACTGTGACAGATCAGATATGTTGGCTAAACCAAATGCTGTGTGGTGTGTCTAAAGACTTACGTTGTTCACACAAATTACTTCAAGAATTCATTATGAGTTTGCATAATATTCACGCAAAGGCTTACATATGCTCAAGTGAAAGCAAGGGAAGCTGTAGGATATTTGTAACCAAAATAACTAGCGAAAACTACAAGAAAATCGGTATAGATTTTGAAATGTCCAATTCTCCAATCAAATTCCAATAGCCAACTAGAACTTCCAAAAATTCCACACACTAATTAATTCCTTATCACATTATATTGTCTGCATACATCATATATGCAACCAATAAGATTTAAATTTGCTGCGTTGGTATAGTACAAACCCAAGTGACAAAGCCTAAAAATACAAGCAAGTTACTTTATGTGTCTTTACCACTCACAATTAATGCTTTGAAGCTTATTTCTAGATTCAAACGATGGATATCACCTTCTTACAACATAAGTCTACCTGGGTTATCAATCCAGGGAATCTTCCACTTTCCCTTGTAGTTGGGGTTCTTGATTTTCTGGGGTACAAAAAATTTCAACAATCAGAAACCAAGAAATGTGTATATTGATTAAATTTTCAATATGTATAGCATGAAGAACCTTGTGTTTCCATGGTCCTTTGTACGCTGGATTAGGAATTTTGGGGGGCTTCCATAGTCCATCTTCTTCTTCATCCCAGTCCACAGGCTGCTCAAACAAAAATTAAACAAGAGGACAAAATGAACACTCGTAAGTCCGTGCCAAAATTAGGTCACGTAGCAATAACAATGATCTTACTATCCAAAACATATTTTTTGACATTTTTAAATTCCAGATATGTGGTAAACAAACACACCTCATTTGCTTTTGGATCAGGAATTTCGGATGGAACTGAATCATATCCCTACAATACAACAGAAGTAGAAGCACATGAAACATAACAACTAAATATAGTAAGGACCATGTGTGACACTAAATCTTTTAAGTTTTACAGATATTTTAAAAAAAATATTATTATCAATTTGACGAACCCTGAATTTTATACAAAAGTGCTCTACCCTTATTAGACTCAACTTACTGTTTACCCTGACAAATAAAGAACCTAATACATATTAAAAGGGAACTGAGAGATAGACGAAGATTATCTGCAAAAGTTTGAAACATGATTGTAATTTTATAAATTGAAAACTCCCTCCACACAAAAACAAACAATATTTTGATAATAACTCAGCTAGTTGTAGCAGGGATTATTAATTGCCACATGAGCATGTAGGTTAAATAGAAATGAAAAACAGGTACTGCTATATGAATTCCTAGAGGTGATCATTAAGGTTTCTTGTGTAAATGCAAATAATAAAAAGTGGTGATGTTTAAATCTTGATGAAAAATTACAATAAAGTTAGAGGATTTGGTTGAAAAATTAGAGAAAGTACCTCAGGCTTGACATCTTTTGGGTCTTCAATGTACTCTCTATCATCCCAGTCTGCTGGCTGTGATAGGGAAAATAAAAGGTTTTCCATGAAAGGTAAACTGATTAATAAAGATGCAAGATTTTCAAAAAGAACCAAAATGTCTCATATCTCAGTTAAATAGTCTCATAGAATGTTTGCTTAAGTTGATTCTAAATGTATGACTTCTGACACCAGGTAAATAACAACCAATAACATTGCACCAATACATATGTATCATTCAAAAAAATATATAATGACAAAGAAACAGGCAGACACATGAACTCCAACCCAGAGCTCATACCTTTTTTGCCTTGATGTCTTTGATTTTCCGTGGAGGAAGGATGTCCCAATCTGTGTACATACTTCCAGAATCTCTTTCTCGATTATCAACAAGGACGCTATAAGAGGCATCGGGCCTTAGAATAAATGTATAGAAATGAGTCAATTTGTCTGTTTCACATTGTAAGTCCTTTCTAATAGGGTAATTCTGCCCCTGGTATGATAGTATAACATGGAGCTTCTTAGTCTGCGAGCCACATAAATCTGGTCCGAACATCAAACTGCATTAAGCATGATCAATCAGTTGCCTCTGCTCTACATTTTTCACAATATAGTGACAGACTAACAAAGACATTAAAAACAGATTACTTCCAAATTAAATGATGAAATTTCACTTCAATTCATGTCAAAGAAATGAGAGAATTGACAATTGGACAAGCATATAGCTGGCAATTTATTGTGGTATACTTAAGAGCGCATTTGGGTAAAAATTAATTAACTGTGTATTCAATAAGTTTCATCGAAATAACTTAAAAACTTAAAGGAAGGTCATAAGTTGTTTTCATAATCTTATGCAAATAAGTGTTTCTTATAAGCTCTCTATAAGCCTCTCAAACGCCCCTAACTATACAAAATCTCATAACTATATTAGTAGATTAGAATTTAGAGTAACCTTTCGTTGGACCAGAACTAGATACCGCATATGTGCATATAGACATTGCATGATCAGTTAGTAGCATGATAAAAAAGAAACAGCATAAACATAAAAATATATCATTTGTGATCATCAGCAATGATGAGCAAAACTCATTACATTCTTTAGAATTGATAATTTCACAAGTAACATATGAAGTCAAATAATCTCAAAATTGCAAACCATGAAAGAAGGAAAATATGTTAAAATAGTTGTGTATTTTGTTTTTGTATATAATCGATTAACTACATGGTTAATCGGTTATCTAGGTAATTCTGTATTTGTTAGTTAGGAGATGTAGTATATAAAAGGTGATTCCCTTAATCTTTGTATACAATTCTATTCAATCAATAATGAGAAGTTCATTCTTTCTTTAGCTTTCTTTAAGCCTTCTTTGAGCTTTCTTTCATTTCTCATTTATGCATTTCTCATCCTTCTTGTTCATCAAGAAGGTTTCTTTCATGGCTCATACCAAACTTTAACAAAATATATGATACAATAAATTGACAAAGAGAGAGACAAACCTATAAGGAGTATCACCACCAAACTTCTTCTGATTAACAAAACCAGAAAGGAGTTTGATGTAACCTCCACCACATTCAATGTCCTGCTCAAATTTAATAGAATACTGAACCACCAGAGTTCTATTCTTATTGCTTAACTCTGGTATCTTAGCAGATATGGCATAATGCTTAGCATCATTATATGTCTGAATACCTAAACCAATTAGAAAGATAGATTAGATTTATAGAAAATTGACATAATATAAAATTGGGTATCCGTATCAAGAAAGTACACACCTTTATCATCTGGATCTCCAGGCCATTTTCCAGCAGTGAACTTAAAGGTACCAGCTTTTCCTTCACTCCTTTTCCAATCAGACAAAACCCAACGGCTTTTCCATCCATCTTATGAATAATAAGATTATAAACTAATTAGAAAGATAGAATCTTTTGTGATTGAATTAGCCAAACTGAAATAGAAAAAAAGACATTACCTTGGAATTTCTCTTCAAAGAAAACCTCAGCAAAGGAAGAGGGAGAAGAATGAAAGAGAGAAATTAGAAGGAAAAAGAACAAGTTAAGACAAAAATTGACAATACTATTATTACCCATCTCATTCACTCATTCTTTCCACTTGTGCTAAACTTGCTTTTAAATATCAACGGGAAGTACCTTCTAGAACCATACAACATAAACATTGGTGGGTGGGTCCCTCCACATTACATCTCATACAAGTAATTTATTTAATGTGAAAGTTTTGAATGTTCACTGCATTTTCCTAATTTAAACCTTTTTTCTTTTATCAAAAAATTAATAATTCTGAATCCAAAATAGTTAGCTTTTCCTCACCCATCAACACCCAATAGATTTACATATTTCAATATAGGTAATTTGACTTTGATTTTCTTTCTGTTTTATTTGCTGTCACTTCAAACTCATCTATCACTTCAAGTGTTTTAGCATTTTAAAAAATTAAGAGGTTTTGAAAAAATTTATTGCCCTTTTTCTTATATTATCATACATTAATGGCTTAAATTACTTCTTTTAAAATTGAATAATATTAATAATCCCAAAAGAAATTATTAAAAATGTTTTAGTCAAAACTATATTGTTTTACATTAACATTAATGAAATATCTATATATTGTTAGTGTAAAAATTTATAGACGACTAATACATCATTCACTACTAATTTATATTACTTTTTTATAGTCAACAATGATTGAATTTAAATGATAAATAATATAGCGATAGTGTATAAAACTCACGCTACATACATTTTTCTCTTTTATATTAAAAAGACAATTAAAGGAAAATAATGATAATTAGAAAGTCACTTAGATGGGATGTTATTACATATTCTATCCGTATCTATTGGTCACACACTATATGTTCCATATTGATGGAAAAAATATAAAGAACCACATTCAAGTGAGGAGACTAGTAAGCATCATTTTTGCTTATGATTTCCTTTCTGCTTATAATAGCTGTCACTGTTGGAGATACACATTTCAACCACACCTTTAGGTTGGACTCTTGCAACATATAACAATGAATAATTTATATCTTCGTAGTAAATCCGCATATCCACAAAAGTGATACAAGTCATAAAGTAATATTTTATTTAATTCATATATTCAACCTTAGCTAGTGAGGTTATGTCGGCATGGGATGACACATCATATATTTGCATTGGACAAAATAAAATGGATAAACCCAAACATACAAACAAACAGTGATTATTGTAGGTGTGCAGTGGAGAATGAAATGGTGCAATCTCAATTGAAAGGTTTACCAAAGTGACTAAAGCACTGAAAGGTTTTAATATAAAATAAAAGGCTTTAAGCTACATAACCCAAACAAAGCATTGACAAAGAGAACCAAAATGAACATAACAATAATCATGAGTCAATACAAAAAGAAAAGAGATAAAAGACAACTCAATCCGATCTTCAAATATATCTGCTTCAATCACAGGTCTTGCACAGTCAAACCTGCAAAAAATGAGCCACGAATGCAAGTCAAATACAAAACTCGAATATCTATATCTCCTTGTCAAAAGATCATTATCAAATGGGAGAAAATATAAGGACAATACATGTTGATAATATGAAATCAGAGGCATGCAATATTTGGTTTCCCAACTTAAAGAACTACATCTTCTAACCTAAGTACAAAAACAGAGATGTATACAACATATGCAATTCAAAAAGTGCAGTACCAAGTTTTATTTGATCTTACATGTCAAAGATAAATATTTATGAACTACTAACCTGGAGGAAGTGATTGCTTCAACTTATCAGCCTTGTCAGTGTCGAACACAGAAAGGGTGTAAAGGTACTTGGAGCAACGAACCTTGAACTTAACCACATCTTTGCTCCTCTTTATTTTCACAGACCGTGCATCCTTCCTACGTGCAGTGAGGAGGAAGTCTTTAATCTCGTGAATTTGCTTCGGCTACATTAGACCACACAAAAATATAAATATGAGTAAACCCAAACAACTCCGAAACAAATCATAGATTCATGTAACAAAGATTCGACAAAGTTTTATGTTATTTGCCGTCTATCTAACCCTACCTTCACATTTTATCTGAGTTTAGATCTCCGGTACAGAAACAACAACGTGGAACATTTCAAAGTAGAGTGACATTAATTCACACTAATTTAGCTACTAATATAACATGAGAGTGGGTTGAAAGTGAGATTTACAACTTCTACAGATCAACAATGAGTTGAAAATCAAAAAATAAAAAGCCATCCTAATTTCCAGTGAAAATCAAATTCACCTCCTCAGGCAATCACACAAACCTACACTGTAATCAGATAACCCTAATTGCTTATCATATAATAGGGAAAATTTAAAAATAAAACTGGAAGAGGAAATGGAAAAACACTTTTATATTGAAAACAACGAAACGAATATGCATAGAGAGGTATTGAAATAAAATAAGGGGAACAATGAAGAAAGAGTAATAAGATCGATATACCATGGTTGAATGACTTCACTTCGATTTCTTCACTAGGCGCAACGCAGCAGCTATTTAGGTTTAGGTTTCATAAACTAAGCTACCGCGAATAGCCCCAAATACTATTTAAATGACTCTTATATCCTCCCCCTCACATATTGGGCCTATTTCATATGGGCTTAAACTCCTTCCCTCACATTTGCAATTATATACGAAGGGCCCAAAACTAATAAGTAGAGATACAATTTTATATCAAGGGAGGAGATACATTTGCAATCTTATATCGATATATCCTACAATTTGGGTTAATTATACTTGTTATGATTATTTATCTCTATGTTGTGATTACACCGGCTAGAAAAAATGGAGATCTTCTATCACAAAAGCATCTTATGTCTCTATTCAATAGAATTATATTAACTAATATAAAATATTAGTTTATATTTTTATAATTTTATATTTCCAATTAAATGACACATTTTAATTGGTCTTAGACACCATTAAAAATACAAATGATCCATATCCATCTAAACCTTACATCATCATTACCCTTACACATCTTAAGACATCAATTTTAAGTTGAAGTTTGTAATTTTCTAAAATAAGGGAGGCGTTGAATATAATTAACTCAAAAGATTAAAAAATATCAATATAATTTTTCCATAATTATGTTTCCCTAACCATACATAATGGTATGAAGTCGGTGTTTTCTTAGGATGTTCTGAACTAATTATGTAGAATAATATTCACATTAGTAATTTTAGGAATTGAATATCTAATATTGCAAGTGAAGTTTGTAAAAAAATTGCAAGTAAATTATTTTTTATGGAAATTTATCATGAAGAATATGTTTTTTATGGAAATTATTTAAAAAATATGCTTTAAATTTGATGATAATATGTTTTAACTTTGTGAATTGGTACTAGCTAAAAGTTTATTGATCATTTTGCTTTGGGTATAACATCTTTTTCCCCCTTAGCATTCACATAATTGCATTGAGTATTTAACATTTCTTGTCAATTCTATTTATCTTGTATTCCCTTCAATTTGATATTTCAACTATCTATCAATCATATAATTTAACTTTGGCAAATATCATTTATGTTTGTAACCAACCAAAAAACATGAAGAGTGAGAGAAATAAAATAACTAATCTATGAATTTCATGATATACGACAAATTTTTATAACAACACTAACTTGAACATCACTTGAAGGTTTTAAGACCGTAAGTTTAAGCTTAACCAGGTGTTAAAAGCTTAAAAATTAATTTTTTTAAGTTTATAAGTCTTTCAAGTTTTTTTTTGGAAAAAAACATAAAAAATTCACATTTTTAAAAAATGTAAAGTCACAGATCGGATATTTATCCATCCAAATCCATGAAAATGGAGTTATGGATGAATTGTAATCCATTGAATATGAATGAATTGAATGACTTAAAATATAATTTAAATGAATTTATATGAATTGATGAATTATTTTTCATCCCTCAATTTTCATCCAAATCCAACCGATGGTCATATTAAAATAGATTAGGACCGAACCTAAGTGTATGCACCAAATATTTTAAAATTCCATTACTAATAAAAATATACAATATATTTAATTAAGTTAAGGATATTTTGAATTATAGAGTAAGAAAATTAATATTTAGTAACAAGTTCCCCTAATACACACCGTGATGATATCATCATATTTATTTATTTCTCTTCTGTCCACAACCGCGCAAGAGCCGTCGTCTCCGACGGGATTGTCGCCATCCTACTTTGTCTTTCTTTTTTCTCGTGGTTCTTGTTTTGTGCCGTTTTAACTTCAGTTATTCTTATCATAATTATTAGGTATTTTGTTTCAGAGTGTTAGATTGCAATGAATCCTATTTTCTTTCATCCCGCACCACAACCTTATGTACCTCTTCATTTTCCATCATTACCGCCTCAATCACCAAATTCATGTTCCTTTTGGGAGAATACGAATATCTCTCAACTCCTTGGAGAATTGCAACATACTCTCAATCTTGCTAAGGCAATGTATGTTTTTCTTATTGCAACTTTCTGCATTTTTATTATTATATGCTTATTTCAAACATAAGGTAATTGGGCACATGTTATTTCATATTGTAGGCAGAAGGAGTTAGAGATTTTGGTGATGGTCAAAGATGCTAGGGAAAATTTACAAGATGTGAAATATAGCTTAAATGAACCTTATATCTCTGGTGTTTTAAAATGTATGGAAGATTTACGGGTTAGTATTGAAACACAAGAGTCGTTGACTGTTGAATCGGCGAATTCTTTGATTGTAAAGCTTAAAGCTCAGCTAGAGCCGTTCAGATATGCTGCGGATGAAGCAAGTCCATGGGAGGAGAAATCTGCAGCAGTTAGGTTTGAGAATAAAGTGCATAAATCTAAACGAAATAAGCTGTGGAGGAAGAAAAAACGGAAGCGTATTGCAGAAATGACGGCAAAGGTTACTTTCCCTTGGTTTATTTCACTGAGACACTTCCTTTGCCTTTTTTTTTAAATTGATAGTTTTGTTTGGCTGTTCTCTTTGTTAAAAAAATATAGGAGCATGAACAATTTGACCGAATCAACCGAGAAGCGGATGAGTGGAGGGCTAGGGAGATCGCGAAGGACATTGCAAACATTAAGGTATTCAAATTTTTGCTAGAGGCTAAATGAAAGATCATGCTGACATGATTTTCAAAGTCAGATATATGACTATCATCTCTGGAAATTCAAGGATTGGTGCTGAAATAAGCATGAACAATTACATAAAACTTCTTATAATTCATTGTTATTATTTTTTGTATCATCATTACATATATCTATGGTGCACTCCCTATCACGGTACTGTTTATATGCGTATATACTTCCAGATTAAGAGTGGATGTTGGATATAATTGAAAGGTAGTTGATGATACTTCCAATTACACATTTCTACTTTTGACTACTTCTACTCAAATTTTTTGCTGCTACTTTTTCCTTACGGTCCCCTCACGGAAAAACAAGGAAGGTATAACTGATTCATTCTGTTTGGATATTGACTTGCAGATCCCTGATATCATCTTCCAATGCAAATCTTAGTAATATCTGATGCATGTCTGTTCTTAGGTAGAAAAGATGAAAGAAATTGCAAAGCTTAAAGCTAAAGAAGAGAAGAAGAAACTAGAATCTGAGGTAGCCTTCTTTTTGTACAAATGTCTGTTAAATAATTGCTAATTAATGGTTGTTGTCAATTTTGAAGAAACTTGTTCAAACATTCTCTGCAATCTACCATAATCCTTTATGTTATGACTTTTATTTCACATTTGCCTATGACTAATTATATCATGTGAACCATTTCCTTTTTTTCTATGTGGTATGTTCCTTAGCTCCTTACCATCACTATGAACCATTCTCTTTTTTCTGTCAGTCCCTAATAAAAACCATATACACGACTTTCTTCTGTCTTTTAGTTTACTCAATCAATATGGATCATTTTTATTTTCCATCACATCTACTCACTTTTTATTGGGTTTCAATTCTGTTGAATCCTTGTTGTGTTGCAGCTCGAGCTACTCTTGGTAGTGGAGAAGCTTCAAGAATTACGCTCCATGAGGATACAAAAGTTGAAAAAACAAGGTAAATATATAAGAAAGCCAATCTGCTGCTAAGTTAGTTGTAGTTGTAATTGTATTGCCTGCTGCGACTCAGCCACTTCATGTGTTTGCTTGGTAATCTTTCTCCAGCCCCACTGCTATATATATAACTTTTGAACTTCATATCCTAATTTATCACCTAAATTTTAGAGTCCTGAATGATGGTGAACTTTGTCATAATGGTAAGGTTGTTTGCCTTGTGATCTAGAGGTCATAGATCTAATTGTTCAAATCCTGAAAACAACTTTTTCGCTTGTGAGGGTAAGAGTGCATACATCTACCCCTAGACTCCACTAGATGGGAGTCGACTAGGCCGCCCTTTTTAAATTTTGACAAATTTGTTCATTATCAATTGAAAATCATACATTTATAATTCAATAATAATATAATAGGCATGATTTTTCTTGCTTTTCTAATTGGATTTTTCCAATATGTCTGTCTTTTATGTGTGCAAGAGTGTTGAGTGTATATAGTATTCATGTAAGTAACATGTGATTTATTTTACAAATTATGCAGGTCACTTTTTCCCTGAGGAAGATGACAAGTTTATTGAGAGTGTTCAGGCTGCTGTGGAAGCAGAGGAACGTGATGCTTTGGCTGCAGCTGAAACGGATGCTGCAAAAGATGCAATCGCAACTGCTGAGGAGTCCAGAAAAGCTATTCAGAACCAAGGGAAACTCTCAAAAGGATGTGATGATGATAAACCAGTTGAGGAGAGAAAAGAGCAAATCGTTTACAGTGGAACTGATGAGGGTTCTGATGCATCGGATGAGAAGAAATCTAGTAAAATAGCATCCGAAGGACAGAGCAGCGGAGTATATGACCCTCTGGCAAATTTACCTATTGAGTTCTATCATTATTATCATGGCAGCAACAATGACATGGGCACACTTATTGAGGTATTTCAATCGAATTCTACACGTCTTGCAAAACGACACTTTTCTCCCTTGTTTTTTAGTACATATGTAATAAGTTGAGTTTTCTGGGTATGAAGGCTGCTTATTGACACCGTTATAGCTTAATGGTGCTACTTTTTTTTAACGAACTTATGTTTGTCTCGACTGCATGTTCATTATAAGTTCAAAATTATTAAGACTTCCGAATAATCTCATGCAGGTTAGAAGAGGATGGGATGCCTATATCAGACCAGGAGGAAGGTAAGAAACAATTACAATGATGCTTTTCTGCTAATATTTCATTCTTAGCAATGTTATTAAACTTGCATCAGTCATTGGCTTGGTCAGCATTAAGAATGGGTTAAAAATCTAACAAATAACAATCAAGCATTAATCACACTAGGTGGGGTCGTCTACAATGATCAAACAACACATGTTTCTATCATAAATCATATTAATTAGCAAAACATCGATAGTCTTTCATAATTGTTTCGCTTATGATTTTTCTTGGTCTCCCTCTTACTCTAGAAACTGTAGATAATAGTTGCTATGAACAATGCTCATTACGAGTCCCATTGAAACCAAAAAAATATTGGTTGCCATCCACACCAGAATAAATGAAGTTTTTCATTTGAGGCTGCCTGGTCCTTACCCGATTTTTTTGGCTTGGGAAAGGGGGCGGAGAGTGTTTGGACAAAGACATGTATATATATAATGAAGTAATGGTAAATAAATGTTTAAAGACAAAATTAGAATTTATTCAAGTCATTAGACACAAGGTCTTTGGTCTAGTGGCTGCTTATTCCTTAACAATGGGGGAAGAGGGGTTTGATAACCATTGTCAATTTCGGTGAAAATGAATAATTTTTACAGAATGGTCAAACACAATTGAAAGGGGATCCAATTCGCTGGGTTTAAGCCATCTGCTTTAGGCTAAATAACTAGTCTTAGTGTTAGTTTGATATACACTTATAAAAGCGGGTGAAAACTAAGGGTTGAGTGTTCATTGCAAATTACCTGTCACCACTCACCACTGCCTTTTATAACATCACGAATCTGTACAGTATATAATCCATCCCACTGTTATTACATCACAAATTCACAATCACAGTGTTAGTGCTGCTAGAGCTATGACCACAGTTTATTTTGATATTTATTGCTTATCCTAAAACCTTGACACCATTGTCACCTGGCATGTTCATCAGTTTGCTAATTTCTAATTATATCATTCCTTGTGTCACTTTGAAAATTGAAAATAACACATTTGATTATGATTTTTTCATTGCAACTTTGTCCAGCCGCATACCAGGGCACTGGGTTCAGCCTCCTCCTCCAGCCAATGAGATATGGGCATCTTACTTGGTGAGGCCTAAATGATTAGTTAACCATACATTTCATCACCGATTTTGCACAAAGATTTCATGTCATAATTTTTTTAGTTTTTGCTACCTTTTGTTGTGACATGTTTGTATTACTGTTGTAGAATTTTCACCATGTAGATTTGCATGTACTCATTATTTATAAGTACTTGGTTCTATTCAGATGTTGATAATTATTGCAGTTGAATGTAAACAAAAAAAGGAATACAATGAGTGTGGCACCTATATGAAGAGTACTTAGAATTGACTATTGTATCAACTCATATATTTGCATAATTAGAAATTTAGAATAGATACTTACATGATTTTATATTTTATATTTTTGATGGGATACTTAGATGATATTCACTCTCACATTTGTGCATGATATATTTGCTTCACCTTCTTTGTAAACATATTTGCTTCACTTTGAATAAAATATATGATATAGATTAATGTTATATCCTCTTACTAATTTTTATCCATAAAGAAGTGACATATGTCACAAAGTGATACTTTATTTATTAGTGATTGGTTCACAAGTGACATATGTCACCTTCTTGTGGGTAGGATGATGATTATGAGAATTTTTCTTGTGGTTTTCAATTATAATATTTACCTTTGATTTTGGATTCGCATTCGATATTTACCTTTGTTTTTGTGTTAGGATATGTGTGCCTTTTAATGGACTTTGTTCATTTCTAATAAAAGAGACCACCAACTTCATTACCAAAGTCAAGATAATTAAATCAACGTTTGTTGATATAAGTGACAAGAAGTATGGTTCTACTTTAAAAACAAGTTCAAAACAAACTTTTTTCATGCTTATAGCATTATAAAATGATATTTTTGTCTGAAAAAAACACTCTTGATATATAATATTATTGTGCATATGAGTACATACATTTTCTTCTGCATAATTAAACAATAGTTAATATTATCCTAATCTTTGGAAATGATAAATAAATATGAATACAACTTTTAAAAAAAAAATCGATACTTAAAAAGGAATATGAGGATTATATGCATCATGTTTAGTAATGAGGGCTTTACTGCTCATGTAATTCATCATGGCTTAAACAAAATTGTTTCGTTTGGTGCAAAATAAATGTGATGTGATATAGGAAACAAATAAGAAACATTTAACCCTAAAAAGTTGACATTAATATTTCAAGTTTGTATTTTACAATTATTTAATAAAGGATTCCAACATAGAAAGGGATGTTCGTGAATAAATTTTAAAATGTATTTTATAGTATTTTCATTTTGGAATATTTTACTTTCTTATAGTTTTAAATGCTTTTCACGTCACTGGAAATATGAAATGACATTACGATAGTAACGCAAACTAATTTTAAATTCTTATCAAGATTTTCCATCTCAATAAACCACTAATCTTACCCACGTATTACAAATAGGATTTGTCAAACATAATGTACAAGTTTATGGCAATGACAAAGTATTTATACAATTATACTATACCATCATAATTCATTAAAAATAAATTAAGACTTACTTTTCTTATATGGATGTGTAAGCTTTTGATTTTTACCATTATTGAAAAGATAAAAAGAAGAAATTACACAAGATGACAACGAAGGTGATTTGACATTTATTTTAATATTAGCAAAATCTAGACCTTACACCACATTATAATTACACAAACAACTATGATTGGAAACTATAATTTTTTACGTGATCAACTTTTTAAAGGAACTCAAATTATTATTGCTTAATGGTGTGTATTATTACCTTAATAATTGTATACAAATTATTATAGCTTTTGTTGATGTTTGTGTTCAAGGACATTATCTACTTAATGCCAAAAATAAAATAGATTATCTTCTTTGTAGTATATTAACATGCAAGAAGCTTAACATGTAATTAAAGAGGAATCTTATTTTGTCACGTTCTTTATAATAATGACATTAAACCTTAAATGATATGTTGAGAGTACATACTAGGTCACATATTCGATTAATAATCTACTAGTTTACCTAATGATAAGCTCTAACTAAAATGATTAAATTGTACAAAATATATAATAAATATGATAATGTGACATACATTTTAAACACACTAAGGAAATACCAATTAGTAACATATTACATAAATTTATTATAATTAAACATATTAAATACATTTCTTAATCAATATACTATAATTTTAAAACATACTTATATCATAAAAATAGGTGATACTATAGGTTTGTATTGATTTCCTTTAATTTTGGTGCATGAAAAATCTAATTGATCAAGTAACCGATTAATTGGTTAAAAATCAATTGATTAGACATATGAATATGTAATGACTATTAGAACAAACAAGATACTACTAATAAAAATAGTATTTAAGTAAGATACAAATAATAAAAATAGTATTTAAGCAAGATACTAATGTTTGACCCCAAAGTACAATAAAAGGAAAAGTGTGGCAAAACTTGACTATTAGAAGACAGCTTAAGTTAAAAAATAAAATAAAAATAACACATCATTCTCAACATGTAATCTATCATATGAATTATTTTCTACTTACCTTTTTAACATTTTCAAACGTCTTTGTCTATCACATGAGAAGAGAGATTCCATTTGAATCACCATGGCTTATAAATCCACAACAAACTATAGTTTCATTTCATAATTTTATATAATTAAAACTATTACTATTACTATTACTATTACTATTATTATTATTATGTCTATAACCATAACTGAACTTAGTTAAGCAAATCAACCAATGAGATTTGAGGTGCTGTGAAGAATGTTGGTAAGTATCGACTTTCTATTTTTAGTAAACATTTTCTGTGGAACTTTCACCATAACTTTTTCTCAACCTAGTACAATACCTTTCCTTATATAGAAGTAATCTCTTCCTCTTTATTACTACTTTACCCTCATACTCACTCTCTTTATGTACTACACATACCTGTCTCTGTTTCTGGCCCTTTTAATTCGTTCAATTCCCAGGGTTTGTGAGATTGTGAAATTCTGAGTTTGATTGTAAAAGTTTCAAGCTTTTTCAGTTTGGAGGAGGAATTTTGCATCAATGAACGCTTCACGTGAAATACAAAAACTGGGTCTTTCTCATTTGCCATAAAATAAAATCATTGATTCCTTTATGTCACACTGTTTCACTGCACTAGATATGATCCTACGGAGTTCAGGTTTAAAGAATTCAGATTTTTTTGCTTATAAAAAAAAATCAGCTTTTTAGGAACCTGTAATTTTATTGTTTTTAGTTAAATTCGTCAGTTTTATTTCAACCAGCCTTTTTCTTTTCTAATGTTTTAAACATAATTTGTGCTCAATTTATTCTTACATGGTTGTACCTGTTTGAAGATTGGAAATGTTTTAATTAGCTTTGAGGGTAGTTGTTGAATTTTCAGTGGTTGGTTTGTGGATTTTGAAGTTAGGGTCTTATTGGTTGGTGATATTTAATTCCAGAAAGACTTCTAAACTTGGAAAAATAAAATAAAAGGGGGACTTTTAAAATTTAGGATTTAAATCAGTTCAGCACAGTGCTCAATGAATTGCCAAATTCTAATATTCATCTTCCATTTGGGTTTAGTTTGTTTTCCTTGAAATCTTTCCCATGCAATTTTCCCTTTTTGCTTGAGATTATTATTTTCCCTTTTGTGATTGAAAGATTTAAAGTTTAGTTTTTATTTAATTTCCTTCCTGCTGAAAATGTTTTTGTGCACAGTGTTAACCTTGCAGGCCTATAGGGTGTTGGGAATATGTAAAGGAATGTCTTGTGCAATTTTTGATCCAAAGGAACTCTAACATTGGCTTAATTTCTATTTGAACTTTTCTCTCCAACTTAATCATGGAAGATCCCTTTTTCCTTAAGGAAAAAGAATTTGGGTATTGGACATCTCCTCAGGCTCAATTGGAGGAGGGACCGCCATCGTTAGATGGTGGAACGAGAAGGTCAATTTCCGAGGATATGCTTAACAATTTCTCCGAGCTCATCAACTTTGATAATTATGCTGGTTGGTGCAATAGTCCTTTGATGAATGATCAGAGTTTGACCAATGGGCTTTCATCATTTGCCTCAGTACCATATCTACCACTCAGTGGATTCAATTTAGTGGAACAGAACAACAGCCCATTCTTTATGACAGAAGATAGTGGAAATTCTAATACTATGGACAACTCTAGTTATGGGGAGAAAGTTGTATTTCAGCCAATGGACACCCAACTTGGATTCTCAGATTATGCAAATGATACAAGTAACTTAGATTCAAACCAGAACTTCAATGGTTCATTTCAACAACTTAATACTTTAGATGTAAACAATTACATAATCTCCAAGCCATCTGGTTTATCGCTTGATGAGAGAATGCTGAGGGCTCTGTCTTTCTTTAAGGAATCAGCTGGTGAGGGAATATTAGCACAAGTTTGGGTTCCTAAAAAGCATGGTGATGAACTAATCTTAACCACGAGTGAGCAACCCTATCTGCTAGACCAAATGCTTGCAGGGTATCGTGAAGTGTCAAGGACATTCACATTTTCTGCAGAAAGAAAACCAGGTTCTTTTCCAGGGCTTCCTGGTCGGGTGTTTCTCTCCCAAGTTCCTGAATGGACCTCCCATATTGGTTACTACAATAAATCTGAGTACATGAGGGTGGAGGATGCGATTAATCATGACGTTCGTGGATCAATTGCTCTTCCCATATCCGATCTGCAGTCTGAATTGCCATGTTGTGCTGTACTTGAACTTGTCACTACAAAGGAAAAGCAAGATTTTGACAGAGAGTTAGAAATTGTTTCTCATGCACTTCAGGTTAGTTTTTCTTTTGCTATTTTTAGCCTATAATTCAATTACGCCATTTTCCTGTCTCACTGCATTTTATATTGAATCTGGTTTTCGTTGACCTTGTGCTCATGGCCTTGGCTCAATTAATTCCTCTTCTTTTACACAAATTTAACTAGATGTATGTTGCCTTGGTTTTGGAAGATTTCTTTATCAAGTTTTACCTATTATTTGCATGACATATCATTGAGTTTTCTTCATTTATGAATTGTGAAAACATGTTATATTTTAGAATTTAGACTTCATATTGTTTGCACATCTTCATTGGGAACGCCTATGCCTTGCTACAAGGTTATTATAAGGAAGTTTCTTTCTCACATCTTCATTCAGTATATTTGATGATGTTCTTTGCGTGTGCGTTGTGTAGTTAAGACTACTTTGCCAAAATTGGAACAAAAATCATACATACTTAAATTTGTATAGTCTGTAATCATGCTCTATAGCTGCATCCTATACTCATTAGGTCATATCAAAGTTTTCTACCCATTTGATTGAGAAACCTGTTAATTTGTGATAAGATGTTTCAAATACTATGTTTCAGATTATGTTAAGTTGAAGATAGTAATGATAATTGTATTTCACATGACTTTCTGCAGCTTGTAAATTTAAGGACTACTATGCCTCCACGACTTCTTCCCCAGGTTTTGCTGGAACTTAAAGTTTTTTTCCTATTGATTGTATTATCCCCCACCATAAGAAAAGAGAAGGAAAAAAAAAAGATAAACTAAATCTAACTATCTAGATTCTGAGCTTCTTACAAATTGATTCCTTTTCTGCAGTGTCTATCAAATAACAAAAGAGCTGCTTTAACAGAGATAACTGACGTGTTACGAGCTGTGTGTCATGCACATAAATTGCCACTGGCACTGACATGGATTCCCTGTTGTTACAGCGAGGGAATGAGAGACGGAAGTGGGAGAGTACGAATTAAAGAGGGTGTTGCAAGTTCTGGTGAGAAATGCATACTATGCATTGAAGTATCAGCTTGCTATATAAATGATAGAGTGGTAGGAGGATTTGTTCATGCATGCGTTGAACATTATCTCGAGGAAGGGCAGGGTATAGCTGGGAAAGCTCTTCAATCAAACCTTCCATTCTTCTACCCTGATGTGAAGGCATGTGATATTGGTGAATATCCCCTTGTTCATCATGCACGCAAATATAATTTGAATGCTGCAGTCGCAATAAGGCTACGGAGTATTTATACTAACGATGATGATTACATATTGGAATTCTTCCTGCCTGTCGATATGTCTGGGAGTTCAGAACAACAACTTTTATTAGACAATCTCTCAGGTACTATGCAGAGAATTTGTAGGAATTTGAGGACTATTTCAGATGCTGAATTATCAGGAATCGAAGGGCCCCAAGTGGGGTTTGAAAATGAAAAGGTCCCATGTTTTTTTTCTATGTCTAGAGAAAATTCCCATTCAGCAATGCTAAATGGTGCCCATGATTCAGTCCAAAAAATGTCCTTGAAGGCATCTAACCTGAGAAACAATGGAATTGGAGCTGTTCATAACCAGGTATATCTTTACTGTATCTTCTTTTATTTTATCCTTATGGAGTTTGATATGATATGGCTGCTCCATCTGAGGAAACATTTGCTACAAGTTATTGTGAATTGTGTGGAAATGAACTGTGGGGAGTGATGGAGGAAATACTGAATGTCAGTCAGTCTTCATGCAGGTTATAAAGGAGTGAACTAATGGTGCAGAAACATATAATTTACTATTCAACATTATAAGATGTTGGTGTAATGATTTTTGATGTCTTCTGTGATTGAACTTTAACATCATAGGAATTTGTCTTGTAGGCAATAAATCGTTCAAGAAGACAGGCCGAGAAAAAGAGAAGTACAGTGGAGAAGAATGTTAGCTTGAGTGTTCTCCAACAATATTTTTCTGGTAGTCTTAAGGATGCTGCAAAAAGCATTGGTGGTGAGGCTCAATTCATCTTGGCTATTTTCTTTATAATTATTTGCCCACATTATTATTGTGGGTTATATGACAGATATGCTTTAGATGAGTGTTGGTGTTCACAATCATTTAGATTGCATACATATTGCTTCCGAAACCCATTATAGGATTATTTATTTCTTCTAATGTTACTAGGAAAATAATGAAAGGTATTCATAGAATGGTAAAAGAGAGAATTACAAAGTAAGATTTGCAGTAGGCTTGTGTCAAAAATAAGTGCAGTTCATTAACATCCTTGTTAATTACAAATTAAGAATGTCCTTTCATTGACTATAGAAGATGTTAAATATTTCTGAAAGGTAATTCTTGTTAGAAAAAGACAACTTGGTTGTTAACAAATATTTCTACGTTGAACAGTTTGCCCAACAACTCTAAAAAGGATATGCAGGCAGCATGGTATTTCCAGATGGCCATCCCGCAAGATAAATAAAGTGAATCGTTCATTGCAGAAAATACAGATTGTGCTTGATTCTGTGCAGGGAGTGGAAGGAGGGTTGAAGTTTGATCCTTCTACCGGGGGTTTTGTGGCAGGAGGGTCAATCATCCAAGCAATTGATGCACATAAAGGTCTTATGTTCCCTGAGAAATGGACTGTAAAAGACCCTGACTCTGTAACTAAAGATGCAGTCTCAGTACTTCCAGCATCTCGTAGTGAAGATGAGAGTTTGGTGATTAAGTTGGAGGAGGAGGATGTTTCTTTGGAGGGAAATCAGCTTCTGCACTCCAGAAGTGTGCTTATCTCCAATTCCTGTGATGGTGAAGTGAAGAAAGACAATGCCTTTTCTTTTGATTGTAATGATTATTCAAAATCAATGACAGTGGACAACGAATCCTACCGAACAACCTGCCCTTGGACCAAGTCTCAGGATTGTCCTGACCAAACCTATCCGGGTTCTGTTCTTGAAAAAGATACAGGGAGTTTGAATAAAAGTAGGCATGATATTGAGTGTCATAATTCAAGCTCTTTGGTTGCTGATGAGATGGAAATTGGTGGGGCTGTAGAACATAACCACCCGACTCCTTCAAGCATGACAGACTCATCTAGTGGCTCTGGCTCAACAATGCATGGCAGTTCTTCAAGCTCTCAGATATCTGAAAACCAGAAACAATCAAAACGCAAATCAACTTGTGTCGATAGTGAGTCAAAAATTATTGCGAAAGCTACCTATAGAGAAGATACTATTCGTTTCAAGTTTGATCCATCTATAGGTTGTTCACAGCTATATGCTGAAGTTGCAACAAGATTCAAATTACAAAATGGTTCATTCCAGCTCAAATATCTAGATGATGAAAAGGAATGGGTGATGCTGGTTAATGACTCAGATTTGCAAGAATGTGTTGAAATAATGGGTGATATCAACACACATAGTGTGAAGTTTATTGTTCGCGATATGTCTTGTGTTGTAAGCAACCCTGGCAATAACAGTTCCTTATTGGCAGCCAACTCAAAGTCATAGTATTATGAGATGATTGATGCATGGAACAGAATTGAAGTTCAGTCTTCAAAGAATAAAGGACCTTGAGGTAAGGTCATGATGCTTCATCTGAGTGGCTGTTTTATAAACTCATATGGAAGCTGTAGCAATAGCAATAGCAATAGCAATAGCATCATGTTAAATATATAGGTCTCTTTATCTTAGATTAGAAGCAGCATATAGAAGTTAATATAGTTGTAATCTGAACTGAGGTTAATAGCTCTGGCTGCTTATATCTCAGTTTATATAAATTTTCAATTAATATAATAAAGTTTAGTAAGAATTATGAAATGAGATGAAATGGAACTATGCTCTGACTTCCTCAAATGGAAAAGCTAAGATACCACAATCCTGTGGGTTGGTTTGTAGGACTAGTTTATGGTAGTACCAAGGCAATAAATAAATCATGTTATAAATTCTTGGTTCGGTAAGTTTAAATGAATTTTGTTAATAAAGATAGGCTCTTAATTAAGAAAATGTTGACGCCATACTCTTAATTTGTTGTAGAAGTCTATAAGAGGTGCATTGTACAAATAACAATGCTTATTTCTTTTAATGGGTTTATGAGATACTCTCATAATTTGAGTCCAGAGTGCATTGTTAATTCATTTAGTAATCAATTCCACACGTTAAAAAAAATGTGGTTGAGGATCTGCAATATCCACTACTCATGAATCAACTTCCTATATACACCTGCATGTTATGATTTTTGTGTGTACATCAATAATAATTTAACATTATTCTGATTTTTATTACTCTTTTCTCACATACTAGAGAGAAGATACTCACCCATTTTTAATAAGCCTTTCTTCTTAGGTTCTTTCAACATCTAATCACAGAATCTTAATTTCTAATTTCTTCATACATCAAGGACTAAAATCAACACATAAATTAGGGGACCAAAATTACATTAAGCAAATTTAACTCAATTGAATACAATTTTCTGATTTTTGTAATATTTAATTAAAGAGAGTAATCTCAGACAATCATGATTTCTAACTTTATATCTGATAACTTCAGTGAAATTAATCATTTGATTGAGCAGCACAAATTGAAAGTTTTTACTTAAACCAGGAATCGAAAAGCAAACCTAATTATGTAACGGGTGAAAAGTTAAACTTTATCACACATTAATAAACGAGATACTCAATTTAAAAATAAATTATTGTTTCAAGGAAATCATACAAATTCCTGAAAATATAGAGCCTCAAAAATGATATTCAGGATGCTGAAAAGTTAAGAAGCTAACTAACAAAAGCATCTATTACACAACACAATTATTACCTATCAACCAACCTTTATCTGATGAAGCCATTATCAGGCAAAAAAATGTGAAGGAAAAATTGCCACAAGTCCAATAGTGCTTAGTACTCACTACTCAGCTAATTTCCCAAGCATTTTTATTTATCAAATGCTGACTGTATTTCTAAAAATCAGTAAAACCATTTCCAAAACTAAGTTTGCTCATTTTTAATTCCCGTAATGTAGGTAGCACAAACTGCACGAACTTTCCCTTTTCCCTTTTTTTAGAGTTGGATGATGGTTCCACATTTTCAAGATTATATACCTCAAGATAAACATCAATTGCAGAACATACTCGAGCCATTATTAACTCAGTAGATCTATGCTCTACGGATTTTCTTATTTTGCTTGTCTTGGGCTCGGTATTTCACTCGTCTTTCCTCTCTTCGGCGCTTTTTAGACAACTCCTCCTCTTTTGCTCTCTCTACTTCAAGTACCTTCCTCTTTTTCTCTTCATTAACCTTTCGCTTCTTCATCTGCAAGAGGGTTGGACAAAATATAGAATGCACGTGAGAAAATTGTCCTTTAAAATGGAAGTAATTGAGCTACATTATAACAATGTCTCTTATTATGAAATCATGGGAAACAAAACCCCCAAGACTTCAGATATCTTATAAGCGATATCATTTTCAAGTGAAATTATGAACACCAATGGCAGGAAATTACTCAAGTGATCAACTTTTATGAAAATTTACTTCCATACATCAAATTTCACAACTGATAGTCTTCATAAATTCGGTTAGTAATCTATGACATTTTCACCGAGAATAATAGGAGGAATGAAAAAAGAAAAGAAAGAAACCATCAAAGGGTTGTAAATGAATTTTCAAAATTATGAAATAATCCATGGCTATGTTCTTTTGTTTCAAGGGAAGTCTGACCCGAGACCGGACAAATGTGATGGAGAAACATATTGCTAAATTTGAGCACTGAAACTAACAGGGATTGAAGAAATTGAAGCCAGCATCAAATGTTTTCTTAAGAAGGGTGCCATTAGGCTAAAAAGTCATTGGCTTGTCCATGGCTTTCTTTGAATAAGTTAGTGTGAGGTAGAAGGCAAATGTGCTATGTTTGAAGTTCAAGTCATACTCAACTTTGATAAACTTGGCATCTAGTATTGTGGCTAAGAAATAGTTTTTTTTTTGCAAGGGAATAATTAAACTGAAAAACAATGAAATTTTGGATAGAAATTCAAATAACAAAAGTAAAGCAAAACATCCAATCAGCTGACATGCTTACCTTATCATTTCTAATTAACTGGTATTGTTGAACAAGAGCATGAACTTTGCGCTCATGAGGATCCATCACAACACCCTTTTTCCTTCTTTCTTCAAGTAATGGTCTCTTTCGCTTGGGAATATCCTTGGGTTTTGATTCAAAGGGAAGGCTTGCCTGTAGAGACTTGGGAATCACCACTGGATTGAACTTCCTTTGTTTCCTTTCA
The DNA here is from genome assembly GCA_009771035.1 of Lupinus albus. Taxonomy (NCBI): domain Eukaryota; kingdom Viridiplantae; phylum Streptophyta; class Magnoliopsida; order Fabales; family Fabaceae; genus Lupinus; species Lupinus albus. The sequence continues at coordinate 17,132,939 of CM020017.1, forward strand.
ATTTTCTGCCAAAGAAAAAAAAGAAAAATTAAGTATTGACAGAATCATAAAGGATGAGAAATGCATCAGGAGGCTTAAAATTCTGTGGACATCTGACCAGAACATACTTTGTAAAGTGAATCTTTGTTTACAGGTATCGAAAGATTATTTTCTCTTCTCAATTCTGCAACAGTTCTCATTCCTTGCCAAGTCTTGTCACGAGGCTGCAATGCAGTTGTCAATGGATTGTAGAACTGGGGAACTTCAACTTGTGTCCATGCACGCAGGAAAACAATATCACTCATCAGAATTTTGTCTTCAAAAGTGCACCTAGCAATTCCTTCTTTTGTTTGCCCACCCTTCCTTTTTGGTTGGTTACCTATCTCTTCTTTTGCAACCTACCAGATATAAAAATAACTTAGAACAAAATAGATAGCAAATATAACAATCCACCTCACACTAACAGGACAAGTCATCCATAAAATATCAGCAAAAGTCTCCAAGTTACAAGTCACAGACCTTCTTGACCTGCCCCCTGATCCCACTGACTGTTCGAATAGATGCACCTTCAAACCGAGCTACTTCAAGATCTGAAGTAAACATATCCTTTATAAGTGCTGTTTTTTTGAATATCTTGCACGGGTAACCAACCAATTTGATTTTCTTCACTATTCTTGCTTCGTGTTTAAACTCAACTACAACAGCAGTTGCAGTGATCCTAAATGTTGCCTGATAAATCAAATAAAGCCGATCAGTCACTTAGCAAAAATATAGCAGGAACAAAATGGCATCCACAGTTAGAGAGAAATTCAAACAATGCCATTCGGCAAGAGAAAAGAATGTGGTGTCTGACCTGATTGTTCGATAAATTCTGAACAGCAACTATCCCAGTGCTGGGAGGGGCAAGTGGGCCCCAAAACATAGCGAGGCAATGCATGTGCTCTGGAGTATATTTTAGCATACGATGCCTTCCATTGATGTCCTCAATAGCATAAACTGGTGTTGTCTGGTAACGCCTCCATCCAACAGAAACAATAATTGGATCTCTAGTCTTTAGCACTTTCTTGTGCCATCTGTGCCGCTTTAACCTGGCCTGACAAGGAAAATAAAGTGAATTTTTATAACAAGAGAGCAGAGGGAAAAACAATGACAATGATAAATTTAAAAGGAAATGGAAAGATAAGAACGTTTCAATCAACTTATCGATTCACAATTTCACATTAGACTCAAGACTGCTAATTAACAAGTCACAGCATGTTCTTGAAGCCAAAATTTTAACTTCTATACAAACAGCTCAATTATGTATTCATAAAACAAGGGCGTAGTTCATTCCATGTCTGCAATATCAAAAGGAAGTCCTACCCCACGCACCCTAGTATACAGCTATAAGCACCATTCAATACCTAATTACCAGAATATACTCACTTTCATGCTCTACAAAATTTCGTAACATGCACGTGTCTCCGAGATTATTGCATAATTCAAGGCCAATTATTAATTTCAATCAACATATGTTTAGCATTTCCCTTATAACCTCTCCTCTAATTTTAAACATCATAGGCAGCCAATTGTTATTTCTATTTTAAAAGCTTCAATGACTTGTTTACATTTTGAACTTTATAAGAACTATGCTTTTAAGAAAAATCCACTGACCTGCATGTATCCAACATTTTCCTCCCCGAGACCAACCCCTCCCACCAATATTGGATGGTAGGGGTCAAAGTATTCAACCATCTCAGAAGGAACATCATGAATCTCCAATCTAAGGTATGTCCCAGTACGGAAGCCTTCTGTCTCTATTCTGGCAGTCTCATCAAGCTCATTGAGTTCAGCTATATTCATTTGTTTCCGAAGCTCAATCTCTTCCTTCAACTGATAAAGCACAAGACTAAGTAAGAGGCCATTCAATATGAAGGTAATTGACATTAAACATAAGCAATGAGTTTTACCTTGTTGAAATAGCTACTTTCATTAGCTTGACCACGATGGAATTTGACCTCATTTTCATTACCAGTATCTTCCTCAGCTGACCCAGAGTCATCACCATATGTGGATAGAAATTAAGGTTACAAAGAATGCCATATTGCACTTGTTTTCTCTGCTCACCCCACCTCCACGAATGAATTACAGTCACAACACATTTTTTTTTTGTTTTTTTGTCAAAGCTACAATAAGATAGCATCAGAAAATCAATCAAAGTCTGTCTACATAAGCATCTCAAATTTCTTATGTTCTATCAAAAATAATTTTAAAAAGTGGGGTCTCAACCTTAGGATAACACAAAGAAAATGCTTTAATCCCCTTACTTTGAGAAACCATTTTTCCTTTCCATTTTGGTGGAGGTTCAGAAAGCAAAAAGTATATTTTCCAGTTAAGTAAGTATATCAAGAGAGAAACAGAAAAAGGATATTGAGAATCAAATTTCGCACGAAGAGCAAGTTTCTTAAGCCGTCGCTGCTCAGCTTCCAAATCATCCCCCTTGGGTATTGTTGCAACAAAAGCATCATCCGTCTGATGATTCTCGTATTTTTCTCCAGTTTCTAAATCTTCAAAATCACCATACAAATCATCATTCTCCTCTTCAGTCTTAGATTTTGGTAATGGATTTCGGAGTGCCGCTTTTGCCAAATTTCCAGTTACAAAACGATTGTGAATATCCTCATTATCTTTATCATCCCATTTCCGATCAACAAAATGTGGAAGCTTGGAACAATCCTCAATGTTGGCGGTTCCATCATTAAATCCATCTGTCATGCTCTGCTATATATTTACAAGTAGAAGCAAAAAACAAGGTTTCTTAGTTTAAGAAGCAAATAAAGAGATACTCTGGAGGCCAACAAACTTAAAAAGTGATCTTTTAAAATCTTCGAAACAAACAATTTAGACATTGCTTTTCTAGTTGTCACTGTCAGTGCTGTACTTCACTAATTCCAAAAGATCAATTTTAATAAAACCAAAAATGGAAACAAATAGGTTTGTAATCTGTCATTAAAAACAGTCCTCTGAAAGGAATGAAAAATTCGCTAAAACTAGAGCAAGGTAATAAAGGACCAACCTTTTTAACTTCTTCTATAGGCTTAAAAAAGTCATCTTCACTTCCATCATCCTCACTATATTCATTTTCATTGTTTATAGAGGTCGAATTGACAGTAGAATCCCCATAGACAAGTTGCACCAAACTAGGAGATTTCCGTGAAAGAGTTCTTTCTGCCAAAGATTCTTTCCACTTTGAAACATTTCCCATATCATCATCTTCTATAAGAAAAATCAAGAAAGAAATGTCAGAAACGATATAAAGCCTCAAGTGACAAGTCACTCACTGATTTATAGCAATTGACATGGGAAGTGATAAATCATAAAACAATGTGTCATGTAATATCTTATTACTGAACATTGATTTACAAAAAATAGCACTTATAGCATGACATGAATACACTTATAAAACAAGATAAGAACAGACAAGAGACAAATATTAACAATCAAAAGGAAACTGCACCATCTGGGCCATCATCACTATAGTCATCCTCCTCCTCCTGTTTTGAAGATTCTGAATCAGAAGATGCTACACCATCACTGGCAGCACCATCTTCTTCTTCTAAATCCTATAAAGGAAATCATTCTAAAAATTATGACCACTCTGAATGCATAATGACATTCATATCACATGAAACAAAACTGGAAACAATTTTTTGAGTCTAAGATGGTTTGAGTCATATCAAATGAAATCCAGAAAGAATCAAAGGCAATAGCCGACAAGATGGTTTGTTTCTTTCTTGTGAGCTGACTGAGACATGATTCCAGCTCAACAAACACAATAACTTCAGGCTTACCGTCAGATCATTTTGATTAACACCACTTCCAAAGATCACTCCCCTTCTTCGTCTTCCATCAATAAACTCAATATGCTCTTTTAAGTGGTCTCCAGGAGTAGCATTACTATCAGATGCATCACCATCTTCATCATCAGAACCAGAGGCTTCCCTATCTGTTATAGCATCAGCTTCATCCTGATCAGATGATTCTGAACCATCTGAATCCATTTCATTATAATCTTCACTATGTTTACCAGCTATATCATCCTGTGTAGCAGCTAGAGATTCTGATGACACTTTTGACTTTTGACCAAAAAGATTGATACTGCTGTTCTCTAGTTTTTCATTAATTGAGTATTTAGTATTCTGTAGTGATTTCACCAAAACTTCCCCCACATCTCTTTCCTTTCCTGCTAGAAGCATAAAAATAAATTTAAACAAAAGGTACGACAACAAGAAGGAAATAGGAAAAGTAAAACAAATTCAACTTTATGTTATTCATGATCTAACAAGAAGAAAGAAACATAGAGAAGCAATAACAGTCCCAGGACAACACAAACTTGGAAATTTTTTATTGAAAATTGCCACCATAAGATCATACTATGATTTCTCGGACAAAGATAAAATGCATGAAGAGAAACTATCTAATAACCTTTGCTCGTCATGGCTGAGTTTTCATCATCAACTTACGAAAATTGAACAAGGTGGTCATTGATATTTATGTATACAGCATCTTTGTCATACATTAGATCCCCAAGACCAGACATTGGAGCATAGAATAACTTCTCCTTATCACGCAGTCCTTTCTTTTTTGCAGCAGATGGAAGAGGACAAGGATCTGGTAAAGCAGAAATACCAGGTAAACTATAATCACCCACTCCAGCAATGTGGACCTGGCTTCCAAAATATAAGTTAGAGTACCAACAGGTGGGGGAATTAACAGAATACTTCAAGCACCAACGGTCACAATATCACTACAAGCATATAGTCCACATTAATTGCACACTTTGTTGAAGCATCAAGCTAGAACAGTTAAACTATGCCATTACTGAATTCATCTTATCTAATATACACCAAATCCTTTAAGGAGAAAGACAAAGTTCATGGATGTTTTGGGGAAGTGGTTACTGGAGTGAATAAATAATGAGTACATAATTTATTATTAGTTGACGAACACAACAGATGCACAAATAGGTTACCTGATATTAAATTTAATTCTTATGAAAAGTCAGATACCAGTATCAGGATTTAGGTTCATTGTTCACATCAGAATAATATTTCCAACAGTTGGCCAGTGTTCAGTATAATGGTAAAACATGAAGACACGATGTGAACTTTAAGCAACTATAATATGAGGAATATATGGTTAAAAGTACAAATACATAGGAGAACGAGGACCATGATATCCAATCTATTTCTTCAAACCAACTTCAGTACCAACTGAAGGCACTTGATACCTTGCATATAAAGGAATAAAAGATCATAGAACTGCTGAACACACCTTATGCCCCTTTTTCAGATTACACCCTCTAAGATAACCATAAAGTGTGACTTTTCTGTCACATTTCTTATTTTCATGCACTTTTTCGGAAGGAGTGATATCTTCAAAACGATCTACCAAAACATAGGGGTGGGAAGTTCGCCAAGATAAAGGCTGAAACTTCATCACTGAAATGAATCGAGCAAGATTGTGAACTTCACGCTTGACATACCTATTTATTAAGGAAAGGCAATGTTATTAAGTAAAACATGCTATGAAGCTTGGCAAACACCATCAACTTCCATGTGTAAAAGAAGAAAGTGTATAATCATAAAAATTATTTCTGTTGATTACTTACTTTCCATTAATAAGACCTGATAAATAAAACAACTTAGCTCCATCATATATTTCAGTCCAAAATCGGTGTTTAAGGCGCTGTTTTGTTTTCCTCAACTTTTTAGCATCCTTGAACTGATCAAGATGAGTAAGAACCCCCATCACCTTTGGGAACCCATGAACTTGCAAAATGTTGAGGAATTCAAAGGTTTCCTGCAAGTAAATTAAAGGCTCAAAAAATCAGAGAACCGAATTTGAAAAATCAATTGCATACAAACTTCATCTAAATTATATCATTTAGTACCGCCATGACAATAGCAAAACACAGGCGATTTACAACAATATCTTCGTTTTCTAATACCCACCATTTCGAAACCATAACCCCTGTCTACAAGAAGCAGTGCTAAATCAGCAAACTTTGCTGCATCTATCATGCCATTGACATCATTTGGACATTCCACAAATTGCAGCCGTCTTTGCTTTCCTGACATTCACATTCAAACACTTATTTAATACTATATTACCACACATGTACAAACATTGATAACCATGTAATAACATGGTAAAGGAAACAGATGCACAAACCTGACACAATAGTAATTGGACCTCGAACTTCAGGTAAATTTTGTTTCGTATAATGTTTAATCAGAGACTTTATCAACAATGACTTCCCAACCTGAAAGCAAAAACAGTACAAAGCAACATTAACAACAAAACTCAAAATTTGAACTTGGAACAAAAGAGAAGAGATAATCCACCTGGGGTGGACCCTGCACAACGACGACGAATGGAGCAGGTTCCCCATAAGAGCGATCAATGATTGGAACGTGAAGACGACGTTGTTCTTTCTCAACAGCGCGTGATTGCAACTTCTTGGCTTTGTTGGAGGAAGAAAAAGCGAATGCCTTAGGGTTCTGTTGCTGTTTCTGGTCATCTTCAGAATCGTCCTGCTTCTTCTTCTTCTTCAGCTTCTTCTTGTCCTTTTTGGCGCCAGATTGACGTGTCCTGTGTGACTTGTTCGATTGATCAGCATCGTTCACTGCCATTGAAATCGACGAACCTCAACTCACCAAGTGTGTAGGGTTTTTATCTTCTTCCAGTTCACAACGGTTATGGCGGCAATGCAATAACAACGTTAACAAAAATACTTAATGGGCCTTGAAAACTAATGGGCCAATAGAAAATATGGTATGGGCCCAATGCAAGCATGAAAAGGAGTGAGGAGTGTTCCCAAAATCGCAATATATATTATCTTCAATTCTATCGTATAACATGTAACTATTGCAACTTATTGGTCATCATCATTCACCATTCAACAATCTCTGTTGATCACAAAAATGGCGACGAAACTTCAGATATTTACAGGTTTACCCCTAGCGCAATTCCAATCTTCTCCTTCTTCCTCCTCCTCCTCCTCTACTCTTTGTGTACTCAAGAAGAAGCCTCTAACCACCTCGTTTCTCGGTACAGGAGGTACTATTGCCCTTTCGTTTTTCTATTATCCTGTTTTTTTTTTAAACTTAATTTGCTTAATCGATAGTTAGGTTTAGAATCTGATTAATTAACTAATTAGTTGAAGTTAATTTCAACTTTTGATTATGTTAGTGGAAGTTCTGAAACTGAGAAGGATAAGGATTGTTAAGCCAGTGCAATGTGGAGGAGGTGCTCTTGGTACTCGTATGAACTTATTTGATCGATTCACAAGAGTAGTGAAGGTGAAATCAGTCAACAGCAACCAAATTTTTTTAGTTTAGATTTGTTAATCTCATTGTTGTTGTCATTTTATGGTTAGATTTTGTCATCTTAGTAATGCAGTCGTACGCAAATGCAATCATAAGTACCTTTGAGGATCCTGAGAAGATATTGGAGCAATCAGTGCTTGAAATGAATGAGGACTTAACTAAAATGCGTCAAGCTACTGCACAAGTTAGTTACATTTTTTCACCTTTTCTGATTCCTCTGACTTTTCTCAATTGTGTTATTTTTTAATAACTGTTTTGCTTGTTTGATTTTTCTTAATGATTGTACACAGTCTTTTGGAAACTCTAGTATTCTTCATGTTAACTGTTAGGTGTAACATACTGAAAATAGACTTAGAAAACGTATCTTGTAATTTTCCCTCCACATGCTATATCACTCCATCCTCTCTAACTGAGTTTGATTAAAAATCGTCTGTTTTCTTCCTTGAGGTATTGGCATCACAAAAACAGTTGGGAAATAAATACAAAGCCGCACAACAAGCTTCTGAAGAGTGGTAATATATGAAAGCATTGTTTGTGTAGCTTGCTTACAGTGTTTGCTGTATATATAACACTAATGTGCTTTTCATCTGATATAGGTACCGTAAAGCACAACTTGCTCTTCAGAAAGGTGAAGAAGATCTTGCCCGTGAAGCACTTAAGAGGCGTAAATCTTACGCGGTATGTTCTCATTGTCGTCGAAGGTTTTTTTGCTAATACTAAATTTCTACTCTAGGTTTTAAGGTTTGTTGTTTTTGCAGTGTTTGATCGATTAGTTTTATTGGTTTTTCTTTTTCCTTACACATGCTGGTTAAAGATTATATTACTTTGTGCTCGTCTCATTGCTTAATAATATTGCATTTGATGGAAACTCTCCATACTTTCACATCTGGTTTGTTCTCATCACCAATTATGTAGTAGGTCTATGAAATGAAATGACCATTCAGATTGCCAAATCCCTGGGTCATAACGTGTGTTGATTTTCTCAAGTCATTTCAGATTTTGTGGATAATAACATACCTCACAACAATTTACTTCTATAAAGTGCTTTCATGTTGTATATATTTCAACTTATATCGGATACTGCTATAGTATGATGATGAAAAAATTGGGATTTACTGGAGTTTGACCTTTTGATCGATCATTCAGAAAAGTGCAAATTCGAAGTGATATCTTATCCTGCATATCACATTATTGGAAGCTCATTATATTATTTTAATATGTTGCAGGATAATGCCACTTCATTGAAAGCTCAACTTGATCAACAAAAGAGTGTTGTTGACAATCTCGTCTCTAATACACGGGTAAGCTAAACCATATTCTTTCAGTTTATTACATCACTGAAATGATCACTGTTAGTATTTAGAAACCAATGTTCTTGAACCACTGTGCTGAATAGCTGTGCTGACTCTTTTTGAACCTATGTTAGTATCTTAACCTTGTCAGTCGTCAGCCTTCCACTGTAGTAAAACATATCAGACAATGATATCCTCCTATATCTTGTGGTAAATTTGCCTTACCTTAGGTATGAATGTAAATTATTTTGAGAATAGAGTAATAGGAAAAAGCAAGTGCCAAAAGAAGTTAACAACAGCAGGGAGGAGGAAAAGCATAATGCAACTTTTGATCTCTTATAGTGTTAGTTTAATTTTCTAATGATGATATTTTTTTAAAATTTGGAATACATATTTATATTTATTTATGACTGTTGTGCGCTAAAAATGGTTTGTTGTGTAGCTTTTGGAGAGTAAGATACAAGAAGCAAGGTCGAAGAAGGATACTCTGAAAGCAAGAGCTCAATCTGCAAAGTTTGTCTTTCAAACCTTTTTCTCATTGAATCCATTTTATTCCAGGTTATATTCTCTGGCTTTTTTAATAATGGTTGTTGGTTGATGACATGATGTTCCTTTAGGACTTCAACTAAGGTGAGTGAGATGCTGGGAAATGTCAATACAAGCAGTGCTCTTTCTGCTTTTGAAAAGATGGAGGAGAAAGGTTAGAAAATTCACTGAGTGTACTCTTTTGCTGTTTTGATATATAGATAATACTTGCAGGTTATAACATGGTCTGCACTTGATATTTGCCCTCAACCACAAACAAACATATTTTCTGCTTCAGTTTCTTTTTTCCTTTTGCTAACTAATACCCAATTAAAATCAATGAGAATACAGTTACATGTTCATTTCAACAATCTGATAAGGGCTATATTGCATAATCAATGTATATTTTGTTTAGGCTGAACACAATAAGCCATGCTTGAAAACTTCAGCCTAAACAATAGAAAAACAGTATGCAGACTTTTACTCAAGTGGATATCCCATGTATACCCGAGTTGTTTACATAAACTTGTTGTGTGCTCATTATTGTATTTGAAATTAATTTTTCGTCCTAATAGTTTCTGTTATCTTGATAGTGCTGGCGATGGAGTCCCAAGCTGAAGCTCTTGGCCAGCTGACAAGTGATGATCTGGAAGGGAAGGTAGTAACTGTTTGTATGTCATGTAACCTCAGTTCATATCTATGAAACTGAATTATATACCGAGCTTGTAAATGAATGAATACAAAAGAAAAGGAACGAACCTGGCTTTATTTTTATTCTTATGGAAAACAAGGTCAAATTAGCCAAACCTATGGTTGTTTATCTTAAGAAAAATTAATATTTAAAATAGTGGAAATTAAAATATTTGAAAATATTATTATCATAGCTAGATTCACAACATTTGCATGTGGGTTATTGTACATATTCCTGCAAGATGTTAAAGGCAGTCTTCCACTGAAACTCTGTTTTATATTCTATAGTAATGTATTTTAATTTCTCCATTCCACTTGACCTTGGGGAATGTGGAAACTAGTTCCTCGAAAGTTATTTTGGATGAAAAGGACTAAGCTTTAGTGATTGTAGTATGTAGCCAAATCTTCTTTGTAGACCTTTTCCTTTGAGAAATAATATATTGAATATGGCTTAGAAATCAGAACCACCAAACCTTAAGTACAAGCCTAATTTCCAACATAATATAGGATTCACCTTATGAAACCCTGGTCAAATGGATTCTTTTATAATCAGTCTTATCTAGAACTAGTGGGCTACATCATCCATTTGTTATATATAATTATTTGTGGAATTAATGATTTCTTTGTACTGTGCCCATGAATGGTTGTTTTTGCAGTTTGCATTGCTTGAGAGCTCATCAGTTGATGACGACCTTGCACAATTGAAGAAAGAAATATCTGGTGGTGTAAAGGTAAGCTTCAAATGGAAAATAGTTCGTATATATGGTTAAGAATGGGATGAGAATGTTAGAAATCATTTAACTTCCTTACAAGTTGTTTCTTTTCCCACTTTCACGACCAGAAGTTGGTAAACCTGTGAATGGAGGGAATGAATAATATCTTTTTCTAAACATATCATGCAAGGAAAGGAGGAAATGTCATATAATACCTACATGGCTACATCAAAAAAAAATTATGTCATTTTCATCGTTTGACTATTTGGTTAAAGCAGAAGGGAGAGCTACCTCCTGGAAGAGGCACTACTAGCAGCAACACTGGAATTCCATTTAGAGATTCCGAGATTGAGAATGAACTTGATCGATTGAGGCAAAGAGCAAAGGAATTTTAAAGCAGTAGACTTTTCGGTTCTTCATATCTCATGCTTGGATTTACTTTCTTTTTTAATACTGTTTCACTAATGGCTGAATGTTGGTGGAAAAATTACCAGATTAGCTTCATGCTTCTGCAGCTCATGTGACATTTAAACACCTTCAGTGTGATTAATTGATTATATTGTAATATATATAAGATCAACAATCCTAGTTTTTTATTAAAAATGCACGATTAACATACACTTTCAGGCACATTCTAACATGAACCATTTCCACAAGTAGCTATATATTAATAAAGTAGCATACCCAGAATCGCTGGTTTTGATTGAGCCTGGATGTTAACACTAAGCACCTTTAAGAAGGAGCAAAGTTAGCCACGGCCCCATATTGTTTATTGCTCATACAAATGTGTTTTATTTTATTTATAAAAAAATAATTGATTATTTTAAGAATTTTCTTAACCAAGAATGGATATAATTTTTATGTATTCAAATTTTATGTCTTTAGTTTTACAATAAAATTTATCACTCGTTAAGAGGTGATATTTGACAGGAATTAAAGGAACGTGAGACTTAAAAACAACTCTAATTTGAATCGAATGAGAGATTAGATCGTTTTGAACTATAGAAATTTTGATTTTATTGTGTTAAACTCAATTAAATTGGAATAATTTGGGAGATGAACCAAACAATTTACTTAAAATTTAAAAAAAAATGAAATATTTTCTAATGTTTTATTTTACTCTAGTCTAGAAAAATATTGAGATATATCACTTCAATATAATTAATAATTATATAAAATATTATGTTCATATATAATTATATATTTATAATAAAATTATTAATTTTATTGTTTAACCGTTTAAATATAATAGGTGACTTCCTCGGATTTGTTGACTGACTCAGTTTTGAGGATTAAAGTGATATGTTTTGAACCAAAAAAGGCATATTTGACAAATTTGACTTGCCATGTAGTGATATGTTTTAAAATCAAATTGAAAATAATGAATAGTGTTTTAAAAGGGTTAATCGGAGAGATAACACTACCTGTGTATGAAGTGATTGATATATTAAAATAAAGGAGCAGGAGGTAAGTGAAGAAGGGGATAGGATAGGAGGGTAATGATGTTAGTGTCTCTCTCAACTGTTTTTCATTTTGGGGTAAATATGTTGCAACTCCTCACCATTTTCTTTTCTTCTCACTTCTTTCTTACCCTTTTCCTTTTCCTCTTTCTTTCTGTTTCCAGTTTCATTCTTCTTCCAACCACTCCCATTCCCTACGGATTAATAAATACAAAGCCACACAACAAGCTTCTGAAGACTGGTAATATATTAATGAATTGTTTCCTTACCTTGCTCACAATCTTTACACTTATGTGCTTTTCATTTCATATAGGTACCGTAAACCACAACTTCCTCGTCAAACACTTCAGCGGCGTCAATCTTATGCAGTATGTTCTCATTGCATTAATCGTTTTCTACTTCTTGTTCTTGTCAACATTCAAAATCTTTAAACTTCAAACTATTATAGTTGAGGTAATAAGACTAGTCAGGCTTCAGTTGAATGAAATTTTATACATTACTACTTCCTTCACTGCGTTTAATTTATTCTGCATTAAAATGTTTTTGTAGGAAAGAAGCATTGCATTGCCAGGTTATGAACAAGACGATAGCAATGAGAGCGGCGCGGCACTATCGATTACTGATGATCATATTTTAAGTAGAAACACATCAGCACTGCCTCCTCTAGTTAGAGCATTAAAAGCCTCAGCTGAAGAAAATGTTGCCACTTTTCACTTTCCTGGTCATAACAGAGGGCATGCTGCTCCACCTTCATTGACTAGCCTAATTGGAATTCGACCGTATATTCATGATTTGCCTGAGCTTCCAGAACTTGACAACCTCTTTTGTCCTCAAGGGCCCATATTAGAAGCACAAACAGAAGCAGCCAAACTGTTTGGTGCATCACAAACATGGTTTCTTGTTGGAGGTACTACTTGTGGAATCCAGGCAGCAATAATGGCAACCTGTTCACCGGGGGAATTTCTTATTCTTCCTAGGAATTGTCATATATCAGCTATATCAGCTATGGTATTATCTGGTGCAGTGCCTAAGTACATCGTTCCTGATTATAAGAATGATTGGGACATTGCTGGTGGTGTCACTCCATCACAGGTGGCGGTTCAGATAGTATACACTATCATATTGTGCTTAGTTTTGTGAAAATTTTCTGATGAAAAAGGTTGACATGCTATTAGTTGATATGAACAGAATTGTCATGTTCATTTAAGAAGCAAGCTACATAGAATTCTCTGCATTTCTGATGTTTTTTTACTTTCTTCATTGTTAATACTCTCTTCAAGTAATCTTATACAATGTTCTCACTTTTTTCTGTGGTTGGGATTACTGGGTGTTGTTGCAGGTTTTGAAAGCTATGCAGGAACTCGAAAGGGAAGGTAAAAAAGCAGCAGCAGTGTTCATTACTTCACCTACTTATCATGGTATTTGCAGCAACTTGAGAGAGATTTCTGAGTTGTGTCATTCTCGTAAAATTCCTTTCATCGTTGATGAAGCACATGGTGGACATCTTGGATTCCATTCTGAATTTCCTAACTCTGCCCTCCAACAAGGGGCTGATCTGACGGTACAGTCGACTCATAAAGTTCTGTGCTCTCTTACTCAGTCATCTATGTTACACATGTCAGGCAATACTGTGGATAAGGAAAATATTTCTAGATGTCTACAAACTCTTCAAACCACAAGCCCTAGTTATCTGCTTTTGGCATCCCTGGATGCTGCTAGAGCTCAACTTAGTGAAAGCCCTGATATTGTTTTCAACCAAGCGATCAAATTAGCCTATGAAGCAAGGTGCATGCTAAAGCGCATTCCGGGTATATCAGTGCTTGAGAGTTCAACCTTCTCAACCTCTCCTGCAATTGATCCATTGCGGCTTACTGTAGGTTTTTGGCAGCTTGGTTTATCAGGTTATGAAGCAGATGAAATCCTATATAGGGATCATGGAATTGTCTGTGAACTTGTTGGGAATAAATATATTACTTATGCCTTTAATCTTGGAACTTGTGGTGATCATGTCCAAAGGCTTTTATCGGGAATAAAGAATGTAGCCACAACACATGCATATATTCGGCAACCTGAAGAGAGACGGCATACTAAGCATACACCCTTTGATGATATAATGATGAGTTTAATCCCAAGAGATGCTTTCTTTGCAAGTAAAAGGAAGGTAACAGCAATGGAGAGCATTGGTGAGGTTTCAGCAGAGCTTATATGTCCATACCCACCTGGCATTCCAGTATTGATCCCCGGTGAGGTTATTACTAAGGAAGCTATTAACTATCTGCTCCATGCTAGAAGCGAAGGAGCTGATATAAGTGGAGCCTCTGACCCATCACTTTCTTCTATAGTTGTATGCAACATATAGCAAACCAAAAGGCTATATAATACTTAGGGATAGAGTTCACATAGCAAAATTAAAGGAATTCTTGCAATGAGTTCAGCAGATTTTTTCCCTCTTGATGCAGTTCCCAATTTTGATGCTTGGATGTAATTCAGAATTACTTGGAATGTTATGACACTCACAGTGCTATTAAAAGTTATAAACAGGATCTTGACCCTTCAAACTCATAAGATGATGGCCTTCTATGTTAAACTTAACTTTAGATAACTTATCTTCCTTATAGATGTCACACTTTAGAATTTAGATGATAAATATTGAAGAAAAATAACACTTTTTCTAGGATTTGTAGTGAGTGTCATGAATGCCATTATTTATTTGATTTTTCCTTTTTCACCAAGGGAGTTGAAATGTGAGGACTAATTCATTGAAAGTATAGAAGTTATTGTAGTGAATTTTGTCTATATCAATAAAAAAATTTACACATGACAAACCTTGAATCCTAACATGTTTAAGAACTAAGAATTAGGGTGCGTTTTTTTGGGGTCTAAAAATGACAAAATACAAATGAGTGAATTTTTTTTATTGAAAGCCCAAACAAACGCAAATAAGGTTGGTAATGGAGGTTGTTTGGAAATTGGATGTTGCAGTAGACCCAAGTCCCAACCTTGTTGAGGCAAAAAAAACATCAAAGAGAAAGGGATACAATGGTAATTCACACGTAATGACATCACATAGGAAGATAGGATAAAAGATTATAGAGTGGTGAGTAACATGAACATGAACATGAACATGTCCTCCAACTCCATTTCCATCACACATGGACTTGCTTCTTCCTTCACAACTTTCCCAGTTACCAGAATTACTCATCTTCTTCTCAATCCAAATGCAAAACCCCACACCATCTTTTCTCTCAACCTCTCCATCATGAGGTACACAAAGTACTTCACTTCTTTCTTTTACTTTCTACTACTTTCTCCTTATCTGCTCACCATTACTATTATTATTACTATTACCATTACCATTACTATTACTAACTCTTCATTTTTTTTACTTATACTCTATCTGCAAGTTTCATTTATTTTACTTTCATGTTTTTTACTTCTAGTTCATATATTCTCTCTAATCCAACTAGGACAACTCTCACACTCAGACCCCTCAATACGCCAATTTCAGCTCTAAACTCAGGTGATTTTTTGACCCTTTTTCCATTGCTGGATTTTAAATATGTACTGGAGTTTTTATTCTAAGTAAAGAAAATGGGTTATAATTAAGTGCTTAACTGATATTATGTTGTTGTGTTGTTTCGTAGGTTTAGAAGCATCAATTACTGATTCCAAGGATGATTCAGTCACCATAACAGATGCTAATATAGTTGTAGAATCCGGGGATGAAAATAAGACACAAGTGAGCCCGCACCAAAAACTGAAATTTTTAAATTACATAACCATCTTTGCCTTCTCCTATAGAGTAGAATGATCAAGATTTGTGGAGAAAAAAAAGGATTATATAAACTCTTCCACTTGATATTTGAGAGAATTATTAATTTTACTAATCAACTTTATCAATTTGATGCCTTGGAGAACTAGGATAGACTTGAACCCTTAATAGTCTTCATGCTCAATTGATCAGACCAAGTCTCCCCTTGTGATATTCAATTTGTTTTATCATAATTATGTACTGCTTCATATTGCTTTTGTTAGACAAACAGTTCAATGTGAAGTTAATGTTGCTTTACACATCCCAATTGATTGTTATCCAGACACTGTCACCTATTATGCAATATGCAGCTTCAAATATACACAAAATGTGACCAGACATATAATCAACAAAATGAGGCCTGACTATATACTACAACTAGCCTTCTCTTTTTCATCATGTAGCACTCTATAATGTTAATTTAATGCTTTCTTTTGTGGTAGACCAATTTGATACTTTCATTTTCTTGTATCCTGCTGTTTTTGGTCTTGATGTTGTTATACTATCTTGTGGCATAAATGGCAGCTAAGAGTAGACTTGACCGGTGATCAAACACGAAAGATATTTGACAAGATGCTTGTAAAATTGGGTCGTACTGCTCCGCCTGTTCCTGGATTTCGTATGCGAAAAGGAGGTAAGAAACTGCAATATATATCAAGACTGTAACTTGACATATCCATCGATTGGTACATCTTTAGCTTTCATGCCCAAATTATGATTTGTATGATCACACAACACACAAAGAACACACATGGTCTTGACATTTGGCATTTGCTGCAAGATTTCTCTCCCATTCAAAATTTTGTATCCTCTAGAGCTGAGAGTTGCTTGAACATAAGGTAGCACCACCCACATTCCATACTTACCAACAAGTGTTGACTATCATTTCCAGGATGTTAGGTAGGTTTCATTCTATAGCTCTGCTATCAGCTACTTACGTAATAATCATTACAAGATATCATCTCTATCTTCCCAAAGTTTATCTTAATAGTGGACCTTTTTTTGTTTGCATCTCATGTTTTGTTGATCAGAAAAGGATTGTGAAATGGCTCCTGCATATCCTTGGCATAGGTGGTCTTGATCTTGGTTTTTGCTTGAGTGGTTTACCAAGTTAAGCCCAATTGTTCAGTGAGAAATCCACTTTCTGGGAGTTCTCTGCCAACTCTTGGATCTGAACATCCAATGCCTCTACCGTCTCCTCTATTGTTGCTATCTGTCTCTGACACCAAACATGCAACCCAATGCTGAGACTGAGAAAAGAAAGGAAACTAGACTTCCATTTTACTCTTCACAATTACATCGAGACTCGCTGCCTATTAATTTAGTACTTGTGTATTGCCATTGCTGTGATTTTACATGTGATCTATTCCTCTGTTCAGTTATTATTTTAGCAGCATAACAACTTACAGTTCATGAATTTTAACCATATTACATTGTGCCTGTGATGTGCAACTGCTGCAGGAAAATCATCAAAGGTGCGTGCTTTCCAATCAAGCTTTTATTTTTGGTGAATTATCTTGTAGTATCTTCTTTGAATATGGAAGAATGCAACAGAACATCGGTATACCATTATCACATATGGTTTAGTTTTGTTGAATATAACTTGGTTAGGAAATCCATGCAGATCCCAAAAGACTTCCTTGTACAGATGCTTGGGGAAGAACGTGTCACTAAGTTTGTAATACAAGAAATACTGAATTCTACCATGGCTGATTATGCAGAAAAGGTAACTAGTTTATACCATTTCATATGTGGCTGTCATAGATATAAACTTATTTCCACATTACATGACCCAATATCAGGAAAACTTGGATGTGAAGGACAGGAAGATAAGCACTACTCAAACAGCACAACAACTCAAAACATCATTCAAACCAGGAAATGAATTCGGCTTCAATGTTATAATTGAGCCTCAAAACTCACAAGATTCTACTTAACTTGTCACTAGATTCGTTGAAGGTTAATGGATCAACATGAGATGTCTCATTCCAAATTCATATACAGCTTCAAGAGTTATTTTAAGGTTGAGTTCAGTGTACTCATAAAATTGGCCTTAAATACGTGAAATTTTGTATGAAGAACTCATATTTAAATTCTTCATCTTGATTTTAAGGTCATAGTGTGATGTCAAACTCACTCTAGAGTCATTAGTTATTGCTTTGGACAAATATCTTCTATATCAATCTTCCTTATTCCTTAGATTGAGAGATACTTTTAGAATAAAAATACATAATTACATGTCTTGTGGTCATACTAAAATTAATTCATATAACATTATTTAAATAAATGTTGCTTTTAAAATAGTCATGTTCATATACATATCATGGTGGAACAGTAACACCATGATGATTAAGAACTCTCTTCTCACAAATTCTTCATACTTGGGTAGTATTTTTTTGTCTAACTCACATGTACTTGTTAATTAATCCCTTATATTTTTTTATACACAGGCAAGCTAATTCTTTATCATTTAAAAAAAAACGTTAATATATTGCTAAAAAATATTATAAGTTTAGATTAATAATACAAATAAAGGGTCTATTTTTTTTATTACATAAAAAAAACATGGATCTTGAATTATCGTTTTTTCTTTATAGGGTTTAGGGATATAAATGGAAGTGTCCTTGGGCTTCATTTGTTACCTCTATTGTTGAGGTCCAAAACTAGAAGTAAGGAAAAACATAGTGACTGAAAATGAAAAGTGCCACAAAAGTACTCACTCTGCTCCAATGTCTAAACTCCAAATACTTTTACGAAGACGGTGACTCACTGAGTCCTTCACTCGTTAGGTTTTAATAAGGTTTAGGCTTAGTTTAGTTTTTTTGTTTGTTTATTTTAAGGTTTTAATAAAAAAAACATTGTTTGAGTAAAAGACAGAGAAGGTAGTGAAGGGTGGGGACTGGAGTGAGTGAAGTAGATCTGTAAGGTGAAGCAATTCCAATAGCTACACTCCAAAGTTCTCAACTTTCAATCAAAGGTTGAAAAAAAACGAGGATCAAATGCTTTGAAGTTTCGTTTTTTGGTTTCATAAACACTCAGAAAATGCCGCACCCTTCTTTCTTCAAGCTTGTTCTACCCTCCACTCTCCAAGCCAATCAAATGGTACATATTCTTATGCCTTTTTGTTTTGGCCTTTTTTCCATGTGTTGATTTTTTGTAGTGGTTGTACATGGGTTTATGAGAAATTCGTGTGAGTGAAAAAATGGTTCGTTAGTGTTTCTGGGTCTTGCTTTTCCTTTCATCAAGTTTTGATTTTTTTTATGAATTTATAATTTATTTATTTTTTTGGGTTTGGGTCTTAGGATTTAAGAAAGGGTACCTCTTTGGCTGAGTTGAAAAAGTCAATAGGGTGTGGTTGACCGTTGGCTAATTTTATGTCTCTTTCCTACACTGTCAACTGTTTCTAGTAAGGAGGAAACACTTACATGCAGTGAACATATGCCTTTTGTTTCCTATCTACTCAAACTGGTTTCACTTGTTGGCTTGTTACACCTATTCACTACTGACACTTGAATTGAGATAGGAAGAACTTTAAGTAAACCTACATCAGTGCAAGTGTATTATGTTAAAAGTTATAAATGGAATCTTTCAGGTGCCTATCTCTGTATTTTGCCATTGACCTTCATTTGTCAGTTGTCACATGACTTCTAGTATTTTAGTGGCATTTGAAAAGTTCCATTACTCTGATGTTGGTTTTATTAGAACTAGTTAAAACTTGAAGACAAATTCTATAACATAGAGTTTGCGCTTTTAGAATGAACCAATGTTTTTTAGATCATTGTTTGTGTAGCCTTCAGTTTGATGACTCGTTAGTGAAGCATTTTGAATCTTTGATGTTTCTCGTAAGTTGCCATGAGGGTGCTCTCTCCAATAAACGCTAAGGGGCTCTTCAACAGGTTTTATCATTTCTTTTTATTGACGTGTCCTCTATGACTTACGAAAATTAGTCTAGTTTTGGATCTAGGCAAGACTTAATGTAAGATAATCATTTACAAGTTTTCATACATGTCACAAAACTAGTTTACTTATAGACTATAGTATTATACCTGCATTACTTTTCACGTGGGCATTTAAAGGTGATTGAAACCATTATCTTCATTAATAAATGCAGAGGATTCCAGATAATTTTCTGAGTAAATATGGGGGTGAGCTTTCTGCAACTGCTAATCTATATGTTCCCGATGGTACTGTCTGGTACATAGGATTAAAAAATGCGGACAAAAAAATTTGGTTCCTCGATGGTTGGCCGGAATTTGTTCAACGCTATTCCGTTGGTGTTGGATACTTGTTAGTATTCAGATATGAAGGAAAGTCATCTTTCAATGTTCATATTTTTAATTTGGCTACTTCGGAGATAAACTATCAGTCAGCCACACAAAGCAGTACCGAAAGGCCATACTTCACAAATTGTCTTAAGTTTTTTGAAGAAATGGAAGATGAAGACTCTGTTGATTTCTTCAATTCACCTTCTTACATTACTCCTGGTTCTTTGCAAAACAAAGTTATTCCTGGATCAGTAGATATCAAACCTGGCAAGAGTAATAATACTCCCCCAGCATTGCAGAATCTATTTAATTGCTCGAAACTTAATAGCATAAACTGGGGCGAGGGTGAAGATACCCTTTCATCGAGAGGTGCTGGTTTACTAGACAGTCGGTTGACCCGGGGTATAGGTCTTCAGTTTAATGAAGTTGAGTTTAAAAGGTCTACTGAAGAATTGAAATTGTGTGCTTCTGTTGAGGAAAAGGTTATAAAACCTGTGAGAAAGAAGCGGAAATCAGGTCATTATTGCTCTTATAGCTTAGTTTTTTTCTCTACGATCTGGTTATCTCAGCATTGAATTTTATGATTTAATAGAATTTACGCAAATGCAGAAGGCCAGGAACCCTCTGCTGAACATGAAGAGGAGACAGAAATGCGCAACAGATTTTATGAAAGTGCTTCTGCGAGAAAAAGAACTGTGACAACAGAAGAAAGAGAACGGGCGATCAATGCAGCAAAAGCATTTGAACCAGATAATCCTTTTTGCCGGGTTGTCCTGCGACCATCCTATTTATATAGGGGATGCATAATGGCGAGCCCTTGGACTTACCACAATATGCATTTTTTTTGTTTATCTTGCATGCTAAACTCTTCTTTGTGTTTTGCAGTATTTGCCATCATGCTTTGCAGAAAAACATTTGAATGGGGTTTCAGGATTTATTAAACTTCAAAACTCAGATGGGAGACAGTGGCTGGTTCGGTGCCTTTATAAGGGTGGTAGAGCTAAGTTTAGCCAAGGGTGGTTTGAATTTACATTAGAGAACAATATAGGGGAAGGTGATGTTTGTGTGTTTGAGCTGCTTACAATGAAGGAGGTAGTGCTCAAAGTTACTGTATTTCATGTCATTGAGGATGTTGGTTTGTTGAGCCCTCCTTTGCAGCAGAACCAAAATCTGAGCTCACCTAAACTGATGAACACTCTCTTGCAGCATCACCTCACTCCAGTTAAACTTGCTAGAAACTAGCACCACTATTTTCCCTGTGTGATCAACTAGCTCCTTCTTCTGTTCAGTGTGATTAGTTACTCACCTATTTTCTTGACTTGGAAGTTAGATGCTTTTTACGACCATAACCATGCCATGATGGCTATGGAGGAAATTGGTTGTAGTTTTTTTTTTACTTTCTTCTTGTTTGTAACATGGGTTGTATATAGAGTTGTTCAGTATGGTTGATCAGAAACCAAGACAATGCATGTCTATTGCGGTTTATGATACAAAATCTTAATCTATCTGACTTCATGTTTTTCTTTTCAAGTCGTTTGTTTGTCATTTGCAGAGAAATTGAGTTTTTTGTATAAGATGGAGAGAAGTTGTAATTTGATTTGGATATTGGGAACATTGGCAGTAGTCTTTTGTTGATTTTCTTTCACAAAAATATATTTGTAACATTGTACCTTGAAAGGCTTTTGTATTTAGAGAGAAAGATAAGTTGATAATGGGAGTTGATATTATAAATGTACTTATGTACATGAATTTTTTACATGCATCAATTTCTAATGTATATTTAATTATTTTGGTTAAATTAAAATGCGATTTATGCATGCATCAAGCTTCCAGATACAGGGTTTTTTATGTTACAAGTTGGTATTTCAATTTCTTGACTACTGTTATTCCTGGATAACCAGATGACAATCAAAAGACATCACATCTATATAGAAAAGAAGCTTAAAGTGCATTACATCACAGGGCTGAATTCTTTTGGTGAGTCACAGAGCAGTGTAAATACCATGCATATACGGAGAGAAAAAAGAAAGGCAGAAATTTTGTAACAAGGGATCATAAGAAATACCTCTTTTAAGTTTTATTTGGTTATTGTTGCAACACAAAACTAAACTGATGCATACAAAACATCCATCATAATTAAAAAGTCTGACATCAACAGTCCCTTTGATTGAAAGTAATCAGCAAGATCTGTATATAGCATGCTTCTTACATATGGAAAGAACCTATCATAAAAGACTAGTAAATTTAGACACCAGACAATTTAAAACTATACAAACATTAATATCTGATAGTTTTGTTTAAGATTTCCCAACAAGTTATGAAATCCACCTGATTGTTGAATACTATAGTTTGTTGCATTTCATAATCTAAGGTCAGATGTATACACTTCATACTTTAAGGGTATGTTTGTGAATTAAGTTTTGGAGGAGAATGAAGGGAAAAAGGAGACTTGGGAGTCATGAAATACACTGGTGAGATGACTCTAAAGTCTTCCCTTTCCCTTTCTTACTCTCCAAAACACAACTCACAAACAAACCTTTAAGGGTGAGCACATACCTGTTTAACAAACTGTGGTGGAATTTTTGGCCTGCTGCTTGAAACCTTCATTGGCTATAGTTGAGTCTGCACCTTTAACCTGAAGTATCTCGTATTCCAGCCTCTCTATGATGGTACATTTTCTAGACAATTTCAAGCAAACAGTTCCTGCAAATATCAGAATTGCAGAAAGGATCCAACTGAATTGTAAATTAGCTAATCCTCTGGCCCGAAATTCAGCCTCCTTTGAGCTACAAGTAACTGCTCCAAGCATGTCATTGGCCTTGGCCAAATTCATTGCACATCCTTCAGGGACAAATGCAGGAAACCACAGCATGAACCCCATGTTTATAAACCAACATCCTTGGAAGATGACTGAAATAGCGAGCACAAGAGCCGCAGTGAAATTGTTTGGGAAAGCAGTTGCAGCCACAGCTGATACAAGTGAGACAAGCACTATGAGTTGCAGCAACCAGTGGTAATGGCCTTCTAGTCCAATATGGTCTGTAGAGTGAAAGTGGAGTAAGAAGAGTTCTTGACTAAACACTGAGGATATAAGGGTCCCAACAAACCCAGAGAAGAGATCAAGTGAATCGGACAACTCGGCCGAGAGGGAAAAACCAGCAAATAAAGCAAGGTGTATGAACATAGTTGCATGCTCAAAATTATCAAGCTTAAAAGCATATTGGAAATGAGGGAAGTCTAGAACTTGCATGAAAATCGCGAGAACGGAGAAGGATAAAATGGAAACAAGCTCCAAGTGTTTAAGTCTAGATTGAGGGGTATTAAACTGGTACCAGAATCTTATAGTGAAGTTGGCAGGGCCCTTGACAAGGTAAGATTTGATGGTGTTTATGGTATGCCATAGGCCTAGAAGGATCAATGCTAATCCCGGTATTATGTGTCCTATAAGTGTGCCCATGGCAATGTTTTTTCCTCAGATGATTTTGAGCTTGATTTCTCCACTTAAATATATGAAAGATGGTGCATATTACAAGAAAATTAAAGTGCTTTATATCATTTATCACTCCATGCATTTGACTGAGTGCTTTGTACATGTATTTCCACAAACAGAAAAAGGAGTGAAACAAGATGAAAAAAATGTGGATAGCACTTTCATAAGGAATTAAAGTAACCACCGAGGTAAAGGTTCAGAATTCAGAAACTATACGCACTCTAATTGGAAATCCTCATCAGAGTTGAGAGGATAATACAAAACTCCACTATAAAAAAAGATGCCAATTATAACATCAATCACCACATGCAAACTTCCCTTTCCTAGTGAAACAGAAAACTACCACTTCCATTAGTGGTTAGCTTTTTGCATTCAGCCATTAAAGCAAAATGTGTCTCTAACAAGTGGAAAGTGAAATTTGTCCAATAAGTTTGTTGCTCATTAGAATAATATATTCTCCCGATATCTGGGTATAGAACTAGGTCAAAGATTAAATATTCGATTCCAAATAGCAATATTCAGAGTAACACGATTGACACTCAAAAGCTGTTTCCACTTGTAGCAAAGCAATACAAGATAATCCGTCAAAGATTTATCTTTGGATGTTGTATCGTAAACCTGTCAACAGAAAGTTAAGTGCGTTTATCAATTAACAACAAATTTAGCATCGTATCCTCCAATTAAGTGGTGTAAATTAGGCCAACATCTTTTCATACCAACAAAATAATAGTAAATAAATAAATGGTGGGGACTCCATTAGTAAATTAAAACTTATCTTAAAGTCAATGAATCTCTCATCGTAAATAAATAACAAAGTAAGCAACATGAAAATAAAAATATGTTTTTTTGTTTTCAAATAGTTTGCTCTTGTTTTATTCCATGGAAATATTCTTTTATTTATTGTATAATAAAAATAATTAGCACTGTTTGATTTATTTTATTAAAAAACACACAATTTGTGTTTCAGTTCAAAGTAGAATTTGCTACCTAGTGCTGTTAGAACTCCATATTTGCAAAATAAAGTCTCTTATATATTAGTTTTGTCGTGTGCTTTTTTTTGTATTATTTTTTTATTCTAATATATGCCATTTGAGGTCTCGATTGCCCATTTTCTTTGTGGATATGAAACTTATTACTAAGTATTATTGCATAACGATAACATTAAAAACAAGAATCTGAGAAGTTTGATAAAGGAAGAAGAAATGTATGATAAAAAGTTCCTTCAGTGCCTAATTGAAGAATTTTAAACAAATTTGTAAAACTAATATATCACGTGCACATATATATATAGTGGAAATCATACACACACACACACAACTTTGAAATATGAATGATTTATAATGGAAACATTGTCTTTCTATATGGTTGTGAATAATAAATCATGATATTAGATGGTTTATTATTCACAACATGTACTGAGAATAACTAAACTCACCAACATGCAATCATGAAAGAAGCTTCCACCGGGGTGAGAGACAAGTATGCAATATAAAAGGAACTATTACTGACTACTCCATCTACTCTTGGATATGCTTACAAACAAGTTTATAGTTTATCAAAATTCATATGGCAACATGTCTTAATATATATAGTACTTGCATGAAACCTCCAAAAATATGACAACATTATTTGTATTGTATCGGCGTAGTGTGTGACAATTATCGGGATTAGATTCTCCTACTTATCTAAAGAGTAAAAACCTTTTATCACTCAAAATTTGTATATGACTATGTGTTAATTTGTCTTATGAAAAATGAACTAATAAAAAATTATTTTTACTATGAGCTAGCTCATGAGTCTGGCCCATGTGAGCCTTGTGTATTGTGGTCCACTAGGCCCCATAGTTCATGCATAAAAAATATATATTTGTCTAGTATGTTAATTTATAGATATAACTTTATATCTCATTGCTTCTCAAATATTAATTGGACAAGCTTTTTAAAACATTCAATTTTCTCTGTCTAAAGTCTAAATTATAAAGTATCAAGTGTGTTTTAGCTCATGAAACTCTCATGTAGCGCTGTAGATAAATATGCACAATTTTATGCATCTTATACATGGTTTTAATATTCAAGTTACAAGTCAAATACCTCAAGTGCTGACACTAATATTCTAATCAAATAATAAAAACCATAAAAGACTCAGAAACATTTAAGCAAACAATTATCAATGTGGATGAATAATAAATATTGTGCTTAATTCCATGTGACAAAGAAACTTCAATTCTAGCATGCTAGTGCGAAATAAAAAATGAACAATCTCACAACAAAACAAATGAGGCAGGGTAAGTTATACTTTTTCAATAACTCAATGAACCTGTTCTTCATGTGCAGGCACATATTTGCTCAGTTAAGCAACTTGCAGATTCAGAAATGCAGAAGATTTTGTCAACACTCCATGGATAGAGCTGTCCAAAAAGAAAACCCTCAAAAAAATCAACAATCTTAATATGCGTAGTGAAGCAATAGAAAAACTCATTTTAAACTATACACTATATAAAAAACAATGCTTCGGTTGATATAGCATATATAATTTCCCATTCCAAAAGTAAATAAATAGAGTATTATCAATCTTAGGAATTATTGTTTTGTGTGATTTTTATTATTTAAAAATGAGTTAAAGTATGTATAACATTATAGTATTGTGTTTATTTTGATTGGCATAGTGAGAGGGAGAACGGAAGTGAAAGCAGGAAGAGAGATGCGAAGTAAGTTAGAGAGTGGTCGTCGTTGTTGTTATTGTTATTGACAATAATCACTACAAAAACGATGCAAGGGCTCCACCACCACCAACAACAGCTAGCAGCGCTTCTCTCCGCCGCTCTCCCCAAGGATGAAATCTCTTCCTCCTCTTCAACCATCACCGCCGCCGTCACCTCTTCCAACAACGACCCTTCCCCTCGCATCTCCGCCATCACATCCCTCCACCGCGCCATCCTCCACCCTCACAACTCTCTCCTTATCACTCACTCCGCCGCCTTCCTCGCACAAGGCTTCTCCCAGCTCCTCTCTGACAAGTAACTTCAATTTCAATCTCATTTCACCCTAATTTCACTTTCAATCTCATTTCTCTCTAATTTCAATCTCAATTTCATTTATGACAGATCATATGAAGTGCGTCAACTTGCAGTTACTGCCTACGGTGCTCTCTGTGCGGTTGTTTGTTCAATTCCCGTTACCTCTAACGCAAGACAGAACAATGTTTTACTCGGAACCCTAGTTGACCGTTTTATTGGTTGGGCGTTGCCGTTATTGAACAATGTAACTGCCGTTGACGGCACTAAGGAATTAGCACTAGAAGGTTTGCGTGAATTTCTCAATGTTGGTGATGTTGTTGGAACTGAGAGGTATGTTTTGTCTATTCTCAAAGCGTGTCAAGTTCTCATTGAAGACGACAGAACCTCCTTGACTTTGTTGCATAGGCTTCTAGCTGTTATTACTTTGATATCGTTGAAGTTTATTAGATGCTTTCAGCCTCATTTTACTGATATCGTTGACCTGCTACTTGGGTGGGCTTTAGTTCCTGACCTAGCTGAACCCGATCGCCGTGTTATCATGGATAGCTTCTTGCAGTTTCAGAAGCATTGGGTTGGTAGTTTGGCTATGTCGTTGAGGTTGTTGACGAAGTTTTTAGGGGACATGGAGGCCTTGCTTCCGGATGGAAGTCCTGGAACCCCACCACAGTTTCGGAGGCTACTTGCTTTGCTCTCTTGCTTTTCGACAATTCTGCAGTCTACTGCTTCTGGCTTGCTCGAGATGAATATGCTTGAACAGATAGTCGAACCTCTTAACACATTGCTGCCTCGCTTGCTGAGGTGTTTGTCTATGATTGGGCAGAAGTTTGGATGGTCAGAATGGATTGAAGATTCTTGGAAATGTTTGACTCTTTTAGCAGAAATATTGTGTGAACGGTTTTCAAGCTTTTATCCTCATGCTCTCGATATCTTATTTCAAAGCTTGGAATTTGTTGCAACCGGTCAACGGGCGGGATTTAAGAAGGTTACGTCTTTTCAAGTTCACGGGGTTTTGAAAACTAATCTTCAATTGTTATCATTGCAAAAGCTTGGTCTGCTCCCTTCATCCGTGCGGAAGTTATTGCAGTTTGACGCTTCCATTTCTCAGCAGCGATTGCATCCAAATCATTTAGTAACCGGAAGTGCTGCTGCTACTTATGTGTTCTTGCTTCAACATGGGAATACAGAGATTGTCGATGAAGCAGTCACTTCATTGATTGAAGAACTAGAGTTGTTGAAGAGTATGATGGGAAAAAACACCGGACATGCAGATCAGTTCAATTATGTCTTAGCTCCCGAAATATTTTCAAAACATGAATTATTTGCATTAATCAAGTTTGATTTGAAAGTTTTGTCATCATGTGTTTCCTTGGGTGGGGAAAACAATTTGACAGTCCAAACAGAAATTGATAACTTGAGTCTCAAGAGGTCAGAAAAGCTAGTGTCCTTTATTACAAAAAAATTGAATCCTTTTGAATTACCTATTCAGGCCTTCATGGAGTTGCAAGTCACTGTTTTCAAGACATTGGAGAGGCTAACTTCAGTTGAATTCTTAATCAAGTGCTCCCTAAGAGAACAGAATTCTGACAAAGCTGGTGTTGACTTTTTGACCAAAAAGAATGAAGATCATTTCAGTAATGGGTTTTCAGCTGTTATAATTGAGCATTTAGAAAAGTATGGCATGCTGATTATAAAAGCTCTTCATTTTTCTTCTCCTCTGGCAATTAAATTAGTAGCTCTAGATTGGGTACAAAAATTCTGTGAGAATGTTATGGCCACCAATAAGATTTCAAGTGCAAAAGGTTTCATCTGTGGAGCATGTGGACATGCTGGTGCAATAATGAACTTAGTTTCCTCACTTTTAGGTTGTGCATTTGAGAGGGAACCAGAAGTAAGATCACATGTGGCAATAACTTTGGAGATTTTTATGCAAGCAAAGCTTTTACATCCTGTATGTTTTTATCCTGTAGCTGAAGTGATACTGGAGAAACTCGGTGATCCAGCTATTGAGATACGGGATGCATATTTGAAGCTACTTGCCCATGTTTTGCCTTCTACTATATATACATGTGGTCTCTACGATCATGGGAGATTTAGGCCAGTTGACCTTGGGTTTGGCAACTGTTCTAAGATGCACTGGAAACAATTATTTGCACTGAAGCAGTTGCCGCTACAGTTGCACTCGCAACAACTCGTGTCAATCTTAAGTTACATCTCACAAAGATGGAAGGTGCCTCTTTCTTCTTGGATCCAGCGGCTTATTCATAGTTGTCGGAGTTCAAAGGATGCTATTCTAAGCCAGACTGAAGAAACAGGAAATTTTGGTGCTAGCTCTCAGTGGTTGGATGTACCAGTGGATGAAGACATACTTGAAAAAATCTGTTCTGTCAATAATTTAGCTGGTGCCTGGTGGGCTGTACAAGAAGCAGCTCGGTACTGTATTGCCACACGTCTTCGAACTAACCTTGGTGGGCCGACCCAAACATTTGCTGCATTGGAACGCATGCTTTTGGACGTTGCACATCTTTTACAACTTGATAATGAGCAAAATGATGGGAACTTAAGTATGATAGGGTCTTCTGGTGCTCACTTGTTACCAATGAGGTTACTGTTGGATTTTGTCGAGTCTCTAAAGAAAAATGTATATAATGCATATGAGGGATCTGTCATTTTACCACCTGCTACGCGTCAAAGTTCTTTGTTCTTTCGAGCAAACAAAAAAGTATGTGAAGATTGGTTTTCCCGTATATGTGAACCGATGATGAATGCTGGATTGGCTCTACATCGCAACGATGCTGTTATTCAATATTGTACACTGCGTTTGCAGGAGCTCAAGAATCTTTTTGTGTCAGCTTTAAAGGAAAAATCAAGGACTCAGGTAAACGACAACCTCCACAATGTTAGAGCTAGATATAAAGGAGATGTCTTAAAAGTTGTTAGACATATTTCACTTGCTCTTTGTAAGAGTTCTGAACCAGATTCTTTGATTGGACTACAAAAATGGGTTTTGATTACGTTCTCCTCCTTACTTGGGGATGAAAACCAGTCCTTCAATGAGGGTGGACCTGTTGGACCCCTTTCGTGGATACGTGGGCTTGTATACCAGGCAAGAGGCGAGTATGAAAATGCTGCTGCACACTTTACCCACTTGCTACAAACTGAAGAGTTACTCAGTTCTCTGGATTCTGATGGTATACAGTTTGTTATTGCACGTATAATCGAGAGTTATACAGCTGTATCTGATTGGGAATCTCTTGAAACCTGGCTATTAGAGCTGCAACTGCTTCGTGCAAAGCATGCCGGTAAAAGTTATTCTGGTGCTTTGACAATGGCAGGCAATGAAGTAAATGCAATTCATGCATTAGCACATTTTGACGAGGGTGATAATCAGGCTGCATGGTCTTGCCTTGATTTGACACCTAAAAGTAATAGTGAGCTTACCCTTGATCCAAAAATAGCCTTGCAACGAAGTGAGCAGATGCTTCTACAATCATTGCTTTTCCAGAAGGAGGGGAAACCTGATAAGGTGCTAAATGATTTGCAGAAGGCGAGGTCAATGTTGGAGGAACCACTTTCTGTTCTGCCACTTGATGGGTTAGCTGAAGCAGCACCTTTTGCTATTCAGTTGCACTGCATTACCCTTCTCGAAGAGGAATACAAGCTTAAATCAACCCATGAGAAGGGCAAGCAACTTCAGTCAATATTAAACTCTCTTCACCCAGTACCATTTTCTATCAGTAAAATCCGTCAAGATTGTAATCCATGGCTGAAAGTGCTTCGAGTTCATCAAACCATTTCCTTAACTTCTTCAGTTACTCTAAAGTTTTGCATGAATTTGCTGAATTTAGCCCGTAAGAAAAGAAATCTATTGTTAGCAAACCGTTTGAACAATTATCTCAAAGATCATGCATCTAATTGTACAGAGGAGAGGTACAAAAACTTCTTCTTAAATTTGCAGTATGAGAGCATTTTACTTCTGTATGCTGAAAACAAGTTTGATGATGCTTTCTCAAACCTTTGGTCATTTTTGCGTCCTTCAGTGGTTTCTTCTGCATCCAGAATTTCTGATGCTGATGAGAGAATTCTGAAGGCCAAAGCATGCTTGAAACTTGCAGATTGGTTGAAGCGGGATTATTCAGATTGGAGTCCAGAGAGTATTGTTCTTAAAGTGCCAGCAGATTTTGATATGGCTGAATCAGCTCCACCTAGCAGAGATGGCAATGAAGAAAATATAAACAGTAAAAAGAAATTGAGTCTTATTACTGAGGAAATTGTTGGTACAGCAACAAAATTGTCTACTCAGATTTGCCCCACCATGGGCAAGTCATGGGTTTCTTATGCTTCTTGGTGCTTTAAGCAAGCCAGGGACTCACTCCTTGTTCAAAATGAAACTACCCTCCATTCATGTGTATTTTCTCCGATACTTGTTCCAGAAATTTCACCTGAAAGATTCAAGTTGACTAAGGATGAGGTGCAAAGAGTTAAGTCGTTGGTTGTGTGTCTTTTTCATGACAATAGGGATATGAAAGGTTTCATAGAGGAACTGGAAGAGGGAAGCATGTGGTTCGATTTATCTGCGGTACACTCAAGTAATGGCAATCCTCTGAAGACATTGGTTCGGCACTTGGTGAATATTATTGAAACTGCTGCAGGGGCACCAGGTACAGAAAACTCTGGTGGTGAACGTCTTTCAGCCATGGTATCTTCCCAACTGAGGATTTGTTTGTTACATGCAAATCTTGGGCTGGGACAATCTGATATAATATCTGCATTGGATGGTTTTGTTGATATTTGGTGGTCTTTGAGGAGGAGGAGAGTGTCACTCTTTGGACATGCAGCTCATGGTTACATACAATTTCTTTCCTACTCATCTTCTCATGCTCGCCATTGTCAAATGACTGGTTCAGATTATGTGGTTTTGAAGGAAAAAAATGGCAGCTACACCCTGAGGGCTACATTGTTTATATTGCATATACTTCTCAATTATGGTGTGGAATTGAAAGATACTCTTGAATCTGCTCTTTCTGTTGTTCCTTTGTTGCCATGGCAGGTTGCATGCTAAATCTTGGGTTTTTACATTCTCTTCTTTCATTTTTTAAGGGGAGGACAGTCTGGCGAAATTTTAATTGGAGGTTTCTTTTGTAGGAAGTTACCCCTCAACTGTTTGCACATCTAAGTTCTCATCCTGAACAAGTGGTTCGCAGGCAGCTGGAAGGCTTACTGATCATGCTGGCCAAGCAATCTCCCTGTTCTATAGTGTACCCAACGCTAGTTGATGTTAATGCTTATGGAGAGAAGTCTTCAGAAGAGCTTCATCACGTGCTTGGTTGTCTGGTAATATGGAAAGTTCTGTGTGCATTGTGTATCTTATTTATATATATTTTACAGCAAATACTCTCTTCAATCTTCTTCTCAGAAGGTGCTGGTTTAACTAGTCTGAGCTGCCATGCTGGGTTGTATTTTTAAAGCAGATGTGTAATTAAATGATATTTTCAAAGTGAAATGATTTATAATAGTTTTGGTGTCATGTATATATTTTAGAAGTTTTTGAGTAAGTAGTCATTGTTTTTTTTGTAGAATGTATAATTATCATACCAATCGTGAGCCTTAACCTAGCCGCTTAAGCTTTTCGAAGAGTTGGTTATTGACAATTTTTACCCCAAATTGTACTGTAACATGAAAAGCCCCAAATATAGGTCCCCTGTTCTTTATGGGCATTGAATCTGTCCATTGAACTTGAGATGATTTTTTTCTCCAGTAAATAGATTTAGAAGAAACCATTAAGTGAGTTAACATTTTGGTTTGAAAAAGTCATGTGCATGGTGATTTAGCATTTTCTCATATCTTCGGCATTGTCGTGGTTCTATCAGTGTTGACGTTTGCATCCCATAATAGGTGCTCAGAACCTAGTAGCAACCTTTCAGCACCATCTTGTCTCAATTTTGCATTATTGTCCTCAAAAGGGTTACACTGAAGTTATTAGTGAGC
Organism: Lupinus albus; assembly: GCA_009771035.1. Classification (NCBI taxonomy): domain Eukaryota; kingdom Viridiplantae; phylum Streptophyta; class Magnoliopsida; order Fabales; family Fabaceae; genus Lupinus; species Lupinus albus. The sequence goes on from CM020017.1 coordinate 17,165,535, forward strand.
CAGCATACTTATCATAATATATACTCATTTGTCTGAAATTGGAATCTGGAATGACAAATAGATAATAATATAGTTTTCAGTTTAATTGCCATCTCAATAGATACTCGTTAGTTTGACTAATGCTTGAATTACTGTTATTGCCACTGACCTTTTGTTAGCTTTTGTTTGGTCAAAGTAGTGTATTGGTACAAACAATGATTATATATTTTTTTGTTTCAATGCAGAGGGAACTTTACCCGCATTTGGTTCAGGATGTTCAGCTGATGATAAATGAACTTGGAAATGTTACTGTTCTTTGGGAGGAATTATGGCTCAGTACTCTTCAGGATCTTCACACGGGTTGCTTTCCTTGTTTTCAAACTCTTCTATTGATCATGGGATATTTTTTCGTTGACTTGCGTTGAAGAATTAATGATTGTTTCTTAAAATAACTATTTGGGGGATGCATTTGAGAGTTTCTTTTTATTGCACAGTTAGGATTTATTGTTGATGAATAGAAATGAGACTGACTATATTTTGTTGCAGATGTGATGAGGCGAATAAATGTGCTGAAAGAGGAGGCTGCAAGAATTGCAGAAAATATCACACTTAGTCAGAATGAGAAGAACAAGATAAATTCTGCTCGTTATTCTGCAATGATGGCTCCAATAGTTGTGGCTCTGGAACGTCGTTTAGCTTCAACTTCTCGAAAACCTGAGACTCCTCATGAAGCTTGGTTCCAGGAAGAGTACAAAGAACAACTGAAATCAGCTACTGTATCCTTTAAGACTCCTCCAGCATCTTCTGCTGCTCTAGGAGATGTTTGGCGACCTTTTGATAGTATTGCTGCATCCTTGGCTTCCTACCAGAGGAAGTCTTCAATTTCTTTACAAGAAGTTGCACCACATTTGGCTCTGTTATCATCTTCAGATGTTCCGATGCCAGGTCTTGAGAAACAAATGAAAGTACCCGACTCTGACAAAGCAACTGATCTCCAAGGGGTTGTCACAATTGCTTCTTTCCATGAACAAGTCACTATCTTATCCACAAAGACCAAGCCTAAAAAACTTGGTATACTTGGTTCAGATGGTCAGAAGTACACATATCTCCTTAAAGGACGTGAAGATTTGCGCCTTGATGCTAGAATTATGCAATTATTACAGGCTATAAATGGTTTTCTGCTTTCTTCTTCTTCTACATGTAGTAACTCTCTTGGCATTCGTTATTATTCTGTGACTCCAATCAGTGGTCGGGCAGGCCTTATCCAGTGGGTGGATAATGTAATAAGCATTTATAGTGTATTTAAGTCTTGGCAAACCCGTCTTCATCTAGCACAGTTTTCATCAGTAAGCACTACAAGTACAAAATCTTCAGCCCCTCCACCTGTTCCCCGTCCAAGTGATATGTTTTATGGGAAGATCATACCTGCACTTAAAGAGAAAGGCATTAAGAGAGTGATTTCTCGAAGGGATTGGCCTCATGAAGTCAAATGTAAAGTACTTCTTGATCTCATGAAGGAGGTGCCTAAACACCTTCTTTACCAAGAGTTATGGTGTGCTAGTGAAGGATATAAGGCCTTCAGCTCAAAAATGAAGAGGTACATTCAAGGAATATTTAAGCCTTTACTGGTGCATTTTAGGGTTATATCATGCATCATTAAATTCCTTCCCAGAAATATTGATCTATACTTTATTTATTTTGGCTCGTTTTTACCACATAATATCTTTGGGCTTGGAACTGCTTTTAGACACAGGTTTAGGTCAATTTTCACTTTGAAGGATCACAAATTTTCATTGCTTAAATACTTATCCCAGACATTTGTTCCTTAATTCTTTGTGGAGGTAACTTAGTTAGCATGATGATCTTATTTTCATCCATGCCCAATACAAAATTCTGTTTGTCGACTATTCTATTTGCATCTACGTCCAAACTTTTGCCTGGTATAAGATATGGGCATTTGCTTAGAGGCAAAAGTTTATGATATGCAAACGATACATTGCACAGTTGGTTTATTTTTATTATTATTATTTTTGTTTTTGTTGTTACTGTTGTTCTAGTTATTTTATTTTATTATCAATCTGCAGGTATTCTGGAAGCGTTGCTGCAATGAGTATGGTTGGTCATGTTCTGGGATTAGGTGACAGACATTTAGATAACATTCTTATAGATTTTTGTAGTGGGGATATTGTACATATTGATTACAATGTGTGTTTTGATAAGGGACAAAGACTAAAGATTCCAGAGATTGTTCCTTTCCGTCTTACCCAAATGATTGAAGCAGCTTTAGGGCTGACTGGAATAGAGGGTAGCTTCAGAGCAAACTGTGAGACTGTTATTGGTGTTCTAAGGAAGAACAAAGACATACTTTTGATGTTATTAGAAGTTTTTGTTTGGGATCCACTTGTGGAGTGGACACGGGGTGATTTTCATGATGAAGCTGCTATCGGTGGTGAAGAAAGAAAAGGCATGGAATTGGCTGTTAGCTTGAGTCTATTTGCATCTCGTGTGCAGGAAATCCGTGTTCCGTTACAGGTAATTATTGAACTAATAGGTAATATGACTTACATGTAAGGAAGAATATGTGCCTGACATAATTAGATGAACTACTTCCAAGCTATTATAATTCAAGTAGTTGATAACTGGTTCAAGATGCACCAAGGTCCAAGACAAATGTGTGTATGCAAGCATGTGTGTGCCTTTCAAGAGTTCGTGTAGGTTATCGGTCTTATGTGATATATTTTAGAATTTGCATAATGTACTTAGAATAAATATGAAATTTCTTAGTTTATTCATATTTGAATTCCTTGATTTCTTGTAATCTTTAATTTGAAAATTCATTGTGTGAAAATTAGTCTAATGTAATTTAGCTAGGTGTTTATATGTGTGTGTATTCTCTCATAGTTTCTTGAGATCTATCTATCATATGATAAATAGCTTATCTTTTTCTCCTCCAAATTATTGAGTAGGAACACCATGATCAATTATTGATGGTCCTGCCAGCTGTTGAATCCGCACTTGAGGTATTGATGAAGTACCATGAACTTTCTTTGCTACACTTAAACTGTGCCTTTGCTTAGATTTTTTCAATCAATCATTTCTTCATTTGAATTGACTGAGAACTTATGTACCAGAGGTTTGCTGATGTTCTCAATCAATACGAGCTTGCCTCTAGTCTATACTGTCGAGCTGACCAAGAGAGATCCAACCTCATGTTGCATGAGACATCTGCAAAGTCAATTGTTGCTGAAGCGACTTGTAATTCAGAGAAAATTCGAGCTTCATTTGAAATCCAGGCTCGGGAATTTACGCAAGCAAAGGCTGTCGTTGCAGACAAAGCTCAGGAGGCAATGACTTGGGCTGAGCAACATGGAAGGATTCTTGATGCTTTACGATGCAATTTAATCCCAGAAATAAATGATTCTTTTAAGCTGAGTAACCTGGAAATAGTTTTATCCCTTACATCTGCAGTTACTGTAGCAGGTGTTCCACTAGCTGTTGTTCCTGAGCCAACACAAGCACAATGCCATGATATAGACACGGAAGTTTCTCAGTGCATAACTGAGTTGGATGATGGATTAAATTCTGCCACAACTTCTCTGCAAGCATATTCCTTGGCTCTGCAAAGAATCCTACCATTAAATTACCTTTCAACGAGCGCAATTCATGGCTGGGCACAAGTACTGCAATTATCTATCAATGCACTGTCATCTGATATTCTCTCTCTTGCCAGAAGGCAGGCTTCTGAACTTTTTGCGAAGTTTCAAGGAGATAGTATTGACTCTATCAAAATCAGTCATGATGATCTTTGTTTTAGAGTAGAGAAGTATGCCACAGAAATAGAAAAAATAGAGAAAGAGTGTGCTGCATTAGAGAGTTCTATTGGCTTAGAGTCTGAATTGAAAACTAAGGATCACCTTTTGTCAGCTTTCATGAAATTCATGCAGTCTACTGGTCTTCTAAAAATGGAAGATGGAATGTCTTCTGTTCAATCTAGATATGATGGGACAACAAATACTTTGGGTGAACTAGAGGAAGGGAAGGCACTATCAATTCTCAACCTCTCTGTAAGTTCAATCTATAATGAGGTTAAGCATAGAATACTTAATATATGCAGTGATTTATCAGGAGGAAGAAATCAATACAATATGATGCAGAATGATTCTGGAACTATTTTTGCTGAGTTTGAAGAGCAAGTAGAAAAATGTAATCTTGTGGCAGAGTTTGTTAATGATCCATTGCAATCTATTGGAAAGGAGATCCCTTCTGATAACACAGTTCATTTGAAGTTTTCTTCCCAAAGTAATTCGGTTTCCATTTTCAAAACCATTTTGTTTTCCTGTAAGGGATTGGTGAGTCAAATGACTGAAGTTGTTCTACCCAATGTAATACGGTCTGCTGTTACATTAAATTCAGAAGTTATGGATGCATTTGGGTTAATCTCACAAGTTCGAGGGTCTATAGAAACTGCACTGGAGCAGCTTGTGGAGGTTGAAATGGAGAGAGCATCACTGGTTGAACTGGAGCAAAACTATTTTGTTAAGGTTGGTCTTATTACTGAGCAGCAGCTAGCTCTTGAAGAAGCTGCAGCTAAGGGCAGAGACCATCTTTCTTGGGAAGAGGCAGAGGAACTTGCATCGCAAGAGGAAGCTTGTAGGGCACAACTGGACCAACTCCACCAGACATGGAGTCAGAGAGATGTAAGGATTTCTTCTCTTATAAAGAGAGAAGTTGATATTAAAAATGCCCTGGTTTCTGTGAGTTGTCATTTTCAGTCTCTAGTTGGTACTGAAGATGAAAGTGAGCTGCATATTTTGAGAAGCCGATCACTATTGGCAGCACTTGTTAAGCCCTTCTTGGAATTGGAATCCAGTGATATGATGATGTCCTCAGGTAATGGTTCTGGTGCAATGCCCTCAAGTAGATTTCATACTCTAGCAGATTTGATCAATTCTGGGAATTCTATATCTGATTATGTCTGGAAAGTTGGAGGTTTGTTGAATGACCATTCATTCTTTATTTGGAAAATAGGCGTTATAGATTATTTTCTTGACACATGTATACATGATGTAGCTTTGTCACTTGAACAAAATCTGGGCTTTGAACAGTCACTCAATTTTATGAAGAAAAAGCTTGAAATTCAACTTCAGAAACACATTGGTCACTATTTGAAAGGAAGGATTGCTCCTTGTTTGTTGGCTTGTTTAGATGAAGATATTGAGCACTTGAAGCAATTAACAGAGTCATCGAATAAACTTGGTTTAGATCCGGTGAAAAAAGATGGGGCTGTAAAAAAAGTTTCACTTATGCTTGAAGAATATTGTAATGTACATGAAACTGCTAAAGCAGCAAAGTCAGCATCTTCTCTCATGAAAAGGCAAGTGAATGAGTTTAAAGAAGCACTTTGGAAAACTACTCTTGAGGTAGCTCAGATGGAATGGATGCATGATGTTAATTTGGATCCATCATATAACAGAAGAATCAAATTTGAGAAATATGTTGATATTGATGACAGCTTGTATACAGTCATTTTAAATCTCAACAGATCTAAGTTATTGGAAAATATACAATCTGCTGTGTCAAACATCACAAGGTCAATGGATTGCCTTCAGTCTTGTGAACAAACTTCTCTTATTGCTGAAGGACAGCTTGAGAGAGCAATGAGTTGGGCTTGTGGGGGTCCAAATTCCAATAGTTCTGGAAATAATTCAACTAAAAATTCAGGAATTCCTGTTGAGTTTCACGAACATATCAAGACTCGGAGGCAGGTTTTGTGGGAGTTTAGAGAAAAGGCATCTGACATTGTGAAGTTATGTATGTCAGTATTAGAGTTTGAAGCATCAAGAGATGGGTATTTGCTTATACCAGGCCAACCATATCCCTCCAGGAATAGTGTTGATGGCAAGACATGGCAGCAAGTGTACTTAAACGCATTAACAAGATTAGATGTTATTTTCCATTCTTATACACGTGAGTTAGCTATATTTTTCAGCATTTGAAGTCTCTTCATGTTAGTTAAACTTAAACTTCTGCATGAAATGACTCCTGTTCCTGTAAAAGGTACTGAACAAGAGTGGAAGCTTGCACAATGCACGGTTGAAGCTGCTTCCAAAGGATTATATTCTGCAACTAATGAACTTGACACTGCCTCTTTGAAAGCAAAGTCCGCTTCAGGTGGATCTCACCATCTTATATTATTATTCATCTGTACATTGAAGTTCAACATGCATGTGCATGTTTTCTTTCAATTGGATGTATCTGCAGTGTGCTTGCATGTGTTGGATTTAATATGTTCTTTACCCTTTATAGGTGATTTACAAAGCACTGTCCTTTCAATGAGGGATTGTGCATATGATGCTAATGTTTCACTGTCCGCTTTTGCTCGGGTTTCAAGGACTCATACTGCTTTGACGTCTGAATGTGGCTCTATGCTTGAAGAGGTATGGTCTTTAAAGTATTTGATATTGTAGTAAATTACCGTGGAGTATTTGATAACTGTTAGATTATAATATAAAACCATTCATTTGTCTTCACCCAACTGCTTAAGCTTTTGAGAAGTTGATTCTTGACTATAACCAAGTAATGATAAATTAATAAGAAGTCAGCAAATAATTAAAAAGGATTAACCAATAAGTGTTCAAGTGAATATGTCCATCACCACCAAATCTATTGTTTCTTATTAGGATTTCTGCGACATGTAGCTTGAAACAATCTATAGAAATTGTGCAATTAAGTTACAATGCATTCCGTCCACCACGACTACGTTCTATGGATTGTTTGCAATCTAATGTTTCTTTGTATTTCTAGGTTCTAGCAATAACTGAAGATATACATGATGTTCACAATCTGGGGAAAGAAGCTGCTGCTATCCACCGTTCTCTTATGGAAGATCTTTCAAAGGTTTTTGTTGCATTTATATTTAACCTTCAGGCTTCACCTATAACTGTCCGTTTTGTATTTTGTGACATTGAGCTTCCCTAAAGACAGAATTTTTTTCCGGTGGTGATTTTATGCTTTCTTAGGTGAATGCCATTCTCCTTCCACTTGAATCAGTGTTGTCTAAGGATGTAGCTGTCATGACTGATGCTATAACTAGGGAAAGAGAGACCAAGAAGGAAATATCGCACATTCATGGGCAAGCTATACACCAGTCATATTGTTTAAGAATCAGAGAGGCTTGTCAGACCTTTAAGCCATTGGTACCATTTCTGACATCATCTGTGAAGGGACTCTTTTCTTTGTTGACTAGGCTTGCAAAAACTGCTAATCTCCATGCTGGTAATCTGCACAAGGTAATGTGACAGTTTTATGATCTTGTTATTTTGCTTTTTTTATATACTGCTTAGATTGTTGTTTACTTGAAGTGTCATCCATCCAATCAATTATGTTGAACTATTGCCAAAAACAATTGTTAGAATTTTTTGTTTATATTTTTAAAGAGCAAGTTTTATGCAACTCCGTGTTCCCTGTGCACAGGCTCTTGAAGGAATAGGAGAAAGTCAGGAAGTAAAATCGCAGGATATTGCTTTGTCGAGATCATCAGCTGATGGTGGTGATGCTGTTGAATTTGATGATAATGAAGGGGAGAATCTCTCTAGCTCTGATTGTGGTGACACTGAAGATCTTATAGGCTTTTCTCAACTTTCTTTGGAAGACAAGGATTGGATATCACCACCGGATACCATCTGCTATAGCAGCTCGGGATCTGACAATACATCAACTGAGGTTAGCCTTCCTGATAGTTTGAATGATTCAGCAGAAAATAAGGATGTGCTTTCACAAGCATCTAGTAGCAGAAACGCCACTGGTCATATACATTCCACTCCATTATCTCAAACTGGTGTTGAAGAAATACTACCTTTTGAGGCTTCAGACTCTTATCCCATGGAGGCTAATGTCAATGGTGCTTGCTCTGTGAAGTTGATTGATGAGGCCACTGAACATCCCAAAGCTAGCGATAAATCTGATGTCATCCCTACATACTCCCAGCATCAATCAAATGGGAACTTAGTCAAGTTTGAGGGTGAAGATGAATTGCTTTCTTCAAATAAAGTTAAGAATGATGTTGAACATCATGAAGTTCCTGATCCTAACATAAATTTCAGAAGTCGAGTAGGAAGGGGTATGTATGAAGTATATTTTACTGAACTTATCATCTTTTTTAATGTACTAAAAATGAATGATGAGGTTTTTGTTCCGGAATGGTTTTGTCCTCTTCTGTGGTGTCCTAATAAATAAACACGTGAAAGAATATGAACCTTATAAATTAAGGGAGGGAATCCATTTACTCCAAGAGTAAGTTTAAAAAACTTACTCCACATCATAGCCATCAATTCTAGGGAATCCAATAGTTTGAATTAGTTAGTAGATCTAATCCATTAAATTTCTTAGAATTGATGGCTAAGATGTGGAGTAAGTTTAAAAAAACTTACTCTTGGAGTAAGTGGATCCATTCTCATAAATTAATATATTACCTATATCAAATTAAAAGCAAAAATTTACCATCCTCGTGAACTCAGGCGATACTGGGTTTTAGTATAAAGCATAAAGAACTATCATGTATAGAGTGTTATTTAAGTCAACAAGGAGGTGTAGTGTGCTTCAAGTTTTGTGAAGGACAACACTTTTTTGAGGTCCTTTCTCTTTTTATTTTTTAATGTAGAGGGTGCAAGGAGTGGGATTCTGTTTTTGATTCCCCCTTCCATTTATTTACCTACCTTGTATTTGTGGTTTTCTTTCTTTTAGAACTGGTGTGGGCCCTTCATGATTAATGTTCCTTCCAATTCTATACCAAACCCTATATTCTGGAAGAGTAGTGTAACTGTGCAAATCTTCTCTTTATCTCATCTTAAATTATCTATAATGTTTAGTTTTGAAAATGGTCTTAGGTTTTGGATTACATACAGGTACCTTTAACATCTGTGCCTGATTTACTTCAATATATATCTTATTTGTTGGGAAATGTGATGAAATAAAAAAGGAATTGATATACCCTTATTTTCTTTGTGGCCTTTTCCATTTATCTGCTAGGTAAAAATGCTTATGCCTTGTCAGTATTGAGGCGGGTTGAGATGAAAATTGACGGTCGAGATATTTCTGAACACAGGTATGAGTATGGCACATTTTGGAACTTTATAAATCTTTAGCTGAAAAGTTTCATTAATACCAGCTTTGTTTGGATTTCAGAGAAATTGGTATTGCAGAGCAAGTAGATTGTCTACTCAAACAAGCTACTAGTGTAGATAATCTTTGCAACATGTATGAAGGTTGGACACCATGGATTTGAGGTTTATGAGACTTGAGCATCTTAAGTTTAGTCCCCATTCTCATATTATGCAAGAATTGCCCTCAGGCATTGTGGGTTGGGTTGGCCATGGAGAGGTAAAGGTCCGGATATTATTTCCTCATGATATGTGGGAGCCACCAAGGTGATGTTTTTGCAGGTCCTATTAGTCTGGCCATAATCTTGAAGACTGCCATTGATCACAATCTCCTAATGTATCTATGGCCACACCGTATTCGTTTAGCTTATGCCATACTTTTGATTTCAGCATTTTCCAGGCAGTTATTATCAACACCTTATCTGCCATCCCGTGAGACAATGCCCCAAAGAGCCCAAGACTCCAGCTACTATCGTGGTTGATGAAGTATTACCATGCCTTCTCTTATGGTTTAACTGCTTTGAACCCCTGCTACTTGCATTGCCATGGCGAATATGTTTTGGATACCAGCTCTTCAAGGCTGGAAAAAAAGAATGTTGTATGGCATTGCCAACTATTGAGCAGACTTGGTTCTTTATCACTTGGATAGTTGGAAAATCCAAGTCACCGTTTCTGGCTGGAGCATTATATTTTTGGAAATGTTAAAGTCCAGCCAGCGTCATTGCACAAAGATATAACATTTTACCTGTATATTCATGATGTAAGTTCATTCAATCCTACTCAAGATTGGGTTAGTGATTGTTATTTGATCACACTTTAACATTATTAAAGCTTTTTGAGTCTTCTTTAGTTTCAATTATTCTCGTATTTTCTTCTTTCGTTATAAATTGGAATAGAAAGTTGTCTTTATATTAGTTAAAGAAATTTCTCCTTGGAGGAGGACGTTGGCTTAGTCAGTCATACTCGTATAGCACTTTTAGATGTGACACTTGGAACATGGGCGGGGCATGTGGCCACAGATTAGTCATCTCTTGGCCATTTTTTGCACCCTGAAAGTGAAGGCTCATTTTAGCCTGATGTGTGAAATATGGTGCAACAACAGTCCCTCACATACAGGGCATGAGTCTCACTCAAGCACAGAAGCAACCAAAATTGAATTGCTCCTCTTTTGAGGGAAACAAACTGGTCCATGAGTTTACTTCAGGCATGTTTTGCACCAATACAAATACATACTTGGTACGTGGTACATACTAGCATGAGGTTAGATATTTTCTTAAAAACAATATAATACATGTATATGTATATATGATGGTATATATAATGGTACCACTTCCATTCAAAGGAGAAAGCGTGACCCCCTCTTTCTTCTTTACATTCTTATCTACACAGAAAGTCTGAACACATTTTGTACTTTGTCCTTTACAAGGAATAATTCATGTGCTTAATGAAGCTAAAAAGGTGACATGAAAAGATAAATAAAAATGAAACTTGATTCCTAATTTTAGAACCTCCTCCAGTTTTGGTAGTCGTCCGCATTGGTTTGAAGGTAAGTGCTACTTGTAGCATCAAAATCACCACCTGTTCTCTTTTCCTCTCCCTTTCCAAACTTGGAACTTAAATTTTGCCAAATGTTATTATTGCTCTCATTGCTGACACTTATTGTATTTGTTGAGGCCGAAGAACCACTCAGTACTCCTGCTACAGGTGAATCAAATGGCAATCCTCCATGACTCGGCGCATGTTCAAACTTCCCGATATTAAGATTACTCTTCCCAATGGTTCTGACTGAATTAATATGTGTTGTGGGCGATGAATCAAAAGATTCACTTGGCGCGTGATCAGACATTCTGCTATTGAAGCTGCTACTAGTAGCAGTAGTAATGCTCTTGGCATCACTTGAATGCTTTGATCCAGGTGGTGAGGAATCATAAGTAGGGCTACTCATATGCAACTCAGGAGCGTGTTCAGTCACGCGCCACACCTTCACTGATTTATCCAAACTCCCAGTGTAAACCGTCCAACGCTTAACCCCCTTATCATGATACCGTTCAGTTTCTTCATGAACCGCAATGCACTTAACCGGTCCCATGTGCCCCGTCAGAATGGAAAGACAAATGTGGGACCCATTATCCTCCCTCTTCCAAGCACAGACATTCTTATCGGCTGAGCCGCTGAAAACAAGACTCCCCGCCGCCGCTAGGCACAGCACCGCCAGCTTATGACCCTTCAGAACGCCGCCGTGAGTTAGCCCGTTGTTCTTGGCATCACGCTCCCAGTAGTTAACTAACCCATCAGATGAACCGCAATAAATAACCGTTGATAAACGGTTAACTGCTAAAGAAGTCACAGCATTTTCTTGCTTTAACAGAACCCTTTCCAAGTCGTGCTTCGTTTTCTTCCCCTTTGGTTCTCTCTTCCACATCTTCACAGTCCCGTCTGCTGAACCGGTGAACACGTATCCCCCTAACGCTGATACCACCGCGTTAACTGCATCATCGTGTGCTGTGATGGACTCCACACACTTTGAATCTGACACGCGCCATACCTTGAGCGTTTTATCCCATGACCCAGAATACAACAACCCTTCTTCCTCGTCCAAGCTCAAGCTCGAAACGGCATCGAAGTGCTTAACCTTCACTGCGTTTCGGTGTGGCCTTACTTCCACGTACTTCTTCGGATTCATTGAGCTCTTCACGTAGTCTTTGAATTTAGGCAAGCTTCCGACGCGTTTGTAGCTGCTAGGGTTCTTATGTGAACCCTTCCACACCCTGATTTTCCCATCTTGATGACCGGTGAAGATTTTCTCACCGGAAATCACTATGGTTTTGACCAATCCGCTGCTTGATTTGAAGCCAGTGTAATCCTTCATATCCTTCCAAACCCTAATGTTCTTGCTGTCTGAACCTGTGTATAACAAGCCTCCAGAAACCGCCAATGAGTATATGTGGCCCTCTTCGCGAACCAGGGAGCCGATGAGGCCGTTTTCTACTTGGTTTCTATTGTCATTGTCTTCCTCCTCAGGGTGGTTGAATAAGTTGATTGCGGAAGAGGTTAACAACCATGGTGACTTGTTGTAAGGAGATGATGTATCTTGGACTTGGTTCCATGGTGACATCATTAAGGGAGAGGCATTGCTGCAGCTTCCGGTAGGTGTTGCGGCGGAGACGTTGCTATGACGAGTGGTTGAGTAGTCATCATCGTCATTGTGGTCCGGTGAATAAAGCGACGTTGGATCGGAGTGCAAGGTAGCTCCTACTTTTGGTCTATGGTACGTGTTTCTCTCTACTAACATGGTGCCACTAATAACTCTTTCGTTTTTCATTCAAGAAGCAGAACGAGAAAACTAAGAGGGTTGGGTTTAATTTGGTGTTGTGTTAATGAGAATGAAAAGTGTTTGATAATAAGATGAAGAAACAAAGAGAGATAGAGAAAGATTGTTTTGATGTGACGAAATAGAATGAAATGAAAAGCTATGAGAGAAGTTAGGGAATGCGTTTATATAGAAAAGAGTGAGAGAAGGAGAAAGATTTGTGGTGATGCGACGAAACCTGGTGTACCGGTAACGTTGAAACTGAAAATAGTTAAGGTTTTTGTGTGGGACAAATGAGGATAAGCAATGTGAGGATGATTATTGAGTTTAGTGTTTACTTTTTTATTTGAGGCTACCATTCTATTTCTATTTCTATACTTGGAAAATGCCAAAGATGGGTTTGGTGTAATTTGTAGTTAAGTTTTTATAGGTAGCACGTCAAAAAAGCACTTTTCTATTGATATTATCATATGGAATGGGTCTATAGTTTTGAGATACGATATGTTTTCTATTTTTTTAGGGAATAACAATCCATTAAATAAAGACATAACAAAGATTTTTTCTTTAATCAGGGAATGGGTTGGCATGCAATGATAGTAGCAGTATCCCTTACATAAAATGTGAACAAATACCCGTTTCATAATTTAAGGTCACTGGTTTTGTACTCAGATATATAACTCGTTCTCCTTTTGAAACCGCTGACTTTTGTTTCTAGCATTAACCTAAAGTGTAACGTATATAGACATGTTTAACAACGTTTTTATCAAAGGATTATTAGCTAACTCCATAGAATGGCAGGCTTAATAGTCATGCATATTTTTAGTAATTAAATTTCATTTTGATTTATAAAGCTAATACTTAAACAATAGTATTAGTACTTTTTATGTACCTTCTACTGCAAAATGAAATGCAACTTGAATGTTGGCCTGAGATTGTTCAAAGCTAGCATCACCTCATGCAAATAGTATTGTTTCCAAAGTTGATAAATGATTTTTAAAGTAGGGCCCAACTTGTGATTGTTGCTATTATTATTGAGTTACATAAAAAATATCAGCATAGTAGAGTGGGGCTGTAAATCTAGAACTTCGATTTGTAGATGACAAATGATGAACCATCTTAGACTTAGTGCTGTACACTTGTCGTGCTGCTACAGCATTATTGGCCCATATATCCAAAAGGAACACTGGAACAATTAACAAACAAAGCAATCCAAGATAACCAAATCAAACGTGAGACATGGTTGCCACTAACCATGTCTTTTAGTGCTGTACACATGGCTATTTCTTTTTGCACTATACCTAGCTTTGGCCCATAAACCATGTCTTAGGGATTAGCCCAATGCATTGTCTATGAGAAAACGAGTCAGGCCCATCAATGATTGAATGAGGAATGAGGATCTATGTATGTTTTATGATCATTCCAACTTTTGCATGGTTAATATGCGGTTGAATTATCTTCCAAAATTGAATTAATTTGTTTCTGGTTAGACAGCTGGTGTTTAATTAGAAGTGATAACATAATGACAAAAAAAGGAAACATAAACAGGAGAAAAGGTACTATTTTCATAGCCATAGTTTATAGCTGAAAATGGAATTTCAACTCTCCATTTTCCAACACCAAAAACTTCTTCCATCTTTTTCTTTGTTTCTTTTTTTGTTGTTGGATGACTCTGCTCCTCATTTACTCATTACCCTCAACCTATCACAATTCTACACTTTCCCCAACTTCTTTTTTCTCAACCTTCCTAAAAGGACTACTATTAATAACGTCCACAAAACTAGATATTGCTTGAGAAGTCCTTTGAGAACTGGTATTTATTTTACGCGTCAATGAAAATACTGGACAAAACTTCCAAGTCTTTAACCAACATTATATGAAGCCCGTGATTTTTTTCCCATCATGCTTTCCTTTCACATGAATACAGTCCAAACACGAATCCAGCATAATAGTAATCACACAGAATATTGGCAGTTGGGAATTTGGATCCTCAAGTGCGGATTGTAGGAGAAATTGTGGGTTAGGGTTTTCAATCAATTCAAATAAGACTACTACACTCCCTATCTGGAAAGGAATTATGGTACCATGTATCCTAATTATTTTAGAAAGACATGTCATGTGAAAATTGTCTGTCTTAGAAGGAGAAAAACAATGGAAAAAATCAGTGAAGTTACTTTCATTTGCAACTCCATAAGATACCAATGAAAGCATCCTACAACTTGTCCTCAGGGTGCTCAAAACACAAATACACATTTGACATAAACTATTAGTAAATAAATGCCTCAAGGCTATATATATATACACACACAACCCCAGGATTTGAAGCAGGATTGAGGCAAATGGGGGGTAAATTGCATCCATGGATGTCATATCATGACCAAAATGATTAACTCGGTCAAGGCAGCAAAAGCAATTTATGTTAGCCATGTACACCTTTGTGTATATAAGGTCTCCTCCTTCAAAGTCAATTTCTGTCTACAAACTCTGCTGGCAAGTTTAGATCAAAAAACCCACCACCACCACTTCCAACACTTTCTTTTCTAGCACGCTTATGAGAAGAACATTCATGGTCATCTGAGCTCCCTGATCCAGAAGGCCGATCAACTTCTGCTATTCTACCTACAAAGTCAAAATGAAGACGATATATACAAGAACATTCATAACATCATACAATAAAAAAGCTCAAACATGAATTAACATTTGACACCATATTTTCATGTCATAATTTTCCCAGGTAAACAAACTGAAAGAAATTAATACAATAGTAAGAATAGTCAATACCACATGTGTGGGCCCCGGTCCCTCATCCATATATTTTGTCCTTGATGAATGTGCTTACAAAATATTTTTTCTACACAATATTACTCTGTCTCTTGCTTGAAACAGTTGAACACCACAACTATCTACATATAGGCCTGTAGCCCATAAATATATAAGCAACATAATGCTAATTGAGTGATTCTTCTTATTGGAGTAAGCTCGAAATTATTAGTGAAAATTGAAAATGAAATATCATGTATTAACGCACAAGTTCAAGAATAGTAGTAGATGAAAAATGAAAATGTTTTCTTATACCAAAGAGGACCTTATTATTCTGACTAAGCCTTTTCTCTCCCTCCTTCAATCCTTCCCTTCCAAAACCAAACAATATTGACAGTTTGGCACACAACAACAACTATAGATGCCATATAATCAATACCATAAAACCATAAAGTACTAAAAAAATGTTGCCACAAATCAAAACCATCAAAAACTAGTTGTTCAATAACAAGTCAGAACAATCATTGGTTGACTCAATTTCCCTTCCAATATATGAGAAAACTCATAAATGGCTAATGCAAAAACTTTGGTTGTTAGCAATTTAGCATTAAAATAAAAACCTACAATAGACATATACCAGTATTATTAGCTTTATTGCTCCAAACTGATAGTTCTGATGCCTTCTCTATGCCCTTTGACTTGTATGGAGCTATGTTATGAGTTTGATGGAGAGAACCCAACAAATCATTCTCAATGCAGTCATACCTGCATTAAAATCAGAATTCACAATGTCAATTATCGATGTCAAAACTCGAAAGTCGGATATGTACCAGAACCTTATTTAAAAGCAGCACTAACATTTTTTGACAAAGTTTGTCAATAACTGCCGACAGATTGATTATCTGCATTCTTATTTCCATAACCTTATCATCGGGGAAGGTATCAAAAGGCTCCTCCAAAATTTTAGAGATCTTTTCAACATTTGCCTCAAGCTGTTGCTGTTGATCCTCGAATAAGTTCTGTTTTATTTCCCTTTGAGCTTCTGACATTTCATCCTTAAAAAGTTCATCTCCAAACATATAAAATGCAAATGCATATGAATATGATAGGACACGCCTAGATCTGAAAAGTCTGGAGAGACCATTAATTACCCAGCTATAATCTCTGAGTTTAGAATCTTTTTCTTCTGAAATATCAATCTTTCCTTGTATAGTCTCTTTCAGTTTACTTTCAAGCTTAAAGGAGTCTGTGTGAGCTTTGTAACGGTTATGATAGTGCATATAACGATATAGGTCCCGCTTTGCTCGTTCAGCTGATTTTTCTTGGTCTTTGTAGCGACCACAGCTATGACCTGCTATACTTGACCAAGTATGATTTCGGCCAGTGGCTCCACCACACACCCAACTGCAGCAAAAAAGGACAAATTATTTAGTGAGTGTAGGTTAATGAGAGCACAGAGAGTAATAGATGGCATCAGTTCAAGATCCTTATTACCACATCCACAATATAACTAAATACTATAGCCAAAAGAAAATATTAGAATAGAATAAACCAAAGTTGAACAAAAATATAAAATGCAGAAAGAAGGAACACTCACCAAAATGGTTGGCCACAGATACAGCTAACCAAGTTACATCCACCATTCTTCTCCACTGGCTTGTGGCACTTTGGGCAAGGTTTTGTATGAACTGTCATCCAATTAACAGTTTCTGATTCATCTCGACACTTCTTAGCCCAAAGCTCCCACATCACACATGAACACGGGGAGTGTGTTTCGGACAGGCAACTAAAACAAAATTGTAAACCACATGAACATTCTACCTCACATAATTCATCATCCTCAACACGTATTGCATTCCCACAATGAGGCGTGCTAGGACACCATTTAACTCTTTTGTTGTCTTCGATGTAGGATTCAAGAAGAAAGCGTTCATATTTCTCGGCCATATCAGGGTGCTTTCTACCAAGCAGAGTTCTTACAACAGCTTCATCGCAAATGGAATAACATTTATGAGCCATGCATCTAATGCGTTTACTTTGGCCCTCGTTTATCTTGACAATAAAATGCTCCGTCCAACCTGTACAAATAGAGATAAATATGGAAAAAAATCTCGAAAATAAGTTTGCATGAAATTCGACCATTGTACAAAAGATAACAAAGAAACATAATTTCTAATAAAACATCAGGTCCAAGCAATCTCAACCGTTAAATAGTGAAATCACAATATATTGCAGCCAGTAAACAATCATTGATGAGGGTGTAAAAAGAATGTTGAGATGCATCCTTACTAACTGTATTATCAATGACTACCAATATTAGTCATGCCATCCACCTAACACTTGATAATCTTGTTGAAAAGCCACAGACTTTTTATATACTAATAAATCTCGGAGAAAAAAACAGAAGTAGGATGAATAAGGAAACAAACAAATCCTCACATGTGTTGCAAAAACAGTGACCACAGTCCATTCCTGTTGCTTCATCAATAGGAACATCCTCCATACAGATTTCACACATTATTAAAGAGTGGACTGACGAGTCAGATCGATGATGTTTATCCATAGTAACACCAGCTTCAGCAAAGAGATATGCTATCCCTTTGTCCACGTATACTGCAAACAACTTCTCCACATCCCAACAATGATAAATAAGCAGGGTCCGTGCATGTTGCTCTTTCACTGATAGCATGTCCATCACCCGGCGCAAATCCTCCCTCTGCATGAATGTGCATAGGGGTATTAGTAAAACCTAGAAATATATTTTATCTGAATGAAATACACACTGAGTAATTTCTTCCTTTGTAATGTTACCTGTGCAGCTAGCAGTGACTCTTTCGTAATCACCTGCAAATAACAAAGCATATTTGTGGAGTATGATTAGAGCAAGGAAATGCATGTAAAGAAAGGTGTCACTTCACATAATAACAATAATTGAAAGATTGTTCATAGGACCATATAACCAAAGGCCAACCAAAAAATCACAACCAGTACAGCTGTTACACTCATAATAATCGAAAACAATGTTACAGAGGATAGTCTTAAGCAGAACAGAAACTGAACCAGGCACATAGTTTGTAAAAACAACATTTTATTCAAAAAATATAAAAATCCCCAATTTTGGAACAAACACATGAGTCGAAAACATTATAGAGTTCCAACCTGTCAGAGAAACATATGTGAATACAAGATCAAATATAATGCAGTTGACGGTATTAAAGGCAATTGAGAACGCATAGTAAGTGAAGAAGGGTGAAAAAACGCGTTTAAGTAACGTTAAAAGAAAGAGAAAAACAAAGAAAAAAGTAAAGTTTATCGGAGAAAGCAAAAGAAGAAATATGAAAACCCTATGGTAATGGAAAGAATACCTGAGTAGATGGGCCCTTTGAAGTAACCAACTGATAATCGGTTTCATCGTTTTCGTAAGCTTCGACGGAGTCATCTTGATCGTCCGAGTATTGGTAATCGTCGTCGCTGATGACGTAATCATCCATCCCTAACCACTCAAAAATCCGATTGGATTACTAAGAAACAAACAAATAATTAATATTTTATTAAATAAATACGATTTATCGTAAGTATCGGAGAAATAAGGGTTTCGAGATTGGATCCAATTTGGTGATCGGAAAAGAAGAACAACAACGGAAATTCCGACGATAGCACCGGAGAGAGAGAGAGAGAGAGAGAGAGAGAGAGAGAGGGAGACGGCACAGTGTCTCACGCATACACAAATAATATAACCTTTCTTTTTCCCTTTTGTAATTTCAATTTTGCTTTTGCTTAACTACACAGTAATAATTCGAAAATAATAAAAGTAATATTTCACTGTTTTCTCTCTGTTTATATATCACGATTTAGTAGGAACATTACTGAGGAAAAAAATAGGAGTATTAATGTGTACTTATACTTGAGACAATGTAATTTCCTAATTTCACCCTACACCTATCTTCTTTTCCATGGATTAAGTTATTAGAAGAGATTTCTTTTTGTACATTGGAAAAATGAAACAAAACAAAGAAAAGAAAGAACAGACTAGGTGATAGGAAACATGTCCTGGGCAAGATAGTAATGGCAAGTTGAGGAAGAAGTCTCAAGTTCTCAACTTCTCAAACAAATGAGATTCAAACTTCAACATATAGTAAGCTATTTAATTAGCCTGACAAACAACAAATTTAATCTCATGTTATTAGAAGAGATTGAGGGTTTTTTTAATTGTTATTGCTAAAAACAATTCACTAAAATATCAATTTAAATAAATGTAGTACGTGCAGTCTAATATGTTTAACTAGAAAAATGTTATTTTATAATTTAAGCGAGATTAAAACCTGTGTAGTAATTTTGTATGCTATAAGAGAGTCAAAGAAATATAGTGATTGGCAAGTTAAGTTGAGTTGAAGTTGGAAATTGAACTAATTCAGCTGTAGGATTCGTTATTATTGAAATTGACCAGCTTTCTTTTAACTGTTTGGTACATGTCTTCAAAATCCCATTTAAATTATTAGTACTTTATTTATTTGGATTTTTTCTTTTTTGTACAAAAATATATATAATAGGATAAGAGGCAATAACAAGTCCATTTGTAACTGGTTTTTTTCTTACAAAATGGAGCAATAGTGTTGATTTGTCCCACCAAAAGGAGTTGAAGAAATAAATGAGGCTTGCAGCATATACTCCTGAGTACTATTTTCCTGTATGCTCCAACTAACAGTTGTATATGGTGAAAGTGGCCTTCTTGATTTTGGCTCTGGGAGATGTTGCTATCAGTATATGGTGATGTGGTTGGTAGCCTTCAAATCCTCATAGCTGCTAAAATGAACAGCTTCCTTGTAGGTTAAGAAAGACAGTAATGTGCATTAAACCATTAACATTTAACCACAAAATTAGAGAGTGGCTTATGCTGAATAACAACAATATCACAGTTAGATTGGTTAAGTTCAACTTATTGCAGGAGGAATTGAAATGTATGTTTCAAACATCCCACTTTTTCAAATACTAAATTTGACATGTTTTGATCAATTACAGTTTCTAATGTATTCTCTACCTCTATATAAGGAAAGACTACCATATCTTACAAAGTCAAAGACTCAAAGTTAGGCTTTGAAGAACATCATTAACTGTAATATTGATTAATGGATTGTTGTTCTTCAACATATGTTTAAGTCTCATTTTAAACATTTGAACCTTGTTATATTCTATCCCATTTTGGGTAAGGAACTAACCTCTTTCGGAGTGGTGTGAATGTTCATTCCAACAAGTGTCGCTCACATAAATCAAATCATTAGACACACTAAATTATTATTTTTTATTTTTAGGATAAATTTCTAGAAGGAAAAGAATTGGAGTTTTGACTATGATATAAAAAGTGATATTATAAGGGGAGAATTAATGTAGTGTATTAGTTGGTCGAAAAATAAAAGTAGAGCAGATGTAATTATAATGTTAAACATCTTTATCACCATAAATAGAAGAAGGTGAGTAATACTACAAGTGGTAGTGGGAAAAATAGAATGAGTCAACAATATATAGGACGGCATAACCAAGATTGGTGAAGTACCACAACTCTGCATGCCATAAACCTGAAATAAAATTTTAAAATCACAACAAATAATAATAAACTAGCGTCGTCAAGTTGGACTGGTAGAAACAAAACAATAGTTGGAAAATCTTTTTACCCCATTAGCAAGATCCGTTTTAAAAAAAAAAATACGTGAAAATTAATATGAAATGATTAATTGGAAATCATATACAAATAAATCATGATATATTAAGTGTGTATAAATTATGACATTGACAATACATACATAATACATTTTTATTTATATTATATATATTAATTTTTTTATACTTAAATTGTATTATTACTTATGTATTAAAAAATAAAAAATTAAAAGCTTTCTATTTTATTTATTCATTTCCAAAACATGGAACAAAACAATAATTTTTACAGTTTTTATCTCATTCATTGTTGTGATATACAAATACTATGGTTATAGGTTTTTATATATAATTTATGTTTTCTAAGAGTTTACTAGTTATTAGCACACATTACTAATTAATATATGTATAAAAGAATGTTATATTTTTATATTATAAATTTATGTGTATTGCCCTGAAAATCTTAAATTTATAGTCTGTCTTTGGTCATAAGTCACATGTTAATAAAATAGAATGTGTATAATAACATTAAAATCCTCATCATTTCGTGTATAATTTATGAGAAGGACATTAATTGAGTTGTAAGTTAAGGTATATTGAATTAATATATATTTTTTATAAGGAAAAGATTCGGTTGACATAAAAACTTTGGACAGTATATTGTATGCAATGTTTTTTTAAATATATTATTTTTGGGAATAATGTACCCAAAACAATAGAAAATAAGTGAGATATATATAAAAATAGAAAGAAAAATAAAATAATATTCAACTAATTGAACTCTTTTTATGATTACAAATTGTATTAATTTAAACTTTAATTTTTTTTATCTATAAGGAACCACATGTATTTTTAAATTAAAATATTTTAAATTATATATGATAATCATTTGTGTGAATTTGTTTCTGATTTTATTTGATAATTAAGGAAACAACTTTTAAGTATGATCATACGTGTAATCACATCATCTTTTAATAGTTTCTTCTTCTTCATGTGTACTAGTGTATAATGCTTCTTCATATTTACTTTTTACTTAAGTAATATGCTTGCAGTAAGATGTAAGTTATTATACATATAATATAATAGTATACATAATACTGTTTGATGTATCTCAATATATTATTGATTAGGTAGGTTAGAGGTGTCGAGATAGACTACCTAACGAGTTTGAGCTAGTCTACATCAAGTTAATAAGGAAAAATGGGTAACCGAAACCTATAATTTTAATATAGCCTAGTCAATTTAGAATAAAAAACTAAGTAACTAATATAATATTCAAACCTTATAAATCTTTAGGAGTAATGATCATCTTCATTAATGGAGGGAAAGTCCAACATTTTCTTTTATTTTCAATAGCAAAATTGTTATTTCATTATATATAAAAGAATAAAAATGTATTCTCATATTATCTTTTGCTACTTGCATTTCCATTAATGGAGATGAAACTATTTTGACAACTCTAACGCAAGTATTCAAAATAATGAACAGAAGTTGAATAGCATAAATAGCTGCGCGGTTCATCGTTGACACTGTCATCTCTCTCTCTCTCTCTCCCAATTCAACAATGGCTGTCTCTGCTCACCTCTTCCGTTTTCCATTGACTAGAACCGACCTCGCCTTTCCGGAGAATCTCAACAGAGTTCGAAGCCGAAAACCTTTCTCCCTTCGATGCTCCGGCGATTCCTCTCCGGCGTCTATTGATTCTGATTTCGATGCAAAAGTGTTCAGAAAGAACCTAACGAGGAGCAAGAATTACAACCGAAAAGGTTTTGGTCACAAAGAGGAGACCCTCCAGCTCCTCAATCAGGAGTACCAATCCAGTATGTTTATGTTTATGCTAACATATATGGTGTCTATTTATCTGTCTTTGTGATTTTGTGTAGTGATTCAGTGTGTGTACTGTTTTCTTCTTCAGGTGACATAATTAATACATTGAAGGAAAATGAGTATGAGTATACATGGGGCAACATCACGGTGAGGCTAGCTGAAGCCTATGGATTTTGTTGGGGAGTTGAGAGAGCCGTTCAAATTGCATATGAGGCCAGGATACAGTTTCCAACTCAGTCACTATGGCTTACCAATGAAATCATCCACAACCCAACTGTTAATAAGGTCTCTTCATATTTCACTACTAACTTATGTCATCACCAATTTACTCAAATTGGTTGTTAATCCCATGTTTTTGCATAATAAATTAGTGAACTTTGTAAAAATGCAGCGGCTGGAGGATATGGAAGTGAAGACCATCCCGGTGAAGGAAGGAAAAAAACAATTTGAAGTTGTGAACAAGGGTGATGTTGTTATATTGCCTGCTTTTGGAGCAGCAGTGGATGAGATGTTGACTTTGAGTGACAAAAATGTTCAAATTGTTGATACAACTTGTCCCTGGGTTTCAAAGGTATTCATTTCTAATGATGGGTTCTATTATGCTGATTTGCATAATTACAATTCATATATCTTGTATCATGCATCGTGAAATATTGATACTATTTCTTCAATAAATTGTCCAAGGTATGGAATTCTGTTGAAAAGCACAAGAAAGGAGATTATACATCAATAATTCATGGTAAATATTCTCATGAGGAAACTGTGGCAACTTTATCTTTTGCCGGAAAGTATGTTATTGTGAAGAATTTGGCCGAGGTTTGTCCTGCTAATAGTCAACTTCTGAGTATGTTTGGTGAATGCCTTAACTTTAAGAAATTTGTTGTAAATTTTGCATATTTTGTAACTTTATCCAGGCTGAATATGTCTGTGACTATATTCTTGGCGGTGAATTAAATGGATCCAGTTCAACCAAAGAAGCATTTTTAGAGGTATGGTTTTTAGTCATGCGATTAATCTTGCTTTCAAAGTCCTGTGATCATTGTTGTCATAATTTTTTTCCTGGCAGAAATTTAAATTTGCAGTTTCTGAAGGCTTCAATCCAGACAATGACCTGATAAAAGCAGGCATTGCAAATCAGACAACAATGCTGAAGGGAGAGACTGAAGAAATTGGTTAGTTTCTTTACATTTTTTTGGGCGGGGGTTAGGAGTGAAAAATGATCAGTTACTGTTGCACAATCTCATATTCTCTGTGGTGAACTCAAATTGTAAATATTCATAATTTATGTATGTACTAATACTTGTGATATTTATTTTACCAATGTTTAACAGGTAAACTGTTGGAGAGGACGATGATGCGCAAATTTGGTGTAGAACACGTCAATGAGCACTTCATAAGCTTCAACACAATTTGTGATGCTACCCAGGTAGTTCGATTGCTCTAGTCTTTGACGTTATTGCTTATTTTGGATTAGTTATAATGTAGCTGCAACATTTGTAATGCGAGTTCTAAGTGATCAGCATGCAAAGTGTATACATCATGTCCATTCAGTCTAATCAACTATTGAATTGAATTTTCTTTCAGGAGAGACAAGATGCTATGTACAAGCTGGTGGAGAGAGATTTGGATCTGATCTTGGTAGTTGGTGGATGGAACTCAAGCAATACATCTCACCTGCAAGAGATAGCTGAGGAACGCGGAATTCCTTCTTACTGGATTGACAGTGAGCAAAGAATTGGTCCAGGAAACAGAATAGCATACAAGTTGAATGTAAGAATGGATGAATAGAGATTTATACTTAGTTAACTGTTATTATTTTCTTTGAGCCTTCTAATAATGTTTATTTTTTTGTCTATCAGCATGGTGAGCTGGTAGAGAAAGAAAACTTTCTGCCAGAGGGTCCAATAACAATTGGTGTGACATCTGGTGCATCCACACCAGACAAGGTAATTTCTCTCTACCCTTGCAAACTGACATGCCATATCCAATTCAACTACTTTCACAGAAAACTAGCTGTTCCAAATTAATTTCCAGTTTTGTGCAATCCTTTCAGTTTTGTTCTTCTTTCAAATAGTATCTCCTTCATTTGTTTAATACTCCCATTTCGTATCTATTTTGATTTCAATCAGGCTGTTGAAGATGCACTTATCAAGGTGTTTGACTTGAAACGTGAAGAAGTATTGCAACTCTAGTAATGTATAAATGAACCAAGTATATCGAGTTAGAAAGTAAATTACTGTCTCATTTACTGTATAATGCATCAATAACAGAAGGCCAATATCAATTTTTTTTTTATAAATGTTGCTTGCTGCGGTATCATTATTTGGTATTAGATGTCTAAAACATTCTACGAGCACAAAGTGACCATTAGGTTGCAAAATTATATACAATCTATTCAAATTTAAGAAAATTAAATCTATTGATTAAAACTAATGAATTTAAATGGATATACTCCGATAGATACATTTAATAATGAATCCATCCAAATATAATGAGTATCTATGGATATACCCATTTCGATGAATACCAATATATCCAAGCAAAAAAGAAACAATTATTAAAGAAGTAACTTGATAACCTTGCTAGACTCCAATAAGTTCTCCTGGTGGGAGTAACTTGATCCAGTGCCATTGGCAACATTGACTTCATCCTCCGCACTAGGAAGCACACTAACAAGTTCCATATCTGAAACTTTCTATACCCAAAAGACAAAAGCAAACACATAAAACAGATCTAACTACAACAACGAGACATATGAGATGGTTGACAACAATCACTGTTAGACTGTCAAGCCCATGCATATGTGCATACACTTGACCAGTCAAGGCAACAGAACATGACTTAATATTCTAGAAACAATGTCACTAGATATTTAATGATTATATAAACTAAAGGAGGTGGGTGAATATATTATTTCACTGTGAAGAGTGTTGAATTCAAGGGATTTAGATATGGAAGGTTGTAATAAAGGTCATCAAGGATAAGGTGAATAATATGAATTTGATAAGGAAATAAATCAATGAATGTAAATTAGAAATAAATCAAGAGATCATCTAGGATACTATTATATTTAAGATATAATAAAGATCTTCTGAGATATTTTTCATATATTATAACAAGGAAGTATCGCTGAGAATTGCATAACAATCAGCCAATTGCACAAACTGAATCCATTAAGCTAAACATATTTAAGTAAATAACATGACGTCAAATCAGAAATAAGTTAGCTAGATATTGGAATGAATGTGATACCAATTGTAATATCAATGGATTTACTACTATGCCTTTTTCTGTGTAAAATATAGCAGGCTAAAAATGCAGATATCTACAAGTATATGTGTGTGTGAGAGAAATGAAACTATTCATGAAATAAAAACAATATTGAAAAGAGGTGTCAATTTGCAAAGGCAAGAAAGAATTATGATTACGAGAAGGGAATATGATTAATACAAGACTGTAATACAAATCTATCCAGTACACATAGTCACCTATAGTACAGAAAATTAACCTAATGGTGTCCTGACTATCATCACTGCCGCAGGGATCCAGTGGCGACCTTGTCGATCGGCAGCACCACGCGCCGCTGGAGGTATGGCAGCACCCGGTTGCTGCTCCGTTTATCGCCACCAGAGGGGATCAGAACCCAAGTCTCTTCAGGTGAGGAAGAAGGAGATGCAAGCCACCATATCAAGTGTCTACTTTATAAATTAGATCCAGCAGTTATTGAGAATACCACCTTACTCACAATATTAAGAAAAATCATCATGAGCAAAACTCTTACAGAAATTCATACCAGTTCATATTTTCAGACTCTGCACTGTTCTTCAAAATCCACTTTGTCACAGTTCACTGGACGGTGAGCCTCCTCAATGCACTGTTGTTCCAAAGGCAAGTCTTATCAGTCAGCAGAAGGAACAAGAATATCCTACTATGGAATACCAAAATAATCTTGAAGAATCCATACACAACTTACTTTCCAACAAAAGCATTACCAACAGAGGCAAGAAACATTGTAATTTCCACTACCAGCATCAAAAAGTACATGCCAATAACTATTTGCAAGAACAAGTGTCATTCAAGTAAACAAATACAACTAAAAAGCCCTAAGTTCAAATTGGGAAAGAAAACATTTAGGACTTGGGATGAATATCAATGGGCTTTGGACGTAGAGTACTCCTCCATTAAGTCCACATTATCATTGACCTAAGCGTGCTAAAAGGTATCACCTATGAACAAATCCTTCTTCTTTGACGTTATATTTAGATTTTGCAGTCCTGTGTGATGAAGGGAACTGACATGTAAACTCCTTAGTATTTCTGAATTGATTTCATATGATTATTTGTCCTGCTGACCCCAAGATTTTCTGCATGGTCTTTGCTATATTTTTCATTCATAATTGCGGTAACATATATGGGTGTTTAGCATGGCATTTGAGTGTATCTACACATTCTTGAACCCACTGCATAGACATCACCTTACTTCTAGATCTCCAGCAAAAAACTGCAGCTTTGGGGCTGAGTTAGGTCACAGAATCAAGATTCAAGTAGGAACACAAGTGCTTTTAGAGCCTCTCATATATGATTTTTTTCTACGGAAAAATGCTCATGAAATTATAGTATGACTCGCAATCATATTAATGCTTGAAGTTCCACTTATCTAAGAAAATGGCTCACTAATGAAAGCATGAAAACACTTTAAAGTCGCAATAAAACTTGATTGCTAGAAAGAAATTTTCTTGAATTTTCCTAACCCTCATAAATTTGTAACATCCTACTTGAAGTTATAGCATAATTAGTGTAGAAATACCATGTATAAACAAATTGCTTATAAGTGACATGTACACCCTTTGTCTTTCATCACTTTAAATAATATTATGTACACTGAATTATGATTTCGTTAGTAATGTTGAGTTTTAAATCTTTTGTTGTGATTGATATTTATGGTCATTTTCCTTTTTGTAATGTGGTATTGTGTATCAACATCATGTTAACCTTAGAAATTCTTTCTAGGTAAAATATATTAGAAATTTAGAATTAGTAAAGTCGGACACAAATAAACCCGTGTATTAGAGGAAATAATTAAGGGAGGGAAGGAGGGAGCAAGTTTGTTAAAGCAATTAAAATTTATTCTCAACTAAAAAGTCTAAGTGAAAATGAAACCCACTTTTCATCATTAACAGACCTCTTGCCATTGCTCTGATTGCTTTTGAGTCTGTCATAAATTTATTGTCAACTAACATGTAAACCCCTGTTATAGATGCTTGAGGCTAGTGCTCTACTATTATATTCTCTTTCTAATTCTACACACATATATATTTAAAAAAATATAATGTTGGCAAACAATTCTAAGACATATTTCCATTCTTGATGCATTATTTGACTTTGGTTTGAGCCAATTTAGAGTGATTCTATTCCAATTCACTTGTCATTTCAACTCACCTTTCGTCTCAAAGGAATTTTAAATAATTAGTATTGCTGGAAAGAGTAGAATCACAATTGCATGGTTAGACAAATATTTTAAATTATTGTTTTTAGTTAATAGCGTGAGAAGAATTGAAAGTGTTGTGTGTGAATGCATGAAATTTGGGTGACATGGGTAATGTGACTTGTGTATAAATAATTTTGACCTCTTTAAGTCACTCATTCTCTCTAAGTCATCCATTCTTTATAAGTCATATATCTTCATAATGAAGTTATTAAGTTTGTTAATTGTAACATTGGTCTCCGTACCTTCATTCACCTCATCGTCAGATTTTTAAGTTTTTGTAATACATTGGACTGCATCTGTTTGTGAAGGGTTGAAGAAATGCCCACAAGAAAAACCTAATACATTCACCTTGCATGAGTTACGGACCAACAGGTTTACCCAAGTTTGTTCTACTGTGACCCCCTGACTTGAATACATTTAGTAGTTGGCCAATTTTTTCTGATCTTAATCAGTATTGGCCTAACTTCAATGGTCAAAACATAATATTTTGGCAAGATGAATGGATAAAACATGGACTTGATATTGCAGAGCTTTTGGGTTATTTTACCATTGCTTTACGGTTACACAGAAATAATTTTAATGTTACTAATCTTCTCTCCAGTCTTCAGCTGCAGGGTAAAAAAATTTATTAGTTTGATTTCATTTGTTTTTGTCCTATTCTATATATAACTTATTTAAATTTCTTTGTTGTTATTCTCCCAGCTCTAGTTCGGGATTCAACTATCACTTACGTCCAACTTCAACGAGCTTTCGACCAGACCTTAAGAGAGGGAAAACATGTTATATTTTTTAAATGCATTGAGAAAAGGGGTACAACAAATTTGTATCTAGAAGAAGTTGGAATTCATATGGACCATGAGTCCAAAGCTGTGATCTCATCCCCAGTACCACTCTCAAAGTGTGATGATGATGATGGTCGCCCCATAGTTTTCCCCAATGCTTAAAAAAACAAATAAGTAAATAATGCTTATATTATTGTAATAAGTCCACGACTTATTAAAAATAATATAAACATTATTTACTTATTCATTGTTTTTAAATGTTGGGGAAAACTATGGGGCCGTCATCATTGTCATCATCACACTTTGAGGTTAGTAATGAGGATGAGATCACATCATTGGACTCAGGGTCCATATAGATTCTAACTTCTTCTACATACAAATTTGTTGTACCCCTTTTCCCAACGCATTTCAAAAAGATATCATGCTTTCCCTCACCTAAGGTCTGGTCGAAAGTTCGTTGAAGTTGGGCGTAAGTGTAAGTTGAATCCAGAAACACAGCTGACACAATAACAAAAAAGAAATTTAAATAAGTTATATATAGAAAATGACAAAAGCAAATGAAATCATACTAATAAATAAAAATTTGTACCTGCAGCTAAAGACTGGAGAGAAGATTAGGAACATTAAGATTATTTATAACGGTAAAGAAAGAGTAAAATAAACCAAAGACTCTGTTATAATAGGTCCATATTTTATCCATACATCTTGCCAAAATATTGTTTTGACACTTTAAAGTTACGTCAATATTGATTAACATCAACAAAGAATTGGCCAACTAATAAATGTATTCAAGTCAGGGGTCACAGTAGAACAAACTTGGGTAAACCTGTTGGTCAATAACTCATGCAAGGTGAATGTATTAGGTTTTTCTTGTGGGCATTTTTTCAACACTTCACAAACAGATGCAAACCAATGTATTACAAGAACATAAAAATCTGACGATGAGGTGAATGTAGGTAAGGAGACCAATGTTACAATTAACAAATTTAATAACTTCATTATGAAGATAGATGACTTAGAGAGAATGGATGACTTAGAGGGAATGGATGACTTAGAGAGAAGGGATGACTTAGAGAGAAGTGGTCAATATTATTTATACACAAGTCACATTACTCATGTCACCCCAATTTCATGCATTGACACACGACACTTTCAATTCTTCTCATGCTATTAACTAAAAACAGGAATTTAAAATATTCATCTAACCATGCAATTGTGATTTTACTATTCCCAGCAATACTAATTATTTAAAATTCCTTTGAGAGGAAAGGTGAGTTGAAATGGCAAGTGAATTGGAATACAATAACTCTAAAATGGCTCAACACAAACCAAAGTAAAACAATACATCAAGAATGGAAATATGGCTTAGAATTGTCTGCCAACATTATATTTTTTAAATATATATATATGTGCGTAGAATTAGAAAGAGAATAGAAAATAATAGTAGAGCACTAGCCTCAAGTGTTCACCTCTCTGTTATCAGCCATAAATCCTTCCACAACTTGCCTTGCATACCGTGAGTCATCACAAATTAAGATATTGTCGAAAATTGAACCAGCTTTCACCTGAAAATAGAAAATTATAATATTATCACACTTCAAAAATATTCAGTAAATAGTAATAGCTAATTATTCCAGTACAGGTAATGTTTTTGGAAATTAATACACAACCAACATAGAGGAAGAACAAAAAGTACAGGCACACACACCTACCACACTTCAATGCCCACATACTTTATTGGTTTCAGCACATAAAGATCAGGATCATCCTCAAATTCTGCAGAAACAGGTAGCAATATCAATGAGCCAAAATTCATAAGGCTACAACAAGTGAAGATCACGCACTGTGAGCCTGTGACAGATCAGATATGTTGGCTAAACCAAACGCTGTGTGGTGTGTCTAAAGACTTACGTTGTTCACACAAATTACTTCAAGAATTCATTATGAGTTTGCATAATATTCATGCAAAGGCTTACATATGCTCAAGTGAAAGCAAGGGAAGCTGTAGGATATTTGTAACCAAAATAACTAGCGAAAACTACAAGAGAATCGGTATAGATTTTGAAACGTCCAATTCTCCAATCAAATTTCAATAGCCAGCTAGAACTTACAAAAATTCCAAACTTTATTTAATTCCTTATTACATTATATTGTCTGCATACTTCATATATGCAACCAATAAGATTTAAATTGGCTGCGTTGGTATAGTGCAAACCCAAGTGACAAAAGCCTAAAAATACAAGCAAGTTACTTTATGTGTCTTTACCACTCACAATCAATGCTTTGAAGCTTATTTCTAGATTCAAATGATGGATATCACCTTCTTACAACATAAGCCTACCTGGGTTATCGATCCAGGGAATCTTCCACTTTCCTTTGTAGTTGGGGTTCTTGATTTTCTGGGGTACAAAAAATTCAACAATGAGAAACCAAGATATGTGTATATTGATTAAATTTTCAATATGTATAGCATGAAAAACCTTGTGCTTCCATGGTCCTTTGTACGCTGGATTAGGAATTTTGGGGGGGCTTCCATAGTCCATCTTCTTCATCCCAGTCCACAGGCTGCTCAAACAAAAATTAAACAAGAGAAAGAAACGAACACTCGTAAATCCATGCCAAAATTAGGTCACATAGCAATCACAACGATCTTACTACCCAAAACATATTTGTTGACATTTTTAAATTCCAGATATGTGGTAAGCAAACACACCTCATTTGCTTTTGGATCAGGAATTTCAGATGGAACTGAATAATATCCCTACAATACAACAGAAGTAGAAGCACATGAAACATAACAACTAAATATAGTAAGGACCATGTGTGACACTAAATCTTTTAAGTTTTACAGATATTTTAGAAAAATATTATTATCAATTTGACGAACCCTGAATTTTATACAAAAGTGTTCTACCCTTATTAGACTCAACTTATTGTTTACCCTGACAAATAAAGAACCTAATACATATTAAAAGGGAACTGAGAGATAGACGAAGATTATCTGCAAAAGTTTGAAACGTGATTGAATTTTATACATTGAAAACTCCCTCCACGCAAAAACAAACAATATTTTGAGAATAACTCACCTAGTTGTAGCAGGGATTATTAATTGCCACATGAGCATGTAGGTTAAATAGAAATGAAAAAACACATACTACTATATGAATTCCTAGAGGTGATCATTAAGGTTTCTTGTGTAAATGCAAATAATAAAAAGAGGTGATTTTTAAATCTTGACGAAAAATTACAATAAAGTTAGAGGATTTGGATGAAAAATTAGAGAAAGTACCTCTGGCTTAACATCTTTTAGGTCTTCAATGAGGAATTTCACTAATGAGGAATCATGGCAAGAAAAAGCAGTTGGCAATTCAAAAGTTTTGCAAGCCTACAGAAGAGTCACATGACTCTATAAGAGAGCCATACAGCATACACAGAAAAGATGCTGCAGATCTGATTATCACACACACAAACCTCAGCTATCAACCTTGGTATCATACATATGTACTAAAGTAGAAAGTAGTCAAAATCAGAGGAGGAGATAACCCAAATATCACACACAACACTCAAAACGCATACCACACTTCCCATACACCACATACAGCATACCCGAGAGCGTTTAGAAACTACATACATACAAAAGGGCAGTCCCAAATATACAACACTCAGAAACCATACTCACAGCTATCTACCTTGATATCCCACATATCATACATCATGTACAATAGAAGATCAGAGAGCACATTGGCATACATTCACACAATTCCATCAGAGTACACAACAGAGCAATCAGAAAAGTAAAAAGAGGACAGAGATACACACATCTCATCTATCACACATAATATCCAATCAGAGAGCAATCCAGGAACGACATACAGGCATTACACAAAAAGGGTCATGCATATTGGAAAAAAGCAACCAAAAAGAGAGGGTTAACCTCCAAAAGGCTAAAGGTATACATTCAGGTAAGTTGTGCATCCCCTTTCATTTGAATAAAAGCATTGTTTGTCGATATTAAATAAATACATACATCCATGTTCACATAAGAATGAAACGAAAAAATGCATTGCAATGACATCCAAACAGTTTCGATCTTCCTATGAATAAATTAAAAACTGACTCTACATGTATGTCACTAATTTACAATGATAAAATGGAATGAAATATTACATAGAATGGGGTTAGGGTTCCTGTACCTCTGTTTTTAGAGTAACCGTGAAGGAGGTGGTTCGAGATGTGAGAACCACTGAAAATCGAGGCCGTTATTGACTTGGACCGAATATAAAAGAGCGAGCTCCTTCGTCTTCCATTAATGTCTCCGCCGGCGAAGATGAAAAAAGAGAAGAAAAGAATGATGGCCTCGAATCCCTCCACCACCGCAAGCCTTTAGCCACCGCTGGACTAGGGGGTTTCGTTCTCAACAACGGAAATGATGGCCGCCGGCGAAGTGAGAAAAGAACGGAGAAGACGAACCGCGAATCTCTTCCGTCTTCTCACCTCTCACTTCTCTTCTCCCTTTTCTCCCAAAACCAAAAAATGGAAAACCTAAGTCTAACCCTTCTCCCTGCAATCTCATTTTCTGTACTGGGCCCAACCCGAATCCATTTTTTTTCTGGTTTAGTTTATGCTTTTAAATTCCCTATTTATATTCCTTTTTTGTATATGTCAATTAGTTTTTATTCCTATTTGTATTTTGAGTTAATGTAATTTGTTGTTTAATATATTTAATGGGCTAATTCTTCAATTTTATTTTTTAAATTATATATTCAAATAATTGGAATCAGTTGTAAAATTATACATTCAAATAATTGGAATCGGTTGTAAAATTATACATCTATACTATATATAAAAGCAAAATATGAAATAATTATCACCTGGTCGGAAAGTAACTGGAGTATCATAATCATAATAGGGAAGGAAGAAAGCAATTGAATGATTTTGAATATTTGGTTTAGAGAATTTATCAAATACTTGGTCAGCGAAAAGAGATATCAACTATGTAAGTAAAACGTTGGATTTGGACTTCAACTTTACTTCATTGAAATGAAAGTTGGAAATTGGAAATAATAGAAGCTGAAGTTCAATAAAGAAATTCAAATCTAGTAGATTACACTGTCATTGATTCATGTGAAGGAATAGCCTAATTGCAAGCAAAACTAACAAGTCAATCATGTGGTGAAGAAGGTAGAAAAAGCATTAAGAAAATAAGGGAAACACTGAAATACGAAGAAGAAACATGAATTAATAAACAAAATCATGTACATGAGAAGTTAGAACTATCTTTCATTCAACTCATAATGATGAAATTAGGCACATGGAAGAGACAAGCATTGAATGCGTAGGTATAAGAGAGAAGCAAAATAAGTTACATTCCAACAAAAGCATCCATACACAACTTACATTCCAACAAAAGCATTATGAACAGAGGCAAGAAACATCATAATTTCCACTACCAGCATAAAAAAGTACATGGCAATAACTATTAACAAGAAGAAGTGTCATTCAAGTAAACAAATACAACTAAAAAGCCCTAAGTTCAAATTGGGAAAGAAAACATTTACGACTTGGGCTGAATTTCAATGGGTAGTCCATTAAGGCCACATTATCGTTGACCTAAAAATATGAAATCATCATGATCTTCTTCTTCTTCTTCTTCATCATCATTAGATAGGGAGAAAGTGTGATAGGAGCGGCGAATAAGAGAATGAGTTTGCAAGAAGAATTGGTGAATGAGATATTGGCGAGATTGCCAGCGAAATCATTGTTGAGATTCAAGAATGTTGAAAGATCATGGAATACTCTATTCAAAACCAAATCCTTCATTAGAAGACAAAAAGAAATGCAAATGAGATCAGCATCATCACACGATCGTTTCATCATGTTTTACCATGAAGTAATGACTAGGACACCCACAATAACAGTTCTATCAACATGCTATCCTCCTAAGTATGAGAATTTAGAATATCCCCTTTCAGACCCCACTGACTACTTGGTCTATCTTCAAGCATTGGGCCACTACAACGGCATTTACTGTCTACGAGTGTTATACTTCAATGGTAAATTCCCTGATGGACCTTATCTTCCAGAGACTATTTTATGGAATCCAACCATCAGAGAGGTTAGGATTATCCCCCCTAATCCTCTTGCTCCCACTGGCCGCGATTTCGATAGTTATAGTGGTTTCGGTGCGTCTGATTCTGACACCTCTCTTCACTTCTACTACGTCGATTTTTTTACCACCTCTGATGATAATGATACTCTTGTTGTTTATGTGCAGCTTTATGATTTTAACACTGATTCATGGTCTGTTATCCATGATGTCCGTGACAATAGTATTCGATTTAAAACATCTTTTCATGACTGTGGGTTTTATTCTAATGGGGTCTATCATTGGTTGTCTTCTGACTACACATTCATCCTTTGCTTTGA
The DNA here is from genome assembly GCA_009771035.1 of Lupinus albus. Lineage (NCBI taxonomy): Eukaryota > Viridiplantae > Streptophyta > Magnoliopsida > Fabales > Fabaceae > Lupinus > Lupinus albus. The sequence goes on from CM020017.1 coordinate 17,200,913, forward strand.
CTTTCATTCCAACAAATTACGAACAATCAAAACCCCATTAACTACCGAGTATTGTACAATTATTGAGGCTAACAATTGCATTGCATATCTTGCATACGACACAAGTGATGATCAGCGGATTGAAATTTGGTATTTGAAACAAGATGGAAGTTGGATTAAACAATGCAACCTTACTCCTGTTGTTAATGGAGGTATCTGTACTATTTTGAAAGATGGTGCTGAATTTCTTGGAGGACCAATATATGATGTCATGACATTATATAAATCTCGCCCAGAGACTCCCCATGACTCTCGCGCAGAGGCTCTCCGTCGATTTCAAGTACTCGCTGAAGATGGTCATTTCGGCATCTATCCTTATGTGGAAACCATAGTTCCCTTGTCACCCTAGCTAGGAGGAGGCCTCATAGTCTAGCTACTCATGGTGTGTGTTATCATTCAAATAATAATTGGATTTTTTGTTGTTATTTTACTTAAATTATACCTCTAGTTCATTTTATTTTTTCATGGCTTTCAAAACAACTGAGAATTATTTACAATCTTCAATCTTAATTGATTAAAGGAGAGAGATGTTAGAATCTTCAATGAGTTCATTTCTTGATTTCTTCTCTTGTTATTCATTGGACATGTGTAGGCTAACAACCTTACAAGCAGCTACAGTTTAGGATATACAATGATACAGAGTTTTTGGTTCTATGTATACTTTTATGAGATGATGTTATTATACTTTAATGAGATGATGTTATTATAATAACAATTTAAGATTAGAATATGCATTTGCAGCCCACCAGTGACATCTTAGAGGATGAACCTTCGCATTTCAATGAATTTTAAATTTAGCAGATAATATTCATGTGAACTAGCTTAGATCCACTTCAGGTTAGAGATTCATGCAACATCAATTTACAAACTACAATAGCAATGCTTATCATTTGATTATGCAGCATTGGACCCCCCAATCCCACAAGCTAAAAGATTGTTTATCCTGATTCTACATGGGATATGCATATTGTGTAAGCTGTAATTAAGGGGAGCAGGAGTGCATGTTTGTTATCTACTTTAAGTCTAAGATCAATGATTTATGTATGTTTTTTTGGATACAAGAGTTGGATGACTTTTATTAGTAGTAAATTCTCTGGAATAAAATTGTTCATCGGTGGTTAACTCAATCACTTGATTAACGTGTATGCATAGAATTTTTGTGTGTGTGTTCTAATATGAATTCTAATCACTTTATAAAATGTCTAAATTTCATGAACTTCATTTTGGACGATATTTACAAACTCTTTTGTTATGCATATATTAATACTCATTTTATGATTATTGTTAGGTTATGTATTTAAGTTGATCATAAATCATATCTGTAAAAATAACTTTCTCTCAATGTGTTATATATTCCACTTTTTTACTCCAACATAAAAATCACAAATTAATCTATGATATTTCTCTTTAATACTATATATGTATTCAATTCTACCACTTATGTGTTTAGTGTTGTTTCATATCTCACAACTTACACATACCTGAGCTCGATTTTGATATCTTACTGTTGGAGTCGCCATTACGTTATTTTGTGATTAAAACGTAAAAAACTTCATTTAATTCTCAAATTGGATAAAATAGTCTTTAAACAAAGATTCTGAGTTTCAGAGTCGATTATGAATCAGGGAATGTATTAACACATTGTCTGCCCGTAATAAAACGATACTCTTGCTAAATGCACTTATTTTATACCCTTAAAAATTTATATAGAACAAAATATTTTATTTTTTATTTTTGTGTTTGACAATAGTTCATCTTATTATTCTTATGTATCCACATATAATAGGTCTTTATATAGAACCTGATTGAACACCTTAAGTGATAATGTCAACAGGTACTCGTGTCAGTGTGACAAAAGCAAGAAGTATAATGTACCATGGTGAATGATTTTTTGTTGAAGTTTAGTTAATAGGTCCCTTTTACCACAAACTCAATGATAGTTCCCTTTTACCCAATTTTTCTTCTTATGATTATTGAAAAAAGTCTTAGAAAAGGGTAATTTTGTTGAGAAATAATCCCAAACGACCCTTCCAGACCTATGTGCTACTTAGTTATGCATGCATTCAGCTACTGGGCCTAAAAAGTTACAAAGTCCCTTCCAAACCTATCCTATAAAATGAAAATACCGGATCTTCAAGACCAAGAACATAAGACAGTCATTTATGTTGTTCTCAGTATGTTTAATACCAAATTATTATTGATAAAGGGGAATAAAGAATGAATAACTTACCACCCATTGAATCAGGAGCAAAATCAACGAAACAAATGGATATCTTTCACGATGATGGTGCATACGAGACATGACAGTGCACAAATGAACAAACATGCTTGCTCCATCAATTTGTGAACAGCTAAGGCAGGTCCGGGTTGGAGATGGGAAACTAAGAGGAAAGTGAGAGAGAGAAAAGTAGTACCTCTCAAATTGTCATTTTACACAAGTTTTCAATGTTTTTAAATCTAAATTTTGAGCTTAAATTAACTTGGTGTTAATAGTCAAGAAAGTATTAATTATTTATTTAGAGTTATCAATTACTAATACAATCAATAATGGGGTGATATAGTAATATAAGATCATATTAAATCGATGATCACTGTATATAAAATTTGGTGGAAGAAACAATCATATACTTTGAAATGAAATAGATTAATTCCTTATATATAAAGTGTGAAAATATATTTGATAGAACCAAAAAATTAATAATAGAATGAGTAATGTTCCATAAAGTGGTGTATTTAAATTAAAATTGGAATAATTAAATATTTTTGAGGTGATGATAGATTTGATGAGGCACTTACCAAGGTTCTGATTGTGGGTCCAAAGGGCGAAGATAGAATGGGCCTAGGATTTATGGGCTTAGGAGTAGTCCCTCCCCAAAGTTTATAAGATATAAATATTTAGTGGTTGAAATAATACACTTTCCTTTCTGAGAATGATGAGATTTATGAACGATGACAGCAAATTACACTCGATGCAATCAAACCCTAGATTCAGTTTCTAGGATAATACAGTCGGTGCGGTTTCAAAACCCTATCTGAAGTGTAAGGGGATAAGTGCTTGGAAAACCTGCAAATTGGGACACGCAATTTCCCACATTGAAGACAACTATAAGAGCCTTGACCAGGAATCAGGTATTCTTCTCTAATTTTGTACCTTCTTCTTTACATCCTTTTTAAATTAAGATTGAATGCCATGGAACATCATTCATTTTCATCTAAAACCACTATTTTATTTCATTGTATGAAATGAGATTGGTACAGATTATTATTTCATTATATCATCAAATATTTAAACATTGGTATCATATCTTTGTTCTATTTTATTGCATTTTATCTCAATCCATTTGACTCATCATTGTAATATTATATATTCAAACTAGCATTATGGGTGAGAACATATGGCGTTCCTGTTCTTTAATTCGATGTATTAATTGTTGCATATGTAATTACTAGAGTCTTTTGATGTTGTGGTTTGTAATTTGGTCTCGGGGTAATATTCTCTAGGTTATGTTTGGATTGATTTAATGGAGCGAAATGAAATATTATTAGCTTCAATTGTTGGAGTGCTTTAAAATAAGATGGAATGGGATGCAAGGTGGTTCTATTCCTTTATTCCCATCCAGAACCTTTGATTTTCTATCCCGTGGAATGGAATGGGATGGAATCAGCTTATTATTCATCACACTCCGTTCCACGAAATATCCAAACAATTGCATGTTAACTTTGTTGTCTTCCATTCTGTTTCATCATATTCTATTCTAATCTACCCACCCATCATTAAATATCCTAATGTAGCATTAATGGATGATAGCATATGCTGTTCTTAAACCCTAATTTATGAAGTATTTATTATCCTCATCATATGTAATTATTAGAATCCTTACCACTCCCTTCTTTCTTTAATCACAAACAGGCACAATGGACAGTGTAGTTGATTCTATAAATAATGCCTATCAAGATTTTATTGCTGCCGCAGCAACTGTGCTAGAAGCAAAAGAAAGTGCTGATGCCGTCAAAACAACAGCAACAGATAATGCTCTAGAAAATTTCAAGCAGAAGTGGGAATTATTTAGAGTAGCATGTGATCAAGCTGAGGAGTTTGTGGAGTCTGCAAAGCAAAGGATAGGATCGGAGTGTCTGGTGGATGAGGCAACAGGGCCTGTTGCTGGAAGGCCTGGACAAGCTACAACAACCGGTCTTTCTCCCATCAGTGCAGTTCGGTTGGAACAAATGAGTAAAGCTGTTCACTGGCTTGTGCTTGAATTGCAGAATGGTTCTGGAGCTTCTGCTTCTAATGCAGCTCTTTCCCATCCATCTGCTCCTTTTGATGCCAGGTTTTCTGAAGATGCTGCTCCGTAGCATAAATGTTAATTTTCAGTGTATGATCTCCGATTCTCTATTTCAGGTGTACTTAGGCTGCAATGCTTTAGGCATTGTTTATGCAAAGAACACCTTTAAGTGCTGCGTTTATGTTAAGGGGTTTAACTTACTTGTATGCTACAATCACTAATTTATGTTGGTGAAGCTTGTTAGTTATAGCTATGGTAGTGGCTGTACTTGAGTTCTAATTGCATAACATGTTCTCTCTTTACTTGTCCTTTATAGCCACCAAATTCATGGAGGTCTCATTTGCCTTGTTTATTTCCATACTTGCAGCTTGAAACCTGTAAAGTCTTCATTTTTTGTTTCCCTCTTTCCTTTTTCCCTCCCATTTACTGTGCTTTTAATTGTAATGTTATTTATGATTCCATGCTATGGTAGGAGTTAATAAAAACGGTATTGTGTTTATTAACCAATATTTCAAGTGAGGTAAACAAAATGTCTGTTCGGCATGGATTTACGGTTTTACTATCTTACAACTCATTGTGACACACATGAACATTGCAAAAAAGATGACAACACATTTCTGTACCACTGAGGTACACCTTTATCAGACACACAACAAAGCCTCCAAGTCAGACGGAAGCTTCTGTAGGTGGTGCAACCCAAAGTAGATGTTTTACCAGGAAGAAATGGCATATTGGAGCCTTGCCTGGTTTGGTTCCAGGTTGCTGTACATGACCTGGTGAGAGATATCCAAGTGGCAAAGAGCAAGAGCTTCCATGTCATCTCGGCTTTTATCACTCTGTAAAACTTTGAAGACTTTACTCCTTGTGTGTATGAATTGGCAGTTGAAAACCCCATCGGGATAAGGCATGGGGTGACATTGTACCCATTTAGAATCATAGGTATATTCTGAGACTTGCAAAACTTTGTAGTGATATATAGAGGGAACCTTAACATTGCCTGAACCATGGATACTGTGATTAAATTCCAGCTTGGACTCCTATGAGGTAATGCAAACCTTGTTCTTGCTTGTCCAAGGTTGAGATGCATAATTTCATAATGTGTGCGTATGTATAACAAAATCAGCTCCTAATCACAAATCTCATAGCAGTTACTATGTAACATATTATTCAGAAACCTACCCATTACCAGAAAGTAGCATGAATATTTGAGTATAAAATTATAATGAAGCAGTAACATCTTCGAAGTTTTAGCTAGCAAAATAGGTTTTACGGTTGTAACAAAATAAATTGATAGAGTATAAATGCTATGTCTTCTAAAAATGTTAGCAATAATAACTAGTTTAAATATGATCCGCAATGTATATTTTCTCCCAAATGAGCGCAAATGGGATTTAAAAAATTGAAAGTAATCAATGAAGTTTGACGCAAATATTACTAGTAAGATTGAATAGTGGCATTAATATGTAGCCGAATGAGTTTGTTATATATTTGAAATCTTAATATCTTAACTCACACAAAAAACCTTAAACTTTATATGCTGGTAGAATATTGTAAAAAGATATATTTTTTAAAGTTAAACAAAACACTTTTTTTATAAAAAAAACTTTAAAAAATATATTTTTAAATGTGATTTCCTAACAATGAGAATCACTCTGTGATGGATAACCTTGAGGAATAATAAATATTGGGTGTTGGTTAGTTTTTTCAAAAGTGATTTTAAGAAATGTGAATATTGATGGATGAGTCGATTAGTATGGAAGGATTAGGAAGAAAAAGGAGCCGCAAACCCTTTTGTGAAACTTTTGACTATATGAATAGTGACATGACAACAAATCATATCACTACTTGTTGATTCACACCTCCCTCACTATCCACAAGTATACAGGGTAACCCATTAATTATCAATTCCTTTGACTAGTTGTGCATCCCATGTAGTGGGAAACTGAGACTTATGGCTACACTATTCAATCTTCATCATATATCATGGACCTCATCTCCTACCTCAATAATCCACCCTCCACTTTCCAATAACCCACTTAAAATGAGAAGAGATATAAGGATTGAGATCTTCAAAGATATCCAAGAAATGTTCATGCGCGTATGCCATTTTTGAAGTCAAAAGCTATGAAACCTTTATAGTTTCCTTTACAAGGTTTTATTCCTTAATGCTTCATAGCCATATACACACGTGTATCCCGTTGCTCTGGAAATTATAACATTATCGTATCCTATCAAAATCCCACGACATCAACCCAATTTTTGGTCTAGATCCTAACGAGTATGCTGTAATACCTACCCAACTCTATTCAACTATTTCAATGTTCAACATGGAAAACCACTCTTTCTGTCTTTCACTAAAAAGAGTAAATTATGACTCTTGTGCCTTATTTTGCATGTGCCTATCGCCTTTAATTTGTCATTGACATTATTGAAATTACACAATTTTCCTGAGATTGACACAAGGTGTTAAGGTTAGTCTGGCTATGACTATAGTGAATAACATGAATAGAATTTCAGACAATTGTATCATTGAATTAAAAAAATTGGAAAGGAAGGTGTTAATAATACACATTAATCAATTAAGAAATTAACCTGACGGACTCCTAAAAAATTATAAGAATGACTAGGCAGTTTCATATAGAAACTAAGTTGACAACAACAAATACTTAAGATGGATGAAATTAGATGTGACACACTTTGTTTTAAATTATAGTTTTGTTAAGTTTTCAATTTACTTTTTTATGTTTAAATTAATCATAATACTGGGCCACATAAAATTATAACATATTTGGTGCTTGGACCACCCATGAGGAGGGAAAAACATATCCGCATGTTTGAAATCATATCATATTTTCTGTTACAAACCAATTAAATTTTAATAAATAATATAAAAATATTATATTTTTTGTTTTTAAAAGTTTCATTTTTATTTATACAGTTTAAACATATGTCCATGTACTAAAGCATGGATTATATAAGATACAAAACAAGGTAAAATTGAATTTTGATTCGATTTGGATTTATTTATAAGCATCATAGTGATTTTGGAGTGATGCTCATTTAAGTTGACTTTGACAAGCAAACAAAAAAGCCAACTTCGCATTTTGACCGAACACATTGTCGTACAATAAACTTTATGTTATTTTCAGGTAGCAGATACAACCACGACCATTACCACATTGTACGGCTACTCCACTAATACCGTATTTCTTTCACCAAACAATTAATATTTATGGAATTATCTAAGCTGTAAATTAATATTAGTGGGAGGGACCAGACCAAGTTCCCAATACTTTAACCAACCATCTTATACAAATATCATAATAAAAACCTGTCAACTCACAAAAAATACATATATAAATTGTTTGACTTTTTTTATATTTACTAATGATATCCCTCAAAAAAATTTTGGTAAGGAACTATTTCATTTCGGTTTGTGTATGACTTTCTCTTTCAACAAATATCGCTCATAAAAATCTAACATTTTCTAGGAACCTAGTACGACCTTATAGACCAACCCTTCTTAGTTAAAATGACGGAACCTTGGTATTTTGATAAATTTGACCAAAAATAATATATCATCCTATTATACATATTCCTCTTAATCAAGTAATCAAGGTTATTTTATATAATTTAAGTTATATATTGTGGGTCTGTTCAGGCTATAAAAAGAATATTGAGAGGCTGAAGATCTTAGCTTTCAAACTGACATTTAACGAGAAGTTGCTTGCAAAGAAATGAAATCCATCTTTGCTTTGTTCCTAGTCTTCTCTCTTCTCCTGGTAAGCTTTTTGAAGCAGCTCTATGACACTTCATTTTATTATATTTTCTGAAGCCTCTCATAAACTTACATGAAATCAAAGTTATAAGGAATTTCCTGATTTGTTTTTTAAACTTGAACCAATGAGTTTATCATATATTGTTCATGAACTTATATTTTCTCTATAATGAAATAGGTTGCCAACCTCAGCTATGCAATAAAACATGAAGGAGAGTATTGGAAGAATATTATGAAAGACCAACCTATGCCTGAAACAATTAAAGACCTCCTTGTTCAAGATCCACAAGTATTGGATTCAGGGAAAGATCATTTTATTAGGGACTTTGATATAAGGCCTAATGTTATATTATATCACACCCATGTTGTGTCCAAGAAGCAGAAGCAACACCCTTTTGTCAACAACTTTGAACCAGAGTTTCAAGAATAAATTGGAACTCGTGCTTGAATAAACTACAAAAAAAGGAAAGAAAAAATGGATTGAACTATTGAAGTTTGTGTCATTTGCTGATCATGATTAGAGAGGAGAGATACACATCTCGATGAAAAATGGGCCATAGAGATCATGATGTATAGTATATTTATGAGGAAAATTATTAATCATCCAAGTGTTGTTGTGTTTATTATTGGCTAAGTATTTGAGGATTTTTAGTCAATGTAAGAGGCTTTGTGTTCAATTCTTCCTTATATTTCATGTTAAACTACTATATTTTAATTTCCATAATTACTTTATAAGGAAGAAATAGCTTGAGTTTTCATTTAGAACAAAAGGAAAATTCTCTGGATCAGAAGGATTTGCCTGCCAAAGTGATCCATATATCTTAATGTTTACAAAATTACTACACCATATAAAGCAACTCCTAGGCTTTGGAGTCTTTTTTCCTTGCAAACTGTATACCAAATCTGCAATGTTATGAATATTACAAATTTAAAAAGAAAGAAAAGCACAAGGAACAGAGTTATAAGATAAATATATATAAGATGTAGAGTAACTTAAAACTACCAACAAGACAGAAAGATAAATATAAGATGTAGAGTAAACCCAAACATAATATGCAGAAGGAACAGAGTTACAAGATATGTACATATAACCCACTTGTACTGTGTGACATGCAAAAAGCTCAGACAGTCTATGTTACAATCTTTGCCAGAAAGCCTCCATAAAGGATCTTAAGATAGCAAGACAAAGATTCAGCCATTACTCATTTAAAACCTACCTATCATTTAAATGGGTCTACCAAAGATGATCAATGTTTAAACTAATATAAGCATCAAATATTTTGTGCATACCACAAAGTCCTTATTTTAGATCACTAGTGATGGAATTGCATCTTAGGAATCAAGAAGAGAATAAACAATTTCCGAGAAATGACAGGAAGCAACACTTTCAGCTACCTACAAACTACATCACATGTCAGAAACATTCAAGAACCAATAGATTTCAAGACACTCTTGAGGGTATAGTAAGAAGGTTGGAGAGTTTAAACAGAAGAGAGTTTGATAAGGTGATTATTGAGTCAGATTCATATCATACTATTTGTTTCTTGGATGTGGGTTGTCATACCACATTCGATTTTTGTCATTCTGCAAAATATATGGTCAGTTTGTTTGATGTTATATTTTTAGATAACTAAATATAATGAGAAATAATAAGACATTTCCTTATGAGACCGTTTGTGAATTAATTTTTTAGAATAATGAGGGAAGGGGAACACTCATTAACTATAAATTACACTTGTCATCCTTCATCTCTAAGATTTAATTCCTACAATTTATTATTGGTTTTAGACTATTTCATGTTATTCTACATTTTTTTCTATCTCCTCTTCAAAGGATTGAGGGGCGCTAGACTTTTGATATTCATTTGCCAGTTTTCTGAAAGACTTTACAATTAGAAAAAATAATGTATATACGGAAGAGTGTATGAGATTTATACACCATGTATTATTCACTATTCATGTTTAATTATTATTGATTATTCACAATAAGTAATACAAATGAACAGTGGATGATGTACTATAAATTTTTACATTGATAGTTCATAGATATTACACTCATACCATTGAGTTTTAGTAAAATTACCCAAACTAATAATTCATACTCCATGTTTTGTCATTGTACAAATAACGGATAATTAAGTTAAAGAAAATATTGTATAATGTGTAGACAAATGCAAATAATATAAGTATCAATGCGTTTTCATTATTATTATTTGTTTGTTATAAAAAAACATAAGAGTTGCGTTATTTAAACATCTCCTTAGACTTATTAATGTATTTTGTGATAAACCAAAAAATAAATATATACTTACTCTTATAGTGTTTGAACTTGTCTACACAATATACAATATTTTGTTTAACATAATTACATGCTACATGTTTTTTTTAATATTATACTTATATCTCATACAGAGGTAGTTCATGTAATGTACAAGTAATTTATGCAAGGACAAAACATGTAAATGATTTGTATATTTCATCAAAATTTAAGGGATGTGAGAGTAATTTACTCTTAAAAAACATAAATAATGATAAATTATAGACTTACACAAAAATGTAAATTACTATTTTATTGGTAATATTATGCAAATGTCACATTAGACCCGGGATATGGTTGCAATCAATTTTGCATGTATCAATTTTTTTATATTTTAAATGTACCAATTTTTTATTATCTTATTAATATTACAATTATTTTTATTTTATAGCATTCTTCTTACACCTTCATTTATAAACTTGAGTGGTGCATTTGCATAGGCATTTGGTGAGAGAGAAATATTGATTAGCGACCAGATCTCATATATTCACATACTCCGGCGATGGCTCAGCCACTCGTGAAGAAGGACGATGACCGCGACGATGAAGGTTATTCTTCAATTCTACTTTTCTTATTTCGCAATTCGATCTAATTTCTACCATGCTTGTGCTTACCGTTTTATTTTCTCTCTGTTGCCACTGTTGGATCACTTCGTTCATATTTCAGATCCATTCTTTATTTCTCATTTCCAATTGTCTTTGCGCTAGGGTTCGTGTAGATCGCTGTTATATCGTTTCCACTAGTGTTGTTTGAACTCTGAATTGCTTGCTTCATCGTCTCTCGTTTGATCTGATTTTATTTCATCATTGTTTATATAATTCTTGAATTGATATAGGCATCTGATTTTCAATGCGGATAGTTAATTTTGTGCAATTGGTAATTTAGTCGTTTTTAAAAGTTTATGTTGACGAGTTGAGAGCTAATATAGCTTTTTTCCATCCACATTTTGGTCCAGAGCCAGGTTGTTGTATTGTGATGAATTCTTTCTATAATATATTATAAATTAATGATATAATACGCATATGTGATAGTTAAATTGATATTTCTTGGTTGTTAACAGCTGAGTATTCCCCATTCCTGGGAATTGAAAAGGGAGCTGTTCTTCAGGAGGCCAGGGTTTTTAATGATCCACAACTTGATGCCAGGAGATGCTCACAGGTTTTTTTTATTTTATCTTGAACTACAGAATTTATATGTTCAGCAATTGAAATTTGACACTGTATGACTGTATGCTTGTAGGTTATCACAAAACTTTTATACCTGCTGAATCAGGGAGAGTCATTTACAAAGGTCGGGAGTTTTTCCTCATCCCTCCGAACAAAAAAATTTCCTAAAGCTTCTTGATAATTTTATACATTGACTTCTAAGAGTTATGTTAGAGTCATTATTAATCCATTTTTGGTAATTTGTTCTTGCTGCAATTCTATAGGTCGAAGCCACAGAAGTGTTCTTTTCAGTGACTAAGCTTTTCCAGTCTCGTGATCTTGGGTTAAGGAGAATGGTCTACTTAATTATAAAGGAGCTCTCCCCCTCGGCAGATGAGGTTTCGAATTAATTCAATTTTTGTACACTCTTCACATTCATATATATGCCATGTATATCACAAACTTATATTCCTTTTCTTTATTTGAAGGTTATTATTGTTACAAGCTCTCTCATGAAGGACATGAATAGTAAGACTGATATGTATAGGGCGAATGCCATTCGTGTACTCTGTCGTATCACGGATGGAACCCTCCTTACCCAAATTGAGCGGTATTTGAAACAGGCAATTGTAGATAAGAATCCAGTTGTTGCTAGTGCGGCCCTAGTTAGTGGGATTCATCTACTCCAGGTATTATTTTCAATATGCAATTCCTTATACCTGCACATTCCATGTAAGATGCTTGCTTACTTATGTCCCGTTTTCAGACAAATCCTGAAATTGTAAAAAGGTGGAGCAATGAGGTTCAGGAAGCTGTTCAATCAAGAGCAGCTCTAGTACAATTTCATGCACTGGCTTTGCTACATCAGGTATGCTCCATGAATGGTTTGATTATCTGAAAGTTTATTAGTGTACTAGAATATATTCTACTGAAAAATCAAAGCTCCCTCGGTCCATCATCATTTTAGATCACTTAATAAATCAGTTCTGAAATATAAACAACTATTTGTTGGATTATGTGGCAAGATTACTTCAATTAACTATTTTTTTTGTTTATCATTGTTAAAAAAGTCATTAATAGCAAGAGTATGTTCTCTATTCTTCTGAAGTTCTCCTATGACTTTCTGCATCATTTAGTTTTGATTTTTACCTTCTCATTATCATACTTTTATTAGTATATTAAAAAAGATGTAAGTTATAAACACAATTAGTGACATATTGTGGATTACAATGTCGCAGATACGACAAAATGATCGATTAGCTGTTAGCAAGCTGGTTACCAGCTTGACAAGAGGAACTGTTCGCTCACCTTTGGCCCAATGCCTTTTGATCCGTTATACAAGTCAGGTGTGTTTCCATTTCAGATATAGCTGTAATTGTGGTGATACTTATTTGCATAATCTTTATGTTATACTCTATGCAGGTCATTCGCGAGTCAGGAAATAATACACAATCAGGGGACCGCCCCTTCTATGATTATCTTGAGAGTTGCCTTCGCCACAAGTCAGAGATGGTGATTTTTGAAGCTGCCAAGGCAATTACAGAGCTCAACGGTGTAACAAGCCGAGAATTAACTCCAGCAATTACTGTTCTTCAGCTCTTCTTAAGTTCTTCTAAACCAGTCTTGAGATTTGCTGCCGTCCGCACCTTGAATAAGGTTAACCTTTTTTAATTTCCTTAAATTTCAGCAGAAATACATGTTTTTTCTTGGTCAAGCTTCACTGTTATTATTTTTATTTACAATTGTTGAGTGTCTTTGAACTTTGCAGGTGGCAATGACTCATCCAATGGCAGTCACTAACTGCAATATTGATATGGAAAGCTTAATCTCCGACCAAAACAGAAGCATTGCCACACTTGCTATTACCACTCTCTTGAAGACAGGAAATGAATCAAGTGTGGACCGTCTTATGAAGCAGATCACTAATTTCATGTCTGATATTGCCGATGAGTTCAAAATTGTTGTTGTTGAAGCAATAAGATCGTTGTGCTTGAAGTTCCCTTTAAAATATAGATCTTTGTGAGTATATGTGTCATTCTATATGTTTCTTTCTTCCAGATGGTCTGCATATTTCACTTCAATATTTTTCTTAGATAAATGGTCCAAAATAAATAACTGATTTTTTTTTATTATTACTTTCAGGATGAACTTCCTGAGTAACATTCTCAGGGAAGAAGGCGGATTTGATTTCAAGAAAGCAATTGTAGATTCAATTGTTATTCTTATTAGAGACATCCCTGATGCAAAGGAAAGTGGGTTGCTTCATTTGTGTGAATTCATTGAAGATTGTGAATTCACTTATTTATCCACACAGGTATTATATTTTCGTTTTTTGGTTGTCATTTTATATTTACTGCATGTGCATTTGGAATTTTACCCTTTGTTGTTAATCATTTTTTGTTCTTGTACCTTAGATACTGCACTTCCTGGGAGATGAAGGACCAAAAACATCAGACCCAAGCAAATATATTCGTTATATTTATAACAGAGTGCATCTTGAGAATGCAACTGTCAGGGCCAGTGCTGTGAGCACATTAGCAAAGTTTGGTGCTGCAGTTGATGGATTGAAGGTCTACCTGCTTCTGTTTTTTAGTTATTTTTCTATTAGATTGTTTGAAGATATTTTATTTTTGGGATGCTATTTGGTATTAACTTAATCTCATAATTACTCTTTTCAGCCTCGCATATTTGTTCTCCTAAGGCGATGTCTTTTTGACAATGATGATGAGGTGAATTTCTCTCATATTTGATGGAGATGGTTTATGAGATCATAAAATTATGTGATTCTGGTGTGTGTAAAACTAATATCTGCTTTGGTTTGTATTTGGATGGTTTTGATTTCTTTCCAGGTTCGTGATAGGGCAACACTTTATCTGAGCACACTTGGAGGTGATGGTTCAATTGTTGAAACTGATAAAGATGTGAAGGACTTCCTCTTTGGGTCATTTGATATCCCACTTGTCAATCTAGAGACTAGTTTGAAAAATTATGTAAGCCTTCTCTATTTTCTTGCCTTTCATTAGTTAAGGGCATTTCTCAAGTTTTTTATATGTGAATCCAGGAGCCCTCGGATGAGGCTTTTAACATCAACTCGGTGGCCAAGGATGTCAAGTCTCTGCCTCTTGCAGAGAAGAAAGCCCCAGGTAAAAAGCCAACTGGTTTGGGTGCTCCTTCTAGTGGCCCCCCATCTACTGCAGATGCATATGAAAGGCTGTTGCTGTCCATTCCTGAGTTTGCAAACTTTGGGAAACTTTTTAAGGTTCGTTCACAATTCTATAAAAAAATTATTATTTTTCTTTCTATTTCTAGTGTGATGGTATGCATTTTGATGTTAATTTCTTACCAGTCCTCAGCACCTGTGGAGCTTACTGAAGCAGAGACAGAATATGCAGTTAATGTTGTTAAACACATTTTTGATAGGCATGTTGTGTTTCAGTACAACTGCACAAATACAATACCAGAACAGTTGTTGGAAGATGTAAGAGATAATATAGATATTGTACAATTTCATACCACAGTGCAAGTTCAGGTCATCTATATGATTTTCCCTTCTATTCCAGGTTATTGTAATCGTGGATGCATCAGAAGCGGAGGAGTTTTCCGAGGTTCTCGCCAAGCCTCTCAGATCTCTTCCTTATGATTCACCTGGGCAGACCTTTGTGGCATTTGAGAGGTCTGAGGGGTTGCCAACAGCTGGAAAATTTTCTAACATTCTGAAATTTATTGTCAAAGAGGTACTTGTGCCCTTTGTGCTTGTGAAATTTAGTGGTTTTTCTTTGTCCTAGATTCCCAATGTATACCGTACCATGTATATTTCAAACTCGAAGCTTGTTTTGTTTTTCTCCGGTGGAGAATTTCTTCTAAATAAAACCTGTTATTTTTGTGGAAATCTCATATCTGCTTCATGAATTGGATAATTACCAGGTTGACCCAACCACTGGTGAGGCAGATGATGATGGAGTTGAAGATGAATACCAGCTTGAAGATCTGGAGGTTGTTGCAGCAGATTACATACTGAAAGTGGGGGTGTCTAATTTCAGGAATGCATGGGAAAGCATGGACCCTGATTCTGAACGAGTGGA
The DNA here is from genome assembly GCA_009771035.1 of Lupinus albus. Lineage (NCBI taxonomy): Eukaryota > Viridiplantae > Streptophyta > Magnoliopsida > Fabales > Fabaceae > Lupinus > Lupinus albus. Next base: position 17,216,559 of record CM020017.1, read on the forward strand.
TGAATATGGTCTCGGCCCAAGAGAGAGTTTGGCTGAAGCTGTAAATACAGTCATCAATCTTCTTGGAATGCAGCCTTGTGAGGTAAGCCAATGTATCGATGCTGCATCGGTAAATGTTTCTTGTTACATGACCCATTTTATTAAACTGGTTATGAGCTGTTTGCACTATTTATACTCCAATGTAATGTTCTGCTTGTTAGGTTCTGCCAAAAGGCCATTATAATGTTGCTGTTTAGCAAGATAGGATTACAGATTTATTTTTATGTATAATTTATTACCAGGAGTTAGTATTCTCTTAATATGATAGTACTTTAAGGTGCATATCCTTTGAAGTTGAACTGTGACACTGCCAAACTGTGATAGTACTTTGTGACATTGTCAAACTCCTATCACGAGATTATGGATGCGCACATAAAGACTGTTGTATACACAGAGAATATAAATTTGAAGAGATTTTTAGGTGCTGATGGGAAGACATTTGTCTTGCTCCATGAAGCACTTGAGAATCAGTTATTCACTGGTATGTTGGAGGAAGGCGATAACTTTCTAATAATTTTCATTTGTTCATTATGTGCAGGGCACAGAAGTTGTTCCACCCAATTCAAGGTCACACACATGCTTATTGTCAGGTGTATTCATAGGGAACGTGAAGGTGCTTGTGCGATTGTCTTTTGGACTTGATGGTCCAAAGGATATTGCAATGAAACTGGCTGTCAGATCCGAGGATGATACTGTCAGCGATTTCATTCATGAGATTGTGGCAAGTGGCTAGTTCTCTAAGTCAACAATTGTTAACTCATCTCAGCCTTTCTTCTTGTTAAGTAGGCACATAGATAGATGTGTGTAAAGAATTGCAAAACTGAACGTTGAGCGCCATATTGCGATTTATTTGTCCCTCAAAGCTTGTTAGACTCAGCAACGATACCCCAAGTACTTCGGTTTTATTGGACCAAAGTTCCATCCTCGTGATTATACTATTTTTTAGCAAATGTGATATGAATTTTGAGGATTTTGCCATAATATTTGTTTCATCAATGAACTGGAGTTTTGTTCAATACTTGTTTTGGCCAAAAGTTACGCCTTTATTTAGGGCTACATTTAAATAAGATTATAGTCTTTATGCTTTTTATAAGTTTGTCATTGGATATTACTCCTTGTACTATTACTCATTTTAGATAACTTAATTACTGGATTATAGGGGATTAATCTTGTGTGAAAAATAGGGACCAGTTCCTTGATATGTAAAAAAGGAATTAAAATTCAATTAGTTAAAATATAAGAACTCAAGATGATAACAGTTACTCCCAAAAAGGTTTACAGCATGAAGTTTATGCCTTGTTAGAGCTTTCACACTATTTTATAAATCGCCCATCTTGGGATCACAGTCCTACAACTCAGTATAAAATTGAATGAATATCAAATTCTGAAACTTTAAGGTTCCTGATTTGTAAAATCCGTAAAAAGTTCCGTTGCCGGGAATCGAACCCGGGTCTCCTGGGTGAAAGCCAGATATCCTAACCGCTGGACGACAACGGATTCTTATGCTTATTCATCAACATATGACATATATATTCATTAATAAACCAGTATGCAATGTTATGATTTTCCCGTTAGATATTTGAACCGAAAACCAGTTGTTATTGTTTTTTATGTTAATTTCTTCGTTGTAATTGTCATGATCCCTAGGAAAATCAAAAGTGAAAAGTTGTTCCCCCTTCAATCAAATCATGTATTCATTATCACCTCAATAAGTGAGGATCTAATACAAAAATTTCTCACTGCTTTACTTGATATCACAACTAGCTGAAAATGGCAGTAAAAATAAACTATATTACATACAGTAAACAAGCAAACTATAAAATAAAAACAAAAACTTTTACTGCACTGTTGTCTTTGAATGGAGATGGACAAAAAGAATATATCAGAATAGGTGTCTTCTAAAGCGGCCAGTAGTGCCTTGGTAGGTTTTGACAAGCAGGCCAACTCCAATGCCAACTCCAAGACAAACACTGAGTCCAATACCAACACCTACCCTCACACCAGCATTAAACCATGACAATTCTCCATCTTCACCATCTCCATATTCTGTTCTACAGTACATGCTCTTATACTCCTCATCTTCCTCTCTGTGCCCAAGGTAATCTGCCCCCTGCAGCATTGCCATTTGAATGTTAAGATGGGTATTCTCTGATTTTCATCAAGAAAAAATGGGATCTGCTTCTAATTCCAATTGCCTTTGTTATCACTTTTCCACAAAATGTCAAGGATTCAGCGTGAATGATATCCCTCAAAACAACACAGATATGGTGATCAAATGCGAACAATAAAATATTAAATAAGGTAAAAATAAAACCTCAGACATAGCAAATGTTATTTCAACTTATACGCAGTTTAAGTGTTTCATTATGTTCCATCTTTAATGCTATAAAGTCCAGAGTCCATCAAATACAAATGCTATTATCTGTTAAACCATCTCTTGTAACTCGAAAAAGTGTGTCGAGGCAGTAAAAACAAAGTCAGAAAAGGCAAGACGCTTATAAGGTAAACTTGGCTTATGAACCAAACATAGCTTAAGTGGGGCATATAAGAAGCTCACAAAAAACATAATTGAACAAGCAGCAATTACCTGTAAAGTGAGTGATGAAGAAGTGTATTTCCCATTTTCATTTGCTTCCTGTTCTGGAATTGAATCCAAGACCCCCTTCCTTGCATGCTTTTTCTGAGAACTAAGCTGCAGTGTCCTTGTTAAGATAATCGGAGTACCCGAGAAGGACCCAGCAATGTAGACTTCAATCGTAGGGAGAGCTGCACCTGGCAACATGGAATGCTTCCCCTTAAAGAAACTGGTTCCTGGAATTATAAATGACTCACAGTTCATGCTCCACCTTTGTCCATCATAATTTGATTCCCTAACAAAGCCATTGGTATTACATAATTCTAAGGCCCCAGAGAGCAACATAAGATCTTTATCAAACACCTCAAACCTCACATTGCCAGTCATCCTTATGCTATCGGTGCTTACAAATGTCACTTCTTTAGATTTTCTATCTACCCTATCTCTTTTGAGAAGGGCTGTCATCCCGTCAGAATATATACTAGAACGGACACCATTAACTTCGAGAAGGGTGTCCGGATTTAAAGGAACATGGTTCAGCGCAAGAACCTCGGGAGTGGAATCATCAAGCTCACACTTGCAAACTCTTACATAAAACACCCTTATGTCAAGCCAAGGTAATGACCCCTTTATGTGGGGTTGATAAGAGTGTCTTGCAATAGAGTATCCATTACCAGTTGGCCCATGTCCATTAGCCTTATACGAATTCTCCATCGCTTGAGAGATTAATTCTTCTGAGCTGATGACTCAAATTCTTTCATTTCAATTAGACCAATGACTTGTGCCAACACTAATTCCACTGAACTTTCAGTTAAATAGGTAGCACAAAAAACTGCACCAACAAAGCGAGTTCAGTTCAATAAACAAAAGTAAAACTGGAGATAATGGAGGATCAATACAGGAAATCATAAGAACTGTATATATATATATCACTAATCTAAAAGCATAAAACTAGATAAGTGTAGTTTAAAAAAAACTAAGTAGAGCTCAGTGCTAACAATACAATTAAGCAAGCCTAGTTCAACTCACAACAAGATATATTTTTTAAGAGAACCCAAATGAGGAACATACAAAAAAGGACAGAAATTCACTCTCAATTAGGTAAGATATTCATCTAATGGAAAAGGATATTCATTATATCAAAATTTAGATGAATCAAAGAATAAAAAGCGAGATAAAGCAGAGAGCCGAAAAACAAACAGTTACCAAACCTGTAGAAAGAAGAGACAAACAAATATAGGATAAGAGGGTAGCCAATTAGAGAAATCTAGAAAATGCACGAATTTATTATCTATTCCGTGGCAAAATCTGCAACAAAGTTGGAAACAAACTATAAGGCAACAAAATTAATGGGCAGAGGAAAAATTATAAAGCAACTGAATCTCCTCTCCACAGATTTTGCGTTTTGAGAGAATGGTCGACAAGATAAGAAACAACTAACGTCACAGGAACACGACAAAACCATGACGTGAATCATGTATTGATGCAAATGCAACAACATTAAAAAAAACAGAGAGAAAAGGGGAGCATTATTTAATGACCACCGAAAATATATGTGTCTTATTAACTTTGACGAAAGAAAAATCGAATTTTGATTATTGTGTGGTTAAACAAAATAAAACTTTTTGGCCTATACCCAAAATCGGTGGCACGCAGAGGAATCAGATCTTACAAACAATGATTCCCCTTGTTTTGTATGATCTTAGAATTGATGAGTAATATACCAAAATAACCCAGATTCAGTGGAGAATTATGATGCCTTAAATAAAACATGGATTCTTGTTGTTCTCAGTTTTGCTGCATTGCTACAATGAATGTATGTAAATTAAGGTAGAAATGAATAGAAGTTATGGATGTGGATATTATTAATTTAATGAAAGGGGTGGGTCCCTCAGCCTAAAAACGTTATGATGTTCTTATCCAGAAGGGTGTGGGTGAGTATGGAGTTTCACATCAATGAATCTCACTCAGCCGATAACATATATAACAAGTATATTTGCAATGGACATGCATAATTGGGATTTTGTCTCTTCTTTTAAAAAATGCGTGAACAAAAAGAAAAAATATTACATGCCTAAAAACAATAATATATTAATGATTTAAAATTAAACATTTTTATATTTTCACAAATAAGTTTTGTTCCTACCTAGATTATAAATTGTGTTTATTTTTGTGGGGAAAACAAAAAATTGAAAACCCACAGTGAAAAACTTAAAAAAACACAGATGGTACAAGTTAATATCTTCAAATTTAAAACTTAATCACAAACATTAACACTGCAATGACAACATATCATATTTCATTCACATCATTTGAACAACCCAAGGCAAACTTACATCATTTATTGTTAAACCTTCTACATCCATTCAAGAATATTGTGGAAAAAATGTTTATCAGCACATTGGTCATCTATATAGCAAGATAAAAAGGGATATTAAATTATACAAGTCTGCAGGTGATTCACAATACAATGACCAAAATCTCAATGTTTGAAGTTCTCCAGCCTAGGATGAGACAGAAAAGAAAACCTAGGCACAATGTTTGAAGTTTTCTCTCTTTTTTGTTTTATCTTTCAGCTTGAGTGGATCCAGCATGCTGTCACAATGTTTTTTGAAGTCCTATACAACAAGTAAAAGAAGATGTCAAGATGTGCAGAAAGAAGACAAAGGTAATTACTATATCTGGATGCCCATTGTCATTAACAAAACAAAATGAAGTGCACCAGCCAAGTTCAGAAACAACTTTCTAACCCATCTGAGAAAACAGGGTTGATATAAACCAGCGCACCTTAAAGAGTGAAAAAAAGTTGAGTTGGGTGGACAAACAATAAGCATATAAAACTATCATAGTAAGAGCCTTCAAGAGACTTTAACTTATCCATGGACAATAACTGCAGATTATAATAACTGAAATATGCCTTTTTTATTAAATACAGTAATATCCATGCGTGAGCATGACCAACTCTATGATCCTGACTCCCTTTGGGACAGGAGCATCTAAGATGGCATGACCCTCCCCATAGGGTTCATCACTTCACCTAAGGATGAAACAATATTCCCAATCATGATTATGTATATATGATATATTAAACAAGTAGGTTTTTAAAACTTGGATTTTATTCGTCATGATAAGTAAGTATTGTTAAAAAAATTAGGTAATTAAAAATTGTCAAATTTTAACTTGAAACAATGGCAACAAAGAAACGTCGATAACATGTTAAATATACAAGTATGAATATACTGAATAACGAAAACAATAGAAAAAAGGAGCAGTGAATGTGATTGACACACTGTAATCCAAACTCGGTTTTGGTGTTAAGACTGTGTTTAATCTAATTATATGGATAAAGAAGATAATTGAATACGCATTATATGAGTAAATAAGACAGTTTTATTAATGAACCAAGTGTAGGAAAGGAAGAGAGCAGTGGTACCTTGTGATAGCATGCTCCAGCAAGTGGAAGCTAGTGCAATATTAGAAGTGAGCCTAGCACTCGCAATAGCACTATGAAGAGGCATCAACGACTCAACGCTTCCCGTTCCCGACAAAATCCTTCATAATTATAAACTTCGAATGTAAATAAAACGAAAATGATTAAAAGGAGAACGAGGTAGTGTATACCTTAAAGCACGAGTGATGTTCGTTGATGAAGGAGAAGGGATCAGAAATGGAGAGGATGATTTAGCGGTGAAGCTTTTGGAACCAATTGCAAGGGTCCTAGATCCCACCCTCACTGCTGATTTACACAGCGTGGAAGCCATTTCTGTGCTCATACTACTCTTTCCTTCGACCCCTTAAACCCTAACAACTCATTATTGGGCCTGACCCGGCCCAATTTACAATAAATAAAAAGTGAGGGGCGAATATGTACTTCCACCATTAAGATATTTTGTAGGTATAAGCGGCAGATATTTTGGGGCAGTCAATCCAATTCCCGTGAATTATGCACCCCAACAGCACTTTCTTAACCTTAGTTCAACCCAGAGCTCTTAACCCTAGTTAACCACTTCACCCTATATAACCACCCCTTCGGTGTTATACTAAAACCCGTGCTCTCTTAACTATCTTCTCTTTGTTATAGTAATTATTATATATTTCAGTTTCAATGGCTTCTGCTGATGTTGAATTCCGTTGTTTCGTTGGTGGGCTTGCATGGGCCACCGATAGCGAAGCTCTTGAGAAGGCTTTCTCCCAATATGGAGAAATCCTTGATTCGAAGGTCCGTTTGTTGCTGCAGGATTCGGATCTGACACGATTATGATTTGGATTCTCATTAATCCCACTCTGATCTGTGACTTATCTCCGTTCTGTTTGCGTTACTTGATCTATATGATACTTACTTGTTACTGTTCTTCATACTTGATTCTCTTTTATTACTCACCCCCTATAGGTACGTTCCTTCTTCTGCCTTCTAACAAAGGCGAAGATCGATCGGTTACTATTCGGTTTCTTTTTTTAACTTTTTATGTTATTTTCTGTCAGATCTGATGATTCGATTGTTTAATTTTATGTTCAGATTATCAACGATCGTGAAACTGGAAGGTCTAGAGGTTTCGGATTTGTTACCTTTGCATCTGAGCAGTCCATGAAGGACGCGATCGAGGGTTTGAATGGACAGGATCTTGATGGACGTAACATCACCGTAAATGAGGCTCAGTCTCGTGGTTCTGGTGGTGGTGGTGGTGGCCGTGGTGGAGGTGGTTATGGAGGTGGTGGCGGTGGATTCCGAAGTGGTGGTGGGGGTGGATATGGTGGTGGTCGTCGTGAAGGTGGAGGTGGAGGTGGTGGATACAACAGAAATGGTGGTGGCGGTGGATATGGTAGTGGTGGTGGTGGTGGTGGTGGTGGATATGGCGGTGGAAGAGACCGTGGTTATGGAGGAGGTGATGGTGGATCCCGCTACTCTCGTGATGGTGAATCCGGTGGTGGCTGGAGGAACTAAGTTCCTGTTTAGCATCTTAAATGCTTTATTTGGATTAGAGTTTATGGTTGTTTCATGTTAGAGTCTGGGTTTCTGTTGTTTTAATTATGCGCTATGTCTTTGGTTTGATGGTTCTTATTTTTGACCTCAAAATATCTGTACTTCATATTTATGGAATCAAAAACTAAAAAAAATCAGAGCCCACTCATTGTTCGGTGTAGTCAAATCTTATATTAACTAGTGGCAAAGCATGGACAAAACAAGATAAACAATTGCCTATCATATATTATGACCATTACCATACCAAACCAAATATGGGGAATGCTTAAAAAAAAGTAGTTAAGAGAGAATGGCTCCCTTAAAATTAAATTATGAAGGGTCAAAAACAAATTATCTTTAATTAAGAATACCATGCTCCATGTCGTTCAAATATGCCCCTATACTTGAGTTAAGAACTTTACTAATAATGTTTGTGTTAATTCTCATTGTTTCATACTATACACAATCCTCTAAATGGTTATCACTATTCCCATTTGTTTGTCTCCAGCTGTTTTGGAATTTATCAATTATGTCTGGGGTCTATCCAAATTAAAAACATGGTTTCTAGTAACATTTTATAGCTTTTGATGACGTTGATGTTCAGATTAAATTCGGCATTCATTTGTAAAACAAAATTACATAACATACTCTACACTTTTCTTGAAGTTGAGTTATTGCAATAAATTACCTTTGGTTCTATGTAATAGTCTAATATAGTGTAATTACATATATTATTTATATTTTCATACAAACACAAAAGTTTGCACTGAATTATATACTACCGTGCCATGTATCTAATGTTTTAATTAAGATGTAAGATTGTTAGAAGCTAAATCACTTAGTGTAATTTATTCTACATTTTTTTCTTACAAAAAGCTCTAATTCGTGATGTCAATGTCATAATTTGTTGAATCAAATTAAATTAAATATGAGGGTTTGCAATAAATTTTCCAAATTTAAATTAAAACTTTTAATGAATAAATAAGGTAGATTTCATAAATCATAATAATACGTTACTCTCTTCCTTATTTATTTATACAAAAAAAAACATCTACTCTTAATTTAAATTTGAAGTGTGTATCTTTTCTCCAAAGCCTCAAAAATCAACTCAGAGATAAACCCTGAGATTAGATAATTTTGTTATCATCTTCCATACTCCCATTGTTTTACAATTTTATTAACTTTTCTTCTTTTTTTAGATTGCGTTTGTAAACATTTTTTTAATGCTAACCATTGTCACAATTTTATTAACCTTCTATTTTTAGACCGCGTTAGAAACTTTTTTTAATTATTCCTTAGGTGAAAAATTAATATAAAAGATATTAAAAAATATATACATGTACGTGATTAACCAATAATTGACATTTAATCCTAAACATTCATAATTAGTTATAAGACTCAGATTTATAGTTATCATAGAGAACTGTTATTTCTATAACAATATTATTATTAGTTTGAATATTTATAATTTAAATATGGGTCACCTAAACTACAGTATGGAGGAAAAATAACTTATGATTGGTGTAACTATACTGAATGTAGTTATTGTGATTAGGTTTTAAATAGATGCTCCTTTTCAAATTTAAGCAGGATACAGAATCCGTTTGTGATCTAACCGAATTCAATTAGATAAACAATTCTTTTGGTTTAAACAAATAGTTAGTTGAACTTAAATCAAGCTAAATCTCTCTATTATTCAAAAAAATAATTTTCACTTTTTTAAAAAGAGCAGTCTTATACCGTACATATGGAGGTTATGTTAGAAGGAATAATAAATCATTAATTAGTTAGGTTATGTTTTATTTGTACTAACAAGAGTAATTTCTAAAGGTTTTTAGTAAGAAATTAATCACTTTCAAGTGTGTGATTGTTCCTCCCAATAAACAATAAGTGTCGTTCTAATGATTTGAACATTTAACCGTTTGATTATTGGGAGGATCTTGTGGGCTTTACTTTTATTAGACTTACAATTTGTTGATTTATCTAGGTTATGTTGTTTGAAATGTATGATTGATAATTATCTACACGTCTTGTACACCACAGGTCTCATATAAATCGAGTGATCATTGATGTGATTTTGCTTTTAACACGAGTTCTGATAAACTCGCTAGCATAACGAAAGGCCAAATTCAAGGGAAGAGCCTACTCATGATTTCTGAATTTTTGATGAACAAAGCCCAGATTCCAATAGTGGATGCCCAGAAAAATGAGAATTTAGTCAACCACCATTTTATGATGAGGTTGAATGGAAATTGGAGTTGAAAAAATGAACGAGTGAAGGTGGTTGAAACTTGAAAGAGATTGAGAGAATAATTAAGAGTGAATTAGGATTTAAATTTTGTAACAAGGTTTAAAATTTCCAATTGAAATTTCGAAAAACGTTTCCAAAAAAAAAGGTGAGTCAAATGTGTAATGCTTGTACTAATATGTATGGTCCACTTCTTTTGTCTTGGTCGGTTAATTAGGGTGGACACATTTATGGGACCAATCAACCAACAACATTTGTTTCAAGCTTCTTCAATTTTTACACAAATTGCAAATACACATTCAGCATATTAAATTGTATACATGTAATAAATGAATTGTATTAGATATTGTGATATATTTGATTTAGATAATTATTCAATATAAATGAATGAATTGATTGTGAAGAATGAGAGAATGAAAATGATGAGAGAAACATTTTAAGAAAATTATACCACTAGGTTATATGGTTTTATGGTAAAATTAAAAGATAGTGAGAAGAAAATAGAGAAACATTAATTACATGATAACGATTAGTTATTTTGGGTTTTAACTTTATTAAGTAGTATAAATTTAAATGATATACAACAATGAGTATCGTGATTAATGTCATTTTAATATTTGAACATTATAATCCTATGAATTTTCGAAATAAGAAAGCCACAAATACTCATATATCTATCAATATATACTACTATGTAAAGGGAAAACATGCTTAATGAGTGTTTAGATAATTGAACAAACGTAATCTCCATATTATAATTTGAGGAGAGATTTATTGACTCCAATGGTAAGTTTAAATTAGTGAGTAGATCTAAATCATTGGATCTCCCTAAAGTTGATGACTAAAATGTGGAATAAGTTTAAACTATTGAAGTGAGTGTATCCTCACCCTTATAATTTTTGTGGTTATTATTATATGAATGCAAAAATATGACTAAAAAACATTCAGATAGTTGAAAATGTATTATTTCATTTAATTCTATTTAGTAACCACATCATTTTCATATTTCAATTATATTATTTTGTAATATCTCAATAATAACTATACGAATTATTTCTTTTATTTTTTCCATCAATGCTTCGGTACTATTCCACATATTCTTACACTTCTATCTTCTCTCTTCACTATCCCAGGAAAAAGAACTTTGCCCCGCATAAAAAACATTAAATGTCGCATTAATCATTATTAGAGGCACATTTGAGAAATTTATAGAAACTTTGTGTATACGTTTGATATTAGAAAATAAGAATGTGTGTTGACAAGTACATAATGTCGTTCGACTAGGGATGGCAACGGGCACGGGTAATGCACACTCGTGTCCGTACCCGCACTATTTGAGGGTATCCGCGGGTACCCAACGGGTTTTCAACTCTAATTATATTTTTATATATTTTACAATAATTAATCTATAAAAATATTTTTTACTTATATGACATGTATATGATAATTTTATGATTATAGTCTTATTACTAAATTTTATTATGGAGTAATAATAAAATAAACAAATATAATATTAAATTAATAATAACTAAATATAAAATATTTAATTAAAATATATACGCGGGTACTCGCGATGCGAATATCATGATACCCGTTCCCACCCATGAGCTATTTTTTCGGGTACCCGTTGCAGGTATTTTGACGGGTACCCACAGATTCGGGTATTTTTGTCATCCCTACGTTCGACACACTAGTATATATAAATGCACAACAAATTTCATTTTTAATTATACATTTATATATTTTATAATAATTTACACATTAAAATAACTTTTTACTTGAATAATGTATTTATATATATAAATTAAAATAATACAAAATATTATACTCCATTAATTTGAAAACAACTTTCTAAATAATAAGAAGGGGATTCACTCCCTTTGAAGTAAGTGTATTCCTCATCTAATAAGAAAACATTAAATATATATTATATATTAAGAAATTTACTTAGTTTTTTATAATTCAGGAAAATATTGATTTTTTTATAGAAATTATTAGCAAATTTTATTTTAAAACATTTAGGAAAATATTGATTTTTTATAAAAATTATTAGTGAATATTTATATTAAATATTTATTCGTTTAAATATATTAAATATTTATTAAAATAAAATAAATTTATAAATATGCGGAAACTAACATTATAATATTGTTTTCATCCATAACTATTATTTAGAAACAATTATTTGTTACATATTAACTTAGGAGTAAATTACACTCACATCCTTAAGTTCTAATGAAATTACACAAACCACTTTTCTCTTCTTTGTCCTTACATCAATTACACATTCATCATACACAAACCACACATAGATTTATACATACATTATACTGACGACCCCTACATCTTATAAAAATGTAATATTTTAAAGAAAAAACGTGTGATTGATATAATTAAGTTAAACAAAATATTGTATATTATATAACACTTCAAATAGTACAAAAATGAGTGTTTCTTTATTATTTTTGTGTCATTAAAAAATACATTAATAATTTCAAATAAATGTTTAAATAACTCTTGTAATATTTTATAACGATCCAAATAATGAAGACATATTGATTCTTATATTATTTGAATTTGTCTACCCAATATACAATATTTTGTTTAATTAATTACACACATCATACGTTTTTTGTTTAAAATATTACACTTTTATATCATGCAGGGGTAGTCGGTGTAACATACGTACAAAATTAGGGGTAGTTCGTATAAGGGCAAAAAAGTAAAGGGTGATTTGTGTAATTTAACTAAAACTCAGAGGGTGTGAGTGTAATTTACTCTTAACTTAGTCGTATCCTACCGGATATCATAACTTTGTTGATAAATTTTAAAATCATCTTGTTCAAAATTAATCTAAAATCTCAGATTTTAGATAAATAATTAATATTTTTTGGGAGGCATGAGTAAAGCTTAACTGAGTTTAAGTGGTGATAAATGAAATATTATTATGTGCGGTAGTTGAGGGGATAACGTAGGGAAGACCGAAAACGTCGTGGAAATTGTAACGGGGGAGTTGACAACTAAGAAAGCAGAATACCTAAAAACAGCTCAGCCAGGTTGTGGTTTTCAGTTACAAAGTCAAGCTTGTGAAAACAAGTCTCTTAATTTATGCCTCCCTCTCTTTCTCATTCATCCTTTTTTTCATTTTCCTAATAATTAATCTTTTTATTTCTGCAACTTCTCATCCATCCTCAACCTTTTCTCAGTTTCCTCAATCCACACATGCAGATTTGTGTCTTTCTGCGTGTGTGGCACTCTCATAGCTAACGTCCCTTCACCTTTTTCATTTTATTATATTATTATTATTATTATTCTCATCCCTAGTTTCACTTCCATTATCTGATTTTAACTTATTGTTTATTTACCATGACTTCCCTTCCCACCACCCCTAACGGCGTTCAGATCCACCACACACGGAGGCTACCCGATTTCCTCCAAAGTGTGAATCTGAAGTACGTGAAACTTGGTTATCATTACCTCATCACTCATCTATTTACCCTAACCTTGATCCCTCTTATGGCTCTAATCATAGTCCAAGCCTCTCAGATGAACCCTCAGGATATCCACACCCTATGGCTACACCTCAAGTACAACCTCGTCACCGTTATCATATGCTCCACCATCCTTGTTTCTGGATCCACTGTTTTCTTCATGACCCGACCCAGATCCATATTCCTTGTTGACTATTCATGCTACCGACCACCTTCAAATCTCACCGTCCAATTCAACCAGTTCATGGAACATTCTAGACTCACTGGTGACTTTGATGAATCGTCACTCGAGTTTCAACGCAAGATTCTTCAACGTTCTGGACTTGGAGAAGAGACATACGTACCTGAAGCAATGCACCATATCCCACCTACACCTTCAATGGCTGCTGCCAGAGAAGAAGCTGAACAAGTCATGTATGGTGCACTTGATAATCTCTTTGCTAATACTCAGGTTAAACCCAAAGATATTGGTATTCTTGTTGTGAATTGTAGCTTGTTTAACCCCACTCCTTCGCTTTCGGCTATGATAGTGAATAAGTATAAGTTGAGGGGTAATATAAGGAGTTTTAACTTAGGGGGTATGGGTTGTAGTGCTGGTGTTATAGCAATTGATCTTGCAAAGGATATGCTTCAGGTTCATAGGAATACTTATGCTGTTGTTGTTAGTACTGAGAACATTACTCAGAATTGGTACTTTGGGAATAAGAAGTCTATGTTGATACCTAATTGCTTGTTTCGTGTCGGTGGCTCTGCTGTTTTGCTATCTAACAAGTCCTCTGATAAGAGGAAATCCAAGTACCGGCTTGTTCATGTTGTGAGGACTCATAAAGGTGCGGATGATAAGGCGTTTAAGTGTGTTTATCAGGAACAGGATGATGTTGGGAAAACCGGTGTTTCGTTGTCAAAGGATCTCATGGCTATTGCTGGTGGTGCTCTTAAGACTAATATCACAACCTTGGGTCCACTTGTTTTGCCAATCAGTGAACAGCTTTTGTTCTTTTCTACTTTGATTACTAAGAAGCTGTTTAATTCCAAGGTGAAGCCTTATATCCCGGATTTCAAGCTTGCCTTTGAACATTTCTGTATACATGCTGGTGGGAGAGCTGTGATTGATGAGCTTGAGAAGAATCTGCAGCTTATGCCAGTGCATGTTGAGGCATCTAGGATGACTCTGCATAGGTTTGGGAACACTTCCTCTAGTTCAATTTGGTATGAGTTGGCTTACATTGAAGCAAAGGGGAGGATGAGGAAGGGAAACAGGGTGTGGCAGATTGCATTTGGGAGTGGATTTAAGTGTAACAGTGCAGTGTGGCAGGCCCTGAGGCATGTCAAGCCATCACCAAAGTCTCCATGGGGAGATTGCATTGATAAGTATCCAGTTCAGATTCTTGCTTAGTTTTTACTTATTGCTGTTAGTTTTTCAGGGTCTTGTGTTGTCTGAAATTGGGCATTTTATCTTCATTTTTCTTTCTTAATTTATAGGCTCAGGGGCGTATGGTTGTGTTCCATATTCAGATGTTACAGTTACCTCTGAACCCTCATTGTATCAATTATGAACTGTTTTCTTTGGGTCATTATTATGCAGAGCAGTGTTGATATGTAGTCAGCATTTGTTCTTTTAGAACATATCATGCATAATAGAACGAGTAGTGAAATGCTTTTAATAGAACTAGGTAACAATAAATATATCTTCCCTTATTTAATTATAGAGTACTAAGATCTTAACTCACTAACTAAGATGAATTATCCTTAATTGTTTACTTCACATACATATTAACGGACAGTTCATGCAAAAAAAAACACATCTAATTGTCTGATTTAGTCACACCCTCGTTGGAACTTGTTGCTTTACACACAAAAAACTGTGTTGGAACTTTAATGCATAATAAAGCTGCACATATGCCGATAAGAAAAGGTCCAGATGAATAGTACTGCCAACTCTTGAAAGCATCGCAATAATATCCTTTTTTCCAATTAAGCATTTGAAAAGCAAGAAGGTGGTAGAGAAAATATTAAGTAAAAGCATCTTATTCCAAAATGGTTGGTACGTATTTCTCAGATCAGATGTATTCTAGATTCTGTATGGAAAAGCACATGGCCAGCCTATGCAAGCTGCACTTTTTTTAAAAGGAAATGTTTTTTTTCTCTTTCTTGTGCAGCACTTTGTGCGTTCTACCACACGAAGTATTTGTTTTGTTTACTTTTACGCCATACCACTCAAGTTGTTTTGTTCCCTATGGGTCTACATTTGTTGGTCTTGGTCTATTAACCATACCTGTATAGTTTTTGTCGAATATAAGTTAATATTGAATTTGTGTTATAATTAAATCTCTACTACAAAACTAATATCTTTTAGGATGTGTAAGTATTCATCTCACAAATATTGATATCATTAATCGAACTCTTGACTACTGAGGATTGGATCTAATATGATCTTACACCACTAAATTAACGTGGTGTTGATAATTATATCATTATTTGATGTAAGGGTTCTTCCTTATTTGATTGATTATTCTCTCACATTATTAAAAGCCCTTAAACATTGTAATCTGCGTCAACATTTAAGTACTTATGCTAACATAAGTTTCTGTCTTCATTATGAGTTTGACTGAACTGCTTGGCTGGTCTTGTTGAGTTGTTTCTTTCTTTTGCATTAATGACTTAAAATACCTGTTGTCCTATCTTTATCTTCCTTTTAAATGCTTGCACATGTAGGCCAAAATTTCAACCCATGGTCAAGAAACAGTACAATAGTGTTTCCCCTCTGTTTTTTGTGTGTAAGTAAGGGTATAACTTAAGTTTGAATAGAGAATTAATTTCTTCCTGATTGTATAAATATTTTTTCTAATAGATGTCATTCCCATGAATCAAATTTTTAATCTTTTAATCTATTTTTGTTAACCACTAAGACTAAAACCTTATTTATAGTATTTCTCCTATTTGATTCTTTGAATGCTTAACATATTTAACAGGCTAATCAACATCTAAGCTTGCCAACCTTCATTATCCACATTTGTCTGTTACTTTCTTAGCTAAATTAATACTTGAATTGTGTGTAAGGATATTCTCCAATATTAGAATGAGAAATATTATCAAACTTTTATCATTTTATTTATAATATTTAACCGGAGAGGATCATGTTTGTTCAATTCCTAACCCAATTTACCATATGTTAAGATATACCCACATACTAAAAAATATTTGGTTCAATAGGACTTCAACAAAAAATTGCAATCTTAATATTTGCAATGAAGCATCCTGCAGCAGTTTTAATTTCTTCATGCTTTTATTTCTCTGACATGCTTTGTTGCATTTAACACTTGGCTCATATGCTAAGTGGGCACATCTCTTCCTGCTGCTGCAATAACTTCGCTAATTAATATGCTAAGGTGTTAGCACACCTTCCTTGGCAGAGCCATAAAGGTGCTCTTAGGAGGAATAAATTTCTAAGATTTAGTATTAGAACACCACATAAAAACAAAGTTGGATAATTTTTAACATTATTTATTCAAAAATAATAAAATCACCACTCTTAAAAAAGTCTTTATGCCACATTGCCACGTGTCAACTTATCTTGTTCACTAGTAAACCTTACATTATTTATTATCTAAGAGGATCTATATATACATATATAAAAGGCAAAAATCATGTCCATATGTCCAAAACTAATCATATTCTACTATGTAATAAAAAATAAATTATTTTATGTTTTTACAATTTTCTTAAGAGTAAATTACTTTCACACCCCCTGAGTTTTAGTGAAATTACACAAATCACTCCTCACATTTTTGTCCTTACACGAACCACCCCTACATAATATAAAATGTGTAATATTTTAAACAAAAAAACATATGATGTGTGTAATTAATTAAACAAAATATTGTATATTATGTAAAAAAATTCAAATAATATAAGAGTCAATGTGTCTTCATTATTTGGCTCATTAAAAAAATAATATAAGAGTTATTTAAACATTTATTTGAAATTATTAATGTATTTTTTAATGACACAAAAATAATAAAGAAACATTCGCTTTTGTACTATTTGAAGTGTTACACAATATACAATATTTTGTTTAACTTAATTACATTCATCACACATTTTTTCTTTAAAATATTACACTTTTATAACATGCAGGGGTAATCTGTGTAATATATGTATAAATCTATGGGTGGTTTGTGTTGACAAAGAATGGATGAGTGATTTGTGTAATTTCATTAAAACACATGGGTGTGAGTGTAATTTACTCTTTTCTTAATTAGTTAATATTTTTTACTTGATTGAGACATAATCAAGAACCAAATATTACGACAGATGATCCGGTAATTGATCAATGACTGAACAGTAGATAATACTCACAAAGGAGTTTGATAATTTTAACTTGCTCCAAAACATATATAACTGCAAAAAATTATTTATGCAACATCTGAATATCTTAATTCAGAACTATTGAATACTCAGTTACTCAAAATGATTACTACCCATGGTTTTGATATTATCAGCGGCAGGAATGAACGAAGCACCCCACAGAATATCACTTAAGGTCACGTCTGTAACAAAAGTTGCATTTCTTTCCTTCTTGAGATGGTATTCATGCTATAAATTATAATATAAAGTTGAAGTTACCCCTTCAGTTATGAAAAAAGTTAAAATTAACGGAGATATTCAATTATTCATGCTGCGATCAAGCAACCAATTTTATAGACAGTTATGCCCCTATGGTGTTTCAATATTTCTCTGAAATCAGAGGCACTATCAGAACCTTATGTCTATTCACCATAACAAAGCGACGAATTTATTTGTTCCACTCTTGTCACTATATGCAAACAAGAAGGCCACAAACTCTTCAAAATTCAAACCACTCATGATCTTGAGCACCCTTTGCAAATAAACAAATAATAACCCAAGCCTATGGGAAAAAATATATATATATATCACACACATCACGTTCCAACAACATAGAATTATAGCACAAGTTCCAAAAGTTAACTAGAATGTGAGGTTTGAAGTTATTGATGGGATCATGTATCTTTATTCATGTCTCATTTGGTATACCAAACCAATTAGAAAATTTCATTCAAGTAAAAATATAAATAACAAAATTAGAAATTAATATTTTAATATTTTTTTATGAAATTTGATTTGTTCGAGACATATGGACAGAAAAATTCTGCGACATAGGATTGATCCTTGGAAGAACAACTAGAATGGCTTTATAATTGTAATTAAAAATAGGGTAATTTTTGCATTACTAAAGAAATTTATTGCATTAATATTAAAATCGAATTTATGTTGTTACCATTAAGGGTATCATCTTTACCTCTCACAACAAGTGTCGCATACAAAAATCAGACTTTTAACTTTTTAATCATCTTATAGATTTAACAGAATCTTACATCACTAAGATAACATCTTATTAGTCCATGTTGAGATTATGACATATGATTAAAAAAAGTAAATATATAATAGTCATTATTTAACTTATTTTTTAATAAAATAATTTTTAAATGTAATAAAGTCTTATTTTCAGTGGTTAGAGTTGGTGTAATTAAGCTAGTTTGTATATGTGATTAGTTCACTACATCCTACCGAAGAAGTGCTGGCAAAATGCTTGTAAGCTGTAACACCCTAACTAACACTTATAACTCATCACTCATGTATTGTCACATTATGATATGTGGAAAAGTTATAATAAACTAGAGAGACACTATAAGAATATGGAGTCTGGCTCAGATTCCTCTCCAGTGATGGAGAGGCCAATTAGATTTTTTAGTGTATATTTAGGGGTAAAAACGTAATAATAATATAAATTAAAGAGATAAAACTATCTATAACTTTTGAGTTTTCTATGTATTTTTAGGTAAATAGTCTCTTCATTATTGGAGACGACTGATTCAAGAATATGAGATGAAATGACAATAATGTGCACAAATGCAGACCAATCATATGGGTGAATATGGTGACTGTTAGATATGGCTCTCTTATAATGCATTACTTCACAAGCTTTCTTAACTAGTTTTTTTTTTTAGCTTGCCCTCCAAGCTAGCTTGGTCTCCAAGTCATTCAAGCTTGATCTCCAAGACATTCAAGCTTGGCCTGCAAGCTTCCATTTCTCTATTGATTCTTTTGCCTATAAAAGGGGCATGAAGCACTTGCATTACAGCATCACAAATTATTTCATCATCACAACGTTAATCTTTGTATCCCAGCAACATAAAATAGAGTAACGTTTGTTTTATTTTTGTGGTGAGAATTCTTGTTCCATTTGAGAGAGTATTTGTGAGAGAAAATATTACTCTTTGTCTTCATCATTATAAGAAGATTTGTTGTAATCTCCTTTTTTACATAGTGGAATTTTGCTCGTGAGCGCCCGTGGTTTTTTACCTCTCACACTGAGGGGGTTTTTTCCACGTTAAATATTGTGTGTTATTTTCTTGCTTATTTCATTCCTTCTCTTTTGTTCTCAATTGATCCGATCTTGTGCTTCCGCATTGCGCTCTATCTCTAACAAGTGGTATCAGAGCTCTTACTCAATTGAGAATTTCAAAATGTCTAAATTTGACATTGAGAAGTTTGATGGCAAGATTAGCTTTTCTATTTGGCGAGTCCAAATGAGGGCCGTTCTTATCCAGAGCGGATTAAAGAAAGCTTTAGATGGGAAGTCAAAGAAACCAGCTTCCATGACTGATGACCAGTGGGACGAGTTGGACGAAAAGGCGCTTTCAACAATCCAACTTTGTTTGTCCAAGGAGGTTCTTCGTGAAGTTGCCAATGAAGAAACCGCTGCGGCTTTGTGGCTGAAGCTAGAAGCCTTATACATGACCAAGAGCCTCGCAAACAAGCTTCGTCTCAAAGAAAGGTTATATACTTTTCGTATGGTTGAAGGTACTCCTATTCAAACTCATCTTGATGATTTTAACTCTATCATTATGGATCTGCAAAATATTGATATCAATATTGAAGATGAAGACAAAGCTGTTTTGTTGGTTGTCTCTTTACCTTCTACCTACAAACACTTCAAAGAAATCATGTTGTATGGAAATAATGATACCTTATCCTTTGAAGATGTTAAATCTAATTTATTGTCCAAAGAAAAGTTTGATCTTGAAGTTAATTCCGTGGACAAGGGTGAGGGCTTAAGTGTTCGTGGTAGAACTCAAGAAAATGGGAGTACCAGTTATAAAAAGTTCAGATCCAAATCCAGAGGCCGCAAATCCAACAAAACCTGTCGCTATTGCAAGAAACCAGGGCATGACATTCCTGATTGTTTCATCTTGAAGAAAAAGCAAGAAAAACAAGAGAGAGGAAAAACTCAACAATCCCCTGAAGCTGCTAATATTGAAGCCGACTCTGACGGTGATGTTCTTTTATCTGTTGTCTCTTCTAATAAGAGGAGTAAAATAGAATGGATTCTTGATTCTGGATGTACTTTTCATATGTGTCCTTATAAGGACTTATTCACCACTTTTGAATGTGTTGACAGTGGTGTTGTTTTAATGGGAAATGATACTCAATGCAAGGTTGCAGGAATAGGTACAGTTCAGATCAAGACTCATGATGGTGTTGTCAGAACTTTGGCTGATGTCCGCTATATTCCAGATTTGAAGCGGAACTTAATTTCTCTTGGCACCCTAGAGTCTCTAGGGTGCAGGTATTCAGCTGAAGGTGGAGTTCTAAAAGTATCGAAAGGTGCTCTTGTATTATTAAAGGCTAACCGAGTTGGTAGCTTATATGTCTTGCAAGGCTCTGTTGTGACAGGTTCAGCAGCTGTATCTTCTTCAATGCCTGATAATGATGTCACCAAATTATGGCACATGCGTCTGGGCCATATGAGTGAAAAAGGCATGCACCTTTTGAGCAAGCAAGGTCATCTTGGTAAACATGGCATCGGTAAGTTGGAGTTTTGCAAACATTGTGTTTTTGGGAAACAGAAAAAGGTTAGTTTCTCTACTGCAACTCACCGTACCAAAGGTATTCTTGATTATATTCATTCTGACCTTTGGGGGCCTTCTAAAGTTCCTTCTCATGGA
The DNA here is from genome assembly GCA_009771035.1 of Lupinus albus. Lineage (NCBI taxonomy): Eukaryota > Viridiplantae > Streptophyta > Magnoliopsida > Fabales > Fabaceae > Lupinus > Lupinus albus. Next base: position 17,237,902 of record CM020017.1, read on the forward strand.
GGATGCCGCTATATGATGACTATCATTGATGATTTTTCTCGTAAAGTTTGGGTTTATTTTCTGCGGCATAAAAATGAAACTTTCTCCACTTTCAAAAAGTGGAAAACTCTTGTTGAAACCCAAACAGGGAAAAAGGTGAAAAAGCTCAGAACAGACAATGGGTTAGAGTTCTGTAATGGTGAATTTAATGAGTTCTGCACAAATCATGGTATTGCCAGACACAAAACCATTCCAAGGAATCCCCAGCAAAATGGTGTTGCAGAACGGATGAACAGAACTCTACTTGAGAGAGCTCGTTGTATGCTCTCAAATGCTGGGTTATGGCATCGGCGTGAACTTTGGGCTGAGGCAGCATCTACTGCTTGTTACTTGGTCAACCGTTCTCCACATTCGGCACTTGACTTCAAAGTTCCAGAAGAAATTTGGTCAGGTAATCCCGTTGATTATTCTAATTTAAGAATATTTGGATGTCCTGCTTATGCACATGTTAATGATGGTAAATTAGCTCCAAGAGCTGTTGAGTGCATATTTCTTGGTTATGCATCTGAGTCTAAGGGATATCGCTTATGGTGTTCCGATTCAAAGTCACGGAAATTAATTCTTAGTAGAGATGTGATTTTTAACGAGGATGCATTATTATCTTCCGGAAAACAATCTGTTGTGTCTTCTTCTACTATTACAGGTAATCTACAGGGTACTAGCGAGAAGGTGGAGTTGATAGTAAAGCCTGCAGCTCCTAACGTTGACGTTCCATCTTCCTCTACAAATGAATCAACCATTAATGATCATTATGTTGATTGTGATGATAGTACCACTTCTCCTATTCATCAACAAGGAGATGATTATTGTCTTGCCCGAGACAGAGCTAGAAGACAAATTAAAAGGCCAGCGAGGTACACTGATGGTGATAATTTAATTGCTTATGCATTGTCTGTAGCACAAGAGGTAAATGATGGTGCTGAACCTGCCAGCTATAGAGAAGCTGTTTCTTGTGTTGATTCTTCACAGTGGCTGGTGGCTATGAATGAAGAAATGGAAAGTCTTCATAAGAATGGTACTTGGGTTTTGACAGAGCTTCCCAAAGGCAAACGATCATTGAGATGTAAATGGGTCTATAAGAAGAAAGATGGCATTCCCGGGGTTGAAGATCCAAGATGCAAAGCAAGACTAGTTGTTAAAGGCTTCAATCAAAAGGAATGTATTGACTTTAATGAGATATTCTCACCTGTTGTTCGTCATACTTCCATTCGTGTTTTGCTTGCTTTTGTTGCTTTATTTGATTTGGAATTGGAGCAACTTGATGTAAAGACAGCTTTTCTACATGGAGAGTTAGAAGAAGAAATATACATGGAACAACCCGAGGGGTTTATTGTTCCAGATAAGGAGCATCTTGTCTGCCGATTGAAGAAATCTTTATATGGCCTTAAACAAGCTCCAAGGCAGTGGTATAAGAGGTTTGATTCTTTTATGATTGGGCAAGGATATTACAGGAGTCAATTTGATGACTGTATTTATTTCCAAAAATTTCCAGATGGATCTTTCATATACTTGTTACTTTATGTTGATGATATGTTAATTGCTTCACGTAACAAGTCTTTGATCAGGAAATTGAAAACTCAACTTAATAATGAGTTTGAGATGAAAGAATTAGGTGCAGCCAAGAAAATTCTTGGTATGGAGATTCACAGGGACCGTCAAGCTGGTAAACTATTCTTATCTCAACAGAAGTATATTGAGAGAGTGCTTGAAAGGTTTAATATGAATGTTTGCAAACCTGTTTCTACTCCACTTGCTGCACATTTCAAGTTATCCTCAGATCTTTGCCCACATACAGAGGAGGAGGTGGAGCGTATGTCACATGTTCCTTACGCCAGTGCAGTTGGTAGTCTTATGTACGCTATGGTGTGCACTAGACCAGATTTAGCATATGCTGCCAGCATGGTGAGTCGATATATGCATAATCCTGGCAAGGATCACTGGAGTGTTGTAAAGTGGATTTTTCGGTATCTAAAAGGTACTTCTGACATTGGTTTGGTATTTGACAGAAGCAAGGCTACACCCAATGATGTTGTAGGTTATGTTGATTCGGATTATGCTGGCGACAATGACAGAAGGAGATCTCTTTCTGGTTACATCTTTACTATCTGTAATAGTGCTATCAGCTGGAAAGCTACTCTTCAGTCCATTGCTGCATTATCTACGACTGAAGCTGAATATATTTCAGCTACAGAGGGTGTGAAGGAGGCTATTTGGCTCCGAGGTTTGGTAAATGAACTTGGTTTAGCACAAGGTGTTCTTAGAGTATTTTGTGATAGTCAAAGTGCTATTCATCTGACCAAGAATAATCGTTATCATGACAAGACCAAACATATTGATGTAAAACGTCACTTCATCCGAGATATTGTTACTGTTGGTGAAATAATGGTGAAGAAGATTCACACTTCAGAGAATCCAGCAGATATGCTTACCAAGCCACTTCCAAATACCAAGTTCCAACACTGTCTGGACTTGGTTGGTCTCTACAGCATTTGAGCGCCCCTTCGGGGCTTTATTTGGCGATGAGCAATTTACCGAATTCGAGCCAAGGTGGAGATTGTTAGATATGGCTCTCTTATAATGCATTACTTCACAAGCTTTCTTAACTAGTTTTTTTTTTTAGCTTGCCCTCCAAGCTAGCTTGGTCTCCAAGTCATTCAAGCTTGGTCTCCAAGACATTCAAGCTTGGCCTGCAAGCTTCCATTTCTCTATTGATTCTTTTGCCTATAAAAGGGGCATGAAGCACTTGCATTACAGCATCACAAATTATTTCATCATCACAACGTTAATCTTTGTATCCCAGCAACATAAAATAGAGTAACGTTTGTTTTATTTTTGTGGTGAGAATTCTTGTTCCATTTGAGAGAGTATTTGTGAGAGAAAATATTACTCTTTGTCTTCATCATTATAAGAAGATTTGTTGTAATCTCCTTTTTTACATAGTGGAATTTTGCTCGTGAGCGCCCGTGGTTTTTTACCTCTCACACTGAGGGGGTTTTTTCCACGTTAAATATTGTGTGTTATTTTCTTGCTTATTTCATTCCTTCTCTTTTGTTCTCAATTGATCCGATCTTGTGCTTCCGCATTGCGCTCTATCTCTAACAGTGACAGAGTATGAGAATAGGATATTTCATTAACATGATCTAAATTACAGTACAATAGCAGGCAAGGGGGGAGAGAGAGGGTCAAGATTAGAAGACATAGAAGTAAAGGAACATATATGCTGCGAATAGCTAGCTTATCATGATATCATGGACACTGTTTTCAGTCAATTCAGCTGCAGATACTTCAGTAGCCTGTATCAAGCAAATAAACAATTAAACATTGAAATCATGTGTATATATATTATATGTATGTCTATATCCAGAACAGTGATAATGACCACGTGGGTTATCCAAATGAGATGGACTCATACGTTTGATTGTGATAAAATACAAGTTTTGGGTCCTTGTTTTAAGTCTGCTTTGCCAGCTAGAATTAGGCAACAGTTGTTTATGGTAAGTAAAGAAGTACTTCATTAGGTCCATGTCACAATCAGAAGTTTTTGTCATACAGTCCTTAGCATGTGGAGATGCTATTGTAACGTGACATAATATTACCAGTTATGAAAGATAGATTTATTATTGTTACAGAATGTTGATTAATAACTCAATAAATGCATAATATTTTACTATGGTCTCATGAGGGAATTTTTCAATTTGCATAGTTCCCATATTGTATTATGCTATTATCCTACAGGGAGATTATACTACCCTCACACAGTGTACTTATGCGATGCACCAAGATTTATTTCTTACTCATAATTCACAGTTATATGGCTTGTGGTACTAGTTTTGGTGTTAGCAAGTTTTCACATTCCAAGTTTTCTCATTAATGATCATATTAATATGCTTTAGTTATTCTTTCAAACCATCAATTCTAAGCAGTATGCCATACGCCAAATATAATATAAGGTAAGTGAACAGAAAGAGCATTACCTCTTTTCTTCATCAACATTGGTGGTGATAAGTGATGATTTGTAGTTGGGAATTGGAACACGGCCAGACTCTATGTGTCTGAGATCCTCCAAAAGGATTTGATAGTGTTTCTTAACTTCATCAGGTAATTTTCCACCAACTGCTTTTGCTACATTATGCCAGCGGTCAGGGGTATCCTTATCATATTTTGCAAGTGCTCTTTCAAACATCTTGTTTTGTTTTGGTGTCCATGATGAATCAGAAGTCTTTTGTTTGCTCAGTGAACTTGAAGCCATATGTAATAATTTAGATAGAAAAACAGAGAGAAAGATTAATGATAAGGAGAAAAGTACAAAGATGCCATAGTTGAAGAAGGGATAGGCTGTGTTAGAAAATGCAGTGGTTGCCCTTGCTTAAATATTGCTCAGGATATAGGGAATCTGAATTTCCAAAAGTGGGATAGTATTGTGACCCTTTTGCTTTGGAATCATGAATGAAGCAAGACATGAAGATTTGATTTTGTGGAAACAGTGTTAAATGAATCTGATTCCAAATTTCAAATTATGTTTCACAGTGCTGTTTTCTTTTCCGTCTCATTGCAAATAATGACGTAATATTCTTTAATTGTGGGCAGGGTGATTTTATTAACTTGGTGGTTGCAAATTTGTGATACTTTTAAATTCTTAGGCATTTAGCACCAATCTAGCTATACGGGATCTTTATTTAACGTTATAACAGATTTATTACACACTGAATACTACATATGAATCACTTTTTCTTACTCTATTGAACACTTAACAAAAAATTCTCTACAAATTTAATGCTTCTTTGAACACACAACGTTACTAAATCTATCAAAACATCAAGTGTACCCAAATCAGGTTTCGTTGGAGAACATTAGGGGATTATTACTGTCATTAAGTCTATGTTTGAATTGCATGAACTTGTTCTTTGATAATATAAGTGAGTTTGCATGATGTAATTTATATTATTCTGATATTAAATAAAATTCACTTTTATAAATAATATACTGTGGACTATGATGTGTGAAATAATAATTATGATATCATATCACTTATCCAAGATACTGTGGACTATTTAATATAATTCAATCATTTTATCACACTTGTAATGACTTTTTTATCTTTAAAATCACGTGTAATAACCTTACTTACCTCTTCATTAATGGAGATAATCCATACTCTAAGTTAAGTCTTCAAATTTTCACCCATCCAACAGCATGACATGAAGTAAGCCAAGATGGAAACATGAACCTAATTTAAACTTGGCAGTTCATGACTCAAATATTTGGTGTCAGAGATAAGAGTTCGTAAAGTATCTTAAAAAGTAATGGTCATCAGTCTGTTGTAGACTTGTGGTGGCTGGATGCTGCATGCCAAGAAAGGAAAGGATTAATTTTTCTGACCCTCATGAACAAGTTACTTTTATTATATTATACCGAGTTCTTAATAATGTTATTTGTAGTGGACCAATATAAAAATATTGTCGAACCACTTTAAACTATTTCTTTAAACCGGGTGTCATTTTGCTCAAATTAATGAAAACAAAAAATATGACTATTTTTTTAAAATCAATCGTGTGAAACTTTACCCGTACCAACCGTAGTACATCATTTACTTGAAATCTATATCTAATTTTTAATTATATAATGTATATATAACCTCTCTCTAGGTTTGATGTCATGCTCCCGTATCATAATTAGTTAATTGTGAGGTCTTTGGAATTCTGTTTTCAATCTTTGTTCTGATCTGATCAACTTTTCAAAGGCTTCTAGCTGGCTACCTGAAACCACGTTATATGTTTCTGCATGCTTTGCTAGGATTCATACACAACTTACTCATTTTATATTTTCTTTGTTGGTTCTTAGAGGGATCCTGTGTCAGCTTTATTTGAGCAACCATCATTTTCATTACTCAATGACAAAGATAAACTGATGCTACTCTATAGGCTCTTCCACTATGTTTTATTTTCTTCATTAAATAAATAAAATTCTGCCAATGAAATCTTAAAAACTATGGCGTCCTATTTTTTATTCAAATTTTAGGAATCAATACACAAGATCTATTGCCGAGAACCACTGTTTTAAGGGAACCAAGCCACCGCCACATATTGAAATACACGTTCTAACTCTCTCTGTGGTTAATGGTTAAAAAAGTTATGCATATTGTTGCAAAGTAATCAAAAAAGTAGATATAAAAATGATAACAAAGTGGTACACGTCCATCCTTCGTGTATTCAAAATACCTCTAATCAGAACCTAGTCACCTAGACGAACTTTTGTGGTATATACCTTGGAAAAGTTCCATTCCCAGATTATCTATACTATGGTGGGTGGAGTGGTCCTCAATAATTTCAATTGTGGGTGTCTACTTTGCTCTACAAGAATCATGGTCCCATATCCTTGGGGTACATTAAAGGGAAATTAGACTCTTCAATAGCCTTATAATTTCACTCACATATGGTCCATGCACTCTTTTGAGAAAGCATAACATATTTCAAAGAGAGTCTTTTAGGGAACTTGCAAAGTAGTAAAGGTGTTCTTTATGCTCTAAGGCATTTTTTGTGATAAGTAGATAAAAGGTTCCAATTTTGGGAACCAACATTTGCAAATAGTATCAAAGCGTGTATTATAGTTGTTTTCATGTCCCTAATCAATCAAATTTCACAAAATAATATAAAAATATTAATTTTATTTATATAATTTTTCTTTGTAATTAAATAACACTCTTTAATGGGATGAAGAGACAAAGTTGGACAAGATATATAATGTAGTAAGATATAAAGAGGCCATTGTCAAATAAAAGCTATGATGTAATAAAGGTGTGTGTTCTTGTTGATAATGTATTTGTGGCTTGAATTGATTCCGAAAGATATGGTGCTTTTCCATTTGATGCGAGGGTAGAGACATGAGTAAACCTCACATTTTATCATTTTAATTGTTAATTTGAAAGAAATGCTAGTTAATTTATTTTTTTAGAAATAATATTCGTTTACATGAGTATCAACTTTGAATACTATCTCCAAACATATTCTTGAAATTATATTATTATATTATATCATAAAGTCAAACTTCCACCATACCACTACTGCTAACACACTCTCAAAGAATCCCAAGTCCGACAAAAATATGTTTTTATTTGTGATTGGTTTAAAAAGTATATTGAAATTAAATATTTATCTAACCAATTATAAATAATGATACATACACTTTCTTATGATTTAGTAGAGGATAAGGACATTGTTCAACTTGATTTGGTAAGTAGGCTAATCCTGGGTTCCATATCCATTTGTTTAAAATGGGCTCTTCCTTTAAGCTTTTTTGGTCCATTAACTACTTCTCTACCCACGACCTTAAAGTTATCACTGGTGCTTCATGTTATTGAGCCGCTTTAGAAACAAATAAGAAAAATTGCCCCGTCTTCTTTTTCAGTGCCTCATGTTCAGGCCCCATAGGCTAATACTGTTATTGTTATTCCTATTATTGAAAGCTTTTGGGTCAACTACGTAATTTTATTGAGAGGATGAAGTAGAATGAGTTAAATTTTTGGCTTATTTTAGAGATTAGATTACCCATTTTTGGCTTTTGGGTCATACTATCTGATTTACTTTTCAACCACTATTACAGTCCTTAAAAATGTTCTGCTGTCATATTAAATGTAAATGAAAAATACAGTAGAAATAAGTTTAAGCCACCAGATTAGAAATATAATTGAACCTCATACACCCTTTTTAATTGATTGTAGATGATCCTAATCCATCTGTCATATGTTATACTTAATGAAATAAAAATGACCCTCTACAGCTGGCCCTCTACAAATCATATTGACTTTACTCACACCTAACCAAGCATAATCATATTCTTGGAGGACATATTCATTCCCCACCATCTTTTACTATAAAGTACTCAGGATAGCACAACTCAATTATGTGTCTTAGAGGACCTATTCAGCACATGTGGAACCGTTGGATTACCAATATATCATTGCTTCAGAGGACTAATATCAACTTAAAAGTAGAAATGTTATCTGTCTACTATTTATTCTTCACATGACCTTTGTTATTTGATAACATAGTAGATAATACTAAAAACAGAACTAGTTATTTATGTAATTAGTCACCACACGAGGGGCTTGGGGCTTTGGTGGGGGTACAAAAACTCATAATGAGTTAGTTTTGTACCTAGGCCTTACATGTTGCCTTCATGTGATGTTGTCGCTAACTCTCCATTCATTTATCCTTATTTTTCTCCAGTTACGTTCTTATGGTATATCATGTATAGATTTCCTTCTTTTATGTATCTTGTGTTGGTATAGTTTTACTCATTGAAGTTATGGGATTGTATCAGTCCAAATATATGAATCTGAAGATATATAAAGGCAATCAAATTAAATATGTGGTGGTCAAATCTTGTCACTATCAAGCCTTAAATAGTTAGGATCTTCTCAACCTGTTAATTGAACGTAGCATTTATTATGAATATGAACAGAGGTGTACTGCATATACCAGACACGGTGTCAGGGATATCACGTTGCAGCTGCAACAATGTTAATAGCATTTCAAAGTTTCTGATATCTACGTACTGCTTCACAAACTCATTTGAGATAGTCTTTAATTATTTGGACCAATGAACAGCAAACTAAATACCATTACAGTTAAAAAGTAAACATTGTATTGCTACAAATAGACACTTAAACAAATACACATTGTGCGATCTAGCTTTGAATAAACCCAGTTCCAGCCTAGTCATTATTGAATCATATCAAAATCAGGTTCAGAGTAAATGCCCGACCAAATTTTAAAGCATGCGTTCAAAGTTAAACTCATCTCACTATCTCACAATCTCACAGACTGCAATAGAAGTTGCTTTTATGTTAGGCTGCATCAGAATAAGCAATTTTAACAGTCCGTCACATCCATATCAGTAAGATTTTCTAAACAAAGGTAAATGCTGGTAAAAGTTTGCATTCAAATTAGTAGAAAATACCAGGCAGGGAAAAATTACCGCATCACAATACAAGAATACGTTTGCAAGAAAATCTAAAACTGAAACAAATACTGATGTATATGACCATAAATTTCACTGCCAACATTTGCATGTCTTCTGGTTTCATATAACTAGTGGACACAATAAGATTTTCTGTAACTGCATATAAGGCATTCATAATACTCCAACTACAAATTCCTTCAAATAAAGGGGAAAATTGCACTACCCTGAATGCTCACAAAACCTAACTTTGAGATCTATATTCTTCAAATCTTGAAACAGCCAAGTATCAGTCTGCACGTGTGCCACTGCTACTTGCAGAAGATCTCTTGCCACCGTACTTCTGTAAAATATATTTAAAAAAATAGAGTATTAACTTTCCTGTATTTAAAATGACAAAAAATAAAGCAGAGCTTGCTTCTGCTGGACTTCATCTGCGAACATATAATAGGTTACAATGTGAATGATGAAAAACAATTTAAGCAGAAGAAAACCTGCTTTCCAAGGTTGAATGGAATGTATCTGTATTTGACCATGTGTGCAATTTGGCGCCTCATTGTAAGGACAAACAGAACAATCCAGTAACAGAGTAATATAGGCCAGAAGACAGGAACATCAAATACGGAAAAGAAAGTCATCACAAATGCTATGCATAAGGCCTTTGTGAAAGAATACCTGCATCAACAATAACAATTCAAATCATTATTCTCACCCAACAATGGAGATTCTCTCAAATTGCTCCCTAACAGAAACAGGTAGACTCTAGACTCTCGCCAGTTAATCTTGTAATTATTCATTGAACAAATACAAAGGTACGCACATTCACAAAACAAACCACTTTAAGCAAAGCTAGATTAAATAAATCAACCCATTCCTATGTAGCTGAATATAGTGATTCTTGATTTCTTCTTTATGATGTGTTCCACTTGTACGACATTTAAACTCCACTCAACAACAAGCTTGTTGCCTAAAAATCAGTTCCCCAGTAAGGCTTAAGAGATACTACCACAATATGTTATGTAACGAAATCTGCCCATAAATTTTAGTGACTTGCATTCTAAAAACTATGTTTTTGTGAAAGCATGAAACTTGACAAGGAAAAGGAAGCACATATAAAACACAGGACATGGATACAACACATCATAGACAGTAGACAGGGGGATACAGCAAAATTGTAAAAGTATAGTACACTACACGATTAGAATACAATATAACATTAATATAAATTAACATAAAAGCACAAATCCTAAATTTAAAGAGATAGGAATAATGTTTTAAAAGATAGCATTACAAACATAATAAAGTTAATTATTCCGATGTTTCCATCAATGATGGTATAAAATTCAAAAAGTAGACATAATGTGAAGTGTCCCGGATTCCTAATGCAGATAATTAAGGCCAAATAATGTGATCGGGAAGTTTGTGTTTCATGAGATCAAGGAGATCTATGTTTGAGGAATGTTTTAAACAAAGAGAAAACAAATATCAGAGTAAATATCTTTTGCTATAGGCAATGACCAACAGGCTCTGGAACCCAGATGCCAATAATGATGAACTGATTATTGGATGGTTACGAGCTGTGGCAGCTGAGAGCAAGAAATAGCTAAATAATATCTCTACCCGTCCTGAAGGCTGGATTTATTTTCTAATGATCAATAAAATGTTTACCGAACCAGTAAATGGAAAATTGGGAAACTTACTACATGGCCACTAAATCAAAGCTGTGCGAACTTATACTACCAGCTAGAATTCAAAAATAATAGTCCTATCAGAAGACACAGAATGAAAATTTACCATAAACAAGCTACGATAGGTCAAATCTCACAAATAAAATGCAGCATAGAAAGATGACAGGCATTGAAGCATAAATTACAAACATGAATCCTAAATTTAATCAATTTTTAGAAAAAGAAAAGGAAGTTAAAATGTCAAAATGATACTTTGCACTTCGCAGCAATTATGATAATGCATTGCCCATAAAACAAATTCCCTGAATTACCAGAATTTGAATTCAGGAAGTCGGCGGATGAATGGTTTGAACTCATCAGAACCTTTAGTTGGAAGCATAGGACCATCAGAAGGTTCCAGCTCAGGATCAACCAAGGGTGACAGAAACCCAATCAACAGGTTCAGCAGGTAAATTCCCAGACCATAAGACACAATGTAAAATCCCTGGATATAAATAACCCTCAAAATATAGATTGAGGCAATAACCACAGTCCCAATCCATCTATATGTAGCGTGTGGGGTCGATTTATCAAGATAATACTGAAATCGCCTCGAAAATTCCAGCAACCATTGGTTCACGGGTGCAGCAGCTGAGGCACTGCTGCCTCCAGTTCCTTCCATTCAATTCACAACCTTCAAAACAAGCAAATAAGCGTTTCATTCATACATCTGGTGCATATAATAACATGTCATTCCGTATCAGAATCAATAATCCACATATAAACACACATATTCACTGTTATAATCAAACCGACATTCATTGAGTTCAAAACCCCCATTTTCCAACGAAATTTCACATGCATAGCGTTGTAACAATTATAATTTCTGCTTTAAAATACTAAAAAATAAAATGAATCAGGTATTGTTTTCATAACCTTATATGAGTTGGAAACCAAGATCTAGCATAGACGCTGCATTATTTGCAAAATTGAAAAACCCTAACATTATGGAAAATGAAAGAGGGAAAAATGAGAGAAGGAAATGGGAGCAAAGAAAAAGAGCTGACCTGAGAGGACCGAATCGAGTTTGAAGGTGGAGAAGGAGAGGAAGAATGATATTGAATTTGAAGGATTGATGCGGAGGAAGCGAAGAAATAGCAGATCTACAAAGGGGATGCCAATTTCCGTTTTCCACGTTTCTTGTGTTTTAGTTTGTTATTTATACACTATCTTTATTAATTCATATCTATCCATTCACATTTTTATTTTATAGTAATAAATATTTTATTTATATATATTTTGTTTAGATAATTATATCACATTTTATATATTGACATTAGATAATATTATAATTTTTGTACTAAAAATATGAAAATGAATTATGTTATCAATAAAAATTGTATTGGTTGTTTGATATTTTTTGTGTATCTAATTTCATCTAAATTCCATTAATATTTTTTTATTGTGTGATAAAATATTGTAATTTTAGTTAGTTAAAAGAGTAAATTAGGTAAGAGAAATCATATTTTTTTTATTTAAAATGGCAATTTAGGTAAGATAAAATTACATTATATAAATAGTTATAAGAAATTTTGACATTATATATAAAATAAATATTCATTAAAAAATTATGCATATTCAATTATATATTTACCCTTAAATTATGCTTAGTATAGATCACATATTAACTTATATAATATTTTTTGGATTATTACATCATCTTTATCAATTCATACGTACTAATTTAAGGATATAATATTTATACAATAGTACTGAGAAATTTTATATTTAAAAATCTACAAAGTGTGAAAAATCTTACATTTTTAATTCATATGTTATTTTTTTGAGACAACATATTTAATCCCAACATGATATGCTATCCTGGGATACTCGTGGATAATTATGGAATATTATGTTTCACGTCTCATAAAAAAAATTAGTTTCATAATATCCTCTTTTCAATCTTTTACATATTAAAAAAAGAGAAAATAATAATTATTCATATTTAATTATTATTAACTTTTGAGTATAAAAATATAATTGGTCGATAAGTAATATACTAACTATGTGATGAAACATAAATATTATACTAAAATAAGAAATTATAATAACTCAAATATCACTTCAGAAGCTACCATTGAGAGGACATTCGTGAATAATGTAGAAGTTTACGTTGAGATCTTCTCTATTGATGAGTGTATTAAAATGTGAAAACAAAAAATATCAAGGGCCCACTTTTTAAAATTAAATAAAAATGAAACTACTTCCCCATGTAATATATGAATATGAGTAGGGCAAAACTTGTATCTTCACTTTAAATATTAATTATATTATATTTTTGAACTTAGAACTCGACTTAAACTCAATGAAACTCGACCACATTGGAACTTAATTATAATTAGATTAAATGGAAAGAGGAGATAATATATGATCTTGCTCCCTACGTGTATAATCTCAGGTTTCTTAGTGCCATAGACTATACGCCCTTAATCAAGCTATATAATATTTTGTCAACACACCCTATGATTAATAAAAGAGTAAATTACACTCACACCCCCTGAGTTTTAATAAAATTACACAAATCACATCTCTCTTCTTTGTCATTACCTAAATCATCTCTCCCTCCTACACAAATCATCCCTAGATTTATACATACATTACACAGACTACCTCTGCATGTTATAAAAATGTAATATTCTAAAGAAAAAATGTGTGATGAATGTAATTAAGTTAAACAAAATATTGTATATATTGTAACACTTCAAATAGTACAAAAGCGAATGTTTCTTTATTATTTTTGTGTCATTAAAAAATACATTAATAATTTCAAATAAATGTTTAAATAACTCTTATATTATTTTATAATGAGCCAAATAATGAAGACGCATTGACTCTTATATTATTTGAATTTTTCTACATAATATAAAATATTTTGTTTAATTAATTACACACATCATACGTTTTTTGTTTAAAATATTACACTTTTATATTATGCATGAGTAGTCAGTGTAATATATGTACAAAATTAGGGGTGGTTCGTGTAAGGACAAAAAAATGAGGAATTGTTTGTGTAATTTCACTAAAACTCAGGGGTGTGAGTGTAATTTACTATTAATCAAACTAATTAAAGCTATAAAACAAAAACAAGTAAACGCCCACTTTGTTTCGTGAGACGTAGTTATTTACCATTTTAGTCCTAGATAGAAGTTATATATTTAATATGTTAAACTTTAATTATAAATTAAATTTAATGTTGATGAAAAACTAAACCCGTTATCACAATATATTTAAAAGACTAAAATGTCATTTGTATCTATCAAAAACTAAAATTGACGATATTATTATTAATAAAATTTATATGACAAAATTATTCACAACTTATTCAAATTCAGGAAAATTAAATTTATTGAAGTTCATTTATTAAAGTTATGACTTAAATATAATCTAATAATAAATAACTTTAATAATGAAATATGAAATTTTAAATAACTTGAATTTTGTTTAATTTTCATCATCAATGCCTCCTTCATGCATAGAATTTGCCATATCATGGTTTTTCTTTGGAAGAAATGCAGAAAGCTATTCATTTATTCTTTGATAATAACTTACAACAAAGTAAACAATAGGTTATATTTCTTCTTCTTTTGATGAGCACAGTTTCATCATTATGAGCAACAAAACTTCTTTTTTCCAAGTATTTAAAACAAAATGTATATCCTTCACAGCATTTTATCAACATACAAGCTCATGGGTATGGTCATATGATATATAAAAAAGTTGATTTGCTATGAACAAAAGGATAAGATATAATTTTATTTCATTTATTATTTTTATAGTTTTTTGTAGAGATGACTCTCTAATTCTGTGTAGGCACTGGGAGCTCCAAGGCAACCATTCTAGCTGATTGGTCACTAATAATTTTGGTTGTAGAAGGACTTTGGGACAAAACAAGTTGATACCCATCATAATATGATTCCATACCTTCACTCATAATTTGCCAAATCATAGCCCCTGCCAATCCTCCACTACTATTCTTTGTCCCTTCATATATATATGAGTAAACATTAGTCAAAAATGAATCTCTCTGTTCAATATCTTCTACTTTTATAATTCTTCCAAATTCTTCAACAATTAACGGCTTCTTCAAAATTGTAATGGAATCTTTCGTGTGAATATCAATCCACTTTTTCAGAAAATCCATTCGTTCTTTATCAGATTTCGTTTGGATCCTGTTTCAATTACATCCAAAATACAATTATTTATAATCCTTTTTTCATTCCATGAGTAAAAAGGTTTATTTGGTGTGAGAGAATCTTCTCACTCCAAAAACGTTTTACTCATTGTCTTATTTATATATTATAAGGAATCCAATGATTTGAATTAGTTATGAGATCTGGACCATTAGATTTCTATAAAATATATGAATAAGATATTGAGTGAGTTTTTTAAATTTAATCTTGGAGTAAGTGTATTCACTATCTTATGCAGTATCGGGTAAAGAATTTATATAGATATGCTAATAAACCAACATCTATTTCTCTATTCTATTAGTAAAAATGCACCAACTTTAGCTAATGGTTCACATTATGTTATATATTTATATACACTGTACTCACTCACCAATTATCAGGATATGCATGTATAGTTGTAAAGTCAATTTCTTTGACAAGATGGTTTTTGATGAATTCTGTCCCAACAGTGTAATTTCCTGGGTTGTATTGCTTTCTATCAGGAGTATCATCTCCATAAAACCCTTCCATGCCTATTGACAATAGGTGTTTGTTATCAATTGATTTTACATAGGGTGCCATCTCCTCAATCCATCCCTGTTCAATTCACCATGAATAATGCACATAAGTTGTTTAAATAGTCTAATATTCTTATTTATAAAGTAACTATTATTTTATAATACACTAATTAACAAAGTGATCAACATATATATTATTATAATTATAAATAGGAAAAGTGTATTTGGTGGGCTATGTATAATTTATGCATGAAACTTACGTGCAACAAATTGGCATTTCTGAAGTCAGAGCGTGGTTCATTTATAAGCTCCCATGCCATGATTGTGGGGTCCTCCTGGTATGCTATTTTGGTGATTGTATTTACCCTTGTCAATACTTTCTGTAAACAAAAGATACACGTTATACAATTATACTAAGCTATATATTTCCTTAATTCTACATGTTTTTTCATATTTAAGTTATGTTTATAATTTAATAAATCATTAAATATAAATATTGATGTAATTTGACTAAAATAATAAACTTTTATGCACTTTGAAAATTGAATTAAAAAATGAAGAAATATAGGTGAAAAAGAGGAGTAATAAATAAGGGTATACTCAAAAAGTAAGTATAAACTTGTATTTGGTTTCCAAAACATCAAAAAAAATTGAAATAACGTGAAAAAGTTAAAACATCAAAAGATAAGAAACAAATGAATTAGAAAAGTGTTAAAATTTTCAAAAATCACACTACTTTATTATTGGAAATAATATTTTCTCATTTTCATAATGTCCGGAAATAACGTGAAAAAGTTAAAACATCAAAAGACAAGAAACAAATGAATTAGAAAAGTGTTAAAATTTTCAAAAATCACACTACTTCATTATTGAAAATAATATTTTCTCAATTTTCATAATGTCCGGAAATGGTACTCATGTTTTTTTGAAATATAATATGAATTAACAATACATGTGTTAACCATTTTTATGATTTCATTAAAATGGAAATAAAAAATACGGGAAAAACCTTAATTATTTCACTTTTCAGAATAAATTAATTAAGATTTAACCAAAAATGGGATTACCTTGACATGATTCTTGTAATATCCTCTCACAACTTCATTTGTGTAAAAGTCATCATCACTCATAATTTGCACACCAGCATCTTTAGCCCATTGCAGATACTGAAACCTCCCTCCAAGATCTTTAAAATTGTTAATTAAACTCATAATTAATTTTACATTATACTTCCTTGCTTCAGAAACCACAAAATCAAGTGCCTGCAAAGTAGAAAGTCATAATAATTAATAAGTTGGCACGCTATGGAAGCATAATATCAGAGATATATAACATAATTGTCACATAAAATGTGCCACACACGTACTGGTTTTTTATTTATTTAAAAAAACTAAACTTCCATCATGAACATATGTTTAATATAAAAAAAAAAACATATGTTTAATTGACTAGACAAAATGTATGAACAAAATTGAGACACTTAGGAGATGTATGGTTTAAAAAAAACCTGGAAAACATGCTCATTATATACACCAGGAGAAGTTTGTAGAGCTAATGGATTACTACCATCATAATATGCCATAGTACGACAAACTTTAAGACCAGCTGCTGAAGCCTGAGCAAATACATTAGAAACTTTTGGCATTTGTGATTTATCAGAGGCAGCAACAATCATCATCCAATAAGAGTTGAAGCCAATGAACACAAATGTAGAACCATTGAATACAAATTGAGTATTCCTAGTTTGAACAAATTGTTTTGAAACTTGAGATTCACCTACAAATATCAAACTAAGGAAGAAGATACCCCATACACAATTAATCTTCCTAATGCTAGCCATTGTGATACACAAAATATAGACTTGATGCTATAAATTGTATTGAGTCATGGTGATATTTATATATAAAAAAATAATATATAACCATTAGTGGTTTGTTTCCTTGATCAGGATGTATTCAGTGTAAGTTAAGATACCCACAAAATATAGTCAAATATTTTGACTTTCATTTTTCATAATTACTTTTCCTCGTTTAGTATTAAATAAAGTTCGTATTTCTAGATTTATTCTAAAATGAAATAACTGAAGAGAAAAAAGTATTTACAAATTATTATAACTAGCGTATTGACCGATACTACCGTGTTTGTCAACCCGTTTTCTTATCGTTTGTAATGTGTAGTCTAATGCAATAAATATCTAATGTAGTAAATTGTGTTAGATATTATAATTTGCAGTTGAATATATTTGATTGAGGTAATTGTTCAATGTTAATGAATGAATGATATCTTGCACTCCAATTTTTTACTACTTAACAATGAACAATTACCTTAATGTTGTGATAAATTGAACTCTGAGCACGAAATGTATAGATAACACGTCCAGTTACGACTAAGTTGTTATCAAGATGAACATGTTCTATGTTGATGTGTTGATTCAGTTAATTTTGTGTTATATGTTCTATTTTATATTGAAGAACAAAATATTAAGTTGATAGATTAAATATTTGACCTTAATTTTCTTTTTCTATTTCTAATAAAATGTATATTGATTTAGCTTGATGAATCAAATATTTGACCATAATTTCCATTTCATATGAAATAAAAGATATTTATGCATTAATTATATTTTCTCTTCTCATTGAAGACAAAAAACTAATAAACCTAAGCTATGAACCACATATCAAATATTTATTGTTCAATGAATTTGGGGTGCTATTGCATTCATCACCTTGTTAAGAAAAGAATATGAAAAATGATAGGATGGTTTTATGTGGAAATAACCATTTATAAAAATATTAGTAAGTGAATTGTAAGTAATTTGTATACTTTTATTACATTTTTTTCATAACATATTCTCTTTGTGATTACTCATATTTCAAATAAGTCATGTACCAAAAAATATACTAAAAATGTTAAATTATCAATTATCTTTCCATATTTACATTGAATGTTTTTCTCATATTCATCTTGCATAAATAACATGGTGAACATACATAATTACATGGGAGTTTATGAAAGTTGATGGAAGTTTATTAATGATATGCTCAAAGTTTATTAATAAACACTAAATTCTAAATTATAAGGGGTAAAATAGGTACACAAATTACACAATGGATAGTTAATTTGTGTTTTCCCTTTATTAAGTAGTATAAATATTAAAAATAAATACAATAATATTATACAATAGTGTATATTAGGCGGTAAAATATCAACATAAAAATAATATTTGCCTAATAAAGAAAAAAATGTTCTATTATATCACAGGGCACTTAAGCCTTATGTAGAAAATATAATAAAACTATACCTTATATGATTTGGGCATATATGAATGAAATTTATATATAGAAGTCTCATCAAGCTTTTTTTGGTTGTTGAGAAGAAGTTAAGAAGAAAGAAAGATTTGAGAAAGAGGATGAGGAGAAAGAAAGAGGTGGAAAAAAATGTGTCCGTGAGAGAATATGACTTTATTTTTTCACCTATGGAATAGACTAGGGGTGAGCGTGAGCCGGGTTGGACGAGTTAAGGTTTGTCCTTACCCGGCCCTAAATGTTGTTCGGGTCATTTTTATGAACCCGAACTCGACCATAGACCCGGAGTTAACCTGATCCTAAATATTCACAAGGTCAACCTTTAAATCTGGACCCGATCATAGACCCGATTAAATGTAACGTATATTTATTTTACATAAAGTCTTCTAAATATTATTTATTATTGTAAATATGTAATTTGACATATAAAATAATATATGTGTATATATATTATTAAACATGTATATATGATGAAAAATTAGAGAATCAATGATATTTTCGACGAAAAAAGTATCATTACTCTGTATATATTTGAACAGAGACAGTACAAACATCATCAGTGAGTACCATGGGACGGGTCATGTTTGGTCCTTACCTGACCCTAAATATTGACTTTGTCTAATTTTTGAACCCGAACCCGTCCCTAGACCCGATGAGACCCGATCATGATCGGGCCATACCGGTGAGCGGGTAGGATCGGGTCCTACTCACCCCTAGAATAGATAATTATACACTTATTCACATTAATTAATAATTTTCATTTTCATTTAAAACTAAATATTAGTTAAAAAAAAGAGTAAGAAATATAATGTTAATATTAAATATATAATTTTATATAGATGATTAAATATATAAATTTAAATAGAGTGTTTAAAAATAATATTGAACTAAATTAAAATATTTAAATGTGAACCTTAACCGTGATAATAACATATAAACAATAATATTTTCAAGTTCATGAGTGACTCACAACTTTGTGTAGAGAAATGTGTTTGGAGATAAATGATGCATATAATAATAGTTAGATGGTAGTGAAATAAAAAAAGTGAAAGAAAAACGATGAATAAAATATGAGTTTTCTTATGCATATACAATTTTACCTTTGTAAATAATTATATACTAACTTTATTTTCTGATTTAATTATAAAAATGCATTTGGTTTTGAAAATGTATAAATAAATTAATATTTCTTTAAACTTTTGAAAGTAAATATTAATTATGCTTTTAAAATAATTTAAAAATATCAAACAAAAGTGACACAAAAGGTTAAATGGCTAGAAGTCCACAATCATGTATTTTGTAATGTATCTCATACTGTAAAGTTGGGATAAACAATTTAGTCATTTTCATTTTTTCAACTCACCTTATTTTCATATTTGAAGAGAACAAAATTTGGCATGAGACCCACCTTTTTCTTTATCTCTAGTCTCTTTCATTCCACAACCAATGAAGATAAATTTGCAAACCAGTCTCAATATCTATATTCTCATTTTCTCTCCTCTCATACTCATCTCAACCAAATGAAGTCTAAGAGATACAAAAAATAATCCTAGGTGAAACAATTGGAAAAAACTTATAAACCAATACTTTGTGAATAAATATGATTTACCATATAATATTATAATATCATTCAAATCATGTAATCGTCCCACCTAGTTGAATTAATGTTTGATTAATTTTTGTTTCGATGAAATTTTGAAATGTGTCATTATCCCTGGAAAAATAAATTTATCATTTTTTTAGCTTTTCCAGAAAGTTTAATTACTTTAAGGAGTTTTAAAATCAACTTTTATTGATATATATTTTATATAAAAATAATATGTTATTAATTGAGTGATTTAACTATATGTCTTATTCCATATATATTATATAAGAAAGTTTTGACTTTTGAATATATACTTTCTATAAATATTACTAATGATAATTTATTTTTCTGATGAAGTAATTATTTCTTATTATAAATAAATATAATGAAATAGATATATATTCAATCCATTTGATTTTTTAATTGAAATTAAAACACCTTCAAATTAAATCATTCTTTTAATAATCTCTATTTCAATCAACCACTTAAAAAAACACTTTTAAATATCATTTTTTTTAAAAAGTGTTTCTTAATTGTTTTAAGAAACATTTTAAAAAAAGTGTTTTGAACATTTTTTTTAATATTCTTCGGTAAGGTTCTACTCTTAATGTTTTTAATATATATTTATATATAATTCATTTAAAATAAAAAATTTAATATTAATTACATTCACGTGTTCTATAATTAATCTAAATTTAATAAAAAGTAAGAGCAAAAAAGTGAGAGTTGAAATAGTAAATGAAATTGAAAATCAAAGAATATCATTTATCAATATTCAAGGTTAGGATATCCATATAAATGTATATATCTACATATACTCATTAGATATAATAGATGAATTTAAAATCACTCATTACTAAATTATTTATGAAATTATATTAATTTAAATTCATTAATTCTTATAGATGAAATTAATTTTCTTAGATTTGGATAAATCATAGATACTTTATCACCTTCATACTTTTACCAAATATAAATATAAGGGGGGAAATTAAAAGTCTTAGGACATGTGACATGTTAGGTAAAATTTATTACTAGTTCATCTTGTTTTAAGGATATTAGCCTTTAAAAAAATAAGAATCTAATATTTATACACTATCATTTATATTATTTTTGTTCAAGTTTCAACAATAAATTTTCAACAGTAATTAATAAATGATGTATTAATAGTATAAAAAATATTTACAATATTAATATCTATATACAAATCCAAAAAATAATAATTAAAAACGGAACATTTTCCTATATGATCGACAACAAAGATTTAGAAGTGAAGACCTTCATTTAAGCATTAAAAACCAAAAGATGATTATTATTCCTTAGACGCGGTTTTAAAGTGGCCACGCCGCATAATTCGAAACAAACGAAAAACAGAAAACCAGCCAGCCAGTAGTTTGAAGTCAACAAAACCAAACTAATCTTTCCCAAGTTAACTACATTACAAAAACAATCAACGACCGATGTCTAATCCGTGCTTGTGGGACCCACCTAGAATATTATCTTAACCGTTGATTCTATTAAGTAACACACTTTTTCCTTCATCTCCAGTTTTATTTCTTCTGCACTTCTTTTATTTCATCTTCCACATTTCTCTACTCCTCACTGGTTCACGCTTTCGCCGATTTCGATTTTCCACTTCTCGATATTTTTAAGGTAACTTCAAATGAATCTCTTCCTTGTTTTCATATGAATTTCTATTCATTGCATTTGTTGTTTCGTGAATTCCATTGAAGTTCGATTTGCTGTTAGTTTAGGTTTCTCTTCGCTGAATTCAATTTCAATGAAACCATCTCGATTTCAATTTCACACCAAAAATAGATTTATTGATCTATATTCTAGTAGTTTCTCTATCAACTAGGATTCAACTTTATTTATGTAATGTGTTGGATGCTTATGATCTAGTTTTATTCATTTGTATGTATCTGCATGTTAGGTTTTTTAGATGAAGGCTTATTTATATTTTGTCTCACTTTCGATTTGAAAGTTTATTTTGCTTAACCAAGTTTCTGTGGTGGAAATAGTGGTATGTTGTGGTGGTGGAGAAAGTGAATCAGTGATGATGCCTAGTGATATTGTACAAGCATGTCATCAGCGTGAGGGGGTGGATGCTCAGGTAATGCATGGTTACAAATCAGCCTGGATGGCTCATTGGAAGCACACAAATTATAAGTCAGCAACAACTGCAGCTCGCAATCGTTTATTGAACAGTTTTGAGGTTAAAGAAATCAAAGAAGAGAATGATGCTGAGCAGCGTGATTTGATTCGCGATCGTAGGCCAGAGGTTGCTATAGATGGTTCTGTGCATGCTGGAGGAACTGGAGAAGCAGATAGGGATACATGGATTACCTTCAGCAATGGGGTGAACCCTGGAAAATCAAAGAATACAAGTTTAGGTTCAAAATCATTTCCTATCTTCAGAAAGAAGACTGATGGAATTTCTTCTCTGAAGAGGGTAGCGAATGCTGTTTCCCACGGGAAAGATCGAAAATATGAAACTGAAGCCTGCTCTGGAGAAGATGATGTTTCTATCTACAGATCTGGGAGTCACTTACCATCAACATCTTCACATGCTCCTCTTAGAACAGCAACTTTAGTAAGAGAGAATCTATCATCGTCTACTGGAATTTCAACAGCGCCTCTGTTGATGAAATCTCCGTACAGTGTTGAACAGAACAACCTTGTTTCAACATCACTATGGAATGGCTTTTTGAAATCAGCTTCTGACAAAGTGCCAAATGGAAACGACAAAGGAAAAACCTCGGTGTCTCCTTCCATATGTGGACAACATAAAATGTACCAATCAAGCTACAAGTTAGCATCTCAAGAGCATTTCACACGTACTAAATATCATAGCTATTCTCTTTTAATCCGCAAGAAGAAAAAGAGTAGCCTGTTAGACCCTCCAAGATTTTCTTTCCCAAGATGGTTTCAAGGCGGCGATACTCATTTACAGCTTGATCCCATAGCGGGCAGTGGTGATGGATATTCTACTGATAATGTGGAGACCATGAAGATATACACCAGTATAGACTCAGTGGAAGAGTCATCAAGAGATCATCCCAAAATTTCCCAGACAACTCGCCATTTTCTGATGTCAAAAAAGACTGATGCTAATTTTTCTGGCAGAGGTCAGTTCTTTAGAGAGTCAATAGCACCTACGAAATTCAAAGGAAATGCTTTCAATGAGATGGAACATTCCTCTCCGTCCATGAGTGACCATGATTTGGAAGGTGTGAAGCTGGAAGCTCTAGGGAGCTCAAAAAAGAGTGAAGGAAAGGAAAATATCCAAGAATTCAATAGTCCATCAAGCCTGAAGAATGAGTCATCTGCTGAAACTGATACTATGGACATATATGCTTTACACAGGAATCATTTTCCCGGTATGTATGAACACTTCAATATGACATACTATATCATAACTTTGATGCTGCTTTCTAGCTGAATTTCTGAAACCTGTTCTTGTTTGTTGCAGGTAATGTTCCATTTCGAACAAATAAGGTAATGTGTCTGCTTGATCTTCTTGATACCATGCCATTTAATTTTTTATCACCACTATCTTGGTTAAGCATTTAAATGATTGGCAAAGGCTCACCTTATAAGTGAGCAAGTAAGGGTGCATCTGCCCTTACATGATCATTTAGTGGGTTGAGACTTGAGACCCCTAGTAGATGCATTCGTAATTGCTTACTTTTGGAAACAAATCTACCCCAGAGGATCTTTATCCTATAAATGATTTGCATTGTAACCTGGTTTTTGACTAGTCTGGCTTTGGGGAAAATAAGATTTTCATCAACGTATACATTCATGTTGATCACAAAGAATTCTGTACAGCAACATGAGAGATGTAGGAGTAACTAATTTGAATGGCATGGTTTCTTCATGTCTAGCTTGAATACAAACTTGTATGCAATTTCGTAATTGGTTCTTAAACTTAATAACTATATCAAATCTGAGTTTTTCTGCAGCAATCATATTGCACTTTTGTCTATGCTTAGATTACTTAAGCAGGTCGCCTAGGGCATTGGTTAACATGACCCATTATTTATAATAGTAGCAATGATATTATTGCTCATGGTTAAATCTGATACTATTGTAAACTTTTTAGATGTTAATCAGGTAAAATATATCAAAACTTGAATTTTGTAGTGCTCCGAGGATAGTCAAAGCTCGCCTACGTCTCAAGTTGCAATTACTTCAACTGTAGAGAAAAACAAAGGAAAATTGGTGTATATGGCAGTACCAGATATAAACCAAGAACCTCCAAAAGTTCTCACTATGTCTAGTTCACTGTTTGACAGGGAGGCCAGCACATCGAGAATACACAGCCTCGATGTGGAGCACCTTCTTTCTCACGCAGATAAGCATGCAAGATCAAAATATGGCACTAGTTCTTTGGGACCAGATCCTAGTAGCAGATGGGTAAAACGACTCAAGTTATGCTTGTCAAGTTCTGCTCATGGTACCAATAGTGCAACAATGGGAGAAACTTCTTCGCCTGAACAGTTAAACAATATGTTCAGAAAAATGAAAGGTAGAAAAACAAGCTTGGAACAAAAAATGGCATGTCAAATCGAAGAGCAGATGGTGCCAGACCTATGTGCAACAGCATTAGCAAATAACAAGTCTTCTACTGAAGAGAACAAAACTGCAGAAATTACACTTTCACATCCGTGGATCCAAAGGTGGTATCGTAATCATGATGTATGTCCCCAAAAGAGGCATGAATTATCAAAGTTTCATGAACCTTCTTCAAAAACTCCGGAAGAGTTCCAAAAGAAACAATTTCCAAGTATTGCTGCCATGGCAATGATGGGAAAGGCAATGAACTGTTTGAATCCATGTGAGCTTATGGAAAAGGGACCTGTAGTAGTTTGGAATATGAAGGGATTTTGAAATTGCTTGCCATCAGTGATATAAATTTCTCGTGCAGTTTATTGTGGGATATCTATGGGGTTAGTTTGAGAGGAATACATAGAAGTGAGAAATGATCATCATCTCATATGCCACTATCAATAACTTGTTCTCTACAGGTTTGGATTAATTGAGACAAAATGTAAGCAGTGCATGCATCTACGGATAGTATGTGTGGTGTAGAAACGTGCTTTTAATGTATATATACACATGCAGTAACCGGTTTTCATCTAAGTTGGGGGAAATGTCTCGAGAGGGATTGTATCTTGTCTTACCACCAGCATCATATTGCCAAATGCCAAGGTATGCATACATTATGTGTATTAGTCTTAAGGTTTGATAGAATATCATGTTTGAAGGAGTTTCATATACAATAGGAGCTTTTGGGGTTCATTCGTGAGCAATAGCTTCCCCTATGTGGTGATGTTTTGCAGTTTTTTATATGTTAAAGCGACTAATGATTTTTTTAGAAATTATAGAGCAAGAAAGAATGTGGAAAAAATCTTCTTTGGTATGAGCCATGAATGATTGATAAAGATCCTCTTGATGAACAAAGATGAAAAAGAAAACAAAGAAGAAAAATAACTCATTCTCATTGATTGAAAATGTAAAGTCAATATGACTTATTTATACAAAATGAAATGGCTTATGATCCAATCAAAAGTGGATGATGCAATGTTAACAAATTATCTTTAACTCCTAACTACCTAACTACCTAATCATCTTCTACAAAAAAACTTTAAAATATCTTTAATAATTTTTAATCTTCCTTTTCTCCATAATCTTTCACTCGAAAGATTATGATTACGGAAAGAGTTTGAAGTCTAATAAAACCAGGTTGTATCCTAGTTGAAACTTCAAACATGTTTCATTCTCAAGGTCTAAAACTAAAAGTTCATCGACTTCTTAATTTAAGTATAAAACAAGAAAGATTGGAGAGAAAATGTCACTAATATGGTGCTTCCATGGACCCTTGACTGCAGGTCCGTGTTCAAACTTCAAACAGTGGTGATTTTTGGCTGGGAAAGAGGCGTTTATGGTGAAAAAGCCTATCCAGACAAAAAAAACACCTAGCTCCAAAGGAAGAAACACTGAAGTGGGAATAAATAAAGGTTATTAAGGAAATAAAAGATAGGAACAGGTTTGCCCAATCTGAGGAATCTGGTCCAGGATAGAAAAAAACCACTGACCTTCAGCATGGAATCCTGCGTCATATTTTCAACATTCCTAGAAAAATATAACATACTTAATGAGAATGGCATTTTCATCCTCCCCCTTCTCGTATAAGATATGAATTGCACCTCTTACTTTGTTGTCCCAACATTTTATTCTAAAACTGGAGATATAAGGCATAACGCTGGCGATGAATCATAGAAGAATATAATTATCTCCATGTGGGTATCGAATTAAACAAATAGTTTCTATGAACTTAGAGAGTGCCAGGTCATTGTCTTTTTCTAAAAGAATGTAATGCATGGAAGATTAAAACTTCCGGACTCCATCTTTTGGTGCAAATCTCACATGCCCCCACCGACAACGTAGACCTTTAAATCAGAAGTTGTACGTGTCAACAACAACCTTTTGGTTGGTAGTGAATTACCCTGGTCTTGCCCCGACACTTTTCGATTTGCCACCCAAAGTTTCCTTTCCAGCATTCATTAGAAATCTATGGGGAATTTTTCTCTCTGAGGATAATATGAATAAACAAACCAATGGGTGGTCAATTTTTTTATATATATTAGAAATCTTTAGATAACTATAACCTTCATCATGCATAATTACCCTCTGCTTCTCTGCCTGCAACTTTGTGTGCATTCCCAGCACTTCTATTTTGTTCGACTACTCTCTTAAGTTTATATTAATTATTGAATTATAGTACAATATACATCAGGGGTAACTTATCTGAAAATAAAGTATAATTAACTTAGTTATATATATGTTGCATCGGCTGAAGGCAAGGTTATCACCCAAGGATACTCTAGTTTTATATATTGCCCTTAAATTTTGTTGACCCAAACAACTATCTATCCTATTATAGCCTCTTAAGAAGAGCGGGCAGCTTCATTATCACTAGTAAATAGTAATAATAATGCTCCAATGATATATGTAGAAAGCAGCTTGAGAATTCACACACACCTTTTCATTTTATTTACTTTTGTGAATCTTGAAGTTTTATTCATTCTAATTTTACTCATAGTGGGAGAGCTTCTATTTTACATGCATAACAAAAAGGGTACAACAGCTTTCTCAGTTGGACTTAGTGATGCAACTGCTACCCTTGTGTTCCCAAGTGGTATGGACTCTTATATGACGGTGTCATCTTCTATTGCTGCCTTCTCCATTATGATGGTGATTCCTGATCTAATGTAAAATCCATCATCTGCTCTATCTGCTTCTTGAACACCCTAAAGATAGAGTAAATGAATTGTTAAGAGAGAGTATGAACTACTAACTGATATAATTGGCTCAAAAGTAAAAAAAATGAGAAAGGGTAGCCATGCTCACATCTTTGTTCATGATGATGACATCTTTCCCAATCTTAGCATTCTTGTCAATTATGCAGTTCCTTCAACAACAAAGATGTAGCAATGTTAAAAGACAAAATATGTATAGTTACAGTTGCAGTAAACTTTTTAAACCAACAAACATTGAATTAGGTAGTATAGTGTGTGTCCATCTTAGGATGTAGTAACTGTTAGTTAGATTACTTGATCTTGGTGTTACGTCCAATTCCAATGGGAACTTTCCCATCTGCTAGCAGAGAAGCTATTTCAGATTCAGTTTGGTAATAGTCCGCTCCCATCATTACAGTGTCCTGTAAAAGGTGTTTTTAGATGGTATGAAAGGAGACTTAAATGGAGTCACCTAGCATCTTTGGTCTACAAAAATTGGTACTTTACCTGAAGCTCTACACCATAATCCAGACGAGAACGTTCACCAACAATGGAATGTTGGACAGTACATTCACGAAGGAAACATCCATGGGAGATTATTGCATCCACAACCTACAAAAGCAAGTCAAAACATGATCTTAAGCAAGACATCTCAAGAAGTTAGAAGCTAAGTTTTAAGATAAATAGATTAGCATACTCATACACACCCTGCATTTATCAATCTTTGTTGGTGGTAGGAATCTCGGAGATGTGAAGATGGGTGTCTTGGGATCATAAAATTTGAACATTGGACTCTGCAAGAGAAGAACATAAAGAAGATATTAGTTTCAGGACAATGACAATTTGCAACACTCTAGCAGCTATTAAACTGAGTTTCATTCTAATTAGACCTATGGTTCATAAACCTACAACAGGTTATTTTTTATGTCATATTTCACTTATCATCCTCAGGTTTAGAATGCTACAGTTTGTGATTACAGGGTTATTTGGCTTTTAACTAATGCATGGTGCCATAATGTCTGTACCTACAAAATAGGAGGAACACTAAATTATAATATTGGCAACAGTAGTTATTTGAACCCACCTCTTCAGTAAGAGCCAAGTTGGCATCGTAAAAGGTTTTTATTGTTCCAATGTCTTCCCAATAGTCTCTGAAAAAATAAGCCTACAAAATAGCGTAAGACAATAAACTTGTATTGTTACCTTGTATAGGAATTAGTTCCTGGTAAATGGAAGATAAGACTCCTTCTAGAATGGATCAAAACATCTTGAAAGGAAGCATATTTAGTGGAATTTATCTTACTTGAACATTGTGTTCCCTCACAGCTGCAGGAATGATTTCAGATCCAAAGTCATTAGATGTAGGATATCTCCATTTCAGAAGATTCAGTAAAACTTCTGTCTTGAATACATAAACTCCCATAGAGGCAATATATGGTGACTTTAATGCTTCTTGGGGTGACAACCCGAAAAGAGAGGTATCTGCTTGCTGCTTATAATCAACAGGATCACATAAATATATTATGATCACATTATTGAAGGCTGCAAGTTTTTAGAAAAATTACATAAGGAAAGACTAATTGGAGGCAACTTTGCAACTCAGGCTATATAATTTGCTTGTTTTAAATATATATTAGCATGTTCTTAAGTTGAAAATGAGGATGATAATTTTATCTTTACTTTTTGATAGTGATCAATCTTAGGAGAATTACCAGATAAAGTGAAAACACTTCAGGATACTTAGTTAGGAACCAGTTGCATTGAGTAGTATTTTTGTAGAGTGTAATATTCTTTTGATCAATACAATCACAATAGCTTGGGACTTACCATTGCATTCAGATCCTCACCCTTGGGTTTCTCTGAGAAATTGATGATGCGACCTCTACCATCTACACTGACCAATCCATAATCTGATGCACGGCTGAAAAGCATGCAACCAGAAATGAAACGTGGAGGAAATTAAAGTTGACACGATTAGTTTTGAAGAAGTTTTCATGTCTTCCTTTTGTTTTGTGGGTCTTACCTTCTCAATCAAATACACATGCCAGGATTTATGTTGAAATAAACTGAAACACTTCGAATTTCATATTGTTCCAGCAGAAAAGTGATATTAAGCAAACAAATGCAACGAAAAGAAACCAAATCTAAAAGAAGCCAGAACAGACCTGTCACCTACAGCAGAACATGAAACTGTGATATCTGCATTTCTGTCTACATGACTCTGTGCATTTGATATAAGATAATCAGAAAAAACTTCGAAAATGAAGAAATAATTTCATCACATTACACTATCTACCTGCACAAGGTCCATGTAATCCATTCGGTATAGATGGTCTCCAGCCAAGATCAATACATTCTCAACGTTTGTGTGCTTAGCATCCTGCAATGGTCAAACTATTACACTACGGTTAAAAAAAGTATTCTCACCTAGTGGGGTCGGAAGATAGTAAATGTATGCAATCTTAACTCATGACCTCTATGTCACAATATAAACGCCGTTAAAAATAGGGGCATGCCACATACTGCAATATGGATATACAAAAAGATCAGTTTCCCACCTCAAATACCCATGTAAACTGCCTCACAGCATCTGCAGTTCCTTGGAACCAATTCTTTCCAGCTTCTCCTGGTGTTTGAGTAGCCGCGAGAACCTGTTTAGGATTTGTGCTTTAATAAGTTATTATGACCCTAAACTTAGCACCCCAACCTCTAAAATATAGAAGAAATAATTTCCACAAGAAAATATTATCACAAATTATGAATGTCTTTATCATATTATGTGAAGGGGGGACCTTGAGTATTTCTTTTCTCCAATTGTTACTGGATTTTTAAGTTGCATTACTATATCTTTCATAAAAATGACCAACTTAATTATGATGCATGACATGGATCAATTACCATTCATTTCCATGATACCTACCTCCACATATCCATCCCCAAAGTTGATGCCATTTCCAAAATAGGCGCGGGCGATGTGACGGTTCAGGGATGCAGAATTGAACTGAGTCAGTACAAATATTTTGTTGAGGCCACTGTTGATGCAATTGCTCATTGGAATGTCTATAAGCCTGTAGCAGCCACCAACAGGGACCTATACAAGCATACCAACCATTTCCAAATTGTTATATAGTTACTTTTTATTATCCAAATATTGATGCTTGTTCAATTGAAAGGACAAGGATTTTTACTCACAGCAGGTGTGGCAGCTCTTTTGGTAAGAGGAAAGAGTTGAGTCCCAGGACCTCCTCCCAATATGATGGAAACAACATTTTTGGGGTCAGCTTTTCTTCTGAGAAAGGTTGGCACTTGAAAGGCCTGAAATTGAAAGCCACAATTACAATACAAATATACAACCATTTACCAATTTGACATAGAAATATAGCCACGGAAAACTTAGAAAAATGCCAAAATGGATGCCATAACTGAATTCAGCTAACTTACCACAGATTCTTTGGCATTGTTTGATGTAAAAACAGCAGATATGAGACCAGGTTTGATATTATTCACCCTCTCCTGGGTTCTCAAACTTGTTGCAACCTGATTAATAACCCAGGGACTATAATTAAAGCCTCCTTTGATTCTTTCACCTAAAAAGCTATTATATTGAGCAAAAGCATAGCCTTTTCTTGAGTTTGCAAAATGGGTATTTGCTTTCAATGTCACACAAGCAGACTCCATTGTACTGCTAAGAGAACCAGAACTCCAGAGAGCCCAGACCAAGATAAGAGTAGTGAATCAAAGTTGTTCAAGTCCTTGCAAAAGAGTTAAACCTCAAATCTCAAAAGTTGGAACTGAAGCTCCAGCTGTGAGCAAATAAAGTGAAGTAAACATCACATAAATATATTACAAAGATGGAGAATTGGAGGCACAAAGTAGTTTCAGAGAATCAAAGTAATAAAAATATAATACTAAATAGTTCAAAGTGACAAACTAATATAATACTAAATCGTTAACATAAAGAAAACCTTGCTTTATGCAACCCCATAATGTAAAAAAAATGCCACCCAAGTTCCTTAATGAACAAGAAGTTAAAGCTGAACAAGAAAGACTATGAACTATAAAGAAGTAGAAGTAAACTACTAACTTGTTAGTTTGGTGCAAATGAGAATCCAGAGAAGTGATCAGAGTGAATGAGATTCAGATGATTAGAAATGGGAACTGAAAATGAAGGTATATGAACTAGAGTGTGAAATGCGATCTAGTGGTTGCCTTTATTGGCTTGTGAGACATAGCATTCACGAGAAATATGGGGAAAATGTTACCAATTTGGTATACATCAATTTCCAAAAACTATAGTGATTATACCAAAATATATCAATAAATAATGTATGTTATAGTCCATGACTTTCATTTCACGTGGTATTATTACAAGTTTCTAGACTTCTGTTCTATACGTGGAAATACCATCAAGCAATAAACACCTGTCAATTTTCAAGGACTTGTCGTACATTAAATCAAAGGGAAAATATAATTGAACAAACTAATACTAATTTCTAAGGTTGTTATAACAATGGGGCTTCAATATGTGCGGCCACTTCACACTTTTTGATATTTATGATATATGATTGATGGCTAGGCTAATTTTCACAGGTATGATTATTGTTCAACTTGATTGAAATCGAAAATTTTCAGAGTTTTCTTGCTTGCTATTGGCATTTCACTATCCAATCATGTCAATAGGTCAGAACCACTGAAATGGCCTAACTTAGTATAATTGCACCTAAGATCATATAGGATGGTAAAAGTTCAGCTTCACAAATGTATATATATTATTTCATTGTTATATGAGAATTTATAGAAAATTTATATAAGATTCTAATTATGGTGGTACATTTGACTAGCACATTCATTTTCATATTCAGAAAATGGATTTTTTTCATAACAAAAGTTGTTAGTTCACGAAATTGCTTTATGTAATGGCAACTTAATAAATCAATATTTGGTTGATGTAATGGAATTTTTTCATAGCATTCATTAAAGTTTTAATAGTTTTTAAGTCGAGTCTTAGTGTTTGAAATGTTGATGTGATAAAATTTTAATAGTATTAAAGTTCTTATGACTAATATATCTTAATACTTTTTATACACATGTATGTGCAACTTTAGATCAGAAATATGCTTAAAATGAGTTGGGATATCGAATACAGAAAATGTGTGATAATATGTGTATGAGTATACTTTGTTAGCATTACTTAATAAAAAACACTATATATATATACACGTGATATATGAGCAAAGCTCAACATCACACTGCCCTTTACATGTGTTGCATACTTGCGTCCGTGTGTGTAAAATTGCCTACGTGAGTCAATTTCTAATTGAAATTAATATGTGTATAAAATGTCAGACTATATATGGTGAAAGAAATAAAAAATATACATAATTAATTTGAACCCTAATATACTATGGATTCTTTATTTTTTGTGTAAGGCCTGGTTGAAATGAATTGTATGTGAAGTCAAAGTAAGGAAGTAAAAATATATTATCTTTCATTTGATAAATTATACTACCTTTAATTTTTTTACTTTGAAAATAAGCTCTATTTGGGAAAACAAACAAAATAAATTTTTTAAGTGGTTAAATGGTTTTGTTTGGTGGAATAAGATAATGTATATGGAGACAAGAAGATAGCTCAAAGATGGGCCACAAAGGCATCGTCCTTAGGGTCCAACCAACAGATACATGGCCCACCATTAATATGTCTAACATGTGGTTTAGTGTCTCATGAAGTTCAAGAGTGAGGCCACAACCCTCGCCACGCAATAACCATGTGGCATGCACCATCTATGCAAGTACATTTATAATATGAGCGAGGGCATCATTCACTCGAATTATTATTTTTTTGAATAGTCAATGATAATTTAAAATGAATAATATATGATGCAATGACAATGTAAAAAAATCTTACATGTGTATGTCATTTTCTCACATAATATTATAAATAAGTATAAATATGGTAAGTCTCACCTGGATGAAAATGTGCAAACATACAATTGCATTGACTCATAAACCTAACATCTTCAAATTTTGAGTTAAAATATGCCTATTGTAATTATTCCTTGGCCCAATATGGTGTAAAGTGAGTAACTACATTTGATTATAAGGTGCAAACTTGGTTTATTTATCTATTTTTCATACCTAGTTTTCTTAAGTTAATTGGGAAAATTTATTTAGAAATTGCACTTTTCAATAAAGCATTCATGTCATAGAAAGCATTTAAATAAGCAGATAAATTTATCATAAATAGGTTATTGGACCTAGCTACTATTAAAACGAATGCTAAAATTATAATAGGATGGTCTTTGTAATAAATAATCTCACCCAATAGTAGAATTTAATTGATTTCATACATTAGAACATGAATTTTTGGGACAAAACAATCCTTATTCAATAATGAAAGCGATAGATGGGGCACTACAGATCGTACCAATGGAATTGAGCCAATAAGAGATCAGTGATTGAATGGGGTTTAACATTTTGCAAGAAACAAACAATCACAAGAATGCAAGATGTTAATTATTCCTTTGAATCATAGTGTGCATATGCTAAAAATCATGGGCTCACATAGCCACCGTTCACGTGTACTCAAAATATAATCAGACACTAGTTATTATCCTACTTCATTGTTTGTTCCTTTTTGGTTTTGTCTTGCAAGGTGTTTTCTCAACCGTTGAAAAATAATCTGGAGAACCATGGTTGACAGGTTAAAAACGATGGATTTGATTGATTTATGATAAAAACTAGGTATGTATGGATACTTGTCTAAAACTTTGTTTTCACATATTAGTGATTTATTATAGCTCATATAATAATCTGGGATGATATGGGCCGGTAGCCCATCATTTATAGATGGGCTAACGGCTAACCTGTGGCCCGTGAATGAAGCTTCCAACTCATTCTCGAGTTTTTTAAACGCTGATATTATATAAAAATTGAAACTCTGAAGAGCATGCATGGTCTTGTCCACCAAATCTTCTTGTTAAAGTAATAATAATACAATAATACTATTCCAAACACAATATATATTAATTAATATAAATGCCTCTTAGTTAGCTTCAAAGGTTTTTAATGAGCCACTAAGATAATATATCAATTAAATTGTCTTCGCTATGGAAACAAAAGCGGACAAGTATATATTTTTGCGATCATATTGGCATACAAAACTAGAGAGCATGTGCACATAGACATTAAGTTTTGATTAATTTTGGGATCATACTGACCATCAATGTTTGATTTTATTTTAATAGACAAATCTTAGTAAGTTAATATTTTGTGGTTAATAAGATTTGAACTATCAATCTCGTTATCATTCATCTCCTTATTGACCATCAATGTTATATGTATACACGTCCTCACTATGCCATTTGATACGTATCCTACTTGTGAAGTAGGCGTGGTAGAAAACGTTCAAGCTATTATTAGCCTTCTATAGCTGTTTCTGTTACTAAATGATATAAAGATGTTGGTAACTTGTGTGGCTTATTTGATAACATTTTTAAGAGTTGCATAATTAGATTGTAATGTTGTTTGAATTGGATGGATTAAAGAGAAGATGGCATGGTTGGAGCTATTACTAGAAAAATCTTATCCATTGTTTTCAATTTGAAATGGAGTGTGCATCTAAGAGCCAAATTTATTATATGAAGTCATCTGTGCAAAGAAATAGAGGATGTAGAGTTTCATCCAAAAAAGGTAGAGAATGAGTAAACAGACAATTTTCAATCGAAAAAACTATATATTTGAACCTAATTTCTTTGACATGATTATAAAATTTCCATGCCAGATTTATACAATTAGTGGTTAAGGATGTTGAGAAGGGAAACTCTAACTTTAATAAATCTTTTAAAAAGAGTCTCAAGTCCTTCCACAAAATCTTGAATGACTGACTCCAAATTTTCCAATTGGTTCTGCAAATGATTGATGTTGTCTGACTTGTTTGCCACATGGAATACAAAAGACTGCAATGCAGCATCTACTTTGGAAAATTCATTTGGATCTGCTTCTTGTCTGCAATAAATATTTTTGTTGAGCATTAACTTTGAAACCAAAGACCAATTACTTGACCTTGATTGTACTGGTCCAGATATGAAGTTAAGCAGTGACTCCAATATTGAAAGAGTGACTACTTCCACATCTTTTAGCATGCTAGCCAATGTCACAGTTTGATGGTCCTTGTTGCTAGGACAGAATTTTACTCTCTTAGAAGTACCCTTCAAATTTCCCAAGGCTTTGAGTATTGCCTTCTTTACTATTTTTCTAGAGGCCAAAAACTTTTTGATCTCTGCTGCCACCTCCATTTCACCACCCCTTTTTCTTCTTATAATCGATTGAAGTTCGCGGGCGCATTCCTTCGTATGCAGTAAGGCATCCTTGGCTACAGTGCATGTATCTAGAAGTCTTAAAGATCCATCCAAAAGCTCATCTACCCATTTCTCTTGACCCTCTTTGATAAGGACTTGTTGAGTAAGAGGCAGTAGAACCAACTTCTCAACACAATCATGCAAAGCCAGCAAACCGGTTAGTTTGTGGCTGAACAATGATGATGAAGAGGAGGGGGAGGTTGCATCTGAAACCTCTAAATTGCCTAAGTGTTGATTACATTGTAGAATTAGAGGGTGTGGTGTAGAGGGTAAGCTTTTCGGGCGATCTTGGTGAAGAGTGGCTGCCATTTTCCTAGAGAAGAGAAAGGCCTAAGGGTTGAAATTCATACATTACTTCCATTCAGATAAGTTCAATATATATTGAGTTTAGGAGACAGAAGGAATCAAAATCTTAACTAGAATAAGTGAGGGCTAACTGATTTAGATTCAGATCCATACAAGACCCTAGTGATGTCAATGCATTGTAACTTCCACAGGAACACTACAACTCAATATCTATATTTTTAATTGAACACACGCTTGTAGTAATCACATTGGTGTGCTCAACTCACCAGTGGCATTGCCACAGGTCTTATTTAATTGCAATGAATGCATATATAAAATTATTTCTTGGACTAATAGGAATAGCTTATGGGTTTGAAGTGAACTATTTGTACAGATTGAATTAGTTGTACATGTTAGCAACTGCTCTGTAGTTTTGTTCCAGGGTCAAAGGAAAGGTAATAATAAACCATATTGTGTAAGGTATTGACTATTCATTGGTTTTGTCCTCATTATATGAAGGACAAGAATCACGTTGCTCGTTGAATTTTATCACATGAAACAAGAGAGCATGTGCATGCATTTAACTTTGATTATTGTTTAATCATCAACCCATATGTATTATCTTTACAACTGGCCTATGGATTCAATTTGACTTTGAAGTTTGAAACTTTGAATCCCATATGCGCATGATAATTGATAAGGGGGGTTTCTTATTATTACACCTCATTTATACTTAATTTTCTTCAACTGGCAAGGATGACAAAAAGTAAAACTTGACTTATATAATACTTAGAAATATTGGATATGAAACAGGTTATAGAAAAAGGTTATTTGTACCTTATTTTTCTGACCGAGGCTAACAGAAAAATATGTGGATGGAACTTAGAAAAGGAGAAAAAGAAACACATAAATTAACTGTAATTTGAACCTCCCGTAGTATTATATTTTTGCCAAAATAAACTTTAATCAAATTTATGTAAAATTGAGTCAAAACTTGATTTCGCGTGTCTGCACTAACATTTTCCCCTCTAACTAGTGGGTAAGGGTGTGTTTGGGCCGGGTTGGGACGAGTTAAGGCTTGTCCTTACTCGACCCTAAATGTTGTTCGGGTCATTTTTCTGAACCCGGACCCGACCCTAAACCTGAAGTTAACCCGACCCTAAATATTCACAGGGTTAGCCTTTAAACCCAGACCCGACCCTAGACCCGATTAAATATAACACATACTCATTTTACATAAAGTCTTCTAAATATTATTTATTATTTTGAATATGTAATTTGACATATAAAATAATATATGTGTATATATTATTAAACATGTATATATGATGAAAAATTAGAGAATCAATGATATTTTCGACTAAAAAAATATCATTACTCTGTATATATTTGAACAGACACACATACAAACATCATGAGAAAGTGAAAATGGGACGGGTCTTGTTTGGTCCCTACCCGACCCTAAATATTGACTGATTCTAATTTTTGAACCCGAACTCGGCCCTAAACCCGATGAGACCCGACCTTTTTCAAGCCCGACCACGATCGGGTCATACCAGATGAGTGGGTAGGGCCGGGTCCTGCTCACCTCTACCAGTGGGTGAGGATGTTTAGAAGGGAAACTATTGTCCTAATGAGTTGCCTTGACAGTTATTAAACTCTTACTTCTAAATCCTGATTGAAAATCTCCAAATTGTACATATGGTTGTGAATATTCTCAGCAGATTTGTGACTGATGAGAGAATGCAAAGGTGCATCCAAATTTTCAAACTCATTTGTGTCTGACTCTTGAGAGTCAGAAGTCACTCTTGCAGGTTCCATAAACTTGGAGATTTTTGACCATCTGCTCTGCTTTGATTGTCCCTTGGGGTCAGATATAAACAACAACAAAGATTCTAAGGACTCCATGGTGATACCTTCTGCTTCTTTTAGGATGCTAAACACTGATAAAGCTTCCTTGTCTTTGTTAGACTCAAATTTTATTCCTTTCAAATTGCTTAAGGCCCTTTGAATTGTCTTCTTCATCTTCATCGTATAAGCAAAGTATTTTCTACCCTCAATTGCTAATCCAGTTTCATCACCTTTCCTTCGAAGAGCTGGCTGAATCTCATACACGTTTTCTTTTATTGCAAGAAGCAATCTTGGGCTGTACCAAAAATATCAAGAAGCCTCTGAGGCCCTTCTAATAGGCCATGAATCCATTTATCACTGCATTCTAGTGTCAGGTCCTGTTGGATGTTAGGCACTTGAAGCAACTTATCAGCAAAATCATGCAAATCCTGTAAGCCATTCAGTTTTTGGCTTATGGAAGATGATGAAAAATAAGTGGTGGCTGCTTCAGAATCCTTCAATCTCTGAAAGTGGTCCTGGACTTGTGATACCAAAGGATGTGGGGCAGCAGAGGGTAAACTGTTGCAGCTAGTGTGCATAGAGTTCTTTGGTTTTTAATATTTGTTTTAGTCAGAGAAGACCATAGAGGGCTATAGAAGTAGTAGATGATATTCAAATTTTGTTGTCAAGTTTGACTTTTAGAGATTGGCATCTGCTCCATATATGGCAAATGAATTGAAGGAGACAAGCAGAATATTTCTGTTTGTTAGATGTTCCAAAATTGGCAAACAATTATATCATCTTGACTTGAATCTCAGACCATGGTATTTATTATTACTCATGCTCATTAGTTACCAGGTTTCCAATTTTTTTAAACTTTGGAACCACATGGTTTTTGGAAAAAAGATGGTATCTTTTCAGGTTGACTATATAAAAATATCAAACTATTGAGCATATCCATCTGGAGCTTTTGTCTGGAGGTAAGGAACTGTTTCTAATTTTAAACAGCGTTTAGTCTGCAAACTGGTCTGCACTTAAAGGCAAGAAGAATCTTCAACTTCAGATTTGAAAGGTTTGTATACAGCCCACAAACACGGTGCTAACACCACACAGAATCTGCAGAAAAGAAAATGGCCAGGAAGAGAAATATGCAATACAATGAGGCAAGTCTGAAACATACACATTAAAATTTATTATTTTTCCCAACTCCCAGAGGGAATAATAATCATTCAACAGGACCTTTTTCTTTTGGACAAGTGACATAATTTGTTTCATATAAGAAAACATGTAGCATATATTTTTCTTAGGTTGCTTCTCATCAAGTATCTGAAACAAGCTTGTACTCCTTGACAAACTCCACCGACCAATCTACCTTAGGCACCCCTTTCTTTGTAACATTAACGGAGAAATAAAAAAACGGCGGCAGTTTATACATGATCTGAAAAAGTCTGTAGTTTTTGTTAACGGACCATCTTACTATCAATTGACCAATCTCCAACATTGACAAGTCTTTGTCAACATTTTGATCAATTTCATACAAGATTACAAACCTCGCAAGAATAACAAATTCTATTAAAGAGGAAGTGCGCTTTAGAGGGGATCTGAGTTGCTCTCTTTCCTGCTATAAAGCACTGCAATCAAGATTCCATCTCATAATACACAATAAATTCTTCAAGTCCCCAGTGTTCGACTAATAACCCAGTAAGGGTTACGAATTTCACAAAAAGTGCAACCATGACAGAAGCAAGATTACAGAGCAGAAGGTTTAAGGAATGGCGGCGGTTAAGGTAGAAGGTTAAGGTAATGGAGTGATAAGAAGATTGAGAGTTTGAAATCAACACACTACAAATACTAACATTCTAACATTTGCCTATAAAAAATACCATGCCTAGCCAAGCACAATTAACAAAAGTCTAAGCATAACACATCAGAAATGGAACTCTAATTAGGATGGATTTCAAATTGAAGACAGCCCACAAATCAATCAAGTCAGTAAAGAGCCAAAGTTTGAAAATTCAATAACTCATGGAAGCCAAATAATCAAAATACATTATCAAGATACAAAAATAATCTAAACCAACGGAATCAACAACAGTCTAGAACCGATGCAGTATATATAGCATCGGTACATCTCAAATTGAAAAGAAAATACTTGACTAATCCACCCAAAACTTCATAAGCTGTGACCAGTACTACTACACCTAGGTGTTTGTAGCCCTGGTGTAAATCTGCTGACTTGAGTGTGCAGACACCAACCTGATTGAACCTCTAGCCATCAAATCTCTAATTGCCTTCCTTGCAAGTGATCCATTAATCTGTAAAGTGTATGCAAAATGATGTTATTATGGATAGGTAGTTATTCAGTAATTGACAATCAAATTGTTTTTGAAAGAGTGGGTGAAGGCAGGCTTAAATTACAGAGATAAGATAGAATACAGCATAGGAAAATTATATGCAAACATTTTTTACGCTATTCAAAATTTAAAATGCATAACATATGGTATATAACAGAAACCTGAGTGTGAGAGCTGTGCCCATACACCAAAGTGGAAAAAAGAAATTAGGACTCACAACCACAAGTATAAGTACTGTTTTCATGCTAAGCACCTTAACAATAGACAGGTTTTAATTTCTAGCAAAATAAACAGTTGTGGTGAACCTAAAATTTTATCAACGAAAAAAGAAGCATACACACAAGCACAAAAAAGACTTGGAGCATAAACAAAAAATGTATTTTCAATGACCGTAGTCTTAGAGCTTGTATTATGACTCATAAAACACAACACAAATTCAATGATGATAAATGCAGTAAGCGACATTAACACATAAACCAAATGTCTTATCATAAGACAGAAAATAAATAAAAAACAACACAAATTTGTTCACCTGTATATCAAAAACAACAAAGAGCCTTTCTCATCAATCATAATAACCTATATATGACAACTAACAAAAAAGAAGTCACAGAATGGGTACCCTCAAACGATCAGAGAGAATGGAAGGGGTAATGAGTTTGAACTTAGGTGCTTCAGTGAGGAGCTTGTCATAGGATGCCTGATCGAACAGAACCATGTTATTCACCTTTTCCTTTTGCTTTCCCTTGCTCCACTTCTGTTCAAACATAAAATTCACATTCTTAATACCACTCACTAATCAATCAATAATACTTTAATCACACACACACACACACAAACAGTGTTGGATCATTCATTATATATGATGTAACAAATCTGACTACAACCCATGATTACCCAATAGAGAAAATGATGATAAATTTAAGATAAATAAATAAACATTGACAAAACAAGAAGAAAAAAGGGTGACCTTCTTCTTCTGCTTGCCACCTCCAGATTTGGCGGGCTTGGAGGAGGGTGGAGGAGCCTTTTCTTTCTTGGGAGCCTGCAATCAATAACAAGTTAGAGAAACGGGTATTGAGAATGAACAAAGGAGATAATGCTTTGCAGAAGGAACAAGGGTTACGAACCATGACGAAGAGGATAGGGTTTCAAGAAGAGGCGCAAATTTGTGACAGCGGTATAGAGAAGAAGAAACCCTAGGCTTTTTTATTAGAGATAAATAGACAAAACTCGTAAGCGACGTCGTTTGACCCGGCCCAGAGCATAGATCTTGGAAAGCCCAGTGGGTTGAAGCCTTAATATTTAAAATACTCTCTGCACTTCACTCTATACTACTCAGACCCAACATCACTCAAGACTTCACAGACCCAACATTCTCCTACTCTCACTTCTCCAACAATGTTCATTTAACCCAACATTCTCCTACTGGAATGAGGATCACCTGTCCCAAAATGATGTTTTCATCTCTGTGTCAACCAATAAAAAAAAAAGAAATTCAAGGAAAAAAATAAAATAAAAAAATGCAAGTAATATGAATTTTTTAAATGATATGGTGATATTTAATTGGTTGGGAGAGAGATGAGGACACCATTTTGGAACATTGATCTTCATCACTCTTACTGTAACTAGACGATGTTTTACTTTTCTAACAAATATAAATATAAGAAATAAGTTATGCTTGGGACAACATGTGGCTCTAATTTTTACATGCTTTATTATTTGTCCACTTTTAACTCTTAAAGCAATGGTTTGGAAGGCATAAGCTTGTACAAACTTGCAAATTTAATCCAACCTTGTTGCTTTTGAAATTCCCATCCATTTAGTTGGTCATAGTAATTAGTGATAAACAAATTTAACAAATTAGTCATAAAACAATGGTTAATGGCAGCCTTACGTTTAGTTTTGTACTGGTATCCTTTGCTTCTATTTCGTCCTATCTTTGTGTGGCTAAGTTTTGTGGGGTTGCTACCATTTTTTTCCTATTGATCTGACTTGTTTGGCAATAAACATCAATATTTTATGGTCTCAAATATAAATAAATTAAATTATCTTTATACATTTTAGTATTACTTGTAATTGTAACGATTTCCCATACATGTTGAATATTAACCATGATTAATTATAATTTTTATTAAATCAACGCATTTAATTAATTTTTAATACGTGTAAAATTAGTTAAATTCTCTAGAAAAACTACATGAAGCTTGTGGGAGTGAGTGATAGTCAAAAGCTCTGAAATAACAATGCACTTTATTGTGATATTAATTTGCTACTCAAAGAGTATGATCTCTATCTTTTATGTTAGGAATCAAACTATAACGACTAAACATGCAAGCAATCAAGGGTGCACGAGTGTACATTTACAGTTTTAGTGCACATTTCTTAAAAATTACCATTTTGGTGTATTTTTAATAAAATCGTCTCTTATATCGGAGTTTTATTTTTTTTCTCTTTCCTCTCTCCAAAAACTGCTCTCATATGGAAGTTTTTCATTTTTATTTTTTTACATTTTCTCTCTCCAAAAACTCCTCCCCTATAGGAGTTTTTCATTTTTATTTTCTTTATACTCACCCTAAATCGGCTCATCGGATGGAGTTTTTAATATCTTTTCATGAGTTTTTCATTTTATTGGGGATTTTTTAATATTTATTTCTCTTTTTCCCCCTAAATTGCTCATAGGGAGAGTTTTTGATTTTTTTTATCCAAAGAGTTTTTAAATTTTTTTTAGGTTTTCAAATTAGATAGGAGTTTACGTTTGGTATAACACCGCAGTTTTATTCCTTTTAAAAAAATTCTATAAAACTATACATCTTTTGGTTTTAGAAAATGAATAACAGAAACAAAAGATACCTACAATTTTATAGAACTTTTTTGAAAATGGATGAAACTGTAGTGTTATACCAAACATAAACTCGTATCTCATTTGAAAATCTAAAAAAAACAAAAACTCTCTTGGATAAAAAAAAATCAAAAACTCCCTCCAGGAGTCGATTTAGGGTGAGAAAGAGAGAAAAATATATTAAAAACTCCCCAATAAAAATGAAAAATTCTCATATGGGGGAGTTTTTGGAGAGGGAAATATTAAAAACTTCCCCAATGGCTGATTTTGGGGGAGTGTAAAGAAAATAAAAATGAAAAACTCTAATGGGGGAGGAGTTTTTGGAGAGAGTGTAAAAAAAGTAAAAATGAAAAACTCCCATATGGGAGGAGACTCCCATATGGGAGGAGTTTTTGGAGAGAGGAAAGAGAAAAAAAGAGTAACACTCTCATATGGGAGACGATTTTAGTAAAAATACACCAAAATGATAATTTTTAAGAAATGTGCACTAAAACTATAAATTTACAGTCAAAATGTACCCTTCCTGTAAATTTGCTGACTTCAATATCTATAGTGGTTACTGTCGTTCAAGTAAATATCTATATGATTCACTGTGAAACTCCTAACACAACATCTACTTATTCACATATAACTAATCTCATTTTATGATTATCGTAGAAGTAGTGTAAAAATAGTGTAAATATTATCCATGTATAGTGAAAGTATATTTTTACCATTGTTCTTTGAGCATGCCACGTTCGATCTGAAGGCAAATAAAGTTGCATCCTCTTCCATTCATTATTGGTGGGCGTAATGGGACCATTGGAAAGTTGAAAGTGATGGATTTTGAATGTTTGAGGGAATATAAGAAAGACTAAAAGCCAGAGTGCAAGGCATTTTCTTAGCAAGTAAACGATAGGTTCCTAATAAATGTGACAGGTATCTGTGCCATGC
Organism: Lupinus albus; assembly: GCA_009771035.1. Lineage (NCBI taxonomy): Eukaryota > Viridiplantae > Streptophyta > Magnoliopsida > Fabales > Fabaceae > Lupinus > Lupinus albus. The sequence goes on from CM020017.1 coordinate 17,282,110, forward strand.
ATTCAGTAACACACTGCCACATTACCAAAATACTATATAGTTCTTCTTTATGTTTACACACTCCTCATTGGTCACTAGCTATTATATTGTCTGAAATATCAACAAAGTATGATTTTGTATATACAAAACTTCATTCATAGCATTTCACATTTCTGCAGTTTTTACTATTTTTATTATTTATGTATTTAACTTAATTTTTTTACCTATTTTATACTACTGTTTGATAATATAAGCATAATTTCAAATATACATGTTTTAAAAGATTAGGATACATTTAATTTTAAAATTAGTGTGTTATGGTCATAAAAATAGTTATGAAATAGAATTATTGAAAGATATGAAACACCAGTGCAGCAGTGGAGAATGACGCGACAGTGATGATGCTGTACTTGGACATGATATTCTTTATGGTTGGATGCTTTTCTATTCCAATTTATTAGATTTTAGAGAAGCATCTATTTATGTTAACCACAAGCATCCCTTTACTCAGGTAGGAGTCTAGCTTTGAAAATATTAATCTACTTTTTTTAACTGAGCACAAAATTTGTGGATATCAAGAATCTAGCTCGGTCTATCCAGAATTGACACTTTAGATGAGTAAAACTTAACTCAGAAGTTTATTATTAGTTGTTCAAACTCAACTCAATACAAGGAGCAAGGAGAATAAGGAAAGTGGATAATGGAATATTGAGAGAGAGAGAAAACACAAAAGTGTGATTTTTTTTGTATGTTGATAAAAGGATTAGATTCCAGTCTATAAATAAGAGCAATAGCACTCAATCTGATAACAATTTCATAATCATAAAACAAAGACCCTCTGTTCTCTCTGTCCAAGCACAATTCTTATAAGCTTCACTCGCTCTCTTTTCTTTGTTTTCTCTAAAAAAATCATCATTTTCCATGCTTCCAAGTTCAGAAACCACTGCACTGTACACTATACCTTCTGCTTCATCCTTCACTGGATAACTTCCAGTGAGACACATATTTGTTTCTCTACCAACACAAACTCTGATGATAGGAATGGACTCATTGAATTTCACTGACATTCAAGCAGAGAAAGCCAACACGATAATAAAACACCGCAATCTTCGAAGGATTGGAAGCTTGTTTCGCCTTATTGAGGTGTGTGTTGTTCTGGTTTTCATATCAAGGCTTCCTATGCAGCTACCAGTTGCATTCAATAACTCTATTGAGTACTTTAGGGAGTTCTTAGTGTTCATGAATAGCCCTCGCTTCATTTTTCTGATCGGAAATGCCATAATCATCACACTGTTTGCTCAGTCCGGTAAGTTCTCACCTCATGGTTCTAAAAAGAACAACCCAGAACCTGGTATTTATCATGATTTCATTCAGAACAACATCAAGAATGAGAAAGTTCAGGTGGAACAGAAATTCTCAAGAAAACAGAATATAAGAACAGAGGATAATATAGAGAGTGAAAAGCAGAGTTTCAAAACAGAGGATAGCATACAGAGTGAAAAGCAGAGTATAAAAACAGAGGATACAATAATGAACAGTAGAATAAACGGGGACGTGGGAAAATACTCAAAAAATAAAAGAATCTATCCAAGTACAGTATTAGATTATAGCATCAATGATCAGAGAATTGATGAAGGGAAGAGCAAGTGGGTAGAAAAACAGAGGAAGAAAACAGGGGAAGTGAGTATTGGTTTAGAGGTGAAGAGTTATAGAAGGTGTGAAACAGAGATTTTAAGGCATGTGCAGAATGACAAAGAGAATCAAAGCCGTGTGCTGAAAAGATGTGAAACTGAAAACATGATGAAGAGTATTCAACCTTGTGTTTCGGAAGAAGTGGTAAGAATTTCAACCCCTGAAGATCACATGAGCAATGAAGAATTTCGACGCACCATAGAAGCCTTCATTGCCAAGCAACAAACACTCCTTAGAGAAGAAGATTTCTCCTTAAATTGAAAGTTGGAATATAGTTTACAGTTATGATGGTATATAATTAAACGAATTATAGGACAAAACCACAATATTGCAGCCGCAATTATATTATAATAAGATACACTAAATTAAAACCTTTGGATGCCTTCTTACTCTAGTATTTTATTTGTAATGAAGGAATATGTAGAAACATGTACATAAAGTGTTAAACAAGAATGTATGAATATGTTCTGAATAGTATTAAGAATAAGATTGCAACTTGGGAATTATATGACAACTATGCAGCTCTGGGAACTTCCCCCATTTTTATTTATGCTTTGATACCAAGGTTGCAAGTGGGTTATTTATTAAAAAAATAACAAAAGTCAAAACAAAATATGTGTTTGGTAAGGAGCAACAATCTGCATATAAACAATGCAATTAGTTTATTTGATAACAAAATTTCATATTTGTTTGTTTCTATAATGGTGAGCAGTGGTATCTGGTTTTAGTTTTCCATTTCTACATAGTTGCAGCATGCTCATATGCTAGTTATCATCATAGAGAAATATTAAGTCTTATACCAGAATTTTATTCGCTTGGATACATTTTAATAATTAATTTTTTTGGACTGATAAGTTTAATTAAAAATGGGATAACATTTTTAGATCTTTGCTAGTTCCTTTTATCACTTTCTCGTGTGTGACATCTACCAAAGTATAGAGATGCATGCTTTGATAATCCATTTTGTCCTCAGGAAATCCTTACAAATTTGTAGTGAGTGACTTTGTTCTACAATTTGATTGGACTAAATCATTCATTTACAAGCATTTGAGGGAATATGATCAAATATGTTACCTCAACTTATTAATAAAAATCCCTCTTCTTCCCCTCTCCCATTCACTTACCTCTATGGAAAAAACCTCTTTATATGAAAAATATCCGATTTTTATTTATGATTCCTTGAAAAATAGTAAAATCACTTATAAATAAGTCTGGTCAAGATTTTAAACTACATAGGACTGACCAAAATTTAGGAGGTTAAGTGAAAATAGGTCATGGAAAATGAAGTCTTAGATTATATATGAAAATTGTTGAATATGTGGCTTGAAAATTGGCCACGTATCCCTATTTTTTTTTGGCCAAAATTTGGTTATTAAGCTTTGTCACGCAAGTAGCTTCTATACAGACTTGGAAATCTTCTTCATTAAGAATGCAATGTTCTTTCACATTACTTTGCCTATAAAAGGCCATGAAGAGCTCCCCATTTAATATCATCACAACACAAAAATATTCAGCAACACACAAGCTCAAGCAATATTACTTCATCAGTGTTTTTTTGTTTTGTTTTATTGTGTGAGTAATTTTGTGGTGAGAATTCTTGTTTCACTTCAGAGAGTATTTGTGAGAGAAAATAATATCCCTTGTTGTACTCTCTTTTTTACATAGTTGAATTTTGCTCTTGAGCGCCCGTGGTTTTTTAACTCTAACACTGAGGGGGTTTTTCCACGTTAAATCTTGTGTGTTATTTTCTTGCTCCTTTATTTACTTCTCTTTAGTTTTCAATTGATCTGATCTTGTGTTTCCGCATTGTGTTTTATTCCTAACAAAAATGATTCTAAAAATGTAGATATGCCATCCATCCCACTAGTTTATACTCGAATCTCTAAAGTTGTCCTTGTATTCTCAACATCTTTAAAGTTTCCTTTCCATTATTCTGTGTTCCATTAGAAGATTAGGTAACTTTCATGCCGAAAGTAATACAAAATGACCATTTAATTTTAATTAGTATTGATTCTTCAAAAAAAAAAATTAAATGAATGATAAATAATATACTAATTTTATATAAATCTTTATAATATATATTATTATTACTGAACATGCGGAAGGTTCCTTGAACATGTAGAAGTTTGTGGATATAGGTAAGCTTTTTATTTTGAATTAATCAATCACCATGCATGGAGATGAATAACGTGGCCTACCAGAATTTTGCCAACATTAGAACATGTATTGTACTTGTGCACTAAAATTATCTACTCTTACCGTCAAATACTAGTATAAAAAGATAATGTATGTTTTGTTATAATCAAGCAGAAAAAAAGGTGGTGGGAAACATTAAGAAGTAATCTACACGAGGGAAGAGTGAATTGCATTTTGGGGTTCTAATAAAAGTTGTTATTTTGAAGATAAGGTATGCTATTGCATAAAGCCAAAAACATTGATGTTGTGCACACACATGACACATTAATGGGAACAGAGCAAGTTTTCCACATGAACGCTGGTGTAGGAGATACAAGCTATGCAAACAACTCTTCCCATCAAGTATATGCTCTTTCTCTTTTCCTTTATACAATTTAATTACCTTCTTTGACAGTGATGTGATTAAGTTTTATTTGAAGCAGAGAAATGGAGCATTGAAAGGGAAACCTATATTAGAAGAAATTGTTAAGAAGCTATATTGCACCATCCTTCCTAAATGTTTGAAGGTGGCTGATCTTGGTTGTGCTTCAGGACCAAATGCACTTATGATAGTAAATGATATCATCAGCATTGTTCAATCCACTAGCTTCAATTTGAATCGCAGGCCACCATGTTTCCAATTTTATATCAATGATTTACCTTCAAATGATTTCAACACCATTTTTACATCACTGGCTCAGTTCTATGAAACATTAGAAGAAGAGAATGGACCTGGATTTGGACCATGTTTCATTAATGCAACTCCAGGGACATTTTATAAGAGGCTCTTTCCTGATAATTCCATACACTTTTTCCATTCCTCTTACAGTGTACACTGGCTTTCTCAGGTAAAATATACACCAAACCTATATTACTGTATGAATGTTTTCTAGCTTCTACTACTGCTTCTCCTTATGGGGTATGGTATATGCCTTATAATGATATATTCCTGTGACAATTATTTGGATTTTGCCAACAGCCTCCAAAGGAGTTGACTAATGGAGCAGAAGCATTGAACAAGGACAACATTTATGTGACAAGCACAACTCCTCCAGCAACGCACAAAGCATATCTTAGGCAATTCCAACATGACTTCAAACTTTTTCTGAAATCACGTTCACGGGAACTGGTGCCGGGTGGTGCCATGTTCCTCATATTTGTTGGAAGGGAAAACACTCCTGAAATAACATCCGTCATTGGACTGCTTGGCATGTCACTCAATGACATGGTCTTAGAGGTAAATAAATGTAATCAATCTAATTGTTATTTAGATTAAAAAATCACACCTTACCCATATTTAGATAAGATTTGGTTTGCTATGGCCAATTAAGTGATAATGTTAAGTCATACTTTAACATGGTAATATGGGTATATGATGCAGAATTTGATTGAAGAGGCAAAATTGGAATCCTTTAATATGCCAGTGTATAACCCTACAGCAGAGGAAGCTAAAGCAGTTATTGAGGAAGAAGGATCATTCACTATTCAGAGACTGGAATCTGTCATACTGGGTTGGGATGAAAACATAAATGAGGATGAACTTGATGAAAATTCGATATGCGAGTTCATAGCCAAAACCTTCCGAGCTATTACAGAAACTCTTTTGAAGGCTCATTTTGGGGAAGGCATCATGGAAGAGCTATACCTCAGACTTAAAAATAGGCTTATCCAAATGCTGGTGAAGGGTGAAAAATTGGAGTATCCTAACCTTATGATTTCCCTGATAAATAAATCTTATAAGGATGCCAATGAACAAGTACTTTAGGTAGTTTACACTTTACAGTGAGATTATAATAGGTTCAACACTTACTGGCTTTACTGCTATTATTGTATTGAAGAGGTCTTGAAAAAACTGTACCAGAGCCCTACGAAGGATTATATGTTTGAAATTTACTGTGTGAGATTCCTTATGGACTTCATAATTTATACCTCAAATGTAACATGCTCAAATGATATAACAAAGCAACATCCAATAGTTGATTGAGGAGAATCACAAGGAACCTCTAATCTTAGATATCAAGTTGCTGAATCCTCAAAAGTCAAAAAGTATACCGAAGAGTCAAACTTGGAAAGAAATAAAAAAGCAGTTAATCTGAATCACCTTAGAGCCACGATACATGTACACCTAAAGGATTCTCAGTAGCAAACCAGCAACGAATGCTAAGCAAAGCTTTGAAGCATGTCCAAGTAGTGGTTCTTTTATTTGTCCACAAATTTAACATAAACCCCCTATACTGTACTTATGCCTGAAACAAAAACAAAAAATACCAGGCTTCAGTATGAATAACAGAAATACATTATACCAGGCTTAAAATACATTATAATGTATTTTAAGAGTATGCTATTTTGCTAGTTATATAAATTTATGGAACTAGATTTGATCTAAACAATTATGAACCTATTTTTATGGTTTGGCATACTGCCCATAAACCAAATCACATAATATAAATCCCCTTTGCTTCATCCCAAATATATATTACTTGCCTCATTTCGAAGGCATCAGTGTGAAGAAGGGTCTGAACATCTCATAGATCTCTAAACAGCTATCTTCATCTCTATTTTCTGGTGAGGATCATAGCCTATGAGCTTGAAATCAGCAGCCACAAAAGAATCTATATCCTTCTTTTTTGGATTTATCTTCAAAATCTGAAATTGGCAATCAACAAGGAAAAGACAATCGATAGCAGTGGTTAAAGTTAAAACATTAATGAACATGTAGGTATCCACATTAAAGCAAAAGAAATCCTTAAACATTTACACATACCGGAAAAGGCTTTGGAAGGTTTTGGAGCTGTTCCTGCAGAGGTCTAACATGATTGCGGTAAACATGTGCATCCCCAATAACATGGATAAAATCACCTGGAACAAGGTCTGACAGGGACAAAATATGTGAGTTTATTGGTCCGACATGTGATACCAATATATAAGTTGTAGTTCACGGTAAGATTATATACTTATATATTTTTGAACTCGCCCACACACACCTTCAACAGTGGAAAAAAATCCAATACAATTTTAAAAAGCAACTCAATCCAATAGGGTGTAGGTAAAAAAATTATAGTTACTAGATAATTATTGTATCTGTCACCTAATTGTTAAGGGAAACCTGAGAAACCCGCATGTACTAAATAACTGAATCATACTGTATCAATCTAATTAACTTACAACCATTTACCATCATATAAAATTACATAAATATCTAATAATTACACAAAACCTAAAGAAGTAAGATGTTGTGTACCATTTGACTACATGGTTAAATGTATCAAAAGCTGGCATATGTTACATACCACAAACATGAGCAATCATGCATGTCAGCAGCGCATAAGATGCAATATTAAACGGCACACCCAGGCCCATGTCAGCAGATCGTTGGTACATTTGGCAGGATAACTCCCCATTTGCTACATAGAACTGCAAAATAAAATAAACTTAAATGAATTAGAAGTAAAAAACTATCAGGGGTGAGACCTCTCTAAAAGAAAAACCCAGTTATAGCTGTGGACCTGAGCAAACATGTGACAAGGTGGAAGTGCCATCAATTTAAGATCAGCTGGATTCCACGATGAAATAATGATCCGTCGATCATCAGGATTGTGCTTTATCTTGTTGATAACATCTAATAGTTGATCAACTCCTTGACCAGAGTAGTCATCATGCATGTCAGTATACCTATAAAACATAAGACAGGAGTATAGAATCATCCAAATTCCACAAAATGCAGTCCAATAGAGAGATAAAGACACAATTCACCTACCTAGCACCAAAGTGCCTCCACTGAAACCCATAAACAGGTCCTAAGTCACCCTCCTCCCTGTCTTTAAAACCAACACTGTAATGTAAATTGTGAATCCAGTTAATAACTGCATCGAGAGAGAAAACATGCAATTCACACATAAATTAGTTCATAGTCAAGCTTGCCTATCAAGGTATTCTCTAGATGCATTGCCATCCCATATATGAATGCCCTTTTCTTGCAGTACCTGTCAACATAACAAGTTTCCAGAATAAAATTCATCACTGAAGATTCTAATGGACTGATGAGACATTCTTTTTGAACCAAGAACCACTTGACGCAAATGAGGTAGCTCAATTGAATTTTAGTGCAGAACCATTTAGCTTTACAGTATCAACACATAAACAATGCAACAAACAGATGCTGACCATTCAATATTCTACACCATTAGAAATATATAAAAAGAAATTTTCAGCACACAACATAAAGTCAACTTTGGGAATTTAAGAAAGGTGAGGATTAATATGTTCGAGTGGGAAAATGGCCAATATGTATAATAATATACCTTGGCATTCGTTGAGCCACTGATAAACCAGAGAAGTTCTTCAACAACCCCACGCCAAAATACTTTCTAAGAACCAAATAAAGAAATCATGTCAACCTTTATATCAAAACATAAATGGATATTGCTCATCACCAATAAACATCCAAAGTAACAAACAAACAAAATAATTATACCAAACCACAAGAAATACAAAAGGAGCACATCACTAACAAATTATTCTGTACAATAGATTATGCACATCTTAATCCAAAATATATACATTAATACAATAATAGATACCTTAGTTGTTAGAAGAGGAAAGCTTTTGCGCAGGTTGAATCTCATCTGCACAATTATAGAAGACAACATCAACATGAATAGCGAATTTTAGCAATCCTCAAGAAACCAATCAAAATGTTACCTGGCATCCAAACTTAGACAAGGTACCGGTCCCTGTTCTGTCATCCTTAGTATTACCTTCAGAAATGATTCCTTGAACCAACCTAAGATATTTGTACTCCTCATGTCTATCAAAAATCATTTTAGGAAGAAAAGAAAATTTGTGGACCTCAAATTTGGTAGTGTTCGAATTATTATCAAAAATTGGATCATTATTCTGACTCAAGGACTCTATTGGACAACTCCTCACACGCACATAAGTGTTGAAGGAATATCGAATGTTGTTTTCCACCAAAGGGAATGACGAGTACCATAGCTGAAATATAGAGGTATCAATTTGAGGCATAAAAGTGTCACACTCAATGCTTGCCTGAGTTGCCTCAATTTCTGTAATGTGGGCAGCTTCACATCCAGGTGCATTAAGAGTCTCTCTGTACATGAAAATAATTAGTTATAACAAAGAAATAACAATATTTAAGGCAAGAAGCAGATAGAAAAAATAGTTGAAAAATATATACCTCAAAATCTCACCACCTCCTGTAATAAATACTTTCTCAATTGACAGACAGTATGGAGAAGAAGCCAACAGTTCCAAAGCTGAGGACACACTTCCACAAATAACAACGTTCTCTGCTGTTGCAATATCAAAACTACCGGAGCGAGTCAGAACAACATTGAGGCGACCGGAGAGTGGTCTGTTCTCAGGAGGGATACCCTCCCATGATTTTCTACCCATTACAACGGCATTCTTTTTCCCAGGGTCAGATGTTGTGGTGGTGATTTCATCAAAAAAATTGGCATCAGTGGGTAATGTCCAGGGTAATTTTCCATCCTTAGAAATACCCATATCTCGAGTTGCAATCATTACTGCCTGGTAAGTTCTCTGCGGAATAGGCTGCGGGTTGACATTGTCATTGCCATTACCAACGCCATTAGAGATTACAAAAGAATCACTGGCCATAACCGAACTCAGTAGAATCTGCAACCAGCGAAGTAATAAATAAGAATACTATTAGATGAAATGGGTGCAGCATATGAAAACAATGAGCGAAACTAGCAAACCATAGAAATATATTCAGCCATTTAAGCAAAAAAAGAAATGCAATTAAGACTACTATTTTGTCACTTCAAATATCACTACTTTGAGCGGGAGCATCTGATTCTGTAGAACTAAGACTAACATTCTAAGGTATAGCCTTGTATTATGCAATAATGTGCTGACTATTGAAGATAAGTTATAGAACTGAGCAAAATAGTGACCATGATTTGACTATGACTAATAATGCACTTTATCCCCACTTTCCCCATCTGCATAAAATAAATCTCCCTCACTCAATAACACTGAAATAATCCAAAGACAATGTAAAATCCCAAGACACAAAAATGAAAATTTCCCTAAACCCATTAAATTAAACATAAACATAAAACAGCACAATAAAAACGATCGCAAAGATGATAAAAAAAGATGGAGGTTATTAGTAATTAAATTAATCACGTCCACAGTACAACCAAATTCATGATTCATCCAATATATATATATGAACATCGTGTAGAACGACATAAAATCATGAACAACACGTGCAACAGATCAAATAGAAGCGCGAGAATCTGAAAGAGTTCTGACCTAAAAGTCTTCCACGGGTTTTCTGCGCTTCAACAGTATCAAAAACGAAATAGAAAACAGAAAAAGATAATTAGGTGATGAAAGTGAGAGTGAGTTGAGAATGAAAATGCAGAGTTTTGTGAACAGAAAATGATGAAATAAGAAAGGAAAGTAAAATAAAAAGGGAAAGAAAATAAAATCCAAAACCAGAGTTGACGTGAATTCCCGCCAAGACCGTATGTGTGGGTTCCCGCGTACTAGATACTACCCTCTCTCTATACCATTTCGTGTTCTTCTTCTTTTCCACAAATGCCCCTACTTCACTTTTTTACTTCAACCAAACTAATCCTTCATTTTTTATTTTTGTTTCTTTATAAATACTTAATAAGGCGTCAAAAAATTTATTTAGGGTGTTGTTAATAGTAATTATATGGTAATAAGTAAATATGAAGACAAAATAGTTTATTATAATTACATATAAAAAATTATGCTTAAATGAGTTTTATGCATTTTCATAATTAAATTAAATAAATTTTATTTTTATAGAGTTCAATTACATTCATTGCTAAAAGTATCATTTTGGAAATGTAATGAATGAATCCTTAATATTGAAGGCCCATTTCCTTTTTTTACGTTTCTGATTTTGTATATTTTGTTATTCCACCTTAGGTGACATGTATATCGAGTGGGATCATTAATAAAAGTAAATAAATGTAAATTTTAAAATTGGGTGATGAGTTACCGTTTTTGTTATAACTACAAGATTGTAAAGGTATTTTGGGGATGACACCTACATTAGGATAGAATTAAAAAAGTTGTAGGTATGGGACATTAATACAAGTAAAAGCATATATGGGCCCAAAAGTATGGTTGAGCCTAAGGGCGTGAAATTCATAGTTGCCCAATAATATGGCAGCATGTGTCCACCTTTATATACATTGTTTTTAAAAAAAACTTGTGTGTAGACATATTTACATATTATATTTTGAGGTAAGTAAATTTTTGTATCTATGGTTTATATAGAATAATTGTTTATGATTAAATTTTAATTATATTTAAGTTTAATGTTTTATTATTTGTCTCTACATAAAAGTTTTCCTCTTTCTCTACGTTGGAATCTTATTTGTCCATATAGCATGTATATGTCCACATCCATTAGCTATCGAAATGAATGAAGATTATATGTCCACTTTCTTGTCCAAATCAATAATATTTGTTAATTCAATTGAAAAATACACACCATCCTTGTTCCTGAATTGTTGAAGCTTAACGTTGTAAATTAGTAATGAACTCCTTGAGATTGAAATGCTTAAATTGTCATGTCGGATTCTGAGGTTTGAGAATTATGGCATTGCAGGGTTATTGACATGGGCAAGGAAATGCAACAAAAACATCTTTCCGTTAAGCAATACTAGTTGATGTGTGGAATAAGAAGAATGTCTTAATAAAGAGAAGATGAAAAAATAATTAGAAAAAGGAAGTTTTTTTACCTTTTGATATCAATGAGTAGGTTGAAAACAAACTAAATTGAGTTGAATTAGAGTTCGACTTGATTCAGCTCAATAAGGATTTGATAGGTTCAAAACTTAACTCAAGTTCAAAAAGATCAACTCGAATTCGACTCTATTGAAATTGGCGAATTGTACGCTGCACATGTGGCTTACTTATATGCTGGAATTCTCTCAAATCTATGCACTTTTCGATATTGCATATGATGTTGCTATATAATAGGATCATCTGTCCCAAATGAATATTGTTTCAATGTCCATATCCAATAAAAATACATTAAATAATATAAAATATTATTTTATATTAATTTAATGATAAACTGTGATTCGCCTGAGACACTATTGGGAATAGAAAATGGGACACATCTTGGTTTCTGCTGCTACACACAGCTCCCACAATCTTCTGCATAACCTTCCTTATCTTGGAATATTTGCAAATTAACCAATCTTTTAAACATTTACCTCTTCTGAAATGTATTGAAAAGTTTCAATTCTGTATATAAATGATATGTAAAGAGTTTGACTAAAATTCCATGTGAAAATGGAAATAAATCATAAAGCATCCTTGTCAAATGGAAATAAATCATAAAGCATCCTTGTCAAATGGAAATAAATTATAAAATATCATCCCAATTAAGAACATGTATGGATAATGCATTAATGTTTTTTTTTCCAATTCAAAGTCGTCATTCTTATTTGTTAAAAATATGATTTGAAAGAAATTTTGAAGAATAAAATGTGAGTGGTCATAGCAATCTCTTTAGGATTTTGAAATCGAGCAAGCTGATTGATTATTGTACGTTAACTTTTTTCTAATTTAAGATGATTCTTAGCAAAAATATCTGGTCCAAGATAAATTGAACATATATGTAAAATCCAAATTCAAGTCACAATGAAAATTATGTAACAAGCATGCTTGTGTCAATGTATTTAAAGTAACTTGTTGATAATAAATTAAGTGTAGATATCATTGCTGGTATAAATAATTAAATATGAATGAAAACTTTAGCTAAACTTAGATTACATGATTAAATTAGATTATCACCTAACAAATTATACAAAAACTTACTTTTAATCAGATTCAATACTATATACCATAAAGATTCTGTCAATGTTAGTAAACAAATTAAACAAGAAAACAGCAAACTCTTAAAATGAATTGTCCCAAACTGTGTCTTCCTGTTTTGGCCCTCCTATAATTTCTTCACTTTGCGAGATATATTCGGCTCATAAATTTGCGTTTTCATTTTTTTTGCAACCACTACATTCCTGTAGCAAGGTATCATCAATCTCCTAATAACATTCTCTCTTTCTTTTCATTCTCCTTCATTATGAGTGATGAACTTTTAAGCCTCCATAGATAACATTTTATGGATATATATGTAGCTGCTTGAACTACACACTATCATTCAAATATATGATCAATATGACAATATCTATTTTTTACATGCATGCTAAACATATATGATGAAAAGGGTTGGTTTGTTTTATAGATAAATGGAGTTTTCCCCCCAGATTCTAACATGTTTTTTTTATGAATAAAATAAAGGTGTAGGCGCACACAAGGTACAATTATGGACATTTGGTATATGTGACTTGTTGATTCTCTTCAGCCTTTTCGGCTCTCATTCATCATTTGAATAAGCTTAGGGGATTCAATTAATCATGTGTGACACTATGTCCGGACTTGCCACAAATATTCGACCTGTCAAAGGTGGTAACTCATGTTGTTCAATTCTGATCAATATCATTTTGCAGTTCTTGGCCATATATTTTTATGCACGTGCTGAGATGTGAAATCTTTATTAATGCATTGTGTTTATGCTTGTATTAGAAATTAAAATGTGAAATAGCATGCTATAGTTTTTTTGCTTGCTTTCTAATGTATGATGATGAGAAAATAAAATATGAAGGTTAGTACTGAAATCAGATGAAATTCACAAGGACAATCATTTACTATTTAGAATGTTCGTATTTTTATGTTATTAGAGTGCAAATCAATGGTATAAAAAATTGTTGGCTTTTCTGTGGTTTCCTTTGCAGTATATCTAGTAACTACCCATGCATGTTAGGCAACATTGACCTGCTAAAATATGAGGATATAACATGTTCTGCTAATGTGTTGCGTTAGGGAAATGGATAGTTTGGTAACAAAACAGAAAGTAGTTATAAATCCTAATTAATGTTGTACTTGCACCATTGAACAAAAAAATGTTATCTATACATGTTAATAGAAACAAGAGCAGCAGCATGATGGTGATGTCTAGTGTGTGGAATATTTCTTTCATTCTATATGCTTCCTTCTTTTTAAAAATTTGCACTGAGTAAATCTTTGTCATTCTGCAAAAATAGGTACAGAAATTGAATATACAGAGGATGAAAAGAAAACAAACCGTGGTCCTTTAAAGAAGGTAGCAGTAAGTGCATCTTCTATGTTCAAGAGTTCCTTCTCAAAGAAGGGTCGATGGCATAGCAGGGTTATGTCTATTACTGCTATTGAGGATGACCTTGATGCTGAAGAGTTGCAAGCTGTTGATTCTTTTCGCCAAGCTCTCATCCTAGATGAGCTCTTACCATCAAAACATGATGATCATCATATGATGCTAAGGTTGCACTTGTAACACTTTATTACTAACCAAATATTTATTTGATAAACTTATTATAGGTAATAGTTGTAGCATGAGTTGCATTATTTAATGTCTTAATTTCATAGTTCTAATTGCTCTATCAATTTGTACTATATGTGTGGCAATTCAGATTCTTGAGAGCAAGGAAGTTTGATATTGAGAAATCAAAACAAATGTGGGCTGATATGCTTCAGTGGAGGAAGGAGTTTGGTGCTGACACAATCATGGAGGTATTAAAAAAACTGTTCATATATGGTTTTGTTTCCTGTTTAACATTCAATTTATGTGGCTAATTGTAACTTATGTTTGATTTGTTAAGGATTTTGAATTCAAAGAGATAGATGAAGTTCTAAAATACTATCCACAAGGGCATCATGGAGTTGATAAGGATGGATCACCTGTTTACATTGAAAAATTGGGTCAGGTTGATCCTCACAAGCTGATGCAAGTAACAACTATGGAGCACTATCTTAAGTATCATGTAAGAGAGTTTGAGAGAACCTTCAATGTTAAGTTACCTGCATGTTCAATTGCAGCAAAGAAGCACATTGATCAAAGCACAACTATCTTGGATGTGCAAGGAGTGGTATGTCTAACACCTCTCTCCAAATAAAACCAACAACAAAAAAGTACTATTAAAACAAACACCTTGTTCAAGTGATAGTGACCCTAAATTTAAGGGGTTGCTTTCAGTTTTAAACTATAGTAGTGGATATCATGTAATACAATTGTTGACTAGCATTGTTGCTCAGGGTCTTAAAAGTATGAACAAAGCTGCAAGGGATCTCCTTCAGAGACTTCAGAAAATTGATGGTGACAACTATCCTGAGGTACTAGTGTAGCATTGTTACTTGTCTTGGTTATCACTAATGTATTGAACTTAGCCTAATTGAATTTTCGTTTTCACAGTCTCTGAAACGTATGTTCATCATCAATGCTGGCTCTGGATTTAGGTTGCTGTGGAACACTGTTAAGTCGTTTCTCGATCCCAAGACCACCGCGAAAATTCACGTATGCATTTTCAATATACTTATCAGTTTGGAGCTTTGTCAATTTCAATTAAGTAGGATCAATGAAGAGATTAATGATTTATTGAACAGGTCCTAGGTAACAAATACCAAAGCAAGTTACTTGAAATCATTGATGCCAGGTTAATATTTTCTTGCTTTTATTCAAGTATTGTATTTTATTCTCATCTCCATAGAAACTTAGGGTACCAAAGACATGTTGTGACATAGTTTAGCTTGAGTAAAGGATTCTGACTCGTTAATTGATTTAAATCAACAAGGTGGTAATCCACAAAGTTTGCCAATATCTTTTGTAATGGGCTCTAACTTATCAATTGATTGAAATATCCAACAATCAGTAATGATAGTCTATGTTTCTTGGCCAATGAAAATCCATTGCACAGGTTGTGCGATACAACACACTGTAGAACTTAATTCTCCTTTGTTTCACTCAATTAGTGATAAACATTTTTTTATTTCTTATTTACCAGTGAGCTGCCAGAGTTTTTGGGAGGTACTTGTACTTGTGCAGATAAAGGTGGTTGTATGCTTTCTGACAAGGGACCATGGAATGATCCAGATATCTTAAAGGTAGATTACTGAATAAAGTTCATTTTATTTTACTTTATATAATTAAAGACAAATAATGAATTATTTTCTTTGGATGAATTAGATGGTTCAAGATGGTGAGGGAAAATGCAGGAGGAAAAACTTATCAGCCATTGAGAAAATCAATGAATATGAAACAACATATCATAAGGTAGTTAATTACCTACTTCTTAGCACTTCCAAGGACAAAGTTTTGTTCAGAAACTTTCTTCCCAGTATCTTTTATTTGCCTGAAAGATTGATAGCTTGATACTCGTTATTCTGCATCTAATATTAAGGAACACAAGGAAGCACACCATGTAGAGCATCCTGAACCATGTGCTAGTCTAGAAGTAAGTTTTCTTGGCTTCAATCAGTTGTTGCTCTATTCAATTATCATGCATCTTTTCTACTCAGTTTACCTAGTCTTGGTAGTTTACTATGTCCATAAACTTGAGCCTATGTAGCTAGTAAGATTTATTACGTAGGGAAGTAACACCATTTTGTCCATGATAAGAAAAACCAGAACAAATTTTATACGTGAGGATTATATATTGCAGGTCTCAAATCAGTGTAATGCATATCAGTTCGTCCCAGTGAATGACAAGACAGTCAATACAGCTTGGAGTAAAGCAGTACAAGATCATCAACTTGAACCTTCTAAAGGTATTATAATCATTAATCGACATATTTTGCACAATAAAAAGTAAAAACCAATGCATGCACGTTAATGGCACAATGAGGCCTTTGGAATTGTTGTTAATATTTAAGTTTTGCTTAAGCTGCAGATTATTTCCCTGAGAGTCCATGCAAAGCTTCTGACAGGTTCAGCAATCCATTTTTTGGTGGAATCATGGCCGTTGCAACGGGAA
The DNA here is from genome assembly GCA_009771035.1 of Lupinus albus. NCBI lineage: Eukaryota > Viridiplantae > Streptophyta > Magnoliopsida > Fabales > Fabaceae > Lupinus > Lupinus albus. Next base: position 17,298,840 of record CM020017.1, read on the forward strand.
TTATAACCATGGTGCGTTTGACAAAGAACATGCCTAAGAAAACCACAGGAGTATATTATGATGACACTAAGATGAAAGCAGAACCTACCATTTCCATTGATGATCACATGGATATGATGAAGCGCATGGTTGAACTAGAAGAGAAGGTCAATGTCCTCAGCATGAGACCAGAAATGCCACCAGAAAAGGAGGAACTACTGAATAATGCTCTCACTAGAGTCACCGCTCTCGAACAAGAGTTGGCTTCGGCCATAGAGGTATTAATATTTTTTTTATCGACAAATGTTAATATATATGTTAATATTTGTTGTGGATGAGACTCAACTTTCAACCTCCCTCTCTTCATCAACCATCTATAATTTTTTGGTTCAGTTCATATATATTTAATAAACTCTATTTGTTTTTGGTCCCTCATTTAACAAAAAAAATAGTATACTTTTAATCCCTCATCGGTCACCAGAAACTAAAGTTAAAGCACATTGTTTATTTGATGGTGCACAATTGAGGGACCATATGATAAGAGCATTCTTTTTTAATATGATAATAACAACATACATCATATTTGTGATATCTTATTGGCTCCTTTGTTGCTTTAGGCACTTGATGATGTCCTTGCTAAGCAAGTGGAGCTCCAAGCCCACATTGAAGACAGGAAAAAGAAGAAGAAGAAGAAGAAGCTGGTATGTCATTTGAACTTTGACACTGATACTTTTCTAGCCATACATAATTTCTATATAATTCATATTTATACTGTGTGTTTTCCCTTACACAAGCTTTGGTTTTGTGATTGCAGTTCTGCTTCCACTGGTAAAGTGAATGGTGTATATTGATGTCTGACCTCAAATATTTAACATTAGTGACAATTTTAAAGTTGGTGGCGTTTCTCTATGATCAGCCCCATTGCGTTAGATGCAATAGCATCCTGATTTTTATAATAAGTATACTATCTTTAAATATATTTTCTTTATAATTCAGTGTACCTTTCCTTGACAACTGTGTATATATAAAATAAATATGGGAATGGTTTTGTTTAACAAAAATTAGATCAGCTTGCTTTACAATTAATATTTAATAGGCTAATAGTTCCGTAGAAGTTGCATAAAGAATTATTGAAAATATCTCATTCATTCACATATGATACAGTTTTCATCTCTTAAGAGAAATTACGTCTGTGTTTAATTATTCACTGTAAATTTGGAGACATTTACATAACATTTCATTCATGACTTAGAGCTTTAATTACTAGTGTTTACCCATAACTGCCAGTGAATATTGTTTACAACTCATGTAATCTAATAATCTACTACGTGTTAATTGGTTAGATATAGAACGTGAAAGTGGACCATAAAGAGATATGTGCAGGACCAATGTTTTGTAACCACGTACTCATAGATGTCATGTTTTATTTTTTCAGTGGTTGAAATAAAACATTATTGCATCAAATGCAATGTAGCAAATCTAAATTATATTTTTATATTATATACATGTAAAAACTTATATACAGTTATTATATTATTTGGATTAATTTTTTTGAAGAGTTAATAATAATTAAATATGAATTGTATTGATAATTTATAAAACCATGCCTGATATATTATATGTCAGATAACTTTTTCTTTAAACCTCAATGTCACCTTTGTTTTCATGTAATATCATCACTTTTTTTTTATTACTTTATTTCTTGTCCTTATTTCAGAGATGTAGTAAAGAAAATGGAGAGTCAAATAATTCAAAAATTAAAATGATATATATATTCTTTTAATTATAATTAAATTAATTTTTTTTAGATGTTTGGACCGTATGTGAACTCTGAAAAGTGAGATTTAAATGGTTGGCCACACCTACCGAGACCACATCCCATCACACTGTTAACTCAATAAAGTAATTTGTGTCATAACATTATTAAAACCTACACTTTTGATTTCTCATTCACAGTGAGTGATGAAGACTCGCGCTACTTGAACCGTCCGTGATATTGACGCTCTACCTCCTGCACGTGGCTGAAAACGACAGTTTACTACCGTCAGATATTAGTAGGAGTCATCTTCATTAATAAAAAGACAAGTGAATTTTTTATGTGTATTTTAAGGGTAAATGTGTAATCATATTTTAAATAAAAAAGGCAAAAGTGATTACATCCTCCATTTTCTTTGATTTTTTTTGTACTTATTTTTTCATTAATGAAGATGAGTCTTACTAGGAAGATAGGACTACATTTACTGATACCACTTGCATCATGTACTTGCGGTGAAAAAATATGGGTAATTGCAGATTGTAGAGTGCCGCCTTTTGTTTCTGTTTTGTATGAATAGATATAAAAAAGTGAGAACATAATAGTATCTTTATTTAGAGGAATGTGAAATAGACATTGATGATAGTTTTGGAACTATGTTGACGCGTTTCCGATGATTGTTGCTTCCCAGCTGTATCTGGACCCTTCTGGCCTCTATCAATTCTACATTTGAATCACGTATATCGTCCCACACAAATATCTGTGTCATGGGATTATGGGTGAAAATTGTTTTTTCCACAATTGCAACCATCAAAATTAAGCATCTTTATAGAACAACACATATTTATTATTATTATTATTATATCATAATTGGAGATGTGTCTAATTAATGTACACAATATTAGTCATCATATTAGATTCATTCAAAGTATTTATTAAAAATACAGTGAGATCTTTATTGCAATTAGTTTAATTAAATTTGATGTCCTCTGTTATTTTGTGGCCAATTAACAGATATTAATGAAAAACTTTTTCTATATTATATTGTTTTTACTACTGCTGAAAAACAGTAATTTCATTAAAAGAATAATTTAAGTTCCATTACAAAAAAAGTATATAAATATTCAATTAGGTAAAAAGGAAATGATATAAAGTAACAAATATAAACTTTTGCTTATATTATCTATAACTTAGTTAATGTGGAAAAAATGTATCAACAAATGGTATACGTTTTTACACTTTTTTTAATAAATCAATGATATGCAGTAATTCTTTGCATAACATGTGATCATAAGAATAATGTATTTGATGGTATTATGAGATAAATTATCTCATCCAGTAACTAAAATTGTGACATTTGTATCATTTAACCATTTTCTACAAAAATATTTCTAAAAAAAACAAACCAATAAGCATGTCATTCTTTTACGGGCTGAATGGGGTAAATTATCTAGTAATATGGAGATATACTTTATTCAAAAATTTAAGGGAATGGATCCACTTACTCCGAGAGTAAATGAAAAATACATACTCATCATTTTAGCCATCTAATCTTGGAAAATTCAATGGTTTAAATGCACTCATCAATTCAAACCATTTGATTTCTCAAAAATGAATAATCATAATATGTAATAGAATTTTTCTAGTTACTCTTGAATGTATCACTCCCAAACTTTAATATCATATTTAAGGAGTACTTAATTAAAAGAACTTTTTTCCTACTTACCAACGTCCACCAATCTCTACCTCAAACTTCAAAATAACCTAATTTTGATCTTCCTTTCCCAATAATTATTTTGTCTCAAAGGCTTCAGAAAGTAAAATAAATACTACTTTACTTTGCTTCTTGGTTTAATGTAAAGAAATAATTTCCTTCACCAACTTGTTGCTTTTTAAGATCTATAAATTCCATGATTGAAGCACATAGAGTCCTCTTCCACTTTCTGGTTCTCTCCTCTTTTCACATTTTCTATCAGATATTTGTTCTATTTCTTATGGTCCGTGACAGCTCTTGTTCTGTTCCAAAACCCTTTCTTCCACACGTTTTCTCTGATGTGAATGCCTTCAACTTCCTTTTCTCTTGAGAGTCCCATATCAAATACCCTTCACATCCTCCTACCCTTCCTTTATCTTTGATTCTTCATTTTTGGGTCTCACCAAATCACTTTCATACCCCTTTGGACTCACTTATCATAACACCCACAACTCCTACACCCCCATATTGCAAACATCGAAGTTTGAAACTTTTCTATTTTGGGTCGGAGAATTTGACTCAAAGTCACCATATTTTTTTCTCACGTAGTAGAAGTGATATCTTAAATGTCCAATATCTTCTTGTTAATGTTTGATATTCATGTATCCGATTCTCAGTGAAATCTTCTTTTCCGGGTGTATGATCAATTCCACTGTTAGGCGCAGGACCCATCTTGTTCAATCTTTCTCTGTTGCTTTCCTTTACTGGCTCTACTACGTTTCATGATTTCTGACCCCTCCTCCTTTAACACTAATATCATCTTCAATAATCAATAATAATAATAATTATATTTATCTACTATATATTATTATCAGCAATAATTATCTTTGTTTTCTAAGTTTCTGTTTAATTAGTGTCTGGGTCCTGTGCCAATTAAGTGTCAATCTTTGTTTTTATTTCCTATTGTTGCAATATCCCTTGTTTAATCAATCTCTCTATCACCATATATGGCTTCTTCGAGTGGAGCATCTTCAGGGTCATCACTGATTCAGAACTCAGGTTCTGAAGAGGACTTGGTTGCATTGATGGATCAGAGGAAAAGGAAGAGGATGCTATCAAACCGTGAATCAGCAAGGAGATCTAGAATGAGAAAACAGAAGCACTTGGATGATCTAGTTTCACAAGTGGATCAGCTTAGGAAAGAGAATCAGCAGATACTCACAAGTGTCAACATCACTACACAACAATACATGAGTGTTGAGGCTGAAAACTCAGTGCTGAGGGCTCAGATGGGAGAACTAAGCCACAGGTTAGAGTCTTTGAATGAGATCATTGACTACTTGAATGCCAGCACTGGTGTCTTTGGACCTGCAGTTGCATCAACATTGGTGAACTTCGATATTGGACCAAGTGATAGCTTCTTTAACCCAATGGACATGGCTTATATGAACCAGCCTATTATGGCTTCTGCAGACATGTTGCAGTACTGAGAGAGAAGAGGGGTTTGAGTAATGTTGTAATCACTACCAGGTAGTGATAAGGAATAATGGTTGTTGGTGCTGGTTCTGTAACATGGGGCCATTTTAGAGACTAACATGAAATTGAGGCATGATTCCTCAATTATTGTTGTCACACCACCCTCCCTGTTATATATTATAATAATATTGATCTAGTTATCCATTTAATTCTGTTGTTTACATCTTGTTATAATTTGATGAGATCCTTGTTGTCTTTGCTATAATAAAACTCTGGAAAATGATGTATCACCTTAATAAATTATCATACTTATTCTATTATTGATATATTTTATAAGATGATATTTTATTTATTATGATGATTAATTTACAAGTGTTACTTGTCATTTTGTTATGGGTAACATAATTAATAAAAAAATTAATTTGAGGATGTCATTACTTTAAAATTAAACTCGTGAAATTACACAAAATATTCACATATTTTTATCCATACATGAACCATTCATCTTATCTCTTACACAAATCACTATTAATTTTGTACATACATTACATTGAATACTCTATATATAAGTGTAATCTCTTAAACAAAAAACATGTGTTAGATATAATTAATTTAAACAAAATATTACATATTGCGTAGACAATTCCAAATAGTATAAAACTGAGTGTCTCTATTATTTTGTTTCATTACAAAATACATTAATAATTCTAATGAGACGTTTATATAACTCTTATATTATTTTGTAACGAACCAAATAATGAATACACATTCACTCTTATATTATTTGGAATTATCTACACAATATATAATATTTTATTTAACTTAATTACACATGTCACACATTTTTTTATTAAAATATTACACTTATATCTCACGTAAAAGTGATGAGTATAATATATATACAAAATTAGGGGTGGTTCGTGTAAGAGAAAAAGGTGGTCCGTCTAAGGACAAAAAAGAACAATGATTTGTATAATTTAACTAAAACTTAGATGTGTGAATGTAATTAAGTCATATATCTAACATACCCTAATTTCACTTAACCACACTTTGTTATTGTAATCTATCACTCAAATATTCATTGAACATAGCCTTATATCACTTAACCACGTTTTGTAATTGTAATCTATCACTCAAATACTCAATGCAATTTTAGATATTGAGTGTGGGACCTAGAGTGCAGGATAGTGGGGTTTCATAATTATTGTTATACTCCTACATTAAAAAGTTTTTCTCCTTACTAGTTAGAAAGACTCTTAATAAAATTGATTAAGACGATATAGGTTTATCTTTTCACAACTTTAAAAGTATCAACTCAACTTTCCAAAATTCATTGTTTTATTTTATTAACAATAAGAACGGCCAATTATTAGATTTTGAATTTCATATTTGAAGAAGTATAATAGTTGAAATCATGCGTTGCCCATTTTGTAATATATGTTAATTGAAGGAAAAGTCCACAAAAGAGTAGCATAAGAAAAGGATAGGTGCAGAAGAGAGCAGCCCATGGCGCCCACCTTTGCATTTCTCCTCATACTCATAATCATTAGCTTGTGATGGATAAGACTCTAATCTACAATTTTATTTACTCAATTCCTTAAATCATTTCTTCTAACCATCAGATCAACTTATAACTCGAACCATAGTAGTGGTTGCACTAAAACAATTCCCTTAAATATGACATACACAAACATGTTCTGGTAGTGTGTGCCTACTCTATTGTCTGGCTCCAACTCAGTATCTTTCCGCGCTCTCTGTTTAGCTTAGGCCTTTGAGAGTAGAGACATTTCATATTTGTCATCTTCACTTGGGTTTGTCTAAGGACACACATATCAGTCCAATAGTAGAGGAGTAGAGACATAGAGTGAAAAACAAAACGATTAACTAAAACATAAAATGACAACAAAAACCAAAAGTAAACGTGTATTTATTGTGCACCATAGAAAATTATTATTTTACAGTATAATGAATATTTTATTTATCTTGTTAAAAAAATCAGAAAGATAATGCTTCGTGCAATAGTTAAGGCTGCGTCGTCGTGAGAGAGGAAATAGTGGAGGCACGTCCATCTTCAAAGCGTATAGGGAAGGGAAAATAGCTAAAAAGCTATGGTAAAAAAGTTAATCACATAAAATTTCTTTCTAGGATACTTGAGAATATATTCAATAAAGTTTTGTTGAACTTTTATCTTCTCATCAATTATGTATAATATGAAATACATATTTTGACAATTTTCTAAGCAAGCTTAAATATAGAGTTGAAGGTCTAGTGCATTAGGAATCACACTCCCTTCCACTATTGGAAAAACAATTAAGTTGTTTATTTTGGTATTGGATAAGGAATTAATCAATTTTAAGATGTGTGAATATTTTTTTTAACAACTGTCACTTTCAGAAATTGAACATTTGATCATTTGGTCATCATGAGATTTAATAAAGCCTTAGACCAATGAAAAAGATCCTCACTTAGTATATTAGTGCTAGTATAATCATATAGTTAGAAAAGTAAATTAAATGAAAGATATTAACATTAAAATATTTAGAGATTATTATTTTAACAATAAACATAATTTGGTAATTTGAAGAAAAAATTATTATAAAATCAAAATCTAATAGTTTATATTATATAGTACAATTTTATTGGATAGGGATATGAGACAAAATATTTTTGGGACAGAGAATCACGGTTACATCTTTTGCACCTCTCTCTTAAATAATGAAAACAAACAAAACACCATAGTTAAGAGATTCTTTTTAAACTTTTCAATCACTGCATTTGTCTTTGCATGCTACATTTTTCTTCCACAAAAAATAAAACATTGTAAGAGGTCTAATATGTGAGCCACCTAAGCAATCTGATATCTTTTAATAACATTATTTTAAAGAGTAAACATTAAAAATTGAATAAGAGATTAAAGAAACTAAACTAATATGTGAGCCGTGCATACGGGTCGACCTCCCAGTCAGAATAGGTCATGGTAGACTTGTATGCGAGTTCATTAATCCAAAGTCATAATTTCACTTTCATTGAGTTCACAATGTGTTGCATGGATGCTAAAACATGAAGCAATAGATCTGTTAGTTCTTTTTCATTTCCATAATCCATAAAGTTGCACTGCTAGAAGCTTAAGAGATATAGAAGGGATCCATTGATGAATATTGCTGGATTAGCATATATTTCTTTGAATATAAACAAAATTTCCAGTGGAGGGTTCACAACATATTTGAGAGAATAAGTTGAAACTTTAAAAAAGATCACCCAATTATATCCGCAATTTAATCTATACCTAAGAATAAAATCATAATCGATTGTTTTTTAGTTCATATATTTTACTTTCTTTAAGAACTCATATTCCTTCTCCTCTTATGTGTGTGAACTCAAATCGAAAGAATCATTTTCCATATATAATAACAATTGAATGAAAAGGATGGGCATCAAATAAAACAAAAGATCGACTTTATGTTTGTGTATTGATGTTCTACAGTAGAATACATTATAAGGTCAAATCACTCAAATGTATTTTTTATTCCTTTGCAATTATATACATTTATAATTTTAGTTCCTTACATTATTTTGTAAGTACCATTCTTAAAAAGAGAAGAGGGAGCAGTGGAGCACTAAGATGAAAACTGCAAGTTATATATATATATATATATATATATATATATATATATATATATATATATATATATATATATATATATATATATATATAACTTCATATTTGATTTTTGTTTATTGATTCCCTTATAGGAGCATAGACTTTGGTGTAAATCCAGAGAAAATTATTGCACTGATTATTTTTTCTAAGTAAAAATATAACCATTAAGATTCTCATACATGTAAAAGAGAACACAGATGAAACAGCATTAATTTTAATAAGCAAAAGGTGATGAAAGTCGGTGTATTTTGGTATTTATGATTTATGAAGAAAAAGTAAGTTTGGAACTTGTACCATTATATATGTATATAGATCCAACATGTCTAAAAAGAGGACAAGGATGATGAAATCTCCCACGATCCCTTCTTTTTTGGATTTCATTGCATGTTAGGAAAGTTAGCTTAGGACATTATTTTATGCAAAATGGCCAGCCATTGTTGAATTGTTCACATGCTTTGGTAAATGGTTGTCCTGATTCTGAGTTTATTTAGTAAAATATTCGTTTTTAATTATGATGTATTAACTTTATGTATGTCATAGTGCTGGCATTAGCCAGAGTGATCTAGAATTTATCATTTTCCTTAAGATGAGTTATGCTAATAAGAATTAAAGACAATGCATATCTCACATATTCTGGCTGAGACTTTCCCTCACTAGTGTATTGAGGCTAGACCCTTTATCTTGCATAAAATTACCAAACTTCACTCTTCATTAATGCAGACGAGTCTCACTCTTTACACACATGGATATGGTTCGTACACGTGTTTTTTCTTCCAGAATTGGTATAGAGCACGGTGGCTCTCTGTCCAAAGTAACAAGAATCAATGTTTAGATTATTTTTTTATTTTACCTATCTCAAATCAAACCGTGTGGTGACATATTTAAAACAATAGTAGTACATAGTAATGGTGTCATATTTCGTGCATCAGAGGTTTTTGTTTGGAAAAAAATCATTAGCCAGTCAATTGTATAATTGTTGTACTTTTTTATCAATATTTTTCTCTCATCTCTTAATTAATATGATTATAAAGAATCTCTTAATTAACATGCTTGATTGTATAAAAGCTACTCAGAAGTAAAAGCATTTTGATGTCATTGGGCATCAATAAAGTAGCACTTTTGCAGTGGGGCATATAGCACAATGAATTTGGTATACAAATACGGGGATTTGCATGTGTAACAAAGTAAATTGAAGAGAGGAGTGCAGTCTTTTTTAGTGGGAATGGAAATCCCAATGGGTTCAATTCCTAAGCTCAGAAAAGCTCCTCCCTAATTAGTCTATTCATGATTAAATTAGAAGATATAAGCCAATGACCTTGTAGTCAAGTAGCATATCCTCTGATCCCAGAGAATTATGCTCTTTAAAGTTCCTATTTATCTTCCTAATCTTAGGGGTATCCTACCTCACCTCTTAATATAAATTATTCTACATAACTATTGGAAAATGAAAATAGAGGACCCCACATGTTATCTTTCTCTGATGTATGTTTTCTTGTATTTTTGTCACCTAATTTTATTGTTTACAATCATAACAACCACTGGCATTTAGAGATTAAACACCAAGTCATAATCAATAACCACATCTTTTGTATTCTCCACTCTACTCATTTCTCATTGATTTGAGACTTATGTGACTCACTTATTACTTCCTTTTTTAAGTGTCAATGGTCTAGTTGTGTTGGACACTGTGATTTTGAATTGCAATTTGTTTGATTTATGTATCTTAAAGATTTCAGGTTTGGTTTTATGGATCTTGTATTGAACAATTCAATTGATTATGAGCTCCCAACGCCCTACACTTTAGGTACCACACTACATGCCTAATACACACGTGTTGCTCCCAGCGCCCTACACTTTAGGTACCACACTACATGCCTAATACACACGTGTTGCTTCCCACAATTTTACTGAACAAGTTCAACATTATCATGCCATCGTTTTTGCAGCAGTTAAAAGTTTTCACATTATTAGCTTTAGCACAGAGAATAAGTATCCACACAATATAAAGTTACTGTCTTTCACAAAAGGCAACCATTGAAATAACATTTCTTATTACAACTAAAGTGTGCATATTGGATATGAGGAGAGAATGAAATAGTTTATAAGTGAAAAATGACCATGAAACTAATGCTTTAGAATTTTGGTTTCATGTGATGTCTCACTTATTACTCTTCACTCTTCTCATACCAGTTAATAATGAAACTCCCTGATAGTTGTAGACTCCCAGTCACCCGTGTGGTCGATCAAGCTTAATATCTTTTACGTCAGATCTGGTTGTTGGGGGTAATATTACAAGTTAAAACTTGTGCCCCATGTGTTTCATTTTTGGTTTTGTGAGTGGGGAGAAAGAAAAGCCAACAAATGCTTACAAGTTCCAGACTTTGGTACTTATCAATTGAAAGAGTGGAGCAGTCTCATGGACTCAAATATAAAAGGGGCAGAGGAAGGATGGTAAATCTTCTAGTGATGCTATTTGATCATTATTGGAGGGGAATTGTGAAATTTGCAGTCTCAAAGTATACAATTACATTTGAACATATTTCAGCGCGCACCATGTAGTATTTGACTATCTTGTTAGGTGTTAGAGACAAAATAATTAAAATATAAAATGTGATTCCTTCAACCTCCATGAAGTGACAAATTTTCCATAATAATTAACGAATTAGTATGACTAATATATATATATATATAATACTGGCTAGGTCCAATATTTATTTCATTTTGAGTTTACTCGATTTTGAAGATGGACTAGTTGTAGCACCCTATTCCGAAGGATAATGGTACGCAAACTTGTGGATCGTATGTTCTATGCTGCTTTTTACATAGGAATCTTTCTGGGTTTTGATGTAGCCTTTTTTCTAAATATAGAAAGGGTACTTGAGATGGGAGGTTTAATTTTCACATGAAAAAGCTGAAGTGGATGGAAAGGAACATCCAAGATCGACATCTCTCACCATCCACAAATAAAGAATATCAAAAGATCTTGGCTATGGATGCATGAGACTGAGACAGGTTCACCAATCTCACCATTATATAAACTATATGTGTGTGTGGCTTGATAGAGAAGAAAACGTGAGGTTTAGAGCTAGAATTTTGAATTGGACTATCTCTGGAAACTAACACTAAAATATGAAGTCAGGCCTTGATTTTGATTGAACATTATTATCAAATGTAAATGATGTATATGTGATAAGAGAAAGTATGGGAAGGTGGTTAATTGCATATACGTCATAAATACTGCTAAATCAACACCGAATTCACTTAAATGAAATGAATAAAAGAGATTTATTGTCCTTGTTTTGCTGTTAATATTCCATAGATATCATAGATTTTTTCAAGATCGAGTCCCTTAACAATACCAAATTCTGTGCTTATATTCAGCCGGGCTAATTATTCGCATTGTTCTCTCTCTCTCTCTAATTTTATATTTTTCGTCATTGTTATTTATTATTTTATAACTTCTATTAAACTAAAAAATAGTTGCATGTATAAATCTTGCAATTCTCTTGAGTAATCAGAATATACATTTCAATTCAATTCTAGCAGCTGGGTTTGGTGAAGACAATTTGATTGTAAGACACAATCAAATCACTTCTTCTTTTCTGTCTCTTTTATTTTTATTACAGAAATATCAACAAAAATAAATACTTGGGTTGTATTTACGTATTTCCAGGTTCTGTAAAAAAACAAAAGAAGGAAATATGAAGGACGGAGATGTATCAAAACAGATCCAGCAGAGAAGAAAGGTAATGAAATATGAGGTTCATGAAACAATTTACACAAAACTTAATATGAATTGAAAATTTAATATGCAATGGAATTGCATGAACAATGAATACTCAATGCAGCTGAATGCATCCTGTATAAAAGAACTCCAAGAAGACCCTTCTTTTATTGATAAGAAAGCATACAAGATTTAGAAATATATAATTTATGTAGAAGAAAATGACCCTCTCTGTTCTTTTCTTTCCAAGGGAGCAAATAAAAAGGTGGACTCATACCCAAAGTAACTTGGGCGAGTAGAGGATATTTGGGCTGATATGGTTAGTGATGGCCCATTATAAATAATTTCCTCCCTATTTATTTAATTATTTATGCCTCAAATTGAAACTCGAAATTTTGTGCCGCCTCTTCCTTGTGTTTTGCACCCTGTCGTCTCTTGCGACCTAGGGTTTATGCTTCTTAAACCCTACTTCTCATAAAGCTTCAAAAACCAGGTTTTTATTCATTGTGTCGGTGCTTCTTGTTTTGTGTTTTATATAGAACTGTAATGTTTCTCCTCATTATTTTGTTTGCTATTGCATTAGTTTAGTGCATATTTACATGGTTTAACTTGAACGTTAATTAGATTTTGTTTGTTCTGCGTTGAGTATCATTTTATAATGTAGTTTATGTTATAACAGGAGTTTAGAAAATGCTTGTCTTGTTTGAGACGCCGGCGGGGTTTGCCCTTTTTAAGGTGCTAAATGAAGGGAAGCTTTCCAAAGTTGAGGTATAGTTACTTATTTTATTTTATTAATTTTGTTCAGAATTTCGTGATATCGTTTATTTGAAATTGGAACTTGTAAAAGTTTATATTATTTTGAGCTAATAATGTAATGTGCTATCAATGTGTTTCTTTTTGTAGGATTTAGGGAAGGACTTCTCCACTGCAGATTCTGCCAGACAGGTTCTCACTGTTCACTCAATTCCAGTCTCTTTATTGTGGTTGGGCTGGAGTATTTACTCCTTTTTTATTTGTGTATGATTTGTTCAATTTTCTCACAGCTTATCTCTATTTGTTGCCAAACTAGGTTGTCAAGTTGAAAGCTTTCTCAAAGTTTGAGAATACATCAGAAGCTCTAGAGGCAGCTACTTTGCTGATAGAAGGGAAAGCTAGCAAGGGTCTGCGCAAGTTCTTGCGTGTTCATTGTGAAAATGAAACACTAGCTGTTGCTGATTCAAAGCTTGGAAATATGATTAAGGAGAAACTGGTACTCAACCTGAGTTCTTTTATAAACTTTTGATGACAGTTTATGTTTCACTTATCTTTTATAGCTAAAATGTTATCTTTTAACCTTATAGAAAATTGACTGTCTTCACAACAATGCGGTGATGGAGTTGATTAGAGGTGTTAGAAATCATTTAACTGAACTCATATCTGGTTTAGCTGTACAAGACATGGCACCAATGAGCTTGGGTTTATCTCATAGTTTGTCCAGATACAAGCTCAAGTTTAGTGCAGATAAGGTGTGTTTTCTGTCGACTTTGAAGATTTGAGAGTTGCACTTTATCATCATTGTTGTTCTTTTCGTCTTCCTTTGCCCATGGTGTTTTTTTAATACCATGGAAACACCATCTGTCGACTTTTCAAAGGTTAATACCCATATCATACTCTGCTATTTGTTAATGTAGTGTCATTAATGGCAGATGCTGGTTCGTGATCTGGTCTTGTAAAACCTCCAACATTATGTTTTTGAATGTCACTTTACTCACAAACTGCCTTGCCATGGTGGCAATTTAAGTAATTCTCCCCCACTGTAGTTATTGATTGATATATGTAATAGTTTGATTTTATGTGAAAGATGTTACGAAAATTATTTTTCTAACAAACATTATGCAAGGATAGTAACATTTGTAGAATAATTTGGAATTCATCAAGGATCTTCCTTTGAATGTTCAACTCCGTCATACTTTTAAGTGAAAAGATGAGGACTTTAATCATTTTATCATAATGATTAGCAGTTGTAGTATTTTCCTGATGAATTATCTGGATTACACAGGTGTTGCACATGACACACTCCTGCCATTTTTCATTTTTTTGAGTACCTATTGTTTTGGCTGACGCTGATCAAATAGTAAGGGGTTTCAAGTAACTTCTTTCTGCTGTAACCAAATACCTCAATACCTAAGTGAATCTTTAAAACTTATTTAGTGCAAATTTTAAAGATTCAACTTTTTGCTTGATTATCCCTGCGCTCACGTTTTTGACATATTTGGGTAACTATTTTCTGACTTATTTACCTTCTTTTTAGGTGGATACCATGGTTGTCCAGGCTATTGGTTTACTTGATGATCTTGATAAAGAATTGAATACATATGCCATGAGGGTTCGGGAATGGTATGGTTGGCATTTTCCAGAGCTTACTAAAATAATACAGGATAACATCCATTATGCAAAAGCAGTTAAGTTGATGGGTGATCGCATTAATGCAGCAGCACTTGATTTCTCTGAGGTAGAATTATGATTTGCTAGTAGTGTAGTCCACAAATTATTTTACATTTATTGTACATATATATCTGTGTGTGTGTGATGTGGAGCTCATCTAGTTCTGGATAGTTTTAGACAATCTTTATATCTACTACCAGTGTTCTGTACTTATATTAATTTTTTTAAAAGGATGAATTATTGTTAATTAAGAGTTTATTAGGTGCTATTTAGTAATGATTTTCTTCATACTACATAATCATACAGATTTTGCCAGAGGAAGTTGAGGCAGAAGTGAAGGAGGCATCTGTAATATCTATGGGAACTGAAATTGGTGAGCTTGATTTGGCAAATATTAGAGAACTTTGTGACCAAGTCTTGTCTCTCTCAGAGTACAGAGCACAACTCTTTGATTATTTAAAGAGCAGAATGAACACCATTGCACCAAATTTGACTGCCCTTGTTGGGGAGCTTGTTGGTGCTCGCCTCATTGCCCATGGAGGTAGCTTAATGAATCTTGCGAAGCAGCCTGGTAGTACTGTGCAGATTCTTGGTGCTGAGAAGGCTCTCTTTAGGGCACTGAAGACTAAGCATGCTACTCCCAAGTATGGTCTTATTTATCATGCATCCTTGATTGGCCAGGCAGCTCCGAAGATCAAGGGGAAGATTTCTCGGTCACTTGCTGCCAAGGCAGCATTGGCTATTAGGTGTGATGCTCTCGGAGAGCCCCAAGATAACTCTCTGGGATTGGAGAGCAGACTCAAGGTAGTTATTTTACTTTGTTTTAGCTTTCCACCACAGGATTGATTTTGTCCATACTTTTCTTACCAAGTTGTTGTGTAGCTTGAAGCACGTTTGAGGAGCCTTGAGGGAAAAGAATTAGGTCGTTTTGCTGGTTCTGCCAAAGGGAAACCCAAGATAGAATCATATGACAGTGATAGGAAGAAAGGAAGCGGGGGGCTAATTACTCCAGCTAAGGTTTGTTCCTTTGTTTCATTATCTTTTTTGTCGTGATATCAATCAAATTTTCAGTCAGCACTAATTGGTTTTTCCCTTTGTAGACATATAATCCTTCAGCTGATTCAGTTATTGGGCAATTGTCTAATTCTGCAATGGATGAAGATACACCAGAGCAAGCTATCACTGAAGAAAAGAAAGAGAAGAAAGAAAAGAAAGAAAAGAAAGAGAAAAAAGAAAAGAAAGAGAAAAAAGAAAAGAAGAAAAAGGAGGAGAAAAATGAAGAGGATGCAACTTTGCAAGCCGATGGTGATGCTGGTGAAGAACCAGAACATGATGTTGTGAAGAAGGAAAAGAAGAAAAAGAAGGATTCTGCTAACAATGACAACAATTTGGATGAGGGAGAAAAGAAGAAAAAGAGGAAAAAACGTGCAGACCAGGAAGAATCCCCTGAAATGCCAGTCAAAAAGAAAGGGAAAAAGAAAAAAAATGAGAGTTAGTGTAATAAATTTTGTATAACCCCAGGCTGCTTGGTAGTTTATTTGGTCAGTTTTGCCTTTTTAATGGTAATTCAGTCTGTAGCCTTATACATTATAATTAATTATTCAACGGATTAAGTTGTTTTCCCAGACCCGAGTGGACAATTTGATGCAGTCATGTGTTCATGTTCGTGAATGGAAGATGGAGTTGTACCTGTTACAATTGCTGTTTATTTGCATGATTTCTGTTACAAGTTAACAACATAGTGTACAATTTGAGGTTACTGTTTTATTTATGCTTTTGAAAATAATAACAGAGGTGATTAGAAAAAGGTTAATTAAAAAACCATTTGTTCAGAACACCACCTGACCCCTGTTACAAGGTATTTAGTCTTGTCTTGCTGATGTACTTGCCTTTCTTACAGCTCTTATTAACTTTTTCTGTCTTACAGCTCTTATTAGATGTGTTCCATAATGATAAATAATCACATAAAAGTGGAGATTATACTCTGATGATTCCAGAAGTTTTAAAGGAATTTTTATTTTAAGACTTTTTTTTAGGAAGTGTAAGTATGTCAACACGATCTTTGTTGTCGTTCTGAGGGTTCACTTTTGAACTTGAAGAACTTAGACTACTAACCATCTAATTAATATACAAGTAAATTTATTTTTGGTGCTTGCTAGTGTACATGTAACGCAAGTACATCATCAACCTTTCAGATTTTAATACACATAATAAAAATCTGAAATCACAAGGCCTCTCCTCCCTCTGGCATAACCACAGAACCTACAAATCTATTGGGTAAAACCACTGTTACTTGCAGGATCCAAGCCTCCACTTAAATAATAGTAACAAGGGATATGAAAATTAGAAAAACAAAATTGATTCCTACATGGAGAACTAACAATTCACGAACAATATAAAAACTCAAGCAGTCATGTAGCAATGCTTCAAGCCTGGATCAAGGAAAACAGATATAATAATTTGAGAGTATTTTAAATTTAAAGTATATCAAAGGAGAACTAGACACCTGAAATACTTTATAATTTGAAACACAAGGAAAATTAAACAAAAAACAATATGATGATTGACAATGATACTCTAAGAAGCTGCCTTGGTCTCCTCAGCAGCTGTCTCAAAAGTCTCCCCAGGAACAAGTTCTGGGACATCATCATCATCATCCTTCTCCTCTAGTGTGGTGGTTGCGCCAGCACCTCCTTCAGGAGCTTGCTTCTGAAACTGCTCCGCTAGCTTCTTCAGGTTTTCCAAGTTATCTGGTCCTGCAATTTAATAATCCAAATGTTTAAGTTGGAATAAAGAATAATAAACAAAAACAAAAAACCAAAGAAAAAGGAAAAAGGCATATACCTAATTGGTGAATAATGCTAGGGAGTATATCCTGCAACTCTGTAAATGAAAACAAAATTGGATTTTATAAAAAAACTATGAGAAATAATGCCTCATCATGAAGCACTATACAACAAAATTTCGTATATTTAAAGGTGCTGGTATAGTTAGAAAGGCATGGAATCCTAACATATACTACCTAAATAGTGATGCAGCCCAAGTTAACATTAAGACACTATTCAACAGTACCGAAAAATAAAAAAGAAGCTTACTCTTGGTTTGAGGAGAACCACTAACCACCCAAGTATTAGCAGCGATGGAAGCTTGAACTGGAAAAACATGACACTCTCAGTAAACTTCAAAAATTGAAACAAGAGTATGTAATCTTAGAAAATAGAAGCATTAGAATATTATAGAGTGATATGACCTTTGGGGTTTAAAAACTGGATAACTACATCATCCTTAAAGATGTTGACCTCCTCAATTGCGGGGATAGCGTTCACCCCTATTCTCTTGAGGGTGCTCTGAAGCCTTTTGTCATCTGTAGTTGTTGTCTTGTGGACAGCCTTCTTCTTTCTAAACAATGAAAAAGGCAAAACATCAAGAGAATTTTCTACTCAAATGGTTTATTGTAAAACTAAGAAAATAAAACTGAAGGACCAAGTCTTTAATTAAACTTAGTAAAACACCGATTCTGAAGTAACAAATATTGGTGAGGGATAAAAAAGGAAAAACATTCAGGATAATATATAGTTTATAGTTAATATTACACCCAAACTGACAAACCTTCCATGTTTAGAGAAGAGCCAAATTTTCTTAACATAAAAATTGACACATTTTGTGGCACAACACAGTCTTAATTTGACTCAGTATACATAGAGTTTTTTAATCCCCAAAGACAGTTACCTCAACCAATGGCACATGTAACAAAGCATTTTGAAGAAAAGCATGTTAGAAATGTACTTTTAGATATCGACATTGCTAGGAATTAGGAAACATGACTTTCATTGCTATAGAAAAAACTCAGTTTCAGGTATACCTTCTCACAGTACCCTTTCCACCAGTTCGAACTGAACCAGCCATCTTAATCAACTTTTCCCGATTCATCTGGACAAAGGCAAGGAAAAATAAATTACATGCCAATAAACTAAGCATAGATAATAATGTAGGAACAAAAGGTAATAAAAGTAAAAGAGATGGAATTTAAAATGAGTATCAGTCATCGTTAGAACTAGAATTAAAATATATTACATTATTACATAACATGGCTGACAACATTTAAAGTCCACAAAAAACTGAAAGTCATATGAAAGCTGATGCATCTATTTTCCACATAAAACCAATCAACTAGATTCATATGTGATACCAGCAATCCAAATGGGGGCAAGAATTTCTTGTCGACCTAAGAAAGCATTTTTAAACACTCTTTAGCTTGGGATTATCATGAATTCAACTAAACCATATCATATAGTGGATGTACCAAAATTGATTTTCAAAAAAGTAATTAAAACCATAGTTAAATAGAGAAGCATTTCTGAGCATCACAAAAGCAATACTACATGAACTAAGCAATGAAAACTATCATTCATTTAATAATTAATATGGAAGACAAATGGATCTTAAAAGCCTCCTCAGTTCAGGTCTCCAATATTTATCCGCATAGAGTATACTCAGAAGAACGAAAGTATATTTTTTGTTCATCCTCGGAGGTAATTTTAACACCCATAACAGAAAATTCTAGATGAAATACAGAGTAAAACCCTAAATTGATTCAATAACCCCAAAGCTGATCGTATACCCAGTTTTTGTATTGAAAAAACATACTCCAAGAACCCAATCATAATTTTATTTCCAACACTTTTAATAAACAAGTGTATGATTCAGAAAATTATAAAACAAAACACCAAATTGTTCAACGAGAGTAGGGACAATAAAAAATAGAAATTGAAATCATGACTATGTTAAAATCGGAAATGATTAGTGAAATGAAATAAGCAAAGAGAAAAGACGGTACCTTTTGTAAAATTTGTTATAAGCTCAGTGGCTTGTTGTGGAGCTAAAAGTGTGATATCTTAGGCCTAACCGTCTATAAAAACCCTAGCCTTTTTTCTCTTCATTTTCAAATAAAAACCCTCCATTTTTGGGCCTTCTAGAATCAGTAACAAGGCCCAGCAACTAAAGCCCAATCTGGCCCTAATAAGGTAGTAATATTGCTGCAGTAAGTATTTTACTAAAACAATGTTGTCCTAATAGGTATGATTCATTCAATATTTAACATGTCTAAGGTTGTGTGGGACAATATTAAAATGATAAAAGTTAGGTCCTCTTTTTTCTGTGTTTGTGGTGATATTATCATGTAAAAATACATGTGTGGCACACCTATTACATGTCAACTAATTAACATTGGTGTCTGAAAAATGACATGGATAGGCTTTTATCTATTTGAGAATTTCACTTGAGTTAGTTGTTATTAGATAAGCACTCAAGAACCAACATAAACTTGACCCAATAGTTGGGCAAAGCAAGATCTTCATGTATAATACAATGTTAAAGATCTTCATGTATGTTTTTCATAGCATTAAAACTGAGATATGGAGCTGTTACTGCATTTAATTATGGATCAGAATGGCCGGAGAAAATAAACAACTGTTTTTTCATAACAAGACTTATCATATCAAGAACATGGAAACATTGCTTAGTTTATCAAGACTCAAGAAAGTTATGTAGATAAAGTCAAAGGTGGCAGAGGCATTACTAATGAAGTTAAAGATAGGTCTAACTGTTTGCAGAACCCTGGTTATGAAATAGCTCCAATTGAAACTAGTCGTATCATGTAAAGACAATGAATCAATGCATTCAATTTGTCAAGAACATTAAGTAGATTAGACCTTATACGCTGGCATAGGTATTAATACTGAAATAACCTTGTCCATGGTTCCTCCTTTACAATCGATCCAAACTCTGCAGAACTCTTCATAATTTTCCAACTGTAACTTTGCTATATAAATGATAGGCCTTTCCAATTGTAACTTTTTATATAGGTACTTCCTATACAATATGTGCGATTACAAATAAGGCAAAGTAAAAAAGGTAAAAGAACAATGATAAAACTACAATACTTCAGATGTTTTATGAAAAAGTTCATTATAAAAATAGTTTTTGGTACAACTCAACCAAATCAATCGATCCGTGAAGGTCTGGTTGTTGTTCTATCCAAGTAGAGCACAAAAAGAAGTCATATACGACATCAATGTTGCTAATTATATAACTGTTCTGGGAACCAAATGACTTGCATTTTTCATACACATGTAAAATATCCTCCACAAGATGCTTGTTTTTCTAGGCTAAACTGCTATATAAACAAGCTAGCACCATTTACTCCGGTTTGGGAAAATGAATGTCAATGGCAGGAGAATCACGAATCAGTGATTCAAGTTGTCCAAGATAATTTCCCAGAGAGCCATCCGAAGTTTGCTCCAGCAAACCTGCTGTATGGGGGCTAACCTCTACATGTTCACTCTGCTCTACAGCTTGTTTTGCTTTAATATCTTCATTAAACAATCTAAGGGCATCTGTTGTTGACAAAGAATGTACTGATTCATACAGCCCTTGAAACTCATTTCTTTTTACTATCGTTTCAACCAACTTCTCTTTTAATTGGTCTGGAAGATAAGCAAATGCACTTCACAGCATGCAAATAGAACATAAGACATTTTTACAAATATATTAGTGTGCAAGTCGTTGAGATAGATACTGCATAATGAACCCATTTCAGTCTTGGAATACCTACCTGGTAACACCTCTCACAACACCCCAGCTATAACCAGTAAGGACTGATTGTTTAAAACCAATATTGAACCCCTCCTGTGCAGAAGCTTCCTTCCCTGCTATAAGACCATCGCGATATCCAATCTAAAATATGATGGATAATGAAAAATAACAGCTAATCACTTCATAGATATAAAAGATTATAATCTAAAAACGGAAACTTAATTGTAAATTGTAAAAATACTGTATGGAATTGGTCATGTCTCCTCTGCCACTCCCTGTCCAAATCTGATGAGTTATCCAACTTGTCATCAAAGGCATCCCACGAAGAACCATCAAGGCCCAAATCATCACCATCACAATCTGAAATCATAATATACAATTAGATGCCTTAAAGCAAGAGACCCAAAAACGAAAACGCAGATTAAATAACAAAAAGCACATGCACTCCAATGTTTCACGCTTTCACAAAAGAAAATAATCTTTACACCGAAGAAGTTTGAAACCAGTTTCAATAGTTTATATAATACTGCACTTTTTGGGGGATAATCCTTACATTGAAAGTAATGGGTTAGTTTAAGAATGCACAGTGAACGCTACTAAGGAACAACAATACCAGACAGTTTAATTTTAGTCAATATAAGCAGGAATTTCATATTATGTGTGCAAAATGTACTCAGTAAACCCATTGAAAAAAATAACAGAGATCTCTATTCAATGCTTTTATGACTAGACGACAAATGTTCTAACTAATTATCATACCAAATATTCTACTAAACCGAACTATTTAAGGTCTGCTTGCAAGTTAATTTTTGGAGGGGATGAAGGAAAAGGGAAGGCTTGAGAGGCACCTCACAAGTGCATTTCATGACTCCCAAGCATTTCCCTCCACCACCCTTTAAAAACCAAATCGCAAACAAACCCTTAACTTACGTGACAAGAGAGTTTCCACGAGTTCAACAATACTAAACTTACCGGTTAACTTACTTTCTCGATCATCAGCAATCGGCCTAAGTTCCAATTTTGACACTTGCAAACTTTCCGCATAAAGTTCTTCAGCAAATCTACCCTCCTCCATCTACAATGAAAACAATCATAAAAAAGATAAGACAAGGACTCCAGTTAACCAACATGCACAGCCATAGTGAAATTAATCTTTTGGCTTTTTTGGCTTAAACTCTTATTTTAACTGCAGAATTCAATTCAGATGATGATAATTGTTAGGTGGGGTAAAATAACAAAGCACAAGGCCTCTGGCAGAACCACAACCTAGAAATCTATTAGGTAAAACCACTGTTACTTGCAGGATCCAAGCCTCCACTTAAATAATAGTAACAAGGGATATGAAAATTAGAAAAACAAAATTGAATCCTACATGGAGAACTAACAATAGAAAAACTCAAGCAGTCAAGTAACAATGCTTCAAGCTTAGAACAAGGAAAACAGATATAATGATTTGAGAGTATTTTAAATTTAAAGTATATCACAGGAGAACTAGACACCTGAGTATTTTAAATAAAATGAACTTGATATACATAATAATGTGATTAAATAAAATATATGGAAGAATAGAAAAACATTGTTGAGCATGTCAGCGACTACACTCAATCACCAATGCACTAACCCATTCCATAAGGGAAAGGAATGAGGGCTTACCTTACCAGTGCTGGGACGCGTTGTGTTGGGTTGCAGAGACAATCAATGAGGAAGAAGCTGCCTCCGTTCAGTTCCAACAGCTTTCAAATGGAGGAGATTGGAGAGAAATATGTGAGAAAAGAGTGAAAATAGAGAAAGAGATGAGAAATACAGTGAACTTATGTATTGTTTGGTTGAAGAGAAAGTAAAAAAAAAAAGACAGAAATTTGATGGGTTTCAATCTCTTCTAAAACTCTCTCCTAAAACAAGTGAGAAGTAAATGTTATTTCTCTTCAACTTCTCTCATCCCCTTATTTCTATGGTACCAAACGCAACATAAGACACTACTTCATAATTTTCGAAAATCATAACCACAAATCCCATAACTCATGACAATCACATTTATCATTAATTCAATTGAATCAATAACCCCAAAGCTGATTGTATACCCAGTTTTTGGATTGAAAAATATATTCCAAAAACAAATTATAAAAAAAAACAAATTGATCGACAAGAGTAAGCGCAAGAACAAATAGAAATTGAGATTATGACTATATAAAAATCGGAAATGATTAGTGAAGTGAAATAGGCAAGGAGAGAAAACAGTACCTTGTGTGAAATTTGTGATAAGCTTAATGGATTATAATTGCACCGTCTACTTTTTTAAATAAAAACCCTCCATTAATGGGCCATCTTGAATCAGTTAATAAGCCCAATTACATCTAGTTTTTGTAATTCGTGTAAGTAACAGTTATACCTTTCCCTTACTCCAAGTAATCCTCATTCAGCTTTTTTTGGAGTATTTATGGGTAACACACACCTCCAATTTTAGTATCTCATTCTCTTACTTTATATAATAAACAAACTCCACATTTTTCATCCCATTCATTCTCAATATGAATCATACTTTTTTTCTCTTTCTTTCTTTCTCACTCCTCTTCGTTTCTGTTTTCTCATCCGACGATGCAGACCCGTTGATCCGTCAAGTGATCGACGGCAATGATGCGCGGTTAGGAGCAGAGGATCATTTCTCAGCGTTCAAGACCAGGTTCGGGAAAACCTATTCTTCAAACGGAGAACATGATTATAGGTTCAAGGTATTTCAGGCTAACATGCGCCGTGCTCAACGTCATCAGAACCTAGACCCTTCCGCGATTCACGGTGTTACACGGTTCTCCGATCTAACACCCTCTGAGTTTCGTAACAATGTTTTAGGACTGAGACGGTTGAGGTTGCCTTCTGATGCAAACAAAGCTCCTATTTTGCCAACTGATAATCTTCCAAATGATTTTGATTGGAGAGATCACGGTGCCGTTACCCCTGTCAAGAATCAGGTTGACATATATCATCTCTTATCATGCCTTTATTTGTTATAGCAATGATGTAATCGCTTGATTTTTAATATATTTATTGGGAATTAGGGTTCATGTGGATCGTGTTGGAGCTTCAGCACAAATGGGGCATTGGAAGGTGCTCACTTCCTATCAACCGGAGAACTTGTAAGTCTTAGCGAACAACAACTGGTTGATTGTGATCATGAGTGTGATCCAGATGAAGCAGGATCTTGTGACTCTGGGTGCAATGGTGGATTGATGAATAGTGCTTTTGAATATATCCTTAAATCTGGTGGAGTGATGAGAGAGAAAGACTATCCTTATTCTGGTACCGATCGTGGAACCTGCAAATTTGACAAGACAAAGATTGCAGCATCAGTAGCAAACTTTAGCGTTGTCTCACTTGATGAAAACCAGATTGCTGCGAATCTTGTCAAAAATGGGCCT
The DNA here is from genome assembly GCA_009771035.1 of Lupinus albus. Taxonomy (NCBI): domain Eukaryota; kingdom Viridiplantae; phylum Streptophyta; class Magnoliopsida; order Fabales; family Fabaceae; genus Lupinus; species Lupinus albus. The sequence goes on from CM020017.1 coordinate 17,323,557, forward strand.
CTTGCAGGTCATTAGTAGTGTTTTATTTAATTATTAATTTGAGTTTCATGAATGGATATTAATGATGTTATGATTTTGTATGGATAAAAATGCAGTGGCTATCAACGCAGTATTTATGCAAACATATATTGGTGGAGTATCATGCCCTTATATATGTTCAAAGCACCTGGATCATGGTGTTTTACTTGTGGGCTATGGTTCTGATGCTTATGCACCTATTCGGATGAAGGAGAAGCCATATTGGATCATAAAGAATTCATGGGGTGAGAACTGGGGAGAAAATGGATACTACAAGATTTGCAGAGGACGAAATATCTGTGGGGTGGACTCCATGGTTTCAACCGTTGCTGCTGTTCATACCTCCACTACTTAGTATATCTATTTGTATAAATGGTTCCACACATCTATGCAATCTTGAAGAATAATTTCAAGAATGTATTTTCAATCAACCAAATGCTCTTTATTTGCAAAATATTACCATGTGGTTTTGTGTGTCCTAAGATGCATAAGGACAAGGTCGAAGTTAATGAATAGTATTAAATTGTTATGTAAGTAATTATTATATTTTGTTATTCGGCTTGACTCAGTTTCTTGAACACACAATATAAATTTTTAGGTGAGGAAAAGGAGTGGTCCCTCATGTTGTGGACACTGTTCATGAGGAAAATCGTTGGCCACTAATTGGTTAGCAAATAGGAAGTTAGTGCTACTGACCGTTCCCGACCTAGTTCTGAGTTTCTGACTTCTGAAGTTGCTGAGATAGTTGTCTCATTCTCTCTAGGCCGTAAACTATTGCTACCCTCTTTAATTCACCGAAATAAATAAAAAGTATGATTAATCTATGTAAAATAAAGAGAAAATTATATTGACACTCTTTCATGTTCAATATAATTATCCTTACCTTCTCCTGGATGTCTTTGTAATTACATTTACTAGTGGTGATTTTTATAAATATAAAAGAATGAATATATTATATGTAATTTTATGAAAAATTACTGAGTATCAATATAATTTGGTTGAAAATATAATAGAAAGCATCTATAATTATATCTATTCTAACATATCAAGAATAGTTGGCGCTATAAATTGTTTATCAAGTAAACAAATAACGGGCTATATTGAACATCTACTCTCTTTACCAGGAGCTACTAAAGTCTCTTGTATGCATTAAGTTATGATTCTAACATATTTTCTACAAAGGGAGTTACTCCAATTTTTTTATTAATACATTCATTTCTAATATTTTCTTGTGTAGTGTAACACTATTCCAAGGCAAAATTCTTTCGTTTGAAATAATATAGTAATATAGTCATAAGATATGTAATTTATGAAATAATAATTACGGAAGATCATGAATAAACAATTAAGAGGACAAAAGCCCCACCCCACACTAAGATAAAAAAAGAAGTTAAATTGCTTTCAAGACAGGTATATCATGTACATTAATAAACGGGGGGCACAGTTGATGCCTCACATTGATAGACAGACACGACTAAATCAATTTTTTAATCACAAAAATATGCATCTCATGATAGCAGCATATTAAATATGGAACAATTTTTGGAGGCAAAAAGCACATAAATATTAAGTTATATAGTAATTATTACACTGCCTGCCTGCCTAGAGATGATAATAATTATTCCACCAAATGCATAAATAACCAAGATACGGAATGGTGTTGGATCAAATAGCTCCAAGAATTCCACCATTACAATCCGCAGTTGAAAGAATCAGTAAAGGTGCAAAGGTAGTAACATAACAACACCTTATTCACTCATCCTCATCTTCTACCAATGAGAAGGAGAAAGGGTGGAACTTGTAACCATCTCCTTCATAAAACTTGTTCTGGAACTCCACCCAGTGAAGACGTAAAGCATGCAAGAAGGCACTCAAAGTTTCCATCACAAGCAACACTCCAACAGTAGCGAAAATGAACACAATGAGACCAATTATCAGGATAAACACATTATGGTACCTGTCACACCAGGAAAGAGCAATTGCTAGTCATTTCCCACATTATATATATATATATATGGACCAACTCTTGTTTAATTGTTTAAGAGAAAATAGATGGATTGATAGGATTCATCGCAACATACCCCCATGCCATTAGCAGAACCTTCTCGTAGAATACACTTGATAACTCTGAATGAGCAAGACTAGTAAATAAAAAAGAAGAAAAAATATCAGTAAATGGATCACTGTAATTTATTAAAAGGCATGACCTGAGGCTCCACCTTCATATCTATTGCAGAACTCAAGCACTATTATTAGAATAAACAATTGCCTCACTTATCTCAAAAAGCATTTAATTGTTATTACTACTTTTTTTGTGAACTGGGGAAAGCTGCTATTTTATAATAGAAAGAGCATTGGGCTGAGAATGTTTGTGTGAAAAATTTCAGAGACATACCTTAGGGCCCATAGACGAAGGTAAGAAGCTGTATTAGAAACTGCTCCAAGTACAAATTCTATGGTGTGTATGAGTTGATGTACAAAGACTTCACTGAACTCAAATTCCTCATGACCATGGGAATCATGATTTGACTCTACTTGCAAGCTCTCCTCTGTCGTTTGAAGTGGTGCATAAGATTCAACCCCGTGCCTCTGAAGTAACAAGACTATTAAAATTAGAACAAAGGAAAAGGTTCCAGGTAATGACAAAAAAAGTGAGGTACAAGTACGAAAGGAAGCATACATTTTCATGTTGCTTCTTCAAAATAAAAGGTTTTGGGATCAGCATCCAGGGGACAGCTATAAAGGCCAGAATCAAAAGGGTAATCTGGTAGGAATAGAATAAAGCATGTAAGTATTATAGAAATAAACGAAAAATGACGGGGAATGGGATCTTGGAAGTTAAAAAACCTGCAGATATTTCTGACCAACAAATAGTTGGTTTTCACCCAAATCATCTGTCGGGCTCAGGAACATGTAGATCAATATATGATACAAATCAGCTTGAGAACCGGTGCACCACTTCACAATAATAAGAAGGGATAGGTAGCCAAATAGACTGTTGAGAAATATTATCTGGGGAACAAACTGGAACCTGAAAAGTGAAATTGTGTAAAATAAAATGGCATCAATTATAAATTAGTAAGCCAGATCAAAATGATTAAAAGAAATTCAGTAATATTGCAGATGTGAATAATTGCTGAAAAGTGTGTGGGAGATCTATTTCAACCAGCTATCTTCCCACCATGCAGGAAAAAAAGAATTAAGTAGCATTTCCCAAAAATAATGTTATTGTTGTATACGTACCATACATTTACGCTGTTCTTAAAGAATTTAGCATTACAAAAGCTCATTATAATTCCAAGGTTCATTTGAGCAACCCCAAGAAGAATAGACATTTTCATTTTCAACGAGTTAAGAAATGGTAATTCACTTCGTGAACCATGCCATACAGGATCCACACCAAATGGGTATGTACGGCGCGCTTTTATCAGGCCCACTGTTGTAGCTTCCCTACATAAAAGAAGTAGAGAAAAGGACAAGAAGGACGGTGACTAAATTTCTAAGAGCATAAAATACAATATTACTTTTTATGAATTAAGGGATTTGATTTACGTGCAAGCCAGATCACGACATTCATATGCAGAAGGACCAAAGATTTCAAATGAGACAGAGAAGAACTCATTATATATCACACCAGTGTAGATTGAGAAGAGTGCCATCATAAAAATAACATAACGTCCTCCAAAAGTCATTTCTGTGATGTCATCAAGCTTCTGTTTATCATAAAAAGATTTAATGTTAGAAAACTGTTTATATAAACAAAAAAGCCTTGAAATATATTTATGCAAGAGGAATAAAAATAAGACACTACTGGGCAGAAATTGATGGCAAATGAACTGTCAAATGTCAATCAACAAATTTTACAGATATTTTTCATCATTTGGTTAATAGCAACAATGGAATATGGACAAAGGTGTCAGTTGCCTTAGTTGGTAAGTCCGTTGCATTTTGCAACAATTACAAAATTCAATAGGGAGGGTGAGGGTGACCATCTAAACTAATACTCCAAGAAAAGAAATTAAGGTCTTTTTACAGTAACAAAAACCACTAGTTTCAATGAATTCAAGCACTCTTGGTGCATGGTGTTGAAAGAGCAGTGACGCACACACTTGAAAATTATCTCTCTTCTCAGGCAGCAATATGAACCTTTGAAAATTATTAAATTTCTGAATATGCTATGGAAGAGTTCTCTGTGGTTGCATAAAGAACAGTTACTAAAGAAACTGTTAACACAAAAGATTTCCAAAGGTTTTCATTAATCCATATGGATTCTAACCTTGTCAAGATACCAATTTATTTATCAACATGGTCTAAATATGTTTCTGCATATACACCCATCATGCATAGCATGAGACATCTAATAAACATTTGAGACAAAATGTAGAGAAATCAATCTAATTTCTCCCATCAAAATATAACATTTCTTTAAAGGAAGAATTTTCATGTAAAAATAAAAGGTTACCTGGCTAGAAAGTTTCTTCTCCCGAATTATGAAATATAGAGCAGCTAGTAGTATACATATTCCATGTCCCCAATCACCAAACATAACAGCAAAAAGAAATGGAAAGGTAACTACAGTGTACACAGTAGGATTTGCCTCTTGATACTTCGCAACCCTGAAATATTAGTATAGAATACAAATATAAGTGTGATGTCTTTCAAAACAAATAAGGAATCACACTCTCAAATTGTTAAGATAATTGTGCCATCGACCATATCAATATTAAAAGAGAGGTATACCTTGAGTTACATTTGAGCAATAAGTATAGAAATTAAAGCACTTCAGTTTAGGGGGGGGGGGGGGGGGGGGAATTCATATTTCAAACAATAGTTTCATGAGTTTCCATACATGTTTCTAATCAATCTTGGAAACAGTCTCTCCACTTAAAGAGGGACAAGGTTGCGTACATATACTCTCCTTAAACCCCACCAGGTGGGAGCCTCGTACACTAGGCTGCTTTTTTATTTATAAAAATTGAAATGAAGTCTTTTGAGAGTGGGTTCAAATTCCAATCTATATGAAATACAGATTGGAAATGGTGTATCAATAACTATCTGCAAATTAAACATAACTTAGAGCAGGATAAACCACATTGGTGATGCAAGAGAACAATGAAAGTTTCAACTATAAACACGATTGCTCCTTTATCCTATCTCTAATGGTATATTGGTATACAATATTTACAGTTGAAACATATTATTAACATATGGTGATCATGCATTCAATATGTATGTTGCACTTATTCTGCACATAATATGAATCACCATGGTGCTCACCCATATGAATCAATAATTCCTTGAAATGAAGAAGTAAATTTGTTTGTGCGAAAATATGTAGGTGGCAACTCCCTAGTATGCAGAATTTGCATAATGGCACTAACTTGAGAGTTAGAGTCAATTGCAGCCAGGTGTAATGCATCCTGGATCTGAAAAAGCAACATAACATGTTCCATAAATTCAATTTTGCAGTAACCATAAAAGAAGTAGTAACTGTAGCTAAGACAAAAAGAAAGTCCATTGCAAAAGAAAGGACCACAGGAACAGTAAATACCTGCTTTGTTGCAAAAACAGGACTCCACCCTTCAGCCACGAGACATTTTTTTGTCACATCAAGGCTTAGCATGTTCAGGGTATGGTAAATAGATTTCTCCTTCCTCACCTTTACGAGTTGAAGGTATTTTCAGTAATACAACAAAAAGAAAATATTAATCAACAAATAATTCATAGATTTGGGTAAGAAGATTTACACATAACCAAAAACACGATAAAGAAAGTAGGTGGCCAGGTATATATGTATTACACACAAACAAAACATGGGCAAGTTTAATTTTTGACATACCAAAAGATTCCATTGCTCAAATTGAGCACCAATAGTCTGTAGCAAGGTAGCCCGATGCAGCAGTCCAGCATCTATTGTTGTCTTCAATTCTAAAATTCTTCGGGATACCTGCTTGTGAATTTGTTAAAATTGTACAGACATAATACCCCAAAAATTATAATTTACCTAATAAGTTGCACAAACAGATATTGTTGAGGCTTTTTACAAATAAACCATACAAGGAAACAACTTAGGTAGAAGAATCTCATTGTTACACATGAATAAAAAGATTTTACAGTGGCAAGCAATCATATCCGCGAAGACATCGGCATGCCTTGCTACATATTTCTTGTTCTTAGTTTTTGTTTAACATTGTACATGTCTTCTCTCTTGATAAATTTCTTATACCGAAAAAGAAAAAAAAATGTTCTTTAATAAATACTTTCATTTTTAAGAATCATTGGAAGAGCACATAGTCAGAGCAATGGAATTGTGAAGGAAGAATATTTGGAGTTGCTGCTATTGATCTAAATTCTTGCTGCTTTAAAGCAGTACAGCAGTAGCTTGAAACAATTAAAATGAGCTGCCATAAGTTTTCATTCAGAGAACTGAGAGCCAAAACACGAACCTCTTTAATCATTTCAGTTTGTTTTCCAACATCCTCTGCAAAAGGGTAACGATTAGCACCAAAGGCGTCACATATTTTCAGAATCTTGGATTTCGCTTTTTCGGCAGCATAGAAGACCACAAACACATTTTTCTCAGTCTGCAGATTAACATTCACCAATGACCATAGAATACAAATCAGAATAAAATATTGCAATAGGCAAAAACTTATTTTGACAAAAATGCAAAACTTCGTTTGTTATATCTTCAATAGAGACCAGATGCATAGGTAGAGTACTGAACATGTAATTTTCAATCAATGACAGAACAGTGAAAATAAGATGGCACATCCTAGACATAATACAGCTAAAGAAGGTGAGATAAATTGGGGGGGGGGGGGGGGGGGGGGGTAAGCACCTTTTCTCCAGTAACCGGGTCTGTGAGAGGATTCTCAACAGCAGACTGCCTCAAAAACACATTGCCTCGGGTAGCACGAAATAAAATTCTCTCAAATGCCATGGACTTTTCCCTGGCAACGAGACCAGCTAAAAACCCCAATTTAACTTGCTTCGATGAATCGCCTACCAATTCCTTAACAGAGCAAACAGTGGGAATCAAGCCATTATAAAATAGTTGTCAATATTATAAGCGAAAATAGATAAATTTAAACAGGTAAGAAACCTACTTGGTCTTGTAATAAAGGTGTTTCCAAAGATTCATCAACCAGTTGGCGTGATTCATTTTGTCTTTGCTGCTCTATGGCACGGCTTTGAGCAGTGTGGAAAAACTCACCAGCCTGGAAAATAGAAACTATTTATAATTTAGCTTGTCATATCTTAAAATTTACACATCTAAAACCTAATATCATATCAGGACATCAGTACATGTACAATATTAAATAACTTTGGCAATTGGAGATGTATTTTGACAGTGCTAAATCGATATAAACAAATACAAGTCAGGTAGAACCACATCAAATTGTAAGTATTTAATAAATATTAGTTTGTATCCCCTTAACATACAGTAATGCATGCCTTGGCACATTGTCAAGTCCATTTTGCTTTCTATTAAGCACATCCTATGCTTCAGCCTACTATGCAACAATTACTTACGCTCATGATATTCTTCAATATATCCATTGAACAAGATTTTGAGATATCACAAGTCAATAAGCCCCAAAACAAATCATATGGAAATAATTGAGTTTGTCTTATAATTGCAAAGAGCAAACTTATAATCGATAATTTAAGTAGAAAACAGAATGCACCTTCTCAAGAACAAGCTTATACTCCACAAGTTCATTGTAAGAGCGTTGCAACTTTTCGCCATTCGCATTCATCTCGGTTAACTCTGACTCAATGTCTGCAAGTTTTACCTGTTACAAGAAAAACCAGAGGTTAACCTATACGTCGGGGTGGAAATGAGTCGAGTCGAACTTGACTCAGTTCAGCTCGACTCGTTTAGGATTGACTTGAGTCGAGTTTCGAGCCGATTTCAATGTCGAACTACCTTTTCAGCTCAAGTTCGGCTAAATTAAGGTTCATGAACTTTCGAGCGGGTTAAGGAGCTAAATTTATGTCACTTATCAGCATATATTTGAAGTTCTATAAGGAGTTGGTGGATTATATATATATACATATATATAGATGTAGACAAAAATTGTGAATTTTAATAATAAATGTAGCAACAAGTTAAAGTTCATTTGGGGAAAAATGACTACATGTATATGTGTGTATAGAAAGTGAGTGAAACAATTGTTAATGTGAAAAAATGAGAACAATTAATATGTATTATTCCATCTTATTTGAATTGTCAAGATTAAAAGATAAGTGCACATGACTTTTTAAGTGATCATGTGACCATTAACTAACTTTTAATCTTAATCATCCATGTACTTTTTTTAATTATTTATTGTTCGCGTAATTTTTATGAGAATTGTTCTCACTTGAGTCGTTCTCGTATATATATGTATATAATCGAATCAGCTCATGAACCTAGCGAGATGAATTGTTTTTTACTCAAGTTCGGCTCCTTTATCATGCCCTATCTATAAGATAGAATAAAAGAAAGGGGAAAAACCATTCTCAGCAAACATATTACGTACCTCAAGATCATCAATGTTCACATCAACCACTGTTGTAGAATGTACTGGTAAAACATCTGCCTTCGACATTTGCTCCTTGAAAAAACGTAATTTACGAGCCATCTCTCCACATCTTTTTATCTTCATAAGGACCAACATTTATCACAAAATAAATTAAAAGCATAAATGCCTAACATTTATATTCTGCTCTCGTTCGAAGAAAGTTCATTAAAACAACGAGAAGAAAATACAATTAGTTTAGAGGACATTGAACCCTCCCAAATGTATGAGCAACCATAAAAAAAGCAAATAAGAAAGACAAGGTCAATGCAGAAAAACTGCTTGACCTCTCAATAATGGGGAAACGACGTTAAAATGACATGTATGCACCAAAAAGAAGCCAGATGCATCCAAAACCAAATATTGTTCAAAAGAAAAGAATCCTCTTTAGAGATGGAGTTGTGTTCCAGCCACACTATTAATATATGCAGCAAAAGCTAAATTCCAAATTTAAGTAATGTGAGAGAAATAATCACTTCAGAGGAAGACTCGAAAACAAACCCAACAACAAAAATTAATAGAGAAAAACAAAACATTTCAAACAGGTTTTGAAGAGCCCCTAAATGTGTACAAAGGCCGAAAATAACCAATAAAGCAATACTATCATCATTGAAAACAATTATCAGAATTGCAAAAAAAATTTAGCTTAATAGAACCAGAGCAGTGACTTATCAAAGCAGAAAACAAACGCACCTGAGCAGCATAAGTCCGTTGAAAAGGGCTTTTATCTGTATTAAGCTGAAAATAACATAAAGAGAGAAACACATGATGTTTAGAGATATCTCTCAAACCAACACATCGCCGTTCTTTGATTTAGCAAAACTAAGAAACAAGAAACCATAATTCATCGCAGAATAATAACTTTTCCCTTCGATTATATATATTGTAATTTGAAAGAAATGCATAAATAAATATGAATCATAAGTATATAATGAAAAAAAGGTGATTAGAAATAGAAGAAAGGGTTTATTAAAAGGAGAGAGTGTAAGAGAACGAACATCTTTGAACTGAAGGAGGCCAAGGTCACCGAGATAAGAAACGGTGAGATGAGCGGATTCGATTGGAATGATGAGTTGAACGAGTTGCATCGACTCGGAACGGAAGAGATCCATCGGAGGACAACCACCTCCACGCGCCACCTCTCCCATTGGATTTGATTATTTTATTCTCAAAAGCCAAACAAGATCTATCTATCACACTTTCTCAACTACTACTACGCGTCTCTCTCTCTATGATAATGCTAAGCTAAGATTTTATTAATCTTTCAACCACGGTAACTAATTTCCTTATTCAACTCATTAATTTAGTTTACATACTTTCTTAAACTGGCACCAACAAATTCAGTGGATCTGTCAAAAAACGGGTAACTTATCAGTTTGTGTTAGCCCGTATACAGCTGTCAACTTGTAATTCAAAATTCTTAAATAATTTCGGTGGGCCAAACTAAATTTCTTTCTAAAAAATTAATTGGTTTTACTTGTTTTATTTGATGGGTCAATAATTATGAAACATAAATATTAGATGATATATTCATAATGTATAAAACTTATACATTGTGTAATCATTTTTTATTATTATTTAAAAACATAAATATTTTTATTATCTACTTGAAGACTTGCTTATCAATTTATAACAAGCCAATTCATAAAATATCAATAACTAGAGTTTGCAAAAATTATAGTGATGTAAAGTCCAACTAGATTATCGGAAATACAAAAATGTCAAATATTCAATTCCTATAAGTGGTAATTTTAGGAGAGACAATCACACATTCCAAAAAGATGATAGAATATTCTTAATACTAAAAAAAAAGAGTAAAGTTTGCGCACAACAATAACAGCCTATGCTCATGAGCAAACTCTAACCACCACATTCTAAATGAGACCAAACCTAAATTCCAAATGGAGAACATAAATACTAAAAAGAGACAAATAATATATAAAGTGTAATATATATGTATTATTGTTGTAAAAATTTACAGATAATAAATACATCATTTATTATTTATTTGTATTATTATTTTTGAAAAGACATTAATAATTAAAAATAAAAATATTATATTGTCAATGCATTCATATTAACAATAACAAGTTTAAAACATTAAAGCCTAAGGTGATATAATCAATAATTCATTCTTAAAACTTGTACCACTTCAAAATAGTGCCATATATCAAATACTGCAATCAACATTCTTGTTTCATCACTTTCTGCCTCAAAAACAGATTCTAAACCCATAGGAAGTTTTACATATTCAAAATATCATGGTCTCTCACTTATCGTCATTATCATATTTTGTGATACAAAATAGTGGACAAAGAATAAATACTTTATAAAAAGGAAATCATATATTGTATCACTACTATAAGACACTCGTTATGTGGCAAACATGGGGCTTTGACCAATTGTTGATTTAACACCATTTTAATACAAACATGGAAACAAATCTCAAAGTGGTAAAGTATAATTTACTTTTATAGAAGTGCGAATATTTAATTTTAATCAATAAACTAATGTATTTGGATACGGCAGCTTGAAAATTTGATATGGCAGTTAGAATTTCTATTTGATGCATAACATAAACCATGGTGGTAATTGCAATAACTAATAATTAAGTAAAAAAACAAGATCAATATGATATAATCTAATAATTAATATTCCGAGTTAACACTTAATACAGCCATGATAATTTAAAGGTTGAAAGATGAAATAACTACCAATAATTGCATTTACAGGGCACTATAACTGCTAAACTTCTATATGTCAAGAATGTCCTTTTTTGGGTTTGTGGCGAATAAAGGAACCACGTCACTGATACTCTGCTTCATATTATCAAGATCTTTTTACGCTGTCACCATGCATGTTAACAAATCCTTCGCTAGCAAGAGTAGTAATTGCATTCCTTAGCTGCATTAACATTAGTTTGCTCATTAGTTCACTTATGGAGAGCACGCACAAAGACATGTTACAAAGTTTTTATTATAAGGGAAAAGGCACACTTACATCATTAAGATGAACTTCACTGCCAGTGTTCTGTTTCTTCAATTCTTCCAATAACTACATCATTTTAAACATATATTAGAATGTCATTCCAAACAAGAGATAATCTATAATCTATATACTTCAATAGAGTAAGATAGCATACCTCCAATAAACGCATGGATGGTCCCCCAATTTGCATTTTCTCCATGATTATGTTGCGGATTGATTGCAGCAGACTCTCACGTCTCATCCTTTCACTTGCCGAAACTCCAGTATTAATAAGATCCATGTCAATAGTTCCTGAGAGGAAAAAGGACATGAAAAGCTAACATATTAGATCCAGTCTGTCAGGGTGGAATATATGAGAGAATCAGGCTTGTTTAAGAAGTAACCAGTAGAGTGATCCGTTGCAGACTGCTGCATTGCAACTTCCAGAAGCCGGAATGCCTCAATGACATCATGCTTTTCAACCTGTGTGCATTAGGTTAAATAATAATTCTGCACATTTTTCCATGTCTGAACATCATTAAAAAACTAAGCAAGCTTAACTAACCAATTCGGAAAAGCGAATCCTAGCCAAGGCTTCACTAAGACGAATCAAGCTCTCAATCTGCCTCGGAGTTGCTGTTATTACCTGTTTAATTGAGCAGGAAAATAAGCATGCACAGCAGGGAAACATATATGAAACCCACCATAATTCCAGTGACAGGATTCAATTCATTCACATCAGAGAGATCAATACTAATTACACAATAAATGGTGATGTATCTTTTAGATTATTCTTGTTATGATTAAGGGGCAGGACAAATTGAATCCATTTAGATGAAATATTTGAATTGGTGAGTGTAAGTAGTATGTATTAATCAAATGAATTTTGTTATGAATAGGACTTCAATTTAATAAGCAATCAAGCAATATGCTGAAAAACAGAAACACTTTAGTTGCATTGGTTAGAAATAAGTACATGTTAGTTTGTCATATTAGCTGTTGTTGACTAGCTGATTAGTGATTATTAGCTTTAATTTAGGAGATGATTCTTTATGTAGTTAATACTGTCCATAGTGTAAGTATATGCACATCTAGGCTGATGATTAGTAAATCAATTTCTGATAAACCCTCATAATTCAACAAGATAAAAGGTAATACCTTTTTGCTACTCCCAGGAAAATTTCCTCTTTTTCTTATTTCCACATAACCTCTAGTCAATTCTTCAGCAGCTTCATCAGACAGTTGTGGGTGTATGTTCTTTCTGGCATAGCTCACATAATCGGTTAACGTAGAAAGGTCCAACACATCTTGCTCCGTACTCTGCAAGTACAAACAGGGAACATTACACATGAGTAAGTAAAAGCATGAAGGTTCAGATCTTAACCTTGAATGATAAGATCATAAAATTTTACTAGACCTCGGGATCCTCAAAGTGAAGGGAAACAATATGTTTGGCGAGGCGCCTGTCAGTTTGCTCATCAGCCTTGTCAAGAATTAAGTAAATTAAATCGAACCTGCAAAAGCACATAACAATTACTTTTAAGAGACTCAACACTGGTTTGTTCATGAGGATTAACAACCAATTCAATGGCATAGGTATCTGTTTTTGCTTGATAAATAATTATTAAAAATAGAAGCACGGCTAAAATACCAAAGCAAGTAGTATTAAACTGACTAGAAGCTGAATTTTGAAATCACAACTGAATTCTAAAATCTAACCTGGACAAAAGAGTTGGAGGAAGGTGTATGTTCTCAATGACCGACAAGCGAGGATTATATCGAGATCCACTTGGATTTGCACAAGCCAACACCGAAGTCCTAGCATTGAGAGATGCAATAATACCTGCCTTTGCTATTGAAACTGTTTGTTGTTCCATCACCTGGAATAAACAGGGGCAGTCCCATTAGTAATTCAAAACTCAAGTGCAGAGTTGATTGTCTTGCAGGAATAATCATAGTATATAACATAATTACATATTTCTAACCATACTAAATCTTGTGGAAAAAGGATAGATGTTACTGCAGGAATACTTCATTAGCAAAATGGGTGAGGATATTGCACTTCCAATTCCCTATTCATAGCTTATTAACCAATTCCAAATTATGCAAAATAAAACTAAAATTGTGATTGGTTTTGGTGTGGATAAACATTTTGAAGCGTCAACAACATTTGTCAGCCATATATACAGACAAAGAATGGAATCAACCTCATGTAACATGCTCCTTGCATTGTCAGACATTTTATCAAATTCATCTATACAGCAGATACCGCGGTCACTCAAAACTAGGGCGCCACTCTCTAGAACCTGAAGATTAAACACAAACAATTATGTTTAGCTACGTTTCTTGTACATATGATAATAAAAACAATGTGTGCTCATAGCCCATACAGTTTCGCCTGTTTCAGGGTCCTTGGTCACGTAAGCAGTCAATCCAACAGCAGAGCTCCCCCTTCCACTGGTGTAAATGCCACGTGGAGATAGTTTGTGAATGTATTGAAGTAGTTGGGACTTGCTTGTACCAGGATCACCAACAAGAAGAATATTTATATCACCTCGGAAGCTAGCACCAGATGCCAAAGTCAAAGCATTTCCACCAAAAAGCTGCAATCAGATACAGACTAGCATCCTCAAAAAAAATGGGTCAAACAATCAATAAATGCATAGCTAGAGAGATGTGTAACCTGACAAAGAAGACCTTTCTTTACATCATCCAGCTCCCAGATGTTTGGCGCCATTGACCTTGTTAGTCTTTCATAAATATCTGGCTGTCTTGAAAGCTCCTTCAGTTGAGCCACCTGGATCTCATACAAGCATGCAATTAGCAAGTAGATAAAGCAAGCAGTGGGTTTCGACAAAAATAGGTACAAACTGTACCTTATCCTTGTCAAAGAAAACTTCTTCTGAGCTTCTGCCAGGGCCATTGTCAACATCCATAGCATCCTCTATTAGCATTCTGGACTTGTCATTCTTCTTTATGTGGAGACAATCAATATAAGTCTACAAAATTGAAAAGAAGAAAACAAAAACATCAATTACACTAGATAGAAATGTGCGTGTTGGAGCTGTAGATGTAAAATGAATCAAGAACGCAATGCATACCTTGAACAATGATTTAACAGTTCTCTGAGATGGTCCAATCCTCACACTCATAGCCCTATAAATACCAGTCACCTAATGAACAAGAAAACAATTAACCGGATGATTAAACAAGCATATGCAGTTTATTTGTCACCAAGTATGCCACAGTATGGTCTCACCTCAATTCTGTCACCTGGCTTTCCAGCATCCACCAGCTTGTCATGCATCAGCACGCTCACCGTGTGAGGTGTTCCTCCTTCAGGTATCTCATCAGGTGTCTCCTGCAGCCTCACAATTTGCTTATCGGTAAACCTGATTTTAAAGCAAATATCAGTTACTCACAGTTTCATGGTTACTAGATCAAAATTCAGGCTCAACATTGTATCCAGTCCTCTTTAAAACAATGCTTTCAAAGGCACTATAAGGACTTCAAATATAGGACTAACTTTGGTTTCGAAATGTATTTAGAGGTAACAAGAGGTGAGTTTACATGAGAAATACTACTGGTATTCTCATCCCAAAAAATCAATTTACAAATAAGCCGGAGGTCAGAATTACCTGCATCGGTTGTGCACCAGTGTCATGGAGTTCCTGGACTTACACTCTTCCCTCAAGCATATGGTGGGTTCCGTTATTCGTCCTAAAGCACAATGGCCAGCAAAAATTAAAAATGAAAAAATTAAACTGATAACTCACAAGTGGATTACACCTTAATAAAAAAAGGCCCACAGAATTACCTCTCTCTACAGCAACAGGGTCAGAGCAGTATCCACACACAATACACCTAAATATAGCTTCCCTGATCTCCGGTATGATTGAGCTACACCGTATAATCATTCCCTTTAATGATATCATCCTCTCAATATCTATTAAAAAAATCATGATATCATTCCAATTATTTCTTCCAAGAAGACAAATATTAACCTTGTTAATTGAACTATTTAAAGATTGGTTACACTATACAGTTAACTAGATAGCTAGTTAGTTAGTTGAACTATAAGTTCATGGTATGAATCATATGCTATGTGTGTCAAGATAAGTTCACCAGTTTAACACTTGTACAATATTCACTGTTATGATCTCTAATATACATAGCCTTAAACAGTGGTAGATAAGATGCTAAAGACTAACCAGAAGGATTCAAGTTTCGCATTGAAGTTGAGGTTTTGAGGTTGAAAATGCGAGTTTGAATGTGCTTCTCAAACATAGGATTCAGCCGGCTAACCATATTCATCAAAACCAAATCAAAAATGGCAAGCACCTCGAGTGGGTACCTAACCATCTTGGTATACAAATCAGGATCATGATCAAACACGTCACATGCATCCACATCCAGTGACTCACCGTCAACATCGATCACATGTTTTATCATTTTCTCATACTTCCCTTCAGTATGCAAATGCAACTCATCAACATCATTCTGCGAAGAAGCTTCTCTAAAATCCCTAAGAAACCTTTGGATCGCATCGTTCACGTCTTCAACGCTTATGTTTGTGCCCCATACAAAAGTAGGTCTGGAATCCTCCATGTCGTAACCATCGCCGCCTTCAGATGACGCCGGAATATCGTCAGTGGAGGTGGGAGTTGAGGCGTCTCTTTGCCTGGAGCGGGACGGAGTAGGCGTGGCACCATCGGAGGAGGCGAATCGGGAACGATTACGCTGCGGGGTTCCGAAGGCGGAAGGAGTCAAAGAGCGACGACGGCGTTGCCTCCGGCGAGAGGTATCTCCGGGAGAAGAGAAGGTGTTGCCGATAGGGCTGGAAAGGGAATCGTCGGGGGATGAAGGATCTGAAAATGAAAAAAAAAAAATAGATATGAGGAAATTGGGAATGAATTAATAAAAACCTAAAAATGAGAGAAAAGATATACGAACCATTGTTGAAATTGGTGGGAGGGGAATCAGAAGCCATGGCTTTGCTTGCAGAATAGAGAGTGTGTAGTTTGATTTAGTGCAGAAAATAGAGAAATGTTGACAAGTTATATGCCCGGGAAAGAGTTGTTATTTTCCCGCCAGAAATCACTGGGTCTGATGGCTCAGAATTTGTTTGGGCTTTAATTATGGGCTTTGAGATTGTACCGTATAAAGAAGGGATATGCTTTTGTATCCCTTCAAACATTTTAAATTTGATATACATGTTTTGTTTACAATGAAGCGTGTAGATAATAAAAAATTACATAAATTGGACTAGCTGCATAAATAATTGGTCTCGTGTACTTCTAAGAGTTAAGGATGGAAAATAAGGTGATCTCAATTTTTTTTCGATTACAAATTTTTGTAGGTAACACAAACAACAAATAAGGTGATCTCAAATTTTCCCGAAAAATAATGAGTAATTTGGAACCAATGTAGTTGCAAAACTGGCCAAGAATATCATAAACTAGTGCATGTGCTAGGTCTAAATTGTTATTAACTTGCAACCGCGTGTTTTGGTTGTTATTAGTGTCCTTTTTTGTTCATTGTCACAAATTTCATATGTCGGCACAGTTTTGGCCACACTTCAGAATGAATTATCTTCAGAATAACTCATGAGTGTGACATCAGACGAATTTAAGGTATGCGTGTGAAGCAAATCCATTGATGTTAATGATAATGTAGCATATTTAATATTTTAATTAACGTGATATCATTTGTGATGATCCAATATTTAGGCAATTGAAATATTGTCCAAGTTTGTAAAAGTGATCCGTATTTATGAATAATAACAAATGAGTAAGTCACAGAAAATAACAAACAAACTTGGAACCCAATCACAGCAGATGCCACTCCAACCCAACAACTATGATCCCAATGTTTGCACATTACCATTGTAGACCCATTCAAGTGACCACAATGGTTAACATCAACAAACCCAAGATTGGAGTACACACCACTAAGAATCAGTGTTTCTTTTTGGATTTTAAGAAGGAGCTCAACCAGTAGTTGCATCATCTTGCAATCTCACTCCATCTCTCACCAAACAAACTTCTTCTTTTTTGTTTGTCTTGCTTTTAGTTCTGTTATTTTATTCTTGTCTGGTGAAATGGAAATCAATTTTATGTGTGTGAGATAAGAATGTTGGAAACATCAACTATCCATTTCTATTTTTGGATGGATAAATCTCACCACAAAAAAAGTAGCCACTACTTTTAAAAAAAGGTTAAAACTTAAAATCAATTTCTCCAACAATGATCGAAAACCAAAAGAAGAGAATCCAGCGTCATCTTGAAATCCCAATTTTCTCATATGTGCTTTGTTTTCATATACAGATAATAACATTGACATAAAGAAGAGTGACAATTAATTACATATCCTAATGATAATAACAGATATCCAAATCCAAATTACATAAAAGTTGAACCAATAATGAAAGGGGTAATGAGAAATTAGAAATTGTGTTTAAGACCCAAGCCATGTTTGCCACGGACACAGCCACGTGTGAGAAAGAGATAAGGAGATCTTTTAGAATTATGCATCTTCGTAAATTCCCTTTTCCCCAATTTCCTCATTCTATCCCTTCCCATCTTGTTACTCACATCCCATGGAATAAGCTCATCATCCAAATCATCATCATCATGAACATCATCATCATCATCATCATCATGAGGATGGTGGTGATCTTTCACTTCCACACCTGAAACATGATGATCATCATCATCATGAACCTGATCATCATGAGGATGTAGAAGGAAATGACGAAGATCTTGAATTGGGACATCCTTGAGAGAAGAAACAGGGGAATTCCAAGAACCGAACCCATCTTCAATGCTGTCATCGCTTTCATCTTCTTCTTCTTCAGCATCAACGACGTTGACGAGTTCCCATTGAAAAAGAGAATCATCTTTCACATTCAAGAACTCAACTTGTTCAAGGAGAAGGAACTGCATCTCTGATGATGATGATGATGAAGATTGATTTTCCATCGTTGTTAACCTAAAAAAAACAAGACTCAAAAAAAGAATAGTAACTTAATTCTATTTCTCTCTTTTGCTGATTATGCTTATCTAACACAGTTGGTGCTTGGCGTGTGTATATATAATAAAACTTGCTTCTAAAACACGTCATTTCAGTTCTATGGGATAACGTCGCAACATTTTTGTTACGTGTTTTGCCCAATAATAAACCACCACGTGTAAAAGTTACACGTCTCTCTATGGTTTGGTTTTGCTTACTCATCACGCATAATGTTCTTATAACAAATATCATTAATCACTTTTTGAGTTTTCAACCGGATTAATACGTCGTTAATAGATTCTAACTTCATTTCTATAACAAGTTTTGACAGAATTAATAAGTCGTTAAGGTGTAGAGATTATCCAAGTGAATTTTGTCTCTATAAAAAAGAATCTTTCCATACTACTAATGTTTATGTTAAAAACACTCAGTTGTTACTTGTTGGTCACTTGCAACTACGATTCCAAATCTGTATAGACTTAAAAGTTGAAAACATTATCTTCTCATGATATGCTTTTAAATGAGAAGAGCCTTCCCATATGAATAGCACAACAAAAGACTTTATCTAATACTTGAGAGATGGTGGAAATTAAAATAGTTGTCATATATCAGGCATTAAGGTTTGTCAAAATAGCATCTTTATTGAAGTTGTTGTCAAATGGCAAATATTTTTGAAACATGTCAAATTTAAAGTCCACATGAAAAATGGAACTTATCATACAAGATTTACAATATAATCTATAAGAAGGAAGCTTCCTTCCTAAAAAACAGTGATTGAATCAATAAAGGTAACATATTAATGCATGCCATGCTGCATACAACTCCAAGTTCAGACAAACACAGAATGAGAGTGAATAGAATAATATTAATATAGCCCAAATAGCCAACTTGCTCATTCATTCTCGTTCCTCAAAGAAGGAGAAACACATAGATATGGAGAGAGAAAATAGATAGGTATGCTTATTGAATTGCATCTAGAGTTTTCTTAAAGTCAAGAGTAAACTCTTAATAATACCACTGAGCTTAGCTTAGCTGTTCTCACGGACTATGCATGCCCAAAAGCCCATAATACTTTTGTCACCATCCATTAATATTCAATAAGTAAACTCAAAAGAGAAGACATACACAAAGCAAAGAAAGAGATAAAGATGAAGATACAGTGTGATGTGTGTAACAAGGAGGAAGCTTCTGTGTTTTGTTCTGCAGATGAAGCTGCTCTCTGCCATGCATGTGATCATACCATCCACCATGCCAACAAGCTTGCAAGCAAACATTCACGATTCTCTCTTCACTACCCAAACTCCAAACACTCCCCTCTATGTGATATCTGCCAAGTACTCACTCTTTAGCTAGTTACTTTCTACTTCTAGATTTTTTATTCTTCTAATAATGTTTTTGTATTCAATAGAAACACTAATAATGATTTTGGTAATAGGAGAGACATGCATATGTGTTTTGCCGAGAAGATAGAGCAATATTTTGCACAGAATGTGACCTTCCTATCCATGGAGGCAACGAAAATAGCCAGAAACATAACAGGTTTCTACTCACAGGAGTAAAGGTTGGTGATTCATATCCAGACGTAACAGCACTACTAGGTTCCAAAAGCACTTCAACTGGCTCAGAAGGAAGAAGCTCTCGTTGTAATACAAACAAAAACATGGCTAGTGAGAAGGGTTCAGTTTCAAAAAGCAACATTTGTGAGTACTTGATTGAGACAATACCTGATTACTGCATGGAAGACCTTCTTGACGTTCCATAATGTTTGATAATCAATACTAACTAAGCCTTGTTTTAAACCTTTACTTAAGAGAGAGAGATGCTTAAATTTATTATTTTATAAACTTTGGGTGTGGTCTGTTGTTGTAGGATTATGAGTACCACCACTATATACTTTTCAAAGAATGTTTCATGTATTTCTTTTCAGTTTTATTAATGTTTCATTTTAGTTATTCATGGTTGGACAAGTGAACGCATGAATGCAGCTAATGAAAACATTTTATAAATATGAAGGGGGGTGGGGGTGTTGCGAGAATCGAACTCACGACCTCTCGCACCCGAAGCGAGAATCATACCACTAGACCAAACACCCTCTTTGATGTTTTGATATTTAAAACTATATATATGTGATTATATCCAATCTTTAAGCCCAAACAATAATAACACAGTAAATAGCGAGATACCCAACACAACGCAGTATCCATAATCACCATCCTCTCAAAGCCATCTTCCTCCTCAAGCTTCACCATCTCTATCACCCACTTCTTCTTCCTTCGTTTCTTTTCTTCTACTCCACGCGCCTCCACAAAATCTTCATCCCCCTTTCCTTTTGTTTCCTCTTCGATTTTGTATTGAGTATTCCTGAATGTAGCATATACCAGGTGTAGTTTATAATACACCTCATCTAGTTCAGTTCATCAGTTACTCACTCTGTTATTCTAATCTCCCTACTGCATGGTGTCATTTTGTTAAAAAAACATTGATAATATTAATCTACACTTCAAATTTGGATGGCAGACGTAAAGTAGATTGGAGCTGTCCTTGTGATTATTTACTGCCTAATATATCCAACACTCATACCAGATACCACTGAAACGGGTTTCTTATATATTGTTTTACTTAGATCTGACATGCTCTAAACACTTTTTTTTATACACTGTCAACCCATCACTCACCATTCATCTTTTAATTATTAATATCTCTTAAAAAATACAAATGAATGATAGATAATATAATAATTGTGTACAACAGAGGATAGATATTACACTCTAGAACTATATGCATATTTAATAATATTTTTCGTGCACCAGACAACAAAATTCTTCTATCCTTGTAATCTGTCATGAACTATGGGTATAATTATGGAATCGAGATCCGAAATCAGGTAGTCCTTAGCTTTTGCACCTCGTGCTGGTCTAAATCTTCCAAGTATAAGATGCCATTGGGAGAAAGAAGGCGTCGGAGGGCCAATGCAAATCGAGCCTAACAACCATAAAAGTTAAGTAGTGTTAACTTGTAACTCAAGTGGGGAGCATTAAGGTGATGGAAATTAAAGAATTACACGTAAGAATATATAATAAAAAAAATCATATTTTCACATGATGCAGACTCTAGATATTAATCTTACCCATTGAAATCCTGCGAGGGCAATCCAACAGCCTTGCAAACCATATCTGCTGCTTAAAAACTAACATCACGGAAAATTAGGTGGTAAGGCAAAATGGATCAAGCAATATTACTACGTACACCAGGAGATCAAAAAAAGGTAGTGTTACCCATAATACTAGTGCACCCAGACATAAGCATCCTGTCATTGACAAGCTTATAAAATTTAGATCCCGACCAGCCTGCATAACACATTAATGTCCGAAATTCAAACAACAGAATTTAGTTGAACAAATTTAATGCAAGTATGTAAACATAAAAGCTAGAAGAACGTGAGCCATTGTATGAAGAGAGTCCTTGTCCCCTTGAACATCTTAGAAGAGCAAGTTGGAGAAAAGAAATACTACTTCAATTCAATATGTTTACTTTCCCATTTATTGAGCAAATGTAGTGAACATACCATCAATGTTCCCTCAAGGCTGTGAGTCGGGGGTGTCACAGCAAGACCCACGAAGTATGGAACTAGCACCTTATGCATCTGCATGGTCACAAATACAATAGCTTACAACTAACTGGTAAAAATTCCATAAAGAAAATTACAAAAACAAAACACTGCATTTCCATTTGTTTTCTCTGTTGCTTATTGAGACTCATACAATGTGGATCGTGATTTATTTGAAATCATATGCTCTAAAGGAACAAAAGAAACCATTAAAAAACATACTGATGTAACTCCCATTACTTAATTGATAATAACCTTCATTACTGCCAAATCAGCCCACATGGTTTGGTGCATAGTCGCAAAGGATTAATAAGGGCATCCAGTATTACAAATGAGAAAAAAAGAAAAGGAAGGACTTTAAAAAACTTCCTGTTAGATGTCATAAAAGCATATAAATTGTTCATAGATACAAAGACAGAGAAATACATAATTTAAAAGTTCAAAAATGAAAGAACCGACCTCCTGGATGACCACCTGATCATGTGTAAAAATGTAAGGAAATAACCAAGGAACACATGTTCCAACAATCCCTAAGAAGAATCCAAGTGTACCTCCTATTATCACAAGAGACCTTAGAAGCAAACGGGCCTGTTGATATTATGAAAATTCAAAATGAGGTATCAAGAACTGAACATCATTACATAAAACAGTTTATAAGAAAATTGATCGCAAAACAACACTGAAAATATGTGCAAAATTGATCAGTAAAGAGAACGTAATATCAATTTACAAGACCACCCTTCCCAACTAAAATGAAGGATATTTTTCTTATATAACAGGAATGTCAAGCAGGAATAGGGGAGACATAAAAACTAGACATATGATATAAGGAGAGGAGATATTTGGACAATAAATTTAAGGTATGTGATGTTGTGAAGAACTAACACTAACCTTTGACAAACTCCGATTAACGCCATAAATCAATTCAGGCATAAATGATTGAGCAGTTTGAGATAGAGGTTCGCCCCATACCGTGCACATGACAAAGGTCTGGACCATGACCTGAAGTAAGAGTTGAGTTATCACTGGCCTGAATTTGGTTTTTTCGAAAATGTGCAGATAGCAAGCAAAAGAAGGAATAGTCATAAAATGGGAGACACAAGTAAAACTAACTTGATGAGCTGCCATTGTATGTGTCCCCATTGATGTAGCAAAATATATTAGTAGTGAGTAGAAAGCCACCTAACATTATAACTCATTAAGAGGTTAGACTAATCCAGATAAAGAACAAGTCTAGTACAATACTTTATACAACCTTTGACATCAATGTCAAAAATACAGGAGCAGCAAGCCCAAGTATCGTCAGAAGTTCCTTCCCTGAAGGAATGGAGAAAGCATATGCATTGTATCCCTTATTGTTGAGAGCTTGAATCATCATATAAGCTGCAACAACCTAGAAACAGCAAGGGAGAGGAAGAGAACATTCAGTATCCAATGCATCATGATGTAAAATAGCATGTTGACCATACCTGTGATGCCATTGTAGCCCATGCAGCCCCAGCAATTCCATAGCCTAAATAGGTGCACAAAAGTATATCCCCCACACCATTTATAATGCTTGCAGTAGCCAAAGCCTTCAAGGGTCCCCAGGAATCTTTCATACCAAGACTACAGAATGTGAATACCAAGACAACAAATTAAATTATAAGCCAATGTATATCATGTTATTTAAATCATACAAAGCAGAGATTGAGACTAGATATTGTATTAAGCTCTGCCAAGGATGATATCATCAGCTAATAAATGTCAAGCTTGAGCCACTGTATCACATATTTGACATAAATATTTGCAGTTTCTCACTTCAGCGAATCACACTAGAGAATTAAATAACATATTTGCACCTTGCACTCTGAGCAACCCATCCAACAAGTAAAGCAGGCCAAGCCAAGCCTCGAATCTAACACCAAAAAAGACTTGCTTTAAATACAAAGTCACTTTAGTAAATCAAGCAGAAGAGAACACCACAGCTGGATGGTTTTCAAAATAAATGGCGAAGCATGATTACTAATCTTATTTTCAAGCTTTTATCCATTTATTACACTCTTATAATACCTTCATCTATATTTACAATTACTCCCCCCCCCCCCCCCCCCCCCCCCCCCCCATAAACTGTTCTGGAACTTCTTGAGTTTATAAAACATGATTTGCAGTCTCCATTTAAATTAATGGATATATAATTGCATAAAAACAAACCTGGACATAAGTGTTAGCTGCAGATACTACATGTGCATTCTTTGGCCCAGTGAAAGCTGAAAAAAGGTATAAATAGAAAATCCATCAGTTCTGGGATTGGCTCTGCTACCTTTCCTACATAAGTAAGTTCTTGTTATCCAACATGTATCTAAGAAGATAAATGGCTAAAGCACATTTTGAATACCTGTGAGTATTGGTGCACCAAATAACATTGTGAATAAAAGCATCACAAGGCCACAAGCTAACCCAATAAAAAGCAAGACAGATATGTGATGCTGCACTTCTTCTCTATCCTACACAAACAGATGTACTAGTGAAAATCAGTGTAGTCCGTCAATAATTCAGCCTACTTAAGAACGGGGATGGTGTCACTCACAGATCTTCTGTGACTTGTGCAATCAATCACACATTTATTTTGCCTATTAATTGAAACCTTGTAAAGTTCACAAATATGTATTCATCAATCTTTCCTTTAAAAAAAACTAACCTGTTTAGCAAGGGCAGTGGCAACCATATTGGAAGTAGCAATAGATAAAAACATGAAAACGTAGCTCATATAATCACAAACAACTGTAGCAGGACCTGCACATGGTAAATTAGAATAAACTAACTCTGCAACTTCCCATAATTAAATAATGATAAAACCTAAACATTTCAAAATGTGGAACAATGTAAAGCTACTATAAAAACACAAGTCTTAAATTAAAATTGACATAGAAATTGCATATGATATGCGAAATATTATTAAAGATTTAGATATCAATTTTGGAAAGGGTATAGTGAGTCATTGAATGGATAAGTCGTAAATCCCTAAAATGGACTAGGTAATGTACTTTATGCATCGAGTTACATAATGGTGAATATTTTACCATAGGTTTCTATTGTATCAATATACACATGCGTAATTCATATTATTTATGAGAGAGCATTATGACATCAATTTATATGACTACTATTTAGAAGTGGTGGTGAGTATTGATGAATAGTTGAATACCTAAAGCAGCAAGCTCAATTGAACTTCCCTGACCAATAACTGCAGTATCGATTAGACTCATGAGCGGTCCACAAATCCAAAGTCCAGTTGCAGGACCAGTAAACGCCACAATTTCCTTAATCTGATTCCATATACTCTGCTCTGCGAGCTCATTCTTCTTCTCACCCTCTCTCACTGATTCTTCGTCTTTGCCTTCTTCTTCGGTTGAGGTTAGAATATCATCATTATTCTGTTGACCTCGAATGACGCGAGCGGTTAGGAACCGAGTGTGATGGTGAGTTGTGGTGAGGCGTAGATTTGAAGGAAGCGTGGTTTTGGTTTTGAGAAGGGAAGGTGGAAAGAAATGAAGAGGTTGGTGAAGGTTTGAAAAGAAAGAAGATGATGATAAGAGATTAGGGTTTTGGCGGGGATAAGTGTTAAGAGAACGAGGCAGAATCAGTGATGGAAGTTTGCTTGCCATTTTTTGTTTGACGGAGGGAAAGAAGGGGAACAAATACAAATATTAAAAATAATTGTTTGGAGATTCGGATCCTGCGCCTTAAGGATAAAATTTAAAATATAACTCTAATATTTATACACGTTATAAAGATTTTTAATCACAATTTTTTTATTATCAATTATTTATTTGTATTAATTTTATTTAAGGATTAAAAATTAATAATGATAAAAAATAAATAATAACAAAATGTATAAAATTATTATAGTATTGATATATATTTGTTTTCATTAAATATTGAGCAAAAATATAAACATTAATGTATTTATAATATACAACTATTTAATGATTTTTACTTAAGCTGCAGGCGTTCTAGAACCAGAAGGTGTCTAGGTTGTTGGTGCTGATAACAGTAATTTCCCTAAGGATTTGAAAGTATATGGTCTTACAAGGAAATGAGATACTTTAAATGTAAGTATTTGACTTTTTTTATTCTCTTTATTATATATAAAAGAATAAAAATATTTTACATGTCAGTTTGTACCGTAGTATTGTATGAGACAATACTCTTTTACAAATGACATTTGTATCAGTTTTAATTACTTAAGTGTCTAACACTAGAGAAGATATCGTTCGAATAAATTATGTACTATAATTGTAAAAATCTACAAATGGTCACTATAGAATTCATCATTCATTTATATGTAAACATCAATAATGATTAAATATGAAAGGTAGCAGTTACTTTTCACTTATTTTTCTTAGTCTCTACTTCCTTATTATTTCTTGTTGATATGAATTGTATGTTTAACGATTATGTAGACACACGGATACAGATGTGTAAAATGCATAAATGTTAAGTCTAATTTGTTAACCTCTAAAATTGAATCTCGCTCATTTCTTCCATATGAACATTTTTAGTAGTAAAATATCAATCAAGCAAACATATAGCTGATTTTTACTTAAAAAAAACATTTCTCCAAAAGAATCTAAATAGTGGACATTCATCCCTCTGGACATGCTTTCACCTCATGGTCTCCTAGGGCGCAGTCAAAGTTAGCTAAAATCAATGAAGAAAATAAAGCGTATCTATTTATATTTATTTGTCTAGCAGTAGAAGTTTAATAATATATTAATTATTGTTATTTTTATGCTGACTTGTATTTAGTACTTTACTGATTCAAGTGAGGAGTAAGGAAAAAACTTAATTACTACACAGAAATAAAGAGTAAGATGGGAAGATATAATAAATGTCAAAATCAACATAGTATTGTATGCAATGAGAACCAAGGGGTAGTAAAAAAACAAGATAAGTATTCATTAATATTTACGAAAAGTTGGGGCATCTATGTCACAAATCAATTTGTACCCCAGGTTAAGAAATAAGAAACCAACTCAACATGATAAAAAATAAATAAATCATAACACCTGAGCCACCTTGCTTGCAAGAACCCGCTCCCTTCTTTCAATGTAACTAAATGGAAACCAACCTGCTTTCCCTTTGCATTCACCTTCTGCCCATCCATTATTTGTCACCTGTTTAAACCATAACAAACCATATCAGAGTGTGAGCGTGGTTCAAATCCTAAAACAATTTGATTATCACTTATCAGATAATCTTAATGCCAAAAAAATCCAGCTTAAAATATTTAGTTCTTTCACCCAAAACACAGTTCTAAAAAACAACTTATGTTGTTGGTTAACACCTCTGAACCTCTACATATTATCGTTTTGGACCAGCAACAATTGTTTCTCCTCAAAAATATTTTCAACCAAACACCCTCTTCAGCTAGGCACTAGCATGTGAACCACAACTGCTTGAGTTGGGACCCCAAGCCACATCATAATTCATAAATAGATGACCAAACAAACAACCAATCTTAAATTAGTCATAATCAATCATGTTCTGAGTTCTGATTTCATATTAGGCTTAGAATTCTATCTGAAGCTTAAGCTGATAGGAGAGAGCTTGACTAACAAAATAATATTACAAAACCGTTTTACTATCTCACTTAGTTATTCTTGAATCCGTTTTTAAAATTATGCTAATTTGTTACGGCATGTGAAATAATGATTAAAAATACAAAGCAATCCAAATCAGAGCACCCTCCCCAACCAAAGAGAGAATATCCCAAATGTAATGCGAAGTAAAAGTCATTTGGTACCAAGAAAGGTAGAGATATATTAAGGTCTAGCAAGGTATGAACCTTTCGAACAACAACATAATCACCAACTGATAGATTCAGCTCCACTTCAGACACGGCAGAGTATGGAAATAAAATCTGGTATGTGTAACAGTCAAAAAGAAGAAAGCTGTTAAAATTTTCAACATTATATGTAAGTGCAACCCTTTGTATAACAAACAATCTCTCACTAACCTCTCCTAAGAAGTAACCCATGCTATCTGATGATCTGTCGTGTGTCTGACAAGCATAGACACCATTCACTTCTTCATATGACGGGGGTGGCGGCATGCTGTCATCAACACTAGGAGTGGGTGGGGCTTCAATTCGTTGTCTTTCTGATATCATCTATCATTAAATACACAAATAGCACATACTCATATGTTTATAACAAAAGAAAATGACCTATCTGTGAGATGGCATATTTGAATTCTATATGGTCAATAGAATGGTAAAAATTAAAATGGCCAACTGATGTGGTTGCTTACTTCTCCCTCAAGCTGATCAAGTATTTGCAGGACTATCTGATGATAGGCACGCTCCGCTTCGACCTTCATAATCAGAAAGAGTGCAATTAGAAACAATATACCATTAATTTCAAGTATTGCAGAATCATAAGACAGAACAGCAATACCGTAGCTATAAGACGCTGAAGGGTTAACCTCTGTTGCTGTGCTTCAACAGCAGTCAAAGCTGCAGCCGCTTCTTTCCCTAACATTGCCATGTTTTTCTTCAGGTCTTGCAGCTTTGTTTCAGCTGCTTCTAATTTCATAGCATTCTCAGCATTGCCTGGTGTCTCTCTTACTTTTGCATGACGTTTGAAGACTTCAGTAGCCTGTCTAGGATAAAAAGATAGTAATTACAACTCAAATAGAAAAATACTAGACATACGTGATTCTTTTCACAGAATGAGTTGTCATTGTTTTTATCTCTTCGATAGATAAGTGTTCCCCCACTACTGAGTTATCCAACAACCACCCTAAATATTAGAAAATTATGGCTGAATTTTGTCAAACTTTTCCGGCTGTATAGTTGTATAGCATTACTCATAGGAAAATAAAATTATGTACTGAAACACGAGTAAAGACAGAGCAAAAACAAAGACACGAATGAAAAAGGAAGCCCAATCAAGTTTTAGAAAGCCAAATGAAAGATATATTTTAGGATACCTGAGCTTCAGCTTCCTGTCGTATCCGGTCATAACGTTGGGCTAGATGCCGGGCATCCTCTAATGGAGCTCCCACCACCATTGCTCTTAAGGGCTCTGCAACCTAATCAGCATTGAGAAAACTTAAATCAAAATATTATTAGACTGAGATGGCAAGCACAGACTGGATAAAATGAGATAGATGAACGTGATATATGAGTATGGATATCAAGATTGGACTTATACCTATTCTACAACATATTCCTTTTCATTTGATTGAAGACATTTTAATATCAGAAATCCCACTCATTTGGTCGAACGGGTCGGTGAACTCATATGTAAGCATAACACTCCACATTCCACACACACATGTACAACATACCTATTAAGTATTAAACATATCCATACCTGCGTGCCAAGAGCTTTTAGTAAGTTCCCACGTTCCTTCTCCATTTGAGCACGAGCTCGTGCAAAACTTTGTGCAGCTCTACACAATGTACTGCCACTGGTACATGTATTTTCTGAACCATACTTCCTGCTATCTTCTGACAACTTTGTTCCTGTTAAATTAGATATACAAACACAGGAATTCAAAACTATTATTTCCATGCAATCTCACCGCAATGATCGTTTACAAAAGTTTAACTCACCAACATTACCTACCTATTTCAACTTGCTTGGACCCGGTAACGATAAAACCTTCTACACCACGGACAATATCCCTTTGATAATGCTGAAAACACAAAGATGCCATTAGGAGGGAGGAGATAAATTGAGGTAAAAAGAAAATAAAGGATTCATGTAGAAGAAGGAACTAACCTTTGCAGCACGTGTTGATAGGTAAAGTTTCTCGAGTTTCTGATATAGATGGAGTTCTACCTCATCAGTAACCACATTATCTGAACCTCCATATACTCCACCACCAAATTGTTTAAAAACAGCCTAAATAGCAATAACGTGTAATTTAATTAAATCCTTAATAGATTGAAAGCAAGCAAAACTAAGCATCACTGAAGAAAACAGTGAAAAAAATAGAACAAGAAATCGATTACATCTTAACCATCTCAATCGACGGTACATATATGAACCAGGCTCGGTGATTTAGAAATCGGCAACGGAATTTCTTAATTGATTTGCACAATGCAAGTGCGGAATTCGATTAGATCCAAAAAGTACGGTTTGATTTTCATGAGAAGGATAATTAAAAGTTTATATATAATTTATCGCACGGTGTTGTGAGGGATAAAATTGAAAGTGAAGAAAATAGAAAGAAAGGAAAAGGAATGAAAAATGGAAGGATCTGAGATGTGAAATAGAGAGAGAGAGAGAGAGAGAGAGAGAGAGAACCTGTTGTTGACGAGCGACTTGTTCACGAAGCTTGGAGGCTTGTTTTCTGAGAGCATCCATTACCAAATGAATTCAATGAATGAGAATTAAATTCAATAATTGGTTTTAGTTTCAGAAAGAATTCAGAGTGAGTACTACTACGCACCAATCCCGTTTTGGTATTGTGTGTACCACAGATACACAAGTTAGGGACTTTCCCAATATACAAAATATCACGTCTTCAGAACTTTAATTTAGTTTTTTTTTTTGTCACTATTACTTTATTATTTAAGGGTGATTATATTATAATAAAATTTGGTTGAGTTTGAATTTGGATTGGATTCCATCTTAAACATAAAAGTTAATTTAATCATAAATGTTGATCGGTTCAGTTTTTCAATTTAAATATGACTCTAGATCCGACTAAATAAAATATATATTTATTTTAGATAAAATCTTTTCAATATGAGTAATAATGAGACTGGACGAGTCAGATCATGTCTGTCCCTTAGTAAATATTGAAATGATTATTTGAACTAAAACTCGTCCTTAGATCAGACTCACCTCTATTATTATTACATTATTTTATAGTTTACTATTATCAACTCTAGACTTAGATTAAATAAAAATGAATATGAATTGTGCCCTTACCTAATATATTTGTGTTGTGATGGTTTGGTTGGTAGTTTGCTAATTTGACACCAACTTTAATGTAAATGTAACTATCTATAACCCCTTTAATGATCCCTTCTAATTATTATCTTCAATGATGATTCACTACTTAATACACTTTTGATCTTATATTTTTGATAAATTTGTGGTCATGGTGATTTTGGTCTACTTATTTACCTTGATATGATTTTTGTCTTCTAACTGTGAGACATTTTTTCGCATTACTAATCTCTATGGAAATTGTTTAGGTAGCAAATAAGAAATCCAAATTTATAATGTGAACTATAGGTTTTCAGATTGTGAAATTTCATCATGTTCATCTTTTTTGTGCCGTAAAAATCATATTATATATTTTCTCATAAATTAATTCTTATCAATATTATTATACACATTTCATATATTTATTTATATTTATTTTTATTAATCATCAACTATATATGTTTACTATTATACCCATCAATTAATTTTCCTAAATCAATTCTTATTATAAGTTTAAATTCTTATAATAATGTGAAAATAATCATATTGATATCTTATATTCTGATCAGCAACCTTATTATCCTATTATTCACATTCCTTATATATTCCCCCCCTAAATCAATTATTATCTTTCTTCATTTTCCCAAAATCAATTCTTATAAGTGGGGTTTTAAATTTTTATAATATTGTGAAAGCAATCTTATTAATGTCTCATACTCTGATTAACAATCATATTATCTTATTATTATGCACATTTATTATATATTCATTTATATTAATTTATATTAATCATCAGATACATATATTTAAAATTATACTCAACAATTAATCACCATTCATCACCATTATCATACCGCAATATTCATGAATAATTCAATTAAAATGAATATAATTATTATACTTAATGGTCATTCATGATTTCATAAAAATATTATTATACACATTTATTCTCATATTCTTTTTCCCTCCAAAAATCTTCATTTATTTCCCTAAATCAACTCTTATATCACTTAATTTTCCCTAAACTCATATTTTGATTAGCAATCATATTATCCTATTATGCACATTCCTTATAATATTGTGAAAACAATTAGCTTAATATCTCATACTCTGATTAGGAATTCTATTATCTTATTGTTACCCACATTTTTTATATATTCATTTATATTAATTTCTATTAATCACCATATACATATATTTAAAATTATATCTAACAACTAATTTCCTTAAATCAATTCTTATAACTCAAGAATTGAATTTTCATTTACAATATTTAATACTAATAACTATCAACTACCATATGGATGTACACCAATAACATGTGTGTTCTTAATCATATGGAAAAAAAATAACGTCTTGTGCAAATTTACTGGGAACATGTTTGTTTTTAGCTATTAAAATGTATGAGTCACAATTGTACTCTTAACAATAGGAATGCACGAGTAACATATGTGTTTTTAATCATATGAATACACAAGTAACATGTGTATTTTTAACTATTTGAATGCAAATATAGTATATGTCTGCATTAACTATACGAATGTGAATAATACATGTGTCTTTTTAAAAATGTCAATGTACGAATAACATGTGTGTTTTAACTATACGAATGCACGGTAACATGTGTGTTTTAACTATACGAATGCACGGATAACATGTGTGTTTTTAGTAATGCGAATGTACGAGTAACATGCTTATTTTTAACCAAAATATATGAGTTACATATGTGTTATTAGCGATACGAATGCATGAGTAACATGTGTTTTTAACCATACTGCTTTTTTAGTAATGCGAATGTACATATAAAACGTGTATTATTAACCATACGGAAAAAATGGCACCCCGTGCTTCCGCACGTGTATCTTGCTAGTTAGTGTAATACATGGAAGTTCCCAAAGATGAAGCAGCATCGGGTGGTAACCCAAATTCAAACTCAAACCCTAATTCTGTTAATGATATTAGAGAAAGAGGAGGATCCAAGGGAAAATCGTGTAAGGGATGTGCTTACTACTCATCCCTTCATAAGGCCAAATCTATAAACCCAACTTGTCTTGGTTTCTCAACAACGCTCCCTCAAGGTTTCTCTTTCCATTTCTCTTTTTCTTTATTTTCCATTTTCCTTTCTTTCATGAAAGCGAGGTATAATAAAAAAAGATGCTTGAAATGAAATTGTGTCAGTCAAACTTAATTTGTTATTATTTTTAATGTTATACTGTTTTCTAAGATAAGGAAATGTTTTTAGTTGCAATGCTTCCACGGTCATATGTTTGAATTACGTTTTGTAACACAGTGTTCATTTCTTTTTTAATCCCAGGGAGTGTTTAATCCCATTTTTATTAGTCGTTCTTAATATTATTAACAAGTGATTTAGCTATTAATTTGTGTCACTGATAGTCATAGAAATCGATTATCCTTTATCATATCATTTGGATTGTGGGATTTATTCAAAGAATTTCTGCAATGAAATTAAAGTACAAGAGTTTCAAATTTGATATATACTCTCGTGTCTGCACTCTACAAAAGAATATTGAAGGAGTAGAATAGCTTTAAGTTTTTCATTAATAGATTCCTTTTAGATGCTTATCTGAGAAGTTGATAGCCTTTTGCCCTTCGCTGGTATCCTTGTCAATCATAGTTACTGATCACACGTTACGCCTCACTGGAGCAGCTCATTGTGTCTGCTATCATAGCCTGTCACAGGTTTTATCATGGCCACTATGTTATGTTGCCGCTGTTGTGCGCAACATCTCTCCCTTTTTCTTGCCATTTCTTTACAGAGCCTTTGGACAAGGCTTTTCCAACCATACCCAATTGTAACTACCTCAGTTCGACTCCTCTAAATAGCTGTCTGGCTCTGTGATTGCCGACTCTGTTCGAATGCCATGACACTCTATTTCTTCCCAATTAGGAAGATGATCATGGAAACAAATCCCCCCCCCCCCCCCCCCCCCTTGAAACGCCTAAGATAGGGCCATTGAAAGAAAAAGACACTCTTTTTAAATTGCCCCAGATGTGATTAGTAATAGTTTAGATAATTGGAAACATAATAATTTTTTTAGCTCTTAGTATAACATCATTATTTAAAAACTTCGCATATATGTTTTGCACACACATTCTTGCTAACCATGGCATTATGAACCCAACCACAACCACCAGCTCCATGGGGATACAGAGCACCTTGGTGTTGCAGTGGTCCTGCTATGCGCTATTCTGCTATAGAGTTTTCTTGGCTGGCTGCTATGCCGTGATCCACTATTTATTACTATGTTGTCAATACATCACTTCTTATAGATATTGCTTACTATAGTTTTCTGGTTCTTCCGTATTGGTTTTTTTTTTTGGCTAATTGTTTCATTTATCAGGGTTCAATCTTTACTAATTATTTCATTGTAAACCTTTAAACTTTTGATTTTGATGTTCTTATGCATTTTAGCAGTACCTCCTTATGTTGTGGGAGAAACTGAGCTGGAAGCTTCAAAAGAGGGCCGCACCCTTACAAATTTCAAGTATGCTTGTATTGGATACTCTGTATACATAGACAATAAAGATTCTTCAGCTGACACGAAGGATAAAACAGCACAATTGCCCTTTTGTGTCGGTCTTGAGGTTTTAAATCTGAAACTGCTTTCTCCATTAGTTTATGTATATGCAAAAACTAGGCTTACCTTGCTCCTTGGGATTCTCTGGGATATATTTTGTATGATTTGGAGTTGTATATTTCATGGAACAAGTATCGGTCTGTGATGGGACCAAACGTTAAATTTGTGAAGCCATTAAAGATTAAAAGAAAAAAGGAGTGTAGGTGTGGGAGGAAGTTAGTGCAAGTAAGCTGTTTAGTCTTCCAAGAAAATGTGGTAGTTGTGGTTTAAGTTTCTAACACTATTATTAACAAACGTTTCAGGTGGTGTTGGAGGAGAAGTCATCAACTTCGCCTGTTGGCCATGTTCCTGCTCATAAAACAGAAGGTATTCAATTTCGTGGCTTTTCTTTTATTTAAAGCTCCTAGGTTATTTCCTTCTCTTTCAGTCACTCTTCTGATTAAATGAACAGTGTTATATTTTAAAGCCATATTTCTTTCACTTCCTGGAGTTGGTAATTGGTTTGTGTTTCTCTCTGCTGTGACAATTCTTACCTAAATTTGAGATATGTAAAGCTGAACTATTTCTCACGTAAAGCCATAGAAGCATCCCCTGTAGTCATTGACGTGCAACTTTTTCTGTTGAAGTGATCCTCTTTTCATTTGTACATTAATTAGTTTTGCCAACTTTTGAAGGATTCTCTTAATTGAGGATATATTTGTTAATTGGTTCATGTATCAAAGATTTTCCACAACACTTGCTTTAGAATTAATCTGTCAATTGTACCAGTGGGACTTCTCTACACTTGCAATGGGGCAAGTGATATATATCATCACGGAAGTATCATTTGGAACAAAATGTCTGTATATCATGATTCTTTTTTCTATACTATGTATTTCTTCCTGTATAATATATTTCTAAGTAGTTGAGAGAAGATTCTTGTACAGATTAGTCTATAAAAGTTATGCAAAGCCAATTTTACATTAAATCAATGACAATATCCCTACCAAACAATTATTTTATAGTAGAAATGTTGAAGTGTCATGTTTTCTGAACAATTATTTTATTTGTCGAGGCTGCTATTATGATGGAGATAATATTTTGTGGTTGATTCTGTTTCCTCTATTTATTTGTTACTTCTTTCTTAACATGCCTTTTAATATCTTGGTTGCCACTGTTGTTTGTCCAGAACATGAACATGCAACTCCTCAACCACGAAGATTTAAACCTCCCAGTTCTATACCAGAAGAATTCCTTAACAGGCAAGCAGAAGTTTTCAGCTTAGACTTGTTAGCTCCTGTACTAGAAACATAAATGTTAAGGATGTATTCTGAAATTACTAACTCCTGATTATGCAAGTTTCAAAGAAACACAATGCTGGTTGCATCCGGTGTTGTCAGAAACTTGAACAGAGTGGGTAACTATGTGAAAGAGACCCTTGATGATATTCTTTATAGGCGACCAAAGTGAAGCTGATGGTTGTAATTTATGTCCAACTTTGCTTCAGTTACATTGGCCATTTTCCTTTCCTGGTGCAGATTTGTTGTTTGGGTCTGATACAATTACCAGTGCTTCAAATGTATATTTTTCTAAAATTTTATTTACAATAATAAAATTGCATTGCCATCGTAAATTTAGAGATGAATAAATCATGTGGTTTTGTTGTACCCATATTTTTGTTTAATAGATTGGCTAGAAGGGTGGAGAGCTTTCCATTAATTTGTCTTTATGCTAATGTGCCTCTGCTAGTTGGGTGCAATTCTATATTTTCTTGTTGACAATCCGATAATTGGTCTGTAAAATTCTTAATGTTAATGAGAAATGTGATAGATCATTCTCTCAAAAACTACATTGTTGACAATCTGATTCTCCCAAAACTATATTGGTGAAATGTGACATGTCCCAACTATGTGTAGAAATTTCACCAAACTTTTCGCCTGACTCAATGATGTAATGATTTCCATAAGATCGGTAATTAGTTGATTGATATCTTAATGCTTCTGTTGTACCAATCTGATTCTTATTGATTTCTGTCACAATTGTATCACCACTGGGAAAAATATGGAAACTTAATTTTTGTATATCCTAAATACAATATTCACTAAGATACTGTATCTGATGTATTTTTGAATACGGTCATCTATTGTATATAAAGTTAGAAGGAAAGTGCATTACATTACATTAATGTAAGTAAATATTCATTTAAATAATAATAATAATAATAAATATTGTAAGGTAAATACTATTTGAGTTTCATACTGTTAAAATAAAAGAAGCCAAGTATTAATTAAGTATATAATTTTGTTGAAGATGTTAAAACTTGGACTTTAGGTGTAAACAATTACTAACAACTAACAAGAATGTTGTACTGTACTCCAATATTTCGCAACTGAGTTGTTGCAATCAAAGTTTAAACAAGTTGAAGCATGAGAGTAGTATCTATAATGACAGAGGGGAGGTGTTAACTGAGTTATTGCAATCAAAGTGTATAACCGCATCTTTTGTTTTCCATGCATTACAAACAAATCTATTTTGTACCCTTCTTTATGCATGTTGCACATTTGTCACTACTACACTTGTCCCACAAGGAAAAAGATATCCCCACCTTATTTTCATTTTTCTGAGTCATTTTTAGAAGATGAGAAAAAACCATCAATTTCACAGTACCAAGTTCCAACTAAGCAGAAATTATCATCCAGGTGTGAAGAGAGGATAGGTTGGCTGACAGCAGCCTCAAGTGAGACATCACTTGATAATTATAAATACAGACATAAGAGAGTGCATGTGTGGTAAAGAGTTTGTTGTAGAGGATAAGATTGTATAGAACTTGCACTGAAAAAATGGCCTCTGCATTAGCAACTTTACTCAAATCATCACCAATTCTTGACAAGTCTGAGTGGGTTAAGGGCCAAACCCTTCGCCAAGTTTCTGCTGTATCTGTTGCAAGATGCAATTCCGCAAACCTATCGGCCCTTACCATCAGAGCTGGTTCCTATGCTGATGAACTGGTCAAGACTGCGGTATGCTGTTTAGCAGTGCCTCAAATGCTAAGAATTTCTCATAACTGAACTTAATTTTTCAACAATGCATGCCAAATATTAGATGTTTCTGGTACTTAGTCACATGTTTCAAACTAGCTTTGTATGTTAAAAGCTAAAGTGACAAACTTTTATAAACAAATTTAACAAATTGACTTTAGTTCCAATTTTCCCTGTTTACATATACCATTCTCAGACACTTAGTGGGAGCCTCGTGCACTTGGTCGCCCTTCTATTATAATCTTTTGGCATGTATGTGTTTTAATTGGTCGTGTGTGGATACAGAAAACAGTGGCTTCACCAGGGCGTGGAATTTTGGCCATGGATGAGTCTAATGCTACCGCTGGGAAGCGTTTGGCTTCAATTGGATTAGAGAACACCGAAGCTAACCGCCAGGCATATCGTACTCTCCTTGTTACAGCTCCAGGACTTGGTCAGTACATTTCTGGTGCCATTCTATTTGAGGAAACTCTCTACCAATCCACAGTTGATGGAAGAAAGATTGTTGATGTACTTGTCGAGCAAAACATTGTTCCTGGTATTAAAGTTGACAAGGTAGGCCATGCGGAATTAAACTCTTCTGTACCATTAACTTATTTTCCTATGTGAAGTAGTTCAATACCATTTCAGCTTGTGCAGTGCCTTAACGAATATTGAAAAGAATAAGGGGGAACCATGATATGAATAATATAAGATGTTTCATGTCTTACATAAACAATAGTTACACACATAGTAAATTATCACATACTTCTTAAAAGCATTATCAGGTACCTTGTGTGGAGAGATTGTTAGGTGCTCTTTGACCAAGAGATATGTGCTACATTAAAAATGTAGTTAAACTGAGAAACATTGATGTCCTTCAAAACTGATGTAGGTAAATCTCTAGCTCTCAGACCATGTAGGAATTTTTCACCTGCTTTCTCACACACACGTATGTGAAGGCACACATAGAGAAATGACTGAGTTATATTAGAGCGAATTTGTTTCTTGATTGGTAGAATTTTATTGAAGATCAGAGACTTGATAATTGATGGTAGAGGAATTGAGCAGTGTTTATGACAGTGTATATATTAACAAGTGACTTATGTGGTGGGAACAATAGGGTTTGGTGCCCCTGGTTGGTTCCAACGATGAGTCATGGTGCCAAGGTCTTGACGGTCTTGCCTCTCGTACAGCAGCTTACTACCAGCAAGGTGCCCGCTTCGCCAAATGGTGAGTATGCACCTAGTTCAATTCCCCTTGTATGGCAGAAAAATGCGAATTTGATGCTCAGTTTTACACCATAAATACTAAACTCAAGGGAATCTATATGTTAGGCGTACTGTTGTGAGCATCCCCAATGGTCCCTCTGCTCTAGCTGTTAAGGAAGCAGCCTGGGGTCTGGCTCGCTACGCTGCAATTTCTCAGGTGAGAAAATCATTTAAATCATTATATATAAGTAACTTCTTTTTTATCAAGTATATGTGAGCCAGGAAGAGGAGTGTTATGTTTCTACCATTTTCTGAAAGAGCTATATATATATATATATATATATATTTCATGAATGGTTTTCCAGGACAATGGTTTGGTTCCAATTGTGGAGCCAGAAATCTTGCTTGATGGTGAACATAATATTGAACGGACTTTCGAAGTAGCCCAAAAGGTTTGGGCTGAAGTTTTTTTCTACCTTGCTGAGAACAATGTTCTGTTTGAGGGTATTCTCCTGAAGCCTAGCATGGTTACTCCTGGAGCTGAATCCAAGGAGAAAGCATCTCCTCAGAAGGTTGCTGACTACACTCTCAAACTCCTTCATAGGAGAGTTCCCTCTGCTGTCCCTGGAATTATGGTAACAGTGACATTGCTAAATACATTAATTATATTCTTTATCTTCCAAGCATTTTCTCTTACTCATATTAATATACTGAACAAAGCTATATTGTGCAGTTCTTGTCTGGTGGACAATCTGAGGTTGAAGCAACCCTTAACTTGAATGCCATGAACCAATCTCCTAACCCATGGCATGTGTCATTCTCATATGCAAGAGCCCTTCAGAACACTACATTGAAAACATGGGGAGGACGCGCCGAGAACGTGAAGGCAGCACAAGATGCACTTCTTTTCCGTGCAAAGTCCAACTCACTGGCTCAGCTAGGAAAGTACAGTGGTGAGGGTGAATCTGATGAAGCAAAGAAGGAGTTATTTGTCAAAGGCTACTCATACTGAATAATATGATATAGATAGCAGCACCAAGAGTAACACAAGGTGTTGGAGGAGGGTGGAATTCAAGACTAATTTATCTTAAACTTCTAATAGTCTAATTTATGTAGAGTCAAATACAACTCATAATTACTTTTACAACTTAATATTGTTATGAGTTAGGAGTTGTGTACTTGAGGGTTATAAAGTTGTCTTCCTTATTATCATGTCTTCAGGATATGAACTCATAAGTACTTGTACCTTTTTTTGTCACATCTTCCTATTAGTATCACCTTCACTAACTTGATAAGGAAATAAAACTAAACACCAAAATCAGAAAGTAATTAAGTTATAAGGGCAAGAGAATAATTGTTTTTCTTTACTGAACATGAAAAGACTTGTATGATTGAATTATATACCCTGGAATCAAAAGTTACATATTTATTGAATAAACTTTTTTATATCTATACGATTTTTAGAGGAAGACCTATCTATCAAGACAAATAACAAATGAATTAGTTAATATTTAATTTTAAAAATGGAAAACTACAATTAAATTGATTAATAAGAAATAGAAAATATAAATAAAAAGTAGAGAAGTGGTGTAGTGACCCGTACCCGATAAAAACTGTAATGGCCGTTAGACAAAAAAATATCCGAAACGTGTATTTGATCCTGTTGGACGGTTTCGCGAATGCAGTGATTTAAGAGCACATTAATCAGCATCAACGGTAGTTAAACGGAACGGTGTTTGGGTCACAAACACTCACATCTCCCTGAGCAAGGGTGAACTTGTCATTTTAGAAAGTTATTCCTCCCACCAAAGCGAGGGTGAAAAAACGGTCAATTTTTTTATATGTTTATAAATAAAGAAGAAAAACAAATTGAAACACTGTCACAGAGACGTGGTTGGTGAGTGAGAAAATTAACCGACACCATCACACCATCACACCATACTACTCATTCACATTGAGGCTTTGTTACTTCTCTTCCGTGCCTCTCTCTTTTCACTTCAAGTGAGTTTAAGGTAAGAATTCCTTACTTTATAATCTTTATCTATGTTACTTATTTTGTGATTTGGTTGGAAGGAAAAATGAAAATAAAATAAAATATAGAAAAGCAAGGATTGTTATGTTTGTTGAGAGGACCATGTCACGGTCAATTTCATATCTCATATTATGTCAAATCTGTTTTACTTCCTTCTCAAGCTTGGTACTAAAGAATGATCAAAAGACCAGTTTACCCTTCAATCCAACTAAAATCATTATTGATTATCCGATAAGTTTTTCATAAAAACGTAATAATTACGTTAGCATTCTGTTTTGTCTTGCTCTTTCTTTTCTGTTGGTTGGATGGTACAATCAAAAGCTACCTCATTGTTGCTGTTATTGCTTATTTTTTGTCAACTGAAATTTAATATGTTTCTATCTTCTTTGAGTTTGATCATTCGTTTCATTATTAGCTTTCTTTCTATATTGTTAAGGCTTTATTATTTTTTTCTTATCTCTCAGCTGGTTTCGTTTAAATATGTTGCATTGTTTGTATTGTTGGTAATGAAGATAAACTTCAATATAATTATCCACACAACTTGTTGTCGTTTATAGGTTTCATGTGCTTGTTATGAATTCTGAATTGAGTTGAAAGAAAATTGAGTTAAAAGGGAGAAATGGGTGCTATTGGTGGAGAAGAAGTAGCCAAATGGGAGAAGATGCAAGGAGTGAGTGGTCGTGAAGAGAAGATTCTTGTGTTAATAAGGCTTAGACCATTAAGTGAGAAGGAAAATGCTTCTAATGAATCAGCAGATTGGGAATGCATTAATGATACTACCATTTTGTACCGGAACACATTGCGGGAGGGTTCCACATTTCCAAGTGCTTACACATTTGGTAAGCAAATCTTGGTTTATGATCTTAATTATTCACAAGCTTGTATTGCCATTAAAGCTGTACTATATAATTTCATGCTCATCACAACTAGGTTCCATTAGCAAATATGTTCATTTCCTGTGATTTACTTTGATGGAGATGCACTCTTTTCCTAATTTACCAAGGCTAGCTTTTTAAAATACTTGATGGCGATAGAACCACTTGTGAGTTTTTCTTCGCCTGTTTGGATGAAACAGTTTATATAATTTGCTAAGATATCAATCCATGCTATTCTTTTTTTCACATTTTAATATTAGAACGGACCTGATTTTGTTATTCTTTAAAGTGCAATTTGCTTAATATGGTTAAATAATAGCGTTTTGAACTTCGGAGTATTTTTTATTGAGACATTGTATTAGATGTCCATTTAGTAGGATAGAGTGTTTCTGAGTTTTCATTATGTGGTGGCAGACAGAGTATTTCGAGGTGATTGTGCCACAAGGCAGGTATATGAGGAAGGAGCCAGAGAAATTGCACTTTCAGTTGTTAACGGAATTAACTGTAAGTATATATCTTCTTTGCTGGCTAGTTTATTTTGATTCATTTTCCACTTTGATTAACTGGTGTCTATATATTTTTCAGCAACTATTTTTGCATACGGGCAAACAAGTAGTGGAAAGACATATACAATGATTGGAATAACCAAATATGCTGTAGAAGATATTTTTGAGTATATAAATAGGGTAACTAGACTCTACTAATTTGTTGAACTTGTCTGTATCATTTTTTGTTGTTGCTGGAACTCTTGCTCTTAACAACACTAAGTGATATTGACACAAGCTTACTGCTACTTTATTAGCATGAAGAAAGAGCATTTGTGTTGAAGTTCTCAGCAATTGAAATTTACAATGAAATTGTTAGAGACCTCCTCAGCACTGACAACTCTCCTCTCAGGCTGCGTGACGATCCAGAGGTGAATGCCTTACATTGGATTGAAGTTCAATAAAAAAGATTGCATAACTTGCAGTTGTTTTCATAATTATTTATTTTCTTCAGAGAGGACCCATCTTAGAGAAACTTACAGAGGAGACCCTACAGGATT
Source organism: Lupinus albus (assembly GCA_009771035.1). Classification (NCBI taxonomy): domain Eukaryota; kingdom Viridiplantae; phylum Streptophyta; class Magnoliopsida; order Fabales; family Fabaceae; genus Lupinus; species Lupinus albus. The sequence goes on from CM020017.1 coordinate 17,366,415, forward strand.
GGGGACATTTGGAAGGGCTTTTAGCTTTCTGTGAAGGTAATGGATTTTGCATATTTTTATTTTATTATGGGTTGGTTTTTACAGTTACTTACATTGCCTGCTTTATCCTTGCAGCACAAAGACAGGTAGGAGAGACAAACCTGAATGAAAAGAGTTCTAGATCTCACCAAATTATCAGATTGGTAAGCATCATCCCCTTTATGCTTAAAATATTGTGCTTTATATATTTTCCGAGACCTCTAATAATAGAGTTGCAACCTTTCAGACAGTAGAAAGTTCTGCCAGGGAATTCTTGGGCAAAGGAAACTCAGCTACCTTATCAGCTAGTGTGGTATGTTTACATTTTTAAAAATTCTCCCTCTTATTCAGGGCATAGAAAACTGTCTGTTCTTAATTATTTTTTTTATAATTGTTAAGTTTGTTTTATTTCTCTGCAGAATTTTGTTGATTTGGCTGGGAGTGAGCGTGCATCTCAGGTATCATCAGCTGGGGTGAGACTGAAAGAAGGTTGTCATATAAATCGGAGTTTACTTACACTTTCAACGGTCATTCGTAAGCTTAGGTTGTCTATTTCTTCCTTAGCTTATGTTGTCAGCCTTGTTTACACAGTTTCTAATGCAGACAACCTACATCGGGTTATTTAACGTCATTGCTTCACTTGAACGTCTGCCTTTTACTATCGACTAATCATATTATCTGGTTTTATGGCCTGTCTGGCTATAAGGTTGCCTTGATATTCTGTATGCAGGAAATTGACAAGCAATCCCTTTACCTTTTGCACTATGTGTGTGAGACTATTATCATTTATAATTGTTGAGAAGTGTCATATCGTGATTTAAATACCTATTAAGTTACTCCTCTCATTGCTAATTGGTTTTAAGATGAAACTTAACATGGTATCAGAGTTAGAGCCCAACTCCTCCCCAATTGTCATTGGCCAAAAAGATTACCTTTCGTTTTGGGTCGAAGGTAACCCATAGCTTGGTCCGACGAACTTCTCTGAAGGGGCATGTTGTACTATTCATTTCATCACCAGTTGGTTTTGACATGAAACCTTAACAATAATATCACATGCTCATGGAAGTAGAATTTAACTTCTTTTCTAATTTAGAATAAACCTGGTTCCTTTAATAGAGCTGAATACTAACTAATGTCATATTAATTTCAGCCATAGATGAGAAATGTGAGAAAAAGGAAGACAGATTAGTTTTTACCATGGGTATAATTGGAGAAATATTTTTATTAGTAACCTCATATGTATTCTCAAAACTCGAAGGGGTTACTCTTTTATATAATTGTTCAAAAGACATTGAACTTCCCCAGTGATGTAGTTGAATCATTTAGATGATGCTCATCAAACTCCCTTTCCTTGGTTTTATCTCTGACGATTCTTTCTACCAGACCAAATAAAAAAACATTGAAGTTCCATTGACATACTGTGATTTTATGCAGTAAGGGAAGACAGGGTCACATCAATTACAGAGATTCTAAGTTGACACGCATACTACAGCCTTGCTTAGGTGGGAATGCTAGAACAGCAATTATTTGCACTTTGAGCCCGGCTCGAAGCCATGTTGAGCAAACTAGAAACACACTTCTTTTTGCATGTTGTGCAAAAGAAGTGACCACCAAAGCACAGGTTAATGTAGTGATGTCTGATAAGGCCTTGGTCAAGCAGTTGCAAAAGGAGGTTGCCAGATTGGAAAGTGAGTTGAGGGCACCTTCTCCTCCTACCTCCAATGGTGATTATGCTGCAGCGTTGTTGAGAAAGAAAGATCTCCAAATAGAAAAGGTTATACTTTGCTGTTTAAATTAATATATGTATTTTGTTTGTATAGATTGTGCACATGTAGATATTGATTTAGAACAACTTTGTGTAATAACCTCTCTTTTCTCCTTGCTGGCTAACAATACTCATGGCCTAGTTAGTTATTAATTTATATATCCTAATAGTTATGATGGGTGCCTCATATTTGAGTATTAGGCTACATAAATTAACTTGGGCGTGAATATTGCTCACCAGCAAAGTTAGGGAGTGAAGGGAGTGACTTGAGAGTGAACAATACTCATGCCCTAATCTCTCTCTTGTTTGAGGGTGGGGGTCTTAACTCTTAACTAATGTTATTGTTACCAAAGTTATGTTGATGATTGCTCATTAGAGGCACATTCTTAAATAAGTCCTATGTCTTTTATAGCTGCTTAATGGTATGTCTTTCAAGTTTATGCATGTTACATTTTCATTCCTCATTAGATTTTTGTAACATGTGTTTCAATTATTCAGATGGAGAAGGATATTAGGGAGCTAATTAAGCAACGTAATCTTGCTCAATCAAGGATTGAGGAATTGCTACATATGGTTGAAAAGGATCAAATGTCTATAAAAGTAATTTCCTTTTCTAATTGCTGAAAATTCTATCACATGTTAACGCCTTTAAATTTATAGTGCTTCGTGTTTGTATAAGCTGGCATTAATAAATAAGAATTAATGGACTTCTTAATTTGCAGGAAGGGGATATCAGAGAAGATGGTGATTTACTGTTAGAGTCGTCAAGCATTTGTGGTCCTCATCGTCCTGATGGTAAGCCCCTTCACCTTTTCACCTTAGTAAATAGTTTGACAAAAAGTGATGTTATTCTTTGCGTAGACTGCATCAAATCGAGGCATTATACATTTGTTAGCTTTTGCTTGCACAGAATACCCTGATCACTGCAAGGAAGTTATTATACATTTGTTAGCTTTTGCTTGCACAGAATACCCTGATCACTGCAAGGAAGTTCGATGTGTTGTGTTGGAGGAGTCAAGTAGAGGGAACTTAGAATATATTGATCAATCGGCAAGTGACAACAGAGAGTTGGCATTACCCATTTCTGGAGAGGTAAATGGATCAAGTCAGGAAATATCTACCAGTTCAAATGAGGATAGGGGAGAGAGTCAGGACCAAGTCAACTCAACATATGGTGTGTTGGAGCAGAGACTTCATGATGTACAAACGACCGTTGGTTCTCTTGTACATCCTTACCCTGATGAACAATCTCCACAGGCCATGTCAGGAAATATGTCTAACTTTAGGAATTCTAAATTAACTAGGAGCTGGAGCTGTGCGGAATATCACATGGCTGACTCTCTGGAGAGGACTCCAGCTAATGAATTTGAAAAAGGATTCCTTGGAAGACCAGATGGTTTGCGGAGAAAGTTACCCTCATTAAGTTATGGTAGTTCCACAAGATTGTCAAGGAATGTTTCTCCATCCTCTACTGGAAGTCCTTCAGCAGATGACTTTAGCGCAAACAGTATGAGAACATCTGCTAATGAGAATATTACTAGCATCCAAACTTTTGTTGCTGGGATGAAGGAAATGGTCAAACTCGAGTACAAGAAGCAGCTGGTTGATGGTCAGGTAGGAATGAATCATCTGAGTTGCATCCTTGATTCTTAAATTTCTAGAAAAGAATTACATATTTTACAATTTTCTCTTTTTTAAGTAAATGAAATTGTTCTATACTATTTCTTCATATCGTTAAAGGATTTGTTATGCAATCTTGATTAGTTATTTGTACAAGTATGATTATGTCATATTGCTATTGTTTAGTGTTTACAAATTACAGCTTCATAAGGTGGTGATTGGTGAAGCTTTACTCTTAATAACATCCGTTATGTATTCTTTTCTAGAATTAGCAAATAGTAGAATAAACTCAAACTTCTACTGTTTCAAGAAATTTATATTGATATTTGAAGTAGAGATGAATAATGAGACCAATACTATTAATATGCTTAACTTTGTTAGTAGACATTGTTAATCTTGATGCTAGATGGTGCTTTTGACTAAATTCTGCTTTTCTGATATGTAGGATCAAGAGACAGGTGGAAAACAATATAATTTTGAGAAGTATGTGAAAGATGTAGGTGTGGATCCAATGTTGGTGGCACCTGGAACTCCATTAGATTGGCCTCTGCAGTTCAAGAGATTGCAAAAAGAGATAATTGAACTGTGGCAATCTTGCTATGTACCAATGACCCACAGGACCTACTTCTTTCTTTTGTTCTCGGGTGATCCAGCAGACTCCATTTACCTGGAGGTAGAGCATAGAAGACTTTCTTTCCTCAAAGAAACATTTTCTGACGGAAACCTGTCTGAGAAGGATGGTCTAATCACGCTAGCTTCAAGGTTCTCTTTTTTTGTCACTTCTGTGTTTATTTGAGTATCTGATATATTTTCAATCCATGTACTTATTGGGCATTTACCTATATGGCAAATATTTTCTCTTGGTGTAATGGTGAACCTTATGTGGATTTTGAAAACTTATGTTGAAATAGATCATATGGCTATTTATCCTCATAATATAAACATACATCATGTGTGTATTGAGAGGATTGGTGGTTTGGTTTTAAGCATTTAGAATTGAAGGCTCTGTTTTCTTGATTTTGATTCACCCAGCTTTGTCTTAGTCCAATTACAAAATGACCATGATTTTATGCAAGCTTACATGTCTATTTGTACTTCATGTTGGCATATGTTTGAGGATACAGTGCGAAGGTTCTTAGACGAGAGAGAGAACTGCTTGTCAAACTTATGCAGAAGAGGCTTTCCGAGGGAGAGAGAAATGGTCTATTCAAGGAGTGGGGCATTGTTTTGAATTCAAAGCGGAGGAAGATGCAACTGGCGAATCGTTTATGGAGCAACAATGATATGAAACACGTAATGGATAGTGCAGAAGTAGTTGCAAAGTTGGTAAGGTTTTCAGAGCAGGGTAAGGCCCTGAAGGAGATGTTCGGGCTTAGCTTCACACCCAGACTCACACGAAGGAGTTCCTTTTCATGGAAAAATAGCAGCAGATTATCTCTTTTATAGGCGTTTTTTGTGGTCCATACGTGTAAAGTGTTAGAGAAATTATTGTGAAAAAGAGTTTCAGATTACACTACTATTCACTTGTTTGTTCAGCATTCTTTCTTCCAAGGAAAAGGGACAAAGCCTCTCCATTGAGGTAGAGATTGTATGGGTTCCATATCTTGTCTTTATGGTTTTGTGGAACTGATTTTTTTCTTCTTTTGGGACATGGGTTTGTTGTTTTGCTCTTGTTTTCTTTCACTTTAAACTCTTGATCATTCTCACTCATTATGGATAAATTTCTTATACTCAAGTCTTGCATATTACACTAAGCCACTCTGAGAGGGATTTTCTTTATGATCAAAAGCCGAAGTAGCATGTTGCCATGCTTTAATGCAGGATTTATATGAACTACACGAATCAACTTCCAATTCTGTGAAATTTTCATTATAATCTCCTCCAACTTTCCCTGCTATGTTAACCATTGACCACATTGCCATGCTTTTACATTGATTCGAGGTAGGTGGTAACATTTTGTAAAAAGGTTCAAAGATCTAAAATGATACAAGTGTGATTTGAAAAATACTTGTATATTTTATTAGTGTTAATACACTCGGTAGTTAGAAAACGAAGGTTACATGCGTCAGAAAGCGGTATATTCATGACTCAGTTAAAGATCCTCCCTTCTCTTGGAAATTTCTTGGGTTAACAAAGAGGGAAACTGTTTTCCCAATCCCTTGGAAACTTTTGACTAAGTAAATAATCTCCTCATTCCGCATTAGATCAAGGGAATCAATAAATTGAGGATAATGAATGTACCAGCTAGAAAAAATCTCATGATAGTAAATATGGGTCCTCACCATCCATCAATGCATGGTGTTATGATCCATCACCACCCATCAATACATGGTCTTCATCCACTACTCCAGATGGTGAGGATGTTATTGATTGTGAACCAATATGGTTATTTACACAGAGGGATGGAAAAAATTGTGGAAAACTGAACAATTATACAATACTTTAAGAAATCATTAAATGATAGAAAAATTGATATATTTGACTAAAATAAACATATTTAATTCAAATTGGAAACTATATTAAAGAGAAATATGGATAAAAAAGAGGACTTGTAAATAAAAGTATAGTCGGAAAATAAAATTTTCAAAAACATCACAATTTTGGGAAAATGAAAAAAATAAAAAAGAAATACAGGAAAGTACAGAAATTTCTATGAAAAGATGGATTAGAATTACTATGAATTATGAATCTACAAGGTGTGTATATATATGAATTACTCTTATTTAAGAGTCCCAATCATTAATTCATAAATGGTTGAAAATATGGTTGAAACTATAATGATAATATAAAAATTATAAACAAATAATGTTATATTATTAGTATATATATATATATTAAACTCATGATTAAATTAGATAGTACTTGATAAATTTAGAATTTTGCTGATGTGTGTCTAGAACACATGTTAACTATAGTTTAAAAAGTAAATTACATGTAAAATGGTATATTTATTATCTCAAAAATTGTCCAACGATAATTTACTTTACTTAAGTAACCTTAACATATGCAGTTAGGAAATTAGGTCAAACTATAGTCCCATTTGTTTACAAAAATCCTGAATTTATGGTTAGGTAGTTCATGATAATTAGGTTAACATAAATACCGGACATGTTTCTTATCCCACTCACAACAATAGTCCGCGGAAATAGCGTATTTGAATACTTTCTGTTGTTACTGATATCTTTCAATTTCGTCTTCATTATCATAACTGATACAAAATCAAAACCATTTTTTGTGTTCATCTCTGTTAACAAATGAACATGAACACAGCCAGTGGAAGTGGCAGTTCAACATCATTTCGCATAATTATATCTCTCGTCGTTATAGGGTTTCTGTTACAGACCATCTGCTATGTATATCATAATCCAACTGAACCAAGAAGGCCTTCTTGGGTTTCACACGTTCGAGCTCTGATTATGTTCTGTGGTTTCTACCTTTTGGTTCAAGGCATTATCTTAATTGTAGACTTGTTTCTTAACTTGTCACAGGATCTACTATTACCTACACAGAATACTGACATTGATCTTCACAATTATGGCACCCTCCAACTTCATGTTTCTCCCTAGTTTTGTTCCTATCATATTCCAAACCAAATGTCTGGAAATACGGTACATTATATTATATTATATTCTTCGTTTATTTTGTTGAGTACTTGCATTAATTTTAGGAAATCTGAAAATAACAACCTCGTCAACACTCATGACGATGACGTACGCTGTTTTTGTTTTTATTTCATTCCAATACTTAGTAAAACCCATTTTTTCAAAAGTATCTTAATCCATACTTACTAATAGAATCATGATTATCGGAAGCACTGCTTTATTTGAGGATAGGGTAGAATTTGAATCACGCAATCCAAATTGATATAAATAGCGTAACGGATCCTCAATGCTTTACTTTTATTTGAAGCCTTTAGAAGTAAAGATGTCGTTCACCTTTCGAATGATGCCATTTTTCTAATCATCAACAAACCACAAAACTTCTTTATGATGCTGAGCATGTTGCAACTCATTTCATATATCTCACAAGTATTCTATGTTCTAAAGTAAAAGCTAAAGCTAATATTTTGATACTTTCGAATCTTCAACCTTCCACAAAAGCTGATGCATAGAATGAAACCTTCACAAAGAAACAAAATATCAATGCTAGAAGTACATTACAATATTATCAAATTAGGTTACATCTTAAATTTGTCTGGATATTCCACTTCTACATAACCACAAACTTTTGTTACATCTTACATTTGGTCCACAACTTCACTTCTCTTCTGCTTTTAGACCGAAATTATTATTATGATTTAACGGGGTCGCTAGTAGTTATTTTGTAGCGGGTCATATCAAAAATGATTAATTTCTTATTATAGATAGGTTAAGGGATGTATTTGGTGGTACAAAAAACAATATATAAAAATGGTTATTAATGAATAATAATATATTTATACAATAAATTTATGATGGACAAAACTTAGGTAAGGTATCATAGGTGCTAGTTGTATAGGTGACCTATTAGAGGATGACACATGAATATTTTTGTATACTTTCAAGATCAAAAAATACATTGTAAATCTAATAAACTTTCATTTCTTGAAAGTATACAAAAATGTCCATGTGTCATCCTCTAATAGGTCACATTACTACTAGCACCTATGGTATTTTACCTAAGTTTTGTCTATTTATGATTATAGTCAATGTAATTTATTTTGAAATAGTAATAATAATAAAGTATATAATATATAATCTTAAAAATAAAAATAAAAAACTATAATATATATAAAAATTAATTAAAAATAAATTTATAAATATGCAGGGTCAACAAGGGATGTTCTCAACCATAAGTTAGTAGTATATTAAGTTATTGGTGTATGTACGTGTTGCAGATATTTTTGGTACCCATGTAGAGCTTTTTTTTGTGCCATATCTAATGGTATGTCACCACAATTGAAGTTGCAATATTTTGCTTTTAACAATTTCCACAATTTTTCACATTAATCCACACAAATACTCTACATTATTTCAATAAATACAGCACGGTCAAAATAAATACAACATAACGGTGGTTGTAGTTTAAAAACTTGCTTATAATAGTTTTAAAACGCACAAGATAATTTCAGAAAACTTATGATATTGACTCTTTAAAATTAAATACACAACTTCAAAGTTCAAACATTAATTTCATTGTATTTGGGAGTAGTATACAAATGGGAGAAATGTTGATATTTATTCTCCACTATGGTCACAACATGCAACTCCACAGCATTAACTTCAACTGGTCCCTTCATCAATTGGGTGTCTCTAATTGCGGAACGAACACTATTCCCATCACATCTTCAATTCAATAAATCATACTCAGCATCTTATCAACGCCCCTATTACGCGCAAATAATTCTACCCAAATGACAAATGTGTATAAAGAATATAACCATTGTTAATTTATTATACACCACAGAAATCATTATCACTCTCTACTCACACTCAAATTCAAATATTATTTATAAATCAATCATTAATAAATAAAGTATCATTTTATACCACGTTATTTTTTATAGTGTAGAAGAAATTTTATGAAAATATATCATCTTTCTTATTTATATATATTCCTATATACATTTTTTACTTAAAATTGTTTAAATGAACACAATTATTATAATTTTTTAAGAGTCGGTCATATAAATAAGAAAAAAGAATATGGGAATGAAGACAATATGTCTTTTGGGTGCATGTTACAAAACTAAATTCCCCACAAACTAGAATAATATTTTTAAATAACATCAGTTCCTTACTTAAAAAGACTCTCCTATACCGCTTTCACACTATAAAACAAGTATACAATCAATTAGCCCAGCTATGGTCATCTGGCCCTACACAGAATCGCCATTAATTTTAAAGAAAAAGAGTTTTGGTACCAAGTGTGTGACACATTGAATGACACGTTTAAATTAAAACTTAAAATTTAATTATAAGTAAGTGGGATAGATGCATTTCATCACTGAAACTTGATGCATTTTTTGTTAACCCGTACTAAAGAATCATGTGTAAAACATGAAGATTTAAGACATATTAATCCATTTTTTAATAACTTCAGAACTACTATATTCTGTTCAGGTGTCAATAAGTCAATTTAATGGACTCCCATTACAGATGTCCTATTATCATGATATCTACTAGATTGATGATATAAGATTTAATATTACAAGTACATCAATTGTTAAACTTAATATGTTTCTCCTTATGTAACCCCCTTTTAATTTTGGGCATTGTTAAGCTCCAATAGTAATGCTTATCCCGAAATTAAGTTTATTATTTACTGATATATGAAGAAATACATTATTATTATACATATGAAAAAAGACTTTATCATTAGAAATAAAGTTGCATATTATTTAACTTTTTATTAGAAGCAGATAAACTTCACATATTTCTTCTTCTCAAGTGAAGTTAACAAAATCCTTAATCTCATAACCACAAAAATAAATCATAAAAAACGGAATGATTCACTTGTGCTGCAACGACTTATAATCAAGGCTTTCAGAAAACGTGAACTTTTTATTCCAAACACACAAAATTCAAGGCAACAGTTAAAACTTGTTACGCTAGAAATAAAAAGGCCAGTACTTTCGATAGATAGATACTAACACATGGATCAAAATGTCGAAATTACAAAAACAAAAGGCAGAGAATCCTGCACTGTTCTGCTTCTTACATCCATCCCATGCTAAAACTAAAAACAAACTACAGTAACATAGATAATTGATACTGAAATATAATAAAGTTCAACAAACGACCTTAAACAACAACAACAACAACAACAACAACCAAACAGGGAATGCTAAAGAGACCATACTCTCATCACTCAAGCACAGCAATAAGACCACTGCTCCTCTTCTCCACCTTCAGCAGCAGGTTCAGCAATAGCTGCATTATAATCATCATCACTGGAGCAGTAGTAAAAGCCATTATTATTCTGATTATTATTCTTTACATTTAAGCCACATGATGATGCAACCAGATATGGCATCTTGCTGAATGAGCTAGCGAGGCAAGATGCCAACTCCGAAGCACTAACTGCACTATTGCCATCATCATCAGCTAACTCTTCTGCACGGTGCTTGAGGGTCTCAAACATGAGCTCCGGCTCGTGCTGCACCACTCGGAGGACATCTCCACATGAAGGTCCAGGCGCTGCACGTGTCACAGCAAAGCCATGAGGGCCATCGCTCTGTAACACGCGAACAACACTCGGGCCACCAAACAGGTTGTGGACACCACCAAGCGCCTCCTGATAAGCCCCACCCAAGAACATTCCCAAATAGTACCCACCACTGCCATGGCTTCCTTCCAATTCATGAAGTGGCAAGCTAGATTCACCACCGATGAATTTGTTAATCTTCCCATCACTGTCACAAGTCAAGTCAGAGAAAACTCCCCTCACTGTTGGCTTCTCATCTAGACGATGGATAGGGACAATCGGAAACACCTGCCCAATCCCCCAGAAATCAGGAATGGAGGTGAAAACTGACAGATTCACTTCGTATGTTCGAACCGCGTCATTTGCCCTGATTGTCTTACCAACCAAATCACACAAACCATCAACAGCGGCAAGCTGTTCCATTCCTAAAGTTCCCTGCTTGAACTGCTCCACACATCGTTGTTTGAATTGATCAGTGTATAGCAAACAGGTTTCATACTCGCCTCTAATGGTTGCAGCATATAGGTTGTGATAATCAGCACGTGCCTCCTCTGATAAACTTTCAACCAAATACTGTAATCCAAGGGTTGACAATGTAGGAGCACAGTATGCACTCGCAGCCATAGCTTCAAAAATCAACACCGAATGATGAGAAACAATTGCCCTTCCACTCTCGCTACAAACCACAGGGTGTTTAACCGATCTGCGATCGCAAACATACTGAACAGTGTGAATAACGGCATAAGCATACTCTTCCAAACTATAACCAACTGAGACATCAGAATCAGTTGATTTTGAACCATCGTAGTCAATGCCCAAACCACCACCAATATCAATAACTCCCATCTGGGCACCCAATCGAACCAATTCACAGTAGATCTGTGCAGCCTCGCCTACACCATCAGCTAGCAAAGATGTAGAAGGAATCTGCGAACCGATGTGGAAATGCAGCAATTGGAGGCAATCAAGCATGCCAACATGTTCAAGCTTCTTCACAACATTCAAAATCTGAGCGGTTGTTAAACCAAATTTCCCTTTCTCACCAGAGGTGGACCCAAAATGGCCACCATGTTTGGTTCTAAGCTTCGCACGAAGACCAATCACAGGTCGAATGCAAAGCTTGTTACTCATCTGAATAACCAAATCAAGTTCTTGCTCTTGTTCAAGAACAATCACAGTATTCAATGCTAACTTCCTGGCAATAAGAGCAAGAGAAATATACTCACTGTCTTTGAAACCGTTGCAAACCAGAAACGCATCAGGGCTCCCCTTGCATAAAGAATTCATAGCGAGGAGGAGTTCAGGTTTGGATCCAGCTTCTAACCCGAACCGAAATGGTAACCCGAACGAAACTATATCCTCCACAATGAACCGATCCTGGTTGCATTTAACCGGATAAACACCTTGGTAATGAGATTCATAACCCTGTGATTGGATTGCATGATCAAAAGCAGATTGAAGCGACTCGAGACGGTTTTTGAGTACATCAGGGAACCGAACAATGAGAGGAAACTGTAACCCGAGTCCGCCACATGATCTCGGATCAGAAGCTTTTTTCACGATTTTGAGCAAATCGATCTCCTGGTGAGAGAGAGTATCGGAACCGTGTGGCAAGACGGTGATATTGCCGGAAGAGTTGACGGCGAAGTAAGAACCGCCCCAACCATCGACCTTATAGAGGCTGGCTGAAAGAGATGGAGACCAATCAGCGGTGGTGATTGTTGTTGCGGACGGAGGAATGTCGGAGAATATAACCGGCGGCGGAAGAGAGAAATCACCGGCGGCAAGAGCATAACCGGTAGAAGCGAGTGCAGCAGGATCAACGCAACAAGCCAAGGCAGGCATCTCTTCCGCTAGGGTTAAAAGAATGAAGGGATGGTTATAATGAGGTTAGGGTTATGGAAAATTAAAATAAAAGAAATAATAATGAGAAGAATAATTTGTGAGGTTGTGATGGATGGGGGCTTTAAAACCCGCCGAGGCCGTAGCCCCGGCTACCCCCTCAAAAGAAGACAGTGAGAGATCTATTGAAAATGGAAAACCCTGAGAGCCTTTCTCTCCAACACTCTCTAATCCCCACAACGACCACTCAGAAATTGAAGAAATTAAAAACTAAGGACCAAATAGAGGAAGGTGGAAGTGAGCGAGAAATGCATGGAGGGATCTGAATTTATATAGGGATTGGGGATGAAGGACGGTGTAGTTGGGCCATGGACCCGGATCTTGGACTAATCAGCCACGTGTCACCAATTCCATACCCTTCTCTTATATTTTATTAAAATGATTTTAGATTCCCTATGGAGAAGTCATCAAATATTAGTTACCTTGGGTTGTTCATAGGTTAAGTGATTCAAACCTCTTTCATTTCCAACTTCCAACACTTTATCTCATCTTTCTTTTTCATTACATTTTTCTGTATAGTGTTTTCTAAATATATTTTTAAAAAATTACTTAAGTTATACGAAATCTAAATTATTAAATAATTTCTATATCTTCCAAATTGAATTCAATTTTTTATAAATACAACTTTCTCTCTCTTCTCATTTGTTTAATTTTGGATACCTAAACATGACATTTGTAGTTGAAGGTGCACTCAATTTCAGATAGATTAAAACGTAAATATTTGATTCTTGAACATCACATTTATTTAGAGACACGCATGCAACTTGGAAAGGATCTTTAGTTACGCATAAAAAAACTCCAGACCTTCATAAACATGAATTTCTGTTTTTTATTAGTTAATTGTAATTTTATGAATCAAACATGACCACGCAAATTATGTACATATTTATATACATATTTATGACCACGCAAATTATATATTTATGTACATATTTATGTACATGAATGTTAAATTAAATATTAAATTATATAAATAAATTCATGCAAAATACATAATAATTATTGCGAATGTACGAGTCTCCTACTAGTTCAAAATATAAAATTATGTCTTTGGGAAATTATAATAATTTATATTTATACAATTTTAAAACATATCATTTTAAATAGTTTTCAGATAACAATGTTATTTTAAGTAAAAAGACAAATTCCTTTGACAAAAAAGTAATTTAGCCAAATATAATTTTTTAACAACACTCGTTCAATTTTTTTTTTTTTGTTTTTGGGTTTTCAAAACATTTATAACGTGGTCTTACAATATTAAAAAATCACACAAAAGGCATATATTTCCAAACTTTTTACTTTAACAGACGTGCCCGTATCTTCAAAAGAAAACCACAAATGGATGTATCGAATAAAAATCATGTTTCTAGTTTGTACCTTTTTTATACTTTTCCCTTATTCTTATTTTCGTTGGTCCATATTTCACGCGGATCTCACACGGCTGCTTTATATATTAATAAAATGGTTTAGTTAATGTCTTCCTAGATCTCAACATAATAAAAAGACTTAATTTCTATGAGCGACACTTGTTAAAAATGATATTTACGTATTTTGAAAGAGGTTAATTTCTTACTCAAAGATTGAAGGGATATTATTGATAATATAAAAAAATTAAAAAAACTGTATTATAAACACCAGCATATTGGTAGAAAAAGAGAGTATCATCTTTATCAACCCCTTTCATATTATTTGGGATGAGTGTATGAGATAAGGGTCTGATATCTCCAAGCACATCTCCAAATCTATTTTAAACTTATCAAAATGAAATATATTTTTATATAACATGAAATATTTTGATTGATTCGGGATATATTTAAAGACACAACATATCATTGTCAAACTCTGCATTTAATTCTTGCAAAAGAATCATTTCCATGAAAGGATGAACATATAATCTTTGATAATCTTTAAAGGGGTGGTAAAACATAAAGCAATTATCTATTTAAAAAATAGTAATCAATATTCTGAACCCTTTTACATTAAAGTAATCAATATCATGTTTTGCATTAAAGTGTTACAACGTCTTCAATTAAATGAGGGAATGTAAGATAATCGTCTTTAAATTTGAATACATGATAGAGGTACATAAGGGAATATGAAAGATAAATGAGGAATTTTTTTAATAAATGTCTTCTATTATCATTATTCTATATTCCAAGTGAATTTGTGTTATGTGTTTTATTCTCATAAATATTGGAATAATGTATATGCTTGTAAAATGTAAATGCCTTTCCGAAATAAATGCAATAATTGCAAATCATATCAATAACGGGTTAGCACTGGTCAAATTCAAAGACCAAGATTTACCGAGACAAATCCAACCCAGCCATCCAAAATTATTTGGATTGAATTTGTTTTTCTCTCCCACGATACCTACCGAACCTACATATATTAACGAAATTATTTAAGGCAAATGCAAACAACCAGAGCATGGGAATGGTAATAGGTTTAGATAGGTTTAAATAGTATCTATATTGTTACTTTATTTTTGGACACAGACCTATCCGAAAAAATTTGTTAGAATAAGTTACATATGCTAATAAAATAAGAATTAACATATTATTAATAACATTCAGACAATGAAGTGGTGTATTTTTCAAGTGACAAATGTAATTTCATATGGTACATATGAAATTTTAGCAATTAAATTAACTAATATGTTGTTTTAATATAATTCATTAATGAAACCTTTAACTTTTATTTGGGGGAACACTACTTGGAGGAAGTTGAAGAAAATATCCGATGATGGAGAGAAAGAAGACATATCTAATTAGTTAAAGGTTTGAAGATGAGATAAAAAGAAAGGGAGGAAGTATGCGGGGGAGGTTGTTAACCGGGTTAGGTTTACGTGGTCAAAACATATATGGACCACCAATTAGCAACAGTAAAGATTTCACCTTCCTCACTACCTCATTGCTCATACTCTAAAATCGAGTATGTATCATCTCCATTAGTAAAGAGATAAATATTATAAAAATAAGGAAAATAATATGAAAATACTTTTTTTCCTTTTAATATAATGGAATAACATTTTTGCTATTAAAAATACAAGGAAAATCAAATATTTATATCTGTATTAATAGAGATGATACTTTGTTAACATCATACATTTCGTCTTTCATTCATAACATATATAAAGTTGCCAAATTTCTATTTGCTGAGAACATATAATAGATCTCTAACCATGTCGCCATTTGCTGTCCCCTGAAGTGTAACTTAAAGAAAAAGAAAATTTGTGAAAATAAAAGTTAATATTTTTATATTATTTAATAAAATTTGATTAATGATTGATTAGAAATATGATGATATAATTTTTTTATTTATTTTGAAGACAGTGAATCTTAGTTTTTTTGGTTGGTACCTTCAGATTGAATAAATTATTTGGTAGCTAACGAACTATGCTTGCCCATACTACCGTATGTCACACACTTGCATACACATTTTATGTATTCTTGTCAATCACGATTTGGGTGAATAGTGAAGATAAATTATATTACTCCTCCAAAAATATAATAAAACATAAAAATATTACAAATAAATAAGTCTGTCAAAGTCTAAATGACAACCACTTACTAAATTTTTTTAATTCCTCAAATATATAGGTTACCAAATAAGTTTGTAGTTTGACCTATGTAATGATTATTTTTAAACTTTAGGATTTATCTAGTCACCATTTCTTGAAGATTTTATTTGATGATCACTATATATTTGAAGTATTAAATCTACTATCTTATAATAAAAATTAAAGAAAATATACCTTAAACTTTATGTCTTTTTTAAGTAATCAATGTGAACTATTTTGTATTTCTAATTGTTCTTTAAACTTTAATCGTTTGTGAAATTGTTTCCCATATAAAGATAATGTTAAATTAATACCAAGGAAATATTTTCACTCATTTTTTTTTATTTTGACTGTCATATCATTATTATTTAATTTTAAAAAATTTCATATTTCAATATTTCTATATTACTACTACTTTTAAATCTAAAATTTACTTAGTATTTTATTCTCAGTCAATCTATATTTTAATGATGATTTCTTCCAACAATTAGAATTAACTAACATACATTATTGCAATGAAGAATCAATTGTTACTATGAGTCTCATGCCCATATTTCTTTGATGGCCTAGTAATTTAAAAATAAATAAAACTAAAGAGACAACTAATAAGAAAAATAATCCACACTCTCTAATAGGAGAGAGGATCTGATTGGAACATGTTAATGCTTGTCCTTATCCGACCCTAAATGTTGTCCGGATCATTTTTTTGAATTTGGACTCGGCTCTATGTCTGAAGTTAACCCGACCCTAAATATTCACAAGGTCAACCTTTAAACCTGAACCCGACCCTAGACCTGATTAAATATAATGTATACTCATTTTAGATAAAGTCTTATAAATATATTTTTTTATTGTGAATATGTAATTTGACATATAAAATAATATATGTATATATGATGAAAAAATTAGAGAATTGATGATATTTTCGACTTATGTATCATTAGATGTACACATATAAACATCATGAGTGAGTGATCATTGGACAGGTCGATACGGGTCATGTTTGGTCCTTACCCGACCCTAAATATTGATTGAGTCTAATGTTTAAACCTGAGTCTAGCTCTAGACCTAATGAAACTCGACTCTATATTCCGATCATTATCCGGCCATATACCGGGTAAGCGGATATGGTCGTGCTCACCCATACTCTCTAAGACATTAAGAGCATCTCCAATGGGGTTCTTATTCTCATTTTTAGGAAAATAAGAACATTTTTATCCTGTTTTTTTTTGCCATTCTTATTTTATGAATTATGTTCTTAAATAAGAATAAGGAGAGAACAAAAAAGATAGTTGTTTGATTAATAATGAGATAGATTGTGGACCCAAATAAAAATAAGAATAATGTTTTTTATTATAGAAAAAAATGTAGATATTATTCTTATTTAATAAAGAGTTATAATAAATTATAAATTAATGTAGGTGAATTAAATAAGAATAAATATACTATTGGAAATGCTCAAAGTTTACCTAGGTTCTATCCACTTTTTTCTCAAAATTATGCCTATCAAATAATTGATAAAAACCACCTAATAATTCCTAGTTAATTTGACGCCTAATTAAGTGACTACCCATCACATCCATGCAATATTGAATAAATTCAAGTTGAAATGTTATAAAAATAGGTAATAAATAATAATGATGTATTTTAGATACATTAGTTTTGGACCACCTTAGCAATGATTACCCATCACATGCATGCAATATTGAATAGTACTACCTTGAAAGGTGAGTGTACAAAACAAATTTAATAATACTAATTTGATCAAAGAGGACTTGTCTCCCTGTTTTGAATATCAAATAGAACTTTAATGGAATATAAAATGGGACCCAATATGAAGAAAAATCAACGAAGAAATGTGCGACCTTCTACTTGTCGTCCACGTGACAGTATGGCGGTTTTTTCTATCCCAAAATAGGGACAGCTTCGAAAGCGAGTTTAAGGATAAGGGATGAAAAATCCAGTCGTAAATCTACACCAGCAAAATGGGCAAGTGAATCGTGCATAGGCCATAGGGATATAATGGACAAAATATGAATGTAAAGGGAATAAGCGTAATGAAGGACTAAATATTATAAAGGGAATGCAACCTCTGAAACAAGAGGAATATTTTATTATTACGTGAAATACTGTTGATTAGTATCCCATGTTCCGCAAGTAACTAGTCAAAAACAAAGTTTTTCTTCAGAAAAAATATCTCCTATACTTTCATAGCATAACATGACTGTAGAACAAACTAGTTACTGTCAAAGCAAAATTCTACACTTCTTTTGCAACAAAAAATTCGCCAAGTACATGTACCATCCCAAAAATATTTTCTTGATTTTTCTGCCATAATTTCTTCGATCCAATTTTTAATAACTATCCCGGTCTCATTAGCATGGCCTGTTGAGAACATAATGGCACAAATGACTGGAATAACTATCTCCAACTTTATTTACTCAAAATGGCATCTATAATATGACAACGACTCAAGAGATAGAGGACTTGTTCTTCTCTTGGTGAGAAGCTCGATGATACAAAAACTCAGCATAAAATGCAGGTACCAATATCCAATAAAAAAGACCCATTAATGCATACAAGTTACATTCCAACCAAATCATTACATGCACCAGTTTCAGGAAACAAAAAAAATGTAAAACATATCGCATGATACATTTCTTAAGTAAAAAGCAGTTTAAGAAGCTTTATTAAGCAAAGAAGGACTACTTATACAAATAAACACCACCAGATGGCTGATGAAGCAAGAACTGTTAAAGCCTGCAAATGCTCCCAACCCTCTTCATAAGAAGGATAAAACAGATGGGTGCTCAAAGAATTTTTCAATGTGCTCCTTTCTTATTCAGCTCTAGACTGGCCAGCACGAGAAGACAGGATAATACCAACAATAAGACCATACAGGGCAAGAGCTTCAGCAAAGATGAGGATCAGAATCATTCCCACAAAAAGTTTTGGTTGCTGTGCATTGGCTCTGCAGAAGGGAGAATAATAATTACCCAAAGGAAGGTTAATAAATGTATCAAATTCACAAAAAAATAAAGCCTACTAAAGGAGAGAGGTAGAACATGATTCCGACACGACTTAGTAGGAAGAGGTAGAATGTAATTCCGACTTCTCCCAAATATTTTGAAGCCATCACTACATTATCTAGAGTCTAGACAACTCTCATTTATATACAATTTGAAAAATATGTTGCACGATAGTCGATTACGTGTCGGGAAAGATATTAGCAACACGTCCGCCTGTATTAAGCAATACTCTCGCTAATTGCATTGACTAAATTACACCCTTAATTTATCTTATTAAAACAAACTTTTTTGTGTGTTCGAAGATAGTTTATATTGCTACTATATATCCCTAAGTGGAAGAGAGAAATCAAGACTAGCTTGAACCAAAAATTGGTTAATAACATATGAGACTTGTATTGGTTGTAGACTTTCCACTTTGAGATATAGTATAGTAAAGACAATAGTAATGATCGAAACTTTAACTCAAAGTAGAAAATACGATCAAGACTAGTTGTAACCCCAATATTAGATTCACAAAATACTTTATTAGTTAAAGAATTTATTTTAATTAAAAGAGAGTTAATATCATAAGAGACTATATTGATTGTAGACCAATTTCCCCACTTTGAGAGTTAATGAAGACAATACTAATGACTATAATATTTTTTCGACTGGAAGCAAAAATTATAATGATTTAATATTGTGATTGTAATATTAAATCTCAAACTAATTTATAATAAAAATATATATAATTATTTAATTATGACTTATTCATTTAATATAAAAAAGACAGCTTTTATTATTTATAAAATGAAATTTAATACATTAATTATTGTTTATATAAAAATGTAATGTAATTACTTATAAAAAACCAAAATAAATAAATTAATCATTATTTAATTATATAATGATAAAAATAAAATATTATTACTATTTATATAAAATAAAATTATTTCATAAAAAAATAGATATATTATATGATTATTTCATTATCCAGTATTATTTATAAATATATTATATGATTTTACTTATCAATTACAAATGATTTTTTAAAAATATATATTATTTTTATTATTTAGAGCAATGTTATTAAAACCGTACCGGTTATCAAACCGGTTAGGGTACTGGTATAGTGGTACGGTGATACTGGTTCAGTAATTAAACCGCATATATATTTAAACCTATAACAAAAAATTTTAAATAAGTAGATATTCATATTTATAATCCATATTCATAATTTACTTCAAATTCACACAAACAAACAACATTAAGTCTTTAATAAACTTAAAGTCTAAAGTATAAAACATATATTTATCCAAAATTATCATTTAACAAACGCAAAATACAAATAAATGACCCAAGTATCAATCATTGAAGTTGAAGAATTGAAAATTTGAAATTTTAAAAATAAAAAAAATTAATGTACAAACCGACCGGTTCTATTGCATATGCAGTATAACATATGTACGTAACGGTTAGGGGTCTGATTCACCGGTTGAACCGGCCGGTACGGCACGGTTTTTAAAACATTGATTTAGAGATTAGATGTTCACAACTAGACAGAATAATATCTAATAATAAATGATATAGTTAGGTTAGATCTTACCAAAAAAGATAGTAAGGGAGAAGAATAATACCTAACACCAGCATCACCAACAATACCAATAGCCATGCCAGCAGAGAGTCCAGCAAGACCACAGGCAAGACCGGAAGAAAGATGTGCATAACCATCAAAGAGGTAATAAGATTTGGCCTTAGGATTAATACCTGTACTTATTATAACTGCAATAATAAGCCCATAAATACCCAACACTCCAGCCATAACAACTGGCACAATTGACTTCATCACTAGTTCTGGTCTCATTACACCCATTGATGCCACCCCCACCCCACTCTTCGCTGTTCCATATGCTGCTCCCATACCTTACACATCAATAATAAGAAACGTCTTATTAAGATCAATATCCGTAGATTAAAGGGATAATAGAGAATATCACAAATTTTTATACTTCTACTAATCACTTACAAAACCTAACCATGAGATTATAAATAAAACTTTATCTATGATTTGTTGTTAGTGCATTGGATGAACAATTAAATTAAAAAAACACTACGTATTTATAAAGTGGGAATATTGTATCAAGTTCGTTGATTTTCAAAGGGATAGAATACAAAATAAGTCACAAACAATTGGAAGGTTCATCGGCTAAAATCGATCAAATATAAAATATGTAATTGAAAGACATAGCGCATCGAAGATTATATTTGATTAGAAAAATGAAATTCAAAGGAAAGTATAAGAATGGTGAAAAAGACGAATATAGATCTAATTGAGATAAAATAATAAAGTTGAAGGGAAAAGAGGAATTGAATTACAAGAGAAGACAAGGGCAGCTGCGGCTCCAAGGAAGCCAAAAAACGGAGCCGTTTCATCGCCGCTGAAGGGAGCCATTAATAGATTTTGATCTGCAACGACGTCGTATGGATCTGAAATATGAGATATTATGATTTCTTAACAGAGAGAGAGGGAGAGAGGTTTGAAGTTTCGGTATATGAACAGAACGTGGGAGAACATCTTCCATTTATATCAATCCAAAACCGATTTCAACAGCCCAACCCAATTATATTAACAACATTCGGACTATTCAGTTAATTTGTTTTATATAACAACATTCGGACTTTTCATTCAACCGGGCTAGTCCAATTATAATAAAGATGGGCTTAATTTTTTCCTATCGTTTTGGCCCGAAACGGAAACATTAAGATGACACAGATAGGTGAAGGTTGTGTAGAAAGAAGAGAAGACAAAAAAATGGAAATAACACTAAACAATGGATTGAAGATGCCAATCATTGGATTGGGGGTATGGCGCATGGAAGTTAAAGAAATTAGGGATCTCATTCTCAACTCTATCAAACTCGGTTATCGTCATTTTGATTGTGCTGGTATTCTATTCCATTTTTCCATTTATCTTTTCCTTCAATCTTACTCCCCTTTTACATTTTACTTGTTTCCCTTAATATTCAACATTTAGGTTCAAATTTTTCAGTAATATTTACATGTCAAACAAATTTAATTCGGTCAACTAGTCACACTGCTTTGAACTTTCAGCCACGATATTGCAATTTTGCCAAACAAGGCCTTTGTTGGCTTTCCTTATTTATTGTTTGGTGTATTGATAAAGCATATGTATATGGATGTTAACGAGATTTGAATTGAATGCATTGTTTGTAGCTGACTATAAGAACGAAACAGAAGTTGGAGATGCTCTTAAAGAGGCTTTTAGTAGTGGCCTTGTGAAGAGGGAGGAACTTTTCATCACCACTAAGGTCAAATTTACAACAATACCCCTGCACTTTGCTATATGGTCATTGCTTAATTACTGTCTTACCTTGCCATTTCACTATGCTTTCAGCTTTGGAATTCTGATCATGGACACGTCATTGAGGCATGTAAAGATAGTCTGAAGAAACTTCAGTTAGATTATCTGGATTTATATCTTGTTCACTTTCCTGTAGCCACTAAACACACTGGTATATGCTACATTTGACTTTGTTCTTCTCCTACAGATATAGTCTTTTTCGCTTCTCACTTTTTATTAGGAATTATCTAACCGAGCAGTGTTTTAACATCTCATATTGCGATTACAATGTGCCCTCCAGAATCTTGGGGTCTGAATCAGATAAATACATGAATCTCTTTTTTTTAATCTAATCACTCTGCCACTTAGAATCTTAGATGGTTCATCTCTTTTGTTCTTCTCCCTCTCTCTCTCTCTATACACACACACACACACGCCATCTACTTTGTGAACTTCACACCTATCAAGCTATTTGTTTGGGATTTTAATAAGTTATTTCGTGTACATATCTAATTGTTATATTCCACACACATGCAGGGGTTGGTACAACCGATAGTGCTCTGGGTGACGATGGGGTCCTGGACATAGATACAACCATATCCCTGGAAACCACCTGGCATGCCATGGAGGAACTTGTTTCGTTGGGCCTGGTTCGCAGCATTGGGATCAGGTGCAATAAGTGATGCAATCTATTCTCTTTATGATTATGACTACAGTTCATGTGATAAATTTTATCTAGCCATTTGAAAATAATAAAATCAAGACACAACTAATCATGTTAAGCTCATGATTTTCGACAACTGTGACAATCTCTCATTACTTATTATTCACATGTGGGGTGACTAGTAACTTGAAGCCGAGTATCTTTGCATATCCGGTAATGGTTTTTCAAAGTAATCATGACACCAACTGGTTGATTTGTATGGTGCTTATTGAAGACTTTCACCACATGTTTTCTAATAAGCTTAGCTATTGTCACCTACCATGTGATAAAGCTTGGCTGTTGTTGGTTGTTCTTGTTGTCAAATCTAACATAATAAAAGACAAACAGGATGGATAAACAATCTATTTTAACTTGGTGGTCTGGATATTCAATTTATTGACTGTAGACATGTTTGATTTTATTTGCAGCAACTATGATGTCTTCCTGACCCGAGATTGTTTAGCATATTCCAAGATAAAGCCTGCTGTAAATCAGATTGAGACTCACCCATACTTCCAGCGCGATTCTCTAATCAAATTTTGTCAGAAGCACGGGGTTGTTGTCACAGCTCACACCCCGCTAGGAGGTGCTGCAGCAAACACTGAATGGTTTGGTTCAGTATCATCTTTGGATGACCAGGTTCTCAAAGTGAGTTACCAATCAAGACTAACTAATTTGCAAAAACTTAGTACTGGTAGCCAACTATCATAGTTTCCTGCTACTGCTTATTCAAAAACAGTTGTCAGAATTCCAGAAAGTGAATTTCACTCATTCACATACTTTATAGCAAGTCAATAGACATTGAATTAGTTTCATTTATCTGAATACAGGATCTGGCTGAAAAGTACAAAAAGACTGCTGCCCAGATTGCTCTTCGTTGGGGCATTCAAAGGAATACTGTGGTCATTCCTAAAACATCAAAACTGGAGAGATTGGAAGAGAACTTCCAGGTTTTTGATTTCGAGCTGTCTAAAGAGGACTTAGAGCTCATCGGAAGCATCGACAAGAAATATAGAACAAATCAACCAGCCAGGTTTTGGGGCATAGATTTGTATGCCTGAAAATGCTTTTCCCTTCTAAGTATGTATTATGATCCCCAAATATGGGAAAAGCATCATGGTTGTTCAACCTTGACAGACTTGTATTCACTTTCAGATTTGCTATGAACATATATTTCAGGTCATCCTTATGGATTTGATCTCATGTTGATGATTGAAAATTTTATCGGCTTAGGCCAGCGTAAATAAAGGAGAATCTTAGATTTTCTTGCTCATGTTAAGAGTACCTTCTAAGGTTTGTAAGCTGAGAATTTTTTTAGAAAAACAAATGAATGCATTGTGTATTGTTAGTATAGGTATTTATATACGATCTATCAATTATACTCTTCAGAAAAAGTAATAATACAAATGAATTGTGGACTTATTTCGAGAATATTATATCTATGTATTGTTAGTATAAGTATTTATATACAATCAATATATCAATCAATATATATCTATGCCTATATAAAACTTTTACATTAGTACATTTGTTTTTTTCTCTTTATTTTGATTATTTTCATAAGCAAGGTAAACTAAATCTTTTTCACATTTTTTTAGAATTAATCCGCAATATATAAATTTAAATGTTGGACTTGGAGAAATACAAAGAGATAAAGATGTATATGTCGATATTATAAGATTTTTTTATATTATATGGATGATTCATTGACAGTGTATAAATTTTTATAGTTTATACTATTACTTTATACATATTACACTAAAATACAAATACTAAGACTTTTACAATAAAAAAATCGCACTTGCAATGAAATTCTGCCAACCAAAATAACATGAGAAATAGAAAATAGAGCTAGTGTGCGATATGGAATTATAA
The DNA here is from genome assembly GCA_009771035.1 of Lupinus albus. NCBI lineage: Eukaryota > Viridiplantae > Streptophyta > Magnoliopsida > Fabales > Fabaceae > Lupinus > Lupinus albus. Next base: position 17,391,414 of record CM020017.1, read on the forward strand.
TGTTACATATATACATTTTTAAAAATAAACGTAGCAGTTACATATATACTTATAGGTTGTGTTTTTCAAGAATTAAACCAATCAGTCAGGATGGCCGAGTGGTCTAAGGCGCCAGACTCAAGTTCTGGTTCTCGTGAGAGAGCGTGGGTTCAAATCCCACTTCTGACATTCTTTTTTATTTTTCTTATCATGGTTGGTCAATTTTGTTGTTGTGTTTTAGGGTTAAAGGTTTATGCATAGTTTTATTTGTCTACTTATCTGTCATTCTATTTTGATTACTGATACTCTTCTATACAATTGCAGACATACATACTTATGTTAATGGCTGTTGTGAAGAAAATTGTGACTAAGATTCTTAATAAGAATGGTCTATATAAGTTATAGAATATGATGCTTCAGATGGTAATTTTGAATGGTTTAGACTTTAGCCTCTTGAAAAGGATAATAACCGTATAGAAAATTATGTTCAGCTTTAGTTTGTTATGTTTCAAAATTAATATGATGATTTACTTCAATTTATTTCCCTTAAGTTTAGCTTGACTTAGTTTCATCAAATTGAAACTTACCTAATAAATTGTTGAAAGAAAGAAGTTCTCAAGTTCCATACAAGAAAGCTGAACCAGTAGCGGCTCTGATGCTAAAAGAATGTGGATTTTGCTGATATAACATATGGTCAAATATCAAATGTGGAATATGGATTTTCCACCATTTATTTCATCCTAATTATGTTCTAGATCTTCTTCCTGGAGCAAGAGTTGCCTTATATAATTGAATAACTGTGAGTATTTTTCTTTAATAGACCATTGCTAGAAACATCTTGCAGTATATATAATCGTTTGAGCATATTTCTCAATTCTTATTAAATATTTAAACGTATTTCCACGTATAGACACCCTAATATCTCCACGTTTGAGATATATTGTGCTCTCCTATGATCCTAATTGTTCATTTCTTCCTCTCTTTACGCGATCAAACAAATATATACAGATTATCATGGAAACCAAATATACCAAAAGTGTAGTAACAATAATAACAAGTTTTGAAGAAAATGTTATATAAAAAAAGGTACAAGAAAAACATCCCAAGTTCTTATACCACGGTTCTAAGTTGAAAACAACAAAACCTCTAAATATTAGATAGGAAGATATGACAAACAATAAATATAAAGCAACGGCCTTCAGAATCAAAATAAATTAGATAAGCTCACTACTGTAGTTTGATCCTTTGACATTATCTCTCACCCAACCATATAATAGGTACCCTTCAATTGTGAAAAATGTAACACCCAAAGTACTGCAAAATTGTAGAATTGTAGAATTGTCAGTGACTAAGTACCACCAACCTTCACTTCCTTTAGATTTCTGTTTGCTTGAACCCAGCCTCCATCAATTGATTCCAAACTCCCATTTAAGCCATCATCGACAAAGTCACCAACCCTCTTAACTTTAAGCTCCCTAGGCTCAACCGGGTAAATCCCAGAGAAACAAGCGTAACAGAAATTAGGAGAGTCGTTCCCCAAATACCTCTTCAAGCTATCAAATGGAAGAAAAGCAAGTGAATCTGATCCAATAAACTCTCTTATCTCTTCCACACTCATCCTATTAGAAATCAACTCCTCCGAGCTTGGTGTGTCCACTCCATAATAACATGAACCGATTATTGGTGGACTTGCAATCCTCATGTGAACTTCCTTTGCACCTGCCTCCTTGAGCAACCTCACTATCTTGGATGATGTAGTTCCCCTCACAATTGAATCATCAACAACCACAACCCTCTTACCTTCAAGTACCGCACGAACAGGCGATAACTTAAGCTTCACGCCAAAGTCTCTAATCTTCTGAGATGGCTCAATGAAAGTCCTCCCAACATAGTGTGACCTAATAAGCCCTTGCTGAAAAGGAACACCGGCCTTTGCAGCATAACCAAGAGCAGCAACAACACCGGAATCAGGCACTGCTATCACAACATCACAATCAACAGGGCTCTCAGTAGCCAAAATTTCCCCGAAATGTCTTCGCGATTCATACACTGACCTCCCATAAACAACAGAATTAGGCAAAGCAAAGTAAATATGCTCAAAAACACACTGCCTTGGTTGTGGATGAGACATTAAACAAAGTGATTGAACACCATCTCTATCCACAACAATAACCTCACCAGGGTATACTTCCCTCTCATAAGTGGCCTCAATCAAATCAAGTGCACAAGTCTCAGAGGCAAAAACAACAGCACCATTAGCCCTTCTCCCCATAACCAAAGGTCTAAACCCATGTGGGTCCCTAACAGCAACAAGCTTATCCTCAGTAACAAACACAATGGAATAAGCACCTTCAATTTTCTCACAAGCATCAATAATCCTCAAAATAAAAGGTGTATGCTTTGAGGTAGCAATAAGGTGAAGCACAACCTCAGTATCTGAAGTGGTGTTAAAAATAGAACCGTTTTCTTCAAGCTTGGTCCTCAAAGTGCGATAATTTACCAAATTGCCATTGTGGGCAACTCCAACAGAACCAAGCCGGTAACTTGCAACAAAAGGTTGAACATTTTTAAGCATGGATTGACCAGCGGTTGAATAACGAACATGGCCAATGGCTAAATTACCGGGTAACTGGTCAAGCTTGGTTTCGTTGAACACATCGGAGACAAGCCCAACGCCGGTAACAGATTGGAGGACGTTATTATTTACGGTGACAATACCGGCACCTTCTTGGCCACGGTGTTGAAGCGCGTGAAGAGCGAGGTAGCAGAGTCGAGAGGCCTCTGGGTCGCCGTAGATACCAACGACGCCGCACTCCTCACGTGGCTTGTCGTCATCGTCGTGGCGTGGGGTTTTCGACAAGACAACATCGGAGATAGGGTTGTTGTGGGCGGCGAGGAGCGGGGTACTGCGGCGGGGGCGGGGAAGAGGGAGGAAAGAGGGTTTAGGGAGGGTTTTGGTTTTGAGAGAGAGGGTGGAGGAAGAGGAAGAGAGAGTAGAGAGGTTTTGTGAAGTAGCGGCCATTGGAGAAGAGAGTAGTTAGATGAAAGAGGAATAAGAACGATGGAAGTGTTATTTTGTGTTTCAACTTTGAATGATGATGGAGAGAAAGACTCGTTCTAGGTTTTTGAGACTTCCGCGACGGGAATATCTTAATTAGTGATGCCAAATAAAATCCATTTTACCCTTCATTTTTCAAACTAAATTGTTATATATATATATATACGGGTGGGTTAAGTGAAATGGATAATGTCCATAAGCACTTCTTTTGGGCCATCATATACAAATTTCAATCTTAGTTTCTTCATAAGACTATGGATATTTCTATTGGCAATGTGAGCAGCTAGACATATTTTAAGAAAAACTCCCATAATGCATGTATAAGCCCGCCACTACAATTCCATGACAAATTTCATTCTTCTCTCTACATTTTATTTTGGAATGCTTCTTCAAATTTTTATGTACTAACCAAAATCATAAAAAAAAACTATTTAATATACTTAAATTTAATTTATATTACTTTTTAGCATGGAAAACTTATGTATTGATGAATCTGATTTTTAATAAAATTATAAATATATAGCTTTTTGTGTATGGTTTAAAAGTATAAAAATAACTCACAGTCACAAATATTACCATTTTGCAAAATATCTGTTCCCTTCTAAGCCCGATTGTATTCCATAGACATTGAAATGGGTCGGGCTAAAACCATATAAAAATATAATAAAGCCCTATTGTCTGGGCCTCACGCTTTCGTGGGTTCGGGTCACCATTTAATTCCTTTTAAAAATATAATGAAAGAAAAAGTAAAAAATTAGGGTTCTATTGTTGAGAGTTGAGTTCTTCATTCATCTCATCTTGTTCCTCTCTTTTACTCGACAATCCTAATCGAATGGCACCACTACCAGGACCTTATTCTGGCACCAGCACCCTTGCTTTGGTTTCTCCCTGATTTACATTTTTTATTTTTGTTTCCAGAAAATCAATCAACACAATTTGTGACAACGGTTTTTGTTTTTCTAATGTGCAGGTCGCTCGAGCTTCTGCTTTTTCCTTCGGTCTTGTTTATGGAAGCATTAAATTGAAGGTCCTCAAGGTATTTTATCGAATCTCTTCTTTAGATGCATCTCATAGTAATTTACCATTTTTAGGGTTATAATGCTTTGACACTGTAATCCAGTGATCTAATTTTAATTTATTGTTGAAACCGATCTTAAAATATTACACGTACGTTGATCTGAATTCAGTTCATTGGCATATATATATTTATGAATTTATCACTGTTCTCGTAGAGTTTAACCAGGTTTGGTATACATGGAAACAAAATGGTGCTCTGATCATACAATTTTCAGCCGCGCTTTCTTTACCTGTGAATTTCTTACTTAGCTGACAACCAGATTGATAATAGCATTTGGTGTTCACTGTTTTTTATTCCATTTCACTCACAGTAAAGTAATCCTTTTTGTTAAAAGGTGCTATAGAACCCCTTGCTTCTGTCTTCATCAAAATATGAGTTGCTACGAGTCTACTTGTGGAGAGAGATCTCAGATGAACCTTGCTTGGTCATGGACTGAGAAAATAGCAACTAAAATGATCTTTAAAAAGTGATATAATTAAAAATGTAAGGATTGGGTATCACTCCATGAAAAGTCTGAAATAGTTGGTCTGAGTAGTGATTTACTAAATGGGTCATGCCTGAATTGGATTTTATTAGTTTTTTAATGGATCTCAAATGGATTAATGGTTTATCTTTGAACCATCTGGTACTTCCAAAACTGGTCCTGTTTCGTGTATTTCCCTTTGCCACAGCTAAATTGGATACAGTCCTAGATACTCCTCATAGTTTGTATGTGTAATGAACTAATGACTAATGCTAAAAATAAAGAAACAAAAGAATTTTTCTCCATTTCCCCATTAGTGATGGAATGGCCTGAACAGTTTGCCTTTAATTTATGATACAATTATTATTTGATGTTTTATAAGATAATATATAACTTGTCATGTGTTATGCTGTCCCGTCATATCCATATTATAATTTTGACGGAAATGCTGAATCCTTCATGTGACATTGGTGTCACATCCGATACTTGTATCCGTGTCTGTGCATCATAGTCGGAGTAATATATTCATAGGTTTAGATCTGATCTAAATTTTCACATATAATTATAACTTATTTCAATCGAAGTACATGTGTTGTGCCATGCATTATGCTTTTGACTACTGTAATACTCTCAGTGTCAACGATTTCCCATATTATTAAATTGTTTTCATTTTTGTCTATTACCTTCTAGATTACGTAGGAGATTTAAGAGGCTTTACCTTACAACCTGTATCTTGTGATGATTTAATTTATTCTCTTTTTACATTTGTTCTAATTTCAGGCAAAAGCCAAGTCTCATAACAAAGCTGAGGTGAAGGCTCATCACTGAATGCAGACAATGATTCCCCCTATTGCTCTCTTTCCATGGATAGAGTAGGATATGGAAATAATCGATGACAAGGAACTATACCATGTTTTCTTCTATTTTTTGAAGCTTTCTGTTGAAGCTTTGGATAATCTTACAGCATTTGAGTTTAGTGCAGTGTGAAAAGAAATTTGTTATTATGCTCTTGCCCTGTTTTAATAAATAACTTGTTCTTCTGAGTTCCAAAATTATATTGCAAGGTGCCTGCTTTGTTTTCACTTGTCATTAACCAAGCTTGGATAATATTATCACCCCCCTAAGTTCCGGCCCTGCACTATGATTAAGTATTTCCTGTCCTTGGCTTGAAACTCCAGTTTTAGAAGTATAGATTGATAAGTCTAGTGATTGTTTGGATTATAACTTATTTTCGGTTCAAAACAGTTAAGTAAAAGTTTGCCGGAAGTGTCTTTTTTAAAGTCAAGATAATTCTTTCTCAAAAGACAAAAGTTAAGTCTAACCAAAATTTACATTTAGCTTCAAGTTATTGTTTGTCTAATATCAAACAGTCCACTTTTATTTGGGGTTTATTAAAGTTTGATGCAGAAATGTAATTTGCCGGATGACTTGATATGCTTTATTAATGATGTTAAAGATATTGGTTAGCTTTGTCTGGCAGTAGAAGTTATTTATCCTCACTAATTTTACTGCTTTCTTTGTAAGTAGTAATCTTATTAAAAATCTATTTTTCATTAAATAATAAGTTATTATATTATGCCCACTACTCGGGATGAGAATTCTTGGACGCAGATATATATTCCTACTGAATAACAACTGATTCTTAAATTTCTTCACATCACTCACAATTTGTGCAACAAATATTTCCCTTCATGAATAGTTGAATAAATGAAAACCATCGAATATAAATAAAAGCTGTGTAATATTGCAAAATCATTCCTTAACATTGTTAGAATGGAAGGCTAACATCAAGCAATTTTAAAACATTTTTTCTTAAAAACAAAGAACAATAGAAAACCCATTATTTGGGTCCGTTAATAATTTTTCACCTTGGTCCCGCAATTTTTTGTGTCAAATTTGTTCCATAACAACGTTAGACCAAAATGAATTCCATTTTCCTGCGACTTCTGCTCTAATGGCAATCCAAGCCTTCCTTTTGCTTCTAGCCCCATTAATTAGAAATACTACTTGGACATCTTCAATCTCAACCTCCACTTCCTTATTTTTTGTTCAATTTAGAGTTCCAATTACAAAAATTATTACATTTTATCTTCGCTCCATTCCACATCAACACAAATAAAATGATGAATTTTAGGTTGGTAATGAATAGGGGAAGAACACACATGAAGAAGATAATGCATTTCAGGTTGCAACAAATAGTAGAAAATGGAGCTTTCTCCGAGAAAATAGAGAAACTAACTTGAGAAAAAAAGGAGAAGAGAGGTGTTATAGGACCAAGTTTAAAATATAAAAAAATTAAGATAGGTGATTTATCACTTCAATTATAATTGCAAAAAAACAAATGACAATAAATTAAAACTGAAAATTGAAATGTTGTTTAACTTTCCTTTGTCTTCAGTAGTGACTTTATCTAATACATTTTCTCTACTTATTCTCCTTTGTTTCATTCGTTTCTCTCTACCCTTTTCCACATCACCCTGCTGCCATGGATAAACTTCTATCTTCTTCCTCTCTCCCTTCTCTTCACACCAATCTCAAACCCTTCACTTTCCCCAATCGATTTCATTCTGCAAGATTCAATTTTTTACCCCATTCGAGGTGCAACCTTCAAAACCCTTCTCCATTCCTCTCTTCTACTCCATTTTCCGCCTCATCGATCAAACCAAATCGCATATCATCACCCCTTTTGTCTTCTCACGCCACCACAACTGACAGCTCCATACCCGATCCCCAATTCTCCAACCCCATCATTACCCATGATCTCAAAAAACCAAAGGTACGTTCTTTTCTCTCTTATGATTGCTGAGATCTTGTGTTTTATGCATTTCATGACGTTTACATATTTTTAAGTTGATTAATGTTCCGTGTCTTAAACACTGTCTTCAAGAATACCATTGTCTATGTTGATTTGAATTTGAATTAGAACATCTTCCATTGTCACTGTTCTCTTCATGAATATCTTGTCTACTGTGATCTTATCTGACTACACCCTTTAATCTAATGTAGATTCTTGCACTGAAATATATTATCATTGCTTCCTATGAATTAATTATATGCATACTATTTCTGTTACTGTTTTTAAGGATTTAGCTTCTCCACAGTGTGCACCATGGTGCATTTTAGACGGTAAAATACACGTTTATATCTACTGATTAAGAAATTGACTATTAGGATCATAACAATTCCATGATTTGTATGTGTATATGTTATCGCCATTATAGTCACATTGATTAAGAGGCGGATCCCTGTTGGGGCCTTAAACCATGACCTAATTTGGATTTTTAATCGTATTTTTTCCAGTAAATCAAGATCATAAAAAAGTATATGTTGTGTTGAATCGTGTATAACTGAATAGGTACTTATATATATGGGAAGGTTTCACTGGAAGATTAAGTAGGTGACTTGTCATTGTGGTTTATTATCATTGTTATTTGTGATATTCATGTAATTTTTGTCACTAGGATTTATATAGACTAAATGTATGCTGCAATTTATTACATGTTTAGATCTTGGAGTGTTTAAATAGAGTTTAAAAAATTAATCCTCTATACTTTTTCCCAGGCAATAACAGCTCGAACTATCGTAATACTAGCTGGTCTTGTTATGCTCCTACTCCAACCAACTTTTGCACCCACGGCTTTTGCATCCTTAACGACTGCTGCCAAGACTGGTGGTCCTGCTGCTGCTGCTGCTGCTGCAGTTGGTGGAAAACTAGTCCGCACTGAGATCCTAAGTAGTGCTTGGACTGGTTTCTTTGCTGGTTGCTTGCATACACTATCAGGGCCTGACCATCTTGCAGCTTTGGCTCCATTGTCAATTGGTCGTACCCGAATGGAGAGTGCTGCTGTTGGAGCCCTTTGGGGTTGTGGCCATGATGCTGGCCAGCTTATTTTTGGCATAATATTTTTGCTCCTAAAGGATCGACTTCACATTGAAATCATCCGAACCTGGGGCACCAGAGTGGTCGGACTTACCCTTCTAGTAATTGGTGCTATGGGAATTAAGGAGGCCTCGGAAGTGTCTACCCCATGTGTTGCCTTAGAAAATGGTGAATGTGATGTGAGTGTCTATGAATCACTAGATAATCCTACAGTAGGAAAGAAAAAGATAGGTTTTGCTACTTTTGCCACCGGAATTGTTCATGGACTGCAACCAGATGCATTGATGATGGTGTTGCCTGCGCTTGCTTTGCCTTCTCGCTTGGCTGGTGCTGCATTTCTCACCATGTTCTTACTTGGAACTGTATTTGCAATGGGGAGCTATACGGTATTTATAGGTTCTTGTAGCCAGGCACTGAAGGATAGAGTACCAAGAATAACTGAGAAACTCACTTGGGCTTCTTCTCTTGTTGCAATTGCCCTGGGATGTGCCATCATCATTAGCCAGTTTTTTGGGTTTAGCCTTTATTAATACAACTTTTATATCAGCGAGGATCCTTTTATTTTAATTTTTTATGAACATCATTCTAGAAACTAAAAGTAGTAGGGAGATCAGAAAGAAATTTGATTATTTGGAGCAAGTTCATTATCCATGCAACACGTAATATTGATTATTGCCAGTTATTTGACTCTACTTCTGAATGTATATAACTCTGTAGGGTGCAATGGTAAATGTTAACATGTAATATTGATTATTGCTAGTCATTTTAATCCATCATTCATGTTTTATCATTAATGACTCTTCAAGAAAAATAATACAAACGACAAGGGTATATACTATATACTGTGGGCACCAGCGGTGGTACCATTTATTTGGGAAACACCTAAAACGTCTCCTATGTCCACCCATTATATGGAAATTAAGCATAAAAAAGGTTTAATTTTGTTATCAAATCCAAGAGCCCCCACCATATCACACTGTAAATGGAAACTGAGATATAGACGTTTATTCAGTTTATCCTAAAACCAGTTTCAAAATATCACAAGGTTACAAATGGTGTAGCCCGATATTCCCTATTCCTCAGGAGCAGATAACAAAGATTTAAATGGGATTCTGAAATCAAAATGAACAAAAACAAAAAAAAACAATGAACGTTGTGCTATTAGAATTTGGTAACAACATGGACGGCTAGTACTTTTAATTCTGCATTGCTGTATTTCCTTCATAAAAAATGATAGAAAACTGTTAGATCTCAAAAACTTGATAATGAGATCCGAAGGCAATATAGGTTTGTGGTTATGGAAGACACATCACTGCTTGTGTTTCTTGTCAATGTCATGAAGAACACACACATCTGCCGCTGTTTTCATCTGAAACGACAAGGGTATTAAGGCAGATCAAACTTCAAGACTTCAATAATAAATCAATGAATAACTAAATAATAAGTCAAAAGTATAGCATTTACAAATACTAATTGGATGAAAGTAAATTAATTAAATAATTCTAACACTTTATATGGCTAGAACTAGACTGTAAAGAACAAAACTACTTAAATCAATCTTCAAGTCATGTTAAGGGAAAACATAACTTGCTAGTTTCTGATAAAATAACAAAACTCAAGCAACACTGAGGAAAAACATAACTTGCTAGTTTCTGAATTTGCCGAATAATTAGCAATTAAACTGCCTGACTCTCAATCCTAGATATGAATTCAAAGATTTTGCAAATGAAACCAATGTCACCATTGGCGACAAGATACTTCCTCATAGTGCGTTCAATACAGTACATAGATCTGATTGTAAGGAGGAGGTGGTGGTCAAAACTCAAAAGTTAATTGTATACCGGACCTTATCATCTAAGATATATTAACCAAGTAAATTGTGCACGAACCTGAATAATATTTATAACTTGCTTGATTGCCCATCCAAATAAACTTGTAGCAATGAGGAAAGAAAGTATTGATATCTTTTGCAAATTAATTTTCAGAACCTGAAATTAAACGACAGAGAATATAAGGTGATCTGAACAAAACTTCTAGACATCATTGATAATCTAATAGCTGAAACACAGAGAGCACTTAGCCACTTACATACACCAATTTCTCTGTTTGATTCTCCGCAAGATAAAACATGATTAAATAAAGAACCTGTAGAATAATATAAAGGATATGAACAAAAGAACATTATATTTATTAAAGGTTTTGTCACAAGAGATCAATTACAATTACCTCGCATGAGACACAACAGTAAGCCATAAATATCCTATTTCCATAATATGCCTTGAAAAGCCAGTTAGTGCTGTCTTTTACATCTTTATGACTAGCCTTTCCCAGCAAGAAAGTGCTACATTTAAAGTAAAAAATCCAGCAGAAGAATCTCGTCAAAACCAAACCCAGTAACTTTAGAATAATACAATTAAAGTTAGAGGAGGCAAAAACAAAATTGAAATACATTACCTATACATTTGTAGCCAATGGCTGGCAATATCTAAGGCCAGCAATGACAAGAAAATCAGGCCAGGCCTTGACACAATTTCATCCCAAAAGTTAGGTGCATGCTTATAATTACAGCAAATAATGAACAGATTTAAAGGAGAAAAATTTACCTGTACACTTGCGAGAGAACTACAAGTAGACAAGCGGTGCTAATTCTGGTATTAAGGAAGCCACATCAATTCAAAGTACACAAGAATCGAAAAAATATAAAGAGTCATTGCAGGCATCAATCAACACATTTCATTGGCTTACATGCACAGAGAGAGGGGATAGAGAAGGACCTGTCTGTTACCATGTCCAGAACAGCTCCAAAGGTTGACACTGAATCAAGAAAGAAACAATACAAAACAAAGAAGCTAGATTATATATATTTGTTCAATGTACGGAAAAATTACTTTCTTTCTGTAATCAAAGTTTAGGGAGAGCGAAGATTGCCCCACTCCATGGTCAGGGTATAAGCTTTAATGAGACCTTATAATGGTACTTACATGTGGTTCACCAATGAAATACCAGCAAGATTCAAACCCAAGACCTGTTTATCAATACTGTTCGATCATATTAGTTTAGCCAATCGTCATTAGCTATGAGTCATTTTAACCGTCTATTTTCTTATTTAAGACCTGTTTACCCAGTATCCTATAAGAGACGTAAATGTCAAAAAGTTAACAGAATGCATTCATGTGGGTGAAACAAATCATCCTCAACCTTGGAAATTAGAACTAAGGCTCGACTTGTACATGGACCACAAATGCAAATGGTAAATGCTTCTCAAATAAGTATCTAAGCAGATTCTTGGTAAGATAAGCTGCTACTCTGATTTGTACAATAAAGTTTATACCTTGATTGAATTTGCGAGCAGCCCAGCCATCCACAGCATCACATACAAAGCTGGCAACAAAAATTTAGTCAAGTTATGCCCACATCCCATTAGCATATAAGAAGACAAAGATCAAAACTAGAAGAAGAAAAACTCAAAATTGTATCCCACCTGAAAAAATAGAGAATAGAAAACAATATTTTGTTTGTAAAACATAGGTAGAAAGCAGTACAGTTTAAAAGAACCCGGATGTATCCTGCATCATCATCACACTGGTTAATACATTTTGCCCATGGAGAATTGTGAGGAAAGACCTTACATTTGAGTGAAATCTCGTCAAGATTCTAAAAAATAATAAATGCTGTATTATTACCCTTGGGTAGCATCCTTTAGTTTCAAACATCAGTTGCAAACACGTGGCACTATCCAATAAACAGTCCTAAGGGGTAATGGGTTCTGAATATTCTAAAAATATAGAGATGGAGAATAGGATGTCCACAACCCAAATAACCAATGCACACCTACATTTCACATGTCCACAACCCAAATAACCAATGCAAACCTACATTTCACGATTCCATTGTCAAGGATTGGCGTTTCCTAAAAACCAAATAAGGAAAAGTAATGGCAGGAAAATTTTAAAATTTAATCTGTCCTTTTATGAGTTTTATCCAAGTTGCATCCCATAATTCTTAATCTTATCAACAAAATAAGTCGTAGAACAATGCGGTGTCTACAATACGTAAGTAAACATTTAAGAATAAAACAAAAATATCATCCAGTGTAATTATAAATTAAATACCCACCTATGATATTAGGAATGTAAAGGTACACAGATAATTTACTGAGCCTTGATCCAGGTTTCTTGGCCATTGAAGCTTCTTTCTATTATAAAACTTGACTAACAAGTATAGAAGTTCCAATCAAATGTTCACCTGCATAAATAGTTTCCAGTAACAAATCCAAATCTAAAAATACACATACTCACAAAGGCAATTAGGCAATTCCATATCATTCACATATAACCTTAAACGAAAATGACTTAAGAAGTTCACAATAATCTCCTACCTACTCATCCAGACACATAAATAAATAAAATTTCTGATGATGAAATTTCTGTTTATTATCTCATAATAGAAACAAGCAAAACGGAGGAGTGCCATAAATTTTGAAATTGTATCATCAATTAATTGGTCTCCTCTCCAACATGTTTAATCACAGTTAACATTCTTAATCGCAGTTTCTGATAACTATTACTGATAATATATACTTGTCAAAAATATTTAGCAAACGTTAAATCTCAAATCGAAGCCAAATCCCAAACGTTCATTGTAAAATTCATTGAAAATTGAAACTAGTAGAAAATCCATTGTAAAAGTAAAGTGATAACACTTAATCCTAAAATAGTAGAAAATGGAATATATTTATCGATCATTTCAGGGTGGAAAGGAATAAGAAATAAAATATGAGATTAGGAATAGAAAGAATCATACGATGCCGGCGGAGAGAAGAAAAGACGGAGAGTGCGGTGGATGGCGGCGAAGGGAGGAGGCAGAGTCGGGACAACGGTTAAATCAACTACGAGAGGTGGTGGCAGTCAGTGGCATCACCATGCTTAACTTTTAGCTTCGTCTTGCTTTCTCCTTTATCTTTTTTACATTTAATAAATCTGCATCACCATCTTATAATAATAAATAATAATTTCCTTTTTCTCTTTCCTCTTCCTTTTTAGTTTTTAACATTCAAATTTCAAATCTACATCCTCATCTTATAATGTCATAATAATAATTTCCTTTTCTTATTTAACATTTAAAATTAAATATATTGGAATCTTGTATTTAAAATTGTTTTAAATTCTTACTTTAATTAGCAAGTAAGTGATAATTACAAGTCAACCTTCTTTGAATGGATTCCATTGCATTAATAAGGCTGAATGCACAGCATCCATTCCAAGAAGCATTCTGCAGTTCTAAATATGAATATGAGGTTCCTAGAAAGAATTTGATAGTAATTATGAGTTATAGACACTCCTACAGGATTATATTCATGGATTTATACCAAATATCATAATTTAATATTTATTGATTTTCAGTAGGTTTTTGTAGTCTCATTATATCAGTTAATATATTTTTTTTTATAAAAGTCAATAATAATCAATGTGTTTTATCCCAGATTCCTAGTCCAAAAGCTATGTTATCACCAGATTAAAATATAAAGAGTAAATTACACTCACGCTCAACAAAATATTGTATATTGTGTAACGTTTCAAATAGTACAAAAGTGAGTGTTTCTTTATTATTTTGTGTCATTACAAAATACATTAATAATTTCAAAGAAATGTTTAAATAATTCTTGTATTATTTTATAACGAGCCAAATAATGAAGACACATTGACTCTTATATTATTCGAATTTGTCTACACAATATACAATATTTTGTTTAATTAATTACACATGTCACGTTTTTTTGTTTAGAATATTACACTTTTATATTATGCTGAGATAGTCAATGTAACATATGTACAAAATTAAGGGTGATTCGTGTAAAAACAAAAATAGAGTTTTGATTTATGTAATTTCACTAGGGTGTAAGTGTAATTTCACAAGGGTGTAAGTGTAATTTCATCAAATATAACCGATAGTACAAGTGACCATGCAAAGGGATCATTATGAAGCTGCAGTCAAGGAAAAAGAACATGTCAAATTTTTTGTTTGCTTGGTCGATGGTCGCCATTGATCTATTATATCAACGTCTTATGCTCTTAGCGGAAGAATTCTTTTTTCTAAGGCCTACGACTTGGGTGTTTCGGCTATAGGTGAGCATGGGTCAAGAAAAATTTATTCCTTGCTCGATTGATAATGTTGATCAAATAATTATTTTGAACTCAGACTCGACTATAGATCTAACCCGACCCTAAAAATTGATGAGGTCATTTTTTGAATTTGATCTCGACCAAAGATCCAATTAAATATAATGCATATTATTTATTATTATTAATATGTAGTTTAACATATGAGATGATATATGTATATATATTATTAATTATTATATATGATGAGAAATTAATGAGTTAATGATATTTTCGATCAAAAAGATATCATTATTTTGTATATAATTGAATAGAGACACATAAGCATATTTAGTAAATAATCATGGGACGGGTCCAAGTTGGGTTATGTTTGTCCCATATGTGATCCTAAATATTAATTGGATCTAATTTTTAAACATAAACCTAACCTTATACATAACTAGCAAGTTACCCGTGTATATGCACGGGACAATATTTTTTGCCGCATAATTAGTAGCACATATTACATGTGTATTCACATGGTTAAGAACATACATGTTATTCATACATTCACATGTTTAAAAATACATATATTACATGTGCATTCATATTGTTAAGAACAAACATATGACCCGTACATTTTAATGGTTTACAAATTTTATTCGTACATTCACATTGCTAATAAAAGTACATGTTATCTATACATGTGTTACTCATACATTCGCATTACTCGTACAAATATATGTCTTTTAAACCATATATTCAAATGATTAAAAATACATATGTCACATGTGCATTCGTATTGTTAAGAACAAACATGTTACACGTACATTTTAATGGTTAAAAACATATATGCTACTCGTACATTCACATTGCTAAGAAAACACATGTTACCCATACATTCGCATAGTTAAAACACACATGTGCATGTATATTCGCATCGTTAAGAACACTCATGTTATCCATATTACCAATTCAAGAATAATTTTACAAAATGGTTATAGTTTTGTCAATAAAACTATTCAAATCTATTATTATTATTATTATATCTTATTAAATAATATATTGGGTAATGAACAATGTGTAGGTATATATTTTATCCTATGTGGGAGGTTGTACAAAAATGAAGTGTATTTATTGTGTGTGTCATTTTTATTATTATTATTATATATTATTAAATAATATAATAGGTAATGAATGAATATGATGTACTTTTATCTTATATGAGAGGTTGTACATTAAGAAAGTGAGGTGTTTTGGGAGGGAAAATTTTTGTTGAGGTTATGACACTTGTCATGGGAAGAAATGAGAGAACATTTTTTTCTTATATAGTATATAGATGAGACCTAACCCTATTTGGGTTCAATCATATCATAAGGTGGAACAAGTATGGTCGACACAAGTCTCCCTAAGTCCATTTTATCTAACCTAGCCCAACTTAAACTCATGGATAATCGAGTTGACTCACATTCCCCAAGCCACTTTTTTCTTGGCCATTGTAATTTTTTGGTGGATTCCAAACAACTTTAATATTCTAGTTGAGAAATTAACTTTCGGGATCATGAAACCATGTTTGCACATATATGAAATTTATTAAATTTCTATAATTTTAACCATTTATTTATAAATAAATATTAACACACTAGTGATCCTTGGAGATAGTGGAAATGATTTTGGCTTTCTCAAGACAATCTTATACATAAATTTTTACATTTTACTAGATTTTAAAATAAATTATTCAGCTTCTAGCTGACATTTTACTAAATTGATTTGGAGTCGATACAATTTTTTCAGTATAAAATAAATAAAATTAGGAAAAAACTGTATATACTCAATAAAAAAATTATATACCGCTAATTTATCATTTATTATTTATATCTTATCAATTCATTTAGTCACATCTAAATTTAACAAGTGTTACATTTTGGTTATCCATCCAAATCTAGAAATTAGTGATTTAGTGATTTAGTGATATTTATATTTACAAGAAATTCTGAACCAAGCATCAAGTCTATATAAAAGAAGACATGACAACTGTAAAATGTGCCTATCCAGAGATCGCCCCAAATATGAATAGACTATATGTCCAGTATCCATCAACCACTCGTCATTCCAAAGTCTTGTTCAAGAACTATGTAATCAATTGTTAACAAAATGGAATAATAAAAAACTCCAAAAGTAAAAGCAATACTAAAAACATGAAGAAAAGATACTGTGCATATCAGATTCTTTTATATTCTTTTTAAGTACAAAACTACAAATAGATGTAAATAAATACATATAACGTCTAACAAAAGTAAGAAGGCATTTAAAACTAGATAAGCCTAGAAACAGTAAACGCATTGTGCTCATACATCTGAGTCTCTATCCTAGCAGATCAGATCAAAACAGCTAAGCAGATTTTTCACTATTTACTTTTTTATCCTTCAAGGAAAGAGACCAGAAAATTAAATTAAAGTTTCTATGCTCGCTTTCTTAGGCATTGTGCAGACAGGGCAAGTCTTAAGAAAAGCATCACAAGCTTTGCATGAACAAAGGTGCCTACATGGAAGGAACAAAAAGCACGACCTCCTAGAATTACAGCTTTTACATAACATTATCTCCCTCGTTATCTGTTCCATTTCAACTCCTATTCTATTTTCCCCTATTGCTTCTTCTTTGTCTCTTCTCCTTTCGTCACACCATGATTCTGCATCATCTGCCACATTGTTATTATTGGCTGTTTTTTCTTTCATCTCCTCCAATGTTCTGTACAAAGATAATGCCATTGCTTCGTTTTCCATTGCTATCTTTTGCCACCCTTGATTCTCTGCCTCTAGTCTTTTTATAAAATCTTCCAACTCTAACCTTTTCTTTGTAGCCTTTGCAATCTCTTCATCTTTTTGCTTCAGGATTTTCAGCGAATGAGATTCCACTCTATTTAGTAATGCTAATACTTGTTGATTTCCCTGCTCTTGAAGCATCAATCTCAGATGCTCATTCTGTTCAATAAATTAAAGTAACAAAAAAATCACAATCTTAAAACAAAGGAAATGATAGACAGATAAGAACTTTATGTCTATGACTCTATGAATCCTGACCTGTAATCTGATGTAGTGATCAATCTCTTCCAACTGGGGAAAAGATGGAGGAGGATTCAAAGCTTTTGAATTATGAACAAGAAGATTTGGACCAACAAGGTTGTTGTGGCTCTCATTGTGTGACTGTTGCAAACGTTGTTGTAATTGTTGCAGCTGCTGCTGATGTCTCTGTTGGGGATTGAAACATGAATCTGTAAAGCCAGCAGTATAAAATCCATTGTCAAAAAATGGATTAGACCCACCATTGCTGTGATAAAACTGAGCTTGGATGGCCATATGGGATCTTCAAACCAAAGCCAAAAATGGACCTTTTTCCTTCACCACCTTGATGTGAAAAGAAAAAGTTTTTAGTTGAAAGTTAAATGTAGAGACGTAGAGAGAGTGATATATAACGTTAGAAGGGTGATCATAATAATAATAGTTCTTTCTTTCTCACGCTCTCGCGGCGGGATATTGGGGGGTGTTATTATTTTGAGAGGTATAGCAGCTGTTTCTGTTTTGTGGTGATAGTGCTATGTATATAGTGGATGGTGTGAAATGAAATATATATATATATATATATATAAACACTTTTTATAGTAATTTTATAATGTGTCAGCATAAATGTTATATTAATGAGACAACCAATGCATAGATTTGGAGTGAAGAGAAGGGGAAAAAAGTAACTGAAAAACTTGAAAGAGGGAAACCTATAAAGCCGTGGGATACTGTAGAGTTTCTTTCTCTCTCTCTCTTTTAACTTTATATATAGTTTTTGTATTTGTACTATAAGGGGGATTAAAGAAAGAAATGGTGGGTGAGAGACACAGTAAGCAACAACTCACCGCATGCAGATTTTGATACTAAACAAACGGGTCAGAGATATGAGAGGCGTTTGTTCTGCTTTGAATAAATGTATGAATGGAGTTATTGAATGAATTATAATTCCAAGTGGGTGGTGGTGGGGTTGCAGACAGAGCAAGTCATAAGAAACTCACTGTAATCTGTGAAATGGTGCGTTTTCGTTGAAAATTGTCACACAAATTGATTGAATATTGAAAGCACCATTTATTCGCCAAAAAAGGAACGTACGGCTCATAATTTTTTGTCTTATTAATAGACTTCCTTACTTTGTTCACCATATTATTTCTCTCATTTGTTATTGTGTTATTGATATCCATGTTTTTATTTTTACATTTTCTAAATATTGTCAACCGCGAGTTATTATGCAAATCTGAGATGATTATTTTGTACAAGGTCACTTTTCACGTTAAAGAAGATGGACTAATCCAAAATTTAAGATGAGTAACTACACAATTCATATAAAAAGATTAAATGTATTTAAATAGGCTGAATCTAACCTGCGCATGCGAACTACATGTAGAAGTCGGTTTGGGCTATATTATCTTCGGTCCGTACAGAAGTCGGTTTGGGCCTAACCGACTTCTGTACATGGTGAAGTCGGTTTGGGCCAGTTTGACATCATAACACATAGAAGTCGGTTTGGGCCTAACCGACTTCTGTACAT
The DNA here is from genome assembly GCA_009771035.1 of Lupinus albus. Lineage (NCBI taxonomy): Eukaryota > Viridiplantae > Streptophyta > Magnoliopsida > Fabales > Fabaceae > Lupinus > Lupinus albus. The sequence goes on from CM020017.1 coordinate 17,410,557, forward strand.
TTGGCCCAATTTTTTTTTTGTAATTTTGTGTTGATACCGACTTCTATATACATTTCGATTTAAGAAATGTTAACATAAGTATTTAGCACATTTGATAAGTTAAGCAGTTTGTTATAGTTTGTAAAGTGGGTTCGAATCCCACTTCCAACATTTTTATTTTATGCATGTTAAAAAAACACTATAAACGTTAAAATGTTAAAAATGTTGGGAGTGAGATTGCTTAACTTACCAAATGTGCTAAGTGCTTATGTTAACATTTCTTAAATCGAAATGTATATAGAAGTCGGTATCAACACAAAATTACAAAAAAAAATTTGGGCCCAATATGTACAGAAGTCGGTTAGGCCCAAACCGATTTCTATGTGTTATGATGTCAAACTGGCCCAAACCGACTTCACCAAAGCCGAAGATAATATAGCCAAAACCGACTTCTACATGTAGTTCGCATCCATGCGAACTAAATATCCGTTCGCAGGTTAGATTGGCCCATTTAAATATAATAAAAATTGAAAATTTGTTACAAACTTTTCTGTGATAATTATTGTAATTGATAAGGTTTTGATGCAATTGATAGGAGTGTATAGTATTATCCAAATTATCCCTGCAAATAATATAGCGCGATATCACCAATGACGTGCTTTAATTTGGATTTACCTTTTTTTTAGGTGTGTTGAGCTTGACCATTTTCTTCTTTGTTTTGAAAACAAATTATGCAAATTCCTTTGTAAATGGTTGAAGCTTGAAATCATGTATAGACATGACCGTCCACCAAAAGGCAAAACCCAAAAGAAGACGTAATTGTTTTGGGAGATGGAGCCAACAAGAGTTTGTAGCTAAGATCGGAAAATAAAGGATGGGTTATTTAAGAGCACATATAATGCTACACTGACAAAATGATGCAAGAGTTATTATAGGTTGAATAAACATAGTTCACTTTATCCAAAATTATCATTTTAATATAGTGGCTCATCAAAATTAGTAATCGCAGCATACGTTTCATATTTGAAGATCGTGATAATCTCTTGAAATTAATTTAGACTATGCATTGGACCTAGAGATCTTGAAATCTTGCGCACGTAAAAGGAAAATATGAAAATGACCCGCACCATTTTTTTAGAGCTTACGGTGGAATCATAAATCACGGAAGCATTAAAGTAGTTTATTACTATATGTCAGCAATATACACAACTTATTAAAAGTGAAAACTATTCTTAAATACTTTTTTAAATATAGAGAAAGACTAGTTATATAAAAAATGTTGCATTTCACCTAGTATCTTTTTTAGTGATTACCTTAATAGCATTATTTAAATAACATAAAAGAAGCAAATTAGTCTTCTTAAATTAAGTTCAACACTTTTCATAATATAAAAATATCACTTTTCAAAACAAAATTCTATCTTATCTTCTTCAATGTAATTAAAAGAAAATAGGTTACATCTTTTATTAATCTCTTTTGCAGACATTGTTTTGTCTTCAGAAGATAGAAGGGTAGAGCCTAGAGAGATAGGTAGAGAAAGCAGAAAGAAGAGGTTGAGCATATATTGAATCATCGAATATTATGGTGTGGTTTGATGAAGACATGATGAAGTGACGTGTAGTCCACCTACCTTGACCCCAAGAACACCCTCCCATTTTAGACGGTTCTTATTATGCTACCAAAATCCACCCACATTGACCCAGTTTTTATAATCATACACATAATATATATCATGAATGGTTGAGATGATTTAGGAAAAAACAGTTTCAAAATAAGCATTCTTTGAAAGTGAAAAATGATAGTCTGCTATTGAATTATTTAGTGAATTATAATCTATAAATTAGGTTAAATCAATAAACAAAAGTCTATGGCCAATCTCGTATTTGATGAAAAAAGGCCAGTCCCACTCCCTGGTGCTGCTTCTGCTGTGTGTGGCCGTTGGGATTTTTAATTGAATCACAAAAGAAACGGTCAAAAACACCGACTCGTTCAACGCTATAATTGTGAACTTTAAGACTTCGATCTTTGCACAATCATAAAACATATATGTAGTAGTACTATAATAATATTTTCTGATCCTTTAGTAAATATGAATCTACCATCCATCAATCCTAATTATTTACTTAGCTGTGAATCTAAATGTAAGGACTTGCAATGACAATTTAGAACCCAAACTTTATAGTACGCGGCCACCGATGAAGTCCTATGGCATCTTATCATTTTTTATTAAAATTTGTCTCTTGGGACGAAAACAACAAACATTGGAGGACTATATACTTAAAACATAACGACATGTGGACTAAAATCAACATGTAATTATAAAAAAATATATTAATCATTTTTTTAACCATGAGTATATTTCAGACGAGACAAAGAAACATGTACCTTATAAACCAATCATCTCTTAACTTTATAATTATAGTAAATTTTTATTTTAGGATATTGCTTGGCAAGAATATAAGTGCCATTGATTAGTAATATTAACCAAATATTATCTTTAAAATAAAAAATTACCTGCAAGATAACACAAATAAAATTTAATTAATTTCCAAATACATTAGTCTGATTTTCCAAAATACCAAATATTATTTTTGGATTATGCATATTTTTTGTTTTAAATGTATATCATCCATCATCCCACCTCAATCACTACCCACCTTATACCTACTCGATCATCACCCCTTAGTTAAGATTTTGGAAAAAAAAGATTTCCTGTTGTTAAGATTGTCATAATTTTCTGGTTCAGACCAAACAAATGTTAATAAGTAATATAAAAATATTACTTTTATTTTTATTGAAAAAATTATTTATTTATGTAATAATATTTCGTTGACGGGAGACATAAAATGGAACACCTTTAGAATAGCCAATCAATATTGAAAGTTTTGATAGTTCCAAATTCAAAGCCTGTCATACTTCACTATACGTACCAATCTCTGCACAAAATAAAGAACCATTTACTTTTGCTAGGTTTTCAACTTAAATCAATATAAAATCTCTATTGGTAATCATATAACCACCGCCAAATGCATTATTGGTGGGGAAAAAATACTGGTTTCATGTATAGTCCTAATATACACATGCCTTGCCATGTGATTGACCAATAAGTTGGGTGGTATTTTCTTCACACCAATAACCATTATTTGCTCCTTTTGTTTCTGTCTACAGTATATATTTTAAATTTTGTATCATTGTGTAGTAAAAGTATAATAATCTTAATCTCATAGCAAGTTGTTAACCACCAAAAAAATTTATAGGTGAAATTGATTTGATTGATTTGCTTATTTAATTGAAACAATTATTATGATGAAAGTTCTAAACTTCTCTCTAATCGCTATCACATGTGAGCACATCAATAATCCTATAAAATGTATCATTTTATATGTCATTATTTATTATTGATTGAAATTTTTTATTTAATTTAAAATTGTAATAACTAAATATTTTTCTAACCAATTACAAGTAATAATACATTGAGTGATACATATTTTTGGGACATAAAATGTAAAGTGAATAATCTCTATGAAGTATACCTTATATAAATATTATATAATATAATAATAGTTAATTAATTCTATAATCAGCAAAGAAAATAGTTATGGAGATTGACTAGCTATGTAACTCTCTTAGTCGGCTAACAAATCTTTATTTGTTTTTTAGTATCTCCATCATAATATGATGGTAGAATTAATGCTTAGACAATAGTTAATAACTTGCACTTGCTTAGACCGACCCACACAAATAATGTGAATTGTGAAATTGTGTGTTTGTGGGTGGAAGAAGGGGGTTAGGATCCTCTCCATTAATGGAGAAGCAATTACATTAAAAACTAATATAAAATACAATGTTCAATTACACATCATGTTTTATGGCTTGTCTTTTCTTTGCCTAACCTAGCTAAAACAGGTGAAAGCAAGAGGGAAAGTGGTTAATCTTGTGCAACTTTGAGTACACTACTACCCATTTGCATGTTCCTTTTATTGTTTAACGGTCAATCTTAGTCAGTCTGTAAAGTATGTGTAGAAAAGCTGGGAATGGATGTGCATGAATCATTATAATATTAATTGGAATCAACATTATTTGTTGTTTCTAGTAACAGGGCAACTTTGTCTTTTTGTTTTTCATCCATTGAAGCAGAACAAAATATGATGCAGAAGCAGAACAAAAGACTTGGATTGGTAGCTAGTTGAGTTGGGAAGCGTATGAATCAAAATAAGCTTTTCATGAATAAGGGTGCAGGTGCAGAGAGTAGGACAATCATGGAACAATGGGACGAACCAATATCATCTGTCCCCAAAATTTTCCGTCTCTATGTACCAAACCAATCATATTCTACTAAATAATATAAAAATGTTATTTTATGTTTTTTATATTTTTCTTTTGAAGTATATGTCACCTTATAATTGGTTAGGAACACCATGAGACATGAAATGTGAGACAGCGGATCCCCATTCTAATGCGACAGGTAATGTACTAATCTTGACCGGTGTTTTCTAATTTTTAATTAAAATTAACTCCAACAATTTAGGAGCACGATAAAGTATAAAAATATTAGTGCAAGTGTGTAAATGAAAGAATATAACAATTATTACATTTTTTTTTGTTTTCTTTTCACAGCTTTTCCTGTTAGAGATTAGTATGGCTCTTAACAATTAATTTTTATTAGCCATACAGAGCATACAATATGTATAATAACTTTGTATATAAAAATTTCGAAAAAAACTTCAATGTGAAGCTTTGATGTAAAACAATGTGAGAAAAATTAACAATTTTTTTATTTTCATTAAGTTACTACAAATGCATTACCATTTGGACCCATATCTTATGTCACAAAGTTTGTACTACTTTATATACCTTCTATTTCTCATTGACCAAAACAATAAAACAGGAATTTAGTATATATTAATTTTATATCTTCCCACCAATGATAATAAACTAAGTGACACATTACTTATTTTAAGACATCCTGGATGTGCTCACCTACCATTTTGGGTGTGCAAAACAGAAATATTGGAGGAGAACATTGGAAAACAAGGAAACAGGAAGAGAAAGGGCCAAGAATTTGGGTTTTCACTACTACTAGGGAACTTATTATGTTACTAGAAGCAGCTTATTTTGTTTTAAGGCCCGGGTGGTTTTGACTTGTGGGCTTTGTGAAAAGGCTCCTTACCAAGGCCTGTAGATAACTCTCTAACTGCAAAGAGAGAATTAGGGGTGAGCAGGATTCGACCCTACCCACTCATCCGATATATCCTAATTATGATCGGGTCTGAATATGATCGGGTTTCATCGAGTTTAGGGTCAGATTCAGATTTAAAAATTAGACCTATCAATATTTAGGATCGAGTAGGGACCAAACATGACGCGTCTCAACCTATCTCATGGTCACTCACTCTTGATGTTTGTATATGCCTCTATTCAAATGTGTACAAAGTAATTATACATTTTTTGTCGAAAATACCATTGATTTTATAATTTTTTATCATATATACATGTTTAATAATATATATATATATACATATATTATTTCATATGTCAAATTACATATTCATAATAATAAAGGATGACCTATGAATATTTAGTGTATAGTTAACTTCAGGTTAGGGTCGGGTCCAAATTCAAAAAAATGATCCGACCAACATATAGGACCGGATAAGGATAAGTCTTAAATCGTCCCAATATGGCCACACCTAGAAAAAATATACATCGTACGAAGGGAATTTGATGTAAAAAAATATCTGCCATAATTTAGCTCTATCTAAGTCCATGGCACTAGAAAGTATAAATGATTTGTTTCTTGAAAGTGAAAACAACCACAAGATAACAATCATGATAAAGAGAGAGAAATGTAGAGAAGATATTCAACACATTAATTTACCTAACTAACTTTAGAAAAAAGCTTAATTAAGTTTGTGGTTCCAAATTAATATTACGAATATTTAATGTTATTCACATAAATTAATAAATGATTTAATGTGATATTCCTTCCATTCTTCAAATATTATATTTTGATATTCTCATTTTGTTATTTTATATAATATTCATGTTTAGAAACTCAATACTAATAAATTATATTTTCAGATATACTCATATTTATCACATTTTAATTTCCCCATATGTTCATTTTTATGTATAAGTTTTATAAATTATTACTGCATTATTTATTATTCATATTTAATAATTATTGATTCGATGCAAATAAATAACGAATAATATAGAAAAAATGCTAAATAAAATTTTCAAGTTCATAGACAAAATCATAAGACAATTGATCGACATGGGAGTAATACTCTCGAGATCAAACTAACTTATGTAAGTTGAAAAGGATATGATAAGTAGGACATAATTGGAATTGAGTTTTTAAAATATCACTAAAGATGAAATATGAATAAGAAGTATTTATAGAAATGAAATGGAAAATGTGGAGACAGGTCCACCTATGAAAACAGGCGTCATATGATTGATGTCGCCATGTCGGTATGAGGAATATACAGAAACAGACAACTAAATAAGTCTAAATACTACTTTAAGATGAAATTAATACTCCATTCTTTCATCAGATTTATCTTACATATTTTTTATACAAATCAACGTAATTATTTTTTTTTTAATTTTTCCTCATTGATTTGTTTAAAATTTGTTTTTTGTTCACAATAAAAAATAAACAAGTAATTAATATTGATATGTACTTGAGAAGGCGAACTAAATCTAAGGAATACAATGGAATAAAAGGAGTATTTAGTGAATAATATAAATTTTCAAAATTTATTGCATTAACAAATCTCAATATTTGTTTTATTCAACAGTACAAGAATTTAAGAAAATTATGACATGCTACTACAAGAATACTATTGTAGAAAATAATTAAAACCCACCTATTCTCTTCTTTGGTTTTATATCTCTCCTTTAATAAAAAAAAGTTGTCATTTCAAGATAATTATCAAATAGAAAATAAGAGATATTTTGAAAATATTTATAAACTCATAATTCAAGCCAGTATTACAGGGTTATTTTCAATAATACTTTTGCAAGAAGAATGAATAATGAAATATAAAAATAAAGTTTATCAATATGCAACAGTCCAAGCAGATACACGACAATACAATGTTATTAATAGTGAACCTCACCAATAAAAGTATATAATGAAATACAAACTGACAAGTTAATGCGTGAAGTGTGAAGTGTGAACACTACTATATTTATTGATTAACATGTGACATTAGTAGACGGAATTAAGATCTATGTCTTCAAATATTTATATTTTCTCTCAAACCAATCAAATTACATCAAATAGTATAAAAAATTACTTTTTATTTTTATAAATTTTCTTATTAAGTATGTACTAATTTCCTATTAGACTGAGACATAATAAGACATAAAATATATACCTATAAATCTCACCTCCTATAACCGCGTAGGCTATTTACTACAGTAGCTACCACTTAGCCTCTCCTCCTATAAATAATGAATCAATCAATGTGATAAAAGTAACTAATCAAAAAGGAAAAATGGGTGTTCTAGATCACATATCTGGACTATTTGACTGCTCAGACGGCGGTTCCAGGCGGAAACAATTTCAGACGGTGGAGGTGAAGGTGAAGATGGATTGTGAAGGGTGTGAGAGAAAGGTGAAGAAAGCGGTTGAGGGAATGAAAGGTGTGAGTCAAGTTGTAGTTGAACGTAAAGCGAGTAAGGTAACTGTTACTGGTTACGTTGAACCTTCAAAAGTGGTGGCTAGAATCTCTCACCGGACAGGGAAAAGGGCTGAGATATGGCCTTATGTACCATACGACGTCGTAGCTCATCCTTATGCACAAGGTGTTTATGATAAGAGAGCACCTTCTGGTTATGTTCGAAATGATAACTATGATTCCAACGTTTCACACCTCGCACGTGCTACTTCTACTGAAGTTAGGTATACCACCGCTTTCAGCGACGAGAACACCGCCGCATGTATCGTTATGTGATCTTGTTTTCTTCTTCATTTCTTGTTTCATTAATAAAACAACACTAAACTAGGAGAGATGAATGATTGGTTTGTGATGATGTTGGAAATGAAATATGAATTTTTTTTGTTTTGGGTTGTAAATTATTATATTTCATGAATATAATTCCGAACTCTAACTTCTTATTTCTTATGACCTAGCTATGATATATTAAATCTTTTTTAGTGAGTTACATTAACCCTTCCTTAGGTTTATGACCCTCCATCACAATTTCAGTAAGAATTGACACTTCACCTTATTCACCTACTTGACACTGACACTTTTGTGAAACACTTCATTGGACTCAGAATAATCTCTAGAAAATAAAGAGAGAAGTACTCTATAAATAAATAGAAATCAAATTTCGTTGAAAAAGATGGTATAGAAAATGTCTCGGTCAATTTTAAATAAAAATCAGTATATAACAATTGAGGAGACATTTTGGTCCAGCCATTAAGTGTGTTGTGTTAGTTCTAAAATCAAAATCACCTCACTCCAAACAAAAATAAACATGCCTTTCTTTGCGAGCCTACCCGCAAATTTATGATACACTCCATGTGAGAAAATATTTGATTACCTCATTTTATATACTATTTCATAATGGGGAATTGGGCTCATTTTTATCAATAAAAAAGGGTGAAATTATAATTGAAGAAGCTATATTTGAGCAGGACTTGCTTGCAGCAGGATGAGGAGAAATTTCATTATTATAAGACCATAGCACCACGCGCATTGATCATGTGGTTGGTCGTGCATCGCATAAAGAGGTTGTGTTTTAAAGATATTATAAAGAGGCTGTGTTTTAAAGATATTATAAAGAGGTTGTGTTTTAAAGATATTATTTGCTTTAACACGTAGAGGTTGAGAATGGACATAAAGTCTTTGTCCCAAAAATCATGTTCGTCTAATAAACTTCCACCAATTAATATAAATTTGCTTTTATAATTTTCATTTTTATGAAATGACGCAATCTGATTTGTGTGGTACATAGATGAGGATGTGAAGCGGGACAGGAGATATTCATCAGTTGAGAATGAGATAGGAAATGTGGTCCACAGACCACAGGGCAATATTTAGCTAGGAGACAACCTGCATTGGTTATTATTTTACTAGTTATTGTGCATAAAAATTAGAACCATTTTAGAGATGACAAATTGGAGAGTCAGGTAACGGCGTTCTTAAAATTATAATAAAATTGTGAAATTTGAGTTCTTTCATTTTTTTATAATTTATTAATTTGAATTAAATATCCCTTTTATGGTCTTCTTTAACAGGCAAGGAAATGAGATTAGGTTTTCTCATTTTTTAAAATTTAATAGAAGGTTCTTCATGTAACTTATAAGTTAAAGAATAATATTAATGAAAAGTATCTCTTTACCATATTAATAAGCAAATAATGTTTTTAAGGCATATGACTAGTCTTACCTTACCGGTAAGTACACTCATAGTATCGAATATTGATATTTTAAGAATAAAAAATATATAAACTAAATAATGAATATATTTCAAACTAAATGTTATTATAAAGTAATAAAAAGGTAAAAGATCAGAAATAATTCTAATTTGAATATTATTAAATAGTATAAATAATTTAATAAATATAAAAATTAAATATAGTAAATTGTCAAGTTTTGATTTAAACGATAGTAAATCAACATTTTTTCAGTCTCCGCTGACTAGTTGCAAAATATTTATTGGAGTAAATAAGTGAAGTGATTATTCATTTTGGTAAATTCACAATGTAATCCTAATCTAGATGTTTCAGACCACAATGGTTACTCAACTACAGCCTAAAATTATAAAAGGAGTGATATATAACTACTCACAAGAAAATGACACATGTCACTTATAAATCAACTATTAATAAATAAAATTTTGTGATATATGTCATTTTCTTGGAGCATGAGGATTAATAAGAGTATTTAGTATCATTTTTACATTTATGCAAAGTTTTATTAATCATTCCAAGCCCAAAGTAGCAACACCAATAGTCTTTTTAATTATAGAAATCAAGACTTGGTTTTTTTTCTTAAGAGGGGACGGGCACATAAGGTTCCCATCCTCATATCTCACTCTAAAGGTAGTAATGTTCAATTGGCAATAGAAACAGCCACCTATGATGATTCTAATAAAAAAATCGCTTGTGTTGGAACTTGTGGAAGACAAAAAGCCCCAAATGCAAAATCACCTGTTAGAGGACAATCATTCCTCCGGATATGAACTAATCAATGCTTATCCAGCAAAATACTAAAGACAAAGTAAACCTCTCATGCTATTCAAATAAATGAAGTTGCAAAAGAACAATGCTAGAAACCATAGGAGCCAATTTTATTGTTTCACACACACATGGGTTTATATTATACAAAATGACATTGGCGTCTCACCTGTTCACATCACAGTATTGAAAGGTGAAACATACCCATCTTCCCCAAGTTCTGTGAACCACCAACAAATTTGTCGAGCATAGAAAATACGAATCACCACTTAGAAATCCTCACATTAAGCAATGCAAATTACAACTTAAATACATAGCATATTTAAAACTGAATCAGCAGAGAAACATACACGACGACAGTTGAACTTGTCCATGCATAATAAGAAACCAGGAAATTTAACTGCATAAGATTAAGAAGCACTAAATCTGTCTCGGCCATAAGCTATGCTGGCTACAGATCAACTACTGTTTGCACTTGGAAAATAAATATTGATCTCGGACTCATTTTCCATGGTAGAACAGCCATTCAAATCACCAATGATGTAGCAGAGGGCCCAAAAGAGAGAATAGTTTTTTTTATAAAAAAAACTGATGAATATCTGATGCTGCAACAACATACAGAGTTATTGGAAGGAGGTATTACCATAGCAACAATGAAAACCAACATTTTATTGGTTCTTCAACCAGCAGTCACTGCACGAGATCTCCCTATAAATAAAAAGCCATTAGATCATTTCAAAGATAAGGAACAAGAATATGCAAGTCTCATGTTATGCCCTAAAGTCATCAAACCAGACTCAATCCCATTTGCTTAGGAATTATAAAATATATCACAAAATAATTGAAAATAAAATTTAGTCTCAATAGTCAATACAGTAGGCACAGTTAGGAAAAAATACCAGTACAACTTTTTTGTATTTTTGATTCTTTTAATTTTAGTTGCCTAGACCATTTTGGAGAATTTTGCCATAATATGGCACAATTTTCTAACCTATATATATAACATCGAGTTGTCTTACACAGTTATAAGAACTCTGTACATACTAGTACAGGTAATCATAAAAAATTCAGGTTAAAAGATCATGTTCCATAATTTCAAAACAAATTCAGCACTAGAGTCTACAATATAACACAACAGCACACCCAAACAAAAATCAAGCAGCAGGTCACACTACATAGCAAGCTATGGCTAATCTACAACAATCTCTCTTTCAAAGCTAAAACTACAATGAGACAAGCAACTAGCACTGATCACAAACAATGAAAAAATATGCTAGCAGATCATACCATGCACCAGCATTTGAAACGGAATCAATCAGCTATAAATATGAGTCAAGTACCATATAAAAAATTCCCAATAAAATTGTAATCGAGTATCACCTTTTCTTTTATTTGATGCAGGAGAACGGACATTGGACAATGTCTGTCCAACTCCATGACCGTGAAGATCCTTGAGCCCCAACTCACACTGGATATTCTCAAAGTCACAACCATTAAATCCTTCCCCATTTAGTGATGCATCTTCCGCGACCCTCCCATCTGCTCCTGGATGAAGGCAATACACTTGGTCATCACACTGCACGTTACAAGGGTTCATCACATAAGAACCTTGAATGTTAGGGTTTGGCAGGTTTGAATTAGCTGGTTTCTGATATGGAAACGATCCAATCTCTCCTTCAATCCTACCCCGGATGTCAACTAGCAAGCACTTTAGCCTTGCAACCTCTGCCTCTAAAGCAGCCTGACCTTGCAACTTCTTCATCAAGTGCCGATTCAAAGCTCTCAATTTGACAACCTCATCCTCCAGAGATGCAGTGCGGGCTTTTTTCTTCTCGCGGTATTTGCGAACTGCTTCACGATTACCCACGGGACGCTTTTTAGACTTCATTTCAGAAGACTCAGCAGTATCATCAGTGGCAACCTGGTCTTCACCCGGGGCAGGCACAATTTTGGTATGGACATGGTAGCAGGTATGGGTGTGTGAAAAATCAGGGCCAGGAGGGTTGCATGTGTGCGTGTGAGTGCAAGCATGGACGTTGTCCTGGAGCAGTTCATTGAAGAAACTGTCCATTGAACCACTGCTAGGAATATCAGCCATGTTTGGACTTGAAAATACTTCCTGGTTTGAGAAATCAAGCTCACCGTCGTCCATTACAAGGGAATGAGTGCTAAGATCCAAGACCTAGTTACAAAACATATAAAAATACATGATTTCAAGCATAGAATTCAAATTGGGGACAATTGAGAACATAATGACAACATCAGAAACGAAAATGATAAAAAATCGATAGGTAATACGAGAAGCATAAAGAACAGTATAACAGTGAAGTAGAATACTAAACAGCGATAGATATTGCGATTAGTGAAGTGATATAAACATGTTATTACAACGAAAATCAGACGGAAGTAAGGATGAGATTCGATTCAATTGATCGAAAACTTAGTCATGATTGAATGGAATTGGGGATGAAACAAAAACCGTAATATAATGATATCGGTATTTAGGGAGAAAGAAAGCGAAAAAATAGAATGAACGTACGAGGAGGAAATATGAGTAATGTTGGAAATAACAAAAAATAAATAAATTAATAATACATTAAGACATTTTTATGATTATATATATATTGAGACTTCGACATCCTACTTGCAACTTTCACACGTTAATGTTCTTTTCTTCATTTGACTTTCCATTGTATTTCTTTAATATTATTGATGTAAAGGCAAAATACTTCACTCTTTGTTTTCATTCAATTATTTCATATTTAAAATTGATTAAAATCTCTATCAGAGGAATATTTTCAAAATTAAAACAAAATTGGTTTTCTCAGTCACTATCTTAAGTATAATGGTTTAATAAAAACCCACAAAAAATGAAAGGTGTGTTTAATGTAGTAGCAGATAATACCTTCTGTTTTTCAGTAAAAATTTTCTATTTCAGGTCATCAATCATTAACTTGTACTCCATTTAATCAGATAGTAATTATTACAAGTATTTGCACCATAATGAATTAGTCTCATAGTAATATCAATAAGATCCTCTGGTGAAAGAAAAAAAAATAAAAATATTGTTATTTGCACCAATAATAATACACAGACTTACACACATCACCTATACTATAATGCATTAGAATAAACCTAAATTCTTAATGATATATTATTGGTAAGATAGCTTGAAAAGAGAACTTTGACCTTTTGTTACCACTTCACTAATGGTGCAGCTCTCTCTGTGTCCTTTTGCCTTTTATTTTAATACTACTGAACAATATACACATAAACAAACGGTATATAGCCATAGGTGTAAAATGGAAAATAAACTAATCAAAACTTGATGATCTGCTCCATCTTTCTTTGGAGTGTTCAACGTTGCTGTGATCTGTACAACTATATGATGTAGTGTCATCATCAATACCAAGTAATGCCAAACTCAAGTGTAACTCTGCACTTGAATTTGGATAGACTTCGTCATCAATACTTTCTTGATTTTCTGAATGCTCATAATCATCTCCGTGGGAGTTCAAGAAATATTCAACCTTTTCATCTCCTTTTAAGATTGTTAGTATCTGTACACAATGCAAGTGATACACTTTAGAAGCAGATTCTTGAAATATATCCTGGCAATGTGATTTCCATTAAGAAATCGGCAACTTCAATGCTAATTTAGCATTACTGAAAGTGTTGTGTATACATCTATTCTCGACAACTTCAAAGTTTATAGGACAAAGTACTTATGCTTTTAAGATAAAAAATGAAGTTATTCAACTTTGATATACACATAAATGTGATATGAAGTATTTACTTAATACCTGGTTCAGTTTAGGACGAAGCCTAGCAGCACGAGTAATGCATAGAGATGCTGCTAGAACCATTCGTTGCATTTGAGTCTCATCAAACTTCCCTTCTAAATTTGGGTCCAATAAGCCTTTAACATTCCCGCTCTCTATTATTGGTTTTGCCTGAAATGAAATAAGTGATCAATAATCAATAGATATATATTCTATATCATTAACAAAAGTTAAAATTCATTCTAAATGGGGTTTACTTCTTACCCACAACACCAAGCTCTCCTCTCCTTTGCAAGGTTCTGAACAGATTGGTTCCCTTCCTGATATTAGTTCAAGTAGCACTACACCAAAGGCATAAGCATCTATCTTGTCACTGACCTTTCCATACATGAAGTATTCAGGAGAAAGATAACCAAATGTTCCTACAACATCTTCTTGTGTCAGAAAGGATGAAGCTGTTGGTCCCCATATTGCAAGTCCAAAATCAGATAACTGCAGCATAAGAAAAATCCTGAGTGATATAATGAATTTTATGCATAGTTTTATTTCATTTGGATGCTAGTCTCAGAAAATTTCATTACTTGTGGTTCAAACCCATGGGAAAGAAGAATGTTTGAAGACTTGACATCCCTATGTATAACCGGCTTCAGAGTTTCCCTGTGTAGATAATCTAGTGCTTCAGCAATCCCAACAGCTACATTGAATCTCATTTCCCATGACAAGATGGCTTCATTCTCGTTCTTTTTGCCTACATCCATTTATAAATTCATATAAACATCATTTTAATACTACAGCAAATTAAATGATTGGTGAAGTAAAATTACAGTGCAACTTTACCATGTAGATTTTCCTCTAAGCTGCCTTTGGGTAAATAGTCATAGACAGATATTAAGGCATTGTCCTCAACGCAAATGCCTAGTAGAGGGGTTATGTTTTTATGCTCCAATGAGGATATTATTTCCACCTCAAGAGCAAAATCTTTCCAAGCTTCTTTTGATGACTTCAAAACTTTGACTGCTATTGGCTTCCCATTCGGGAGAACTCCTTTGTACACACGGTTGCTCCCCCCTTTCCCAATCAAGTTTTCTGCAATGGAATACAAGGTTACATTTATTTATGTTGAAAAATAAAAATATACAATACAGGCTTATGCAACTATTTATGAACTCAGAAAGGTCATAATCATAAAGTCAATGTAAGCAGCAGTGGTCCAAAACCTGAAGAGAAGTAGCTAGTGCAGGACTTAAGAACCTCAAGGCTGAACCACTTGCAATTGAGTGAATTTACAATTAACTTTCCCTCTAGTCCTTTAGGTAGTTCAACAACACATGGAGGTGAACCATTAGTACTGCTCTCATCTTCCATGCCAATGCCCCTTTCTGATGGATTTTCCTCAATGGAATAACAAGAATGAGGACTTCTCTTTGGTGAACGATCTGGTAAGCTCATAACCCATTGCACTACTGACATGTCCCTTGCATGATGGGTTTGAGTGATTTCTGATTTAGCTCTTCGGAGTAAAGGCCAACCAAGATTTTGTTCAGCAGGATCACCAGCAAACATAGATATTGATCTTAGCTTGTGCCTCTCTAATCCATTAGATGCTTCCTTCTTCAATTCTATAGTATTTTGGCTTGTTGATCTTTCAGCCTCCGCCTCAAAGTCACCGAGTTCAGAATGGTTTACTCTGTTGCTGAGATTTCCTATGCTTGTTAAACTCGGTCTTGGATCCAGCATAAGACCACCTAAGATAAACAGAAACAAACATTATTCTAGTTTCTTTTATCTATTGTATTTAAATTTTCTATCATGCATTAAGGCGCCTTTGAGTTAGTTACTTAATTAAGTGCTTATCCAATAAGTTTTATTGAAATAAGCCAAAAAACTTATTCTCTCAAGCTTACCGGACAAGCTTATTGAAATAGAATGACAAGAGCTTATAGGGAGATGATCATAAGATATTTTTATAACATGTTCTCCTAAGTCCATATAAGTTCTCTTTAAAAATCTTCCAAATCCCCTGAAGACTAAGACTTGGTTTCCATATATATATCTAACCTGATAGTTGGTTATTGGTGCACCTCCTGAAAACAATTCTTGAATCTTGGATGGCCAGAACATTTGTGTTTAGTGGCAGTCGTTTGGAGCAGTATTTGGCTGTGGCAGTTTTTCTACCCCTGCAAATGAAAAGATCCATTTCAGTCTTCAAGACTACTCAATAAAGAGCATTGCTATATTCTCCTACACTTCTTTCTACAAATCATCCTATTACTTGAAAAATAATATAAACACAAGCATCCAATATCTCGAAAACAATTAAAAGTATATGATACTTTCTCTATTTAGAAACTTTTAAATGCATATATCAGATATCAGATACGTTATTATTAACTCCACATACCCTACCACTAGAGCCATAGCAGCATGAATTTTTGCTTCTCTAACAAGAATGCTTCTAAAAGAGCTCCCTGATAAGACTTGACCAATGAGACCTACCTGAAATCCAATCAGGCCAAAGAAAAAAGATCACTTTTTTTTCTCAATTCCATGAATGAAAGGTATAGAAATGTTAATGTACCTTCTTAACATGACATAGGCCTTCATAAACCTCTAAGTAGCCATTTATGAGGGCCTTGTTTTTGGAAACACAATCTACATTGAAGTAACTTTTTTTAAACAAAAAAGGTTAAAAATACAAAAGATAATATACATATAAGTATAAAAAGTGATTGATTGAATGATTTAAGTTGGTTAATTACCTGGAGTTTTAACTACATAAAGAGCAATAACATAGTCACCAGGTTCAGCAACTATGGAAAGAGCCCAATTCAGAAGGTGTCTGCTATAACTATCAATTCTAATCCCTACCAAAATAAATCTCCTCTCAACTGTCATTGGCTTTAACCTTTATTTTATCTTAAAACTTACAAGACTTATGGATTCAATTCTTCCTTGAATTTGAAGAAGAACAAGTTGCTAGACATGAAGCATCTAAATCTCATTGTTAGCAAAGGTTGGAAAATGTGTGGTGTTGAATTAAATTAAACAATAGAAGATGTTAACAAATATTAAGAAAGATGAAGGGAAGTGTCGGCAAGGAAGGACAAAGAGTTGTTTTTTTTTTATATTGTGTGAGGTGAGAGTAACCGGACGTTTTTCGCGGGAAACCCTTGATATCAGGTCGCGTTACACGGACCGATGAGTTACCGGTTATTACGGGTAATATTGCTTCCACTCTGCGGCGTGCACTGCTTACAATGCTACTAGATTTGATATCCTCCAAATGATCCTATAATTAATTAAAAGAATATCTCAATGTAATTAATCTTCTTATACACAACTTTTTTATTTTTCGTTTTTGTTAATTCTCCACCCATATATAGACACACAATTGTGCACTTGCTTTTGTTTTGCGTTATTTCCATTTCAATGAATAGTAGTGGCATAACCACATGATTCAAACAATATTTGCTAAAATATGGGGTATGCCCATATTATTCACTAATAACTCCAACCATATAATGCCATTAGATGTTATCATCAACATATTCCATGTAACATTTTTACTACTTAATTAGCTTGAAATGGCATCACTAACTTTGAATTTTGTGTCTGGTAATATATACTGTATATAAGTGGGTGTTGAAGTATATTATTAATATGACACTCGGAATATTAATTACACTCCATTGTGTTAGTCAGTAGGTGCTTAAATAAACTAATAATTTTCGAAGAGCTTAATAGCTTATAACAACAAAATAACAAAAAAAAAACCTTATTTCAAATCAGATGTATCATTTTAGAATAATATAAAATTGTTATGTGTTAATACGTTTTTGATAAACACTTACTTATGATTTGATTCATGTGATATACTTCACCAGGAAAAGACTTTGGATGAAATTGATGGGAAAACTAAGATGATCCTAATTTGTATTCCTTAATACTTTAACTAAAGTTCACATAGGATTGACATTCACTCATGTGATTAATTATAGTAAGTTACCTTAGCATTATGATTTGTATAGTTAACCACATTTTCAACAAAAAAACATTGTAAGTAATGGGCATAGAGTCTTTTCAGAACTATAGGCATAGTTCAAACTTGAATTGAAGCATAGGGGTCAGTATCCACAAAACATGCTTAACTACAAGGCAGTCTTTGAGGTAATGATTCCTAAAGCAGTCTCAATAACCTCTAGCGCATAAAAACCTTCTTTCTGGACACAAAACACAATGGTTGAGCCTGTGCTATTAATAAGTCCATGTGCTGAATATAAAAAACTTAAAATCATAATAAGATAGCATGCTCCAAGTACAAAGGTAAACGTTTTGAGAACAATTTTCTCATGTATATGCCAGTTTTTTAGTATGGCTATACTTCATGGCCGTTTCTTCTAGAGGGAATGATTGAAGAGCAAAAAAGACAGTTCCAAAAGTACTGGAGGAAGGAGGCAAGAGGCCAAGATTCTTATCCCATGGCATACTTCTGGGTCCAGCTTCTTGCAGTAGATTCGTACTTTAATTTGTCTGTCTTACACATATGAGCAATTTCAGGCACAAGAGGGTCATCAGGATTTGGATCTGTTAGCAGTGAACAAATAGAGAGCAGCACCTGCATCATGATTTTTTAACAATCAGCATTTATATACAACAGAAAGAGACATGTGGCATCAATGAGAAAGGATCCAAAACATGACCTTGGATATGGTGAGAGCAGGACTCCATTGTTCTTTGAGTATGTCTAGACAAATATTGCCATTATTATTTATGTTGGGATGGAATACCTTGGTCCTGAATGCAACCTGCCAAACAGTTTTTTATTCATCAATCAGATTCAGCACTTCACTATAAATTAGCCCATTGCATGAGAATCCCACATGAAGGAATTTGGAAAGGATATAGTAAACAACTTTAGCCCGCAAACAGAGAGAAAGGTTATTTACAAGATTTGAATTCATGACCTTTTACGTCACAAGGCAATAGCCTTACTTTAAACTACTTTTTTGAAGTGATGAACAACAACATATATCTTTGAGTATATGAAATGATTAAACACATATATAACATGTTCAAATATAGCAAAAGGGAGAAATGTTTTGTTCTCAAGAATGTAGTAAGAGTTTTTTGGTATAGTACCTTGGGAGGTTTGAAGGGATAATCAGGAGGGAAATGGATAGTGGCAAGGAAAACTCCTGCAGCATAGGGACTGTCATTTGGACCAATGATGGTTGCTTGCCAATGGAACATATCCTCACTCACAGGGCCTGAAATTCACCATAACAACATATCATAATACATGCTGTATGGTTAAAGTTATTACCAAATAACCCAACTCAAGTTTCTTCAATCCTCTTTACCTGCACTGCATGAAGTTGGTGGATCCCTCTGCAACTCCTTAAGCTCCTTGTGTATTCTCTTGGATGCCATTTACTCGATTCTCGGATTGTATAAGAGGAATTAAGGATGGAAGACCAAACAATTATGAACACCACAACAATGCTATAAGAAAGAATTCAGGCTGCAGCCATATTTAATGGAGCAAACAAGTGGTGGTGGAGAAGAGAGATGGAACAGAATGGACAACATTACATTTGTCTTTTCTGACAGATGATAGTGGCCAAGGTATATATTCGTCAAGAAAGGGAAGATAAGATCACAAGAATCTATTAGCTTTTAGAAATGATAAGTTGAGGTGATAAGCAATTCCAACTCCAAAGGATTAACTCTTGAAGAGAAACAACCTTGTTTTAGAGAAATATAAGTATGTATCACTTGAACCAACCACCTAATAGTAGTGCAATGGACATTTTAAATAATCTAACTTGTGTTAATGTTCAGAAAATTTTAAGAAATGGAAACTTTTAAAGATGTTTGCCTTATTATTTTGTATTTGAGGTCCATCAAACTTTGCCATCTTTCAATTCAGTTAATCAGGAATTTCCTTATGTGATTTTACAGCTGCTTCGTTTTCAAAGCCACCTTTTCATGATTATCTACAAAGAATTGATGAATGGTTAATAATGCTTTTATGAACTAGTTATTAAGCAAGTGTTGAGTCTAAAACATCTCTACTTTTCACACATGTTTCTTTCTTCCTGTTTGCATCTAAATACCATTCCCCTATGAAATGGACCGATGCTAAAAACAAGTGCTCCAAGATACCAAGGTAATAACAGCCACCCAGGTCCAAAAAGAAGAAATAAGTATCTCATAAAGAAGAGACCCACACCTTATATAGTCCATTCATTGAGTATCTGATAAAGTTATAAGTGATAGGCAAATATAGCTTTCATTTCCCGAATCCTTCAAAATATTATATATTCCAGTGTTGTTGACAGCTCCATAGTATTCAACAGCTGAATTTCCAATTTAAATTTTGGTTTTACTTATTTCAACTTCCAAGCTGCAATTGCTATAACATTTGCCTCAAGTTCATAGTTTTAGAATTTAACATCATATATCACATCATAAAAACTTGAAAAACTAGGGAACAAATGAAAGAAGGAGCCCATAAACTTTAATAAAACCAACTATAATTAGTCTCTTAAGGAGCTAATATAATTACATATCTTTATAGTTCACATCCAAAGCCACATATGCAAGCACTTCTTAGATTAGATTACAACATGAATAGAGAACTCATGTCCACATAAAAAAATGGTCATTTAATGTGTCAATACAACAGGTAAAAACAGTCCAGAAAAACGAAAGAGTTGTGAACAACAAACATTGAAATTATGATTGTGCAGATCCAACAGGCAGAGACAAATAGCTTGATGCTTATATGAGTGAACCTTAATGTTGTCAGTAGGACTCAGCAATTCCTTCCTCTAGGTTGACAATAGTATAAGATATAGAATGGCGAAGACTACCATAAAATGGCTATAGTCATGTCATCCTCCACGAACTATAATATGAAGAACAGAAGATCACAAAATGGAACAGGCCTTTTGTCCTTTTTTCTTCTTTTTCTTCTGCTTTGGAGGCTGGAGAACTACTTTGATGGCCGAATCAAAAACGGCTTTTACATTCTGGAATGCAAAGGTAATCAATAAGGTCATGATATTCTTTAACCTCCAAAAGTTTTAGAAATGCATTGATGCAAAGAACATATATGTACCTGCTGTGTTTTTGAACTGCATTCAATGTAAACTGGAGCGCCGATAAGTTTTCTTAGTTCCTCACCCTTCAGAAACGACAGAAAACCAGCCCAAATTATAAACAAAAAATCAAGGTTAAATGATAAAAGAATGAAATAGAAAAAAGGCAAAAGCAATTAATGGTTTAAATAAAGAAATCATTAGCAACAAGCCAACAAGTACCTGCAATGTGGTGATAGGCACTGCACTAGGATGATCTTGAAAGAACTGCTTATCATCCCGAAGATCTATAAAGAGAGACACTTGGTTGTCACTAAGTGCCCAAGCAAACTGATCATCATAGCTTTGCAACGAAACCATCAAATGCATACAATCAAATTAAGCCTATATGTAGGGTGAAGTACATTCCAAAAGAAACCATGTGAAAAGTATTGACCAAAAATTTTCAGAACAGAAACCCTACTTTTGTTATAAACTACTATAAATAAAAATTATGATGAGTCATGAAGCCAAGGACTGATGTCAAGCACTGGCTCCACCAAGGCAATTACTCATGTATTAAGTATTTGCACTTGATGTCATCTTAAAATTTCAAAAACACACACCATAACCTCAGACTTTTCAAGCTTTATCAGTGTCCATTCATGCAGCTTTGTAAACAGCCACTACACTTGGCATTTAGTTTTACAGGAGGTAAAAATAAAAAAAGATGGAAAAATAACCAAGGCTCTTTAATGTCTGAGATGAAGGCTTACGGAGATTGTTTTATGAAATAGTTTGTTTTATCTGAAGCAATTACTGGTTGAAGTCATGGAGAGTAACTTAGATAAACAAAAACCAAACACATCACATTTGGACACACCCACTAATCAATTGACAACTCATTAAATGATGGACCCAACTAAACCAATTCAGCTTTTTTTCTGTTCTCTTGTTTCTCATCACCAGTGTCCATGACCATCATATCTCTCCCATCTACTTCCTTAACCGCTGTAGCACCAATTCCAAGCACCCACCCTATTCCCCCTTCACTTCACCCCACTGCCACCCATCTCCACATCACTCGCATCTGCCACCTCTGACTAGTACCCAATCCTCCTTGATCTCAGAGCATACCATAACAGTTCCAGGTCACTGGAGTCTGAAATAAGCTCCGCTTCCTGGAAGAATCCAGCAACATTTAATCTCAACAGGAAGATGTGGCCACATTTGAGGACGATGAGATATAGCAATGCTGGTAAAATGAGACAGGGAGCAGTGCTTCACACAAGAGGCAGCACACAGTATTGAGGGTTTGGGTCAATCACGACAATCAGGGCCCATGAGAAGTGTCGAAAGTGGGTCTTGGAGAGCCGCCAGAGAATGGTAAGGTGGGAAGGTTGAGAACAATCTTGAGCTTTGGCGGAGGAGGAACACGCTAGTTGGGGAAGCCGGGTGAGATGACGGTGTTATATTGGTTTGGGTCATGACCTCATAGGGGCTTTAATTTCATCACTTCAGTATCGTCATTCGTAATGTGGACATACTGAAACAACATCATCATGGAGAATATGGGAAAGAGATCAAGAGAGATTGAAAATTGAGGTGGCCAGGTTGGTGATTATGGCATTGCCCCTCATAGAGAGCGGATAAGGTATAGTGCAAAGTGATAGACACTGGTATCTTAGAGTAGAAGAAAGAATGAAAAGAATTGTCCCAAAGCCAAAACAGTGAGGGTTCTTGGCTGAGCTCTATTGAATTGTATTATTAGAGAAAGAATATGAGGAGAATTACAAGAGAAAGATAATAGAAAGGATCCCACGATCCAATCCCCTACTGATTCCACAATCAGTATACAATTTTCTTAGCTAACCCCTCTTACAAGTCTTTCTTTCTATTTAAAGACATGTAACTGCCTAACTGCTTAACTAACTAACAAACTTCTTAAGAAAGAGAGGGAAATTCAATTGGTTAGTTAATTAACCAATCCAAACCTTCCTTTTACCTCTTTGATACACGTGCTTCAACTCAAACTTATATCTTGCCTTATCAATACCCCCCATAATCTTCTTAACTTGTCCTCAAGTTAGAATTGAGGAAAATTAGCTTGCAAAGTGGCTCCTACTTCCCAAGTACAATCATGTTGAGACAAGTTTTGCTATTTGACTAACACTTCATTATGACCCTGCCCATTCTTCCTTGCTTCCATGATATCTTCTGGTTGTACTTCTAGTTCCAGTTCTTCATTCATCATAGGGGGTAGGGGTTGTGGTTGTTGATGAGGTTTAAGGGCCTTCCTCAACAATGATACATGAAAAACTGAATGAATTTGAGCCTCCTGAGGTAGAGCCAACTGATAAGCTACCATTCCCACCATTTTAGTTACTTGATAAGGATCATAATACCTTGGGGCCAGTTTAGCATATGGTCTAGAAGCTAGGGATTTCATCTTGTTGGGTTGCAACTTAAGGAATACCCAATCTCCCACCTCAAATTCCACAAGTCTTCTATGTTTATCAGCCTGCTGTTTCATCTGATTTTGAGCCTTAGTCAAATTTGCCTTCAACTCTTCTAATATGCCATCCCTCTAAATGAATAGCTGAGTGACCTCTTCTACCTTTGATGGAATAGTTCCAGCTTTAATCAACATAGGAGGATCCCTGCCATATAAAGCCTTGAACGGAGTCATCCCTGCTGCACTATGGTAGTTGGAATTGAACCAAAACTCTGTCCAGTGTAGCCAATCCACCCACTGCTTGGGTCTTGGACCTGCATAGCATCTTAAGTATGTCTCTAGGCATCTGTTGGTCACCTCAGTCTGTCCATCAGTCTGAGGGTGATAAGAAGTGCTCAGCTTCAGTTGTGTTCCAGCTAGCTTGAATAATTCCTTCCAGAAGTTGCTTAAAAAGAGAGGGTCTATGTCAGAAACTATCGAAGTAGGAAAACCATGTAGCTTGACTATGCCTTTGATAAAAACCAGAGCCACATCCTTGGCTGAAAATGGATGACCCAAAGCAAAGAAGTGGACAAACTTGGAAAGTCTGTCTACTACCACAAATATTGTATCTTTGCCTTTGGTTGTAGGAAGTCCACCAATAAAGTCCATTGAGATGTCCATCCACACTTGTTGAGGGATGGGCAGGGGCTGCAATAACCCTGTAGGGGCTAAAGTAGAATACTTATTCCTTTGGCATACATCACACTGCTCTATATAGGTTCTGATATCAAACCACATTCTTTCCCAAAAAAAGGAAACTTGAAATCCTCTTGTAGGTCTTAAAATAGCTGGAGTGTCCACCCATAGGTGTTTCATGACATTCAGACAATACCATAGGAATCTTATTAGAGGAGGTGGACAACACCAACCTATCCTTACAAAATTCCCTTATTTAACTCAAACCCTGGATGAGCAGCTGCAAATATTATTAAATCCTGCATCACCTTCTTCCATTTAGGATCCATTTGAACCTCTTGAATCCAATCCTCCATTTCTTCATTGGTGACAATGGAAATGGCAGTGTACATTAGCTTCCTAGATAGATAATCAACAACAGAGTTTTCATGCCCAGGTTTATATTGAATCTCAAAATCCAGCCCTACTAACTTCACTGCCCATTTGAATTGTTCTTCTGAAAACAACCTTTGATCAGTTAAAAACTTCAAGCTCCTCTGATCAGTTCTGATAATAATGTGTCTACCCATAAGATAATACCTCCATTTCTGAATGGCTTGCACCAAAGCCATCAGCTCTCTTTCATAAACAAACTTTTGTTGAGCTTTTAATGACAAGCCTTTGCTCCAGAAAGCCAAAGGTCTCCCCTCTTGCATCAAAACAACTCCAATCCCTTACTTGAAGCATCAGTCTCCACCACAAAATCCTTATTGAAATCAGGAACAGCTAACATAGGCAGCTTCATCATAGCAGCCTTCAATTTTTCAAAAGCATCCTAAGCCTCATTTGACTAACCAAAAACATCTTTTCTAAGTAGATCATTAAGGGGTCTAACAATCCTACCATAGTCCTTTACAAACTTTCTGTAGTACCCTGTTAGCCCTAGGAATCCCCTTAACCCTTTGATGTTAGAAGGTTGAGGCCAAGTCTTTACATCCTCAATCTTAGTCTCATCAACAGCCACACTTCCCTCTGAGATAACATGCCCCAAATATTCAATCTTAACCTGACCAAAACTGCACTTCTTCAGATTAGCCTTGAGAAAATTCTCTTTGAGTAAAGTCAGGATTTTGCCTAGGTGTTGACCATGAGATGTGAGGTCTGGGCTGTAAACCAGAATGTCATAAAAAAAGACAAGAGTGAATTTCCTCATGTAAGGCCTCAAAATTTCACTCATAAGAGATTAGAAGGTTGAATGTGAATTGGTCAAGCCAAAAGGCATGCCTAGGAACACATAATGCCTTTCATGAGTCCTAAAGGCAGTTTTCTCCACATCTTCTGGCCTCATTCTAATCTGCTAATAACCAGACTTTAAGTCCAGCTTAGAAAAAATCCTTGCTTCCCCTAATTCATTAAGTAACTTTTCAATCAGTGGAATAAGGAATTTGTTAGGTATGGTAACCTTGTTGAGTGCCCTATAGTCAACACAAAACCTCCACCCTCCATCCTTCTTTTTGACTAATATTATAGGGCTGGAATAAGGACTGATATTGTGCCTAATAACCCCAGCATCCAACATCTCTCCCACTAACCTCTCCACCTCTACTTTCTGATAATAGGGGCATCTGTATGGTCTGAGATTAGGAATCCCAGCCCCTTCCCTCAAGTGTATAGCATGATTCTGAGACCTTTGGGGAGGCAGACCTGACATATCTTGAAAAACTTCTTGGTATTGTTGCAGTACTTCATCTAATTCCCTTGGGACCAGGCTTTCTTTCTGAACTGCTTCATTATAGTGAAGTAACACTCCTTCTCCTTCCTCCATCAACACTTTCATGAAAGCTCCAATAGGTAATTCAACTCTAGTGAGGGTTGGATTGCCTTCAATAGTCATAAGTGTCCCATTCTTCTTGAGAGTTAGCCTCATCCTGCCAAAGTCAGCCTTCACCTCACCAAGACTTGCCAACCATTCCAAGTCTAGCACCACATCCACTCCATTCAAAGCAAACAAATAGAAATCTTGAATGACCTCTAATTGTTGCACCAGTAGTTTAAGATTGCCACACTTGCCTTGACACTTGATATGATGTCCATCCCCAACTTCCACTATATAAGTTTTAGTTTTTTCTACCTTAAGCTGCAAGCTATCCACCAACTTCTTAGAGATAAAATTGTGTGAAGCTCCACAATCTATCATTATAATCATTGGCTTGCATTCCAAAGTTCCCTCTATCTTCCAAGATTTTGTTGAAGTAAACCCCTTCATGGAATATAGAGTTAACTGTAAGGAATTAAAATGCTGGATTTCATCCTCAACCTCATTCTCTTCTTCAACTTCATCTTCATCATCCATAAGCAACATCTTTAATTGTCTGTTTCTGCACCTATGCTCTCTAGAAAAGGGTTCATCACACCTAAAACAAAGACCATTTTCTCTCTTCTCCCTCATTTCAGCACTTGTCAACCTTCTGAAATCTCCTATAGATCTGGCTTCCCCTTCCTGTTAGGACAATTTTGGGACTCCCATCACACTTCCCATGGAAGATCCTTCTTTCTTGTTAATGTTAGTTACAGAAGGGTCTAAGGTAACTACCCTGCTATAAGAATTACCTCTGAAGGTATTTGGATTCCTTGCATAGCTCACTGTAGGCTTCTTGTGCACCACCGAGTTCTTCTGCTCTATGAGTAGAGCTTTATGTATCACTTCTTGCAAGGATTCTAGTTTATAGAGTCTGACTTTTGCCTTGATATCATCCTTTAACCCATTGAGGAACACTCCTCTAACAAACTCCTGGTTAATTTCTTTCAAGGCACCAACAAACTTTCCAAATTCCTCAACATAACTCTCCACACTCCCTTCTTGTTTGAGGGATAGCAATAATTTAAAAGGAATTTGAATCATAGAGGATTGAAACCTTCTTACCACTGCTATCTTGAAACTTTCCCAAGTAGGAAAGGGATTGCAACTCTCCCACCATTGATACCAGCTGAGTGCTTTTCCATCCAAAGTCACTAAGGTAGCCTTCATCTTCTCTGTCTCTGTAACTGCCCTTATGGTGAAGTACCTTTCCAGCTTCTGGATCCAGCCATAAGCATCCTCCCCCATAAAGATGGGAATGTCCAGCCTTCTCCACTTATCATGGTTTTGAGTGACCTTGTGACTATCTACTTCCTCCCTTTCTCACTGGTTCCTTCAGAATGTGCAACTCCCAGCTTCAAGGCTATAGCAGCCAACAAATCCTCGGTTCTTTTGGTTCTTGCTTCATTCAATTCCAGCTTCATACGAATTTCTTCCCTTTCTTGCCTTAGTTCCTCCATTTCTTGCATCCAACTATCATTTTCCCTAGCCATACTTCTAGTAGAGACCATACGAGTTCTTCAGCAGCTTGTGGGTGGTGGGTTTTTTTTTTTTGTCCAGCAAGCACCAGGATGGTGCTATGATACCAGTGATAGACACTGGTATCTTAGAGTAGAAGAAAGAATGAAAAGAATTGTCCCAAAGCCAAAACAGTGAGTGTTCTTGGTTGGGCTCTATTGAATTGTATTATTAGAGAAAGAATATGAGGAGAATTACAAGAGAAAGATAATAGAAAGGATCCCGCGATCCAATCCCCTACTGATTCCACAATCAGTTTACAATTTTCTTAGTAACCCCTCTTACAAGTCTTTCTTTCTATTTAAAGACATGTAACTGCCTAACTGCCTAACTAACTAACAAACTTCTTAAGAAAGAGAGGGAAATTCAGTTGGTTAGTTAATTAACCAATCCAAACCTTCCTTTTGCCTCTTTGATACACATGGTTCAACTCAGGCTTATATCTTGCCTTATCACAAAGAGAGAATCATGTGAATGAGAAGAGCAGACTAAAAATGAATTAGTTTAGTGGGACCAACCTTTTAATGAGTTGTCAATTAAGTCCGTGTCTATGCAAATTTTTCGCAAAGTCATGACTGAGGTAAGACAAGAAGGAACTTCCTTCTCTCAATCTCTACCAAAATAACAAGCCAGTCAGGGAAGAAGTAATAGAATTAGGTTCAGTAAATATGGAACTACCCCAACTTTAACACAATGGTAGATGCCTAGTGTGAGTAAAACTTCACAATATCATGGAACTACTATTCTACTAAATGTTATCTTCCACGTTAGGAGCACATCAACAGTGTAAACATAATTAGTCTTAGAGAAGGTAATGAAGGAACAAGAGTCTAACCAAGTTTGGTACCAACAAGAATAATTGGAACACCAGGAGCATAATGCCTCAATTCAGGAACCCACTGGAAAAGGGGCAAAAAATTAGCCCAAACTCCAGAGTAGAGAAGGGACAAAAACATGAGTAAGAAAAAGAATACCAAGCTTACTTTTTTAGAAACATTTTCATAGCTGGCCCGGCTTATGAGAGAGAATGCAAGAAGGAATACATCTGCTCCACGATAGCTTAAAGGCCTTAGCCTATTGTAATCTTCTTGTCCTGTACCATAACTCGAAAATATCAACAATGACACTCCTAAAATCCAAGAAGAATGATACAGAACCAGGAAACTATACTTACCAGCAGTATCCCACAAACCCAGATTCACGGTACTCCCATCCACAACTACATTCGCACTGAAATTGTCAAAGACAGTTGGAACATAGTCCTGTTGACAATGGATTGCAGAGAAACACAAGATGTCAATATTATCCCATAGCTATCCCCATCTGCTATTCAATTGTAAGTCAAGCAGCACAACAATTCAAATTGTTTCAATGATTATTGCATTAATCCAAAAACAAGAAGCATCTAAGTCCTAATGTCCTAAGATAGCAATTACAAATAGGAACTACTGTACCTCCATAGAGTCAACTAGGATAGAAAGACAGCATCTAAGAATAAAAGTCAACATGAAAGATTCAATCACAACATTTCCATTTTCATCTTTCCACCAAACAAAATATATACAGCCCAAATTCAACAACGGTTGTGCCTAAGAAAGGTATATATATATATATATACATACATATATATAATTGATGAAAAAGAGTCCAACAAATAACTAGCACCTCGAAATAAAAGGGTCAAACAAGAGAAGCAAGAAAACAATAGGAGAAAAAAAGCAAAAATGAAAAGCAAACCCATTTCTTATTTTGGAAGAACAAGAAGAAGCAACTGAAGTTAGAACTTGAAGTGGATAAAAATGTAAACTTTTCTTTGTGTATAAAATAATGAAGAAAGAAGATGGAGAGTCACCGTAGGGAAAGTGTTGCTGGTGTAAGAGATAAGCATACAAGTCTTGCCAATAGCACCATCACCAACAGTGACACATTTGATGAACCTAGAGGCACTCATTACCCTTAACAATGCAATTTCTCTTCTTTATTAAGTTTTGGTGATTGATGAATCCTAATAATGATTCATATGGCAATGTTGTTGTCCAAGTTTTGAGCTTTGTGGGAATGTTGAAGAAGAAAAGGAAGAGAAAGGACAAAGAAAGGGAATGGGCGTTAGAGAAAGAGAAAGGCTTGTTTTAGTGACAGCTCTTGACAGCTATATAGTTTATTTTCAACATCAATTTTTTATTTTGAAAAAAATCACTTAAGCAAAAGAATCATTTAATTGGTCATCCTAATTAAATCATTGTGTATTATTTCGTTATACATTATGGTACGTTTATGAGAAATCTATAAGCCGTTAGTTGATTTTCAAAAATATAATTTTCTTCTCATAACAAATTTTAACCTCTATGATAAAATAGCAGGTTCAAATAATCGAATAAGTTCAACAGGCAGATTATATTAGAAAATTATAGACTCAGATATATTTTGGATTAAAGAGTGACATGAGAACCTATAACAAGGAATCATATAATGATGGATAATGTATAAAAAAATTTACCATCATTTATATGATCCCTAACATTCAATTTGTAGCTGAAAGTTGTGGCCAAAAGAGTTATAGCCTGGTAAAGAATTGGGAAGAGGAGAACTTTTCTTTGCCCATGAGCAAATTAAGTATTGCAACTTTGCATCTGATAATTTATTTCATAAGACTCCAAAAAATTTGAAAGATGTTTTATCACTACATTATATGATCCTTTCTTTCATCTTGACATCAAATCTTAGTATGATAATAAGGGTAAAGAAAATGCTTAGCATATGTTTATAAATAAAAAAAAATTATTATAAGTTACGAAAATTTTATTATTTTTTTGATTAACACCATTTTCATTTTTTATGTGTATGTTTTATTGTTTATCTAATTAATAGAGTCAATAAATTTTGATCAACTTACCATCCCCATAATAGTGGCCCATGTTGGCCACAACATAAAATTTATGGGCCTATGACGTATTGGAACCAGGATACTCTACACTTGTTAAACACTTCTCTTTATAAAAAAAATAATGTCTTATAGGATTATAGTTTTGTTTAGGATGTGAGAAACTATAAAATGTAGAATGTTAGAAAGAGTTGAGGAATAAGAAGATCTGAAATATATTCTAAAAATAGTAATGAAATTATAAAGAGAAAGCGAAAGGTACGTAGACAGAAGACTAGGGGAATTGAATGAAGGAGAAAACAACATAATAGACCTAAGATGAAGCAACAATGACCAATGATTCCTAACAGAAAATTCAAACCAGAAACCGATCTTTACTTTAAGCCCTATACACATAAGTAGTAAAGTAACTAACCACACATTAGTGTTAATCTTTGACGGAACCATCTTCTTCTGTAAGGAACTACCCTCTTGTGTAACCTCTTCTTATCATTCTTTCATTCTTCTTTTCTCAAACCCACTATTTCCCTTGTTACAATGTTACCTCTCAAAGTGTTTGTTATTTTTATCACTGTTTCATTGGCCATTGCCAGCACCAAGGATATTGTTGAAGATAATAATAATAATAATAATGATGGTAAGATTAGCAATAATAAAAAGAAGACTGTGACTTATGATGGCAGATCACTCATTATCAATGGAAAACGAGAGCTTCTCTTCTCCGGTTCAATCCATTACACGCGAAGCACTCCTGAGGTAACTTCTTCATCAAGTAACATCACATCTATAATAACTTATTATCTATAATATTAATCGTACAACACTGTATTTATATTCTAAAACACTCTTGTTTTATATATATATATTGAGGCCATTGTGATTGTGGCAGTGCAGTCATCAATATGAGACTCTCCACTAATTGTTGTGTTGTATGTTTGTGTGTGTGATTGGGGTGATTCAGATGTGGCCAGAGCTTCTTGACAAGGCAAGAAAAGGAGGTTTAAATGTGATCCAAACTTATGTGTTTTGGAATGCACACGAGACCGAGAAAGGCAAGGTAAAATGCTACCTACATACACCATGCAAATTCGCATTTTATCTACTAATTGCATGGTTAATTAATGTACCTTTGTTTGTGTCATTATATATGCAGTTCAACTTTGAAGGCCAGTATGATTTGGTGAAGTTCATTAAGCTCGTTCATGAGAAAGGGATGTATGTAACCCTCAGGGTTGGCCCTTTCATCCAAGCTGAATGGAATCATGGGTACACAATACCTACCTACATAAATGTTTTATTTTCTTATTTTTTTGGTTCCCCCACTAATCCGCCAACTTATGGTGGTATTGTGATCGCGGTTGCAAATATGTTGTGGCAGCCTAATGCAGCGAATTGTAGCTGCCAATGTGGTAAATAATCATGGCTTTATACGGTTGCCACAACTGAGATGTTGCGGCCGCATCATGTGAGGCGGTCTATACTTTAAAAGCTGTAGGACTTGTTTTTATTTATTCTCTTTTTCACTCTTTGACAATGATCTGCTTCCTATATCTGTAATACATCAGAGGGCTTCCATATTGGCTAAGAGATGTCCCAGATATCATATTCCGCTCTAACAATGGACCCTTTAAGGTAATCAATCATGTTCTGTTCTCCCTATATAACTTGCTTGCTTGTGGTTTCTACGTTATTATATCATTGAAATACTTTCTGTTTTGAAGAAACACATGAAAGACTATGTATCAGCCATAATAGGAAGGGTGAGAGAGGCGAATCTCTTTGCTCCCCAAGGAGGCCCCATCATCTTGGCACAGGTTCTAATTTTCTACATAATCTTACCTTCTCCCAACTCTATTTAATTTTCTGCTCACTTTTCAGTCACATTTTATTTACTTATTGCAGATTGAGAATGAGTACAATCATATCCAACTAGCTTATGACGCAGAAGGCGATAATTATGTCCAATGGGCCGCAAAATTGGCTGTGTCAATGGATATCGGAGTTCCATGGATTATGTGCAAGCAGACTGATGCTCCTGATCCAGTGGTAAGTTCATGAAATTATTTAGGCAAAAATTTCCCTCTAGTGACATTTTGTGTATGGAAAATGTTTATAATGTATATTGATTAGTGTCGAATCAGTAACATGTGATTGATAGGCTAAGAACACATTACTAGTTCAATAACCAATGCACATTGTTAACTAGTCTAAATGAGGTGTATCATGTTACCGGTAAGCTGACAATTATAAGGAGGAGTGTAATCTAAGGTGTAAGAAAAATAGATTTATTTGTGTTGTGTGTTAGCTCTGAATTGGTAATATATATTTGATTTGGCAGATCAATGCATGCAATGGAAGGCATTGTGGTGATACCTTCACAGGCCCAAACAAACCATATAAGCCTTCCATATGGACTGAAAACTGGACAGCTCAGTAAGTATACTCCTACTGCCTTCCTTATCATTAGTGAACAATTTTCGAGTCTTTGGCGGCGTCTGGTGCAGAAACAAAATAAGATGGAATAGAAACAGACATGATTTGTTCTGTTTTCTTTGATATTTATTCTGTCCTCATTAGTTCCAGCGTTGATCAACCAAAATGTTCTACTTTTTCAATTTTTATTGTCCAATTTATATGATACACAAAACACAACTACCTTTGACTTATGGCTGCATTTAAAATAAGCCAGGATAGTATAACACTTGATTCTAAGACAGTTCATATTTTGGTGTCTATCGACCACTAAGAATATTAGTTGGTAATTTATAATTACAGGTACAGAGTATTTGGTGACCCACCATCCCAAAGATCAGCTGAAGACATTGCCTTCTCAATTGCTCGCTTCTTTTCTAAGAATGGATGTTTGGCTAACTATTATATGGTAATGGCCTTATCATCCATCCCAAACTTACCTTTGATGAAATTGATGGGAATAGATAGACATAGTTTCTCTTACTCAACTTAAAACTCTTGCAGTACCATGGTGGAACAAATTTTGGTAGAACAAGCTCCGCATTTTCCACAACCCGTTATTACGATGAAGCTCCTCTTGATGAGTTTGGCCTTCAGAGAGAACCAAAATGGAGCCACTTGAGGGATGTGCACAAGGCTCTCAACCTATGTAAGAAGGCTTTACTCACAAGTCAATCCAGTGTCATAAAATTGAGCCAATTTCATGAGGTAAGCATTTGACACAACCTTCTAAAAATTCCTATTCGAGATATTCTTATGAAAGAAATATCTAAGGTACAAGTTTTAAGTTATGCAGATTATAGTGTATGAGAAGCCAGGGAGTGATGTATGTTCTGCTTTCATCACTAACAACCACACAAAAACACCAGCAACTTTAAAATTCAGAGGTTTGGACTATTATTTGCCACCACGTTCTATTAGCATCCTTCCTGATTGCAAGACTGTGGTCTTCAACAGTCAAAATGTAATTTTTTTACTATCTTTTACATTAACAAGTAGAGAGTTGATATTGTTGTGTAACTAACTATATTGAATTACCTCCACAACTAGATTGTTTCACAACACAACTCAAGGAATTACAAGAAGTCAAAGGCTGCAAACGATAATCTTAAGTGGGAGGTGTTTTCTGAGTCCATTCCAACATTTAAACAATTGCCAGCCAAAGAAAAAAACCCTGCAGAACTTTATTCCATGCTTAAGGACACCACTGATTATGCATGGTACACTACTGGGTGAGTTTATATATTGTTTTTCTTGTCTTTTTCCATTATATTTTGTTCTCTTTTCTATTTATCCCTTATCATGTAACTTTTGCCTGAAACAATGAGTAATATGTTTATTGTAGTGTTGAATTGGGTCCAGAAGACTTCCCAAAGAAGAATGAGATATCCCCCGTTCTTCGTATTATGAGTCTTGGCCATTCCATGCTTGTCTTTGTAAATGGAGAATACATAGGTAAGCACATTGAATAACATTATGATCAAGGGTGTATTTGAGTAAATAGCTTAATTAAATGTTTATCCATTAAGTGATTATCACTTGAGAGCTTATATGACCCTAGGCCTCCCTATATGCTTTTTTATAGCTTATTTCATAAGCTTCTTTGGCAAGTTTATTGATATAAGCTAAAAAGAGCTTATAGGAATGGCATAAGCTATTTCCATAGGCACTTACGTGTTCATATAAAAGATAAATTCAAATAAGTTCTTTGTAAATCTTTGCGAACGCCCTTAAGTACCTATATTATGTTTTACGTAAGAAATCAGTTGTTGGTATTTATGTAGTTGTCTTGATTGTTTTAAGGATCTGGTCATGGTAGCCATGAGGAGAAAACTTTTGAATTCCAGAAAACTGTAAAGTTCAATGTTGGAGTTAACCACATATCTATCTTGGCTGCCACTGTGGGACTTCCGGTTAGAGACTCAACTCAACCTTTTCCTTTGCCAACATTTGTAAGTTTTAAGCAATATTGGAAAATAAGCATTTTTTAATCTCCTTCGATATATAGGATAGTGGAGCATACATGGAACACAGGTATGCTGGACCAAAGTCTATAACCATCCTTGGTCTGAACTCTGGAACAGTTGATCTGACACATAATGGTTGGGGTAATCAGGTAATAATTTGTTATTGAAGTGCTTCTTCAGAGAAAAAGAAACATGAAAAAATAGCATAGAACAAAACCAAAATTGATGATGTGAGAGTAAGATTATTATATAACTCAGTTGATTCCAATTTGCAGGTTGGTCTCCATGGTGAGAAGAATAGGATATTCAGTGAGGAGGGATCAAAGAAAGTACAATGGAAGGAAGCTAGAGGAAAGGGGAAAGCTCTTTCTTGGTACAAGGTAATGGTTATTGGATTTTAGTATTATTATACTACTGAATAATTACTATATAGATATGAGATTTTTATGATTCTGTTGCATTCACTTTACAGAGAACATTTGGAACACCAGAGGGAAGGGGTCCTGTTGCCATAAAGATGCATGGTATGGGGAAAGGAATGATTTGGGTCAATGGTTTAAGCATTGGTCGACATTGGATGAGTTACCTCTCCCCTCTTGGACAACCTACTCAAGCAGAGTAAGTCAATTATTTTGAAAAATGATATAATCACACTCTTTTCTAAACCTTTTTTCATACCTTATTTATACAGATTCTACCCAAAAAAAGTAACTTTTGTTAATTTTGTTTCTCTCACTCTTTTTACAATTTGAAAAATGTTATTTGTATTTAGCTACCACATCCCAAGAGCTTTCCTGAAAGAAAAAGAGAACTTGCTTGTTATATTGGAGGAGGAGGAAGCAAGTCCAGAAAACATTACAATCCTAAGAGTGGATAGAGACACAATATGCAGTTTCATTACAGAGAATCACCCACCGAATGTGAAGTCATGGGAAAGTAAGGGAATGAAACTCACAGCAGTTGTGGATAAACTGAGGCCAGAAGCTTACCTCAAGTGTCCAAACCACAAAACAATTGTGGGTGTAGAATTTGCAAGTTATGGTGATCCTGTAGGTTTCTGTGGAAGCTTTAGTTTGGGAAAATGTAATGCTCCTAACACCAAGCAGATTGTTGAGCAGCATTGTTTGGGAAAAGAATATTGTTCTGTTCCATTGGATAAACCAATCTTCATAAGGAATAATGAGGATGGTTGCCCAGGTTTCAAGTCACTTGCTATCCAAGTCTCATGTGCCACTCGCAACTCCAAAGAATAAGACATAGCTGCTTAACTTCCTCATTGTTTTGATGAAGGTTGAATTCAGATTTGATTAGTGTAGCGAATGATTCATACAAATTAAGGATATTGATAAACAAAAAACTACTAGAATTGCTGTATTGTATTGCGAGCAACCATTAATACACTTTTTATTCATATATTGTATTTTACATTTTTATATATAATTACACTTTTGTAGGAAAAATATCAAATTTTATTGGGATCCTGCTAAGCTTATACGAGAGGTGTCACTTGTAATTTTCCTCAATTGATACGTAAATAACAGTTCAGATATATAAAAATGTCGTACAAGAATTCTTGACATTAACACACCAATTAATTCGTGGAGCAAACCCACCATTTTCTTTTAAATAAACCTATAATTTTGTATGAGTAGATATGATAATATCTTACATTCAATTAGATACGCAGACCTAATGTTTCATCATTAGTTACCTTGCCAGCGTTTTCCGGATAATAAAATACATATGCAAAACTACTAGAGCATAAATATATTGACTTGTTTTGGGACAGATAACAATAGAAAACTGAACAGAGATCATTCAAGTATACTTCTGCCAATGAAATTTTTTACCACTACAAAGTTCAACTTCAAAGATCTAACTGGAATATAATGACATCATAAATATCATAGTATTTCATATTATTTCTATTCCCTTGAACATTTTCCATACATGTATAATAGCTGTCATAACTTAACTTCAAAACAGAGTATAAAAATTTAGGACGAAAAAACTCAATATTCCTATTTTATTTACACATTCTAGTTGCTAGAACAAGCTCCGCAAATTCCTTTACACCTTGAAAATGTTGCGATCCCATTCAACTGCCATTTATGGAAGAATCCATATTAGCTTATCATAAAATTGAAGAACATGCAAAAATTGTGCAAGTGCTGCAGCGCAGAGAATACAGCAACGAGATCCCATCTCACTGAAATGGTAAGCTCACCTGAACTATGCCACAGTCTTTGACATGCGCCCTAAATGAGGACGGGATTATTTGAGAGCAAGGAGGAAAGTACATGCAACCAAAATAATAATTGAGCCTCGAGAGTAGACTCCTGATTCATCATATTTAACATACAGGGTCAGCTTGGTTAGTTCCAGACACTCATGATAAATCGAAGGATCCCTGGCCTTCACTGATTGCATAGAGTAGCTTCTTGTACATAATTTCCTGCATTTGAAGTGTACATAAAGATCAGTACCAAAGGATGATTCGATCTGCACGATCATATGATCAACAATGTTGTATTATGTTACCTTGGTGGAGTAAGGAGGAAGCTTCAGGTAATTAGCACATGTCATCACACTTGGCAAGTCATCATCGGCTGATTCAGAAGGTCCATTCCCATTAGATGAAACATTAGCTGCGGTTGATGAAAGCTGCACCAAGATGTAATCATATCAATATTGTACTTTTCACCTTTTAAGTAAATCACATAACATACACAAATAACTAGGATACTGAGATGCAACTTCGAAAACCAAATCCTCTTCATTTCTTTTATTTCACTTAAGTCAAGTAAATCTTCTGCCTATCACCTTGTTGCTTCTATTCTAATATGCAGCTGAGCAGGACATGCCCTGTTACTTAGGAATTATGTTTTTAAGTGTAATATTATTAGAAAATATGCTGCAATAACATGGGTCACCACCAAACATCAAATAGCATGAATGGATCATTCACCACCCCTTAAAAAAGAAACTCAACATTCAAGATATCAAAATACAAAATTACATCAAGGTGCGAATGAACTTATATAACACAGATAGCACTTGAAAATGTTATATTGTAAATACCTTCCTCACGATCGTTAGTTTTGGATTTAGAACAGCCAATCCACCAGGTGGCAACCTAGGTGCACCAGTAACAAATTGACAGAAGGAACGCTGCTGCTCAGGTGTGAACTCTCCCATTATTTCAAGTAACTGAAAATAGCAACAAACAGGATGAGCATCAAGCAAAACAGCCAAGAATTTTCCACAATACACTATTGTCGCCATGCAAGGAAAAGAGTCATACGTTAACTATAGCAGGGCTCTTGGCAGTGTACCCATGGTCAAACTTTATATGGTCGACTAGTGTCTCAGCCTGCAGAAAATACAAATAAACTTATGATTATAATGCCCATGGTGCAAATTCAAAAAATGTTATGAGCAGATAATAACGCTTGGTTTAAAAACATACCTTCCACATCTCTCTACGACCACAAAGCAAATAGTCCAGTTCTTGGGGAGTAAAAACTTGTAGAGTTGAAATGTCAAAAACCTAAATTGACCAGGTGTAAGTGACAGACATTTTCGTTCTGAAATAGGGTAAGTAAACAAAATAGACAAGCTTTTCCACCTAAAGAGAAGCTAGCAGAACATCTTCATCCACTCATCTCACAAACAACACCTTCAGAATGTATTAAAACCTGACATTCAATTGCAAAATATTTCATGTCGATGGGAAAGGGTGATGATTGTTTTCTATTTTCCTCTCTTAATGCACAGTGGAAACGGGTGAATGGATATTGGTAAGCAACACAAGTAAAAGAGCATAAACAAATGCTTCATTATTTATCAACTGGTGTTTTCAAAATGAGATTGGGGACAATATTTGTAACTCACTGATTAAGATATAGAAAAAAAAATACTGCATGTAGAATCTGCCCCCTCAGAAATCTCAGATGACATGTTTACTCAGTTGATGGCATGCATCAGGTAAAACTCTATGATGCTAAATATTGTCAAATTCAACTTCAATTGAGTTTACTTTCCAATATAATTAATTGTTTGAGAAATAATTACAAGTGGAAGAGAATAATAGGTTGTGCATAAATAAATTGGTAAAGACAACAATGGCACAGACACTTTCACTAACCACAGTGTTTTAATCATTTTTAAATAAAAACCTTGATTCCATTTTAGACTAAAAAAACTTATTCAATATCACCAAACTTAAACGGAAATCAAATGACTTAAATATAATCAGCATGTAACCTGATTGAATCCTGCTCTAAATGCTTCTATTTGACGCATAATTCCAGTCTTGACAGTTGCATCAACCACCGCGGATACGTATTCCTCCAAATTATTGATGTTAACCTGAACATTCGACAGGAAGTTCAAAGCGATTTTCATAATTACAAGCAGAACAAGAAACACAAGGGGAAATAAAGAATGATTCAGAGTTTAGGTGCATACAATTTCACTTCCCGGTTTCAAAATGTATTCTGGATAACCAGGAAGTGTAAAATCCAAGAAGAGATCTTCAATTGGGGCGCCACGAAAATGTAAATTAGCAATTTTGTCAGTGTAGCTGCCACCAGATTCTAAAAAACTTTTCCGGCAAACAAGGGCGTTCAACTCTTGCAAAGTTTTCCCAAGCTCAGCGTCAATAACAAGAATGTCATACAAATCAAGCTCCTGCTATAAATTAAAGGATAAATATACATAGAATAAAATAAAATCAGCCTTCAAACCAACCATACACGTGAAAATGGTTAAAGCATCAGCTTTATTAACAACTTACTTGACTAAGAACAAGCTTATAAAATGCCACTGACAATGGCAAATCCAATAAACGTCCATCTTGAAGAGCTTTAGCAACTACACGGCCTACCAACCGGAAATACTCAATCACTTTATAAAACTGGCTGCCCTCTGATGCATCAGAATTTGCAGGCCAAGGACGAGGAAATAACCCAAGACGTGACTGAACAAGTTCCCCATCTCCAGCAAAAGAGCTTTCAACGCTTTTACTTTTCTTTTCATTTCCATCAATTTCCATTTGATATTTCTCTGAAGAATCCGATCTCCACATTTGTAGTCCAACTTTTTGCAAGTCGTGACTTAAAAGTGTATAAAACTCAAGTGTGGGACCGAGGCCAGTGCCAACTTCACCAAAATATTCTACTTCAAGTACAGCCTTTTGGCTAGAATACATCTCCATCACTTTAGCAGCAGAATCCAAAATATGATTACGAGAAACACGAACCTTCTGGCGCTGTAACCTCCCAACCCTCAACTCTCTTTCATTTAGTGATCCATGACCATCTGCACCTTGTTGCTGCTGCAGTCGATGCAGTGCACGAGATAACCCAAAGGCAGTTGAATAGAAGTACTGTCGCCGGATCTCAAAAGGAAACAAAAAAGGGCATGCTTTAGTTAACTGGTAACACCACGAGGGGAGACTCCCACTGCATAATGCTAGGGCATCTTGCATTTGCCTAGCTAATTTTGGAGTGAGCTTGCTGCTGATGAATTCCTCAGGAGGAACCCGAGCACCACCGGTGACACCTAGCTCATCTAAATCCGAAGTATTTCCAACAGCAAAGCTATCAGTAACCACCTGGGCCCTTAAACGAGGTGCTAGCTGGTTCAAACCCTCCAGTACACGCAACAGTGCCAATATGTTGTATGTAGGAATAGATTTCTCCAGTTCACAGGGCAATTCTCCCTGCAAGATGCT
Source organism: Lupinus albus (assembly GCA_009771035.1). Classification (NCBI taxonomy): domain Eukaryota; kingdom Viridiplantae; phylum Streptophyta; class Magnoliopsida; order Fabales; family Fabaceae; genus Lupinus; species Lupinus albus. Next base: position 17,451,145 of record CM020017.1, read on the forward strand.
ATCAAGAACGGAAGTTTGATGCAGCTTGGCTTCAGAATTAGAACTTGATGCAGGCGCAGATTTTGAAACATTTAAACTTGAACCTCCAGCAGAAGCTCTGTTCGTTTGATTCTCAGACCTCTGATAAGTTATAGTATAAATATCTCCCCACAACCTGCTTCCATCACTAAATACAAAGTCACTGCCAGCAAACCTCTCTTCATCATCTTCATCTACCACAAGCTGTCTCTGAATTGCCTGATATATAGTCAAATGCCTATTAAGCTGCTTCCCTCCAGCAGTGAAGATCAACTTAGGAGGACCATTAGAACCACCAAACAATGGACGTCCGTGCCTATCTCTGCCACCCCGAATACCTCTGCTATTAACAGACCCTAGTCCAGCCATAGCAGCAGCAGCAAATGACAATGCACCCCTTGAGGTAGAAGAATAGCCACTCCTAAACTCAGCATTGTCTGATCCCCTGGCTGTACCAACTTTGCTACTAGAGCCTGAGGCTGCATTAGTATGGCCATCACTTGTCGCAGGAGCAACAGTGCTCTCAGCAGAGTCACCCAATTTCACATCATGTACTTTGTCAGGCAGGCAAACAGGGAGAGAAACATCCCCCAGGTCCTGCATTGGGAAAATTGAACAAGAGCAAATTTTTAAGAAAATCAATGCCACTAAGCTTGATAGTGTATAATATTGGTTAAACATAACCAATGATGGTTGTTATAAAATCAGACAACAATTATAAAAGGATTTTTTATGAAACATAAAAGAAAAGCGAAAGGAGCACAGCATAGTGTTAGTGCTGGTATCAGAGAAGCAAAATGTGTGTACAAAACATATCAAAAGCCACATTAAACGTAAAAGAAGAGATAATGTTAAATCAGAAAAGTATCGAAGACAATGACACAACAACTATTAAATGATACACTGATAATAAAATTGTAGTCAACGAAAAAGAAACACTAGAAGACATACATCTTCATGGTCATCGTCTTCATCATCCGAAATATCATCATCATCATCAATCATCAATGCCTCATCAATCTCAACAGGAGATATATCCAAATCTTCATCCTAGCACAAAAGAAATTGAAATGTCAGCAGATAGAAAACACTTAACAAAAAATAGCCACAGAAGATGCTACAATATCTCGTGAAACATAAATCAAGTAAATAACTTTAATTCAAAGCAAAGACAAAATGTGCTTGGTACCCAAGTTAGGCCATATCCACTGCATACCAGTGTATATCCTACCAACTTTAAACAAAATCCAAGGTAAACAGAATTTTCCATGTGTTAACTGTCATAATATCCCAATCTGAAATAGGTAAAAAAAGGTAAACCCATCCAAAAATAGTTCTGAAATGTTCCTTAACTAGAGTAACACACTCATAATGTGACCAAGTCCAGTGTTAAATAAAAAAATCAAAAGGTAAGCTGCACACAGTAAATTATTTTAAGTAGCAGTACACAAATAATCCTAAAATATGTGTATTTCGTGTGAGGGGAAGGGGATCAGCATATTTAAGGTATTCATTTCGACTGCTGTACCCCAAATGTCAGTTACCAGTGATGTTACTTCAAAATGACATAGATAAATGAGTGGCGGAAAAAAACAGCTGCTCAACAAAATATCAAAAGAGCATTTGGGGTAGTTATTTTAACGAATAAGGGACGAATATATTTTTAATTAAGTAATTATAATCATCAGCAAGCTATAAAACTAAGCGGCAGAGATGTCATTACAGCATATAACAACAAAATCTAGTGCCCAAAGCTACAGATGTCAGCAAAGAATTTTCAGTCGTCTTTTCAAGCCTGCAATGCACAATGCAATACAGCACCTTTAAGTTTATCAACAAAAGCACTAATATGATTATTTGTTTCTTCATATTTTACTTTTTAAGTCAAAACAAAACCATAAAATAAAAATGGCTAGATGAAGAAAGGAACAAAGGGAAGAGACGAAGAGTATAAGCATAAAAACTGTCCAACAAAAACTAAATAGTTCAATGTTATAAACAAAATGGCAGAGATAAGTCATTTCAGGATCTAACAAGTAACAACAATGAAACCTAGTGTCCAAAAAAACAGATATCAGCAAAGAACTTTTAGTAATATTTTCAAGCCTGCAATGCATAATGCCATAATGCAATACAACATTTTAAGTTCATTAGAATGGTACTGTTATGAATGTTTCCTTTGTATTTTACTTTCTAAGTCAAAACAAAACCATAAAAAAAATAATGGCCAAATGAAGAAAGGAACAAAGGTAAGAGTAAAAGCATTAAAACTATCAAACACAGACTAAATAGCTCAAAGTTATAAACTAACTGGGAAGAAAAGGTAGCATCAGTGCATCACAAACCCACGCATATGATTTTAAAGCATACCTCAGATGTAGAGTCGCCATTTAGAGGCTTCATTTGAGCATCTTTGTCAAGGGCTGCTCTTCTACGTACAGCATTCCTGGTTTGAGGACCTCTTATCTCTTCCTGGGAAGGCTTTAATAGAGCTTTTCCCTTTCCCTTGGATGAGCTCATGCTCTTATCTTGAGTAATTTCTTTTTTGGGTGTATCACCTATATTAACAGGTGATCTGGATCTAGTAGAATGGCGACGAGTAGTTGAAGGGGCAGAAGTGGAAGGAGATGAAACACCCGTTCCAGCAGTTGTCCCAGATTCAGAATTCCCCACAGGTACAGTTGACTTTTGGGAAGATTCACTACGCTGGATACGGCGCCAAAGAAATTCCTCAATGGCTGCTAAACTTGCTAATGGGTCAATTAATACAATGTTGGATGAATAATCCCGAAGTGACTTTTCACCCTGGGCTCGACAGAGACGCAACTTGATGGGATGTGATAATGCACTTAGTCCAGATGAGAGTCGTGCACTTCCACTAGATGACCTAGCTGAATGACTGAGCACAACAGGGAAACACTCCAAGGAGGACAAAGCACTTTGAAGCTTTTGGACTAGGACAGACATAGGAGCCATGGCCTCATTGCCAGTACTGGCAGGTAGTGCAACAGCTATAAATGACTTAAACCTTGTAAGTGCTTGTTTGCGAAGCTTGGGCAAGTTGGTTTCGGATATTCGATCTTCAGAGAAACAACCACAAGAAAAATAATTCAGCAAAGCTGCAACAACACCACTACCAATAAATTCAAAAGTGGATACACCATCTCCTTTGCCAAGTTCCTTCAGCATGTCAAATATCACCCCAATTAAATACTCTTCTTTGTTAGCAGAATTCTCTTTCAGAAGAACTTCAGAAGTTTTAGATTTCCCTTTTCCATTCGTCCTTTGGTCATCAACACTAGCATTTAACTTCATGCAAAGATTTTTCAGGTGCAAAAGATCATCAGTAACACCAACTTCAATAGCCCCAGGATCAGATGGAAAGTACTTATCTTTAAAAGCTCTAGCAGCTGCGCTAACCGATAACCGGATACTAGAATTTGGTGTTGTAATATCCACAGAGCTTGGTGGCGAACAAACATTTACTGAAACTGGACTCTTCGAATCATCCAAAGGATTTCCATCTGGATTGGAGTTACCGCTGCGTCGCCGATAACGCCGAGAACGAGATGATGGTCCAGATACAGAATCATTGTCTTTCTCAGCAAAAGATGCTTGGGTAGAGACATTTGTTGGGTTTCCAGCCAAAATAAGTTGGTCCACCGCATGGACAACACCCTCTCTGATAAACATTTTCCTGAATGTCCCAGGAAGCTTTTCCATAAGAATTTCAGCAATTTGCAAAGCAGGAAGTAAAACATGTGGATCTTTCCATGCTAAGACACCAGCTAAGAAACTATATGAATAAAAGTAACAGTGCATTAGTTTTCTAACCTCATAAGAGCAGTGAGAATATCAAGCAACACCTGTTCAAATAAACTTCTAGGTACCTTGACATATTAGTTACACTCAATAAAGTCTGGATCATATCTGCAGTGCTGAAATACATCAATTTTCCAATGACAGACAGACATTTGTGCCGAACTGGACCATTGACACTAGAACCGTATATCTGTTTCAAAAGTGATTGTTAGCACCAACAATAGTCACAGAAGAGGAGGGATATCGAGCACCTGAAACAGTTTTTAACTATCAAGAAGTTATGAGGCAAAATTTAAGCATTTGATCAGTACAACAAGTGTTAACCTGTATCAAAACTGGAAGGAGATCCATCTCAAATTGCTGAAGCAGCTCAGGCTGATCATTTAATAGCTTCTCATGAGCCGATATCTCAGTAACATTTCCATTTGTCTCCTCCTGTTTCCCAGAACTGCCAGCATGAGACTTTTTTACAAGGGGCCCTTTCACAAACAAGTTCAAGCTGACAGGAAGGGAAATTATTCCTTGTGGCAATGGAGGCAGAAGCTCATTTGCCAGGTTCACAATCTCAAATATCTGATATAATAACAACTGAATTAGAATAATTTCATCTTTTCAGAAAGATAAGTGAACTGGAAAAATCAAGGATCTAAATGATGAATTTACAGTTAAAATCTGTCAAATAAGGCCGTAGAGAGACCAAACTAGGCATAAATGATCATATGAAAAGGAATGCATAAGTGCACTAGACCTGATCTGGTGGCCTGCTCAATGCAGGAGAGACAGAGGAATTAGAAGAAACTCCAGAATCAGAGAGAGTATCTTTAAGAATGCCACTAATTCCCAAGAGAAGCAAAGTTTTAGCTCCAAGAGGGGACCCACTTGCGCAAGTTGAAAGAAGCCGGATAAGACCCTGTATACATACATTAATAAGTCAAGGACTAATGACTACATACAGAAAGCATTCAACTTAAAAGCAAAAATTGCACTTACAGTATATGTTGATGTGCTGAGAGAAGCCTGTCCACCACCAGAACTGCTGGTAGAAATGAGAGAGGCAGCTTGTGTTACTAGTCCATGGTTGCACAATTCATCTAATTTGTCTGGAGATGATGCAAATGCTTCAGCTATTCGAGTCAAACAAACAGAAGCATGCTCCAATACCTACAAAAAAGTGCATATGGTGAAAACATAAAATTGATAATTCTCTAGGGATATGACAACTTTAACAGCAAAATACAACATTACCTTTGAATCATGGTATTGAAGGAGGTTTGTCAAAAGAGGAACCGCTTCCATCACAAAATCAGCTGCATCTGAAGGAAGCTTTTTGCACATATTTGCAGCAGTAGACAATGCCACCCTCTGAAACATAGAATTAAGTCAATATAGGCATGTTCACGTCCAAAACTATAATCATCCCCTAACTATAGTTTTTTCAATGATCACTTACCTGAACTCCAGTTGAGAAGAAATCCAGATAAGAAAGCACAGCCATTAGAGCACCAGCTCGTAAGCAGGCAGTCGGGTGCTCCTGAGATATCTTCTTTAGAGCTTGAAGAGACTATTCATGTCAACAACCATGGGTAAGCAAACAATAAGGATCTTATTTGTAGAAACTAGATCAATGACAAACAAATACATACAGTTCGCCAATAAAAAGACAACATAATGACTTTAAACCTTGTACTAAACAGTCCTAAAAACAAAGATGCACTATCAGAACTGAACATAAAACATGGCATATTTGTCCAAAGTTTCAAAAACCATTTCACCAATCAGATAACATTAATGAGCTAGTGAACAACCTGCTCAGCTAAGTCCATATACTCAATTGTAAGCAGTCTTGCGCAGAAAATTGACACAGCACCATAATGCACAACAGCAGCACATGACGAAGGCAGCACATCACACAAATGAGTAAGTGCCCTAGCCGCAAGAAGCATGATATCAGGATTAATCTCATGATTCAACAACCCCACAAGTACGGGAACAAATGAATCAACCGAGAAAGTACTAAGTGATTCCTCGGTCCCAATCGAAAGCATTTCACAAAGCTGAGTCAATGCCTCGACCTGGCGACCTTCCTCTCCGTCAGCCCTCAATCCAGATAGGATCTTCTTCAGTCTCCCACTCTGATGCGAAGCCGATGCAGAACCCATTGCAGAGGAAGGAAGCAGATCATCCAAACCAGCACCTAGCTTCCGAAGAAGCCCTTGAAGAGCACTACTCGCTGACGTCAGATTCGGATGCAACATCCCAATACCGCCTTCACTATCATTATCATTGTCATCCCCAATGCCACTATTCTCCATGTTCAACCCAATCCCCCTCTCAGCTTCTCTGATCCTCACATCATGTTCCTTCTCCTTTCCCTTGTCAGAATTATCCTTATTGGTGTTCTTCCCGCGTCGACCACGCGAGCCAGAAGATTCATTGGTGGAGTCCATTGCAATAGATTTTTTAAGCGGCAAGGGTTCCTTAGTCCTGGATGCGCGGGAACGAGTGTTGACGGAGCGAGTGGGAGTGGTGGTTGAAGAAGAAGAAAAACGAGGGCTTTTGCTTGAACGGGTGGTGGGACCAGAAGAGGAGGATGAAGGGGCAGCTGAGGAAGCCTCCGCCCGCTTCCGACTCCGAGTTTCCATACAAAACCAAAACCACCCCTTAATTCATGGACACGCTCGCCACCGAGCGGTAATTCACAACCTCGATCGATCCGATTATCATTCGTAACGAAACCCTGGAAATTCAAACGCGGTTAATTGAAAGGCTTTGTAGAAAATCACCAAATTGGAAACCCTATAAAACGGTAAAGAGCATCGAAAGTGAGATTCAGGTATAATAGAATCGATAGAGAGGAGGGAGAAAGAGGATGGGAATGGTTGTAGAAGGTGAATTGGAAACCCTAACAAAGATGAAGAAGAGACAAGTTTTTATATATGTAACTTTCTTTGTAACAAAAATTATCCTGCTTTTTATTTTGTTTGGTTAGATGCTATTCCTCACCACTCACACACACAAAAAGGCTCAGCTGAACTCACTAACCTCGGTGTCTCTGTCTCAGCGTGGCGCGTAAGCTTTTTTTACATTTCACTCACCATTTTGTTTACTAGTGGAGTTTTTTTTTTTAACCTGTATTATGTTGTCTTTTTCTACCATTACCGTTGTCGTTCTTACGAATTTAATGTTTAATTTGTTTTATGATTCAATTAGATCTTATATTACCAAACAAAATTTTTAATGGTTAGAGACTCAGTTTTAAGAAATGAGAAAGAAAATGATTCAGAACTAACATAAAATGATTATGAAATATTTTATTTTCATTCATTTACATTCAAAATTCAACTCATAAGTTCTTGCCAAATTATGATACATGGTGAGAAAAACTATAATAACTATTTTATTTACAATTAAAACATAATTAACTTAAATTGTTTTTATCTTTATGTGAGTTTTTTGAGATATATGTAGATATAAATAATGAAAAGTAAGAAGTGTAAAAATTATTAAATTTCTTACGAGAGAAGTTGTGTTAGATGAATAGACATATTATCTATACTATTAATAAAGATAAAACCCAAAATAACTACCCACCATACTATTAATAAAGCCAAAACCCAAAATAACTACTCACAATTGTGTAATTAAGGATTTCTTATTTTGCCCTTACTATATTCTAATTTTTACCAAAAAAACATATAATTCAACTGCAAATTATAATATATTCAACTGCAAATTATAATATATTCGAGTACAATTATAATATATCTAACATAATTTATTTATTGCATGTAGAGCACACGATAAAAATGATAAGAAAGCAGGTTGACGGACACGATAGTGTCAGTCAACACGCTAGTACAAAATAATGGAAAAGTTAGAATAAGTATTAGTACATGAGAAAAGATCATTGGATATGCATTTATTAGTGGTTTTGAAAGAAAAGTTAGAATAAGTATTAGTACTATTAAAACTCTCACCAGAAGAAAGAAAACTTTTATCATAAATATGATTTATAATAAAATATTATAACTCATATATTACGAATGAACCTTTTTTATATTATGAGACATTCATGATTTACTGAATAGGGATTGACAAATCTCCTTATAACATATCTCAAGAGAGAGAAACTCATGGGCTGATTATCTCACTGAGATAGGAGCTACTTCATCGTCTTCGTTTGTTGTTACTGATTTGATACCAGACGAGTTCATAACCTTGATGTATTCTAATGCTATGGAACATCCTACATTGCCAAAAAAAAAAGAACCCATTTTATTATATAAAGGCTTAGTTACAAATGGTTAAACATTTGACTATTTTTTGTAAAGTTTTATATGCTCATCAACAATCATTAGAGTAAATGTTGATAGTATGAAAAAACATTTCTGATATTAAATTCTAACACTATACAAAGTATTAATGCATGCTAACTTATAAGATTTTATAAGTCAACGGTAAAATGGTATGTGATAACCGGAAGTTGTAAATTATCTATAACTACATTATTGTTTCAACTGGTTATGATAAGATGAGATTATTACATGTGTAAATGAGACAAATAAACATGATTGGATAGTCAAACAAATATGATTGGATAGTCAAGTATTACAAACAAACGAAACAAAGTAAATTAGTAACTTGTCAATTTGTCCTTAGTATATCATTTTTTGTGAACAAAGTCAACATCAGGCCATGATCTCGCTTTTACCCGATTCTGACAGCTTCCCACGCACGCCACGTGTATGTTTTTTTTCATAATTATATTCATTCTTACCATTATATCCACAAAATATATAGATATACATTATTTAATTAATTTCTTCCCCGATTCACATTCGACCGATTCCTTAATTTCTCTCTCCACGCGTTTCAACTCTCTCATTCAGTTAACCCAGTAATGACACCAACATTGTTGTGGTTTTTTTTGTTTTCCCCGTTAATGTTACTAAATTTGTTTCTGCTAGGGGGAAGTGAAGTTCACAATTAACGATATATTCAGATGGGTTTCTTAAGCACTATATTTGGTTTTTTTGGATTCGGATTTGGGATATTAATTGGTCTTGTAGTTGGTTATTTTTTCTTCATTTACTTTCAACCCACGCATGTTAAGGTATATACTATGTAGTTGTTGACTATAACATGATTCTTCAAGCAATGTTCTGTTTTTTGAGACTATAACTATTGAATTGCTTGGGCAGGATCCTGAAATCAAGCCATTGACGGAGCAAGACCCAGTAACATTGCAAAAAATGCTTCCTGAGATCCCTATTTGGATTAAAAATCCTGACTCTGATAGGGTTAGATACTTCATTTATTTCTCTTTTTTATTTGTACTTTTTGGGTTGAGTTTGACTAGTGGTCTTTTTTATGAAGGTTGACTGGCTTAACAAGTTTATAGAATATTTGTGGCCTTACCTTGATAAAGTATGTTATCTTTTTTATTTGATTTGACCCTTTTCAATGGACTTAAAACTTTTGTTTGAAATTGAGAATTTGAGTACATGATGTTTTGTTTTCTTGTTTTAGGCAATTTGCAAGACTGCCAAGAACATTGCTATGCCCATTATTGCTGAGCAGATTCCAAAGTATAAAATTGATGGTGTTGAGTTTGAAACACTCACACTGGGCTCCCTGCCCCCAACTTTTCAAGGTAATATACAGTAGATATGGACACGATGCATTGTTCAATAAGAGCATGCAGTGTTTGACTTTTGTGTCCTCCTATGTGAATAAATGTCACAATCTGTTATTCATAGATAGGTGCTGCTACTCCACTATTAACTATATAGATTTGAAAAGACTAGTTGGAAATTGGGTGCTATTAATAATTTGAACAAAATGTGGTTTCTTAGATTATGCATTCCCCATATGGTTGCCCTTTTGGAGTTATATTGTTATTCATGCAGTAGTTGTTGAAGTCTTAAAAGATTACTCTTTTTTTACTTCACCTCTGCCGAGAAAAGGCAATTTCTTTGTCATTTTATGTGTGATTGATTTTTGTCATATCCTAATCTTTGCTGTTAAATACATATGGATAGGAATGAAAGTTTATGTGACTGATGAGAAGGAGTTAATTATGGAGCCTTCTGTAAAATGGGCTGGAAATCCAAATGTCACTATATCTGTTAAGGCATTTGGGCTGAAAGCAACCGTTCAGGTAACTTTGTGAAAGTGTGTATTGTTCTGTGTGTTAGTGACAGAATAGGTTTTCTTCATGGTAAGAGTTCTGTATCTTTTCAGGTTCTGGATTTGCAAGTTTTTCTTGCTCCTCGCATTACTTTGAAGCCTTTGGTTCCAACTTTTCCTTGCTTTGCCAATATCTATGTCTCCCTCATGGAAAAGGTTGGTGACTGACCACTTGAATATGATATAAAAGACACAAAGAATAGAGGATTTGATAGCATTCTCATGAACATAGTTAACTGTAGCCTGTTTGAGTGAATTTGATTCCAACACTGAATCAATAGTTAGTTTGTTACTGTCTTCTTTTGTTGTTTGCATATTAGAATTGCTATTTTGCCCCTATAAACTATAATGGCTTCAATGTTTTAAGAATGTTGTTTACTGGACCATTAATTGTTTTTAGGAATACCAAACTTGTATTTGAGGACCGTTAACATTGCGAAGTCATATCTCCCGTCTTATTTGACATAACTTGAGTGGCATAGACGACCCTTGCAATTGTCATGTTTTGCATCAAAGAAAAATCACTGTTCAATCAGAAAGTAACTATCATTATGCTTTTTCTTGGGTGAGTTTCTTCCATGTATAATGACGTAAATGATTGTGGCTGTAGGCATATTTTAGTTGCCGTTTATGATAATGATACCTGAAGTTTTTGTTGCTGTTTCCTGATAAACTTTGATGATGCTAAAATTCTAACATGTTTACTCCCTCCTAATACATAATTTATCTGCTCCTTAATCTTTTGGATTGAAAGTTTGATGAAAGTAGTAGTTCTGTTAATGTATGCCCAAGCCTGTATTCCCTCCTTCTGCCAACTTGTATTATTCTTGTAAGGCTAGTTTGGTTTCTTGTTATTATAACACTTTGAGGATTACATGAATCATTTCTACTTTTCTGTATGGTACATATCTTCTCTCTCTCTATATATATGTGTGTGTGTGTGTATATATATCTTGTTTTTATTTTCGGTGTATGCTATCTTGCAGCCACATGTTGATTTTGGGCTAAAGGTTGTAGGGGCCGATCTTATGTCTATTCCTGGCATCTACAGGTTTGTTCAGGTATAAGACAATATCTTGTTGATTTGTTTGTTTCCCCCTTTCTCCTATCTTAATGTTTGAGTTCTAAAGTTGCCTACGTTCATCTTTTAGTGTTAAGTGTTAGTTGTCACTGCCCTGCATAATAGTCAGTCTCCCCTATGGTAAAAATGAACCAATGTTCACTCAGGCAGATCTTATCTCAAAATATGTGATTTTCTCATATCATCCCATTGATTTGTACATGCATTTATTTATGTATAAAACATCTTGCCTGCTTGAATGAGAGAACTATCATGTAACTACTTGCTAATGTGCATGTCACAGATAGAAATTTGATGGCTTAAGAAATAAGTGGGGTCTCTATAATAAAAAGCCGACATGTTAATAACTGAATGGCACATATAGTATTGAGAGTAATAATGTAATATGAATAAAAATAGAGGTCTGAGTTGTATGGTTTGTGGCCTTGTTACTGTTCATTGGGGTAAAATTGTAGGGTCTTCTAGATGATTAAAGTGATCTGGTGGTGTCACTTGGGTGTTGTTAACTTTTTGCTAGTCTTTAGTTTGTGCTGGGAACTTTCTTCTCTGGTGGAGTTGAAATCTCATGGTCACACACACACAGTTGCTGCATTGGTTATAGAAGCAACATTTGATTGGACACATATGTTGGATTGAAAGATTTTGATGGTCATATTAAATGCTTTCCATTCACTCATCTATGCTACCTTCTTTTGAAAGTTTTATCATAGAAAATGAAGTTAAATCAGAAAATGTAATGTTATATGTATATCAAATATTCTCTGGTCTGGTGACATTTGTGGTTTATGGCTCATAATGGAGAAACAAAAAAAATATCCTTTGTAATGAATCCATATTATTGCTATTGTCCTTAATTATTATTTTATTGAATGATTTGTGGCTTTTTTAAACTAATTTTAGGAGTGATGTTTGCAGGAGCTTATCAAAGATCAGGTTGCAAACATGTATTTATGGCCCAAAACCTTAGAAGTTCAAATATTAGATCCAACAAAGTATGTTATGCATTTTTCTAAAATATTTTTTCGTGATGGTACATTACTTTTAACACTTGTTGTTATTCATGTAAATGTTATTGAGAACCTCAGAGCCATGAAGAGGCCTGTCGGAATTTTACACGTGAAGGTTCTGAGAGCAATGAAGTTAAAGAAGAAAGATCTTCTTGGTGCATCTGACCCTTATGTGAAGTTAAAGATGACTGGTGATAAGATGCCATCGGAAAAGACTACTGTCAAGTACAAGAACTTGAATCCTGAATGGAATGAAGAATTTAATTTGTCTGTTAAAGATACCGAGTCCCAAGTTTTAGAGATTAATGTTTATGACTGGGGGCAGGTATGCATATTAAATTGGATGTTTTATCTTCTAGTTTCTTGTTGTTCCATCTAAACCAAACATCATTTATATCTTTGCTTAGGTTCGGAAGCATGACAAGATGGGTATGAATGTGATCCCTTTAAAAGCAATTTCCCCTGAAGAGCCTAAAGAATTTACTCTTGGCCTCCTAAAAAATATGGATCCTAATGATGTCCATAATGTGAAATCACATGGGCATATTGTTGTAGAATTGACATATAAACCCTTCAAGGAAGGTGAGTTGGCCAAGGGTTTTGAAGAGAAACACAAAGTACAAAAAGCTCCTGAAGGTACTCCTACTGGTGGAGGTTTACTTGTAGTTATAGTCCATGAAGCTGAAGATGTTGTAGGGAAGTACCACACTAATCCATATGTTCGGGTTACTTTGACCGGGCAGGAGAAGAAGACTAAGGTATATGATCACAATGAATACTTGAAATTAGATAGAAACCACTGTTAATCAAATAGCAACCTTCCCAACCTTTCGGAATTAGTCAGAAATCACTTCACATGCTGGAATTAAAAAAGAAAAAGATCATAGGATGTAGATTAGATGTCAGAGGCATATAAAGATTGGAGTGGTACACCGTACACATGTGTGGTGCATTCAGATTGGAATTGATTTTGTATGGACTGTTATTGACACCGTGGTTACTATTGCAGCGCATTAAAAGGAACAGAGATCCAAGATGGGAAGAAGAATTCGGATTTACGTTGGAGGAGCCTCCCACTAACCAAAGATTGCATGTGGAGGTTATCAGCACTTCATCAAGAAGTCTGCTCCATCAAAAGGTACATAATTCATATCAACTTCACCCTTCTGAATTATGTAATGCAATTTTTTATTTTTTTGGTAAAACTGTAAGTCCATCACCTAGGGAGACAACATTTGACAGTGTCTTTACGCATTCCTCTATGTTGCAAAGATTGTCCATTTATCTGTGCTCATGTACTAAAATATACATTGATTCCTCTCATGCTACATGTTATGATTGAGTATTATTATTATTCTTTGTTGCTCCTTTTGTGATTAGGAATCATTGGGATATATCGATATAACTCTAGCGGATGTTGTTTTGAACAAGAGAATCAATGAGAAGTATCATCTTATAGACTCCAAGAATGGTCGTATCCAGATAGAGTTGCAGTGGAGAACTTCATAAGCAGTAGCACCATGACAAGTTAAAATTGATTTTATTGGTCATTCATGTACATGATTGTGATAAAAAAAGTTAAAAATTGCAAAAGCTTAGATATGATTTGGTTTGATATAAACTATATGTTGAATGATTAAAGACCACTTGAGAGAGATTGTAATTTATTGACTTGATTCTCGACATTTGCTGATTGGACCATTTTCAAGTGTATTTGGTTTGGTCTATTCATCTTGTGACCTAACTTTTTTCATGTATCTTTATTCTAAGGAGTGGTAGCCACATGAGTGGTATTGCTAGTTTCTTTGGCTTTGAACATAAGCACTTTCAAGAACTCATCAGTTTTAAGTTGCATGTGTGGAAATAACAAAAGCTAGAACCAAGTTGTAAATCTCATAAAACTATTAACTTATTCATATGAAAATTGGTAGTCACGCCAATGTAATGGGTGCATCATAAATAATTAGCTATAAAAACACGTTTCTCATATTTTTGTCATGGTATTTACTATCTATCCGTTCTTGCTATCTATTCCGGACTTTTACTTCAAATTATGTTTTAGTCCTTGTCATCAAATAATAAAATTTAAAAAATATAGTAAAAAATATATATGGTGATAAATATTAAAAAAATACATATTTAAAATTATATAAAAATAATCATAATATAAATGAATAAGTTCATATATTTTTCGTACATTTTACTCCATTAAAAATATTTCTATCTTATTTGAAGAAAATGTATTGGTTTATATTTAGTTTTTAGCTTAGATGCTAAAACATAAATAAACATTTTATAATCTAAAAATATAATCTATATAAAACATACTATAATATTAAAGAGACTACACTAAAAACACATTTAAACATTTGTCAAAATCAGTTAAGCTTATGAGAATATACAGATAACTTAGAGCATCTCAACAACTTCTTCTTCCCTCAATTGATATCATAAAATTCTTATTTCTTGATAACATTGCTTACACAATTATATTTTTTTTTGTTTATTCTCATTGGAAAATATGAACCCCAACTACAAAAACAGAAATGAAAAATAAAAGAAATTTTAAATATCAATTATTAGACTTAAATAATAAATAAAAATGATATTTATCCTTAAGAAAAATATTAAATATTATTAACTTATAAAGATATGTAATAAATTATAGAAAAATATAGAATATAGTAATAAGAATGGTAGTGATGTTATTATACAAGGAAATATTTATCCCTAGGCACACATCCCAGGGAGTGAGCCACGTGAGTGAATAAAATAAAGACACGTGGCGAGTGAGGAGTGGAAAGTAGCATCACCCAATCAATTATCTAGTGCAGTTTAAAGTTTGATTTGTTGTTCATTTATTTGTGGCAATGAAAAAGAGTTAGTTAGAGTGAGTGAGAGTATTGTCTGAGAATGGCGTTATCGGCGGTGGTGGTGGACTCAGAATACATGAAGGAGATCGACAAGGCTCGCCGTGATCTCCGTGCACTTATCGCTAACAGGAACTGCGCTCCTATCATGCTTCGTTTGGCGTATCTATCTTCATATCTCTTTCTTTCTTCATTCAATCAATCAATCAAACATTTCTCTCTTTTATGTTTCTTCCTTTAATTTTTTCAGGTGGCATGATGCCGGAACTTACGATGTTAACACCAAGACCGGTGGACCTAATGGTTCAATCAGGAGTGAGGAAGAGTATTCTCATGGCTCCAACAACGGCTTGAAGAAAGCTATTGATTTCTGTGGTATATGTCTATCTATGCCTTTTTCTTATTTCACTCTTCCTTTTTTTCCTGTCTCGTACTTCTTGTTATTTAATATTATAGTATGCAGGAAAATTAATGAATAGACGATGTAACATTATTTAATATTATAGTTTATAATCATAAACTTATATCTAAAGTAATGATAATAAAAAAAAGTATGGAGGAATATATGATTGATAAATGATTGATTGCATATATGTCACCCTCTTCATCTTTCTGAGATTTGTCTTATTTTCTGATGTCACAGAAGAAGTGAAAGTTAAACATCCTAAGATTACATATGCAGATCTTTATCAGGTGATCATATTTTTTCTTCATTCTGTTATTATATAAATTTAAATGGAAAACTTTGTATTCAATTTTTTAGGTGAAAATCATACAGTTGAATCAATGAGATTTCAATTTTGTCTGGACTTTGTGCGGTTAGATCAATATTTAGTTCATGTTTATTTCGTGGTTTCATTTTCTGCCACTTGCAACTCAAATTCTTCTGTTTGTACATTATTTATGGTTCTCAATACTTATATGCATGCTATGCTTAGGCTTTTTCTATATTGTTAAGTGGTTATTCATTTCTTTTTTTCTTTTTTCAAGCGTTGCATAGTTAATCAGCTAGCCTTGGTTGTTTCTTTCCTTTTCCCCTTTTTCTCGTCCTCTTTGGGATGACTTTATATCTTCAACTACTTGTACTTGTTTATCTCTAGTCTCCGATAAATTCCGTTCTCTTTCCAAAGATAAGAAGGAAAACGGACTGCTAGATCTATTTAATTAGATAAAGGCTTGCTTATCTTTGCCTATTTTTTAATTTGTGTTTATATCTTCAGTTTTTTACCAAGTCGTCAAGGATTACACCTTAAATTGGGTAAGGGGACTTTTCAACGATGAAACATTTCAAGGGAGAAAACCTAACATGTTTAGTCTTTTTGCAGACTTTCATTTTTGTATCATTTATTTGGATTGTTGTTTTATGTCATCTTGAGCATACAAATTTACACCACCCAAAGATTGTGATTTGTATGGTTCTGCTTCCAAATATTTAAATGACACTAGTGGCCAATTTCGTACAATCGTAAACATTAGAATACAGTTTAAGATCAAGCTCCTGTGTTAGTTAATGTAGTTTGTTTGGTGTCCATGTAACCTCATTTCCTAAGATTTCTACAACAAGGTTGAACACCTGTACCATAAGGTTTTCTTGCATACTATAGAACTAACTTACAACTTAAAAGTCACTAAAATATGAGAAATTTAGTGGATTAAAATCACTGGAAATCAATTTTTTCCTTAAAAACTACTGCATTAATTTCTACCAGAATCAAGACATCTTACTGGATTTTCTTGTATATCTCAAACTGATGAAATCCAGTGCACAAAGAGTCCAGATTCTATTGATCCTGAGAGGATGGAAAGGAATGATTATCCCCATGTGTAAGGCATGCATAGTGTAAAACAAGATACGCATTCATAAATATAGAATTGGACCACCTATCATATAAGTTATGTGAATCTGAATTGAAGTTACTTTTTCATCTCTGTTTCCAGCTTGCAGGTGTTGTTGCAGTTGAAGTTACTGGGGGTCCCACAATTGACTTTGTTCCTGGAAGAAGGGTATGTTGTGCCGGAAAAGATTCCTCTCCAGTACTGGAGAGTCCAGTACTGGGAATGTGAGAGGGTTGTTTTTGAAAAATAATTAATTTAAAAAAATGTGAAAAAATCTGGACCATTTAAATGCTATTTTTGTCATGTGTTAGCATCCTACATATGCACTGTCCTCTCGAGCCAAACTCTGTTGTGCCATATTAGATTGTTGTCTGTTGTGAAAATCACCGATCTTGTTAGTTCATGTTACTTTCTCTATTGTAGGATTCTAAAATATCTCCTAAAGAAGGGCGGCTTCCTGATGCCAAAAAAGGTTAGTTTCCAAATTTTTGTCTGTGTAAAACTATTCCTTCATTAGGCCGTGGGAAATATCTTACTTAAATTGTGAAAGGTGTTCCGTTTTATTTTTTAAGTTTACAAATTCAAAATCAAAGAGGTTAATAATGTTAAATGAAAACATAATTTTTGAATCCCGTTGGTAGGCGTGCCACATCTGCGTGATATCTTTTATCGAATGGGCCTGTCTGACAAGGACATTGTTGCTCTGTCTGGAGGACACACGCTGGTAATTTTCCTTCCATGTGTATATTTTTGTATTAGTTGCGGTAGTCATGGCCGGACATTCTTACTTTGTTTTCCATGGTGTTATAAGGGAAGAGCACATCCAGAGAGATCAGGTTTTGATGGCCCTTGGACAGAGGATCCCTTGAAGTTTGATAACTCGTACTTCGTGTAAGACTTAAGCTTTGTGCAATACTATTACTCATTTTAGCCTTCCTACAATGACATCCTTTAGGGCTTCAGTTTTGTACCCCAGTATGGATAGTACTTATATTTAAGTACAAAGTATATATCATTGCTGATATCAGGGAACTTTTAAAAGAAGAGTCTGAGGGGCTGCTTAAACTTCCAACAGACAAGGCTTTATTGGATGATCCTGAATTTCGCCGTTATGTTGAGCTGTATGCAAAGGTAATCGGGATTGCTTAATTCAAATGACCATTACGAGTCCCTATTTGATTTATGTGATCATGTGTCCTGCCAATTTAATCCGTTTCAATAGCATTTCATTACTCTTCTTTCTATCCATGAAGCCTGTTTGCTTGTTGTCAAATTTATAGATATTGAAGCTAACGCCTATACAGTAAAACAAATATATTGTGCCTATTAGCACTTATTTTTATGTCTTGCTTACCTCAGACATCCATGGGAGGTTCAGTTTTGCTCCAGATTCCAAATCCATTGAAGAAAAAGAATATTTGTTTCGAAGTAGTATATTGATGTCTCATTCCATTACTTGAATCTGTCTGCTTTTCATATTTGTATCCCTATGGCAGGACGAGGAAGCATTTTTTCGAGATTATGCTGAATCACACAAGAAGCTTTCAGAGCTAGGGTTTGTGCCCTCAAAGGCAGCGTCTCCCAAGGATGCGACTGTACTGGCGCAAAGTGCTGTTGGAATTGTAGTTACTGCTGCTGTGGTGATCCTCAGTTACTTGTATGAAGTTCGCAAAAGAGGGAAGTAGACTCGATTTGTTCAGTATGTGTGACCCATAATGAGAAATATCGGATTCATTTTTGCAGTTTCAGTATCTGTTTTCTTAGTACCAATAATAATAATGCTACAGCCATTCTGATTATACGAGTAGACTAAAGACAACTGAATACTCAATTTAATTTCAACATCATAAAAGGTATATACAAATTCCTCTGTGCCCAGTTACATGTTCCTGTTCTCTGGAGAATTTGACATGGAGGGTAGACATGTTAAGAGACTAATTGCATATATCACGTGGGAGTAAATCAGAATTATGAAAACCTGTTAACAAAACCTGGAAAAATAACTATTACACCCGATGTTCACTGACCCCCTGTATGCCTTTACCTCAACTTTGTGACATGCTCTAAACCAAATAAACCAAAAATATAGCAATTTGGAAGTGAAACTCTAATTTATATTATTTTCCTGCCAATATAGATTTCACTGGTCTAACGCCAGAAAAAGTGCGTGCTACGGCAATTAGTAATTGAATCAGATGACTCTTCATGTCCTTTGAATGTTCTTCTACAAAGATTCAGATGACTTCCCTCTGACTCTAGTACCTCATATATTATAATTCTCAGGCTGGAGAACATGCTGTCCTATTTAAAAAGGAAACAAATGAAAAAAGCAAGACGTTAAATAACAATTTGAGACAGAGTTTGACATAGATGACCTGTAACAGCAATTGGTGTCTGTCATTAGTGTTAAAAAACTAGTAAGGAAAAGGAAATCATTTCTGAGCAATGAATAATGGCTTTTAATTCTTATCCACCTTGTAAGAAAAGGTTCAAGTTCAGGATGATCAGCATGTGGAGGACAACCTAAGAGGTAGGTAAACCAAACCACCCACAAGTACCTAAGCACATGACATACTCATGTTGCTGTGCTGGCTGTCACCTACACCATAATATCTTCTTGGTTCCTGCTATCCATGAGTTACTCCCTTTCCCTTCTATTTTTCATATTTTTTTCCAACTTTAGAGAATTTTCCATGTGACTCTGTTTTGGGTTAGATAAGAAAGCCATTATAGGATGATCTCTTGTAATTATTGCACCAAACTGATTGCGACCATGGTTGATGCTCAATACATTGATGTGTGCAGTTATGCATTTCATCCATCATTTATTATTTGGTAAGTTTACTATTATACACACATTGCATCTTTTTGGACACCCTATGGCTAGAGTTAGGTAGTGCTGTTGCCTCACCCAATAAAAGATTATTTAATACATGTTAATTGTATGCTTAT
Source organism: Lupinus albus (assembly GCA_009771035.1). NCBI lineage: Eukaryota > Viridiplantae > Streptophyta > Magnoliopsida > Fabales > Fabaceae > Lupinus > Lupinus albus. The sequence goes on from CM020017.1 coordinate 17,470,920, forward strand.
GATCATAGTTGAGTTGTTTATTCTCTTTAAAAACAAGTAGATAGAAGAAATTACAACAAAATTTAAGTTTCAATGTGCCTTGGGTTAAATTGAGAAACTGAGTGGGTGGATTTTTTAAGGTTTACAAGAATTGGTTACCAGGAGCATTTGATAAGGAGAACTTCAGGGATGAGATAAGTTAAAAAATCACATAAGTGGATCATACTCCACATTTAATATGAAACCTTGAACTATCATGTTTATGGGTCTATCATTCATCATTTTTCTCTTTTCTACGTGACACTTATTTTCACATATTTGATTCCTAACAGTATTTAATTACATAGTTGGGAATGATCAAACGTTGAAGATATAACTGAGGGAGGATTTGGAGTAGAATTGCAAGTAGAGTTAGAAAAGAGTGAAAAAGGTAGGTGAAAGTGGACCAAATATTTTCCCCCTGTCATGCTGTTCCTCCTTGAGAGCAACTTGTACCCCATGACATTAACTCTTACCATCCACTTAACATTCACAGGGAAGGGCAAAGAGAATGGATATATCCTATTTATATATATAGCAGTAGTAGGTAACTACTAAAAATATGCAATTGGTGGGTAAAGAAAAACAAAAGGTGGAAGGTGAACCAAAAGCCCTTATACAACCACAACCTTCTCTTCAACCCAACCTCCAACTCTCACATGCATGATAATGCACCATAGAATAAAGAATCACAACTACCATTTCCATATCTATGCTTTCTTACATGAATAGCCTAACTACTCATACATTTCTTTCAGGGAATTGTCCATTACAATTAACTTACCAAAATAGCTAAATATTCTTTTTTTAATGGAAAAGTAACCCACATGAAACTCTTTGTCTAATGCATTGTATTGGTAGGTTATACATAAGTAACTCTTCATGTTTTACTATATTGCTACATCATGTACTGATTTTAATGGAACAAGAAAACATAAACTCGGGGAAACATGTAAAGTTCCGGAAAATCCAGATATTTGTCCAACTGTTGTCACAGTATTTTAGAATCAATTATAAAAAAAGAGTATTTTAGAATCATGCTTGTGAATTAAGAAAATAATAAGAATAATTGATGATCAAATAAATGAATAGATTTTTGGCAGAGAACTAACTAGCAAATCAAAGTTTGAGAAGGTTTCTAGAGTTTGGTAAAACTGTTTAATTTGATTAAAATAAGAAGGTCTATATGTAACATTTGCTTTTGATTAAAAATGAAGTTCAGATTGAGATGAATGAAGTTGTGACATTCTAAGATTAAAATATAAGAGAAATGCTGAATCTTATAATTAAGTAAACTTTCAGAATAATAAAAAACTCTAACTTTAATTTGATTCCACTGATCACATGTTAGTGTAAATGAAATAGCCATTTCTCTAATTGGAAGCTATTAGATACAAAGGTGCCTTACCCCTTACATAACTACAGCTTGACATTTTATGCAGCAATTATTGAACAAAGAATTGAGGACTTGATTTTTTATTCAGCATAAGATTAAATGGGCAGGTTTCAAAATTTTAACATATTTGTTTCAGGGCAAAAGATCACATCTTGCATTGCCCATACTTTAATATATATTCTACTTTACACCAACCTGAAGGCTACATACCCATAGTTGATGTCTTTTTTTAAACTCATTGTATCATTGATGCAAATTCACTAGTATAATATTATTGATTTAAGTGATATACATGGATTAAATTACCTCCTATATAAAATAGGAGGGAAAAAAGAATATAGCATAGAGTAAAAGGGAGAGGGGGATAGAGCCAAGAGCCACACCTTTCAACCTATTTCACCAACTAACATGTAGAAGCAATTAATGTGTTGCTTCTCTCTCTCAATTTCTGTGTCCCTTTGGGTCAAAAGCCTATAAAAATCAAACCCCAAACTCCACCTTGGGAAGGCTTATTTGTAGCAACACATTCGAAATTACAATCATAGCATACCAAATATCATAAACAATTAAACTCTGAAGTAGTTGAGTTCAGTTAATAGTTATGGGAAGGTCTCCTTGTTGTGAAAAAGCTCACACAAACAAAGGTGCATGGACAAAAGAAGAAGATGATAGACTCATCTCTTATATTCGTGCCCATGGTGAAGGAAGTTGGCGTTCTCTCCCTAAATCCGCTGGCCTTCTCCGATGCGGCAAGAGTTGCCGTCTCCGGTGGATCAACTACCTCCGTCCTGATCTCAAACGTGGCAATTTCACTGAGGAAGAAGATGAACAAATCATCAAACTCCACACTCTCCTTGGTAACAAGTAAGTTCAAGTTCAACATAAACCAATATAAGATTGAAATGGGTTATGAGTTTTCACTGATTTGTGATTAAAAAAATGGTCTTTTAGGTGGTCTCTGATAGCTGGAAGATTAGCAGGAAGAACAGACAATGAGATAAAGAATTATTGGAACACTCATATAAGAAGGAAGCTTTTGAACAGAGGAATTGACCCTGCAACTCATAGGCCTCTAAATGATGCTGATAATCATGCTCAGGACCAAGAAGTTCAAGCATCTGCTGCAGCAACCAACACTGTATCTTTTGCTTCATCTGCTTCTGCTGCAATTGTTAAACAAGAACAAGATACTAGTTTTACTAGTAATTCAACCATTTTTAGTGTTGTTGGAGAGAATAATACTAAAGTTGGCAAAGGAACTATGTTAGAACGTTGCCCTGACTTGAATCTTGAGTTAACTATTAGTCCTCCCCGTTTGAATGAGCCTGATGAACAATTCAAGAACATGGAGAAAAGCCTTTGCTTTAGTTGCAGATTGGGTTTGCAGAATAACAATCATTGCAACTGTGGGAATGGTAGTAACATTGGCAACATTAGTAGTGGGAACAGGAATAATAGTACTGCTACTAGTTATGATTTCTTGGGCTTGAAAACTGGTGTTTGGGATTACAGAAGATTGGAAATGAAATATGGACAATAGCTAGTGTTGAAGAGAAACGAGATAATGAAATTCATTGGGTTTTGAGATCTCTCTTTTAATTCATTTTCTTCTCTAATTAGTATAAACAATTAGTTACTGATGCATATGTTATAGAACCTGCACAATTGAACATTATTTGTCAAACTTTGACTCAATTTCAAGTTATTGCTACTTTAATATACTTCTTGATATGTTTCATTTTTTCTGTAAATTTTCTCTATTGGCGAATCTGGAATTGGAAATATAAGATATCATGATTTAGATGTTGTACTTGTACTTCATGATATAGTTTAAAAAAACTTATTTTACTATAGGATTCTATATGGGATTAAACTTCTTTGACTGTTTAGAGTTCAGTGATGAGTCTGAAAAATTGTTCTATACTTTCACTTGTATCTAATTGTTGTATGAAGAATTGAAACTTTTTATTTGAAGTTGGGGTTAAATAATAATTTTCAAGACAAACTTTTGAGACAAATGAGTCTGAAAAATATCAACCTGGTAGAATTTAAAATATTTGAGGATCAATTTGAATTTCTTTTAAGTTGTTACACACAAGTTTCTTGAATGATCAAAATGTTCAATCTTGGATAAAGTTTTATCTGCATCATCACATCCCACAGTCATAGTTAATATTCTCTGTATGATGAAATTTATAATTAATTCATTGAATTACTTTACATCCTGTGCATCAGCAAGCAAGGGACCTGAGTTTAGGTGTATACTTAGTCGCAGCTTCAAAATATAAAACTTGTTGTTGGTCCTGATCACTACTACTTATTCAGTTTTATTTTGATTTTAATATTATACCACTTATCTCATTTTTTATGTATTGTTTATATTTAAATCAAATTTTATTAAGTGCAGTGGTAATATTATCCTATAATATATATGTTCTTGCTCATGTATAGACCATTGAGACTCTGAGTGATGATATTGAAAGCTATTTAGATTCATTTGGAGGTTCTCTTTTATGTAGAAAAATATAAAAAAGGAAAAGAAAGTGGGTAGATGTATTCATGCATATGGAAGAAAGAGTGAATGGATAAGCAGTGACAGTGAGAGGATGAGAAATTATTGACATGGAATGGCGGTGGGTACCAAATTAATTTTATGTTCCCTAGTTTTTTATTCATTAAAAGTAAAGTTTTATATTATGCATCATAACTTATCCTCTAAATTCATATTCACTATTAATTTATATTATTTTTATATTTTAACAGTAATAATTAACTTATGAATATCTAATAATGTGTCAATAGCAAAAATAATATATACAACCAAAAGATAATATAATTACTAATGATGTAATATATATTTTCCTATTTCTTTAAATAATCACCAAAACATTAATTGCAAGTTCAACACCAATAATATCAATAACTTGTAGTAGTTGAACGCTAAAATAGTATGAATGGGGATCAGTTGTCCCACATTTCATGTCTCATGGTGTCCCAAAAACATAAAATAAAATTTTTATGTTATTTGATAGAATATAATTGGTTTGGTACACAGTGACAAGAAATTTTTGGGACAGGGATCCTGATTCAAATACTATATTAACCAAAACGGTGGAAATAACTGGAATGGTAAGATTGAGAACATTATAAGCACATGCATGATAAGTTATGATCCTCATCATTAATGGAGAGACAAGTACACTCAAAACAAGAGAAAGTGTAATTTGATTTGACACTTTTATCTTTAAGATAAAATGTAATGATATTTTTAACCCTAAGTGTAGTGCAAAAGTGATCACTTACCTCTCCATTAATGGATGATCATTTCTCATGCATGATCGTACTTATTCCTACCAAACATTCTATGTTAGTATTTAATCACTTATATTTAGGTCTGCCTCCAACTAACTTCATAACTCTGCTTTGTGTACACGTGATGTTATGAGCCCCACCCAGGCTCTTTTATCTTAATCATACTTATTCACTATCAACTATGTCCTTCTATATTTGCTCATACGTTTGGCCCTTAATATAATTACAAATTACAATTATGTTTCAGCAATGAAAGACTGGGGTACACTGTAAGTTAACGAAAGTTAGGTTTCATATCAAAGAAACCATCTCTGGATGTTCAAAAACTTTAATGCTCCAAAAAAGTTATTAGTAATACAATGGTAGCTGCACAAATGTCTTTTCTTTATAGTTTTGGTTCAAATCATGCTTTTCTTTTATACTCTTTGTCACTAGTAACAAACTAGCTTGTTGCGTGTTGAAAATATAGTTCAAGAACTTTATAGGAATAGGTAGATGGCATAAATCAAATTAAAAGGTAGTAGCAATGGGTAGTGAATAGATCCTACCAACCATCCAAATTTTATGTGACACCATAGATAAAAAAAATATTCATTATTGCATTATCCAATACTAAAATATGAGTTTTTATAATTTTTAAATTTATTTTATTAAAAAATAATTAAAATTTATACAACAAAAAAATGTGATATCACAAGTCCTCATCATATTCATTCATTAACTCAAGATTTAGTATGTGAAAAATAAATTTACTGGAAAAAAGTTTGTTCTACGCTTTAAAATGTGATACTTTTAGTTTTTCAATAAATATTTAGTATCTTAAATTTTGTTAAGATGTGTTATTGGGTATATATACTTAAAAACTCCATACTATTATTAAAGATTGCGGTGTATACTGTATCACTGTTTTATAATAATCTCATTATAGGAGAGAATGGAGGTAACTATTTTTCAAGCAGATCTCAAAAACTATATGGGCCACTTTTCAACTATCAACCTTCACCTTTTTCTCTTTCAAAGGTGTTAGGTACATATATTAGAACCTTCCACCACAATGTATTATGTACGAGTATTACTTTTTGTTAATATAGTAAACAATAATTAAATATAATCGATATAATTAAATATGATAGATGAATGATTATGATCATTTCTTGAATCATATATATATATATATAGACCTACTCATGTATAACAATATTTTGTGGCGGTAGTTGGTAGATGTCCGATGTAGGCACATGTGCGCTGCTGCGGCGGTGGGCCCTCTTACAACCACCGTCAATCACCTTTGGGTCCCTCCATTGCTCTACTCTCTTACGCTTTCAAGATACCTCTCAAATCAACTCCACATATAACACAATCTCCTTATTTTCTGCATGTCTTCCCCTACTTTTCAACCCACTCTGTCATTTTGTTTTATTTTTTTCTGTTATCGGCAATGTTAATCTAAAAATTTATACATAATCAATATATCATTTAAATTTATTTACATTACATTTTTTGAGAGTGATTAAAATAGTAGATAATACAATAATATTATATAAAACTCTTACACGGTTTATATACATATTAAGACTTTAGTGAATCTATGAATGTATTGTATTTTCTCGTGTGACATAGTGTTATAATTCATATATTTCATTAAAAATATTTATATGATATCATATTAATCATATAAGAGTATCAACAAATTGAACTAAGTTATAAGAGTCTTAACTTAAATCTTTAGCATCAAAATTGAAAACTCCACAATCCAGTTAGTAAATAATTTAAAAGGCACATGAATGAATCGTAATTAAATGGTTGTGTATGTAATGTGTAATGGTATGAGGTTGAGATAGATAGTTGAGTGAAGTGAGGTTGGAATGTGTGAATGAGTGCAATGATGATGAGCTAAGAATATGGACATCCATGATTGTCATCCACACTCTTTACTATATATCCCTATTCTTCTTCTTCCTTTTCCCTCTTCTCATCTAATAATCTCCTCATTATTTTCTCACCCAACTTTTCCTACCACCTTCATTTTTACTATCTTGCGTCCTTATCTGCTTATTGTGAATTTGTCACCGTTTTAGGCCCAACTGAATTAATACCAATGTTTTTTCAATATTCAATATACCACCTTACCTTCTAAATGTGGATGTGATGTGACATTAAGGATTGGATGACTCTGGAAAACATTAACTTCTTTACAGACTTCAGACCAACCACCAAGTTTCCATATCTAACACGCTTTGTTATTTATTTGTGAAAAAGAGAGGTCCATATAGCAATGTGAATCAACAGTGACATGCTTCATCAAAATCAACAAGCGGAAGTCAATGACACCTGCTACAGTTACTAGAAAATATATTCATAGGGTGTGTATTGTTTTGAACATTGTCTAATGAGGGATGCACATAGATGGAGTAAGAATAGTAATAATGGAGGGAGAAAACTTGTTACAACCGCGGAGTAGCAACTAGAAAGAGTAGGTAATAAAATACATTTCCATGATTATTACACAACACTTGTATTAATAAGAAGTCGTGGTTGATATATCCTTTGTCTATGTTTGATATTACTTCATAATTTAAACACCATTTCACAACATAAAATTACTTATTACATTAAGCTGCCACATGCTAACATTCCCATTTAAAGTTAAGCAAACGTGTGTGAAGATCTGAAAAAGTTTACGAGTTTAATCCAAAGATGGAACTAGCCAAATAAAAAATCTCACAAATTGTTTTCGAGTCACCAGCAGTAGCTGTACCCTCAACTGAGTATAAACCCAACAATCATTGCCAATAGAGCTTTTTTGCCTTGTGCTACTGGACTAAATACTAAACAGCCCAAGTTACAATAGTAGTCTACTATATTAGAATAGTCAAAGATAAGGATGACAAATGCTAAATAAAGCATCAATTAAATTAATAGATATGTGTTGGTGACACATCAAATTTCCTCCTGAAAATTGAGCTCATCCATTCCATCATTAAAAAAGAAAAAGAAACTACACAACCGAAGGGTTGTTGCCCTTAACTTATCATATATTACATCACAATGGTGCCAAAAGCAACATAATTAAACTACCCATACTCCATTCATTGGATTGGAGTTACTTGATTAATTAATAAGAGATAGTAAGATTATGATTAGCTTAATTAGCAGAGGAGTAATAATAATTAAGGAGTGAAAAAGAGTGCGTTTTATTTGGCTCTTTCTTGAATTATATCGAACCCCATCTCAGTTAGATCTGTGGCTTGGACTTCATAGTGTATTCCATCCAGAGCTCTTCTTAGCCCATCCTTTGATGTTGCGTATAGAAACTTCGCTCTTATCCTTGATGCAGTTGGTGACCTAAAAATGCAAAAATGAAATATTCAACCATACAATATTCAAAAAGAGGGGTCAGCTCCTTAGTCCTAAGTAATTATTATAGCATGAAATGAATGATAAAGATTGATGATAATTATATATATTATTCATACCAATAAATGAAGAAGATCTTGCTCTTGCGGCAATTATCAACACTGACAAAATCAAAGTCGAAAACAGCATATCTACAATCATCTTTGGGCAAGGAAGCAGCAAGGTCATCATAACCTTCACCAGGACCACCCACCTTATCAACGGTCACAAGTCTGGATTTTTCATCGATCTTGTACACAACGTATTTGTGCACCTTCTTCCACTTCATCTCCATGAAAGAGTTCTTGCATTCATCCGTAACCCACATCCCAATAGTAGCCTATATATATATATATATATATATATATATATATATATATCACTTCATTTTATTAATCAGTACCATACCATACACTATACTATATAATAATACAATAACACATGTATTTATAAAGCAAGTCACAAACACTTGATGTGTCAAAATCTAATAGATAGAATGAAAGAAAGTTATATAAAAAAGTGAAGCAGTACCATTTTGAAAGCCATCGCCATTGTTGTTAGTCGAGGGTGAGAAGTGGAAAACCTAACGATCTTAACTTTTTCTTATGAGTATTACTGAAAGGGTTGAGGACTTGATCTTTATATAAATAAACAGGGGCTAGTTCAGAATGTTATGCCATTTCTATTTACAGTTAACACCAATACTAATCATCTAGGTCTAAATTAGTTTTAAATAAAATTATGTCAAAAGGATTAAAATTATCACAGCATCACATTACAATACTATAGATTCAACTCTACTAAATTTTGTTACGAATCATTATATAATATGAAAGTGATATAATTGATTAATCATTATTTAATACTATGCAACGGGATACACGACCTTACAAAGATTTATTGGCATGCCTTTTTTTCTGGTTAATATTTTTTGCTTAATTTGGCTAAAGATTAATTTCCACGGTACGGTTAGGTGTCTTAGCAAAGGGACCCTCACAAATATTTTTTACACATGAATATAAAAATTAAATATGTGACCTGATGATTAAATCATCCCAACTCATTCAGCTTTAACCAAGGACATTAATATAATGAGTACTATTTTGATATTATGTTATTATAAAGTTTTATATCATTATTATTATATTCAATTAATTTCATTACATGTTACTTGCTGTCAGACAAACTTAGATTTTTTTGAAAAATTCAACAAAAATTAATGTAGTGTTTTTCTAATGCTCCACAGTAATAATAATGATATTTTATCGGAATAATAATTAATAGATATTTTCCTGTTATATCTGTGATGTCTGGTGAGTGGTGATAATGACAAAGGGAGGTTAAATAAGAAGTGAGAAATTACAAAAGGATTTGACCCAATTGTATCGTGGTGTGATGTTTTGTGTAATACTAATACTGAGTGGGCAGCCACATTGTAATTGCAAAAAATATTCAGAAGTGAAAAGGACAACTTTCTATACTCAAAATTTCTTACAATATGCAATGACTCAGGATTAATTTATATATTTAATTGAGAATCACATGCATTTTTGTGTCATTGTAATATTTTCAGGAATCAATGCATTGTTGTAGCTACAGTGAGAGATAGGAAATGGAGATTACAAACACTAAAATCCATGAGAAATAGGTTATGCAGGTGAATGGGGAGCATTTCCCTCAATTAGATGGTCCTCTCCTTGACTTTGTAAATTCCTTATTAGCCCCACAAGTTGTGAAGAGGATGGTCCTGCATGATGTGTCTATCTACAATGGAGTACAAAAACTTGAATCAAGTGCTTTATAAGAGGTCTTATGCTTGGAAGTACTCACTTTTGTGGTGTACATTTATCCTTGGGATTTGACAAAAAAAAGCATATAATTTAGGCCAACTTTATCTTCTTGGTCTTGGTTTTAATTTGATTAAATATCTGCTTGTCAATGCTAGGCATTATTATTATTCTGCTCGGTAAACTAAAGGGAGAGACAACATTGCATACATCCTCAATTATGCTATACTCTAGCTACTTGCACATTCTGATTCAGAATTATCTATTTTCTCTCGACCTAATACATAACAGGATCAGACAGATAAAATCATTAAGATTTGCATCAACATCAATCTAGAAGAAGTGGTTTATAATGTAAGAATGACTTGTTAATATCTTGTCCCATACGCTATATCGCATTAATGAAAACATAACATATTAATTAAATTTTATTATTATTTATATTTTTGCGTCATTATCATTTAGGCATGACAACACAAATAAGATCTAGTACAACAAGGGATAACCTTAAAGCAGTCGTCAGAACATACAATGGCCAAATGTATATACCATCAGCACCTCTTGAGCCACTTGTTAAAACCACCACAAGGCTTGGTTCCTTCAATATTAACTATTTATTACCGGTATTTGTTATGTATGAGACTCAAACTTTCAATTTCTTTCACTCCACTATTTTAATTTTTCTCCCTAACTATCATATCACTTTATAACTCTCATATCTAACAATGCAAGCTTTTAGTAGTCAGGATGGGACCCAACCCCGTGTCATGGAGCTGTTCCTGGTCTCAAGACATACCATGTTACTAACATGCAATTTGTAACATCATAAGACAGTTTGCGCTAAAAGTGGAATATCAAGCCATATACATCATAAAGGCCTAGCTATAGGCAAACATTTCTCAGCAAAATATGGTTTCAGAAGGATGCTTGAGTATTCGTCTTCAATTCACTACATGGTTTGGATAGGAAGGATATACTATTGCTTGCTGAGAGAACAAAACATGTCCTTCTAGGAGCTGACTGCATAAATATGAATTTATGATAGGAAACAAAATTGTCAAGAATTAAACTATAATCTATTCTACTTCTAATGAAAAAAATAATACTAGAGATAAAATTCATATTTCATTTTTATTTCCCTAATGAAAAAAAAGTACTACTTAAAAGACAATAAATAAATCCTAAAAGAACGACGATTACATAAATGTCATCATCTCACAATAAGAACAGTATAGAATTATTCATGTAATATCAATATTTAATTAAATATAAATAATCAACCATAATATTCTCATATATCTCCATTCTAATAAACTCTATCCCATCACATTGATACTCAAAACTCAAAACTCAAAACAGCACAAATGTTACCGAGTGCCATAGAGATATAAAATGAGTTGGTAATAAAATTTTAAAAAAGATAAGTGATTTAAAACTTTTACGCTTCTGTATTACAAACATTGGGCCGAATAGTTGTTTCATGATCCATACCCATTCTAAAAGAATGTGGCAAAAAGCATGGATTAAGGACAGAGATCACTACTATTTGATTTTTTAGTAAAAAAATACACTGAATTCTCTATTATTTAGCTTACACTTGATACCTCTATTATTTTAAAACTTAGGTTGATATTATTACTATAATTTTATAACCATAAATATATGTGTAATGGTGAGTGAATTTCAGAAGAGATGAATGTAAATTTTGAAAGCAGTAAAAATATAAGTAAAATAAGTGACATTTCAATCTTTTTCATTATCTATAGATAATGTTGAATACGGCACTAGGGAGATGACATGATAAATCACCTCTGAATCTTTCGCCAACACATCTAAACAAAAATTACAAATTTGTCTTTCATTATTAACCACATGTACATGCACAAGTCCTGATTAATTCATTTTTCATTTTGGTTGGGAAAACGAAGCAATTCGAGGAACCACTAAATAAAATAAACCACTAAATAAGCAATTAATCAATATAAACCACTAAATAAAATAACTAATAAAATTATTACACTAAATCAACATTACCACCACATAGTAATATAGATTCATTCTCATCGCCTTTTAAAAAGCCATATAAACATTAGATGAACTTCCCCGAATCAATAAATAAATCATATGTGGGATTAGAATGTGCAAAACTCGCATAAACTAATGACTTGTATTATGTGGGATTACGACGTGTAGAACACGCACAACTTTATCCCTTAACTCTGACTATAACAACAAAAAATAGTGTTTCTAAAAACAAGAACCGATCGAAATCATATTTTGGGAATTTGATTATGAGTAGTTCGCATCACATAAGATAAAGCTTACCATCCGAATCATAATATTAAAATATCAGGGTTCTGATAAGAAATAATGCTAATTATTATGGGGGAACAAATAAAAGTTGTGAATAACAAAGGGGCATTGACAGCGGATAATACTGTTGATAACTTCAAACAAACGCAATATGATTCTTTTCATATCAGCACCAGCAATCACATAAACCATTACCAACACCATATAATCATCACAACAAAAATTGATCAAACACGGAAAAGATAAAAGATGAATAAACCTAAGATATCAACACAAGACAGGGAAATTTTGTTCAACAGATCTACTGAGATACCATCAAAGAGAGCATACATGCGATAATAACAGAATCTCACAAAGACTCTATATTTCTCCATGCAATGATATTAAACCATTCCCCCAGCATCTAATTTCTTATAAAATAAAAAAATACCAAACAGCATAGATCTTGCATTAAGAACCCTAACACTTCAAATCAAAACAAGTTCATGAAATCAAAATTAAGAACGACTCATAGAACATAAAGCAACCCCAAACCAAGTGACCTCACAAATGCAAAGGTCACGATTCTATATTATTAGATCAACGACCTCCGGAAGGACAATCCCTAGCGAAGTGGCCAGACTCACCGCAGCTGTAGCAGCCACCTCCACCGCCACCTCCGCCACCGCCCCCTCCATACCTTCCTCCACCGCCACCGCCTCCCGACGGGCACTCCCTAGCAATGTGACCTGACTCACCACAGCTGTAACAGCCTCCACCGCCACCGCCACCGCCTCCTCCGTATCCACCTCCTCCACCGTATCCACCACCGCCTCCATAACCATCGCTATATCCTCCACCTCCTCTTCCACCACGTCCGCCACCTCGTCCACCACCGCCATAGCCTCCACCACCTCGTCCACCGCCGTATCCTCCTCCACCGCCACCGCCACCGCCACCGCCACCTCCACGACGACTACCCTGGACATTAGCACCATCAGGACCAGTTACATCAACGGCCTTAGATCGACCATCAGAATCAGCATCGATTTGAAACTCAACAGATTCACCTTCAGCGAGGGATCGAAATCCATCAGATTTTATTTGAGATTGGTGAACGAAGAGTTCATCACCACCATCATCAGGGGTAATGAATCCAAAACCCTTGGTATCATTAAACCACTTCACCTTCCCAGTTACTCTCTCAGAACCCATTCTCACAGCGCCGTTTGATTTTGGAGTTTAGGGTTTCACACATTTTTCTTTTATATCCCAAATTGATTTACAATATCATATTTTTACTTCTGTTGGGCTTTTTCTTACCTTGTGGGCCCTCTTTTGCAGGGTTTATCTTGATCCAATTAGGTTCATCTAATGGTCAAGGATCCTTCCTCTCTGTGTATTGCATATGGACCGTTTGATCCTTCATCCTACTTTCTTCTCGTCAGCGGTTTTTCAAAATTTGATTTTGAAATTCAACAAAAATTTAAAAGTAATGTACTCCTATTAAATAGAGAAAATTTTAGAATAAAAAAGCGCTTCAAATTTTGTTCTATCAAAATCAATATTTTTTAAATTATGGAACCAACAAAAGCTCAAATTGATAATTTTTTCTTTAATGGATAGTTTTTATAATTGAATATTTTTAATGATATTGCCAATTTGGTGATATATTCGCTCACTAGTCGAATAGATGGTTAATAAATAAAGTATTGGTAAAGAATTTGAAAAGTTAAAATTTTATATTGAAAAATAAATTATTTAATATCTTGCCGGTATTAATATTATGATATCCAATACATAGAAACAATCGTATATGGTATTCAATTTTCTAACATAGAGTAATCTCCTATATTTTTTTTAATATTGACTAGGAAACTTTTTATTTGCTTTCCTTCTAAACTCACTCTCACCATTTCAATTATTTATATCATAATCTTTATAATATTATCTTGGACTATTTCAAGGTATTAGAGATGTGGTTAATACTAAGAATATAAATAAATTTATTAACAATTAGATATAACTTTTTAAAATTATTTTTCAATGATAAAACTTGTTTGTTTCCTCTTTTCATTCAATTAATTAATATTTTTCTAAATTAACATGAAAGTATTTTAGCAATAAAATTAGTTTATCTTTGTAATTTTTTGTTAAATGTCATATGAAATGGTCAAGAGTAAAACCTAAAAAAAATCTCATAAAATAATTGAACTCATCTAATGAAAACTTTTGTTTAGTTCTATTGGTTAGAATGATCTTGTTTATATTATCAACTTGCAATTTAGAAAAACCCTATTTATATAAGAATTTGTACATAATGATCTAATGGTAGAGGGTCTTACATATCCTCTTTCCTCTTACATAAAACAAATGTTCTCACTATTATTGTATGATTATAAAAAAATAGCACATTTTTTATTTTTTGTAATATTTAACTCATTCATTTTTCATACATGCCTCCAATATTTGCGCAAATGGCTTGGTGTGGTCCAAAATACATTTCATCAAATGTTTAAAATTTATTATGATTGTTTATTAGCCAAAAAAAGAGTGGTATCACAAGGTATAAGTCATCATTTGTAAAACTAATTTGATTGGGCATTCTTATTATATTGTCTTATCATATGACATGTATTTTATACAAGATGAAGAATAATGTGTAATTTGCCTTTCAAACATTCCGAGAAAAAACCATTAACTCATTGCACCATATATTATTGTTGTTATCATTACTTCCATTACATATTTCCTTAATTAAACATATTATTCATTAAAAGTTATCTTATTTTATACCATATTTGATGGTAATAGATTATGATATTCATATATTACCTTAAGTTTATCTCATGCATCTTTACTACTTAGGGATCATGGTTTAGAGAATAATTATATATTTATTAATTATTTTTAGAGAGTAATTATGTTTCTAAAAAATTAAAAAATAATTATGATTGTCACTCAAGTGATAATAAAGCTATATGTAAATGTGTTTTTTTCAATGTATACATGTTGGAAATCTTAAATAACAATTTTTTTAGAGATATCCAACACAAAATAAAATGATGATAATATATTACTTAAATAAAAAAAATTACAATTATAAAGTCGAAATCAAGCATATAAACTCTACATTCTATATATTTTTTGAATTAAGGAATAAGTATCATCCATTTATGAAAACAAATCTCACTTAAGTTAAGAAGAACTATTATATGTGTAGAGTTTTTCCTGGTTCCTCCAAAACGAAATTCAAGTGCATTCTCAAATAATATTGTTAAACACATAATAAATAATATAGTATTATTAAAGACATATTGAAATTGAAGCTATAAAAGTAAATGATTAAGGTAGAGGGAAAGAGAATAAAAAGTAATGAGATATGGGATGGGTACATAGAATAGAAATGTTGTCCTCTCCTCCATCCAATTTCCACCCTACTAAATATAAACAAAAAACAACTCTTTTTTACGCAAATATTCTCGTTACACCCTACAATTTCCCCATTCGCTCACCCACACCACCACCGTCGTGGCCACCAACACCACCACTCTCATGTAGAATCCCATACACAACAACAATTGAATCGTTGTTGCTATCATCATATCATGCACATGCATTTATAAGGTCCATTAATAACAACAAAAAACCTTGGAATTATAAACACAGAGAGTAGACCCCTATTATCACATTGCAACCCAATGTAATTTTGAAAGTTGAAATTACCATCTTCTTCTTCTTCTTCTTCATTCATCCATATTTTCTTATAGATATACGGTCCGCTAATCAACCATGTCGTCGAGCATCGTCAAGGAGATCCTGGCGAGCCCGATACAGATGGCGGACCAGGTATCCAAAATGGCTGATGAGGTTCAAAATTTCAGGCAAGAATGTTTGGAACTCAAAGCTAAAACAGAGAAACTTGCAGCACTTCTTAGACAGGCTGCTAGGAATAGCAACGACCTATATGAACGTCCCACAAGGCGCATCATAGAAGACACCGAACAAGTTCTTGACAAAGCACTCACACTTGTTTCCAAATGTCGTGCAAATGGCCTCGTCAAGCGTCTCTTCACTATCATCCCTGCAACCGCCTTTCGTAAAACCTCAACGCAACTAGAGAATTCCCTTGGTGATGTGCAATGGCTTCTAAGGGTTTCAGCTTCTGCAGATGAACGTGATGATGAGTATCTTGGTCTTCCTCCTATAGCGGCTAATGAACCTATTTTGTGTCTAATTTGGGAACAAGTTGCTATTTTGCTCTCAAGTGCTTCATTAGAGGAACGTTCTGATGCTGCTGCTTCTTTGGTTTCTTTGGCGCGTGACAATGATAGGTATGGGAAACTAATTCTTGAGGAAGGTGGGGTTCCACCTTTGCTGAAATTGTTGAAAGAAGGGAAAATGGACGGTCAAGAAAATGCAGCAAGGGCAATTGGGTTGCTTGGGAAGGATCCCGAAAGTGTGGAGCATATTGTGAATGCAGGTGTGTGTTCTGTGTTCGCAAAAATACTCAAAGAAGGTCATATGAAAGTTCAATTAGTGGTGGCATGGGCTATTTCAGAGATGGCTGCACATCATCCTAAATGTCAAGATCATTTCTCTCAAAACAATGCTATAAGGTTGTTGGTTAGTCATCTTGCATTTGAGACCATTCAGGAGCACAGTAAGTATGTTATTACAAACAAACAAAATATGTCTTCCATTCATTCTGTTTTAATGGCAAGTAATGATCCTAATAAGAAGAATCTGCAAGAAGATGGTGATAAAAAAATGGCTCACCCAATGGGGAATCAAACAACTAGCCAAATACATAATGTGATTACCAACACATTGGCCATCAAGGGCCAAGGTGACCAAAAATCTCAACAACCCAATCCCACGAATCAAAGAGGAAACAATAATGCCAAGGCTAACAATGCGGTTGTAAAACATAATAACAACCACCAAGGGAATTCGCATGTCTCAATAGCGGGGACAAGTATCAAGGGTAGAGAGTACGAAGATCCAGAAACAAAGGCTCAAATGAAGGCCATGGCAGCTAGAGCACTTTGGCAATTGTGTAGGGGCAATGTCACTATTTGTCACCATATCACAGAATCAAGAGCCCTTCTTTGCTTCGCGGTGCTATTGGAAAAAGGATCTGAAGATGTGAGGTCTTATTCTGCAATGGCTTTGATGGAGATTACTTATGTGGCAGAACAACATGCAGAATTGAGACGATCTTCTTTTAAGCCTAATTCCCCTGCCGCCAAGGCTGTTGTAGAACAATTTCTTAATATTATTGACAAAGGTGATTCTGATTTGCTCATACCTTGTATCAAATCTGTTGGTAACTTGGCAAGAACTTTTAGAGCAACAGAAACAAGGTTTATTGCCCCTTTGGTGAAACTTCTTGATGAAAGAGAAGCAGATGTTTCAATGGAAGCAGCAATTGCGCTCAACAAATTTGCTTGTACCGATAACTATCTCCATGAGACTCATTGCAATGCAATCATAGATGCAGGTGGTGCGAAACATTTGATTCAACTAGTTTACTTTGGGGAGCAAATGGTGCAAATTCCATCTCTAATACTTCTGTGTTATATAGCACTACATGTTCCTAAAAGTGAGACTCTTGCACAAGAAGATGTGCTTATAGTTCTTGAATGGTGCACAAAGCAGGCTCACCTGATAGGAGAGTCATCCATTGAAACACTTTTACCAGAAGCTAAAAGTAGGTTGGAACTATATCAATCAAGAGGTAACCGAGGATTTCACTAATATACCATTTTATATGCACGTCACTTAACTTTGTAAGTGGTTTTGTTTAACAAAATGAGAGAACGAGTTTGCTTATTTTATATTTGACAGTCTTGTGTCACTGTATATAGATTACTAAAATAGCAAATGCTTGAATATTGTTGCTTTATGGTAATTAATATAGGAAAAGTTAAACTCACCTTAAATTTACCACTTATCTTTATTTATTTTTATAATCCTTTATCCTTCCATTTTTTTGCTCAAAAATAATTTATTTTATCAATTTGGGAGTGTAATTCACAATAGTGCAATATTGTGGTGATGTAGCCAATGACAATTCTTTCCATTTGTTAGAAGGAATTAAAACTAATATCACCAATTGAAGATGTATGTCCTCTACCGATTAGAATGGGAAAATAATGTTAAAAATGAGAGAAAAATGATGTCACTATTCCAGATTTCCTTTACAATAAATAAAAAACTATCATTAACTTTTTAATTTTTATTTTATTTCAAAAAAATCAAAATAACACGTTTCAAAAGTTCAACTAAAGTTCCTAAGTCCTTAAAAATATATACATGTTATTTGCTCAAAAAAAAGCCTCATGCATGAATGATTTAAAAGAGTTTCAACACCAAATTTTGCCTACCCATATTCGCGTATATAATAATAAAAATATGAGAAATCATAATAGAGAGTCAAAAAAATAATAAAATATATGATTAATTTGATTTAAAAAAATTATTATTGCAAATTTGATTTCATAAAAAAAGTAAGGATCATCATTTGAAAATAAATCAAACAAATCAATAATTTTAGTCAGAGAGCAAATAATTTATGTTCTCTATTATACTATAAGAAAAAAGGTTCTTCATTATTAGTCTTGGACACATATCATCTTTTCATGCAGAGTTTTCCCACCCAAACACTCCCACCAACTACCATGCATAATCACACAGTGTATCATTACCATCTACATTCATATCATACATCAAACCATCAACTACCATGCATAGTCTCGCATTGTATCATTACAATCTACATTCATATCATACATCAAAATGACACATGCATGTCACATTTATTAATCCTTCATTTTTTATATCAAACACTTAATCATATTCACATATTCTCATATTCATTTTTCATCCGAAATTTTTTCTTCATTTTCACTAAATAAATTCTTATATTTCTTCATTTCCCCTACCAAACACTATTATGCACGTTCATTATAATATTCTCATATTAATTTATATTAAAGATATATGAGTTTAGGAAAAAAATAATTATTATCCTATTATGTTGTTTGATTATGTAAAAACAAAAATAATTCTTTAAATTTTAATCTACATTATCCCAAAAATGATGAACTCTCTATAACAAAAATCACAAAGTCAGAATAATGAAAAGCTTTGAATGAGAAACGAAGAAAATTAAAGTATGATGTAATATAATGTTACCTAAGAAGAAGAAAAATAATCATGAGATTGTAAGATTATCCTATTATGAACATATGCAATTACCATTACCTATAGGAAATTGCGATTTTATTATGTAAAAACAAAAATAATTCTTTAAAATTTAAATTCTCATACACATTATCTCGAAAATGATGAACTCTCTGTAACAAAAATCACAAAGTCAGAATAATGAAAAACTTTGAATGAGAAACGAAGAAAATTAAAGTATGATGTAATATAATGTTACCTAAGAAGAAGAAAAATAATCATGAGATTGTAAGATTATCCTATTATGAACATATGCAATTACTATTACATACAGGAAATTGCGATTTTATTATGTAAAAAAAATAATTCTTTAAATTCTCATACACATTATCTCGAAAATGATGAATTCCCTTTAACAAAAATCAGAAAGTCGGAATATTAAAAAACTTAGAATGAGAAATGAAGAAAATTAAAGTATAGTGTAATGTTACCTAAGAAGAAGAAGAATCATGAGATCGTAAGCAAAGAGTGTTGATAATAATTGTAAAATACCGGTGTTATGATAAGAATGCAATTCTATAAATATTTCATACTCTGATTATCGATTCTATTATCTTATTATTATGCACATTTCTTATATATTAATCACCATGTACATATGTTTAAAATCAATATTCATCACCTTTACCATTCTGGAATATTCATGAATAATTCAATTAGAATGAATATAATTATTATACTTAATGATCATTCATGATTCCATAAAAAATCATTATACACATTTATTCTTATATTCTTTTTCCCACAAAAAATATTTCTTTATTTCCCTAAATCAATTCTTATATTTCTCCATTTTTATAATATTGTGTACATTATATTGATATCTCATAATTTCATTAGCAATTCTATTATCCTATTATGCACATTCATTATATATTTCCCCTAAATCAATTCTTATAAGTGAAGCTTTAAATTCGTATAATATTCTGAAAGCAATTCTATTAATATTTCATACTCTAATTAGCAATTCTATTATACATATTTCTTATATATTTTCCCTTAAATCAATTCTTATCAATATTATTATACACATTCCATATATATATTTATATTAATTTCTATTAATCATCAACTACATATGTTTAAAATTATACTCAACAATTAATTTCCCTAAATCAATTCTTATTATAAGTGGAGCTTTAAATTCTTATAATACTATGAAAACAATCCTATTGATATCTCATATTCTGATTAGCAATCATATTATCCACATTCCTTATATATTCCTCCCTAAATCAATTCTTATTTTTCTTCATTTTCCGAAAATCAATTCTTATAAGTGAGGCTTTAAATTCTTATAATATTGTAAAAGCAATCTTATTAATGTCTCATACTCTGATTAACAGTCATATTATCTTATTATTATGCACATTTATTATATATTCATTTATACTAATTTATATTAATCATCAGGTACATATCTTTAAAATTATATTCAACAATCAATCACCATTCATCACCATTACCATACCGCAATATTCATGAATAATTCAATTAGAATGAATATAATTATAATACTTAATGATCATTCATGATTTCAGAAAAATATTATTATACACATTTATTCTCATATTTTTTTCCTCCAAAAATCTTCCTTTATTTCCCTAAATCAACTCTTATATGACTTAATTTTCCCGAAACTCATATTCTGATTAGCAATCAATCAATCATATTATCCTATTATGCACATTTCTTATAATATTGTGAAAAAATTATATTAATATCTCATACTCTGATTAGAGCAATCTTATTATTATCCATATTTTTTATATATTCATTTATATTAATTTATATTAATCACCAAGTACATGTGTTTAAAATTATATCTAACAATTAATTTCCTTAAATCAATTCTTATAACTCAAGAATTGAATTTTCATTTACAATATTTAATACTAATAACCATTAACTAACATTACCATCAACTACCATATGGATGTACATGAATAACATGTGTGTTCTTAACCATATGGATGTACATGTAATGTGTGTTCTTAATCATATGACAAAAAAATAACGTCTCGTGCAAATTTACGGGTAATATGTTTGTTTTTTCCATTAAAATGTACGAGTCACACGTGTACTCTTAACAATATGAATGCATAAGTAACATATGTGTTTTTAATCATGTGAATACACAAGTAACATGTGTATTTTTAACTATATGAATGCAAATATAGTACATGTCTGCATTAACTATACGGATGCGAATAACACATGTGTCTTTTTAAAAATGTCAATGTACGGATAACATGTATGTTTTAACTATACGAATGTACGGGTAGCATGTGTGTTTTTAGCAATGCGAATGTACGAGTAACATGTTTGTTTTTAACCATCAAAATATACGAGTCACATGTGTTCTTAGCAATACGAATGCATGAGTAAAAATGACACCCCGTGCATCCGCACGGGTATCCTGCTAGTTTTTCATATAAAACTAGCAAAATAATTGTGCATTTGCACGGGTCGGTATTATGTTGTACGATGAAGAACACACAACACACATTATATGTGTTCATATGGTTATTAAGAATACACAAGTTGTTTGTGCATTAAAATGATTAAAGCACACATATTATATGTGCATTTGTAAACATGTTAGCCATGTACTTTTGTAATTATTTGATTGATTTTCATACTCAATAGTCTATATATTTGGTTAACTAATAAATACAATAAAAATTTGTATTGTTCATTCTTAATATAGACATGTACATATAGAAAACTTTTATATTTGTTAATATAACTTGTTGATATTTTCTTTTAATTCCACAATATTATTTCTTATTAGTTGTTAGTATAATTGGTTTATTATTTTATATTTTTTAAAATTTATACAAAATGGAACATTATAATTAATTACTTAGATTTTTTTCAAAATAAATACGAGTTTAATCATTTAGTATAACAAAATAAGTACCAACCTGATGAATGAAACCTTCCATTGTAAGGATGGGAGAGATGAAAATGTAGGAGATAGATAGGGGTAGAAAAAATGAGTAAAGAAGATAACAATAATCATATTTAAATGAGCAAAGAAATGATTATTTTTAACAATTAAAATTTAGAAAGAGTTATTAATCATGATTGCCATTTGAATGCCATTTATTCCGTTTTTTTAAAATAAATAGTTGTTCCTCACAATTAATTTTGGGATTTGATTGATGATTGTATTTTGGTTGAATTTCTCTTTAATGTTTATTACACATGATTGTCATTGAATGTCTTTTGTTTTGTTTTTTTTATTATAAATTAAACATTTGTTCCCCACAATTAATTTTGAGATTTGAATGATGATTGTATTTTGGGATTAAATTTCTCTTTAATCTCTATTAGGCATGATTGCTCTTGAATGTCTTTTATTCCGTTTCTTAAAAATTAAAATTTTTTCCACACAATTAATTTTGGGATTGATCATATTTCCAATCTATTAATATATAAGAAAAAGATGTTCCAATACAATATTTACTGTCCACGTGTCAGCTCCTCATGCATCTTTTTCCCGCCTAAACACACACCCACATCTTAACCGTTGATTTCTGCTCATCCACATGTCTTTCATCAACAGTTCTCCAACCTTTTCATTATTCCCAAATCCATCAAACTCTTCATTTACCCTAATTTCATTTCATCCAACTTCTCTCATCCTCAATTCTTCAAACTTCAACTGACTTTTCTCACCCCTCTTCATTTTCCTTCATCTCACCAAAATCTTCATCATCCCTAATTTCTCCAACACTTCATTATCTTTCGATTTCAAAATACAAATTTTGGTTTATTCTCGAAAGAAGGTTTTTCTTTATTCTTCTTCATCTTTCCTCTCTATATTATATTCTCTCTTTTCTCTTTTCCTACTTTGTTCAAATCTTTAGATCATCATTTTTCCTTTATATTTTTCTTTATATTCATCATTTTTTATATTTTTCTTTACTCACTATGATCTTCATTTGAACTTCATGTATTAAGTGTAGATCTGACTTATCATCCTCTTCACGGTAAACATATTCATCATTTTTCCTTTATATTTTTCTTTGTATTCATCATATTTTTATTTTTTTCTTTACTAACTATGGTTTTCATTTGAACTTCAAATATTAAGTGTAGATCTGACTTATCATCTTGTTTAATTTAAACATATTCATTATTTTCCCTTTATATTTTTCTTTGTAATCGTCATTTTTTTTTATATTTTTCTTCACTAACTATGGTCTCTAATGGAACTTCGTTTTCGTGATTTTTTTGTAATGTTATAAAAATCACTTTTTAAGTGTAGATCTGACTAAGATCTTATAAAAATCACAACTTTGATTTTACTTTTACATTGTCATAAGTGTTAATGTCAAATTTATTTTTCACATATTAATATTCATACTCACATTCTCATTATTGACGTGATAATCATATTCACAACTTATGACATTTTGTCGACATGATTTTGTCTTAATTAGAATGACAATAAAGGAAAATTCATAAAAGAATAGAAACTGAATAATGACAATAAATTTTGTTATACAGTTATAATTTGCAAAGTAATAATTACTAATTAATAATTAATTTGAATAAATATCCCCGACCATTATGAAAGAAATAAAAGTGATATAAGGGAATAGAAACATGTAACGCCCCGAAAATTACTTCAATAATCTTGCTCGAAAATGGGTAAAATTTTTTTTTTTTTTTTTTTTTAAATAAAGGAGCCATAAAAATTTATGTCCTTATCTTCGTTTCATTTTCGGAACATCACTTAAGTAACATACAATGCGGAAAATCACAACCATTACTTAATGGTAACTAGAAAAACTCAATATAACTTTGAAATCATACTTCAATAGAAAATGTTGGTACAGGTACAAGGCGGAATCTTAATCGTCGCCCAAATAAAAACTATTACAAAATAAATTCCCTACACAAGTACACTAATCAAAAGTACAAGGGCCTGTGTAGGTATAACAGATTCCCTCAATCCTCCATGCCCCCTCCTGGGACATCGAAAAGTGGTAACTCTGAATCCCGATCGAACGATCCATCTGAACAAACGCGGATAGAAGACAAAAAGAAAGAAGAGAGGGAGTAAAACATCTAATGAAAAACTTATCATTGACGTCGTGGAATTACACAGAATAATACACCAAGACAACACATGAGTACATATATATCATGCGATTATACAAGCACATAAAAACAATGAATGAAATATAAAACTCGAGGATTTAGAAACGATATCAAAGAATATCATGTATGCAATGCGATGCATGAGTCCACCATCCTTACTCCTTTATCCTCCCAATAACTATTCGGAAATAACCGAGAGTACAGGTCCCATAACAAGCCGATTTGAACGCACCAAAATATTCCTCGCAAGGATATATGATCGATCTGTTCCAAAGAACTGTCCATTTCAGGACGGTGTCGTATCAAACACTTTCTGGGCATCCCTCTCATCGATCCTGATTGCAAAGAGGGGTTGTCAGAGATCATCTAGTTTGCGCTGTGAGAACTGTCCGATCCAACAGAATACCTCATCCAGGAATACAAGGGACTCGTCTCACCTAGACTCACCCTCAAGACTTTGCTGACGAATCACCGCCATCGTCGTCCCTCTCAACATCTCGGGGCTCGTTCGTCTCCCGTAAATTTCCTCTCCACTACTTCATTATTCATAATGAGTATGCACACTAACCGAGGTTAGCCAATTAAATCTTTTAATCATTCTTTTAAATGATCGGCCCAACCTAAGACATCTCCCAAAGGAATGCTTCTAGTGGGTCCCGATCTTAACACATATAACAAAAAGAGAGAATAATTTCGGCACCACTACGAACCATCGTTGAATTATCCTGGACGGCTCCTCTAGCCAAGCCTCTTACGGTCAAATAATCTCGCTGCGTGGGCATAATATCACACCCTCGGCCTCGCCTTTAACAAAGCAAATCATTACTTTTATTACTTTTAAGAATTTCATATAGTTGTTTACCTTTACAAATTCTTGATGGCAAACATGCCATTGAGCTCTCGTATATATGAGAGTTATCATTTCGACGACTTAAAAAGAAGTCATGTCTGTATGGAGCCTGCTCGCTCAAGCGAGAGCTGTCTTGCTCAAGCGAGATGCTTCCATTTTTGAGGCATTTGTGGCTTAAGCGAGAGCTGTCTTGCTTAAGCGAGAAACAATCAGTTCTCTTGGTGCCTATTTTAGCTCAAGCGAGAGCTGTCTCGCCTCGAGCTAAAACACTCGTTTTCTCTATACACTTCTCGCTCAATCGAGAGTTGTCTCGGTCAAGCGAGAAGAACCTAAATATCATTTTAATTTCTTTTCTCAAGGAAAATATTTCTCATTTATATCAAATGTTTTTAAACCTTGAATTTCAAAATTATCACATACATATCATCCCATAATAATCATTCAAACATTATAATTCAAGAGTAAACATGATATTTGCATATATAAACATAACATAAATCGGTATAAGAAATATTGCTGTACTTAATCCAAACAAACATGCAATTGATTAAGTACAAGCTTTCTTAATACCCAGGGCAACTCCAAACTTGTGAGGGAGTTTGGAGGTCCTGATGCATATTCGGACACCACTGTGTCACGATGTTTTCTCCCTCACCTGAGTGTGTCGGGTTGTTAGGTTCTCTGTTTGTAGGTGAGCTTACTTGATCCGTTCTCCTCTCGAAATCTTTATTATGCCAAAATAACGTTAATTAGTTAAATGACGATAATTATTATACTTATGAAATAACTTTTTACGCGAAGATAAAACTTCCGATTTAAAATGAATTTAATTGCTTTCGTCCATCCAATTCAAGGTTGAATATCCTTGAATCATCATTTGTCATCGAAAGTCTTACAATCAAATAATACTTTTTAAAGTAAAATTTTCAATAAAACTTATACCGAAATTATGTCGTAATCCGTGGATATACACCAGGCTAGTTCCCAGGAAAGAGAGGTGGGTCATAAAGACACCCTTAAATACCAAATCTTTCCTTAGACAGAACCTTTCTAGACATGTATTCCCACTTCATTTATGTCGTAATCCGTGGATATACACCAGGCTAGTTCCCAGGAAAGAGAGGTGGGTCATAAAGACACCCTTAAATACCAAGTCTTTCCTTAGACATAACCTTTCTAGACATGTATTCCCACTTCATTTATGTCGTAATCCGTGGATATACATCAGGCTAGTTCCCAGGAAAGAGAGGTGGGTCATAAACACACCCTTAAATACCAAGTCTTTCCTTAGACAAAACCTTTCTATACATGTATTCCCACTTCATTTATGTCGAAATCTGTGGATATACATCAGGCTAATTCCCAGGAAAGAGAGGTGGGTCATAAAGACACCCTTAAATACCAAGTCTTTCCTTAGACAGAACCTTTCTAGACATGTATTCCCACTTCATTGTATTTTTCCGATAATTCATAAATCTTATTTTTTGTAAGTAAAACATTTTTACTAAAACTAACCTTTTTACTTTTTTAAGTAAATCTTACCATTTTAAAGTAAGTTCACTTAACTAAGATTCAACATTTTTAAATCATTTTACCATCTAAGACTTCATAACACTTTAAGTTTATAAAGTCAAGACTTTTAGGTAACTCTCATTATTTCAAGTATACTACTAAAACAAATTTTCATGGACATCTTAACACCTCCTAATTTTTTAGGAAAAAACCTCAAGGGTTAGTAAGTGTTATTTTCATAGTCATGAAAAAGAATGGCTCTTAATTTAATATTTTACATTTAAACATCTTTTAGTTATTCTTACCACTTTAAAGTAAGTCAACTAAAATAAATACAACAATTTCTATGAACATCTTAACACCTCCTAATATTTTAGGAAAAACCTCAAGGGTTAGTAAGTGTTATTTTCATAGTCATGAAAAAGAATGGCTCTTAATTTAATATTTTACATTTAAACATCTTTTAGTTATTCTTACCACTTTAAAGTAAGTCAACTAAAATAAATACAACAATTTCTATGAACATCTTAACACCTCCTAATATTTTAGGAAAAACCTCAAGGGTTAGTAAGTGTTATTTTCATAGTCATGAAAAAGAATGGCTCTTAATTTAATATTTTACATTTAAACATCTTTTAGTTATTCTTACCACTTTAAAGTAAGTCAACTAAAATAAATACAACAATTTCTATGAACATCTTAACACCTCCTAATATTTTAGGAAAAACCTTAAGGGTTAGTAAGTGTTATTTTCATGGTCATGAAAATAAATCATAATGTAAGACTTTCTACTACTTTAATATCTAAAACTTCATAACACTTTAAGTTTATGAAGTCAAGACTTTAATAAATCATATTTTATCCCAAATCATTATTTTAACTTGGGAATCAAAGAGTAAAATATGTAAACCACTTTTAAAACATAATACTATCTAAAAATGAAATATTTTCAACAACTCATCAACATCATAAACTTTCAAGAATAAAATACAAACTTTTTCCTAAACACATTAAAGGTTCCTTTGATGTTAAAATCATCACCTTTAAACATATTCAAATACTAACAATAATTTATAATATTTCCAAATAAATAACTCATCTAACCTTGTCCAAAGATATAGTTTTTCCATCTAAGAACAAGGAAGAAATTTCAAGATTTACAAAAGTCAAAAACTACATAAAGGTTCATATGATTTTATTATCATCCCCTTTAATTATGCTTTCATAAAATACTTAAAGAACAAATATAAACTCTACTTTATGAACAAAATAATAAAAGCTCATAACTTTCTATGAAGTATGAGAAGAAGATGAAGAAGATAAAATAAAAGACTACCTTAGTTTGTATAAGGAATTTAGTGTAAAAATGAGAGGATGGGGTGAGGTATTTATAGGAGAGCCTCACCCTCATCAAATCAGAAAATTTAATGCAAAGTAAGTAGCTTTAGACTAGCATAGGTGATGTGTCTAATGGTGGTGGAGTGAGAGGATTTGTTGAGTGTTTTAGGGGGTTTTGTAAGCTTTTGCATTACTTGTGTAACAAGTAAGTGACTCATGCAATGATGACTTCCAACTTTATTGATATGATGTAATTTCCCAATAAATGTCGTGTCCGAACATCTTCGGATAATTTCGTCCGAAAATATACAATCTCCCGATTTTGGTTTACCGTTAGAACTTCGAAACACAAAATTTGGAGTGAAAATATTTATAAATGCGTTCTGAATGAACTTGATGTCTATCTTGACTCGAAATAATATTTCGAAGCCAATGGTGCAATCGGAATTCGATTCCGAGTTACGGAACTCAAAAACACGTTATTGGGCCGAATTCGGGCTATTTGGGCCCGACGACAATTCAAAAATAATTCGTCACAGAAAATTACAAAAATTTACCATAAAATAGGAAATCACAAAACAAGACTAATATTCAACTATGGCTTAGCCTAAATCCACACTGATTAATTTCTACAATTAATCGTTAATAAAATAAATAATTAATAAAAACTCATAAAAATTTATAATTCCAAATCAGAAAATTCGTGGTGTTACAAAACATATATTGTTATTTAATGTGATGCTTATTGGTGAGATCGTTGATGCTATCCAAACTGGAAAATAATATATAGTAATTGCTACATGCAAATTAGGACGTCTCCTTTAATGTAAAAAAACTAAAGAATTAATTATAATGTTTTCATTTTCATTTATTAATATTGTTCATACATTTCTATTACTATCTTTAAAATATTTTAGCAGTTTTAATCTTAAATAATTAAGGCTTCCATTATTTTGAAAAAGAATCGAACTGTATAATTACAATTTTCCTATTTCAATGGTCATTTATTACTAAAATTTTATTTTTATCTATTAAAATAATATTTTCAAAGTTGTCATATTAAATGATTAAACTCATATTTATTTTATTTGATAAGTATCATCTTATTTTTCTTAAACCATTAAGTATATGCTGCCAATTTTAATAAGGATATGCTACTAATTTTATTCATTTATAACAATAAAATCAATTCTAAAAGATGTTACTCCTTTGACAACCACTTCCTTTTGTTTTTGTGATTTGAACAAATTAGTAGGAGTTGACTAAAAAATGTTGAAATTGAAAAACAAATTTTTAATTAAAATTGGAAATATGATCAATCCCAAAATTAATTATGTGGACAAAATTTTAATTTTTAAGAAATAGAATAAATGACATTCAAGAGCAATCATGCCTAATATAGATTAAAGAGAAATTTAATCCAAAATACAATCACCATTCAAATCCCAAAATTAATTGTGGGGAACAACTATTTAATTTAAAAAAAAACAAAATAAAAGGCATTCAAGGACAATCATGTCTAATAAACATTAAAGAGAAATTCAACCCAAAATACAATCATCAATCAAATCCCAAAATTAATTGTGAGAAACAACTATTTAATTTAAAAAAACAGAATAAATGGCATTCAAATGACAATCATGATTAATAACTCTTTCTGAATTTTAATTTTAATTGTTAAAAATAATCATTTCTTTGCTAATTTAAATATGATCATTGTCATATTCTTTACTCATTTTTTCTACCCATACTTATATCCTACCTCTTCATCTCTCTCATACTTACAATGAGAGGTCTCATTTATCGGGTTGGTACTTATTTTGTTATACTAAATGATTAAACCCGTATTTATTTTGAAAAAAAATCTAAGTAATTAATTATGATGTCCCATTTTGTATACCTTTTAAAAAAATATAAAATAATTAACCAATTATACTAACAACTAATAAGAAATAATAGTGTGGAAATAAAAGAAAATATCAACAAGTTATATTAACAAATATATAAGTTTTCTATATGTACATGTCTATATTAAGAATGAAAAATACAAGTTTTTATTGTATTTATTAGTTAACCAAATATACAGACTATTGAGTATTGAAAGTCAATCAAAAAATTACAAAAGTGTATGAGTAACATGTGTTTACGAATGCAAATGTAATATGTGTGCTTTAATCATTCAAATGCACAAACATCTTGTGTATTCTTAATAACCATATGAACACATGTAATGTGTATTGTGTGTTCTTAATCATACAACATAAAATACCGACCCGTGCAAAAGCATGGGTATTTTGCTAGTTTTAATTAAAAATGTGTTTTTCAATTTCAACATTTTTTAGTCAACTCCTATTAATTTGTTCAAATCACAAAAACAAAAAGAAGTGGTTGTCTAAGGAGTAACATCTTCTAGAATTGATTTTATTGTCATAAATGAACAAAATTAGCAACATATCTCTATTAATAATATTATTTTGCAACCATGTTATTCTTCTATCCATACTTAATGGTTTAAGAAAAATAAGTAGATCATATTTAAATGAACAAAGAAATGATTATTTTTAACAATTAAAATTAAAATTTAGAAAGAGTTATTAATCATGATTGCCCTTTGAATGTCATTTATTCCATTTTTTTAAATTAAATAGTTGTTCCTCACAATTAATTTTGGTATTTGATTGATGATTGTGTTTTGGGTTGAATTTCTCTTTAATGTTTATTACGCATGATTGTCATTGAATGCATTTTATTTTGTTTTTTTATTTATAAATTAAACACCTGTTCTCCACAATTAATTTTGGGATTTGAATGATAATTGTATGTTGGGATTAAATTTCTCTTTAATCTCTATTAGGCATGATTGCTCTTGAATGTCTTTTATTCCGTTTCTTAAAAATTAAAAATTTGTCCACACAATTAATTTTGGGATTGATCATATTTCCAATTTTAATTAAAAATGTGTTTTTCAATTTCAACATTTTTTAGTCAACTCCTACTAATTTGTTCAAATCACATAAACAAAATGAAGTGGTTGTCTAAGGATTAAAATCTTTTAGAATTAATTTTATTGTCATAAATGAATAAATTAGAAGCATATCCATATTAATAATATTTTTTTTCAGTTCATGTTATTCTTCTACCCATACTAATGGTTTAAGAAAAATATGTTGACACTCATCAAATAAAATAAATACGGGTTTAATCATTTAGTACGGCAACTTTGAAAATAATATTTTAATAGATAAAAATAAAATTTTAGTAATAAATGACCATTGAAATAGGAAAGTTGTAATTATATAGTTCGTTTTTTTTTTCAAAATAATGGAAGCCTTAATTATTTAGTATTAAAACTCCTAAAATATTTTAAATATAATATTAGAAATGAATGAACAATATTAACAGATGGAAATGACAACATTATAATTAATATTTTAGTTTTTTCAGCTTGAATAACATCATCGATCTCACCAATAAGCACCACATAAAATGACACTATACGTTTCTATTCCCTTATATCACTTTTATTTCTTTCATAATGATCGGCAATATTTATCCAAATTAATTATTAATTAGTAATTATTAGTTTGCAAATTATAACTGTATAAAAAAATTTATTGTCATTATTCACCTATGCAGTTTCTATTCCCTTATGAATTTTCTTTTATTGTCATTCTAATGAAGATAAAACACATCAATAAAATATCATAAGTTGTGAATATGATTATCATGTCAACAGTGAGAATATGATAATGAATATTAATATGTGAAAAATAAATTTGATATTAAAAGTTATGACAACGTAAAAATAAATCAAAGTTGTGATTTTTATAAGATCTTAGTCAGATCTACACCTAAAGAATTGATTTTTATAACATTACAAAAAAATCACGACAATGAAGTTTCATTATAGACCATAGTTAGTAAAGAAAAATATAAAAAAATGATGAATACAAAGAAAAATATAAAGAAAAAATGATGAATATATTTACATTGAAGAAAATGATAAGTCAGATCTAGACTTAATACTTGAATTTCAAATGGAAACCATAGTTAGTAAAGAAAAATATATAAAAAATGATGAATACAAAGAAAAATATAAAGGAAAATGATGAATATGTTTACCTTGAAGAACCAACTCACAACTTATAATGCACCAACTCACACTCTATCTAATTCCCATAAAAAATATCTCATTTTAATTATATCGTATTAAAAACACGCATTACATGTACACTCACACCCCCTGAGTTTTAATGAAATTACACAAACCACCCCTAGATTTATACATACATTACATAGACTACCCATGCATGTTATAAAAGTGTAATATTTTAAAGAAAAAACGTGTGATGAATGTAATTAAGTTAAACAAAATATTGTATATTGTGTAACACTTCAAATAGTACAAAAGCAAATGTTTCTTTATTATTTTTGTGTCATTAAAAAATACATTAATAATTTCAAATAAATGTTTAAATAACTCTTATATTATTTTATAACGAGCCAAATAATGAAGACGCATTGACTTTTATATTATTTGAATTTTTCTACATAATATACAATATTTTGTTTAATTAATTACACACATCATACGTTTTTTGTTTAAAATATTACACTTTTATATTATGCAGGGGTAGTTAGTGTAACATATGTACAAAATTAGGGGTGGTTCGTGTAAGGACAAAAAAGTGAGGGGTGGTTTATGTAATTTCACTAAAACTCAGGGGGTGTGAGTGTAATTTACTCTATTATCTATGGGTTAATGGTCCCTAATTTTAAGTCAATAACTATTATGTTTATATTATATCCTAACAACTATGAAGACAAATTAATTATTTTTATATGAAAATATGCAATTTAAAGAACATATCTATTTGTCATTTAATTTTATATCCATTCATTTATTTTGAAAATATATTGATTATATTCCCTCATTCTATTAATATTTTATGTATAACAATTTTTAATGTTTAATTAACTTCTACATGTAATTAACTTCTTGTGTAATTTAACAATTTTAAAAAATAATATTATAGTCTTTTAGTTCATGTCTATCTTTCCATCGTATAAATAATATTAACTATAATATTATTAAATATATTATATATATATATATTGTACATCTGTTTAGCTAAAGATAAAATTTTATTAAATTACATTGTTTTTTTAATATTAAAGAGAAGTAATGTCGTAATAATATTTATATTTTTAGTGTGTATATGTAATATGAAAATGAGAGATACAAATAATGAGTTGTATTTATAGAATAGTATAGAAAATGTGACAATAATACAAAATGAAAGATATTAAAGAGAAGTAACGTCGTAATAATAATTATATTTTTAGTGTATAATATTAAAGAGAAGTAACGTCGTTATAATAATTACATTTTTAGTGTATAATATTAAAGAGAAGTAATGGCGTAATAATAATTATATAAGAAAAAAGGTTCTCTCATGTCATTCCATGACAAATGTCACAACCTCAACAAAAAAATTTCCCTCCCAAAACACATCACTTTCTTAATGTATAACCTCTCGCACAAGATAAAAGTAAATCCTACTCATTCATTACCTATTATATTATTTAATAACATATAATAATAATAAATAAAAATGACACCCACAATAAACACACGTCACTTTGTACAACCTTCCACATGGAATAAAATATATACCTACACATTGTTCATTACCCAATATATTATTAATAAGATATAATAATAATACAATTGAATAGTTTTATTGAGGAAAATATAAGAATTTTATAAAATTATTCTTGAATTGGTAATACGGGTAACATGAATGTTCTTAATAATGCAAATATACGAGTAATATGTGGGTTTTAAAAATGCGAATGTATAGCTAACATGTGTTTTCTTATCAATGCGAATGTACGACTAGCATATATGTTTTTAACCATTAAAATATATAAGTCATATGTTTGTTCTTAACATTACGAATGCACATGTAACATGTGTATTTTTAATAATTTGAATATATGGTTTAAAAGACATATGTTTTTATGAGTAATGTGAATGTACGAGTAACATATGTATAGGTAACATGTACTATTCTTAGCAATGTGAATGTACGAGTAACACTTGTGTTTTTAACTATTAAAATGTATGAGTCACATGTTTGTTCTTAACAATATAAATGCACATGTAATATATGTATTTTTAAACATGTGAATGTATGAATAACATGTATGTTCTTAACCATGTGAATACACATGTATGTAATATGTGTTATTAATCATGCGACAAAAAATATTGCCCCGTGCATATGCACAGGTAACTTGGTGGAAAAATGATGAATATATTTACCTTGAAGAAGATAATAAGTCAGATCTACACTTAATACACGAAGTTCAAATAGAGTCCATAGTTAGTAAAGAAAAATATAAAAAAATGATGAATAGAAAGAAAAATATAAATGAAAATGATGAATAGAAAGAAAAATATAAATGAAAATGATGAATATGTTTACCTTGAAGAAGATGATAAGTCAAATATACACTTAATACATGAAGTTCAAATGAAGATCATAATGAGTAAAGAAAAATATATAAAAAATGATGAATACAAAGAAAAATATAAAGGAAAATTGATGATCTAAAGATTTGAGCAAAGTAGGGAAATAAAAAAGAGAAAAGAGAGAATATGATATAGAGAAGAAGGATGAAGAAGAATAAAGAAAAACTTTCTTTCCAGAATAAACCCAAGTTTGTATTTTAAAATCGGAAGATAATGAAGTGTTGGAGAAATTAGGGATGATGAAGATATTGGTGAGATGAAGGAAAATGAAGAGTTCGAAGTATTATGGTGAGAAAAGTCAGGTGAAGTTTGAAGAATTGAGGATGAGAGAAGTCAGATGAAATGAAATTAGGGTAAATGAAGAGTTTGAGGATAATGAAAAGGTTGAAGAATTGAGGATGAAAGACACATGGATGAGTAGAGATCAACGGTTAGGATGTGAGTGTGTGTTTAGGTGGAAAAAATGAATGGGGAGGTGACACGTGGATAAAGAATAGTGCATTGGAACATTTTTTCCTTATATAGTAATAGATAAGAATAATGGGGTTTTAGTAACGTAATGAGCACTTATTAGCTCAATTAAGGCAAAATTCCAATTCAAAAATTCAATTTATCTCCTTCATTTTTATTTTCTATTTAAACTAAAAAGTCAAGAGAATGTTTCAAGTGAATTAATGGACACATATTAGTTTAATAATGAAGAGATTTCATTTAAAAAATGGATGTGTTAATTCTCTCTAATTTTTTGTTTTTTTACTTAAAAAGCAGTCAAATTATTTTATGCCACTTTATAAAAATCAAATGATTACTCTTTTCCCATTTGTGGGTAATTCAACAATTTGTTTTGGATTTTATATAATTGATAATGAATTTATGCACAAAACAAGCATTTGTACTATTTTTATTTTGTATAATGTGAACTATTTTTAATAACATTAATTGAGTAAAAAATTATTCGATTTTGTAAAAATTAAAATTAGATTGGACACTCATTTTGAAGAAAAAATCATTGAAGACCATATAAAACCAAAAAAATTATTGCATTGCATTACCTTCACATGAGGAGGGAATAATTATTTAATTTTTATAAGGTTGCAAAAAATGAATATAATTATTATTGCATTACCTTCACTTGTTACTTGTTAGTGTGTGACCCCGTAGGTTCTTTACTAAACCGGTAGTAAATTAACTCATCAATTTACTAATCAAGGTTAGCGTCTAGCAACACTCCTTAACGACCAGATAGAAATGAAATAATATATTTTACTTTTAGAATCATTAGAAGATTAATATAATATTTTTCTTCTATCTTTACAGCAATATTAACTCTAGAATATGATATGTTTGTCAAATTCCAATAAGTTAACGCATAGTAAATGACTTAAGAAACTCATTTTTTCATTCATTAAATTCCCTTTGGCCAACATTTTTATTTCTATAGAGCTCAAACTCATCAATATGAGTTGATGAATTCTTTTTTGATTAATCATTAATCCTAAATAATCATTCAACTAACATCATAAGACATTAGATGTATAATATCAAAATATAACAAATAACTTATTAGTTATTATGATAATCTCAAGTTTAACGAAAATATATATTTCTTCATAAGAATTTCTTATTGGCAATTCAAAGTTAATATATTAACCATTAGGAATTCTACTTTGAGTCAGTTCAATGGTCATATCTCTATATGCACCATTTATATGTGTATTTAATAAATGAGAACTATTAATCTTTGTCTAATAAAGATTACCACACATATATTGATCTATATGGATTAATAATGTCATAATCTTAATAATCATATGATCAAGAACAATTTAGATTAAAATTATAAAAGATTTATTTCTCAATATTATAATATCTATTATAATAATAACTCTCTAATTTTATCAAAGACCTTTTCATATTAATTATTTCATATGATAACAAGATAATAATAAATACAACTTTATTATTATAAATATGACACATTATTTATTGAGCATTTTTATTAACAAATTATGTTGTCATACTTTAATTAAATTAATATAATAAATATTACCATCCATACCAACCCGTTTTATTAAAAAAAAATAGGGGGAATTAATACATGTTTGATTTTTTTGAAATGAAATACTTTTATTATTCTCCTAATAAGGGTCTATTAATTAACTTCAAATATTGTTTACATATTAGTTTCAATATAATACATAAGTGGAGGAAAATAATTGATTTTGAAATGATACCCTTACATAATTGAGTCTGTAAATATTCATTAATCAACTTAAAACCTTTTATTTTTATATGAAAAAATGAGGAGAAAATTTGAATCGAGATTATAAATTATGTATTCTGTAAAACAATTAAAATTATTTGATTTGTTTGACTTAATTTCAAATCATAACCCTTCATTTTTTATGAAATCAAATCATCAATGATATAATATTTAAATCAAATTAACCACATGTTTTATTATTTTTTAAATTTTCTATTTCAATCTTCCGTATTTTTATTATGATATACTTGAAGATAAGCTGAAGAAAATTTGATTTTTACACTCTTTAAATCGTTGTTGCATAAGGCTTTTTTGAATAAAATAGTATTAAAATATTTTAAGGACCTATGAACTTTAGTTGTACTTTTGTAGTGTATTATTTAGAGTTTTTTTTGGAGATGGGTGAGTTTGGAAATAAAATAAAAAATATAATGATATTTTTTTATTCTAAAGGAAGTATAGAATAATTACATCATTTCTATCTCTCCCTCTCTATATTATTTTAATTTACCTCTCTAATGGATATAAGACATACATCTTCAAATGCTTATACTTCTAATAAAAATAGATTTTTTGATTAATTTTAATATATGTTAGTTTAATGTCTTATAGCGCGGACAAAGAGTTGTTATGGGCTATAAACAACACACATATATCAGATTCAAATTACACTCCCAAATTAATAAAATAAATTCTTTTAGAGCAAAAATTGGAATGCAAGAAGACAATAAAGATAAATTGCAAATTTGCAGAAGAGATTAGTTTTTCCTATATTAATTACCAAAAAATAGTAACCCTCTACAATTTGCTAATTTAGTAATCTATATACATTGATGCAAGAGTGTCAAAAATAAAATAACCAAACCACCTCTCTCAAATTTTTAAACAAGAATAAGTTATAAATTTAAGTGTTTTCTAGATTAGATGAAATTATAAATTAGTGAAATCCCCTGGTACCTCTTGATTGATATAATTCCAACCTACTTTTAGCATCTGGTAATAGTGATTCAATGGATGATTCTCCTATTAGATGAGCCTGCTTTGTGCACCATTCGAGAACTATAAGCACTTCTTCTTGTGCAAGAGTTTCACTTTTAGGAACATGTAGTGCTATGTAACATAGAAGAATTAGAGATGGAATTTGCACCATTTGCTCCCCGAAGTAAACTAGTTGAATCAAATGCTTTGCACCACCTGCCTCTATGATTGCATTGCAATGAGTCTCATGGAGATAATTATCAGTACAAGCAAATTTGTTGAGGGCGATTGCTGCTTCCATGGAAACTTCTGCTTCTCTTTCATCAAGAAGCTTCACCAAAGGAGCGACGAACCTTGTTTCTGTTGCTCTAAAAGTTCTTGCCAAGTTACCAACAGATTTGATACAAGGTATGAGCAAATCAGAGTCACCTTTGTCAATAATCTTAAGAAATTGTTCCACAACAGCCTTAGCAGCAGGGGAATTAGGTTTGAAAGAAGAACGTCTCAATTCTGCATGTTGTTCAGCCACATATGTAATCTCCATCAAAGCCATCGCTGAATAAGACCTCACATCTTCAGAACCTTTTTCCAATAGTACTGCGAAGCAAAGAAGTGCTCTTGATTCTGTGATATGGTGACAAATAGTGACATTGCCCCTACACAATTGCCAAAGTGCTCTAGCTGCCATAGCTTTCATTTGAGCCTTTGTTTCTGGATCTTCATACTCCCTACCCTTAATACTAGTCCCCGCTATTGAGACATGTGAATTTCCTTGGTGGTTGTTATTATGCTTTACAATTGCATTGTTGGCATTGACATTATTATTTCCTCGCTGATTCATGGGATTGGGATGTTGAGATTTTTGGTCACCTTGGCCCCTGATGGCCAACGTGTTAGTAATCACATTGTGCATTTGGTTAGTTGTTTGGTTCCCCATTGGGTGAGCCGTTTTTTTATCTTCATCTTCTAGCAAATTCTTCTTAGTAGGATCATTACTAGCCATCAAAACAGAATGAATAGAAGACATATTTTGCTTGCTTACAATAGCATATTTACTGTGCTCTTGAATGGTCTCAAAGGCAAGATGACTAACCAACAACCTTATAGCATTATTTTGAGAGAAATGATCTTGACATTTAGGATGATGTGCAGCCATCTCCGATATAGCCCATGCCACCACTAACTGAACCTTCATATGACCTTCTTTAAGTATTTTCCCAAACACAGAACAAACACCCGCATTCACAATATGTTCCACGCTTTCAGGATCCCTTCCAAGCAATCCAATTGCCCTTGCTGCATTTTCCTGTCCATCCATTTTACCTTCCTTCAACAATTTCAACAAAGGTGGAACCCCACCTTCCTCAAGAATCAATTTCCCATACCTATCATTGTCACGCGCCAAAGAAACCAAAGAAGCTGCCGCATCAGAACGTTCCTCTAATGAAGCACCCGAGAGCAAAATAGCAACTTGTTCCCAAATTAGACACAAAATAGGCTCATTAGCCGCTATGGGAGGAAGGCCAAGATACTCATCATCACGTTCATCTGCAGAAGCTGAAACCCTTAGAAGCCATTGCACATCACCAAGGGAATTCTCTAGTTGCGTTGAGGTTTTACGAAAGGCAGTTGCAGGGATGATAGTGAAGAGACGCTTGACCAGGCCATTTGCACGACATTTGGAAACGAGTATGAGTGCTTTGTCAAGAACTTGTTCGGTGTCTTCTATGATGCGCCTTGTGGGGCGTTCGTATAGGTCGTTGCTGTTCCTAGCAGCTTGTCTAAGAAGTGCAGCAAGTTTCTCTGTTTTAGCCTTGAGTTCTAAACATTCTTGCCTGAAATTTTGAACCTCATCAGCCATTTTGGATACCTGGTCCGCCATCTGTATCGGGCTCGCCAGGATCTCCTTGACGATGCTCGACGACATGGTTGATTAGCGGACCGTATATATATATATATGT
This sequence comes from Lupinus albus, assembly GCA_009771035.1. Classification (NCBI taxonomy): domain Eukaryota; kingdom Viridiplantae; phylum Streptophyta; class Magnoliopsida; order Fabales; family Fabaceae; genus Lupinus; species Lupinus albus. Next base: position 17,510,924 of record CM020017.1, read on the forward strand.
ATCCCTCCAAAGCCAATAAGAAAAGATGGATGAATGAAGAAGAAGTTGATTTGCAACCTGATTATGAGGAGTACTCTTTATGTGTATAATTCCAAGGTTCTCTATTATTATTATTGACCTTAGATATGCATGTGCATGATATGGTGGTAGCAACAACGATTGGGTTATTGTTGTGTGTGGGATTCTACATGAGAGTGGTGATGTTGGTGGTCACGACGGTGGTGGTGCGGGTGATTGAATGAAGGAGGAAATTGTGGGATGTAACGAGAATGTCTGCGTAAAAAAGAGGTATGTTTGGGTTATATTTAGTATGGTGAAAATTGGATGGAGGAGAAGACATCATTTCTATTAGCTTTGTTTCATTATTTACAAAAATATTTTCTTCAATAACACCTTTATTTACTTATCTTCCAGCTTAATAATTTATTTTTAGCATCACTTTCAAAATGTCTTTGATAATATAATATTTGTTAGAATTTAATATGTATACACAGAAGTGACAACCCATCATCAATAGTTCTTATGTTAATTATCATTTACTCTAAAAAATATACAAATCAATAATGAATAATATATTGTGAGTATAAAAAACATTACACTAACAATTTATAGATATTAAAATATATTTCTTTTATGTTTAACATTACTACTGATCAAATACTTAAGTTGAAATAGTAGTTAAGCATGCACTTAAATTTCATTTTATAGGAATTAGGAAAAATATCACCACCTATAATAATTTTTTCAAATAAGATTGTTTTTGATGAATGGACATTATTTATAATTTAAACCAAAAAATATAGAATGGAAAGTGTTTATGTAAAAAAATTTGGGTCACACATGTAATGTTTAAATGTGTTTATGGTCATTATTATGAGTAGCAAATTAGAGTGATCTACTTCAAGTAAGGTTCATGGCTATAGACATAATTATCATGAAATTTTTTGTATAGATACCTAAAGTCTTATTTCTATTTTATGATGGGCAAAATCGGAAATAAGAAAATCAAGTGGCATCACCCTTCATGAAATAGTATGCACTTCTTATAAATAGGGGTTATGGTTCCCAATTGAAAATCACACTATGACACAAGATGTCACACAAGAAAAGACAACAAATCACTATTATCTTCATCCCATTAGAGGAGAAATTAAGGCTAATGGTGATATACAATTGGAAGACCAATAAACCTACATGTTCTACTATGAACATGCATTTGCATACAAAGATAAAAGAGGACATTGGGATAAAATGATGTGAAGTTGATGGACACATGACAAATAATGATATAAAGTTAATTCACCATATTTTATATGAATGTATTAAGGTAAGCTTCCGCTAAGTTCTAGTTTTATATATTTATTCTTGATGGTTTGACATAAAAGATCTTGGCTATACATGATGATAGTTCATCATCTTTAGTATGTATTATGTATCTTCAAGTATATATAAGTTCTCCAATTATAAAGTCTAATTGATTTTCCTACCATTTATGCTAGTTTTTGGTCGTACAATTGTAACTATTTTAATATAACTATATTATGAGCATCTTATTTTCTATTGGTATCTCTCCAAACAATTTGTTACTTAAGATTCCCAATTGCAGTATTTGTAGAAGTACAATTACTGTAGAAGCTACCCACTCCATTTACGCTGCTTCTAGTTCTTCTTCTTCTTCTTCTTCCTCTTCTTCCTCTTCTTCCTCCTCTTCCTCTTCTTCCTCCTCTTCCTCCTCTTCCTCCTCTTCCTCCTCTTCCTCATTAAAGTTGTGCAATAATAGCTTATCAAGTCATAAAGCATAATTTATATAATAAGCACAATGCAATTTGTTTAAATATACTATACTCCCTATTTTACTTTTTCTCCCTCTAGTCAATTACTAGTGCTAATATCCTCAAATTAAACTCAAAGACAAAAATACCCAATTGTAAAATTATCTTAGTACACATATCATAATACCGGTATTTACATAATCATAAATTTATTTTTTAATTAAGTATTATATATAATTTATATTAATTTTGGATTATATATTATTTATCTTAATAATTAATTTTGTATATATATTACTTATTATAAAAATATATTAAAATGGGGAAAAGAGATGATGATAGAAAAAGGTGAGAAAAGAAAGCAGTATTTGTGGAGGTGTCATATTTGGATACATGAGGTCCCATTGGGCAGCGTTTTGTAGACAGAGTAGCAGATTTTGTGGCGTGATAGTCACGTGAGCGAGAGAAAGCGCCAATACCCAGGAACGGCCGAGATCTACTTTTCAACTTCCACACGTGAAACGCAACCACTTGATTCAAAATAAGGATTTATGGTTGGTGTTATGTAATTGACGATGATTGCTATGCTGTGCACTCCTGTCCTCTCCACCGTCCGATCTAACTCATCTCCACCCCTTCACCAAACTCTTATCCTTTATTCATCGCACTTTCCACTTACTCCTACTCCTCTAACCTAAAACAACTAAAGGAAAATTGAACAACTTCTTCTTCTTCTTCTTCTCCTTCTTCTTCTTCTTCTTTATCTTCTTTTTCTATTCCATTTCATTTCTCTCACTCCCCTTTTTCACACACCTTTATCTCTCTGTCTCTCTCATTCACTCAATTTCAGGTTAGCGTTTCTCTTATTATTATTCTAATTGAATTTTACTTCATTGTGTAAAACCCTAACACTAGTCATCTACTCATTTATTATTACTATAATATCCACCACACAGATTAATCTGTTTTTTATTGTTGCTTATTGCCTCATCCTCTATTTGTATTGTTCATTCCAATTTCAACATCGATTTTAATTGATTATTTTTTAGATTTTTGAATCTGTTATTCTTAGTGTTCTCGTGTTTCTTGGTGGATTTATTGGTTATATAGGTTTTTGATTTATGTTTTTTATGGTGAACCTAGGTCTTTGAAGATTTGTCATGGATTATAGGGTTGATACTTTTGATGGTGAGAGCAAGAGAGTAGGTGATGGGGATTCTGAAAATTTGAAGGATTTGGGTGGAGAGGAGGTTTTTGAGGAGGCAGTTGAGCCACAAGATCATTTCCATGATCAAGGATCCACACTTGATTTGCTGGATGTTGATGTTGATAAATGTGACGAAACTGATGCAGTGAGTGCATTGGCTTCAGCCTCAGTTGATGAAACTTTACATGTTGCACCAGAAACGGATAATTTTGAGGAGGCAATTGATGTTGTTGCTGGTGAATCTGAGAAAGAAGCAGAGGGGGAGCCTGAGGTAAACACTGGTGAATCTGAGATACTAATAGAGGGAGAGCCTGAAATAATTGCTGGTGATTCTGAGAAACAGATTGAAGTAATTGCTGACCAGGAGCTTGAAGGGGATGGGCAGGGGCTTGATACTGTCCATCTGGAGGTAGTTGATTCTGGAGGGACTGGAGACGGACAGCTTTCTGGTGATTCCCGCGGTATGCAAGACAATAATTTCAATAGCACTGATTTGAGTGGTGGAAAGGATGAATCTGGGTTAATTAGTGATGGAGGGGTGGTAGCTACGGAGAACGGAGCCACAGAGGATGGAAACTCTGGTTTTCTGAGTGAAAATTCTGAAATTGATGATTCTAAGTTCCTGACTCCAAGAGAAAATGGTGCTGCTGTCTTGGAAAATGGAAGGACAGACAAGGTGGACTATGTTGTTACCAAGTCTAATTCGGAATCTGAATCTAATGAGGTGGTGGCAAACCAAGATACTGTTGCTGAGCATTTGAAGGATGGTGACTCAGATCCTGAATTTAGAGACCACGAGATAGAGGAATTACATGACATTTCAGATGACGGTAACAGGGATTTGGAACATCAAGGCGAAGTGATTAGTGATATGAAGGATGTGACCCCTGGCACTGATTTCAGCAGTGAGGTTAGAAATGATGGAGACACCTCCATCATCACTGACAGTCAGATCACTGAACATATGGATATTGAAGATGATGATGCTAATGCTGTATCAGACTCAGAGAAGCCGGAAGCAATTGGTGAAATAAGAACTTCTCCTGACCTGCATGAAACTGTGGAGGAAAAGGAAGTAATGCTACCTGCTGTTAACTCATTGCCCCTAGAAAATTCTGCTGATGAGATACCATCTGTTCAGGCAAGCGCATCTGATCCGAAAGAAGGAAGTAATAAGGATACTCAGTCTCATGTTTCTGAAGAAATCCACAGAGATCGTGATAACTCTTCCGTGGCACAGGAGTCTGAAAAGATACAGGAGAAGAATTTGGAAGTGAAGGAAACCACTCAAGTGACTGAAGAACTGAAGATTCAGCCTGCAACCAAGCTTCCTTCTGCATCTGAAAAATCTTCTAGTGCTGTTCCACCTCCTGTTCGTCCAGCTGGCCTTGGCCATGCAGCTCCACTATTGGAACCTGCTTCTCGGGGAGTGCAGCAGTCTCGTGCGAATGGTGCTGTGTCTAACACACAGTCCCAACAAGTGGATGACTCTTCAAACGGGGAGGCCGAGGAGTATGACGAGACTCGTGAGAAACTTCAGATGATCAGGGTGAAGTTTTTACGGCTAGCTCATAGGCTTGGGCAGACTCCACACAATGTTGTTGTAGCTCAAGTTTTGTATAGGCTAGGGCTGGCTGAGCAGCTTAGAGGAAGGAATGGGGGTCGTGTTGGTGCTTTTAGTTTTGATCGGGCAAGTGCAATGGCTGAACAGCTAGAAGCAGCAGGTCAGGATCCACTTGATTTCTCTTGTACGATAATGGTTCTTGGAAAGACAGGAGTTGGTAAAAGTTCTACCATCAATTCTATTTTTGATGAAGTTAAGTTTAATACTAGTGCCTTTCATATGGAAACCAACAAGGTTCAGGATGTCGTGGGAACTGTACAGGGGATTAAGGTACGAGTCATCGATACGCCAGGACTTCTACCCTCCTGGTCAGACCAGAGAAGCAACGAGAAGATCTTGCATTCTGTCAAGCGCTTTATTAAGAAAACACCACCTGACATTGTGTTGTATCTTGATAGGTTAGATATGCAGAGCAGGGATTTTAGTGATATGCCACTTTTACACACAATTACTGATATATTTGGACCATCCATTTGGTTCAATGCTATTGTGGTTCTGACTCATGCAGCATCTGCTCCACCTGATGGCCCTAATGGTACTGCTTCCAGTTATGACATGTTTGTCACTCAACGTTCTCATGTTGTGCAGCAAGCCATTCGTCAAGCAGCTGGAGACATGCGTCTCATGAATCCTGTATCACTGGTGGAGAACCATTCTGCATGCAGAACAAATAGGGCTGGCCAGAGGGTGTTGCCAAACGGCCAGGTTTGGAAACCTCATTTGTTACTTTTATCATTTGCGTCAAAAATTCTGTCCGAAGCAAATGCTCTTCTTAAGTTACAAGATGGCCCACCTGGAAAGCCTTATACAGCTCGATCACGACCACCTCCACTGCCTTTTTTGTTGTCATCCCTTCTCCAGTCTAGGCCGCAATTAAAGTTACCAGATGAACAGTTTGGTGATGAGGACAGTCCTGATGATGACCTTGACGAATCATCAGATTCTGATGATGAGACTGAACTTGATGATTTGCCACCATTTAAACCTTTAACAAAGGCCCAGGTGCAAAAGCTGTCCAAAGCTCAGAAGAAAGCATATTTTGATGAGTTAGAGTACAGAGAAAAGCTTTTGATGAAGAAACAATTGAAGGAAGAAAAAAAGCGACGGAAGTTGATGAAGAAAATGGCAGAATCAGTAAAAGCTCTGCCAAATGACTATAGTGAAAACGTGGAAGAAGAAAGTGGTGGTGCGGCTTCTGTTCCTGTTCCAATGCCAGATTTGTCCTTGCCTGCTTCTTTTGATTCTGATAATCCTACTCACCGGTATCGTTATCTTGATTCATCAAATCAGTGGCTTGTAAGACCTGTCCTAGAAACTCATGGATGGGATCATGATGTGGGTTACGAAGGGTTAAATGTAGAAAGATTGTTTGTAGTCAAAGACAAGATACCCCTGTCCTTTTCTGGACAGGTTACGAAGGATAAAAAGGATGCTAATGTTCAAATGGAAATAGCCAGTTCAATTAAACATGGGGAAGGGAAAGCCACTTCATTAGGTTTTGATATACAGACTGTTGGGAAGGACTTAGCTTATACATTACGCAGTGAGACAAGATTCAGTAATTTTAGGAGAAATAAGACAGCTGCTGGTCTCTCATTTACTCTCCTTGGTGATGCCTTATCAACTGGGTTGAAGATTGAAGACAAATTGGTTGCTAGTAACCGATTCAAGCTCGTTTTTAGTGGCGGTGCAATGGCAGGGCGTGGAGATGTTGCTTATGGTGGCAGTTTGGAGGCCCAATTGAGAGATAAGGATTATCCTCTAGGACGGTGGTTATCAACACTTGGCCTTTCAGTTATGGATTGGCATGGAGATCTTGCTATTGGATGCAATGTACAATCACAGATCCCAGTTGGACGACATTCAAATCTTGTTGCACGGGCCAATTTGAACAACCGAGGGGCAGGGCAAATCAGCATTCGACTAAATAGTTCAGAACAGCTTCAAATTGCTTTGATTGGTCTCATCCCTTTAATAAAGAAGTTAGTTCTATATCATCAACAAGTGCAGTTTGGACAATGACGAAGGTGATGGGCTTATGTTATGTAAGCTGTAGTACTTGCGCGACGATATTGAGTTACTTCAAATATGGACTCTCTTCCAGTGGCTGTGAAATGAGAGTGATAGACTGATAGTAAACTGCATTTTGTGTTTTCTTTACCCAAAAGTTTGTCCTATTTGATTTTGTGGTAGTTCCCCGGTTAGGAGGTACTCTCGGTATTTTTGTTACATTGCGCTACTGAACTTCAGGTGATACTTGCATCTTTTTAATTAATGTCTTCTGCGTGTATATTTCTCTGTTCTGGTTTAGAATGTTATCTCTCGCACTTTCCCCATATTCTGATAGCCGTTTATCCTCCCCTCAGTATAATCTCATGTTTATTTTGCTTGTTGGTTTTGCCTTGTAGCTTTGATGTGTCTATCTTCCCATCCAAATTAACACAGCTTCTACTTTAAATTATTGGAAAATATTATTTGATACTGTCCCAACAAAGTTCCAATCATTAACAAGCTCGAATAGAGCAGAAGCATATGTTTATTTGCATTAAAATAATAATTGATATTGTAGTGGGCCTATTTTTCTTTTTTATTTTTATATTTGGGTGGAGGGGTTAAAGCGGGCATATTTTACAAGAACTACAGGACAAGGTCAATTTGCTCGATTTGTGTGTACTAGTTAGTTTTCTTCTGTTTGGTGTGTGTATTCAATCAAGCTGTTTGCTATTCGACACTTACTACTACTTTTGCATAAGTGAATTTTTGATGTTTGGTCGTGTGAGCAGTGAAGGATGTTAATTAAAAATAAGAAATAAGTGGTCATCCCCATGTAGCCTTATCAAAACCCCTCAATGCTTGTGAATCTTGAGTGGCAAAACAATACATATAGGAAATTTTATCCTACTCCAATCTAGGTCCTAAGTCCTAACCCATAACACAAGTAGTAGAACCTTTTAATAGATTCACAACCAACCATCACACTAACCAACATTGGTCTGAATATAACAATTTCGCCCATTTTTGACATCACATATAATTAGGTTGTACTTCACTTATCTTTCGGACCTCCAAGAACTTAGTCGGAACATAGGTCAAGTTCACATTTAGGTCATCCTTGTTGGATTAGATAAAAAAAAATTAAATAATAACTCTCTCATAACGTTCACAACATATTGGACCGAGAAAAATAAAGAAAACCCGCAAATTTGAATAAATGAAACTCACTTGGTTTGAAGATTATTTTTGGAGAAACAGAAAATTAAATAAAACAGGGCAAACATTTAGATCAGTCCCAGAAATGATTGACTCAGTTTTTTCCTCAATTTAGAGACCACGCCAGCTTCACCAGGAACCAAAGAACCAAGCAAAAGCAAAAGAGATCCGTTTGGAGTGAGTACCCCTAATTTGTAATACGTTTAGTGTTTATGATTCAAAAGTGTAGAGAATACATTAAACTTATCTTGGCCTAGTTGTGAAGGGAAGAGTATGATCTAGATATTGGTAGGATGCTAAATGTAAAACTTATTTCTCTCTAGCGACCCTTCTGGAATTACTTATGTTTCTGTTTAATTTTTTATTAGTATTATTTTTTAGACATGATATAGCAGAACAAAAATTTTTATGGAGAACTCTTATCGACATTTTATCCACTAGAAAATTATTTGCGTTTCTTTATTAACGTTTTATCCACGACAATAACTACTTATTAGATTCTAAAAGCAGATAACTTTAATACATGGTATATAAATGAATATAGTAAGAAATTCCATGAAATGGATGCATAATCTCATATTAGAGAAAATGAAAACCATCTATCTATCATATGATAAGCTTCCTTGGGCTTAAATGTCTGAGCAACATGTCCAGCGCCCTGCATTGCAGAACAGATATATGATTATCTATTTTATTCTAAGATTCTTAATTAAATACTACCAAACACAAATTTCTAAATAAATAACTTAAAATAGCATTCTCATTTTACTGATTGTACTTGCCTTCACGCTCACGTATGTTAAGTAGTGGTCTTCTTTCATTTTGTATATTTCTGTGAATCTGCATTAAATATTCCATCACTTTGTTACCCTTTCATTGATAACAATAAACTGTTATGGTAAATAAATATTACCCTGCAACTTGACCATCAACAAACCATGCACGCCATTTATCATGTAAGCTCATGTTAAATGACTTTATCCACTGCTGAGTACTCAGATGCGGTACTGTCATGTCCAGATCAGAACTGCAATATTATCAGCTCAAAAGATAAATGTCATCAGCTAAAATATGTAACATTTCAAATCCAATTGATGTACAATCATGTACACTAGAACATTAAAGTAATTTCCTGAGGACTACAAAATATTAGTGTTGGAAGTTACGTGTAAACGAGCACTTGGAGGTTGGCATTAGTGAGATTGCGGTAATATTCTACAACATTGAATTTATCTTGTGTGTATGCCAGAGTCTTGTTGCATCTGAAGAACTCTTCCTTAGTTCCCTATTGAGATGGCATACGTGTTGAATTAATTGCTTAGCTCCATGAACAACTTCAATAACATTCATCAAGGAATTCTTATAAAAGAAATGACCCAATGCAGCATTACCTCTCTTATATGAAGTGCCTTCCTCACATTCTCATCATTTGCCCAAGTGTTAACGAGTATGTGATCATAACTCTAAAACACAAAGGATAACTTCAAGTTAGCTCTACTATGCCTAGTGTTAAGAAAGAGTTCATTGAGGTGAATATATAAGGCTCCTCTAAAGTGATTTGGTTCAGAAGTGAGTGAGTAAGGGTGTATCCATCATTGATTTAGTAAAGTGCACAGATATTTTAGCATACTAATTCATCTAAGGGATACACAATTACTTGCTCACTCTAGATGAGCCTTTGTATGCATCCTTGGCACCCATAATGTTTGTCCTGTCGAATTAAATGTCTTATGGTGTTTGACATTAGTCATTATCTGCCTCTCTTCTATAAAAAGAATGTAATTATCATCTCCATGAGCCAGCCACACACTAGTTGAGAGCAAGAGAGAGAGAGATTATTTATCACTTAACTCTACACAAGAATTCTGGACCATCTTGAACTAACTGTATAATCCCTTGTTTCAGGGCAGGTGTAGTAGTGCAAAGGGGTTCTAAAATTTGTTGTGGGTTTATATAACGAACTATCTGCAAATGAATGGGTTAGACCATAATTTTTCTTGTCATGTGCATAACTGAATATGTATAGACCAAATAAATGCACAAGTTCAATACTAACCTCAGAGTAAGCTTCGTAATTCGAGACACACTTTGTGTTTTCTGGATCAATGCTTACAAAATTACCATCACAGTTTTCTTTCATCGACTGCAAAAATGATTGCGCTTAGTTTCAGCTATATACATGTATGTATTAATGATGGTTGACAAATTAATATCAAAGTATAGCCATGTTTATAACTAGTTCTTTCTAAAGAAAGAAAACCACAATATATATAACTGATGACAAAATAACCTCATAGAGATCTTCAGGTATAAGACCCATCTGGTATGCATATAAAACTTTCATGTTGATGTCATGATACGTGTCAACAAACGGGCTTGCGATCACATAACCCTAATGTTAAAAATGAGATAATTAGTATAGTAATTTGGAAAATACTTAGCTGGCCAGAGAAGTGGCTTTTGTACTTTTATGTTCAGGAGTGGCTTGTGTCTTGCTATGTAACCTGCCATTCAAGGAAGGATTGAAGAAATTGAAAACAACAAACGTTTTGGCTAAGGCCAAATTTAGGTTATTAAATTAACCATATTTACTATTCAGTACTTACCTTCATATACTCTTTGAACAAGAGGGCCAGTAACTAATCCTGAATATGAACCACCACCAATGTAAAGTGGATTTGAGCCAAACTTTGGATGATCAATAAACCACTGCAGTGAAAGTTGAAACTCATTACAAGGTAAGAAAAGTCACATGTATAACTTGCTGCAGTGTGGCTTGACAGACCAGGTGTGGGTCTGCTGCCATGGACCTTCCCTGTTCATGAGTAGGAATGGTGTAGCACATTTTATATACCTAATAAACAAATTTCCAACATCCTTTTTATGCTACAGGTCTCCTTATGAACACTCTAGCATGGTCTGCTACCTGATTTCTCAAACATAAAGTCTTTGCTGCCTACAATATGCATCCACTCCGGTCACAAACTTACCAACAATCTACTGTTCATGAGTAGGAATGCAATGACTATGAAGTTAATTTGGTTAGGATAAAAAATAACCTTGTATGTTGACTGAGTTGCCTGCTGGTAATGGAGCATAGTTGAAAGCTTGTTTTCAAGATTAAGTGTAGAGCATATGGCTCTGGAGTGGCACATAGACAATTTAGTAGCCAAAGGCGACACACGGACCCCAGGCATTGATTATGTAGATAAGTCTTTTGGCCAAAATGTCATTCGTAAGGATCTTACTGGCTTTAGCAGATGCTTGGAATTGGCATTTACAGCATGTGGGAGTCAAAAATACCGAAGTGCAACTGACTCTACCAATCCGTATATGGTTTGCTGCAAGCTAGCATACAGACATACATACTCTAAAGTCTAAACAATATGTGCGTCTACCATCCTTGTGCTACATTTAATCAAAATTAGATTATTCCCTATTCCGCAAACTGCTAATATCTTATTGCCATCCTTGTAAATGTGCATGACTTAATTATGTCCCGCAATTACCATGCAATGATAAATGATATGAAGCATATGCTGGACTCAATTTGAGATCAAGGAACTTAGCAATTTCAAGTACGTTTTAGGTCTCGAAATTGCTAGATCGCAAAAGAGAATTAATGTGCCAGAGAAAGTAGGCTCTGGAATTTCTTTAAGACTTTGTTAGGTACTAAGCCAACTAGCACTTCGGATGGAGCCTTTTCATTAGTTGCGGAAGAATAGTAGAAAGCCCTTTGATGTGTGTGCCCTCAAATAAAAGACTAATAGGTAGATCATTATATTTAACAACTAACAGGTCTGACATATTATTATCAGTTCAACAATTGAGACAATACTTAGCATCCTATGATGGAACACTACTGGGCAGGCTGCTATAGGAGTTCTTACTTCTCATATACATAAAATGTCTACTGGCTAAGGGTCCTCCCTTTCTTGCTACTTCTTATCTCAAGTTGAAGAGAAACAATGACCCTGATTGGTGTGAATGTTTTGACAAAAGCAAGTCAATTATAGGGCCCTGTTCTTCTTGAACTTGCACTCATTTCCTATAACAGTAAAAAACAAACTACTTTGCCTAGATCATTCTCTGAGGCAGAACATAGGGCTGTGGCTACCTGTGAACCACATCAACTTTTTTTTCTCTTTTTTTTCTCTCTTACAAAATAACAAAGTTTCTGCCAACACCTTATGGTTCTTTGCTTTGATAATCAATATACCATTTGTAGAGAAGCCAATGACAAAACATATTTAGTTGGACTGCCAGTCTACCACCAAGTTCATGAGCCTGCAAAAGGTCCTCATCCATCTCTTTCCCTGTTTGTTAGTTAGCAGTCACTTCCCTAGTCACCTAATTTGTTAGGTCTCTTGTAACTAATCTTGTCTTATGTGTTTGATTAGCATTGCCAACAATCATTAGCAGTGGGTATGTATATGTAGCATTCTGTTTACTGTCAATTCATTTTTTATCACAAATTCAGTATCAATTCTCACGTTCTCTAAAATTTTCACTCTTCTAACCATACATTTTCGCATTATTTACACAGTTTAACTATGATAATAAGTTAAACAGTCACACTTTTAATGAGATAACAGGTCATGGTCGAGTGACTGTGCATAATTTTACATTGATATCAAATAAAAACTAAATCATGAATATCATGAAGCATAAAAAAAGTAGAACAACAGTTCACCTTTTGTAAAAAACTATATGCATGTTCCACCCATTGTGTATCATTGCTATAGTAACCTTGTTGTGTTTCTGAGTAAGAAAATCCAGTGCCCACTGGCATATCAATGTATATCACATTCAACCTCCGTGTCCACCCATATGGGTTTAATTCAAGCTTTGGAATGTCCCCACTATAATTGTGGTCCATTTTTAAAGGCCCTGCAATTGTTCGGTTCATGCTTAAGCAAATTTACATTAAGGGTTATGGTTAAGATGTGTAAATCAAATGTGGGAAAAGTAGCTTCCTTATTATTTATTTATACAAAATGTGATTTACCATTTTCGAAAAAAAATGCAGAAAGACCAGAGCAGCCTGGACCTCCAACGAACCAAAGTAAAACTGGATCAATGTTAGGGTTTCTTTGAGACTCCACAAATAAGTGAAATATTTGCACCTCTTCTCCTTCGCCAACTCCTATGTATCTGCACAGTTAAAAACAAGAAAAGTTAAAGCACTGATATAGATCAGCACCTTGTTAAAGAACTAAACTCATTAAAGAATTTTGTAAGTAAATGACTACTATTGAAATTAGAAAGTTTGTAAATTGTTGTTACTATCAAATACTCTCTCGGCTAGTTTTTCATTAGATATACTTAATCAAAAGTGTCCTTCATTAACATAATTAAATCATTCTTTCCCTCTTTCTTTTTTCTTGGGTGAAGTGAAGTAAATAAAATTATTTTGGTAAGAAATTAATTTGTCGTACATAGAATGTTCAAAAGTTGAAAAATATCCTATAAATAACATCATGACAAACCCGTAAAAAAGTCTTATAAAAAGAACAAAAGGGTAATACAATGTTAAAAACAAACTATATAATTTCAAAGAGACAATACGTTGGTTTAATGGTGTAAGGCCCCATTGGATCCCCAAATACACCAAAAAGTCAAAAGTTCGGTTCCTGAGTTGGGAGGGACAACCACAAATCCCGAAAGAGATTAGTTCAATACCTTCGATTACACCAGAAAAGGAACACCTTTGCCCTATGTTCTTGCCCGATTGGACTGAACCAAAATAGTTTTCAATCTATTACTTTTGAGAGTTCAAGCCCTCATCTTGAGGAATCGAACCAGGCCGTTTTGCGGGCTCTTATGAGCAATCATACATATCAGCCACTACGTCCTAAACAAAATAACAAAACAAAACTGTGCATATGGAGTGAAAACATTTAATGAAGAATCATTTGAAGTAATGAACTCACCCAGTTTCAAGTTTGAATGGGAGAACACCATTGTAGCCGGGAAGGTTCTTGATAACAGAAGCTGGAGAAACCAAAAATGGGAGAAGCAGTAGAAGAAATATGACAACCACAACACAGCTACTTCTCCAACTCATTGCCTATAACTGCAGAGGAAGATTTGATGTAACAAAGATACATGAATATGCATATGTAACATGGAAGCTACCAAATCCAAACATTCTATGTGTTCCACCCCGGTCAATCGGGCATCTCTTGTTGGCCGAGTCTAATCAGATACCTCACTAACGGCCAGGGTATATTGGGCCGCTCTAGGACCACTACCTCGACATCCCGCCTGTCACGCTGCCAACAATACACTGCCACATTGCCAACAATACCTGCAAATCCCACCTAACCTCCTGCCAACACGATAAGGGACAGACCTACAATACGATTGTCAGACCTGCTATAAACTACAAGTCAATCACATATAGATACGGCCCTGCCAAATTCGTCTGACATAGACAAAGGAACCCCGACAAAACCGAATGGTCGGTCACATCAAAAGCACCCACCAAGAATCACTTCGTCCATCCTACCACAATAAATAGGGGAATCCCCATAAGGAAGTATATCTCTATTATTCACTCCTATTACTCTTGCTCCCTAGCTTTAGCTCTTTACTTCCTTATAAATCTTATACTGACATCATCGGAGTACTTTTCAGGTACCTCTATTGGCGGGTCCAAGCCTAATCCAGACACCCCAGAAGACTTCTTGCCAAGCCTTGCAACCCAGCCCATCAAACTTATCCAATAAAGAACACTAAACATATTTCTCTCATTCCTTTTACTTACTAGGAAACAATTAATAAGAAAACAAATAAAAATGAGTGGGGGTCAAAACTGACCAGTGAGGGATCCTGAGTAAAGGACAGTGGCAGAGATAAAGTGGTTGTGGTTCCAAAGGAGTAGAGAGTGAGAGAGTATATTTTTCTTTCTTGTATGACAATTATTACAAAACCAGCATCTCTTTAGCTTTGATTTTAGGTGGGCGAAGAAGCATTCAATAATTATCATTATTAAATGATGAGGTGCCACTTATATGACTCTATCTACAAAAACACCATATCCTCAGTAAAAATAGAAACCCAAGACCACTAACTACTAATTACAAAATGAAAGTCATTTTATTTGTCCCTATATAATCAAATATTCACTTGTATTGTTTTTTATAAGAGAATCAAATGTTCAAACATGAATAAAAATGATACAGTAATAAGGTATAAAACTTATACATTATTAATGCATATATTTTTTTATTTATTTCTAAATATAATTAACATTGTAATTGATAGTCTAAAATGTATCTTTTTAATTGTTAAAAATGTTATTACTTATTGATTAACACTTTCTTTTTGTTAAAATTATGATTATATGTTATTAGTGTTACTTTTCCCTGTGTTTTAATTTATTTTTTATGTTTTTATTTATGGGGTTGTTTTCTATTTTTACTTGAAATGAATCTTATTAATGTTTAATTAAATGTTTGTGCATCAAATTTGATACTAAGAGTTTTGAAGTAGATTTATTGATATATTCTTTTATGTAAATTTAACACTTTAAAATTGTACTTATAATTTTTAGATTAGATTGAATTTGATTTCTTCATTTTAATCAATCAAACCAAACCATATCACATGTTATTTATCCCTCAATATTAGATGATTTTTTGATTAAAAACTAGTCCAAATCAACCATGAACACCCTATACAAGCAAAACAAAAGAGCCAGCTGTGGTGTTTAACAAAATTTCAATATGTTTTATCCATTTGAAATTTTCCCTTTGGATCCGTTTGGAGTGAGCATCCCGAATTTGTAACAGTTTTAGTGTTTACGATTCATAAGTGTAGAGAATAATACATTAAACTTATCTTGGCCTAGTTTTAGTGTTTATTGGTTCTGCATCAACTAGAGGTATATAAAAAACCATCCAAATCCAATATTAAATTACTTATGTTTTATTCAATTTTATCAGAATATTAAATTTATTCTGATCCGATAAAATGAATGCATAATCTCAGATAAGTGAAAATGAAAACCATCTATCTATCATTTGATAAGTTTCCTTGGGCTTAAATGTCTGAGCAACATGTCCAGCGCCCTGCATTGCAGAACAAATATATGATTATCTACTTTATTCTAAGATTGTTTATTAAATACTACCAAATGCAAATTTCTAAATAAATAACTTCAAAAAGCATTCTCATTTTACTGATTGTACTTGCCTTCACGCTCACGTATGTTAAGTAGTGGTCTTCTTTCATTTTGTATATTTCTGTGAATCTGCATTAAATATTCAATCACTTTGTTACCCTTTCATTGATAACAATAAACTGTTATGGTAAATAAATATTACCCTGCAACTTGACCATCAACAAACCATGCACGCCATTTATCATGTAAGCTCATGTTAAATGACTTTATCCACTGCTGAGTACTCAGATGCGGTACTGTCATGTCCAGATCAGAACTGCAATATTATCAGCTCAAAAAATAAATGACATCAGCTAAAATATGTAACATTTCAAATCCAATTGATGTACAATCATGTACACTAGAACATTAATGAAAATTCAGTGAGGACTATAAAAAATTAGTGTTGGAAGTTACGTATAAACGAGCGCTTGGATGTTGGCATTAGTGAGATTGCGATAATATTCTATAACGTTCAATTTACCCATTGTGTATGCCAGAGTCTTGTTGCATCTGAAGAACTCTTCCTTAGTTCCCTATTGAGATGGCATAAGTGTTGAACTAATTGCTTAGCTCCATGAACAACTTCAATAACATTCATCAAGGAATTCTTATAAAAGAAATGACCCAATGCAGCATTACCTCTCTTATATGAAGTGCCTTCCTCACATTCTCATCATTTGCCCAAGTGTTAACGAGTATGTGATCATAACTCTAAAACACAAAGGATAACTTCAAGTTAGCTCTACTATGCCTAGTGTTAAGAAAGAGTTCATTGAGGTGAATATATAAGGCGCCTCTAAAGTGATTTGGTTCAGAAGTGAGTGAGTAAGGGTGTATTCATCATTGATTTAGTAAAGTGCAAAGATATTTTAGCATACTAATTCATCTAAGGGATACACAATTACTTGCTCACTCTAGATGAGCCTTTGTATGCATCCTTGGCACCCATAATGTTTGTCCTACCGAATTAAATGTCTTATGGTGTTTGACATTAGTCATTATCTGCCTCTCTTCTATAAAAAGAATGTAATTATCATCTCCATGAGCCAGCCACACACTAGTTGAGAGCAAGAGAGAGAGAGATTATTTATCACTTAACTCTACACAAGAATTCTGGACCATCTTGAACTAACTGTATAATCCCTTGTCTCAGGGCAGGTGTAGTAGCGCAAAGGGGTTCCAAAATTTGTTGTGGGTTTATATAACGAACTATCTGCAAATTAATGGGTTAGTCAATAATTTTTCTTGTCATGTGCATAACTGAATATGTATAGACCAAATAAATGCACAAGTTCAATACTAACCTCAGAGTAAGCTTCGTAATCCGAGACACACTTTGTGTTTTCTGGATCAATGTTTACAAAATTACCATCACAGTTTTCTTTCATCGACTGCAAAAACGATTGCGTTTAGTTTCAGCTATATACATGTATGTATTAATAATGGTTGACAAATTAATATCAAAGTATAACCATGTTTATAACTAGTTCTTTCTATAGAAAGAAAACCACAATATATATAGCTGATGACAAAATAACCTCATAGAGATCTTCAGGTATAAGACCCATCTGGTATGCATATAAAACTTTCATGTTTCTGTCGAGATACGTGTCAGCACCCGGGCTTGCGATCACATAACCCTAATGTTAAAAATGAGATAATTAGTATAGTAGTTTGGAAAATACTTATCTGGCGAGAGAAGTGGCTTTTATACTTCTATGTTCAGGAGTGGCTTGTTTCTTGCTATGTAACCTGCCATTGAAGGAAGCATTGAAGAAATTGAAAACAACAAATGTTTGGGCTAAGGCCAAATTTAGGTTATTAAATTAACCAATATTTACAATTCAGTACGTACCTTCATATAGTTTTTGAACAAGAGGGGCAATAACTAATCCTGAATATGAGCCACCACCAATGTAAAGTGGATTTGAGCCAAACTTTGGATGATCAATAAACCACTGCAGTGAAAGTTGAAACTCATTACAAGGTAAGAAAAGTCACATGTATAACTTCCTCTCTCCAAAACTTTGACTGAGTTGCCTCCTGGTTAGGGAGCATACAGTTGAAAGTTGGTTTTCCAGAGTAAGAATAGAATATATGGTTCTGGGGAGGCACAGGGCCAATTTAGTAGCCAAAGGCGACACACAGACCCAAGACAATGACTATATAGAGACTTTTAGTCTTTTGGCCAAAATGTCATTAGTAAGGATCTTATTGGCTATAGCAGATGCTTCGAGTTGGCATTTACAGCATGTTGGAGTCAACAATACCGAAGTGCAAATGACTCTGCCAAGCAGCCTAATTCCCACGTAACCTAGAAAAGTAAACTTCAAAAAACCCGTATAAGTTTTGCAGCAAGCTAGCAGAAAGACAGACATACATACTCTAAACTATCTGTGTCTCTACCATCCTCGTGCTATATTTAATCAAAATCAGATTATTCCCTATTCCGCAAAAATACTGCTAATATCTTACTGCCATTCTTGTAAATATGCATGACTTAATTATGTCCCGCAATAACAATGCAACGATAAATGCTATGAAGCATATGCTGGACTATCAATTTGAGATCAAGGAACTTAGCCAATGTGGACGCTTTCGCAAAAAGGAATTACTCTTTAGCACTCAAATGGAGCCTTTTCTTTTATTGCACAAGGATAGTAGAAAACCATTTGATGTGTGTGCCTTCCTATAAAAGACTAATAGGTAGATCATTGTATTTAACAACTACCAGGCCTAACAAATCCTTATCAGTTCATCAATTGAGACAGTAGTTGGCATCCTATGATGAAACACTTCCACGCTAGAGGAGTTCTTACTTCTTAGATACATAAAAAGTCTACTGGCTAAGGGTCTTCTCTTTCTTGGTAATTCTTATCTCAAGTTGAAGGGAAAAAATGGCTCTGATTGGCGTGGTTGCTTTGACAATCAAGTCAATTATAGGGTACTGTTTTTCTTGGATTTGCACTCATATCCTATAACAGTAAAAAACAAACTACTTTGCCTAGAATCAATCTCTGAGGCAGAAAATAGGGCTATGGCTACCTGTGAAGCACAGCAGCCTTTTTTTTATTTTATTTTTTCTCCTATAAGATTTCAAAGTTTCTGCCGACACCTTACGGTTCTTTGCTGTCATAATCAATATACTATTAGTAGAGCAGCCAAACCCACCTATTCATAAGCATATTTAGTTGGACTGTGTGTCTACCACCAAGTCCATGAGCTTGCAAAAGGTCCTCATCCATCTCTTGCCCTATTTGTTAGTTAGCAGTCACTTTCCTAGTCACCTAGATTTGTTAGGTCTCTTGTAACTAATCTTCTCTTATGTGTGTGATTAGCATTACCGACAATCATTGGCAGTAGGTATGTATATGTCAGCATTCTGTTTACTATCAATTCACCTCTTATCACAAATTCAGTATCAATTCTCATGTTCAATAAAAAATTTCACTCATCTAAGATCCAACTATACATTTTCACAGTTTAACTATGATAATAAGCTAAACAGTCAAACACTTTTATGAGATAACAGGACATGATCGAGTGACTGCGTATGATTTTACGTTGATATCAAATAAAAACTAAATCATGAATATCATGAGGCATAAAAAAAGTAGAACAACAGTTCACCTTTTGTAAAAAAGTATATGAATGTTCCACGAATTGTGTATCACTGCTATAGTAACCTTGTTGTGTTTCTGAATAAGAATATCCAGTGCCCACTGGCATATCAATGAATATCATATTCAACCTCTGTGTCCACCCATATGGGTTTAATTCAAGGTTCGGAATGTCCCCGCTGTAATTGCTGACCATTCTTAAAGGTCCTGCAATTGTTTTATTCATGCTTAAGCAAATTTACGCTAAGGGTTATGGTTAAGATGTGTAAATCAAATGTGAGAAAATTAGCTTCCTTATTATTTATTTATACAAAATGTGATTTACCATTTTCGAAAAAGAATGGGGAAAGACCAGAGCAACCTGGACCTCCAACAAACCAAAGTAAAACTGGATCAATGTTAGGGTTTCTTTGAGACTCCACAAATAAGTGAAATATTTGCACCTCTTCTCCTTCCCCAACTCCTATGTATCTGCACAGTTAAAAACAAGCAAATTTAAAGCATTGACATAGATCAGCACCTCGTTAAAGAACTAAACTCATTTGAAGTGAAAACATCTAATGAAAAATCATTTGAAGTAATGAACTCACCCAGCTTCAAGGTTGAATGGGAGAACACCATTGTAGCCCGGAAGGTTCTTAACAACAGAAGCTGGAGAAACCAAAAATGGGAGAAGCGGTAGAAGAAATATGACAACCACAACACAGCTACTTCTCCAACTCATTGCCTATAACTGCAGAGGAAGATTTGATGTAACAAAGATACATGAATATTCATATGAAACATGGGAGCTACCAAAACCAAACATTCTATATATGTAGATACTAAGAAACAATTAATAAGAAAACAAATAAAAAAGAGTGGGGAATCAAAACTGAGCAGTGAGGGAACCTGAGTAAAGGTTAGTGGCAGAGATAAAGTGGTTGGTGAGAGAGAATATAATATTATTATTACAAATTATGCATCTCTTACATTTAGCATATCATTATTAAATAATGAGTGCCACCTATAAGATTGAGTTAGGATCAGTACTTCAACAAAACAAACATAAGTATAACTTTCAATCAAGCATATGTACTTTCACTTTTATTATTAAAAATAGGGAGTGATACTCTAAGATCAAGTGAAAAAATTTATTTCACATCATGATTCATTTTTGGGAAATTTAATGGTTTGAATTGATGAGTATATATAACCATTGGATTTTCAAGATTTAATAACTAAGATGTGAAATATATATTTTCACTTACTCTTGAATTACGTGTATTCATCCCTTTAAAATAAATAGAAAAACATATTTGTTTCTTTATTGACGTACAGGATCATTATTGTATATGATTTTATCTATAAAAAATTGAGAAAAATCTAGATTTGTTTCTAAATATAATATGTTATATATGTTTCTTTACAAGTTTTTTATATTGAGAAATAACATATTCTCATTAAAAAAGAAAAGGAAGAGCACTACAAAACTCAAACCTTCAAAATTAAAATTATTGAATAAGTATTAATTACGATTATTTTATTTATATAATACTTATGTATTATCAATATAATGATTTATATATAGTTAGTGTCTCATTTAATGTTTATTTGGTATTGTTTTCTTTGAAGATTTAATGATAATGCAATGACATTGTATAAAACTCATATAATTTGACTATATATACTTTAAAAATATACTAAACTTATTAATTTTGAGTCATATTAGATTTGATTTCTTAATGTAAATAAATCAAACTAAATTATATGATGTGTTATTTATTTTTTCAAATGAGACAATTTTTTTTTGGCTAAAATCTCTGTCATATGTTCTCCCTAAATTAATGGTTTTCATTATTAA
This sequence comes from Lupinus albus, assembly GCA_009771035.1. Taxonomy (NCBI): domain Eukaryota; kingdom Viridiplantae; phylum Streptophyta; class Magnoliopsida; order Fabales; family Fabaceae; genus Lupinus; species Lupinus albus. The sequence continues at coordinate 17,532,370 of CM020017.1, forward strand.
ATGCGAATTATTTTAACTTTTTCACTTTATTTTAAATATTTTTAAAAACATTTAATGCATATTAATACTTTACTTTTTAATTATATTTTTATTTATTACTTTTTTCATCAATTTATTTTTAATTTAGTTTTTAATGTATTCTAGTTACTTTTTATTTAATAACTAGCAAGTAACTCATGCATTTGCACGGGCAATATTTTTTTGTCGTATGATTAAGAATACACATTATATGTATATTCATATGGCTAAGAACATACACGCTATTTGTAAAGGACCCGATTTTCATAACCAAAAATTCTTTTTAAAACTTTAAAACTTTATTCATGGAAATGAAATGATTACTTTTGAAATGAGTTGCTTGAAATTATTTGGAGAACGAGTGAATACAAATATTAATTCCAGTTGTAATTCAAAATACGGAAATACTCCAAATACATCTTTCTTTTAAAGCATACTATTACACTTCCTTTTAATACATAATCTATACAATTATCATTTCTCAAAAGTAATTTTAATACAAATATTAGATTAACTTCATTATACACTTAGGAGGAGTTCCATTTTACAAAATAGATAATCCAACATATGGGATTAACATTTACTATACACAAACAACGCAAAGGAATAAGTCATTAATTCAATAAACTCAATGTCAGTTAATCCACATTTAATAGTTTTCACAGTGATATAATTTAAATACTCTTAAAAACCTTTTTCGTCATCTATACTTTTGAAAAACCATGCTACATAACTCGAGCTAGAGTCGCTAACTCATTCTGGTCGGCTAAAACGAATTTTATTTTCATTGGCACTCCACCAATACATAAACCATAAATACACTCATCATCACTACAAACATACCCTTATATATTTGTAGTGACTAAGTGATTTACCATTTATGTCATTATATTTTGAGTCTTATTTCCATTGGTACTCCCTCAATAAGTTTCGAGTCTTATTTCCATTGGTACTCCCCCAATAAGTTTCGAGTCTTATTTCCATCGGTACTCCCCCAATACAAAAATGATAAATACATCCGACATCATTATAAACATATCCGCATATGCTTATAACTACAAGGTGATTTACATTTCATGATTTCATTTCGAGTCTTATTTCCATTGGTACTCCCCCAATAAATAGTAAACCTTAAACTCACTTATAACCATTATCAACATACCCATATATGTTCATAATGATTAAGTGATTCACATTTTATCCATTATCCATAACAGAAAGTCCCCGCATTTTCCACATAATGCATAAATTAAAGACTTATCCTTACCTCGGTGAGTATTGGTTTTGGTTTTTGGTGATTTCGCAAGTTCCACCGGCACCACCTCCAAACTTAGGATATTTCCTCATTCCCACCACATAACACAGTGTTAGTCATTCATTCCAAATAACAAATAAATAACTTATATTGCATCATTTAAACGTACAAGATATTTATCATGTTCTCAATGGTTTTATACTACTTTCATTAAGAGTTTTCAACCATCTAAAACATACATATCATCTCATATTTTAACATTGTAGAGCAACTCATCTTCTACCTCTAGCATTTTACCAATCTTCACTCTCTAACCTCATTTTCTCTCTCTAGGGTTTTGGATTTCCATGAGTCAACTCACAAACCCCTTTCCATTCTTAGAATACTAACTCAAAACCAAGAGTTTACAAGGTACAAACGACATAACATGAACCATAACTTGAAAGAGAGAGTTTCCATGGTTTTACACATTTTGAGAAGAGATCCATAATACCAAAAATGGGTCCTCAAAGGAAGAAGAGAGTTAGGATAGAGAGTTTTACCTCTTCTCAAGCTCTTGAACAAGAATCAAAGCTCCCAGACCTTGTGAATGCTCTCTTCTCTCACCTCTCTTCAATTCTTAACCTAAAACGTGTTTGGGGTTTTCCCTCATTTAATGTTCTCGTCGGGTTCTCGCTCAAGCGAGAAAATCCCGCCCATTTTCAAAACTCAACTCTGACTCTCTCGCTCAGGCGAGAATCTCACAGTGTCAACCAGCCCCAAATGCCATTTCTCGCTTAGGCGAGACATCTCTCGCTCAGGCGAGAATCCTCCAGTATAGCCCAGGATTTCACCCTCCCAGTTGAACCTCTCTCGCTCAAGCGAGAATCTCTCGCTCAAGCGAGAATCCAAGGGCTGATACTATAATTTTAAAGACTTAAAATTTGGGGTGTTACAAAAAGAGAAAATGATTATGGTAAAATATGATGAATAAATAAATATGTTGTAGAAAAGTAGTGAATCTTTGAATAAAAGATATATAAATAAAATTAGAGATTAAAAGAAGAAAAAACTTAAAGGGATAACAAAACTGCAAATAATAAGAGAAAATGATAAAATCGAGATATGATGAAGAAATAAATAAGTTAATAACAAAAGCACACAAACAACCAACAACCATATATTTTGAATGTTTGATAATACTCGTGGATGATAATCTTACTTATAAGAAGCTAATAAAGAGAACGATTCGAAGAACAGATTTATAAAATAATGAAATCAGTTGGAACACATGTACAAAATAAGGAAATCAATGAAAAATAAACAAAAAATCAATGATAAAATAAGAACAAAATCACAAAATAAGAACATATATACAAAATGAACAAAAAATAAATAAAATGTACACTTTAAATATGAGATATACAGAATAAGAATAAATCTACAAAATAATAGGATTGCTTTCACAATATTATAAGGAATATGCATAATAGGATAATATGATTGCTAATAATAATATGAATTTAGGGAAAATGAAAAAATATAAGAATTGATTTAGGAAAAATGAAGAAAGATTTTTTGGATGAAAAAAGAATATGAGAATATGTGAATATGATTGAGTGTTTGATAAGAAAAAAATGAAGGATTAATAGAGTGTGAGAAAAAAGTGAAGGAGAGTGTGATATGTGTCTAATGATGATGTGACATAAACTTTTTTTTCTTATAAATATATAGATTTTTAAACTACTTGATCTTAAAACTAGTTTAAATTAGTATATTTTCCTATTAAATGGTCCTACAAATCCTCATACACATAAAAAGTCATATATATTAAATGTAAATCAATCAAACTCAATTATATCACGTGTTATTTATTTATTTTAATGAGCTATTTGACTAAAATCTGGTCCAAACCAACAGTGAACATCATATATTCTCCCTAAATTAATGGTTTTCATTATTAGCATTATTTTAAGAGTTAATTACACCGACACTCTTTGAGTTTTAGTGAAATTACATAAATTACCCTTCCATTTTTTATCCTTACACGAACCACCCTTAATTTTGTATATATATTACACTAACTACCCCTGATGAGATATAAGTGTAATATTTAAAACAAAAATCATGTAAAGTGTGTAATTAAGTTAAACAAAATATTGTATATTGTGTAGACAAATCCAAATAATATAAGAATCAATCTATATTCGCTATTTGGTTCATTACAAAATAGTATAAGGATTATATAAACATCTAATTAGAATTGTTAATATATCGTGTAATGAAACATAAATAATAATAAAAACATTCATTTTTGTAGTATTTGGAATTATCTACAAAATATATAATATTTTGTTTAACTTAATTACACTCATCACACGTTTTTTGTTTAAAATATTACACTTATACCTCACTAAGGGTGGTCAGTGTAACATATGTATAAAATTAGGGGTGGTTTGTGTAAGAGTGAGGGGTGGTTCGTGTAAGGACAAAAAAGGAGGGTGATTTGTGTAATTTCACTAAAACTTAGGGGGTTAGTGTAATTAACTCTTATTTTAAATATTTCTAAAAACATTTAATGCATATTAATACTTTAATTTTTAATTACATTTTTATTTATTACCTTTTTCATCAATTTATTTTTAATTTAGTTTTTAATGTACATTAAATTGAGTTATTCTAGTTCCTTTTTATTTAATAATTTTTAAACTATGTGATCTTAAAACTAGTTTAAATAAATAAAATTGATATATTTTCCTATTAAATGGTCCTAAAAATCCTCATACCCATAAAAAGTCATATGTATTACAAAATAATACTTTATTATGTACTAATAAGTGTAAGTATCATATATCATTTTTTGATGGTTATTAAGATTGATTAAAGAAACATTAAGGCTTTGTTTGGTTTTGGGAAGAAAAAGAGAGGAGATAAGATAAGAATATAAAGTTTGAGTAGAGAGAATAAAGTGAGAAAGATAATGAATTTTAAGGATTGTTTGGTATAAGAGAAAAAAGAAGGAGAGGAAAGAGAATTAGATGAATTTTATATGAATGAACAATAATATCTTTGTTATATTATTTTTTGGAAGTAGTTTTGAAGGGTAAAATTGTATTTTACAAATACAATACTCTATTTATTCATTTTCTCACCTAACTAGGAGAGAAACAAAAAGTAGTGGGACCCACTAGATTTTCCTCATTCTTCTCATTCTCTACTCTCAACCAAATAAGAGAAAAATAAGAATTCTTTTTTTTTTCTTTCTTCTTATCTTTTTTCCTCTTAAAACTAGTAGGTTACCTGTGCATTCGAATGAGTGGTAATGTATATTACATGAATTTAAAAAAAAATAGTAAAAACATTTTTTTGTTAGAATTACATTTTACAACATGGTTTGTATGTAATTCATTATTGATGTAAAAATGCTGACACAATTGAATGATATTCAACCTGTAATGTTATAGTAAGAAAATATGATAAGAACAAAATCTTATAATATAATATAAAATAAGTTGTAGGATACGTGTTATAGGAAAACTTCTTGTAGACCACATTTGTTGTTGATTTTAGTGGTTTACCATGTATATCATGTATTAAAATCTTCAATCCATTTTTGTTTGAACTCTTGAAATAACCACATGTAATTGCCCGTGACTAAATACTGGATTTGGTAAATACAATCTCACACTTTATAATGGTTGACCTTGAGATTTATTGATTATCATCGCATATAAAACAATTATTTTCTCCTTCTTCTCATTTTCTACCCTCAACCAAATAAGAGAAAAAAATGGAATTATCTTATTTTTCTATCTTCTTTTCTCTTAAAATCACCGAACAAAAAAAATGGCTAAAATGAGAAAAATGATGATAGCATTTATGAGTACATTAATTAGATGTATAAGGATTATTTTTTAAAACTCATTGGGTTTCTTTGAAACAAGTCAGCATTTTCACGAACACCATGCTGAATAGAAAATTAAATCACCACACAAAAAATTTAAAAAAATGAAGAAACTAATCTAGTGATAATAAAATAAGAGGATGAATCCACTTATTTTAAGATGAAGTTTTTTAAGCTTATTAGTTACTCCACATATTAGTTTTCAATTGTAGGAAAATCCAATGATTTAGATATACTCTCTAATTTAAATCATTAGATTTCCCTATTATTTATAACTAGAATATGAAGTAAGGTTAAAAACTTACTATTAGAATAAGTGGATAACCCTTATGAAATAAATTGAATTCAAGCCATTAGAACTTTGTTAGTGGTAAGTGGTTTGGCTAGTTTGTGTAAAGTAACAAATATTTTACCAATTTCAGTTTTTTTACCAAAATTATACTAAGCTCATATAATGAGTCTTTAAGAATGTAATAAACCTATTAATTTTGTGTCATATTAAATTTGATTTCTTAATATAAAGCAATCAAACTGAATTATATCACATCTTATTTATGCTTTGAGATGGGATATTTTTGTGTGTGGCTAAAATCTAGTCCAAGCCAATCGTGAACATATTATACAAAAAATGTCATATCCTTATGTTAATGGTTATCATTATTAGAATTCAGTATTATTAATATCGTACCAGTCATCAAACCGTATAACGGTGAAATTAGATACATATATACAATACATTAAAATTAATGTTGAAAAATCAATAAAAAACAATAATTTGTTTATTTTCATTAAAAAATTAATTTTAAATAAAAATCGACCGATTTGACTGGTACAGTTTAATTGAAAATCGGCCGGTATGACCGTTTTCACTGGTTTTGGTCAGTTTTGACCGGTATAATTGCATGACCGATATAATTGTTATATCGTACCGGTATAGGGACTGGTTCACCGGTTTAACGGTTCAACGGCCGATACGAAACTGTTTTTACAACTATATGTGCATTATTTTAACTTTTTCACTTTATTTTAAATATATTTTTAAATTTTTAATGCATATTATATTATTTATAAGATTATAATTAAATATTTAAAATTATTGAATATTCAATATTATTTTTATTATATCAATATTATAAATATTAACATAAGGATAATATTACAAATACCATAGTAACTCATGGAAATATGGTATAACACCATATTTGTATTATATTAAATTTTATATAATAAAATTTATATTAATTTTATTATGCACATTTATATTATTATATTAAATTATAAATTTTTATTATAATATATAATTATAAGTTATTTTAATAAATGTATATTATATTAAATATATATTTATAATAATATATGATATTTTATAACTTCACGATATTATATATGGATGTCGATGGGTCTGGATGGGTCCGGGTAGTGCATTACCCAGACCTGCCCCGTTGCTTCATTTTTGGACCCAGACTCATCTCAGACCCATGCTAATACCCAACGGGTCTCTGGTTACCCAACGGATCCATGAGTACCTATAAATTCAAAAATATTAAAATAATTGCAAGTAAGTTATACAATTGTGTATTTATTTCTTATGATCTTATATGCTATTTAAACACATCTTATAATATTAAACACAACTCATTTTACTCAAACAAATATTAAAAAGAAGTTCAAAATTATGATGAAAAATTCATTTAGTAAGAAATTTTAAATTAACATTATATTATATCATACATATGAATTAACAATATAATAATATTGCTTAACAACATAACAATCACACTTATGAAATAAATGATATTATAATTATGGTTTAATATGATATTACAATATAGATTAACATGATATTACAATTATGTTGGTATATATATATATATGAAGAAATAGCGGGTTTGGGTAGTCACGGGTTTGGATAGCTCATTACTCAGACCCAGACCTATTTAACAGCGGGTCTTAAAATCGCGGGTCTTAAAATCGCGGGTCTCAATTACCCACATATCCAAAACATGGACCCATACCCGACCCGTTGCGGATATTTTTGGGTACCCGCGGATCTAGATACCCATTGTCATGAGTATCATGGAGTTAATTATTATAATATAATTATTCCTTATAATATAATAATATGAAAATGTATTATTATATTATAAGGAATAATTTATCTCTTTACATTCCCTTTTTGAGTTCCTTGATAATTAGGAATTTAGTTCATTCATTCTTTATATGACACTACACTTTCTTTACTCAGCTACTAATGATTTAGGAGGAGTTATTGGAGAAAATAATTTATCAACTTTCATGCAAACTACTAACATTGAGTTAATTATTATAATATAATTAACATTGAGTTAATTACTAACATTTCGTTTTTGAGTTCCTTGATAATTATGAATTTAGTTTCATTCATTCTCTATATGACACTACATTTTATTTACTCAGCTACTAATGATTTAGGAGGAGTTATTGGAGAAAATAATTCATCCACTTTCATGCAAACTACTCATGAAGTGAGTGAGGAGAGAGTTAATATTCCTTAAATATTATTTTATTATATCAATATTATAAATATTATCCTTATGTTAATATTTATATTTTTATTCAATATTATACATATATTCAATATTATTTAAATTATTTTTATCTTTTAAATAAACGTTGTCAATATTATACAAATTTAATAAATATTATACTTCGTGCATGTCGATCCACATTTTTACTTTATGATGTCAAGTATTCAAATTTTATATATTTTATTTTAGATTTTAATATATTATTTTGTATTGAGTATACTTTATATCATACTTTTTTATTGGGTTCAATTAAGATAAAATAAGTGGTTAATATGTGGTGGTAATTACATAGGATTATATTTTTTTTTTGTAGAAATTAAAAAGTTTTAAGGACAAAAAATAAAATTAAAAATTACACTGTGGAGGTGGTTAAAACATGTTTTAACTTTATATATACTATAAAAGTATAGACATTTTTATTTATTACCTTTTTCATCAATTTCTTTTTAATTTAGTTTTTAGTGTACATAAAATTGAGTTATTTTAGTTAATTTTCATTTAAATGCTCATTCAAATTCTTTACTAATAAAGATTAAGATATGTCATAAAGTGATATTTTGTTATCTAATAATGATTGTAATTAACATATATCACTTTTTGATGGTTATGAAGATTGAGTAAGAGAATATAATAATAAATGAGAGGATTCGTAAGTTTAAAAAAATTAATTCATATCTTAGTCATTAATTCTAGGGAAATTTAATAATTTAAATTAATGAATAGATCTAAATTATTGGATTTTCCTAAAATTAGATTTAGATTTTAAAAAACTTATTCTTACAATAATATTCAATAAAATTAAAAGAAAAGTTAACCGACATTAAAAGGAGAAAAATGGAGAGCATTTATGACTACATTAATCAAGGATAAGGAAATTTTTGAAAATTCATTGGGCTTCTTTAAAACAACTCAGCACTTTCACGAACACCATGGTGAATAGAAAATTAAATCACCACACAAAAAAAGTTAAAAACTGAAGAAACTAATTTAGTGGTAATAAAATGAACTGAATACAAGCCATCAGAACTTTGTCAGTGGTGAGTGGTTTCGCTAGTTTGTAGAAAGTAACAAATATTTTTCCAATCAAATAAAATCTTATGTTTACCAAAATTATATGGTGCACATTAGTTGTGATTGACGTAAATCTTAATTGTTATAATTGAATATTATTGTAAATTAAAGCTGTGAAATATGTCTTATTTTGCACTCACACATGGTTATAAAAACATGGTTTGGTTCAACTTATGATGTTACTTTTCTCTATTCACTTTCAAGTTTAATCCAATTCCTAAAGGCTATCTCCTGCATGTTTTTTTGGTTCAATTTTCTTCTCTCATAATCACAAATTCAGGATCGCAATTGAAATAAGCACTTATCTTAGCCTACATTGCAATGAAGGTTGGACACACAAATATGAGTCCCGTCCTTTTGCTTTGTGTTATCTTTTTCGCAGGTTTGTTTTCATGTCCATGCTACTCTATCTTGTTCAAAGTTTAACCATGCATGGGTATGGCAATATTTTCAACTTGCACCAACAAATTATACGTTAGTTGGTTTATTTCTTTATTTTATATATAATTCTTATATAGTTTGTTTGTTTCAACCACTAAACATCTTAATTTCATTACATGTATTCAGAACAAAGTGTTTAATCCGAAATATTTAGATTACTGAAAACAATAAATTTCATTTTTTTAAAAGCAAAAGAAGTGATTTTGTCTTCTCACGTGCCACCACAGGTTATTATGAGGCCAAAGCTTTGTCTTATGATTATTCTGCCAGCGTTGAAGTGAGCAAAGCCCTCCCTTAACTTTTCATATTTTTCAAGTGTCATTCATATATATTTGCTGAAAATTTGACTCTAATTATGGGTCCTGATGTTTTGAACTTTAGTGTTTGGCACAACCTCATAAGCCTCAGTATAATGGAGGAATCATAACAAACCCAGAAGTGAATAATGGACTACAAGGTTGGACTGCATTTTCTGGTGCACAAATAGAGCAAAGAGAATCATCAGGCAACAAATATGTGGTAGCCCATCACAGGAAACAAGCTTATGACAGTGTCTCCCAAAAGATTAACCTCCAAATGGGAACACATTATACTTTATCTGGTAAGGTTTTTACTCCAATATCATAAATTTGCATATAAATAAATTAAAGTAACACTAAGCCAATTTGCATTATATGGTTCGGGGCTGAATTATGCAGCTTGGATACAAGTGACTGGAAATAATGTTCCAGTAATAGCTACAGTCAAAACAAGTAAAGGGTACAACCTTGCTGGTGCCATCTTTGCTGAGTCAAATTGCTGGTCCATGCTTAAGGGTGGTCTCACAGCAGATACATCAGGACCAGCTGAACTCTATTTTGAGGTACTTCTAATGTGTTTTTGATAACTGTCCTGTATTTTTATTATGCAATGTAACTTGTACTTTAGTGATTTTCCAAAATTTGCTCATTCTTGAGCATTCTGAACTATGTAGAGCAATAATACATCCGTGGACATTTGGATCGACAGTGTGTCCTTACAGCCATTCACAGAAAAGGAATGGAACTCTCATCAAGTTCAGAGCATTGAGAAGGTAAACATCTTGTTATATAATAGAGTCTTAACATATGATATGCATTATTTGGTTAGAGGGTGTTTATACCAAACATTTTGTATTAGTGAAAGAGGGTTGAATGCAAAATTTAACTGTTACTTGGCAGGCACGGAAGAGGAAGGTATTAGTGAAAGCAGTTGATAAAGAAGGGAAACCTATTCGAAGTGCTAGTATATCTATTGTACAGAAGAAGTCAGGGTTTCCAATTGGAAGTGCAATAACTAACCACATCCTGAAAAGTAATGCATACCAAAAATGGTTCACTTCTAGGTTCAGTGTTGCCACATTTGCAAATGAAATGAAGTGGTATAGCACTGAGTCTGTGCAAGGCAAAGAGAACTATGGTGATGCTGATTCCATGCTACAGTTTGCTAAGCAAAACAATATTAGTGTTAGAGGACACAATGTATTTTGGGATGATCCTCATTACCAACCTAGTTGGGTTCCTTCACTCTCCCCTAGCCAGCTTAAATCAGCAGTTCAAAAGAGGATTCAATCTGTTGTCACAAGATACAAGGACCAGCTTATTCACTGGGATGTTAATAATGAAAACATGCACTTTTCATTCTTTGAGAGTAAACTTGGAAAAGACTTTTCAGGGTGGCTGTTCAATGAGGTTAACAAGATTGATCCAAAAGTAACTTTATTCTTGAATGATTATAACACAATTGAAGAAATTAGAGACAGTTCAGTAACAGCTTCAAAGTATGTCCAGAAAGTCAAAGAGATCAAAAGCTATCAAGGGAATAACGGATTGACAATTGGGATTGGTCTTGAGGCTCATTTCACAAATGTTCCTAACCTTCCTTACATGAGATCTACCATTGATACCCTTGCTGCCACAGGTTCCCCTGTTTGGATTACTGAAATAGATGTTGCAAACCAACCCAAACAGGTAAATTTCAATACCACCATACCAAGTTTTAATTTTTCTGATGCATGCATGCATGAGAATGTTGGTTTATTCATTTATGCATGCATTATTGCATTATATTAATTCATTGCAGTTTATGAATTATGCAGGCAGAGTACTTTGAACAGGTTCTGAGAGAAGCACACTCTCACCCAAAGGTTGAGGGTATTGTAATGTGGACAGGGTGGTCACCAAATGGTGAATGCTATAGGATTTGTTTGGTTGATACAAATTTCAAGAACTTGCCTGGTGGTGATGTTGTGGATAAATTGCTTAATGAGTGGGGTTCTACACAAGTATCAGGGATCACTAACCAAAATGGGATACTTGAGGCCACACTTTTTCATGGTCACTACCATGTCACAATTACTGACCCTACCAAGAAGAATTACAACTTCACTCACCCTATCAAAGTGCTTCCCATAAATCAATCCAAGAAAACAACATCACAACTCATACAACTTTCTATATAACTTTATTGCTTTATTTACACCTTCAAATTTGTCAAAATATATGGTCAATGTTCCAATTATAATATTCTTGTCAAAGACTCTGATTATTGCTTTTGCATACCAGTCTTGGTTATAACGAGAGTTTTCCCAATTAAATTAATATAAATGGTTTTCTCTATATTGCTTTATTGTTTATGCAAAAAGAAACTAACTTGACTTAAATTAAAATAATAATAATAGTAATACAATATCTACCAATATTCATATGAAAATTATCCATTTACAAATTAATCAGCTTTTTGTTTAGCATTCACTCCTCTAATTTATAAGTTCAATCCTTTACTTTTATTCCATAGACCACCAATATTTTTTTTGGTATAATGAAGGATACAGATTCACTAATAAGTAAGGAACTAATCGTTTTCGTGGTACGTGTTATTAAGCGACGAACATTTGATTTTTTAGCCTATCTGAATATTCAGTACAACCTTACATCAATATAATAACGCTTTGATGGTAAAAACAACCAAGAAAGTAAATCTCACAAAATCTTCAAATTTGGGTGCTTGTTTCTTGTAAGCTCTAAAAACAAACAGAATAGATTAAAATGTAATAAAACTATAGGTGAAAACGATGCTTAACCAATGGAGCATACTTAGGAAGAAATAAAAATGAATTAAATGCAGGAATTTCTGAGTATACAACACAGCTGCTTATAAAGACAATGATTTGGTTCTACATATAGAGAACTCAGTCTCCTCTAGTCCATTCTTCAAGAGGAAGAGGAAGGGTCATATGGATAGACAGCATTTCCTTAGAACCATTCACAGAAAAGCAATGAAGGTCTCATCAAGATGCATGAGAGCATTGAGAAGGTAAACATTTGTCATAGCTAGATTCATGTCAAAAGGTTTTAGATTTTGACCACCAATTCCATATACCAATGATTAATAAACAGGAAGAATGAAAATGATTTTAACATGGTTATTATGTCCAAATTAAAGGGTAATATTAAACCAACTAAATGTCACTTTTGTTAGTTCAATCATGCAATTGGAGTCTAAAGATATAGTATTAGATTAAAAATCTTTAGTAAATTGCAACATAAGGCAATTGTGATGAACACCAGAAGCAGCATCTTCGTAGTAGATTCCACAACCACTACTATGATCATCACAATAACATGCCACTACCATCAACAAGGTACTATTGTGAATGGCATCATCATTAGTATTATTGTCAGTGTCTTGGTCATCATCGTGACCACTATTATGAGTAAAACGGTAAATCCAAAGTACATAACCAAACAAGTGGAGAAAATAAAATAAAAAGGGAGGTGGAGTCCACAATGATTAGCATCAAATGCTTATTGGGATTCGCACTGTTGCTGAATTCCGAGATCCACAACCATCCATTATCTCTCCCTTTTCATATTATTATTATTATCATCAAAATTTAAACTTGTTGCTCCTTTTCCCCTTTCTATGCTTCCCATTGGCGGAGGAGTAAGCCTGAGAGAGAGTGAGAGTACTGTGTCACAAAGTATAATACAAAAGAGTGAATGAGTGAGTGAGTGACCCAGAAAAGTAGCAAATGCCAAATTAGGATTTGGTAGTGTAGTAAAGTAGGAATAGCATTGTATTGAAAAAGAAGAAACAAATAAAAATGACAGCACCACCCTCCAATACCCAACTACCCTCTTAGTCGGAAAGTTGCTACTGCCAAAAGGTAACACTTTCTTTCTCTCTCTCTAACCACTCTCCTTCTTCTATTACGACACGTTCATTTTGTTGCTTTTAAGCCTTTTTCTCGTTTTCATAATTCACCTCTTTTGAACCTCAAGTTTTCTTCTTTTTTCTAAACACTGGTTTAGCTTTCTGTGGGCTTTAACTTCAGCCTTCGTTCTTCTTCTGGGGGGTTGCTCTCTATTTTTCTTGATTCTCCTTTCTCAGCCAAAGTTTGGATTTTTCGGGGTCTTGGTCGTAAGATTTTCGGTTGTGGAATCTGGGATGTATTTTTTTACATGATTGAACTGAGCAAATTCCTGGTGTGTTTTCTTTTTCTCTTGTGAGGAATCTAAATGATTTTGGTTTCGGGTTGGATAGATACCCGGAATTGGTGTTATTTGTTTGTTTAAAAATGGTTGTTGGCACTAGTTGTGGTTTGTGGTGATTTGGAGAAATCTGTAGATGCAACTAGGAAAAGGGATAAAGATGTCCTCAAAGTCAAACACAGGGTTTCACTGTGAAGATATAGATTCAGCTTTGAATCGGCATGCAATATCATTTCAGTGTGGTGCTATGACTATGAGCAGCTCATCAGAAATGGTTCCTATGGGAAACTATTTTGGGTTGAATAGTAATTCTGGGATGATATATTCTGGGAACTCAACTATGCTTAACAGCAATTCTATGACAAGTCAAGCTTTTAATCCATCTGGTTCTTCTTCCCTTCTACTTGATTCGGTCCAACCACTCAAGCATGATACAGGGTTGGCTGTTGAGTGGTCTGTTGATGAGCAATACAAATTGGAGGAGGGCCTTGTCCAGTAAGTACTTTATCTTTACCCTTATTTTTCATTTGCCATCTGTGTCATGTTGATGCATATGTACTTGTTTTCAATTTACTTTCTCATCAAATAACTCTGCAGTTTGGGACCTTTGGGTCTTAGACTATTGGAATTTTTAGAAGTATTTTGTTAGGGATGAAATAATTGTCTTCACCATTTATATTCATGGCCTGCTTATGCTATATGCATGCAATGCTAATCATGAAGTATCAGGTCAATGGTGATGTCTGTCTATGTATGCGTTGAGCCGTGGATTATGTGCTTTATTTTTGTTTTCTTTTTATGACCTCAATTTCCAAATGTGTTGTTCCTTTGAAACTTTCAATTTGTACTTAATATGCTGCAAGGCATTGTTTTTCTCTGCTAAGTGCTAACATTTGTTTGGTCATATGCTTTTCTCTTTGTAGTTGTCTGTTCTAGTGTTGATATTCTCTATTCCTTTCTGTAGTTCATGTTTAACAATCCTCGTTTTCTTGATTCTTCCCTGTCACGACTAGATATGCTGGTGAGCCAAGCATAATGAGGTATATCAAAATTGCTGCGACATTGCCTGATAAAACTGTTCGTGACGTTGCGTTGAGGTGTAGGTGGATGACAGTAAGCTCTTTTTTCTTTCAACATTTTCTCCAATCTTCACATTTTAATGTTGTCTATAAGATGACACCTATGCGGTGTATAAGAATCCACAATAAGAAAGTTGATCACTGTATGAACATTATGCTTGAAGCTTTTGACTTGGGTACTTTTGTAGATTATACATTTTTCTCTCTTTATAGAAGCTTAAAATACTGTTTAAACACTTTTGCAGAGAAAGCGAAGGAAATCAGAGGAACACAATCTAGGAAAGAAGATCAGTAACAGAAAGGTATTTGAAATTTGTGAAGCTGGTGTGTGTATACTGTGTTCCTTATAATGTAGTGTATGTTGAAATTTTTTCAAGTTAAACTTAATCTAAATTTTCACTGATTCTGTGCTTGATGTTTTAAGTAGGTTTTGTAAAATTCATATGCTTACCCCCTAGACACTGTTAGAGTTAACACTGAATTTAAACAGTACGGTCAAAGCATTTGCTAGCTAATTCCTCCTTCTTATTCTTACTCTGCTCTTATTTTTGTTCTTACTGACAAAAAATGTGGTTTAGTATAAAATAAATTCCTTTGAATTCACTTAACTGGCTTAGCTATCTTGTGAAGGATTTGGAATATAACTCAAAAGTTATGTTTATAACAAAATATGCTAATATTTCATCTGGCTGTTTTGATATATGAAGTAACTAATATCTTTAGGATCTAATGTTGATTGAGGAACCAATTCTAAAGCTATGCTTCTTCAGGATAAGCCAGTGGAGGCAGCATCAAATACAAATTTCCATTCAGCTTTCCCTCCAAGCATGGCCACGTATTCTCTCATGTCACACCATATGGATCAAAGTCATCGGATATCGTATGATGGTTAGCATATCATTTTTAAAGATATTGTTACATCATATATATTATAACCCTGATTTCACCAAATACTCTTATCTCTTGTATATATGATCAGGAGTGTGTGGTCCTGTGAAGCAAGTCATAGAGCAGAATGCTCAAGCTTTTAGTCAAATCTCTGCCAACTTATCTACTTACAAGGTGAATAGTTCAACCTTCGTACTTTTGGTACTGTTTTATAAATACCATTGCAGCTGATTATTTAAGGCAAAAACAAAGCTGTTAGAAATATAAGAAAGGTATGGCATCCACATTGTTCTTTCTATATAAAAAGATGGAATTACTGTCATGCCTTAGACTTTATGGATCTCCAAATTTGCCTATTTGATTATTGTGTTCAAGTCTTGCATTGATTTCTCAATATCAGTTGTTAACTAGATTCAACATTTGAATCTCTAAGTTGCCATAATGGTGATGTTATTTGATAAACAGTTGCAGGATAACATGGATCTCTTTTGCCAAACAAGGAACAATATTTGTACCATTCTTAATGAGTATGTGAATCTTCTGGAGAATTTACTTTTGATACCTTGCAAATACATTTCCATTTATATTTAGATAATTATATTTGTGAAGTTTGATAATTATATTTGTGCAGCATGAGAGAGATGCCTGGTATTATGAGCCAAATGCCGCCACTGCCTGTTACCATTGACGAGGATCTTGCTACTATTTTACCTAATAAGAGTTTCTAATCCATCTTTGATCTTACACCTCTCTGGTTTTGTCTTTTTGAAGGAAAACTTTGAACTTCTGTTGTATAAATAAAAACATTTTCCTTGCAAAAAATGAAAATAGGAAAGCAATTAATGTAACAACGGTTTGAGCTGAAAGCAACTTTATTGATTTCAGAGTACTGTTATTTTTACCTGCCATAGGAACTATTATAGATTAAGATACTAGTTTGCCACGGACTTCAAATTTGAGTAATGATTATGCTTAACAGTAGATTGCTGTTTTTGATGGTTGTGTGTATATCATATATTATTCTAATTGATACCTAGAAGTTTGTTTTGGAAAACTACTCAGTAGTGAGCATGCCTTGTATATTAAATTATGATGGTACTACAATGTGGCACTAGTAGTTAAGAAAGAGTTAAATTAGCCGTCAACATAAAACTTGAATATAGTGATTGAAATCACAGGTACATACACTCAAAGAAACAAGAAAGACAACTGATTTCACTCTATCAATTAGCTTCTTACAAAGTGAGCACAATAAAGAATATCAATATTGTGTTCTCTGGACTTCCACTTAATTTTATCAATGTACTGAACACGGTCTTTTATAAACACAACAACTAAAATATATTTGCTTCCTACTCAATTAAACTTATCTACTAAAGATAACAAATTGGATCTAATCTCCTTACTCCTAAATAATTGGTACTTCGGTAGATAACCTAAATAGGTACCTTTCCGGAATCCATGTTACATCAAGTATATTAACCTTATTCAGATCCCACCAGATAGGAGTCTCATGTACCGTGTCACCTTTTTTATATTACATCAACTAACAAATTTTTTTTAGTGAAAATAATGATGAGCATAAATTTAGAATCACAGAGGAAACAAAATTTTGTTACCCACAATTGGAAGAGGCGGTGATGGATCACATGTTGACTTCCCTCCTCAAACATTCTTCATGAATCAACAAAGACACCAGCCTACAAGTTCAACAAAAAGCCAAACTTAAGACCAATCGAACGCCCAGTTTAAATGACCCTAACTGGCTATACATCATGAGCCGCACATAATGTTCTTACATCTTTCACTATAATCTTTTCTGGAAAACTCGATCTTGGCAATAGCCATTCCAACAAGTAGAATGAGGAGTTTTGAGAATTGCTTGCAACAGGATGATTATCTGAAAAGCAAGAATATGCTGAAGTCATGGCCGATATCTAAAGAAATTGCCAAATGTTATTGGTAGGAAAGGAGTCCAAACCTGAAGAATGTACAAGTATTCTGTGTGTAACAAAGGACTGTGACAGTTGAAGGGACAACATAAATTAGTCATCTTAGTAATGATTAATGAATTAAAAAAACATGGATATTAGAAAGTACAGAGTAAAAACAGCAGTGTGAATGAGCATTTCCCCCTTTCTCTTAAAAAAAGTCAGCATTAATGGTAGAGCAGAAGCTTGATTATAATTTATATTTCAGAACACACCCCTTTTAAGCCATGCTCAATATCTCATTCAGAAGCTGTAAATAACTGCTTTTACATCGCAAATAATAACACATTATGTACTTCAGAAGGTTATTTGAACTTTGAAGCACCACTTGAAATTTAATTTAATAACTTATGAGAAAGGACCTCCATTTTTAATGATTGTCGTAGTGCTACAGATAATTAAATTTTATAAGTAAATAGAAACTGGTGATATGTTGATAATTCAAGTTCTACTGTACTAAAGATAACTGGTGCGTGTGCAGTTTTCCATCATAATAAATACATATATATAATTGTGTGTAGTTTTCTATCATAAACTTTAGTTCAAAAAATCATAAACATATCCATTATACGTTTCATGTCTGTCAGCTACTTGATAAAAGGTACGGGGTTATGTAGATAGTTATTAAAAAAGCATTTTAGATGATTATGCTAACTTTCTCCACTTCTGTACACTTCTCCCGGTATTATTGCCTAATGGCTAGTACTCTTCCACTTTCAATAACTAATTTTAATACTTCAGATATATTACCATTTTTTAGTCTCCGCTTAACAACACATGTAAGTATAGTATATATGTGATGACTAGCAACAACCCTTACCTGCCAGACAGAAGGCATGTACTCACGATACTGAAAATGTTGGTGGCTTCTTGGTACATTTCTTGAAAATCTTTCTTCACAATAATCTTTAATGAAGTTCCTGTTACAGGAGATTTTCATACATAGAATGAAGAATACACTACATTGACATCAAATCAGAAAATATTGCCGTCTATTTTATTAGTGGAATCAATGATTTGCAAAACAACGTAGCAAGAAATACTAAGCCCTTACAAATGGAAGGACCTGACAGATCAAATATTAAGCCCTTCTACGGCTAATTAAGTTTCATTTTATTGTCTTAACTTTATATTGTATTGAAAAATATTAGAGAGAAAATAAGGGCACATACACATTAGAGGAAGATATATGAAGTAAACGAGTACAACTCACCCTTTGACCTCATTTGAACCCGTAAAATATCTATCCCCATAAATCACTGACTTTGTAGCAATAACAAGCATGGGATGCACCTGAAGAAGCTTTTTAATATCCTTAACCACAGCTTCGGATACACTCTGAAGGAAAAGTTTCCTGCATCACATATAACATATGCATGTTAGACTCCGCATATATCTGAACCAATGGTACAAAGAGGTTTTACTAAGAGAACCTCCTATCAATATTCTCCTTTCCCCTTCCTTTTGTCTGAGTTTCACGATTTCTCAAAATGCTCAAAAGAGACAAATTGATCACCTGAGAATTCTAAATAGGCTCAAATATTTTTTAATCTGTATTAAGTTGGGCGATTTTGATTTTGGTCCTTGTATATAAAAATTAGTTTTGCATCCCTACAGGGACGAAAATACCTACTTTTGGTCCCTAACATTAAGTTGCTTTTTGTATGAGTTGTGTTAGCTCATGGAAGGCAACAGCAGCACCACATAGATGGCATGTGGTAGTAGGGACTAAAAACAAAAAAAATCAGACTTTATAGGGGCTACAAATAAATGGAAATTAAGAGTGAGGAACCAAAGTCCCTAATTTCCATCTTTAAACTAAGTCTGTTTTATGGAAACCAAAATCGAAATCACCCTACTTAATTGGAGTAGAAACATACTTAAGCATTCTAAATATAAATTGAATTTGAAATCATAAGGCAAAAAATAAGCGTGCCATCTACATATTACTTACCTGTTGTTGTCTCTTGGAGACAAGAACATTGATGCCCGATCTACCCAGTGGAAAGCTCCAATGCTGTCATATACAGTTTACCAGTAACACTTTAGTTACTAAAAGTCAGGTAAAATCTACACAAGTCATTCTAAGTTAAAGTTATCATAATCAACCATGCAGCACCATTCCAAGTAATAGATGGATCAAGACAGTTTACAGGCTTGAAAGAATAGTGAAGTTATAGATGGATCAAGACAGTTTACCATCATGATTCTGGTGTGAATTGAAGATTCTGACTTTTTATTTTAATTTAAATATTCTTAGTGTATAAACAGGAAGTTTCGTATCAATAATAATAATAATAAAGAAGATAACAGTGAAGTCGCATTACATACACAAATGAAAATAATTCATACAAAAGACCATCATTTTGCATTGTGAAAGGATCGACTTCAGGTTGTACTTTATAGTATCAACAAGAATAGAACTGTTTGAAATAGTTCGTAAACAATAAACAGTTCCACAAAATAACATTAACACCAAAAGCCAGAATGCTAGATTTATTCCACAAAATACCAATAGTTCATAACATAAAGATCACACCTAAACATTATCAAATTAGAAATGTAGACAAAAACATCAAAAGCCAGAATGCCAGATTTATTCCACAAAATTCTATAAAATTATAAGGTTGGCCATTACCAAGACTGCAAATTTTACCAAACCACTCTTCCACCTTATCAAGATGCAAATAAATTTCTTTTTCAAGAAGAAGCCAACCTGTCAATCATGAGCATGTGAACACTAAGCCCATGAACTTCTTTCTCCTTTTCTAAGCGTTGATTTAATGTCTGTTGCAGAGCAAATGAACTAAGATACATAAACAGGGTAAAGAATAAACAGTGATACTCCACCATATGCACTATTATACCAAAGGTGTCCCAATAATCATTGTGATTTAACGTGTACGTATAATAATTCAGGGTACATAAAGACAGTGGCAATTATGGTATTGTAGGGCAAGCATACATATATACATAGAAAGATAAGGATTGTTATTATACCTTGAGAGTTTGGAGAAATTCGAGAGAGTTGGAACAACGAAGATATAAAAAACGAGACATGCACAAATTGTACAAAGTGTGATCATAATCTGGTCCTCCATTATGTGATTCCAGTGTAGGTTGAGGATGCATAACGCGAATGCGATGAATGAGGATTTGTGAAAAACGCATAATAGCAAAGCGAGAGTCAAGGTCAATAAAGAGTACCAAATGATCTAAACCACCGTAGTGTTTCGGAAGAATGCAATTGATTGCAACCTAAACCAAATTAAACAATACAATTTCAAATATATATATATATATGTATGTATATTGATGGATGAATAATTAGAAAAATGAAGAAGAGATAGGGTGGTGGTGCCTGAATGAGGATGAGTGTTTTAGCAGAGGGTGAGGGACCCACAATCTCAAGGACATTACCGACGCGGAGAGGAACCTTGTGAAGTGGCGGAGGAAGGGAGAATGGTCGAATAGTGGAGACACGTGATAGCATATCCGCCGCAGTTTCATCACTGCTGATCCAACTTAACACTTCCTCTCTCACACTATTCTTCATTTCTTTCATTCCCTCACTCAAAATCATATCATACAATTCTTATATGCCTAGTAAGGATAAGACATTCACTCTAATATTCCTATCTCCCAACTTTACATTATTATTCATGTAAAAATGTGTTAATATGAAAAACGTTCAAATTAAATTCCTGCTTATTTCACTTTAATATTCAGCCTTGTTGTGGTACCACAGGTAGCAATCTTGATGAATGAAATAGTGGCTCAATCTCATAATAATGTATAAAATATAACATTGGTTCAACTGCTAAAAAAATATATGAACTCCATACCGGGCTTGTAGCTTAATTTGCATGCTCGGGTGTTTAAAATAGGTGATATTGTAGATTTGGTCTTTCACTTCAACTCACATCCCTCTCTGACCCAAGTGCCTAAAAAAGGCATTGCCTTTGTTAAGGAAGAAAATAGTGAAGCAATGATATGATTTGCAATTTGTCTCACACCTCTCCCTTCTCAATATACACCATATTACTTCCCAAATAAGGTGTATTTGTTGTGTAAGCACAAGATGTAAAGACATCATGTACTACAATGTCATTACGAGGTAGCTCAATTGGTAGAGCTATAAAACATAAAATATGAACACACCAGAGATCAAACCCAGTATAGTAAATAGTCAAGGCTCCACCTTGTATGAGACATGCCATGCAAATCAAATCACTCAAATTCTTAACCTTACACCATAAGAGGTACAAGTCAATACAGCTTCGGAACAAATAATAATAAAGGGCAGAAGCAACACATTAATTAACACACACAAAAAAAAGAACTGCATTATGGCAAAAATAAATTCTATTATCCATTTGGTAAAGTCAACTACTATATACATGCTATCTAAGCCAACTCTGCTTTCTTTGTTTACAAAAATATAAGACGACCCAGCTTTAGCATCTACAAAAGAACCTCATACAGATATTAATAAGTTACGTAATGCTCTATCACATGCTTGCTTTAAGGAGCCGGACAACTTAATTCTGTAGAACCAAATATCAAGACTGAAAGTTGATTCTTGACTGAAGGATGAAGAATACAAAAGTTTCCTTTTCTTGTTGTCGTGAATGAAAGAAAACCTCAAATATATCTATTTTAAGAGTTGCTATTTTGAATTGGCTGTGAGGGACACTGGTCCTCTGTGGTCGGTGAAGTTAAGAGCTTCCTAAGAGAACGGTACTGCAGACGGACACTCTCTCCGGTTCCAATAATTTCGAGCAAATACCTGAACAATTCTCAGTTATTAGGAGTCTGATAATTATATATATATAGATAGAGATAGATAGATAGATAGAGAGAGAGAGAGAGAGAGAGAGAGAGTTGTATTCTAAAGACTGCAAAAAACAGTAGGTACATTTTATGAATTAAGCATGTAAGATGTGTATGCATAAAAATATTATAAACTACAAAACCCTGCCTACAGCCAACAACAAAAATAGAACATCCCAACTGTCTCACATTCAATCAAGTTGTTAAAACCAAACTGGACAGTGAACTGCCAAGTCCTCCAGTTCAGTCATTTAAACCGGCTAGTCGATCCAGGATTAAAAACATCAAGACAGGTAGAAAATGTATGAAGTTGGGTACGATGGCATTTGGTTTCATATGAATCATACGTAAATTAATCCAATCAAAGAGGAACATATGTACATTATCCACATATCGTGCCATAGTAGTTTGGCTGGCGATCACTATAGCATGTGATACAGAGCTAACAAATATACAGAAAGCTTCCCTAACCTTTATAGTTTACACAGCTTAATGGGAAATTTTCTTACGCATAAAAAAAAGCGTAGTTATGTGCAAGGAAGCTGACTCCTGTAATTATTGATGTTTTTACATCAAAGTAACTTACTCACAATTCATAAAATATCTAGCCTAAATGCAAACTTAACAAGTAAGTTCTTGCTAACTCACTCACCAGCCATTGAGACACTGAGATGTAATGACAGCTTCTTTTCCAACAAATTTTTCTGGTGTTCTCCGGTTACCCTGTAGAAATTGGTTGTCCATAAAGTCCCTAGACCACAAACATTCTATATAGTAATGACCAAAAATTGAAAATGAAAAACTGCACATTTTACCTTGATAATAACTTTCTCATTTATCGAAAATGGATATTGTACTCCCCGTTGGAGTCCATCAGTAGCAGTAAAATCTCCGTTTTCCTGAAACATTAAGTGCAAAATACTTAAATTTATCTCCTGATAACAAAATCCTTAGCCTGGAACTATTTGTCTAGTCAATAAACATATTCTGATTAGTCCATCAATAATACTTCTTTGTCACACCACTGGTTTGCTACTCATGCCAACTAGTCGATCTCCTAAAATCCACAACCACCATGGAGGGAGACCAAGTTGTTCCATAAGTTTGAAGAAGTCAATTTATAAAATATAGAGAGTAATAAGGTAAAACTAACTTATTTGTAGCACAACTTAAATTGCAGGTCCAGGTGTTTAAATGAAGTTACAAAAAAATGTAAGAGAACCTTAATAAAGAAAAGTGTACTATAATTTGATTAATGAATCAAAATTTTCTAAAAAAAAAGCAACAACATGAGTTTCTCTTTAATTAAGTTGGACTAACAAATGTTGGGTAACATTTTCATTCAACATGACATAATAAAGAGCATTTCTGGAACAATCTAAGGAGATCATATCATTCATGGCCGAACTTAGAAGAGATGTTATCTCCTTATCATCATTCAACTATTTTTTATTTAAGAAAAAAATGTAGAATAGAGGGTGAGCCTCGGCGCAACAGTAAGGTTGTTTGCCTTGTGACCTGGAGGCCATGTGTTCAAATTCTGGAAATAGTCTCTTCACTTCAATCACTTGTGAGGGTAAGGTTATGCACATCTACCCTCCCAAACACTGCTAGGTAGGAGCCTCTTGCACAGGGCCACCCTTTTAGAAGGAAGAATATTACAAGAGGATAAGAAATCATCGCAAAAACAAAAAACTAGAAGCTAAGCAAAAGGTTCATGCAACAAAGCATGCCAATCTCTCTGCATATATACCTGTTTATTTTTTATTTAAGAAAATACCCACCATATATTGTCTATTATTGCACACTCGGTATATAGTTTTACATCTTTACTTTTAACTCCAGAGAGTAAAAATGTTTGATTTTAAAAATAAAAATAAAAAATTTCATGGAACAATATGCCAAGATTCCAATTGAAAGTTCAAAAAATCACAGGCACTAATTTAACATACCCTGTTCACTCTTCTCACTGAATCCATTTGGTAACCCATTTCTTTCCGCCGCTTTCGGAGAGCAGCATTACGAAATAATCTTCGTTCATCCTCATGCTTAACAGCAGCAGCTGCAGCTCTTAAAGCTGTAAAGGAAATCAGTTTATGTCAACAACAACAAAATGGAACCAAATGCATCATAAAGATATAGCATGGCCATAAATAAGGTAACAATCTGTGTTAGTGTGTGGATGTCTGAAACAGGGTAAGGAAATGGAAAATACCAATATTAGGGATCAGAGAACTGGTCTCAATATCTGCGTTGCAGAGTGTACATCTTGACTGTGACAGAAACAATAATTGTAATTATGATTCTTGTCCTTCCCCATGTAACAATTATGATTCCATAATGAAAGTCGCATAGCAAACATGAAGTGCAAAGACGGGACAACACAAGCTTAAATACACAGTAAACATAAAAACATGGTAAATTTTGATGCAATAGTTAATTGAGCAACTGAAGGCATTAAATAGATTTAAATTATTTATATCTGAGAAATCCAATGTTGTCATTTGTTTAGCTGTTTTGGTTTGGAACATTCTGGTAATCTCCATATTTGCTTGTGACTGACTACACCAACTAATCATGCTAAGCTTTCTCCAATATATCAGGCTTCAGCTTTATATCTTACACAACTCCTTAAAATTTCATACATTTTCATATCTATATATTCATTATTCCAATACATCAAATTCATAACTAATGTTCACAATAATGTACGGAACCCGTCAAATCTAACTTTAGGCCAGTCTTCCATTCCACAAATTAAAGCACTATGACATACATAAAGAAACCATTAATGTTTAAAGACTTCCTACACCTTAATCTCCAAGACAAATTAAAGCACTATAATATACATAAAGAAACCTTTAATGTTTATAGATTTCTTACTCCTTAATCTCCAATATAATCCTTGACCTAACTATCAAACTTAGTATTTTAATGCAGCCACCAAAGTTGCAGCACCGAGACAGCAACAGAGTTTAACCTTTGAACTCTGGCAATTGGTACTATTAAGTCATACTTGAACTACCAATAGGTTGAACACAAAATGTCACATTCATCAACAGTGGGCTACCGTTTCTTAATGCCGAAATGTAAACAATATATGCTTGAGATACTGAAATAGGAAAGGACCTACTGTTTCAATGACTCTCCTCAGCATCAGACCACCAAATGAATGACCGCATGAGACAAACATGGCATCTTCAAGGAATGTGCCCCTGTTAAATAAATTGAAAGAGGAAAGAGGAAGGGATATAAGAATTAAGTAAAATATTAGTACAAACCGAATTGTGTAGTAATTCTTTTTTATCTTGATAAAAGAAAAAGGAACAGAAAAAGGTAAGACGTGTTCAAGTGAAGGGTCAGGCCGGGTTTATCTTGGCCAGAACCCGGCCCGATAACCAAACCGATTATGGTCAGATGTCCAGGACAGAACCAGGTCAACCCGATATGGCGATATGTTGACATAAAGTAGAGTAGATTCCGAAGTTATAAGCAGATTAGGCTGATAGCACAGTATCATTGACATGTGTGTCAGTAATATATGAACAATCTACTGCAAGGGTTAGAATAATGTTTTATACATTTCCTAAAGAGTGGCTTTTACTTTTTGTTCAACTGTTCATGACAACTTTGATTTGCCATGAGCAAACCTCGATAAGATTAGTGAGACTGGTAATGACAAACCACATAAGCATTAATAACAAATGTCTCTGATAAACTGCTAAATCATTTAGACAGGTTAAATTAAACTTACGACATAGGATCTGATAGAATGCTTCTTAATGATGGATCCCTGTTCACATTGTTCTGAGCAACCTGTGAATGAAAAATGCATAAGTTTCCTCATAGGTTGAAGAAAAATATTTTACTAAAGAGAAATTGCACCAAAATTTTCAACAGAGCAACTACATTCAATACAAGGGAGCCGGTAGAAAATGACAAGAAAAAGACCATTATGATTTTCCTCTGAATAGCTGGTCCCAATGGCTAACCAGATTCTCCAATGCCAACAAGCTTACAGGCCAAAAATATTTCTTTTGTAAACTTTTATTTATAAAAAAGTGAAACAAGAGAGTCGTAACCGAATATTACGGATTAGGATTCATGGTTGGTTCGGAGGGACTTCAAATCTCCCATAACACATATGCAAGGACAATATTAAATAGATAACTTACATCAGCACTATCAGATCTGCTATCTATCAGTTCTTCGGCAGCAAGGTCATCCATGAACTGACTTACAGATATTGGAACATAGCTTTGAGGAATAACATGGCCAGCTGCTGCAATCGGAGAGCAGTCTAATATAGCATTGCCCTGTGGCATGAGCCTATATGCAAGAGAAGTCCTGCAATCACAAAGCTCAATAAGGTAGCCTAAGTAAGTTCCTTGGAAATATCACAAATACAATATACTTTTTTTTTAAAAACATAAGTATATGGTACCTTCCGCCGCTATTGGGACCTAAAAAATATTCGGGAGAAGCTCTATATGATGCAGCAGGACAAAGACCTGCAGTAGCATGGCTAAGCGCTTTGCCTGTTATCAGTAAAAGTTCTCCAGGTCCAGACCCACTGTCTGCTAAATGCCAGCGGCCGTTGGGGTCACATACCTAGAGAAGAGAATAGAGTATTTATATAACTAGCATGTTAATTGAATCATAAAGTCTTAACAGCCAAAAAACAAATCCCAGGAGGCTAATCAGGCTGTAAATTACAAAATATGTTCGATACGATATTATAGCACACAAAAATATGAATTTGATGGGACCTATAGCTTTCTTTTCTTTGGTAAACTAGAACATGCAGGAACCTCTCTACTTCTACAATTTACATAGAATAATCTAAAAGACACCTGAAGACCAGGAGTGTCTGTAGAAATCAATGTCAACAATCCCTTCTCAACTTCACCATTCATGTTAGGCTTACTGCCTCCAATAGCACCTTTTCCATTTTGCAAAGAAGCATGTGAGTAAGTTGCAACAAGAACTGATGAAGACACCTCATTAGCAGGCAATGGGGCATCATCAAGCAGATGGTTAAAAACACTGCACCGAGTAACTTCACTTGTGAGCATACATAGTAAGAAACAACAATCACACAACGTACATATACATACATAAGATATATATACATATAAACTAAAAACAAAGGTCCTCCGTCAACATCCTTACTCGCTTCGAAGACGCAGATGCCTTGCAATAGCAGACAAGGCATAACGAGACGCCTTTCCCATGCATCTAAAAATATCAGACATGCAAGGGGGAGACGAATCCCAATCCTCCAAAGCCCTGAAACAAGTGAGCCATAGGTAACAGTTGCAGTAAGGTTAATGTGGTCCAAGTAGTCATAGTAACTACTAACTAGATAAATATTAGTAATTTAAGGGATGTTTGTAAGAGTTTATAGATAGCTTATTTGGACTTACATCAATAGGTTATGAAAATAAGCTCATGACCTTCCTTATTTTAGCTTCTTTCAATAAGCTTATTGGATAAACATATGAAAATAAACACTTTATTAAGGTTATTGGATAAATATGAGTAATGTTTATACCTTCCAGCTCTGTACATGTAAACCCCACGGTTTCCTTGAGCAACACCAAGATGAACCCTGCTTCTGAAAAACAACCTAGCACCCTCCAAGCCATATCTGATGAGAGAAGTATCCTCGGTACCTAATTCGATCAATACAGCATTATGTCTCAAGAGAGAGGCGTAAAGTGCATCCACTGCCCTTACATAAGGAGCCACGGGTGCCCCATCGTAGGGCACAATATCGGATAAACGAACTCTTTCCAAGTGGCATAGAGGGAGGTGTTGTTGGCGGTGAGGAGTGAGAGAAAGAGAGGGTGGAGACCTAAGGGAAGTGGTTGAGGGTTGTTGCTGTTGGTGGTGCATGATCGCTAACATGAATCATTATGAGAATGAATCAATTAGGGTTATGTTACTTATGATG
Source organism: Lupinus albus (assembly GCA_009771035.1). Lineage (NCBI taxonomy): Eukaryota > Viridiplantae > Streptophyta > Magnoliopsida > Fabales > Fabaceae > Lupinus > Lupinus albus. The sequence goes on from CM020017.1 coordinate 17,560,863, forward strand.
GTGTGATTGAACAATTGAGATAAGTGGAGGAAAGAGATCCATCATCTTATGCTTTCTGTGACTTCATACTTAGTTGCTTGCTTCGGGACTGCTACTCTCACACCTCGCCTTTTTTTAGAAACCACCACCACAACTCTTTTATTGAATTCTTTTTTTATTATAATTAATCACAATATATTAAATATCAAAATAACAAAAATATATACTTTATTATTTATTTATTTGTCAATTAAGAATTATCCTAAGATTAAATTTGTCATATTTCATTCTCTGGATTTTAATTATGATTATTTTAAATAATGGTTGTAGCACGTGCGAAGGTAGGTGATGTGACGGAATACGTGGATAGTCTCTCCGTAAAGAGATGGGCACGTGGAGAAACGTAAGGGGAAAGCGCGTGTCAGGGTCCCTCTCAGTTATGTTCTTCTTCTTTTCTCCCATTTCTTTCTCTTTTTCATTCATTCATTCATTCATTCATTCTTCTTCTTAAATAAATAAAAGCCTAACCCTCACAACCCCATCCCTTTCTTTTCGTTATCGGTATCTTCTATTCTCTCTCTCTCTCTCTTCCCACCATCACCTTAGGGTTTCATTCTTTCGTTCTTCATTTTATCATCATCATCATCATCCTTTTTTTTTAATTTATCACTCTCTGCATACTATTTCATCATCCTCACTTTCAATTTTGTTTTATTATCTAAATTCTATTAGTTTATTTTCACATTCCACTGATAAAGTTCAGATTTTTACTGTTGATTATGTGTACTAGTAATATAACTGTGTATTTTCTTTGCGGTCTCAATATGCTAATCACAAGAGTCAACTTATGGTATTGACATTTTCCAAATTGCTTCACAACATAATAACATCCGGTGAACCGAACGCATTCTTTTTGCAAGCTTCAAGTGTGATCATGCTCATTGTTTAGTTTGGATTGTTTTTTATTTGTTTTGAATGATTATGTAAATTTTATCAGCTGATTTTCACTCTCCCCTGATGAAGTTCAGATTTTGGAATCTTTACTCTTGATTATGTGTAGCAGTATAAATGTGTTTTTTTCTTGGGGTCTGAAGATGCTAAACACAAGAGTCAAGTTATGGGATTGAAATTGGAAATTCACAAAATATGCATTTTTTTAAGCGAGGGTGTAGAAAGCTAGTCATATAAAGAAATATCAATTAGAGTGGAATTGCGACTTTATCTGGTACTGTATATCACTGTCACTTTGTGTAATATAAATCACTGTACACAATATAGAGTGAAATATCACTGTACACAATAAAATGCTGGCATTGTGTTATGTTTTTTAGATTGTTTGAGATTTTGATTTTTCTCATTCTTTTATCTGTGTATCGTCTAACTGCAAAAGTTTATCTCTTTTAGATGTCTAGACTTGCCTCTAGTAACAATCTTTGTAAGGGATGATATTCTCATGTTTTATGATACAACTGCACGTTTCAGGTTTTCAACTTGGATAAGGCATTATTTTACCAAGATGAGCTCTCGGACAGGCAGGGGGCCTGTCAGAAGTTATCGACGGAGGAAGACAGTTTTGAACATTGACCTTAATCATGTGCCATCTGCTGATAATCGGGAACAGGAGGGACCTTCAACTGTGTTGGTGCCTCAACAAGTTCAGGCTATCCAGCAACCTCAGGCTGTACTAGAACCCCCGACTCAGTTGGGGACTGGACAAGTTCATGCTGTCCAGCAACCGCCGGCTGTACAACCTCCAACAATTGATGTGGAGGCGTTTGATGATGATGTTATTGAGTCTTCCCCAAGGGCTTTTGCTGAGGTTGATCTTCTCTTTTATATATCTCTATACCTTGTTTCTATTATTCTTTCAGTCTTTATTGAGTATCCGTGTTGGAAATTAATCTAATTTGTTCATTTCATCTTAGGCTAAGAATAAAAACAATTCGAGAAGAAATCGCAGGAGGACTATAGTTGATGTTGATTTAGGTAACGTGTTATTTTCCCCCTCCACTTTCACTGTGCTCTTTCACTCGTCAGGTTGTCCTGGTGACAAGCATCGTCTTTGTGTAAGTAGACAACATTGTCAGACAAGGTAGTTTTATAATCAGTAGACTTGTGTCACCCAAGGTGATCAGGGCAACAATTGTAGAACTCAGGTGGCTGGTATGCTGGAAGTTTGTTAACATCCAATCACTGTTTATATATCATTGCATGATTTTCATTATGTAATGAAATTGCTTGTTTTTTCAGCGTTCTCTTATGTTTATGTCTGTGGGAAATCTTGTGGGTGTTGAATGATATAATTGTGCTGGCAACAATTAAAACCTTAAAAAGCTTATGAATCAAGGGCTTATCCAATTATGTATACTGCACTTTGTCCCTTCTTTTTTCTTGTACTCACTCAAATGTGTATATTTTTAACATCATTACTTGCTGCAGCACAAAATTCATCCTTGTTTTCTTTTTTCCAGATGCTGTAATAGCTCTGTGTGCTTTCTTCTGCCAGCAAACTTGTTGCATGTACTATTATTTTTTCCATATAGCTATTTAAATTTTCATTGCATGCATTGCTTGTCATTAACTTAAACGTATCAAGGTGACTGGTTTGCAGTAGATCTATTCCATTTCTGGGTGGTCCTTAAGTTTGCTTTTGATTTTTTCGTAATGCAGGTTGATTTTTTTATATAAAATTTCTATCTTTCTTTTCTTTAAAGCAAACCTTTTTTTGGTTCATTGTTAGTTGTGAGTTTTACCAGGTCCCGTTGTTGTTGGGTAGTGACCTTTTGCACTTATATTTCATGTTGTTAACTATAGTTGTAAATTCCTGATATGGTCTTTATCGTTACTGATTATGGTGGTGGTTAACTTTTCTCTCATTCATGGTTATCGCAGACGATCAGACTAGGGTAACCGACAATAATTGCAACAAACGCAACAGAGTCTCCCTAGGCCAATCAATTATTAACTGTGATCTTTATATAAACCTGGAAGGCAGTAGCAGTCTTGTGGTAAAAGATCCCTTTCTACATGTCATATTGTTTTATGTTCTGTGCTCCCCTGTCCTTTGTTTTCATGAATAAATTAGTTGTCAGGTATGTAGTAGTAGGTGGTATTCCTGATATACCATGTCAATTTAAAAATTTCAGACATATCACATTTGAATTTTGTTCTTAGTTGATTTTTTTGACATTTCTGCATGCTTCCATAGATGCTGTGTTGGCAGTGCAGTCCATCATTTCAAATATAAATTGGTGGCCATGTTTTTTTGGGTATGGGGGATTGGGTAAAAAATTTCATGTCTGTTATTCTTCCCCTTTTGCGCCGCATTCCATGAAATTCATAAATTTTACAAGAAATGGTTTTTGCTCCATTTCTAAGCCACAGTATCCTAAATTGTAATTTTTATTCATATTTAACTACAGCCTTTAAACAAAACAAAGAACTTATAGATGACTGTGAAGGTTTACTAGAGTTCAAGTTTCTGACTTGACTTGGATATTCCTTTTTCAGAGGGAAAATATGCCACCACCTGAACCTCCAAAAGAGCCTGTTTTCAACTGTCCAATATGCATTGGCCCTTTGGTAGAAGAAGTATCTACTAAGTGTGGTCACATTTTTTGCAAGGCTTGCATCAAGGCTGCAATAAGTGCTCAGAATAAATGCCCTACATGCAGAAAGAAGATTACTGTGAGATCCCTAATAAGGGTGTTTCTCCCATCAACTAGCTGAAGGTACACACTAAATCACTTATGGTTATTTATGGTGGTTAAAGTGTTTTGTTGTTGTCACTATGCAGTAAGTAAAGGGTGAGCCTCGGTGCAACATTAAAGTTGTTTGCCTAGTGATCCGGAGGTCTTGGGTTCAAATCCTAGAAACAACTTTTTCGCTTGCGAGGGTAAGGCTACATACATCTACCCTCCCCAGACCCCACTAGGTGGGAGCTTCATGCATTGGACTGCCATTTTTTTTATATGCAATGAGTTGTAGTCCTAGAAAAAGCCAACAGTTATTTATATTGGTGGATTTCCCTTTGTTGATTTAAATAAAGTATGACTTAACTACTTTGTACATGAACTTTAGGTGTAGTGAGAAAATGAGATATTAGATACAGTTAAATCATTCATCATTTTATAACCTTTTTTAGTTTGTTCGTCAAGTGTTTGGATAGAAGAGCTTTTGAAACTTTTTGGGACAAATCTGATAGAGGGCTGTAAGATACTTCTAGGTGCTGAGCTAAAGAAAAATAAGGGCTTTCCTTTATAAGATATATGTTTCCCCTCCCATTTTAATCTTCAAACTTGATTTGAATTTGTATGCCGTTTCATTATATTTTCTAATGTGTGCTCTTTGTCTTGGTTAGGCAATAGCCGCACTACCTTCACATTCTTGCTCATTTGAATGGTTTGCTCATTTGCCATACAACAGGGTTTTCATACAAGCTTGTTGGGAATGGAAGAAACTTCATCCTAGTCTGGAGATTACTGATCGGCTGTGTTATTCTAATATGTTCATATGTTTCCCCATGGCAGACGCTTATTTCGTTGTTAAATGTTTCTCTTCTTTAATTTATCATACCCATGAAGATGCTTGGTAGATTTAATTTGTTGCACAGTTTTTTATAAGCTTTATGTCATGAACACTTTTGCACATTTTTTTGTTGGTGACTATTGAGGTCGGTTATGACTCTAAGGAGTAGGGATTATGTAACTATATTAATCCCTCATGAGTTTAGTGGTGATATCAGTGCAGCAGGTTGCCAGAATGAACAACTGATTTTGGCAATTGTTTTGTTCAACATGTTTAGTTTTACATATGCTGCTATCTTTTGCATGACAAAAGGTTCCGGGGGTTTTTAGTTATAAGAAATGTCTTTCATTTTTCTTGCTGTTTTACCCTTATTTAACTTATATCAAATATTTTATATACTTTAAACTTAAATGCTGTAAATCTCTATTCTGCACTTCACTGAACTTTTTTCTACCTATACATTCTTGCTTCTTTCTACTTATTCCTCCCAAACCTTGTAGTAGTAGTACCTTAGTTTCTTTGTTAAAGCACATTGATACGACCTGCCAATTAAGCTTGTAGTGTCTCCTAGTTTTCTTTCCCCTCCTCTCCTTTTTTTACTAGGAGACCACCTACCTGAATTGGCCTCTATTCAGTTTTCAATCTTTTTTGGAAAATTCCTACCTCCTACTCCTATCCTACACTTGTTTCATGATCTTGCTTTTATGTTTCACCCTTTGCCCAAACGAATCCTTTGTAAACTTAAACCTATATAAGTTTCAATTTTGTTCCAAACAATGGAAGGGGAAGGGTTGAGATTTTCCAATTTTTTCTCACCCACTAAAATGAATAGCCACTCCAAGGCATGTTCTTTGTGTCGGTTGTTACCATGAGATAAAGAATATGCATTGAATTTTTCAGCTTTGGTAGTACTACTGATCATGAAATAAAGAACCTTGAGTTCTTGACTGTGTAAACCAATTAGCAAATTCTTTGTAAATCTTCATCTACTTGTGAATCAATAATGATAATCAAACCTAGGTGGTTTATCTACTTGGTAACAAGACTAAGATGAAAATTGTTATAAGACTTCTTAAAATTTACACCAACCTATCAAAATATATAAATTGTCTTTACAAGTATGAAATTATAACATTGGTTCTTAAGCTGAAAATTCCAATATTAAGGTATAATGTTATAATATTAATGCTTTTAATTTTAAATCGTATGCCACTGAGTTGAAAATACAAAGGTACTATCTTACTTGCCTTTATGATTGCAATTGCCTACCAACTTTATAAAATTTCAATAGCATCGCATGATGTTCAAGTGCAAACAATTTTCAGACTTCATTATTTCAATTTCACAATACATATTTCAATAATCTATTTAAGGAAACAAACTAAAATTAAACTAAGTAACAATATTTAAATCTTGTGATGTAATATATTTTTTTAAGGAAGAGACACTTACTCCAAGATTAAGTGAAAAAAACTTATTTCACATCTTATCCATTCATTTCTAAAAAATCTAATAATTTAGACATACTTACTAATTCAAATCATTAGATTTTACAAGAATATATAAAATATGTTTTTTCCGGTTATTCAAGGAAATGTCCATTTTTATTAGGAAGAGCATGTCCACTTAATTGGGCCGGGCCGGTTATGCGAACGTCGAGCCTCGTTCGTATATATATATAAACACGACTGTAATTAGGGTTCTTCTCTGAGACAAGATTTTGCATCGCCAATCTGCAGCAGCTATGGTGAGTAACATACAGTGGCATCACTGTCACTATTGAGTCCCGCGATCTAATATCCACTTTTACCATTTCCCAAGATTCTTCATAACCATCTAATTCTTCTTTTCGATTTTCCTTCGTTTTGATTGATGTAATAGGCTCCTAAAAGAGGTGTGAAGGCCCCAGTTGTAGCTTCTAAGAAGAAGCCTGTATGTAACTCCTTCTATTTCGATCAGTTTCACGATTCAGTTTTTTATTTTTTAGAATTGAATTATTTGATCATTATTTAAATGAAATGAGATGAATTTCAGGAGAAAACGAACCCTCTGTTTGAGAAGCGTCCGAAGCAGTTCGGTATCGGAGGAGCATTGCCTCCAAAGAGGGATTTGACCCGATTCGTGAAGTGGCCAAAGACTGTTCAAATTCAAAGAAAAAAGAGGATCCTCAAGCAGAGGTTGAAGGTCCCACCTGCTTTGAACCAGTTCACTAAGACCCTTGACAAGAACCTAGGTCACCCACTCTCAACTAACCTCATGTTTCAATATGTTTAAATTATTCTGTTACACATACGTATTGAAAATAATCTCAGTATATATTAATGTTTTTGAAACAATTTCATTGGACATTGTGTTGCTGACCACTGGGAAATGATGTCGTAATTTTTTGTTTCTGAAATACATGAGTTTTTTTGGAAATCATGTATTTTAGTTTTCGGGATTCAGATATTTGAATTGAAGCATTTACGTCATTATTTTTTAGCCCTAACAGGTTGTCTGTGCAAAACCTTTGGGTGGCGTGGTGGCAAATTGTTCACTTGCTCTTGCATCATCTGTGAATTTCTGAAGTTCTTGTCATGCATTAGCTATTTGGTTCTTGTTGCCAATCATGCTTTTGACTTTGCTAATCGATCTGTGTATTGCATTTTTTGTTTAACTGTTGGTTCTAATGTCCATTACTTGTGCGTTATAGTAATCTGATTTACTGTTATTCGGTGTTCTGTACTTAGTTTTATGATTATTGTTGCTGCTTGAGTTGGATTCATTGTTTCATCTTTTTGATTTATTTTTCTAATCTGACATGTAGCAACAAGCCTGTTCAAGATACTTCTGAAATACAGGCCTGAGGACAAGGCAGAAAAGAAGGAAAGGCTTTTGAAAAGGGCCCAGGCAGAAGCTGATGGCAAACCCGTTGAAGCTAAGAAGCCTATTGTTGTCAAGTATGGTCTCAACCATGTTACCTACCTTATTGAGCAGGTATTATTTTCTTTCATTGCTGTATGTTTGCAGTTTTCTTTATTTTTTTCTAATTGTTATATGTATTGATCCTTGATTTGTTGACCTTTCCCTTTTAGAACAAAGCACAACTTGTTGTGATAGCTCATGATGTGGATCCAATTGAATTGGTTGTCTGGCTTCCAGCATTGTGCAGGAAGATGGAAATTCCATACTGCATTGTTAAGGGCAAGGCTCGCTTAGGAACGGTAATTTTGTTATTTTAATTTTGAGATTGTACGTGATTCTATTAACCCCCCTGACCACTAAGTCTATGACTTACCTTTTCCATGTGCGTTTCAACAGGTTGTCCATAAGAAAACTGCTTCTGTTTTATGCTTGACTACTGTTAAGAACGAAGACAAATTGGAGTTCAGCAGAGTCCTTGAGGCTATTAAGGTGGGATTTGAATTTAATATATTCTGTTAGATTTTTTGTGGTTTAATGTTCTAGTCTAAAGAGGCCGAGCCTTACACAGCAATATGGTTGCTTAACTTATGATTTGGATGTCACTTGTTCAAATTCTTGAAACATCATTTTCGCATGTGAGGGTGTATCTTTAACCCTTCCCATACCCCAAATGTTCCTAGTCTAAACCATATTTTTGTTTCCTATATTCTTTTCAGGCCAACTTCAACGACAAGTATGACGAGTACAGGAAGAAGTGGGGTGGTGGTATCATGGGCTCCAAATCCCAAGCAAAGACCAAGGCTAAAGAAAGACTTATTGCCAAGGAAGCAGCTCAGAGGCTGAACTAGAAAATTCTTATATTTTTGCCGCTTTTAGGATTGCTTTTTTTGTGTTTGTATGCTTGTTTTAATTATATCCATTGTTAGTTTTCAAAGATGTTTTGTTGGATTGCACCACAAAAACTTTATATTCAAATGAACTTTAATTTCATTGAAATCTCCTTCAAGCTCCCAGACTTAGAGCCTATATACAGAGAGTGTCTTTGGCATAAACAATTGGTTACTCATATAATTGACTTAGGAGATTGGATAAACTCATAAAAGACTTTGTTATTCTTGTAGCTTGATGCAAAATTAGACCAGCTAATTTGTAGAAAAATCCTAATATATATTATCCAGGGCAAAGTAGTACTTTTGTTTTATTTTATGCAATCTTAATGAGAATTCTTAAATTTTTACAGAAAAAGATGCATGTGTTGTTAATGTATCATTCATGACTGCTAAGATATTATCATTATAGCTCAAGAATGAACAGTTTTATTTCATTCATTTGGCTATCTATCTTCACGAATCTGTTGGGAGCCAATCGCAAAAGTGCAACAACAACTTGTCTGCTATTAATGAAAACGTAAGAGTTGTCCTAATGGATAGAACGAATCTATTTTTTATAGAGCCTTAGATATGTTTATTTTTCATTTCCACTTCCACTACTTCATAAACTCGGATTTCAAAGTCTAGACAGACCTTCAATGTATGATATAAAAAGAGAAAAACCTCGTTTAGAAAAAATGTAAAATAAATACATATTTAATGATAAAATTCCAAATAAATATATAAGCAGTGTGTTAAATAATACATTAGTTCAAGGAATTGTGCGTGTGATTTTCGCAGTAATGAATTATCCACGTAGTCGTGCTTATGAGGCCATAAATCTAGCCTCAAATTCTGATTCATATTACCTCTGCTTCATTCCTCTTTTGTCATTCAATCATCTCTTATGACCCCACTTTCCACTTCCATTTCCCAATAATAACATTTAAATTCCCAACTCTTCAATTCAAATCCATTTCATTTGATGTTTTATATTAACCTTTCTATTTCTAGTGCCCTTTTTCATACTCGCTATTTCACTTTTCTCTGCTAGTTCCACATGATTCTCCAACCACCTTCTGCGACTTTCCCTTTCTCCCACGTTTTCCCTTCCCTTTGTCCTTGCAACAATCAAGTTAGCAACTTTGTTCTATTCCCTTTCTCTAGAAGAAGAATAAGAAAACGCTTCATTGCTCATTCTGGGTATCGAAAATTCATAAGAAAATTGAGTCTTTGCTTCTGTACTATTCCACCTGATAATAGTTCCAACCCAAATTGGAACACGGAATTCGCAAATTCAACTAGAATTGGTGCCAAAAGTTTCGTTTTTAAACATACTTCTAATGAAATAGAAGAGGAGAATGATCACGGTGTGTCTCATTCTCAAAAGTCACAACAGGTTCACTTAGGTTCAACTTCAAACTTTACCAAATTTCAAGAGGACCCTATTGTAGATAAGCTAAGAACACAGTTAGGGGTGATTCACCCAATTCCTTCGCCAACTATTAACCGCAACGTGGTTGGTTTGTTTGTGTTCTTTTTCTTTGTCGGTGTTGTGTTTGATAAGTTGTGGACTTCAAGGAGAAGGAACAAAGTTAGCAGTGAAGATAGTTTGCGTGGCGTGTGGCCGCAGGTGCCAACTAGCTTCTCTTTGTTTTTGGAAAAGGATTTGCAGAGAAAAGAGTCAGTTGAATGGGTGAACATGGTGCTTGGGAAGTTATGGAAGGGTTATAGAGGTGGAATTGAGAATTGGATTATTGGGCTGCTTCAGCCTGTTATTGACGACTTGAAGAAACCTGAATATGTGCAGAGGGTTGTGATTAAGCAATTTTCACTGGGGGATGAACCATTGTCTGTTAGGAATGTTGAACGAAGGACTTCTCGCCGTGTGAATGATTTGCAGTTAGTCTCGGTTCTCATTTGATTTATTAAATTGCATATCAGTAACTCTTGATAGCAACAAATTCAGTTTCCTAACTGTGGATTTTGATGTATATTAGAACGTTTTGCACTTGGTATCGGTTCAACGGTAAGTTTGTTGCTGCCTACTGACCATGAGGTTATGGATTCAAATCCTGGAAATAGATCTCTGCTCGCGGGGTAGGGCTTTGTATGTCTACCTTCTCCAGACCCTACTAGGTAGGACCCTCCCCTCGTGTATCAGGCTGCCCTTTTTTTACTTGTCTAATAGACATTCAATCTAGTTTCAGACATCCAATTAATGTGATGAAAGGTTTTGTGAATAAATGAAATCACTGACATGGTTGGAGGATATGTTGATAGTGGTCTGTCCAAGTTATCTTAAATCAAAGCTAACTTTCTAATTTTAAAGCTTGACATTTGGTTATAGGAATGTTTGTAAGTGACAATGTGACATGTTAAGTATGTAATAGAATTTCTCTGGGGGCCTTAATCATGTTAATAATCATCACTATTCACCTTGTTTCTTTTATTATATTCATTATCTTGTGTTTTTACCATTTTGTATCTTGCAACAACTTGATATTCCTTTATTTTGTCTAGGTACCAGATCGGCCTTAGGTATACTGGTGGTGCTCGCATGCTATTAATGCTATCTCTAAAATTTGGCATTATTCCAATTGTGGTGCCTGTTGGTGTTCGAGATTTAGACATTGATGGTGAACTTTGGGTAAAATTGCGATTAATACCAACAGAACCTTGGGTGGGAGCTGCTTCATGGGCTTTTGTTTCTCTTCCAAAGATCAAGTTTAAATTGTCTCCATTCCGTCTCTTCAATTTAATGGGTACGTTAAGAAAGAAACCCTCAAGGAAGATAATTAAAAGGAAGCTAAATGATAATAACTTCCCATAATATTTTTGTTTTTTTAACTGACATATTGTTCCTGACAATATCTTCTTTTTTTTGTGCATTGTTGGGCATGACCAGCTATCCCAGTACTCTCAATGTAAGTTACTTTTATGTGATAAGTTCCTTGTTTTTGTTTTCCTTGTATTTTTTCATCAAAAAAAAGTTATGTCCATGTCATTAATTCTGTAAGAAATTAAATGTCTTGTAAATTTATTCCTTTCCAAGCTTCCTTCATCTATATGCCTTTATTATCTCTAAGATTGTTGTTACTAATTTTAGCGCAATATTTTGTCTTGTTTCTTTTAGGTTTTTGACTAAACTTCTCACTGAAGATTTACCCAGACTGTTTGTACGGCCAAAGAAAATTGTTTTGGATTTCCAAAAGGGAAAAGCAGTTGGTCCTGTTGCTAACGATATTAAATCTGGAGAGATGCAAGATGGAAACAAAGATTCTGTTGGTGAACTGTCTGTTACCCTTGTGGATGCTCGGAAGCTTTCTTATCTTTTCTATGGTAAAACTAAAACTCTTTTTTTTTTGTATTTTTGTGTGGAATATTCAGCCTTCGTTGGTGCTTTCTTTTCCCTGAAATGGATTTTGATTTTTATCTGTCTAGTAATTATCCTCTTATATTTCTTTGTTTGATGTATCAATGTCAATAAGCATGCTACAGTCTTAGAGTACTCAATATAACCCCCAGATGTTAGATGAAAATTGTTTGTATTTACTCTAAATTGGAGTTTGATTAATATTATTTCATGTTAAGTTAACCTATCTGATATAACGGGATAGACTCAGCCTATGTATTGAACTATTCTGATTTGCCGTAAATGTTATTTCTTTTCTGTCCAATTCTTGTTTCAACAAAAAAAGTGTTTTGAAATATAGTGTGATATATGCTCTCTCTATTATTATCTACCATAACCATTTTTTTTTGTTTTTTTCCATCAGACAAGACAGATCCTTATGTTATTCTTAGTCTTGGAAATCAAATTATACGCAGCAAAAAGAACAGTCAAACTACTGTCATTGGGCCTCCTGGAATGCCAATTTGGAATCAAGTATTGTTTTTGGATTTCCTGATTAATCATTGTTTTAAGCTCGTTTGATTTCTATTTTTTTTTTCATATTTGACTTATTTGTTTGTTCTTACTCTACAGGATTTTCATATGCTTGTCGCCAACCCTAAAAAGCAGAAATTACTTGTCCAAGTAAAGGACTATCTCGGTTTTGCATATTTGACTGTTGGTGCAGGGGAGGTGTGTATTATGTGCCATACCATAATTTTTTTGTGGTTTGTTGGTTCACATTTGCTCCACTTAGTAGTTTTATACTTCTTTCCTTTTTATTCATGATTGTATAGGATTTTCAATTGCCGGATTGAATTCACGTGGTGTGTTTTAATTGATAAAACTTTCAGGTTGATTTGGGATCTCTTAAAGACACTGTACCAACAGACAGGATTGTGGTTTTACAAAGAGGTTGGGGAATTTTAGGAAAGGGTTCTTCTGGGGAGATATTACTACGGCTAACATATAAAGCATATGTGGAGGATGAAGAAGATGACAAGATTGTGGATGCTATTGATGTAGATGAAGCTTCGGATGATGATTTGTCTGATTCAGAAGAAGCAAATGTCATTGATGAGAAGAATGAAGGAGATCCTATGCACCGAGCTAATAATGAGCCATTTATGGATGTATTGGCAGCATTAATTGTTAGTGAAGAATTCCAAGGAATAGTAGCATCTGAAACTGGGTCTACCAATTTTTTGAATAATAGCTCAAGTACAGGCTCTAAAATATCAAAATCTAATGTTGCCAATGCTGAATCAATTCCTTCTACTTCTGATAACTCTGAAGGTTTTGTAGGTACAGTGTTTTCTTTTATAATGCCTCCTTTTCCCATTTATTTACTGTTATAATCTTGTAATTACTAGCATATGAAGGTATTTTGTTCATTTTAACAAATAAGACTTGTAACTGCAGGCTCTGCACTGTTTTGGTTTGCTGTGATTACTTGCATATCACTAGTAATTGCACTCGACATTGGGGGTTCAAATTTGTTCAATCCTTGAGATGGTATTGTGCTGCTTGCTATCCAAAATTTGTTCAGCTCAAGTAAATTCTAAAACCCTTCTTCATTGCTTCCTAACTCCATTTTGTGAGCTCTATATTTCTTTACTTTATTAATATTCTGATGATGGAGGAAAGCTTCTACTATTTTGGCTTTGTTTTATGTAAATCTTGTCTTGTCAGAGAATTTCTTTCATAAGTATATATTGATTAGATTGTATTAGACCAATCACATCATTATTATTTGTACACCATGTTAATCAATTATTAATGACATTTTTCTATCATATACGTCATAAGAGGTTTTGTAGAATTGAAGTATTGAACTATTTATTCTTGAAGTAACTTAACATAGGGCACACATCTCAGTCTTACAAATTGTGTTACTATATATATCATCAACTATAACTTGTTAGAAAAATAGTTAATTATTAATTTTTTAATTTAAATATATTTTTCAACCGATCACAAGCTAATGGTACATACAATGACACAACTTGTGGGATAATATATGTGCTCTCCTTTATATCAATAATAGTCTTGGTTTCAAGTTTCAACACCACTCATGAATTGGATACTCAGATAATGTTAGCAGAGCCTATTTAGTATTCAACTCATCCATGATATGTTTCTAATGTATTCGGTTGTAAAAATGTTAAGGTTCTATCTCAAAACAATTGACAATAAGAGGATTAGCTCAACGAGTATTTAAATCATTAACGAGACAGGAAGGCAGGAAGGCCGACGATGTAAGACTTACTTCCCAACACAAACCATACATGAGAAAAATATATAATTAGAAAACAATGATGAATAAAATATAGCAGAGGCAGATATCTAATAATAAAACTTACCGCATTTGATTGTAAAACTTGTGTTTCTGAAAACCCGGCCAACAATAATTTGTTCTGAAGATCAGATATAACCTGGAAGGACAAGGGGCAAAAATATCAGATCTGTAAAATAAAATTCTCCAAGGCATAATCCAGGTTATTAATACCTTATCAACCAAACCCTCAGCAGACTGAGATGACTTGCGAATAAAAGTTGTCCCACCTGCTTTTAACACCCTTGGGATTTCTTGAATCAGTTGGTTTGACAATAAACTCAACTCAAATGAATTCTCAATGAATCAACTCAAATCGACTCATTTTTAGATAAACTTTATTTATCAATCATATGTAATTCCCAAAATAAATGCAAATATGATATTGAATAATATATGGGTTGTATCTTTCTAATGTTGGAATCTGATGTAAATTGGGAAATTTAGGTCTGTCCCTTTCAAAAAAACTTCAGTTTTATGCAGAAAGTTATTTGGTGCTTGTAGGACAAAACCTAACGTGGACTTGGCAGATATAGACTTCCTGCTACTTGCCATTTATCAATCTGGAGCATCTAACAGATGCACATTAAGTGTTATTATTATCATCTAACATTTATTATGCTGATTGCTGAAGGTGACAAATGTGTCAAAAAATGCATACGCGGTAAAGGATAAAAATAAGTGTGAATTTCAATTAAATGCATAACTTCATAAGTCATAAATGCAATCGTCAATGAAGCAAATATTATCCTATTAATTGAAAGCAGAAACCATCAAATTTAAGCATATAAATTTTACTCAGAATTTCAACATAGCAAGATTTACAATGCAACCAATGACAAACTTGACCATAAAATTCCTAGCATCCAAGTAACCAAACATTGAAATCATGGATAACTAACTAACCAAACTGACTACCGCCGAGAATAAATCAGCAAAAAAATGATGGAAACATAGCCATAGGGAGCATATGACATGATACAGCTACATAATAGTAAAATTTGAGGATAAAACTTGATTGGCTTAAAGCCAAGAGAAGGAGATACTTCCTTAACACTAACACCAGCATGAGAACAACTCAAAAGCAGGCCAGCTATACTATACCTCCAATCTATTAAATGCCACCCACAAGATAGTTGCAGTACAAAACATGGATTTCAGATAGCAGCCTTACATTGAAATATAACAAGGATTTCCATTGGACAAAGTTTGCAATTTCCCATACATTGTACATCCAAACAGAAATTAGTGTCACACTGTATCAGATAATACAACAGAAGAGCTGATATTGCAAATAAGTTGAAACAACACTGAGTATCGAAGTTCAGCAGGTAACTTTGCTGCTGTTAGTGCAAGTATTAAGATAGAAATCAACCGATAAAGACTTCAGGACATGCTATACACACCACTGGCTCAACCTTGGCAATTGTTTCTTCAAGAAAGCTTATTAAGGCCATGAAAGAAACGGTGTTTTCTTCTCTTTGAGTGCCTCCGAGATTCTTTTGTCATGACATAGGGGATAAATTGTACCTGTGGAGTCATTAAATACAACTAAACTATTATCTATTTATCTGTTTCCCCAGGACAGAAAACCTCATTCAATAAATTGAAAAGGCAAAAGAAACTAATGAATTTATAACAGAAGAAAACTAACCAAGAAATACCATAATAAAAGAATGGAGAAAAAATAGATTGGTCAAGTACAACAGCTGTCTAAAGATAGCATATCCTTCAAAATCTGTATTTCACTACAAGGATTAGTAATTCAATCCGAAATGACATGTCCCATTTGCTGGAATAATATAACATACTAACTTACAAGCAAACCACATAATTTCCATAGAAAAAAAGATAACAAAGCATTTCTTAAAACTTTTGTTTTAGCATAAATGTGGATAGTAAATAAATCCGTACAATATAAAGAAGTGTTCTTTGGAAGATTTATGATATTAGCATCTCAATATTAAAAAAGAGAGAAGAAATAAAATTATCAGAGAAGAGGTAGAAAATCCTGCTAAACACACAGAATGGGTAGGGCTAACCTGAGAACTATTACGTATACCAAAATTTTGAAGCGTATCATCATCTTCAAGGAGCTTGCTGTTATGGTGTGACAAGCAGTAATTTGCCCAAACATGCCTCCTGCAATTTGCATCAAATTTTGCAATATAGATTGAGCAAAATCAGGATTTCCAGATATGAACGAACCATTGCTATGAAATATAAAACCATCGTTAACAGAAAAGGTATGTGAAAGATAGGCCACAATGAATGCTATGCTATTGCTTTTTTACTCCTTTGAGGAAAAAGAAACAATGATGGAATAAAGAGAATAAGTAAACTGTACCCACCAAGAAATATGGCGGTGACCCATACTTGATTGTTCCATGTCATTTACTTTCTTCTTGATGGCAAGTTTCAAATCCTTGACTGTTGCTGAATTCATCATGGTCACATCTTCACCAACAAAATTACAAGTCAATCAATTTGTAATTTCCCCATTTTTTTGTAGGAGGTGTAGGGTATGAGCATTACCAAATGAAGTTCCATCCAATTTCAAGATAGAAATGCGCATAGCACTACCCAATTGAAGGCTGATGAGAGTGTCAACATCTGCCAAGGTTGGGTTCTTGGGGACATCAGCAAGTAGAGGGTCACCTAGCAAGGTTGTCAACACTGAGTTCAGTCTTGCCTTCTTCGTGCTGCTGCTGTTGTATTCTCCCATGTCCAAAACAAACAACTGTCTAGTCTGCATATCAGAATGCACAACGTCAGCGAGAAATGGAGAAATTCATATGCAACGTGTATGAACGAAGAAGTTCTTGGGTGGGCCGAATGTAAATTTCGTTCGATGGGCGTGGCCCGCCTCACATGGACTTTCTTATATGTATTGAACCATATATCATATAAATAATCAGCAGTTTAGGTCTACTCATTAATTCAAATCATTTTATATTAAAAAAGAATAATTTAATTATTCATAAATTATGAGGCAACAGTTCCCATTGAACAATCTTTGAAGGTGTTTGAGATGTATCCTGAATAGTAAGAATCGGAAAGAAAGAGCAACCACCGCGGCCATGGCTAAACCTCTGACACTACAGGAATGTGAAACCTTCATGGATGAATTCCAATCCCGGACCCACAAATTGAATTCTCCTTCCATCGTGGATCAGTTTCTCTCTTCCCTTCTCCGCAAAGACTTCCCTCTCTCTCTCAAACTCCAACTCCTTATCTTCCTCGATGAATTCTCTGATCCATTATTCTCTCCACCTCAACTTCCCTCTCTCATCGATGCTCTCCGATCTGTCCTCAACGCCCCAAACGACGCCGTTCACTTCACTCCCACTCTCAAAGACCACTTCATGGTTTCCGTCACTTCAATTCTCATCTGCGTTTCTCAAACTCACAATCTCCAACCATCGTTACTTCACTCTTTATTAGTCACTTTGGTGGAACTCTTGTTAACGGTTATTAACCGTCCCAATTTCGGGTCGGACCGGCAAACCCGATCTACAGCATGTGAGTGTCTCAGGGAATTGGAGCGGTATGAACCGGGTTTGCTATCCGATGTGGTTGGTCACTTGTGGAGTCTCTGTCAGAACGAGCGAACCCACGCTTATCAGGGTTACTTTCTTCTCTTCACCACCGTTATTCACAACATCGTCGCTAATAATCTCAACGTTTCCATTCTCAATACCTCTGTTCCTATGGTTCCTTTCAATATGCCGCAGTTTTTGTTGGATTCAGATTCGAGTTTGAAAGATGTTTCTGTTTTCAATTATAAAGAGTTGAGGAGGGCGTTGTCATTTTTACTCGAGTGTCCACAAGTTTTAACTCCTTGTGGGATGATGGAGTTCATGAATTTGATAATACCTATTGCTGTGGCATTGGAATTGCAACCATCCATGCTTAAAGTGCAGTTTTTTGGAATGATTTATTCCTATGACCCAATCCTATGCCATGTTGTTTTGGTCATGTATCTGCGTTTCTTAGATGCTTTCGAGGGTCAAGAGGGAGAGGTTTCGGCCAGGCTCTTGTTAATTACGAAAGAATCGCAGCATCATTTGGTGTTTCGATTGCTTGCTGTTCACTGGTTGTTGGGTTTTAATCAATTGATTTTTGGTAAACAAGTTGACAAGACTAAGTCCATTGTTGAAGCGCGCTCAAGCTTTTATCCATGTTTGTTTGACCCACTTGCTTTGAAAGCCTTGAAACTTGATCTTCTTGCTTTTTGCGCGGTGTGTGTTGATGTATTGAGACTGAAATCTGATTCCCACAAGGAGGACAAGTTAGTTGATGTGGTGAAGTTGTTTGAAGATGGTCTTGTTTGTGTGTCATCTTTCAAATGGTTGCCTCCCGGGAGCACGGAAATTGCTGTTGCATTCCGTACCTTCCATAAGTTTCTCATTGGTGCATCATCTCATTCTGACAATGATCCTTCTACCACAAGAAACCTATTGGACTCCATGATATTTCGTACTTTGCAGGTATTGTTTCCCGTACCAATAATACTTTTTCTCTTGGAATTGTACAAACTAAGGTGGATGTCCATTTTTGTAGTATTTTGATTTTAAACCTGCATTATCCTGTTCTATCCCCTGTCACTAGAGGAATTTCTAATTGGAGTCTTTGCTTTAGATTCTAAGATGTAAATAGTTTGTCTATAGAAGTGGTTGTGATGTATGATAAGACATTATGTCATGTTTTGGATTTGATCCATGTGGCCAAAACCCCTACTAGCTGGAAAAGGCTTGGTGGTGGTTGTTTTTGGCTTAGGGTTCTAAACTAGCTCTCACTTTTCCTTTTTTATTCCCTTATAGATCGGATTCCATGGTTGAGAGTGGACAGCATGTTGATTTGTGGTCATATCTTTCCTCAGTGCCACGTTTTTAGAGGCATGATGATGTATCTAAGTTTATTTTTTTCCAGGGAATGCTTGTGAGCGTGATGTTGGAGAGTCGGACCCTGGTTCCTGTTGTTGTTGCTTTCATTGACCGTTTACTCTCATGTCAAAAGCATTTATGGTTGGGTGAGTGCTTACTTCAGAAATTTGATAAGCACTTGCTTCCAAAAGTGAGTTTGGATTATAAGTTGGTTTATTGCTTCCCAATATTTGATAGAATTGCTGAAAATCAGACAATACCCCCACATGGGCTGTTAGAGCTGCTCACAAACTTCATGGCTTTTCTTGTGGAGAAACATGGCCCAGATACAGGAATGAAATCTTGGTCTCAGGGAAGTAGAGCTCTTGGAATTTGTCGAACTATGATGATGCACCACCATAGTTCTAGATTGTTCCTTAGACTTTCTCGTCTACTTGCTTTTATTTGTCTCTCTTTTCCTGATGTGGAAGTTCGTGATAACTCAAGGTGTTTTTCATTTCCACTTTTTTCATTCAACTTAGGTTTATGATTTAAGAGGGTGAGTCTCGGCGCAACAGTAAGGTTGCTTGCCTTGTGACCTAGAGGTCATGGGTTCAAATCCTGGAAATAGTCTTTTCGCTTGCGAGGGTAAGACTGTGTACATCTACCCTTCCCAGACCCCACTATGTGAGAGCTTCGTGCACTGGGCCGCCCCTTTTTAGGTTTATGATTTGTTTCTTCTGATTAAAAATAGTTAGGAAACATTCAACCATTGCCTGACTTTTTTGTGGTATTTTTCAGGATCTACTTACGTATGCTGGTCTGCATTCCTGGGAAAAAGCTTAGAGACATCCTAAGTCTTGGGGATTCGATCCTTGGGATTTCTCCATCTTCACACCCGAGCTCTTTTTTCAATGTTCAGTCACCCCGATCTTCTCAGAAATTCAAGACGTTTAAAAACCTACCATCTTGCATGCACCTTGAGCGTCTGACCCAATTGCTTGCTAAACAGTTTTGGTCTCTGTCATTATCAAATTTAGTTGTTAGTAACAACAAACCTGCTTATCTGGAGGGCATCAGGGACATTGAAGCCCCTGTTGAAGAAAAGGAATTTTCCAACAGTTCCGATACACAGATCATTCCTGAAACTGTAAGAATAAATCAGCCACAGGAGCCACTCCGTGTGATTGATTCTAAAGTTGCAGAAATTTTGAACACGTTAAGGAAGTACTTTTCCTGTATCCCTGACTTCAGAAATATGCCTGGACTCAAAGTTAGAATATCATGTAGTTTGAGGTTTGAATCTAGTATTTTCAATCGCATGTTAGGAATCAATGACTCAGCTACAACTTTGGAAGAGATAGATGCACTTCCCGCAATATATGCTACTGTGTTAAATTTCTCATCATCTGCACCATATGGTCCAATTCCATCATGTCGCATACCTTTTCTTCTTGGTGAACCTCACAACGATGACCATGAATCTCAGAATGACTCCCTTAGTATTGTTCCTGTTGGAAATGATTCAACAGAGGAGGAAAAATTTAGAGCTACTGTTGTAATTGATTTGGAACCTAGAGAACCAACACCAGGCATAGTTGATGTTCACATTGAAACAAATGCGGAAAATGGTCAGATAATTCAAGGGCAACTTCAGGGAATCACAGTAGGTATAGAAGACATGTTTCTCAAGGCTCTTGTCCCCGCAGACATCCCAGAAGAAGCGATACCGCGATATTACTTTGACTTGTTCAGTGCTTTATGGGCGGCATGTGGCTCATCGTCCAACACTGGGCGTGAAACCTTTCAATTGAAAGGGGGCAAAGGGATTGCTGCCATCAGTGGAACACAATCCGTCAAGCTTCTTGATGTCCCTGCAACTTCTTTGATCCAGGCAACTGAGCGCCATCTGGCGCGCTTCATTGTAAGTGTGAAGGGGGAGTCACTTATCGATAGTGTATGGGATGGGGGGATCATCAAAAACATCATTTGGGAAGATGCTTCCCCTGATGTTAATTCAGCTTCTAATCTTGATACAGGTCCACTTCGTCTTACTTACAATGATGAAGAGTATGAAGGAGGGGTTGTTAGCAATAGCAGAAAAATAAATATGGGGTGTTTTCTTGTTCTAATATTTCTTCCACCACGGTTCCATCTCCTTTTCCAAATGGAAGTTGGTGATTTGTCGACTTTAGTTCGTATCCGGACAGATCACTGGCCTAGCTTAGCCTACATTGATGATTATTTGGAAGCTTTGTATCTGTCATAAGAGCTGTTGTTTCTCCTACAGGCATTTGAGGAATTAAGGTGAATCTGTACCATATACTTGCCAAAAGGTAGTCTGTATTTTGTTAAACCCTTTTCTATATGGTTCCATGTGAGGATAAGTTTTTTTCACCCGAGAGAATAAATAGTGTATATGCTTGTTGAGTAAAGTCATTTCTTTTTTACTCTTGTTTTTAATCTCTCAGCCTCATGTGTTCACTTGGCTGATTATCAAATCACCTAACTGATCTTCTCTATTCCCATCAATTCTGTCGCTAAAAACTAATTGGAAAATATGTGGAGCTTTAAATTATGCCCTGATTGATGTTGATGATTATCCAGTTTCTAACTTTAAGCAATCATCGCTTCAAGTTCAGTAAGAGTATGTTTGTTTTACATATGAGCATGGTTTGAAAACGCGGAAGGAATGAAAGAAAACTAATTATCTTTTGTTGGGAACAAATATCAGCCTTGAGAGAAAAAGAGGGGAAATAAATCTTCAGGAATTCCTTTTCCTTCCTAGTTCTTAACTTCCCTCCCCTTCGGTTCATCAAACATGCATAGGTGTATATTAATTCGTGGATAATAGCAATTAGCAACGGCTGTGAATGAAATGATACAGTGCAATGAAATTATCTTTTTAACTTGCTAATTCTACTTGCCCAAACGAAGTGTAAAAGTACTTATTCTTGTTGCGACGACACCTAATAAGCTCCAACATCACTACATTAATTTCTCCAAACCCCTTTTGCATGTTCATAGATTAGTGACCATCAAAGTCTACTCCGAGGTTCTGATTCCATTAAGTTTTGATGATAACAATGTTGTTCCCTTAAACTTGGATAATCTAAAATCACACATCTAAGCATGAAATGAAAAAGGAAGGCATCTACGAGGTCAACATTCAATCATTTTCATTAATTAAGGCTCACCGAAGAATATTGCAACACCAAATGTCATTTTCATGTATCATTGTCCCTCCTAACAAGCGTCACTCATAAGAACCACACCCTTGATATTTTGGTATTTCTAACAACTAGATCAACTTCTCATTGGACATGAACAAGATTTATTCTTAACTAGCATGACAACACATAACAGAAACCTAAAAAAATTATAATTGATACGCAAAGAGACTAAAAGAAGCAGAGTTGATTGAATGATGATGAAGCATATAGGAACTAGTACATCAAGAAATGAAAACATTAAAATCATAACAAAATCAAAGTTAAAACGTCATGAATATAAAAGGACGTAATCCCTTACCCTAAAAAAACAAAAGTGTTAAATTTGAACTATCCTATACAGAAATGAATCCTACGTACCCTATCAATGCATAAAGTGATGAATGAAGATGAAGGAACATGCACATATCAGACTCTTTAATGGTTATATCCTCCTAACTCTGATATCCATCTATTGAAATAAACTGTTTGTCTGATCAGTGGATTCAAGTTCATCTGTGCAACGTAACGTGTTTGTGGTTGCTGCAATAATGATTCATTATCATGGTTAATGAAATGGCAATTGTGGAGAGGAGAAAGAGAGTTCATGTAACCCATGAGCTTAGAATCAGTATTTGTGGTTGGTGGATTAGGTTGTGGAAGTGGTTGTTCTTGTGGTGGTGCAAGAACACCCCTATGAATGAAATGATGATGAGGTTCTTGCATGGTTATGTCATGAATACTTTTTCTTCTTTTTCTTTTTCTTGAGGGATTGGAAGGAGAAGCATCATGACGAATAAAATATTTCTGGGCATGACTAGCAATCTGAATTGGAGTCTTTGAAGGAACAAAATTTCTTGAAATAGCCTTCCAGTTTCCCTTCCCATATATGCTAAGCCCAAACACAAATAACCTATCCATATATATATTTGTATCACACATAGAGACTATTTACGAGATTTGAACCGATAATCGATAATAAACTGAATGCAAGATATACATACCTATGTTCTTCTTCAGTCCACAGGACCCTTTTCTTTATGGGAACCGGAGGTGGAGGTGGAGGTGGTGGTGGTAGTGGTGGCAATGGAAATGCTCTTTGGGTATAACTGTATGGTTCAGTTGGACTGGGAAAATCTCCGGCTGACACATAATGAGAGTGATACATAATTCAGCGTTCAGAGTATTTTGGTATAGCCTCTCAACTCTGAAACTTTCTATTCTTTCTCTATATATAGGTTCCAAGAGCGGGACTTATAGTTGAAATGTTGAATATAATTTAATTTAATTTAAGTTGTGTTAGTTAAATTTTAACAGTTTGGCTTTACATTTACCTATTTAGCGCCTGAAATTTAGAAAATTGAAAATTTCAGTTTAGAAAAAGTTGCTCTAGTTTGTTTGCATTCGACTTTGTTGATGAGCAAGTACCATAACACTAAAGATAAAAGAAAATGATTTCTATCAATTGATCTCTTTTGCATTTTTAACCAAATTTATGATAGTGGGAGTACATTTCTTTCACTTTTTATAATTGAAAAATAAAATATAAATGTTTATTGAATTTTTAAAGCATTGAAAGTTATAACATGAGAAAATTAAACATTAAAAGATATAAAACAACATAGCAATAATATGAGTTAAATATAAATATAAAAAAAACACCTTGAACTAAGGGCTTAAAACCTTGTTGAATCATATAATTTCCTTAACTTGAAAATGTTGAAAATTCAATATGGAAATAATTGTTCACTCTAGAGTATATTAATGGTAATAACAATAATAGTTTGGTAAATAATCTAATTCCTTCAACTTGAAAAATTATTAAAAAAATGAAAGACCGTTAAGAATGAAGCATATGATGAAAAATAAATATGAAAATATCCTGAAATAAATAATATAATTTCCATAAGATGAAAAAATAGAAAGAAAATCTGAAAGTGAAAGAAAGCAGTAACATTTATTCCCTTTTTTTTCATTTTTGTATTGAAATCTCATTCTTATAAATATTAAATAAATCCAAATTATTTTCACCATTCACTCACTAATTCAGAGTTTCTTTTTTCTTTTTCTCTGTCACCGGAATCCTTCAATTCTCAATTCTTCATTATTTCTCTTTCTCGGTTTTCTGTGATCACACCTCAATTCGCAGACATGTCGCGTCAAACGACGTCGTCTGCTTTCACCAAATCCAAAACCCTCGACAACAAATATGTATGCCATTTCACTTCTCCATTCATTTCTACATTTCGTATGCTCTTATTTTACAAAGGGGATGCTTTTATTCTCAACCCCATATTGCTCAATTCTCTAAAAGACTGAAACTTTACTCTCTTGAGTTAGTGTACCACTTAATTTCAATTAGTGGCACCTTTAGTAGGAATTTTGTTGTATAATATCTGACTCTGAATATAGCAAAGAAACTTGGGTTATCTTTACTTACTTTTCACTATGATAAACAATTAAATGGTTTTAGTTAAGGTCGCTATAGTAGTTGAAACTTGAAGTTAATGTGATTGTGTGAATAGTAACGCTAACAGTAAATAATCACTAGTTGGTGATAGCCTGATAGGGTAGCCTATAGCACCATTGCATTGTGGCCGTGTAATGGAGAAATGCGGTAGACATTCAAATGAAATAGTGATGGCGGAGTAGCTGGTTGTTGCAATGTTGAGGTAGAAACATTGCCATACTTGTGACATGATTCTGGGGCAAGGGATGCTGCTGCTGCTGAATTGGATGGTGGCAGCTGCTCATTGTTTTTATCAAGGGATATGCTTTTGAATATTTTCTACTTTTAATGATAGATGATTAATCATTTTGGTATTAAATGTTTGCACACAAGTATTAGGGAATGCACTGAAAAAGATTGTTGTAATGATTGTTGAATTTCAATTGCAAGTTTTTGGCTGACCTGCCTCGTTTCTATTTTGAAATTGCATACGGGGTTGTGCCATTACTTAGCTTGATTTTTTATTGGCTAATCATTTTGTTTGCATGTGATACTTGGAGCAGATGCTGGGAGATGAGATTGGGAAGGGAGCTTATGGTCGAGTTTTCAAAGGTTTGGACCTAGAGAATGGAGACTTTGTTGCAATTAAACAAGTTTCTTTGGAGAATATTGCTCAGGAGGATCTCAACATCATCATGGTAGAAAATTAACAAAACTCATCTTAGCATCATTCTTTTGTTTTGTAGCTAAAAATATATATAAATTGGAAACATTAGAGACTTATGTCCAACTGTGTCTTTGATAATCCTATTATATTTATTCACTAACTTGGGTGTTGTTTTACTTGTGACTATTCCGCCATTTGATGGATGCATCAATGTTTCAGCAAGAGATTGATTTGTTAAAGGTATTTCCTTATCTCAATGTTGTATATGCACCACATTATCTATTGAACTCATTTTGCTTATTAGCTTCACGGTACTATCTGCTCCAGTTCCCCATGTATATGTTTTGCATGAAAGGTTTAGGCAAATATATAGAATGATGCAGTTGTTTTTGTATTAAATTACTTGTAAACTGATAGATTCCAATTAGACCAAAAGGGACATATGCCATTTGTCAGAAATAGGAAATTAGTTAACGATATACATGTTTTATTTCTTAGGAAGCAGTGGTACACTAATAAGTAATAAAGCCATCCATTTACCGTGTCTGTTATTCAGAGAATTAAAGTGGTTTTTTATTTAGTATCCATGTGGGTGATCACATGGTTTAGTGTAGAAGAGTTCATCTTTTATATTATCAGAGGATTGAAGAGCTCTCCTGAGCTGATGTACTATTTTCAAATTCTTTTCTGTTGTCATCACCTTTTTTGGTTTCATAGAGGACCTCTTGTTCTCTTTTACCACTTGTCTACATTCTCAATTTTTCACTGTAAAAATATATGTACCAGTGTTTATGTTCTTTGATGCTATATTAATTAGTTTATTGGCTTAATCTCGGGTTCTTATATTGTGCACCTGTTTGTTAAATGATTACTATTTTACAGAATTTGAATCACAAAAACATTGTAAAGTATCTTGGATCCTTAAAGACAAAGAGTCACCTGCACATAATTTTGGAGTAAGTGATCTCAATTTAAGAAGATTTAATCATAGTATCATATGAAGGAAATTTAGTGGAGTTAATGGATTTTGCTGCATGTTTGTAACTTCTAGGTATGTTGAGAATGGCTCGCTTGCAAATATTATCAAGCCCAATAAATTTGGACCATTTCCAGAATCATTGGTTGCGGTTTATATTGCCCAGGTTTGTAGGTGTAAGACTATTCATTGAGGTTTTAAAAGGTTTTGGTTATTTTTGGATTTTATACTAAATGCATTAAATGATGAGATAGGTGTTGGAAGGCTTGGTTTATCTACATGAACAGGGTGTTATCCATCGGGATATTAAGGGTGCTAACATATTGACAACTAAAGAGGTAAGCCTGCTCCTATTACTTTGTTCTTAGTATACACTAGGGTTTTGTGTTTTGGTAATTCTTCTGTATAAGGGTGCTAACATATTGCATCACAATGTTATATAAACCACCTGTACACAGGTCAGTTTTCTTATCATATAATCCCTCTTTTTATTTGGACTCGATTGATTGCAGCAGGATATAGATTGTCGTTCTGAGTACATGTTGAGCACCAAATAGTTATATTTTGCATCTTTGTCTGAAAAATGTATAATGTGCGTCATCATTGTTTTTAATCTTGTCATACTTTTCCATGGTATATACTTCATATGATGGAATTGTAGTTTCATTGAGTCTCCTTTCATGCCACCTTGATCCTACCTGATTTTCCATGCTCGAGTTTATGTTTTCTTCTTCTTTGGGTTAGATCTAAAAAATTTGTATTAATTCTCACTAATTACATAAATTATGCTTTCAGGGTCTAGTCAAACTTGCTGATTTTGGTGTTGCAACAAAGTTAACAGAGGCTGATGTTAATACTCATTCAGTTGTTGGAACACCATATTGGATGGCCCCAGAGGTATTAATTGTGTGATTTTCTTCTGCTTAATTTGCTTAGAGCTTTTGATCATTGCTTCGTTTAAATCATTTACTAACAGTTACACTGGACTGGTATGCAAAGTAATGCAAAATGTAACTACTTGGTGCTCATTTACTTAATTAAATGGTGCTCAACATGTACTGTATCTCCTCTCATTTTTATTATGTATTTTTCTTAATCAGAAAAGGTAGTTTATTTGCTTAGCTGAGCACCTTGCTGACAACAAACCTGATAATGTGGATTGTGGGTTTTAGAAGTGGTCTCTAATTTGATGTTCTCGAGGGTGATCATAGATAACTGTGCCTTAATTTTCCAGGTTATAGAAATGTCAGGTGTGTGCGCTGCTTCTGACATTTGGAGTGTTGGCTGTACGGTTATTGAACTTCTTACATGTGTGCCTCCTTACTATGATTTGCAGCCTATGCCGGCTCTTTTCCGTATTGTCCAGGTTTGCTTATGTTTAATAATTTATTGTTTCTTCAATATATCATGGGTCCTAGTATCTGGTTTCTTATAGCAATTGGCTATATGATGGTATTGGTAGCTAATAATTGGAGCATTTTCTGTAATCCCATGTTCTTGAAATTCTCGATAGCACTAGTATAATGATTCATATTTTTTATATTGTGTAAAGAAACTTTGTACTTATCCCTTCACTTTTCTCCCAGGATGAGCATCCTCCAATTCCTGATAGCCTGTCACCTGACATTACTGATTTTCTGCACCATTGCTTTCAGAAGGTAAACTGGATTAGTCGTAGCGTAGAAGTATTATGACTTGTTTTTGCATGACTTACAAATGGAGATCACCTTTTGTAAATCTGCTTTTAACTTGATGAATGCTACTGCATTATTTGTATATTTGTTCTGAAGCTTGCACTAGAGTGATGCCGTCATTGTTGTCTATGTAGTTTTCTAACTCTACATTGTAGAATAGGAAAAATGAATATCTGTTTTGATCCATGCTTTTAATCATTTCATATGAAACTGGTGAATAAGCTTTGCATACTGTTTTGTTGCACATGTCAGGATGCTAGACAAAGACCTGATGCTAAAACACTGCTGTCTCACCCGTGGATTCAAAACTGTAGACGTGTCCTGCAGTCTTCTCTTCGCCACAGTGGAACGTTAAAGTAAATAGCATTATATATTATTGCTCTGATATAATATGTTATTTCTTCTGGTTCTACTTCAGTTGTACTGATAGTGAGTGATATTACCCATTTTGATTCAATTGACATTTAGTCACAACATGGTTTTATTCTAGTGTGTTTGTGATGTCATGGCATGTGTGTGTGGCTAGTCTTCCAAACAAAACTAGATGCCTTCTGCCTTTAGAAAATGTTTAACATTTGTTTTTTGGAGTGGAAGGGAGTTTCTCCATTCTCTATACTTATTCAAATGATATATTTAATCCTTATGCTTATAGTGGTTTGTCATTTTTCTTTAATGAATTTTGTGAACCATTTTGGTCTGATTTCTACAGCATATAACTTGACATAATGAAACCTTTGTTTATTTTTTTTGCATTGATCATCCTCATAGATAGATGCTTATAAGGTTTAGTTATTCTTCTTTCTAAAGCTTATAGTATGTTTTTCGGAAGTGTTACACTTTCAGTCTTTTGTATTATATTTGCAGTCATACCTGCCAAATAGTGGTAATACCTTTTGAATATAATTTTTCTCTACTTTGGAGAAATGGGAATGTTGATTACTTAATTAGTTCTTGTATGTATTTACTGTTAGATTTTTGTTTGAACTAAGTTAAACTGTTATTTACTTTCAGCTCCATATTTGGTTGGAGAGAAATATCAGAGAAACTGAATAGATTTTTTCATTATTTGGAATGGATATAAAAGGGGAAGAGAAAGAAGTTGATTTTTCTCTCCATTTGACTTGAATAGAAAGATGACGAGAAAAACTGATAAATTTGTTGACAGACATTTATGCTCCATTATATATGTTCCAACAAGTCACTCGGGTGTAACGACCGCCTTGTTAGTTAAGGAGAAGGGAGTCCCTTTCCTCAACGGTTACTGTTGGACATAGTCACTGGAGTTATTATGGGAGAATAATCTAGTGGCTGAGTCGCTACAAGATCAGGAATGAATAGTCTGTAGTAAAAAAAGGGAATGAGATGTTCTGCCTTCACTTGTTGTGTGGGGGTATCGATAGGATGAGGTCTTTGTAGTGCACTTTACCTGACCTGGGTTACCCTTCCTGACCCCTGGTCTAAAAATCATTCAGGGTGGGACCCCCCAATCATGCATCCGCGCCCTCAGAATCCAAGGTCCATGCTCTGGTGCTCCCCTCGTCCTCAGGATCTCATGGTCCTCTCTTGTTCTCCAAGTCTAGGATAAAATCCCGTGTCCATCTGACCGTTCCTAGCGTGTTGGGCTCGTGGTTGGGCCTTTTCTATAAGGAGTTAGACTCACCCTTAGAATGGGCCCATCCTTAACATGGGGTCCCCTTCCCTATGATAGAAACAATATAATAAAATAATATTGTATTTGTTTATCTCTCCTCAAAGAGGGTGAGCTTGACACAACAATAAAGTTGTTACTTAGTGACCATGAGGTCATGGGTTCAAATTTTAGAAACAACTTCTCCACTTGCGGGGGTAAAGCTGCATACATCTACCCTCTCCAGACCTCACTAAGTGGGAGTCTCGTATACTGGGCCAACCTTTTCTCTCCACAACCAAACAAAAAATATTATTGTTGGTCCTCCCATCGTCTCTCTCCTTTTCTATCCTCCTTGTATCTCTTGTTCCAAGCATATTGTAAATGTAGTAGTTTTTTATTTGAATAAGAGTGCTACCACCTGCAGAAATATAGAGGAAGATGATTCAGTAGATGCAGAAGTTTCTGGTGGTGATCACAAAAGTGCTGGTCAAAGCTCATTTTTGGAGAAAGAGGTTGGTGTTGATGTCAACCTGTGAGAATATGCTGCTCTTCCTTTTCACCCGGAGCTAAAAAAATTATATTTTAAACTGACAACGATAAACCATGAATCTACATGGTTAGAATAGTTAGATTATACTTTGATTATGGTCTTAAAATTTGTATATTGTAGGACTCTGCAAAAGAGTGTACAAATGTGGCTGCTGATGGTAGCAAGTCTCAAGAAGACAATGCTTCAGATTCTAATTTTCTCAATGAGAGAACAGAGAACAGAGGTGATGTTCCATCAGATCAGGTTCTCACCTTACCCATTCATGAGAAGTCGTTTCTAAAAACTGGTTCTAGCAAATTCTCTTCAAATAGAGTAATTAGTTCCGAGCTAACTGATGGTGATCATGAAATTTCGAAAGCTAAAGACTTTCATGAAGTCACGATGAATGGAGAAGTTGGGCCTCCAAAATCAAGGGGGGTGGCTAATAAGCTTGGAGGAAAACACAGTTCTATCAATGATGGCAATAAATCATTTGGTTTTGGACCAAAAGTTCAAGATAATGGTTCTGTAAAGGTAATGTTTTCATATTTTTCCTTGCTGAATGATGGACTTGTTGAGCGTTGGCCTGATTGTTGCTAGAATTGGCTTCTCTTTGGCATTTTTCAATTATTGTTGCTTTTCTTTTATGTATACCTATACTTTTATAAATTACAACCAAGCCTTATCCCATTAAGTGAGGTCAGGTACGCAGATCAAATAGCACACTTGGGCTCCATCAAAGCCAAAATTTCAATAAATCCATTTAGAGTATGGTCTTTTGTTTTTTTGTTTATCCTTAAATTTTCTTCAGTCTTCCTCTTCCATTTTTAATCAGATTATCTTCCATTTGATCCCTTTTTAAGTTTTACAACTCCACCTCTATTGGTCTTATCCTCACACGACCGCCTTAGATGGGTTTCTATCCTGCACTTTTTTTGGGGTACATTTCCCCCTTCTTTTGATGTTATTCACCACAGAATACAAACAATTTTCCAACTGGTAAGTATAACAAGGTTGCACTGACTTCAATTTATGTTTTGCACCCTTTGCAATGTTTAGCTTTGAATTTTCCGTTAGTAGGATTCCAGATAAGTTAGAAGATCAGTATATACTTTTGAACAGTAATTTTAATAGTTCGTTATACAATATATGTGACGATTTCTTATGTAGCCACTAAACTTAGACGAGATGGTTTGTTTACTTCATGCTGTTTTAATAGTTGATGCTATAATTCATCAAGAAATATGTTTTGCTGTTTTTAAAAGATGAAATCTCAAATCTGTCTGGTTGCTATCTGAAGGCAGTGAAGTTTCCGCATCATGTGGAAGGAAATGAGCTGAGCAGATTTAGTGACCCTCCAGGAGATGCCTACTTAGATGATTTGTTTCATCCATTACAAAACCAACCTGGGGAGGTTGCAGCTGAAGCATCCACATCTTCATCCACTTCAAATATGGTTAAAGGTAATGCATCTATGAATGTTGGTGGGGAAAATGACCTTGCCAAAGAGTTGAGAGCTACAATTGCTCGAAAGCAATGGGAGAAGGAGAATGAAATTGGACAAGCAAACAGTGGTGGGAACCTTTTACACCGAGTGATGATTGGTGTTCTAAAAGATGATGTTATTGATATAGATGGGTTGGTATGTTAATCAGTCTAGAAAATTAAGCTTTCATTAAAATCCTATGTATTTGATTCTTTTGACTCTTCATTGTCTCTTGTTTTCTTTATCAGGTCTTTGACGAAAAACTTCCTGGAGAAAACCATTTTCCTCTACAGGTACCAAAACCTCTTTTTTTACTGTGAACTCATTTTTTTAATTTATTATTCTGAATACCTATCCCCTGTATAATAATAACATACATCTCTTACATGATGTGGTCTGTTCTATTCAGTTTCTGGCATCTCATATATTCTCTCTCGTAGGTTTGGAATGTTATTGAATGTTGTATTAGGTTATTGATTGATGTGGGCACCTCATATTTCTTTGTTTCAAATGTAGCCTTTTTGGCTAAAATCTGTCCAGGTAATTGCTTTTGTGCATTTTCACCAAGCCTTCAAAATGTTCCTTCCCCTCTATTGTACTTCGCGTTGTGCATGTTTTGCAAGCTAGTAATTCCATACATAACTTTGTAACTGAAAAGGTAACTCAAGTTACTTTTTTACCAGCCATAATTGCATTTTGGCCTCTTGCATTGACCCATTACTTGTTGAACTTCATAGTTTATGACACTGTGGTGCTTTCAAAATTGTAATTTTTTTCAAAACCAACTATAAGTATGCCATGATGAGTTCAAAATGTTCTACCTAGTTTCAGCAATGCTAGTAGTTGAACTCCATAATTCATGACACCATGGTACTTTCAAAATTGTAATTTTTTCAAACCCAAGTACAAGTATGCTATGATAGTATGATGATTTCAAAATGTTCTACATAGTTTCAGCAACTACTGCCATCTTCTACATAACTTTTCTTGGATTTTATGATGTCATTCTGTCTGTTTTGAAAGTAGGCTTACCAGTGCTTTGTATGTTTAGCATTTGTGATGTATTTACCATAACATTATAGGTCGTTGAGTTCAGCAAATTAGTGGGCTCGTTAACACCAGAGGAATCAGAAGACGTGATTGTATCTGCATGTCATAAACTTATTGGTATATTTCACCAACGTCCAGAGCAGAAAATTGTCTTTGTTACCCAGCATGGATTACTTCCTTTGACAGACTTGCTAGAAGTTCCTAAAACACGCGTATGTTGCCATGTTGATGCTTTATTTGACTTATTATTGTATGCCACTTTTGTAAGTGGGAAGTTGACATCTTAAATTCAATGGATGCTGCAGGTCATATGTTCTGTGCTTCAGCTTATAAATCAAATAATTAAAGACAACACTGATTTTCAAGAAAACGCATGTCTTGTTGGATTGGTAAGTCATTTTGTTTATATTTTATGCCCCCTCTCTTACCTTCCTTTCTCTCTCTTTATACTCCCCCTTACTTATTTGCTTAGTTTTGTTGAGTCATTTTGGGGAGGCTCATTCAGTTAATTAATTATCCTACTTAGTAATATTTTTTAAGAGAATATTGTGTTATAACTTCTGAAATCTTGAAGAATTGTAAAAAACTTCCATATCTAAGTATATAAGATAAGAAATCAACCAATTATAGCTCAGTAATTTTACTATCGCGTCTCTTGTATTTTTTCATTTACATGCTGCTTTGGATGGTGTAGTGCGTGTAGTATAACACAACCCAGAAGAAAGTCATTCGTGGAATAATTCATAAAAGCGACCATTCCCTTTAAAAGCAAGCCTGAAATGTGTTTAATTTGATTTTCTTTAATTCACCATACAAGGATTGGGAATAGAGTCCCATTCCGATAAAGATTTAGAATCTGTAATATTCAATACCCATAACAAAAACTTGTACATTCAAATTTCAAATAAGCTTTAATATCAGGTAGATTCCATAAACTTATAAGCCCTTACAGCCCGACTTGTGAATATTACTATTTGTAAAATATTCCTGAGATTGAAGATAAGTTATCTACACTATTGCCGTAAGTCTTTGTAATCATCTTTTTTTCGTCATAATGAATACTATATCTTTTATCCCTTTTCAAAATAAATTATTCACAATAACAGCTTGCTTTCCCTAATAACCTTAACAATTATGATATAGCTAGGTCTTTGGAATATTAAAATCATAAATATCATAAACTCACAGGCCAATTTACTGTATTCTTCAATCCCAATATCACTCAAATATCTTAAACTCAAGCCTAAAGCCAGGGACTCAGTATCATATTGTGAACACTGAGAAAATGATACAGTGTACAGCCAATCAGTACAGGAAGGTGAAGGAACTTGGAGAGAGGGAGAAAGAGAATCTGTGATTAAACTGAAACTATAACTAACTTAGTTCAGTTCTGTAACTGCCTTATACATTTGTCATAAATGTATGACTACTGTCAATTGTGACAGTTGTCACTTAATGTAACCATCACTAACTAACTAGTAAGCCAGGAATAATCATTTGAGAATAAATAATATATATCATACTCTAACACTCAGGAGTATGAATACTAGTAAGATAATATTGGGACAACTACCTCAAACTTAGGCTGTCCTTATGCTTCGTTGTATCACTTTTTTTAAGGGAATGCTTGGTTATATTACTGGATGTCCTTAAATATCCTGTTTGAGCTATATGTACTGCAATATTTCATGGCAGATTCCTGCAATCATGAGCTTTGCAGTACCTGATCGTCCCCGAGAGATTCGTATGGAAGCAGCTTATTTTTTGCAGCAACTTTGTCAGTCTAGGTCTGGAGTGTATTTTATTTGTCATTATTACATGGATTCTTTTATGTCTTGAAAATGAAGCTTGGTATTGATTGTTAACGCTTGGTGTAGTTCCTTGACATTACAAATGTTTATAGCTTGCCGTGGAATACCTGTTTTGGTGGGATTTCTTGAGGCTGATTATGCCAAGTACAGGTCAGTTGTTGTTTGTGAATTCTACTTATATGGAACTATGGACATTTTCTGGGTTGGTTTGGTTCTTCATTCTTGAAACTGCCTAACTTGTAGATTTTGATTTGGTGCTTTATGGTTTTCAGTAAGGTTTTCGATATATTATATTTCTCTATGATTGATTGCTTACTATATGTTGTAGTTCCTTTATCATGCTAACAAAAAACAGACTTTTCTGTTCTTTCTATTTGCTTCTTCTACCCTGCACCTGCATCAACTTGTGCTTTGTATTAAAAAAAATTATACAATAAAATCTGACCACACAGCTTGTCTCAGGGAAATGGTTCATCTGGCTATTGATGGCATGTGGCAAGTATTTAAGCTTCAGCAGTCAACACCCATAAATGATTTTTGTCGGATAGCTGCAAAGAATGGAATACTCCTTAGGCTTATAAATACTCTTTACAGCCTAAATGAGGCAACCCGACTCGCTTCTATGTCTGCTGGAGGTGGATATTTGATTGATGGTTCAGCTCAACGGGCACATTCTGGTATCTTGGATTCTACACATGCTTCTATTGTTCAGAATGAGGCACTGTTATCTTCAGTAGATCAGCAGGATCTACATAAAGTGAAGCGTGGAGTACTTGATCATCACTTAGAACCTTCACATGCTTCAACCTCCAATCCTCGGAGATCAGATTCTAATCACCCCATTGATATTGACAAGCCTCGATCTAGCAACGCAGCAGCTGAAGTTGCGTCACTGGAGAAGATTTCAAATCTAGCTTTCAGAGAATCTTCAGTAGGTACGTTAAAAGAGAGAGAGAATGTGGATCGTTGGAAATTTGATCCTTCTCGGGCGTATATTGAACCCAGACAGCAGCGTGTCAATATTTCTTCTACCAGGACATCAACAGATAGGTCTCCAAAATTGACAGAACCTGCATCAAATGGGTTATCAGTTACAGGAGCTACACGGCAAGAGCAAGTTAGGCCTCTACTTAGCTTGTTGGACAAAGAGCCACCATCTGGACGTTTATCTGGCCAGCTTGAGTATGTACGTCAGTTTTCGGGATTAGAAAGACAGGAAAGTTTACTCCCTTTGTTACATGCCTCGGAAAAGAGAACAAATGGTGAACTAGACTTTTTGATGGCAGAATTTGCAGGTAGAAAGGATCTATCTGCTTCTTTTGTTGAAGATATTTTAACAGAGATAAGTAACACAAAATTACAAATAATCTAAGCAATCATTAAAATTTACAATAAACTTTCCACACTTAATTTTTATGTAATTTATTTCCTTTCAAATTCCTTAAACCTATCATCAAAAGTTCCTTTGTTTAACCTTGCTGGGAATACTTGTTTCTCATAATAATTGTATTTTAAAGAATAGGTTATTTCAAGTACACTTAACAAAGAATTGCTGGCTTAAAAACTTCTAGTTTAACAACAATGCTCGGTTCCTTCTAGGTTTTATTATTGCAATAATTGGAATAATTATGTTAAGAGTCTAATACCTTTAATATTTTCTTAGTTTTTGTCTGTACGTAGGTTCTGGTATGATATTGTTTGTTTTTAAATCTTAAAAGGTCTATCATTCATATTAATATTCATATTGAATATCTAAAATCACGGTGAGCTGATTTCTAGCACATATTATTCATGAAATAGTGTTCAACAATATATCCTGTTATCAACATGGCTATGAAAACTTCAAATGATTCTAAGATTTCTGATCTATTTAACTGAAGTAACTTCTCTGTTATTTTTGTAATTTAGCTGTGATTTGCATTTGTGTGAACGGCATACTGGTTGTGTGGTTGTGGTGCAGATGTTTCTCAAAATGCAAAAGAAAATGGAAATCTGGACTCCAGTGCTAGAGTGTCTCACAAAGTTGCTCCCAAGAAATTAGGGACTGAAGGATCTGCTTCCACATCTGGGATTGTATCTCAGACAGCATCAGGTGTACTGTCTGGTTCTGGTGTTCTAAATGCTAGACCAGGTAGTTCTACTTCATCTGGGATACTTTCCCACATGGTTTCATCATTGAATGCAGATGTTGCCAGGGAATACCTAGAAAAGGTGTCAGATCTTCTGCTTGAGTTTGCACAAGCAGACACTACAGTGAAGTCTTACATGTGTAGCCAAAGCTTGCTTAGTCGTCTTTTCCAGATGTTTAATAGGGTGGAGCCTCCTATTCTGTTGAAGGTGTAACACAACCTTCCCTTTAATAGTTCATCTTATATCCTACAACTTTAGTTTCTGACTGTTTATGTATTGTCACTTTGTTTTCTAGATACTGAAGTGCATTAATTATCTGTCAACTGATCCAAATTGCTTAGAAAATCTTCAGCGTGCTGAAGCAATAAAATATTTGATTCCGAATCTTGAACTCAAAGAAGGGTCTCTAGTATCAGAGATACATCATGAGGCGAGTCTTGCTGATCTCATGTTGTTTATTTTTTAAGCAAATATTCTATCTATTGTTCTACTAAATATATGATAAACTTGTTCTCAACATGTGTGATTGATTGGTAGTTAATAAACTGTATAAAGTTTGCTAATATTTCTCATCAACTTTTTATACAATGCTTTCTCACTTCTTTAGTGTTAAGTTCAAATAAATTTAGCAGTGGTATTTAGTAAATACGAAGTTCTTCTACTATCCTAAAAATATATTGTGGGCTTTTCAGACCTACCTTTTCCATCTCATTTCACTGTTGCCTTTCATTTTATCGAGGTGTGTGATTTTATAGATATCTAAAGTTAGCTTAAGTCTCATATTATCATTTCTTTTATAGGTCTTGAACGCCCTGTTCAATTTATGCAAGATAAATAAGAGAAGGCAGGAACAAGCAGCTGAAAATGGGATCATTCCCCATTTGTTGCAATTCATCACGTCAAACTCTCCTTTGAGACAATATGCATTGCCTCTGCTGTGTGACATGGCTCATGCATCTCGCAATTCAAGGGAGCAGTTAAGGGCTCATGGTGGTTTGGATGTCTATTTGAACCTTCTTGAAGATCAGATTTGGTCTGTGACTGCACTAGATTCCATTGCTATTTGCTTAGCCCATGACAGTGACAACAAGAAGGTTGAACAAGCATTGCTGAAAAAGGATGCAGTTCAGAAGCTTGTAATGTTCTTCCAGTGCTGTCCAGAGCAGCATTTTGTACACATACTGGAGCCATTCTTGAAAATCATCACGTACATGATTCCAAACCCTTCCTCATTATTTGTCCTATTAATTAAGTATTTTGTTTTCTGTCCTATAATGAATTTCACATTAATAAGAATCTGGGATACCGCCAATATGACAAATAGTAATAGTACTGGTTTTTATATAATACCATGGCATGTTATAATTGTACTTGTCTCCAAATGCTATCATTCTTCTGGTTTTATATTTAACCAATATCATTATATTACCTATATTGCAGAAAATCTGCACGGATCAATACCACATTAGCTGTTAATGGGTTAACGCCATTGCTTATCGCAAGGCTTGATCATCAGGATGCTATAGCTCGTCTTAATTTACTCAGGCTCATCAAGGTATGCATATATGGCATTTATCATACATATATTGATCTCTTAATAATAGTTATGGATCTGTTAGAAATGTTATGGCAGGCTGTTTATGAGCACCACCCACAACCAAAGAAGTTGATAGTGGAGAATGAGTTACCTCAGAAACTTCAAAACTTGATAGGGGAAAGGAGAGATGGACAAGTATTGGTCAAACAGATGGCCACTTCATTACTTAAAGCTCTACACATAAACACTGTTTTGTGAAATTAGATTTTTGTACTCATTTTCATTTCATTTAGAATAAACATTTATTGTTGTGTATATATAAGTTTCCCCTCTTATTTGGCTTGTTTAGTTT
Organism: Lupinus albus; assembly: GCA_009771035.1. Taxonomy (NCBI): domain Eukaryota; kingdom Viridiplantae; phylum Streptophyta; class Magnoliopsida; order Fabales; family Fabaceae; genus Lupinus; species Lupinus albus. The sequence continues at coordinate 17,599,256 of CM020017.1, forward strand.
ATTTACTGTTTGGTTGAGTGAGAAAAAAATATAGTATGGGGTGGTGAGAAAAAAATATAGGTGGTAGCTGATTTCACGGCTTCAATCAATGACATGGCTAAAATGCCTCTTTTTTGCAAACTATTTGAGTGGCAAAGAGCTACATATTATTAGCTAACTACAAACTCATTCTTTGTATACCAAATGACTGAGAGAAAAAAACTCACAATGATTTACTTTTGGTGTTGTTAACTACTTACACACGTATCTCGAAATAGTACCCAAAAAATGAATGATGTTCATTTTAGTGACACATCTCTTGTATCACGTTTTACTTTAAATTATAATACATTAATGATTCATGTTTTTCGTGCGTCAAGTGTCCTATTTGTTGGGAAAAAATTATTTGAAATTGGAAGATTCTAGTGCATTTGTTAAACATAGTTGGCTATGTTAAATGGTTTGGACTTCAATGCATTTGTTATAAAACTAGAGTTTACCTCGACCTCGGTCGGGACCATTTGACTAACAACTAAGTAATGGTGGCCAGTGTTGGAGCCTTGACCATTTGACTAACACGAGTCACATTTTGTAACATCACACATCCATTACATTATCACCTTCACCTACAATTGAAGCTCTCCTTTTTTTATAAAAAATGACCCACCAAATATGAACTCATAAGTCATAGATATAAAGACATGCAATTATTAAACATTAATAATAATAAAATAAAATTGGGGAAATTACCCCGACTGTTATACATAAAAATTGATATTGCCTAAACCAATTTATAGGTTAACCTAAAATTGTTTAGAATACATTAAAATGAATTAGTCTTGGATCAGCTCATAATACATTGAATACATTAAGCATGAATGTGTTAAGTGAAATCTATGCAGTAAAGAAACTTGAAAATCAGGTCCCAAATCCAAATGGTGATTTTGTCCTACTACCATCTTCTCCATACATATCATTCCATTTCCTCAACTCATTCATGCTTGTTGCATCATATGCAACTGATGGCCCCACCTACACATTTTAATCAAATTATCAGGTTGAACTGGTTTAGACACTTACACATACATCAAAAGCAGTTTTACTTTTCTTAACAACATCACAATTCAAAGTGCACAAATAAAATACTATTTACCTTAGCTTTTGACTCAACAAAATCATCTAGATTAAGAGGCCTTAATACTGAAGATGTACCATTATTGGTTCCCTGTGCAAACCAAAAAAATAATACCATGTGAGAGACCAAAAAAAACCAAATTTAAGTCATTGACACACAATGGCTTCAATAAGAAGTTGTTTGTACAATGTAACTGGTCATTGTTAAAGTTAAATTAAACAACAACCAGACACATTACTTTATGCAAAGTCACAATTGGAATTAACCAACTTTGAAGCCATAACTCACTAAGAAAACATCTTTATCCCCGGTGGTAAGAATTAAGATATTATACTTCATAGAGAGATAGTATTGACATCAGGAGAAAAAAGGTGATCAGAAGATAAATGAATGATTAAGCTGAAGCATGTATCATTAACTGTTTAATAAATTAATTAAGGGAGTAGGTATAGCTTTCTTCTGTTTTCTCTGATAATTATCCACAGATATGGTAGAGTTAGTTGCCAAATTTCACCTCCAAGCAAGTCTCACATATAAATCGCTTCATATTCGTCATTCAAAAAACACCAGTTTTATAATCCCCATACCTTTTTTTCTTTCTCTATGAGCTCTTGAACAGGCCTATATGCAGCAGCAATACAAAGGTTCTGCTCAACAAAAGCATGAAGCAACATCATATACATGACATTATGATTATATTAGAATATTTTATGCATCGGATAGACAAGCATGGGAAATATAGCTAACTCTATTAAGTAGGCATTGAACAATATACATACCTTCAAGTCACTGCCAGAGTATCCTTCAGTCAACTTAGCAAGTTTGTCATACTCAAAACCGGGAACCAAATTTTCTTGTGCCAGGACTATTCTCAAAATCTTCGTTCGATTTTCAGCATCTGGTAAATCAACATATATCCTATATAAACACAATTCCAACACAAAGCTTAGTTAACCAAACAGTTTTACTTTCCAGAATCTATCACAACCTTCATACTGAGAAGTTAGTTCAAATTTAATCAACTGACAGGTAAGCTGTTCAAACAATATCAGTATACAAGGTGCTACAGTTCAAATACAAATTTATGTTGAACCATGAGCTGGAGACCCTTCTACCGGATTCTACCAACTACTACATATCTGTCCTCATAGGGAGTGTTGTAGCTTAGACAAGATGATAGGATGTTGGGCCTAATGAGAAGGCTTAATAGGTCCAATGTTAAAATAGGAGTGGGATGAATATACAGTATTCTTGTAAATAAATAGTACTTTAGTTTGTAGATCCTTAATAGTTATGTGATCATGCAACTTGTAGGGCTGATCTTAGTAGTTAGTAAATAATTAGGGTTTATTTCCTATATAAAATTAGTCAAGATCATTTTATTAGTTTTCTCAGGGTTCGTTTGCGAGTTAAGTTTTGAAGCGGAGAGAAGGGAAAGGAAAGGCACCAAGGCCATCAAATACACTTGTGAGATGACTCTCACGTCTCCCATTTCCCTTTATTTCCCTCCAAAACCCAACTTGCAAATGAACCTTTAGCTTCTTCTCTCTATTTTCTGGAGATTGACCACTCGATTTTGGTTTTATCCCTTCCACCATAAAAGAAATGTGATAATTAAACAGAAAACAATGGCTAAAACCCTTCAACCAACAATTCTAACATTCTAGGACACATCCTACTACGTACCTTCTTGGTAAACGACGAATAACAGCATCATCAAGGTCGAACGGTCTGTTTGTTGCACCAAGAATGAGGATTCTTTGGTTTTCTTTTGACCTCAATCCATCCCAAGCTGCCATGAACTCATTCCTCATTCTTCTAGTGGCCTCATGTTCAAAAGCACCGCCTCGAGCACCAAGTAAACTGTCAACCTATAACGCAGATTCTAGTCAGAAACCAATTTACTGTAGGCTTAAAGATATCTTAGGGTAGAATAAATAGGAGATTGGCAGCACATTTTAGACTTTTCTTAGTTTGAATTTTGTGGGTGCATTCCTGGAAATTAGAAACTAATGTTTTGGATTGATTAAAATGTACAGAAAATAAGACATCACTTTTCTAGTGTACCAATTCATGAGAAAAGGTATGGAAAAAGACACTCACTTCATCAACAAATATAATGACAGGAGCAAGCTTGCTGGCAAAGGAGAAAAGGGCTTTAGTTAGTTTTTCAGCATCTCCAAACCACTGTAACAGCAAAGAAACAAATATGTAAGATATAAGATATCACATACAAATGAAGAGATCAAATACTATACCTTTGAACTACTGGAACGAAAGACAAACAGACAGACACACACACACACATATATATAGACAGAGAGAGAGAGAGAGAGTCAGGAAGGTTAATTAATGTAAAAACTACATCGGAACATGATAATAAACAAGTGAATTGTAGGCACTTATGACTTTACTTAATTTTACTCATTTATCCTCTTACCCAGATAGGAGTCTGCTCATTGTAGCTTCTTCTGGTGTGTTCTTTTACAAGTTACCTCTTCAAGTTTTTAATACATTCTTTAATCTAGATGTTCCTTCTTCCCAAGTCTGTCTAGAAATCCAAAACTACCTCTAAGGTCAATCCTTCTTTTAAACTACATATAGGATTGATACAGATGACTTGTAGACTCCCAGATCTCACAAAGCGGACCTAATGTGATATGTTGGTCTACTTCAGAAACAGCAGCTCACATATGTTGGCATTGTAAAGACGGGTAATATATTATGGAATAAATTTTGGGGTTCATGATGAGTTGGGTGTGTCCTTAAACAATGACTTGCATGTTAGAAAACTTTTAGAAGGGTGAAGGAAGCCATAGTTTTAAGGAAGTTGCTACTTATGCAGTTCTCTTCATAGGGTACGCAAAGGGTTGTTTGAAGAGAACTTCTACTTTTTCTATTAATAATATGCAAAGATGTCAGACTTCTTTGTTGCATTTTTGAGCCACTACGGCTTGTTGTTCCCTTTTGTTTTGTTTTTTCACAACCACTGAATCTTATCCGACTAGGTGGGGTTGAGTATGTAGGTGAACTGACATCATGACCTCTATCAGAAACTAAATTTATAGTAAATCATAGAGCAAGGATATTATGAGCCATGTTAAAATAAAGAATCAAGACATATACACATTAACAGAGATCCCTCTTCCACTCCAGTATTGGGTAGAAAAAGATGAAACTTATGAGAGAAAAGCAAAAACTAGCAGATCTGCTACAACCTAATCTGTGCATGGATCATCCATCAATTTTTTTCAAGTTTTAGTTGCACGAGATTTATCAACTGAGCATACAAATGTGCAAGGATAAAAATCACCTTTGAAGTTAGAGTTGAACCAGTTATGCTGATAAAATTTGCACCAGCTTCTGTTGCAAGTGCCTTGGCCATTAGAGTTTTCCCAGTTCCAGGAGGACCAAAGAGTAATATTCCTTTGCAGGGCTGACAAAAAAATTCAAATACACACAATAAAGAGACAGAAAAAATTGATTTGGCTTCACAATGCATGCCAAAAACAAGAATCATTACCCGCAACAAGTTTCCATAAGAGAAAAGCTCTGGCCTTCTCATTGGAAGAATAACAAGTTCATTAAGTGCCTTCTTCACATCTTCAAGAGCACCTATGTCATCAAACTTCACCCCTATTTCATCAGAAGGTACCACGGCAGAAATGAAATTGCTCTCAAACTCATCCTTTGCAAGGTTCTGATTAACATAAATCAACATAAGGTTAAAAGTCCTTCATTTTAATATCAATTATAGTGGTAAAAGGAAAATAAACCCATGCCTTGAGGTTATGAGAAGGTTTCCGTGATATAACTTCTTGCCCTTTCATCCTTGAGATTGCAATTTCAAGACTTCGCACAGAGAAAAACAACAAGTGAGCTTTGAAATTCGACCGAAAAACATGCAAAATGATACGATTTAAATTTAAACCTTTCACGAGGGAGGCACAATTGTTCTCCTTTAACAGAAGGAAGCAGGCACGATGACAAGTAATGATTTTTTGCCCAGCCTACAACCTTTTCAGCTTCTGAAAACAGAATAAATGATGTAAAAACATTGACATGTTTGAACATGACATGATGCTAGAGTGCAAATTAGAAGGTAGAGATACAATGGTTGAGGAAGAAAGGACAAGTGCATATGTGAGAATAAGATTAACAGTTTTAAAATCTGGAAGCGGTTTCTTACTTTGCTTTGTCAAAATGACATCATCGGTATTTACATTCAATAGGTCTGTGCATGATAACTGATGCTCTTCAAGAACCTGCAACAAGAAGATTCAGCTATATATGTATTTCACTAATTATCATTGAGGTAGCAATAAATCAAATGTGTCAGAAATCAGAGAATTACCTTTCTTAGTTCATTCAAATTGCTACGTGAAATCACAAATTTCCTGTCTTCATCAAGCTGTTTCTTAAATGTTGCCAGCAGATTATCATCCTGCAAAGTGTCATGCAGTACTTCAGATGAAAACATGATGCAAAAAAAGAAAATAATAAATACACAGAACTGAGGCAAAGCAAATGAAATCACAAATTTATTCCAAGCAACCACAATTTCATGAGAAAATTGACAGCTAGCTATTGGACAAATCATGGAAAATTATAAGATTTCCATTGTCAGCCTTTGAGCAAGATAAGTTACTCTCATTCATTGGAAGAACTGCACTAAAAAAATTGGTAATCAATAGGAATATCCCACATTTAACTTGCTACTTTATTGTAGAAATATCTCATAACAAGGGGCACAAAATAATATAGAAAAAAATTTGTGTATCTACAGATATACACTTGTATAAATTAATAGAATATCTTCAGTGATACAAATTTCAAAATATTGTTCCTCCAGTAGTAGTGGGATTAAAGCTTGGACATGATTTATAATAGCATTATTCGATCCATGTAGGCTTGATTGTTGTTGTTCTTAAGTAGTAGTACGGGTACTGTACCAATATTTTTTAATGTCTCACACTGTCGCATTTGACGTGTGAAAACCCTAGAACTATTAGTGCTTCATAGTAGAATAGACAAAGCAGTTACATTTAGTGATTCATCGTAACACTAAGTATACTTAAAACAATTACCTTAGGTGGATGTACACACAAAACATTAGAGAAAAGCTTTTGAACATCATCATCTTCCGAGCTCTTGGCCCCTTTAAATCCATCAGTCAATCGTTTCAGAGACAAAGGCTGTAAACAATCATAAAATCAAGTTTAATCATGGGACCATACAGAATCCTTTAATGATTTCCACAATGCCCCAAGTGCACCAATATCCTGAATTGTTATCATTTTATTGACCCATGGTTATCCCTATTCAACTAAGCTGTTGATAAAGCTGGCAATAGAGCAGATTCACGTGCACTTGGGCACCATAGAATTTGCTATTTTTTTAAAATGAAATAAAAGACCAATAATTTTTACAAAAGGTAGCATATAGCTGAAGAAAATATCATCATGTATCTAACAAAACAAATCTCAGATATTATTAAAAAAAACATGAGAAGCATGATATTTAATTGAATATAATAGGGGGAGGATAAGATCAACAGACAACACATCGACTTTAGTGATGAATAAATTTCAGGACACTACACTTAGCAATATGCTATAGTTTATTGGGATTTGAGAAATAACGGATAGTGATTTTAGAGCAGCATAATATGAACCCCAGACAATCAACCATAAAACATTTTAGGGAATTCATAAATTTGTAGAGAGACACAAAGTATTACCAGCTTAGAAGCACGTCCAAGATTTGGAAGTATCATTGTCTGTCAAACAACATAAATGATTAAGGACAAGAGTAAAAAATTTAAAATGTTGATGTTTGCAGATGGAAATGAACGCCTTTCAGTCACAGATATTTAAAACATATTCTTCATGACCAAAAATTACAAATGAAGCTTACAAATTGTTCTTTCTCCTTTGATCCTGACTGAACTTTGTTCTGCCCACAAATCAACACCACGGGGCCAGATAACTTGTCAAACATCTCTTCAACCTTATTTAAAAACTCATTTCGGTATGACTTAGGAACTGATTTATGCAACCACTGTGAACTGTCTGGAAAATAGACAATAAGAGGTTGTCTGGATTTCAGAACCTGCAAAACAATGCTCAGTTTTACCATCGTTGCATAAAGGTTTTGGCTATCCTATTCTGAGATTTCAAAATATTGAAAGTACCAACCCGACCACTATACCTCACATAAAGCCTCCACTGCTATGTAGCAATCCTGTGCTTGTGGATCAAGATCATTCTCAATGTCCTTAACTGTGAAAAAATTAAAAAGACAGTTTGCTAACAATCAGTATAAATAAAAGTCACTTTTTTATCTTTTTACCCAAAAGGGGGGTAAAAAAAGAAACTCTAACACATACTTGTATCAGAATTTCTGCCCCTCCTAGTCATAGGCATATAATCTAAAAAACTTAATCCTGGGACAGAAACTTATACTTTTTTTGGTCAAACTCTGAGAGTAAGTTTACGACAACTTAATCATCGATTCTCAGCCATATGATTTTGTCAAAAATCAAGATAACCCTCTTATGCCTTGACAAGAAAAACCCACCCACCCCCTTAACACCTAGGATGAAGAATACAACTTCCATTAAAAAGAGATTATACCATTTGGGCAAAATGTCATATACCTTAATATATGGTTCAGTTAAGAAATATTCAAGCTAGTTAAATGGTTAAAATTAAAACAAACAAAAAATCAAAAACTAAACATACAAAATAAGGGGAGCAATAGGTTCAGGGAATTAGAAGATGTAACCTTTTACATATATTGAATAAGAAAATTTTACCATGTATCCAATAAATTGCTGGTTTTCTTTGCTCGTCATTAAGGTTCTCCACCTCACCCTCATTGGCACTGCCTTCATTATTATCCAAGATGACAGCAACTCGATCTTCATTCACTTCATATACCTCTCCTCTCTGACCATTGGTTAAAGGCCTGCTAAATATCCACATTTGATTAAAATTGGAGAGAGTAATAAAAAATTGCTTTTATATTTGTAAGGATTTACCTCATTAGTGTATGTAGAGTAATAAAAAACTTTTATATTTATAAGGATTTATGCACAAACAAAAAATATTTATGATACATAAGATTCTCATAAACTTACAATATTATATGCCAGTTCAATACTTTAAGTTGTAGTCACTTTTACTTCCATTAAGAGGAAAACTATATTTCATGGATAATTATGCCTCATATTAAGAAGTTTAGTATTTGAGTTTTGATTTTTGTCTATCATCGCCATGGAATAAAATTATTTTAAGAAGCTAAGCACTGAGTTTTACCCATCATCTATTGTTACACTGATAGAGACTTGCTGGACAAATGCCACAGAAAAGATTGGAAGGCCTCCGAGTTAATCCCGAAAAAATTGGCCATCAACTAAATCCTCAAAAGATGAAATGCCCACCATGTTAGTCGTCTGTCGAGATGGAATCTAATGGGAGGACTTAGTTGTTTTTTTAATTTAAAAAAGACACTTAATTAGGAACAAAGATAGTAACTAACAGTTCTTAAACAGTTATAGTGAAAGATTATGTTAGTAATAGTAGACCAGTAGTTGCTATTAGTTACTAACAGATTCTGTATTTTCGGTTAAGATAGAAAATATTACATTTCAGATCCTCTTGATTCTATCCGTATGAAAGTAGCTAGGCCATTAGACTGGTTTAGATAAACTGTTGGGATATTTTTCTCATCTAACTACATAATTTAAGCAGTGATTAACAAATATTATGATCATAACAACAACAGCAATAGTAAATGAACAAAAATATTGCTCAAATTTTTCTTTTTCTTTTTCCAAATAAAAGAAGAAATTCCATTAGAGAAAAATGATGATAATGCAAATGGAGGGGCAAAAAATACCTTCCTAAAAACCAAAAAGATAGTAGAAAGCAAAAGGGGCTTTGTTACTATTTATGAAGACAGGGAGTTGAGTAGATATTTAGGAAGCAAACCTATGATGATTCCTCTCGACTCCAAATAAAAGAAAATAAAACATGCTGCTATTGCTATATACAGTTTTATTATTTATACATGTTACTATTCTATTATATATGTTACTATCTATATTTACATAATATAAAAGAAAATCAGTTTCAAGAAAATGCCAAACATGACAGGCATTTCAACAGTTAGGGTTCTACACATAGGGGTGACTTACCGACCCACCTGCCATGTATAATAGTATAAGCTTTAGTTGGACCATCAGATGTCGGTATCTTCCCCAGTACAACCCTGTGATAAAATTATATATGCCAATGTCAGGTGGGTACTAACTTAAAGTCCAACAGGGATGACCATACAATGATTTTTACAAGAAAACAGTCGAGGCAGCTGTCCTAGAATGAAAAAAAAGAACAATACCATCCACCAAATATCGGCATATATAGTTCCAGCACAAGATAAAGGGTCAAGGAAAAAGATGTACGATGGAAGAAAGTATATTTATTTCTCTCAGATGATAGAGAAATATAACATGGTTGACTATTTAGAAACCACCTTATCATATGAAGAACCTCTATTCTCGGTTCCCCAAAGGACATTGGCGAATCAGGGATTCATAATGTAGAAATGCAAGATGTGTGTTCCTAAAAGCCTTATATATGGAAAGAAGTATATGATACCCACGGGACATTGCTTCCAACAATACTTTCATATTCAACATTGCCAAAAACAAAACCTTTAGATTTGGGATTCAATGAAGTCAAATTTATACTCATCACCGCCCTTTGTGACTACCGGAAGTGCCACTATCACAACCACATATGTTGCCATAGCTACAATCATAAAAAGGACGGAGGATATAATCATCAACTGTACATCAAGTTGATAATCATTGTCACTATTCATGCAATAATAAATGCCTTATTAAGGAAGAAAATATCATTTATTGTGTTTTATTTTCTTGCAAAAACGGAATTAAGAATCTGATTCATCCTTAAGCTTGGAGCTCTCAAACCAAATGCCAAGAAATCATACAGAACCATTGGAAGCATCACTTATATAACAATAGCAGTGTGTGTTTTACACAATTCGCTAGTGCATTTGGTTGGAACAGGACGTCTGCATTAACAAGGGGCCTCTTTGTCAGTTTGCCATTACATATTTTATTATATGAAATAGGAGTGTACAAGCCTTCTCTATGATGCTCGGCTCTGTTTCAATGCAACTTCATCTTCTGACATGCAAATGATGAACACCATCCTACTAAGTCTCTTTGCATCTTTTGGTTTCTTTCTATTTAGGAAGATATTTATTGCCCTCGGTTCTATTATCATCATTTTCACCAATAGAGTTCCTTTTATTTGGAAAAAAACAATATTTTTGTTCATATACTATTCTTTTGTTGTTCTCGTCAGAATCAAATTGTTAATCAGTTTGCTTAAATTATGTAGTTAGCTGATAAAAATCCTCCCCCACAATTTATCAAAATCAGTCATATTGGCCAGCCACTGTACTATGGGGTAAATTCATGTATGCACTTTTTCTTCAATGAATGAAGAAAATATCAAACATGGAGAATCTAATTTTATGGGATATGATGGAGCATGTACTGAAGTAAGCATCTGCTAACTTAAGAGGAAAAAAATGCAGAATCATTTTTATTACCTATCATCAGCTGTAACTTGAACAGATGGCCCAATGTACTTCACACGGTCACCTAAAAGTTTCAACAAAGCAGTAAAGCAGATATTTACATTAAAGTTAATACAAATACATGCATGAAAGAACATAGCTTTAAAGATGAACCATCAACAGTATGCAACATCTTAAAGTCGTTAGATATCATAAATGCAACAAATAGCAATATCAAAATAACAATATTTAGAGCTTGAACATATATCATATGGAACTAACTTATATGCTGGAATGATGACAATTGGCATCTTAGTTTGCTTGAAAGTAGATAAAGTAAAAAATCACATATAACAAGTTCTGTGTGATAGAACTGAAAGTGTTACCTTTTCTTAGCTGGTGTCCACATTTACCAGAAGACTTGGCATCATTAGACTTAGATGAATCAGAACTCTCTGATCCTACGGACGCAATCTGACAAAGGATTAGGGTTAGGAAGAGAGATATCAAAAGTCTGTTGTAACTAAATTTGTTAAAAGGTTATAGTCATTAATTAATAATTATTGAAGAAGACTAACCGAAGAATTGTAGTTAAGATAACTGCCAGAGCCCAAATATATATCATATTATTGTTTTAGCCCTCAATGAATTGGAAGAAGTCAGTTTTTAACCTTACATTCCAACTTCATTATAATGCAAAATAACAATAATAAACTTAACTTTCATCAAACATTGTGACCTACTTGATTTCAATCTCCTACAATACATAATGTCATCAAAAAATAGAGATCCAAGTTTCCCCACTTCACAATGCCATGTTGATTTCATAATATTTGTTGCTTTAAATTGAACATGCTAATATAGAAAGGTAACTTCAATAACATTTTCTGCTTTCATTTATATACTATAATAAAACACAACTAGAATCATTATCTTTAGAGATAAATGAGGTAAAAAAACAAAAACATGGGTGTATTTTTAAAGCAACTAGAAAATAGTTATGCAATAACACTAGAATCAAAATACCACTTTTTAAGCATTCATTATCTTAAGTTCTATTCTGCACATTCATTATCTTAATTCGCTTTATCTTAGTGAAAAGATCAAAGAAAGTCATCCATTCCTCTTAAAAACAGTTTAGTGTATATATATACACCTTCTCAAATTCTTCAATGTTGTAAGGAACAAGTTTCTGAACAGCTGCTTTAACCTTCTTAAGAGCTGCTTCAGCATGTGCAAGTGCGTCCTCATTATCACTTGCATCTGACTTTACCTCAGTACTGCTAGCCCACTCTTCTTCATTGCTAGCATCATTGTCATCCTCAGACTCTGACACTATTGAACCTTCTTCTCCCGAGTCTGCATTATCATCATCAGACTCGTAGTCTGATGAATCATCATCAACATCCTGCATAACAATTCAAATAATATAATTGGTTTACCTCCTTACTAAAGAACCACTGAATAACTAATAACATCCAACTTCATCCATAGCTTACATAAGGAGCAATGATGCTATTATCAAGCACCAACAAAGGAACTTGTAAATCTTGTGCAAGAGCTCTAACTACTCTCTCACGATAGAGCTCAGTACCTGGAGATAAAGAAGCCCAACATAAAAATTCAGACTGAATAAAAAATTAGAATAAAGCTTCTGACACATACATATTATTGAGACAGCATTCAAAATAAACATTATAAAATTAAATAGAATAAAAAAGGACAAAGTTTGTGGAATTTATGACTGACCAGGAATGCTCTGAAGCAATATTCTCCCGCTCGAAGATGTGAGGCGAGTGCCAAAAGACGAAGCAAACTTATTTTGTCTCAAATGGGAAGCAGCACATTCCACCAAAAGACTTTTTGTATGTTCGCTATGAACAGAAAATTGAAACATTAAAATCCACAATAAACTTCAATAAAGAGAGCATATTAGAACTAAGAAATAAGAGCAAATAGAAATAAGTAATTACTTAATGTGATAAGGGAATGTGTCCCATGAAATGTTTATCTTCTCCCATGGAACAATTCTTCTGAGAAACTCGTTTTTAAACTTATCCCTTCTTGTCAAAAATGGTGATTCTCTCTTCTTACTTTCTATGGAAAGCTTCTCATTATTAAGCCATTCCTCTTGATCTTGTTCTCCTATTTGCTCATGTGCATTGCAGCACTTGAGATTTTTCCCCGACATCTCTTGTCGATTCTGTCCCTTATCAAGGTTAGCTCTATCATTAACATGTACATGCTTATCCTCACTTGCATTTCTTCCATCACTTTCAGAACTATAAGCACGCAGATGTGTACTCCATAAACTAAGCCTTTTGTCCAAACTAGTACAACTATTTGTGGACAAAGCACACTTTGACGAATGTGAACCTAAAAGACGTCTTCTGATGATACTACCATGTGATATGCATTCTTTAATGGTGGTCTTGGGGGCCAAAGATTGAAAGCATGCATGATCAGAGAATGTTGGCCTGAAACAGTATTTCAATGGTTGAAACACTAAATCCCATCTCCGGTCTCTGGCCTGTATTCTCCTAAAGTACATTGAATTTATTGTCTTCCTCTTACTCCTACTGAGATGCAGAAAAATTCTCTTCAATTATAAAAATTGTCATCAAACCAAAAGCTCATTATTTAATAATTATAATGATCAAAATGCAATGAAAGTATGGTTAACAAATTCACACACATTGATCCACATAGATTTCTGTTTCACCAACAAAAGAAATGTTTAACACTTGAAAATAAATAATGGAACCGAAAGTGGCACATATTCACTTAATTGTATTACATAACTGACTAATTGATAAGTGATAGGTGATAAGTAATGTTAATGAAAAATATTTTGACTCGCATACAATTAGTTCATTGAAAAGTTATATTCTTGTAGAAGATTCTGACTCACGATAATGAGAACATACTAGCTCATAAAGTAAAATAAAAACCAGAATATGATTAGAGGCACACCACACACGTTCGGAACTATAAACTGCCAAATGAAAAAATCTACAAGAAAATCCCCTGGGATAGGGAAGACCCAGATTGTAAAAGAAAAAAGACAAAATAAAGTGGCATGTATTGTGACAGAATAACAAGAACAGTTATGCAAGGAATAGACTGGTCACAATTTCAAGATCAAGATAAGGCATAAGCAACAATGTTATAATGTACAAAGAAGCGGTGTAAAAGCTCCAAGATTAACAATGATGTAGAATTCATTTTAAAAGATGTGCAACAGATTATAAATTATTTTTAGACTCACAATAGAAGCGTATTGAAAAGAAACCAATCAACGTTTCAATTCAAAAGATCATCACCCAAAGCTCCCAACTGCAGGTCCAATAGAAAAATATTTATAAAAAAACTAAAATTGTTGAAAAGTGGTGAATGCAATAAGAAGAAATATCCGAAAAAGAAAACACTCATATGAAACAATACAGTAAAAGATCACAAATTTACCCTTTTTAAATTGTGGGTTTCTATTTCACTGAAATAGTTGAGGAAACAGGATATATCATATGAAGAATGGAAGAGGGGTGGGTTCTGGAGGGGAGAGAGAGAGAGAGAGAGAGAGAGAAGGTGTTATGTTATGTAATGTGATGAGTGCAGAAGCAATTAAAATTGCAGTGTTGTTTGTGTTACTTTACTTCTCTCTGTGTCGTACGTAGGTTTTATCTTAGGATGGTGTTGCCCCACCTCCATCTTAGGCCCAATTATATCTTAGGCCCAGTCCATCTCCTTTTTCATTCTCAATTATCTGCCATATTCAACAACACTCAAAATTTAGATTAAGCATTTGTTATCTGAAAATAATTTTGTTTCACCCAATCTCGTCTCATAAAAAAATCATTTAATACTCTCTAAAATATTATTTTTAGAATGGTAAGTGGTTTTGAATTGAATGGTGAAACAAATGCAACTGCACATAATCAAATTAAAATTTATGGTTAATTTTATTTCCCTTGTTGGTTAATCTCTTAATAAATCATCTATAATAGATTCAATTCCCGATTTTCTAATCATAACAAATTTTTGAAACATTTGAATAAAATTTATTTAATATTTAATCATAATATAATACCAAACTATATAAATATATATATATATATGTGATAAAATTAATATTTTTCATTAAAAACCTGAATTATTTTACAATTTTTTATTAAAATGTGAATCAATGAATTAAACTGAACCAAATCATTCATATTTCAATACCAACAATGAAAAAACATAAAGTAATGTGATGTTGTTCCTCGAAAAATTCTTATTCAATGATACATGAGTTTAAAAATCAAACTAGAAACAAAAATATTATGATGTAAATCATGAGGAAGAAGAGGAGATTGGATAGAACAGAAAATGAGGGGGAAATTGTTCTAGTTGTATTGAATTATCACCAAGTAGAAAAGTAAATTTAAATACATAGTTCAAAAATAAGTAACGTAACATGCACTTCCCTTCATCCCCACCGCATCACCAATGTGGATGAGTTTAACACTATTCCACAATGCTAGATACTATTTTTTTTAAACATTATCCATTATGTGATAGAATTGATGAGATTCATTAAGTGAAAAATGGAACTTTAGTAAGTCCAGCATAAAATTAATCAATAATAAATCGGGTACTGAGAAATATGGGTTAATTAACTAGTGTTAGTATTTCTATAGGAGAAGTAAGATCATGTGAATCCAGCAACTCAAAAAAACAAATGGAAGATAAGATAGTTTTGGTCCAATGCAACACCAGCCTTATTACCCCAAAATGGAGTCATTCTATATCATAAATTCAAAATGGAGTCATTCTATATCATGTCCTCTTTGTCTTTGTGCAATGTTCATTGTTTTAGGCATCATAGGCTTCTCCAAACGAAACTTATTTACTGCTGCCTCTTGTTACGTTCGGCCAATGGCAACAAGGCTAAGCTCGCTGTAATTTTTCATTCAACCCAAATAGCATGTTTATCATCTTCGGAATCATTTTTATTAATATTTCTATACAAGTTTATTCACTTCTCAAGTAATCACCCTAATTATTATTTTATAGCAATCATGTATGGCTTGGGGAAACACATTTTTCTTGCTCCTGAATTCCAAACATTCAAACAATCATACGACCAGTTCAAAAACAAAAGGTAAAGGAAATAAAAGGATTACCTCTCCGACCAGTTCAAAAAATTAGCCATCTTCATTACGATTAACTCATTAAGCAAAATAAACAAAAGGAGAACAATTTGTTAACCAAATATTTTAAAAAAAACAAAATGAATAAGTAGCCAAAAGATCACAGAAAAATGTACATCGCACATTTTCTTCAATTAAAAAGCTCATTCGCCTCCATGATATAGTAATTACCGTTTGAAAACATGGTGGGTATAAGACCATAGCCAAATATAGGTCAACTTATTCTCACAAATGGAACAGAGCAACCATCTATTAAATATAGAAAAGAGCATATGAAAAAAAGCATAAACCAAGTAATGAATATCTCCTTTGACCAACAAACTGAAGGCAATGTTTGGATAGCCTTAAAACTACAAATCCATAAATTAAGATACAAATCCATAAATCCCAAATACGCTGATTTCTAACAATGCATACTAATAATAAATCCCAAAACTGAGACATTCATACTAATAATAAAGGACACAATGGTAAATTTCCGGTTTCTGCCACCACTCCACTAATCATCAAAGGTGGTCTTCTTCCCTGAAAAAGACGGGCATCATAAAATGAGAAATGAGGTAGACAAAACATTTTAATCGCAATTCAATGAGTGAATTATGTTATTGTTATTACCTCCCCCACGCCCACGACCGCGACCACCACCACCAAATCGACCACCACCACCTCTTCCACCACCAAATCGACCACCCCTATCCCTTCCACCACCAAATCTGCCACCACTGTCTCTTCCACCAAATCTGCCACCCCTACCACCACTCCTTCCACCAAATCGGCCACCCCTACCACCACCACTAGAACCTTGATTGTCTCTAGGTTTGGCTTCATCCACCGAAAGTGTATAACCTCCCAGGTCAGATTCATGGAGTTCTAGAGCTTTGCTCAAGCTATCGCCATCTTTGAAGTCCAAGTAAGCAAACCTTTTTACAAAAGATTAACATTATTATAATTGCAGAGCGAATGAGAAACATTTGGACAAGTACATCCAAAGTGAGAATATGAAAAGGAAGACAGGTATATGGAATGAGCTAAAATTTCAAATGTACATTATACTATAACATGGATAGGAAAGAATCGAATTGGATAAACAGCAAAGAGAAATACCCTTTACTTTCACCAGACTCGTAATCTTTGGGAATAGATATCCTTGTAATCTGCCCACAGGTACCAAAGTGCTCCTCCAGGCTAGATTTTATCTGAAAGAAGAGAGTTGACCGTATTTTACCACTAACATAAATTGCAAAAATATTCAACTGATTGGGCAAAGGCCCGTTTGTTCACCAAAAAATAATACAAGACTTATGAAGGGATCTATCAAATGAAAATATGATGAAATTGCCTCATGTTCTCCAAGGGATCTATCAAAGCCCTTCACAAATACAGTCTGAGATTGGCCTTTTCCACCAGTCTGGGAATTATTAACGCTACTACAATCAAGAAAAAACAAGAATAAGCAAAGGTGATACATAGGAAAGAAAAAACACAAAGGTTAAAAGTACAGAAAAAATACCCGCTGTTGGGTCCACTGTTAGGGGTATATGCACCCCTTTCACGAGCTAAATCAAGCCGAACAGGACGGTTCAACAGTTCTTGATCATGCAGTTGAAGGGCCTGTTATTAGAGAAGCAAAAGAATTTGCAGATCAAATAAAACTGTAATAACTTGAATCAAATATAGCATATCTTTGAAATAACGAGCTAAAAAATAAATTGAGCTAAAGCAATACTCACACATGCAATGCATATGCATATAATAAATAACAGATGAAGTAAGACCGGTAGTATTTATTATGCTGAAATCAAGAGCTTTATGATAATTTACTTAAATACCATCAGAATAAAAGTTCCAATTGACTAATAAAAAACATGTCTTTGATTGTACACACAGTATAGACACTAAACATGGTTTGCTTTCAATTAAAAAAAAACAATTTCAATAAACACACATTGCCAAAATTACAACAAAGTTTTCATTCAAAATTTTAGCCCTATTACTTCCAAATTTAATCAGTAATTTTAATTTGACAACGAGGTAAATTTTCAATGTTATAAACAAATTTTCATGGATTGAACAATGAATGCAATAGCTTACAGTTTTGGCTTCCTCTGATGTGGCAAACTCAACATGTCCAAAGCCTTTAAATCTCCCATCGTCATCTATGGCGAGACGAACATCAACAACTTCTCCAGAATCTTTGAAGAAATTTTCGCTGAACAACATTACAAATTAGAAAATAATAGTTAAAATAGCTGAACATACATGACAGATAAATAGTACATACACATCGGAACGTTGCACACTATATGACAGGTTGCCAATAAATAGTGTCTTTGGTCCACCATTTTCTGCTGCCGGTGTGGAAGGGGTTTTAGGCTGCAAGGTTTCAAACAATAAAAGTGTGTCACAGATTTTGGACAATAACAGTGCAGAAAGGAAACCAAGAGAGGATCAGTAAAATTCAGCTTTCTTTTCAGATGAGGCATCAACCATCTCCACATCCTTAACATGTTCCACATGATTAAATAATAATATTACACCAGGAAAAAACAATATCAAAACGCAAACTTCAAAATGCAAATACAGACTAAATGCTTACACTTTTCTGAGGCATTTTGGAAGATTTTTTCTCATTTTCCTCCTCTGACTCCTCTGAACTATCGCCGGAACTTTCTTTTGAGTCTTTCACAGGCTGCAGCGAAGAAAGAATGGCTCACAAAGAAATTAACATATCGCAACTAAACAAGGATCAGCAAAGAACCCCAGATTCCAGGACAACAGAATTTTTAATTTTAGTGTCTTCAAAGAGATAATCATTTAAAATATCGAAGTTAGACAATGGAAAGAACTTATAATGCAAGAAAGGTTCTTTGTACTTCTTAACTGCATGTATGAGTCCAGTTTTAATCTAAGTACAACACGAAGAGTGAACATGAACTCTAAAACTTATTATCAGCAACAACACATTTACAACATCTTTCATTTTATTCATAAAAACATGGATATGGAATTACAGAGTAAATTAAAAATGGCGAAACTTTAAAACAATTAAAATCAAACAGGGACTTACATCATCTTCGCCTGAGCTATCAGAGTTTGAGTCTGATTCAGCCTTCTTAACCACAGCAGCAGGCAAATCCTTGGCAGCTTCGGTTGCCTGAGTTTACAAAAAGTAATACCTTCATTAGAATCATATCAAAATCATAACTGATCAATTCTTGAACATTTATCAATAGTCAAGCATGTACATTTTCATCATCGGAACTGCCATCATCAGAGCCCTCAGAGCTTTCAGTCGACTGAACATTTTTCGTTGAAGGGGCAGATCCATTCTTAGCAACATCAGCAGCAACCTTGGGCTTTGGGGCCTATCAAAAAGAAAAAAATGTCATGAGGTAGTCCAGCCAACAATGGAGCATGCACAGATAAAAAGAAAGTAGTCCTGACGATTCTTCTTCAAATATGATCATTAAATTTTAAGTTGTTATTATTATTATTAAACTTGGGAATATTAACCAATACCTCGCCTTCTGATTCTGGTGCAGATACATCTGAACTTTCCTTCTTTTGAACCTGAACTTCCTTTTCCTGTTTCTGGGCAACCTCCTCTATCTTCTGCTTCTTTGCGCTCAGCTGCTTCTCAATTTCATCTGCAGGCTGCCTCTTGCCTGCACATTAATCAAATAGATCAAAATATATTAGTATAAACATAATTTCCAACAAAAAACACCAAAAGGTATCAATTTTACACACTAATTTATAGCACAGTCTCGCATGAAACGTTTGCTCTGTCAGCAACTCTGTAACATCAATACTAGTCACTGGAATAAACTAGCCTAAAATTGAATTTTTTATATAAAACATGTCAACATATTCTATGGAAGTCATTTCAACCTTGTAAATAATTATAGGCATAATAAATAATTAATACAGTAAATAAAAACGCAATATAACAAACAAGGTGCAAATATTATAGAACTTTCAGTTGAGATATTATTTATAGATTAGTATAAACATATTTTCCAACAAAAATAAAAAAGTATCAGTTTTACACCCTCATTTATAGCACGGTCTACCATGAAGAGTTTGATTTGTTAGCAAACTCTATAACATCAATAGTCAATATTAGTTAATCAAATAAACTAGCATAAAATTTAGTTTTTTATATAAAACAAGGCAACATATTATTGTATGAAAGTCGTTTCAACCTTGTAAAACTTATGAACTAAAAAGAAACGTAATTCCACATAACAATAGGCATAATAAAAAATAAATACAGTAAATAAAAACGAAATATAATAGAAAAGGTGCGAAGATGATGGAAATTTCATACCCTTTTTGGCAGACTTGGAAGGAGCGACTACAGCTGGAGCAGCATCGACCTAAAAAAGACAACGAAAACAAAAGCAAAAATTAGTGACAGCACCTGAAACAATGTTATTACATGATACAATCAAAGAAAGTAATGACAAGAGGTTGAAAAGGTTAAGGAAAAACGTACTTTGGTAGCTGATTTCTTGCTAGACTTGCCCATGGTATAGAGAAAGAATGAAAAGGAAGAGAAAAAGAGAAGAGGAGGCTCTGCAAAACCCTTGTTACGGTTTTAGGGTTTTGGGGAGCGAAGAAGTGAATGAGGTTACGGCTGCTCTCACTGCTTTTATACACGAGGATCACTCAAGTGTTCGGCTGAAGGGGTTAGGGTTTTGGGATCACGCGTGTCACAATGCTGCTGTGTGTTTTCACTCACATGCTTTAGATATTTTCTTGCCTAGTCATCAACATCAACATTTACCAATTTCTTTTTTTTATATTTTTTCATTCATATTAATAGGATCTACTTCTTGGCTGGGATATCATTGACTTTAAACATGTATAATTGTCCATGGTGATTTCCATATTTAAAAGTTAGATTTGATCAATATTTATGGTTCATTAAGGAATATATATGATCTCACTTGACCATATATATTTATTTATCATGTTTATATGTGTATTTATTCAATTGTGCAAAAATTAATAATATATACTTTGGAAGAAATATCATTGTTACATATATAATAAACTAATTAGTAAATTACACTCATATTCCATGAGTTTTAGTGAAATTATACAAATTTCTCTCTAATTATCCTTACACAAAACACTCATATACATTACAAGAATTATCCCTACATGACATATAAGTGTTATCTTTTAAGCAAAAAATTTGTAGTGAGTGTAATTAAATTAAACAATATAAGAGTCAATGTCTCTTTGTTATTTTTTTGGTCCATTACAAAATACATTAATAATTCTAATGAGATATTTAGATAATGTAAGTGTTATATTTTGTTTGTAGCGAACCAAAAATAATAAAAACACATTGATTCTTATACTATTTTGACTTGTCTACGCAGTATACAACATTTTACTTAACTTAAATATGCTTATCGTATGTTTTTTGTTTAAAAAATTACACTTATATTTCATATGTGGTAATTAATATAATGTATATCCAAAATTATGAATGTATTGTGTAATGATAAAACAAGGATAGGTGGTTAATAGTGGTGTTTGTAGTGACAAAAAATGTGGTTCGTGTAATTTCACTAAAACTTATAGATGTGAATGTAATTTATTATAAACTAATCTATTTCGAAATGTGTGAGTGTGTGACTATCATTTATATGAATCGACATTTTGACGTTTTGGTATTTTCAGGGTTCTAATGAGACCTTATACAGAATCAACATTTTGTTATATAAAATACTCTATCTAACATGGTATTCATTATATTTAATAGGTTTATGGTCAGGATCAAGTTCAAAAGTTGGTCCCACCGACATCTAAAGTAAGGTTAGCTTCAAGTTTTGGGATGAACTCGAATTAAAAAAAATGATTCGGCCAACATTTGGAATGACTAAAAGCGAAGTGAAGTAATATTTATAAGATACAAAAAAAAAAACGATGTTTAAACACTGATGTTATTATTATTTATCATCATTTCATCTATTGTCTTCTTGCTTATTCAGCTACAAAATTTACATTTCAAACACTAATTTCACCCCTGTTTATTAAATTTTTTATCTATGGCTTCTTGTTTGAAATAGTATGTATATAAAATGTATTGGCGAGGAAAAGATAATAAAGATGATATATTTATCAATTATTTGAATGTCATTTAGATATATTTTTCCTTCACAATTTGATTTTTCAACCTTCGAAACGGAAATTTTTGGGATATATAGATTATATTGTTTAATTATATGACTTTTTAAACATGTTTATATAGCAACTAGGAGAAAATATAATAAATATATGTATACATACCAAAACATATTAATTCAAGCATATACAATGTATTGTTATGATTTACAAATAAATATTGGATTAATAGGTTGTTATATTTAAAACTTCATAATTGAAAAAAAGGAATAGTTTGAGGGGAAATGATTATATTTACATCGATTTCTCCTTATAAAATGAGTGTAATTTTTTGGAGAAAAAATAAACAAGAGATAGACATAATTAAGCCAAATATCAGATAATATTACAGTATTTTTCTTATCTTAAAGTTGTATTTGTTTGTAAAACTAAAAAAATCATAATATATAACATATGTAATTTAATAGAAAAAGTTGGCAAGTATTGGCTGTACAATCTTTAGCCCATTAGAGACATCTTTAATAAATATGACAATTGTCTCATCCCCATCCCATCCGCACGAGTAAGACTCATCTCCGTTAATGGAAAGACAAGTACCCAAAAAAATCAAAGAAAATAAAAGATACAATGTCACTTTTGTCCTTTTTATTTAAAAAATAATTACACATTTACCCTTAAAATACACATACAAAATTCATTTTATGGAGAGGAGTCCTACTCTATCCTCACATGTCTACGCACTTATTCACACATTAAATGATGTTTACTTTGTTTTAATTTTTTATTAGTTACAGTGGATATATTTTTAATTTAATAAACTGTTATCATATTATTTTATTATTTCATTAAGATATAAAAATCAAAATAAAGTCATATATTCCATATTCTTTGTAAACATTTAAAAAGGCAACAATTTTTTATTCAATAATTACAAGCAAAAATAAATTAAAAAAAAGATAACAAACACCCTTAAAAAGGGTTTTTGACCCGAGATATATGAACGAATAGAATAAATATTAGAAGAACTTTATTCTTTTAATAGCATTTACATGAAGGGAGGTGACATAGTTTAATGCCATTATAAGATATGGAGAATCTCAGTAGAAAAAAATATAAAACTAATTTCATTTCAAATCTACCAAAGCAATAAATTTATTTGAAATGTCTATAGGATAACAATGTAAAGTAATTATAAGATAGTAAATTTATAATATACAGACTTATTTTATTTTATGTATATTAATCTCCTCATTTTGTTTGTAATATGTAATAATATATGAGTTTTATATATCAATAAATATAGGGTGATTCACTTAGTAAGTTTTTTAAACTTATTCTTCATCTTAGTCATTAATTCTAATAAAATTAAATGATTTGAATTAGTAAATATATCTAAATTATTGAATTTATCTAGAATTGATAGCGAAAACATGAAATAAATTTAAAAAACTTAGTTAACATTTCACTTTTTAACTTATTTTTTAACGGGACCCAGTAACACCCTTCTCTAAACCAAACACACTAACTCTATCTTTCATTATTGTTTTCCCCATTGCATTACTCGTACTACTACTACTACTACCCAACTTCTAATTTGTCTCCTCACATTGTCGCTTTTATTTCCCATCAGGTTACACCCAAGTTCTCTTCTTTTTTTCCTTCATGTCTTTTTGTTGCTGAATTACTGCATTTTCCTGTCATTATGTTTGTGGGGTTTAGTTATAATTGAATATTTAACCATTCTGCATTACAAAGTTGCTTTTTTATCTTTGATCTGCATAATAACACATCAAGTTTTGTTCTTTTTTTTACCGATTCCAAGTGCATCATGCTTTTTCCTGTAATAAACCACTCTGGAAAGATGTTTAATCGTTTAGAATGGTTATATTGTACTAGTGCTGCTGAAAGGGTTTTTAGCATTCACCAGGCACCTTTTTAAAATGAATTACTTTGCTATTTTTTACTTATTTCCGGACTCCTGTGCAGTCATTAAGATTTCTAATGCCCTTTTGAAGCAACTGATTTCATAATGTTCTGGATTGTTTGTTCTTTTGGAATTGCATTAGTTTCTTACACTAGTTTAACTGTTTTCCCCGTTAAAATATTAGAAAGAAGTTTTACCTGGAATTTGTTGAATTTAGAGAAATAATAATGATGGTATTGATGAAAGAAGAGAAACCAGTAAAGTTTTCTCTACACTATTTTCTTAAAATTTATATTTAATGGTATTGATGCTTGTTTCTGTATGCATATTTAGGTTGCCTTCTGCCATAATAAGCTCATTGCAGATGGCGGCAACATCATTTTCTGGTTTGCAACTTGCAATGTTAAGGTCATGCATTCCTTCATCACAAAGGTTTGCAGATGCAGGTACTGTTATTCTTGGAGGCAAGGCCAAGGTGGGATCATGGAATAAACTGGCAAGTGTGAGTCATGTTTCATCAGTGCAACCTTTCCAGCGGAGCTTTACATCATCTTCCTTGAAATCCGACAAAATTGCTACAAAAGCAATGTCTGAGTCCAGTGCGAATACTCCAGTCTCGGGATTGCCAATTAATCTGAAAGGTTAGCTCATGTTCTCCGAAGCTCCTTATGAATATTTTGTTTTTATTTGCACACATATATGTCTTAATAATGCCTTACTGCTGTTTTGGAGAAGTTTTATATTCTGACAAATTAACTTTCTCCTTCCCTTTTAACCAATTTAATTATTTTAAAGTATGTTGTCCTGATAATTTTATGCAGACAGAGTGGAACTTATTTGACTGTGGAAACTATTGAAAGACATCCTTAACAACTGAGGACCATGTATATAGTTGTGCAATATGTGAAAAACAAGCTAATGTTTAGATTTACCTTTTTTTGTTGATAAATTCTGCAAGATTAAATAGTGAATTTTTTTCATATTGATTGTCAAAATTTTGTTGGTCATCTTGTCATAGATTTTTCTTTCCTAGATTATGAGAACAAGTAGGGCTCTACTGAAAATATTGTTCTATGTAGGTAAAAGGGCTTTTATTGCTGGTGTGGCTGATGACCATGGATATGGATGGGCAATCGCAAAATCTCTTGCTGCAGCAGGTGCTGAAATCCTTGTTGGAACATGGGTGCCTGTAAGTTATTTATTCCTTTTTTTTTGGTAAAAAAATAGGTACTTGTCAGTCAATATACCAAATCATGGGGTTCAATCTACAGACTTCTGGATTCCCCCTATGTTTTGCAGTCCTTTTGTTGTGATACATCTACTAACCCCGAACCTTTTTCTTTAGGCCCTCAATATTTTTGAGTCCAGCCTACGACGTGGAAAATTTGATGAGTCACGCGTGTAAGATGTTAAATACTGCTGTTTGATATTGAGTTTTTCCCTTAAATGTAATGACCTGCTAAAAAGAAACTCTGTTTTCTAGATTACCAGATGGTTCACTGATGGAGATTACAAAAGTTTATCCCTTGGATGCAGTTTTTGACAATCTGGAGGATGCACCAGAAGATGTAAACACACTATACATATTTTATTTTATTTTTAAATAATAACAAAGATGCAAAGTACACGCATGTCATCATCCATACTGTTGTATGGTTCATTTTTTCTTCTTCTTTATAATTGTATACAGATAAAAACAAACAAGCGCTATGCTGGATCTGCCAAATGGACAGTTCAGGTATCTATACATATTTTCGCTAGTTTTCCAGTCTCGAGAGAGATTATTCATTAACTAACTAGTACATGCTTTTTCATTTGGGTAGTTAAGCATATGGGTATTTCTTTCTGGGTGTTGAAGAACCTAAGAACCCTAACGAAGTAGTAAGCCTAGCAGTGTTTACTTAGTGAATATGCACCATATCTCGAGCTGTCCTGCCTGACTGCATAAGACTAGCCTTGCTGTATCTTTTGTTCACAATTTTGCTTTTCAGGAAGTGGCTGAATCTGTTAAGGAAGACTTTGGCACCATAGACATCCTTGTGCACTCGCTTGCCAACGGACCAGAGGTATGGTGAATACAGGCAGTAATAAACATTGCAGATTCTTTGCGCCATGGTCTTTGGCTTTTAACATGTAGTTAATCCAATTATAGGTGACCAAACCATTGTTGGAGACATCTCGGAAGGGATATCTCGCTGCAATATCTGCATCTAGTTACTCTTATGTTTCCTTACTGAAGCATTTTCTTCCAATCTTGAACCCAGGTATGTATCTATCTAACAGGGTTTCGTTATATTGCTTCTTACTATGGTTTGCCATTTGATCTTACTTTTATGATTTATTTGTAGGTGGAGCTTCAATCTCTCTCACATACATTGCTTCAGAAAGGATTATTCCTGGGTATGTTAATTATGCCTTAGAGAGTCCTTATAATTCTAAGTTTCATAAATTTAGTCTGAAATATTTGTGAGTTAAATGATAAACAGTTATGGTGGTGGTATGAGTTCTGCAAAAGCTGCACTGGAAAGTGATACACGAGTAAGCTTTGAACTGTTTTCCTTACTAACCATCCCAAAGACTGACTTTGAGATGCTTAGTTCATTTGTTACTTCTTCTCCTCATCATTAGATTCTTGAAACTATGTTTCATATTTTATGCCTTTTCAGGTTCTTGCTTTTGAAGCGGGTAGAAAACGCAAAATCAGAGTCAATACTATATCTGCTGGTATTGGTGGCTTCCTATCTATCTAATTTAGTTAGTGTATTTGTCTGATCTTCTCTTGTCTGTTTATTATGCCCTTGTTTGCTTTAATTTCTTAACACGGGAGACATGGTGGCACAAAAAAGTTGGGGTGTCTTGCTTTCTCTATGGCATTTTACATGAACATGCATAGCCTGAACAATTTCTTTTATCCCATGGATGTGCATGGTTCTATATAATGCGATAAATATCTTATGTGATGCACAAATGCCAGGGCTTTCTATTTTAATAAATGTTTAGCTGGTCATTCAAGCACCTCTAATTTGGACTTGATTTGAATTTTTAAGCAAGCATATTACTGTCCATGCTTTAGGAGGGAATTACCCACACCGAACAGCATGTGTTAAGCATTTCGTTTAGGCAAATAAGAGCTCGCATAGCTTCTCTAATCTCCATCATCTTATCTAGCCTTTCTTCGGGAATAGCGGGACGGGTTCCCTATCTTACAAGCAACTATATACAATCCTAAAGGGGAAAGCTTCTCTCGAATGTATGAAGGAGAAGAGATACCCGAAGGCATATTTTCATAAGCATTTCCTACCCCGCCTGAAGCTAGCATATACCCGCCATGGCGAAGAGGCCATATGTTGCAGAGGTGTGTCGAGGCCTGCTACGCAGAGGCTCACAGGGAAGAAAGAAGGGCAAGTTCACCTTGATAGCTATAATGGACAGGGGGCATGGCGGCCGTGGTCCTTTTCCCCTGCAATGAAGGGCGGAGGATGATGATGAGGATTGACTCACTGATTAAGACGCCATGAGTAAAGATGAGTAAGAGGTTTTTAGTTCGAGTTGGAGTGGAAGCAGTGAAGGAGGCGAGTTCCCTAACCTACGCGAGCCTAAAGAGAAGAGAGTTCAGTCTACGAAGGGTTCGGGTTCTCAGTCCGGATCATGGAAAACCCACGCAGGCCCTTTAGCTAGCTCTATTTCAACTGTATCCTTGATTTCCCCAAAGTGATACCAAATGTTTCAATGTGATTCATTCTTTTATATCAGCACTGTGTAATTAACATGAACCAAGTCCATCTCCAATAGGTGAATAGAGTAATTTTTAATAGTTCCTTTTAGATTATGTGTGTTCATAGTTACTATTGCATAGTTGTCTCTCCCCTTGGTTGAAGTTAACTTATGTTGTACAAGGTTGTTTGTTTGCATGTTGGTAAATTTGGTTCTTCTCGTTAACATGTTGATTCAACATCTTTTGCCTATAGGTCCACTGAGAAGTCGTGCTGCAAAAGCAATTGGATTCATTGATATGATGATTGATTATTCACTAGTCAATGCACCTCTACAGAAAGAACTATCAGCAGGTACTGTTCCCATTTCTGCAGCTGCTCTGTACCATTTCCATTATCTATCTGTGATTAGTTGCTAAACTGAGCTTTGAATTTCATATTGCAGAGGAGGTTGGCAATGCGGCTGCATTCTTAGCATCACCTTTGGCATCTGCTATCACTGGTACTGTTCTATATGTTGACAATGGTCTGAATGCTATGGGAGTTGGAATTGACAGTCCAATATTTAAAGACCTTGACATTCCTAAGGACCAGCATTAGTTGCAGCTACCACACAAAGACAGTTCAGGCTCCACTTTCCTTTGGGTATTTGCTTTTTTTCTTCGTTTTTGTAGGCTAATTTCCCCTCACAACTTTAAACATTTGTATGTGTAGTAATGCGCTCTGTACTGAAGCTAATATGATTATGAATGTAAGAATTTTAATTGATCTATTCTCTATTTAGGAATAAAAGTATATTCCTATGTTTAAACCGTTCCACATGAGATTATGTTTTAACTATATAAGATAGTTCACTCCAGTGTAGAAATATTATAGAGAATGAAAACACATGGTTTATTTATGTTTTAATGGGTCCTATACATTTTTTTCATTACTCTGGCGCACTAGGATTTATAGGTTGAATACGTGGACGCATTGCTCCCAGGTTATTAAATGTTTGTGTACAAAAATCTTAACTATAACTATAGATATATATAGGGTGTGTTAATGCTTATTTGGGTGAAAGGGGATTCCCAAATGAGATGTTTGGGTGTACCTATTTGGGTGAAAGGGGATTCTCACTTATTTGGGTGAAAGGGGATTCTCACTCCTAAAAGTGTTTTTAGGAGTGAGAAATGTAAAAAAAAATGGCGAAGTAGCGTTGGGAAAACAAATATGAGCCCATTCCAAGAAGGAAGATTGTTTATGGGTTAAATGAGTTTATTAAGGATGTTGCTTCTGGGAATTTTTACTAGTAAAGAACAGGCTTCTTGGCATGTGAAGGAAATTCCAAGGATCGAAATGAAGTTTTGACTTTAGAGAAGGCTTTTATGCTGTAACTCTGCATGGCAATATAGCATTGGGATATCATTGGCTAACTATGGATAAAACTAGATTACCTCTTGCAGCAATTGTCTGGGGCAAATTTATGTTCCAAAACCCTCATTTTCTGGTTGGTAGTGTAAGGTAGGTTGATGACTGAGGGGAGGCTGGATCCATTTTAGATTAATGTATCAGATTTAAATTATAAGCTCTGTGATGTATAGGTTGAGACATCTGAAAGCTTAGATTTGACTGTTCATTCTTTAAGGAAGTTGTTTGAGATTTCTACACATCTTCAAAATTATCATATGAGTTACTAATTAGTAATTACAATACAGAGTTGAGTTTGTAGCTTGAAGAGCAAGTAGATAAAATATAAGCATATTTAGTAATAAATTACCTACCTTCTTTCAAGTGATGTCCTGATAAGTTGGATATTTGAGACAAGGCTAGCCTCCACTCATGCACCTTGTTTGAGTCATCTCCAAACCTTTTTTCATGTTTAGTCATAGCTTGACTATAACTATTCCTCTGATATCTTACATCTGAAGGATCCACTTTGTAGAATATTGGAAAGACAAGCTGGTTCTTTTCCTCCTTACACTTGAGGATCTTGGTGAGTTCGTCAAGACACCAAGTGGAATATGCGTAATTTTCAGACAAAACAATCATAGTTAAACTTAGTTTCAGACATCACAAGTTGATAGTACTTAGTACTTACTACTACAACTCTGGGATAATTAAGAATGGTACTAAAACTGAAGTATATATAGTAGGTAATTGTGACCGCATATCTAATATATATATATATATATATATAGTAAGTAATTCCTGCATCATAAGCACCGCATATGATGTTTTCAGTTTAAATGAATAAGATGGTCAACCTCAGTTTACTAGCCCCTCTTCTTTTTCTTCTTCTTCTTACTTATGGTTTCATATGCACCACCAATACCATAAACCAACTCAATTCATTGACTGAAAAGACTATATCTATATACAAGTAAACCAATAATAATTAAACAATTTGTATGAAATTGGTAGCCATACAGGTGTTAAGTGATGAAGAAGTTGCATGCGTAATAATAGCAGACATGCAAATTTAGTACCTTCAGAATACTAAAAATAAGATGTAATTCAATTTACACATTCTAGTACTCTCAATTATATTCCCTCTTCTTCAACCACATTATCCATTTCAATCTCGAATGGTTTCTGATTTTTAATTCCAATATTGATATGGAAATGTATAGGTGGGAAGAGCATAATGGTAATGGTAGTAATAATGGGTATCTCAACCATCATCACTTAAATGTGCCTGTCTATGATGTAAACAATGCTGACTCAATAATCACCATGTCTTCTTCTCCTTCTTTTTCATATTCTTCTTCTTCTTCATCTTCATCATCTCCTCCTTCTACACATGGCTATATAGAGCATACAATATCCAAATTGGACACGCTTGCTGGCATTGCAATCAAATACGGTCTAGAGGTACCCTTTTTCAATCTCATTTTGGAATTTCATTATCAAATGAAACTGTTAGATATAAATCAATGTCCATGCATTTCTTGTATTTTAAATGGTTGTTTTGTTCTATTTATTTACCCAAGTTGCATTTTTTTCTAAGGGTTGACTCTTAATATCATTGTTGGTTATCCTTTTCCTCTTTTTTTAATACAGTCATCACCTTTTTCCTTTCAAAATTATGCTTAGTTCTTATCCCTTTTTCTTCCTTTTGTTTTATGTAAAAAAAATTAGTTACATTATAAAGTTATAGTTTAGTCAGATATTTTTGCTTTGGAATATTGCAGGTTGTGGACATAAAAAAGATGAATAGCCTTATTACAGATCATCAAATGTTTGCTCTTAAGACTCTCCGCATTCCACTACATGGAAGGCACCCTCCATCTCCAAGTTTATCAAATGGGTATGTTTATCTCTATGGAATTAAGGAAATTGCACTCAATAGTCAATACCACAAACTAAGTTTAACATTGAGACTAAGGTGAGCAATCTCACAAGCATATTCATGACTCTTAAGCCTTTTCTTTACCAACTCGAAAATGGGCCATAAGGAGTTTAATAGTTTGATCATAGTCTTATATCATATTAGTTGCCAACAGGTTAAAAACTATTCATAAGTCAGGTCTATATGTAAAGCTCAATACCATTTTGTTTGACATGAACATAATTCTGACATAAATTTAAATATTGGACTTACATGATTGATTTCCATTAGGAATTTTATTTAGGATCATCATATAGCATTTAAATAACTGATGACCATGAATGTTGGTATCCCTTCAGATGTGGTAAGTTGGACAAAAGTCTACATGATGATACTTGTCGCGAACC
This sequence comes from Lupinus albus, assembly GCA_009771035.1. Taxonomy (NCBI): domain Eukaryota; kingdom Viridiplantae; phylum Streptophyta; class Magnoliopsida; order Fabales; family Fabaceae; genus Lupinus; species Lupinus albus. Next base: position 17,630,672 of record CM020017.1, read on the forward strand.
GTTTGAATCATTCTTGTCCCCTAAAATGAAATCCTCGGGGCAGAAGCTCTCCCCAGTCACAATGAAGAAATCCATTTCAGTGTTTGAAATGACAATGTATAGAAAAAGGGCTTCTAATTCCTCAGAAAATGGTTCACACTCACCTACTTCTGCTCGAACTCTTAGCCATCACCAGAAATGTAGAAGTATGGCCAGTGGAATTTTTAAGGATATTCTTGAAAGCTCTAATGATGTAGAAGCCAGAGAAGATGAGTCAGATAAATGGAATGATACATTTGACAACAACATTAAGGATGCACCAGAGAAGCTGTTGGCGCTGCAGGAAAATAACACAAGTGGTAGGTTTTCTTCATCAAGAACAAGAAAGAGCTTAGCTCTGAGACAGAAATCCGGTAGCCGAACTGCATTGTCAACTGATTCTGAATCAAGTAGTATAAATCCTTTGCTAATAAGAATGGGGAGTGCTTTTGAATTTGATGGACAATCTGGGGTAAGGAAATCATCAAGCACATCATATTTACAAGGTCAACATAACAATAGTAACTCATCTTCTATTTGTCCAGCATTTTCAGCTAAAGGAATAGCAAAACCAAGAACTGCTAAAAGAAATAAAGCTGCACTTGATTAGTATATATATAGAGAGGAATTCATCAAAGAAAATTTGAACCCTTTTTGGGGCTGCCCCCATGTTAAGAATGCAGGACAGAAAGAACAACCTTCCCCAACTTTAGAATTGGACTATATTTTGTAATACTAGCTACCTAGGAGTCAAGTTCAGGCAGACAGATAATTATGCATATCATGGAACATTAACCTCACATTAGGAATGTGTAATATTGGAACAAAGCTCCATATCATGGAGCAGGGTGAGAAATATTTAGAATTTCAACTTCCTTAATTTAATTATATGTACCTTCCATTTATTCCATCGTATGTTATAAGGTTAGTTACAACTTCACAATAAAATCAGCTTAAAAACATAAAAGTTGCAGTTTTAACATATAGGTTTTTTCAGTTTCAACTACATTGTCTTCTCCCTGTAATCCTCAAAATCATATGGACCAAGTAATGCTTGGACGGTGTGGTGTTTCCCAATCAAAATTTTGAATATTCATCAAGTTTAGGTGCTAATTGGAACCTACATGATGGACTGGGGGTGCAGGAATGCATAACTATTTCTTGATATGGAAGAATGATTAAATTGTAATAAAATGAACTTCCAAGTTCCAACTATAACAAAGTTAACACCGCACTATTAATCGCTCATCATTTTCTTATTGATAAACTGGATAAAATAAGTGGTACCCCTCATTCCCTCAAAGAGCTCAAGAACAAAGAGAAAGGTTGTAAAATCACAAATTATGAAGAAAATGCAACATAGAGAAAAATAACATTTGTAAAAAAAAGAAGTCTAAGTGGTAAAATTAACATTGATTTATTGTGGTTAAAACTGAGTGCTTGATACTGATTTCTATATAGATATAATGTAATATATACAAGGGATGAGAAACAGATAAACTAACCAAGTCAGAAACATGGGCCTAAACTAGGAAGCCAATGTTCCTGGGATTCGTTGTCAGGAAAAATTACAATATACATAACCCTGCCAAAAGCCTCCGCAAGTTTTCAAAATTTTCTTCACAGGTAGTTGTATGTACTACACTATAGGCGAATCTAACTGAGGCACAATATGCAACCTTGCATGTTGATTCACCAGCAACCCCACTGAAAAATAAAAACCAGACATATATCAACATAAATAGATAAAATAACCTTAAATGCAATTTATTCATGAATAGAAAATGACAAAAGCAGACCACTGATAAGTAGAAAAACCTAAAACCTTTCATTTTGAAAGAAATTCAGACCATACACAGGAAGGTATATCCTCAAAGTCCATTTCATCCCCATGTGAAGAATTAATCTATGTAAATTATAGTTAAATGGTACACAGTACTAATTCCAGCGCGCGGTACCCAGTTCTATGCGGTTCTTTAGTTTTTACATTATTATCACAAGAATTCTTTTATGACAAAACCAGGTAAATGAGTAAACCATATAACTATCATGCATATTTGAACTTTGAAATGCTGCCTATCATGTAAGCCAAGGATCATGAACCCAACAACCAATATACTTATCCACTGGTTTTGAAGAGACGTGAAAAATGTCCAATCTAACCAGTCCAATATTTTTAAGTGTCGAACTATATATAAGTTGTGCATAACTTCTAATAAAAAAAAATCAAAATAAGAGCAGTTATAAACCACTATTTTAAAAGCAACCCTCTCCATAGTTTTTCAGCCGAACAGTCAAACCATTATTGTAAAAAACAATCCTACCATAACATGACTAAAGAACTTACTTCACTAATAAAAGACTCCAATCATCTTCAACCGGGTCTCCAACAATTAAGAGCAGAAATGTCTGATCTACTAGGCAACATCTGAGGAACACCATGTCCTGAAAAAGGAAACGTGTATGATTCATACCATATATGTAGTTTGTTAACAAGTGGAAGCTCAATGGGAGGGGGCAGGCATATAAGGGAGAACTAGAAAAATTAACCAGTATAATAAAAATAGTTGTCACCTGCTGCTGGAGGAACAGCTGGTATGTTGTTTGAAATTACACGCTGAAAACCTGCATTGCTTACTGATGGTCTTTCAACTGGTGGCTTAAAATTACCTTCATCACCAGAAATATATATCATGTATAACATTCAGAATACTCTTGCAAACAACATTAAGTCCCAGAAAACATCTTCAACTAGAGAGCAACTACTCATATAACCAACAGAAATAACAAACAGTAAAATTAAAAAAATACAGATGGACAAGAACCTCAATAGTAAGCTGATAAGTACAAGAATGAGATACATACAATAAATAGTCTAACATAAACCATATTTACCCGAACAACCATTTGGAATGGTAAACAAAACAGATGCGTGTACCTTCTTGCCCAAAGGGTTGACCAGGGCATATAGGATTTCTCCCGATCCATACACCATGTTGATTGTTTGTTTTACATTCATTCGATGACATTCTCCGTTGTTCATCAGGAGCAAATTGCCTCATTCCATCCGGAAGGGGTGGCAAAGAGAAGGGAGAATGGAATGAATGAGGGAGATGTTGCTGAACTGTAGGGTTTGGGTATGAGTAATGGTTTGATGGATTTTGGGGTGGGGTCGGATGCGCATGCCTCTGAGTAAATTGGGGGTTACTTAGCTGAAATTGATGGTTAGGTTGAGGAAATTGAGCATTTAGATACATAAGCTGTCCGTATGCTAACTGCCTTGAAGGGTTAAGACTAGAAGGTTCCTGGGAGCTGCACCCTGCAGCTGCGGCAAAAGCAGAAGGCTGCGTAACTTCATTTGTGACAACTGCATTATTGTTACCTCCAGAAAAAGAATTTCCAGCCATTTGAGCTACTTGGTTACCCTGTATAAAGGACTGACTTTATCAATATATCAGTCAAACAAATCCATAAAAAACAGTGATGTTTAATAGCAAAGCAGCCTTACGCTAGTTGTAACACTATAGTTAGGAGGTACATTCAGCTGATATCCCAACTGTAAGGACAACTGATGTGGTGACTGTGGTGTCATTAATGATTGTGAAACAAGTGAAGACCGAGCTAGTCCAGATGATTGGGGAACTAATGACAGTGGAGGGCCTGAGGGTGGTAAAGGAGGAGGTGGGGGTTGCATCAGTGGGGGAGGTGGAGGTGGAGGAGATGGTGATAATGGAAGAGGTGGTGGAGGTGAAGAAGGCAAAGGTGGGAGTCGAGGGGGTGAATCAAGCGGCAATGGTGGAGAACCATTCAAAGTAGGTGATATCTCTACTGAAATATTTGAAGTTGGATTCGGATGACTACAAGATCCCTGACGCTGCAAATCAATTTCATCTGAACTATTAAAAAGTGCAGGCCTTTCATCTTTTGGGTGACCTGAAACATCTTCCATTTCTAGCTCACCATCCACATCCTCCAAGATACAGTGACGCTTGTCACTTGGGGTAACAGTTGAAGTTTCTGATTCTCCAAGGGTAGGCGTGGGATCTGCAGGAGATGCACTATATGTATCCTTACATGAATTGGTTGGTAATTCATCTTCATCTTCATCTTCTTCAAACGCATGACAAAAGAAGCCAGGCAGCTGAAATGTAGCATTACTGGTATACAACATCAAGGAAACATGAATCAGAAATAAAAATTACATTCTAAAACAGTTAGAATGGTAATAGAACAGGAAACACCAAACAGAAATTAGAGCATGATGTAGTTAATCAACAGTCCAACCTAGTAAAAATGGCAAATGCAAAGCATAAAAAATTCCATTTTTTGGTATTACCAAGGGTATCCCCTCAACCATTTTGGGTAAGGAACTAATTCATTTCAGGGTGCGTGGCTGCCCCTCCCAACAAATGTCGCTCCCAAGAATCGAACATTTGACCTTTTGGTCATCCTGGGGATCTAACGGGGCCTTAAACCACTAGACCAACACCTTGTTGGTATAAAAAATTCCATTTGATAATTATAAAAGTATTATATTCCATTTTGTGGTAGCATCTGCTGCCTCATTTACAGATTCAGAGTTTACTATATTTCCTGGGTTTAAGAATGATAAGCTAATTGTACAGCAACAACAATGACCAATAATCTAATTGTAGAACGATGATCAGTGACTCTTGAAAGAGAAAACAGTAAGAATAAAAAACAAAAATTCTGGAGCAACCAATCTGAAAAATTAATGCAACAAACCTTCCATACTCATCAACAAGCATGCCGTCCATTTCTCTAATTGGGTCATCCACAGCCCGCTCTGCTCGAGATGGGCGCCTGAAGGAAAGGCTAACTGTCGTTTCATCATTTGAAACTCCAATATCATCCATGTAACGGCGAAGAACTGATTCAGGCAAAATTTTCCTCTCAAGCCACAGTCTTAAAACCTGCAACCCACCCAAAATAGAAAACAAAACAAATGTTATATCCACCTAGCATAAAGCAAAAACTCCTTATATAAACTAGAGTGCCGTCACCCATTTAGTTAAACAAAATCCTAATTCATTTAATGATAAAGCAGGCATAGTAGTCAAAGTCAAGTAATTGACACTCATACAATGTTATCAGGTAATTAAAGATCTGAGAATAAGAACCCTTCAAAATAGCTGATAGAGGAGGAGACGATGTTTGATGGAGGAAGTGGATTTCATGTAGCATCTACCTCTTTCTGTGATTGGCAATGACTGCCAAGATTCTTACTCGATATACAACAAGACCTAAGGGAAGTAGATCTAATATATAATTCTTCTTTACAACAAGGGAATCAGCGTTGGTTCATAGTTCGCTCCATGTTGTGACCTCTCACCTTCAGTTTGAAGTTGAAACAGTTTATTTTTGGGAATCAATTTTTTTGTCTACCGTCCATATTCACCAGACTGGTGATTTTTTTTTCTGGTTTGAAGATTTATTGGGATAAAGTGAGTAGAAATACATAAATTGGATAGTACTACCTAATCCTCCCTAGTTGCTTTGGCTGGATGTCAAATTTTAAAGTGGCTTCTCACTTATGTTATTGGTAAGGTTGCGTACATTTACCCTCCCCAGACCCCACTAAGTGGGAGCCCTGCACTGAGCCACCCTTCTCTTTCCCCCTAGTTCCTCTCTGGGTTGTGTTTATGGCTTCTCTCTGGTGCTCAAATAGCTGCTACAGGTAGTTAGTTATATTTACTGATATCAATGATATGCAAAAAGACAGGGTAAGTTTATTGCATTGTTAACTGTTTCTTTTTCTTTCTTGTTCATTTCTTTTTCTGATTTAGGTGATGTGTTATCTTCCTCCCAGTTCTACACCACTTCTTCCATTTCAAATATAAACCCTTGGGTCACCAACCAAAAAAAGAGCTGACCTTGAGACACTGACGACGATTATCACGAGCACTAGCCCCAGGGGGAGCAGCCGCACCAAGAAGACGTGGCAAGGCTGCTTGAACTATAGGTATGTAGGAGGCTCCTGCAATGCCTGAAAAAATACAATAAAATTAGTTGAAAATTCCATGCAGAGAGCACTACCTAAACTAGCTAATTTAGGCGGGGGAGAAAGCGGAAAGTGGAAACAAGTAAACCATAAAAAATAAATGCTAATAACAAGAACATATTCTCTAAAATATGTTCACCAACCTTTTTGACTATGTGAGCACTGGGTGATGGAATCAACAAGAAAGAACAAATCAACTTTGCGATGAAAACTAGTTTCATTTTCCAGCTTTAGGATAAGAAGTTCTACAACCTGAACATAAGGGCTATCAAGTAAGATCACTATAGATACAGCAACCACAAATACACAACTTCCAAAATTAGTAGTAAAAGTATAACATCTTGGAAAGAAAATCACATTCCAATCAAGTATCTCTAACAAAATATAAAGCAAACAAAACAAAATGCATTTCTTATCTTCCAAGGATCCTAGATCCGTACTCCATGATTTTGTCAAATAAAACATCACTATAAGCAGGAAAATGACACAAAAAGCACAGATAGAAACTTACAGATACCTGCCTGTTAACTCTGGCTACAAGAGGAGCAACTAGCATCCTACACAGCATGAGTCTCATGCTATATAATTATATACAGGGAGAGAGAGAGAGAGAGAGAAGATTGAAGCGGTGTAGGATATATGAGAATCAGGGGACATAAGTGTGCAGGAAAATTAGTGAGTAAAGGAATTTAGGTGGAACTCAATCTCTGCCTTGAGTATTTATTTTCTTATTTCATTACAATTATCATTGTTCTTTTAATATAAGTGAAATATCTAGATATCCAGGAAAAAAAATCATGACAGTTCTTGTATTTAAAATTGCATATCATGTTTCTCTTGTTTCTTCTGTCTATTTCCTACCAGTCTATTTTTTCTAATCCCCATCATAAACTAACAGAAGAAGTAACTACACTACTAGTTACACCACATTAGTAAAACACATAATAATTTTCCAAAATCTTTATTCTCAATGGTGTATTTAACTTCCTTTATACAGTAATTACCAATATTAATAATTTTATAACTAGCAATAGTATGATGGAGCAGACCTCATTCGCAATGCCATACTTAGCACAATCAATTGCAAGACGAGTTGCGCGCCCAATACTTTCCTTGGTCCTTGATAAAGTTTCGATCATTCCTTCAAAAGCATCACGAGCAACAGCAGCCTCAGTACCACCACTCAGCGAGCCTCCTAGACCCCTTTGTACCGAACCAAATCTTCTCTCTTCAATTTCTTCAACATCAAGTTGATTTTGAGAATTAGAGTGATTATTATTAGTAGACGGAGAAGCCAATGTTGGGTGCTCATAGACTCCCTGCACATCTGCCTGTACAGAATTGCTTGACACAGACAGAAATGGTTGAACTGTAGAGGGGCTAGGAGTCCCCCCCAGAACACTGTGATTGCCAAGATGAAGACATTGGGATTGAGTTAGTTTCCTTTTCGCCTGGGCAGCCGCAATAAGATGCTTCATAGTTTTAGCACTTCCTGGACTCCTAGAACCAGTATATACACTAGTTTTTTCTTCCACACTCACCTCCAATCTGTAATAATAAAAGGATCAGTAAACAATTCCAAGAGAAACTGGAAAAATAAAAGCATATGTACCTATCAACATGAAACGCATCAAACTCCTTAAAACCAACTGTCGAAGAAGGAACTTCAACTGCCTGTGCCAAAGTTTTTGGGGTAGTTTTAGAAATTTCGGTTGACAATGTGAGCTTCTTGTTATGTGTTACAACTTGATTCTGAGAAGAAGTGACATTACGTACAGATTTTGAAGGCCCATGATCAACCTTCTTCTCCGTAGTATTACTGGAAACTTTAAGCATCGGTTTGGACAATTTATGTCGCTCAGCACTTGATTTTATTGCAGGAATCGACTGAGGTGACTTTACAGGAGAGGCAAAGCTTAATTTTGCCACTTTGGAAGTAAACTGCTTTGAATCTAATTTATCAGGACTGTGAGATACATTTACAGGAACTACTGTATTGTCTCTCTCTTTTAAAGACTGCCTAGTTGACGAAGTGTCATTATGTGATTGAGGTGATGATTGTTTCAAATGGATATCCTCATGATCACTAGACCTTCTTGGAGCCAACTGAGCAACATTAGACTTCTCTGAGTGTGCATTATTGCTCTTCTTGACATCTGAAACAAAAGGTGACTTAATAATTTTTGCAGCTCCTCCATGAACAGGAGTTTTAGGTTCACCATCGTCGTCATCATCAACAAGGCAAACAGCTTTTCGTTTCCTTGTTTCTTGTTTTATCATAACATTATTAGCATCACTTTTCAGTCTAAGAGAACTCTTTCCTGTTTTTTCATCGCAAGCAACTCTAGCAGAAGAAGGCATAGCTTGATGGACTTGGCTATGAAATTTGGTCCCAGGTAGAACATCAAGGACCAAATCATCAGAACCAACAACCCCAATTTGACCCCTCGATGTCTTGCTTTTTTCTGTTTTCAAATGTGATGTGGACTTTTTCAACTCTAAATTTTCAAATGCTTTGTCTTGGACAGCAGTAGAGCCAGGCGAAGCATTTTTCACATCTTTTGGGAGAGATCCAAAACTTTTAACATCTTTGGCATCAGTACGCTTCACCTTCTTGGCAGCATGTAAAGGTTCATTTGCTACAAGATTATGCTTTGCATAAAATTGGGCCTTCTTTTGTTTACTGGAATTTTTACCATCAGCCTCCTCAGAATCAACCAAGATCTCCTGTGACTCGTTTTTTACCTCAAGACATGTTTTCACTTTTAGCAAGTTCTTATCCCTTATTCCAGTATTACCATTAGAATCTGATTTAAGGATACCTGGAGAATCTGATTTACTAGAAAATACATGTTTCCCCTTTTTCCCACCTTTCAATGTCTCTCCAGACCTGGAAAGATCAACGCCGCCAACAGAATTACCGTCCTTAAAAAATATTCCAGCAGTTGATCCACCATTTCTATTTTTATCATTTGCAACTTCATTTCTCCTTGAGCTGGTACCAAGCTTTCTTGGCTTGCTCCCATTTGTCAAAATACTATGTTCATTATCATCTTGCCTAAAACCATTAACACTATTTGCACCCTTGAGACTAGATTTGCTAGCATTTTTCTTCACATGTGCATCAAGGGATAATTTACCTCTGATCACAGGTGACAAAACAGACAAACTTTCATTTGGATGGCCAGGTACAGAGAGATTTAGATCAGGGCTATCACTTTCTCCCATTCTCTCTGTACAGTGCTCCAAACTAGCGTCAATGTTATCCATATTGATGTTATCTTTTTCAGCATCTGATACCACAGCATCAGTGGCATCCTTTTGGTCACCCACTACTTCATCAAAAGAAGGAGCCTCTGAACCGACAAGAGAATCATCAGGGTCATCTGTTAAACCACTATCCTTCCGTTTCTCTATCCCATCAAATGCTGCACAGATTTCCTTCACAGCTTGGGTGAAGTACTTCGTCTTGCCTTGAAGCCGACCCAACAATTTATTTTTAGCCTCACTGGTAAATGCCTGAATATCCACAGGGGCAACAAAAGCTCTGCGAAGGAAGAGGACATCACATAGGGGAAACGGTAGGTAGATAAAACCCAAGACAACCATTGCAATGTAAAAGAACAAACAATACAGACAAAAGTGGAAACTATCTTTTGTAATCACAAAAACAGATTATTTAGTACAAACAACTAGAGATCATAAATTGTTGAAGAAATAACAAGATGTTTCTTCTGTTCCTTTCAGGCGATCGAAATATAAAATATTTGTTAGTACATTTAAGATAATTATGTACTTACAAAATACCATCTCAAGTCATCCTATTTCAAACCATTTTGTTCAGATTAAGTGAAATTACTTGTAATATTTTTATCATAATTGTCGACTCAATTTTATTCTTTACTAGGATGGCTAGTTCAGGATATTACACCTTTAGATAGTGACTCAAATTATTGATGATGGCGAGCTAGTTTAAAATTGTTCCTCAAAACTCTCCTTTACTTTTAGAAGGAAAAATACTGAAAATTATAGCATAATCAAATCTACAAAATCTTGATGCCTTCGTTATTACCTTCATTATTCTAGGGAAGGGGCAAATGATTCACTAATGTCAAAGAAAGTAATAGCACAGACTGCAGAGAACAAGGCATCCTCACAGAACAACCAAAGACAAGAAAAGAACCCATAAAAATTAATGCACTGATATAAAATAGCTGCTTCAAGTCCATAGCAAGAAGTATTTGATCTCAAAACATCCAATTAACAACAAAAACTCCCAGATCCCATGTACGGGATTAACAGGTTTCCGTTTTGGCTATTTGTATCAATATTAACATGCAAAGATGGCAGAAGATCTATACAGCTACAGAGAAGTTCAAAAGCAATAAGTGATAACCACAAAATCTAACTTCTGTGGGGGAAATCGGTATTACAAGTAGCTCAATTCCGCTAAAGGAGCCCAACAAGATCCATGAACTTGCTTTCCTTATTACTTAACTATATTCAATTATAACTCCAACAGTCAAACTTGTCACACATACAACCTCTATGTCCCTTTTTTGATATTCAATAAATAATTGGCATAAACCATAAAACTCAAGTTTTGAGGTATAAACTGTGTAATCCTCAGTTCTCACCCTAACAGTCAAATCATCTCCCACCCCATCCGCGTGAATCGTGACAGAAGATCCTCACAACAATATCTAAAGCCGCATTTAAAGTTGGTTTCTTTTTCTTAAGCCCCAAACTCTTGGGTATAGAAAGCAAAAAAATAACTGCAAAATTTCCACTCCAACAACATAAACTAAATCATTTAATGACCGCCACCTAACTGCTTAAGCTTTCAGGAGAGTCAGTCTTTGAAATGGACTAGAGGCTCTGACTCTGACCAAGTGATTGGGAGTTTGAACCTTTCTAATCTCATTCTTCGTAGTTTTTTTTACAATAAAAGAAATATGATCAGAACAGAAGGGAGAAAAATATAAGAGGATGAGAAATCCTCATAGACAAAAAATGAAACACCTAGAAACTAATCAAAGGGGACGTGCAACAAAGCATGCCAATCTTTGCATATCTACCATATTAAGCCCCCTAAAAAGGTAGTGGCTTTTACACCATCTCATTCTTCATAGTTTAATTTTAGCATAAGGTTAAAAAAATGGGCATGCGCACAGTCTATTATTTAAGCCACAAGAGCTCTTGAGTGAATGGATGTTTTAGACATATAAAAACATTCTTAGGTCCCCTATACGTAATAGCTAAAGCTTTTAGGATAGTAGATTCTTGATATATAACAAAGCCAATTATACAGTACAAGTAATTAATGGAATCAACAATTTATATTGGATAGTTAGGCATCGGGCACTCTCAACTTTGAGACTAAAATTATTCCTTACATTAATTTGCAACATACAATGAAATGCACACATGAAAATCGAGAACTAAAAATAATAAATTAATAAGAAGCTTATTATTTCAGTTCCACAGCTAAGGATACTGTTATTTGAATACTATGATACACTGTCTACACATGCTACGTTAGACGTTTACAAATTGATATAACTTTGTCTCATTTACCAGCTGACATGTCAAAGGAAACTCTCCAGAAACAACGAAGAGCCAAAGGCACACTCAATAAACAGTAAAGAAAGACATGTGAGAGTATTATTTCATTCCACCATGCCAATTGCATCTCTATTCCACCATGCCAATTGCATCTCTATTCCACCTCCAAAATGCATTATACAGTGTGTCAACTTATGTTTTTTTTTTCTCTATACTAACTCACATAATAGTCCTTGTTCTATTTTAGAAGAAATTATGGTTGATTCACCTAATACTTGTAAACCTAACCAACCATTGACAAAATATTTAGCTACCTATTAGAATAAAAATAGGTGAGAGAGAGAGAGACATACATTTCTTTGGTACCAAAAAAATGAACAAAATATTTCTTTGGATCAGGGGGTTTATCCCATTCTTCAGGCCTGCTTATCTGAAACAAATATAAAATAAAATCAGTAACATCAATAAGCAAAGTTAGTTGATAACCACATAGAAGTGCAGAAATATGAAATGAAATTAGAACGGTGAAAAAACATGAATATTAAAAATAAGAAGAAATGGAGAGAGAATAATGAATGATAAGGTGAAAAGAGAGTGACCTTAGCAGGCCAAGCTGGGAAGCCCTTGACTTTAGCGAGGACAAGATCGCCAAGACTCAACTCTCCATTCCCCTTACCCTTATTCACTCCTCGTCGACGCATAACGACTCTTCTCACCGTGATTTCAATACGCCGTCGTTAGAGCCTCAAACCCTAGAAATATCCCGGTGCGGCGGAGGCTATCGCCGGGATTGGGAGATCTTGCCTTTTTCTATTCTTGGGGGAATATACAATTTTCACTGTCTTCGGATAATAACTTGTACTAATCTTTTTTTCATCATCTAAATTATTAATTATATACATATATTTTAACATAATACATATATATTAAAACAAATAGTATTTATATAAATAGTTTTTTATTGAAAACAAAAAATATTGTTATATCATGCAAAATGTTATTGAGTTGAGTAAAAAATATATATTTATAGTTGATTATAAAAGAAAACGCTGATTTTAAAAAAGTATGCATAGAGATTTTAACAAAGTTATTACCATGGCATGCTCGTATTCATTTAATACGTGTAATTCGTGAATAAGTTGTTTTATATACCAGATTGTCCATGTTATAAAGTGATACGGTTTAAGTTTCCTCAGAGATAAAAAAACAAAACAAATTGTAAAACTAGTTGAAATGATATATTAAAAGCCTATAAAACCTGTTGTGGAATTACTAGTTTTATTATATGATGATTAAAAAGAGTGAGGCAAGTAGAGTAATAATATGTTAAAATTTAAAGGACAAAATTAAGAAACGATTATTGAAAGTTGTTATTGTTTTGAATACTATTTGAAATGCCTTTCAAAAAAATTAAAAAAAATACAAACTTCCATTTTAAAAAATGCAAACCCCTTTTATTTTATTTTTTTCACCAAATAGTTGTACAAGTCAATAAGCTATGAACTTATCTTACCAAACACTATATAAAATTATAAATCACCAGGATCCACGTGTTATTTTGTGAAATAGACATTGAACTCTATTGAAATAATAAAAAATATGTTAAAAAATATATGCCACTATCATCACTCTTATCTGACTTATTTTGGTGGAAGTGATAAAATTACTTTAAGAAGCATGATATTTTTTTTGAAAAAAGAGTATCATTTTCAGTAATATATAAGGGAAAGGAAAATGATATATCATCTTATTAAATCCTCATACTAATTCTCCTACTCACAAGAAAGTGGCATAATATTGTTCTTTCTTATGCGATTTCTTACTGTAAGAATCGTTCTTAAATACACCTACCACTATATGGCTACTAGTGCCAATTCTATTCCCACAATTTGACTACCAATGTCAGTTCTCAAAATTCCTGCAATTTGAAATGCATCGCCAGAAATTATGAGGGAGAAAGAAAAAGTTGAGTAAAAACGTACTCAACTTGGTGCAAGAAGATATGAAGGGGATGCTTCTATTTATAGCATGAGATTTTGTGAAGACTCTTGCATCCTCTAATGTGGAACTTGTGACTTCCAATGTGGGACTTGTGAGGTTTTTATAAAATCTTCCAATGTGGAACTTGTGAGTTTTTTCATTTTCACAACAACACAAGTTCCAACAATTACTCCTAAGGAAAATAGTGATATATGCATATCCAAGAGACTTTAAGAACTTCCAATAGGCGCGCGTGTCTATAGTACGCGTATGTACACTCGCGCGTGTAAATGGTACTCCGCTGCTATTCTAGCGGTAAAAGGCCTTATTCGATTCACTTTGTGTGTGAATCGTGGCCTTTGTTGATCTGTCGTTAATTGAAACTTCGTCTCTATTTCACTGTTTTATATTGAATAAACTGTCTTTTCGACAAGATCCGCGTAGTGTTTGTTATCCTTCCCTATAATATTGGTGAGGCTAGTAGACCAAACAATCTCATGAAATTAAAAACTATCTAAATAAGTTTAACGAAATGGGGATAGATTTGTTTTAAGTTTATGCACGTTTTTTGTATGAATTATATCCTAACAATTCCAAAATGTTTATTAGACTTTCATCCAACTAAATGCATTTGGTATTAGAGGTAAGCATGAGTTGAGAGGTGAGCATGAGACGAGGAAGATTTATCCCTTATCCGGCCCATACCCTAATTATAGGTCAGGTCATTATTTGAATTCAAATCTGATTCTAGATTCGAAGCTAATTTAACTCTAAATCGATCGGGTCAGCCTTTGAGTAAGTTTTTTAAATTTTCTCAACATCTTAGCCGTCAATCCTAAAGAAATCCAATGATTTAGATCTACTCACTAATTCAAACCATTGAATTTTCCTATAATTGATGGCTAAGATGTGGAGTAAGTGAATCCCCTCCCTACATAATATATATTGTTAATCATGTATATATGATGAAAAATTAGGAAATCATTGATATTTTCGACCAAATAGTGTCATTACTTTGCATACAATTGATGAGAGAACGTACAAATATGATGATTGAGTGACTATGAGACGAGATGAGGCAAATCATGTTTGTCACCTATCAAACCATAAATATTGACTGAATCTAATATTTGAAACCAAACATGGCCCTAGACCCATAACCCGGCCTATTCGGACTCAATCATAATTGGATTGGGCAAAATCATGCTAGTTAGTTATTATATATGGACATAAGTTAGAATTCTTCCCGTTAATACTAGTATCATCATTGTTCCCAAAGTGAAGTTAGTAGAAGTATGTAACTAAAAATATGAAGAAAGCTCTAGAGATGCACAATTTCTCCTCCTCAAAACTAGTATCTTCCTGAAATGGCTACACGATTTCTCCTTTTGTCTCTCACTCCATAGCCTTATTATTATTAGCCCCAATTTAGTAACAAAAATAAATACAGAAAGGATTCCTCAAAGAAATCTTACCCTCCATCTCTAAGTTGAAGCTTTATCTTTTCCTTCATGGTCTCTGATGAATAATCCCAAACTCCTTTGCCTCAGTTAGAACTTAGAAGAGAATGAGAAAGTGAGTAGCAGAAGGGGAATTGAGGTAGAACTGTATGTATGGCTTTTGTGATTCAGAGATGGGACCATTCATGCACACAATACGACACAATATATCATATATATATATATATATATATATGCTCTCTCTCTCTCTCTCTCCAATTACAAAACATATCCCATAATAACAACATTCAACCTTAATTGTTTCTTCACCATTCTGTACTTACATTACATGCATTATTAACAAACAAAAATAAATAAAATAAAATAAAATGGTGTACAACATTAACCAACAACAATATTAACTCATCATTTGAACCAATCTTGCAAGTATTTTATGAAACATCCCTCTTGTAAAGATTAACTTTAATCCCATGCTTCATGTACATAGTTAAGGCAAGCTTAGGCACCACAGGGTAGTTCTCAACAACCTTAACATGGTAATTATATATCATGTTGGCAGCAACATATTTCATTTGGTAGTAAGCAAAATCTTTTCCTAAACACAAACGAGGTCCTCCATTGAAGACACTGAATTTGTAAGCAGATTCACTCATGAATTGCCCATTATTTCTTAGCCATCTCTCTGGTTTGAATTCCTTCCAATCCTTGCCCCATATGGATTCCATTCTTCCCATTGCATAAATTGCATATATCACTTTCATGCCTTTCTTTAACTCTGTTCCATCTGGGAAAATATCATCTTCAACTACCTGCAATCTCATTATTGAATAGTATCTATCATCACATGCATTCACCCTAGCTGCATTCAATATCACTTTCAATTCTGTCACTTTATTCAGTTGCATTCAATGTGTTCTGGGATACATTAACAAAATCCTTCTTCATTTAATTTATTAGTACTAATATTTTATCATAAGAGGCATACTATTTGTTTGTTAGGCAAACAGAAGTTTGACCAAATAATAATATTTTAAGTTCTATTTGCAAGTTGTATTTTGGATGGCATAAAAGGAAAAAGAAAGCTTTAAAGTCATCTCACTAGTATATTTTATGACTCTCAAGCATTTTATTTTTCTTCCTTTCAGTCCAAAACTCAACTCGCCGCAATGAGACCGTTAGGAGAATTTAAAATCATTTATGAAAACAATGAACATGCATTTCAGAGAAGCCATATAATTCACAAGGAGGGAAAAAAGGCACATCTTTAATCCACTCCTTGTGATCCTATAGAAATCAATAACCAAAAATGAAGAAACTTGAACATGACAACTTTCTTCAACATCATATACAATTACTACATCCTCTCACCTACTTTCTACATTCCCTATTTAATTTTAGTCTCAAATTTCGAAGAAGGTAGGTGTCACATGTGAAGTGTAAATTCTGATGTTAAAGAATCAGTGTTGAAAAAGGAATTATAGTAAAACATATTAGAAAAAGGGAAAAGGAAAGAGTATGAGGGGAAAAAATGAAGAGTTAGTGAATTACCTCTTTGTGATCCACAGGCACAGAAGGGTATAATCTAAGAGATTCTGATAAAGCAGCATGCAAATAATCCATTTTCTTGATCTCCTCTGGCTTAAATGTCAAAGATTTTCCAAATTCTTCTTTCACCATGTCTTTCCTCACACTCACTACCCTGCATATCTCTTCCAATATTTTATCCTCCACTTCAGGATTCTGATGAAGCAACCAGAAAAACCAGCTTAAAGCCACAGAAGAAGTGTCTCTCCCTGCTAGTACAAAATTCACACATATATCCCTCAAGAACTTATCTGAATATGCTTTTCCATTATCATCCTTCAGCTTCATAAAGATTGTTAACAAGTCTGACCTTAGCTTCTTATCATCATCACAGTGCAGAGAAAGTTCCTTCTTTCTAGTTCTAATAACATTCTCAGCAAACTCATCAACTCCCTTTATTGATTCCCTCAGTTTTCTTTCCATCCCCAAGTTGAGAAACCTCATGAACTTCCATATGCATGTAGGGGTGACGAAACGATGCACCGTGGCTTCTGTTGCATCCTCAAAGGCTTTCGCAAATGGTATCTCAGGCAATTCTAGGCTTAAACAACCTGGATCAACACCAAATGCTATCATACACACATTATCAAAAGTTAGCCTTAACAAAATTTCTTGAAGGTCTATGGCAACAGATTTCTTAACGCATGATTCTAACACAGGTAATAGCCTTGAGTGGACAAGTTGGTATAGAGAATTTGTTGTTAATTGCCTGAACTTTGTTGAATGGAACTCTATGCTTGCTATTTTTCTTTGTTTCTGCCATGTTTCATTGTCTGCATTGAAAATACCATCTCCTAATAGGTCTCTAACTGTATCCTTAAAGTAAGTTCCTTTAGGGAAGTTAGTGAAGTTTGTTTTGAGGAGATGCTCAATGTTGCGGGGATCAGAGGTGATAATGCAGTTGAGGCTGCTAAACCAAGGCCCTTTGAATCTGAATGTGCCATTTTGCTGGCTGAGTGTATGAGTGAGCCATTCATATGTGTTGGTTCTGACTCCTGTGACCAAAGAAGGTAACATTCCAAGGACAGGCCAAATGGGTAAGCCATGATGTTTCTTTTGCCTAAGAGAATGAATGATTATGAAGACTATGATTGCAATCAAAATCTCCAAAATTTGGATGTCTCCAAGGAGGAAGAGGCCAGAGTTGAGGTTGCTAGTGCTAGGCTTGGTCATGGTGTTGGAATGATAGGGAATGTGAAAATGCATGCCTTGGTTTTGTTGAATGTGAAGGATAATATGTGTGTCTTGGTCATGTATGTTATAAATATATGGAATGATAACTTGATCAATTAAATTTTGTGTGTGTTTCTTGGCGTGCTTTGTTAAAACTAGAGAGTCTAATTTGGTGAGCTAAATTGAAAGCACAATTGGGGGGGTTTCCTTGTGATTAATTGTTTGCACTATATACTTTAACTTGAGAACTATGTATGAGGGATTGTTCACTTTGCTTGGTACAGAAATTATAGGAATAGGAGTGTGAGTGAGAATTGTTTGTGTTAAATAGGAGTTGCTAATAAGGAAGTAACCTTTGTATGTTGAGGAAGATGAGAAGTGGGAGGGGCAGATTACCTAAATGGGAATTGTTTGTACACTTCTAAACTTCTAATGTCATAAATTTGTATTATTGTACCTTTTTGATTGTATTATATTATATTATATTGAATATTAATGTCAAATTCATATTGAATTGATGAATGAAGATCTCATATCTCCAAACGTGTCACCAGCCATGTCCCAAGCCAATTAGAAATTGTCATATAAAAAATAACATATTTATCTTACTTACTAAAATATGATTGGCTTGGGACAAGGTTTGAGACAGGTGATCCTTGTTCTGAATTGATATGACAAAAAATTGTAGGTGTCTTTTCAGGTGACACCCAGCAAAGATGATGGATCCTCTTTTTATTTTTGGTCAATACAAGTGGCTAACCCCCACATTTTTATACACGCCCAACTAATCCAACAAGCATGAAATTGGCCTTGACCTCCATAGGTATAATAAATTCTTGTGTAATAAGGAAAAAATAGGATGGTCCTCTCAACAACCTTAAAACATAGTTTTACATTCATGTATTTAACTTTTATCATTTATTTCTACTGATATGATCTTATGTGGGCCCTCTTCAATTATAATTCTCATGATCTCGTTTTAAAAAATTAAAATTAATCTGAATTATGTAGATCTTCTTTTCTGTTTAACTGATATACTTGTTCATGGGCCATTTTATGTAGCTCTTTGTATATAGATTGTAAGCTTTAGTCCAGCATAAAGTTGTTGACAGCCCATTTTGACAGAATTGGAAGCCCTGCAGTCTGAGACATACCAAGGAATCACCATATTTATTTGTTATACTGTTATTAGTTTAATTATATCAATGTTTTGTTAGAAAGGCCCCCATGATTATAAAAATGTTAAAAAGTACTCTGACAAAAATAAATAACCAAAATGAATCCTTTAAATATCCAAATAATGATGAATACTACAGCTTTTTATGATTGAACAGAAAGAAACAATGCCTCCATAAAGCCACTGTGTGAAAAGGTGGGCTTGAATTTCTACAGTAACTGTTGGCTACCAATGGTCATTGAGTAGTTCCATCTTCTCCACTCATGTCCTCTTCTTCATTCACTGGAACATACCATTCTGGCCACTGCTTAGAGTTGTTGAACCTGTAGTTCATGAGGAGTTCCTCATCTTGAAGAGCTCTGGTTGCTACCAAAACAAGAGTTTTTAGAGTAGGAACATGTGATTCACTATCTTTTGACACTCTAGATTTGAACCAAAACCTATCAAAACTCTTCACATTTTCTTCTTCATTTCCAAATAATATATTAGGAATGTAAAGTCTCATGTTATTTTCGGTCAATGGAGAGTCATAATGACAAATCATGACATTTGGAAGCATCCCTTTAGCAGGGTGATTAGCAAAGTGAGCTAAAGCTAAAGGGTTTCTACCCTCAACTACATCATCACAATTATCTGTGTGTGTGCCTTCCAAAGGCTTACTCAGGCTGTCTGAGACTTTCCCAGTCCCATCCATATCAACCTTATTTTCTAACATTTTTCTACCATTCCATACCCCCTGCCCTTCACCTCCAGAAATCCAAGGTTGGGCATCAATGATCATCCCATCATATCTTGAAATCAAATATGGGTTCTGCTCGTTGAGGTAGCCAGGAATGTGACCATAGTAAACTGGAGAGTAGACTACACCAGGATAAAAGGCTACCACTGAACCAACATCTACTTCACCATCTAAAAATAGACCTTGGCCAGAATCCTTGTGAGGTATTCCAGAAGGTTTAACATTAAGTGTGTAGCCAAGTTGATCCTTTAACTTCTGAGAAATTTCAGCTTGGCTTAATGGTCTTTGCTTAAGGACAGCTGCAAAAAAAACACCGGTAACGAGTAAATAGATTAAACAGGAAAAAATAGAGAAGTTATGAAAAATATGAACACATAAATAAAGGTATGATGGGAAAATAGAATAATAGGCTCTTTCTTTAGGATGAAATATAAAACAGACTAATTTTCTATACCACGATCACTTGCTTGTAGAGATGACCCAAGGGGGTCATTCACAAGAATTTCATCCATGACCGTGCAAAATGTTCTAATTTGAGAATGAACATTTTCTTGTACTTGCATCTGTTGAATCGCAACAGAGGATTTACTAGCCATCTCAATAATCTGTTCTGCATCTGCTTCATCGGCATTCTTCCCCAACAGATTGTAGCTGGATATTTAAGTCTTTGCATGAGCAAAAAATGTCATGGTGAAGGAAAAGTATCACATACACAAGGTTGAAATAATTAGCATTTAAGTTATGTTAACCAAAAAAAGCATCAAATAGAAAGCAAATTATCAATGTAATTTTAACATTGAAACCTAACATATAAATTTCAAAGTAAACTTAATCCTTCTGCATTTTATTCAAGTTCCTTTGTTCTTTTAATGCTCTGGAGGATACATTGGCCTCCAATTTGCTGTAATTTCATTCTTATCTATTTAATAACCTAAATACTACTGGTCTCTGCAAGAGCATTAAAAACTTTAGCATTGCTTATCCCTTTAACATGAAGGGGTTAAATGAGGTTTTCATTTTAAACAGATGACCACATTTTTATAGACATTAAAATACTCTGTCAACACCGCAGAAGGGATAGAAAGAATAAAAGGGGCAAGAAAGTAAGTTTGAAAAGGTTAATAAATCAAACAAATGAAGATATCCTGAAGAATAAGAGGGTGTTCGGTTCAAATTGCTTTTTTCGAATGTAAACCAAACACACCCAAAGATTTCATGATCCACCAAATAAGAAGAAAAAAAAGAATCTCATGGCACATAATTAATTCACTCTTATTATTTATTATAAAATACAGACAGCAGAAAAACACTGACCTTGTATAAAGGAACAAGCGATTAATGTCAACTTCAAATTGTAGTTGTCTTGGATCCCTAGCAAAAGTAGGACTTTTTGCAAAAGTGGGACTTTTTGCAAGGATTTTCATACCCTGGAAATAAATTCAGATTGTTGTGATGAACTATAGTTTAGCATATCATAAAACTATGGAGACATCATAAACCACTAATCCCTGTAAGACCTAACACTATAACCATCAAAAGGTAAGATATCATACTTCCATCAAGCAAGTACCTAATCATTCCTAAAAGAGCATTCATATGTTGAACATTGACATGGAATAGCAAACCCCTAACACATTGCATAATAATAATAATCTTGCTCTTATTTTCTCCATATTGCGTACAATAATTTAATAAATGTTAAACAATAATAATAATAATAATCTTCACATTTTGTGGCTTATTCACAACAAAAGCTAATTATTTCTCATGTGTAAGATAAGGAGATACCTCTAGAAATTTAAGAAATAAAAAAGCCATTGGTGATCCGGGAGAAGTAAGCTCCTACTCACAACCAAATATGCCTTTTACGCATATTAGGTTTTAAACGCAGGAAATGTACTGTGAAAGAAAAGAGAGAATCAACATCAATTATGAAGTAGCAACATGAGTTTTAAACAACAACCAAACCTTTATACCACTAGCTGGGGTCGGCAATGGAATGAAATAAAGGCGGAAAATAATCATCTTATAATAAACCTATGAACACTATCTCCTTCATAATCATCTCTATTGATCAAAATAAGCAGCTGCTATGCTGTTTTCTCAAGCAGCTAAACCCATGTGCATTACCAGAATAGTTCATTCATCCATAAAAAACAATAACCCCAACTTCCAATAAGAACCTAATAACATTAGTGGTTACATTCAATTCTCTTATACCAACATGTATTTCACCTTTTTATCAATTAAAACAAAATAAAAATAAATAAATAAATAATGGGTGTGGATAAAATAGTTGAAGAGGAGAGAGATAGAATAAGAAAAGGAAGTGGTTAATTAAGAACAGAAAACAGTTAAGAGTGAAAGATGGTGGGTGTGAGTACTTACGATTAAGATTTGAAAAGAGTGAAACATGAAAGGTAACAATGTTGAAATTAATGAGAAATGAAGGTGGCTGGTGCTATTAACTATTTGCTCCGGCCCAACTAAAAACATTCCTAAAGTCAATTGGACCAACATCATACTCATCGTCTCATTTTTAAAATAAAGTCATATCTATTTCATAACTTGTATTTGCTCAATAGCCTATACCTCCCATTCTTCTTGTCTTCCTTTTTACATATATAATATTCAATAACAATTTAAGTGTTTTTTCTATTGTCTATACATTATTCAATAAATTATTTATGTGTACAATAATACAAATCAATGATATTGCATAGATATTAAATTCATTAATTAATATAATTTATGAATAATAAAAATATTTTTTACTTAATAAACAGTAATGGTATTGTATTGAAAAGATCAAAAAGTGAGCTTATAAAGTTTTGATGTTTTTATAATAAATTTATAACACAAACACAGGTTGTGAGTTTGTACATTTGTAGAGTGGTGCACCGAAATCCTAAACACAGGACGAGAAATGCCCGATGAATACAAATCATTCTTAATGGGTATTGACTATTGTGTTCCATATCCAGTGACGAAAGAAGAAAGAATGCTTACCATTGAATAACAAACAGTATATCATATCTATTTGCTCTACCCTCTAGATATGTACATGTATAGCGCTCGCTGCTTTGTTACTTTTCTAGGGATATGATATCTGCTGCGAGCACTTAGGTGTGAAACAAAACCAGAACATCTACTCCAGGGTCTTATCCTGTTCCCAAAAACTCACTAAATTTGCTAATATTGCATCATTCTACGTGATCAGTGTTGCTCTATAGGTGGTTCACCATCTGCATCCTGTGGTGATTTCAATCCAAGTGAAAGCCTCAGAACCTTTTAAAAATGTATTTTGTTACATTTTCAAACTTTTCATTTAATCCCTCTAAAAAACCAATTCCCTAACAAATTCTAATGTCTCTAGCTATATATGGTTTTTGTGATGTGTAGATAATTCACATAATCTGTACATCATATCAACTTCCATTCTAAATGAGTTATACTTTTCCTTAACATCAATGTTTTCCTTTAAGATATTTAAGGCAGACCAGCAAAATCTCTAGCTGTTTATTGATTTCTAAGGCCTATTATACACAAGTATATCCTCAGATGACAGAATAAACCCCCTTGAAACATAAAGAATGAAGGCAAACACATTTACTGTTATGACCAAGCAAACTTCATGAACACAAGCATCATGTAAAACAGTCATATTCACCTGACAACATAAATTAAATAGTTGAGGTTAACTAAACCGGCAGTGAGAACAAACGTTTTCATTTAGAACCAAAATCGAAGTTAAGAGGCCTGTGATGGGCTGCCTCGAGCAGCACGTTTTTCAAGTGCTTTCAACCTATTTGCTTCCATACGAGCTCTCTGATCTTTTGTTATCTCAGCACGCTTTTCTAGTGCCTTCAACCTATTTGCTTCCATACGAGATTTCTGCTCTTCTGTTATCTCAGCTTTTCCAGACAGACTGGCTCCATCACTTGGGACTTCATTATATGTGTCTTCAGTTGCCATAGTTTTGGAAGCCCTGCTAGGGCCAATTGAAGTGTTCATTGACAGAGAAGGTTCCTGCAATAAAACGGCATAAATTCCTCAGTTAAAACCTTGGCAACAGCTCCGTGTTTACAAATTTTATATGACAATTTGGTTTAGTTGGAAAGTTACAAATGACAGGCCATCTACAACTACAGCTTTCCAGTAAATACAATGTCTCTGAAGAGGCAAAAGAGCTAATACCATCTGACATCATAACATTCTAATTAATGAGTGTAATATCTATTCAATGTCAATATAAAGATTTATATTGAATCGGCACATCATTCACCATTCATTTGTATTACTTACATTTAAAAGTCAATAATGATTAAATATGAATGATGAAGTTATAATGTAAAAAAACTTCTATGTGTTCGTGCATACATCTTTTTCTCATAATTAATAAAGCCATAAACTTAAAGAAACAAGAGATATAAGAGGATAAAAAGAATATAAACCAAATGTGGTATAGTAGTCTATGAATAATGAAACCATTCAAAAGCATGAAGTTGTATGTAGTGGTGCCGTTACTCTAACAGACTAGCACTCCTGTATCACTGTTCTCACTTTTTCAATATGTTACTGAATAAGGTTAAATAAACCTGAGTTAAACTTTTTCCAAAAAAAAAACAGATATCACTCAATCTTCACAAAATTTTCCGAAACCAGCATCCTTGAATGATAATTTTACATCTGTTTCACCATGATAGCTTTAGATAAATATTGACAGAGTTCCTTTCAAATTTGTTATCACATAGAAGATATTACACTAATAAAGAAACTCTGTTTTAAAGACATTACTTACTTCAGTAGCTGTATCATATATGTCGTTAAGCATGTCTTCTTGAATGTCTTCTTGAATGTCATCAACATTTTCGAATTCTGAAAACACATCTCCCCCTTGTTGACTTGCTTCCGCATCTCCTGCTAATACATCAAAGTAATAAATAAAGCCTAATAATTCTTCTGCTCAATCATCATAGCAATATTCCAGCGAAATATATAGGCTACCATATTTGAAATATGAATGACAAAATCCTCTGTAAAGTTTGTCAAAATTGAGATCCTATTGGAGTTGTTTAGTTAGCTACAAATATCAGATTGTTCATCATAAGATCCCACCTCTTATGCAATCTAACCTTAAGAAATACATATATTAAAAGAAATTGAAAATTTCAAGGTATTTTTTGTAGTAATATTTCTGAACAACCAACCAACCAGACACGAAGGTGATTAATGAAGTGAATAAGTGGCACCTATTAGACCACTTTTTCAACATTCATTAAGTAGTTGAGTTAATACTTTTTCCTGAATGAAAATAATATGCAATACATTCTGAGTTCTAAGGTTATCTTTCATTATAAAGAAGAGATCCAAGAAAAGAGCAGTGAATAAAAATGATACAAGTACCTTGTTCGTGAGGTAGAATGTCATCGAAGAGTGGTGGTTCACGTAGTTTTGTTGGATCTCCACCATTGGCAACTCTTTCTCTCAATTCTCTAAGGCAAGTCTAGTTGAAGTGTGAAAATGGAGAGAAATCGACGAGGTTAAGCAAGAAGTGTAAATAGAATGTAAAAGTAATAAAAATGAAGAGTGGTTGATAGTACCTTGATGCGCCTAGTAGCAGCGACTTTCTCGAGTTTGGAAAGGAATTGAGGGAAAGAGTAATAAGGGAGGAGACGAGAGTGCCAATCAGAGTATAAGTGAAGGAGATTACCGAGATCAGAAACCTCATGGCCACGACCTCGATATTTGAAGTGGGAAGGGAAATGGCGAAGAACGTAACCGAAACCATCGTCGGAGAGGAGAAGATCGGGGGTAAGTTTGGGCCTACTTCTCGGAAGCTTCTTCGGCTTCTCAGAAGAAGGAACAGAGGAATTGTTAGGGTTGTTGGGGTTATTAGGATTAGGGTTAGGGTTCGGAGAGAAAGGGCAATCACGGGACCAATGACCTGGCTTACCGCACTTGTAACAACCCGTTGCTGTTCCCTTTCCTTCCATTCTCTCTTCTTTCACTCCAACGCAAGGGGGTTTTAAACTCTTTCTCCCCTTTTGGCGGGAAATATGCCTCCAAATTATTATTTTTACTTTTTATTTTATCGCTCAAATGGGGCCAGACCAAAATATATTGAATGAAGCTAATACACAATATAATAAAATAAGAACTAATTTCAACCAAAACAGCTATGTCAAGGAAAGGGTTGTCGAAATAATCATAAACAGGTTTATAATACTATACTCAACCAACATTGGAGCTAACACTTAATATTAAACACCAACAATCTACCGAAATATAGAACAAGCAAATTGGAACATCTTGCTATTGTTGATTTGCTATTCTGCATCATATAACTCACATCCTCACTACACCTCTGTCTATTTTCAATTACTTTATACCAAATTTGAGTTAAATATATGGTTGGAGCATCGCATACATAGACTTGTTGCTGTACATATTGACTATAATTTCTCACTGGTCACCGTAATATACATATAATGCCAAAGTTTAAATTATAGCATATTTCCAAAAGTGTGGTGTAGTTTATAAGTTAGTTGAGTAGCTTATTTGCTTAAAAAACAAACTATATAATAGTTGAATGAATTATTTGGCCTTGCTTCTTTCACCATATGTCATCTCAACTTATTTAATTTTGATGATGCTGGAAGACAAAGCGGATAGAATCTTCAATTCCACCTAGACAGAGGTATAGACATTTTTGTGGTCTTAGTTTCGGTTATTTTGTGAAGTTATGTAGAGATAAGATACGTAATGTATGATGTATATATGTGGTTGTCCTTGTCTGAATTTTCAATGATTTCAACCAAAAGCAATTGACCACCCCGCAAATTAGGCCATTCTTTATACAAAGTACCACTCCCCAAGCTTTGAAAAGTCTATTTCAAGCCTTTATTACATGCATTATTACATGCATGATTAAATAGTGAGGAAAACAAATGCTTTAAAAAACAAAAGAAAATATATTTTATTAGGATATATTTATCTTTTTAATTACAGTGAAATAATATTTTTTTATTGAAAACTCCTTTACATGATTGAACAATTTTTTTCTAAGTGTTCATTTAGGACAATGGATAAGTATCCATAAGTATAAAGTTTATGTTGAAAATTGTGTATTTAAAATTTACAAGCTAGAGTTTGAAGTTTTATAACATTCACTTTATACTTTATAAAATTTAGATAGTTCAAACATGTGATAAAAAAACTCTTAGAAGCTCGAGTAAGAATAGTAGATCAAGTAAAAATTCAATTTCTATAGAAAAGGAAGACTAGGAAAAATTATAGTCGAACGAATTAGAAAAAAATTAGATATCAACATTTAATTAATGAACATGATTTATGATGAAGTATTATAAGGTGATTTCATCTATCTAACTATCCATATTTAGTCAGAACAAAGATTTTTTAAATGAAAAACAATCTTATATCCACTAGATTTAACACCCTTTTCAGAACCATATTTGATATGAGCGGTGTGGGATGAATCCTAGTCTTAGACTTAGAGTTATTATTATATGTAAAATTGAAACAAATTCATTATATATATACACACACTATATATGCGTTAGTGAAATGTGAAACAAGGGCTGATCCTGATTTCTGAGCGTTAAAACCTTTAAATGTATATAATTATTTTTAGATGCTGCTGCCTAAGAAAATTTTCTTTTCCACGTGAACAATTTAATGTGTGACATATTTGCTGTTACACTACTACATACATAATTGAAGGGTGGACTTATTAACATGGCATTAAGTAAGAAAATTGTTGTTTACAGTGAAAGCAATGATGAATATCTAATGCCCCCTTTTATAGTTCATAGACCCAAACTAACTCTTGTTTATAGTGAAAGCAACAATGAATATCAAATGCCATTTTTATAATTTATACTTCCCAAACTCACTAAAAGCATGCTTCCAGAATGGGGCATGTCAATCGCTTTTGGGAATAGGAAATTTGTTGTTTTGGAGATAAAGCAACAGTAGCTAATTGCTATTGCACCACACACTACTCTTACCTGTTTTTCTCGACACAAATCATTTCTCTTTCCGGACCAATCAAAATTTTACTTTTTGTTATTTTTCATTTTTAAATTTCGTATTATATTCATGTACAAGCATTCTGACTGGTCTAGGGATTGAGACATGAAGTGAGACAAGTAATGTTCGTACATTTTTTCCAACCCTCTTTCATTATTTAAACCAAAGCCCAGCTCTGCTTCAATGTGTTTCTTAAGAGACAGAGTGTCTTAGCCTTGGTCCATAAGAGGCTGAGAGAGAGAGAGAGTGAGGATTAAGGGGCTATTGCCAATTTCAGATGGCCTTGTTTTCAATTAATTTAAATATTCTTATACTTGTTGTGCTTATTATCTGTTTAACCAAACAAACACTGAGTAGTAGTTACCTTAGCCATGATGTAGTTGAAGAGCAAGAAGCAAACAGAGTGCATGGTTTACCAGGACAGCCACCTGTGAAATTCAAACAATATGCAGGTTATGTCACTGTCAATAAAACTCATGGAAGAGCATTGTTCTATTGGTTCTTTGAGTCCACTCAGAAATCACAAGATAAACCTCTTCTTCTATGGCTCAATGGAGGTATTTTTTCAACTCTTTACATATAACATTATCGTCTATAATATTATATCATTTTACTAAATCTTCCTACCCACAAAATTTTTAGATATGTCATAAAATGATACTTTATTTATTAGTGATTGATTTACAAGTGTCATCATATGTCATTTTCTTATGGTTAGAAGGATTAATTAGATGATATATCATTTTCCATTTGGTATTACATCAAATTTTTGTACAACTTTTGGAGCTAGACTAATTAATTGATCACTGTCAATAATAAGTAATTGAGAGTGAATAGCATCATATATCACCATCCTATAGTTAATGAGTTGTTTTGTTGATTGATCTACCTATAGGATAACATAAAATTATTTATTTGTATAATACATTTATAGAATTTATTTTAGTTACAACTGTATTTACGAGTGAAAACCTAATATAGTCTCTCAATATTTTTCAAATTAATCATTTTCATGACAAATTGAGAGATTTTAATTATAGAGAAAAAAAATACTAATTTGACCCGAGCAAGATTTTTGATGATGAACTTTATGTTTTCAAAATTGAAAGGAATTAAATGGTTTCACGTGAAGATCTTCCAATACCAAAGTTAGTGCTCATTACTTTATTTATTAGTTAATTTTGGAAAAAAGAAGAGAAAAGATTGAAGATGAATGATGGTTTATAAGGTGAAATAAAAAGAAAAGAAAAAAGATTGCATGAAGATAAAGATTAAAGCGAGAATGCGAGTAATGAAGTTGCATGTTGCATAAGAAACAGCCATAATGAAATTGGGTACAAGTAATAAATATTGCTTTGAACTCAAGTCATAAACTACCTTTTTTTCTTGCTTCTCACAAATGGAAAAAGAAATCTTTAGATCATTCACGCCCATAATAAATAAAGGAAACATGATTATTGAGGAAAAAAAGTCTATTACAGTATCCACTAAACAAATATTTTGTATTTTGTATAATATTCCAAATTCTATTTATATTCCCCAAGAGAGGGAATTGTGGAGGACCAAGCAAAATAGTGATGATATTATCCAAGAATTGTAGCAGGTCATCTCAATCAAGTAATGAACAAAGTGGACTTTCATAAATAATAGATTATAATCTAATCAAACTAAATTATAAGTTGAAACACATGACCTGACCCAATACAGGATAAGTTATCTTAGTAAAAAATACAGTGACAAATTGTATATTTAATATATTAAGAAGTATTAAATTTGATTTTATAATCTTAAATTTGATTAACAGTAGTGTGCCATAATTGTAGATTATAGCAATTAAGTGTAAGAATGTTTCAGGCCCAGGTTGTTCCTCTGTTGGTTATGGAGAAGCAGAGGAGGTAGGACCCTTCTTTCCTCAGAAAAGCAGCCACCCAAAGCTAAACTTGAATCCCTATTCTTGGAACAAAGGTTGCTGATCATCATCTTCAACTTAGGCATATTGCACATTCGGATTATAAAAATGCATTTTGATACTGAAATACTAAATCAAATATCAACAATCATGATTCCTTAACCATTTTGATTTATACAGCTGCAAATCTTTTGTTTGTGGAATCTCCGGTTGGGGTGGGATTCTCATACACCAACACCAGCAGTGATATAAATGAGCTTGGTGACACAATTACTGGTAATGTTGCTATATGCCTAAGTTGGTTAAAATCGAGATTCCACATACATATACATATGTAGTTAAAATCGAGATTCTACTAAGTCCTAACCATTAATTCATACATTTCTTTTCCATACTTGGTGATTTAGTTTCTTGATGAGAATTGTATAATGTCTATGGCCAGCCAAGGATTCACACAACTTTGTTATCAATTGGTTTAAGCGATTTCCACAGTTCAGATCACATGAGTTCTACATTGCAGGCGAAAGCTATGCAGGTATATAAGTAATTGTAAAACAAGCTACATTTCTTTGTGAAACAATATATTTGCTTTCAGCCTTTCTTAACTTGAAGATAAATATAATTTGGTTATTATATATATGATGACATTTCAGGGCATTATGTTCCACAACTTTCTGAGCTCATTTTCGACAATAATCACAATCCAGCCAAGGAAGACTACATTAACTTTAAAGGGTTTCTGGTGAATAAATCTTCATCTTTCATCAAGCTCTATGTAGAATAAATTAACTATGACAAAATAAAAGTCCAGAAACAAATGAATTGAAATTAATTATTAGTGTTAATATGACAGATTGGAAATGCATTGTTGGACGATGAAACAGATCAAAAGGGTATGATAGATTATGCATGGGATCATGCAGTGATATCTGATGGTTTATACCATAATATCACAACTGCATGCAACTTCAGTCTTCCAAACAGTTCAGATGCATGCACAATGGAACTTGATAAGTACTTTGATGTGTATAAGATTATTGACATGTATAGCTTGTATGCTCCAAGGTGTTTCAGCAACCAAAGTAGCACTACAAGGGAACCCCATGTCATCAAAGGCGTAGCTCCTCACACTTTTTCCAAATTTGTGAGCTTTTTTCAACTTAACTGTCTTTCTCTACAGAATCAAATTCCACTTAAACTAGTTAACTTACATCATTTGGATATTGTGCAAATGGCAAGATATTAACTATCCCATTTTGTTTTTGTGCACAAAACTCTATAGTACATTACATATATCTAAATAACCTAGAAATAAGTGAAATAACATTACTTTCAGATTGAAGTGGAAGATATGAATTGACAGAACAATTTATTGAGCATGTTGGGGTTGTGAATTTGAACAGGATGGGTGGCATAAAAAACCAGCAGCAGGATATGATCCTTGTGCATCAGATTACACAGAAGTGTACCTAAATAGGCCAGAAGTACAAAAGGCATTGCATGCTAATGTCACCAAAATTCCCTATCCATGGACTCATTGCAGGTTTTTGCTTCACTTACCTTTCTATTCATTCTATTTTCTCTTACAATAATATGTACATATAATTCTTTAATTCATTATAGTTGTTAATATTACTATATATGTATTGGAAACACCATCAAGCATAGGTGATAGGTAGATAGATAAACCACCGTGCATAAAATTTGTATGTGTGTATTTGATGAAGTCTTATTGGTTGTCTTAATTAGTGATAATATCACATTTTGGAATGACGCACCACATTCCATCCTTCCAGTCATAAAGAAGCTTATTGCCGGTGGTATTCGCATCTGGGTTTACAGGTAAATTGCAACATATTTCTTATCCCCTTCTCAAAATTTGAGTGAACTAATAGTCTTCTTTTTACTTTTTACTTTTTCTTTTTTTGTGGTTGGTGCTTTATATTCTAAGTGTTGTATAAATGGCACTGTGTCTTTACGTCATGAAAGATGGGCTTCATTTGATAATTTATTTGGTCATATGAATAGTGGAGACACCGATGGAAGAATTCCTGTGACCGCAACAAGATACACACTTAGAAAACTTGGCCTCAATGTTGTTCAAGATTGGACTCCCTGGTATACTAGTAACCAGGTAAACCATATTTTCTATTTAGTTATCTTTTTATCAGGGAATTAAATTAAATAAACCATGGCAAAGTAAAATATTCAACTTCCTCACAGTTAAGCTTTGTTTAAAATTCATGTTAAAATTTGTTGTAACCCTTCTATTATTAAGCCATTTTCTTTTAACTTGTGAATGAAGAAACATTGTTTTTGGTATTTATTTTGAATTGAGGATTTACAGGTTGGAGGATGGAGTATTGTTTACAATGGACTCACATTTGTGACCATAAGAGGTGCTGGTCATCAGGTTCCTACATTCGCTCCTAAACAAGCTCTTCAACTAATTCAACATTTCTTGGTCAACAAGAAGTTACCACCTCATCCAATTTAATTTAGGATTTTCATGTTTCTTCCACATTGGGATTGGATATTTGTTTCCTTTTTTTTATGATTCAAATTTACATGTTTGTTACATTATACTTGTCATTAATAGTCTCATTAAATGTAATTGTACTATAAACATTTTCCAATTTGTTTACATAGCAAAGTTGAATATACATTACCATATTGTTTGTTATTAGTTCTTTCACATAATTTCGATGTCACAAAAATATAATTATATTGTTTGCAAGAGAGCTAGAAATATAATTATTGAGAATCTGAGGCAAAATGATGAGCAGTTAATTTCATGGGAAATTTCAACAATAGAGATGTTGGAATTTGAAAGGAATAATGCAACAAGTTTATAGATATCTCGGGGATTCACATCCCCTAACAGAATACATAGATTTGCTCAAATGAATACTTTATTGGCAAAATGTTAAAGGAGAGAGGAGGGGATACCAAAACCAGAGTTTGCAAGTCCTATCAAGAGTTTACAAATTAGTGATGCTTATATATGGCCTACAAATCTTCTCCCCTGAGCAATCCTGCTATGAGAACGTTACAAATATGCAACTAAAAAAGAGCAAAACATAAAGCTACTAAAAACCCATTTTGTAAGGAAAGGAAAAAATGTAAGAAACAGAAAACCAACCACTGATCCAGTAACTGGAAACCGAAACACCAACTAACTGGAAATGCCAACCACTGAATGGTCCTTGTATTGTGACATGCATCTAAAAACTAACTGTTTTGAGGAAAGTTTCA
This sequence comes from Lupinus albus, assembly GCA_009771035.1. NCBI lineage: Eukaryota > Viridiplantae > Streptophyta > Magnoliopsida > Fabales > Fabaceae > Lupinus > Lupinus albus. The sequence continues at coordinate 17,663,606 of CM020017.1, forward strand.
ATTGCTTCCACATTTGATTAAGCATTATTGAAAAGGAACTGGAACACCCTGCTTCTTGTTCACTATAGCCATTACCTTATAGCGGGTACCCATGCCAATTGGAACACACTCATCAGGTCCTTCCCAAAAGGGGGCTTCACCATCACCTACAAGGCGCCAGTATCCTGTCCTCAAAGATTCAGCTTGTTCCTCTGTGCAATTTTGAAGGAGTGCTTCAACACGATAATTTATTCCAAGCGAACCAAGAAATTGAGATTGAGTAATTGGCCCGTGGACAGACACTTCTCCTGTGTGAAATAATAAACCAGTTAGAAACTAATCTTTATTTTTTGACCAAATATGTATGCTTTTTTATGTCTATTTCTGATCATTACTATTTGTTACACCCGTAATTAGAAAGTTGGAAAGCACCTGAAGCTTCCTCTGCGGAATGCCTAATGGAAGGAAAATCAACATATGCACTGAGATCAGCAGATCCAGGATCATCTAGAAGGTCGACAAACTTGTGTTTCCGAATTGCCTGCATTAATTCATAAATCATTGAACAAAGCATGCTGATGAAGGACTAACTAAATACAATGTACCACATACAATTAAAATATATACTCAGGCATTGGACTCTCGGTGGTACTGTAACCAACACAAAATCCATAACGATAACCAATAAAAATACACTGCAACTTAATCTTCAGGATGACATTATTTACAGCATTGCATGTAATGGTTGGTTCCTAATCATGTGCAATAGATTCCAAGCAAAAGGCGTATAAGAAAAGGACAGATACTTAAGGGTGATTCTATCCAGACTCTATCCCGATTCTATGTTCTACAAATTCCAATTTGTTAAAGAGTGAAATGCAACTAGTAATATTGGGAAACTAGCTCCTTGAAGTGCAGAGATAGACCTCTGATTTAAAGGAATTCATTTCTTCTCCACTCTCTTGTTGCCAACTGTCTTCTGCATAACTAACTCCTATTTGTTTTTCCCAAACCACTCTTCCAGCTTCAGCTGTTGCTGGCTCAGAATTAATGTTAGGCCTCAAACCATCCACTCCCAAGTCAGCTACTGCAGGACCAAAATTAGTGTTAGGCCCATCCATTCCCTGTGCAGGCTTCTTTCTCGTGTATATATGTCTTATAGCTGGCCGTGTAACACAAACATTCATCCAGACAATAAGGTATACTCTGACAAAGGGATACTGAGAATTATTACCATCATGTCTATCAATTTTATCATAAATGTATCATTTCATGCTTATGTTAATAATTTTTTAGTAGTACAAGGCAAAACTAGGGAGATAAGAAAGGAAACGGAAGTACAAGACAAAACTAGGATACATTCAATGAGTAGTTAAGCTAGTCATGGTACACTTGTGAGACAGTCAGGCAGAAAACAGTAAAAATGATAAAGTAATACTGTTGACGATAAAAAGGGAAAGGGTGTTAGACCTGGAGACTGTCTGAGATTACTCCATTAAAGCCATAGTCAATGATTAGAGCTCCACCACCATCAGAACTTATTCTATTGACGATGGTCTCAGTTAACTCCATAGCTTGGGGACAAACTTCAATTTGATTAAGTTCTGCTATCTCCTCAGGTGCAGCCCACTTGCACCGCTTCAATAGATATAGAGTTGCAGGTGTAGGCTGTGGGGATAGAACAAAACGAAACCTATCCAATATACATAAGAAACATCAATAAAGTGAACCCGGCAGAAAAACAATTTCAAGAAGCTTCATTGCAATACTTACGATGAATCTTCTGCCACATCAACCATTTTCTCACACCAGCCACGAGATACTTTCTGCAGACAAAAAAATTATTTCATGGAAATGTGATGCCAATAGCAATGTAGAAAAGGTAGGGACACAAAATAAGTTGGATTTAATTTTTCTTCTTTACAACAAGCATAAAAGATACGAGCATGACATAGCCCAAGATATGTGAAGCAGAAATTTATTGGAAATATGGAATCATTAAGCATGAAGAGAAGCAAATATTTTGGCTGAAAGCATTAAGAACCTCTTACATCTGATCTGCCCCTCAATGACCAACCAGTAAGAGAGCATACAGTTATGACAGATCAACATTGGAATGAACCCGCTTAGTAAAACTAGCTAGGCGGATTAGAAAACAACAGGCAAAACTATACAGAAATTACCAGTAAAAATGGAAAGAATGGGGGATTAAAGAATGCTAAAGGACAAGACACTACTGGAAGATAGTTGAGAGCAAAAATAATTGTTCCAAATTTCATAACTTAAGTTTGCTGCTTGATAGATGTTCTCAGTTTCAATTTAGCTTAACAGCACAAGCATTCTATTACCTGGAATTGATGGACTGGCAGGGCATCAAAGAACTCATGTCCAATGATAATTGTTGGCACTGGAGTACAACAAGCAGAGAAATTTTCTGTTAATGGCTTCATGCATAACAGAAAACAAACTCAAATATTCATATAACAATTGACACTGTATTTTAATCCAAAAGCCTATTTTCAATGGGAAATAAATACATACATCCTGAAGGAACCTGCTCCATTGTAGCATGCCATGATACAGGAATCCGACTTCCAACCAAAGAGCTTACAGTTCTTTTATCAGTATCCTGAGCTGCATTCTCTTCATCAACACATTTCAACTTTTGGTGCTGAAGCTTTTGTAGTGCCGGACTACACTCCACCAAGTGTATATCCAATGACTCAACCAAGTTCTTAAACTTTGAAACACCCTGCATAAGAAGTTTAAACTTCAATTAATCATGACGATAACATATTGCCTTTTAAATGTTTAATCGACCACAAAACAAATGGGGGAAACATTTAAATACAAATTTTAGTATAGAGACATATGGACATTATAGTTTGATACCCGGAGAAGATCAGCCATAAGAGTTCCTCGTCCCGGACCCAACTCAACAAGATTTAGTCTTTGTGGTTGACCCATTTGGTCCCATAGACACATCACCCAAACACCAACCATCTAGTTTGACATTAAAAGATATGAATGCAAAGATAATGGAATTAGTGAAAAGAAGAGTGAATAAAAGAATTTACCTCACCAAACATTTGGCTGACTTCAGGAGATGTAATAAAATCACCTTGAGCTCCGAAAACATCGCGGTTGATGTAGTATCCAGATTTAGGGTTTGTCAGAACTTGTGACATGTACTCACCTACTGAGATTGGGCCTCCACGAAACTGAAAATTAAACAATTATAAAATATAAAAAAGGGTAAATTGATTGAGTGAGATGAAAAAATGGAAGTATTGGTGAAAGTAGAAAGAAACCTTGATGATGCCTTGGAGGTGTTTGGAGAGGTCAGAATGGGAATGTGGTTGATGAGAATGATCGGGAGGGTTATAAAGGGAAGAGCGATCGATGGAGATAGAAGAAGAAGAAGAAGAAGAAGAAGAAAAATAGTTAGAGAATGAATTAGAGAGAGGCCTTGATACAAAGTAGAGATTGGCGATGGAGGAGGAATGGCGAATAACTTTCCTCAACGCCATTTTCCACAAAGATTCAAGATGATGATACTTCTGGTAATTCTCATTCTTTTGTTTTACACTTTTTTATTTTATACCAATTCTCATTACTCCCTTATCTTACTTTCTAAACACACTCTTTTATAGATTCAATTATTTGATTGCATAAATATATGATTATATATTCACACATTTATATTTGAATAATTTTTCAATTTTAACTAAATAATCATAACATTCTCCTCATTTTTAATTTTAATTCAATGATATAAAACAATCAAATCTCTCATTCGATTAAGAATACAAACTAGATCTGTTTACAAATCCTCTTAACAATTCAATGTAAAGTTCATTTGGGTTTGTAGCAGGTTCTAACCAAAAGGTTAAGCAATTCAAATGAAATAAATGGTCTTAAATTATCCATCAGCTAAGATATATAATTGATTGATTAAATAATTTCTTTAACATAACTAATTCAAGCATACCCCGGTTGAATGCAATAGGATGATGTTATGATTATTCATTTGATGGTTTTCTTTCCTTACATTAGGGCATGCTTGAATGCTTACAAATGTCTCTGAAAATCAGAGAGAAATTTCAACAACTAACATATTGGCTAATTGTATTCTAAAACACGAAAAGGAAAAACAATATAGGTATGGAATAGTTTATGGAACGAAGAAGTATAATTTGTATTTTATTTGAAGCAATCAATGGTGCATCTCTTCATATCATACACAGTCGTTTAGTGGAGCAACTCATCACAAGTTCCTGTTAGGAAATAACATTTAAAGAAAACAGTTGCAAGTGGTTAGTGAAACACCATAACCTAATTAGCAGCATCTCTAAAACATTCAATTGAACTAAGTTCCAAAGTAGTCAATGGCATAGTGAGGGTTATACAACTGACCAACATTAATAAAGGGGTGCCAAAGGTTTCATTAATCCATGGACATAAATTTATATTACACCAACAGCTAACAATCAATAGAAAGAATTAAAGACTAACATTTTTCTAGGAATGAATGGATTCATGACAAATTGGGGTAGCTTTGGACATATGTGAAGAAGACTATTACATGTCATAGTAAAGATAGTAGATCAAATGAAAGTTAGTCTAATTTCTAGAGGCCAAAATAACATAATATGGTTTTGTTTGATCTGTGTAATCAATCCTACCCTTGTGGGACTAACGTTTGTTGTTGTTGAAGTTCAATATCATAAGTTATTTCACATTTCTACTTTCAGAAGATGCTCATGCAGGGATTTTCCTAAGCAGATATCCATCCATGCTAGGATTTGTGTACCCTCCCTCACCCATATGTTATTATATATCAAAACTGAAATCCATATGTCTACCACCAAACCTGTGCATTTATATGCAATCTAAACCAAAACAATTACAAGTGAAACAATGGTGTAAGTTGCCACTAGTAATTTACTACCATCAATTAAAGGCCAAAGGAGCAATGTAATTTTAACCAATTGCATCAGTATTCCTTCTCAAAGAGGCCTGCAAATGTTCAATTCAATTATAAAAATTTAAGAAAAGAACAAATAATTTGGCCAATAAAATGGAGAAGTAAAGCATAGAATTTGTCACAAACGCTTCCCATCAACTTCAAAGTAGATCGAAGGAAATTTTTACCAGCAAAGCAAACAAACTAGTGATATTTAGTTTTTGTGCAGAAGATTTGTATAAATAAGCAAGAAAATAATATACATCATAATATGCCCATTCTTCCCCAAGACACAAGGTTGGACAAATGTACTATCCATAACCATAAGCATGTATACTTCTAAAGAATACAAAAACTTCAGCTAACAAACCCCAACCAAAATTTCGAAGATAACCATTTAATTAAGTCTGAATAAGAACAATTGTTCAACCTCATGCCGGTAACATCTAACAGGTTTTGTGTTCAGTAGTTCCATAGTTGTCGAAGGCTATAAAGGCTTACCAGTTTATTATTTATGCTATTGGCTAGAATCACTGCCTTTAGGTAAAGAAACAAAGAGGAATCTGTACCCAATACACACAGCAAGTGATTTCACCATCCGAAACACCCTCTTCAGACAGCATAATGTTGATTCCTGGAAGCCATATTAGCAACTTGAGCCTGCAACTGAGCAGCTCGAACTTTCGCTGCAGTAGCTCGGTGAAAGAACTGCTCTCTTGACAATGCCCTCACACTCCTAAGGTACTGATCGAACGGTACACTCCCGACCTGAACTGCCTTGTCCAAAGCATACAAAGTATCTTCAGTAGCCAAATCAGAAGCAGTGCAATCAAGCATCTGCTTAGAAAGTACATCCACACACTCAAAAGCATCCTCTGCATTCTCCAAAGTCCCCAACTTTTTCCCTTGGTTATCTCTTAACCATCCTTCCAGAACATCACTATTCATCAAAATAATCTGCAATTTCTGCTCCAAACCTTCCATCTCATCCTGCATTTCCTTCAAAGCCTTATTAAGCTGATCCTCTCTTTGCTTCAACACCGGCTGCATACTAAAGAAACCCTCTATTTCAGCCTCCTTTGTCTTCCTCAACCCAACAACATCACCATGCACCATCTCCACAAGCTTGTTAATCGCGTTCCGCTTAAAAACCTCAGTAGGATCCTCAGTATGAGGTAACGGAGAAGGCTGAACCCTTCCAGAACCAGAACCAGAACCAGAACCAGAGCCATAGGGTGAAGGGGGGTAAGTATTTGGATGAATAGAAGGGCGAGAATACCCAGATGAAAAAGCTCCCAAATTTGAAGACCCAGATGGAAAAGAAGTCAAATTTGAAGAGGTTGGGAAATTGGGGTTAGGGTTATGAGAGGATGGGGATGGTGGAGGTGGAGCCCTGCGTTGAGAATAAAGAGGGGGATCAGATGCAAAGGCGTGACTCAAAGTGCGAACAAGATCAACGAGATTGGAACTGGGGTAGATCCAATTATGCAAATAAGGAACAGAGACAAGACCAGAAGGGTTAACGTGAGCGTGGGGGCGCTTGATCACCATGTCGCGCGTGGGGTTCACGTAGACGCAGGGAGGGTGGCGAGGGTAGGATTCCATGAGCCAGATGAGAACGGGGATGTTATAGGTCACTCCCTGGTAGGGCATAGGGACGGTGCCGTCGGCTTGGAGGAGGTTGACGGAGCGGCCATCGTTGTGGGTAAAAGTGGCGGTTTTGGGTTCTAAGGAAGGGAAGGTGGTGGTGAGAGAAACGAGGTGCTGACGGATGAGCCACTTCGCATCCTCGGAGTAGGGGAGAGCGGAGGGGCCGCGTTGGGAGAGGACGGAGCTAAGGAATTGTTGGTGGTTCGACGATTCAATCGCCGGTGGAACCATTGTAGGTGAATAGGGTTTGGATTTGATGAATTCAAGTTAAAATGATCGATGATTGTTTTCAAAACAATTACAAGCTTTTAATTTAAGTTAAGTTTCCCAATTGGTTTACGCGTATATATATGATTTATTATCTATGATTTTCGTCTTATTAAAACGACGTCACTTCTGCTGACAATATATATATATATATATATATATTATCGTTATAACATATATAAGTGTCATACAGTAGAAGACAGCAATTTTCTTTTTCATTATGTGGCGGATACTAGAAATCAATAAACTGCAAATGGTGCAATCTATGTTCTCAACAACCAAATTGATAAATGAAATAAGAAACACAAATTGATGGGGTTCACTGTAATTTCATGCTCTTTAAAGTCAAATTCATTATTTAAGTGAATTGCAAATACCACACGCCACAAAATCTGCTCATGCCTTAGACTCCTCCCTTTTAAAAATATGTTTGCCTATAATTAAAATATGAATTTAGTAGAAGTGCTCTACCCTATTAAGCATATTACCATTCATGTTTATCTCGACAAATAATGTATTAAGTTCTAACAATATAAAAAAGCTTTACTAATGTACTTTCATTGCTTGATAAGTAAAGGGTTAATAAAATTTCCGTAAATAAAAAAAGTAGGATCAAGTAAATTTCCGTACAAAAGAGCCATGTATTTAATGCTCCATTAGTATCCTGTACCTATAGTTGAGTGTTGAGAAGTAGTCACTTTAGAAACATCTTGATCATCAAAAAAATAATCTATTATTTGTGAACTTGTGGTAAATTCTTAAGTCGTAGTACAGTAAGGGAATCATACCTGAGTTCTAATTTTAGATTGAGATGTTTCGTAACATTTCATCGTCCATATTATCAATTTTAATGAAGTGATACAGACATCTTCAATCATAACTATTATCCCAAATTATATTTCTATAGCACTTGAATCACATAAAGGATGAAGATAATATTATTCCTTTTTCTTATTTTTCAATTTAGTAAATCTGCGGTGGTTGAGGCGCCACATATAGGACGAAGATAATTTCAAAACGGATTAATAGCACTTGAATCACATAATTTTGACACCACTACATTCACTTTACTTTATCACGCGTCACCTCAATCAAAGATCGAATCCCTTCTCGTCTTACTTTTCAAACCAACAAACTAGGAAATCCAATAAAATATTCTAAACATCTTGATAAGTTTTTTAAATGCGAATATTCTTGAAACAATTTACGGTGGTAAGGGATTCTACATGTTTTGTGTTTTTTTGTCACAGTCGTTTGATTAATCTTATCTATAAGAATGAAAAGAGTAGATGAGAATAAACCTAATTTTATTGAAGGTAGCTCATCATTTTATGTTGATCAACATTCACCACGACACTGACTCAAAACCATAACACATCACAAAACCTAAAACGAAGACTCAGTAACATAAATATTTAAAGAAAACGACAACGCATTAGATAAAACGACACAGATCAGAGCCACCAATTAAGTACTGAGTGAGGTCAACATCTAAGAGAGTTGACCACAATCGGCGATGGTGACAGGCCTAGAGGTCTTGCCGGAGCCAGATCCAACCTTCTCTATGTCCCTCACAACGTTCATTCCTTCAATCACTTTACCAAACACAACGTGCTTTCCATCAAGCCACTCTGTCTTCTCAGTGCAAATGAAAAACTGAGATCCATTCGTTCCAGGTCCAGCATTCGCCATCGACAAGATCCCAGGGCCAGTGTGCTTCTTGATGAAGTTCTCATCAGCGAACTTAGCTCCGTAGATAGATTCACCCCCGGTACCATTCCCGGCGGTGAAATCACCACCCTGGCACATGAAGTTAGGGATGACACGGTGGAAGGAGGATCCCTTGTAATGGAGTGGCTTCCCGCTGCGGCCAACTCCCTTCTCGCCGGTGCATAAGGCACGGAAGTTCTCGGCGGTGCGAGGGGTGGTGTCAGCATATAGCTCCATGACGATGCGGCCGACGGGGCTGCCGCCGATGGCCATATCAAAGAAAACCTTAGGGTTCGACATGGGAAGAGAGGAAGAGAATTGATGAATTGAAAATGAAGAAAGGGATTAGGGTTTGATTGGGGTTTGGGAGTGACGACGATAGAGATTTATAATGACTCGTGCTTCGGAATATATTACGGAGTGGCCGTTGGATTGGGACACGTGGCGAGATCTTAGGGAAAGGAAGTAACTGTGGTTGAGTATGGGATTGACTAAGGTTAGTGGTGCGGATTCCATGGCACGGATATGCTTGTCTTTATGCCTCACCCTCCCATCGGTGTACCCTGTTATATCATCTATTATTTATTATTTATTTCATATTTAAATAATTATTTGATTTCCAATAAAAATATAAATGAATAATATATTAAATATAGTTTAAATCTTTATATGTGTATTATTATTAATATTTGGGGATGTGTGTAGTATATTATATATTGTGCATATATCCGTTGTGTGAGGATTATGCAATAGCGAGTACACATGAAGGTGGACAGCAATTTCCATTGATTAATTTGTGGAGTTAGCATTATCCAACGGCGTCCATTCTTTTGAAAAAGGTCACATCATGATGAGGGAACATTAATTTTATGGCACAAAAAGCTGAGAAAGTCATATGAATATCAAGAATTTATTAAATGAGGAAAATGTTCAAAACAGATATTTCTAAATGATATAACTTCAGTCACTTAAATCCCTCTCTTTATATATTTATCTATATAACGTAATACAATAAGACGTAATCAAATTTAAATAATTAATAACAATTCGGGTATCTATAAAGGGGGAATAATTAATATCAGTCAGTTAAATCCCTCTCTTTATATATTAATTTATATATTTGCAATTAGGATAATATAAAAGGAATAATACATATGGATATATATAATAAAAAAATGATCGTACTTTCTTACGTTTGATATACAAATGCATATATATATATATATATATAATAAATGAAGTACATTTTCTTACATTTCACAAAAATATATATATTTGCATTTAAAATAAATGGAGCACACTTTCTCACAATAAGAAAATGATAGTATTTTCTATATATAAGTTGTTCATTTTGCCTGATTGAAATGTTCACGTAAATAGGACATGTTGGACAAACATTTTAAGACAGATGAACCATTTTTTATGCTCTTCTCATCCATAAGTATGGGTGGGCGGGCTGTATTAGTTTTGTCTAAATTTTCAATAATTGCATATAAAAAGCATAAATTATGAAGATAGTGGGGGGCACAAAAAGGGCAAAGTATAGGCGAGAAACTAGAATTTTGATGATTGGCTCCATTTTCTAATATAAAAAATGATAATTGGGCAAAGTCTATAGTGCCAATTAGTGTCAATACTCAATAGCATCAATAACCCAGACTCTATTAACCAAGATTTGTTAAAAATGAGAAAAAGAATGTATGTATTGTACGTATATGAGTTTTATAACTTTCCTTAGGTCATAAATCATCCATTATATTTATTGAATGTATATAAATTATTACACTCCCTATACATAAATATTATACTCTATATAAAAAACATTAAAGATGCATGCCATTGACTATTCTCTTTTACATTACTGGGTGGAGGAAGAATGGCGTGTACAACTAATAATGTTATCTTTTGTCCATGTCAAATTTTAATTGAAACTCTGCTTCCAGCAATCCAGGATAGATACTCTAAGATGTGTATACTTCATTTTCACTAGTTAGGAAATATAAAATTAATATATATTAAATTCATGTTTTACTCTTTTGATGAATGAAAATGAGAACGTACATTGAATGGTACAAACATCGGGACAACAAATGTTGCTCCGCAAATAGATGCTCTAAGAAAAGTATGGCCCTCCAATGCTGCACAAGGATGAAGGATATATATTCCCACTAGATAAAGATTTGGATTCCTTTGAAAAATCCTTCATACGCCCCAATACAGATCTTATGCCACAAATTTGTAGAACACAGTTCCAAGTGCAAGCAATTATTTGATCTTGCACCCAAGGGAAAATAAGCTCAAGGGAACAGTGATTATCAGTCCATGCAAGATTTATGGCATTGGAAGCTCAGGAAAATGTGCAAGCTCAACAAAGCCAACCTCCTGAGCCCTTTTAGGCTTTAGCAGTACCCTCAGCTTGTAAACAGAGAAAAGAATGTTTATGAGGCAGCTTGACCATAGATCAGAAAAGAATGTTTTTTTGGAACAGATTCAGTACTCTCAGCAGCTTGACCACAGATAGATAAAGCAGTTGAGAAAAAAGAGATATTTGGTTTTGAGACACATCCAAGTGGGGCAAGAACAAACAATCCATCTCTGGTAATACATATGAACGTTTCAAACAAGAGGAGCATTCTTGCTTGATAAATCATCAAGACCTTGTATTCCCCTCCTATATAAAGGCTAAAAGATAGATGCACTCCTCTCAAAGCTATCTATCTACTTTTTTTTACTTATAACAGTGAAGAAAAGTCCAAACAAAACATGTCTGGTGTCCTGATGTTCATCTTCCAACTTCTTTGAATGTTTAAAGTCTATCATTCACTGTTTAGTGTTTATATAAAAGTCCAACTTTCAAAACAGAATAATAGAACATGCTAAGGAAAAATTATATGCTAAGCCTACAAAAAAATATAGTAAAGCCAAGGAATCCATGGATCATAAACCAAAATTCCGAATTTGCCTACAATGAAAACAAAAACATTGATAAACTGAACATTATCTAACAAAAATTCTGCCAGTTAACTCATATCCCTGTTAGTTTTTTTCTTAGAAAAGCTCAAGTTCATCTAAAGGGAAAAAAAAGTAGAATAAGCTACAACAGAAACGCAGGTCTATTCAGCCTAAAATGTAGAACTACTTCCTCCTGCTCTTCTAACCTCTCCAACCTAGCCCGAGTTACAGGAGTGTGTATTACATTCCATGGTAGAGTGTGGTGTGGCTGAACTTGAGAATATTTGTTTATCTATTTCTTCTTCTTTGATTTGTTCGCCTGAGACTGAGTATATGCAGTTCCCTGTGTACCAAAATACAGTACAGAACAATGTTTAATATTTACATATAGGTGTGGAAAGAATAGTAAAGCTTAGGTACCGACCTGGAGCCACTCATCCAAGGACGCATCTGTACTCCTAGTTCCAACTTCAACTTTGGGAGCCCTCTTTGTTTTCTACACAATATTCAAGTGTAGATATGAACTTATTGAAGCAGTAATCAAACAACGGAATTTAATTTAGAAATGCATATATACTCTTATTGAAGAAGAATTGCATGTCAAATCCCTGTTAGAATGAAATTAGTGTTTAGCCGCACTTTTGAATGAACTCCAAGTTATCAAGCAAGAAGTTTATGAGGCAGTACCATTAGCAAATGGCAATTATGCAGGTAATTCTCTAATAGCGCAATTAAAAAAACTGAAAAATTAAAATAGAAAAGATTGCAGTACCTTGGATAGGTTTTGTATTTGACCATGAATCCATATCCCAAGGAGGGCAAGGAGAGCAGCTCCGAGAGTAACAAGAAAAACAGATTCTATGCTGAGAAAGGCACCAGCCTCAACAACTTCAATTGTGCCATTGTAGAAAGTGCTTTGGTATGGTTGCTGATCTATCTCATACACAATGGTGCCAACAAGATCAAAATTTCCAGGCTACATAATAGAAAAATCATTAGGCATAAGGAGTACAAAAGTAATTTGGGAAAGTTACATGTTGAAATATTAAAGGCACTATCCTTAAAAATAATGGGTATACCTGCAAGAACTTGCTGACAGCAAATAAATATGGGAAAGTAGCCTGTGCTGTGGCTGGAACTTTACCATTGTTGAAAACCTGTAATTAAAACAAAGCTTTACACTTAAATTATTTATGCAATGCCATTTCACAAACTGAATAACAGCACTAAAAGAATATCACAGAACCCTAATCCCTTCACACAAAGTGGCACAGCATGTGCGATGACATATTAACCATAAGTTGAGAAAGTAATTGACTGGCAGTACTCAATATTCCCCCAAATGGACTTAAGTCTAGTGAACTACTTTAGAGTTTAGAAGGTTGGGCATCATCTAACATTCTAACCTAACAAAAATAATATGCCACAATATTTTAAGGGGAACAGGGACTCAAGGTGAAATACAAAGTGATCTTAAAAACGTCCTTGTACCCTCTTTTAAACCACACCGGGGTGTTAGGAGCATGAAGTTCATATAAAAATATGCTAAAAATATATTCCTTATATCGGTGAATAAAACAATTCATGTAATATGAAGATCAATATTTCCAGTATTCATAAACCCAGACAGCAGGGCGGGGGGTCCTCAACAAGTGTTATCTTTAAACTTCAGTGCAACCAAACACAAATTATGAATTTACTAACCAAACTGTTTTCAGAACTTTTTGAAATTATCATTTTTAGAATAAATAATTAACATACTCAATTGTAGCTTTAAATGCTTGAGGTTCTTCATCAATTTTAGCATTAAGAAGTTTTGATCATTAAAGAATAACAATCTCAATAAGCAAAATTCCTTCAGCACACTTGTCTTTTAAAGGGTAACAGTGGCTTTGTAACTTAGCAGAACATTATTAGGTGATTTAATTTTATAAGATACTCCATTGATAATAACCTGTGACTTGAAAAACTTCGTTCATGCATATGCTTTGGATTGTATCACATGTTTTCATTTCTCATTGTAACCTTAGTAACAGGATGAATGAATGTTCCAACAAAAAATAAATGTTAAATAGATATTAAAAATCCGATATCAAACATAAACAAAATTAAATATGAGTCAACCAAAGTAAAATATTTATCCGATAAATGAACAGAAATGACACATTTTTATTGAAAGGGTACTGGAGAAAGGCCAGCATGATAATAACTGAGAGTAATATGGGCAGCATAATTCTTGAACACAAATAAAAAAACTAATTTTAACTGGGATATTCAGCAACCAATTATTACCTGAGTAGTAAGATTTTGAACAAGTATACGATGATCGAAGGCAAGGTGAACACTAGCCTTAATTGCAATAACTTTCAAGCTCGACTCCCCTGTTTCCAGTTCATACAATGAATGAAATCAGCTAATGCGTGATTACTATTAGTTTCTATGATCCCCAGCAACAGGGAACCAAGACACTACTAACAAATTAATACCATAGAATCACAACAAAAAAAAGACGTTGATGTTCAAATGAGTGTTACTAGACACAAATGAAAGACATAAATACGAAACAATGAAAAGCAACCCAGTTATGAAAAATAAAATCATGAAACTGCAATCCTAAATACACCAATGAGTGTGGGTTTGGCTGAATTACCATCATTTTTTACACCGACAAGAAGCTCTGTCTCCTCTCCAGCTGTTACCACTGCAACGTATGAACAAACAAACAAAATTAACCCACCATCAAAATAAAACTAAAAAGAATACATTAGAAAGCATATCTTTGTGCACCAGAAAGAATAACACTTACATTTTGCGCTATTTTTTGGAAACAAACAGATTGTATCTATTTCTGGAGCTGAATCGAAGGTCTCATCACTGAAATCTTGGACATCATCACCAACAACACCAATATCACTTGCTTCTTCAGTGGTTTGCGCTGCTTCATCTGATTCTGAGTGGCACCTAGCAACTAGCGAGTAGAAAGAAACACATTAATACATGAAAACATGCTTATTTGTGAGATAAGAAATGACATAAAATCATATACAAGCTGCATAAAGTTACCATCAAAATATGGTGCTGATTTAATAACAATGTATCTTTAAGATGAAATTCATAGTGAAGTGAACAAAAACTGAGAAATATATAATTCAGTTGCATTCTGTTCTGTCAGCACATTAGGTGATCCTAAAATTTGTACTGAAAAACAATCATAAATAGGGACTCATTTGAAATCTAGTAAAATCTCGACACTGAAATCTAGTAAAATCTAACTTCAAAAGGGGTAATGGCACTTAAATATAATAAATTAAAAATTGAAGAGTTATAAATCAGATTATAATAATTGGGTGAGCAGTAATGATATAATAATTTTCATGAATCGAAGAAGAGATGAAAGAGATGGCAAGATGCATGGATGGATCTAGATCTAGAAAAGAGGGAGAAAACCTTGTAGAAGAGGAGAAGCGAGAAGGAGAAGAGCGACAGAGAATATCCAAAAGTGATTGAAGGAAGCCATTGTGGTGAATGAAGAGTGTCCAATTTTCAACGCTCAAGTGCAGAGAAAGATGTGTAATCTGTGTTTCTGAGGTTCTAGGTATAATAATAATAATAATGTCTTTAATACAATGACTATTACGTGTCTTCTTTTCATTGGTTGTATTTACGTGGCTACTTCCTACTAACTCAATACGTCACTCTTGGTCACACCCAATGACATGTAAATTGTAGTCTAATTTTAAACTAAATATCATGTCAGATCAATTTTTTCATTACCCATTGTTGAGTAAATATGTACACAAAGATAAAACAATAGGCAATCTATTATTAAGAGATCATCCAAACTGAGGAGAGACAATTAATTTTTTATGTGTATTATAAGAGTAAATGTGTAATTATTTTTTAAATGAAAATGTCAAAAATAATATTGCGTCTTCCACTTTCTTTGATTTTTTTGAATACTTGTCTCCTACTCATCCAAACTGCATTTGAACTTCGTCTCCAAATTTGAATATTCTTTAGGAGTTCATATTCATTAAGAGTGAACGATTTAGGACAGGTTAAAAAAAACACATTGCAAGTGAATGATTTAGGCTTATCCTTAAAAAAACAAGGTTAATGAATCAGGCGAAATCTATTTTCATCTCTCATTGCACATGTTTGATTATATCAACTATACATTAATAAATCAATTGATAGCAAAATTACATATTAATTAAAAGTGTATTATTTATAATATAATATTTATTAATAATTAAATAAGAATAGTGAGAGGTTCGTTTTTTACTAATAGCTCTTTGTGGTGGAAGGACTTGTGTAATATATATGGGGAGTTCGGGAGGGTATGAGTAGTGGTTTTTTTGTTGTGTAACTAACAAGGTTGGTTGTGGTAATAATACATTATTGTGGGGTGCTCAATCATTCAAGGATCTTTTTTCCTTCTGTTTATGGAGAAGTATAAGTTAATACATGGTTGTGAGTATTGGTTAAATGGTCATTAGATTTAGAATTTGACTTGGCGTAAGGAGCTCTTCGATTGGGAAAGAGTTTTCTATTAGTTGCGTGATATGGTTCTTACGGAAGGAATGGTGGATACTTGAAGTTGGAGGGTGGATAGTTGTGTAATGTTGTCAATAAAGTCTTCATATTCTTGGTTGGTATCAAATCTTCAAGTTGATAATGGAGGGGCTACTATTTTCAAGCATTTGTGGAAGATTAAAGCGCCACAAAATTTATTGGCTTTTAATTGGTACCTTCTTTTCAATAGATTACCTACAAAATATAATCTTATAAAAAATGGTGTAATAGCCAAGAACATGCCTAGCCAAAGTCACGTCGGTCAGGCTGACTCAACCACACAGGTCAGCATGTCTCGGTCAGTCCACATCTCTGGCGCACCAGATTCAAGTCACCTCGGTTAAGCTGGCTCGGTCACGAAAGCCAGCATGTCTCGGTCAGTCCACACCTCCGACGCACCAGAATCAAGTCACCTCGGTCAGGCTGGCTCGGTTACGAAAGCCAGCATGTCTCGGTCAGAAGCTAGTCATGCAGAACAGGTTGGCTCGGTCATGAAGGCTAGTCAGCCTCGGTCAGTAGCAGATCCAGTGCCAATCTCTGGCGCACCAAATCAAGGCCACACAAGTTAGGCTGGCTCGGTCACGTAGGCCAGCATGACTCGGTCAGAGATTACTTGCCACCTAAGCAACCAATTTTTATCTTATATCTTTATCTTATCCTTGAGGCCACACAAGTTAGGTATTTATTTTTCTATTTAAACACCTCATTAATGTAATCAAGATCTCATGTATTGAATATCATATCAATAAAGATTCAATAAGCTTTCTTGAAATTCATATGTGAACTTCTTTTCTTCCACCAACTAACTCAAACTTTCTGTGATGGTGTTCAAGCCAATTTGATGTGTTGCTTTTGTGGCAAATGTTAGCCATGTCTTTTTTTGTTGTAGTTAGTCAATGATTATTTGGAATTCATTGGCCAGATAGATAGTGTCTCCCGTTGAAAACTTCATGTATTTGAGGTGTCTAGTTCAAAACAAAAAGGAGCATAAGTTTGAGATGATGACATGACTCTCGATAGCATGATCATTATGGTTGGCTTAATTAAAGTTCGTACTTAACATTGGTTCAATAGTATAGGCGAATTTGATAGTCTCTTTGGAGACTAGTGTGTGAATTCATATGCTTGGATTATATGTGTGTCTTGAGTCTTTTATATTTTGCTTGTGTACCCCTAGTACTATATTTCAATACATATTGGCTTATAAAAAAATTAGAATAAAATATTTTATTTTATCATGAGATAATTTATCTTATTAAATTTATTCATTGTTTGACATGTGTCTTATTTCTAAAAGTTTTCATTTTAAAAGATATCATAAAAATAAAAAATAAGACACAAGTCAAACAATAAGTGAATTTAAGGAGATAAATTATTTTCCAATATGATAAAATATTTTATTCTCTAAAAAAAATTAATGAGAATAAATGATATGTAGAAGGTGATCATTACATTTATTTATAAAAAAAAAAATAAGATTATTACAATGTTTGATTAGATTTGACTTATTTTAAACAAAAAAAACCCTTGACTTTTTTCTTTTTTAGTACTCACAACACT
Organism: Lupinus albus; assembly: GCA_009771035.1. Taxonomy (NCBI): domain Eukaryota; kingdom Viridiplantae; phylum Streptophyta; class Magnoliopsida; order Fabales; family Fabaceae; genus Lupinus; species Lupinus albus. The sequence continues at coordinate 17,681,265 of CM020017.1, forward strand.
TTCCAGCCAAATTGAAACTATTGTGCTTAATTTACAAACAGAAACATTAATCAGTGGTTTTATTCTAATAATTAAGATTCCATTAAATTTTTAGAACGATAAGAGTTAACTTCTTTAAGAGGGTAGCTATATATATTAAAAAGAGAGTAATTTTTAAGAAAAACTTGTGTGAAAAGATAAATCGTATTAAAAAAAATTAAATACATTATTTATATATATACGAATGAAGATAAGCAAGCACATATCCATTATAGGTGTTTTCCGATGAGCATGTAAGTAAATTCTCTGACCACAAACCCATATCCCTTTTCTTCTTCCGTCTTTCAATTTCCTTCATCACAAAAGGTTCCTCCTTATCTATTTCTATGAATTTCTTCCATCCATCGTTTTCAACCTCAATCCACCATTTTTCAGATGGAGAGTTTTTAAACCCATATCATATAATTGTTTTTCTTCTTTTCCATAGTTGAAGTCAATTATCAAACCTTTGGTTAAATTATTCTGTTGTTTTTGTTCCTATGCATCTGCAGTCAAAAGTTGAATTGATGGATTGCACAGCTACCAGAAAGACTCAAAAGGCTGATAGAGAGAAGTTGAGGAGGGATCGACTCAATGAACAATTTGGAGAACTCGGTAACATTTTAGGTAAATAATTTTCACATTCTCCTATTTGGACTTTAGTTTAAACATGCTGGTAATTTGTATAACATCAATTATTGCCTGAATTTATCCTTATGGTAAGTCAGCACTTCTCTTAAATAACTGTATCTGTGGTGGCTCTCAAATACAGACCCTGATAGGCCCAAAAATGACAAAGCAACCATTCTAGGTGATACAATTCAATTGCTGAATGACCTTACTTCTCAAGTTGGAAAGCTCAAAGACGAATATACTGCACTAAATGAAGAATCTCGTGAGGCAATATATTCTGCTCTTGTTTTGATGAATCTCTTTGATGACTCTGGGATATAAAATGTCGTAAGGGAAATAATTTTATTTTGTTCGATTTTCAGTTGGCTCAGGAGAAAAATGATCTCAGAGAAGAGAAGGCTTCTCTTAAATTGGATATTGAGAACTTAAATAATCAGTATCAGCAGCGACTCGGGACTATGTTTCCATGGTCTGCAATGGATCATTCGGTTATGATGGCTCCACCATCATATCCGTATCCAATGCCAGTACCAGTTCCTCCTGGCCCGATTCCCATGCAGCCGTACCCCTACTTTGCTAATCAAAATCTTGCAGTCATCCCTAACCCATGTTCAACATATGTTCCTTATTTAGCCCCCAACACCCTTGTTGAACAACAATCCACCCAGTATCTATCGCCACCAGTTCATCCAGGTAGTCGGTCTCACGTGTCAAACAAACAGGATTCCAGGCACAAGTCATCCAGGGAGAGCAGAGCTGAAAGAAGTCAGGCTTCTAATGAAGTTACTACGGACCTTGAGTTGAAGACTCCTGGATCTTCTGCAGAACAGGTTATTGTGTTTTTTTTCCTTCTTCAAGGAAATCTTGTTCTAGTAACTTTGATAGAAGAGTTATTGGATTCATGTGGTGTTTGCCTGTCCGATTTTACAGGATTTATCATCTGGACAAAGAAAATCCAGCAAATCATCAAGGAAGGAAAACAGTTGCACCAAAGGGAGTTCTTTAGGTAGGTCTTCCTCGTCTCGTAGTGTTCAGGATAGCTCATCAAGTAGTGTAGTTGGAAGCAGAAAGGCTAATGAATGACAAAATACACAAATTTAGATAAGTCTTTATGCCTTTTGAAGCCACTTTGAAGCTTGGCATTGTACACTTGCTGCAACTAACTGGCTGTATAAGTCACTTATTTTCTCCCATCCTTGGTAGAAACTATTTTAGTAGGCTTAAATATTCCCTAAGTTAACTTTTCATTTTAGAGGGAATAGATTGGCATGTTTAATTGTTATGTTCATATTTCTTAATAAAAACGAAATTGCAGTTGGAAACTATCAAAGTTGAGCACTGTGGTTACTGTGTTGGATCTGTAAATCTCTTCTGCCTTCACCACAAACTCACCCAAAAGAACATGCCCATTCTCTTGTTTAGGCTCTAGATGGTGCTATAAATCAGTTAAACCACATGGCAGTAACTGTATCAGGCCCCCCTATAAGTATGAACGTATATTATTTACATTAGAGTCAATCTCATCTTAAAAGAGTCCCCCCCCCCCCCTGCAAATGTTACGAAATGAATATAAATATTGAAACGTTGCTTCACAAAACTCATGACATTTATTTAGATAGCATGGTTAAAATTATAAAATAGAAGTGCACATATACGAGGTAACTCAAATCTGCACAGTTCTTTCTCCACATATGTTTTCCGTACAACTTTGATTTTATCACCCATATTGGATGTGATTCTTCATAAATTGCATAAAGCATTTTTCTTCTTTGCTCGCACTCACCCTTCTCAATCAATAAATTACCCTGTGGCTCCCAAACAAGCACTAGTACAAAGCAAAAAAATGTTGGTTGGATAGAAGTTAAGTTACACACAAAGATATATGCTAAAGCTAACCAAATATGAGAAGCAAAAGAAGCTCATCAGCTCTATATATAGACATTAGAGGAGTCAGTTTTTGCAATCTTTGCATGTATTTGTGAGTGACAGAAGAAAGAGGGGAAATGAAGCAGCAAGGGTTCATTAGGCAGACCATGAAAACTTTTTCTATTTCTCCAACTCTTCATTTGGTCATCATATATTTGGCATTGTCAATAGCTTTTTGTGGTTTTCTCATCATATCAAGTTTCAGCTGTTCCTCTTGTTGTATCTGAAAGCACCCATTTCAATATAGTTGCCATACCAATGTCTCCAGTACATACTGCATCCGACACAGATACTTTTTTGCCTATATATATTATAGTTTTTTCACACTATCTCATGTCATAATATCATATCAGTGTCTCCTGTCTGTTCCTTCATAGGGTGTCTCCCTGGAAGGTAGCCATCTTGATGTTATTGTTGTTGCTATCTAAACAATCTTAATTTGTTCTAACTGGTTTTGGACCCCTCTGGTGATCAAATTATTTACTCCACAACAGAAAAAGAGACAGAATTGTTGCATGTTATCAGTATAGAAGTTCATTTGTATACTGAATTACTTTCTGATATTCTATACGTAAGTAATTTAGCTCATTCACTTATGGAAAAAAGAGGTTTAATTAGCATCTATCAAATTGTTTGTTCTTGCTTTACATTTATGCTCTTGTTTATAAGCAAGACTTATAGATAATAATAATACAACAAGTTGTGACTTAGAAGTTAGGATAAAATTGAATATATCTATCATAATCTCATTTGTGGTGGACAAGAGCTTGGGAGTTATTCTCATATACTTTATTTTCTAATCAATATTTGTCGGGTCCAATTTAAGTGTAGTTTTAGTATATCGAGTGTTAATGTGACTTACCTTGATATTTATTTTAAACACTATATTTAGTTAATCATTGATACATTCATTTTAATATAAAAAGTCAACTCCTCAAACATGACCCTTTTAGATTCAAACCTCATTAGTTGCGTCCTCTCATTCATCATCAAAGAAGAACAAACTTTTCGTATAAAAATTAATTCATTTTTTTTTATTGAAAATTTCTTAAGAAATACTATACTACATTTGATATTTTTTATAAGATATTTTTAGGTAATTTCACGAAAACTAAGAAATATAACCAGTGTTGTTAATATCATTAATTTATCAATAATTAGATATAGTTTTCCAAAAATTGACATTCTTTAATAAAAATCATTCATTTATCTTTTAACTAGTAAATGATTCATCTTTTTAATATAGGAAAATTTGATAATGAAATGAATGAATTTCGAAAAATATCCTGACAAAAATCAAAATTAAACCTCAAAAAGAAAATTTAGCTGAGGGAATAGTAAAGAAAGAAAAAGCTGTAGAGGAGTCGGGAAATTTACAGCAAGAAAGAACAAACATATTCACGACACTTGCGTTTGTTTCCCTTCTTTGCCAAAGCTATTTAAACTTTTATACTAATCATTTTCTTATGACACTGCTTTTTTGTTGTTGAGTTTAAGAGAAATTCTGTTTTCCAATATTTGTGAAAATCTAAGCATCATTTAGAAGGAACAAATGTACAAGTATATTTTATTGAGATTTATTTTGCTCCAAAGTACCATGATATACTAGCTGCTTTGATTTACAAGCAAGCCTATGAAGAAAGGTAAAAGAACTTGTAAATCAAACAAACCAGCTTTGAAGAAAGATGGAGTGATATTGCACCAATATCAACAATACCAAGATGAAAGCAGCCACACCCCATGGAGAACTTCCTTCTGATGAACCCTCATAACTCCTCATTGACCACAAACCAGATAACCAACCTGAATTTTCCATTGATGATAACCAACGAACTAAGACTATTATCACCACTGGGGTTGCAAATAATGCCCAACCAAATCGTTGTTCAGCAGTCTCAACAACTTCTTCATAGGAAAAGTACCATGAAATTCCAAGGAAGGTGAATATTAATGCTAAGATTAGTAGAACAGGATATGGCAGAGGACTCAGAGTGAACCCTTCCAAAACTTTTGAGGTTTTGCTTCTATCATAATAAGCCATTCAGTTTATGGCCTTATTTTGGTATCAGAATTCAGTATATGATAAGGGTTAGTGGCATTGTTATACATATCACAATATTCACTATGTCTCTGTCATTTATTTATTAAAGGTTTAATTGATTGATTTTGACCTGTTGGTAGGTTCTGATATGAGTGCCCATTATGAAGGTTGCTCCAGCACTAAAATGAAGACACGTTTCAGTTATGTTACTTATAGTGAATGCAGCACAGTGAACAGGTCCTACTTACTGAAGTCGGCAAATATAGACAGTTTTATCGTATTCATTTCATTGAGGTTTCAGTTCTATAGATATATTTATATATAGAAGTAATCGAATGTATGTAGTAACTGTTTGTGTATTTTTCACCTGGTTGCTGCATGAAACTATGTATGAGCTGGTGCTTGTAACTTACACTATTATCTAATATTATTATAATCAGTGGAGTTACACAACTTTTTTCAAACCAACTTGAATGTCTATCTCCAACTTCTATTCCAAATTAATCTCCCACTAGTGGTAGTATATAACTAGTGCCACTTCTGTGTAATCCACTTAAATGATTTAGACTAAATCAGATACCAATCATATTCATAGAAAATAATGAAGGTATTTTTGGGGGCAACTGTTAGGTAATGAGTCACACAGCCATTACTATTATGTCTCACACCTTTTCCATTTCTTCCTACTCCACCTAATCTCTATATCCCTCTCTCTCTTTACTTAATTAACAATCTTCCAACATTTTAATTTTCTTCTCACATTATTCTGGTTCTCTTTTCTTGTCATTAACTTTTTATATATGTCGCGCCCCGATTTTCGGCCGCACGACTTTGTTAGAGTCGCCACTACATTTTATAGTAAAAATGTAGAAAAATCTGTTGGCCCAATTTCATTAGGCCTTCGGGTTTTGATATCCGAGTTCGGGAGTCGATTACGGTCTAGGGAAGGTATTAGCACCCTATCCGCCCATTTAAATGGTGCCCTTATTAATTACATAGACTTTTTATTTATACCAAAAGAACTTGTTAAAATATTTTATTATAAGAAAATATATTTTTTATCTTGTTAGATCTGACAAGATGCAATCTTGCTCCTACGTATCCCTATAAAGATTGGGAATCAAGACCACGTAGTTCTTTATGTAGAAAAATGTTTGTTGGTTTATTTTAATTTCTATTTATAAAAGTATGATGTTTAATCTTACTTAATTTTATATTCAAAATGAGTGAAGTACAGCCCTTGTGTCCGATACCGCATCTCATATTAAAAATTAGTTAAAATATTCATCTTTTTGTGTTTAAAATATATTTATATTTATTAAGAAAAGTTAATGTATTTATCCATCAATTCTAAGAAAGTGAAGTGCAGCCCTAACGTCCGACACCGCATCATATCTTAAAAATATTTATTTAAAAAAAGTAATTAAAGTATACTTCAATTTTTCTATATAAAAAAAAGAGATATGATCAAATATATTATGGGTATGAATTAACTAGTGTTTACTTGGGCTTATATGATATGTAAATGAAATAGGAACTTATGATATACAAAAATAATAATATAACAAAAACATATATGTATAAAAGTAAAATAAAAACTAAAAAAAAAAAGAAAGGGGATAATTAGTTAGAGGGGTAACACACTGTTACCCCCATTTACACGATCAAAATTATAGGGGTGGAAATCCCCAATGTCTTCCTTCCCTTTTCACCCACGGCGGCAGCGGCAGCGGCTTGGATTCTCGCCGGTAGGGAAAGGTGAAGACTCACCGCGGCTCTTGACCAAAACCGCTTTCCCTGGTGGTGAACCTTCATCCCAACACGGTGCATCAAAAGGGAACCAAATCCCTAACTTCTTCCTTCTGTTCTTCTTCTACTTTTTTCGCTTGTTACCTTTATTTGTTCCTTTTGGTTTTATTTCTTATTAATCGTCTTTCAACTGTCGTTAAGGTTACCTGGATTCCTAAACAAGATGACTAAGCTAATCACAGATTATGGTTCAAAGGGTTAGGTACGGAACACTGTCTCTTTTTTTTACTACGGTTTGGATGAAAGTATTACTGAATTGGTTGAAATCTAATTATTGAAAACCCGTTAATTTTACCATGACTAAACCGATTTAAACTTGCCGTGATGAATCATCTTCAATCTTAGTCAAATATGGATGCATATGTTTGTATTAAGATATATATTTTTGTATAATACTTTAAGACTTTCATGAATTTATATGGAATCACGGACAAACAATTTGAAAAAAGAGAATAGACTTATTACCTGGTATGAAGTTTGTGACACCTTGTAGTTACTTTCACTTTGGTATCCTTCTCCCTGTACGCCGCCAACCTCCTTTCTTAGTCTCCTCTGATTATTAATACCTTGGGTCTATTTGGCTTGTTTTTTATGATATGTGTTGATGAAAAAAAGAAAGGGTTATGTTGGGACACGGTGAACCTTGAAGAGGATATGAGATTTGTTGTGCGATATAGGTTGGAGGCAAAAAAAGTTATGCCGAAAACACTTTGAAAGTTTTAAGGGAATATGGGATTCTATGTATGAGAAATGACTATGTGTGAATATTGTGTAACAATCTCTTCTTCTTTTTTTCATTCCTTCAGACACTACTCTTTTATAGATATCTTTGAGCATGAGTGTGTGTGATGCACCTATAATTTCTCTGATTGCCTTTATCTCCTTGATTCCCTTTTTGAGATTATTTCCTTCTTGAGACCACCCCTCTATGCGAATGCTAATTGCTGTTGTTTATTATTCACTTACTATTAATGATTGAAATCAAAATGATTTGATTCTGCATTCTATGGCTGGTTAATTTTATTTCCTAGCATTGATTATTATTAACTGTGTATATCTCCATATGCGTAAATCTCTCTATTTCTTTATTGTCCTATTTCTCAGTTGATTTTCTTTCCATTTTAGGGATTGTATGAGGTATGCAATTGTGGCTAAAGGTGAGAGACTTATGCACCATAATGAGAGGATCCACCTATTAAAGTGTTGACTGAAGTTAAGGGAGGAGATTTGGTTCTTCTGGTTTTCTTGCTTGGATGAAACATATTATGGGATTTTAACGCCATTAGAATGCCTAACTATTGCAAGTTGTAGCGTACTGCTTGAATTAAACATAATACATATTGCTGGAATTATTATTGTCATCATAATTACCTGCGTGTTATTATTGTTTGAAATAATTACATGGCTTGAATTTTGGCCACAACAACTATTATTCTTAATTCGACATATGCATAAGGTTGCAACAAATCTATCATTCAAACCTGTGTAAGTCTCAAAATGCTTAGATATTGTGTTTTTATTATTTTATATTTGGGGAAGATATTTTGGGCCGGACAAAATTGGGTGCTCACAATATAAAAATATCTTCAATCACAGAACAATAGCCAGTTCCAGAACATTAAAACAAACAAAAAAGGATATCAAACTTATAAAATATACAGCATGCTTAAATTGCAATGTAACTAATTGCTGTCATATGGTGATATATTAGTAACATATAATCTTTAGATTTACTTAGAAGCAATGAAATATGCTCATAAATTACACCCTCATATTTTATATATAGTACCAATGAAAATTAAGATAGTATAGAACAGAATACCACTGAGCTTCATCCAGCATAACAGTAGCAAGCATGATTACATCCACACCATGGTGGCTTGACATAAACCTTCTTTCTTGAACTTCCCAAAAATGATACCAAAAGTAGGATCACTATTACAATTATTGGTACCACAAATGCTGACATGTCCATCGATTCTTCAACCTCTTCCTTTGGCTCGCTTGAGAAAAGACATGGTATACATAGAAGAACCAAGGCCACAGCCAAAATCACAAGAACATTTGAAGTATGAGGATCACCACCCCTTTGTTTACAATAGTAGTAGTTTCCCATTAGTAGAGTGGAATAAGACCTCACAAAATTGAATAACATGATCACATGATATTTTATACAACAAACGTATCATCCACCACACACCATTTTTGGTAGTTGCTCTTTTATCTTTATCTATTATTATTAGGTACCCTTTGGACCTTAAAGGCTTATAGATTATGTTTTTAAACTATTATTATAGATAAATTATTACATATTATAACCCCAAAAATCAATCCATCAGATTTAAATATTTTGTTTTTTTTCTTTCTTTATAAGCTTTTTTTATAAACTAAATTATTATCCAAAAAGTTTAATTTATAATAAAAACTTATAAACCGAAAATAAGTAAAAACAAGCCCTTTTATAAGAAAGGTGACTGGTGTGTTAATATTGAAAATTGATTGTTTCTGTTGTGGCTTATGGAATTAGGTTTTGAGTGTAAATGTCTAATTATGTGACATCTCTTTATACAGGAAAAGCAAGACAAAAAGAAAATCTAATATTGGGGTTCTTTCCTGTTAATGAAAAGTAGGGATTTCGATAAGTGTTGATATTAAACACCAATCAATCATACATGGCAATCCACTGCATTGCTAATGTTGTGAGACACTTGAATGATTGCATAAGCACACAGAAACTAAGGATTATTAATAATGTTCACATCATTTAGTTTAAGGATTTTGAGCTATTTTCAGAGTATAATTAGAAGAAAAATATAAGACAAACAATTGGCCATAAACTATACTAATTTACTGCAGGTGATGTGAATGGCAAGTGCAGTTCCTTTGTTCAATGTTTTTTTACTCACAGGTATACTACAAGAACAAAAATGGCATGTTCATCTGTGTGAATTCCAGTAATAAGAGTTGTGGAATTTGAATTAAAGTAGGTACAAAACTTGAAAGGAAGGGAAATTCATGTTATAATAAAATAGAACATACAACTATACATTGCAAAACAGATAATACACATCAACACAGAACATCTAAACAGAGAAGACCTGTGCAGATTTATGTTACTATTATGTCAAAATTAGTGATATCTTGTAATAATATATCTATGCTTAAGATATAAAAATGTGCATAAAGAAATGCTTCCCTTTTATCTTATGATCAAAGAGCGTAGAAGATGTCTACATTACAAGTGGAAGAGACCAAGTAAGGATAATTTGATTGTTGATTTTTCCTTCTCAGTGGCATTTTATATTTTTCACATTCATAAATAGCCCATCACAACACACATAATTTACTGCTCAATACACAATTTGGTAGTCATAATTTACATAAAATGATTTTTTATTGTACTTGTAGATTCTTTTACACGTCATAAGTTTAGAAGGCTATGCTGTTTGGGTAGAAGATGGTTGCAGAAGTGTAGAAGCTGAGCCAAGAGGCTCATGCACTACAGAATCTGAAGAAACTGATATTGGATTGCCCTCTAATTGCAACATGATACTCCCCAATATTTCAGTTAATATTTTCTTGAATTCATCTTCTTTCACCACCTTCCCATCATCTACATTTATCACCTTACAGACTTCACCAATAACCTTATCCATCTGTAGAACCAAACATGTCAGATTTCAATTACCGGCATCATTGAATAATGTCATGCATGCATAACCCAAATACCAAACAACCTAAATACTACCACTCCTTCATGCCAACAGTTAATTTTTAACATATTTTAGTGCTTTGCTTCAAAATGTCATCAACAATGTAACTTTAATAGAGTTATAATGTAATGAGAATCTACTTGAGTCTAAAATAAATAAGAAAGTGAAGATGATTTGGTGGTATTGTAAGCATTGGCACATACCTGTTCAACTGCACCAACCGGAGGTAAACCAGCAGATGGAGACAGCACGTCCAACGCCACCCGCAGATACTCCTTTGAAAATTTTCCATTTCGATCTTTAGGCAAATTCTCTAAAGCTGAGTTAAAAGTCTGCATCACATGTTAGAATGGTGAATTCCATTTTTAACTAAGGAGAGTTGATAAAAAAAGAAAGATATTTCATGGAATGGTGAACAAAATATAAACCTTGTCTAATTCAAACTTGTTGGATAATAGTCTCTTAACACCACTTCCATCAAAGGTGTTTTCACTGTGGGCAACAATGACTGGTTGGTCCTTAAGACGATCAGCAACACTCAACGCCACTCTCTTAAATTCCTCAAAAAATGCCTCTTGATCAGAAACAGGCTTATCCCAATTAGTGCCAACTACAGTGAGCATTGCTGGTTCCACAATATTGTTAATAACCTAAAGGAATAAAGATAAGGCAACAGAAGAATGAAATGAAAATAGTTAGAGAACTTTTGTTCATAGATGTGTGTGTAACATCTTTCAACATGGTGATCAATATTTGAATGAAATGGATACTACCCAAGAATCTGAAGTAGGAGGGATCCCTTGCTCAACAGTGAGCATGCCTAGAGCCTCAATAATAAGGTGGTGTAGTGATTTGTGGGAAGACCCAATCTGGTAGAGAATGGATGCTATTTCTGCTTCATAACTTGGACCATTAACAAATTCAAGAAGATCTTCCCCATCAATACGAAGTATCACAATTGGATCTCTCTTTAGTCCAGCAGCCATGCCCAAAAGAATGTCTGATAAAACCTCTTTGAACTCACTCTTACTCACTTTTTCATGCTTCCCATGTGTGAATTCATTCAACACCTGTGGAACAAGACATTAGATTGGTCAATCTTGTTTAATCTTTATTTATAGTGCATTTATATGAACATGCCACAGTATTTTATAACCATATTGCTACTTGTTTTTTTCTTGTGACTTAAGGTATCTTATTTTAGAATCATATTGCTGCATTATCTTTTGTATCCCCATGTTTAGCACATAATTAGGTAAGGGACTTGCTTTTTCTCAAAGTATATGCCACTAAGAGAACACATTTTCTTGTCCTACAACAACATTACCTTCAGAAAGCAGCTAGGGGCCAGGGCCATGTAATTTACCTTTGACTATAATAATAGCACAATCACTTTTTGTTACACCAAAGTCTAGCTTAAAACTTTCTAGCATTTTCCATAAAGTTTAAACACCACTAAATCAACAGTTTAATCAGCTTAACGTAGTTTCCAGCACATTCTTCCAGATTCCTCCTCATATGGAGAAAAGTGAACTAGCAAGGAAATCAATTGCAATTTATAAGCATCACATTATTCATAAAATAAAAAAGACAATCAATCAAAACCATATAAAACAGCCAAATTTGGCCCTCTTTCTCCATCAACATCTGAATTCTGAATCATCATTAAGCAATAAGCAGATGAATATCTAGAAAGGAGGATGAATATCTAGAATCTCTCTTTATAACAAAAAGAGAGATTCTAGAATTTTCAAACTCCAAAACATACCTTAAACCATAAACAAATAGTATTTTAATTAAATAAACCACAGAGATTAAAATGAAAACAAATCTGACGAACATAATGACATCACAATGATTATAAATTAATCATTTTCATTGGATACATGCTAATAATTTATTCTAAAGATTCAAAACATAATAATTAGGAACATAGCCAAACAAAACTTAAGCCACGGAGAAAAGTCAGTATTCCACTCTATTTATAACATATCTTTTTTATTATTATTATAAGATTAGAATTCTACTCACTCTAACAAGAAAATAGAGTGAGTGAAAATAAAAGGTATTATAGAAATAAGAGTAGGGTGTTACTGTTATTAGGAATGCAAGAAGATTAATCAAAATAACTAAGTTGTATAGATTAATGGTAGAAATAAGATAATAAGAATGAAATATAAGAAGATGGAAGGTAGAATTGTACCTCAGAATAGATGTGATCAGAATCAGGATTAGAACCGTGAGCAGGTAGACCAAGAGCAGCACCAATATCAGCAACAGCAGGTTGAAGTTCATTCACAGAAAGTTTTCCATCTTTATCTCTATCCAACTCATGAAACTTATGATCCACAAAGTTACTAAAAACTTGTTCATTCCCAACTAACTCCATTATATTAGAACCATCTAGAACCTGTCCATTCTTCAAAGGATGAGGAATACTATTCTCCATTCTCTCCTTCTTCTTACTTATGATGATTCCTGTGACCCTTTTGCTGATCTTTACTTCCTCCTCTCGTGACTACGATTATACCAACTCAACTTCTTTCATTTACTCTCTCAACTATTATCCAACACCCCTTTTATGCATTCACCATCACCGACTCAAATATATATCTATGCATTCTTTACTTACACAACTAATAATTAAAAATCTTTCATTTTTCATCATAGTAAGGAGTAAGAGAGAGAAAGCTGGACTAATAATAGTCTAATAGTTGTTCACGTCACATGTGAATCAACATAATTATTGTTTTTGGCCAATAGTTTTAACACTATTCTCAGATGTTAATTCATAGTATTATTCAAACTTTAAATATATGTACATCAACAATATCATAATATTTAACTTAATTTCAAAACCAAATATACTTTTTAGTAATTAATAATACATAAGTTGAATTTTTTTAGTAATTTAAGTTAATTACAAAATTGTACAAGTTAAATACATACATGAACAAAGGCTAATAGCTACTTATAGTTAATAAGTTGAAAGCTTATGTCCTAATATCTAAAACTTATACAAATGATGAATGATACAATGAAAATATATAAAACTTATATATCATCAGTACATATATTTTTTTGAATGCTTTAATTGTATTTTTTCTAGAAAATTGGGTTTGGATGACACTTGGGAAAATCTCTCTAACCACTAAATCAATTTTTTGGTTGACAAATGATTTCTTAATTTAAAACCGATAAATTAATTAATACCCATATCTTATCTACCAAGCAAACTCATTATCATCACATTTAAGTTTTACATACATAAAAAATTTGTTAACAACTAAATAACTTAAAAATCTTTCGATTTTAAACATTTTTATGTTTTACTATGTAAAAAATATGTTTTATATATTTAGTTAGCGGTAGTATAGATATGATTAAGGCCTTATTTTGATTCACCAATGTAAATGTGGGTTAGTGGAAGAAAACGTATATAGAATATATTATTAAAAGAGGTTTTGCTTATACATGTTGCTACTTTTTATGAGCATGACCGGTTCTAATATTTTAGACCTTAAGGCAAAATATAATAAAGGTCATTGTATGTTCAAATTCTAAGTTACATAAAATAATATTTTTGACATTCATACAATAGCATAATGGTTGATTGTGTTATTTAAATCCCATAAGCCATAACCAATGGATGGAAATCAAATAAATTGTTTGGGCCTCTCGAAATGTGGATTTCTCACAGCTGAAAATACCTAAGAGAAACAGAGGACACAAATCACTCGTCTGACTCTCTGTCCCAATTTCTATCCTGGACCAATCATAATGCTGCTATATGAATAAAATATAAAAGTAAAATATAACAAAAATCAACAATCTAATTGACTTGGGACAGGAATTGAGATAAAAAGTGGGACATGTAATCTTTATCTAATAACAGAGGAATATTATATGCGAGGCTTGATGATGGAGATGTGAACATAGAACCTCTCATGCGTGGTCCCGAAATGGAAAAAATACAAGAGAGAAAAGGGCAAACGTGACATCGTGTGCTCAAAAACAGAGGTCACTGGTTAACAATATTATATTTTTCTACTTGCTTCAAACTCACAAATTTAAGGAGGTTTTTGTAACAACAATGTATGATTAGAATAAACAACCCATATTACATAGAAATCAGTATAATGACTTAGAATATATTCTTATGACCTTATATATATCTATATTTCTATATCTATTAATACTAATTATATATAAAGTCAAAACATGAAATAACTACCATAATGGTGTAATTTCTATTTTTCTATTTTGTCCTTAATTTTTAATTTCTACAAAAAAAAACATATAATCCTAAGTAACTATCATTAGCACATTAACCACATATCTCATCTTAAATTAAATTATAATAAATATATTTTGTTAACATAAAATATTTTTAATACAAAAACATTCTAATTGTATAAAATAAAATATATAAAAATTGAATACTTAATACGAAGTATATGTCGACACGCTGATATATTATAATGTGAGAAGTAACTTGCTCCACTACAATTTGTTTATGACAAGAAAGAAACAAGTCCTTAATGAAGAGAAAGGAAAAGAATGTATAGTGGCCACTAATCTATTTGTGGCTGTGACGCGTGGGGCGGTTGCGGATCCTCTACTTCAATATAATAATAAATAATAAAGGGGTATGAGTTGCTCACTATTTCAAGTGCAACAAAACAACCACTAAACTCCAAATTGCTTTCACTAACCAATTATGTTCCTCTTTTAACTTTTTTGTGGTCCTAACAAATATTTAATGACTAAAATTATTTTTTATCATTTTTTACTAGTATAAATTTTTACTTTTTCATTATTAAATTAGTATATGCATAAAGAATCAAATTGAGTGTTCACTCAATTCGATTATATACATCACTTTCATCTACTTCATATAAGTGTCTTAAACTCATCCTAATTATATGTTTAAAATAATTGGACTTCTCTATAGGACCCTTTAATAATGGAAAATAAGGGAAACATGATTTTGTTATCCATTCCAAATTTTTAATTTACAAATAAGAAAAAATCTAGACTCTTCTCTCTATCTAAGTCCATAATTGTTGGATTGGTTTGAAGAATTCGTTCTATTGTCGACTGATTTGGTTTCTCGCCATTTTTTGAAATGGTGAATTAAATATAAAATAAGTTGCCAGCTTATTCTACCCAATTAATAAACTAATAAATACCTATTGAAATTTTCCTTGTAAATTTGAAACCACTAGCATTAAAGGCTGAGTTAGACTGACAAAAATTCTATATTATTGTCTATGTCAAATTGTCAATATCTAAGGTGGTGTTTGGGGGAATATTAGTTGCAACTCATATTTTTGCAAATTACTTTACCTGGACAAGTTGTTTTTATAGTTTTTAAATCTTTTCCTACCTTCAGAAAAACACTATCTGCTATTTCTCCTTTTTTTTCCCACACATTATCTACCCCTAAAAATAAAACGTAGGAATAACATTTTTCATTTAATTGTATAAGAAAGTTGTAGGCAATCAAAGAGTGAGATTTCAAACCATGATAGTGGTTTGGTATTTGCATATAATATAATACTCAAGTTTAGCATTTTCGATCTATCATATTGTATGTGATTATCCTAATAAAACAGCTGTGAACACCCATTTTTTGCCCGGCCCAGAAAAAAGTCCAAGACTATTTTCAAAATAAACTTCTTAAAATAATAAAAGTTAATTAAGTTTCTTAAAAATAATAAAAGTGAAAAGTATGATAAAAAATATAGGTTATAGAAACTAATGTAAATTTTCCTAGAATGAAGCAAAAAAAATTCAAATTATAAATTGATTTATTAATATATTAAGAACATATGGAATTATAAGTAAATTCATATTTTTTGGAATTAAATAAAAATATTTTTTCCGGAAGCTTCCAATTTAATTAAAATGAATTTTCGAATTAATTAAAATAATAAAAATAAAAAGGTTCAAACTTGGTGAAATTAGGTTAGTTATGGGGATCTAATCCCTTAATAAATGTGAAGATGGGTTAGGAGTAGAAGGTTGAGAGATTTAAGGGATTAAGGGAGTGTATGAGTTAGTATAAAATAGAGCTGAGAAATTAAAGAGAGAGTTGTGAGAAAGCCAAGTGAAAGGAATCCAGTGAGGTCAGACGCACCATTTACGTGGTGCACTCGTCCTTAATCGCGTCACAGCCTTCCGTTCTGCCTAATATATTAGAGGCCTAATATATTAAGGAAGTGCTGTAAATTTCATTTCACTATTGCTCATTCTGCTTACAAAAATTATATATTAAATGAGGGAAAACATATATGCATCTGTATGAGTTTTTTCCTGAATTATTCTTTATTTTTACTCAGCTTCGGTTTCCAGAAATGGTTTTACTTTATATTCACTATTTTCACTTATAAAAATAAAATTCCTATTCTTTTTAAAAAATTTGAAAACATATACCCTCTTTCATATCCACTTGTTTCTCTTTCCCATAATGATGTGAGACTTACTTTCCAACATGTTTTGCCTACCTAAACCTAGCGAATTAGGTGAAAAGTTATATTTGACTCGTAACTAAATAGCATCTTTTGGCCCATGACAACCGGAAAAAGTTGGGCCAACAAATATTTAAGTTTTCATGTTAAAACCAATTAACAATGAGAGTAGTAGCCCAACAAATATTTAAATCATTCATGATATAACGAAGTAGACGATATGATTATGAAACCTTATAATATTTCATCTTACTTCCCAACACTTATAATATTTAAAAGTAAAGATAATGAATCAATCCCACTTTTTTAATCAAAATGGGTGGAGAAACATAAAGAAAAAGATGGCATTCTTTATGTCAAATTACTTATGCTCTTGTTGGCAAACATGCTAACTTCTTCGTAGAGGTCAAAAGATTGATTGCCCTGCTTATGAAGTTATTACATAGACAGTGGTGGCCCATAAAGAAAAAGGTTATCAACTTGTCATTTTTAAGTTAAATTACTCCTACTCTGCTTGAGTCCTGTGTGGTTATTAACATAGATACGATAGGTCAAAAGATTGCTTACCCTACTTGTGTCTTGTGTGGTTATTTACATAGATAGGGATGTACCCTACTTGAGATCTAACTCGTAGTGCTGCCATCGATTATATTTGCAAGCTTACATTCAAGATTGCAAACGATTTCATGACAGACATGGCCTAGTTGTTATTTCTAAGGCTTATTGATTAGTTGCAGCTCTTTGTAGGATAACATATATTAGTTAACGTTTTGAGTCCAACGACTTTTTTGAATAATGATTATTACTTTTGCCTTGATTAAATTCCAGCGAAATTTCATGGTAGTAGGAGGCATGGGTACAATACTTAATGCTGAATCTTGAACATTGAATTGTTAACCCTATTTAGCATATGGCATTTATAGAAGCATCTTGGGAGCAGCCTCTACAAATTTATACTTGGGTAGAGACCTTTTAAATCTGATCATTGGCATAATCTTTCAACATAACTCTACACGGTTCTTCCTAGGAATATACAAAAATTAGAACCTCATATACAAGGAGTGGGAAAACATGATGATGGATGACCCTCTATAAATGTAAGTCATATTAACTATGGAACTTAGTCTCTTTCTGGAGCATCACCAGAAACTCTTCTTGCACTGAGGTTTCCTGTGAAGGACCATGTCCTCTCAAAATCAGTTGAGATGGCCAACTTTTCAGACTTAGAATCTGTTGACTCCTTTCGACCATTTCGCTTCACAGCAGTTGTTCTTTGGGGACTGCAAGGGCTCCCGGTAACAGGAGAGGAGGAACAGAAAGATGGGGTTGCAGATGGAGAGGCATATGGGGTGTGTTGAATTGAGAATGAACTTGGAGACATTCGCTTCTGAATGGGCATACCTCCAAAACCTCCTCTGATGAAGAGAGGGATAGAATCTGCAGCTGCGCATTGCTTTATGGTGTCATCTACATAAAGGACATCATCAATCCTGGCTATTATGTTAAAGGCCAGGCTCTCCATCACCCTTGAATAACTTTCCAGAATAGACTGTCCTACATCCTGGAGGGAAAAGTGAAATTCACAAAAGCTTATTGAGTTGATTCTAAGCTCCCTTCAACCAATGCCAGTCCTCACTCCTCAGTAACTATACACTATTAATAAGTTACTTATAAGATGAGAGTAATGGTTATATGTACCCATGGTTTCCATTAACTATTAACAGAAATCATACACCATGATGTATCTAATTGTCAAATCAGTATGGACCATGAAATTGAGAGAGCACTACAAAACATTTAACATGGAAACTATAGAATACTTAATGTCGGGAATTATGGATGTTCTCTCACTAGTTACTGCTGGGAAGGAGTTTCTCAATCGAGTCCTCAGTTGCACCTTAAATATTCCATATTGCCTTGACAGAACTATTAGCTAGTTTAAAAATAGTTTAAGCAGTGGCCCTGCCTTGTAATCAACATAACAGATTGTGAGTTCAATTCAAACTAAAGATTAAGATAATGTACCTTATTATATTGTATCTTGGCCATATCTAGTGCAGTTTGAGGGAGCCCTGGAAATCGGTGTTTCAAGCTTTGTAGAAGGGTATCTGCTCGTTGAGAAAGAAAATGGCTCCTTTCACTGTCAGCAACCAGGCCCTTCACCTTTCCACTCCAAGAGCGTCTGGCTTTCACTGAATTTGAATGTTTCTTGCTGTCCTTCAGCCTCCATACATGGACCGCAGCCTCGATTCTATTAGCTATATCCAGAGTGTGGTGCTCTGACGAGAGATCCAGGCAATCAAGGAGACATTCAGGCGAGAACTGGTCAGCAGTTATGTATCGATAGATTATATCCCCTAGACAAGCTTTTCCATTCTGCAGTCATAATTGAACAATATCACAAAGGCACTTGAGTATTCAGCAACGTGATATCATATTCTCAACAATTCCAACCAAATAAATACTAAGACATAACTGAATTCCAGTTTTGTTATTTGTTTTGAACCATGGATAAAAGTCAAAAAACTGTGGAAGAAGTGTTAGGGCATGATTTCTTTACTTACATATTTCAGAAGAGAAAAATTGAAATTTACACAACTCAAAGATCTATTGGAATTAATGTATGTCAACCTCTAGCTCTGTCGCAATCACAATTTCATATTGTTATAACCATACCAAAGTTAAGAATGCAATACCTACAGAGATATCCACACACAATATTCTGTATTTGCAGCACAAATGAATCGACAAGTTTTACCTTGGGCAAGGATTCTATGTAGGCGCGAGGAATTTCCATTTCAGCAAGAACAGAACTATTAATTGCCATGGCAGCCTTCAATATCTGGTTGGTGCAATCCCTGCACTGCTGCAACCTCTTCCTATCATCTTCAAACAAGCCATTTGGCGGTAGCTTAGGCGAGGGAAGCCACCATTTCTCCTCTTGCCTAACTGAAGGTCTACCACTGTAGTCATCACAATCCTTGTCACCCAATATAATTTCCTTGTCAACATACCAAAACTGTGTATCTTCAAATCCATCAAGCATACCAAGCAGCATTCCATCAAGCTTCTTCAAAGCCGGTAGATTGACGTACAAATCGGAGCGAGGACGCATAGCCATGATTTCATATGTTCCACCACCAGGAAACTGCTGCACAGATGGCACAAGCTCCACAATAAAATCACTTACGCATAAGAGCCACTCCATTTCTCTACGCCACATAGCCTTCTTCTGTGGTGCCAGGGGCTCTAACCTCCATAGCTCACCAAACACAGTTGCTGCCATTTTTTGTATATAATCCAGGTTACATTCTGGACATATAAATTTTATTTTTATGCAAATTAACAAAACTAACCAGAGAGATTGGTTATTGCGTTTGAGATTGCAAGCGCAGTGCAGACTCCTTTGCCTCCACCAGACATGTCTTCACCTAAAAGCAGCTTCGCGAACCTCTCCTTCATCATTTCCACTTCTGAAAAATCCAAATGCTGGTAAAGTACTGAGGGAAAAAGCAACTATTTGGTACAATGTAAATATACAGTCAAGAAATTGAACAAAAGCTTAAGATTCATCACACATTTTACTCCACGGATTGAATTTAAGTCTAAAACCACAATATTAACGTTTAGGTAATCTCAACAACTGCATTGTCACCATAATTATGGACATGTTGACCAAAATTTCCAGCAATTCGTATCTGAAATAGAAAGAAACGAGAGTAAGTACCTGAGAAATCTAGGTCACGTTTTTCATGCTTGTTATCCCATATGACCACATCTTTGAAATGACGAAAGAGGGGAGGAGGTGTAAGATTGGCGGAGGTGGAGGCACCTTGGTTGTCGAAACGGCGAGCACCGCAGAAACTGGTTGAACTGTCGGATTCGCTGATGTCAGCACTGATGCTGTAGCTTCCGCAACGGTCAGAAGCATCTTCAGATGAAACACTTGCCATTCTCAACACAATTGACTCAGATCTCACACAGGTAATAGTGGTAAAGGAAAGGAAGAATAAAATAGAAAGTGAAGAAGACAAAGCACTGTCACTACCGAGAGAGGGATAAGGAAGAATGGTTAGGTTAGTGTACTTCTCAATTCAACGCATTCTCTCACTCTCTTTCTATATCTGAGTAGAGAGTGTTGTGGGAGTGATGATGAACAAAATAATGGAAAGAAACTTGGCATACATTATTAATGAATATGAATAAAATAAAATATAAATAAAAAGATGATGGGATTAGAATACCAAACATTAAGGGAAACTATACCATGAGGATGAAGTTGAAGCATTGCAACTTATCAGATTACAATATCTTCAGCTCTTTAATTACTTTATAAATCAATAAACCAACGACTAAAATGTTGTGGACCACAAGTGTTTCAATTCAATGCATGCTTGATAAATGGGAATCACAAACTTCTACTTACCTTTCAATCCCAAACACACCTTTACAGATTTAAGAATGATTCCAAGTTTCATACATTAGAATGGAATTAGAAATTGATGAAAGCTTTAATTAACTAACAAATGACGCGATCCAGAAAAATCAACGAAATAGCTATACTAACCTTATAGTTTTAGTTTAGGCTAGTAGTATTTAATTTTTTGTGTGAAATAGTGCTTCGTTTAGGCTAGCAGTATTCAAAGGTTTGATCTCTATCGTGTATAGGAAAAAAATATTATTGATAGAACTAAAATTCATTTTATTTTAATAATTTCTACACCTAAAAAACGTAGTATTTCACAGTGACCAGGAGACCCTTAATTTTTGAAAAGAATAATTCCTTTATTTTAGCCTATCCAAGTGCTATAAATATTTTACTAATGAAAAAATGTGAAAAATATATATTTGACAGTCATGGGCTGATCCAATCGACTCTATATTGTATTGTATGTGTTTGCCTTAGCCCATTAGTTCAGCCATAGGTGTTAGGATTTTGGACTAAGTCAATCCATGGATGATGGACCACACACTCCATTTATAAACCATAATAATAACAATAAAACATTAAATGATTTTTTGTTTCTTTCCTTAAGCAAACAAATGTATTCTTCACTAAAGCCAATCCTGCCAGAGGAGAAGATAGAATGGCGTGGACAAAATTGTTTGAACGATTCTACTTTTAAATAAATGAGATGTGTTTGTCTCAGACACTTGGAACTATTGTGTCAAACAAAATATAACCCTTTCAATATGGTAAAGAAACTTAACAATGGTCAATACACTTGGAAAAAAGTTAATAGGGGCAATTTATTATCGCAATACAAGTTGTAATTACTTTCATGCAGTTATATATAAGTGGAAGTGTGGAACAAATGAACAATAGTGTAAGAATTGTCACTAATCTGAATTTTTAATTGCAATTCAATTAGCTCCGAATATGACAAATTTAAAAATTGTTTTTTTTTCCTTCTCGTAAAGTAAGAAAAGGAACCCTCAGCCAAAGAATCTAGAAGTTTCAAGGAAATAGCATAAGAAATTGCTTTTGATATGTGTTTGTACAAGAGAACATTTTGTTAAGACTTTGATCTGGTAAGAGTTATTGGTATTACCATATATATTTTCTAGAATAAATTTCATGATGTGTCATATCGATGAGGCTTATCAATTATTTACTCCAAATAGAAAGACTTCTTGTAGTCTTTGTCGAAGACTTCCAAGTCAAAAGTGTGTGGGGTTTCAATTTTCAAACTTATTGGTAGAATATAATATCAAATAATGTTGCTAACGCGTATATGAATGCATTTGAATAGACAACCACATATGTTTTTTTTGTGGGGAAAAACATTAATCTTTATATTATTTGCTTAAGTTATTCTCATCTGTCCCCTTAATTCAAAGACTTCACAAATTGACTTCACCAATAATTTAAAGTAATTCTAGACATTATCCGTACACATCGCTTTAGTGCTTTACATCATGACCATTATTATAGTCCTATTTCATTTTTAGGTACAAAATTATTTTAATTTTACTACAGAGGTGAAATACACATCATTTTTCTCAGAAGGTTGAGCTTCTACAAATGAGCAAGAAATTATCCTTTATCAGCAAAAAGACAAATTACAATTAAAACCCATTAATTTCAGTATTTAGTTCCCCCCTTCTTATAATAGAATGACGTCAATTAATAAACCAATATATGATAATTGAAACCCATTAATATTTTATTTTTCCCGATTAATTATATATTGATGTTGTTGATTAGAATATTGGAGATTTGAAGGATGATGTTGCCCATATATGTGGAGAACTACGATTATTTGAACGCTAATGCAATCTGGTCTTCAAGACTTCAACCTATACTTAGAGCTGTTGTGACCTTGAAATCCATCCAAAGAATTGAAATGCTGAAAAAAATTGAATTTGAATATTTAGAGCTATGACTAATATTTGTTGGAAGAAACATTCACATATACGAGAAAAAATGACTTTAAAATTAAGATATACAAATAAATGAGAATTGATTTCTTAAATTACCAATCTCAAATGCTGAAAAAAGAAGGGTCATGGATATGTAAGAAGAATAAAAAAAGTCCATTTTTCTAATAAGTTTTTTTTTTACTTAACTTTGGTGCTCCTTTATGAGTGTACATAGATGACCAAGTCATAACACAAAATCTCTTTTATTAAATCACAATTACGAAACCATCCAACACTTATAAATAACACCCCTCTCAAATATTCATTGAACTGCATATGTAGTAACTAACTTTGTCTTTCACCCTAAGGAAAAGAAAAAAGGTATAGTAGTGCATTAGCACTGACCATCTAGCTAAAGAGTACATAGTGTTCATAAATATGCAAACATCCATGGAAGACATATACATGAATGGGGAAATTACACTTCCAGGGTTCAGATTTCATCCCACAGAAGAAGAACTAGTTGATTTCTATCTTAAGAACATGGTTGGCAAGAAACTTCGTTATGATATCATTGGTTTTCTCAACATCTATCACCATGATCCTTGGGACTTGCCTGGTACTTAACTTGAAAGACATAACTTAATTGCTATATCTGCCTTTTAATTATACTTGTGTTATATAACATGTTATGTAACAACATATGTTCATAGACATTATGAGACATTTTAATATTAATAATGTTAATGTAATATTATTATAGGGTTGTCAAAAGTAGGGGAAAGAGAATGGTACTTCTTTGTGCCAAGGGACAAAAAGCATGGTAGTGGAGGAAGGCCTAACCGCACCACTGAGAAAGGGTTTTGGAAAGCCACTGGTTCTGATAGGAGAATCGTGACTTTATCTGATCCTAAACGCATCATTGGGTTGAGAAAGACACTTGTTTTCTATGAGGGAAGAGCTCCAAGGGGAAACAAAACTGATTGGGTTATGAATGAATAC
Source organism: Lupinus albus (assembly GCA_009771035.1). Taxonomy (NCBI): domain Eukaryota; kingdom Viridiplantae; phylum Streptophyta; class Magnoliopsida; order Fabales; family Fabaceae; genus Lupinus; species Lupinus albus. Next base: position 17,705,243 of record CM020017.1, read on the forward strand.
CGTTTACCAGACAATTGCAACTTACCTAAGGTACAACAACTTCATCATCAACTATATATATCAAGGAGATATGTAGTTACTTATTTTGTTACTCATTAACATTAATAGAACCACCTAGGAGATATACAACATGGTAGTTAATAAGGTAGTTTTTAATAATTGTGGTACATGTGTACAGGAAATAGTGTTGTGCAAGATATATAGAAAGGCAACTTCATTGAAAGTGCTTGAGCAAAGGGCAGCATTAGAGGAAGAGACTAAGCAATTAGTTGGTTCCCCTGCATACTCTACGGACACAATGTCCTTTATTGAAGATCAAAACATGGTTCAACAACATGTTGTTCTTAAGAAGGAATGTGAAGGTAATGATGAAATGTTATCAGTGCCAATGCAAGAAAATACAAGGAGTGAATTGTCTATCATAGAAAACAAAATGACTTGTGGTACATCATTACAGTTACCCTTAGGAAATGATAAACTGCCAGAGCTCCAACTACCAATGATGATCACTGATTGGACCCAACTCACCCAAGATAACTTCTGGGCTCAGTTGAATAGTCCATGGCTTCAAAACTTGACACCTAGTTACTCCAACATCTTAAACTTTTAGTAACTTTATTATGTACCATTACTCAACTTTACCTATTTATTCTGCAATGTATATGTAGCGAATTAATTAATAAATTAGTCATTTACATTAGCTTTATTAGTAGGTTTTTATCATATTCTGACTAGCTGCAACTTGTTAACTCTACCCTGCCCTTCATTAATAAAGTAGTCATTTATATATACCCTCTCCAAGAAGGGCACATCCCAAACATCAAACTCGCCTGCCAAGCCGGGTTACCCTGAAGAGAAACGGCTTAAAATAATCATTCATAAATTTTGGTAGGCATTTGTCAAATTGTTACCAAACCATAAACCATATTTCATAATTCACAGTAGCAACAGAAATTGTGCTCCATAATAAAAACATAAGTCCTACTCAAATTATTACTACTCCAAACTTAAAATAACACATGGCTCATCCGTTTTTTCTATTACACAAGTTCCCTGACCAGAGCTTGAAGGCATGAAAATAAAAAGATTTCAATCTGGTATATATAGTTGATCAGAGAGGGTACTGCTGAATAAAAAAAACGCAAGACATTCAGATACTGCTAATTATACTAGTAGCGCTTCCCCAGAATTACGCCAAAGATTATGGAAACAAGAGCAACCCCCAAGATTGACTTGAATTTCATGACAGGTGAAACATGTTCAGTATGAACATGAGTCTGGGACGAAGATGTTGCTTCAGTAGTTGTTGTTTCTGTAGTTGTTACTTCTGACTTCTTCTTGCTGCTCCTTATTGATGGAGTCGAAATGCTTGATCCAATGTCCCTGGATTTGACTTCCAAGTCATCTTTCTGGTCAACACCGTTATCACCCTGGATCATCGTTAAAAATAGAAACATGACATTTCGCTAACAAGTTACTAGATAATCATGGACTTAAATGTTAGATTTAATGATATCTCTACAATCACAATCATATTTTAGCAGAAAGCACATTTTTTTTAAAGTATCAACCCTAAAGTCGTATTCGGTCTTTTAATTAGCAAACCACAACATAGCTAGTTTGAGGAAATTTACCCAAAAGTTGTATTCGGTCTTAAAAAGTCAATGTTATTTAAAACAATGCTTCAAAGAGTTTTAATCATATTCATTTATTTTACTTGGCAAGTTGAAATGGATGCCAATCTTGGATTTTCTAGTTTTAAGATTACGAGGAAATGTACTGCTAAGACAAGGAGAAACTTTAACATGAGGTGTGGCAGAGAATTACCTTAACTGAGACTTCATCACCGGCTTGTTGCAATTTCTGCTCTAAATCTATCACTTGTTTCTGTAGAAAAGAGACTTCCTTGTTCTTAGTTTCAAGCTCTTTAAGAGAATTCTTCAGGGTTGCCTCTAGTTCCAACTTCTGAGATTCTGCTCCTACCTGCTTAGTTTTTATTTTTTCAAGAAAAGTGTATCAGTACAAAACAAGCAACTTTATATTTTCACATTAATCTCTGATAATTAAGATATTTTTTAAGGAAGAGCATCCAATGACAGGAGATTTTTAGTGGTAAAATTACAATGCCCATGTGCCTACATTGATAATAACAAGTAATATCAGAATTCAGCATCAATATCTCGCCTTTCTTTCATATCTTGCAACATTGAAATATGATATGATGCAAGTAAAAATATCATGGGCATACCTGGTTAGCAATAGTAGCCTGTGCAAGTTGTAACTCTTTCTCAAGTTCCACGACCTTTTCATTTAGTACATTTCTATCGTGGACTTTCGTTGCAAAATCTTCCAATTTTGAACTTAATTCTACCTCTCTTTGAGAAGCAGCAGCTTGAATCCTTCCAACCTGCAAAACATCGATCCATTAGCACAGTTCATTTGAACTCATAGTTGACAATTAGGTTTTGAAAGGCACGTCTCTTCTGAATTTTGCACTTATTCACAAATATAAAGTTTAGCAGTACCTCTACGTTTAGCCTAGATTCAGATTTTATCAGCTGCTCTTCAATTTCAATCACCCGACTTTGCAATTTAGATTTCTCAGAAATCTCAATTTTATGTTTTTCAACCTCAGATCTCAGAGAATCTTCATCTCTCAGTTTTTCTTTCAACCTCTCTTCAAGGTCAAATATTACAGACTGAAGTTCCTTCTTTAAATTGTGATTTGTCTCATTGAGAATGTTCTTCTCATCTAGTACTGTAGATATCTACAAGTTGACATCAGTTCATTATGAGATCATTTCACAAAAAGATCATTTCAGAAATTTATATTCAGTACAATGCAATAGAAGGAAGGGAAAATAAAGGAAATAGTAGTACCTCTGATTTTAGTGTCTGCACTTCTGCATTATGCTTTGTCACCAATTCTTCAATAGCATTCTTCGAGATGAGTATCTCTTGAGCTATTCCATCCTTCTCAACTAGAGCTGCAGAGAGCTTTGACTGTAAATCACTTAACTTGGATTCATACGCAGTTATTTCCTGATTAAGCTTTGAATTATCCTCAGCAACTGTTTCAAGATGCTTTAATTTGAGGAGATTCTCTGACAGATCAGCTTTATGAGTTTCAGAAATCGCAACAGCTTCTTGTGCCTGTTTTTCAGAATGCTTTATTTTGCCTTCTAGTGCATTCAGCTTCTCATTCAATTCTTTGGTTTCTGATTCCTTCTCAGTATGCCTCTGCAATGCTTTCTGTAATTGTGATTCTACTTCCACCAAGCGAGCTTCATTTGCAGCATGAGTTTCAGAGGATTTTGATTGAAGATCATTCAATTCCGCTACGGTTTTCTTATGATAAACAAGTTCTTGCAAAGTGGACTCCTTCTCTGATAGAGCAGAGTTTAGCAATTCCTTAAGCTCATCAATCTTGGTTTTCAGTTGACTGTTGGTTCCAATCAATAACTCATTCTCAGAGAAATACTTAGAACTCTTGTTCTCAGCTTCTATAATTTGCCTTCTCAAATCTTCTTTGTCACTTTCCAAAGAAGCCAGTTTGCTTGTACTCTCTTCAAAATCATTCTTCAAAGATTTTGACTGTTTCCCAGCTTCCACCACCTGTTCTTCCAGATTCTTAATATTCTCAAGAAGAGATTGAACCTCAGACTCCTTGCTGTTGAATTTTTCTATAGTTTCTTGGAGTTTCTGTTCAGAATCTCTTGACAGAGATTCATGTAACAATTGAAGTTCCCTGTTTCTTGCAGATATCTGATCTATATCTCTTCCTTGTATTATAATATTTTCTTCAGACACTTTAAGTTTCTCCGTTGCCTCACTCTCTCTCAATTGTGAAGCCTTTAGATCATTTTCAGTGCTTCTCAGCTTATCTTGTGTAAGATTTAATTCACCCCTCACACTTTCCAACAGGTTTTCTGCTTCAGCAAATTTTTTACTCAAACTGTTTGAAGAGTCTTCTAACCTTTTCTTATCATCTGTTACTTCGTTCAAAGAATCTTCTAACTTCTTTTCTCTCACATTAGCTTCCTGAAGTGAAATTTCAAGGCTCGATGCTTGTGCTTGAAGTGCCTCAAGTTTTGATGTCAGATCAGATACCTTGTCAAGGTTTTTATTGGCATCTGCTTCCGAATCAGTAGATCTCTTTTCTAATGTTCTTATTTGTTGTTCGAGTTCCTGAATTCTGTATTTTTCTGTTTCAAGTAACAACCCCAACTCACTTGCCTTTTTATTAGCATCCTCTAATTTGGATTGAGAGCTTTGGAATAAACCTTCCAGTTCTAGGCTACGCTGATGGTTAATACTGGCTCGGTCTCCATTCTCAGCACATTTGTCATTGACGATCTTCAGCTCCCCCTCCAATTGTGAACTCCGCAAAGATGATTGATTCAAGTCAGATTCAAGTTGAGTTACCTTTTCAGTGTACTCCTGCAATTGGCTTTGTAGAAGCTTCTTTTCTTCCCCAGCCTCTGTCAATTTACTATTCAGATGAGAAATTTTCTCAGAGAATTCAGTCACTTCTCTCTCAGCAGCACTGTTTTTCAGTTGTACTACATTTAATTGTTGCTCAAGCTCCACGTTCTTTTGCTCCGCTTCTATGAAGCGTTTCTCCAGCTCCCCTAGTTGTGATTTAGCCTTTTCCGCAACAGCATTTGAAGCCTGAATATGTTCCTCAAGCTCAAGATTCCTTTGACTAGCAGTATCAAGTGCAGCTCCAAAATTATTATTGAGGCCTTCCAGAGACTTCACCTTCTGCTCAAGCTCTGCATTGCTTGAAAGTGCCTGAGATAAAAGACAATCGGTTTGTTGAATTTTTTGGTTTGAAAGCTTCAGCTTTTCCTCTAAATCAGCAGACAATTCCTTAAATTGATTCACATTATGGGTTAGATCTTCGACAGTGGCTTCGAGACCTTTGTTTTCTGCCTTAAGTTGAGTTAGTTCCTCCTTTACAGCCAGAACATGTGCTTCCTGAGTCTTGAATGCAACTTCCACTGATTCCCTCAAGTGTCCCTCCTCCTGCAACTTCAACTTTGAACTTCCCAACTCAGATATTTTTTTTTCCAGTTGTTCCTTTGTGGAGGCAAATAGATTTTGAAGTGTTGACAAGTCTTCCTTTAGCTGGATTTCTGATGTCTTTCTCTGGTTTAACTCCTCGGTCAACTCACCTACTAAAGAGTCCCTTGAAGATAGACTCGATTTTGTTTCCAATAGCTGCGATTTTGATAGCGACAACTCCTCCTGAGTGGTAGAGAGTTCTGCTGCGGTTGCCTTAAGTGCTTCTCCAACCTTTGCAGCTTCAGCAACCTTATCATATGCTTCCTTCAATTCTTTTTGTAAAGCGAGGACCTGTGCTTCTTGAGTCTTGAATGTAGCTTCTACTGTTTCCCTCAATTTTCCTTCCTCCTGCAGCTTCAACTTTGAACTTTCTAGCTCAGAAATCTTTTCTTGCAGTTGTTCCTTTGTGGAGACAAATAGATTTTGAAGTGATGACAAGTCTTCCTTTAGCTGGATTTCTGATGTCTTTCTCTGGTTTAACTCCTCGGTCAACTCACCTAGTAAAGAGTCCCTTGAAGATAGAGTCGTTTTTGTTTCCAATAGCTGCGATTTTGATAGCGACAACTCCTCCTGAGTGGTAGAGAGTTCTGCGGCGGTTGCCTTAAGTGCTTCTCCAACCTTTGCAGCTTCAGCAATCTTATCATATGCTCCCTTCAATTCTTTCTGTAAATCGAGAACCTGTGCTTCTTGAGTCTTGAATGTAGCTTCTACTGTCTCCCTCAATTTTCCTTCCTCCTGCAGCTTCGACTTTGAACTTTCCAGCTCAGAAATCTTTTCTTGCAATTGTTCCTTTGTAGAGACAAACACATTTTGAAGTGCTGACAAGTCTTCCTTTAGCTGGAATTCTGATGTCTTTCTCCGGTTTAACTCCTCGGTCAACTCACCTACTAAAGAGTCCCTTGAAGATAGACTCGTTTTTGTTTCCAATAGCTGCGATTTTGACAGCGACAACTCCTCCTGAGTGGTAGAGAGTTCTGCTGCGGTTGTCTTAAGTGCTTCTCCAACCTTTTCAGCTTCAGCAATCTTATCATATGCTCCCTTCAATTCTTTCTGTAAATCGAGAACCTGTGCTTCTTGAGTCTTGAATGTAGCTTCTACTGTTTCCCTCAATTTTCCTTCCTCCTGCAGCTTCGACTTTGAACTTTCCAGCTCAGAAATCTTTTCTTGCAATTGTTCCTTTGTAGAGAGTAGCAAATTTTGAAGTGCTGACAAGTCTTCCTTTAGCTGGGTTTCTGAAGTCTTTCTCCTGTTTAACTCCTGGGTCAGCTCATCTGCTAAACAGTCCATTGAAGACAATCTTTTTTCTGTTTCCAATATCTGCGATCTTGAGAGCGACAACTCCTTCTGAATGGTAGAGAGTTCTGTTGTGGTTTTTTCAAGTGCTTCTCCAACCTTTTCAGTTTCAGCAATCTTATCATTTGCTCCCTTCAATTCTTCCTTCAAGGATGCTACCTCGTCTTCCATTCCTTTTGCACTCAATTTGACTTCTTCAAGTAGTTTCCCATACTCTAAGGCCTTCTTTCCCTCTGATTCAGCTTGTGAACCACTTTGCTTATGCAGCTCCTCATACTTTCGTGCCTCGGCCACAGAATCTTTCAGCTCTTGCTGCAATTCCTCCATCTTCTTTCTGGAGCCTTCAAGCTCAAGGGTCACACCATCAAGTGCTTCCTTCACATGAAGAAGCTCTTTCTGCTTCACTTCATGATCTTGCAGTGCCTCTTTAAGAGTGCCGAGCTGCAGATTATATTTATGCTCAGCTTCAACAATCTGCTCTTGCAATTTCTTGTGACTCAGCTCAAGCTCTTCATATTTCTTTCCACTTCCCTCCACTTTCTCTTTTGTAGCTGAGATCTCTCCCTTCAGCTGAGCATTCTCATGTTCAGAGGTTTTCAAGGATTCCGTTAATAGTTGTAGTTCAACCTCAAGTTCATGTATCTTCTCTTGTGCTTCTGCAAATTCTCTGCTCGGAGGATCCGAGCTTCTTTCAGTTACGCTGGACTTACCATCTAAGGCATTCTCTTCCTTTTCAACTTTAACGAATTCTCCATCCAAGCCATTATTTTCCTCTTTCTTAACTTGTGGCAAGTCTCCACTTGTTTTCTGCAATAGTCACATATTAGGATCAATGGATGAGTATTAAGTAATTAAACATATAAGCATTTTAGCTTACAGTAAGCTATTCCATCTATAAGTTCATAACTACATAATATGATAAGGATTTATTGGATTGCCCTATCAATAAAATGAAATAGATGTTCTAAGCAATGTTATCATGCTCTTTAAATCTATTCTCTTTAAACTCAGAACTAAGTATTACAAATTTGACATAAGATTAAGCAAAATCTTGCTTGGTCCAACTCATTTCGAGACAGTAGTGTTAACACAGAAAGAAATGTTAGAAAGTAACATCTGACAGAACTTTAGAGTCAGTTATTTAACAGGAAGCAACTTCGAAAATAACGAATGCCACAAAACAGTGATACCTTAATGCTACCATCTTTATCATCCTTCTCCTCAACAACCTTTGTCGGCAAAACTTGTGATGCTACTTCTGTTTTTGCTTCCATGTTAGTGACTGTTTTAGAAGAAAAAAATAAATATGAGAATTGCACGAGCATGAAGAAGAGGATTCATATCTGACATATCTAGAAAAAGTAATGTTGGTCTCTGCCAATAATAATAATAATTAATAAGGAGATTCTATATTACTACATGATTTTAAAGCAAACTAAAATTTCAAAAAAATATATTCATTTATTTTTCACTTACCTTTGGATAGTAAGAGCATTGTTCTAAAAACAAGAAGATTATTGGAAAACTAAGATCATCTTCATTGGTTCATTTTTAGATTATTCTTATTAAAATAACAACATTATTCCTTCATTTGTTAATGTGATATTCTTATTTATTAAAAAATACTTATTACACAATAACATTCTTATGGTCTGTTGTGATAAGAAATAAGAAGGAGAAAAATAGATGTTATTTTCAGTTTCTATGAGGTAATAGTATGTGGGTCCCTAAAATGTTGTATCAGAGCTTGATCTCACATAAATATATACATTGAAAAATGTACATGTCTCTCGCCATCCACCAATCACTATTGGAATTCCAATTACATGATAAGTGGGAAAATGACTTGATTGCTCTATTTAACTATAGGATAAGGTGTTGGATCTGACACTACCAACTGTTTCAGATTAACAAAATTGCATGCTAAGGGGGGAATCAATTTAATTGTTTCAATGATCTAATTTATTCCTAATTATATATTAAGTTTTATCAATTACTGAAATTGGTTCCAACATAAATAAATTTATAAATTTATTATTGTCTTATTAATAGGCAAACAAGAAAATAATGCAATCATACTCACAACATTAACAATGTTTACATTGCAGGTTAGTCAACAACTCAACATTAATATTCAGAGAAAACCATCATTCAAATTGAAATATAAAATTGATTGGGAAGAAAGTAAGTAAATTTCATACTTAAAAGTGGCAACAAAAGTTTAATAAATAATTATAACGAAAAAAATAATTTATAGGGGTTACTTAGGAAAGTCCTAAAGTTTAAGGTGTTTTTATATAATAAAATTCATTTCATCTTTTTTTATAGAACATGGGCCTGCGGCAGAGAGAGAGAGAGAGCATCTGTTTCTTTTATGAAAATAATTAGTTATGACATACATGAATAACATGATACATAAGGTAAAGAGAAAGAGATAAAAAAATTCCATAAAAATGAACTATCTTACGGTGTCACAAAAATCTCTGATATAAAATCTAATTCCACGTTTCTTCTTTTTTGTCTTTTGTAAATTAATTTTATAGCCTCTAGTCTTTTTTGTTAAGCAATCTAAAATGTTTTTTTCCATTTATTTTCCTTCCATTTTTGTACTTTATACTAATGTGTTATTAAAAGAAAAAAGAAAAACCGAATACATTTACATTATAAGAATTTTTTAGCGAGTTCATCATCCACAATTTATTTTTAGTCATCCTCAACTATTCAAAAATTTCAAAAACATAATACAAATAAATGAAAGATGTAATGACTTTATATATTATTTATGTAATATGAGTGCATAAATATTAATCTCTAAATAAAATTGATCTAACCATCTAACATTAATTTTTAACACTTGTCTTTTTTATGAAAATAATTATTTTATCTAATTATGGCTATCATAAAGCCAAGAGAAAGAGAAAGTTATTGGGTTATATATATATATATATATATATATATATATATATATATATATATATATGCATTAACACTACAATTTTTTTACAATCAATACAAAACTTTTTATCCGATTAACACAATATTACTTGTGTATATTATTTTTATTTAAAAGTCAACGATAATTAATATACGAGTGATGAAAATTAAGGATAAAAACAAATTAGGCCACATAATATGAGTCTAATATATGCTTTGACAAGGTTAGACCTTTTTATTATATATCATTTATAATAATTATTTTATATAAATTATAAGTAAAATAAATAAAAATATGTAAACAACAAAAAGATTAGAAGAGACTTTTAAACATACTTATGACTGAAAAATCTAAGAAATTTAAATAAGTTAGACTTTAGCCGTAATATGTTAAATAGATGGAGCTTTTTTAAGTTAAGGCATCAACTCTTTCCACGTTTTGATTTATTAATAGTGTAAAAACTAATACACTATAAACTCAAAATAAATTTCATCAATTAAATTGGGTTATAGTAAGAGTTTTTTTAATATTATTATTATTGTATTATTCACTTTTTAAATGAAATTTGATGGCTTTGAAAATAAGATTATATAACTTTTATATTAGAAAAGAGGGTAATATTTATATAGTCCCAATATTACTTTACAAATATATATCATTCACCATTCATTCATGTGTATTATTTTTTTTAAGAGTAACAAACAACTAAAAATAATTGGTGAATAATACTTCCACAATATTACTTGATACATTTTTTTTTCGCTTCAAAAAATCAGCACCTAACGCCTAAAAGCCGTAACACAAATAGTGAATAATTTCTACACAAACGGATGATCCTTTAAACAGATGGATCAACAGATCAGCGATGAAAACCATTATATATAATAGATTATGAAACAAACATTATGATATCTTAAATAACCAAATCAAACTTTTCATAGTTGAGAAGCAAACGAATAGAAGTTCAAACAACATGAAATTACCAACTAATAATTATATTGATTATTCTCAATGAGTAAAATAATGATTAGAAAGTGAAACTACTACTGAATCATCTTCATTCTTCATATATAACATATTCTGATATATATGACATAATCAGATGAATGAAAATAACACACAGCGGTTTCAATGTTAATAAGTAATAAGAAAATTGGGCATGCATGTACGAAATAAAAACACTACATTATGTAAGATTGAATATAAATATGGAAGGAAGTATTGCCTGATAAAATGTTGGAGATAAAGTCCACTCCACTGCTTGTGCTCTTAGAATAAATATTGGAAGATAAGAATAGTGAATGTGAAGAATGGTGATGATGTGGGTTTATATACAAAATGAAAAAAAATAAAAAGGAGGTGGGAGATGAAAATAAGACTTGTGTTTCTGTGTGTCTTTTTTAAAACAATGGGACAGTAATGGTGGGACCCACTCCCGTAACATATCATCGCCAAACTGAAACAGCCCATGTTTACGTTATCCCCCCTGTTTATTCTTTATTTACTCAATATCTTCGCTGTATATATAACTATTCATTTCCTATTTTATTGTTAATATTTTTTTATTTTTAAATAAATAAATTATATAATTATAAGTTCAAATAGTTTATCTTACCTTAAATTGGACACGATAATAAAAACAAAAAATTATAATTTAAAGTATATATAATAAAAAATATAATATAAAATACATTAAATATTTAATTGTATAAAATAAAAATGTGAGTTCACAAACACAAAGTACATGTCGATACACTAATATATATAAAGCTAAAGCTAAAATATGATGTAGCTACTATTATAATGTAATTTTTATTTTGTCATTTTGTTTTTAACATTTTTTTGTTTATACAAAAATCATATAAGAATATCTAAACATTAATTTCAAGTTTGAAACTACAACTTTCACATTATATTCTAATGATAACAAAAATATAATTTAAAGAATATCTAATAAAAAATATAGTATAAAAACATCAAATAAAAAAATATATTCTAATTATACACAATGAAATATATAAAAATTAAATATCACAATGACAGATAAATCATGAAGTTGGTGGAACACCTTTCACTTAGATCACGCCTCCACTTTTCTATATATTTCTAGATTTTTTTAGTAGTGTGTAACCAATTTAAATAATTTTTTATATATTCAATAATTGGGTTGCCTATTTTTCCTGATTTTCTAATTATTTTTTTTAGATTTTTAGGAGTATAAAACCAATTAAGATTGTTTTTTAAATACTTAATAACTATCTTGTGATATTTTCCTTATAATATAGGCTTATTTTAGTGTATAATACTTTTTTTTATCATGTTGATATTATATATCATAAATTTATTGGAACACTCCCAGTTTTCTATTTATATTTTTATATTTTTAGGAGTATATAAAATTAATTTTTATATTTTTAGGAGTATAAAATTAATTTTTATAGTAGAATATATTAAAAGTAAATCATACATTTATTGAAACACCTTGACTTAGAATTTTTCTGATAATATAAACTTAATTTAGTATTCAATAGAAATTTAGATATAATAGGTTGGGTGAGACTCTTGGCATTTTAAATCCACATTCTTCATTAATCATAATCAATGACAAATTTATAAATAAAATAAAATAAAAATATGAGTGATATATGTGGAGCCTGAATTCAGACAATCTGACATGTAATATTATTTGAAGTGGAATATAATTGAAAAAATGGGATTGAGAGAAAAAATAATGTTATGAATAACCATGTATTTTAAAATTATCAAAATTGACCCTGTAGTAAAAGTTGTACAAGGAATTAAAAATAAATCCGTGTGATATATATAAATGTGAACCCTTTTACTTAAACTACATTATTTTTCAGGGTTGAAAGTATTGAAAATGAATGAAATATAAACATGCCATATGAATGTTATACTATATATATATTTTAATCTTTAACGTATTTAAAAAACCAAAGATAAAAAGTGGTTGACTGTTTTTCAAATTTAAAGAGTTTAATTAGATACTATATTCTTTTAACTGCTTATAATAATGGGTTCTCATAAACTGATTAAATTATATTTGAAATAAACTATAAATGAAGTGGTGTCTCCTGTATTTCATTACAGCTTGTTTATTTACTCTTTCTAAACTATCTTCATTTTTATTTTTTGTTCTCCCTACTAATAATTAGAATAAAAAATAAATAAATTATTATTTCTTATTCGAAAGTACATTTTTTTTATTTTTAAGAATTTATTTAGTGATATGTTAAAATTTATATTCTGCCTTCATTGCAATTTAGGAAAAAAATCATATAAGGATATGCTAAAAAAAATTGGAAGGGGCAGAGAGAAAGAATCGTGACATTGTCGGTATTTGAATTCAGAGTTCATGTTTAACATTTCACAACTCCACCAAATAAGTTTACTTTATCGAGACAAAATATTAAATATGGTAAATAATATTAAAAAATAATGATCCGTACATTGTATGAATCAAAATTAATACTAATTCCTAATTTAATTGATTCGCAATATACTTTATGAACTTTTTAACAGCTACATATATACTTACTTTTAGTTAAATTTAGTAAAATGGAGAATCTTCGAATAAAAATGAAAAAAATGAATGAATGTCTATAAATAAATAGATCACAACTCTTCTACTATAAAAATATAAAATAGTAGTATACAAATTAAGCATAAGCGATGGTTTATTGGTGGTTCAAAAATGAGATGAGAAAAAAAGTAGGAATCTCATTTTACCATATGTGCTTCCTGTGCATGCAAACATAGATTGTTGTTTTTCTTTAAAGGAACAAATACGACACACTAAACAAAAATGTTTTAGAGAAGTAATAATTTTGGGCTTTGGATTTATTTCTATAATAACTATTTCTTGTGTTCATTTTTCACTAAATTTAACTAATTTAAACATATTGTTAAAAATAATTAAATTGATTTAATGAAAATATTTACCATATCTTTTATGGAATTGTTTACAGTAAAAGATATACTGAAAATATGTAAATGTAACTAAAATACTAAATTTTCTTAAAGTTGAGAAAACAGTTTTTATTTATCAATAAGATCATAAAAAGAGCTAATTTATATATAAAAGGAAAATAGTTTTTTTTACCTATATTACTATATTATAATATTTTTACATCATCGTTCATAATTTTTCTATTATTAACTATTAAATAAAAATATACACATGAATATTGAATAACATACTAATTGGTTGGGTAAAAAAAACTATAAATAACATTGTCATCTAAAAAGTTGTACTTTTTAAAATTATTCCATCTTTCACATAATTTTTTACCCTTTGTATCAAAATATTGTCATAATTAAAGTAATAACTTTTATTGTCCCAAATCAATTTTCCACACAATATTATATTATTATTAAAGATAATAATCACGTTTGATATAAAAATTAAATATTCTATATTTCAACTTCCTCATATTTGTTTTTAATATTCTAATTGTGGAAATAAACCTTTTAGTAACATAAACCTCTGATTTGAGATTCATCCCCACTCAAGACCTAATCTCGAAAATCAATTTATTAAATTTGGTTTGAGTCCAACATCAACCATACATAACACCAATGATATCCATATTAAACCCTAACAATCTCGACAACATTGTTTAGCTTGGCCGCGAGATCCACTACCTCGGGACAAGGTTAAAGGTGATATTAGTGTAGGTGTCGGCCATCAAACTTCTCACTTAGTAGATTTAAAAAATCCATTTGAAAATTTTATATATCCAAAATAAAATCTAACAAATTTAATTTTTTTATATTAAATGAATATATTGGATAAACCTATAGAACTATAGAAAACACAATTTGACACAATTCTCCCTAGAATAAATAAAATTAATTTATCTGTTTTAGATATTTTCAATTTTACTATACAAAATGAGCTCACTTATCTAAATTACAAAACAATGAAATTCATATGATTGTGATTTTTTATATAGTGCAATGTCATTATAAAGATTTATATACACTCAGTATATCATTTACCATTCAATTTGTTTTTCAAATGTCAATAATGATTAAATTTGAACATAGTATAAAACTCTCACACTATACATTTTTTATTTCTATTTCTCTTATCCTCAAAACATAATAATTGATAGGGAAAAGACCTAAAAGATCCTATAAGTTTGATATGCAATTGAATCCTTAAGTTTTGGTTCAGATGCAACACTGCCTCATATAGCGATCCAGGCATGTCAGTTCAGAGAAGAAGAATTAGATATATCTAATTTAATTTGACTTCAATATTTATGCACTATCGGTGTAAAGATTTATACGCAATCGATATATATTTTATACTGTTACTATATGCTTATTTTTCTCATTTAATTTATAGTTGAGATGGATTCAAATAAGGAAAAGACAGAAATCGTTTGTCTGACATTTCACAACTATAAATAATTCTTCTTCACACGAAGATAGCAGACTTTATTATTATCATTATTATTATTATTATTATCATCACCGGTTTCAGCTACTACTGAAGCTGAGACTCGAGCTCTTGCACCCTCTCTTCTGTAGCTTTTAGTGCTTTCCCAAAAATTCTGATTAACTGTGACAAAAAAGGGAAACAAAGAACTCAGACATGATAAAATCTTAATTGAAAGTAATAGCCATAGTATAACACAATTGTCTAGTGAATAACAATATGAATGAGAAGAAAGAAAGCTTATTCCTTAGCTAGATATTGTTTATATGGAAGACAAACAAATAGAAATTAGGTTAATGAGTTTAGAAGGGTTCCATTTTGAAACTCCAAGCCATGGTGTCTCAAATCTAAGTTTCACCTTTTTTGGAAATGTTTAGCAAAATCAATAATCATTTTCAAATCTCTAGTCATTGGACTTTAATTATGAACTTTTAACTATTATTCCTAATCCACACAATTTTTATCATGATATCAAAATCGCTTCTATGAAAAACCATCTAATAGAATGAGAGTTGATTTAACGGATAAGTGTATTTCTCCACTATCTATTAGCTATTATTCTGATATTGATTATTTGGTTGATGAAGATATATTTCTTTTTTATTCCAACTGAAAAATTAATTATTGAAACTTTGATTCTTAGAGCGGCCTAATTTAATATTTAGACATTATTCCTATTACATCACGTTGAAACATTTTTCACTAGACATTTTCTCTCATTTGCCCAATAAAAAACGTGTAAGAAATAAAAGATATCAAAACCATTAGGTATAGATTTATTGTCTCAAGAAAAGATTTGTTATCTCATATTATGTTCCATATTTTTAAACAACAATGTTTAAAAATATATTTGATATGATGTGTTTTTATTGGTCCATAATAACATATGAGATGTAATCTAAGTCCATTTTAATGCATGAGTAAACCTAACAAAATGGGTGGTTATGATTGGAGGACAAAACATCAGAGCAACTGTGCATAAAAACCAAATCTAAAGTCATTTCTCAATTTGTTAAATTACCTCATCAACTTCTTGTGGGGAAATAATTAATGGTGGACACATCATGATCAGTTCTCCAGCCGCACGAACTATCAACCCATTCTTCTCACATTGTGCTGAAAAATAGGCACCTACCCCTGCAATATACATATGTGTCAAAACTAGGAAACCATGCACATATCAATCTAAAAACAGCATCCTAGTTTCATTCATTACTTGAAAATGAGGCAATACACTTAATGATGAAATGTCTCACAAATAGCATATGTTGTATTAAAGGATAGTTTCACACTAGACATGCATATTGCCTATATCACTATTAAGATCACCAAATAAAACAAAATAGGACGGCATAAAAAATATGGGTGAAAATTAAAATAAAGAACTTGCCCCATTCACGAGGGAAGAAATCATTAGGTGACTTATTTTTTGTAAACTCAATTCCTATAACCAAGCCGGTTCCTCGTACCTGCAAATACACATCCATAGATGTTACCTTTGTTATGCATTTATTATAACTAATAACTAAGAACTAACGTGTAAACAGTAGATACCTCTCCAACTATAGGACTATCAGAAAATGCTTTTAGGCCATCTTGGAACTTTGGCGAAATTTTGTTTACTTTGTCCACAATATTTATTTCCCTATTAAGATGAGGGATTATAATAATATCATACTTTATATAGCCAAAATATAATATACAAGCAGATAGAATAAACATCATATAAGTTTTAAGAAATATTAATATAAAGAGACAAACTTGTAGATCTTGAGTGCTTCAATTGCAAGGGCACTTGCAACGGGATGTCCAGAATAAGTAAAGCCGTGAAAAAATCCACCTAAAGTAATCAAATACAAGTGAGAGGTACCAAATCAAAAGATATGGTGATTAATGATGCACTGAATGAACCACCATACCAATTTCGGTACTTTGTGAGTCTATAACTTCTGAAACTTCTGGGCTCACAAGAACGGCTCCAATTGGCAAATATGCAGAAGAAAGTCCCTAAAATTCAAAAAGAAAAATGAGGAACAAGGAGCTCAGTTTTAAATTACATAAAAAAGTGAATATGTAGTTAGAGTTGTCTCGTGTTTACCTTAGCTAAGGAGACAAGATCTGGCTTGATGTTGTACTTGTCACACCCAAACATTGTCCCAAGTCTTCCAAAGCCACATATTACCTTTAAAAGAAACATACACACACAATCAAAATAAAAAACTCCGCAAAAGGATTTGTTAGATAACCAATTAACAGTATTTGAAGAGTTAAGGAAACACCTCATCCACAATAAAAAGAATGTCATATTTCTTGAGAACTGCTTGGATCTGTATAAGAATTAAATGCATTGAGAGAAGAAGTTTTTTTCCTCGTATTCCAAAATTCTAATGGAGTTTTGGGGTAGAGAGATAGTGAAACTCCAACATATGTGAAGAATGAATGATGAAAAAAATACCTTTTCAAAATAAGTTGCAGGTGGAGGTATCACACCACCTGCCCCTATTAATGGTTCAGCAATAAATGCAGCAATCTGAGATTAAAAAAACATGCAGTCAGAGACAAAGTCAATGTTTCAGTAGATGAAAACAATGTCAAAGAGCATGAAATCATATAATACTGTGTCTGGTCCCTCTTTTAGAATGAGCTCCAACAAATTGTTGGCTAACCGTGTTGAATACTCTTCTTCTGTTTCCCCTGAGATGGTTATAAGCAAGTATAAGATTTATGCATTAAAATAAATGATGAAAATATGACTAGAAACATAATCATCTATATAAAAACCTGGAAGATGATACCGCCAGTAATGTGGACAATTAGTGTGCAAGACAAATGGAAGTGGCAGATTAAACTTTTTATGCATAGTTGGAAGGCTGAAATATACATTGTTCAGTTAAGTGAGTGAAGGACCTTACTGTAAATAACATAAAACTGTTCTAATAAGCACTAGTTTACTGAAAATATTCTTTAATGCATCGTACCCAGAAAGACTAGACGATGCCACTGTTGTACCATGATACCTGTCAGAAGGAAAAAAAATACATAAGCTGCTATGCACACTTTTTAGATAAAATAGATTAAACACCACAAGTTGAGATGGCATGCGTACGATCTATCACGAGCTATAAACTTTTTCTTATTTGGTTGTCCAAGTGCATTGTAGTAATACCATGCAAATTTGACCTGAAATAAAATATATGAACTTCAAATATAGCTGTAATATGTTCTCCATAAACTATGTACTTCAATAATATGTTGATATGACATCTATTTATCATCATTTTTGTTGTTTATATCTTTTACTGAACCTTTTCAAAAGCAGATCTAATTTTACAATTCAACATATCTAGTTTATAAATTAAAAATTCACACATGAAAATATGAGAATGTAGCAAATACAATTGGGTATTCATCAAACGAACCATAGTGTCATTGGCTTCTGATCCACTATTAACAAAAAAAGCTTTCCCCATTTTTCTAGGTGTGAACATTTCTATGAGATCCTTGGCTAGAACCTGTATGTTAAAAATAAATTTGCATATAAAATTAGAAAACAACCATTTAATATGAAGTGTACATCATAAGTCACGCAGTCAATTTTGTACAATAAAAAGCACCAAGAGCATATTACATAATAGAAAACATGAAAATAAGCATAAGTAATGTTATAAATACCAAAGAAGGTTCAGTAGTCCTGTTCACAAAGGAATGGTAAAATGGCAGCTTCTTTAATTGTGCAGTGGCTGCTTCAACAAGGCGAGACTCACTTCCTCCTACAAAATTTAAAACCATTTACTTTTACATACAAAAAAAAAGCTTAAAATTTGTGCATCATTTATAACATCTAGATGTGAATATACCCTATCATTACGAGAGTATATGATATAATACCAAATGGTGGATAATAGAATATTTCATTCATATTCATATTTTTCAATTTGTTAGAAGTTAAATATAGGTGGCAGAAAGACCTCCATAGGTAGGGGAGACTCGTATTTATGATTTAGTGGCATTGGCTACAATCTGTGCACAACTAATGGGAAGGAGATAGTGCTACAGGAGAGGGCCATAAGGACTAGGTGAAGGATATTTGAAATAGTTATTTATTATTTGGGAAATTTTGTGTAACATGGCCACATTGGACACTTGTTTATAGAATGGGTACAATCAATTAAGGAAATGATCATTAACTAATCTACAAAAATCAAACAATACAACTATATGAATAAAGAATGATAATTTCTATTATTGTCCAACATAAGTTCTAGAACATCACACAATTCAACCACAAACCAAATCCACCTCCACCAATAGAGGTAGGAACATGGAACCCTGAGCAATTTAGGCATACATTTTTTGTTGAACGAAGAGACACCGTACAAGAATATGAATACGTGATTACAAACTAATTGCTATTTGTCTTCTTAAGATGGATTGAGAACATGCCAACGTGAATCAGATGGAATATATCATTAAGAAAACCTAAGGCTATATATTTGGGAGTTACCAAGGAAAGGGAAAGAGAGGATCAAAGGGTTAGGAAGAGGGAGGAAGGTAAACCTCTTCATTATTTGGGAGTATAAAATTTAGAGGAGGATGTATAAACTAATGATAATGTAAGAATATTTTTTTATTTTTCCTTTAGAAATGTAATTAATAATATGAAATGAACAATAATATATAATTATATAATTTTATTAAAAATATTAACGTATTTTGACATTTTGTTTCCAAAAAAATAATTATATGGATGGTTTTAGAAGGTTTGAGAAGTCTTCCAGAACATTCTCGTCTTCTTCATTTAACTCCCAAACAATGGGAGACTTTCCAAAGTCGTCCCTCCCATTCTCTCTTCCTACAAAACTACACTCCCAAATAAAGCCTAAGGAAGAAAAAAGATACCAAACCTTAGAAATGAGGAAAATAAGTAGAAAGTAGATATCATAAATACCTAAACTGGTGCACCATAGGCCAGCAAGTGCATCAAGATATTTATTCCCATCAATGTCATATATATAGCATCCCTGGCACCATTGGTTAGATAAAATGGTATAACTCAAAACAAATATCTTTAAAATAAAAATATGGCGTTCATTTAACTCAATAGGTTAAGTGACATGTGTTAAAAGTAAATTAAATAATCATGGTAAGGAAGTTTACCTCTGACTTGTCTATAACTACAGGATTAGTCTCTCGCCCAGGTGTGAAAGGGGCAAGCATATGATGATTCTTGAACCTGAGATGATCAAAGTATTTTAGGTGATGTACACATAACAACCTTATCAGGCCTTAAAATTTAGGACAATGATGTATTGTATCAAAGTATGTCTCAAACCAGTAATATAAAGGAAAAACAGAATAATTAATCAATACATATTTTTTAATCGACTTGACAAATTTTCATTTGTATGAGATAATGTATGAAACATGGTTTCTAATAATAAATCCTTGTTCCCAAAACAAACAAACAAAACTCAAACTTAAAACATGTATTTTTTAGTTAACTTAAATTGATTGTTCATCCTTTCTTAGACAAAACAAAAAAACACTTAAACTTGGACTCTCCAACCAATTTTCTTTTGACTTGTAATTGTTACTACTCTATGTACTAAAAAAAAGTAAAACATTCAACTATGAATTTATAAAAGAATGGCATAGGTTATGCATTCAACCATAATACCATACTGATCAATGTATCAATAAAAAGGCATTTAAGTTTAATACGTCTGCATAAATGCAATACTCCTATATTTTAAATTTCAATGTAAATAGAGTGGTAATATATACATCACTGTATTTTATCATAGAAAACAATGAAAGGTATTATCAATATCAAAATCATTATATCAATTTAGATATATGCAAGATAGAACTGTGATCAATAGTGAAAATCACATACATGAAAGCAATAAACATAGAAGAACTAAACACCTTTTACTGTTTTTCGAATCACTGGTTGAATCATCCTTTGACAAAGAAGATTTTGCGAGCAGCTTATCCATGATTGTGTTATCAAACTTGCAACAAAGTGATCAAAGGAAGTGAGGAGTAGTGATATAATTTTAAGGCAGACTTAACATTTATAGTAAGAGTGTAATAGTGTAAAGAAACTTATTACATTGATTGTGTATATATTTTTTCCTTTTCTACTAACTCATAAAAAATAATCGATCATTGATTGAGGTTCCTACGTTAATTTAGTATTTAATAATTTATTAACTATGGAGAAAAATATTTGATGTAAATATTAAAATAAAAATTTTAAAATTGTTTTTATATTAATTATGTATTTAATTCCTTCAATTCATAATTAATTAATAACTAAATAAATAATAAATAAGTATTATATGTATTTTGTAGCTATATTTTCACTTTCTGCTTATTATAAAACTAGTTTTATCAAAAATCTCTTGTTTAAAAAACTATCTATAAACATGGATAAGAACGGAAACCAGGTCTACGAGTACCCACATATATTACCCGCAATGGATCGGGTCTAAGTCTATATTTTTGGACTCGTATATAATTGAGACCTGAGATTTTGAGACTCACTGTTGAATGAGTCTGAGTCTGAGTAATGAGCTACCCATGCAGATACCTGAACACATTATTCCTTCCTAAATCTATGTATATAGCAGCATAATTGTAAGTAATATTATGTTAATTATAATTGTAATGTTATATTATTAATTCATAATTATAATATCATATTATTCATAAATGTTATTGTTATATTGTTAAATAATAATATTATATTTTTAAGGAGTGTAATATGATGTTATGTTGTTAATTCATATGAGTAATCTAATATTATGTTGATAAAATAGTTCTTACCAAATCAATTTTACATTATAATGTTGAAGTAGTAACTTAGATTTTTATGTTTGTTTGAGTAAAATGAGTTGTGTTTAATAGTCAATTTAAATTGCGTTTAAAACTATAAATTATGTATTATAATTTTTCTGTTGTTGATTTCCTAAATAACATATAAGATTGTAGAAAACAAACACATAATTACATAAACTACTCACAATTATTTTTAATATTTTTTAATTTGTGGTACCGGCAGATCTGCTAGGTACCCAAGGACCTGTATTTAGCAAACCCAACGGTTATCAACATAGGTCTGAGTCCAAAAATAAAATAACGGGATGGGTCCAGGTAATGGACTACCCGAACACATTATCATCCTTAACTACAAAGCTAAACTTTTATCTACATTGTAAAGATTTATACATAGTTCATACATCATATATCATTCATTTGTATTGTTTTTTTTAAATTAAATGATAATTAAATATAAATGATGAATACTACAGTGATAATACAAAAAATAAATATATTGTCAGGGCATACAATTTTTCTATATTCTAATTATTAGAAAAATAAAGTCAATCTAGATTACACATTTTTTAACCTTGATATGTTAGTTTTATTTTAGGAATTAATTTTATTCGAATTTTGATATGTTAGTAAATTAATAAATTACTACCAAATAAATAATTCCTAAAATATTATACTAAATTTAATGTTTTAATTACTACAAGATTAATAACATAATATATTAAAAGTAATATATTAAATCTTGATGGAAATTAGAAATGATCACGTGTACTGGGTTTATAGGTACACGGATGAAATTGGTTGTGATTGGTGGTTGATGGTGACTGTGGATGGGAGAAGTAGTGACATGATTCTAAGAGAGACTTAACATTTATAATAAGAGTGAAAAATTTATATATGTTAACTATAAAAAACTATTACAATTGTATATAACCTTTTTCTCTTTCACTAACTCATAAATTGTTATCAATCCAATAAAATATCAATGCCATTTATTAACTAAAAATTGAAGAAAACTTATAATTTTTACAAAAAAAAAAAAAAAAACTTGTAACATTTGAAACATATTTAAATTAGCGTTTAGAAAATAAAATTAATTTTCAATAATCTGTTTTTCAATTTTATCCATCAAAATTTAAAAAAAGTACGTTAATTACCCTAACTAAAGGATTATATTATTTTTGTTATCTTACTTCAATTTCATTCCATATTGCATATTCAATATAAATAAATGAAATATTAAAATAAAGGATTGATTTATTTTAAATTACTAATGTATTTAACTACTCCAATTAATAATTATATAATAATTAAGTAATGTATTAATAATAAATAAATATTTTAAGTACTTTTTAGTCATATTTTAAACTCATCTTGAATGTAATTTTACCTAATAGATGTGATTTATTAAGCTAGCTATAAAGCTATAAGCTTTTATCTATCTTAGTGTTAAAAATTATACACAATTA
The DNA here is from genome assembly GCA_009771035.1 of Lupinus albus. NCBI lineage: Eukaryota > Viridiplantae > Streptophyta > Magnoliopsida > Fabales > Fabaceae > Lupinus > Lupinus albus. The sequence continues at coordinate 17,728,314 of CM020017.1, forward strand.
GTATTTCATATGATTCATTGTTCATATTATTTATATTTTAAAGTAAATAATAATAATTAAATATGAATAAGGTATGATGCAGTGATAATATAAAAAATTATTATATTTGTCAGTGCTTAAATTTTTTCTTTATTGTAATTATTAAAAAACAAAGTAAATTCAGATTACACATTTTTAACGCTGATAAGTTAGTTTTATTTTAGGAATTAATTTTATTCTAATTTTGATACGTTATTAAATTAATAAATTACTAAAAAAAATTATTCCTAAAATAATATACTAATTGTTCACGTTTTAATTGGTTGAAAAGTACAACAATGAAATTGGTTGAGAAACCTGCGTTTGTTGTCAATGTGGATGGGAAAAGCTATTAGAAATTAAAGAGTAAAAAAAGAAATATGTTATTTCATTGATTAAATGAATTGAATGATATTAAATTTAATAAAAAAGTTACAATGAAGATATTATGTAAAAAGAAGCAAAATTAAACAATCTAACATATAAAACAAACTAAACAATTAGAAAGTAAGTAAGTTTAAACTAATTATTAATCTAATACAATATATTTAACTAAAAATATCACAATATATTTCAATAGATGCTTATCCGTGATTGTATTATCAAACCTGCAAATCAAAGGAAGTCAAAAGTAGTGATATGATAGCTATAATATTTATAGTAAGAGTTTAATATTTGGAGAGCTTGTATAAAGAAACTCTTATACTCATAGTAGTGGTGGAGTATTTTCGTTTACAAAATTACATTTTTTGTAATTTTAATAATTTATGTAGAGGTGTGTTAAAATTTATATTTCACATTTTTTTTTGCAATTTAGGAAGAAAAAAATCATATAAGGTTACACTAAAAGTTGTTCTTTTGTCATTGTTATAATGTTCAATTAAATATGAGAGATGTGATTAATGAGTTAGCGAAGATTATATGTGATTATATGGTTTTTTATAGAAATTAAATAATGTAAATGTCTTAAAGGACAAAACATGAAGAAAAAAAGTAGATTACACATCATTTTATGTAATTTACATTTTTCTATTATAGAATAATATAGAATTCTTATTTTTTCCTATATAGAATGTATTATTTTCATGATATATCATTTAAGAAAAAATAATTTAAATATAAGAAATGAAATATATAAACTCTAGGGAGTACATATTTAAAAGTATAATATGTGATAGTTGGTATGATATATACAAAACTTTTACAAATTTATCATTGTGTGTCTCTAATAATTATTATAGAGTTGTTGGATGTTTTTGTGTGTTATTGTTTATTGTTATTGGGTTGAGAAAATGAGAAGATAGAAATATGAGAATGTGTAGAAGGTTAATGATGTATTAATGTAAAGAATGAAAGCAATGTGTGAAAGTTTATAATAGTTATTAATAAAAGAAGTTATAAAATGATAAGTTTGAGATATAAAAATTATGTCATTGTAAACTTCTTATTTTGACTTTATTAATAGTATAAATATATATATATATATATATATATATATATATAGAATTATAGATAATATATATAATAAATAAAAATTTGTAAATCGTATAGACTACTTAGCATTGGACTAATTTGTCAGTTTTAAAGAGAGACCTATTAATTATTTAAAAGCATATTAATATATTTAATTATATTATATTACATAAGACTTTTAAATAGCCTAATAGGTCAAATCAGACTTCTAAATAGGCCTAAGAATATTAAATAGTTAGACTTTTAAAATCCTAAAAAATATCCAAATATGCAGGACCAAACTTTCCAAAATTACATTTTTGTATTTTTAATAATTTATGTAGAGGTGTGTTAAAATTTATATTCCACCTTTTTTTGTAATTTAGGAAAAAAATCATATAAGTTTACTAATTATATTAAAGTTGTATTGAAAATATGTAAATGTAATAAAATGCTCTTATATTTGAGACAAATTGATGGTTTTTGCTAATAATTGAGACAGGAAAAAGAGCTACTTTATATAAAGAGAAAATAGAGTATTTACTCGTATAGTAATTTACTTTATCAACACAAAATTTATATTTAATATATTCAGTGTTATTAACTCTAAACAAAAAGTATACACATGAGTATTAGGTAATACACTAATTGTGGGAAAAAAATTGAAAATAACATTGTTATCTAAATTGTAATTTTTTAATACAAATAATATTATTCATCTTTCATATATTTTTTATCCTCTATATCAGAATATTCTCATGATCAAAGGAATACTTTTTATTGTCCCAGATCAATTTTACACATAACATTGTTGTTATTACTTAAGATACTAAGCAATTGTGATAGAAAAAACTAAATATGCTATATTTTAGCGTATTATGCAACCTCCTCATAATTTTAACTAAATATTAGAAAACTAAATACTAACCTCGACTCAAGATCTAACATCGGTGTCCTTTCATAGTTGTGGATAAAAATGCTTGACTTGATTGGTTTAGTGTTAGTCAATGAGTACCATTTTTCTTATCCTAAAAACATAATAGTTAGTTTTAGTCGATATACAACCAAATATTTAAACTGGTTTTTTAGTTGAACCGACAAAAATAAATTGGATGCATAATAGTGATGCATGTTGTTAGAATTATAGCAGTTGCAACTGTGACGTTCCAGGCTATTAGTTTTTCTGAACTCATAATCAAATTAGTTAATTTGAAATATTGTATTGAGACAGAAATCATTTAGAGATTTGGATGAAAAAACTGAATCTGAAAACGGAGGAAGGTATAGCTCTTCATCAAGCTTTAGAGAGAGACGAGCTAGAAGATAAGCTTGCAAAAATACTAAATCTTAATTTAAACATCAATAAATCATTTAATTTCTCTTCCTAGCTTCTTTTAGAAGCTCAAGGTCAGATTTGCTTTCATCGAATGACTACTTGCTTATGTACTATTATTTCATTAATCGATTATTAATCATGAGTTTGCTCTTCTAGAAGTGTAAGTGTGTAACCACTTATCACAAAGAAGAACAGTACGGTGCTATGTTCTGTTCTCTAACACCCAATAGAAAAAACTTATCTGCATAAATTGTGTGCAACAATCTAATTAATCCAACCATTCATGGACACTCAGATATACGTAGTATTGCATTGAATTTGCCATTTCATTATCAATTTCCCCATCATGAACAAGAACATGATTTTTTTCAGAGAAAAAAAAGTAGAGATATCTAATTTAATTTATAATTGAAATGGATTCCTATAAGGAAAAGACAGAAATCATGCATGTGTCTGACATTTCACAACTATAAATAATTCTGCTTCACACTAAGGTAGCAGACTCCGTCATCCGGATTATTATTATTATTATTATTATTGTTACATTAAATTACAGTAATACCCTATCACTTTTATTCAAATTCCATAAATCATGTTTCCTTTTTAAATCTACAACAAATCACCATTAATTATATATATATTATACTCACTATTAGTGTAATTTCTTAAAAAAAACTATCACAAATATAATTAAGTGAAACAAAATATTATACATTGTGAAGACAAGTCCAAATAGTATAAGATTCAATGTTTATTCATTATTTTTTTTGTTTCTTATAATTTGTATCAATAATCCTAAGGATGTGTTTAAATCATTTTTATATTATATTGTAAATAACCAAAATAATGAATATACATTGACTTTTATATCATTTGGATTTGTCTTTATATTATATTATATTTTGTTTAACTTAATTGCGCTAATCATTATTTTTTGTTTAAGAAATTACATTCATCTACATATAGGTAGCTAGTGTAATTTACTCTTATTTTTATGACCAATTTCAGCTAGTACTTCAGTCATGAAAAAAACCATTTTGAATGTTGACCGAGTTTGAAAACAACTCTAATTTGTAGTCTTAATCAAATTAGAGGTTGAACTGCTTTGAAGCATATAAATTATGTTCAACCACGCTAAACTCGGTTAAACGAGAATAACTCGGGAAGTGACCGAACAATTCACTTAAAATAAAAAAAATGAAACATTTTTTTTTGAATGTTTTGTTTTATTACTCACAACCAAAAAAAGATTGAGAGTCATTAGGCATTCATATATAATTATCAGTCGGTCCAACCACACGATTTAATTATTTAAATCTGTTAAACATAATATCTGTTTTCACAGCTTTGACTTCAGTTTAGACCTTTTTTGCACCCTCTCTTCTGTAGCTTTTAGTGCTTTCCCAAAAATGCTGAGTAACTGTGATAAAAAAAGGAAATGAATATCTCAGACATAATAAAATCCTAATTTAAAATAATAGGCATAGGATGACACATACAATTGTTTAGTGAATAACAATATCAACGAGAAGAAAGAAAAGCTTATTCCTTAGCTAGATATTGTTTAGATGGAAGACAAACAAATAGAAATTAGGCTCTAATGAGTTTTGACTGAGACTGAAATCCATTTGGGAACTCCAAGCCAAGGTGTCACAAATCTAAGTTTCACCATTTTAGCAAAATCAATAATCAGTTTCACATCTCTAGTCATCGGAGCTTAATTATATGTATTTAACTATTATTCTAAATCCCAAAAAATTTTGCTTTTATGAAAAAAAACATCTGATAGAATGCAAGGTTGATTCTGCCGATAATTGTGTTTCTCCACTATCTATTAATTTTGATTGTGATTATTTGATTGACGAAGATATATTTCTTTTTTGTTGCAAATAAAAAATTAATGATTGAAAGTTTGATTCTTAGAGTAGTCAATTACTATTTAGGCATAATTTCTATCACATCACTTGAAACATTTCTCAATAGACATTTTCTCACCTTTTCCCTAATAAAAAAAGTGTAAGAAATGCTCATAAAAATATGGGCAAAACCACTGAGCCTAATTTTGATGAACACATATTTATTATATTATATCATGTCTCAATGGCTAGGGTAAATAATTATGAAGTAAAAACAATAATATTTAAATTTTTTATTTGACATTATATGTTTTTATTGGCCAATAGTAGCATATGAGACATAATCAAAAGTCAATTTTCAGTCTTGTAGGACAAAATAAAAAACATTAGCAACTTTAGAGTAACTGTGCATAAAAACCAAATCCGAAGTCATTTCCCAATTTGTTAAGTTACCTCATCAATTTCTTCTGGGGAAATAATAAATGATGGAGCCATCATAATGGTATTTCCACCCGAACGAACTATCAGCCCAAGCTTCTCACATTGTGCTCCAAAATAGTTACCTACCGCTGCAATATACATCTATGTAAAAACTAGGAAAATATGGGGATATCAAACTAAAAATAATATGCTTAATTGTTTCATTCATTACTTGAAAATGAAGCAACCCACTTAAAGATGAAATGTCTCACAAATAGCATATTTTGTATTGAAGGATAGCTACACACTAGACTAGACATGCATATTGCTTATATTACTATTAAGATCCCCAAATAAAAGAAAATAGGAAGGAGAAAAAAGTAGGGTGAAAAATAAAGAACTTGCCCCATTCATCAGGGAATGGATCATTAGGTGACTTATTTTTTGCAAACTCAATTCCTATAATCAAGCCGGTTCCTCGTATCTGCACATACATATCCATAGATGTTATCTTTATTGTGCAATTATTATAACTAATAACTTAGAACTAACGAACAAATAATAGATACCTCTCCAATTATAGGACTCTCAGAAAATGCTCTTATGCCATCTTGGAACTTTGACGAAATTTTGCTAATTTTGTCCACAATATTTATTTCCCTGGAAAATGAGGGATTATAATAATATTACACATTATAGCCAAAATATACTATACAAGCATATAGAATAAGCATGGTATCAAATTTTAGAAATCTAGATATAAAGGCAGATACCTGTAGATCTTGAGTGTTTCAATTGTAACAGCACATGGTACAGGATGTCCAGAATAAGTAAAGCCGTGAAAAAATCCACCTAAAGTAATAAAAAATGAGTGTGAGAAGTACCAAATCATAAGATGTGATGATTAATGATGCAGTCAATGAACCACCATACCAATTTCTTGGCTTTGTGAGTCTATAACTTGTGAAATTTCTGGGCTCACAAGAACGGCTCCAATTGGCAAATATCCAGAAGAAAGTGCCTAGAACTCAAAAATAAAAATGAGGAACAAGGAGTTCGATTTTAAATTATAAGAAGATGAATATGTAGTTAGAATGGTTTCATGTTTACCTTAGCTAAGGTAACAAGATCTGGCTTGATGTTATACTTGTCACACCCAAACATTGTCCCAAGTCTTCCAAAGCCACATATTACCTTCAAAAGAAACATAGACATTCAATGAGAATAAAAAACTTTGTAGATCTAGAAGGATCTCTTACATAACCAGTTAACAGTATTTGAAGAGTTAAGGAAGCACCTCATCAGCAATAAAAAGAATGTCATATTTCTTGAGAACAACTTGGATCTGCATAAGAATTAAATGCATTGAGAGAAAAAATTGTTTCCTCTTCTTTCAAAATTCTAATGGAGTTTTGGGGTGGAGGGATAGTGAAAAATGACGTGTGACTCTATTGTCGTAAGGGTTCCTCAGATCTATAACATTATGAGCTTCTCTCTTACTCTTATAGATTAAAAGGTAGCTTACTATTGATACATTCATGTCTCTGGGATTAGGAATACAAATAAGCATGCATTATATGGACATCGGATAGTGAGCATACATATTTGAAGAATTCATGATGGAAAAAAATACCTTTTCAAAATAAGTTGCAGGTGGAGGTATTAGACCACCAGCTGCCATTAAGGGTTCAGCAATAAATGCTGCAATCTGGGATAAAAATTGTGTCAGTCAGAGAGAAAGTCGATGTTTTAGAAGATGAAAAATATAGTAAAAGAGTATGAAACATATAGTACTGTATCTGGTCCCTCTTTTAGAATCATCTCCTCCAGATTGTTTGCTAACCTTGTTGAAAACTCTTCTTCTGTTTCGCCTGAGATGTTCATAAGCAAGTATAAGATTTATGGCTTAAAATATGACTAGAAACATATCTATTCATATAACAACCTGGAAGATGATACCGCCAATAATGTGGACAGTCAGTGTGTAAGACAAATGGAAATGGGAGATCAAACTTTTCATGTAAAGCTGGAATGCTGAAATACACATTGTTCAGTTAAGTGAGTGAAGGGCCTCATTGTAAATAACATAAAGTTGTTCTACATAAGCATTAGTTTAATGAAAATAGTGTCCACTGCACTGTACCCAGTAAGACTAGCTGCTATCATTGTTGAACCATGATACCTGTCAGAAGGAAAAAAAATACATAAGCTGTTATCCTCACGTTTCAGGTAAAATAGAGAAAACATCACAAGTTAAGATGGCATGTGTACGATTCATCACGAGCTATAAACTTTTTCTTCTTTGGTCGTCCCAATGCATTGTTGTAATACCATACAAGTCTGACCTGAAAGAAATCATATGAACTTCAAATATAGCTATCATCTATTGTGCATAAACTATGTACTTCAATAATATTTTGAAATGACATCTGTTTATCATCATTTTTGTTGTTTATATCTTTTACTAAACCTTTATAAAAGTATATGTAAATTTACGATCCAACATAAATAGTTTATAAATTACAATTGAATGAAAATTCACTCAAGAAGATATGAGAATGTAACAAATATAAGTGGGTATTCATCAAACGAACCACAGTGTCATTGGCTTCTGATCCACTATTAACAAAAAATGCTTTCTCCATTTTTCTAGCTGTGAACATTTGTATGAGATCCTTGGCTAGAACCTGTGTGTCAAAAATAAAATTGAATATAAAATTAGAAAATGAATGTTTTGATAAGAAGCATACATCATAAATGTCACAATCAATTTTGTACAATGAAAATTAAGCACCAAAAGCATATTACATAATAGAAAACATGAAAATAAGCATAAGTAATGCTATAAATACCAAAGAAGGTTCAGTAGTCTTGTTAAAAAAGGAATGGTAAAATGGCAACTTCTTTAATTGTGCAGTGGCTGCTTCAATAAGGCGAGACTCACTTCCTCCTGCAACCATTTACACGCACACACAAAAAGGCTTAAACTTCGTACATCATTTATAACTTCTAGATGTGAATATACCCCATGCTTAAGAGAGATATCATATAATATAAAATAGTGGACAATAAAATATTTCACTCATATTCATATTTTTGCAAATTGTTAGAAGTTCAACATAGGTGGCAGAAAATCAAAAAATACAAAAAAAAGTATTGGCTGCAAAGGTGCTACCTCCATTGGTAGGGCAGACTCGTATGTATGATTTAGTGGCATTGGCAATGGGAAGGAGATAGTGCTAAAGGAGAGGGCCATAAGGATTAGGAGAAGGATAATGAAATTTATTTTAATTTTTTTTGGAACACAACGGTAAAAGCAGAGATGAGATCAGTTAACTAACAATGGTGACACTCTAGTACTATTTGAAAGAGTTATTTATTATTTGGGAAATTTTGTGTAACATGAATGGGTACAATCAATTAAGGAAATGATCATTAACTAATTTACAAAAATCAAACAAATACAACTATATAAACTAGAATGCAAAATTTCTATCATTGTCGGACATAAGTACTAGAACATTACACAATTAAATCACCTCCACCAATAGAGGTAGGAGACATGGATCCCTGAGGAAGTTAGGAATACCTTTTTTGTTGATTGAAGAGACAATTTATATACTAAAATATCAATACATGAGTACAATCTATTTGCCATTTTTCTTCTTAAGATGAATTGACAACATGTCAACGTGAATCAGATGGAATATATCATTCAGGAAAGCTAAGAAAGACAAATGATACCAAAGTTTAGAAAGGGAGAAAATTGTAGAAAGTAAATATTATAAATACCTAAACTAAGACACCACAGGCCAGAAAGTGCGTCAAGATATTTCTTCCCATTGATGTCATATACATAGCATCCCTGGAACCATTTGTAGTAAATGATATAATTCATAACAAATTAAATATCTTTAAAATAAAATCAAAGTAAGCCCTTCATTTAACTCAATAGATTAAGTCGTCTTTGTTAAATAAATAATAAAAGAAACACAACAACAAGAAAGTTCACCTCTGACTTGTCTATAATAAAAGGATTAGTCTTCCCCCCAGGTGTGAAAGGGGCAAGCATATGATGTGTCCTAAACCTGAGACAGTCAAAGTATTTCAGCTGATGTACACATCACAACCTTATCATACTTCAAAACTTGATCTATTGTCTCAAAATATATCTCAACTAACAATAAAAAAACAAAAAAATCATTGAATATGTATTTTTTAAATTAATATAACATATTTTTATTGGTGTGAGATAAAATATAAAATATGGTTGAAACAATATATCTTTGTTTCCAAACTTCAACTTAAAATTGATTGTTCATCTTTCTTCAGACAAAACAAAAAACACTCAAACTTGGACTCTTCAACCAATTTTGACTTTTAATTGTTGTAACTGTAAAACTCTATGTACCCAAAAAAAAAACCAGAAAACATTCAACTATGAATTTAAAGAGAAAAGCATATGCTATGCATTCAACCATAATACCATACTGATGAATGTATAAACAAAAGGGCATTTAAGTTTAATACCTCTGCATAAATGCAATACGCGTACATTTTAAAATTCAATGTAAAATAAAGAGTGGTAATATTCAGCACTGTATTTTATCATAGAAAACAATGAAAGGTATTATCAATTTACAAATCATTATACCAACCATGCTTTGAAAGATTCAATTCATTACTTATATTGGAATGATTAGTGATGTACCCTTATATGGATTAGTTCCTTACCTAAAAATATGAGGAGATACCTTGGTAGAACAATTTTTTTTGCAAAATCATTATATATATATATCAATTTAGATACATGCAGGATAGAATTGTAACCATTTTTCAAAATCACATATATGAAAGTGATAATCATAAAAGAACCAAACACCTTTCAGATACATGCAGGATAGAATTGTAATAATTTGTGAAAATCACATATATGAAAGTGATAATCATAAAAGAACCAAACACCTTTCATCCTTTGCCAAAGAAGATTTTGGGAGCAACTTATCCATGACTGTGTTATCGAACTCTCAAGAATGTGATCAAAGGAAGTGAGGAGTAGTGATATGATTTTCAGGCAAATTAACATTTATATAAACCCTACTAGCAGTGTTTTAAACTATGGTGATTGTGATTGCGGTTATATTTCGAACATTGCAGTATAAATTATTTTATAATTAAAAATATATTTTTGAATTCAATATGGCTTATTGTGGTCGGATGTGTCTCAAATGTATCATAATATGGTTGTATTGTAGCACGATATAGACACATCATTTTGATTCAGTGTGATACAATAATGAGTAAAGAATATATCACTTCCACCAACTCATAATTATTATTTATTAATTTATTAACTATATAGTTCATGTCAATATTAACAATTATTTTTAAATTATTTATCTATTTAATTACTTAATTAATAAATAACTAAATAAATAATAAGTAAATAAAATAAACATTGTATGTATTTTATAATTATGTTTCAAATTTTAGCTAAAATTAGTTTTACTAGACAATTATGATTTAATAAGTTAGCTACAACAGTAAGCGTTCATCTACATTGTAAAGACTTTACATAGGTACTACATCTACTACCATTTATTTATATTACTTATATTTAAAAGTAAATGATAATTAAATATAGATGATTGATGAACAGTGTAAAAACATCATATAGCACATACATTTTTTTATTTATTCTAATTATAAAAAAAATAAAGTCAATTCAGATTACACAGTTTTTTACTTTGTCTGATTAGTTTTATTTTAGGAATTAATTTTATTCAAATTTTGATATGTTAATAAATTAATAAATTACTAAAAAATAAATAACTCATAAAACAATATACTAAATATTAATGTTTTAATTATTACAAGCTTAATAGAATAATTAGTAGAAGTAATTAATTAAATCTTAAATTGTTAGTGACATAATTTTGAGAAAGACAAAATATTTATAATAAATGTATAAAACTTATACATTGTCATTATAAAAAAAACTATTACAATTGCATATAACATTTTCTCTTTCACTGGCTCATAAAGTTTCATACGTTTATTTAGTATCTATTAAATTAGTAAATATCTAGAAAAATAATTCATGTATCAATAACATAAGAGTTTTATATTATGATATTATTTGACAATGTGAGCTTATATATTTCGAACAACTTGTAGCTTTTTTATTCGAGTAATAAGATATCATTGTTATTTAGTAACAAGACATTGAAAGGAGTTTATAATTTTTAGTTGGAATAGAAAAGTTTATCAAAAGTACAAGAATGAAATTAGTTGGAATACCTGAGTTTGTTCTTAGTGTGGATGCAAGAAGTTATCAGAAATCAACATTTAGAAAAAAAAATTGTATTTCATTCATTTAATGAATTGAATAATATTAAATTGAATAGAAAAATTACAATAAAGACATTATATATAAAAAAGGAAAACTGAGGTAATCTAACAATCAAAATAAATTAATCAACTAAGTAATCACAACTAATTATTATCCTACTACAATATAAACTGAAAATATCAAAATATATTTTAATAAAAGTTTATCCATGATTATCAAACTCGCAAATCAAATTAAATCAAAAGTAGTGATATTATTTTAATGCATACATAATATTGATTAAGAGTGTAATATTTATGTATATGATATAAATAAACTTTTATGCGGATAATAGTGTATATATTATTTTCTCTTCGAGTAACTCATAAATGGTAATTAATGCATTAAGTTTTGTACGTTTATTTAGTATAATAATTTATTAACTATTGAGAAAAAAATTCATGTGTTGATAACATAAGTGTTTTACTCTATGCACTCACTATTCGAATACGATTTCGTAGTTTTTGAAGTAGATTGTAGTTAATAACTTTACTTTGTATTGCGTCTATACTTATACATGTGTGCCGTGCAGTTGCACCTTCCCTTAAAAAAAAGTAGATCGTAGTTATCAGTCTAAATCAATAAGTTATTAAACTTGTTCAGTAGCGAAAAATTGAACAAAACTTGTAGTTTTTAAAAAATATATATAGCGTTTGAAAGACACTTGAAGGAACATAAAAGTAAAAGTAAATTTTATTAATTCGCTTTCCAATTCCATGACTTACTCACAACTAAAAATAAAAATATTGCATAAATTTATTATAAATAAATATTAAAATAAATAATTTGAAAATTGGTTTTAAATTAGTTATGTATTTAATTATTCTAACTAATAATTATTTAATTAATAAATAACAAAATAAATAATGTATATATGTTTACTCACATTTCAAAATTCAGCTAGTTGTGTAGTTAATATTATCCGGTAGCTCTTATTTAATAAACTAGCTACAAGTTTTCATTTTCTTTACATACTCCAAAATACATATGTTTTAAAATAAATTATAATTAAATATAAATGATGGATGACATAGTGTGAGTGCAAAAAAGTCTTATACTATTGCACTACATGTGTTTTTTATGTATTGTAATTATTAAAAAAATAAAGAAAATTAATATTACACAGTTTTTAAGTTTGATACGTTAGTTTTATTTTTGGAACTAATTTTATTCTAATTTTGATAGGTTAGTAAATTAACATATTTAATCTTCATTTTATAATCTTTAGAATTATTATTGAACTTTTTCTCAATCAGACTATGAGACTAATAATTAACAAAATATTTTAAACACAACAAAACTGTGCATATGAATCAAAATCTTGATTAATAGCAATATGTCACCTAAATTAATTATTCCTTATATATAGTTTTACTATTTTAATCTCCAAATTATATGAGGAAATAATTTTGTGAACTAGTACATACAGAAACAAAATATAACATGAAAAATATTAATAAATTTAAAAACCGTTCACTGCATGGAGCTAGAAACTAGTGTGTAATAACAAAACCCAAGCTTGTCAAATCTCTTCACTGCCTTTATGAGATAATTTTTTTTTGATTATTTAGATATGATATACTCACAAATAAAAATAATTTCATGTAATGAATAGCTTTTTTTAATTAAAAACTATAGAAAATTTGTACAAACATTGGATTTTAAAATGTTATTTTTTAAATGATAACTTTATGTAAGTTGGGTTTTGGAGACTCTCTAAAGTAAAGATAGACCACATAACTTTTTAAGTACTTAAAATTTTTAAAGTCATAACCTTATATGTTATTAGTCAGTTCATTACTAACTGAACCAACTTCATTTTAAGTTTGAATTTAAACTATGACTTCTAGAGTTTGAATCCAAATAGGCCAGACACTTTTGGAAATTACATTTTTGTATTTTTAATAATTTATGTAATGGTTGTTAAAATTTATATTCCACCTTTTCTTGCGATTTAGGAAAAAAATTCTTATAAGGATACACTAAAAGTTTTTTTGTAAGGGTCGAGGAAGAGAGTGAAATCGTAGTTATTTGAGTTTAGACATTCATGTTTGACATCCCACAACTCCACTAAATAAGTTTACTTTTCGAAACAAAATATGCTAAAATTTAATTTTGTTTATAATAAACCAGAAGACTGCATATCAACCCGTTTTCTTATCGTTTGTAGTGTGTAGTCTATATGCAATAAATATCTAATGTAATATATTATGTTAGATATTATAATTTGCAGTTGAATATATTCGATTCAGGTAATTGTTCAATGTTAATGAATGAATGATGTCTTGTACTCCAATTCTTGACTACTTAACTATGAACAATTACCCCAATGTTATGATAAATTGTACCATAGAGCACAAAATGTATAAATATCACGTTCAGTTGTGACTAAGTTGATGTGTTGATTCAATTAATTTTGTATTATATGTTCTATTTTATATTGAAGAAAAAATATTGAGTTTATCGATTAAAGATTTTACATTTTTCTAATAAAATGTATATTGACTTAGCTTGATGTATCAAATATTTGACCATGATTACCCTTTCTTATTTTTAATAAAAGATATTTATGCATTAATTATATTTTCTATTCTCATTGAAAACAAAAAACCAATAAAACTAAGTTATGATTCATATATCAAATCTTTATTGTTCAATGAATTTGGGGTGTTGTTGCATTCCATCACCTTGTTAAAAAAAGAACAGGAAAAAATGATATGATGTATTTATGTGAAAATAATCATCTATAAAAACATTACTAAGTAATTTGTATACTTTTATTATATTTTTTCATAATATGTTCTCTTCATGATTACTCATATGCCAAATAAGTTATGTACCAAAAGATAAACTAAAAAAGTTAAATTATCAATTATCTTTCCATATTTACATTGAATATTTCTCATACATTTATCTTGCATAAATAACATGGTGTAAATACATAATTATATGGAAGTTTATTAATATAAATATGGAAGTTTATAGAAGTTTATCAATGGTATGCTCAAATTTATTTATAAACATTAAATTCTAAATTATGAAGGGTAAAATAGGTACACAAATTACACTATGAGTGTGTAGTTAATTTGTGTTTTTCTTTTATTAAGTAAATAGAAGTATAAATATAAATATATCAATCAAATTACATATTTAAATATTAAAAAAATAATATAAATAATATTAAACAAGTAATGGTCCGTAAATTCTATGAATCAAAACTAGTATATACCAATTCCTAATTTAATTAATTTAGATTATAATTTAATGGCTACATCTAAAATTAATTTTACTTAAGCTCTACTAAAATGGAGAATTTTGAGGAAAAGTATTATAATTAATAAATGCCTATAAAAAAGAATTATATTGCTGAAATAGATTATTACTCTTCTATTATAGAATATAAAATCCTAGTATGAAAATTAAGCATAAACAAGGGTTTATGGTGATTAAAAAATGAGATAAAAAAAAGGTATCAATGCCTTTTTAGCATCAAGGTGGTAGAATATGACAACATATTCCTTTTCTTTTTCTTAAAAAGAAAAAGGTAGCCACAAACAATCCACCAAACTGTCCTTCTTGTGCGTGTAAATATGATGACATATGACTTTTCTTTTTCTTTAAAAGAATGAATACGACACGCTATACTTAACTAATTTCTTATTTTATTGTTAAAAAATATTTAATTAATTAAAATGTTTTAATAAAAATATTTGGCATATGTTTTATGGGAACTGTTTACATTAAAAGTTGGATTGCAAATATCTAAATGTAATTATATATATCATATATTTGAGTAAAAAAGTTGATGTTTTTTTATTAATAACCGAGAGAAAGTTATTTTATATATTAGAGAAGATAGAGTATTTATACATATAGTAATAATTTTTATATTATAAATAAAATATTTATCATTAATGAACTTATTGTTATTAATTCTTAAATAAAAGTATACACATGAATATTGGGTAATACACTAATTGTGGATTTTTTTAAAATAATAGTGTTATCTAAAGTTGTAATTTTTTTCAACAAATTCTTATAATCGAAAGAATTATTAGGAAAAAATAAATATGTTATATTTCAACATATTATGCAACCTCTTCGTAAATATAAAAGATCAAGCTTATGGTTGGTGTATGTATAAAGCTAAGAACCAATTTTAACATTGAAATTGAATCTAGTCAACGTTGAATCCATCATTCGGCCACGGGTCTGGGTAGAATTCTTGGTCGGGACAAGGGTTGAAGGTGATATTAGTGTTGGTGTCAGCCCATGTGCCTCTCACCTCATTATGGTTTAACATAGTGGATTAAGGGTTTGGTTCATCTCAAGTACGGGAGAGGCCAGTAGCTTCCAAAATGGTGACACGTGACAAGATAAAAAATCAATGTGAATCATTGAATCCACTACTATTGTAATTTAGTTAGAATTGAAAACAAATAAAAATAAGATTTTAAAAAGTCTGAATTGTTTGTTAAAATAAATTGAAGAAGAAAAATGATGGAAAGGGAGAAGAACCATCAATATTGGATATAAAGTGAAGAATAGTGTTTAATGGGTACCATTGTGAACAGTGTTTTATGGGTATTGTTGGAGATAAAGTGAAGAAGAGTGTTAGAGATGAAGTGAAGCATGGAGAGGATAGAAGAAGTTGAAGAACCACCATTGTGTTCTAATCAATTTCATTAAAATTGTGTTGCTCTTCTTCTCCATGTTTTATTGTTCTTCAACCCCAAATTCACATCACTTTTAAAATGAGTTTCTTCTTAATTTGATACTCAATGAGTTAAATCAACCTTAAAGTCAGTTTATTTTTTTCTTAGAAGAAGAAAGTATTGATCGGATTGATCTCCAGGATTAGAGTGAATTTAGGGATTTTTTAATTGAAATTTAATTCATTTCTATTTTAAATCACAATCATTGATTTTTTTTTCTTGTCATGTGTCACCATCTTGTAAGGCATTGGCCTCTCCAGTAATGGAGAGGATCCACACTCTTGGATTTAAAATAATCCTTTTGAAGTTATTATGGATCCAAAATAATCCATTTGAAAATTTTTACATATGTAATTTAATTTAGAGTAAATTACATTCACCCCCCCTGAGTTTTAATGAAATTACACAAATCACCCCTCCATTCTTTGTCCTTACATCAACCACCCTCCATCCTACACAAATCACCCCTAGATTTATACATACATTACACTGACTACCCATGCATGTTATAAAAGTGTAATATTTTAAAGAAAAAACGTGTGATGAATGTAATTAAGTTAAACAAAATATTGTATATTGTGTAACATGTAACACCCTAAATTTTGAGTCTTTAAAATTATAGTATCAGTCCTGGAAGTCTCGCTTGAGCGAGAGATTCTCGCCTGAGCGAGAAAGGATCCTCTGGGAGGGTGAAATCTTGGGCTATACTGGAGGATTCTCGCCTGAGCGAGAGTTGCCTCGCTTGGGCGAGAAATGGCAAACTGGGGTTGTTGACACTGTGAGATTCTCGCTTGAGCGAGAATCCCTCGCTTGAGCGAGAGCGTCAGATCTGAAATTTTAAAAAGGCGGGATTTTCTCGCCTGAGCGAGAATAGGCTCGCTTGAGTGAGAACCCGACAATTGCTCTTTAAAATAGAAACCCCAAACACATTTTAGGGTGAGAACTTTGAAGAGAAGAGAGAGAAAAGAACTTTTCAAGAGCAAAAAGCCTTAAAACTCATCTTAGAGCTTGAGAAGAGGTAAACCTCTTGTTTCTAACTCTTCTTCTTCCTCTCTAACTTGTTTTGGGTATGTTAGATCTATTTTCAAAACATGAGAAACCATGGAAACTCATCCTTTAGAGTTATGGTTCGTTTTATGTTGTTTTTCTCTTGTAAACTCTTGGTTTAGAGTTGATATTTTATGAATGGAAAGGTTTTGTGGGTTATTCATGAAAACCCCAAAAACCCCCAAAATGAGAATATGAGTATAAAGAGAAAGAGATGAAATGTTAGATGTGGATGATGAGTTTGTGCTTTGATGTTGATATATGAGATAAACATGTATGTTTAGAGGTTTGGAAACTTGTATTGAAGTAGTTTTGGAAATCTTGAATATATATGAATCCCTTGTGTATTTGATGATGAAATACAAGTTATTTAAGTGTTATTTTGAATAAATGACTGACATTGTTGTTATTGGTGAAAATGAGGAAAGATCCTAAGGTTGGAGGAAATCGCGGAGGAGACTTTTAAAGTTACTCGGAACCGATCCCCAACACTCACCAATGTAAGGGATAAATGTTTCTAAAACATACTCACCGATGTGAATGAGGTAACGTGTTGGTAAGTTTATTGTTTATTGTGTCCTACCCAGGGTGGTAGTGAACTGTTTATTATGTCCCATCCGGAGTGGTAGTGAACTGTTTATTGTGTCCTACCCGGAATGGTAGTGAATTGTTTATTGTGTCCTACCCGGAGAGGTAGTGGACTGTTTATTGTGTCCTACCCGAAATGGTAGTGGACTGTTATTGTGCCCTACCCGAAGTGATAGCGGACTGTTATTATGTCCTACCCGGAGTGGTAGCGGACTGTTATTGTGTCCTACCCGGAGTGGTAGCGGACTGTTATTGTGTCCTACCGGGAATGGTAGTGATTATTGTGAACTCGACCTGCCCGATGTGGTATAGGGTAATAACTCGACCTGCCCGATGTGATATGGGGTAATAAGTAATAATTCGACCTGCCCGATGAGGTATGGGGTAATAAGTAATAACTCGACCTGCCCGATGTGGTATGGGGTAATAAGTAATAACTCGACCTGCCCGATGTGGTATGGGGTAATAAGTAATATCTCAACCTGCTCGATGTGGTATGAGGTAATAACTCGACCTGTCCGATGTGGTATGGGGTAATAAGTAATAACTCGACCTGCCCGATGTGGTATGGGGTAATAAGTAATAACTCGACCTGCTCGATGTGGTATGGGATAATAAGTAATAACTCGACTGCCCGATGTGGTATGGGGTAATAAGTAATAACTCGACATGCCCGATGTGGTATGGGGTAATAACTCGGCCTGCCCGATGTGGTATGGGAAATGAAATTGATGAAATACGATTAAGGATGTCACAATGAATGTCGTATGCATGCTATAAAATATATAGTATGAGATGTATATTCTATAGGGTGAATATGAATGACGAGAAATGAGAAAGTCACAAAGAGAGTCATATGCATGCTATTCATGGAGACCTTCATATTCCCTAAATGAACATTGATGCATAAATAAATAAATAAAGAATGAAATGAACACTGATGCATTCATGATATATATAAAGCTATATACAAAATAGAAATAATGAAAATATGCAAAACTATAATAAAAATGGGATACAATACAATAAAAGAAAACAACATTTTTAAGAAAGAGAAAAGGGGAAGAGAGTAGAGGAACCCCACCATTAACACCTCCATAGTTTCAGAGAAAAGATTGGGTCCCTCGCAGGTCGATTCCGACCATGGGGTTTCAACCAATAACTCTTTGGTCACTGCTTCAGCCGCTGGTGAGTCCATAGTTACCATTGTCATTTCGGAATTGAGGTTGGGTCCCTCGCAGGTCGATTCCGACCATGGGATTTCCACCAGAACCTCTTGAGTCACGAATTTGACAATTGGTAAGTCTATAGTCACCACTGTCATTTCAGAATTGAGGTTGGGTCCCTTGCAGGTCGATTCCGACCATGGGGTTTTCACCAGAACCTCTTGGGTCACGAATTTGACACTTTGTGGGACTGTGGACATTTTTACTATTTCATTGGTGAGATTGAATCCCTCGCAGGTCGATTCCGACCATAGGGTTTCAACCAACACCTCTTGGTTCACGGCTTAGGCTACCAGTGAGTCTCTAAATCTCTTTTTCTTAAAAAAAAACAGTAACTTTACAATGCAGAAAAATTATAGATGTAATAAAGATAAACAATAATGAATAACAACCTTTTAGAAAAAGATAGCTGTTGTTCTGTTTTGCTAGTGAAAAGATTATTGAATGTAATGTGTCAAGTGTATGTGTTTACGGATAAGGATGGTGTTTTGGTTGCTAATGATTTAGGGAGGGGCTGCTGATGTGTTTAGGAATGTAGGGAATGTGTTTGGTTGCTAATGATTTGAATTAGGATTTTTGGGTAGAAGCTGTTGAGTGAGTATTCGAGGATAAGGTTGCTAATTAGGTTATGGGACTGCTGTGGTTTTCATATTAGAGGAAAAAAAGGGTGTTGTAGTTTAGTTTAAGTGGATCTTTATATAGACCCCCTTAATTAGGTTTAGGGTTAAAAAGACAGTTTAGAGTAATTACAGTTTAGTCATGTGGGTTTATGTTATTGCAACTCACTCCCTAAACTTCTTTAAAGTTTTTTAAAAAAGACCCCGGACGAAATTGGGTATTCACAGTTGCCCCTCTTTACTTGTTACTTATTTGGTAACACTCAAACTACGGTTTGAGTGTTATCGGAGTAAGTAACTAGTAAAAATAAGGAATACAAATTTCCTTTGGGGGATGCTGCGGAAACTTGGTAACTCAAACACTAGGAACGCAGGTCGGGGTACTGTCGGAACCCAAGTTGATAAAAGAAACACCGAAGACGCGGGTCGGGGTAATGCCGAAATTCGGAAGGTAAAGCCAAGGACGCAGGTCGGGGTACTGCTGGAACTTGGTAAATCAAACACTAGGAACGCAGGTCGGAGTATTGTCAGAACCTATGTTGATAAAAGAGACACCGAAGACGCAGGTCGGGGTACTGCCGGAATTCGGAAGCTAAAGCCAAGGATGCAGGTCGGGGTACTGCCAGAACTTGGTAAATCAAACACTAGGAACGCAGGTCGGGTACTGTCGGAACCTATGTTGATAAAAGAAACACCGAAGACATATATGTTATACATGCATTAACATTGTTAAAAACATACATATGATCCTTGAATGGCTAATAATACATGTTACTCGTACATTCACATTGCTATGAACACACATGTTATTTGTGAATTCGTATAGTTAAAACATATATGTTATCCGTAAATTAACATTGTTAAGAAGATACATGTTACCAATTCAAGTACAATTTTATAAAATGATTACATTTTCATCAATAAAACTATTCAATTACCCGTTTTACTCGTGCATTCGCACGAGACAGTGTTTTTTCCAAATGGTTAAAAACACACATGTTTCAAATATATTAAAGTGGAATTGATAAACATGTTCTCTACATTAAATTAAAGTAGTTTGTGGTGTATTTTACCTTTTTTCCACCTTGGTTTCTATAATCCTTTAGTTAATGCATTTTTTGTTTATTATTTTTATTAGGAGGGAAAATTAAAATTGGTTGAATGTTAATGAATTTATAATTTACAATTTTAAATTATTGTTGAATGTTAATGAATTTGTTTAATTTCATCATAAAAATAATTGACAACTTTATTGTGCTCTATATGTAAGGTAACAGATCTGCAACTACAATATATTTCATTTTCAGCATTTCTAGCCTTTGTTGGTACTCATTAACATAACATTTTTGTCCAGTGCAACATAGATGTGAACATTACCTACTACAATATCCATTACATTGCCCACTACCCACATGACACAAACAAGCAAAAACATAGTTCAAAACATAATTAAAGAAAGCCACATTGGGCACAACCCTCTAAATCAAAGAAATTAAAACATCTGCTTCATAATAGTCCATGCAGTCCCACACAAAAATTTAATCTAAACAAATAGTAGGAAATCATCCATCGTTAACATGCTTAGCATTTTTGGTGGAAGGCATTTGCACAAAAGCAACGTCTTGAGCATTGTTAAACATGGCAGAAGATTTGTACCCCCCGAGAGGAGTCAGATATGCTACATAATCTGGATCATAGTCAGCAAAGCTTGACAATGATTGTTGCATAACATACAAAATTATGAAAGAAGGCCAAGGATTTAGGGATGAAACAAAAATGGTTAAATATATTTGTGCTTAAAAATCTACCTTACACATTCAAATTCTTCTTCTTCCTTGGCCATATTACCAGCAGACTTTCTTTTCTCAACAGGACTTGTGTTCTATATTTATTATGGAAAATGAATTAATGTATATAGAAGAAAGGTACATATCGTGTAACTTTAACTTAAATAAAACAAAACAATAGTAATAACAAAGACATTATGAAATTACTAACTATATAAAATGATTCTGGTTTGTGACCAAAACACAATACGCATAAAACCAAAATATGAAAGTGTAAAAAAGAGACACAAACACACACATTAAAGATAAGCAAAAAAAATATAAAAAAGACATGTCATTAACATTACAGAAGAAATATACAGTCCATTATTTATATCTGGTAAATGGAAAAAAAAATTGGGGTATCTGACCAAAACATAATGCTTATAATCAAACAAATATAAAAATATAAAAAATGAAATTGTAAAAAAGAGATATATAGATAAACATAAGCAAACATCAAGAAAAGGTGGATAAAAATTAAAATAGAGTGCCATTAACATTATAGAACAATCATACTGGGATGAAATCAAAGAAATTTGTATAAAAAAAATGGAAAAAAGGAGATAGAAACATGAAAACAATATTAAAGGAATGGGGGAAATTACCTTCCAAACCCAGAAACATCAAATGAAGCCCATACTAAATTGTTACTTCAATATATCTATTCACAACATGAGGAGAGAGGTACACATGGCTACTGCCAGTATTAAGAGATGATCTACATACATCGTGAAGCAACAAAATCATTAGGAACTTTCCTTTCTATTCGCTTCCACTTTAAACTCATTGTGATCTACCAAATGTAGGATATAAGCAAGGATCAACAACTAAATTAATAAAAATAAAAAGTTACTTCTATTCCTAGCAAGTGACAAACTGACCAAAGTATAAGAAAATTTGGCTAATGCGCACATGGCCAAGCAAAAATTCAATGGGTGGAAGGAGTTGTATTGTTAAAATTAAGTTTGTTAAAATGGGAGAGAAATATAAAATACAAAAGGGGTAAAAAAATATGGGTTTAAATATCTGGAATTTAAAAAGATATTAAACAGGCTTTAATATGGGGGTTTGAACGGTTTTTATAATAATAATAATAATATCATTTAATGTGGGACAAATGTTATTTGGTGTAAGGAACGATTCATTGATTATTGTTATTTATTATAACAGTTGGTATTTGCTATCAAACGTTGCATTGGTTTTTATTAAGTGTGGGTGCAATTGCATGTACAAAGAATGATGTGTTTTAAGCGGAAAATATTCTGATGAGGAAGCGACACGTGTAAGATGTGACATGGAGGGACCTTTTTTACTATATAGTATGTAGATTAGTCAATTCATTATAAACTAAACCAACTTCAATTTATTAATAACTATGACTTATAGTCTTTAACTGATTGGTGAAACTTCTATGAGTAATGTTATATTCTCTTACTAAATCTTTTTATTAATCCCCATACCCATACAAAAGTGACATATGTCGTAAAGTGATATTTTATTTATTAGTTATTGATTTACAAATGACACATGTCACTTTCTTGTGAATATGAGGATTAGTAGGATGATTTATTAGGAGGATATAGCATTTTCCAACTTCTATTTGTCGAAAGCATAATCTACTTTGATTACCATCAACTATTTCTTGAATAATTATAGGACAATTGAAAACAATGGGGCGATTTCTCGGAAAATGTTTATGATTGTCTAAATTGTATGACTCCAAGAAATGACTAACTTCATAGTTCATATTTTTATATTCTTCATGATTCATATTTTTTGAATTAATTATAGTTCTTTTTTTTACTACACATTACTTCATACTTAATTTTATTAGTTTCCTCCAATAGGAGAAGAGGTTATTGCATCCATATTTTGATGATTAAGTTGAAATAAATTCATAAGTTAAGTCATTGACACAAGATGAATGATTAAAATGTGCGGACATAATGCATAAACTACTGGTCCACTCACCAAACGGATTCACTAAATGCAGACATTAGATGCAATTGAAGAAAGGCAACTGAATTCAAATTCCTCGGAAGTTAACGGAAGTGAGTGAAGAATCCTCGACCGACACATGCTAACGTTATAGCAAGTAAGAAATGCAGTAATGATAGAAAGATGAACACAAAACGGTTCTCCTATAATGTTCATTGGACGGTGCTACTTAATGTGTTGGAACAAGCACACATTGATATTAGAGAGAAGGAGAAACAATCAACTCCAACCGGCCTCATTAAATGCAACCCATATCCAAAATGAAACACTCCTACAAGATTCAAGGATTATGATGAATTACTTATTATAATTTCTATTTTCATACTCTAATTTTCTAATCATATGGGCCTTATAGTATTGGACTATAGTATTATTAAATTGTAATGAAGTGCTTCAACTGTGGTACTCACAAGGATAGGGAATAGGAATGGCAACGAGGCGGGGCGGGCTCGTATTTGTGCATACCCAACCTCGAAATTAAAAACCCGAACCCGAAATGAACGGGGTTTAATATGCTAATACCAAACCCGAAATTAAAACACGAACCCGAAATTTAATATCGGGTTTTACCCGAACCAGAACCCGGGTTTAACCCGTTAAATTCGGGTTCGGATCGGGCGGGTATCCACAGGTTCGGTTTTCATTGTCATCCCTAATAGGAAATGAAAAATAACGGTAGATATATTTTTGGGAATTTTTGTGCAAAATAGTTAGCATGTAAAAGAAAAATGAAATAAAACTTTTGATTTTGCATTGTCTATCCTTGCCTTGTGAGCAATATTGTTAAATCAAAGTTGGAGTTCAAATTAAAGGAGGTTATGTATTAGGTTTGACCGGATTATTTTATATATAATTAATAAGTTTAATCTATAAATATATAATTATATATAAATGCAAAATTTTAATAATATCTTTACGTATTTTTTGATCTTAAGGTAAAACAAAACATTAGAGTTCCGTTTTTTTAATTTTAATTAAATTGTTCTCCATTTCCTAGGTTATTCTTTTTATTTTTAATTAATAGAATCATAGACAATTTAGGATTGAACTCTTAGATTTGTCACTTTAACCATATCTATTAACTTTTGAGAATAAATTATCTTCATGTATTAAATTATCCCATACAACTACTAAAATCATAATATATGTACTATTTTTTTAGTTTTTTGAAATATTTATGTAAAAAATGATTAAATATGACATATGTCATAATTTTAATACTTGAAGTAAATAATTTATCTCCTAGTAAAAATGATATACTTTATTCCCTTAGCTTTTAAATACGACTAAAATATTGTTAGAGTGTAATATCTATATATACAATGAGTGTAACATTCATCATTTATTTGTATTACTTTTATTTAAAAGTCAATGATGATTAAAAATAAATGATAGATGATGAAATGAAAATATAAAAACTCTTACAATTTTAGTGTATACATTTTTTCTCATTTTAAACCGTTAGACTTTTGAAATCCGAAAAAAAAAACAAGAGGTTGAGGGTGGACAGTTGAATCAAGGGTGAGTAAGGAGCCAAGAGGTAAGTGAAAGTGTAGACTGTAGAGTAAAAGAAGCATTTCTTATCTTATCCTTATCAATTGTCTTCTCCATAATTCATCCACATACACATTATTATTTACCCCTTATTTTATCCATTATTGATATTTTTGCAATTTGTCATAAGACTTTATTGGCAAAAACATACCCTCTCTAAAATTGACAGGCCAATATACGATTCCATATATGTGATAGGAAGCACAAAATGCAACAACAACAACAAAAAGGTATTAGCTGCAAAGGTGCATGACATCCAAAGGTAGGCTAAAATCGTAAGATTCCAGTGGCACTTCCTACAATAGGTGCAGAGCTTATGGGAAGGACAAGAGAGGAACTATAAGGACTAGGACTAGGGCTTCAAATTTAGGGAACTTAAAATAGTTATTATTTAGCAAATTGTTTATCTAGGCTTGCACATTGGACACTTGTCTATAGAATGGGTGCAATCAATTAAGGAAATGATTACAAACTTATTTGCACAAATCATACAAATACAACTATATGAACTACAAGGGAAATTTTCTATCATTGTCCAACATAAGAGGTAGGAGAGCATCACACAATTCAACCACAAACCAAATCCACCTCCACCAATAGAGGTAGGAGACATGGATCCCTCACCAATTTAATCATAAATTTTGTTGTTGAATAAAGAAAGACCATACTAGAATATCAATACATGAGTACAAACTAATGTCATTTTTCTTCTTAAGATGGATTGAGAACATGTCGAATCAGAAGGAATATATCATTAAGAAAAGCTAAGGTAGGAAAAAATATTCTTAAAGTTATAAAAGAAGCTTTATTGATTAATAAGAAAGATGAGAAATACATGAATGAGAAAATGAAAGAAAGTTTAAAGAAAGCAAAAGAAAGAATGGAGAATCAAGACTCCATTGAAAATGAATGAACTTCTCATTATTGGATGAATATTCTCAACATATTGAATTGAATGAGATGAATGACTTGAATTGAATGAGTTGAATGAGTTGAATTGAAACAAAGATTAAGGGAATCACTCATTATATACTACACATACTAACTGAAAATAGAATATGTTACGTAAATAATCGATTAACTCAAATTATCAATCAATTATCATACATAGTTCAGCTCAACTAACTGAAAACAACTAATTGTTAATCGATTAACTCTTATAAATTTACAACTATACAACATATTCGCAAGTTGGAATGTATCAAACATTCCAAGCTTGAAATAATTTTGTTGATCATGATGATTATATTCTAAAACCTCGTCTTACTAGTGAGTGAATCTTGATCTCATAGTCTTAAAATTTGAATGTGCAACAACTTCATTCAAAACTTAACTATCTAAATAATTTATGACGTCATTTAATACATATAATTATACTCAACTAGTGGCGTAAAGGATTGGTTGTTAAGTATTATCGCAAAAGTTAGATTAAGGTTCTCCTTAGATATTAATGTCCCTTAATTTACATTTAAATCATGCAAGAAAATGATATGTTTTTTTTAAAGGGGGAATAATGCTGAGAGCTTGTAGATTCCATTGAATTTTTTAGTTTGAGATAAATTGTTATGAAAAATACATGAGCCAAGTCACGTACTCATAGTTATACAAAGGAGAGATTTAGTTATTTTTAGATAACCAACCTTGCTTTTACTTGTTTAATTGTTTGCTTCAAATCTTTAATTTAGTGGCAATGGATTTAGGTTCCGATGATGAAACACCTATAACTAATAAATAAGCGCAAGTAATTATTATTATTATTGAGTAGATTGAAATGGATTTGTATAAGGAAAAGACAAATTGTTTCTCCAACTACAAATAATTCTGCTTCCCACGAAGGTAGCATACTCCATCATCATAATTATTATTATTATTATATTATTATTATTATTATATTATTATTATTATCATTATGACCGATTTCAGCTACTACTTCAGTTGAGACTTGAGCTCTTGCACCCTCTCTTCTGTAGCTTTTAGTGCTTTCCCAAAAATGCTGAGTAACTGTGACAAAAAAGGGAAATGAATATCTCAGACATAATAATAAAATCTTAATTTAAAGTAATAGCCAGCATATAGTATGATACAGTTGTCTAATGAATAACAATATCAATCAGAAAAACAAAGCTTATGCCTTAGCATTAGATATCTCTTTTTTTCCTCAATAAAAAAGGTGTAAGAAATGTTCAAAAGAGATGTGCATTGAGCATAATTTTGACGCACTAGTGAAGTGATTTACTCCTTCAAACTAAATTATATATTACTATAACGTGACTTCTAAGTTGGTTAATGTGAGAGTGGAATATTTCTAACAAAATTGTTGTGCATGATTGAAGGACAAAGTAGAAAACATTAGACCAACACTGCATAAAAACCAAATACAAAGTCATTTCCTAATTTGTTGAGTTACCTCATCAACTTCTTCTGGGGAAATAATTAATGGTGGAGACATCATGATGGCATCTCCACCCGAACGAACTATCAGTCCATGCTTCTCACATTGTGCTCCAAAATAGGCACTTAACCCTGCAATATACATCTGTGTCAAAACTAAGAAAACATGCACATATTAATCTAAAAATAACATACTTGTCTCATTCATCTAGTGCCGATTAATATCATTATTTGAATATAAAGCCTTATATGGAGACAAATATATGTAGAGATAATTAATTAAAAAAATAATAACTAATTAAAAATTAATTTCTAATTAAAATCTAGTCCTAAATGGCATAACTAAAAACATAAATATATTTATTTACAAATATTACATGTTAGACCACACACGTTTTTCTCTTATTAAAAAGGGGAAAATACAGCTGATGGCAAAATATATAGACTATCCAATCCATCACATGATCTAACAATTTTCTGTTTAATATTCTGTAGACTCTGTACTTGAAAAGGAGAAACCACTTAATGATGAAATGTCTTACATGTAACACATTATTTATTAAAATATAGGTACACACTAGACATGCATATTGCTTATATTACTATTAAGATCACCAAATAAGACTAAATAGGAATGGGCACACAAAAAAGATGGGTTCAAAAAATAAAGAACTTACCCCAATCAGGAGGGAATGGTTCATTAGGTGACTTATTGTTTGCAAACTCAGCTGCTAGAATTAAGCCTGTTCCTCGTATCTGCAGATTGGGAAATGTTACCTTTGTTGTACATTTATTATAACTAATAATTTTGAACAAACAAACAAATAATATATACCTCTCCAATTATAGGACTATCGGAAAATGCTCTTATGCCATCTTGGAACTTTGAGGAAATTTTGTTAACTTTGTCCACAATATTTATTTCCCTAGAAGATGAGGGATTATAATAATATCATACCTTATAGCGAAAATATACTATACAAGCAAATAGAATAAGCACCGTATCAACTTTTAGAAATCGGGATATAAAGGCACATACTTGTAGATCTTGAGTGCTTCAATTGTAACAGCACATGATACAGGATGTCCAGAAAAAGTAAAGCCGTGAAAAAATCCACCTAAGTATAATCAAACACGAGTGTGAGAAGTACCAAACCATAAAATGTGGTGATTATGATTCAGTCAATGAAACACCATACCAATTTCTTTGCTTTGAGAGTCTATAACTTGTGAAATTTCTGGGCTCACAAGAACGGCTCCAATTGGCAAATATCCAGAAGAAAGTGCCTAGAACTCAAAAAGAAAAATGAGGACCTAGAAGTTTGATTTTAAATTATAAAAAAATGAATCATTGGTTAGAATTGTTTCATGTTTACCTTAGCTAAGGTAACAAGATCTGGCTTGATGTTGTACTTGTCACAACCAAACATTGTCCCAAGTCTTCCAAAGCCACATATTACCTTCAATAGAAACACACACATGCAAGCAGGATAAAAAACTCTGCAAAATGATCTCTCACATAGCCAATTAGTAGTATTTGAAGAGTTAAGGAAGCACCTCATCAGCAATAAAAAGAATGTCATACTTTTTGAGAACGGCTTGGATCTGCATAAGAATTAAATGCATTGAGAGAAGTTGTTTTCCTATTCTTTCAAAATTCTAATGGAGTTTTGGGGTGGAGGGATGGTGAAAAAGGTCGTGTGACTCTATTGTCGTAACAGTTTTTATATCTAACTTATATCGCATAAGATCATGATGATAGTGAAAGCAAATTGGATTCCTTAGACAATAACATTTTGAGCTCTTCTCTTACTCTTACAGATTACAAGAAACTTTATTATTGATGCATTCAGATATTTAGGATTGGGAATACAAATGAGCATGCATTATATGGACACCACATAGTGAGAAACGCTAACATATGTGAAGAATTATTGATGATTAAAAAATACCTTTTCAAAATAAGTTGCAGGTGGAGGTATCAGACCTCCGGCACCAATTAAGGGTTCAGCAATAAATGCAGCAATCTAGGAAAAAAATCACGACAAGCAATGAGAAAGTTCATTATCAAGATTCTGAATACAATGTCAAAGAGTGTGAATTGTATAGTACTGTATCTGGTCCCTCTTTTAGAATCAGCTCCTCCAGATTGTTTGATAACCTTGTTGAAAACTCTTCTTCTGTTTCGCCTGAGATGTTCATAAGCAAGTATAAGATTTATGCCTTAAAATATGACTAGAAACATATCTATTCATATAACAACCTGGAAGATGATACCGCCAATAATGTGGACAGTCAGTGTGTAAGACAAATGGAAATGGCACATCAAACTTTTGATGTAAATGTGGAATGCTGAAATACACATTATTAAGTTAAGTGAGTGAAGGGCATCACTGTATGTAACAGAAAAATTTCTACATAAACATTAGTTTACTGAAAATATTGTCCACTGCACTATACCCAGAAAGACTAGCTGCTGTCATTGTTACACCATGATACCTGTGAAAGGAAAAAATCATAAGTTGCTATGTACACTTTTCAGGTAAAATAGCTAGAGAAAACATCATAGGTTGAGATGACATGTATACGATTTATCACGAGCTATAAACTTCTTCTTATTTGGTCGTCCAAGTGCATTGTTGTAATACCATACAATTTTGACCTGAAAGAAAATATATGAATTTCAAATATAACTGTCATGTTCAGCATAAACTATATACTTCAATAATATATGTTAATATGCCATATATTCGTCATCAATTTTTGTTGTTTATATATTTAACTAACCTTTATAAACATAAGCATGGTATTATGTGAACAAGTTGTTAGTGAATTAAACTGGTATCCCACTTAATCATGGGAGGGTTAAATGAATTATGTTTAATTTATTGTTAGAGAAAATCCACACATGCATGACTTCATGAAAGTCTAATATTGTAAATAAAGCTCATAGAATGTATCTTGAAACTGAGTTATCTCACCAATTTTCATCTATACAATGCAGGTTATGTGGCTTTCACAAAATGTTTGTAATGATAAAATGGCAAACAATTTTGGTTTGGGGTGGTGATGTCAATAAACAAAGTGTCAACCATTTTACACCTTATAAAATGGGATGTTCTCATTAGGCACAAGAATGTCGGGTCTTGGGATTCAGGAATCATGTAAAACTAATATTTCGCTCCTTGGAAGCTTACTAGAAACATGCTTACGAAAAATGATAAAATGTGGAGTAAGATTTTCTACCTCTAAGGCATGTAAGATAATCTTGAAACCTACTTTTGAACTCAAGGAATGTTTCCATGTTAAGTTGGGTAGTGATGACAAATCTTTTTGATATGATAACTAGATTGGGTAACATAAGCTTTTTTGCGGTAATGTCAAGGGTATCCCATAATCCTATGGGTAAGAAATTAATCTCTTTCGGGGTTTGTGGTTGTTCCTCCAACAAATTTCACTCCTACGAATCAAACCCATGACCTTTTGGTCATCCTAAAAATCTAGTGAGACCTTACACTACTAGAACAAGACATTGTTGTGAGTAACATAAGCTTTGTCATATAGTTAATTTTGTTCATGGAACTTAAATATCTTATCCAGTATGTTCCCTCAACAAGTGAATGATGATTTGTAGTAGTTTTGTTCCAATATCTCAAATATAGGATTGTTGGGTTCAGGATAAACTGTGTTAGGAACTTATATGACAAATTTAAGTTATTGGTGGCTAAGAATAATGATTACAGTGGTCCTTCACAAGCTGTTTGGAGGTGGGTTTGGATATTGAATGTTCTAGAGAAAATGTGATTTATGAGTTGGCTCGCTATTCATTATGCTTTCGCATCTAATTTTGTGTGTTTCAAACATAATATGATAACATCAGCAACGTGTGCTCGGTTTAGTGTAGATATAATGACATTTTACGTATCTTCATAGATTGTAGGAGTTTTGTATCTTTGTGGCAACGTCTTGGATGACTTCCATGAAATTGCTTCCTCGTAAAATCATTCTTTTATTAACTAGTTGATGTGTAATTTTGACTCCTAGTCTGATCGCTTAGTTATGGTTGCCATTTGTAGGGTCTTAGCATAAACAATTCTATTTTGTTAATTAATTAGGGAAATAGGTCAATGTAGTTAGTAATTTTCATCATGATTATATCGATGGGTATAAAAAGGTTATGCATGACTCTCTAGATGAGGGTTTGTCCCGTTTTCGGTGGGGTTATGTGAAACCTGGACAAGT
Source organism: Lupinus albus (assembly GCA_009771035.1). Lineage (NCBI taxonomy): Eukaryota > Viridiplantae > Streptophyta > Magnoliopsida > Fabales > Fabaceae > Lupinus > Lupinus albus. The sequence continues at coordinate 17,759,994 of CM020017.1, forward strand.
TATACTTAATATTCATGTGAGTTGTATAATTGATAAAAAATTCATTGATGGTGGCAGAGTCATAAGCGATCATGAAGGTCAATGTCTTTTAAGATATTATGCTAATTTTGGGACATGGTTTAAAATTGACTTTGAACCTGAACATGTTATCCTTCAATCATATAATCTAGAAGTGGTGCAAATTATTTATAACGATATCTTTATTCTTATACAACAAATCTTAACTAATGTTCATGAAATTCGTTCTTGGCTCGCAGGGAAGATAGACTATTCTGTTGGGATGCTTGAAATATATTATTAGATTAGTCTCACATCGCCTAGTATTGGAATAGAGTAGACTAGCCAATGTTATATATTGGTGGACTCAGGTCCCTTGTTGTAATGTGCACCAAATAGAAACACCCTATGGGCAGTTGGGCCATGGGTTTGTTATGGTTTGTAATCTTTATTCTCTACTAATATCTTGGTAGCCGTTCAGCGCTCTCAGGGACGTAGGTACAATTGGCCGAACTCCGTTACTAAATTCTTTGTTTCTTCTCTTCTATTTATCCTATGTATTATTTGATTGTTTTATGACTAACGCTGCACCAACATATTCATTTTATATTTTTTTTGTAAGGGAGGTGAATATGTTAACAAATTTCATGGCCAAGTTAGGAAGCCAATCTATGAATAACTATAAAGTCTAGCTAGAATAAAGAACCTCAGAGCTCCTAGCATCCTTGAATTAATTGGATCTCTGTCTGTTAGTTGCTCTTTTTTCTCCTTTCCATCCAACTTACAAAAAAACTTTTATAAAGATAAATTTAAATTTTATTTAAAGAACACAACTGACATTAAAAATATATTTGATTTTGACTTGTAGTATTTTAGGTACTTAATTGCTCATATATTTTCCCATTTTGCATTTTTCATATAATATGCAAATCCATATCATGATACTAAATTTTTTTGGGTAAGAAAAGCTAAAAATATATACATTCAAAAACATCTACCTTACAAATTACAATTGAATGAAAAATTGCAATTGAAAATATGAGAATGTAACAAAATATAAGTGGATATTGATAAAGGAACCTGAGTGTCATTGGCTTCTGAACCACTATTAACAAAAAACACTTTCTCCATTTTTCTGGCTGTAAAAATTTCTATAAGATCGTTGGCTAAAACCTGTATGTCAAAATAATTTAAATATAAAAAGAGAAAATATTTATTATGATATGAAGCATACATCATAAATGAGAATCAATTTTGTACCTTGAAAAGCACCTAAAATGGTATGACATAATAAAAAACATGAAAATTAAACTAGCATGGGTAATGTTATTATGGTCATCTATAGGAGAATGATAAGGCCGCTACCAGAGAGGGTTCCGTAGTCCTGTTCCAAAAGGAATGGTAAAATGGCAATTTCTTTAATTGTTTAGTGGCAGCTTCAACAAGGCGAGACTCACTTCCTCCTGCAAAAATTAATATATTTGATCCTTATAGCAAAGACATTTACACATACACACAAAAAGTTTAAAAAGTCTACCATTTATAACTTTTAGATGTGAATATTGGTAATGTTTCATCTCAAAATTAATTGGCAGTGAGAGGAATAACCATAACTAAAGACCAGGCAAAGAAATAGGCGATGTAGGACTTACTTCCCAACATGTCCCCTCCACATAAGTCTGTCGGAGTGACCCATAACTAAAGGGCATATTTTGGCCCATGACAACCGGAAAGAAGTTAAGCTTTGACTCTGATACCATGTTAAAGTTCAATCTCAAAACCAATTGACAATGAGAAGTAGTCCAACAGATATTTAAACCATTCCCAATATAATGAGGTGAGCGATATGCCTTGTAACCGAGGGAGTATGATATATTGTGTACAACAATAAAATATTTCATTCATATTCATATTTTTGCAATTTGTCATAAGTTCAACTTTATTGACAAAAAGGATACTTTCTATAAAAAATCAACTTTCAGATTATACCATTGTCCGAAAGAAAAAAGAAGATAGAGAAGATGGAATATATCATTCAGGAAAGCTGGCTAAGAAAGAAAATTGATACCAAAGCTTAGAAAGGAAGAAAATAAGTAGAAAGTAAATATTATAAATACCTAAATTATTGCACCATAAGCCAGCAAGTGCGTCAAGATATTTATTCCCATTAATGTCATATACATAGCATCCCTGGCACCATTGGTTAGATAAATGATATAATTCAAAACAAATATCTTTAAAATAAAAATAAAGTCAACCTTCATTTAACGTTAAGTTGTCTTTGTAAAATAAGTTAAATAAATGTGGCAAGGAAGTTCACCTCTGATTTGTCTATAATAGTAGGATTAGTCTTCCCCCCAGGTGTGAAAGGGGCAAGCATATGATGTGTCCTAAACCTGTGTCAATCAAAGTATTTCAGCTGATCTACCCATGACAACGTTATGAAGCTTGGAAACTATAAAGTTAAATTGTTCTTTCATCATTTCTTAGACAAAACAAAAAAATAACTCAAACATGGACTCTCCAACCAATTTTCTTTTCATTTGTAATTGTTATATATGGTGGGAGATCTTCATCCATAGGATGTATCATTCTTCTATGAGCTAAGTGAATGAAGCATATAAGTGAGTTTGAAACCACATATTCACCCAAAATCTCAAGACATTAAATCTACGAGTCCATCCACTTATATGTTCTTTAACTCATTCACTTTTTGCACAATGTGATACTTATTCATTCATACTTGGAATACTCATCATATTCCCATCAAATGTGAGTTTCTCCCCATCGAGTATTGGATACACCAGAGTTCAAATCTCTATCTACTTGCACCGCAATTGGCTTATCCCTTCATCAACGAAACACGCTGCTTTGACCTCTCGTCAGGAAGACTTTCGACACAAGGATCCCTCGTGGATCTACCGGCCACTTTGTCGCTTCAATACTCCGTTGAGCCATCAAATCATTGGCTCTGATACCACTTATTGGGAGATCTTCATCCATAGGATGTATCATTCTTCCATGAACTAAGTATGAAACATATAAGTGAGTTTGACACCACATCTTAACCCAAAACCTTAAGACATTAAGTCAATGGGTTCATCCACTTATATGTTCTTCAACTCATCCATTTTTTGTACAATGTGAGACTTCTTCATTTACACTTGGAATACCAGCATTAAAACACTCAAATATGAATCTAAAGAGAAAGGCACTTGAAAAATAATAACATACTCATGAATGTAACAATAAAGCGACATTTATCATACATAGATCATCAATTTCAAAATCATTATATCAGTTTAGATACACGCAAGATAGAACTGTGATCAATAGTCAAAATCACATATATGAAAGTGGTAAACCTAGAAGAACCACACACCTTTCACTATTTTTCGAATCAGTGGTTGAGTCATCCTTTGCCAAAGAAGATTCTGTGCTATAAGGAGCCTGTAAACAGTAAAATAGTCATCCTTAGACAAATGAAAGCTTTGAGAAACAATTAGGTCAACTTTAGAACCATATCCATAAATATCAATTCAGATGAGTAGAGTAACATATAGCTAATATGGTCATAGAGAATAAAACACAGTTAAGTAGTGCAAGTAAGCTGTGCACTAGTTTGAAATCAATTTTATGATATTTGTAGGGAAATTAGAAATGATCACTACACTGTGTTCTAGGTTGAAAAGTAGAAGAATGAAATGATAGGGATAAGTGCGTTTACTGTGAGTTTGGATGGGATAAGCTTATTCATGACTTTGTTATCAAAAGTTGCCAACAATCTGATCAAAGGAAGTGAGAAGTAGTGATATGATTTTAAGGCTGTTATTATATAGTATGATTTTAAGGCTGGGGTTATATATAGGAAGACTTTAATATATAGCAATATTTATATGAGTATGACTCCTTTCCATCATAGGATAGGACAGTAAATAGTTATTATATTGATATATGACAAAAATAAGATTTAAATGATCCAGATTTTTCATATTTTTTAATTAATTTTTTGTACAAAAATTATTCTATCACATTTCTAGTACTAGAGAGTCCACTGAGACCTTTCCTATTTATATATACTCACTAGCAATAGATTATATATGCATCATTCCCTTCATTTTTATTATTCATGTTTAAAAGTTATTGATAATTAAATATAAATCATGGTTGATGTATTAACAATGTAAATTTTTACGTTGATATGCATATATCTTTTACTCTTCCAATAACACATAAGTACTAATAGATGCATTGAGGTTGATAGGTATATTTATTATTTATTGATTTATTAAATATCGATAAAAATAATTTGCGTATCGATAATGTAAGAGTTTAATACTATGCATTCATTAGGCAATGCGAGCTTATAATTTTTCAAGTAGTTTGTAATTTTTTTACTTATTCGATAAGTTGCTAGAATGGTACGATATTCAAAAATTGATGAATGATACTTATATCTTTTAACAATGACTTTGTAGTGTTTGAAAATTACTCTTAGAAAACTTATTTGATGTAACATTTAGAAAGTAAAATTAGTTTTCTATAATTCATTTTCCAATTTTATCCTTCAAAATTTTAGAAAGTTGCATTAGTTATCTCGAACTAAAAAATCTTAATATTTTTATTGCTTCACCTTATCTCCAAATAAATAAAAATATTGCATATTCAATATAAATAAAATATTATAATAAAGATTTGAAAATTTTGTTTTTAAATTATTATGTATTTACTTATTCTAATTATTTAATTAATAAATTAATATTGAATGTATTTTTAGTCATTTTTTTATATTTTAAGCTAGTTACAAAATTAATAAGTTGTGTATGTAGTTTTCATTATTTACTTATAATTATTTAGTTATTTATTAATTAGAGTAATTAAATACATAAATAATTTTAAATTGAGGTTTTGAATCCTTTATTTTAATACTTTATTTATAATTCAAATTTTTATTTATTTGGATGGGGCTACAAATTAGTGTATAACAAAACTCAAGCTTGTCAAATTTCCTGACTACCTTCTTGAGATAAAAAATGTTGAATATATAGATATGATATACTCATAAATAAAAAATCTCCCATATAACATATGGGTTTTGTTATAAAAAACTAGAGAAATTTGGTAAAAATACTTAAATTTAAAATATACTTTTTTTTGTAAATGACAAATTTATGCAAGTTGAGTTATTGGGACTCACTAAAGATAGATTTCAAAACTTTATAACTATTTGGAAAAAACTTGTAGATATATCCGGGAGTTGACAACAAAATTTAAACTCATAACTTATATCTTATTAGTCAATTCATCCCTAAGCAATGGAGCGATTTCTTGGAAAATGTGTGTTTGTCTAATTTGTATGATTCCAAGAAATGTTTATGTTTGTCTAATTATGATTCCAAGAAATGCCTAACTTCATAGTTCATATTTTGACATTCTTCATGGTTCATATTTTTTGAATTAATTATAGTTAATATTTTAACTACACATCACTTCATACTTAATTTTATTAATTTCCTCCAATAGGAGAAGAGGTTATTGCTTCCATATTTTGATTATTAAGTTGAAATAAATTCATAAGTTAAGTCATTGACACAAAACGAATTATTAAAATGTGCGGACATAATGCATAAACCCTGCTTTGATATCATCTACTGGACCACTCACCAAACGGATTCACTAAATGTAGACATTAGATGCAATTGAAGAAAGGCAACTGAATTCAAATTCCTTGGAAGTTAACGGAACTGAGTGAAGAATCCGAGACCGACACATTCTAATAATGGTGGAAAGATGAACACAAAACGGTTCTCCTATAAATGTTCGTTTGGACGGTGCTGCTTAATTTGTTGGAACATGCAAACATTCATGTTAGAGAGAAGGAGATGAATGAGACTCTATCGAGAGAGATAAGTAATTATTTCCCTTCAGTTTTAAAAATAAAAAAGACACAAATATTAATGTATAATGTTTTTTTTAATATTCTATAACATTTTTTCTAATCTAGTAACGAAGAGAAGTCTCACTTAAAGGAGAGATGATCAACTGCAACCGGTCTCATTAAATGCAACCCATATAAAAAATGAAACACCCCTTCATAGTAATTAGCATATAAAAGAAAAAATGAAATAAAACTTTTGATTTTTCATTGTGTATCATTGAGCTGTGAGTAATATTGTGAAACCAAGTTGAATATTAGAGGAGATTCTCTATTAGGTTTAAATGGTTAATTTTTCATATTGAATCAATTGATTTTATATATAATTTAAAAAAAGTATCTATAAATGTATAATTACATATAAATGTAAAAATTTAATAATCAATAATTATGTATAATTATATTAAAGTAACATCTTTGTGCCTTTTTTGGACTGAAGTAAAACAAAACATTAGAGTAATGTTCTATTTTTTAATTTTAAGTAAATTGTTCTATATTTCACGAGTTATTCTAGTTTAATTGAGTTTAACACGATCAAATAGAACTTTCTTCAGTTCAAAGCATTACAATTCCTCATCTGGTTAATACTGCAAACTACAATCATTTTCAAATCTAGTCAACGATCAAATCAGTTGAATTGCCCAATACTATTCTCACAAACACTAGTGGAGAGTACCACACTTTAAGTAAATCCTATAGACAATTTAGGATTTGTTACTTTATCGGATATGGTTTTAATAGATGAAGAGGGTTTTTGTTCATGTAGAATTGTTTTTAATCATTTAGCTACAAGCAATAATTAAAAATGGGTAGTAAATGAATAATTAAGTATGATTAGTAAATGCGGTGCAATTTGATGAATCATAACATGGTTCAATTACATCTATTTATTTGTGTGATGCAGAATGAATGATTATGGATAGCCTTCTACAATGTCTATAAATAAATACAAATGAACCTCAACATGTTTCTTGTATTTACCTTTTATATAATTCTTAAAATCAGTAGATCCATGCACCAAGAATATAATCAATCAGAAGAATAAAATTATTATCAATATTACTATAAAACAACATATGACAACTGTAAGATTAAATTATTATCAAATTTGTATTAAAAATTATTATCAAAATTGATTTTATTTAATTGTGATCATGTAATTGATTATTCTTCTTGTATTCTATTAAAAGCAATTATAAGATATAAAAAATAATAATAATAATAATATGTATTTTAATACTTGAGTGTCATACCCATTATTAGTATTTGCCATTAACTTTATTGGATATGGTTTTAATATGTGAAGAGGGTTTTAGTTAAGGTACAATTGTTTATAGCGGTTTAAATATTCACAATAACTAAAAATGGGTAATAAATGAGTAATTAAAAATGGGTGGTAAATGGGGGTGAAATTTGATGAATCATAATATGGTTGTCATTTAATTTATCTATTTGTGTGATAAATAATGAATGATTGTGGATAGCCTTCTACAATGTCTATAAATAAATAAAAAAGTAAATTACACTCACACCCTCTGAATTTTAGTCAAATTACACAAACCACCCCTCCATTTTTTGTCCTTACATGAATCACCCCTAATTTTGTACATATGTTACACTGACTACCCCTGCATGATATAAAAATGTAATATTTTAAACAAAAAACGTGTGTCGTGTATAATTAATTAAACAAAATATTGTATATTGGGTAGACAAATTCAAATAATATAAGAGTCAATGCGTTTTCATTATTTGGCTCGTTATGAAATATTATAAGAGTTATTTAAACATTTCTTTGAAACTATTAATGTATTTTGTAATGACACAAAAATAACAAAGAAGCACTGATTTTTGTACTATTTGAAGTGTTACACAATATACAATATTTTGTTTAACTTAATTACATTCATCACACATTTTTTCTTTAAAATATTACATTTTTATAACTTGCAGGGGTAGTCAGTGTAATATATGTATAAAACTATGGGTGATTTGTGTAGGAGAGATGAGTGGTTGGTGTAAGGACAAAGAATGAAGGGTGGTTTGTGTAATTTCATTAAAACTCATGGGTGTGAGTGTAATTTACTCATAAAAAATTAACCTCAACATGTTTCTTGTATTTACCTTTTATGAAATTTCTAGAATTAGTAGATTCATGCCCAAAACAATATTCTAAATCATAAGAATCAAATTATTAACAATATTTCTATAAGACGACAAATTACAACTATTAGATTAAATTATTATCAAATTTCTAGTAAAAATTATTATCAAATTTGATTTGATTTAATTGTGATCATGTAACTAATTCTTCTACATGTAATCTATAAAAAGCAATCCTAAGATATAAAAAGTTGTTTAGAGACAAATAATAATAATATGTATTTTACTTCTTGAGTGTCATACTCATTATTAGTATTTCTCATTAACTTTATTGGATATGGTTTTAATAGTTGAAGAGAGTTTTAGTTAAGATAGAATTGTTTTTAATGGTTTAGCTACACACAATAATTTAAAATGGGTAGTAAATGAATAATTAAGTATCGATAGTAAATGGGGTGAAATTTGATGAAACATAACATGGTTTCCATTACATTTATCCATTTGTGTGATTAAAAATGAAGGATTGTGGATAGCCTTCTACAATGACTATAAATAAAAAAAATTAACTTCAACTTGTTTCTTGTAATTACCTTATATGCAATTATTAAAATCAGTAGATCCATGCACCATGAATATTCTCAATCAGACGAATCAAATTATTATCAATATTACTATAAAACAACAAATGACGACTATAAGATTAAATTATTATCAAATTTTTAGTAAAAAATATTATCAAATTTGATTTTATTTAATTGTGATCGTGTAATTGATTCTTCTACCCGTATTCTATTAAAAGCAATCATAAGATATAAAAAGTTATTTTAGAGTCAAATAATAATAATATGTATTTTAATACTTGAGTGTCATACCCATTATTAGTATTTGCTATTTAATTTATGGGATATGATTTTAACAGTTGAAGAGGGTTTTAGTTAATGTAGAATTGTTTTTAATGGTTTAGCTAGGTAGAATAAGTAAAAATGGGTAGCAGTAATTAAAAATGGGTGGTAAATGGCGGTGAAATATGATGAATCATAATATGGTTTCCATTAAATTTACCTAGTTGTTTGATGAAGAATGAATGATTGTGGATAGTCTTCTACAATGACTATAAATAAAAAAATTTAACTTCAACATGTTTTTTGTATTTACTTTTTATGCAATTCCTAGAATGAGTAAATCTATGCCCAAAAAATGTTCTCAATCATAAAAATCAAATTATAATCAATATTACTATAAGACGACAAATGACAACTATAAGATTAAATTATTAACAAATTTAAAAAAAAATATTATCAATTTTCAATTGACTTAGATTCTTCTACATGTATTCTATTAAAAGCAATCATAAGATATAAAAAGTTGTTTTATTGTCAAATAATAATTATATGTATTTTATTACTTGAGTGTCATGCCCATTATTAATATTTGCCATTAACATTATTGGATATGATTTTAATAGCTGAAGACGGTTTTTTGTTAAGGTATAATTGATTTTAATAGTTTAGCTCCACACAATAATTAAAAATGGGTAGTAAATAAGTAATTAAGTATGGGTAGTAAATGGGGTGGAATTTGATGTATAATAACATGGTTTCCATTACATTTATCTATATGTGTGATGAAGAATGAATGATAGTGGATAGCCTTCTACAATGTCTATAAAAAATTAACATCAACATATTTCTTGTAATTACCTTTTATGCAATTCTTAAAATTAGTAGATCCATGCACCATGAATATTTTCATTCAGAAAAATCAAATTATTATCAATAGTACTATACGATAAATGACAACTATAAGATTAAATTATTATCAATTTTTTAGTAAAAAAATATAATCAAATTTGATTTTATTTAATTGTGATCATGTAATTGATTCTTCTACCCGTATTCTATTAAAAGCAATCATAAGATATAAAAAGTTGTTTTAGAGTCAAATAATAATAATATGTACTTTAATACTTGAGTGTCATACTCCTTATTAGTATTTGTCATTAACTTTATTGGATATGGTTTTAATAGCTCAAAAGGGTTTTAGTTAAGGTATAATTGTTTTTAATGGTTTAGCTACTCACAATAACTAAAAATGGGTAGTAAATGAGTAATTAAAAATGGGTGGTAAATGGGGGTGGAATTTGATGAATCATATTATGGTTTCCATTAAATTTATCTATTTGTTTATGAAGAATGAATGATAGTTGATAGCCTTCTACAATGACTATAAATAAATAAAAAACCTCAACATGTTTCTTGTAATTACCTTTTATGCAATTCCTAAAATTAATAGATCCATAGACCATGAATATTCTCAATCAGAAGAATCAAATTATTATCAATATTACTATAAAACGACAAATGACAACTATAAGATTAAATTATTATCAAATTTTTAGTAAAAAATATTATCAAATTTTTAGTAAAAAATGTTATCAAATTTGACTTTATTTAATAGTGATCATGTAATTGATTCTTCTAAGCGTATTCTATTAAAAACAATCATAAGATATAAAAAGTTGTTTTAGAGTCAAATAATAATAATATTTATTTTAATACTTGAGTGTCATACCCATTATTAGTATTTGCCATTAACTTTATTGGAAATGATTTTAATAGCTGAAGAGAGTTTTAGTTAAGGTAAGATTGTTTTTAATGGTTTAGTTACTCACAATAACTAAAAATTGGTAGTAAATGAGTAATAAAAATGGGTGGTAAATGGTGGGTGAAATTTGATGAATCATAATATGGTTTGCATTACATTTATCTATTTGTGTGATGAAGAATGAACGATAGTGGATAGCCTTCTACAATGACTATAAATAAAAAAAATTAACCTCAACATGTTTCTTATAATTACCTTTTATGAAATTCTTAAAATTAGTAGATCCATGCACCATGAATATTCTTAATCTGAAGAATCAAATTATTATCAATATTACTATAAAACGACAAATGACAACTATAAGATTAAATTATTATCAATATTTTAGTAAAAATATTATCAAATATTATTTTATTTAATTGTGATCATGTAATTGATTCTTTTACTCGTATTCTATTAAAAGCAATCATAAGATATTAAAAGTTGTTTTAGAGTCAAATAATAATAATATTTATTTTAATACTTGAGTGCATAATATTTATTTTAATACCTTTTATGCAATTCTTTAAACCTATAGATCCATGCACCAAGAATATTATTCGTGTATGTATAATCACTTGAGAAAAAAATATAGAGTATGTAATGTGTTACGTTGCTGATAATGATGAGAAAATAATTACGACAACACTTCATATTCTTATAGTTTTAATTTATATAATTATAGGAGATGTGATAGATACTACTCCATATTCTTATTAATGATAAATAGCTAAAATTTAGAAGAAAAATAATATCGTGTATTAATAGTTTATTAGTTTTGTACACCCTAAACCCTAAAAATAATATGGTGTATTAATAGTTTATTAGTTTTGTACACCATATTATTTATGTGTTAGTAGTCCCTAATTTCCAAGTCAAACATTATCATGTTTATGTTATTTCCTTTTATTTTGCTAAAATGACAGAGTGCAATATCTCACTGTTGTTTGATAATGTGCTTTGACTAGGTATTATCCCATAAGGTATCATTATTGTGATAATCGATTTTTAATATTGTATATTAATTTATGCATACATCCATTTTTACTATTATTTAAATGAATTGTAGAATTGAAAATGATATTTTCTTGTCTCACATAAATAATCTTCACGTCGAATGATGAAATTTAATTAGAAAGCAAAACTGTCATCTAGGACATGAGAGAGATCAACACTAGTGAATAAAAATTAGCTTTTATCAAAAAAGTAAATAACAGAAGACATAAAATATTAGCTAATACATTAAAAATACATATAAATGAGTAAACGCTGTTATTTTTATAGAAGAACGACGAACTATATAATAATTACCAATTTATCAATAGTATTTTTTACGTATAATTTTGGTGTATTTAGTCTACTTTCAGTATACATTTGATATAAATGATCATCTGTTACGTTTCAACAATTACCAATTTATAAATACTTATCTTCTTTTATATATATTCCTAAAATTAACTTCACACATTAATGATTTTAAGAATGTGTAAAGATAAAATGTCACGTGAAATTAATTTACAATGTTTGGGTGTCTATATATTTCATTCATTTTATCAAATTATTATAAAATATTACTAATATATATTTTAATAATATTGTTACTTATGTGTTTCTAAATATGCGTCAAAATCAATTTGTCCCGTGCAAATGCATGGGTAACATATTTGTTCTTAACCATACAAATGCATGTGTAACATGTGTCTTCTTAATTAGACGAATGTACGGGTAACATGTGTGTTCTTAAGCATGTGAATGCACAGATAACATGTTTATTCTTAGCCATGCGAATGCACATGTAACATGTGTGGTCTTAACCATACGAATATAGGGTAACATGTGTGTTTTTAACTATACGGATGCACGCGTAACATGTCTGTTATTAACCATGTAGCAAAAAAAATCGCTTTATGCACGTGTAAGATAAGCCACATCCAAAATGAAATACCCCTTCATGGGCTCTCTGGATATGATAAGCCCAAGAGATATTTACCTACCTACAAGATTCAAGGATTATGAGTGGAAGGGAAACAAATGAACTACTTACTATAATTTATATTTTCATACTCTAATTTTCTAATCATATGGACCTTATAGTATTGGGCTCATGGTATTGTTACATTGTAATGAAGTGCTTAAACATCAACAAATCATTTAATTTATCTTCCTTCTTTTAGAAGCTCAAGGTTAGATTTGCTTTCATCCAATTACTACTTGTTTATGTACTATTATTTCATTAATCAATTATTAATCCCAAGTAGAAAATGGAAGTCCATGTTGTTTATAATTTTATTCCATCAATGAGTAGCAATAGATGATGATAGTGATTTAGTAATGTTTATAGATTAATAAGAAGATTTAGAATCAATCTCACGGTTTGGCTTAGAATATTGCAAGGAAAATACAGTTTCTAAAGATAAGGAACTTAAAGAAAAACAGTGAAGGAAGAGAGGATGGGATTTGGGGATAGTAGTGTAGTCACTTATCACAAAGAAGAAAGATACGTATGCATAAATTGTGTGCAACAATCTAATTAATCTAACAATTTATGGACACCCAAATATAGGTAGTATTGCATTGAATTTGCCATTTCATTATAAATTCCCCCATATGAAAGATACGTATTGCATGAATTTAATTAAAATAATTGTTATGATAAAAAGTTTGGAACATGATGTAAAATAAATTGTAAAATATAGGTTAGAGATTTTGGAAAACATATTTATAAATGTTATTTATTGTTATCTTTAGTGGCTGATCATCCTTTATAAACGACATAATCATTCATATTGGTCTAAATTTCTCAATAGCATTATTGGATTTTCACCTTCAAAATGATATTATGATTTGGAAAGACCAAAGGTTGTAAGTGAGTTTAAAAATTTGTTTGTTAGTATATTTCACAATAGAGTAAAGGTTGTAAGTGAGTTTAACATTACTTTTATGGTCAACATTATTTGATTGTATTCATTATTATCTAAAGAGTCAAACAACTACACCACAAGTATAAGCATAAGTAAAGTAAAGTGTTATTTACTTTTCAGTAATATACTATACACAATTTCCTTTTATTATTTTACTAAACTAATAAATCATGTAATTACAAATATACTCCTTTAAATAAAATCTAAGTGTCAACTAAATGAGATAACTATTTTGGTAATAGTCACAACCCTTCAATTTTTATTAAAGAAGATTTTAGATTTAGTTATTTTCCCAATGATATGAAGAAAAAACATGTTGACATGCAATGAAACAAAAAGTAAATAAATATATGTTATTTACATATATAATTTAATGAATATTATCTGCATAAACTAATGTATAAAGAGAATATATGCAAGAAATGAAAGGTTGAGTGTGTAAGAAGATAAAGATATTAGAAATATAAATATGTGAAAAGTTATATCATGTGATGAAGCTTGGAAGTTGTGTCACAACCTGTCACATGTTGTACTTTTAAAAAGTTGGTGAAAGAGTAATAATAATGCAAGAGAAATATAGTTGCAATAAATAAACCATTGCTTAAAAAGTATCATAAAACTAATAAAATGAACCATTGCTTAAAAAGTATCATAAAACTAATAAAATGAACCATTGCTGTCACATGTTGTACTTTTAAAACAATCACTTTTCCATCATCATGGATAGCCTTATGACAATTCTTCAACAGCTTCAAGCAGTGCTCATCACTCCAATCGTGAAGTATCCACCGACATTTTTAGTCCACAAAATACACTTCTTAGTTAAGGCTACTATAAACTTAAATGTATTGGAACTAATAATGAGAATTTAATATTGAGAAATTATAGAAAAATAATTCCTGCCTGCAAAAGGAAAAACCCACCTTCATAAAAATGACATCTCCATGAGGAACACTCTCAAACATATCTCCTCCCACGTGTTCCACGCCTGCAACATTAATATATATATTTATATCACATGTTATACAAAAGATGTGAAGGCTTATAAATCTTCTTTGGATAATTCACCAAATTAAAAAAAAAAACTTATTTGGATAGGAATTTGCAACAAATAATGAAACTAATAACATGAGGATCATATCATACCAGCATAGGTAGGGGCATGTTCTATGATATGAGGCAAGTCAAAATTAATACCACGGAGATGAGGATATTTGGAAGTAATGAGATTGAGATTTATCCCAAGACCACCACCAACATCTACCAATTTATTAATGTGCTCAAAACCTTTGTAAAATTCAAGAACTCTTTTCATAACTATAGTTGTACAATTGACCATAGCATTGTTGAAAACATCATTAAACCTTGGATCCATAGTTGGATACCCTCTGTTATATTATGAGACAATATTAATATACCTCTTCTTTCATACAACCAAATTTGTGAAGTATCTATATACCTATCCACATCCACCCAAAATCCAAAGTTTAATATTAATAAATAAGAAATGAAACGTTTAGAATGAAAATTGAGAGAGAGAGTACAGAAATTTAATGCAAAATAATATGGAATTGTGCCAAATTTTAAAATTTGAAAATGATGGCAGAAAAGTTACTTTTTTCTAGGAGTTTCTTCCATTGTTATTAATATGGTAATTAAGTTGATTTAATTGTGTTTCCTAAAATTATTTTGAAAATAATATGTCAACTCACCTGCAACTTTAAAAGTAAAGCAATGATCATCATTGTAAATTTTTATGGTGATTGACCTGGAAAAAAAAATTAAGGCATAAGTTATGCATTATCATGTGAATAATAAGAAAAATAATTTCCAATTGGATTAACATAAACTAAAATAATTGATAATGTAAGTATAATAACTATTATCATTGTTACTAATTAACACTTTCATCAAAATGCAGAATATGGATATTTCAAGATACTATAATATTAAATTGTATATGACATATTGAACTTATGAAATGAATATTATTGTTCATCATATATGCTGTAATTTGGGTAAACTGCAACTTATGATTGTTCATCAAAATGCCGAATATGCATATTGCATGTTACTAAAGATGTCACCTTAAAGAAAGATAAGGACAAATAACCATGGAATATGAAAAATCAAATAGCAATGTTACCCTCAAAATATTGTATGATTTGAAGATACATTTCAACTTTATAAAAACTATGATCTAACACTGTATAAAAAATTTGATCTACAAAGATAGAAACTTTACAACCTTTTTGTTTAGGTGAAAGGTGGAAGCTTTACCTCACAATCTCGAATGAAAAATTACCTGAAAATGTAAACATGAGAAAGAAGATAATGATTAAAATGAGAGAAAATATTACAGAAAGAAAGAAAAACTTCAACTATGAGACAAAAATATTACAGATCGAAAACAAAAACTATATCTGTGTCATTTTAAAGGTTAACATGTGAACCATGTGACAAATTATTTCAAATATGAAACAAAACATTAACATGCAACCATAAAAGTCATCTTCAAGAATATCTAAATCAATATAACGAAAAATATGTTTACGTTGAAGAAACTGATCTACAAAACAAAACAAAAAAATAAATACAATGGAGAAACACAAACCATATGCATGCAAAGTATTTCGCAGAAAACACGGTAGAATCACAGATGTAAATAAAGAAAAACAACAAAGTATGTGTCAAAGTTTCATCTTTATGAAAAATAAAGAAAAATATAACAAAAGATGAGAAGTATGTTTACCTTGAAGAAGATGATATACAAAACGAAGAATATATTTTACCTCGAACACAAAAATGTCGAATAGAAAAACATAAATATAATAAAAAAATAAACAAAAACAATGACATACGTGTACCTCTGTGAAGAGAGTGATGATCGCGTTGAAGATTAAAAGAAAGAAGAGTGTATAAAAAAGATTTCGTGAGAAATTGTTGAAGAAGAAGAGAGTAGAAAGAAGAAGGAAGAAGATATTAGAAAGAAGAAGATGAAGTGAGTGATTATGAGAAAATGTTGAGAGAGATGAGATAGAGTGAGAAAGATAAAATGAGTAAGTTGAAAGAGTGAGTCTGAATCTGAATGAATGATGAGAGTGAGAAAGATGAAATGAGTAGGTGGAAAGAGTGAGCTTGATTTTACAAAAATAACCCTTCCTTAAAAGCAAACCTTTGGTAAATTGAAAGGAGTTTTTAGTATTTTCTCGCCCTGCAGCAATAAATGCTTATCGACTTTAGTAATTCAAAAAATGTAATATACAAAAATACCTCTAACTGTGTAATAGTAAAATATAATGAGAGTTATTTTAGGGAATCCGTGTTTATTTAAACTTAAAAGCAAATGACAATTATACCCTTAAATAAGTCAGATGTCAAACATATAAGATGCCCATTTTGGTAACTTATCGGACCCCTTTAATTAATATAGATATATAGAATAATATATTATAATTAAATATGTGTTCTGTATATGATAATATACCGAGTGTATATTACATTCAGTATATATATTATTAATGAAAAGATATATATATACTCAGTATATTATTAACAATTTATTTGTATCACATTTTTTTAAAATTGAATGATAATTAAACAAGAATGATAAATGATATAATAGAAAGATTTATATATCATCGTATTATTTTTACATTGTCATCTTTTTATTTATGAATAAAAGCATAATGTATATACATATTTTGCCAAATTATTTATAGAATGTTTGTTTCCGTTTTGGTTCTCAAGCTAGGTCTGAAAATAGGAAGTAGGTGGGGCTAAATATTGTGTGTGAATTGAGTGAGTGAGTAAGTAAGACATGGTGAGAAAACATGGGTGGCAGTTACCCGCTCACACTTTTCAGGTTCTTCTTCTCATTTTCATTTTCTTTAATGTTTTATTACTTTACTGTCTCTGTATCGAAATTCCCTCTTTCTTACTGCCTGCTCTGACATATTAACTTCGGAATTTGAACTTATGACCTTCTCGGCTAACCCACCAACCAAGTCTTCAAATTGGTTTCGGAATTTGAACTCATGACCTGACCTTCTCGGCTATGAGCCAATTCTTACCAAGTGGACCAACCTTCGTTGGCAATGTCTATAAACACGATGCATAATAAAAGCAAATGTTATCTATAATTTCATCATAGTAGATTGCAAAAATAGGCAAAACTGCTATTTTAGGTTCTTCAATTTTATTTATTTTCCCAATTTGGTTCCCTGTTTTTTTTTACTTCAACTCTCAACTTTTTTTCTCATGTTAGTTATCCTGTCAATCAGTTTTATGACGCCTTCAACAATGTTCCTTACTTTGATGACTTGGCCTTAAAACAACATCATTTTACTCTTCCTTGCCATTAAAACAGCTTCATTTTGACTCTTCGTATCTATGGCTTTCTGCTTCCTTAAAACAGCGTCGATTTGTACTATGTCATGCCGCCGCTACTGTTCCTCCAGCCCAGTGGGGGTCGCTATTGCAGAAGGAGTAGAATAGTGGATTGACTGAGGGTCTTGGGGCATCTATGGCGTATCTGGTGGAGGACTTGTCGTGACGGTGTCGCAAGGAAGAAGAAAACCTAGATCCATGGATAAGAAGAAACAAAAAGACGTTGTTTTGGCCCCCAACGGACCGCCTTACAAAATTGACTGGAGGAAGGACTAACATGATAGCGTAAACAAAGTTGAGAGCCCAATTTGAGAAAATAAACTAAGTTGGGGACTAAAATAGCAATATTGCCACCAAAATAAAACATAGTTTTAATTTTACATGAGATGCACTGAAGGGGGGTCGTGCTTGGAGAATATTGGCAGTCGATTCGGGCATGCGATTGATGTCTTTGATACTAATGTGTAAAATGACTGGTTTAATGTTTATGGACTACATGATCCATGTACTACTTATTGCGATGGCATCCGAAGACTTTTTCAAACAAGACTACTTTGTTATATCAAAAACCAAATCTTCTAATAGGATATTTAGGACTGAATATTTTTCTAGCGGTTTTGCCTAGATTTTTCTTAGTCTTCGTCTCTCTAATTATTGGGGTGTCTTCCATTTCACCAACTCTTATAATTGGGGCTCCATTGGTCTTCGTCTCACATGTCAAAACCATCTTAGGGATAACTCTACTATATTTCCTTTAGTAGGCATCAGTCCTACTTTTCCCGCAATACATTCATTCCTCATCTTATCCTTTATTGTATCACTCACGCAACACAACTTTTTCATCTATGCCACACTTTTGCTATTGTCGGCAGTTTACTAGCCAACATTCTGTCCATAAAGCACCTCGAGTCTTATGGCAGTGCCATCAATTTTTCCCTTTTGCTTAATAGGTACCTAAGGTGAAAGAAGATTGAAAAAATAAAATTGATCCTTATATTGGTAAAATATATCCATACGCTATTTTCCATATTCTTGTTGGTTCATATAATGTTTAGTATTTCCTTTGCATTGACTTTTATTTTTCAGTTGCAGGCATGTTAACTCCCTCCCCTCCCTTCTAAAATATTAGTCCTTTTTTACTTGATTAGGTTGTTGCAATCACTGTATTCTGCTTGTTGGTGATTGCTTTTTATGCTTTCCTTGCTCCCTTCCTTGGAGGTCCTATATGGGAATACATCTTAATTGGTGTTTACTCTCCTGTGGTATGTGAACTGCCTTTTCTTTAATCCACTAGCCTTATGATTTACGAACCTACAAGAGGCAGGGATAATGTTGTATTTTTGTTCTTGTGGGATTGCAGGGACTTGTTGTTTTCATTCTTTACGTCAGATGTACTGCAATCAACCCCGCAGACCCGGGCATTATGTATAAGTTTGACCCTCAAGTTGGAAATAGATTCAGTTCAGCCCATGGTTTATCGAGGAAGCATCAAGCTACTAAAAGTGATGGCATTGCTGCAGGAGAGCATTCTTCTCTGTCGTCTATTGCTTCCGAAAGGTCTATAGCAAATGCAAGTAAGAAAAGCACCGTGGGAGATCTTGATGGAGTAGATAATTCAACGAAACCGAATAACAGAAACTCATGTGATTTAATTGGAGGAATTTTCTGTATATTATTTTCACTAGAAGATTGTCGGAAACAGGAAGTAATAGCTGGTGATCAGAGCGGTGGTGAAGATGCTCTCTTCTGCACTTTGTGCAATTCTGAGGTATTAAATTGTGACTTTTGGCACATTGTATAAAAACATTTCAATTTATGTTCTTTCTATTCCTAGTTGGTTTGGTTGTAAGTGGTATCCGCTACATTTTCTTTTACCCCTGCATTGCTATTAAGTGCATATTCTAATGTCACCGGTAGTATAATAAATTATGGGTACAGTATGAATAATCTGAAAAAGTAGATTATTTTTTTCTTTTAAAAACACCGTGGTTTCTTTATATAAACGGGAACGTTCATATGATATATTTACTTTCACGGGAACATTCAGATTTTATTAAATTATTATTTTTCTCTGGAAAAAAGGATTATAATCACATCCTTCATTGGAAACTTGGTGGAGTATAATAATAGTAGTAATTATTTGGCTATTTTTTTTTATATATTTGTGGTCCTAACTAACTTGGGATTTCCACTTTCTTGGAAACTTGAGTGATAGAGATGACATTGAATTCTATTTTTGGATATTCCTGTGGTTGCATGCATTTGCGATTGACTACTCACTCTGTTAGTATACTTTTATCACCTTTGCTATGTCCTCCTAAAGATCCTCTTAACATTAAATATAGCAACTACTAAATAAAAAGGTAAATGTACCATTGTCTTGGGAATGTAAACAGCATTTAGAACAACCTCTATATGGTAATTAGGAAGATTTTTCGGAGGATGAGGTAGGAGGAATTTTGTTTGAACATGAATTAGGAGAATTTAGAATTATTCTATTTTTATTCATTTCCTCTGCTTTCAATGTTTCAGGTGCGCAAGTTCAGCAAACATTGCAGAAGTTGTGATAAATGTGTTGATGGCTTTGATCACCATTGTCGGGTATGCATCGGTGTGTGACTGCTGAGTCACAATATATATCGTGGAGTATTGTTTAATTTTGTTATATTGTTTTCATGATTTCATTCAACTTTGAGCTTCACATGATACATCACATTGCTGCAGTGGCTTAATAATTGTGTGGGTCTCAAAAATTACTACTCTTTCATTGCTCTCATGGGCTTTAGTCTTATGTGGGTATGTATATCGGTCCATACATATGATGTATTCTTTTTAAAGGAAATTTTATTGTTGTTAATTTGTACATTGTTCTTATGTGTTTCAGCTTGTTATTGAAGCTGGAGTGGGTATTGCTGTTTTAGTGCGTTTCTTCATTAACAAGAGAGAAATGGAATATGAGATTATCGATAGACTTGGAAATGGATTCTCACGCCCCCCATTTGCAACAGTCGTGGTATCTCTTCTATTTTACGTTTTGTAGTAAATTTGGCATATGGCGATTGTCAAGTACATGTGAAAATTCATAGTGATTCTTGGTCCGACTACTGTAGGTTGTATGCACTACAGTTTCTATCCTCGCTTGTGTGCCTTTGTGTGAGCTTTTCTTCTTTCACATGATCCTAATCAGGAAGGTCAGTAATTCAGATGCTGGTAATCTGAGGTTGTTTTTCTGTTCTTTTCCCTCCCTGCCCCCATTATATACACTGTTCTGTACTGCTTGGCTAATCTTAAATTGATTGAGGGAACTGTACTGCAATGGATCTCGGGGAACACTCAGTGGAGTTTTAGAAAAACTATCTAGCATTATAAGAGCAATTTTCATATAGGTTTGCATTCAGTAATTTGTCGTCTCTTAATTAAAAAGGCAATTACTTGAAAAATAAAATAGTATTTGCTCTCTGCATAAAACTGATCGTGGGAAAAGTTCCAGACAAGTGCTTTTGGCTGTTTTCTTAATGGTCTGCTTCTAGGAACAGAAAACTCATTTGGTATTTTTCCTAGGAGGAAAGAAGAAAAAATGAAATTGATTTAGAAAAATTAGAATACATAGACAACCACCCAGAGGTTTATAGATCACTAGAAAGTCAGGTTTTAATTTTTAGCCTGAATTTCAAACATAGAGCAGTACTCTAATATGCCCTCCTTTCTTCCTATTGGATCAGGGCATCACCACCTATGAGTATGTTGTAGCAATGAGAGCCATGAGTGAAGCACCTGCAGGGGCATCTGTGGATGAGGATTTGCCAAATGTACTTTACTCTCCAACAGGCTCTGCTGCAACTGGATTAAGTGGGGGGAGTTCTTTTGGTTTGCAATATAAAGGGTCATGGTGTACCCCTCCTAGGGTATTTGTGGATTATCAGGTATTGGTTGAAATTTATTTTCATCTTTATATTATTGATTGAACTATAAATAAGTTCTTATGTTATATTAACCACCAAAATTTGTAGTGTTGAAACATAAGTGAAGGACCTCTAGGGCAATACGAAAGCATCAGGATCAGGACTTTTTCTTATTTACTTTTATTTTCCTTCATTTCAAATTGGCGCAGAAGTTAAATATTTTCAACGATGCTGTTTGGTAATGTCATTGTGTACTTCCAACTTTACATTTTCCTTTGCTTCAATTGGTACACAAGTTAAATATTTTCAAGGGACTTGTTTGATAACATGTCATTGTGCTCTTCCATCCCGACTTTTTGGCTATAAATCACCTGTGAAATTTTTTCTTTTCTTATCATCCAAATGCTTCTTACCTTAAAAAAATGGAGAACAAGAATTAACCTGAATCAGTAGTTTTCTAATGAACAGAAAGAAGTTAAGTGACAAGATAAACTACTATAACCCGTTAAGTATTACAACCATGCTGTTGTTTTGAGTTAAAACTCACTTCGATATTTCCTGCACTCTGGGGTATATTGCTTGTTAACCCTTTTCTTTGCATCAGTTTCATTTTCATTGATTTACATGATTCAACATGGAAATCATATGTTAACTACTACTGGTTTCCATATAATGACTTGCTCAATTCTTTGAAGAAGTTTATTCTAAGCAAATTCTAGTATGTTGATTGCAGTTGAGTTGAAGTGAATTGTTGTGTTGAATGTCTTAAGTAGATTAGGTTTGACAAATGGAAGGAAGAGTGAACAGAAGGAACAAATTTAATCACGTTGACTAAACTTTTACAGGGCTCTTGCATCCAATCCCCATATAAAACCAATCATGCATGATAGAGAAAGTGGTCCTTTAGAAATTTCAAAAGCATTCTCAATGGTTAGCCTTATAAATTATTAGCTATTTTCTGTGTCTTTATTTATTGGATTTTGTCCTTTTTAACTTGTGACTTGGTGAACATTTTTCGATGGAAAGTATATGCGGTTAACATTTTCCTGACTGTTTTTCTTGACAAGAAAAAATGTGCTTTTGTTCTAAAAGGAGTATTTATGACTTGATTTATGAGACTTCCCTTAAACATGTGTTTTAGGACGAAGTTGTGCCTCACTTGGAGCCTGGAATGCCACCATCGACTGTTGATCCAGATGCATCTGGAGGACAAAAGATGCCAAAAAGACCTGTTCGTATTAGTGCTTGGAAGCTTGCTAAATTGGATTCAAAGGAGGCAGTGAGAGCAGCTGCAAAAGCTAGGGCTTCTTCTTCAGTTTTACGACCTGTAGATAATCGCCGCCTACAAGATCCAGAGTTAAGCTCTAGTGGCAACATGAGCATCAGAAGTAGTTTCAGTGCAGAGACTGAAACTAATAAAGAAATAAAACATGAATTTAGATTGACTGCAATGATAGATTCTATTGCTCCTGCTCAAGGAAGTCGTGGGGAGTATGAAACTGGAAGTCAAAGTATGAGCAGTTTCAGCAGTCCAAGCCATGTTCACGAGGCAGTTACACTTAGTCCTCTCCCACAAGGTCAAGGTTTGGGTGGCTTCAGGGAAGCTACCTCAATTCCTAGTTTGGTGCCGGAACGTCCTTTAAGTTCTAAAGCAACTTTGTCAAACTTCAGGAACCCAATATCAAATCATTCCCTTGGACTTGATGGAAGAATGATGCCGAAGGGAATCAATAATGATCCGTTGTTGCTTTCAGCTTCTAGCACTAATATTCTAAGGGACATGAGGCGAACATCGGTTGTTTGGGATCAAGAAGCTGGCAGATATGTATCGGTTCCTTTGTTGCCCTTAGAAGCTCGAAATAGGATATCTACAAGAGTAGAATTGCCAAATTTAAATGCTGAAACATGCAGCACTGCAAGAAAATCAACGATTCCTCCGCGTGAGTTATCATCATCATCTGCACCCAAGACTACTGCACAGCATGCACAGAATCTGATGTATACAGGAAATTCTATCTTTTTTGGTGGTCCAGTTATGAGTGCCCCTGTTAAGGATGGTTTGGAAAATAACAGGCATTTGGCATCAGCAGGTGCCCAAGATAGCATAGCAGTAAACATGCCCCAAGAGTCAAGATATAAAAGGGTTTCCTTATCAAATCAGCTTCCAGTGTTTGTCCCTGGTGGTTCTGATAATACTCTTCAACCAGGGTCCAACATAAATTAGCTGAACAAGTTTCAGGTTCTGATGAGTCAGACATAATTTTCGTCTGGACCAAGAGGGTGGTGAAGAGCAAGGTTTTGAAATTAAAAGGTTCTGGTACAACGAGAGAGTGATGAAGAGCAAGGTTTTGAAATTAAAAGGTTCTGGTACAACAAGAGAGTGATGAAGAGCAAGGTTTTGAAATTAAAAGGTTCTTGTAAGCACAAGCTTAGCCTTTTTTGCTGACTATACCAATTAAAACTATGGTGGACAACATTTGACTCTAACATCTAAGCGGTTTTGTTTATTAAGCTTAGAGAAATGCCAGCATCATACTCCTTTTTCACTCTCTTCAACATGTTTTCTATTATTGAGTGTATTTCATGTGAAACTCACTAAATTGCATAGTCCACTATTTATTCAGTGAGAAATATTCAGCTTCAGGTATAAATGAAGTAAGACTTGGTCCAAACCAGAAAGGAAGAAAAAAATATGAGTTCAAGTATAAATGTGTACAGTCTTCAGGTTCTTTATTTTTATTTTTGTCTATTTTCTGTCTTTGTACTGAAGTGAGTGTTTTGTTCATATGGTAATGAATATTCATGAAGATGAGTTTTTATACATGCTCATATTACCCAGTGAGAATGTTTTCCCGCTATATTTTCCCATTAACTTTGACATCTCTAATGATTTAAGTCTTTAAGATGTTGAAATGATTGTTACCAAAAGGGTTAGATTTTTATACAACAATTTTCTGTCGTTTTTTTTTTCTAATTTAAATTTCTTACCATTGCATCACTTTTCGGGTAAATCACATTACAAATATTTTGGTTAAGCACAAAAATATGGAGTGAAGAAAAAATTGAGAGGATGAACAGCTGAGCCGTTTTGGTTGAGCTTCACTACTCCCTCTAAGGGGAATTATCAGACACAAATGTCCTTTATGTATGGTATTATGGTATACTCAGCATTTAAGAAATAAATCTTTTACAAATGGTTAAAAAAAGTTATTTTTGATATATTGTTAGGATAATTTTGATAATTTATTAATACGGCTAGTCAATACTTGTCACTTTAATGTTTATGGACCATATAGAATTTTTACATGATTAATACATCATTAAATATTATTTTTTCTTTAAAAGTTAATAATAATTAATATTAATATATGAATCATGTATAATGAACTAACACTCTAAAAACTCTTAAACAATAATCTTTTATAGTTGTAATCAACATTTATTTTGATTATGCATCCACCCTAAATGAGCATATAATGTAAGTATTTTTGGAATTTATTATTAATTGATTAGATTCATTATTAATTGATTTTCTATTTGTCTCATAAATAATAATATAAAAATTCTTAAACAATAATCTTTTATAGTTGTAATCAACATTTATTTTGATTATGCATCCACCCTAAATGAGCATATAATGTAAGTATTTTTGGAATTTATTATTAATTGATTAGATTCATTATTAATTGATTTTCTATTTGTCTCATAAATAATAATATAATCTAGTTTATATTTTTCTCAAATAATCATTCATTTATACCATTCCTGTATTTATTTTTCAAATCTTTGACCAATGTTTGCATATATCAAATCTTTTTTATAATAGTCTTTTAGTAACAAAATGGAATTATACTCTCGAACCAAGTAGAGTAGTATGATGACAACTCATCAAAATCAATCTCCTCAAAACTTTATTTTATTGAAAAAATGAGTAGATAGACAAGTATGATTCAGAGTGGATGTTTAATTTACTTAAATATTACCTTGGCTTATGGTGTATAAAATAAAGAATGATTTGTCTGACATAAGATTTGTTTGATAACATTGTCAAATACTTTTTTAAATCATTTGATAAAAAAGAAGTTGTATGTTTATAGTTGGTATAAGAGTTTATTTTAATAAGTTAAGAGTCTATGTTTTAATTTGAGAAATTCCTTACCATAATTTATGCTTTATAGGCTTCATGACTTATAAGATTCTTCATATTATTTTTTTCATTAATTTTATCAAAAATTAACTTTTCAACTAATTTTGTAAAATTAAATCATAAAAAAAAATTTATTTGTTGGTCTCAAGGAGATGAGACAAAAACATCACAATATATCATGTTTTTTTTGATTAAAAAATCTATTTAATTTTTCCCACAGAAATAATGAATGTAACGTATATATAAATTAGGTTTTTTTTGTAAGTGTACTTTTGGTTTATATTGTAAGACTTGTTTCTCCTCACCATCTTCCACAATACACTTTCTTATTCCCTCTGCTCTCTGCTTCAATCATTTTTTGATTTTGTCTCTTAAATCTTGAGAACAGAGATCAGTTATGGAGTTTGATTCTGAAAACTTGACTTCATCTGACTTGTCTCCCGTCTTCGAAGAACCTCAACCGGAGGAGCTTCATCACCGCAAGCCTCGTCTCGGCCGCAAACCTAAGAAACGCCGTCGTTATGCTACGGAAACCGGATCAAGTTCAGGTAATTTTACTACTGATAACAATTTGGTTGTTGAGGATAGTGAATTTAAGGGGATTTTGGAAGGGAATGGTTCTGCTGCTGTGAATTCGGGAGTGTGCGCTGAATTAGGTTCTGAATTTGATAGAAGCTTAGGTTTTGGAAATGGGAACTCAAATGGGAGTGATGTAATTCAAGTAAGGGTAATTTCGTCTGAGGAGAGTTTGGATCATAAGAGCGTGGAACCTAATGGGAATGGGCTTGATTTGAATGCTAGGATTAATTTGAATCTGAATGAAGGGTGTACTTCACCTTTTAATAACACTGAGGAGGATGGTCGTTTGAAGAGAGGGGATTCAATTGATTTGAATTTCGATGTGGATAATGAGGAGGATGGTGGCAACCGGAGTGTGTGTTATTTGGGCCGTTCGGGAGGGCTAATGCTGATGGAGGATTGTAAGATTGATTTGAATGTAGATGTAGGCGAAGAAAAGGGTGATGATGTGGATGGAAATGGACGTTCCGAGTTGGATACTTTGTTTGATAAGATAGATCAGACTGATAATATTAATCAGAAACCTATGGAAGGTGATGATATGCATGTTAATTTGAATGATGTCTCCAATGCTAACAAGTCTGATGCCATTCATGTGTCCACAGAACGTGCAGCTTTAGGTGCAACCACATGTTTGATTGAGGAAAGGGAAGGTGATGATGCCAATGGAGACACGCCAGCTATTGAGTCTCTCCAGGTTACAAATGTAGTTTCTGCTAAAGATTGTGATCACATGGAGGTTCAACAAATTGATAACAGTCCTTCTGAATTCCAAGGAAGTAGCCAGAGGAAGAGAAGAAAAGTATCAAATAATGGAAAATCCACAACAGAGACAATTTTAAGGAGGAGTTCTCGCCAGGCATCGGCTAGAAAACAGGTTTCAGGCACCATAGCGTTGCAGGAGATGTATGACCCTTTGTTGTCTGTGGTACCCAGTTCCTTAACAGAAGAAAAACTTGTAACCTCTGGTGATGAGAAATATGAGCCGTGCAATGTTCCTCCACCGAAATTGCAATTACCCCCTTCTTCTCAAAATTTGAATTTAGATGACGTTCCTGTTCTTGAAATTTTTTCTATTTATGCTTTTTTAAGATCTTTTAGTACTTTTTTATTTTTGAGTCCATTCGAATTGGAGGATCTTGTTGCCGCAGTGAAGTCTGAAACCCCCAGTATGTTATTTGACAGCATTCATGTTTCTATTTTGCAAACTTTGAGAAAGCATTTGGAATATCTTTCCAGTGAGGGTTGTCAATCTGCAGCCGATTGCCTGAGGTATATTCATTTAAATTTCAACATGTTTGACTATGTTATCATGTCCATATAAGTTCTTTATTTTTATATTTTTAATTTGATGTAGGAATCTTAACTGGGATTTCTTGGACTTGGTCACATGGCCCATTTTCATGGCCGAGTACCTTCTGATTCATGCCTCAGGATTTAAAACTGCTTTTGATCTTAACCACTTAATGTTCAGAACTGACTACTGCAAACAACCTGTAAATGTGAAGGTTAAGATACTGCAGTACCTTTGTGATGATACGGTTGAAGTGGAAGCCACAAGGTCGGAGCTTAACAGAAGATCTTCAGCAAACGAGGTTGATATGGGCTTTGATCAGAATATGTATTTTGACACTGGTAAGAAAAGAAGAGCTGTAACCGATGTTTCTGGTGGTTCTTGTTTGACTGAGGAGATTGTGGATGATACAACTGACTGGAACAGTGATGAGTGCTGCCTCTGTAAGATGGATGGAAGTTTAATATGCTGTGATGGTTGCCCTGCTGCATTCCACTCAAGGTGTGTGGGAATTGCAAGTGACAATCTGCCCGATGGCGACTGGTATTGCCCTGAGTGTGCAATTGGACCACACAGGGCTTGGACAAAATCACGTAAGTCACTTCGAGGAGCAGACTTGTTGGGGATTGATCATCATGGCCGTCTTTATTTTAACAGCTGTGGTTACCTGTTAGTGTAAGTGTGTGGTTATACCATTTTCCCCTTTCTGGGTAAACTTACATATTCATGTCTCCACCACTAGTTTTCTATTCTTAGCTTGCCAAATATTCTTTCATAAGTGACATCATATTCTTTTATGGGAAATGGTCCTCTGACCTTCGCTTGAATTTTAGGATGATTTCTAGCTTGACCCACCACTATTCTCCATGTATCAGATAGTATGCAGCACATCCAGGAGAGAAAATGTGGATTACTTACATTTTTGCTTGTCCGTGTCTATTTGGTCATTATTTTCTATCACAAATTGGCTCTTCCTTATATTTAGTTTTGTCAGTGAATGACCCTGAACTTTGAAGTGGATATCATGTTCTTGTCATTGTGAAAAATGCAAACCATAGTAGCATACCACTGATTTATAGTTCATGTTTGATTATAATTATTTTATGATAAGAATCACATTTTTTTTTCTTTCCGAAAGTTCTTAAGATTTTAGTTATAAACTATTTGAACCAAGATTAAGTTAATGCAAACATACAGCTAAATTCTTACATTCTGCTCTTGATCATCTTTGTATCTTACTTTATTTGCATGCTGAAACCTATGCAGGTCAGACTCATCTGGTACAGATTCCTTGTTCAGTTATTACCACAAAAATGATATATATGTTGTAGTTGAAGTTCTAAAGTCTATGGGTACTTTGTATGGAAGCATATTAATGGCTATTTATGAACATTGGGATATCCCTGCTAACTTAAGTGCTGGGACTAGTAACTTGGTAGTCTTTAATAAAAGTTCCTGCAAAAACGTGCATATGAGCGGAAAGAATTATGCTAGTTTAGACAATAATCTGGCTGATGATCAAAGAAAGTTGGATGAAAATTCAACTGTTGATTGTTCTACTTATCCTGGCCAAGAGTTTCCAAAAGCTGGGATCCGCTTAGATTCAATGACAACTATAGAAAGTCCTTGTGTTGCTTCAGAAGGGTCAGCTGATACCACACAAATGAGATCAGGGATTGAGAATGTTCAAATGCCTGGACTTTATGGTTCCACTAGATCCGATGAATCCTTGAATCAGTCTGGAAGACCAGGAAAACATCATCCAGTTGGTGATTGTTCTTTGACATCTTCCAGCTTAGATGTGGGGCATAAAATAAACTTAAGTTCTGTGGGTGCTAGCTGTACCCCCTCCACTGACAATAAGGATACTTCAGATGTGCCTTGTGGAATTAACTACCTAAACTACTACAGCTTTGCCCGAACAGCCGCATTAGTTGCACAAGAGTTGATGTGTAAGTCACCTGAAAAGAATAATAAGGATTATGCAATGTCTGATGAGGACATAATATCGGAACAAGGAAAGACCATTATGAAGAAATCTTCAAACTTTTGTTGGCCAAGCATTCAAAATCTGAATGCTGCTGCTGAAAAGGAAAAATGTGGGTGGTGCTTTTATTGCAAACTTGCTAATGATGACAAGGATTGCTTGTTTAATGATGTGATGAAGTCTGTTCGGCAAGTGTCGAATAATACTTTAGTTGGGCTTCAATCCAGGAAGATCCAGAATGGACATCTTACAGCTATCATATGTCACATTGTTTCCCTTGAGGACCGATTACGTGGGCTTTTGTTGGGTCCATGGTTGGACCCTCATCAAACCAATCATTGGCATAAGGAGCTTATGAAGACATCTGATTTTCTTCCTGTTAAACGATTATTGCTCCTTGTAAGAATATGCTTTCTCTCTGTCAATTATTTTCATGAATGACAATTAGTGCAAATTAAGTAAAAATGGAAAACCATTTGTCTTATTTTAATTATCGACTTAAAGTTGCACATGTGTGTGTGATTGAACATCATGGTGTTGTTTGATTCACGTACCCTACCACACCTAATATGAAAAGGCTTGGTTGTTGTTGTAATATTGCACATGTTTGTGATTTAAATTTTTAACTTAGACCGTGCCATGGGGTTTTGTTCCCCTTCTTTTCTTGTATTATTTGTTTGTTGTAAGATTTCCTTTTTCTTTTTTACTTTATTTGATTAAGGTTTAATATATAAATAGAAAGAGAAGGGAGGTTGAATTTTTGGAGAGAGGGGGATCAGAAATCCTCCTAACAAGAAGAAAGTGGGGAAAAAAGAGTCACGTTGTCTCATATGCAATAGAGCTGTCCAATTTCCTTGTTTGAAATTGAACACAGTCTTATTACTTGTAAATCTGAATTTTCCTCGAACCTAATTTTACCAGAGAATCACATAAGTTGCACACTGCCATGCCCCCCCCCCCCAAATCCTTCAAAATCGTTAAGACATCATCGTAAACCATTCCAAGGTGTGAGGGTGTAGTCATTGTTCACCAATAACATGTTATTGTTGGAAGTCCCACTTCGCTTGTCTTAATTCCTAGGGTGTGGTTTATATACTTGTTGGGATACTCCAGTTAATGTCAATTGTTGTTAAAAATGAATCTAACATGGTATTGGAGTTAAAGCTCATTCATTCGATCTGTCTTGGGCAATACCCGATCTCCATTCCACCAATAACTCATAACAAGTTATTGTTGGAAGTCCCACATCGCTTGTCTTAACTGCTATGGTGCGATTTATATAATGGTTTGGATACGCCACTTAATGACAATTGATGTTAAGATGGAATCTAACATGGTATTAGAGTTATAGCTCATTTGGTCTTTCCATCGTGGGCGGAAGCCCATCTCCATGTTGTTTCATCATTTATCGCCTGTTTTTACAGGCATTTGTGGAGGGGAGCGTTGGTAGTCCCACATCGCCTGCCTCAATTCATAGAGTGCAACTTATATACCTGTTGGACAACTCTGCGTAATGCCAACTGGTTTTAAAATGGAATCTAACAATTATCCCATACACATCTGTAAAAAGTGACGTATGAGGTTTAACACCGTTGGCTTGACTTTAGAGGGAACCTTGGGCTTTAAGTGTCTTTGTCAATACTGGACTTGTTGGAGAAAATACTAAAATATTGAATTGGCCAAGTTCGCTTATTTTAAAAGATCACGATTTCTAATTCTATAAGTTTCTCTTTCGCAGAAGTAAACAGTTTAGTCTTGGGGAATTAAGCTTATAAATCCAAAATTCATACTTTGATTTGGTTTTGATATAGGGCCTGAGTGCCTGACTGTAATATTTAACTGCTTTATAATTTAAAACTTTTGACTCAATTAGGGTTAGTTTAGCTAATATTATAATTAGTGGAAAATTGCAGAAAAGGAATTCTTGGTAAAAAAATTAATTTTAGTTGGTTATGTGTTAACTATACCTCGAACATAGCTAACCACTTGGGTGTTAACTGTACCTGAACTGTAATTATGGTTAGTGCCCGTCCTTAGAAATTTAGTTAGGGTCTTAATTGGGCTTTATAGATAACTTGGTCATTAGCTAATTGGGCTTTTAGATAATTAGGCTTTTAATTTATTGAATATTTTCTATTTTGCTTGCTGTATGCTTTTATGATGCCTTTGCTATTACTGAAGCTGAATAATACACTATAGAATTACTAGATCTAGAGACTTCTTGCAACAAAAGAAGCAATTCCCTTTTTAAGTTAGCTGCCTTTGGGATTATGTTGTTCTCTGTTTCAGTTGACCTTTATATTTTCCATTTGAATTTGAATATCTGACACACTAGTTTGAAACTCTCCGCAGTTAGAATCCAATCTGCGGCATTTTGCACTCTCAGCAGATTGGTTGAAGCATGCAGATTCAGTTACTACCATGGGATCATCTACCCATATTGTGGTCAGTTCATCACGCACATCTTCAAGGCATGGTATTGCAAGGAGAAGGGCTAGGTATTCAGATATTGGGTCCAATTCATCTTCTAAGACTACTAGTGGTTTGGGATTATTTTGGTGGAGAGGTGGAAGGCTTTCCCGACAATTGTTTAATTGGAAGTATTTGCCTCGCTCCTTGGTTACCAAGGCTGCTAGACAAGGTCAGCAAATTTCTCTCGTATATCATGGATGCTGTGTACGGTAAACTATTAATCTTTAATTATTATTTTGAATTTATTTGAAACTTTGAAATTCTGCAGCTGGGTGTACAAAGATACCAGGCATTCTCTATCCTGAGAATTCAGACTTTGCGAGGAGAAGCAAATGTGTAGTCTGGCGAGCTGCTGTTGAAAGGTCAACAAGTGTTGAGCAGCTTGCTTTACAGGTATGATTACCGGCTTGCCAAATGCTCTTGGAATATGTATTCAGTGGTGCTCATCGTTAGTTGATGCCAACCCTTATTTTTGTAAATTCTTTTGAAAAACCAATTGAAACTGTTATGAAATGATTTGGCATGCCAATATTCATCCAGCTCATAAAAAAATAATATTCTGAATAAAAACCCTTGATAAATGCAAACTTTAATGGACCAATCTTTCCAAACTTTGGCCACACAGAACACACATATATTGGAGAATCTTTTATGAAGGGCCTACGAATCTGCATCCTGTCATTTGTATTATTCCCATTAATTACTGTCTAAACAAAGGGCTTGATTATTGAGGAAATTTTAGGGCGTCAATAATTGGTTTCATCATTTTCATTTCTAACTTTATAGATATAGTTCATTTTTTTAATAAAATAACAAAAATTGTTTGAACTGTTTTCAATTTTCACAATGGTATTTCTGCAATTTCAATGGAAGTTGCTTTCCACTTTTTTATTTCATTTCTCTACTTTTCCCTTCCTATAAGTTGCAACATAACCACTATGCACACCCTTGGTATTGAAATTTGAAAACAAAAATAGTATGCAAATATGTTTTAAAAAGGCTGAAAACCAAAATAATTTTCAAGAAATGAAAATAGAGAACAACAACCGAACAGGACTTTGGATTTCTGAACGTTTGTTAAGAAATATCACCCTAGCACAAAATGTCAAAATTTGAAATTTAGACTTACAAGTTTTGGTTTTTATTATTATGCAAACATTGTTTTTTTTTATTTTTAAAAAGACTAAAATGACTATCGAAAAATGCTGCCCTGCAACTTAGAATAGGATCCTAAAATTAACACAAAACAGGGTTTTCACGCAAAGGAAGCCAAGTAAGAATCTCACATTCTGTTACCCTGACAAATCTAGAATGAGCATGGGAATTGAAGTGATAATATGTAAATATATTGAAACATGGACATGCATGCATGTGTTTGTGGATTTCCATTTAATGTTACACACTAGCCTTTAATAATTGTAGAAGCTAATCATGTAATAAAAAAACTAGTAATAATCCAAGATAAACTATGTCATGTTTTCAGGTTAGAGAGCTTTATTCTAACATAAAGTGGCATGATATTGAGAATAGCCATCCTCAATATGTGCTGGACAAGGAATCTAAAAAGTCAATCAGGCTTTTCAAAAAAGTAATTGTACGCAAGAAGTGCACTGAAGGGCAATCTGTGAAATATCTTCTTGATTTTGGGGGGAAGAGAAGGTCCATACCAGATATCATTGTCAAACATGGTTCTTTGTTGGAAGAACCCTCAAGTGAGAGGAAAAAATATTGGCTAGATGAATCTTATCTTCCCTTGCATCTTTTGAAGAATTTTGAGGAAAAAAGAATTGTCCGAAAGTCCACTGAAAAGAAACATGGAAAACTTATTGAGATTGGTAGAGTAAATAAGAGGATTCCTCGGGAAAGTGTTTTTTCATATTTGTTCTCTAAAATGGAGAAATCTGATTGTCAACAGTGTGGCCACTGCAACAAAGACGTTCTAATCAGGTATTTGTCGTATACATTCATCTAGATAAGCATTTTGGTAACTGTTTCTATCTCTTATAATGTATGCTAATAGTAGTTTTATCTGGCGATAGTTTTAGTTTTAGTTTAGTGGAGGATGTGTTGTGTTAAGTTACTGATTGTGTTCATCTCCACCTGTTATATAAAAAAGAAATGTTGTAAAGGTGAAAAAGATGTATAGAAAGGAATACGTGTTGCCCAAATATCCTAGCAAAACCGGATATAACAACTTAGGATACTAGTGGGATGTAAAGCGAATATACCTGAGAAGTAAAGTTCCAATGATTGTTAAAAACGTTTGACAAAAATATAATATTACCATCAGCCCTTCATTGAAAGTATTTTTTGTTTTCATTAAAACAAACATTAATATGTGCATATGTATGATATGACACATGTTTCTGTAACATTTATAAGAAGTGTTCTTCATATAAAACAGTATGATGTAGGAGTTTTAAGGGTCAGAATTGTTAGGGTTTTTGTTCAGTGAGTTGGGGCTTTGGGGTAGAAAATAAGGAGATTGAAGGTTTATTATTGGATTATGTGATGGGTGACAATGTAGGGACTGTAGAATAGTTAAGATTTAGTTGTTTAGTGTTAAAGCTGGCTTGTTTTTTATTTTGGGTTTGGCCAACTTGTGACCCCACCAGGCAATGATTTTTTTTGGAGATTTGTGGAGTGTATTAATTAAATATCAGCAACATCGAGGATTTGGGTTTGAATGGTTGAGCAGACATGTATTTTCATTGATAGTAATGTTTTTTCTCTTTCTTTTTTTTCTCATTGGTGGGATTGATAATTCTTCTGTAGGTTGAAACCACAATAAATAGTTCAATAAATCCGAAGTTATTATTGATCGTTTGATTGTCACACACTTCCCTTTTTAATCTAAATGAATTCTCATTTAATCAATCAATCTGCATGCTTTTCTGTGTGACAATATACACCACTAAGATTTTTAAAGTCTTGTTTTATGCATCTAGCCATACTTTCTGTGTTATTTGTCCCAAGTAAAAGTTAATTGCTCTGAGATATCTCTCCATTATGGTTACTGGATTTGTGACTTAGTCATTAATATACCCTTTGTTAAATTGGCAGGGAAGCTGTGAGCTGCCTTCATTGCAAAGGTTTGTATTTTATCTTTTAATTTGGCCCTCTTTATTTTTCCTATTAATTTTGATTTGCCGCTTGCAAATGGTTTTAACTGTTTTACATATTTTGATTCTCCTTTGGATCCAACATTGTTATCATTTCAATGTTTTGCTCTTGCTTCACAACTTCATTGTATGGAAACCTTTTAATTGTTATTGACTTATTGTCTTAGGCATTAATAGGCAGTAGGGTTTAGTCACGTTCTTTGACAGAGTTTATATGATAACTTGTTTCATGATTTGATGTTTCAATATAAATCAAATACAAAAGACTGGTCAATAATTACACAAACATACAACAAATTACACAACTCTACATGTCGATGGTAGGTTAGTAATCCCTGTGCCTTTTGTTGATTGGAGCATATTTGGAAAAGGCTTCACAGATGCTATGTGTGCATAAAAAAATGGATTTTGTGGCTGGAATGAAAGATGTCTACTGATTGAAACTAAATTTATACGTTTTATTCACACCCATAACCAGGATTGGAAATGAGGTGAGTTGAACCGAGCCCAGTCTAGCCCAGGGCCGTCTCATTAAAATAACAAGCCTACTTTGCTGACTCAAGCTTGGCTCTACTCACTTTAAGCTTATGAGCTACTCAAGCTCAATGAAATAATATTTGATAATTTAGCCTTGTCTTTACGGAGCCTCTTAGTCTCAATTTTGCAACTCAACAAAGCCTGTTCAAAAAAAGAATATTTCTAGAATAATTTAGTCAGACAATGAACTCCACATATAAGTTCAACTGAGTTTTTGTAGTCTGGTGATATTCGTTTAAAGATCTGAAGCAAAAAACAGGTTTATCAGTTTATTTCATGGCGATTCGTTCAGTACCCTTTTTTAGGGTAGCAGTATCCTTAGCAATGAGTGGCTGATATTTTGTTACGTATCCTATTCAATTGAAATATAAGCTCAAAATCAACTTGCTAAATTCATATTCTAAGTAAATAGGACACGTGGAAAAATATTAACCTAACCACTAATTTTTAAGGGGCAACTGATACATAAACAATAAGGGAAATTGTAGAAACCTCCTAATGTTATAAACCACTATATTCCTTAACTGGGTATATGATTGTGATTTATTCATTCCCAAGCCAACAACAACAACCAAGCCTTAGTCCCATTTGGTTGGGTCGGCTATACGGGTCAGAAATGTCATAAAGCTCTATCATGTAAAATGTCAATTTATAAAGTATCAATCTCCAAATATTTCCTAATTTTTTCACCTATGGCTTTTTCTTAGCCGACCTCTGTCTCTAGAAATTTGCCTAATCTCCATTTGGTATACTCTCCTTATTAGGGCTTCTGAGTTCTAATAGTCTCCTCAGCACATGCCTAAACCACCTAAGGCACAATTCTACCATCTTTCTACAATAGGAGCTCCCTCAACTTTCTCTCTGTTGCATTCACTCCTAATCCTATCCATTCTAAGCTATCAGGAGAAATTAATGGTTTAGGTTGCCTTGTATCTCCCTCAAAATTATGATCTCAAGTGTTCTTTCATACTCTAACACAGTTACATCGCAATAGTTCTTTATATCATTCTAGCATTGTTACTTAATACAAATAATTTACTGTGGTGCTCCCTCTTTTTTGTTCTTAGCTAGCTTGATTATTTGTATTTAATCCATTTCTATTGGACCTCTTCATATTATTAATTTATTATACCCCATGAATATAATATCTTTTTAAAACTTTTTTTACAAAATCTTGTTCTTTTTCAGTTATTAAGTATTTCATAATTCTGTGATGGAAGTTGGATGTTCTTTCTGCAATTTCGTTCACACGATCAACAGTTTGTTTATGTGTTACAAAGGATTGATTATTATTTTCTTATGCTCTCTCTGGTGCTTTTTCATCTTGGAAAGTTGAGTGTTTTTGGTGAACTATTTGTACTATATCTGATTATTGTATAATAATTTGAAGGGTATTTCCATAAGAGGCATGCCAGGAGATCGGGTGGTACAAGGACTACTGGATGCACTTACTCATGTCATAGATGCCAAGATGGGATGTGTGTAAAGACTAATAATACTAACAGAAGGAAAGATCACTCAAAACTGCAGAAGATTCAATCACAGAAATGTGGAAATGTTCCCTCACTTTGTAAATCAGTAAACCTTAAAGGTAATAAAAAGACATTGAGTAAGGTGCGGCAGGTAAGATCTCAAACCAATAAGAAGATCCCACCAAGTTTACCTCTTCGCCGTTCTGCTAGGAATGTCAAGTCCTTGTATCTGCAACATCAAATGAATGAAGGTCATAAAAAAGGAATACAGGGTAAAAAGAATGTAGGGCGTAAAAAAAGGAAGCAATATAAATCCAAGAAGCTGACCTCTCAGAAGTCCGATTCAGTTACTGCTCAACTCAAGAAGTTGGCAGTAACTACTGAGCGCAAGAAAAGAACGAACATCTGTACCAGTTACTGGCTTAATGGTCTTTGGTTGTCTAGAAAGCCAAATGATGAGCGAGTAATGTTGTTTAGGGAGAAAAAGCATGTTGTCTTCTCTGAAGATTTTCCTGGCACCCTTGACCATTGTAAATGCCGCCTTTGCTGTCAAGATGGATGTACTTCAAATTATATTGCTTGTGGAACATGTGGAGGTAACTACTTTGCTTTTGGGCTAGGGGAGGATGAGTGAGAAATGGAGAGGCTGACATTAGTGGCCTTGCTTTTTTACAAGGAGGTTTAAATTTAAACTCCAAAATGCAAACTTTATACCCCAACTTTATTACCTACATGACCTTACCTACGTGTACATAAGTAAGGTTATGAATGTTTTTTTTTTCTGGAATAAAACACATGTAACTGCAGGTAAGGTCATGTAGGTGAACTTGGGATTAAAGCTAGTATTTTTCGGTTTTAAATCTAAACCCCCTTTTACAATAGTATACTTTTGAACATGTATCAAAATATTCTATTAGTTCACTACGCTATTATGCAGATTGGTATCACGGCGATGCTTTTGGACTTACTCTTGACAATGCCAGACAACTTATTGGATTTAGGTGCCATGTTTGTCGTGATAGGGCTGCTCCCGTCTGCCCCCATATTATTAATCCATTCCCTCACACTGAAAGCAATGTGGTAACTGAGTGTGCAGAGGAATCGTCTAAGCCTATTTCTCTCCTACCTTTGAGTGAGGTAATTTTAAACCCAATTTGTTTGATTTCCCTAGGGGTGAAATGATAAAAGATCAAATTAGCAAATCATGCACTTTTAAAATGTTTATAACGGCTAATTTCTCTAGTGTTTATGCCATATCTCCTACTGCACAGGAAAGTTTCCTAACATGAAATATATTTTATTTGTGATTTAACCATGAGAGGGTTTGATGTCCAACTTGATATGGATATAGCTTTGGTTTCTTATCATTTACTTGCTTTGGTATAGGCAATTGTTGGGCAGTATATTTCACCAATTATTAGTGATTAAACTTTATTTGTAAGCTTTTTTGTCTTAGCAAGTATTCAATTATTCGAAATATAGTTCTTCATATGATTTAATCTCAGCTTGGCTACGGATTCAGCTTTTTTGTCTTAGCAAATACTTGCTGTGGTGAAGGCAATTACTAGTGTATACTATGTTATTTATTTGAAGAATTTTTTTCACAAATCCACATGAATTAGAAGGATTAAAGAATTTTTTTGGAAAACAGGTGGAGTGAAAACTTGAATACATAGGTAACGGTAAGAAACTGCTCCTAAGGAAGGCTTCTTAGAAAATTTACAAACCTGAATTCGTAACATTTAGTATTTCTCATCTGCTTGTATTGGTCTTGATTTTAGTCATACAAGAAAATAGGACTCATTTATATTCTTACAATTTTCAGATAAAACATTGAAAAGTTATGCAATTATTTTATTTTTGTCAAAAAAGCAACCCATGACATGTATGTTTGTTTTAAGTTTAGTTTCTTTCTTTGTTTTAGTGTTAATGCTTGTGACTAATACTGTCTTGGGCAGAATGATATAGATCGGCCCTTTACGCACGTCTATACTAGGAGGCCCAAACATGGGATAAGGAGGGATGGAAGAAGGGAGGAGG
Source organism: Lupinus albus (assembly GCA_009771035.1). Classification (NCBI taxonomy): domain Eukaryota; kingdom Viridiplantae; phylum Streptophyta; class Magnoliopsida; order Fabales; family Fabaceae; genus Lupinus; species Lupinus albus. The sequence continues at coordinate 17,799,534 of CM020017.1, forward strand.
GTGGGGGTGGAAATTCAAAGAGGGGATATTTTGGACTACAGCAAGTGGTCCTTAACACAGAGAGTAAGAATGAGGGAGAGCAGGAAGATGGAATTCATAACCAACTCTCCACCTGTGTTGCCAGTATTGGAGGGGAGGAAGATTTGGGAATCACACCATGAGACAAAGGTAGAGACAAATTTTTGAAGGAGTTGGGATGCCACTGGCCTGGTGGAAGAGACTGCTCTTTGCAGACTCTCCTATATTTTTTCTTTTAGTTTCTTTCCTTTTTTTTCTGGCTGTGTTACCATTTTCTCAGAGTACTGACTAACTCTTCTGTAAGGGTGTGTCCTAGTATTTGAGAAGTAACATTCAGTTTCTCTGTCCAGTTTCTATCAGGGAACACTTTAATGTCTTTGACAACCATAACCATGCCTTTGGTGTCTTTATTTGGCCATTATAGTGGTTCTTCAGTTGCTGACTTCTTTTAAATTGTTTTTGGCAGTTCTGCTGTTAAGAAAACCTTGTGGTTTTGCAATACATAATTGAAAGGGATTTTTTCACTTGTCATCCCAGATTTGTTGCAATTAGATTTGTTACTGTTGAAAGCTGTAGTTGGTAAGGAGCCTTCTAGGGTAACAGTGTTGAATCAGCAAGGAGCCGTGTTATCCTGTGTTTTTCAAAATAAAATTACTGATAGCTAAAATAAATTTTTTTGCCGCAAGGATGTAGATCACTGCTTATATTGGATGTTCAGACACGGATTTTTTATTTGTATCATCTTAAAATAGCCAAAAAAAATGGTTATATTCTTTACTTGTGAGTATCCAATTTTCTTCATATAAGTATTGGTTGTGCATTATGTCAATAGTACTCCATCTGATTAAGAAATAAGCTCTTTGATATATTCATTATAGAATATGCAAGATTCTTATAATTGTTTATCTTCATTGCAGGTTTGATGATTTGCATTGAAAAGATATGGTTGAACATCAGATGCTAGCCTCTTGTGGGGTTGTTTTTCTCCCTGCAGGATATGGTGGTACTTTACATGTTCATTTTTGTAAAGAACAAATGAATGTTTTTCATTAGACCGGGTAGCTATAGCTGGAAAGATTGGTTGATCATGCTTCTGCTTCTGTTTCAACTGTCCTTGATGGAGAAATGAAAAGGCTGAAGATCATTATAAACATGACACCATAGAGATAGAGTTCATAGATCATACCTAAATTGCATTATTAACTGCTATTCTAAATTTCAAACCGGTTAGCATTCATTATAGCAGCATTCTTCATTGTATGTTTTTTTCTTTCTTTCCTGAAATGATTTGTTTGATGCCTTTTCGGTTTAAACTTTTTCAAGGAATGGAATGCATAAACTATAGCAGATACTTATAGTAAAGGGAACATTGTTGTGTAAGAGATGTTGGTCATAACGTGGCCTCTACCCACAAATTAGAGTAATAATCACAAACGTCACTTTTACAACACATCGTGGCAAATTTGCTTTTTGATGTAAAATGGTTACTTAGCATTGTTGGTGTTTGAGTTGTTACTGCTGCAAACCTGAAAATAAAGCCACGACACGACGCCTTTGAATTCTAGTTTTGGTGATTTCAATCTCGTGTCTGGACTTTGTTATTCTAATAGATATTTCTAGGCGGTGTGTGATTATTGAGAAGTTTGATTATTCTAATAGCTGGGTAGGTGTTGGTACTTGGTAGTGTTATTCATACCAAACCAATTAGAATATTAATATAATGGTATAATGATTCAATTATGATTTATTATATATTATAATAAATTTATAAATATTGTTCATGACCCAATTATTGAAATAATTTAATTGTGGATCATGTCACAAACAAAACTATTGGTCTAATGTTTGAATTTTTGATGTGTTATTTTGATGGTTGTTTTCTAATTTTTTAATGATATAATTACATATCTAATATAATTTATCATATTGTTCATCAATCACGTAAAAATGAGCTTCAATGCTAGTTTATATTATTATGTGAAAAATGAGTTTCAATGCTAGTTTATATTTTGTATGATGAATGTTACCCAATAAATTGTGGACAAAAACTTTTTCTTTGGAAAATTCCTTAAATGCAGAACATTGATAGCCGTTGTAACCTTTCCTTTTTGTGTTGCAACGTTCAAATGTATAGAATATAATATCCTAATAAAATATGAAGGTGAAACCTACAACGGCTACTACAACATACAACCTTATAAACCAAACCAAACCAAACCAAACCCCTTCACTTCATTCACCTAACATTACAAACACACCCTCATTTCACTTTCTCTCTATCTCTTTCTTCCTGCAATTCAATTCAATATTCATATTCATATTCATATAACACTATCAAATTATTACTATTGATATTTATTTATGGCTAACATTAGCAATGATGAAACTGCTCAACCCAACATTTCTCCCTCAATGCAGCCTCACCCCACTCTAAAGACCGTTGATTCTCAATCTGTTCTCAGAAGGTAATTAAATTAACCTTTATACATTGTGTCTTCAATCACTTTGAATCACTCTTATACTTTCTAACCTCTTCTTATTCTGTCTTGTGGCTATTGTTCTTTTATTAAACAGATTGCAATCAGAATTGATGGCCTTGATGGTAAGTAAGAACCATAAAAAGGGTTTTTTTAATTGCATTGATCATTTGATAAAAACATAATTTTTTGTTTCATGGAATCTCAGATGAGTGGAGATTCTGGTATATCAGCATTTCCTGAGGAGGACAACATATTCTCATGGAAAGGAACAATAAAAGGAAGCAAAGATACTGTTTTTGAAGACACAGAATATAAATTATTCCTTTCTTTTCCCAATGATTACCCTTTTAAGCCTCCTAAAGTCAAGTTTGAAACAACCTGCTTCCACCCTAATGTTGATGTTCATGGCAATATATGTTTGGACATACTTCAGGTGATTAATGTTGTCACAACTTATCCTATTTTCAATAACAATGTTGATCCATTTGCATAATTGATGTTCTTTTTATTTATTTATTTATAGGATAAATGGTCTTCTGCTTATGATGTCAGAACAATTCTTCTATCCATCCAAAGTCTGCTAGGAGGTACTTGAAAATGTTTATAACAAAATGAATTATAATTTAAATCTGTCATTGTATTTGTTTTTCTTTTCTTTTTATTAATTATTTTCTACTCTTTTATAATATAGAGCCAAACACTAGTTCACCTCTAAATCCACAAGCAGCACAGCTTTGGTGCAATCAAGAAGGTATAAATAAACAAACATCAACACTTCATTTTTGTAATATAATAGTTGATGATTTGAAAATGTTTATGCCCAAAGAGCTAAAATGGATTTTGCTATATTGTACAGAATACAGAAAGGTGGTGGAGAAGTTGTACAAATCTGCAAGTGCTTAGCCTCAAATGTCACTGAGAAAGGAATGAACTCAGCTTATTTACTTTTATGAGACTGTTCTATTCTTATAAACCATGCTTTATTTACTTTTATGAGGATTGTTTTTCATATGCTTGTAATACAGTTTACCAGATTTTTATATCATTGGGTTGTTTTATTTTCATCTTCTATTGGTTGTGTTCTATCATGTATGGAGATTTTGCAAACATATATAATCTTTAAGTGTAATATCTATGCTGCATTGGTGTAAATATTTAACACATTTACAATCCAATGATATTAGTATATAAAACTCCTCACCTACATACAGTACATACCATTTTTCCCCTTATATAATCCTTACTTTTTGCAAACAATTTAGTCACCCGAAGAGGTACACATAAATAAATTTGTTGTTCTACACTTTAAACATAAGATATTCGTTTTAAACCTTAAATTTTGGCTTTTGAGAATTGAGTAAAAGCATGAAATATTTGGAAAAGATAATAATGTCTCCATTGAATAATTTAAACTTGAAATCTCAAAAATAAATAAATAGTTAAATATGTATAAACCTTGTTAATATATGATCATAAACATTAATACAATGTATTACATCTTTTAATAAATTCTTTTAATATTATTTAGTATTATGTATATTCAATTGAGTTTAATATCAATATAATATTTATTGTAAAAAATTATACACAGTCATTATATCATCTTAAATAAAACTTTTATACTTTAGGGAAGATACAATAACATTATATAAAACTCTTATATTATTATAAGTATAAACTTTTTTATCTATGTAATTTAACATATTAAATGATATATAGATATTTTTAATCACCTATATATAATGAAAATATAATAAAATCAATGATATATAAATGATAATAAATAATTTATACTCTTAAACAATTATGGAAAATAATTAAAAAAGATATATTTATTGACATTAAAAGTTTTATACACTATTAGAATCATTATTGAATTTTAAAAAAAAAAAACAACAACGCAAATGGATGATGATTGATATATTTATTGTGTATAAATATTTACATTGACAATACATAAATATTACACTTATTAAAAATTACAACTAAAATATGAAATTATATAATAAGTGAGTAGGATCATATTTGTCCATTATCACACTTTAAAAAAAATTCAAATATACTTTTTTTAATAAAATTGGACTTTAGAAGAATGAGATGAAAGTCAATCATTATAGAACTAAATTGGACAAGCAAATGGGAAGATCTCCTCCTTACTAATTTTTTTTCCTATCATCTAGTAATATATTACTCTATTATTTTGATAAGAGTAATATTAAATTCATCTACTTTATTTATTAGTGATTGATTTAATAGTGACTTAAGAAGACTTAGTAGGATCATTTTCATTTTTAGTAATGGTTAATATCCATTTTGTGAGAATAAATATATTATGTGGAAAAGCAAAGAAGTATTGTTGGGATTTGGGAATGAATGTAGACCGTTGATCATGATTCCGGCAAGTAGAATAATTAATTACGACGATCTCACACAATTTTCGGATTGAACACAAAACCAAATGGAACAACCATCGTCCAATCCAAACGCAACCGCTCCATTCACCTTCAACACCACCACCACCACCACCACAACCACCACCACCTCTTCTTCACGAAACCTTTCCAGACCCAGGCTCGTTAAACTTCGTAAGCCTAACAATGCTCCCTCTTTCAATTTCAACCCGTTCAATGGAAATTCCGCTTTTGTCCTCCCCGATTCTCCTTTTTCTATTCCCGATTCCATCCATGATCAATTCAACTCTCTCAATATCGCCAACGCTGCTTCGAAGCTTCCAGAAGATATGATGACCAAGTTGAAGATTGAAACCAGAGGAAATATTGATTCTCAAAACCTACACAATGAGTTGAAACAGAAATTACAGATTGGGAGTGGAATTGATAACTCAGTTATCTCACAAATGAAGAATCTCAATGTGAATGAATCTTTGGGTAATACTCATACTCATACTCATACTATTAGTAATAATCATAATATTGATGGTGATGCTATCAATTTTGGAAAAGTAACTTACCCTGTTTTGTTGAGGAAAATGGACAACTTAAACCTAGTTAACTCTGTTGAGTCAAATTTATGCAATCCTTCACGTGGTAGCGGCTCACAAAAACTCAAGGAAGATATTGGAATGCACCAATCTGCTCCATCATCATTATCGTCATCGTCATCTTTGTTGTTTCAAAATGTTGGTAATGGTGTTGGTGTTAGTAGTACCCACACAGATGGATTTGTATTTACAGGTAAGCAAGATAAGCCAGGAGGGTCATCTTTTGTTGAGTTTAAAACTCCGGCGCCAGCGAAAAGTAATCTGTTTGGAGGTGTTGATGACAAATTGATATTTACTACTTCAAGGAAGGAACAGAATAACAACACGAGAATGAATAAAGGTAGAGCAAAAATGATGCATCATACTACTTCGGCCTCGCCGTGGCACGGACAAGGTTTTGTTTTGAAGGAAAGTGCTCCCAAAGAAGATCCTCAGGGCACTACAGAGGCTTGTTCACCCATGGATGTGTCTCCATATCAGGAAAAGCTAGCCGAAAACCGAAGCTCGAGGGAAAATTCTGTGACATCTATTGATTCATTGAGTATTGATAACAACTCTATAGCTGATGATTCAGTTGGAACAACTTCTGTTGATCTGATTGATGAAGATCTTGTACTGGCAACAAAGTGCTTGAATATAAATGTGGGTGATGTTACTTGCGGAGAAACTAAAGAAGAAACTTCTGAGTGTAATAAAGGTGAAAATATTTGTGCTGAAGACTCAAAGTATGAGTCTTTTTCTGGGGTTGAAACTGAAAGCTTCCATTCTGCTAATGATGATGTGGACATAACAAGTAATGTGGCCGATATATCAGCAGAAAGTGAAGCCCGTGATGGTGATAGAATATTGCATCTTGGTTCCGGTTTTAGTTCAAGCAATGCAAGTGCGTCTCCCTTCACATTTGCTGCTTCTTCTTCAGCTGAAGCTCAATCATCTAGCCCGAAACGTCCCCAGAAAAAGAAAAATTTGGTAAATGTTAGTTATGATACTTTCAACTACACTTCAAACATAAAGGTTCCTTATTCATCATCTACTGTGGCATTCTCTCCACTTTCTGGAACTTCATCTATTTTCACATCAGGGCAAAGTTTGAAAGCCAGAGTGTCTTCTCCTCAACCCAGAACAAGGGATTCTGGAGTGAATAAAGAGCAAGGAATAAAGGAGGCTTCTGGTTCTATGTCTGCTGCAAGTATTGCTATGCAGGAAGCCTGTGAAAAGTGGCGGCTCCGGTGAGTATCTATTTGATAGTTCTCTTACTATATTTGCAGTCTTCTGCTGTATTACAAGCGCTTATTATTTACAACGACTTCTAATCTGTGTAATGAAATAGAGTACAATTTATACATTTTATTGTGAACGCACTCAAATGGAATTTGCACAATGAAGTAACTTTAACTTTGTTCCTTAGTTTTTGGCATAATTCTTTATACAACATTTCAATTGTTATTGCTTATTCACAATACTGAATACTCTTTTTGCTTTATATCAGAGGAAACCAAGCTTATAAAAATGGGGATTTGTCTATGGCTGAGAATTATTACAAACAAGGCATTAGTTGTGTATCTAAAGAAGAAGCATCTCAGAGCTGTCGTAGGTCTGTGGTACTATGTTATAGCAACCTTGCTGCTACACACATGTCTCTTGGTAGGATGAGGGATGCGCTAGAAGCTTGTATGACGGCTGCTGAAATAGATTCCCATTTTCTCAGGGTACAACTTAGAGCTGCAAAGTAAGTTTCCATTTTTTTTCTATTCCTATTGTGTAAGGTGATTCAAGTTGTATGAATTTTAACTTTAATTTTAATGTAGGACAACAGAGGTCTTAGGATATAATAGATCGAAGTGTGGGTTTTCTTGGGTAGGAAATAAGTGCATATAAGGGTTTTTGGATGTAATTGAAAGTAAGGGTGGATGTGCAGGCACTCTAAAGTAGGTATCTGTTTGAGTGTTATGAACATTACCCATTGGACCGGTGATTCATGTAGAAAGAGAGCAGAGTTGAAGAGAGAACCTTTATCTAATGCCTGAGTGTATTTATTTTATGTAGATACATATGTGTTATTCATGTTGCAATACTCCACGGTCCAACACTGAGATTTCTTTTGTTTTAAGTCTGACCAAATAGAATAATTATATAACCTTTGTAGATTGTATAATTATTAGGAGAGATCCCAAATTATTTGCCTTGGATTTAGGCATTTAGATCTATTGTAGACAAGTAGCCATTTCTCTAAGTATATATAATGTGAAGACATTCTGTACAGAGAATTGTCAAAAATAATGTTCAGGGTTTTTCCTCTCAAGTAGTAATAATATGGAAATATGTAATGCCTAGCATCTTGGAAGCTCATACATTCATGTAGGTAAATGCATTACATTGTATGTGTCAACATGCATAGTTTTAAATAGAGATTGATTATTGTATCCCTGAAGTCCTTTTATGTTCATTCTTGTTTAAGTTGCTACCTTGCTCTGGGGGAAGTCGAAGGTGCATCGCGATATTTTAAAAGGTGCTTGCAATCAGGAATTGATGTTTGTGTAGATCGGAAAATTGCTGTGGAGGCCTCCGATGGCTTACAAAAGGCACAGGTTTGGTTATTCATAATTACTTTTTAATAGATAGCTTAGTATAATTTGGAATCCTCTGGTTTATAATTATGTTTAATAAATGACAGAAATTATGTTGTTATTTTGTGCTATCAATCACATCCTATTAGCTGTTGTATACTTGTATGTGCTAATTTTGCATATCCTTCTTCATTCTCTATCATATCAAATTTTGAACTCGACATGATGTGAAGGTCTGTCCCCCTCTTCATTAACTAATTAGCGTTTGTGATGGATGGCAGAAAGTATCAGATTTCATCAACCATTCTGCTGAGATTTTGCGAAGAAGAACATCCTCTGACGCAGAGAGGGCACTGGAACATATTAGTGAGGCATTGATGATAAGTTCATACTCTGAAAAATTGCTTGAAATGAAAGCAGAGGTTCTTTTAATGGTCAGTGCGCCTTTCTTATAATATGCTAGAATTTTACTAAAGGCAATATTATGTCAAAAGTCAGCATAAGGTTATTTGTGAAGTAATTTTATCAATTGAGTTTGTGTTGGATAACTTTTGCTTCAAATATCAGCTGCGTAGATATGAGGAAGTGATTCAGATCTGTAGCGAGACCCTTGGTTCTGCTGAGAAGAATTCTTATCCACACGGTGCTGGCAGCCAAGTCACTGATCCTGATAATTCACAATTCTCAAAAAGCTTCCACTTCAGACTATGGCGGTGCTCAATGATGCTTAAAGCCTACTTTTACCTAGGAAAGCTTGAAGAAGGTCTTTCTTTTGTTGAGCAACAAGAGGAAAAGGTGTCTTTGATAAAGAAGTAAGTATTATTATTATGGCTCATTCAGCCTCATCCGCCCCCTTCTCAAGGGAAGACAGAAAAAAGGAAAAGATAAATGAATATGTTTGACAGCGATAATGGTCTTTTTCATCTTCAGCTTTGATACTCTACCTGCAGGAACGGAAACAAGGTTTTGGAGTCACTCATACCACTGGCTGGCACTGTACTTCAGCTCTTACGTCATAAGGTTAGCTTATATTGTGTTTCATGCTATCTTTTTTATGATTATTCATTATTTATATTATCGTCCATTTGATTAATGGTTCTTGAATTTGTTTAAAGGAATAGAGGGGGAGAAAATTGCTTGCAATTATAGAATGGGATATACCAACTTCTGATTGTTTTGTCAGGCTCCATTGTGTGTATTTATGTGAATTAAGCGAGGACTAGTACAAGTGTAGTACAACTTGTGCAAGCCCATTCCCATACACATTGCACACTCGAACACAATATTATTGCTCTAGCTTCATTTAACTTATAATTTGAGTTCTTTATGCTTCTCTCCTCTTCGCTTGCGAGAGTATGACTATGTACATCTACCTTCCCTAGACACTACTAGGTGGAGCCTTGTGCACTGAGTTGTCCTTTTTTTTATTCTTCTTTACTCTTCTCTAGTGCAGCATTTATGTCATCAATTAACAGAAAAAATAAGTTTCAGCTGCATGGATGTCGTATTCTAAGATTTTATTCATTCTCTCCTTTTCCTGAAACATGAAAATTAATTTTGTTTATGATTGATGTAAATGTATTGAAATGTAGACTGCAGGGAATGAAGCATTTCAGGCAGGAAGGCATGCAGAAGCTGTCGAACATTACACATCTGCTTTATCATGTAATGTGGAGTCGCGTCCATTTGCAGCTGTCTGTTATTGTAATCGTGCCGCTGCATATAAAGCTTTGGGTCAAATAACTGATGCTATTGCAGATTGTTGTCTGGCTATAGCTCTTGATGGAAATTATTTGAAGGTTTATCTCTTCAACTAAAACTGTTTATTTTATTATTATTATTAATTTTGTTGTTGTTATTATTTATTCACACGAGAAGAACCTGGCCTGGGATAAAATCTCTCTGTTGCCTGGCCTAGATTGTTGTGTGTATTTTTTGATTCTGGTACATGTCAGTTTACTACAATAATGGCCTGCTAAAATGATTTCATGTTGATGCTTGATATAGCTCCTTTAAGATTTTTGACTGATTCAATTTTGTTTTGGTGCAAAAATGTCTTTCTAAACTTCTTGGCAGGAATAATTGTTTAAGTCAGTTGTATCCAAAAATAATAATCTGTTCAAGTCATATATAGAAACTAGAGATAATCTTTACCCTAGTTTGGTGGGCATTAGTTAGCCATACTCATTGGTAGCTGATCTTGCAAATTTTGATGCTTTTTTATAAATTCAAGTTTCTCCTATTCTTCCTTCCCATTTTGTTTGTATTAGTTTTTGCATTTTCAAATATATTAATGAGGAGGGATCCATTTACTCCAAGAGTAAGTTTTTTAAACTTACTCCACATCTTAGCCATCAATTCTAGGGAAATCCAATGGTTTAGATCTACTCACTATTTCAAACCATTGGATTTCCCTAGAATTGATGGCTAAGATGTGGAATAAGTTTAAAAAACTTACTCTTAGAGTAAGTGGATCCCCTCCCTATATTAATTTTACATGCTACTAAATGAATTGTTTTGTTTAGGATTTGAATTGTACATTTTCTCATGACAAAAAATGTTTTCATTCTCTTGCAGGCGCTTTCTAGACGTGCTACTCTATATGAGATGATCAGATATTATGACCAATCAGCCAGTGATCTTAGGAGACTTGTTTCTCTTCTCAGTAAGGAGGAGGAGGATAATGGCAACCAGCTTGGGATGTCTGATAGATTAATTAATTGTACTAATGATTTGAAACAAAATCGTGTTCGGCTTTCTGAAATAGAGGAGGAAGCCAGAAAGGAGATCCCTCTTGATATGTACCTCATTCTGTAAGCTCTTTACCAATAACTAACATTTTATTAATCATAACTTATCATCTATTCCAGTACCATTTTCCCCCTGCACTCTGGTACCTTGTTGAGTTGTCAAACATTTATTGATTACTTGCTATAATAGGTGGATTCTGAAACGTTATGAAAATAAGCAATCAATAAATGTTTCATAAGTTATCAAGGTACTGTTACTGAGGAAAATCATGGACTCCTAAAGATTTATTTTGATGTTGTGCCATTTTGTAACTATCATCATTCTGTGTGCATGTTATGTTTCAAGTCAGGGAGAAAATCATGATAAAAACTATCTGTTGCTAATTTAGGGAAATAATATCCTTCATCTAAGGCAGTATGCTTATTGACATTGTGATGGCAGGGGAGTTGAACCATCTGTTTCAATGTCTGAAATCAAGAAGGCTTATCGGAAAGCTGCACTTAGACATCATCCGGACAAGGTTGTTTGATTTGCCATTTGGTTTGATTCTCGTATACTAATCACTTTTCTTAACATTTTATTTTATTCTTTAGGCTGGACCATCTTTGACAAGAAGTGATAATGGGGATGATCATATATGGAAGATTATTGCTGAAGAAGTACATAGAGATGCTGATAGGCTTTTCAAAATAATCGGGGAGGCATATGCTGTCCTATCAGACCCTGCCAAGGTATTTTGTGTATTTTCAAGTCGAGAGATGATGTATGGTATGAAACAAATTTCATACATGCAATGTGAACATTGATATTAAAACAATAACTTGTAAAACATATGCATTGTTCTCATGTTTCTCATTCATGCACCATTTTACGAAAAAACGGTTCGTACCATTTAACGTTTCCTTTTCAAATGACAATTTTTTATGAGAATCTTGCTCTAAATGTTTTAAGTGAATTATTGGTTTTAACTAATTTTGTGTATATCTACCCCATTCCAAACCCCACTAGGTTTGAGCCTTGTAATGCATTGAACAACTTTTTTGTTGGTTTTTGGAACCCAATGCTTCCATTGATTCATGTAGCAAATCCCACATGGTCGAACAATGATTTGTTATTGTTGAGATCATGTTATATGAGGATCATGTTTCTTGAAATTAAGGCAGTTAGAAGTTGCAGTGACCTTCGTTCAGTTGCTTATATCTAGCACATAGGAATTAAAAAATTGCTCAGCTAAGTTGGAAACCAACTTTTACTGTTTTTTTTCTGAACTGATAGGAAACTGGGCATTAGTTCATCGTTTAATCGGTCATTTGTTCTAAACCAAAGCTTTGAGTATATATTGTGTATTCATTTGGTCACTTCTCCATTTATGCAGCGGGCACAATATGATGCAGAAGAAGAAATGAGGAATTCCCAAAAGAGACGTCATGGACCAATGGCTAGAAATAATGTGGATACCCAGTCTGGCCCATTTGAACAAAGTGGCAGGAGACAATGGAGAGAGGTTTGGAGATCATATGGTAATACATCTTCTCGAGGTTCAGAACCTGGCCGATCAAGTTGGAAATAAAAAAATCTGTGCAGAATGTTAATCCGTTAGTATTTGGGTGTAATTAGTCTCATTGATGACAGCGCAGATGTTGAAACTAGGCAGGTCACTGCATAGGGGATAGTACTTTTTCTTGGAGATAGAGGACATGATTGCATTCTATGAGCATTTCTCTTAAGCAAGGACTTGGTATTTATAACCAAGCTCATGAAAGGGAAACTTGAAATTTTGGCTTATAGTTTTGATAGTTATTTGAGCTTTGGTTTTCTGAGATATGTTAATTTTATAACACTTGTCAAAAAGTGGTTATTTAGATGTATAGACGAAATTAAATTGTAATACCACTACAAAGATTGTAATTACCAAGACACCAGTAGCAGCTGTGCATGTCTCAAGGAAGAGTACATTTCACCGTGGTAAACATCCAAGTCAAAACATGTTTCTTTATATTTCATTGATTCTTTTTCTAATGATTCTCACAGCAAACATCCTATCACCTCATTTTTTAAATATGTTTTCAAAACAGGTTAGGTTTGTGGTGAGGGAATGGTGAGAAATGAACAAAAACAAATGAGGTGATGTTAACAGAATGGCGTCTATTCTTTTGGCATTACCAATTTTCTAGTTTGGTGGTTTGGCCATCAGATAAGCTTTCCTCCTCATTGTATGTTCTTCAAGTAATTTAACTTATTTGCAAATTCGGGTTCCTTTCTTAAAGAAAAACATAAATTTTGTAAGTAGAATAAGAAACACTAAAATATCCTAATCACTAATAGCAAAAAAAAAAACTGTAGAGATCATTTTCCTTTAGCAAGTCCAATGATATCATTCAGATAGTTTGTCATACTCTTCAGAGTATATCATTCTCATGAACTATACATTTACCCTCAATATACAAAACGAAAATTGTAACAATTTCACTTTTGCTTTGATGTGGGAAGACTCATACATATATTCCTAATCCAAACTCCTTTGGATTAGTTTCAATCATCCATGGTGGCCTATTTGTTTTCAAGAAAGACGATAAAAAGAAGCAAATGTAACAGATTAATTAAAAAAAACCAAAGGAAGTCACCAGTAGTAAAGAACACCAACACTAAGGTTAGAAAGTTTACTTGTTCATTGCAAAATTAAAGGTTCCTTGACTAGCACGGTTGAGAAGAACTTCTCTTGCTTCAATTGCAAGTCCTTGAGGCTTGCATGTAGAATTCAATAAAGTAGTTATAGCACAGCAAAACTTGTTTGTCAAACTGTTCAATCTTACTCCTTTAAAAAGTATCCAAAAGGATAAAATGAAAATTACAGGCATACCTCTTCAGGAAACCACACCCCAGGCTGAGTACTTCCTTCAAGAATTGCAAGTGCAAATGCAGCTGTTGCAATTCCTACAGATCTGAAAAAATGTTGCATGCTACATTCATTATAATCATAATAACTAATATATAATCATTTGAAACATTAAACAAAAATATGAAAAGAAAATGTATTATGGAATATTTCAAAAATAATTATACCTTACAATTATTTACATAATACCAAAAATAGTAGGTTTTGTTACATTTACTACTCATGCACCAAAAACTTGTTTAACTATATAGTTAAAACTCACAAAACTTCAACCATTAGAAAAAGCTTACACAGAAAGTCTCCTATGACTGAATATGCCAACGGTGTTGCGGCCACTTGAACATTCCAAATCAACCTGCTCAGTAGATAAGAAGGGGGTGATATAAATGTCCATTTTATTAGTTTATTTGTGTACTTTATTAAACAGCATAATAACAATTCTATTTAAATGAAAAAGGGAAATGATGGTTTAACAAGTATTAGTTTTATCCTTTTTATTCGCCTCACCCTCATTGATACACGTTCTCCAGCAATCCCATCAACTGCTCGAACAACAGGATCAAATAACTCAACCAACCTTCCAACCCTGCTTCTGTCTCTCAGAAATTCCTGCATGTTTACACAGTTCATTGGCATAATAATTAACAATATACACCTTTGTTGTCCTTTTCATGATGTAAGTTGTTTCCCATTAACATTCGTGTTCCTAATTTTATTTTTATATCTCAACTGCTTGGTACCATGTTCTTTTATATTCACATTATTCAAATTATGAAATTCTAGGATTATGGTTAACAAACACTGATCCTGAAAAAAGTGCTTCTCAATTCCTATTAACAAGAAACTAGAAGAAAATAGCTTATGTCTTCTGAAACAAGATTGTACCTGTACGCTGAAAGCATAAATTGTAGCTTGATCAACTTTATGCATGTCTGAAAAAATATGGATCTATTGGATATTCCCCTGGAGTGTTTGGTTATTTCACGATGTTAAAATGTGTGGTTAGCTTCTTATGAAATTATTATGTGTTTCTATATTCTAGGAATGTAGTCAACTTTTATTTCCATACTTGTTAATACATGCATACTTGCAAAAACACATGTGAGTGTCCTTTCTTGTGAGCAAGTGCCAATTTCTGGATGTCGTTGAATCTATTAGAGAATACTTCCATGCATATTTAAAATAGTTTTACTTATTTGCAAACAAACTAACCTAAGTGATTCAAGGGCATACCGGAGGAAAAAGTTTTGTCATAGCTTCCATTCCCCAATTCCAGATAAATGGTGCTGTTCCAAATCGAGCACTTACAGTTGGCACTCCTAAAATCTCATGAGCACTTCTAACCTCTGGCAAATTCCTGAAAACCAAGCATTAAAGTGGAACCCAAATTTCTGAAGACGTATGTAGGGGTAAATGGATAAATAAACCAATTTTTAATAGATCATCTTTTGTATCATAATTTATTTTACAACTAATGATATAAAGCAGACTCAATGAAGATTAATTATTATTTTGCTTTTGAATCATCGGGTTCCAGGGTGTGTTCTGACTTCCAACGCTTTCTGTAATCTATAGATCAGAGAACTTACAATAGATAAACATCTCTTTTTCCAATCCCTTTTCCAAAGTCAATGTTGACCATTCCACTATATGGCTTCAGTTTGACTTTTTCTCCTAGTTGAACATTCCAGCATCATCATTCAATCCTACAAACAAAATGGTGATTTAATCTAAATAAAATAAAATAATTTGTAGAAACTCTCTAGACAACAACCTTTGACATATGCAACAACTTCCTCTCCCAATAGTAAGAAACTTGTAGCTAAAATGGTTGGACCAGCTCCCCCAGTTCCAGCTGTGTAGTAGTAGAACCTGAGGTGACCATAGCTGCTTGTGAGTTGCTAAATCAACATGAAAGTTCAAAAAATAAACAAGACATTTCTAACCCTGATTAAATTTATTCCACTGTCATTTTTTGGGCTTCTGATTTTCAATCATTTTTTTTTCTTTTGGAAAGCTTATTTTGTCTCAAGGGAGTGAGAGGGAAAAAGAGAGACTTTTGTGTTAGATTAATAAGAAAAGCTCATTCTGTACTTACCATAATGTAGATTCAAGAAGATAGACTTGACAAGAAATAATTTAACAACATGAAACTCAACCTATATTAAATTCTCAAGAATCTACATTGTCTAGGCATATCATATCAAGGAATTCAACAGAGTATGATATATCCATCTGGTGAAAAAGTAATTAAATATCAAACTCAATAACTTGGCATTTAAAAAAAGAATAATAAGTTTCCAAATTAAATAAGAGGAACCATCATCACCTCAGCCTCTCTGGTTTGTCTTTGCTTTCACTTTCTGCAGCACGCACCAGCTCCGCTGCCATGACTATGACAAAATTGTAGGAAGAGTTAGCAATCAAGATACAACAAACGCAAAAATATTTTCACTCGACTTGAATCACGATCTTCCCTAACTTCATACTACTAAAACCATTACATTATTATCATTTATCAATCAGCAATAGTATGCCTAATGTATACATAGTGACAGGTTGATTTACATTGAGAAATTAGCAATGCAGTTTTGTAAATCCTTAGATTATGGTAGCAAATGATTGTAGTAACACACAGAAGAAAGCGTAAAATAAGTAAGCACCATTGCTGACTCCAGGGTATATCCCTGCAGTTGTTATAGCGGGAACTTTTGCAGCCAGTGCCCTATTCATAAAGGATTTTGCACGGAGTGAATAGCTTGTGTCATCACAAACATCAACATATGCAGTCTGTGTTAAAAAAACATAGTTAAAATATGAGTGTACGCGTAAAGGCAAGAAAGAAAGATACATGGATGGTGGACATAAGAAAGTAGCTATTCAGAATGAAAAAGATGAATGGTTTAGGGTAGTAGAGTACCTTGGTATTTATGGCAGCTTCAAGCACACAACAGTTTTCAGACTGTTGGAAAGGCCCAGCGGCATGAACTACAAGATCCACATCTACATAGTGTTTGGTGTATTTAATAAAGAGAACATCAAAAAATATGGTTCTGTTAAGTTCTAACCATCGTGCAATGCTAAAACAACATGAAAAGGAAAGTCAATGAGAAATAAAATATTTTGTTACTTCATTAATACTTAGAGGGTGACTCTTAGACGTAACGGTAAGGTTGTTTGTCTTGTAGCCTAGAGGTTATGGATTCAAATCATGAGAATAGCCTCTTCACTTGTGAAGATAAGGCTCCATACATGTAGCCTCCCAATAGCCTCCTGCACTGGGCTTCCCTCTCTTTTTTCCCAATTAAATATACTTATATACCATTCTTCAATATCAAATTACGTTTTTTGAGTTGTTTAAATATCTTAAGGGCAACGTTTAAAAAAAACCATCATGCAAAATACGGGTTCGTTTGATGCACAAGATCAAATAGCTGATAGGATAGTGTGTCATATCTTGTTACAATTCAGAGTTTGGTGAGCTAGCAGAATAGGAGACATATCCTATCCTAGTCATCTAGTATTCTAGTGTATTCCATAGGGGGAGTTGGGATAGAAATGAGGAAGATAGAATAGTGCAATTTCCCCTCATATCTTCACAACACCAATGTGGTTGTTATTTGGTGGCACCAAACACTAAACAAGATAAGAACTCATCATTCTCATATCTTATATCCTATCCTATCCTATCCTATCCTAGTCACCAAACAAGTTATGCATACAGTACAAGATGCGTTTATTAGACATAAAATGGAGTGAATAAGAGAACAAGAAAAGTGATTGGTGAGGTAATATAGTGAGAAGAAATGAAAAATACCTTGCAGAGCATTTTGAAGTGAAAAAGCATCGTTGATGTCAAGATGAGCAAAAGTAGAATTGGCGCCAAGTTGAGCAACCAAAGCTTCACCTTTGTCTCTGTCACAACCACAAAATAGGAATTGAAATACTTATCATACAATAAATATGTTCAACAATTGAAGAGTGAGAGTGAGTTACCTGTTTCGTCCAGCGACGACGATTCCAAGGTTGGGGCAGAGATTGGAGAGGGCAATGGCTGTGGAACCTCCGACACGACCAGTTCCGCCGAGGACCAACACTCTTGAGTTGAGGGTCTTCTCCGGTATGTCAACAGTGGCAGTGGCGGTGGCGGTGGCGATGGCGCGGGGTTTGAAAATGAATGGTGGCCATTTGAAATTCAAAGACATTGAGAAATGAGTAGAGAAGAGTGAAAATGGTGGAACCAATTATAAGCTAACTTATCATCTTTGCTTATATACTTGGCAACTTCCACACCACTACAATATAATTTGCATATCTTACTCCTATTACTATTTTCTTAATAAACAATTCTTCATATTATCATATTAAATGGTTGTGTATAATTTAAATTTAAAATCATTATTAGACTAATTTTATTTAATTAAGATAGTCATGATACATTTACATAAATTTGAATATACATGCATGCAAAAGAAAAGGAGATTGATAATTTTATACATTTATTGTTATTACATGTAACTATAATAATCACATTTAAGAAAGAAAAATATATATTTATTATCATAGCAGAAAACAGTTTTTCTCTATGTCATAATTTATTCATTTTTTATCATGAATGAGAATATTTAAGAGAATAAGTAGTAGTCTTATCTATTTATTGCAAACATGGCTAAGTGAGAAATGGAAGATGAATTAAGTTTGATAGATGTATCATATATGGAAAAAATAGAAGTAGTTAACAAGTGTTTTTAGAAAAATAATGGGAGGAAGACCCGAACACGTGGGTGCTGTAAGATTATGCAACTTGGCACATAAGTAGCAATACAAATGAAGTTGGAAAATTCTACGCAGTGATAGACACTTCAGGTTCAGAAGTCCTGAATCTTATTCAATTTTGAAATTTCATCATTTTATGTTGTTTTGTGGCCATACCATATAACTATAAGAAGTTCTTTCTACACGACACATTTTCCATTTGACAAGTATACTCTAATACAGTATATTAGAATTTTATATGGTTTTTTCTTAATTAGTTATTAGATTAGAATATTGGGACAATCATATTCATTCAAACTACAGAAGCATGAATTGTAATGTTAACGTATATTTTGGGCTAAGTTGATTAACGATAAAATGGAGCTGTACAGAAATTGTTGAATTGTAAACGTAACATGTCATAAATATGGATGGAGAGTGGAGTCCGTGATTGACGGAACCAAACTCTGAACAACAGGTCTCTGGCTGCTAACTTAGCTTGTCATTTAATGCCTATAACACTATATATAAGTTTCTAATTCAGGACCATATAACATATCACTTCATAACTTTGAGTTTTAATAGTTACTTTATATTTGATACATTACTCTCAAGAGACAATACTACCATGTCTGCCATCATGTTGCTTCTTGTTGGAGTATTATTATCGTTGGCTGTTACGGGTATGTTACTAATTATTATCTTCGATTGGACAATCTTATAGTAATTTTTAATTTTCTCTCTGCATGCTCTCTGAATTAACTTATGGTTCAATATATATATATATATATATATATGATGCAGGTACACAATCTGTGGGTGTGTGTTATGGGAATAATGGAGACAATCTACCAAGTGCACAAGATGTAGTGAATTTATACAAATCAAATGGAATTGGGAAAATACGTATATACTCTCCAGATGAAGGTACCCTTCAAGCTCTGAAAGGTTCAAATATAGAGGTGATCCTTGGTGTCCCTAATGACAACCTTCAATCCCTTAATGATGCTGGAGCTGCCACTGATTGGGTCAATAAATATGTCAAAGCATACTCACCAGATGTCAAATTTAAGTACATAGCTGTTGGTAATGAAGTTGAACCAAATGACCCTAAAGCACAATATGTTCTCCCAGTAATTCAAAACATTCAAAATGCAATTTCTTCAGCCAATTTGCAAGCACAAATCAAAGTCTCTCATGCAATAAAAACAAGTCTAGTAGCAAACTCTTACCCACCAAACGATGGTGTTTTCAGTGATAGTGCAAGTTCATTTATAAAGCCTATAGTGAATTTCCTAGTGAGTAATGGAGCACCACTTCTTGCAAATATATACCCTTATTTCTCATACAAGGATAATCAACAAACCATTACTCTTAACTATGCTTTGTTTACTCAACAAGGGACCAATGAAGTTGGGTACCAAAACCTCTTTGATGCAATATTGGATGCTTTGTATGCTGCTCTTGAAAAAGCAGGGGGGTCTAATGTTAATGTAGTTGTATCTGAAAGTGGGTGGCCATCAGAAGGTGGAGTTGGAACAAGTATTGAAAATGCAGGAACATACTATAAGAATTTGATTGAACATGTCAAAGGTGGGACTCCAAAGAGGCCTAATGGACCCATAGAGACTTACTTGTTTGCTATGTTTGATGAAAATCGCAAGGATGGTGATGAAACTGAGAAACATTTTGGTGTCTTTACACCTAACCAAACACCTAAGTACCAACTCAATTTCAATTGAAACTGGTTATATATGTTCATGTAATACTTACAAATTAGAATAAGGGTACCTCTGCTTGGTGCCCATGTTGTTTTTTTTAATAAGTAGCCATGGTGTTACTCTTATGTACTACAATAAATACTTATCTACAACTTAATATGATAGCTTTTCTGTTAGACTGTCTCACAATAGCTTTTTACGTTTAATATAGCACATATAAAGGGTTGATGAAGACATGATAATAGAAGCTCTAGAATTTTATTCTGACACATATAGTAAGACTTTCTCTTATGCAAAATTTACTATAATCAAAAGTCTTTTAACAATTTCAGTCAAGTCAGTGACATTAACTTAAATGTAACCCATCAAGTTTTAAGCTTTAAATTAAAATTCCAATTCTAAAAAAATGTATAATAAATTCCGCTGCTGTTACATAAACATGTTACAAATGTATGTACGTATCATGGCTGTATGTATATTTGTATACTACGTGTAAAAAGTAACGTTGACATTCCATGTACAAAAATAACTTTCACCACTGTGGGACACCTTTTCTTCTTAATGGCCACAGAAATTTAAACATCTGTTTGGTAGTTTTTGGAATTTAAAAATTTAAAAACGAAAAACAATTACATTAGGTTCTGAATCATTTTTTATTTATATATGCTAAATTTTAACTTCATTATATTATCTATTTAAATTAGACTTATCATTATCACTCCAAATGAAAAAAATAAAATTATAGCTACATTATATTATCTATTTAAATTTGATTCATAATTGATTATTTTTATAGCCAATTTTTTTTGACAAAAAAGAAAGGGGATTGTACATTTGATTGGATTTAAACTTTTATGTTGACATTTTATATCTCACATATTTGACTCTTGGGACACATCTTAATTGATTATGAATTATGAGGAATGCTAATAAATGTCTAAGAACATTGTTTAAGAAAACAAAAAGAATAATTTTGTATTGAAAAATTGTACATTTAACATATCTAGTGAGTGTTGGAATTTATTAATGAGTGTCATAGGACATTGTTTAAGAAATGTACTAGCAAAATACCTGTGTATTTGTACGGGTCGTTATTTTATGTTGTATGATTAAGAACACACAACACACATTACATGTGTTCATATGGTTATTAAGAATACACAAGTTGTTTGTGCATTTGAATGATTAAAGCACACATATTATATGTGCATTCGTAAACATGTTTCTCATATACTTTTGTAATTTTTTGATTGATTTTCATACTCAATATTCTATATATTTGGTTACTAATAAATATAATAAAAACTTGTATTGTTCATTCTTAATATAGACATGTACATATAGAAAACTTATATATTTGTTAATATACCTTGTTGATATTTTCTTTTATTTCCACAATATTATTTCTTATTAGTTCTTAGTATCATTGGTTTATTATTTTATATTTTTTTTAAATATACAAAAATGGGACATTATAATTAATTACTTAGATTTTTTCAAAATAAATATGGGTTTAATCATTTAGTATGACAAAATAAGTACAAAATCGATGAATGAAACCTCCCATTGTAAGTATGAGAGAGATGAAGAGGTATGAGATAGGTAGGGGTAGAAAAAATGAGTAAAGAAGATGACAATGATCATATTTAAATGAACAAATAAATGGTTATTTTTAACAATTAAAATTTAAATTCAGAAGAGTTATTAATCATGATTGCCCTTTGAATGTCATTTATACCGTTTTTTTTAAATTAAATAGTTGTTCCTCACAATTATTTTTGGATTTGATTGATGATTGTGTTTTGGGTTGAATTTGTCTTTTTATTAGACATGATTGTCCTTAAATGCCTTTTATTTTGTTTTTTTTTTAAATTAAACACTTGTTCCCCACAATTAATTTTGAGATTTGAATTATGATTGTATTTTGGGATTAAATTTCTCTTTAATCTCTATTAGGCATGATTGCTCTTGAATGTCTTTTATTTCGTTTTTTAAAAATTAAAAATTTGTCTAAACAATTCATTTTGGGGTTAATCATATTTCTAATTTTAATTAAAAATATGTTTTTCAATTTCAACATTTTTTAGTCATCTCATACTAATTTGTTCAAAGCACAAAAAAACCAAAAGGAAGTGGTTGTCTAAGGAGTAACATCTTTTAGAATAGATTTTATTGTCATAAATGAATAAAATTAGCAGCATATCTCTATTGATAATATTTTTTTGCAACCATGTTATTCTTCTACCCATACTTAATGGTTTAAGAAAAATAAGTTGACACTCATCAAATAAAATAAATATCGGTTTAATCATTTAGAATGACAACTTTGAAAATAATATTTTAATAGATAAAAATAAAATTTTAATAATAAATGAACATTGAAATAGGAAAGTTGTAATTATATAGTCCAATTCTTATTCAAAATAATGGAAGCCTTAATCATTTATGATCAAAACTGCTAAAATATTTTAAATATAGTAATAGAAATGAATGAACAATATTAATAAATAGAAATGAGAACATTATAATTAATTTTTTAGTTTTTTTTAAAATGATGAACACAAAGAAAAATATTAAAAAAATGATGAACACAAAAAAAATATAAAGAAAAAATGATGAATATGTTTACCGTCGAGATCATAATGACTAAAGAAAAATATATAATAAAAAATGATGAATAAAAATAAAAATAAAAATAAAAAATGATGATCTAAAGATTTGAAAAATGTAGGGAAAGAAAAATAAAAAATATGATAAGAAGAATAAAGAAAAACATTTTTGAGAATAAACCCAAGTTTGTATTTTGAAATCGGGAGATAATGAAGTGTTGGAGAAATTATGGATGATGAAGATTTTGGTGAGATGAAGGAAAATGAAGAGTTCGAAGTATTGTGAATGAGAAAAAGTCAGATAAAGTTTGAAGAATTGGGGATGAGAGAAGTCAGATCAAATAAAATTGTTATCATTCACTTATAAGTCAGATGAAATTTCAATATAACATTTTAAAATAAAAATTTCACATATTCTTCCTTAAACAATACTGTTAGGAAATTGTTAACATTCACTTATAATTATTATGCACGTGGTTTTGCTATAAAGAGTTATTTTAGATTTTACATTAATAATTATAAGATTCATAATTTTGTTTATTTTAAACTTTACATCAACATTAAAGTATGTAAAGTATTAAACTGCTGTTTTAAAATCTTCACAATTTTAACTTTTTCTTATTTTAAATTTTAATTAATGTGAGAAGAGATCAATTTATTTTCAGAGCAAAAATTTAAATTTATTTCACATATTAATCATCAATTATAAGTTTAAAAAACTTTTTATTGAAATAAGTGAACCCTCCCAATTAATATTTATAGTCTAAATCTTAATATTTATTAGAGTCTTTTTGGTATAAAATATTTATGTGATTATTTTACCCAATCTTAGCTAAATTTAGAAATATATAGAGTACATATCATTGATTACTTTATCATGTACGTTTAAATAATCAATAGATAGAATTGAATGATTGTTATCATTACTTAATTGTTTTTGAGCTATTTTATCAAAAGATACAGAATCTCGGATATCTCTTATCTCTTTCCCTCTATCCTTTTAGACATAATTGATTGATCAAATATTTAGCTTTTAGTGTTAGCATTAATAATAGAGCACACCCTCTCTTGACAAAAATACCCATATTGGTAGATAATGTCAAAATACTGGCAATGGACATTTGTAAAAATAGTTAATGGTGGGAATGAATATTGTGATACTCGCCATACGGGTACCCGCGTATATATTTTAATTAAATATTTTATACTTAGTAATTATAAATTTAACATTATTTTGTCTATTGTATTATTAATTCATAATAAAATTTAGTGATGAGATTATAATCATAAAATTATTATATACATATCATATTATTTAAGTAATGATTATTTTTATTGATTAATTATTGTAAAAGATATAAAAATATAATTAAAATTGGAAACCCGTTGGGTACTCGTGTATACTCGCTACTCGCATGGGTATTCGCAAATAGTGAGGGTATGTGCACATGTATTGACTATCTGTGTCCGCCAGTGCCCGTTGCCTATTAACAGATCATTCTAACCTAAGTTTGTTTTCATGTTTTTAGAATATTGTTAGTTTAATCTTAGTTTCTAATTGTTATTATTAGTCGTTCCTTATTATTATCTTTATCCTAACATAATTGTTTTGTTTAGTTGTTACAACAATCTCCTTTCCTTATTATTATCTTTATCCTAGCATAACTATTTTGTTTAGTTGTTACAACAACCTCATTTCCTTATTATTATCTTTATCTTAGTATAACTGTTTTACTTACTTGTTATAACAACCTCATTTGCTTATTATTATTTTTATCCTATCATAATTAATTTTATGAGGTTGTTTTGGTTAGTTGTTACGACAACCTCCTTTTCTTGTATTATTTTTCTATAACAAGGAAGTCATTATTAATTTAATAAAATAAGTTGATTTGTTTATCTTATATTTTCATCCGTACTAAGGATGTCAATGGATCTGGATGGGTCCGAGTAGTGCCTTACCCGGACCCGTCCCGTTGCTTCTTTTTTGGACCCATACCCGCCCCAGACCCATGCTAATACCCGCTGGGTATACTACCTGCGGGTCCTTAGGCATCCAACGAATCCATGTGTACCTATAAATTAAAAAATATTAAAAATAATTGTAAGTAATTTATGCACTTGTATATTTATTTTCTATCATCTTATATGTTATTTAGACAATCAAGAAGATAAACAATTATAAAACTTAATTTAAAATTTTAAACACAACTTAATTTGATTATTAAATATAATTTATTTTACTCAAACAAACATTAAAAACAACTTCAACATTAAGATGAAAAAAAACTCTTTAATTAACAACATAATATCATTGTTTAACAACATAAAAAATCATACTTTAACAACATAACAATCATACATATGAATTAATATGATATTACAATATAGATTAACATGATATTATAATTATTGCTATATACATATAGATTTAGGAAGAAATAGCAGGTTCGGGTACCCATGCGTCTGGGTACCTAATTACTCGGATCCAAACCCATCTAACAGCGGGTCTTAAAATTGTGGGTCTCAATTACCCATGGGTCCAAAATATGGACTCAGACCAAACCCGTTGCGGGAGATTTTTGCGGTACCCGCGGATCCGGGTACCCATCGTTAATCCTAATCGGAAATCTCTAATTGTTCACTATTTAAACGTACCTATGAGTTGTTGGTGAAGGAAAACCAAAAACCTCTCAACTAAACATTCAATCTCTTCCTCTTCCTTATTCTCTCTTCAATCATTAGCTAATAATATGGCTTTCATGCTAATGCTTTTTGTTCTACTCAGTGGTCTAGAGATGCTTCCTGTACTTGGTATTTTTAATGCAACAGGTAAACTTTTTGTTCCACCTCCCTTTAATTTTATCAATTTTTTTACTTATATACATATAAACAACCTAGGAAAGTGTTGTTTAAGCCTAAAATTCTAAATTTGTATTTGCATGTGATGCAGCTGCACAATCCATAGGAGTTTGTTATGGACAAGTAGCTAATAACTTACCTCCTGCACAAGAAGTAATAGATCTTTTCAAAGCAAATGGCATTGGGAAAATGAGAATATATAACCCTAATATACCAATAATTGAAGCCTTGAAAGGATCAACCATAGAACTTTCTGTGGGGGTCCCTAATGAGGTCATTCAATCCTTTGCTACAAATGCTGCTGCAGCTACTGCATGGGTCCAAACCAATATATTAACATATGCTAATGTTGTTAACTTTCGATACATTGTTGTTGGGAATGAAATAATGCCTGGTGATGCAGCAGCACAATTTATTGCACCTGCAATGCAGAATATATATAATGCACTTGCAGCTGCCAAACTCCAAAGGCAAATCAAAGTCTCAACAGCTATACAATTGGGATTGTTGGCCAGTTCCTACCCTCCATCATCAGGACAATTTAGTCTTGCTGCATCTGTATATATAAATCCTATCCTAAGTTTTCTTGTGACTAATAATGCACCACTTCTTGTGAATTTGTACACTTATTTTAGCTACATAGGTAACACCAAAGAAATAAGCATTGACTATGCATTATTTACCTCACCTGGTACTGTGGTAAAGGATGGCAAATATGAATACCAAAATCTATTTGATGCATCATTAGATGCTGTTTATGCAGCTCTTCACAAGGCTGGTGCTCCTAATTTGGAAGTAGTTATATCAGAGAGTGGATGGCCTTCAGAAGGCGGTGTTGCTGCAACAATTGATAATGCAAATAAGTATTATACCAATTTGATCAAACATGTGCAAAATGGGACTCCCAAAAGGCCTAAGAAGCCATTAGAAACTTATTTGTTTGCCATGTTTGATGAAAATCAGAAAGGACCTGCTGAAACAGAAAAACATTTTGGTTTGTTCTCCCCTACTAAGCAACCCAAGTATCAACAAAACTAAGAGCACAACACATATCATGCTTCAAGTTCCTCTATCTCCATATTTATTTTTTTGACTTTTTTTATATTTTCTCTATTGGGATTCTTATCCGGATTGGGGAATAAGTATATGTGGGATTAATTTTCACACAAGTCACGCTTTCATAAGACTTTGTTGGAAGGATTTCTAAATTTAAATAATACAACAGTTATATATACAACCTTTGTCTATTTTGATTACTGCATTGTATTAACAGTATATAAGTGACATCCAAAAGGGACAATTAACTTTGACTTAATTATATTAAAATGAGATATAATAGAGACAAAAACTCAAAGGGTGGATCTAAATCATTTTAGTTGAGGTGACCAAAGATCATTGATGAGGGACCAAGTTTATTACTACCATTTTTAAAACAAGTGAAATGAAGAAAACTCAAATATCTATAACTATCTTATCATCAGATGTAATAGGAGTTAATATAAACCACTCAATCATATATTAGTTGGTTTAAGGTGGCATTGCGCATATCCAATATCTTAACGGGCAATCATAATTCTTATTTATTTTATCTTTTCCACAATAAAATATATCTTTCTCAAAAAGGCAATATATCATTTTTAATAAAAAAATGAAAATGAGACATAAAAGAAATATAAGTAACTTCAAAACTTAAGTACAAGTTTAAAAGAACTGAATACATGTACCTGCAAAAATAAATTATATTGAATCTTAAATTAAGCTAAATTCAAATTAATTTTTAGGTGAAAACAATTTTGAAAATAAAGATTCGATATATTAGAAATGAAGAATATAATCTATTAAAAGTGAGAAATTGTAAGTGATGAATTATTATGTTTAATCTAAAATTCCAAATAGTATTTTTTGAAGAAGTAAAAAATAGGTACCATTTTAGAGGATCTCCTTGTTATATATAATATATATATTAAACACAATAGTACATAAATACTGTTTTAGAGGATCTCCTTGTCAAAAAACTGTTTTATTTTTAAATTGGACATACATAAATACTGCATTTTTAAATATTAAAATTTCCAAAGAGAACAAAACTACCAAAGTGTTAAACGATGACGTTTTCCTCAGGTTCTCTCTAAACCTAATAAACCCTCTTTCCTTTTTACTCTTCTCAACTCGTTCCCTCAACTCGTTCCCTCAACTCGCTTCCCGTCGCCACCGCTCTACCGCCGTCCTCAAGTATCCGCCGTCACCTCGTGTGGCTATTCTATTCCGTTTCACAAGTGATGAACGAATAACAATAATCTCAATCATATCACAATGCTTTCTCGTTTAATTCCCAAACCCATTCATTTCCGTCGATTATTCTCTCTTCCCCCAAAACCCTATCTCTCAAATTCACCCACCAACCCTAAATTCACCACAACCCCGAAATTCTTCTCCACCAATAACAACAATGGAAATAACAACAAGAACCCGTTTTCCCCTAATGCCTGGAAAGATTTTCGTGAGAGCGAGGAAAAATTCGATGCTTTCTTCGCCGAAGACAACGGAGAAACCCTCACCGTAGTGAACGAGGACGGCACGGGTGTTGCTCCGGCTGAAACAGGGAAGGAGGAGCAGCTGTGGTTGCAAGAGAAGGGTGGTATTGATAATGAAGATGCGGATGCTATATTCAAGGGAATTGATAAGGAAAGTGAAGAGAAGAGTAATGTTGGTGGGAATATTGGAATGGGAGCAGAGTACCTTACACCTTGGAGCATGAAGGATGAAGAAGACAAAATTGTTGATGTTTTTAACTTTCAAGAGGGTGATGATGTTAAGGAGGTGAATGATGGGTTTAATGCTAGGGATGTGGAAGAGAGTGGAAGAAAGGAGGAGATTGATAAGCTTGAGAGCGAAGAAAAAGAGCTCACTGCTGTACTCAAAGGTTTACCTTCAATTTACCTTTTTTGTCTAAGACACTATAGTTATGATATTAATTTGTTGTTATGTAGTTGATCAATCCAATGGGATCAGGGCTCGGTTGTTGTTTAACCATTTTCAAGGATTTACAACTAGGGGGCATTTAAAAGAGCTTGTAGATGGCTTATTTTGGCTTATGAGAATAAACATGTGAAAATGAAAATAACCTATAAATATAGGTTATGCTATCCCTTTAAGCTGACATTATCTTGTTTTAATAAGCTTACTTAAGGAAAATCTTATGAAAATAAGTTTTGAGCCCTTTTCTGTGTATGACACTATCCAAGCATTTGTTAGGCGTGCTAAAATGACATGAAAAAGGGCGGCCCAGTGTATGAGGCTACCATTTAGTGGGTATGGGGAGGGTAGATGTACACAACTTTACCCCCACAAACGAGAGGTTGTTTCTAGGATTTGAACTTGTGACCTCATGGTCACTAAGCATGCTAAAATGACAAAGAACATAATTATTTTTTATTTTATGTTTTGGTGTATTTTATAAATAGAATGATACTGGACTTTTCCCTTCCACTGAAACGGGTTTTGACTTTTGAAACAAAGGGAATAGAACAGAGCATTTTTTTCCAGCGTGTTCTTTCTGCTCACCAAACACCAGTTCTAATGGTATTTGTTGGTTGTTATATATAACCATTAAAAGGGATTCAGAACTAAGTGCCCTTTATGAACAGTTGCTTTATGACATAACATAATGATTTTGTTTTATCTATGTAGCAGATGTTACCTACTAGAAAAATGCATGTGTTATTATATTTAAACACGGTTGTAGGCTGTAATTGTAATATATAATTTGTATGACTTATTAGTGAGTGGGAACTGGGAATTCGTGTTAGATGACTGGTAAAATCACCAATGAGAAAAGTTTTTGTGGTTTCATATTAAACTGAATTATAATTAGGGGCATCACATCTTTGTCAAATAAATTTTAGATGATAATCGACGTTTGTATTATGAACTGATATAATCGAATAACACCGGTGTCTTTCGAGTTATTAATTATATGGCATGTTTTTTGGATACTACCAAGGGTATTCCCTCACCTCTTGGGTAAGGAACTAATCTCTTTCGAGGTGCATGACTGTCCCTCTCAACAAGTGTTGTTCACAGCAATCGAACCCTTGACCTTTTGGTCATCTTGGGGATATAGTGGGGTCTTACACCACTAGACCAACACCTTATTGGTAATTATATGGCATGTTGAGTGTGTATGATAAATCCTAAATGAAAATGACTATATATTGTAGTTTTTCCAAGATTGACATATAATTAACATAGACCACGGCTCTAATGTTTCTTACATGTTATTGTTAAGTTCCAAAGTATACTGAGGATGATTTTGAAGTCATTGCTGATATCTGTATGACAAAAAAACTGCTACATTGTAATACACATTGTAATGACTAATATATATATTTTTTATTTGGAGTTTAAACTTTATTAAGATTAGTGATGCCACTTTTCATTGCGGTTACAGGCCCAACTCGCGCTTTTGGTGATTTGATTGCTTCTTCTGGAATCACGGATGAAATGATTGACAGTTTGATTGCATTGAAAGACTTTGAAGGGGTTGAGGGATTGCCCCCTCTTTCTGTAATAGAAGACCTGCGCTATGAGAATAATACTAGAAAATCTAGTAGAGGTGAAATGGAACGTCTAAAGCAAGAGGAAGCTGCAAAAGCAAGAGTGAGACAAGTAGATGAAAAAGGGCGTGCTTATGGAACAGGAAGAAGAAAATGCAGTGTAGCGCGTGTCTGGGTTCAGCCTGGTGATGGTAAATTTACAGTTAATGATAAAGAATTTGATGTCTATTTCCCTATGCTTGAACATCGTGCTACTCTGCTTCGACCTTTCTCTGAGACAAAGACATTGGGGCTTTGGGATGTGAAATGTACTGTGAAAGGAGGTGGTGTTTCAGGTGAGGTTAATGATTTTTAGGTTTTTTTTATACTTGAATTTCCAAGGTTGGCATTATACTGCATTATACTTAAACTTCCAACATTGCATTCCGTTCTTGAAGCATATTTCATGCACATATATAATCCAAGCATGTTTGACACTTAAAAGTAGTGTTTTGACATTAGCACATGTGTATTTTATTATTTGATAGAGAAACTTGTCTGCAGACCACATCTATCTTGTGTAGGTATACTGGTTGAGATAGGTCTCTCCAAATATATTGCAGCCAAAGTTTAGCCAACTTTTGATTCATTGTCTTGCTTTTTTAAATACTGGACTGTAAAAAGAATCCTTTGTATTGGTCAAAGATTGGCATATTGAATGGATGGCTTGAGGTTAGTATAGAGTGTGTACAGTAGTATGAGGTTAGCATGGACGACGAGTAACATCCATGTGGTGTGGGGCATCTCTGGCTTCAATGAAGAAGAAATTGCACAGTAGTATGAGAGAGAGGTAAATTATATGGGAAAAGGGCAGAGATGGCCAGATGGGTTATTGTTTACCGTGCTTATAATGGTACAAGCAAGTCATACATGTTCTTCTCTGTTTAGCTGCTTTCAAAACATGTTTTAGAAGTATATATGACCCAATCACATCTTTTAGCCCTTTTATTTTTGAAAATTGTGTTTTACAAAACAAATTTCAAGAACTTAAAGCAAACAGAATTAAACAAATCTGTACTATTCCACCATGCTGGAATTGGCCTTTGCAAATTGCAATATCATTCAAGAACTTACTTCGATATTGCTGAAAACATATCCGTTGATGTAATATACAAAGAAGAAAAGTTTATGAGCAGATTTGTTCTTTCCTTCTGTTCTATATATGCTAGTATGCTACATCCTTCACTAATTTGAGAAGTGGTCAATATTATATTATTGTCATATTTTCATTTTCCTTGTCATTAGCCCTTTGATTTTTGCCCTTTAGCTAACAACACCTAAACTTTAAATGTTAACAATTAAATGTTTGTACCGCCAGAAAACCTATATTAGGCACCTATATTTTATTCAACTTCCAATAACAACCATACTGGAATGTGTGCATATTAATGCTTAGTGGGCAACTTCTCAAAATTCAAGTTTTCATTGTCATCTATCTCCTTTCCCTTTTATATTATCTGCTATAATGAAACCTGTTTCTTGCAACAGGTCAAGTTGGAGCAATACGATTGGGGATCAGCAAGGCTATGCAAAGCTGGGAACCAGATTTGCGTCCTGCACTTAGAAATGGTATAGTTTTCTGCTTCTTTTCTCCCTCGATTCATTTTGATTAACATTTTTATTCTAATAAACCTCTTGACACTTATGAGAACATATTACATAAGTAGCATTTGGTGCACAAACATAATAGAATGGAACATGAGAAAACAAGATGTTCTATTGTTCTGTCCTCATTGGTTCCAATAACCAAAATGTTCTGTCCTTTGTCTTGTTTTTTTGGAGAATACATCAAACATGTAGGCGCTGAATTTGATGATTTACTAAACTAGCTTGTATTGAATATTTGATCAGCTGGTTTCCTGACAAGGGACGCAAGAGTGGTGGAAAGGAAAAAGCCAGGAAAGGCCAAAGCAAGAAAAAGTTACCAATGGGTTAAGCGTTAATACTATCAGCATCTCTCTGTATCACCATATTTGTATGGAATATTGGCTTTTCACTTAATAATTTATTGAAATTCGTTGATCTTGTTTTGATGCAATCAACGTTGGACCTTCAATGACTCTAATTGTAGAAAAATTTGTTCACCCGAGATTATGATAAAGTTATGATTCATTCACCCTTTTGGTTGCTATTTATGTTATGCTATATGGAAATTTGGTTAGTTATTGTTGATGTTTCTGCTTAGTTCTGTGTATAAATTTACTCTCTCTCAATGTATTAGTTATTGGGGGCCATAGGAGGAACAGAATTGGACATATATCTGTATGTTCAAATATTTTACAAAATGCTACTGATTTAAATCAATAACTCTGATTACTTGTATCAATCCTAAGAATTGGAACACTAAGATGACTTGGAATGACTCAAACTCAGAATCCCACTCAAAACTATACCAGTGTCACAAGAATATGAAATTTTTACTACAAGTAATATTACAAATTTTACTTACCTGAAATGTGAATATTTTATTAAAAAATAATATTGAAATATTTTTAATGTTACGGAGATCTCATATTTAACATCCATAATCATTTTTTAGATTAACAACATATCACCAACTTATTTTATTTTTTTTGGATTTTAAGGTTCTAATCATATAGTTTTAAAATAGAGAGAGATCTTATAGGTATGTTAGTGCTTTATAATATGTAATCGAATAATAGATAATAATATATATAAATATATAATATAGTATAGATATATTGTTAATCTCATTTCCAAGGGTAATATTCCAAATAAAAAAATCGGGTATGTTCACAAATTATAAATAAGAAAATTTAATAGAATTGTATTATAAAATATATACATTAATTTAACTTTAACCTATATTTTTATTTACATATATACATTAAACCTTAGCATTTTTTGTTTGACTTGAACCTTATATTCATATCTTTTATGAAAATGAAAATTTAACTAAAATAATAATAGCCTAACATGTATCCGGGAATTAGAAATAAAAAATTTGTATAATAGGATTTATTTTATTTTGTAGAATATGACGTATGATATTCTTTCACTTTATCCTCAAATCAATTTATATATATTAGAGGTGAAATAATTTTATGAAAAAGGTTATTTTATATTACATACTATGATTTTCACTTTTTTAACAACATTACCTTTTTCTCAATTAAAAAATATCATTTTTGTGGGTATGAAAGTGGATGTTGAATGATAAAGTTGAGAATCATATATAATAGAACATTGAGTTGAGACGAGTTAGGTTTTTTATTTTTATTTTTGTTTCTCCGTTCAGATCTGGTACCAATTTTGAATTCATCTCTCTTTCTTTTTCTGAATTTCCTTCAAATTTTGATTTATTTATTTGATACTGATTTGTATATTTTGCATTTGAATGAAGAGGAAGAGGAAGAAGAAGAAGATGGTGTCGGTTGTTGCCTTGTTCGTTTTGATTGCTTTTCTTCCGAATGGGTTGTTTGCCTCTACTGTCCCTGCTTTCCTTTGGTCTTCTCATTACAATCTGTAATCTTCTCTCTTTTATCATCTCATGTCGATATTAATATTCATAATATTTATTGCAATGATAGGATTTATGATTACAATGTTGGATTAATACCGGTTTTGTAAGAAGAACAAATATGAAGATTTTCTGATAAAGGTTTTGAAGTTTAATAGAAGAAAATCAGGGAGGCATTGGAGTTAGATGAAAAACCGCTATTCATATTTAGGTTTCCTTTGCTATACTTACACCCACGTTTTGGTTCAGTTGAATTACCAAGCTAGAGATAGATTTTCTCGGTTACTCAATATATTTTTCCGTACTATCGTTTTATTGTTGAATTTAGGGCTTCAAAGTTTTGGTTTAGAGTTTATATAGAAAATCCACGTTTTTGTTCAGTTCAATATTAAAGAAGCAGATAAGCAGAAAATGTGAACAAGGTTAAAATAAAAAGTAAGTTATTGTACAAATACCTCATATTCTCATTTCAATTTTATTGTCTTCAGTGGCAATGTTGTTAAAACCCCAGATGGTTCATGTAAAACGAATGGCGTTGTACATTGTTCATGAGTATTGTCATGAATCATGATCTCATCTTAGGTCTACTTTCTACGGTACAGCATATTATATAATCTTGCTGGACTGTTTACAGGGCTTCAGAAAATGGATTGAAGGAATCTGTAAATTATCAGATCATTTCTCCAAAAGATCTAGCAAAATCTGTTTCATCTGAAGCAGGCTGGTCAAATTTTCTGGTATTATACTGTTCCTTTTATTTATGCTATTTTTGCTTTTATGTTGTTCACTTCTTCTATCATTGTTGTTGCTGTAGTGGTTTCCATTTCCTGTCGTGTAATTAAAAATATTTTTTGTTTTGGATAGTGCAAAGGAAATAAACTTCAGGAGCCTCTGGATCTGGCACTTTTATTCGTCGGCAGAGAGGTAATATATTTCAGGAGTCTATATAGATAGTTGACGTTGCAATTTCCTTACAGATTTCTGTATACGAGTGCAGCGGCATTAAACTATGTTACATTTTTGCCTTGCAGTTAAAATCTTCAGATTTAACCATGAACAACCATGCAGATTCAGCTCTTTTAGATTTGCTTAAGGTGATAAAATTGTGTTATACTGTCTATTAAGTTTTCATGTAGAGTAAATATGTATATGGTCTATGATTGCTAAAGGAATTAATTTTCCAAATTTTGACTTTGCCACCATTCCATTGTCATGACAGACCTCTTTCACCAGATCCAACACTTCCTT
The DNA here is from genome assembly GCA_009771035.1 of Lupinus albus. NCBI lineage: Eukaryota > Viridiplantae > Streptophyta > Magnoliopsida > Fabales > Fabaceae > Lupinus > Lupinus albus. The sequence continues at coordinate 17,834,518 of CM020017.1, forward strand.
GGCATTTCCCTACGTTTCTGCATCACAGGATGAGAATTTAGAAAATTTGTTGGTTTCAGGATTTACTGAAGCCTGTGGAGATGGTTTAGGAATTAGAAATGTTGCTTTCATTGGATCTTGCTCCTTGAATGATCAAAGTCTTGTTGGAAATACAGCTTCGTACTCGGTTCAAGTAATCAACAAAATCATGTGACATGATCCTTTATTAAATTTTGGTTTCTGTGATTGTGATCTGATGCTCTTTGTTGTCCATTATAACTTGACAGGACTATTTGACCAAGAGGGCCGATGAGAGTCACGAAGGGAAAACAGATTTGGTTGTGTTCTGCAATGGAGGCTCTCAACATTTGAGTATTGTTGACAAAGCACAATCTGAAGGTAACTTCTATTGCTAAGTTATGGGTTTGATGAGATATGATGTTACAATATGCTAAACGCTTGTGTTTAATTCATATTGGTAGGTGAAATTTTATCTGAGATTATCACCTCTGTGGAGGAATCTGGAGCAAAATATGCAGTTCTCTATGTGTCAGATCCTGCCCGATCAATTCAGTATCCTTCTTACAGGGATCTGCAAAGGTTTCTACAAGAAAGTACAACTGGCAACACGTCAACCAATTCCGTAGTTTGTGATTCAGTCTGCCAGATTAAATCATCTCTTTTGGAGGGCCTTTTAGTGGTAAGCTTCTCTATCTAGTTTTAGATGTGCAGTAATTTGATGACTTGGGGTTTCTTGTTGATTGTCTTGTATTTTATATGAAGATGCTAGTCTTGTAATAAAGAGAAGACTTGCTTATGAAAATGATCAAGTTGCAAATATTTACTATGTTGTCCTTTTTCCCTTTCCCTTTTGTGCAATATTTTTTCTTGCTTATTGGTTAATAAGTTCTGCGGTAGCCCAACTACACTTGAATGGACATGCTCATGTAGATTGATATCTGTTTCTAACTTAGCCTGTAATTTTTATTTATTTCAGCATTCTCAGGGTCCTAACTTGGGAGATTTGTAATTCTATTATTAAAGAAATGTTTTCCTATAAACTATGCCGTTGGTTAATTTTGTTTTATGCTAAAACTTCTAGCCACTGTAATGAGGCATCTTGTAGAATTGCTGCCTATGAATCTAAAGGTTTTAAAATTTGGTAAATTTGCATATTTAATGGTTTCCTTTTTTTGTCTCTGGATCTGGCACTTTTCTTCTCATGTCACATTTATGGTTTTCTGATAAGATTAATTTTTGTGATTTAATCCAGGGGATAGTTTTGCTAATAATTTTGATATCGGGCCTTTGCTGTATGATGGGAATTGACACCCCAACAAGATTTGAGGCGCCACAAGAATAATGATCCCTTTGCTGAAGAAATATCTGTTGTGATGTTGAATCTACTGAATTAAACTATTGTTAGTAGAAATATTACTTGGGTGTGTTTTACACACTGCCTGGCTCTGATGAATGTTGTTGTGTAGCATTTGTTGACTTATTTCATGCTCTCTCCCTCTCTCATGTTGGATATTTAAATAATTTGTATCAGTATATAAAACTTCAATCTAGGTTTTAATTTTGATTATGCGAGTTATAAAATTTTAAATAAGAAATTTCAAAAGCCTTTTCACAGGGTTTTTTTCCTTATATACTAGTCATAGGTTGGGCAAAATTATTCATGGATAAGGTTCAAGCTTATTTTGGCTGGCTGTTATTTCCTTTCCTCCATTAATATTGTCTATTTGAGGGGGAAAACAATTTCTATTTACCTATCCTTTTAAACGTTTAAAAACATTACTTAAGATAATGATACATTTATATTTTATTTATTTAATACTTGCTTTTTCAGTGTTAAGAATTTTTTAGAAGAATATAAATATACATAACGAGGTTGAAGGGGTTGATGAATATTGGAAGGGGTTGATTGACCTATGGCAACTTTTTATGTAGATATGTATTCTTTCACAAATTATATGCATGTCCACTACAAGAAGTTGAATATGTTACATGTTATATATAATATTTCGACATCTCTTTAAAAAGTCATGTTTTTTTTGTTATTCATATGAAGGGGCTAAGAGTCCGAACAGCAAAATATTAACTATCTCACTGTGTATATGGCAGCTGCAGCTTTTTACTTATACAGAAGCAACTAAATTTAGATTAAAAAAAACTTGAGCATTAAATGAGGGGGAATAGATAAGAAATGTAGAGGATATCAAAGTTTAACAGAGTTGGCTTATTTGTCAATCCTTAACTTGTGATAGATGCATGTATTTGGTTTGAATACAAAATTGTAACATGAACTTCATTCTGTGGAAGACTTTATAATCCTATTTTGTTCCTTGGTTTGCTTCTGTATATTAGAAGCACAAGCATGGTGTAAGTGTAAGAACATTAATTTCCCATACTTACCACCCATTAGGTTCTGATATATTTCCTAATGGATCCATTGTATATAGTCACTTTCACCATAATATATGTCTGCCACTTCGGCACATGTAACTTTCATATAGTACGACGTTTGTCATATATGAGGTTTATGCTTTATACTGAACCATAAAGTTCAATGCATTAATTCTTCAATGTCAAGAAAGGGTGTCATTACTCATTACATTAAAAAATTATATGCAAATTTCTCTTAGAGATCAGATGTTTATCTCATTTGGGAAAATTATATATATTTGGTGCATTTCCATCAAACATTGAATTATCAACAGCTAAATCATTAAATTCTTACGTTTATAATTTGGGTCATGCAAATTAATTGATTAAGAAATTAAAAATATAAAAGCTATTAAACTTTTCTGTGTAAAAAACATTTCCTTCACAAAACATTTAAAATTTTCTAGTTAACTATTGTACTCATTACGTTTTTCATTGTAAAGACAACTATTACTAAACATTTTACAATGTCTGCTGTTTCAGGATAAGATAAAGTAAAGAAAAGTGATACTTACATACATAATCGGTGAGATTCTAGTATTCATGAAATTATCATGTGATTGATTGGATTTGAATTTGGAAAAAAACGCAATGAAAATCCTAGAAATAACAAGAAGATGATTTAAATGAAGATAAATTTAAGATGGATGATAGGACATAGGAGTAGTCCAAAGTCTTGTGTTTTGATATGATCATAATGATGTTTTGGTCTGCCCACTTCCCAATATGTCAGGATGCTTGATGTGTGAACGTTGAATACAATAGCATAGGATATTTAATTGACAGTTGAACTTGGTAGTTGGTACCATGTAGTGAAACTAACACTTAACTAGGATTTTCTATTCACAATGTATTATAATATATTGATACCACTAATTGAAACATGCCCCTTTATTGTTGGGAAGACGTGTGGTTCTACTCTTCTCCTTCACATCACATAGTTGCTCCAGCTTTAAATGAGTTTCACCTTATTCTTCTCCTCACTTTTATTACCATCTTATTTTCTATGTCTGTTACATCACAATATTAACTCCTCATAGTAAAAGTCATCAATCACCAAATTAACTTTATGACTATATACCTCACAATACATTTATATATTGTAACCACTAAGCTGCCCACACTGCCATCTAATACTATTTTCTTTTTCTTTAGTAAAAGAGAAATGGAGATAGAGCAAGACTATACTTCCAATGGCAATAGCAGTGTTACAAATATAGATTATGAAATGAGAATAAGAGATAATAAGAAAGGAATGATGTATCTTGTGTGGGAAGAGTTGAGTGTTGTGGTTCCAAATTTTGGGAATGGACACACTAAGAGGTTGCTTAATGGGTTGAGTGGATATGCAGAACCTAATAGAATCATGGCTATAATGGGTCCTTCTGGTTCTGGAAAATCTACTCTTCTTGATGCATTGGCAGGTATCTTTACTCTTACTCTATACTCTTCTCCCTCTCCACGTCTGCATGCTTTGGTGTGTACTACAATTGGCTGTTCTTGCCAAAAAACAAGAATATATCTAATAATGTATACTTTTATCATTAACAAACACTATTAAATTTCTGCTAATTTGCTTTTGAAGCTCTGGGAATGTTTGGTTGAGTTCATTTTTTGCAGGCAAACAATTATTTTTTTGCTTTTTATAAAGGGATTGGTACTTGGTAGATAGCACTGAGTTTGAAACCATACTAGCTCACATTTTATGTTACATTAATTAATTAAGCTTGATTGACTTAATATCCTTGTTGCTTCTATGGTCATTGATTTCATATCTATTTGAAATAGAATTATTTGTAAGGTTAAGTGTTGCGATTCCAACCAAGAATACGAACTTATAGTATTGCTAGGACTATGTCATGATGTTTGATGCCATGGTTGAAAACAAACCACTTTTTCCTTCTTCTAAAAATATGATTGGTGAAAAAGTTTGTGCACAAGTACCTGTGACTGTAAAATATCTTCACTCTAATTTTCTATATAAGCAATTTTATACGGTCAGACACCAAAGCTGAGAGCCGGAAACCCTTTGGGCAAGAATGTTTTTTATGTACACATGAATCAACACAACTTAATAGCAACAACAATTTTGATAGGCTATTTTCATGTAATTGATTATTTAACTAACGTGTTAACATTTACTAATTTTTGTTACTAACTAGTGTTATTTAATATTCTGAATACTTATGTAACCCACAATTAATTTGGAAGAGAGTGGTTTTGTCTGAAATTTTCTCTAAAGAAAGGCGACAATCATGAAAATGTTGATGCCATTCAAAGCACTAAGGCTGTCCTTACAAAATAAGCAAATGACCTATCACTTAGAGAAGCCAAAATAATAAAACATGGTGTGGGGCATTTAATCAAGGAAACATCTTTTCAGAAACTGTAGATTTAACCTTAGGGTAAAACCGATGAGCAATTAACCCATTAAAATCATATATTTAATTCATTGCAGAGTGTGGACCAAAACATAGGTACATCCAACGTCACTTTTAACATAGCTAGCTATATAAGGTTTGTGGACAATTGACATAATGGTCCTTATTATTTATTTGTAGGATTGAACCGGCATTCATGAACAATATCTTAGTAACAAATTAAATGGACATAGATTACATATCTCACTTCCTATCCTGGACTAATCAAAATTTTATTTTTTATTACTTTTTATTTTTTAATTTATTATTTTATCCATGTAGCATTATTGTGATTGGTCGAGTACATAGAATGAGATAGGAAGTGGGACGGGTGATCTTTGTCCAAATTAAATAACCCCTCTTGTTCTTATATGCAAAACCACACACTTCATTTATTGTACTAAACAACACTATCAAATATTTCTCTTTTTTATTTCTCGCTCACTTTCCTTTCATTTTATATATGTACAAGTCTAAATAACTACGTTCATCTTAAGTTATTTTTCAGTTTTCAAATTAGTCCCCTTATTTTATTAAATTAAGCTAATATTTTCAAGTTCATGCGTAGTATATATAGACAAAAAATATAGGCCAAGTCTAAAATATTTAACCACACACACATATATACACACTGAATAATCAGAAGTCGCATAAGAACAGATGAAGTTTTGTGCTACCTATGTTGATATTCTTAGTTTCTTATTTTTGAATGAATATAAACTTTAGATATATGGGATTGTTGCAGGTAGACTCTCCAGAAATGTTATCATGTCTGGAAAGGTGCTTTTAAATGGAAAGAAGAGAAAATTAGACTGTGGGGGTGTAGTAAGTAACTACTATCATCTCATTCTAGTTGGAAGTTTGTTTAAATTTGCCTAGATATGAAAAGAAGGCATTTTCCACTTTATGAATCACTTATTTTATTTCATTGTTAATGTCCTGATAGCATATTTTTATTGAAACTAACACAGGCTTATGTGACCCAAGAAGACATATTGTTGGGAACACTAACAGTTAGAGAGACAATTTCATACTCAGCTAATCTAAGGCTTCCAGCTAGCATGACCAAAGAAGAGATAAATGACATTGTAGAAGGAACAATTATGGAGATGGGTCTTCAAGAATGTGCTGATAGGATTTTAGGAAATTGGCACTTAAGAGGTATAAGTGGTGGAGAAAAGAAAAGACTAAGCATAGCACTTGAAATCCTCACAAGGCCTAACCTCTTGTTCCTTGATGAACCCACCAGTGGTCTTGATAGTGCTTCAGCATATTTTGTTGTACAAACTTTGAGAAACATAGCCCATGATGGCAAGACTGTTATCTCTTCCATACATCAACCAAGTAGTGAGGTTTTTGCACTCTTTGATGATCTCTTTCTGCTCTCTGGGGGTCAAACTATATACATTGGACCAGCTGAAAGGGCACTTGAGGTACATCTATATTCTTCATTTTGTTCCTTTCAACTTTGGCTTTGCTTCTTAGCTTTTAAGACTAGTACTTCAATTAAGGGAATGTGCATGCTCAAATTTAAATCTATGTAAATTACTTATTGTAAGGTTTTAATGATTAAAAAGTTGAACTAAAATCCTATGGACATGTAGACAAATACAATAAACTTGATAACTTGGTAAAATCAGTAAATAAGCCTAATTTGCAACAAGTATTGAAGTAAGTTCAGACTGAAATTTTCAAAAAATTTCTCCCTAATGTTATTTTTGTTCCCCCTTAATGCAAATTATAATGCTCAGCAATAAGAAACCAAGTGTTTGAAGCCTTAATAGGTTAAAGCCTGACCTAACTTATCCATTTATTTGCAGTTCTTTGCCAAAGCAGGATTTCCTTGTCCAAGTAGAAGAAATCCTTCCGACCATTTCCTACGTTGTATTAATTCAGACTTTGACACTGTCACAACGGCTATGATGACCTCCAAGAAAATGCATGTATGTATCTCTTCAAAGCTTGCTATCTTCATTCACAACTTTTCTAAATTCTAATACATATATGATTAACCTAGCTATGTCAAATTAGTGTCTTTACTTGAGGGGGATAATAGTACATATAAATTTTAACAACAACTCATTAACATTTAACCATCGTGATATTTTTTTAATGGAATCATCATGATACTTTCTCCTTCTCTTAAGATTCATTTGAATAACAGGAGCCAAAATCAGAAGCATCATTGATGAACTTAAAAACTGAAGAAATCAAAGTGAAACTCATTGAGAAATACAGATGGTCAGAATATGCAACAGCTGCAAGGGCAAGAATCAAAGAAATCTCAAATACTGTGAGTAGCGCCCCTAAATTTTTTATGATATTTCTCAAGTTCTAACTCACTTAAGGGTTTGCAACTTTTGCTACTTGTATAAATGGTAGGAAGTGTTTGATAACGTATTGTATCAAAGTATAAAGGCCAAGGAACTTTGTTACAGGAAGGAGATGATGGTGAAAGTAAAAGCAAGAGCCAAGCCAAATGGTGGAAGCAACTATCAACATTGACTAAGAGATCTTTCGTGAACATGTGCAGAGACGTGGGGTACTATTGGATAAGGGTAACAATCTATATTGCCTTATCTGTGTGTGTTGGTACAGTCTTTTTTGAAGTTGGAACAAGTTATAATGCAATTTTTGCAAGAGGGGCATGTGGCGCTTTTATTTCAGGTTTCATGACATTCATGTCTATAGGAGGCTTCCCATCCTTCATAGAAGAAATGAAGGTATGGAATGTTCATATAACTTAACAAGTTTAAAACATTGATAATAATGTTGTTACTCTATTTTCTTTCATGATACAGGTGTTTTCCAAAGAAAGGATTAATGGGCACTATGGAATTGCAGTGTACATTCTCTCAAATTTTCTGTCTTCCTTTCCCTTTGTGGCAATGATGTCCATTGCTAGTGGCACTATAACCTATTATATGGTTAAGTTTCGTCCTGAGTTCTCACATCTTTTGTATATCTGTCTTGATCTTATTGGCTGCATTGCCATTGTGGAGAGCTCCATGATGATTATAGCTTCACTAGTTCCCAATTTCCTCATGGGATTGATCATTGGAGCAGGATATATAGTAAGTGCACTACTATAAGGAAACAGCTCCATTCAACTAAAATTTAATATACTTTAAATAGTCAAGAGTATATACTACTTTCACACATTATATTAAGTTCACTTTTGATGAGCCTTATATACTTTTATGAACATTTTAAGACCCTTAGTCATTGGTGCACAGGGTGTAATGATGATGACTGCGGGCTATTTCCGTCAGATCCATGATCTTCCTAAAATCTTCTGGCGTTACCCAATTTCATACATCAATTTTAGTGCATGGGGATTGCAGGTACCACTATCAAACATGTTACAAGAAGAAGAAAAAATGTGAAGTAGATTCCTAAGTATTTTACATCTCTAACATGTTAAGTTGTTAACAAAGTGAAATATAGTACTGAAAATGCTTGCATATCTTATAATGCTTTAGGTGGTGCATGCATAACATAACTAGTCCAATTTGTTGTACTTGCTTAGCCACTAATTGTTAGAAATGCAGGGAGCTTTCAAGAATGACATGATTGGTCTGAAGTTTGATCCATTAATACCTGGTGGCCCAAAACTAGAAGGAGAAATAATCCTCACAACCATGCTTGGTATGAGAGTTGATTATTCAAAATGGTGGGACTTGGCTGTAATCATAATCATCCTCATAATGCTTAGAGTTCTCTTCTTTTTTGTTCTCAAATTTAAAGAGAGAGCTTCACCTTTAGTTCACAGTATCTATGCAAAACAAGCTCTGCAATGCATGAAGAAGCGACCTTCATTCAGGAAAGTACCACCATCTTTCCCTTCCAAAAGGCACCAATCACTGTATCCTATGTCTTCTCAAGAGGGTCTCACTTCCCCTATTCATTAGAACTTTCAACCATCATTTGCTCATACCAAAACAAAAAGATCATTCATCATTTCCAAATGTTATATTTACATGCAATTTGATACATGTACTTTGCACTATTTAATTTGATACATGTCTAAATATCTTATGCTCTCTCCATTCTCTAAGATCAAACACTGTAAACGCATATTCTATAAATATCAAAATACATTTGATCCATCTCTCCAACATTAACCATAAAATTATAATGTTGAGCCAAAAAATGTTGGGTTTGAATTTCTTTGATATGTCACTCTTTCTGCATATCTACCATGTTAACACTTATAGAAAGCAAATTCCAAGAATTTACACTAGAGCTAAGCCAAAAAACATTGATGTAATATACACATGATCACTGTGTATCATTATCAGTATAAAAGGAGGCATGCATATTGCATATTGAATTTTGAAATTATTGTGATCTTAGATGATTTACATAAATGAATGATTATAAACAAATTTTGAAGTATAAAATCTCACATGTCAGAAAGAAAAAAAGAGGCAGATGGAAAATTTGACAACTTTTGTAATTATTTTATTAAAAAATAATTAAAAATCTGAAACTTCTATGCTACATCCCAGCATCTTATCCAATACTAAACACTCCACGGAGGTGATTTGCATATGATAAATACATAATCATCATAAATTTCACTAATGTGAATTCTTAACTACTATTGGACTCCTGACATTGTGTTTGCCATCGTTCCAAACTATACTGCCAAAGAAATAATCAGCCTTATTATTAATTTGTGGCTTCAAACTTAATGTCACCGTAAAATCCTTTTTGTCACTCTTTTGCTGAAATATCAGTATTGTAGGCTCGACTGAAACTATAACTTCATCAGGTACTTGGATGTGCACATTGTATGTCCTTGGGGATCCAACATTGGTAAGAGTACGAGTAATATTTATTGAATACCTATGATCCAAGTTAGTAATTGTGATAGATGGGTAATTGAAATTAGCGAAATTGAAATGTTGTGGACAGACATAAAACTCATTATATAGCAAGAGGATGGTGGAACTATTGTAGCCATGAGCACACAAGAAATTCAAATAATCTTTAGTCATCAAGTCATAAACTAGACCAGGGTCTATTGCACCATAGGCAAATGGAGTTGCCTCTTCCTCTAAATTGAAATCCATAATTGGTTTTCCCGAGTTATCCAATGGTGTAGCTATGAAATGTATATATTTTAATGTTTAGAATGTATAGTGTAAAACTCTACCATAGAAATGCAACATTACTCTTATATATATATATATAGTTGTAAACTATGAAACCTGTAGTCATGATTGCTGACTTAATAGCAGCTGAACTCCAATCAGAAGTACAACAAGACCAGAAACATGAGGAGTTGACATTGATGTGCCAGATAAAACATTGAATGGAGTCCTGCGTTTCTTATCTATGCTTCCTGGTGGAGAATTGGTGGAGAATTTTCTTCAGTATAACCAGCAATTATGACAACTCCTGGTGCAGTAACGTCAGGCTGGAATATAAAATTAAAATAATAATTACACATCGGTATCATATTTTAAAGTGGGTTTTGCTTACACAATGTGTAAGGAAACAAAGATTAAAAAAATGATACATAACTTATTAAAAGTATTACTTTTTGCTAGGGTTATTTTGTCTTTTGTTACTTTCTTATCTATTGTTCTTAAAGTAGTGATTAGTAAACCCTTTTAAATTATTTTTAAAAAAAAAAAAACCTTGAGGATTCTTGGCTCAATGGGATCAGGTCCCCTTGATGAAAATACAGCATTCTTGGTGCTGGCTTTTTACCAAATTTAGTTTCCACTTTAGAAATGGTAGCAGTAGGAGACCTACATAATACAAAATGATATTATAAGAGAAAATAATAATATTTTATATACAACAAACTCATAAAACCTTTTTTTGTGAAGAATAATAAGGTGAGAAATAAGAAGAAAAACAAATTGTATGACCTTATATTCTTTGCCAAAAAAGGAAATTGTCTGATTTGATTATACAACATATATAAATAACATTGCTTATTTGAATAATAAAATATAATTCTGGTTTGGAACTTTAAATAAGTGTGGTGAAGGAAATTACTTTGTGTGTTCCATGTAATTCAAAAAGTATTTGCTATTAGTATAGTTGAGATTTGAAGCAGGAACTGTTAAAGGTATAGGATCAAATTCAACGTTAGAGTAGATGCTGGAATAAATTACTCCAACCACTCCTGTTTGCTCCACCCATGTTTGATCAGAAATAGGATTCATACATACCAATATTTTTCCCTTAACCTTCTTAGGATCAAGATTAGTTCCACTTATGCAATAAGAACTGTGTACAACAATTGATCAAATGATAAGATCAGAATTATTAGAATATACAAAATATAAAGATATTCTTCCTACACTTTATCCTTCTTATGTATTTGCATTCTTACCTAACTTCAGATGATACATTATCAGCATTAGCATTAGAAACATTGATTAATGGGTAGAACTCATGAGATGATAAACCAGACATAGAAAGGCTCACTCCCTAACGACGACAACAACAACAATAATAAAGAGGAATACTTGTTAGATCATGAGATACATATATTTATGTGTATGATTATACTTGTGTATATAATTAAAACTTGAAAACCAAAATTAAATATATACCTCAAGAGTTTTATTGTCACCTAATGTAACAGTATTAGTAAAGTCTCTCTCAGTTGTGCTTGCAGCAACAGTGATGACCTATGGTTCAGAATTCAAGAGAGTGGAAGGTTTTGGTTCTTCATTTCCTGCGGCACTTACAACAACTAAGCCATTGACAAATGCATAGTCCCTATGGAAATAGTATTGTTAAAATATTCCTTATAAGGGGATTCTCCAGCCAAAGATAGAGAAATGACATCAACTCCATCAGTTATGGCTGCTTCAAAAGCAGCTAAAATGTCTGCATCATTACAAATAGAATCTCCCCAACAAACTTTATAGGAAGCAACACGAGCTTTTGGTGATGCACCACTTGCAGTTCCATTTCCATTGCCAAACACACTAACTCCATCAACAAAGTTTCCTGCTGCTGTTGATAATGTATGTGTACCATGACCTTCATAGTCCCTTGCACTATTAAATGATGCATTTTTACTCACATTTCTACTTGCCTTATAACCTTCGTAAAAATATCTTGCTCCAATAAGCTTCCTATTTATCATAAAAACTATCAATATCTCAATCATACTCTTATTAACACAGATAACTTATATTTACTGAAAGGTTGTTTTATTTCACTCATGTCACTATCAAATTTAGTTCTACAATCCTAATTATCACACATGAAGAAAATGTAACCTGTTGCAGTGAAATTTATCTGTATTCTTATCCTCTGTTTTACAGATTCCACGCCACCTTATTGGTATTGGCCCCATACCTTCATCACTAAAACTCTTAGATTCAGGCCAAACACCTACAATAAATAATATAGGCTTTAGTAAAGGTAATGTAAAAGATTATACACGATTAATATACATTATATTTAAGTTTAGGCCATTAAGGGTAGAGTTTGAGTGAAGATTAAAGAAATTAAATCCAGCCTAACTCATGCTTTTGGGCTAGTGAGGTTATTACATCATCAATATATAAAGGCAGAAGAATATGAAGCAATAACGTATCATCAAATAATATAATATTGAGTCTTATGTTTAGATTAATTGCAACTGCATTGTTCATCCTATGTTACCTGTAAATATATAATAATGATACCTTCTTCGAATCCCTTCTTCCTTCCATATTGAGTTGTTTGGAATTACACCATTTGTCTCTAATCTAAGGAAATCCCAAGAGTGGGTTGTGCTAATTTTTGTCTTTTGTTTAAAAAAACTGATATCACCTTAGGATGTTCTGTTTATTCAATACAAAAAACACAAGGATCAGAAAATTCATGTTTGTTACAATTTTTATAACACTAATATCCCTACGTAATATAATATACATGCATCATGCATGTATGGGATAACTTTGAGACAAATTATGAATTTGAACTATATATATACCTGCAATCCTCGATGCATCTTCTTCATCAAGTATTGCAGCAAAACCATTGATATTTCTATTATAAGAGTAAAAGATTGCATCTCTAGCAATCTTCATGCTGTGTAATAAAATACATCCTCATATATAAGTTTATACTAGTTTTGCCATTAGATAATTATTTCATAAATTTGGGATTAAATTATATATATACCTTCCCAGATATGAACCAAGTAAATCATAATGAGAATTTGTGGCATATTCAATTTCAGCTAAGGAAGGATATACACCAAAAGAATGTGATCCTAAGTATACAATATAAGACTAACAAAACAAATTGTGAATGGATGATTAGTAATTTAAATATTCAAATATGAAAGGTTTAAAGAAATACTTCAACTAATTAACAGAAATGAGTAAAGGTTATAATATTAAGCTTCATGAGAATTAGTTAGTTAAATATCAAATAAGAAATGAAGCTTGACAAAGAGCTTGCCTGCTTGATTGCTTGGGAAGGTTGTTGTACGAAAAAGCAAAGAAGTAAGAGGAAAACATGATAAGATGGTGGCATTGTATTCAGTACTAATGATATTTGTTTACAAAACAATTTTAAGATGTGATAATGATGTATGCTTTTCCTTAACAGGAGGGCATGTCACATTTTTTATGTTTCAGTATGTTTTAATCCAATTGAAGGTTGACACATACTTAAATTGAAAATTCATAAAAATAGAAGATAATTTTTTATATTTTAGTTGAATTTGATTGGTTTGGGACATGGAGACATAAATATTTAGGAACATACGATTCGGGAATAATGAAATAATGAATTATGGCATGAAATTGTTGAAAAATATGGGAATTATTTCAAATGAATAATGATTTAATGTGGACTAATTTGGAAGAAAATCTTATGTTTGAATGAAATGAGACACCAAAATCGAATATTTTAATAATTTTAATGGGAAAAAGTACTAGTTGTCAAAATCTGAAATTTTCCAACAACTTTAATGTAAGAATGAGGGAAGATATTGGATATTTTTCTTTTTTAACTGGGGAAAGTTATGGTATAACTTAGTTTTTAAAAAAACGAATAAAAGGAAGAAATAGATTAAAAACCATAAAGAACTAAGGCTATGTGAAGTGACATATATTGCCTATCATTTCATTTACCACCCGTTTCTTATTTGTTAGAAAAGTAAAACATTAAATAAATATATATATTTTATGACCAGTAAAAATAAAATGATACATGTAATTATAAACATCTTGCAATAAAAATATATTCATATTGTATGGTCAAAACTTATGTAATTGTTGTTTGTAAGCAACTATTAAATTATTTTACTAGTTAAATTATATGTTATATATAATAATATATTTATATATATTATTATATTTATCATAATATATATAATCAATATAAATCATTCATTAAACCATTGCATAATATAATATATATATATATATAATTATATACTCGGTATGAAATTAATAACACTCTAGTTAGTCATAAAAATAGAAAATCCATTTTATGTTATATAATTCAAAATAACTTTCATATAAATACACTCTATTGATATTTATATAAAATAATGTATTTTTTATATTAAGAGATAACTTATTTGTTATTAAAATTATAACAGTGTGTTATTTAACCATTTTCTACGCAAATGTTTCTAAAAACTTTTTAAAAATAAAATATATGTCATAACTTTAATGGTTAGAGAAAATAATTTATCTCATAGTAATAGGAAATATTTTATTCTATATATATATATATACTTTTAGTTCCTTAATTTATTTATTTTTTCCAATTTAGTTTATCTAATTTTTTCTGAACTTCCTCAAGTTTGTTTATACTTTTATGTATTTTTCTTACTGTGTACTTTTTTTTTACTAATGTGTCATAACTAGGAAGACAATCAACCGACTTAGACTGTGGAAAAAAATTAACAATTAATGGATAACAAAAGCAAAGTAAAGAGATTGAAATGGGAAAAAGAAATTGAGGTATTAAATTGGGAAATTAAAAGAAGTCATGAGACAAAAATAACAGTTTCGAAAAGAGAAAAAATCAATATACTTTAGTTCTTGATTGCAGCCGAAATGGATTTGCCACAATAATGAGCCCTTCAAAAAAAAATGTTTTGATTTAGGACAAAAAGTAAAGTATAATATATGTGACTTATTAGAGGATGACACATAAATATTTTTTTTATTTTCAAGGTTAAAAAATGTTTAATTGTAAATCTAATAAATGTTCATTTTTAAAAGTAAACAAAAAAATACACGTGTCATCCTGTAATAGGTCACATGTACCACTAACACATATGCTACTTTACTTAAGTTTTATAGTTTGATTTACAATATAACTAACGAGGCACTGATTGGTCCAAGTTGAAGGGCTAGAGTTTCTTAAACAAGGGGAGGATCTTATATTCATCCACGTGATTTTTTCGTAAACAAAATAAATACTTTAAGAAAAGACATTTTAAACACACGTGTAAGAAAATATCTCAATTTTCTTTTTATCACCATGATATTGGCAAGAAATAAAATCATCTTCAGTACACATACTATAATGTGTAATAATGTATTTTAAATGTCTTCTTCTGTAGTTCCTTATTTTTTTTAAGGCAAAATCTTCATCTCAGCCAATGGCCATTAATTATTTTTCTCAAATTTTAATACGATGTTCTTTTACTATATGTAGAAATTATGTAAAGGTATAAAGTATTACCAAGTCATGAAATAATATATGCATTTGACAACATTAAAGTTTTTTATCCAGCCAATAATTATTTATCATTTATACCTTAATCATTATTGTTGATTTCTTATTTAAAAGTAATACATATAAATGATTGAAGCATGCCTTATATCATATGCCTATTATCTAATCAATGACAAGCTAGATCATACATTTTTTTAATAAAAATAAAAATGTTAAGTTTCTCAAAAAATCTATTTAAAATAAATATGTTAGACAAAAACTTCTTAAAAAAATTATTAAGTCTAACAAATTAACATACACATTATTATATATTACTATTAATTATTTTATATAATATATACAAAAAATACATAAATCCTATAAGCAATTTGATACGGAGAATTTAAGATATTAAATTTGTGAATTAAAACTAATATATTAACCTATTTAAAAGCACACGTATTAGCGTGTTTAATGGTGTACTCTCTATTGAACTATTTAAATATATTAGATTATATAATGCTTTCAAGTAATCTATTAGGTTTTATCATACTTTTAAAGATGATCAATGATGGTACGTACTATGTATTATACAATGAAATTATATAAATATAACAAAAGTCCACCACATTATATGAATGTTATAATCATATGTTGAAATGTGTTGAGAAGGTGAGAGAGAGAAGGAAGAATAATGTTATTATTATTATTATTACTAGTGAAGTAGTTGTGTAATGTGTAGTGTATGAATGAACTATGAAGGTGGTGGTGGTACCCACCCAAGTTGAATTCTGAATATGAACGTGGTGGTACCCACCCAAGTTGAATTGTTAATATATGTCATTGTGTGTGTTTTCTTCTCATCTTCCTAATCCAAATTCATTCTCCATTCTCCATTCTCCATTCTCCATTCTCAATATTATTATTTGACACACAGATCCTAATTCTCTCTCCCTCCCGAATAAGATTATTATGAATAATAACAATTCTTCGGTAATTCTATTCCTATCTTCCCTTTTATCATCATCCCTCTTCTTAATTTCTTTTTATTTTCTTATTTCTACTTGTTGTTAGGGTTTTATTCATTTTCAGCTTATCATTTAGTTTTTATTTCATTTTTTTTAACTTCACAACCCTTTTACTGTTACAACATGCTTATCCTTATTTATACTAGTATAATTCAATTATCTCTTGTTTGATTACAAAATCAGAATTTGGATTCTCAAAATTCACAGCACTTCAATTTGACCTTCATTACGACTCTCTCTGTGAACAACTTTTTTATATTTTAGGATTTGTTGTTAACTTTGCTCTTCATGTCAATTTACCAACCTTAGTTATTAGGGTGCTTATAGATATAGCATCACTTCTTGTTATTGCTTTGACATGGAGAGCCATTCAGCATATATCTGCTAAAGTAAGTGGTTTCTGTGTTTTGCTTTTAAAAATCCATATTAATTACGTGTTTTCTTTACTTATATTCTCTTCCGCCAAAGCCTCATGGGGCCTGTGGCACTTAGCCCATGGTGGAAAGGAAGATCCTTACCTAACTCTTGATCTAGGATTAAGGCGTTGAGAGATATTCAGTGGTGATACCCCAACGCTGTGGTCACCGGAAAATATGGTGTATGTGTGTAAGGGAGTAGGATAGATAGAAAGGGAATGGAACCTGCCTCCGTTTAGCCTGAAACTTGTCTTATGTAGACTCGTCCTACTGAGGTCTGATTTGGTTACATTGTGCCCCCCTCGAATATCCTACTGTTAGCGGGATTCCCGGGCATATTAATGATTCTCAGCAACACTAGCTCTCTCATACTCCTGGTCTTGGAAGTTTGTGGAGATCATCCACGCCAATGTGGATCTGAACTGTTGGGCTTCTATTGCTGAATTGGGCCATACTCTGGCCGGTATATTGACTCACTTTATATTTCAGCATTGGAGTCCTCCTGGTTGCCTTTCTTTCTTGTAGGCCTTTCCTGGTTTGCATTCTTACTGATCTTAACCCTTTGTTGGGCTGTCTTAAGCTCATTATTGGAACAGTAGTCCCGTAGTCTCAAGCAAAGTATAGTGCCGAGACTTAAGCTCTTGCAGCGGTTCTTTTAAGCTAGGCTCCATGTGCCTTTGCAAGGCTGCACCCTTAATGGGCCGTCCTAATCCCATTGTGGGAACATATTTATAATCGTATCTAGCAATTTATTAATTCTTATTTTTTAAATGTGCAATGTTATAAATTCTTTGATTTCTTTATTCATGATTATTATATCTTATACTGTAGCATGATAATCCTCTATTTTTGTGGAAAGTAGTTTCACATTTGTATTAGTTAAAAGTCTATTTCTCGATTTGTCTGATTTCCTCCATGGAACAGGGAGATGCAAATATGGCATGTTCACAGTCTGAGAATGGTTTTATCAGTTCATTTTCTCTCTTCCCTGAGAAAGCAGTGCAAGAACTTCTCCAGTCACCAGTCCAGGGATCAGACGACCATCTTATAGAGTTCTCTGAAACGTTAAGAAGTATGATCATATTTTGTTCAAATTATTAATATCCACTGAAACACGACATGATCTTGATACAAAGATCTTTGTCCTTATTTTGTCTTAAACTCCTTCTAGCCGTTGCAAAGGCCCTAAGGCGAGTTGCCGAAGGAAAGGCTTCTGCTCAAGCTGAGGCTGCTGTATGGAAACAAAAATATGAGTTGGAGAGGGCACGCCATCTGCAGTTTGAAAATAGAGGTTGTATTAATTGAATAACCACATCATGCAGTTTCTGTATTTACAATTTTCTTTTCTTTAACAGTTAATATCTCAGGAAGAAAAAACAAGAAACTTTTTCACCTGATTTCAACTGCAAAATTCATGCTTTGTGTACTTGGAGATTGCTGATAAATTTCTTTCTTTTGATTGCTTCTTTTTACATATTTGAATTACTGAAGTCAGTTACATTTTATTCTTCATTCCTCCAAAATTGTTCATAGACATTTCATTGTTGTCTTAAGTCTTTGATTAATGCAATGTAACTTCTGTCTTCAAGTGTTTGGAATTCGGTTTCTTGTATTTGTAGCATGCTAGCATATTGTTTTGCACTTTACTCTTTCAGTTAAAGAGTACTTTCCTGGCCTCAGTTTTTTGTTTTATAATGTAACTTCCATGCTTGTATTACTGCATGGCTTGTATCATAATGTATCATAACGTTGCTGACTATATGCTTTCCATGTCAAACTGTGCTACCTTAAACTGTCTATATCTCCTTTTTGGAAGTTTATAATTTATGGTTGCTGCTTGTTTTTATTACAGGAAAATCATGCCCTGAGCTTCAGCCTGATCATGACGATATGAGGACAAATAACCCAGTCAATCAACATACACTATGCAATGAAACCAAAGAGAGGTCTGAAAGATGTTGTTCAAGGAATGGTATTTGCTCCCATGAGGTTCTCAGGGATGGGAGTCCTGATTCTGATTCCAAGATGATCAGAAAGGTATCTAAATTCCCGATTGGAGCAAAAAGATTATTATGATCCTCCTATTTCTGTTGAGTTTCCTGTTGATATTTTAAATATTGGCCTCTGCCGATGTACACATGTTTGCCTATGTATTTAGCCATTGTTTTGAATCTCCTTTTGTTTGTACATCATTAAGGCTTAATAGAGTATATACTCTGCGTAAAGCGCTGAAATTTATGATCTGCATAACTAGTTATGTTATTACTGGAACAAAATATGGTAGTTATTGTTAAAAAATAATATCTGTTTTCGCATGAAATTGTGCAAATATTTTTTCGTACATTACAAGGAATTTGCCCGACCACTAATTAATTCCTACCTTGCTTTGTCTACAAATAATTGTAAAATTTACCAATTCAACTTCAACTGAAATTGTCCTTTTTTGAGACAGGCTTCATTTAAGCTTTCATGGTGCTGCAAAGGTGACCAAAGTGATCAGCAGAAACATGATATTGTCTCTTTTGAAAGAGGAAATATAACCACTGCGCAGCGCAGTAGTAAGCAGGTATATTTCTTCAATTGCGGAGAATTTGGTTTTATTCCTTAAAAAATCATCTCGCAATTGATAACCATTTTGTCTCTCCTTAAATTTTGTTATCTTTCTAGTACTGAAGTTTTCATAGTTAAATGCTGTCTGATTTAAAAGTCATATTCATTTCAGATATCTTTGAAGTGGGAGTCAAGCCCACAGACGGTGCTCGTATTGACTAAACCAAATTCAGTTTCAGTTCAAATTCTGTGTGCTGAAATGATCAGGTGTGAATCCCAATATATTATTTGTTTTCACTTTCAGCTATTCCAAAACCATGTTTTCTTCCTTTTTCTTATAATTTAATGCAGAACCTGAGTCCAAAACTCTTCCAATTTTTTTGGAATAGCATTTAAATTAGAGAGCTACAAGTTATGTTGTTGTTACTGCTGCTTGTCTCTTCCATTCTTTCTTTCTTAATTCTTTATGGGATTCAGGAAAGCATACTCTGCTTATTGTGAATGTTAAGTGCATTCTTTACTTTGATGATTATTTAC
This sequence comes from Lupinus albus, assembly GCA_009771035.1. NCBI lineage: Eukaryota > Viridiplantae > Streptophyta > Magnoliopsida > Fabales > Fabaceae > Lupinus > Lupinus albus. The sequence continues at coordinate 17,854,546 of CM020017.1, forward strand.
ATATTGTTTATGAATATAATATTTTATCTTGATGGAGGATCAATGGTTCATGCTAAAGTTAAATTTCACCTGATGTGTGAAGCTGGTATGGCTGACTGGAGATGGTTTCTTTTGAAACTTTAAGTTCACCCCCACTTTTTAATATTTACATCTATTCCACGCCCTTGTAGTTTATGGTATAAATATAAAATAGGATATATAACATGACATTCTTCATTTCAATGTTACTTTTTTACATGTCAAAACTCAGTCAAATGGTGTTGCTTGCCCTTTTTTCTGTTCTCAGATGGTTGAGGCAGCAAAAACAACTACACATCTATGTGGAACCACGCGTTAGGGTGGAACTTTTGGTGGAGTCATCATACTTTAATTTTGTACAAACTTGGAAAGATGGTAATTAAATATTTGATTTTATAAAAGCATACTGTTCACTTGATATATTTCACTAAATTATACAGCTTGTACATTGATGTTATCTTTGGAGGGATTGCCCACACTTTTTTGTAATGCTATTTTTGTGGACCCATTCCATATAAGACACACATGATGCACCTCAACTAGATATGCTACTGTATGTTTAGAAATGTTTTTAAGATAAGGAAAAAGGTGAAGGGCCAAAGAAAGTTTAGTATTTACTTCGATCAACTCAGTGTTTTTCAGGACATGACCTTGAGGCTATGATGGATCCAAATCAATCATTTGATCGAGACAAATAATGTGATTTTAAATTAAAAATGTGTGCTACTTATTAAATCACAACCTCCTTGTTTGATTCATGATGTCTTCCACTTAAGCCAATATCTTGAATTATCTTCTTTAGGTTAACTATTTGATGGTAATGGTTTCATACTTTTATTATTCTTGTAATTATGATGCTTGCAGACAAGGAAATATCAGCGCTGCACACTAAAGTTGACCTCGTGATAACTCTTGGTGGAGATGGTACAGTCCTATGGGTATGTAAGCTCAATTTAAATTAACTTTCCACTGGATGACAAAACTGTACTGGATAACATAACTGATCTTTCTAGTATATTTTCCCTGTTTGGTTAAAGAGGAAGGGAGGGGATGAGACATAAACCTTTATCTTACATCCCCTTGTTTGGTTGGAGAGGTGTGAGGAGGGAAAGTCTAAAAATGCTTTAGTAATTTTCCCTCCCCTCCAAAAAACTACGTTCGGGGAGAAAGCAAAAATAGGATAGGAGGGATTTTGGCCCATTTTTTTCTTCCCTTCCCCTTTAAATTTTGAACCAAACAGGCCTTACATCCCCTTCCCTTCAGTCCCCTCAAACCTAACACGACGTAAGTGAAGGAATTGGCACAGCACAGGGAAATCTTCCCTATTTCCAGTCATTTATCCATGACACTGATGTCTAAGCTCTGGAATTGAAGCGCTTTTAGCATTGTTGATCTATTTTATTAATATTATATAATGCTTGATGCTGCTACTATATCCTGTATGAATGACTTATGCATTGAGATATTTTTATGAGGGAGATGTCAGGAAGGATATCTTAATAATGCATAATGTTTCAAATCATACTTCTAACTATTTGCCCAAATCAACAAATCACTAAAATCTCTGTTCCATCATATCTATTGTTTACACTTCATTTCATTATCATGTCTGATATTGGATTTTCATAATTTTTATTTTGTTTTTGGAACCGAACTTCTAAGAATATGACATTGTTGGACTAAGGATGGGCTATCTCGGGCATGTAATATTCATTGTTATAGATTTTGGTAACTAAGTCTACACTAATCATTAGTGTTGCATTACTTATCCTACCCTGTCTATTGGAAATTATTTTGCTCTGGGACATTGATCAGTGATTATCATGTACTAAATTTGCAGGCAGCATCTATGTTCAAAGGACCAGTTCCTCCTGTTGTCCCCTTTTCTTTAGGATCTCTTGGCTTTATGACCCCTTTCTGTATCCTCCATCTTTGACTACATTGTATATATTATATTTTTGTATTATTATTATAATGATCTGTTTTCATTTCTGACTTGAAGCTGAACTTAACCATACTTCAGACAGTGAACATTACAAAGAATGCCTTGAATCAATTTTGAAGGGTCCCATTAGTATCACACTACGGCACCGTTTGCAGTGTCATGTTGTAAGAGATGCAGCTAAAGATGAATATGAAACTGAAGAACCAATACTTGTTCTAAATGAGGTTACTATTGATCGTGGAATATCATCTTTCCTCACAAATTTGGAATGTTACTGTGACAACTCTTTCGTTACATGTGTGCAAGGGGATGGATTAATCTTATCTACAACATCGGGCAGTACTGCATATTCTTTGGCTGCTGGAGGATCTATGGTCCATCCTCAGGTACTTTGTTGAAGAGTTACTTATTCTTGTGCCTCGATTGCAGAATTGAACTGTTTTTTGTTTGTTTGACATAAATTCTTATCCATCTTGAATGGGGAATCCTTTCTGCACTAATAGCATTTAATGAGCAGCTATTAATTGATGGCGCACTGAAGTATATTACTTTGTCTCTCACTGATGGCCGTTATACGTGCCTTGCCTATAACTCTATATAATGAATATTATTAATATTCACCTCTCCTTTTGAAACTGGGTCTTGAAATCTGCAGGTTCCTGGTATTTTGTTCACACCGATTTGCCCACATTCCCTATCATTTAGGCCACTGATAATGCCTGAGCATGTGACTTTGCGAGTGCAAGTACCATTCAATAGCAGAAGCCCAGCATGGGCATCATTTGATGGGAAAGACAGGAAGCAGTTAGAACCAGGGGATGCACTAGTGTGCAGCATGGCACCATGGCCTGTTCCTACAGCATGTCTGGTTGATTCTACTAATGACTTCTTGCGCAGTATTCATGAGGGCCTCCATTGGAATTTGAGAAAGACACAGTCATTTGATGGCCCCCGCGATTCATGACTTGTAATTATCTTTCTTTGCTCTTCAACTATAGTTGCAAAATGACTTGTAATTTGTCCAGATAAAAAGTTGGGTGTCATAGTCTTATAGAAGCATCACAAGTATATTATATATTTTTTACTTTCCTTTGATATGCAAGAATTGACATGTGAAGAGAGAGAGATTTATGCTTCCTATGGTTGCAGTTGCAGTTGCAGGGGAGAAAGTGTGAAGAAAGAAAGACAATAAAGACTATCAGAAGAAAGAAAGAATTGAGAAATGTGATGGATTTTGATATCGTTCAATGAGAGAAATAAAAAAGGAGAGAATAAAATTAATGATTATGGTTATATAAGATATGTTGAGGTTTAATATTATTAATTTACAAGTCGATTTCAGTCATTTCAAGAGTAATATTCATCTCTCATCATTATGTGTACAATTAAATAAGAGTGAGAGAAGATGTATTATGTTTGTTTTCTATTTGTCTCATCAAATCATACAAAAATCCAATCATATTAACTTTCTTCTCACTTTATCCTTTAGGAGCAAGGGAAGCCTGAGTGTTGTTTGAATGACTATGGTTGTAGTTACAATTTATGACAGTGATAATATCCACATAAGTCTATGGAAAATGTAGACAGACAACTCTTGAGATTATGTTATTTTACTCAAGAAAATTGTAAGAAGTGAATACAGCTCTGGAATGTAAAGATTCTTACATTGCCTTCACAATAATCTTGAATACATTTATGATCCTTTTTAGCATAATAAGAAATAATAGAGCTAGTTTTTGAATGATGTTTTTGTTTATACTTATAGTAGAAGTTATTAACACATGTATCTATAGAAATAAAGATCATTTTTGAAGCAAGTGGACATTTATGATCCTGTCCAACGTGCATAATCCACCCACCTCCCAACCCAATATTGCAAAACAAGCAAAGCTTTGATTTTGAGAGTTTTATGTTTTCATTCTCTATTCTTATTTATTAATAATTATTATCTGTTATCATTCCATTTCCTGCTTTAAAGATTTATACAATAAAGATTTCTAAATTACATATGACATCCTCTATCCTACAACCAAGCCTCTATATTTATTCTTTTTTTCCGAACCTGCAAATATTTACTCTGTTGACTTTTTCCTGAATAAAAGTCAAGGAAAAGTTAACCTAACAGAAACATTAATGTTAATGTCAAAATTAACCATCTCATAATTTGTTTACAGGAATCATCTCATGTTACCTCTTAATTGAAGTGGTAGTGCTCAAGCTTTGTTTACTGTGAACCTTATTTTATTATCAAATACAGTAATAGTACTAGACTAAATAGAATATATAAATATTGCATTGTGAAAAAAGGAAGGAGAAACAAAAGTTATTTATGACAGTACAGTTGTGACAGGCTGGCCCATGCAACAACTCATTGGAATTTAGTTGTATTTATGCCATTTTTTTGGAATTTAGTTGTATTTGGCAATCAAGGATTTGTGTTCCACACGACTTTGAATCACCGATATATGAAAGTGCGGGGCACACGTATGGATAATGGATATGCTCTAATTAGTTATGGATACATGTTTATAAATAATCCAAAAATAAAAAATATAATATGAAACGCTTTGAATGAATGGAGACAAGTTCTTGAATGAGTGTTATCCTTGAAGTGAGTGGTGACATATGATAAAGATGAATTTTGAATGGTGGAAATTTTAAAAGAAAATAATATATATCTTCCTGAGTGAGTGTTATCCTTGAAAAGAGTAAGGTGGCAATATTGTTGAAAGAAAGAGAATGAAGGGTGAAGGAAAGGTGGTGTGTGTTAGTGGAGCTTCTGGGTACATAGGTTCATGGATTGTGAAGCTCCTCCTTCAACGTGGTTACACTGTCAGGGCTACTGTTCGAGACCCAAGTCAGTACTAGTATAAACTTACACTCACTCATAACTCATAACTTTGATATTGCAACTTCCAACATATATATATATATATATATATATATATATGGTTTAATCCTAATTCATCCTCTTAATTCCTGTTATGTAGGTAATCACAAAAAAGTTGACCACTTGCTTCAACTTGATGGTGCTAAAGAGAGGTTGCAACTGTTTAAGGCAGATCTTTTGATACAAGGTTCCTTTGACTCTGTTGTTCAAGGTTGTCATGCTGTCTTTCATACTGCTTCACCCGTTACTGTTACTGCCAAAGATCCACAGGTTCTTTTTTTTCTTTCTTTCATTTTTTTTATAAATTTAATTCATTGTTATTTTCTATGATCCATTTTTACTTTTGTTTCAGGCTGAACTAATTGATCCAGCATTGAAGGGAACTCTTAATGTTCTTAATTCCTGTGTAAAATCGCCAACGCTGGAACGAGTTGTCTTAACATCTTCTATTGCTACTGTTGAATTTAATGGAAGGCCTCGAACTCCACAAGTAGTAGTTGATGAAACATGGTTTACAGATCCAGATTTATGTGTGGAATCAGTGGTATGTGTGGCTGTTTTTAGAGTTGGAAACTTAATAACATGGTTAATATCAATGCATTATGTACAGTTTTTTCCACCGTTAAGAATTAATAATAGTTAACATATGAATAATATGCTGATACTGTAAAAACATTTACATTATCGGTGCATACACAATCAATCCAATTTAATAACATGTTTCCTACATAATCATAGTTGTGCTTTGTCACTATTTTTGCAAAATTTAAGTGATCAAAAATATGATTGTGTTCTCTTAAATCATCTGAACCTATAATAATGATTTAGAGATGGTCCAGTGAACTTGTTAAACTGCTTCAACCTCCTTGATGAAGAGAACAATTCAGCACATTCAATCTTGTATTTACAACTAGACGAATTTTATTGAGATATAATGTTAAGCTATATGTTATAGTATGTTACCAGGCTCTTTGTGTTTTCAGTGGTCACCATACATACTTTCAAAAACTTTAGCTGAGAATGCAGCATGGAAATTTGTAAAGGAAAACAACATTGACATGGTTGTTATAAACCCATCAATGGTGGTAGGGCCTCTCTTACAACCACAGCTCAACACAACTTCTAACATTGTTTTAAACCTAATAAATGGTAAAATTTCTTACTTTGGCTAAATATTAGTGGATTTGTTATGTGTGCATCAATTAACTTGCTTGATGCAGGTTCACAAACATTTCCAAATGGTTCTTTTGGATGGATTAATGTGAAAGATGTTGCAAATGCCCATATTCAGGCATATGAGATTGCTTCAGCTAGTGGCAGATATTGTTTGGCTGAGAGAGTGTTACACTTGTCTGATGTTGTGAAGATTTTACGTGAACTCTACCCAGCATTACCAATTCCTGACAAGTAAGTTTAATTATATCTACACGGATCACATGTCCCATTTACTGAACCTGGTTTTTGAATGCTTCACTTCACTGGCTTGTTTGCAAAATCACCTCAATTCTAAAAATGAAATAAGTAAGCATTGCCAATGATTAAGTGATGTTCTTTTATAAATAAATGATGCATGCCAAAATTGAGCATTCAGCACAATAATTGATGTTTTTTCTCTCAACATTTGACTTACTCATCAACAATATTATCAGGTGTGCAGATGATAATCCTTATGCACCAACATATCAGATTTCAAAAGAAAAGGCTAAGAGTTTGGGAATTGAATTTATACCTTTGGAAGTGAGCCTTGCAGAGATTGTGGAAAGCTTGAAAGAAAAGAAATTTGTCAACTTCTAATTTATGAAATTCCCTTTTTCATAAACCTCAACCATGCTCAGTTTCCCATTTTCGTTTTAGAAACTCCATGACTGTCATGAAATTATTAATTTGGTTAAGGGTTATGTTTAAATTAAAATGAATGAATTTGGTCTTTATTTGTGAAGGTAACAAGTAATAATGGTATAAAGTATAAAACTGTTCAATAAGTCTCAAGCTTTCTGATCCAAATATGTTATGCAGCTACTAACATATTATTATTGTATAAATTAAGTTGCACTATAAAATACAATTGTTGTTTGATGAAGCTCTTCTCCCTCATGCACCCTTGTTGTAATTTGAAACATAAAAAGCATGCAACTTAAGCCTTCTAACATTCTAAGCATGCCACAAATTCTTAGTGATTGAAAATGTACACCATCTTATCAGCCACTCAATCAGTTCACTCTGGTTCAAGAGATTTGGAGAATGTTTTTTCTTTTGAAATTTTCTTCCCTTTCAAATATATAAATTTCTATCATATCATCATTCAATAAATATATTTATCTAAAAAACACAAGGTAATAAATTTATCTATCTATCTATCTACTAAATAGTCTTTAAATTACTCAAACTTAATTAATGAGTAATTAATAATCATTTCAAGTTTTAATAATAATTTCTTAAGGTGTAGGAATAGGAGTAACCTTTATTAAAATAAAACACAATTAGGAAAGTAGCACATAGTTTTCCTTTGGAAAAAAGGATAGAAGAGAATGAGCAGTTCAGGGAAAGTTGTATGTGTGACTGGTGGTTCTGGATTTATAGCTTCATGGATCGTTAAATTCCTTCTTCAACGTGGTTACACTGTCAGAGTTACTCTTCGAAACCCAAGTCACTTTCTCACTTTTACCTATTACTACTAACTACTAACCATATCTATATTATGAGTTCAATAATGATTTTATGTCCTGTATAGGTAATCCCAGAAAGGTTGACCATTTACTTCAACTTGATGGTGCAAAAGAGAGGTTGCACCTTTATAAAGCAGATCTTTTGGAACAAGGTTCATTTGACTCTGTTGTTCAAGGTTGTCATGCTGTCTTTCATACTGCTTCACCTGTTCACTTTGTTGTTAAAGATCCACAGGTCATTACTCCATTCCACTTTTTCTTAATTCAACCTTCTACCCTTTTAACTTATTCACTTTCAACACTCTACTATGTTTGTTTCTGTTATTTGTCTTTTTAAACAACCCTACTTGCCTCTTTATTCACTGTTAACTACTATCTTCTTTATTTCAGGCTGAATTAATTGATCCAGCTCTGAAGGGAACTCTTAATGTTCTCCAATCATGTGCAAAATCATCATCCCTTGAACGAGTTGTCTTAACCTCTTCTATTTCTGCAGTTATATTTAGTGAAAGGCCTAAAACCCCCAATGTAATTGTTGATGAGACATGGTTTTCTGATGAACATTTCTGTAGGAGATCACAGGTATGTCCTATATTTTTCCTTAAACATTCAGAAAAGGGGAACTTTGAAGCTACTGCAGGTTGAATATGTATGTGACGTTCATGTGGTTTGTTGAAAGCTTAGAATTGGATGACATGTTTCTTGTCTAAACAACATTTATGTACCTCATGACTACATTGAAAAATATGGCCAGCATGATTTGTATGATATAAGACTAGTGGAATCCACAGAAAAATGATACTTATGCTTTTTAGATGAGAAGGAGTGAATCCATGTAAAACTATGAAGAATGTCATTAATTCCCTCAAATAATATTGAGCAACGCGGTGGCAACAACCACCATCACCACAACCACTACTAAAAATGACTTGTTCACTGTTGTTGAAATGCTCCATAAAACTTGTTAAACTGCTTCAACCTTCTAGCTAATATTTTTGATAATAGTTCAGTACAATTTTGATTCACTAGACAATTGCTTTTGAGTTATTGTGCTTATTTATTTGTCCTTTGTAGTATGTTACCATTCTCCCTAACTTGTTGCTATTTCCCATTTCTATTTTCAGCTGTGGTATACACTTTCAAAGACTTTGGCTGAGGCTGCTGCCTGGAAATTTGCAAAGGAGAACAACATTGACATGGTTGTTATTAACCCATCAATGGTAGCGGGACCTCTCTTACAACAAGAGGTTAATGAAAGTGTTGAGCCAATTCTGAACCTAATAAATGGTAATTTTTATTGATTAAACAAGTTATGCTCTACAGGAAATGTGGAAAGGGAATGTTGTAATGGAACTCTATGTTTAATAAGTTCAGATTGTCATACTTGATGAGTATATGTTCTGGTTTTATTCTCTTTTGTACATTCAAGAAAGAAAAATGAAATGAAACCATAGATGAAATTAATAAGAGTAGACTCTGCTAAGAAAAGACTCTTTGCATTTCTGAATGTACTTACATATAAAAGTTGATTCCCTTTCTGTTTGTGTTTATATATTTTGTCAGTGGTTGATGCAGGTGTACCATTTCCAAATAGATGTTTTGGATGGGTGAACGTCAAAGATGTTGCATATGCCCATATTCAGGCATATGAGATTGCTTCAGCTAATGGCAGATATTTGATGGTTGAGAGAGTGGTACACTTCTCTCAACTTGCTAGGACTTTACGTGATCAGTACCCAACATTACAAATTCCAGATAAGTATGTTTAATTATTTCTATAATACCATAACTTGAAGAATACACATAACAAAATGAACAATGTTATCAGGTGTGAGAAGGAGGAGGAGTATATGGCAACATATGAGGTTTCGAAAGAAAGGGCAAAGAGTTTGGGAATTGAATTTACCCCTTTGGAAGTGAGTGTGAGGGAAACAGTGGAAAGCTTGAGAGAGAAGAAGATTGTGAAGTTTTAATCTGTGATAGTATGTATGTATGTATGATATTAGAAACTCCATTGTTGAGAGGGAATTATAATAACTGAGAACCTGCTTGCATGTTCTGAAAGCGGAAGGAATCTTATTTTATACATTAACCAGCATGTGTCTATGTCGGATACAACACATGGACATTTTAACATTTCATCAAAGGTTTATTCAAACAACCTAAATATACACTTAAAAATGAATTGAATTGAATTGAACTCTACCTATACTTGTCAAGGCTAAGCAATGAATAAAACAAAATTAATATACATTTATACTTTATTATTGTACTTTCCAATATAATTATTATAATAAAACTGTAATAAATTATATACATAATTTAATAATTTTGTAAAGTGTGTTTAAAATCTGGTTGTTGTGTATAGTATAAAAGTTGAAGGAGGAGGGGAGAGAGAGAGAGAGAGAGAGAGAGAGAATGAGCAGCGGCGCAGGGAAGGTGGTGTGTGTGACAGGTGGTAGTGGTTATATTGCTTCATGTCTCATCAATTTTCTCCTTCTTCGTCGTTACACTGTCAGAGTCACCGTTCGTAACCCAAGTGCTCTCCTTTTTCTATTACTCTTTTTTTATTTATTACTATCACTCTTATTTTTATTCACTTTTATTTATTTATTTATTTATTTGGTTCAGACAATCTCAAAAGGGTAGGGCACTTGCTTAAACTTGATGGTGCAAATGAAAGGTTGAAACTTTATAAGGCAGATCTCCTTCAAGAAGGTTCCTTTGACTCTGTTATTCAAGGTTCTCATGGTGTCTTTCATACTGCTTCACCTGTTCCTGTTACCAATATCCAAGACCCACAGGTCCATTTTACTTTTCTTTCATAATTACTTCAATCTTTAAGGATCACAAAATGGACACAAATATTATGTTTTTGCAGGCTGAATTAATTGACCCAGCACTGAAGGGAACTCTTAATGTTCTTAAATCTTGTGCAAAATCCCCATCTGTGAAACGAGTTGTCTTAACATCTTCTATGTGTGCGGTTGTGTATAACGGAAGGCCTCATAGTCCTGAAGTAATAGTTGATGAAACATGGTTTTCAGATCCAGATTATTGTGCGGAATTAAAGGTTTGTTCCATTTTTTATGAAACTTGTTAGCATGTGATCTATTGTAGTGTGATTACTATTGAGAGTTGAATTGGACGTTCTCTATCTGAACTACTATAACCATTGCTAACACTACTGAGAGTGAGACCCTACAATGAGTAGATGAAAATGAACTAGTGATAATCATCACTAACTTTATTTCATTTCCTATTTCGGTTTTCAGTATTTTTATTCGGTTTCAAAGACTTTGGCTGAGGATGCAGCCTGGAAATTTGCAAAGGAAAACAACATTGACATGGTTTCTATTAACCCAACAATGGTGGAAGGGCCTTTCTTACAACATGAACTTAACACTAGTGTTTATCGTATTTTAAGTCTAATAAATGGTAATTTATTTACTTATGAAGTAATTATCCCATACAGAAATCTTATGATATGCATTGCTTGCATTGCATCTAAGAGGAGTTTTACATGAGAAACAAATATATTCCAAATTTTCAGTCAGAAAAGAATTGCCCTGTTGAAGTTCTTTCACTTGCTTGGTGCAGGTGCACAAACATTTCCCAATGCTTCTTCTGGGTGGGTGAATGTGAAGGATGTTGCAGAAGCCCATATTAAGGCATATGAGATTCCTTCAGCTAGTGGAAGATACTGTTTGGTTGAGAGAGTGGCACATTACGCAGAAATCGTCAAGATTTTACGTGATCTGTACCCAACAATACAACTTCCAGATAAGTAAGTTTAATTGTTTGTATAACTCCAATAGTCCATATAAAATATATGAATATTCAGATTCCTATTTTACTGATACCCATTGTCCCATACTTTTCTGCAATGTCTGAGACTTCACCTCAATTCACCAAAACTTAAGTTTTAAGCATAGAATCTGAGTTTGCAACGTTATCATGGCTGATTTGGTTAGGGTTAGGATTACACCAAGCCTACATTATATATCATTTTTTTGTATTAAGCATTTTATATTCAATAACTCTCTTTTCTGTCGATTTTTTGTCATAACATTTTCATCTTCATCTTCTCAACAATGCTACAGGTGTGCAGACGATAAGCCATATATGCCAATATATCAAGTTTCCAAAGAAAAGGCAAAGAGCTTGGGAATTGAATTTACTCCTTTAGAAGTGACCCTCAAAGAGACTGTGGAATGCTTGAAAGAGAAGAAGTTTATTGATTTCTAATTCATAGTATCTTTCCTTGACCAGGAGTGAACATTTATAAGTCATCAATTGTGAAATAAGGCTTCAACTACTAAATCAAGACTTGTTCGTTTGATTTTGTCTAGAAGGAATTTTGAAGTCTGAATTATGAGTGTCCTTCCATAGTTCCATGGAGGACAATTTTGAAACCAGTTCGTTATTATCATTCTAAAGCATAAATTAAAATAACATTTTCATGGTTTTAAACAGCGGTTGTAGTCGTGTAGTAAATATATATCCACGAATAAAAAGGGAGAAAAAACAATGAATAAAAGATATTCCTGTCAAGATAAGGCACTCCAATTTCTCATCTCAAGTTCAATCTGTAATATCATAAAAGAGCTTAGCCTCATCCCAAGTACTATTGATCTTGTACATATAAGCTAGTTGCACTGTCATTTACCTTTCAATCTTACATATTCAGGTGAAAGGTATCTCCATACTCTGAATAATAAAGGGTGATATGATTAAATGTGGTGGGGGTATTACTCCACAACATAAACGAGAGAAGAGATTTTAGCAAATGTGATTGCAGGAAACCAAGACAAAAGATACAACTGGTTTATGATGAAGTAAGGCCAAAACATGGAACAAAGATGATAATATTAAGGTGCACATATTAATATTACTCCCTCCCTACATTCAAGTGATGGGTTTAGTGAGTTTTCTCAACATCTGAAGAAAGGTAGCAATACAAAGGGAAAACTGCTTTGCCATTCTGCCTCATCAACAATGATGAGTTCCCAATGTCTTGGAATGGTGATCTTTTAGGGGCTACGAATCCGCCGCCTCCAGCAGCATGTGCTGGTCTTCTTTCTGCATTCTTTAGAACCTCATTACACTTTCTATTTTGTGTAACCTTGCTGTTTTCCTTTGAGCAACAGACCACTATTCTCTTCTCCAACTCATTCTGTGTGTCCAAGGGAATTGGTGAACATGTAGTTCCCTGTACTGCAGTTTTTTCCTTCCTCAAACTTTCAAGTTCCCCACTGAGCATGGAGAGTTTCGATTCAAGCTCATTCGTTTTACTTTCAGATGAAACAGCTCTTTGTCTCCACTCTTGAACCTGTGAGAAAAACAGAAGATTAATAGTGAGACAAAGGTTTAAGAGATCAAATGTACTGACGTTTAAGGTGGATGAATATTAGCTCACATGAGTATAGGGTATAGATATGATACCTACCAATTTCTTCATCACCAAAAATAAAATAATTTAATGGTTTTTATATGGTAATGGTAGTTTTAGTTTATGGTTTTCATCATCTGGAAGGAACTAATGCTCAAAATTTACTTCCTCACATTTTTAGACAATAAGCCAAGATGGTGATCATTAGATGAAGAATGGGTACATTGACCATTTAAAGTTCAAATCCGTGCATTTATAGTTGTCAAGCAAAATGACTAGCTACATCTATAAGGTTTGCAAAAAGGTTGAGAAAATATGGTGCCCAAAAAAGTATCTGAGCCATGTTAGTGAGCCTAAGGAAGCAAAGAGAAGAGTTTCTTTTAGAAGGGCATATATAAATTTTGCATGTATTACCTAAAAAATAAGAGAACGAAAATTGAGAAAAGTGAAATATAGAAAAACTGGAAACAGTGGACTCTGCCTTACAGCATCGTGTAGGGATTGGATTTGAAATTCAGAATGCACTGCCTGATCTTCCCAAAAATCTCGAGAAGCCTGCAATTCCTCCATCTCTTCCCTCACCTGGCCTAGCATCTCCTGCATTTGAGACCATTGCTCAGTCTCAGCTCTAACCTGCTCTACAATTCTTTGCACAATAGTCTTGCAATGTCCTGAGCATCTGTTTCCTTCATGAGACACTTTTTCCTGCAGAATTTGCCGACCATAATATTGGTAAGAATTCCTTCTCTTAATTCTGTTAGCCAAGAAAATGGTGTTTAACATGAAAAAGGTTGACCAAACTGCAAAAACAATCCTGTCTTAAAAGAATTAGTACACTAAAGTCAGATGCTTAGATTTAATTAGATAAGGCGTAGCCTCACTGCAGTTTACAGAGAATACTGTTTATATATAATCAAACATTAAATTAAAATGGTTTTGGCTATATTTTTATAGTCCAATATAAACTAAAAATGAGTAAGGAAGTCAAGGACATACCTGCTGCGGTGGTACTCGTATGGAAGATGAATCTTGAAATTCAATTCTCTTGGAGGTAGAAGCAGAACTGGCAAGAGAACTATTAGAAGACAGCAGTGAGTTATACTCTTCCTCCATTCTCTGTAATAATATCCCCTTTGACAATACCTCCATCTTCCTTCTCAGAATATCTACCTGTAAATTTGATACGACCCATGAGAAAGAAACGCCAAAATGATAAAAAGGACACCAGGACAAAAAATATATGAAAAAAACAACATGCCTTTGTATGGCATTGACATGCTCACACGAAGACAACGTACATGAAAACCCTTTGAACTTCATTGCACTCAGCCATGTCTAAATTACGAAGCTTATTTGAGATGGAAATTTTGCTCTTAATATTTGTTTAAAGTGACGGGTCCACTTCAGAGTATAAAGTGAGAAATCATAATCATTGATCTAAACATTGATGATTGAGATTTTAACAACCCCATAATTTGTTATACATGTGCAGGTATATCTTATCATAATCTTAAGTCTAGACCATTAATTATTCAATATTTGCAATTTAGATAAGCCAAATCCCAAAAAAACACCATGGATTATGCTGCCATTCAAACAGCTAAGAAATTTTAAAATGTAAAAAAGTAATCAAAAGTTGAAACATGGACTAAGAAGCAATGCAAAGCATTTTGGTTCCTTCTGTAGTCTGTACTTACGTTTAGTTTTCCACTTGCAACAACATTATCATTAAGTGTACTTCTTCTTTTGATTGAGAAGCTTATCTTTTCCACCTCTTGAAACTCCTTCAAGTATATCTCATCTGATGATCCTCCAATCTTCTTTAGTCGTCTCTGCAGAACAGAAACTTGCTTATCAAAATTTCTGTAGTTCCTAGTTGCCTCTGAATCCTTATTTCCCGATTTCCTTTGCAATTTATGAAGTTTCTCTGTCAATTCATGGATCTCTTCATCCAAAACCATCCCAATATCCATTCCTTCACAAATCTTTATTCGTCCCTGAATTCCACTTTACAAGTCAAGGATGATGCAAACAGAATAAAGATAAAATGACAGATCATTACGAAAATAATAGTATGTACTGTGTACAATTAGCCACTTGAAACAGAATACCGGCAATTCATAACGCATAAGTTTTGATAATAAGTTATTACAAAATTGCTAGGGAAAAAAGGACCAAGACATTCTTAGCCGTTCCTAATTGCTAGAATAATTTGCACCATACTAGCTTAGTGGGTTATTGTTACCTCCCATTTAATTGAAGTAAAAATTTAAATGTTATACTCCTAAGTTGATCTAGCCTATTGAGTTATGAGCACTTAAGCGCCCCTATCATATATCTTGACCTGCTCTAATATCAATGCTTTTAAAACTTCAGCCTTTCTTCATTTAAAGAAAAATAGCAACTTATGATCTTTAAATGTTAAGTCTTCACTTGACAAAACCTTACACTAATTAAAAAGAAGTAATATTAATAACTTGTACAAATATTTTAGGATTTGAAATAACAAGATTATATTAAAATATTTGAAGAAGATATTAGCAAATAAGCATAGTGAGGAGAAAAGGAAGGGGACTAACAGAGAGAAGGGTGTGAAGTGCAGAAGTTAGAGTCCTCTCAGTCCTAGAACGAGTCCTCTCCAACTTCTTAAGTGCAATCTCTTTCTCCATTCTCAACAAGTTACACTCTGCCCTCAACATTTCAGCCTGAAACTTCCACTTCTCTTCCTCCAATGCCAACCCATCACCACTCCTTTCAACTCTCTCCCTCCTCCTCTCACCGCCGTGGTGGTGGTTGTGGTCCAACACCACTATTGGATCATCACATGCATGTTGTTGTTGTTGTTGATGAAACAAAGTATCTAACTTGTTATTATGGGGTTTAAAATGAAGGTTGATATTGTCGGGACGGGTGGAGGAGAGTCTACGGCGGCGGAGAGGGAAGTGGAGGATACGAGGTGTTGGGGGAGGAGGAGGGTGGTGGTGGTGGTGGTGAGATTTGGGTCTGGTAGATAGTGAAGATGGTGTGGACATGATGAAAAGAAGTTGAGTTGAAGAAGAAGGAGAAGAAGGAGAAGGAGGTAGAAATAGAAGGGTGGGGGAGCCTGGAGAGTAAAGTGTAGAGGCGTGCAACCTCGTGAACTGTAATAAACAGAGATTTCAAATCAAAGCTGTTCTCTTCTCTCTTCTATTTATGTGTTTCTGTGCCTTTTTTCCAACCTTGGACACTTCTTGTTTTTTTTTCTGGAATTTCAAATTTACTTATTTAAAATCATATTAGGGTTGGGAACTCAGATATGTCATCTTCATCCTTTAACCATATCCCACACAAAATTTCACAAAATGTGCGACTGTATCACTTATACTATACATTTTTTTCACTTGGTATTATATGTGTAGACGTATAAAAGGAGAGTAAATTTGAAATAATGTAAAATAGTGAGAACATGTTTTGAATGGAGTGAGGGATAACAGCTCAAGGTGTTTCTCACGTATAGTATACTACTCATTAATTAATCACTCATTAAATTAAAGTTGTCCGTGCCGTCTAAGCATTTGGATACTGAAGAAGGATCATATTTTTGAAAAAATTATTTTCATGTATTAAGTGATTTATATTTGTTGGCAAACTAATATAAACTTTTTTTTATTCATATAAAATAAAATATTCAACTGCATTGATTTTTGATTAATTACTCATTTTAATTCCTCGTGTTTTTCGAGGATACCAATTTAATACCTAAAAAATTTAATTGACGTTTTAGTTTTAAACAATTTTGACATTAGATTACCTTAATCATTCTCTCAACCCATATGTGTTAACTTTAATAGAGTTGTTCATGTATCATATTAAATGCTCATATGATGTTGGTTATACTTCTACGTGTACAGTCTCTTATTTCACTATGCGGACCATTGCAAATCACTAACGTGCATCGACTAATTTTTATTTCCGTTGATGCGGTGCAATTTTGAATATCATGCATTTTTGTCATTGCTGCTGTAGCATAGTTTCCAAGGGTTTTAAGTTTAATTTATTAGTTAACTCCTTTTGAAGAGTTTCATGATTATACATATTGTCCTCATCTGTTCACCGAGTTGTAAGACGCCAAATGGATTTACAAGCTCCATTTTCCAACAAATTTCAAATTTTAATTCTTTATTGCAACTTTTTGAATTGAAAGATTTCTAAAATGGCCTTGTTGCCCGACATCTGCCGAATGAAACTATGGAGGTCTCATAGAGAAGGCATTGTGTAATGTGCAATAATATCAATATCAAGGTGTGACTCAATCCTACCCATTCTAGGTGAATAATCTGATTAATAGGATTTGATATCATCGAATCTATGATTGAGTTCGAGTTTAAAAATTAAATCTGATCAAAATTTAAAATCGGGTAAGGGACAAACATGACTCCGCTCCTTCAATCCCATGGTCACTCACATTATGTTTGTATGTATCTTTATTAAGTTGTGTGCAAAGTAATGACACATCTTTGATAATAAATATTATTGATGTTTAATTTTTCACATTATAAACATAATTAACAAAATATATATATCATTTTACAAGTTAAATTACATATACATAATATTAGTAATATTTAGAAGATTTTATCTATAATAATATGTATTGTATTTAATCGAATCTAGGATCGTCGGGTCTAAGGCTGAGTCTGGATTAAAAAAATGATTCTACTAAACATTCAGAAACATGTAAAAGACAAGTATTACCCAACCCAACTTCACTCATACTCAACCCTATAAATAATAATAATAAAATGTTTAAAGCACATTGTTATCATGTATAGTAATGTACTTAATTCCATATTTTCATGTGTACAGGTTTTGGGATGATTTATGGGCTTTATGCATTTCCTTTATACAGGTTTGTAAACTCCCATACACTTCATATATCATGCATCGTTTTTATGTATATTAATGTACTTACACTTCACATATCATGCTATTAGAGGAAGTGACTATGCTCATGAATACATGTTTGATCACAGAGCAATTAAAGTTGAAGAAAAATGGAGCAAAATAAAATGATTCACCCATCTCGAACACATCACACGCAAAATTAAATAATAATCTCATAAAATGCAGAACTAGATTCCAAAAAAAGCATATATCGGAGGCCGAAAGCTCCAACCAAAAATAAGTATAAGTAATAAATAAACAAGAGGAAAATTTCAACGGATTCCACTCTGACGGTTTAGAAAACATCTTTTTCTAACTTGACCCACAATTCGTGAGGTTCCATATAGTATGTAGTAACATAAGTAAAGCAAAAAAGAGTGGAGAGAAAGGAAACGGTTAGGGTGAGAGGAAAGGACATAGGCAAACACAAGTCTAATAAAGAACTTAACATTTTTAGCATCCAAAAACATAGGCAAACACAAGTCTAATGAAGAACTTAACATTTTTAGCATCCAAAACATAGGCAAACACAAGTCTGTTCCTGGACCCTTTCCTTCTAATGAATAAGAATAGTATCATACTTTAGTTTTTTAAAATTGTAAAGAAACAGTTGAATTTTAATTAGATAATACTGGGGTAGACTGGTCCCTTAGATAGACCAAGGCGTACTTCCATCCCATGATGCATGTCCAATGGCCGAAATCCCTCTGATTCACTCGGATCTGCATTCATTCATATAAGAAAGTACACATAACAACAATGTCCAATGTTAATGAAAGCCAAGAAGTAAAGGGAAATCATAATACCATTTAGATAATCCTCAAAACCAAAATTGTCAAGATCTCCTGTTAAAGCCTCCAAACCAAGCATTGATGATGGAATTGCTCCAGGAGGCCTCTGGAACCTACAAAGAACAGTGGCATGATACATCAACTTAGCTAGTAGCTGCTCATTCAATCAACTAACTACACACATGTATAAGTTTTTAACAACAATCTCACAAAATCATTTTTACATTTATATAAGAAACGGGCATGAAGAGTCATACCTAGAAAGTATTTGGGTCTCAAGTTCCTGTTTCACAGGAAAAGCAGTTCCATACAAATTGATCAAACATTGCCTCTTCATCACTTCATCTACCCTCCTTGCCTGACAATACCAAACACAATCACACAGTAAGAGAACTGAGATTCACACCAACCCAAGGCAATATTATCGACTAAATGGCCACTTTCATCCTTCACAATGTAACACCCTATCACTTTAGTCTCCAAACAAATTACTTATATATTCAATGAATTTACTCCTCCCTTTCAAGGACAGAACTGTAATTATCACTAAATCAATGAGTGACTACACTGTATAGGATCAAACTCACTATCTCATAAACCTTAATTTCCTCAAACAACCAAACATGAAGAGAACAGTAATAAATCAGAAACAGAAGAATCTATTTGGTTATATGGTAAAATTTATATTGTTTTAAAAAAACTATTGAAAAGAGGAACACCAACCAGCTCAAATCAGAAGAAAAGAAAACGCAGAGAGAGAGAGAGAGGGATTACAGATTGGAGAGGGTGAGAGCCAACGATGTCGCTCTTGACACCATGAAGACCGAAACGAAGCGCATCGTTTTGGACTCCTCCGATTTCGTGTGATATACTCTTTGATGCTTCCTCCATTTTCCTTTCAACACTTTTGGTATTACACACTTTTTCAACATTTTCTATTTATTCATCTCTTTTTTTCGTGGAGAACAAGATACTCAATTACTTTAAAACTTTTTTTATATCCCACTTTTTTAACCGTTACAATATATTTAATAACATCATTATCTTCTTTATATTCCTTAAATATTATTTTATGATATTTATTAATATTTTAAATATTGAGTCCTTCCGGAAGTTCTTTAACACACTTATTCCCACAATTTTAAATAGAGTGAAATTACACATCAATAAATCTACGGAAAATACTAATTATATGCATATAATACACTTACAATGTAATTTCTTAAACAAAAAATAAAAAATTGTAATGAATGTAATTAGGTCAAATATAATATGATGTATTTAAAAGACAAGCACTTGTAAGAATCTTTATTTATTATTTTAGTTAGTTACAATATGATATAAGGTGTTTTAAACACCTCTTTAGAATTATTTAAGCAATTCCTAACGAACAAAAAATCATGAATATAATTGTAATTTACTATTTTAAAAATTATGAGATTCATATTGTGTTTGACTTAATTACATTCGTCATCATTGTGTTTAAGAAATTATACTCATATCTCTTATAGATGTAGGTGAAATGTATATACATATATATATGATGATTCATGTAGATTTAAAGATGATAAATAATTTGTATCAAAACTCAATGATATAATTGTAATTTAGTGTTTTAAAAATAAAGGGTAGGTAGCATTTATAAAGGGAGATTCTCTATAACAAAAAAAGGGAGAATTTTTTTAACCATACAATTATATGTACAAGCAATTTTCAATACTTGGAAAAATTATTCTCAAACTTTATAAAATACAAAGTTTATTTGTGTATTCTATTTTTGGATAAATACAAAGTTGATGAACGCAAGGTCACACTCGAGAGAGAGAGAGAGAGAATGGAGAAAAAGGTTGTTGTAGTTTCCTCCATCGTCATCTTCTTAGGGCTCTTGTCTGCTGCTACTAGCTTTGCTGCTGAGGCTACAAGGATCAAGGTCTCTCTCTCTCTCTCTCTCTTTCCTTACTCTTATTTCTTTACTCATCATTCCAATATTGTTTTTATTATTTACCACTATTTTCACAAATCTTCTTATTCTTCACTTCCCATCTATTTCTCTAACTACTTTCACCCCCCAAATTATTCCTTTTTATTCATTTATTACCATATTTATCATACATAACCTTCATTTCTCTTTCCCTTTTATTTGCCTTTTACTCTAAATATTTACATTTATTTTTCCATGTTGGAATAGATACGATCTCAAAATCCCAAAATGTATTATGAAAAGGATCTGAAATATATTTAATTTGATTTTGCAATTCCTAACTTTACTTGTGTTGTTTACTTTTTGAAGTTCTGTTGTGTGTACTACTACATGCAGAGATCTCAAGTTCAGGTTAATCCACCATATCAATGCGTGTATCCTCAAAGTCCAGCTGTACACCTTGGTTTAACTGCTGCAATGGCTCTTATGGTATCTCAAATAATTATAAATGTTGCATCTGGGTGTATTTGTTGCAGAAGAACCCCTCAAATCCCAAATTCCAAGTGGAGGGTGGCATTGCTCTCTTTTGTTTTATCCTGGTATTTTTGGCATTTCCTTATTTGATTTCAGAATCCTTTGTTTTGAGTACAGTACTTCTGCATCGTTATTTATGTGCTTTCATGCTGCCCTGGATTATAAACCACAAGAATTGCTGGTCTTGACTCTTATGCATGACAATTAACAACAAGCTAGGAAGGTAAATTTTACTTGTAGTATATATATCTTTCGCTTGTTTATGCGATTGGAATCTTTGTTCAAACAGGTTCACATTTGTGATTGCATTTCTCATGTTGCTAACCGGTGCTGCACTGAATGATCAACGTAATAAAGATAGTGTATACTTTGGCTTTGGTGACTACTACTGCTTTGTTGTGAGACCTGGAGTGTTTGCAGGGGCTGCAATTTTAACCCTTTCAAGTGTTGCATTTGGAATTGTGTATTACATCACCTTAACTGAGGGAAAGAATGGTAGCAATTCTGGTGGTGATTCTTCATATCCTAATCAAGGTGGCATAGTGATGGGACAGCCACAAATTCCACGTCAGAGTCAAGAACCAGTATTTGTACATGAAGACACATATGTCAGACGACAATTCACATGATTGCCAAATAGTTGTCTGCCCTTACTTAACTTTGTAAGTGTTGCATCACTCAGTTGGAGGCTGTTGTAATCAAAACCTTATTTCTTATTAGTACTCATAGGAAGTAGCATTTCTTAGTATTTGTAAGTGTGTATATGTACCATTAACTACAGACAACATACTATTTACAATGTTGAATCCTGTTCTAGGTGGAACTTGTGACCCTCAAACCCCTCAGCATTTCACATGAATCTGGTGGAAAGACTATAGATGATTCTCCAGATGCTTTAACAATGTCTGTGCTTAGTTGCTATTCAAACAAACTGGTTGATGGTCATCTTACTCTCTAGTGTTTTAGCACAGACTCTGGCAGTTGCTCCAATCATTCATCACAATATTAGCGACATTCCAATTCAATCAATACAACATGTGTCATAATACAAATATTATTCTCATGAAATAAAATTTCTAATATCTACCCTAATAATCATTTTTTATATATAGTTTTATTATAACCTCATACAAATTTTACTAAGAGTTACGGATGAAAGGATATAATTATCAATAAATGTATTATGAAGAAAGTTATATTAACTCTTATTGTAGAGAACATAAGCCTTATCTTATGTAATTTGGTGTGTGTGTGTGGAAGTAGAGGGAGGTTAGTAGCCCCATTAAAAGAAAATGTATCAAACAAATATTACACCAGGGGAGGTTAGGAAAAATATAATATCATTATATATAAAGGATAAAAATATATTACCATATTATTTGTTACCATATTATTTATTACCGAAGAAGATGATAAATATTAGAGATGATGTTTGTTTTTTAAGAATCATTTGTATAGATTGAATCCATAATACTCATTTTTTTGAATGATTTGAGTTGCTAAAAATTGTAATAATAATAATAATAAAAGAAATAAAAAGTGAGTGGTGAGAAACGAGAAGGGCGAAAAGGGACGCTGATTCCAGAAATCGGCGGCTGCAAAATAAGAGGAAAGCGCGTCGTCATATCGGAGGAGATGATGCAATTAACTATTCAAAATCACGTTGCTGTTTCTGATGCTGACGCTGATGCTGATGCTTCCAATCACAGGTTATTTGTATTATTATTTGATGTTTGCTTAACCCATTCACACATCTCTATTCTCATTTTGCAGAGATACTGTAACTCAAACCCATCACAACAACGAAACCAAAATTAATAATGATGATGATCATAATGACGCTTCTTCACATATTCTACAACTCATTGCTTCCACTGGAAACTTCTGGTACTACTTAAATCCATCTCCACTATCATCGTATTTCATTATTTTTCCATTCTTAATTAACCATACTAATTCGCCTACAAATATTTAAACCATTCAGATGTTAATTCTACAAAAACCCTAAGCTGCCCCCAACTAAGGTTGCAATCTGCATCATACAATTGCTTTTTTGTGTGCTGATGAATGAGTTATTTCATGACACTAGGTTTAAAACATGGGTTTGCTACTAGGTTTATTCACCACAACACGGACCTCGGCTCTCTATTATGTAAATAAAATTCTGTGCAGTTCTTCGGTGTACTTGGTTTGAAATGAACAATAGAATATTCATTGACTCCGTTTCAACTTTAGGATTTGATTTGGATTACTCTTTTGTGTCACCCCTTGTGTACCTAGCTAGATTTTGGGATAGTTGACTTGGACATGGATCTGCATTTTTGATTCTAATGTTCTCAATTTTTTTTTGAGTAACAGGCATGACTGGGATAAGTTGAAGAGTATGCTATCGTTTCAGTTGAAGCAGGTATGGGGAGGTATGCTAGCATGCATTCTTAAGTATATTAATGTTGGTTCTTAGATGTATTTAGGCTAGCATGAATTCTTAAGCATATTGTGTTGGTTCTTAGGCGTATGTTTGCTAGCATATTTTTTTTATATATTTTGTGTTGGTTCATATGAGTTGTAGTTTATTGTAATTTATAATTTAGCCCCTTTCTGAGTATTTGCTATATAGGTCTTGTCAGAGTATGCTGAGGCAAAAATGACTAGCGAGGAGCAATATGCTTCATTAGGAGAGTCCTATTCTGAGCTGGTCAACAAATTGGATGAAGGTATCTTACCATTAGTGCCATAGCCATGTTATCAAATTACTCTGACTCTCTAATTATTTTGGTATGCTTTTTTTGGATGCAGCACTTTCTTGTTTCATTGAAGGGCCCCCATTTACATTGCAAAGGATTTGTGAGGTAAGCCTGTTCCTTTCATTTTCTTTGCATTATTATGTTCCAGCAGCAGTGTCCATCAAGTTTAACATGATAATATTGAGTGATGTTACTTCTGTCTGATATTGCATTGGTCAGATACTATTGGATGCAAAAAGCATTTATCCAAACCTTTCAAAACTTGCTTTAGCTCTTGAGAAGGTATGCTTCATAATCTGGCTTGCACAATGCTGTCAAAATTTCAAATGTGTTGCTTTAAGAATTAATAAAGTGAACCCTGTGTTTAAAAATGGTCAATGGCTCTTTTTTTACAATTGGTAACTGAATTATACTTAGTTTGTCTGAACGCTTTTCTTTGCTTCCGTCTGGTGTCTCCCTCTGTAGAACTTGTTAGTCACATCTACATTGACAATCAGCGCTGATCCATACCCGCAAACGGTAGTACAAGAACAAGCTGACCAAGAGAATGCAAGTGAAGAGCAGAAGCAGGAATCTGACAGTGCTGCACAAAATGGCATTGAGCCTGTGGTAGCGGACAAGGATGAAGTAATGGTTGAGGCTGATGTAGATGATGATATGACAGTTGACACGGAAGCCTTTGAAGACATTAATAAATCATCAGAAACAGATTCCGAGCCAAATGCTAATAGTGCATAGTGCTTTAATTACTTGTGTACCTTAAAGTTGCATTTAAACTTAGAACCATGTTTCTGTTTCTTATCTCTTGGTGGCTATGCTTGTATTGTTGAAGATCTCATTGCAGATCTGCTTTTAAGTTAAATTCACAAACATGGGCAGGTTCATGAACTTTGGTATCCTTGTCAAAGTATGCTAGTAATTATTACCTCATTTTATATTGGCTTCTAAGTAGTTACCTCATTTTATATTGGTTAGTTTTCAGCAATAAATGGGATCCTTAGGAATCTTGTGTTAAAATCTTGCACCATCAAATGTGCTTTTCCTTAAGCTTCACTTAGAAATAAAGGTAACAGCTAAGATTGTTCTCTAATACTTTGAGAAATCTATCTATTATACTATAAGAAAAAAAGGTTCTCCATTATTAGTCTTGGACACATGTCATCTTCTCATGTAAAGTTTTCTCACCCAAACACTCCCACCAACTACCATGCATAGTTACACATTGTATCATTACCATCTACATTCATATCATACATCAAACCATCAACTATCATGCATAGTCCCACATTGTATCATTACCCTCTACATTCATATCATACATCAAAATGACACATGCATGTTACTTTTCATATCATACATCAAAATGACACATGTATGCCACATTTATTAATCATTCATTTTTTCTACCAAACACTTAATCATATTCACATATACTCATTCATTTTCCATCCGAAAATCTTTCTTCATTTTCACTAAATCAATTCTTATATTTTTTTCATTTTCCCTAAAATCATATTTTGATTAGCAATTCTATTATAATATTATGCACATTCATTATAATATTCTCATATTAATTTATATTAAAGATATATGATTTAGGGAAAAAAATAAATATTATCATATTATGCTGTTTGATTATTTAAAAACAAAAATAATTCTTTAAATTCTCATCCACATTATCCCGAAAATGATGAACTCTCTGTAACAAAAATCACAAAGTCAAAATAATGAAAAGCTTTGAATGAGAAACGAAGAAAATTAAAGTATGATGTAATATAATGTTACCTAAGAAGAAGAAAAAGAATCATTAGATTGTAAGATTATCTTATTACGCACATATGCAATTACCATTACCTACAGGAAATTGTGATTTTATTAGAATGAGAAATGAAGAAAATTATCATACACATTATCTCGAAAATGATGAACTCTGTTTAACAAAAATCAGAAAGTCAGAATATTAAAAAACTTAGAATGAGAAATGAAGAAAATTAAAGTATGGTGTAATGTTACCTAAAAAGAAGAAAAGGAATCATTAGATTGTAAGGAAAAAGTGTTGGTAATAATTGTAAAATATCGGTGTTATGATGTGAAAGCAATTATATAAATATCTCATACTCTGATTAGCAATTCTATTATCTTATTATTATGCGCATTTCTTATATATTAATCACCATGTACCTATGTTTAAAATCAACATTCATCACCTTTACTATTCTGGAATATTCATGAATAATTCAATTAGAATGAATATAATTATTATACTTAATGATCATTCATGATTCCATAAAAAATCATTATACACATTTATTCTTGTATTTTTTTTCTCACCAGAAATATTTCTTTATTTCCCTAAATCAATTCTTATATTTCTCTATTTTTATAATATTGTGCACATTCTATTGATATCTCATAATCTCATTAGCAATTCTATTATCCTATTATGCACATTCATTATATATTTCTCCTAAATCAATTCTTATAAGTGAAGCTTTAAATTCGTATAATATTCTGAAAGCAATCCTATTAATATTTCATACTCTGATTAGCAATCATATTATACACATTTGTTATATATTTCCCCCTAAATCAATTTTTATCAATATTATTATACACATTCCATATATATTAATTTCTATTAATCATCAACTACATATGTTTAAAATTATACCCAGCAATTAATTTCCCTAAATCAATTCTTATTATAAGTGGAGCTTTAAATTCTTATAATACTTTGAAAACAATCCTATTAATATCTCATATTCTGTTTAGCAATCATATTATCCACATTTCTTATAATATTGTGAAAAAAATTATATTAATATCTCATACTCTGATTAGCAATCTTATTATCTTATTATTATCCACATTTTGTATATATTCATTTCTATTAATCACCAAATACATATATTTAAGATTATATCTAACAATTAATTTCCTTAAATCAATTCTTATAACTCAAGAATTGAATTTTCATTTGCAATATTTAATACTAATAACCATTAACTATCATTACCATCAACTACCATATGGATGTACACGAATAACATGTGTGTTCTTAACCATATGGATGTACATGTAATGTGTGTTCTTAATCATATGACAAAAAAATAACGTCTCGTGCAAATTTACGGGTAATATGTTTGTTTTTAGCCATTAAAATGTACGAGTCACACGTGTACTCTTAACAATAGGAATGCACAAGTAACATGTGTGTTTTTAATCATGTGAATACACAAGTAACATGTGTATTTTTAACTATATGAATGCAAATATAGTACATGTCTACATTAACTATACGGATGCGAATAACACATGTATCTTTTTAAAAATGTCAATGTACAGATAACATGTATGTTTTAAATATATGAATGTACGGGTAACATGTGTGTTTTTAGCAATGCGAATGTACGAGTAACATGTTTGTTTTTAACCATCAAAATATATGAGTCACATATGTGTTCTTAGCAATACGAATGCATGAGTAACATGTGTTTTTAATCATGCGAATACACAAGTAACATGTGTCTTCTTAACAATACGAATGCAAGAGTAACGTATGCGTTTTTATTCATACAAATACAAAAGTAACATGTATGTTTTAACTATATGAATGTACATATGAAACATGTATTCTTAACGATATGGAAAAAAAATGACACCCCGTGCATCCGCATGAGTATCTTGCTAGTTATATAAGAAAAAAAGGTCCTTACAATGTATTTCACCACACCATAACGTTCGCTATATAACAATTATTACCAACAATTTTCACTTACAAATTATCCGCTTTACTTTTCATTCATCAAAGTTTCATGATATTTTTCCCACTGAATTTTAATATCACATATCAGATTCTTTGAATATTAATTTTTCCATATTTTCATTAAAAAAATCAAATTCGAAATTGAAGTTTTTTATAACTTTTAAATATTTTTTAATAAAAAAGGTTCATATAGTATCACGATTTGATTTCCCCGTTTTCATTAAAAAAATCATATTCGAAAATGAAAAAATCATTTCATTTTCTACAACTTTTAAAATATTTATTTTAAAAAAAAATCGCATGGTATCATGTTTCGGTTTCCTATTTTTATTAAAAATATTTATTTTAAAATTCGAAATTGTCATTTGTTTATGTTATGTGTTTGAAGAGGAAAATATATGGGGTAACACATCTTAACAATACGAATGTACGTGTAACATATGTGTTTTAACTATATGAATGCACAATTAACATATGTGTTCTTAGCAATATGAATGTATGGCTAACATGTGTTTTTTTAACCATGCGGTTGCACGGTCACATTGTGTTATTAACAATACAAATGTACATGTAACATTTGTGTTTTTAACCATTAAAATGTACGAGTCACACGTGTGCTCTTAACAATATGAATGCACGAGTAACATATGTGTTTTTAATCATACGAATGCACAAGTAACATGTATGTTTTAACCATATAAATGTACATATAAAACGTGTATTCTTAACCATACGAAAAATATCACCCATGCATCCGCACGGGTATCTTGCTAGTTTGTAGTACAAACAAGTCTCATCCAAGGAAGATAGGAGGGAGCTTGAACATGGGGTAACAAAATGTTAGAAATTGAGCTAGGTCTGGCAAAGTTTCGAGTTAACACCACTCAGGAAGAGTAAACAGAAATTAGCTGATTACACATTCATAATATTTATACACATTTTATTCTTGTTTTATTCACCTCAAACATTTATCTTCTTTTATTTTTATGTAATCATTTTAAAAATTTATATCAAACAACACGAAGGGACATCAAAACAAATGATGTGCAAGTGTGATTTTTAGAAATTACTTTACAGTCTTAAATATTCTGTTTATTACAAATATGTTAAAAATCCTTGCAATAATCCATCGAGTTCCAACATGGATGGGTAGTTAAATTTCTTAAACGTGACGTTATGGTTTCAATTGTGTGCAGAAATTTTTTTATTTATAAGAACAAGTCCGTTCTGAAAATCCCTACGCGTCAAAACGAATTTCAATTGCTGGTTGGGAGAGAACCCTTTGATGCATACAATTTTCTAAAATAATGACCGTAATTAAAATTAACCAAGAAATTTGTTTATACAAACTATAATATTCATCCTACAATTTTTTTTGTTTTTTGTTTTAAGTTAGTTTTATGTATTATTTTAAAGTTAAATAGGTGTTTGTTTTTTTTTTTACTATTTTTGAAACCCATTTTTCAATTGTATAAATTAAAAAGAGAAATCTGGTAGATTTTTATTTCCAATTTAAATGAAATCAAAATTGTGATCTTTGGTAAACTGTTGAATAAGGTTAAGAATGAAGAGAGAGAGAGAGAGAGAGAGAGGACCCAAGGAATTAAAATAGAAAGGAGGTAGTAATAAAGTTGTTACCTTTGAGAAAGGAACATTGGTAACAAAAACAGTGCATCGTAAATTGCGTTGTGTGTTTTGGAGAAACTAATGAAGAAGAAGAAACATCATCAAAGTTCCCTTTTATGCACGAATTGGAGATGTTGATTGCCTCCAAATGCTTTTGTTGGAATTCAATCACACAAATTCAATCTCCCCCTCCAATCTTTTCTCTTCCTGCTCCCATCCCTCAATGGTCTCAAGGTATTTCTTCTCAATTCATATCTGGCTTTTCATTATTATTGCCAAAATATTTGTTTTTTTCCCTCATGATAGGAATTTATGTGCATTAGTGATCATGTGTTTATTGTCACTTGTGAAATTTAGTAATTTACGTTTCCAGATAATAACTTGCTACCAGTTTTGTATTTTTATTTAACTGTTCATTAGTGATCATGTTTTTCTTATCATTCCTTCTGTAAATATACATGGTCTCTTTTAGGCCAAAATTGCCAATGAATTGTCTTTGACTAATGATATACACACATGACAAAATCAACATATAAGTCCTCCTACACATGTGATGATGTCACATGTTACTTGTAAGTCTATTATTCATAAGCAAAGTACACCCTTGTGACACACGACAACATCGTATGTGTAGGAGGATTTGTAGGAAGATATATCATGTTTTCATTGTATTCCTATGCGGAGTTGATGAAATCATATTCTCTCATTCTGATTTCTTTCCTCACTATTTATCCACCATTTCCCATTCACGTTTAGGTTTGGTAGCCTGTTACATGCTTACATGTTTGATGAAACTTCTTCATTTTTAGTGATAAGTATAACCTTATCTCTTGACATTATATGCAGTGTATTCAGTAATGACCTTCATTATAATATGCTTTACAAAAATTAATGAAAACTGGGAAGAAGTGTTTAACTGCGGTATCAACGCCACATAGGAAATTCCTTGAAACTTCAATTTAAAGTTAGCATGTTTTTTGTTAATTTTTGGAAAACTAGTTATATTCTTTATATGTCATTACAGGACAAGGTTTTGCTTCTGGATTTGTAAATCTTGGTGAGATAGAAGTTTTCAAGGTTACTAGGTTTGAGTTCATTTGGAGCAGCAATGCTATACTAGACACGAAAAAGGTTCTTACATTCTATAAGCCTGTTGGGATACCTGATAGTTTCCATATCCTTGGCCACTACTGTCAACCTACCGACAAGCCTTTACGGGGTTTTGTACTTGTAGCTAGGGAAGTGGAGGATCGCTTGCCCAAAACTACTGATATTGACAACCACAATAAGATACCTCCTCTGAGGAATCCTCTTGATTTTGAGTTAGTATGGAGTCCAAATGTAGGAAGCCTGGAATTTACTAGTGTTGGTGGTTACTTTTGGCTACCGCAGCCTCCTGAAGGTTACAAGGCACTTGGCTATATGGTTACTAACAAACCTGACAAGCCTAAGTTGGACGAAATGTGCTGTGTTCGTGCAGATCTCACTGATGAATGTGATCCTTATTGCCTAATGCTTTCTTCCAGTTCTGGAACTCCTGAGTTATCTTTTCAGGTGTGGAACTTGAGACCTTGTGACCGTGGCATGCTGGGGAAAGGAGTTTCTGTTGGGACATTTTTCTGTAGTAGTGGCTTGAACTTGGGAGATGAGCTGCCAATAGCATGCTTGAAGAACCTAAATTCATCTCTACCAGCAATGCCAAACATGCAACAAATACATGCCCTTATTAACCACTATGGTCCTACTGTTTTCTTTCATCCTGAGGAAGTTTACTTGCCATCCTCTGTGGCTTGGTTTTTTAACAATGGAGCCATGCTGTACAGAAAGGGCACGTCCACGGGAGAGGGAATCGATACAGCTGGCTCAAATCTACCTGGCGGGGGAACAAATGATGGGCAGTTTTGGATAGATTTGCCCAGCGATGATCGGAAGAATTTTATCAAACGCGGGGACTTGAAAAGTGCAAGACTTTATGTTCATGTGAAGCCAGCTCTTGGTGGAACTTTTACAGACATTGCGATGTGGGTTTTCTGCCCCTTCAATGGGCCAGCAACCCTGAAAGTTGGAATTACAAATATACCCTTGAGCAAGGTTGGAGAACATGTTGGTGACTGGGAGCATTTTACCCTCCGTATATGCAACTTCAATGGAGAGCTCTATAGTATATACTTCTCACAACACAGTGGTGGTGAATGGGTTGATGCCCATGATTTGGAATATATTGATGGCAATAAAGCTATTGTTTACTCATCAAAGTGTGGACATGCAAGTTACCCGCATCCTGGGACCTATATTCAAGGGTCTTCAAAACTCGGGGTTGGAATTAGGAATGATGCTGCTCATAGTAGTTTCTATGTGGATTCAAGTATTTGGTATGAGATTGTTGCAGCTGAGTATCTTGGAGATGTTGTGACTGAGCCTCAATGGTTGCAGTTTATGAGAGAGTGGGGACCTAAAATTGTTTATGATTCAAAAGCTGAGTTGGATAAGATAATCAATTCTCTTCCACTCATGCTTCAATGTTCAATGAAGAACTTACTTAACAAGTTTCCAATGGAGCTGTATGGTGAGGAAGGTCCTACAGGGCCAAAAGAGAAAAATAATTGGCTACAAGATGAAAGATGGTGATTTTTCTGTTCATATTACAATGGTTATTGTTATTCTATCCATGCTAATTTTAGGCTGGTGGTTTTTTAATTGTATGTTTGTTCATTTTGTCACATAGTGATACTGAAACTTGGCTATTGTGTTTTTGTAATATGTATAGTTTATACATACCCACACATAGAGAAGAGAAAGATAGAGATATTTGTTATTGTAATATGTAGTTATGTGCTTTTGTGGGGTCACCATGCACTTGCCATGATAATCATGCTAGCATGGAATACATATTTTCTAATTATACGAAATATGTTCTCCCTTTTCTTCTTTTTACCCTTATTGTCCTATAATTTTTCATAAGATGCAATATTAGTCCCTTCATCCAATCAAATATGCTTTACCATGTGAAAGCAACTGTAATAATACCTTCATATTAATGTCTAGTGTGTATATTAACACTTTCAAAATCTTGTGATAATAATAAATTAATATCTACATATTTGCAATCACAACTTCAAGCATATCATACCCTGTATATATGTTATTCCATTCAAGAAATTCAAGTTACTTGTAAATTTCAAATTGGAAAAAAGAAAATGAAAATAGGCTTGTACAAGCTACATCTGATGAAAAATTGAAGAAATAATCACTGGGAAAAAATCACGACTTGGTAAAAAGGCTACATTAGCATCAGCTACATGGACTGAGGTCATATAAATCATTTATAATCAGAAATAGTAAATTTATTCATAATCAGAAATACAAAAATTAAATTATTTAAAAGAAAGAAGTAAAAAGAGGATCCGCATTTCGGTATTGGCAAAGCTTCCAAAAAGTTTGACCCATTCCTAACACAATTAGCAACTAAATCATAATTAAAACATAGAGTTAACATGTAAATTAAAACATGAAAATATGTCATAATTGCTGGTATAAGATAACACTTACAAATATAGAGAGATTTTTTATACAATTAAATCACAAGGACTTAATATTTAGAAGAAGCGTTGAGTACTTATTTCCTTAATACTCTAACACATGTATGCGGATGTCATGAAATATATCACAAGTACAAGGGCCATGAGAAATATGTTTATAAATTATGAATATCAAAACAGGATTGTAGTCAATCATGATAACATTTGGCTTCAGTTCATCCAATAACATACCAAGTTAGAATGGTAGAACAGAAAACAGCTCAAATCACTCATCAATGTAAATTCTACACTTATGGTAAACATGGAAGCAATAACAAATCTGATAGTGAGATTGTGTGAGGGCTAAGATATTTTTTTCTTCTAATATTCTTTCTCTGTTCTTTTTAACTCCAGGCCTTGATGTTTGTTTACTTGATGGATCCACCACGTATGGATGAAACCTTGCAAATGCCAGCTGATGTGGTGAGTGGAACATCTTTGTAGCATGCCACTAATTCATCATTACTGTGTAGGTCTACTTGCAATGTTTCCCAAACTTTCTTCTTTGGGTTTAAGATTTCATCAGGATTACCCTCATACCCTGGGAATGTAACTCTTTCTCCGACGCGAGCATCAGTGGGTGGCTCAACCAATTCAACCTACAGGTTCACAGCAATAAGAACTCTCAAACCTCAGAAAGAACACATGAAAGGAAAACTAAAATATACAACCAATGATATATCCCACTAGGTGGGGTTGGCTACATCGATCGAACGACATCATAATGCTCTATCATAAATCGTGTGGAAAACTAAAATATACCGAAGAAAAGGCAAAAAAGATTTCTCAACAAGAGCAATTATAGCAGCAATTGTGCAGTGTATATACATAAATATTAACACACATACAAAGCATCTCATTATCCACACTAGGAAGATAGGGGCACACCCCCTTTATATTGTCCACTATATCTGGACAAGTCAACTAAGTGAACTAACAATAATATATGTCAACCTTTATATAACCACAAGGACTTCGAAACTATTTGTGCAGAATCAGAAGTTAAATGCTGATTACTACTGCTTATGGGATGAAAAAAGCACAATACCAACTATAAAAGCAACTACACATTATACTTTGAGAACTCTATCATTCTTATTAATAAGAGAGATCTGCACTTCAATAAATGCAAAGACATTGTGACCATATAACAACAAAAAAAGACATTGAGTCTTCCCTTACCTTCGAGTCGTTCGAAGCAGCAAGCACCATTGCGTGAGATTTAATTCCCCTCATGGTAACTGGTTTTAGGTTACAAAGAACACAGACCTTACGGTTCTGAAGAAAATTATTGGCATTAGTGTACCAGTAGATAAAATAGTACCTTCAAAAGTTAATTGAAAAACAAGATATGCCCATTTTAATTGACCAAACCTGCATTTCATCAAGGGGTATGTAGTTCACAAGCCCACTCACGACCGTTCTGGGCTGTTCTTCACCAACATCTATCTCCTCAACATATAGAGTATCTGCAGCAGGATGTTTTTCAGCTTTTTTTATAAGGCCGACACGTATATCAAGCCTCGAGATGGAAATATCAGGTTCACCAACTGCCTTATTTTTGGCTTCTTTCGATGATTTTTTCTTTCCACTTCCGTCTGTCATAAACAATGTGCAATCAGTGAAAGCAATCTTGAAATTTTATTTATCTATTAGAGAGAGATATTATAAAACTCATGTAAGCGTTAACAAGGGTTCAACCAAAATCAGTTGATAGTTAATAAGTAATAACGAGGCTTGGGTAGCTTACTACGAACATGCACACAATAAAGTGTTTCGGAATGGTTGTCTTTTTCTAGAACAGTGCAGTTAAGGAGAACAAAAAACAAAACAGTCCCACAAAAGTAAAGCTTTCCACAATAAGATATTTCTAATGACTGTTGTAATTAATAAAATAGGCAATGTATAACAGAACAGTATAATATTTAATGATGGTTGTTGTAATTAATAAATTTAACAGCATAAGGATAAAATAAAATACTGGAATTACAAAAGGTTCAACTTGGAGCCATTTAATTTATTGTGGGATAAGATTGGCTGTCACAACATTGGGGTGACGTGAGTGCCTGCTTGGGATATTTAGAGATACTCCATATAGTATTATAGTTTGATATGGGTTTTCATTCATAAAATAATATCATATATCGTTTTATATCTATTTTCCTTCCTTTCCAAAATCAAAACACAACACATAGAAAAGAAAACAAAAAAGACCTGAAACTTTTGTTTTCTTCAGTTGCTCAGCAACCTTTTCAGCCTCTGCACGCACAATCCTATCAGCTTGGCTTCCTGCAAATTTCTCCCTGTAGAACTCCACTTCTTCATCTTTCTGGTCATAAAATTGGAGTACATCAATGACCCAAAAGCGAAAGCACAATTTGAATCTGTATTCTAATTACAGAAAACAGTCACGTACCAGTTCTCTGAACAATGGCTGGGGTTTCCCAATTTTATGACCAGCACTTATGATCTCCCAAGGTCTTTTCGCCCTATCAATATCTCCCTTTTCATCACGAAGTGAAAGATGGGTCTCCGGGGACAAATTAAGCTGCTTAAATACCTTCAACAGAAAACAGAGAAGTACCCAGAATATCTTGGGATAAGCTTCAAAATAAATAACTCAAAAACCAATGGAAAATGCAATATTCGATATAGGGAAGTTAATACCTCAAGAGTGAAAGATGGAATAAAAGGTTCCAATAAACATGCGAGAAGATGCACAATCCCAACTGCAGTTTTCATTACAAGGGAGCATAGAGGTTTGTTGTCTTTGTAAAGGCACCAAAATTCAGCTTCCTACAAATTAAATTTCAAAAAAAATCCAGGAACATGTTACACAACCATTTACATAAATTTAGTATAAAAATGCATGTAGGAGGATAAAGGAAACAAGAACAATATAACAACCCAAAGTTACCTGCAGATATCTATTGCCTTCACTGGATATGCTCATTGCAAGTTTCAATCCTTGCTTTAGTTTAACCTTTACACATTGCAACAAGAAAAAATTTCAAACTGTGGTGAACTGGCGAAAATGAGATTTAAAAAAGGCAATACACTCAGCACTCTATTGATTACAATAGCATGTTAATATAATAGGGGATTAATAACCTTCTCCATTGCATCTATGTATTGCTCCAGATATGCAGAAACTTCAATTGCCAATTTTTTGGTCAGTTCATGAGAGTCATCACTTACATCATCAGGAATAGCAGGAATAATGGAATCATATCCTTGACCTTCATACGACAAGGTTAGTAATAAATGTTACAGCAAAAGCCATGAGGAACAAAGCAACTACTACTTGCTACAGCCACAAAATCATTCTTGAAACAGAAGTGTAACAGAATAGTATGAATTGAATCAGATTACATACTAATTTTGTTTATTTAAACAAAGAATGGAAGTTATGCTTATATATCACTCATCACATTCTACAACATTAAAATAAAATAAAAAACTAACATGTACTGATGTACATAGTTGATCAACCAGAATTTGACTTTACAAGAAGAAAACAGCAAAAATAGTAACTTTTATGCACATCAGGAATAACGAAGAGAACAATGGGTAAAGATTTTTTGACTTCCCAAATATTTTGATGAAGGACAACTTTTTGTAAGTACTTTCATGATGTATAGTTGATGAACAAGGTTATCAAATCAACATTCGTATCGTGAACCGGAAGAAATATTTTCCGAATCTTTAAGATGCATGACCAATAATTAAATATATATTAACTTAAAAAACATTAATGTTAGCCCTGGGAGGAGAAAATAAAGCACAAAACACAGCAACAGGCGCTAACTAAGAGATGTGGCAAAAACATAAAGAGGTGGGAATAAATTTAGGTACTTAAAACTGAACAAGACCTAGACTTATTAGGAAGAGTAGATTTGCTACTTCCCATTTTAAATTTCACATGAAAAAGGCCAAAAAAAGAATCCCAGATGAGGCCACACAGATTTGGCCCAGCTATGCTGCGATCGGGTAGCATCATCAAAAAAACTGGAAAAACTCTAGTTTCCTCTCTTTTAGGAACCGGGTCGAACAGTGTGCGGCCCATTTGAGCGCTCGACCTAGACATTTTGCCAGCCGCTGTCAACCGCAAAACAGAACCAGAAATCGCAACTCTTGTGATTCAACGACTCAGGCATGATACAAAGCCATTTGTGATTCTTATCATGATCTGGATAGACAGCTTCTGTTTTGGTTTCACTTCGGGATATGAATAGTTAGTATCACAAGATACTGACTACAATGTTGTGAATCCTAGTCCTCATGCATATAATTTCTAAGTATTTTCAGTAGTTAATCTGTAGAGAATTCGATAGAGAAATGACCAAAGAGGTCAACCAACCTGCAGGTTTGGCAATAAAACTTAAAACTCGGTTGATGAAGTTGCCCAGATTATTCAGCAGCTCACTATTTAACTTTGCTTGCAAGTCAGACCATGTAAATAACGTATCAGATACCTACAACGCATAATGGAAGTGACAACACTTAAAAAGGGAGAAAAATAAAAGATCCATTCCTATTTCTTGAGATAGATAAGTTATTATTAACAAATTATGTTTAAAATAGTTACCTCGGGCCTGTTTGTGAGCAAGTAATATCTCCATACTTCAACTGGAATACCCGTGTCTTTTGCATCATTACCAAATACTCCGATGCCTTTGCTTTTAGAAAACTTCCCTAAAAATATTTGAAGTGAAATTCAGTGACTTTCAAAATGTTCATATGAGAATCATTAACACTTATATTGCAGGGAAGCTATATGCCAGTCAATATGCATCATTTAGGGACAAACCATTGCAAGATAAATAACTAACCTGCTTCATAATTCAAGTATTCGGTAACACTAATAGTCTTCATCAAAGTCCAGTTTTCACCAGTTCCAAGTAAAGTAGATGGGAACATGACCTGGAGCATAAATTCCATTACATGCCAAATAACTATTTCCCTAATCATTCAAAATATGAACCACTCTATCATGCAATTAAAGGGTAGTTAAAAGAACTCCACTGAGCAAATATGACACTACACATAAATGCTTAACCATCGTAGAGATTATTTGGAATAATATAAGGACAAAGCAATTGGTGCCAAATTGAATATAAACTCAAAGAGCATGACGACGGACCAAAGGTTGGTCAAGATTTACAGTATATTTCACAACATGGCAAGCAGAAAGAACTTCTGAAGTAAACAAACTATGTCATTTGCTTCATAACGATTCCATCTCGACAAAAATACAACAGCTAATATAATGGTATATGTAGAGTAAAACATTTGTACAAGAGAGTTGAATATTTTTTCAGTAAGCAGAACACTGCCCTGTTTTGAGTGGAAAAAATAATAAATGTGCTATCACAATTATACTAATATAATAAAAGCCACAGCAGAAAAAAGTAGCATGGTAATTTCAAAAGTGGCAAGAGCAATTTTATCATGGTATAATGTTGATGATACTGACATAAAATGTGACAGTAGCCGTGGGAGATAGCATGGTTAAAAACTGTCTGATAATGTGGCAGAGGCTAAAATATTTAAAAAAAATATGGAAATATACAAACATTGTTCATCTCAGACTTTGTCGTAATTTTCATTCAAGAGGAGGAAAAGGAACAAAGAGGTCAACAGTCTAGTGAAAGTACACTAGTAAAAAAAATAAAAAAGGGCGTCTGGGGAGGTACATGTATGTAGACAGTAGTAAAAAAAATACATAAATGAAAATTATAATGTATGAAATGTCTAGAAGTATAAAATCTAGCAGAAATATCATATCAAAATTGTGTTGATAAACAATATTCAATTCAGAAGAAACTTTTAGTCATCTGGAGAACCACTGATAAAGGAGAGGGATAGACAACAAGATATTGGCATGCATGATCCCAAGTAAACATAAGAGTACATAACAGCATATAACATCCCTGAATTCTATAAATAAAATAACTTACAGTGTGGAATGGCACATTATCCTTGCCCATAAACTGATATAACTCCACATTCTCCGGGTTTTTCCACCATTTCTCCCATTCAGGTGTGTAGCATGAAGTGATCGAAACATAACCAATTGGAGCATCAAACCAAACATAGAAAACCTTGCAATTTTAAGAATCTATTTTAAAAAATTAATGAGTGAAAATAAAATTTTACTTTTTTAAAGATTCAATGGAAAAACTAACCTTGTCACTATATTTTTCATGGGGGACAGGAACCCCCCACTTTAAATCTCTAGTAATGCAGCGTTGTTTCAACCCTTCTCTTAACCATGAATTTGTTGTTTGGATGGCATTCTGACTCCATAATCCCACCACTGACATCTCATTGATGTATTTTTCCAATCTATCTTTCAATAGGGGGAGTTCAAGAAACAAGTGGTCTGTATCACGAATACGTGGACTTTTTTGACAAACCTGTTGCAGATGTGAATAAATATCGCTTAAAAAAATTCTTGACTTCCATATACTCACACAAATATAAAACTGTCCTAGATCATAACAATGAAACCAACACTTGTATGCTTTAGATGCCATGATTAAAGGACATAAAAAATAAGAACCAAAAAAGGAAACCAAATGTGAAAGGAAAACAGGACGTTAAAGAACAGGGTTGGACCATAATACTCGAAGCTACTAAAAATTTTGATTCAGAAATCCATTCAATTCAGTAAGACCATCCCGGGCAAAGACGCATAGACCACAAAAATGCTAATAAAAACATTAGATAATCAATAGGCAAAACCTACAGTGAAGAATGTTAGAGGGGAAGGGAATTGTACCTTGCACCTAGGATTTTTCAACTCGGTAGGATTTAAAAGTTTTCCACATTTTTCACACTGGTCTCCTCGGGCGGAGTCATACTCACATCCTAGAGTTGGGCAATCCCCCTCCACAAGTCGATCAGCTAAGAACTTTTCACAAGTATCGCAGTAGAGCTGAAACAGCATAGGCATTTAAGTAAAACAAGGTGTAATTATAAACACATTCTTGCAAAAAATCTTGACATGAGGAAATAGCTCTTCATATTTTCAATCACATGCAAGAGATAAATAAAACTAATGAAAACCAATAAAACAGTTAACATTAACACTTAAGCTAAAAAAACAAGAAAGAAGTGAAAACCTGCTGCATTGTGTTCTCGGAAAGCCACTGGTTATCATATAGTCTTTTAAAAATTGCTTGACAGACTTCAGTTTGCTGAGGGGATGATGTGCGACCAAATTCATCAAAACTGATATTGAACCAATTGTAGACCTCCTTATGAATAGCGTGATATCTACAAATTCAGAAACAGGATGAGAAAGTATTTATTGAAAGTCTGCATGAGGATTTAGCAAACTCCAGACAAGTGATGATCACATATTACAATAATGCAAACAGTGTAGAAAAACAACACTAGTCCAAATAACGACTGTAATTAAGCACTTATTCAATAACCTTTTAAAATAAGCTAAGGCGAGCTTATTTTTATAAACTGTGTTCATAAGCTAATTTTACTAAGCTATATTGACAAATTAAAACAAGCTTCTTATAAGTTGTTCCAAAAGGCACAAAAATGATGAAATATAGTCGGAGTGGAATCCATTAGTAAATAAGAAATGAATGTAAATTGAGAGAGAAAGGTTTGAAATACTTGTCACAAATCTGTTTAGGGGAACAATTCTCTTCCAAGGCTTTAGTCTCAGTTGCAGTTCCATACTCATCGGTACCGCAAATATAAATAGCATTGTAACCGCGAAGACGACAGTATCGAGCAAAGACATCAGCACTCAACACACCTGATCAAGATCATAAAACATACATTAAATTCAATCGGAATCATAGATTTCTTTGGATCAAAAAATCATATAAGGAGAATTTTAATGAATATACATCCAATGATATTGCCGAGATGAGGAACGTTATTGACATAAGGCAAAGCGCTGGTGATGAGGATGTTGCGCTTCCCTTCTATCGGAAGCTTTGTCACTTTTGGATTCTCCTCCGTCATATTTTCTTTTTGCCGCCGTCAATCTCGATTTCGTTGAGTTCGCCGGATAAGGGTTCAGTGCGAATTTTCTAATCACTTTGTATTTAGTGCTCAACACTTCTCACTTTTGCCCTTCTTTAACAACTTATTTACCACCTAATTTTGCAATCGTGCAAAACATAATTGTTCAGATATATCGTAACAGAAAATGTTAAAAAATAACATCAGGCCACCTTTACAGACCATATTAAATATAATTACCGTTAATATAATACACTTTCACTCACTACACCATTCCTTAAATAAAAATAATAAAATTGAATGCGAATAATATATTGACTATGTACGAATAAATATTTCACTCTAAGTTAATGCAATGGTATTAAAAATCCATGAGTATTATATTTTATACTATATTTTCTCTTAAACCATACTAGTTTCAATCAAATTAAGAAATATTTTTAAATTAAGTTATTATTATTAACTTTTCCAAGTTGTTTTTCAAAATTAATGTGATTCTTTATTTTTGTCATTCCACGCAATTAATTAATGAGCAAGTAGACTACAAAATAAAGAAAGTGACTTAGTATGCAACTCTGACTCAGTGATATATTGGATGATATGCTGATTTTGAAAATCTCTGTTTTAATTGTGATTCTCATGCAAACATTTTATGCAGCTGGATTTCGTAGATGGCTCACAAGCTAGAAGATAATGTTTTCCTTTTCTATACTTTACACGATTAGCTTATTTATTTGTTAGAGACTTAGAGTGATTACTAGATGAAGTTGTGTAGACTTAAGGTTGAAATGATTCTTATATTGGTGAAGTTTCTTGCAGGATCTTTTATGCTTACATAGTATAGATTGAATGCATCTTGTAGCTTGTGCTGTTATGGATGAATAACATGTACTTCAAAGCTTGTCTTCTTGGCCGTAGTTTATTATGTTTTGTTACAAGATGTACTTCATTTTTTTCCTTTTTCCTTTCTATTTTGTTAAGCTTGAGTACTACCAGATTGGTATTTGCAAAGCCATATCTGATATCAATTTGTTGTTGTTTTGTGAGAAACATAGATATGATAAAGTGAGTGAGTATTGACATAAAGGAAAGCAAATAATACACAGAATCATTCTTGTTTGTTTTAACAACATTTGAAGGTTAAACAGTAATCAAATAGAGTGAAACATAAAAATAAGGAAGGCATTCAGCCTGGTGTTTGTTTCCAACTTTAATTGGTATGTTTTTCTTAAACAAACAATTATTATATCTCACTCAAAGGAAATGACTTTATTAAATGGTGGGTTCAATAGATTGCAAGGCACCCACATCATATATATTTTAACATAAAACAAACAAAAAATGAGCTTGAAAAAGAAATGAGGACTAGAATACAGTGACATCAAAAAAACAATTGGGAACCATCATCTTATGCAGCCACACTGTGGAGCACAACAGTTTCTACTGTGAGTCCAGGTCCAAAACCAAATAGCACACCCCATTCAAGTCCTTCACCGGTGGTTTTAAGTCCATCTTGAGCTGATTTCTTCCTCATCTCATCCATGATAAACAACACACATGCACTTGACATATTACCATATTCACTAAGCACATGCCTAGTGGCCCTCATCTTCTCTGGTTTCAACCCCAACTTAAGCTCAACTTGGTCTAGAATTGCAGGTCCACCAGGGTGTGCAATCCAGAAGATTGAGTTATAATCAGAGATTCCCAATGGTTGGAAAGCTTCAACCAAGGCTTTCTCAATGTTCTTTGAGATGAGCCCGGGAACATCTTTAAGGAGATGAAATGTGAGCCCGACTTCACGTAAGTGTCCATCAATAGCACCTTCACTGTCCGGTAGGATTGTCTGTGCAGTCCATACAAGTTCAAACAAAGGCTTCTCAATCTCTGGCAATGGGTCTGAACCAACAATGAGTGCAGCTGCTCCATCTCCAAAAAGTGCTTGCCCAACAAGGCTATCTAGGTGAGTGTCACTAGGGCCGCGAAATGTGACTGCAGTGATTTCTGAGCAAACAACTAGGACTCTTGCACCTTTGTTGTTTTCAGCCAAGTCTTTAGCCAAACGTAGCACCGTACCACCTGCAAAGCACCCTTGTTGGTACATCATGTAACGCTTCACATATGGTCGAAGTCCTAGGAGTTTGGTGAGTTGATAATCAGCACCGGGCATATCAACACCACTAGTGGTGCAAAATATTAAGTGGGTGATCTTAGATTTTGGTTGGCCCCATTCTTTTATGGCCTTTGTTGCAGCCTCTTTCCCCAATCTTGGTACTTCCACAACCACCATGTCCTGCCTAGCATCTAAGGAAGGTGCCATATAAGCACAAACACTAGGGTTCTCTTTTAAGATATCTTCTGTTAAGTACATATATCTCTTCTTGATCATAGACTTTTCACCTGAAATTGGTTACAAAGCCAAAACTATGAATTCATAATAACCATTGAGTCAGACATAACCGCTCTTACAATGAAAATGATATTGGGCCAATTGACTAATTGCACTTCTGTTTGTTCTATAAGTAACTCTTTT
Organism: Lupinus albus; assembly: GCA_009771035.1. Classification (NCBI taxonomy): domain Eukaryota; kingdom Viridiplantae; phylum Streptophyta; class Magnoliopsida; order Fabales; family Fabaceae; genus Lupinus; species Lupinus albus. The sequence continues at coordinate 17,897,868 of CM020017.1, forward strand.
ACAGCATAATTCATAAGTACTAATCTTTAATCATGAATTGCAGAGCTACATTTTGACATGTGGTGCTTTTGGTTTTAGTGAAAAATACTTGAGCATTCTTACAATATTACAATAAATAGTTAAGGCATTGATTTTGGATTTATAACTTCAGCTTCTATCCATTACGTATGTTTCCTTTGCTTGGATGATTGGTGTGATAGTTACTTAGCCTTTATGATCCAAAGCCATAAAAACTATAGCCAATTCAACAGACTGTAGTTTATGGAATATTCAAATATTAAGATATTTTTGTAAGAATTAAAAAAATGTGCTGACACATGCGTTTAACTTAAAGAGAGTACTCACACATGCGTTTGAATTTCTCTTTAAGCTCGGTCTTGTGCTCACTGTTAGTGACTCTGAAGTAGAAATCAGGATAAGTGCTTTGATCAACACAGTTTGATGGAGTTGCAGTACCAATGGCCATAATGGTAGCAGGTCCTTGTGCCCTTTGAGCATTGCGGATTTCTTCTACACTCACCATATTTCCTTTAGTTCTTCTCTCAAATTAACTTAACTCTACACTTGTATATATTGAGATCGAAAAGGGGTGATGGGTTGATATACAAACATGACAGAGAGGAGGGGTTTTTATATGTATGTGTGATGGGAAGTTATTATTGGAGTTTAGACTTTAGACTAAAAGGTGGCTAGCTAAATTTGACTATTATATTTTGTCTTCATATGTTCTCAATGTGACTCATCTCAACTGCACAAGAGTTTGGTGACAAATGTGCGCATGCCTTTGTAGACCCTCTTCATTCGAACTACTTTATCATTTTTTATACCAATTTAATCTACCTTTGACTATATAATATGCATGTGTTTTAAATTTTATCACAACTTGCTGATAATATACTTATTCCACCACTCATGACCAAACTTATAGCTAAAAATGATACTTTACATGGCATCACTTTTTTTCTTTAACTTATGATGATATTGAAATTGCAAATGATTTTTGCTTTCTAATTGATAATTGTAATTCCGCCAATATTTACTTTTTGTTTTTGGTATACCATCCATATTTTACTTAGTTATATATTAAGTAGCATTGAGTTAGTGTGTTTAAAAAAAGTTAAACTTCAGTTGTGAAGGTGAAATTAAATTAAGTAGATTTTAACATGAGGAGTTAGTTGAACATTGTGGCAAAGGTGGCTTAGTGAATTAAACATGGGATGGATGAAATGTACAGTTAACATTGGCCACATAAGTTGTATACACTGTATATCCAATTTGTAGTGTAGTGCCCCTAAAAGCCTAATACTATATTCTAATATAACCAGTTGCTAATCAAGTGGTCTATTTTTCAATTAATTTCAATCATGATGTAAAATGCATAATATCCTAACACAACAAATTAATGATTCTTAGTGATTTTAATTTTTTACTGCTAAATTCACAAAATAATCATTCGTGCATCATATGAGCTTCTATGCTGATAAATTATAAAAATCACTGTCTATGCACCATTCACATTGATGTCACGTAGAAGCAAAACTATGCAATGATGTGATTCATGTATTTGTTTTCCTTTTCCTATATCTACATTTGGCTGTCTCCTCATATAGTATAGACAGAAATAAGCAATGAAATTATGTTTTTTGTTTTGTTTTAAATCTCCTCATGGTTAGATATAGATGAAGAAGCTATGTTTTTGCCTCTGCTATCTGATAATGATATGCCCTCATCCACACTTTTGTCAACATTTGTCTTCTGCAGAAGTTGGAGCTGATTTTGCAGAATCTGTTCAAAAGAAGAGGGAAGATCTATCATGAGTTACTATGACATTGTGATTGATTTCAACTTAACTCAAAGTTTATGCATTGCAATCAGTATCAAACAATTTAATTATGCTGATAAAGAGACCAAGCTAGGAACACATTGATTGTATGCAAACTAGTACAAAAAAATTTAAAACAATTGATAGTAACACAAAGTCCCTCTGTATCTGTATTTCAACAATTAAACATGGCCATCAATAGAATTGTACACATTAGGAAAAAAAATGTATGCATCAACAATGTAAGTTTTTTACATTGTCACTGCATTATTCACCATTCATATGTAAACATTATTGACTCTTGAATATAAGTAGCACAAATGAATAGTGGATGATATATTGATTATGTATAAAACTTTATACTGACAGTATAGGTAATAATTATATGACACGTAATGGTATAAATGTAGTTAAACAAGGAGAGAGAGAAAGTAATTGTACCTCAATCTGTAATTGAAGAAGTTTTCTTTGAGCTTCCACCAGAGAATCAAAATTTCCCATTGGAGGAGAAGATGCATTCGTTGATCCACCAGGGATAACAAAGTGTGTTTGTGCTTGTTTACTACTGGATGCTTGTTCTCTATTAAGCTCAGTACTTGAAGATTCAGGCACAGATATTTGAACTGGAGGATACTGAGTGTACCCTGGAGAACTGAGTTTGAAAATTTAGACCTTTGTGTCAGATTCGGGAATGGCTGTTGTATCATTTTTATAAATACATGACATTTTTGTTATTCTATAAAAAATAGACAAAAACAAAGCTAGTTTCTTCTCATAATTTCAGATTTAAAGAGGAAAGGAAACCTTGTAATCTTGTGACCAAGAATTAAATGAAACTGCTCTATCTTTCTACTTTATACCTCTCTTACTTTTCTATTTCTCTCACTAAAAAAGCTTTACAAAGTTCCTGTTTCTCCATCTTTGGGAAAGGAAAAGCACATCCCAAGAAGGTGTGAAGTTGTAAGGAGCAAGGACTTCTAACTTAGTTGCTTTCAATAGAAAAAATAAAATACCTCTAAATTATTAATGTAATATTTCGAAAAATGATTATACTTTCATTGTATAATCATACTTTAACTTTATTATACCATTTCAAATTCAGTAAAAATGCATTGTTCTGTACTTTTCCATGCTTTATAAAATGAATATACAGTATCAGAAACAAGAAAGATGCTTAGGACTTATTTTTTAAGCAACAGTGGAAAAAAGAGAGATCATACTTGTCAAATCATGAACCATATCGAGAACCATTTGTTCAATGTTTGAATAGTGAATCATAAAATATCACACAATCCAGAACATCAAATAAAAACTTTATTACAATTGATACCACATCCTTCTTCCTATTCTTCTTAGCCTTAAAAGCCATACAGAGTGATTGCATGAACACTATGCAATCGAGGAACTAAAACAGAGTGATTTCCTCTGCATGAGAACCATTTTGCATAAGTACCTAGTCACCTTGTGCATGAGGCTCCCACTATTAAAGTCTGAAGAAGGGTAGATGAACTACACTTACCCCTACAAGCGTATAGGTTGTTTCCAGAATCTAAACACATGACTTCTAGGTCACAAAATAAGCAACCATGCTTAAATGCCTAGTCACCTAATTCTTATTTTTAATTAAGGCTCTAAGCCCTTTAGATTCTCGGATGAGAATATTGGTGAAAAAACCAAGAAAGAATTATCACTAAATTGTCGTGCAAATTGTGACGATATACAGAATGCACTTATGCACCAATTCATGTGTGTATCACATGATTCATAGCCATATGCAACTCAACATTATGATCAAAATTGGTGCACTGTGTGATTTAAATCATGAATTGTGCAATTATAACTATGATAGGATAGTTGTCCAAGAAGAATAGTCATACCATGCTAAAGAAGTTGCAGAGGGGTAAACATAAGACTTCTCATACACAGAAGCTGCTGCAGCGGCAGCTTGGAGTCTCGCTTGATGCTGATTCAAATTATCAGTTGCCATCCCGTTGCCAACTTCAGCTTGAGATGTGCTTCCAGCGCTTGTCCCTGTTCCATTTCTAGGTTTTAATACAACAACAATAACCAAGCCCTGTCTCACTATGTGGAGTTCCAAGTTAAAATAAACAATTCCAAATATCGCATTGAATATCAAAATACAATGAAAGCCACACTGTTCGAAATGACAGACGGAACTGATACTTGCAGATACCCCTTTAAAAATATTTTGAACAGCATAACTGTGTTGGACTTCGCAGGCAACATGATGACCAAAAACTAAAAGAAAATCAGGTTTGAAAAGTTAACTAATATATGCAGCTACATATAAAAATATTTATTATATGTGCCGCATATGAAATTATTAACAAAACCGAATGAGAAATTTGAAAAAGTGTATAACAATGAACTTACAATTTAGTAAAATTAAGATGATTTAAACAGTGAATATTAGGTAAATGTTTGGATGATGCATATACCAAGAGCAATATTTCTCATGGTCGTACTCCCAAATCTATTTTTTTATCTTTTATTTCAATTTTATAATATCACTTCAGTTCTGACATTTTACGCATTACTAACATGCTTTTAATGTTTATGAAAACTGTTCAGCCATGATAGTACTTCATCATATGATTACCATGTCGATGAGCATCTGACTGTGAAGCTTGCAGTCCTCCAGCAGAAGTTGTCCCATTTTCGGCTGGTACAACCATTGCTCTGCAAGTAGGACAGGTATGCTGCCGTTCTAGCCATGATCGCAGGCAATGAACATGAAAAAGATGCCCGCATATAAGCTTCTTTGCAGTAGTCATCTCTTCACGACAAATAATGCATGTTGCATCACTTCTGCAAAACCATTTTTAAAAATATTATTGCATGTTCATAAATATGAAAATAACAAGCATAGATGCTATACAAAGTTTAGCACTCACGCATTAAGCTCTTCAGGTGTGGCATCGGGAAACCGATCATTCATGTTTGAAGTAATCTTACGATATCGTATGTAATCTGCAACACGAATTTTGAAGTTCCTAAATGTCTCGTACAGCTCCCTTATTAAGTGCAAAGGAACTCCATAGTTTCTAATAAATGAACACAGTTAGTAGGTAAAAAAAGAAGACAACCTCTGAAGGTTAAACATGTAATCAAATGGAAAACAGGAAAAACTGTGGTTTGGTTTTTGTTTTGATTTTCATTTGATATGCTTTCATTTATAATTATGAAAATGCCACCTTGATTTTACCTTGCTTCTTGTTCTCTAACTTTTGCATAGGAAATGATGAGAGCAAGAAAAGGTTGTTTTCATCATTTCCTTCGCCAAAGCTGAAAGCGGGAAACAAGGTGAAAATAAGCTGGTTTTTTGTAATTAAAAATGAAACCAAAAAACAATCCAAATATCACCTAACTAAAGCAAACACTTAGCATTGATAACTGTAAGTGTAACCCTATCATGTTGACAATCTTCGCGGTTAAAGCATAGTACAAAAGTCAAGTGTCATATTCATTGCCCAATAAATTAAGCAAGTGTTTGACTATTATCATAATCAACCACTACATTAGAAGCACCAACAGAACTGAATAAGCATTGATCATTTCCTATGTGGTTAGATGCTGTCAATACAAAACTAAGAATGCTGATTGAGCCTTCTGAGGTACTATTGCACATATGTAAATGTGGAAAAACACATGCACACTCATAGACTATGACTTCTTTAGTGCACTGCTTAATGCATTAGAGCTACCATACATATGCAAAAGAAGAGATGACTGATCACTTACATGAAAATTACTAGAAAAAAGCACAGGTACATGGACAAGTGAAGCAAATCCTTAATAAGTTCAAGGTAAAAGGTGAAGACCGGTTTCTTTTCCCATTGTCCATCCATAAGCATGTCACTGACATAGAAAATATATTTTACAAAAATTGACAGTGTAGTTGTTGCTAGTATCATGTACCTGACATAAGAACAAATATCTTATCAATACAACATTCGGAGCTACACAATTTAAAAACTGTAACCTTAAAAAAACATAAAAGGATCATTCTTCATTAACAGAAATGTTAACTTTGAGATTCCACAGAATGCATCAAATACCAGTTATATGTCAAACTACATGTAAGTTCAGTTTTTTGCCAAATTAAACAAAAGAGTAAGGTGCTCTCTCCAACCAAAAAATTCTGCTACAGTATTATTCATACAGTTATAATTTTACATTAATTAACCATATCACAAATCATTAGAGAAGAAGAAGACTTACTCAAAAGCAAAGAAAAGTGAAACTGAAGGCTGCCAAGTTAGTATCAAATGCTTCACAGAACTATACAAAAAGAGGCTATCTAGAAGAAAAAGGAAACCCATAAAAGATACAATTCTAACATGGGACAACTTGGTCACAGAAGGAGTGGTCTCTATGTACTCGAGTCTCTTCTGAGCCAACCAATGCAAAGCCTTAATTAACAAAAGTGTTGTGACCATCGCAAGAAATGTAACAGAGAAGTCCTGTCTAAAGATAGTAATTGCAAAGAGGATTTCCACAATCTCCCTCCAAGATTGCTCATTAAGCCTCTCAATCTCAGCCTCTCGAAGGGAACCAAGGAAAATCATTTTGGTTAACTGCCATAGAACACACATGATGACCAGACCCATGTTGAGAAGAAGCACCAAACTGATCTTGGAAGTTGCAAGATAAACCATTGCCGGATAAAACTGGCCTCTACTGTTAAATGCATGATATGCAACAGCCAGAGTTGCAATCACACTAAGACCGGCATATGTCTGAAGCCTCATCATTTTGTTCTACAATAACGCAAAGAACACAGCAATCATTGAATCAACATCTGAAAACTCATTTATAAAACAATTCCATACTCACAATACACACATATAATCAGTTTGATACATGCATTTGGATTTTGGATATAACATGAAGACCCTAAAACATAAATATAAATATGTATATTCATACATAAACGTGAAATCAATATAAAATACCCTCTATTTTATTTTCCCTCGAGTATTTATATGTACTTGGTAGCTAAGCATCCAACAGAATTGAGAAGACAAAAATTAAAATTTTGTGATCTAGAAACTCAAAATCGAATTAGTAGGTACTTAATATATTATTATATGATCGTGTTAAGACCGAGATGAAGTGAAATCCAAACCTAACTAAAAAAGAGATGAAGTTATAGGATCCATGGAAAATGAAAAATTGAAAACAAAAATAAAAACTTGGTATGGAGAATGTTAATGGGTGCATACCAATTTGGATGGGGTGGAGAAAGAAACGTCGGTGGATGGCAACTGCAGGTGGTATTTTGTGTCTGGTTTCGCTTTCTTCGTGGATTCCCATGTTTTCTATAACGTTCCTCGATATTAAAATGAGTGTTAATTTAGTAAACTATAAAATATGATGTATGTTTATCCAACCACAGTTTGCCACCTCGGATGTTGTTTCCAAGTAATCCGTTTGGAAAATTTATATATATGGATATAAATTTTCATATTTTACTTCTTCATTTATCATTCTTACATATAAATATTTATACTAGCGTTGTGATCACACATTATCTACCAAAATTTGTTATTTTTATATATACTAGTGTGTCGACATGCACTTTGTATATGCCGACTCGCATTCTTATTTTCTAATATTAAATATTTCATTTTTTAGAAAAATATATCATTTTTTGTGTTGACTATTGTACATGATATTATAATTTATGTAATAAAAAAATATGAAAATGAATTTTGATATTATTAAAACCTATATTAAAAATTACATTGGTGGCTTGATATTTTTTATATATGTAACCTATACTAAAACCTATAATTTTGATATTTCTTTTATTGTGTGGTAAACATTGTAATAATAATTAATTAGAATGGCAAAATAGACAATAAAAAATTATACCATGTAGGTAGTTATTAGAGGTTTTGCCTTTATATATAGTATATATAGTATAGTTGTAATAATAGTTAATTAGAAGGGCAAAATAGGCAATGAAAAATTATGTCATGTAGGTAGTTATTAGAGGTTTTACCTTTATATATAATATATAATATATACAAATATATAGAGATATAGTATATAGATATATAGATATAAATGTTTCACTCCTTAAAAAAAATATCATATTAATTTTGTCTCTAAAATTTTGAAAAATCTAAATGGTCCTCACAAAATTAAATGCATGTTAAATAAATTACTTTTAGTATTTTTTATGACCACTGTCATAAATTATTTTGACTAACATTTCTGACACTAATTTAAACTTTACACTTTTAGTGAGAATAAAGTAGTACATTAACAAACTTAAAATTAGGGTTGAAAACGAGCCGAACCATAACTTAGCTTAGTTATACTTGATAAAGATTTGTTCAGCTCAAAACTCAACTCAAATTCGATATGAGTTATTTTTTTTAACTCGAGTTCGATTCGGTTAAAGTTCGTGATCTGTTCAATCCAGCTTGAATAGTTCATTGAAGAACTTAAACAATCAATTCATTTTTTAAAAAATGTTGCACAATGTTCATATATGCAATAACAATAAACACACAAAATAACCCATGGGTAATATATATGAGCTCAATAAAGTAACTAACTGAAATATGTCTATCTCAAGTTTGATTCGTTTATTTAATAAAGTAGTTATTAGCTCAAGTTCAGCTCGTTTATTTAACAAGCTCAGTTACTAACTCAATCTCGGGTAATTTGGTTTATGATTAAGTTTGTCAAAATAAATAATGAGTTGAGTTTTGAAGGAATATCAAGTTACTTTATTTCAAACCTTTTATAATGACTATTAACATTTACTCTGTTATATTGGGCTTGGAATGAGTTGGGCCATGCAACTTTCTAACAACCCATTTTACATCTGCTTTCACTAGCATGAAGATGTTAATTTCTTCCGAGCAGGCTTATTAATTTAATGTTATAAGAGAAAAAGTTAAGTGCTTATTTATTTTGAAACTGATTTCTTAATATAAATAAATTAATAAACAAATGTTGGGGTGATCATGGATCGCATTAAAACTAACCGAGACTAAAAACTGAATCATTTAAACTAAAAAAGTTAGGATTAATTAGATTGTGTTTACTTTGTTTTCGCTCTCAAATTCAATTCAACAGTTGTTATTGGAGAATAATAGTTGATTGATGAGTGTTGAAAAAAATAAGACCCCAAATAAATGGACCAAACCTTGAAAAACAGGTTTTTATGGTTGGTTTAATCGATTTTTTGTTTTTTCGCCATGTTTACATACCCACTTATATGTGAAAACTAAAAATTAAAAAGATTATAAAAATGTTTAATTGCACTCTGGTCATTTGTTTTTTTCTTCAAATTTCATTCATTTTTTTCCTTCAATTTAGTTCTCTTATATTTTTTATAGCAAAAATAGTCCTCTCCTCAAGTTATCGTATGTGACTTTTTACAACTTGGTTTAATTGATAATTTGATCCCTATATTTTTTGAAAATAAAGATTTGATCCATGTATTAATTCCACGCATAACAAAGTTATATTTGATTGATAAAAATGTAACTTTTCATAGAGAAGTAGGTAGATATGTGCATACATGGTAATGTTATCAACTTTACATACATAAAACAAAAATTGTTAGGTTTGGAGATTAATTAATTAATGCAGCGTTGAAGATAGTGACACTAGCAATGCAATAAGCGATACAGAAGGAGACAACCATGCCAGTCTCGTTGTATCAATTATATCTCTTACCTTTTTCTTATTTCACACCAAAAACCATTTATATAACTTGCATCATGTGTATATTTTATTACATTTATATTATTAAAACATTTAGATAGAATGTGATATTTCATTCCCAATATGAAACTTATATTGTCTGAGAAATTGAATTAGACAACAAGGAAGTTTATGTTTTATTTAGGTTATAAAGAAGGAATCACTACAATTCCTCAAAGAGATAGTTTTCAATATCACTTGAGCATATGTATGGATTCACTCTCTACCTTATTGTTCATTACTCTATCTTCAGTTTATCAACATTTTTAATAATAAATTATTAAGAAACTAAAATTCTCTCTATTTGATTGTTTATTAAGAAAATGAAATCTCAAAGTAGTCTTGAACATTTTAATAAATAATTTCCAAAATAAATTTAATGCGAATGCACAAATAATCTAAGTGTTGTTTAGCACATTGACCAAATCTCATATCCAAGCATTATTTTTATATTAGCAAATATTGAAATAAATGATTGGATTTGATAGTATTAAGATAGAGTAAGAATCTATAAGTAACACAAAAATATAAAGGAAAGATAAGATGTTAATATAATGTAATAACATGTGAATAAACGTGTTAAACGTGGTGTTACTTTTGTTTGTTCATTCAATATATCTGTTTTACTTTGTCTAACCCAACCAACCAACCTTCCAACTTGAGAGCGCAATGGCCTCCGATCCTGAACAACCTCCTAGTTCCTTTCTCGTTAAGGTTCCTTCTTCTACCTTCTTTTCCTCTTTACTCAACATCTATTCTAAATTTATATATCATGTAATAACTGCATATTCTTTTTGTATTATCATCAGAAACAACAAAAGGGGATAACTTTGGATCACAAACAATATAGGGTTAAATGGGTATCCCAAAAGTTTTGGACTTGTTCCTCTCAAAATAAGACTACTTCAACTGCTAACAAACTGAATTTGTCTTCACTACATGTTACAGAATTCAATTTCTTGATTTTGTTGTACATGCTTTTAGCTCTTAATTATTTACAGTCTTGTTAACGAGTGGCCTGACAGCACTTGTTAAGAAAAAACAAAACAAAAAAGAAATTTCGTATTGAAAAATTAAGCCTATTAGTTCTGAAAGCACTACATTCACAATTTCACAAGACAAAACTACATTTTTTATTGCTTTAGTTATTGTCCAGAGGCATTGGTTAACATACATTCCTCTTTATTTATTTAATTGGTTTATGGTTAGAAAAAGGTGAAAGTAAGAAGAAGCTGATTGTTTGCTATTGTATGGACTATCAATCACACATATACAGAGCTGAGCTGATACTACTTTACTGGCAACTAAACTGTTTGTTGTTATGTTTTGATGCTTAATTTTGATGTTGTAATGCACTGATTTTCATTAGGAAGGAAAATCATCCAGAGAGATTGGTAGTGCAAGGGAACCTCTGCTTAATGTTAATGGGGCTCATGTCTCTGAAAACTATTCTATCTATGCTGCAATTCTCCCGTGAGTATTTCTTTATCTCTTTGTTGTTGTTCTGATTAGGAGATCTACCATCAATATATATTTTGTTATGGAAAATCAGTAGGTAGTTAATTAAAATGTTAACAAAAATATTCCCTTTTATGCCGACATCCTTTGGTGCTTGCCAATGATTAAACAATCTAGCAAACCCAAAGATGAAAAAAAGGCACCATGTCATGTTCACTATGCCCTCACTGATTATCTGGTAATGAATTTTTAATTAGTCATGTGATACTTTTTCTTTGTTTATAAAAAAGAAATAAAAGTACTGCTCTGCTTGTAGTCTTTCCTAAAAGTGTTTTACAAATCTCAGATTTCTCTTCCCAGCTCTTGGTGGGTTACTGTATGGCTATGACATAGGTGCCACATCTTCTGCAACAATTTCCATTCAGGTACACCCTATTACTATAGTTTACGTACTGAGTCTGTGTTTTTGTAATATTAATTTGGCAGTGTGGCTCCTTTAATGGTTTCATGATCATAAAAGATCCATATTTTCCTTCTGTTTTTCACCATCAGTACAGTTTCATCTGATTGAGGTATAATTGCTTGATCTAATCAAATTTTGAAATATTGCACAATTCTGCACATTAGTTTTGTACTTAATTTGTTGCTGTTGATACTTGTTTACTCCCATTGGTCCCAAATGGTTAAACTTTAGGAATCAGGCTAAGAATGGATATTATGCCTTTTTGTACCACATCTTCATCTTTGTCCTAACCATATTATTGGACTTTTTTTAGTCCTTTTATTACTGTTTTCATCCAAACAATCAACAAAAAATTTTCTATCTACCCATGTCTTGAAAATATATGTTTTAATGTTGTTAACTGCCATTTTCATAGACCAGAAAATGCTAGCAGAAACAGTGTAGCTTTTTTCAATGTATGATAATCTGACTTATTTTATGATTTTTCCTTTTCTTCTTCCTTGTATAATACAGGAAAATAGATTTTTATGCTGACACCCTTTTTCTTGGTTGCTTTGACTGAACTTACCGCAGCACTCCAAAGTTTCTTTGCAAGTTGATAATCAGTTGTATAGTTCCAATGGCATACTCATATACTTGTAACTTCCCTTATTTGCAGTCACCAACACTGAGTGGAATAACCTGGCACAACTTGTCGTCTGTTGAAATTGGGCTTGTAGTAAGTTTAAATTAAACTCTCAGTTTGTTCTCTCCTTTTTTATGGCTACATCTGTCATTGTTATTATTTAGCATGTTTCCTCATGTTTGTAATTACATATATTGATCTTCAATATGAGCCGAGCCCACCTAGTGAGGTTAATTCTGGGTTGTTGTTGTTTATCTTCAATATGTGCTCAGATATTGGTGCTTGATACCTTTTGCAGACTAGTGGGTCATTATATGGTGCCTTGATTGGCTCTCTGTTGGCCTTCAATGTTGCTGACTTCATAGGTGATTTGCCCCCTTTATTAGTTGCCATTTTAGATATTTCCTACGTAGTGAAGCTGACATGACAAATTTGATTTTTAGGTAGAAAAAGGGAACTCCTTGCAGCTGCGTTGCTGTATCTTGTTGGAGCCCTTGTAACAGCAGTAGCTCCTAATTTTCCTTTATTGGTGGTTGGGAGACTTGTATATGGCTTAGGAATTGGATTGGTATGCTCTTTTTTATCCACATGGTCTGTATATCTAAGCTTGTATATGTTAATTTCTTGTTTGTCAAGGTAGCAAACCTCATAGACAATTGGAGATGAGCCCAAATCCTCTCCATTTTTTTACATGTGAAAGGAATGGTTGCCTAAAGAATTTGTGGAGATAAGATTTGATAATGTGTTCTAAATTTTATCTACAACTTATTAAGAAAGATACATGATGGTCATTTTATCTCTATTAGGCAATGCATGCTGCTCCGATGTACATTGCAGAGACAGCTCCAACATCAATACGTGGATTACTAATCTCTTTGAAAGAGTTCTTCATAGTACTTGGGATGGTTGTAAGTTATTGAACTTTCCTGGAGGATCTTGTTTCTTGCGTGTTCTATAACCGCGAGGAAGTGAATGAACTTAATAATGGCTACATATCATTTGTGCAGGCGGGATATGGAATAGGTAGCCTTTTGGTAGACATTGTAGCTGGGTGGCGGTATATGTTTGGAATTAGTAGCCCTTTGGCACTAATCATGGGAATTGGAATGTGTTTGCTTCCAGATTCTCCTAGATGGCTACTTTTATGTGCTATACAGGGAAAAGGGGATAGTCAGAATTTGAAAGACACAGCGATTTGTTGTTTGTGCCAGCTTCGAGGTCAAGCTATTGGTGACTCAGCTCCTCAGCAGGTAGATGAGATTCTGGCAGAGCTATCTTATGTAGGTGAAGAAAAAGAAGTTACATTTGGAGAATTGTTCCGAGGGAAATGCAAGAAAGCCCTCGTGATCGGAGGAGGATTGGTCTTTTTTCAACAGGTATTGCAAGTAAAATAGTTAAATTTGTCAGTGTTGCCAGCATTTCAGTGTATTTATGCTATGGGCTGTTTATGACAGATCACAGGGCAACCAAGTGTGCTCTACTATGCTGGATCAATCCTTCAGGTATTACTTTAATTCTAACAAAGGAAAATAAATGCAAATTCATCTCAGTTATTACCTGTTACCAGTGAAGTGTAATAACAAATAACATTGTCGTTGAATCCTGTTTGTTAGAGCGCAGGATTCTCCGCAGCATCTGATGCAACCCGGGTCTCTATTCTCCTTGGCCTTTTCAAGGTAGACTTTATTTATATTTATAATAAAATTTATGTAAAATTGTATTAAAAGGTCCTTCCATGTTTTTCTTCATGTTGACCCAAGGTGTCCCCTCACCCTATGAGGAGTAAGAAACTAACTTCTTTCGGGGTGTGTGGTTGCCCCTCTAGCAATTTTCACTCCCAAGTATCAAACCTTAACCTTTGGCTTTGTACGATACTGGAGGATTCAACGGGGCCTTACACCATTGGAACAACTCGTTTTGGTTTTGTACCATGGCTTTTAGTTTCATTAGTTATGCATAGGTGAAGGTTTTGTATGAAGTACAAATTTGAATTATTGGTTTGTACTATGTACTTGTGAAGTCATTGTTCAAGCTTCGAAATGACATAATTAATGTGCTGCATCCACAAATTGTATATGGTATCCACAAATTGTATAAGTTTGTGTTCCGAACCCCACCTCATGGAAAAATGTTTTGGTTGTTGTTGTTGATATGTGTTGATAAATTTTATTATATCAAAGAGAATGAAATTGCACAACTTTCAATCGATTAGATCTAATATTTGACATTGATTGGCACTGCTTTCTGTATTCTATTTTTCAATTGATTTTTCAACTGGAGTCATGTTTGAATTCCACTTATGTCTGCGCAAAAGAACTTCATACCAGTAGTTCTGAATAATTTATTTTACGAACAATGTCTTTTCCTTTTCCCATCTATACATGTAACGAGTCTTGGATTTGAAAGGAAAAAAAGTGAAGAGTGAACATATATTTTTCCAGTTGCCTTTATTTTGTATTAATTTTTTTTCCTAGCAAAATGTATGAGCATCTTCCTACCCAATTGCTTTTAGCTTTTCCACTGTAACTTCTTTCTCTTTATGTTATAGTTGATTATGACTGGAGCTGCTGTTGGTGTTGTTGATAGACTCGGGAGGAGACCATTACTACTTGGGGGAGTTTCAGGGATGGTGAGTTCCTTCTTTTATCTCCTAGTCTCTGATGGATGGTTTTGCTAGGAATTTCCTGAGAAAGGAGCACTTCCTTATTTCTATGTCAAATTGAAAAACCAGATTGCTAATCAATTCTGTATGCATGGACAGCATCACAGCATCACTTAGCTAACTATAAAAGATGAATGATTATGCCATGGAAATCTCAGTTGTGAAACAGTGCTCAAATTCCATTAACTCATACATGTTTGTTTGTATTACAGGCTATCTCTTTGTTCCTTCTGGGTTCATATTACATCTTCTTGGATAACATAGCAGTTGTTGCTGTAATTGGTCTGCTGTTGTATGTAGGCTGTTATCAGGTGAATAAGCTTCTTTATGTTCACATTTTTCATTATCCTGAATCTTTGATTTAGATTGTCCACTGGTAGAATGACTATCTTGTTTTTATAGTGCTTACATCTGTATCATGCTTATAGTAATACCATGTATGTATTGTGATTCTCCATTTTGTATTTTCAGATTTCTTTTGGTCCAATTGGTTGGCTTATGATATCAGAGGTTTTTCCCTTGCGCCTAAGAGGTCGAGGACTTAGTATAGCTGTTCTTGTCAATTTTGCTACGAATGCCCTTGTGACATTTGCCTTTTCTCCTCTGAAGGTAATTAACTTAAGAATCTTGAACCTGTTTGTTTTCAAAAATTGGAGACTATAAACTTGCCAACTATTTTCTATATGTGTCATCATCAATCAGATGATTACCATATTTCTGAATGATCTAATCTTACAACATCACAAGTAAGCATGTGATTTTTTTCCGCAATTCCTTGGCCATGTTTGTTGGTTAAAACTGGCATTCCTTCAAATGCATTGGATATTTTCTCTTTGCCCCCCTTCTATTTGGTTAATTAGGCTGTGTAGAGGAGGGAATTTTGTTTTGCCATTATTTTATCCTTATCACTTGTCATGTGTTTGGTTTTGCATTGAGCAGGCCCCAAAATCACTTAGGGGCAAAAGCTACAACTACTAGCTTTTAGTTAAAGCATGTTTACTCGAAAACAAAACACCCTTAACTTTGTAAAAGTACATCATTTTGAACGTGCAATTCAGTGATCCTGTTTATCTTAATTGACAATGCATGCTTTTTTGTTTGTGTTTATATTTTTTATCCACAGGAATTACTGGGAGCAGGAATCTTATTTTACATATTTTGTGCAATAGCCGCAGCATCTCTTCTATTCATATACTTTATTGTGCCAGAAACCAAGGGGCTTACCCTGGAGGAGATTGAGGCCAAATGTTTATAGTCAGTCACCTTGCTACCTCTATAGATATCTGGTTACAGTCTTAGACAAGAATGAATTTCTGTAATACAAATTATATTGTATACAAAAACATTCAGTTTACTTATTTTTTTGTTGTATGTTTACTATGGGATGTATCAGCCATATCAAACACACTCTGTAATATTCATCTTAATTCTCTGTACTTCAATTCATTATGTATCCATCTTCAACCACACATTTTATTATTCTATATATTTTTTATCTTTCTCCTTAACACTATCTATGTTGTGATTTGTGCTATACATAGTCAATTACTCAATCTTAAATCTGGATAAAAAAGTGATGGTTGTGGGTGAAATTTTGTCCAATCTCAATGATAAGGATTTTTAATCCTTGTCCTTTGTCAAATCTGAATGGTTGGAATGTATCACCAACATTTTCCTTGTCCTACTAAAAAAAGAAGGTAAAGTCACACTTCATGCTTAAGCCCTTATCTTATATTCATGAATAATGAAGTTTTGAGAGTGACTAATCAACACTCCACATGATCGAAAATGTTAGTTGACATGCTTTGCATCTGTAAATGTGCATAAAAATGAAATGTACTTGTATTTTTCATACATTAATACATCATTGAATAGTATGTTTCATTAGTTATCGCATCATCTATTCATAGCTAGTAGCTAGGAGCAGCTGCAAAATTTACTTGTGGAAACTCTGGCCACAAAAATAAGTGAGAGTAGAATAGAACAGAACTGTTCACATACACCTTGCAAGTTGTACAGTTTTACTTGGTCAAGCTAAAGAGAAAGTGCATGCCCACATGCATGGACAAATAAACAAGAAACTTAGCAAATGAAATGACCAATAAAATGGGTGGGTTTGGGTCATCTTTTTTTATTTTTATTTTTGAAGGATAGTTGAGTAAGTGATATTAATTATAGAAAATTTTAATAATTAAATAAATGATTGTTAGTAGCTTATTAATGATTGCAACTTTTACATGAAAATAACATCTAGTAAAACTGGGTCAAATGTGTTTGTATTCTCTATTTTGAAATGCTTAAAATATAAATTTTTTAAGTCCCCATAAAATGTTAGTTTATTTTTAGTCCATGTTATTAGTCAGAATCTGTTATCACATTCCAAATTCAAAACAAAGTCATGTGTGAGGCAAAGTCCCAACTAAAGGCAGAGAGCCAGAGATAAAGGAACAAAATAAATGAGTATACAATAACTTTGATCAATTTTTTTTTTTTAATTTTTATGCAATAACTAAACAAAAGTCATCAACTTTACTATGACTAAAAATGTATATAAGTTGATTACTAATGTTATGAAAAATATAAAAAAATGCCCCATGCAAAACAGATCAATGCACTGACTACAGCTCTTAAAACATGAATCTTTTTGTATTTAAGCACTACTAGTTGCCTGAACAGTTATTGCCTATTTTCCTGCATATTTGTGGTTCACCTTCATATGTGCATGGCAAGCAAATTTATGGTTTGATTTGATTGGTAGTGATATTTCTGTGTTCTGAGATCCAGAATGAACATAACCCAAACGTTAAACTGACTGAATTTAATAATCTCCTGTTGATTCTGCTTAAAAGTTAAAACAAATCAAATACAATTAATCCCAATATGTTTTCTTTATGGTCTTGGGGTAACATTTCTTTGAGCAATCTAATATAGAAGCATTTGTATTTAATTTTCGCCAAGTGGGGAAATGCTGTTCTAGATAAGGGGTGGTACATCATGAGTTAAGAACTAGCACAAAAATGTGTGAAATAGGACACAAGCCTCAGAAAGTGCACCCCCACATTTATGGTCATCCTTTGCAAGATCAAGTTAAATAAGAGAAGGTCCTATTCACAAGTCACAACCTTGAATTGTCACAATCACTAAGACCAGAAACAGCACTGCCACTCTTCTTTGTCACGCTCTACTAGTTGTAAGTTAAGTATCCAATTGTTTCACCAATTCATCTTTCACCATCACTGTTGTGCCATGAATACAACAACAACAACATTGAGCTTGATTGCACCATGAAATAGACAGACAACAAAGTTATTAATATGGTCCATATATAGGTAAGTTTTGGGAAGGATCAGCACTACTAACATTACCAAGAACTTTCATAAACAAAACGAAACAAGCTTTATTCAGATAGTGTGAATGAAAATAATGGTAACCCTAGGCTTGGAAATGCTTCTATCTCCCCACAAAATAGTATGTTAGATAGACAGTAGTAAAGTGGTAAATTGCACCAGTGCTCACTGTGCATGAATATAGGTTAGAAAGCAAGGGTCATCATACATGTGCATGAATATAGGTTAGAAAGCAAGGGTCACCATCAATGTGCCACAGAAGATGGTCACCCATATATAGTAATTTTCCTCCATGATAATCACCTTGCTTCAATTAGAAATAAATCATAGGATGAAAAAACGAGCCTATTTAGCAGGGACAAGATAAATAAGCAAGAGTGTAGATTTGCAACTACCAGAAACTGATAAAGTAAGAACAAATCCCAAATTTGTTACTGAAAATATACACGGCATAAAATAAATGGAACTAACATTTCCATTAGCCAATAAATACAGCATTGAACTAATGGAGCTAATATTTCTTGTGCTAAAGGAGGATCACTATCATTTTCCACTGAGATTAGGTCAATCTCATTCAGGGATTCGTCAATTCCAAAACATTTATAAACGGACATTTTTTTCATAAAGAAATATTGATCAATCCCTTTTCCATTTCCTTCAGGAAATAGAGAGGATTTGGACCCCGAAACAAATAATGTATTCTTCGTGCATGTGCATTTTTTGTGAGAACCACTTATTCACAATTTCAGGTATTAACAAATCATGTGCCTAACTCACACCATAATGATAATTTAATTCCTTTATATTCAAGCAAAGACAAATTAACATCCATACAACAAAATCAAATTTACAGTATCACAAGACAAAACAATGAGAAAGAAAGCTTTTTCTTCTCATTGTTTCATTTGCATAACTACTTTTCTAGTCAAGTCTTCAACCCAATAACATTACCATACCAAATCAAAATACTACAACAAGAAAAATCAACTGAAAACAAAAGAAAGGAGAAAGGGTATGGAACTATGACTAAACTGCTAAAAGTACAGCTCCATTGGTAATAATCTGCCAATAACATATCCAATCTGCATAACTTCACGGAGCAAAGATCAATATTGAAGCGCCTAGCATGATCATAATTAATGGCATATAGATAAAATTAGTTGTTCCAATGTGCTGTATCCAGTTTTATGCGCCATCACTTTTACATGGTATGTGGCATATAGTACACTGGATCTATGTGGGATAAATGATGGAACGATGTAAATATGCCAGAGAAAAAGGACCAGGTTGAAACCTCGTTTCCATATACAATTGAAGCCAATTACCCACCCATTAACGCCATGAAGAAACAGTTAATAGAGAAACATCTTTCCAAGCCAGAGATAAAAACCCAGGTTCAGATTCAACAAGTGAATACAGAGAGCTATAGCTATAATTCCACAGAAGAATCTTAGCTTGACTAATTGCATAATGACTGAGACCCACTGATTCAAAACCAGCACTTTCCATCAGCACCCTCCACTGCTCCTTATCCTCCATTCTTTCCCTTACACTCCCTGGAACCTCTGCTCCAACCGCAGAGGCGATTCGCCGCCCAAGCAAAAGACTTTCTACCTGCAACCTCTCAGGCAAATCTGCAGGCAAATTAGGATCGAGAGACTCAAACACTGCAGAGAAATACTTCAATGCAGCCTTGAATCTGTTCAAAAACCCAGCCCGGGTTGTCACACTAGCCTCATACTCTCCAAGAGTAACAATCTTAGGCTTCAAAGACTTGGCCAAATTCAGTGCAGTTTGAACTGCAGTTGGAGCACCATCACCTTCGTCATCATCCAAAAGATTATACAACTGAAGCATGAAATTAACAGCCAAAGCTTCATTTGGTTTCACACAAAAGCTTTTTTCATTGAGCTCGTGAATAGGACTGAGAATTGGTCTAAACTCAAAATTCAAGCCCAAAAGCTTCGAAAACTCAGATAAACGTTTACCAGAAGCAGAAAGAGAATTAGCTGGTGAAGTTCCAAGTGCCATAGCTGGAATCCCAGAAATGGTTACACTTTCAGGTTTCCCAGAAGAACGAGTTGCAAAAGCTTGTAACAAAGCAGCCCATTGAATGCCTTGAACAATCCCAAAATCAACTATGTGAACGTGCGTGGAACCTTCAGTGGCTTCAAGAATAGCTTGGTTAGCGGTTAAATGAGCGAACTTGGAATAAGGGCATGCATCATTGAGAGCCTTGTAACACAATGTTAACTTCTCAGAAATAGTATTAGTGGGAAGCACCCCAGTTATAAAGTTTTGATCTTTGTCATTCTCCAGTTCAAGTTTTCGTGTGAGAGCTTGAACAAAGTAGAAAGCAACTCTGTGGGTAGGGTTTCCGTGTTGAGAGACTGATTTGGTTAAATGGGTAAGAGAGTGGAAAGCACGATCCGGTGAAGTTTGGATGAGAGCAGCGCAATCGATTAGGGATTTGAGAAGTGGGTGCGGTGAAGAGTGGGGAGTAACCGGCGATGGCGGTGGTTTGAAGGAGTGATTTGGTGAGAAGAGGCGGTTAAGATCGGAAGAGTGAATATTATCGGTGGTGGGGATAAGGGAGTCGACCCAGTCATCGTCGAAGTCGTCAAAGTTGAAAGGGGTTGTGGGAGGGAAGTGGAAGGAAGAAGGATCAGGAGGGTCATGAAAATCAGAGAAAGGTGTCCATGAAAGAGGAGGGGTTATACCAAAAAGGTGGTGTTGGTTTTGGTGCTGTTGTTCTTGTTGTTGCTTTTGGTTAATAAGTTGTTGGGCAATGGCCATAAGGTTTCCACTATCTGCACACATGTATGCCATCTTCAACTACACAAGAGCAGAAGAAGAAGAAGAAGAAGAAGCAAGTAAGTGAAGTGTGAAGTGTGAAGTGTGAAGTGAAAACAAGGAAAGAGGGAAAGGGTTTTGATTCAACCGTTGAAGCTCAACGTCAATGAAGTTAGAATGGAGTATTAGGAGAGGTGGGGCCGGGGGACAGAACAATGTTGGACCAACGGAAATGCAAATAGTGGAAAGCATCGGTTCAGGATATTTTCAACATATTCACTATCTATTTCAATCACTCTCATTCTCATACTTCAACATATATTCACCTTCATTCATTCATTTATTAAAATATGTTTTGATTGATTTGTTGATCTCTCTATGCATACAAAAGCTATAGTCAAACTTGTAGTGAAGCACTTTCATGAACAAATAAGTATGGAAACAATTAGGAGACATAAGTTGTTTTTAGTTGGACTTTTAGGTGATGAGAGCCACTGTGCCTTTGACGTTATTCAATCACCTACTTATTACTTTCTTTCCTATTCTAACTATCCTTTCTTTTAATATTAATATTTTAAATATAAAAAAACTTTCCTCACTGTTAATTAACCTCTTTGACACAGCAAAGTCATGAACATGTTAGTTAATACCCTAACGAGGTACTTGTTAAGAAATTCAAATATAGAAAATGTATATTATATAAAAATGCAATACTAATGTTTCCAAGTCGTTAATGCACCAGTTTCCATATATATTTTGCACTTTAAAATCTTTAACAATAATTAACATTTCCCTTTCAGTAATAAAACAACTACTGTTAAGAGAGTAATAAAAAACAACAAATGTCAAACAAAGAATAGGTTGTACTCATTCACTACAAGTTCCTACTACTTGTCCAAACCATTTATAAAGAGATAGTGGCTACATAGGCGATATATTTATGCATAACCTACATTTTAACATACAGACCAACTAATTAACTTAACTTTTTATGTTAAGTATGTCTGGATTCAACTAATCCATTGTCCTACAATTATGGGAAATTAATGACTTCCTCCTAATAGCTTGAAACATATGGACAAATATATGTTGTTTCGAACCCCGTCCCCAAATCCGTCCCGCACCAATCAAAAAATGACATGTTAATTAAAAAATTAAATATTCATGATTTTTTCTATTTTTACTCCATTTTGATTGGTGCGAAACAGGCTTAGGGACGAGATTCAGAACAGCAGATCCTTATCGGAAACATATATGCATGTAACTCAAATGTATACTTGAATTCCATTATTAGATTTTTTATTAGTAGGCCAACCTTATCTACTGTAAGCAATATAATTTTCAACTATAACCTTTGATTTCATGGGTGTGTCTTCCTCTAATCTAGATTACCCCTACCTCTATATAAACACCTTTGTAACCACTTTAGAAGTTCTTGTCCCGTTTAATTGAATCACTCAAACCAACCACTCTTAAAAGGATTTCAGCTAACTTAATTAATTAACTAACCTGCTTTGCGACTTCTTATCAAAACTCATTTTCAAGGCCCACTTTGCGTATTGGAAATGGAGCCACGGTCCATTATCTCTAGGGTTGAATTTTACTTCCTCTTTCTCTATGTATTTCACTCTCCAAAAAAAAAAAAATTCTACTCGTGTTCATAAGTAGTCAAATTTTATAAAATTATGTTTCAATTAAAAAGTGAGACATGAATGAATATAAGTGATATACATCCAACTAAATAGAGATATGTTGTCTACTTCTAAACTATGTTCCAAATATTATCACGTACCAATACAAATATGTAATATCAATTAAAAAATTTAAACATTTATTATTTTTGATTCATTATTATTAGTGTGAGACATAATTTAAGACACGGTTGAAGTCCATCTTCCATTCAACTAGCATGAGTTGGAAAACTTGCATGGCTAGTTATCTAATTAAGCTTCAGAAAGCTTCTAATTAAACATAGGTAATAATTAAATGAAGAGTTACAAATGTTGATTACTGAAAAGAACATGTCCTGCTATGCCCATCAATCCCATTAGCAATTTGGAAAAAAATCATGTGTCAAAATATCATTTCTCATAAAAATATGTCACTATATGAAAATTTGCATTAACATTGCATTAGAAGAACCAATTGTGGTAAAAATTCATACATCCGTTCTAGGTGTCAAGTCCTCAATACTTCAGGGTCTTGTGCTGCCTTGGTTTAAGCTAATTGCAGCTATTCAAACACAAATTTAAAATAAAAGTAATATATATACTTTCAATTTTATGCCTACTAAATGAATTATCAACGTATTAAACCAATTCAAAATCATGAGTCAAATTGAATAGTTCTCAAATTTCAATCGAATGAAACTTAAGATAAAAACATAGCTTATTTAAAACTGGATCCAATTTGAGTTGATTCACTTTTGAGTTTATTACCTAATTCCTAGACTTCTTAAACTTTAATAAAATTGAGTTTCCGTTTATAAATCTGGTGGAAGCATTGTTAATTTGTTATGTTGGATGAGTTGAGTGTAAGATAACTGAAATTATAAGTTGTTACTGGACCCACTTATGATTGTTGGTCTATTTTGCCCCTTATACTTATACTTATACTTGGTACATGATGACATTGTGATGATGTGAAGGAGTGATAATTATTGATTTTGGAGCGAAACCGCATGTACGTATTCTTAGCTTAAGAAACCAATAAAGTGACTCAGATCTACGCCGGTCACCGCTCTCAGCTCCGCCCATCTCTCCACCTTTGCCGTATACCAGTTCGTAGATTACTTTCCTTTTATCTTTTTTTATTTTTTTTATTTTTTTATTTTCGCGCTTATTCTTCATTTTGCATGCCCTAGGCTCCATTTTAGAGGTTCTTACTTTGTTTGAGGGCTTCAATTTGAGCTTCTATTTTATTATCCTCATCCTGGAAACACTATTGGATTCGTTTATTCATTTTAATTACTGTCAAACAGGGATTTGAGACTCACGTTCAATTGAAGTCTCATTTTGTCATTAGAGCCAATTAGCTGAGTAATTTAGCAACATGGGATCGCGATCCCCGAAATCATGTGGAGAGGAAGATGAGGGTTGTGGAACCACAGTTTCTGGCCAATCAGGGTCAACTAGCAGAAGTGCCGGGTTTCCATCTAGCCAGAGTGACCAGCCATTGGTTGCAACAGCTGCTGATAGCAGTTTTCTCAGATTAAACCATCTTGACTTGCATGGAGATGATGATGGATCACAGGAACTGGTTGCGTGAGTTCTCTGTAATCTTTTGAGCTTGCATTGAATGTATTGTTCATATGATGCACAATGCTATTGATTGACCTGCGGATTTTGTGTTTAGTCTAGATTTTTTCTTTTTGGAGGAAATGTTCTTCATTTTTGTTTTCATTATTGTCTTCTAGTGAAGAACAAAGACTTCCTTTTTTTTATTTTCGTAAACAATACTTTAGTTTTGAAATGACATATTCAGCATGAAATTGACCATGACAATGAAGCATATACCTCTGTTTATTTAGGTGACCAAGGCACGTTTCTGAAATGAGCTTAAGAGTGTTCAGTTAAAAAACAAATTAAGGGTGGATACGTTGTTACTTGTTCACTTTACACCCAAGCTGGTTTTGGAGGAGTTATTTTCCAAAGATGAAACCATCCTTTGTATTGGAATATTTCTTTGCAAAGATACAAAATGTTTGCACTGTAAAATGATGTCTCGAAGTATTTCTTTCGTGAGGCTCATTATAATCGAAAAATAGACATTGTCACGATATTAATGGTAGGTAGCGAAGGACCATTAGTATTCCCTCATAAGCAACCATTCAAATCATATCAAATCAATTATGCAAATAGTTATCCTCATATATACAATGACATGTCTTGGTGTCCTATATCTTGGACATTGTCTGTGTCTGGACGTATGTGTTTGTATATGTGCTTCATAGGTTACCTGCGAGTAGGGCTGGAAACGAGCCGAATCGAGTCTAACCAGAGCTCAGCTCGATAAGGATTTTTTCACCTGGAAACTCGAGTTCGATACATTATTTTTTTAGCTTGAGTTTGACTCGGTTAAAGTTCACGAACTATTGGGTTCAGCTCGAATGGTTCATTTGGACAACTCAAATAATTAATTCATTTTTTAAAAACTACACAAGGTTATATATATAAATATAATCTAGTTTTTATATATATAATAATAAACATAAAAAATTAGTTATATATATATAGAGCCAGCTCATGAACCTAACGAGTCGAACTGTGTTCAGCTCAAGTTCGGCTCGTTTATTTAACGAGCTCAATTTCTAGCTCAAGTTCGGTTCATTTGGTTCATGAACCAAGTTTATCGAGCTAAATAATGAGTCGAGTTTCGAACGAATACCTAGTTGGTTCGGTTCATTGTCAGCCCTACTTGCGAGTTTCAATCACCTGCTTATGGTTCTACAACTCTAAATTTTGTCTTTGGATTTTTCTCCCTTAAATTGATTCTTACCCACTGTCAGTTTTTACACAGTAGCAAGAAGAAAAGGAGAGGTCAACGGGCTGTTGGAGGTGATAAGAGTGGAAGAGGGCTTCGACAATTTAGTATGAAAGGTTCTTGATCTATCCTGTTTGTCCAATATGTCATTTAATAAAAGTTTCATTAACCTTTTTGTAGTTATTAACCTTGGCTCTACAAAGTCGCATTTAGTGTTAGTATGGTGATGCTAACTGTGTAATGTGCAGCACTGCAGCAGTGTTGTTTAGATTATTGTGCTTTCTATAGATATACATTGTCTTGAGGAGGTCATGCTCATAACTTTCCTTCTGATATTGTTTCTCATTTGTTATTGGTTATCTCCAGTGTGTGAGAAGGTAGAAAGCAAGGGGAGAACAACTTACAATGAGGTTAGTTGGTTACTTCAAGGCAGTTTTTTGATACATTTACATAGAGTATATGCACATTAAATAATGTATATCATAGAACATTTATCCTTCGATTAATAATTTCAAAATATATTTCATATTGCCCCTTTTTTGGACTAGCTATTATTCATAGTTATTACATGAACTCAATGTGATTATGATTATATAGGTAGCAGATGAGCTTGTTACTGAATTTTCTGATCCAAGAAATAGTGTTTTGTCACCTGACCAGGTTTTCTCTCATTCTTATAAACAATGTTAATATTATCTGTTATTCACAGATTGAATGTGTAAGATATGTATTGTGGACTTATTTTTTTGGATGGTGAGCATTTGACAGCAACAGTATGATGAGAAAAACATCCGTCGAAGGGTTTATGATGCTCTCAATGTTCTCATGGCAATGGATATCATTTCTAAGGATAAAAAGGAAATTCAATGGAAGGGTCTTCCTCGTACTAGTCTGAGTGATATAGAAGAACTAAAGGTTTGTAAACACTCTTGACTTGTAATTATATTTTGCTTGAAGAGACATTTACCTACAGTGATATTATGAGCTACCAAAAAAATTCAATGAAGAACCATCACAGTTCTGTAAAATGCAATTGATTCAACAGACAGAGCGTCTTGGACTTAGGAATAGAATTGAGAAGAAAGCAGCCTATCTTCAAGAGCTGGAGGATCAAGTAAGTCCAGCTCACTCTTTCAAATGGATTTAACACTGGGATGGATCCTGGACATTTTTTGCTTCATTTAAAATTTATACTTGGTTATAAGGCCTAACATAAGGCTTCTGATCCATAATGTTTAGCTTCTATTTGCTAAATGATAACTACTTGTATTATTACATCAAGTTTGTAGGTCTTGAGAACCTTATACAACGAAACGGACAATTATATAGCTCAGGAAATCCTCCCAGTGGAGGTGTATCTTTGCCTTTCATTTTAGTACAGGTACACAGTCATTCCATCGTCTCCTGTTTTTTGGTGAAGTTGTCCAGTAGACATTGTTTCTCAGTTTTGCCTAGGATCTTCAATTTTTATGGTAATAATTCTTAATGTTTTATTGTTTTCAACTTCCTATTCAGCATGCACAATCAGTTGCTCTGAATTTTATAATATTTCATTATGAGATGAGATCTCATTCCAGCTGCAGTGTGAATTTACTAGACATATTTTTCACTTTTTTTATTGGACATCCATTCGAATTTGTTGAGGGAATGTGACTACTTTGGTTATTCACTGTACCCTATATGCTAGAAGGAGCTTACACTGCTAAGTTCACCTTACTCAGGTTCTGTACTTGCCCTTAGGTGTCATATCTGCTCAAGGGTATAATTGACTCATTGGTCTAAATGAAGAATTATTGGCCATCATTGTTAGGATTTTTCTTATTTATATTCTGTAATTGTGTTTCCTTATTTAATTAAGATAAGGAGTATAGCCCAAAAAAAGTGCTTGATGCGACTCTTAACTCAAGGTATTTATTAAGTATCACATTTCTGGCTTTTAAAAACTGTAGACACGTCCTCATGCAACTGTTGAAGTGGAAATATCAGAAGATATGCAGCTCGTGCACTTTGATTTCAACAGGTAAGAAAGCTTCAATTGTTTTCTTCTTCCATTCCTTCTTAGAGACTCGCTGTCTTTAATGTGAAGGTTGCCTGATTTAGTAGTGTCATATAGCCATGAACGTCAAAGTAGTGTACCCTATTATGATAAAGGGAAGTGTTATTAGCACTCCAAAGAGTCTATTGACACTCCCCCATTCACCAATCAAAACTTCATTTTTATTTTATAAAATCATGATTGGTCCATGAGGAGTGTAAATAGGTACTTGGGAACACCCTGTGATCGAACATATAGGACATAGAAAGAATTTTAAGGTAGAAAATTTGGGGTAGTTGGCTGAGTTGCAAAGCTTTTGTCTCCTGTTGGGAAATGTATCTGCCACTTCCGTAGTGTTTTCTCTATTTGACTTATCAACTCTCAAAACCTATCATCTCAGTTTATGCTTACTTTCTCTGCAGTACTCCTTTTGAGCTGCATGATGACAATTATGTTCTCAAGGCAATGAAACTTTCTGAGAGACCGCAAAATGATAATATGACACCCAATGGTGGTGGTGAAGGTTCTAGCATGCCAGGATTGTATCAATCACAAGTTCCTCCTCCAGTTTCAAAGCTTCCAGTTAGGCTTCCCTCATCACCTCCACTCCCAGGAATATTAAAGGCAAGAGTTAAGAATGAGCATTAGTCTGTCATTATATCATACTGCCTTGCGTTCTTTAAGCATGTTTGTATATTATGTAAAGAAATTTGTGTGCAATTAGTAGACCTTTGAAGTAGTTACTCATCAGTACAGCTACAGCCAAGTGATTTTGTAGGTTAGAAGTGGATCAGTCTGTTTGCTTCTGTCGTATTAGGGGTATAGACTCTGCCAATTTCTTTGCTTACTAATCCATCATTTACTCCTTTCTTGTATTTCCTCTGTAACTTTTCCCCTTGCAGTGAGAGAGAAATCAGTATGTATAATATTTTATTCCGTAGATCATGAAATGGAACCCAGCAGCACATGATTAATCTCGGAATTCACCGTAGATCATATAGTTTAATGTTTGTCAGCTTTTTTCAATATTAGTTGGTATTTGGATCAAGGTATCTTTGGGAACCCTGTCAACCTGTGGCCATGCATATTCCATTTCAAAAAAATAAAAAATAAAAACAGAGATGGAAAGTGTATGTAGATGGTAAGGGGATATCCTTCGTAGTACCGAAGATGGTAAATAGAACTCACATACACAAAGTTACATGCTTATGTAGGCACAACCAACCAGGATTTACAAAATTCTTACTCATATACCGCCTATGCAAGTCTTGCTCATAAAAGGTTTACAAAATTCTGAAACTTTTGCACTCAACTATATTTGAAATTTTTTAGACCAGAGTTTGAAAAACAAATGAGAATCCTGTGCCAATTTCAAGTACATGAAATACGATTTTCAGTTATTTTGAAAAATCTCTTGGATCTGTCAGTGTCAGTCCCATTGTAGTAGGCACATAAAGGCATGACTGGTTTAAAAAAAATAGTTCACGTTCCCTATTTTCGTCTCCTGAAAATTGCTTGTTTAAAATTGCCACCCACATATTTAGTTTGGTTTACACCGAACATTCTTTGTCGAATGATCTTGACAACATTTTCTCAAACAAGACACACTACCAACAATTCATAATTAAAAGATATATTGGTTTTTCCAAAAGTAATTGACTTCTCTATAGCAAGGGATGCATTCGAGATGATAAAACAGGTATGCATCAGCAGTAAATGAAACTCAATGAAATTCCAAAATCTCCCCATCAATCGGGGACAATCAATGAATAGTAACAGCATGCCCATACTAAAATGGCATGGGGCAGCTCTTTTATCAACTAAAATTAGCAGATAAATTATGGTTGTACCCTTATTAGAAGGGTTCCTGACACAATAATCTCTTAAAACATCCTCATGCACTAAGCTTTGTCTGACCCTGCCAATTTTCTTCTCTGTTGATGCTCTGCAACTTTATAATCTACCACTTCCCGGAACAGGCTTGGGTCAAGCACACAGTTTTCACTACCATATACAGCAGCTTGGACACTAGCCATTAATTTTGCTATTTCCCTTCCAGAAAATCCATCAGTCTTAGCTGCTGCTTCCTTTATGATATCATCAGTCAAACCCTTAATCTCTATCGTCTGTGGTTTCCCTTTGAACAGTTCTTGAAAGAAACCAGATTTTCTTGATCCTGCTTGGGCTATGTACTTATCAAGATAGAGCTTAAGAAGTTTGAAGCGCTCCTGTTCCCCGGGCAAAGGGAATTCCAGGACCTCGTCAATTCGATCTGCCACAGCTGAGTCAAGATCACCAGGACGATTTGTGGCAAGAGCGAGGACTATGTCCTTAGACTGGTCACCAGTACGGAAGAGAAGGGCATTCAGTGCACTTCTTTGTGCTTCACTCATATAGGTCTTGTTTCGCCTGCAAAGTTCATCAAGTGCAATCAATCCACTCAATTCAGTCTTCAGGCAAAGAAAATACGGCATAGCCTGTTAACATTGTTAAACCTTTTCTCCATCTATAAAATTCTTGTTTTTTGTTAAAAAAACTAATGGATTAGCTCCTAACCCACTCCAGACTTCATCAACACAAAAAATAGTATTTTTGTTAAAACTTAAAAGACATAAGTGTCCCTAAGATTTTAAAATAAATGGCTAGGTAAAGAGAAGTAGGGGGAATATGATTGGAAATTTGTAAAATATGTCTCAATTTTAGTGATTTCTTCTCTCTTTTTAGAGAGAACTTTTATGATGGGGTCCACACATTGTTTTTTTCTCCTATTTTCTACATGAATCATACAAGAGAAAATATTTTGTAATTCATGTTTTCTCTTCTATTTTCTCTCTCCTCCCTTTTTCTTCTCAACCAAACACAGGCTAAAAGAGAAATCATGAAAGACATTGCTTACTCGCATAGAAATGCATCAGCTTCGTCAATGAAAAGCAATAAGCCTCTTTTTGATTTCTTAGACCAATCAAACAACTGGTGTATCTTGGTTACAGCTTGTGATCCCAGTGGAGCAACATCACCCCCAGTCATCAATGCATAATCTAATCCCTGCATAAAATTGAAAGAAAATCACAATATATTCAAAAGGAAAAAATTCCAGTGAAAAAAATAGAGCTCAAAATTCAACAGATCAGAATAAGATTTGATGTTTCATAAAGCATGCAATAATCAAATGCATGGTACTGAAATCTACTTGCAGTAACTACTGAATTCCAAGACTGAATCAACAGAAACATGAACCTGGAATTACAAATTCAGAAAGGTGAGTTGAAAATAAATTTAAATAGAGCCCTCTAAACAGATAAGTTTGAGTTGATTAGTTGTTGGTCCTAAATTGTCTACAAAATTGATGAAAAAGAAGATAGAATAAATCAGAAAAACAAGGGAAGATAGTTTTGTTAACATGATGATATTCACACCAGTTAATATTACCAATAAAAGATAAAGACTACATAAACTTAAATTTCTTCATGAAATAGGAAAAACCAAACTCTGATCAATGACTGCTATACAGAGAATTTCCTACTTATGTGACCCATGGACAAGAAAAGTGGATACTATAACATATTTGAAAGCTTGACTGACAAGATCAAGAGAGAAGCATCCCACATACAGATTTTCGAGCCAACTCTCTAGCAGCCATTGTCTTCCCTGTTCCTGGAGGGCCATAAAATAACATGTTCCTGAATGGTGCCTGATGCGCTTTTGTATTTGCAGTTGCAGATGCCAGCTGCTCAATTCTTTTATTAAGAGAAGGATGCAAAATTACATCACCAAAGCCATTCCCATTTTTTGAAGCAGATCCTGGATTAGTACGTTGAGATAGGCTGCTCATGGTACGAGAAAACATGCCGGACCAGGGGTATTTCCCTCTGGAGGATTCTCGAATCAATGATGGTTGTCCCAATATTCTATCCACATAGCCCCAAATAACCCTTGCACCTTCCCTACATTGGACAAAAAGAACTACCATCAGCCATAACTTCATTGACAGAAACTTATAAGAATAACACAAAGTCAAATATGATTGTAAATTGATCAACCCTTGCATGCAGATGAGAACAATGTGCAGTTTTTCGATGAGAGATAAGGAACAGACTGATAGCTTGTTTGGGAATGATTACTTTTCCCACACAGCTTTATTGGCGGATAAAAACTGTTTTGGGGTAGACTAGCTTTTTCCCACAGTTTTTTTCTCCAAATATTCATGCTGAAGACATTCATTTCTAAAAGATCATCTTGCTATCAATAAGAAAGATTACATTATCCAAAATGGGTACAGTCATGGTCAACCATTAATGACCTGATGCCCCCCCACCAGCTCTCCTAAAGTTCATCAAACCATGAAATCCAGGGCCAAATCTATCAGTCAACCATTCAGCGAGGGAGATTGACAAGAACAGGTTGGGTTTGGGAAAATCAAGAAAACAAACTTAACTTATATATGCCAAACATTAGCTTATATACCTAGTTGTGTAGATCCCTGCAGCTAAAGCAGTCACTCCACCTACTGCCACAACCAACTTATTTTGATCTGTTAGGATGGCTTTTAAGCCCCCTGCAAAAGATGGATTAACTTATGGGATCAGTATTGAATTATTTAAATCAGTAAAGTAATTAATAATCATGGAAAAGGTAAATATATAATGCAGGGAGATGGGGGAGATTTGGAGGATCTAAACCAAGTGAAATGGTTCACTGAGTAAGCAACACTACAAAAATAAAATAGAAAATGATGAATGTACATAATGACTTTTTAAATTTGGCATATATACATAATGATGTAATCCGTAGAATTAAAACGACAAATGCATAGATGTAGAGATGGCTGCTCATATTTTACATATGTTATTAATATAAGCATTTGCGTGTTGCATACAACAAATCTGGTAGAATTGTACCTCCGATATGGTCAAAAGTAGTATTTATGGCAGAAATCCATTTTTCTCGTTCTGCATTAGCACGATCAACTAGCATTCTTCTGTTAACCTCTTCAGATAGCTTTGCTTCATGTGCTCTTCCTTCTGCTTCTGCCATAGCCCTTACTCTGATTGTTTCACGCTCGATCTCAGCCTTCTCTCTTTCAGTTTGCCTTCGTTGAGCTTGAATCTGTTCTTCAGTAGCACGTCGAGCTTGCTCCTGTCTGATTGATGACTCTTCTTGCAGTTTTACTAGCTCCTGGTTCCTGGATCTATGGTATTCATTTTCTGCCTGGTAATAATATAAGAATGAGAAACACTTCACTAATAACAAAAATATAAGTGCCAAGTGCCAGAAGGTTTCATGCCTGCATCCTCTTCCTTGCCAACTCGTCCTCATATTTAGCCATTTGGGATTTTGTTTGTGCCTGATGCTGGGCTAGTTTTTTTTGCTCATCATATATAATCCTTTGTCTTTCCTGCCAGGCAAACCAATTGTGATGTTAGAAAACAAATCACAGGATCCACAAAAAACATCATATGAAGCAACAAAGAACAATACAAAAAGGTTAGACGCAAATACTCAATCATTGGAAGCCATGCTGCCAAAGAAGTAGCTTGTGATTAATTTGACCATGTATACAGCTAGAACTTGCCGAGCAATGGACACGACTTCTTAAACCATCAGACAACTTCATTGTCGTATAAGTAATTAACTATCCCAAGCAAAATAAGTGACACTAGAATAATAGGTTTTATGCAAATTTTCAATCGTTGGAATGAAAAGAGCTTCGAGATAATCTCGCCACGTATGCCACTGGACATGATTTCTCCATTAGACAACTTCATTGTTCATTGTAGTAGTAAATAACTAAAGCAAAAGAAATGACACTAAAAGGTTGATATTTAATTCCCAACTTACAGAATTCCATTTTTTTTATAAAATAATTTAGAATTTGTACGTAGAGTTTTAAAATGAAATGAGAAAAGAAAAGTAGAGGAAGAAGAAGTTACAGTTTCATGTTGGGCTTGCATTTGTTTAAACTCAGCAACCTTTGCAGCCAATTCAGTTGTCTTAGTCTCCTCTTGTTTTTTAATAATATCAAAGACCTAGAAGACAAAGGCAGAAGCAGTTAAGTTAAAGATGAATAAAATAAAATAAAGAAAAGAAGAGAAAGTTGAAACCTTTTTGGCGTGTGGAGAATTGGAAATATCTTTGAGAGCCTTGACACCTCTTTCAAGAGCTTCAGGATCAAAACCAGCAGAAGTGGTTCTTGGATGATTGTTTGAAACCTTTGGGGGTGGCGGCGGAGTGGAATTGGGATCAGAAGAAGTAGAAGAATGTTCTGGAACATTGGAAGAAGAAGAAGAAGGAAGATTTGAGAAAGTTGAAAAGTTGAAAGGTCCATCAGCATAGGAATGGTTGGAGTTAGATAAAGCAGTTGCGGTTGCTATGGCTGACACAAACCCCGCTGTGTAGGTTTTCGCCATTATGATGTTATATTATACGAACATTCAACACTCAATCTCAAAAGAGAGGCTTCGGTAGGGTTTGGACTTTGGAGGGACCCCACTACAGTACTAAAATATTAAAATATTAATTAATATTAATCATTTATATTAGAAATCAAACAATTGATACTTCTAGAAATCAAACATGAGAGGAATGCATGCTCTTTCAATAGTTTACTCAATTTGTCCTCACGTTAGATCTCATGAATTTTATTGGAAGAAAATGTAGAGGCATAGTTGAAAGCACATATATGATATGATATAGTTGATAGTATTAAGGACATTAAGTGTAAATGCAGTAATAGATGAAAGGAGAGAAAGAGATTTTGATAAAGGCCATGACACAAGCAATCCAACATAATGAGTGTCTTCACCAATAACCAAAGAGGTTGTGTTATGATCATAATAACATTCTAGTACAATTCCAATAAGCAAAATACTCCCTTGGGAGTTGGGACAGGTACCCTTGTCTTTGGCCGAATGAAATAGCAATATAGCATATGTAGCTAAAGTTTATTTGGATAATATATTATATATTATTATTGTTCCTGAATGTAACATACCACAACAATGTCAATGAACATTCAATTAGAAAATTGAATCACATGTGTGGACTGTGGAGGAGTAATACTAAGGACTGTGTAAACTACAAGTGGGGTTCGAACATTATGCACTCCATGTGCCCAAGTTATGGAACCTGAGATGATGGGAACCTGGGATATCTTTGGCCCTGTCACTTCCACAGTGAAAGATTTTTCTTCTCCAACAACAGAAAATGCAAGAGTGGCTGGCTTCACTCTAACTTTGATAAAGTTGGGCACATCAATGATAGCCTTATATGTTGACATTGCTGGGCCAACATTAGTAACACTCCTAATAAATTTGCCCTTTATCTTATGCCCCTCTTCTATTGCAAGTGAGAATGAAGGGTAGTTTAGATCCCATGCCCTTCCTGGTTTGCTGCTTTTACAAACACTGTTATCATTGGCAATTTGTCTCAAAGTGCTTGTTTCATAGCCTTGTTTGCAGAGGAAGTCAATATAATCTGCATCAGAAGCATTAAATACTAGTCCTGGATCCACTGCAGAAACCGGGTTAAGATGGCCAGAACCATATGCAAATTCATTCTCGTAATATTTATGTTTCTGAGGGTCCATCGGATATGCTGCATTAGTGCATTGTATTCAAGAAAATGAATTAGTATATCGGATAAACAGTTAAGGAAATTAAGGGGGGCTTGGAAGAGCTTATAAAAATACTTTATGACCTTCTTATATGCTCATTTAAGCTTAGGGGAATAATTTTTAAAACTCATTTAGAAAAGCTTATTGGAAGGTTAGTCTCAGCGCAACGGTAAAGTTGTTTGCCATGTGATAATCCTGAAGGTCATGGCCTAAAAGACGGCATATATCTGCCCTCATTAGACTCCACTAGGTTAGAGTCTTGTGCAGTAGGTTGCATTATTTCAAAAAAGCTTATTGAATAAACATATAAATAAGATGTTTACCAAAACACACTCAGTATATTGCTTTATACCTGTGGTCATAAGTGCAGATTTTATAGCTGCAGGGGACCAACTTGGGTGAGTGGCCTTTACATAAGCTGCAACCCCAGCCACATGTGGGCAAGACATTGAAGTTCCAGAAAGAACGTTGTAATTAATTCTCCTTGTGTCCTGAAATTCCTTAAATTCACTTAGGATATGTGGTGCAACAGGAGACCAAGCCGCCAGGATGTTTGACCCAGGTGCACTGAGATCAGGCTGTGAATCCAACAACCCAAGTTGTAAATATGATAGAAAAATACTAAAATGTGCAATAAAGACTGTGTTTGGTTCATGGAATGTTTTTACATTCCTGGCCATGTCATCTAGGAATGTGACTTGCCCGTGTTTGATAGAGAAGATTAGAAACAAAATTGTCAATCCAAATCATAGAGATTTAACAAAGTTTTACATTGGTAAATGACAACTCAATGTATGAGACTCCCACCTAGGTTAGATGTATGTAACCTTACCCCACAAATGAGAATATAAAAACATTCCTGGACAACTCGAAGTAAGGAGAAAAATTATTACAACAACCAAACACTACATAATAGATACATATCCAGCATATTGCAATTTATACCTTGAGAATGTCAGGACTTATCAAGTTGGGGCCTCTACTTGAGAAACTAGCAATATAAGGAGCTTGTATGTCCTCAATGGTCTCACTGAACATAATGGTTGCCTTTGGATTACTGAAAAAATAGTAATAAACTAATCAAAATCAATATGATTTTCCAGAGAAATGGAATGAAATGATTTTACGTACACCGAGGATTTGGTGTATTCTAATACTCGAGAGAAGTCTGCATCATTGATTCTTGCTGTTGGAAAGGGATATGACATGGCAAAGTTCTCATTTGGTAGATTTGGGGATATGACACCAACTCCACCTGCCTTTTGGACTAGTGAGTTAGTAGAACTGTCTTCACAGAGGACAATACTTCCTTTAACTTTGTTTAAATTTAATGCCTTAAAGTTGCAAAGACTTGAATCTTCAGGAGTGTAACCGGCCGAAAAGTTTGCAGCATTTCCTCCCCAAATCAAAGGATATGATTTATTGTTGGCGTTGTAAATATTGATAGCATTTGCCTTTAGTTCAGCATTTCAGAAAAACAAAACATGTAATCTGCAGTTTAGCTATGGAGTATATACTATAACAATTTGAAGAAAAAAGGTAAGGTTCTCACTAAGAAGTAAGAACTACTCACCATGATTACATCTCCATTTCCGAGAACCAAACGCGACAGAATTTTCCTATCTGTACTGCTAGCTGCAACAGTTACTAACCAAGGTGATAAATTAAGTAGACTCCCTCTATCTGGTCCAGAATTACCAGCAGCTGCTATTGTTAATATCCCCTTTTTCATGGCATGAAAGGATCCAATTGCTATTGGATCATCCAAATAATATGTGTTTTCATTTCCACCCAAGGAGATTGTTAAAATGTCAACCCCATCTGCAATTGCATCATCAAAAGCAGCTAGAGCATCTGCCTCATAACAATTGTTGTTCCAACAGACTTTGTAAACAGCAATTCTAGCATCAGGGGCTCCACCCCTTGCAACACCCTTAGCCAGACCATAGTAATTGGCTCCTACAACTTCTCTTCCGGCTGCAATTGATGCGGTGTGAGTTCCATGTCCTGTGTCATCCCTTCCAGATTTGAGTTTGACATCATTGTTATAGTTATTGCTTTGATAATATCGAGCTCCAATTATCTTACTGCAATATTTTCAACAATGCCATTAGTTTCATACATTTTCACAAGCTTTCCTTTGGCAAAGGGAGAGAAAGAAAAGAGTTTTAATAAGAAAGAAATTCTAACTTGTTGCAAGTGAAGTTATATCCAGTTTGGCAGATTCCTTTCCATTTTGTAGGTTTTGGGCCTAGTCCTTTATCATCAAAGCTTTCTGATTCAGGCCAGATTCCTATAGTTTTTTATTATAATTATTGTCTTTGAACATAAAATAAGTGCAATGTTAATTGTTCTAACTTCTATGTATTAACCTGAATCAATAACTCCAATGATGACATTTCTTCCATCAAAAGAAGGCGTAAGTCCATCGAATGTACTGAACCCCATGAAATCCCATGATCTTGTTGTTTGGAGTTCCAACCTGCGGTTCGGAAAAACTGAAACCACTTCTTCCATTTCTGCAGACAGTAAATCAATTTTAATTGTGAAATAAATTAATGAGTTAGTATAGTTATGTCCTGTTTCACTATTCTGTTTGAAAAATCACCAGAAATTGTGGCAACTTCTTCTTCAGTTAGCATAGCCGCAAACCCATTAAAGCTTTTTCTATAACTGTAAACCATTGACTCCTTTGCCGCATCAACACTACATGACAATTTTCAAGTGCTTAACTTCTGTAGTAACAAGACAACATATGACTAAAGCTTTTGAAAATCGATATCATATTCTCGAAATCATTCCTTATTATATGTATCATAACAGCTTATGACTTTGAAGTAAGGATTTCAGCAGTTCTTCATAATAGTAATTGGTATATGAGATGAGTTTTGTAATTAACCTTCCAAGAATTCCTTGTAGCATGGAATGATGCATCGACTGTGTAGAGACTCTACCCCACTTATGATTTTCTCCCATGTAGACAATATAAACCTGCACTTTAAACTTGGCCTACTTTGTTATCATGTACACTTTCCTTTTGGTCTGGCATGATCACAAATCTAAGTAGAAGGAAACTCAAAATGGAGGTCATTGATGCTAAAATTAAATATGCAAGCTAGTTTCAGGGTTTAGTCTTAGATGATAAAATTCATAGCACTTAACTTTTATGTTATTTTCAGTTTTCTTTTATCAGTTCGGTTTGTTAGAAAGCTAGTTTTCTTTTATTTATCATATAGCATGTTGGAACTATTGACACTCCAAAATTCATATTCACGCTATCCAATCACAAATATTTATTGGTCGAAGAGGAATGTAAGTATTTTATCATCTAAGAACTAGCACATTGAGTGTAGCAGCCAAAAAAAGATAGAATATCGATATACCTTCTTCTCTGAAGAAAGACCATGCATCACAGAAATTGAAAACAAGAGAAGGAAGAGGAGGAAGGACTCTGGTTTAGTCATTTTTGTGTCGAAATTGCTGACTTTTTCCAAAAGAAATCGATATGCATAGGCATTTTATAATATAAGGTCACTTAGATGGCAAACCAAATAAAACTTAACTTTTGTTTATTCTTGCATGTTACCTTTTCTATGGTTCAAGAAGATAAAATGGCTGAATCAATAGGCTTAAGGTCAAATTAAGTGAGACTAGGACTCGTTAAGTCCCTTTCTTCCTTTCATTTTCTGTCCTTTTTAATTATTATTCCCCCTTTTACCTTACTACAATAAATCATAGGATATATGATCTCATGCATGAGGACTTATACTATACATACATACCACCAAATTGTGCATGAAGAAAAGATGATGATGATGATAAAATGATATAAGGTAGTTGTTGATTGAAATTGAAGAATGATATAGGTATCAACTTTTTGGAATTGGAATAAAACAGTGCCTCCTTAGAACAAACAAGTAGGATATGGCATCATTGTATTGGTTATGATATACATATGTTTAAAAGATATCACATTCTGGAGCTAAGGCTATGGTTCTAGCCACCATTGCTCCCTGGAAACACACCAGATAATAGATTCAACATCATTTTTGGAAAGATCAAGTATAATTAATGGAAAATACCATTTTTTTGGAACATAAATTTTAACAAACATGAATATAATAAAAAAGATGGTGTTGGGTTTGGGTTGTTCTCTGAATTGAATCCTTCTTTTCCATCAAGTGTTGTTATAATAGCTATAGATAAATCCTTCTTTTCCATCAAGTGTTGTTATAATAGCTATAGATAAATCCTCAATCTCATTCATCTCTAATAACTACTTCGATACTAATGTAAGTTCTTTCTCATCTCATCTCCTCTGCACTTCAATTCCCCATTATTCTATTCCCTTAATTCAATACCATTTCCTCATTTTTACTTTAAGATCATTCTTTCTCTCTATCTTTCTTTTATCATCTCGTCTTCTTTTTACATCACAAAAAAACTAGTATTGGTAACTTTTATTAAAAAATCAATTTTTAAATTCATTTGTTTGGAGTTTTACTAAAATATTTTTTGTCTGAAAGGAACAGAAGAGATGGAAATCTGGTTTTAGAGTTCAGCTTCTCATGGAAATATTTATGTCAAATACATACATTTATGGAGAACCACTTTTTTAAAGACTAAACAAACGAGCCCTAATTTTAATCTCTGTACATTTGTTTGATTCTTCTTCGTTATTTATAGTATTTGATAATATATGAAGAATCTGAAACTCCTGTTTAACATGTGCAGCAAGAGGAAGTGTTCAATGGCCTTGGTCATCGTTGTTGAGTAAATGGAAGGGACATTGCTTGCATGAATTTCCCTACTATATCAGATATTTGAGGGGGATTAAGTTTAAA
The DNA here is from genome assembly GCA_009771035.1 of Lupinus albus. Lineage (NCBI taxonomy): Eukaryota > Viridiplantae > Streptophyta > Magnoliopsida > Fabales > Fabaceae > Lupinus > Lupinus albus. The sequence continues at coordinate 17,937,760 of CM020017.1, forward strand.
TTACTCTCTCTCAATGGTAAACCCAAAAATATGTTACAGGCCTATACGACCTTCTGACTTTGACAGTTTAGAACATATTCATGTCAAACTATTTCCCATCAGGTCAGATCTTTGCTCCTGTTTCTTTGCTTTATAACTATCAGCACTTGAAATTGTGTTTGCTCAAAAATCTTGTCAATATTCAGGTATGAATCAACTTTTTTCCAAGATGTGGTTAATGGCCGCGACATCGTGTCATGGGGCGCTGTAGACTCTAGCCAGCCTCATGGCCAAAGCGATCAACTCATTGGATTTGTGACAGTGCGGATTGTTCTTGCAAAAGAAAGTGAGGTTGGTCCCCTTTATTGTCCTTTCTCTGATTACTTCAAAGTTATTATATAGAAAGTTGTTTTTGCTTCACTGCTAGAACTTGAGATGGAAAGACAAACTGTGATCTGTTGTCAGGTCTTCCACTACTCTATATTAAGGCGTCGTTTGCCGTATGAGAAGTGCTTGGGTGATTTAGTTCATGACTTTGAAGGAAAGATGTTATGTAGCAAATTGTTGTTGGAAAACTTATCCAACATGCATTAAATCAACTTGCTTAAAATATAACCAAGACAAACTTGAAACTTCATGTGATACTATATTCACTCTGATTAAGTTGCTGTCATATTTTATTTGTCTGCCTGGCACCAACTTTTGGATGATGGCTTACTAAAATTAAGTTCACAAGAAATATATACAAACTGTCCATAGGATATTTGTCTTCAAGTGTTATTTGTGATAAAAAACTTAAGACTATAAATAAGACCATTGATGCTGTATGAGATTGAATTTTGGGCTACAAAAAGTCAACAAGAGAATAAACTTGATGTAATAGAGATGAGAATGTTGTGTTGTTTGAGTGGACAATATAGACAACATAATATTAAGAATTAATGCTCTGGAGAGAATGTTGAGGTAGCACTTACCGTATAGAAAAGATGGTATAATCTTGCCATATGTAGTTTGGACACATGTGAAGAAGAACTGTGGAAGTCTAGGAGAGAGCATCAAATAGACGGTAGCCCAAGGTAGAGGTTGAGGACAACCAAGAAAAATTATAAGTGTAAAGATTAATAAGGATTTGGATATATTATAAATGATATGTCTATAGATCTGATTTATGATAAGACATTATGATGTCGTTTGTTCCATGTACCTAACCTCACTTAGTGCAAAAAGGCTTGGTTGTTATTGTTACCCCTTCTTAAAGTACAATTATTGGAATGCTTGTATTTTTGCTGATAATTGTGAATATTATTCTGGTAGATAGTGGATATGCTTGGATATGACTCATCCAAATCAGGCCAAACTTTAGTTTACATTCTGACGCTGGGAGTAGTGGATTCATACAGAAATCACGGTATAGGTACGGGTTTCTTTCCCACCTTAATTGATATTGTTGGAGTTGTCCATGATATAATGGGTAGTCTAATTTGTGCATCATTTGCAGCTTCTTCCCTGATTAGGGAGGTCATAAAATATGCTTCAAGTATTCCCACCTGTCGAGCTGTTTACTTGCATGTAATTTCTTACAACAACCCAGCAATCTATTTGTACAAGAAAATGTCTTTCAAGTGCATAAGAAGGTTGCAAGGATTTTACTTAATCAATGGCCAACAATATGATTCATACTTATTCCTGTACTACGTCAATGGGGGGCGAGCTCCTTGTTCACCATTGTAAGTAAAAATTACCTTTTATGCCTTTATTTGCTCAGACTGGTGTTTCATGTTTTTAATGAACCTTTTGTTATAGATAATGTAAAAGGTATTGCACAGTTACTCTAAAACGTGGTTTTCTAAACGTTTTGGGCTCAAATTGACCTGACAAATATATTTTCCAAAGTAGATGCTGGATACGTCTACATTCAAACGCTGCCTTTATTTGTGTGATGCAATTGGCAAAATGACTAGTGACTGATTTCGAAGTTGAAATTTTACATAATGTATTATATGCTATGCCTCATAACTATTTTCTGTATGGTCTTTTTATATTACACATAAAGTGTGTATGACACATGCATATCTTTATGCAGTACCATTTACCCATAAGGAAACCGTTACAAGTAACTTAATTTCCATTTGACATTTCAGAGAGCTTTTGGCTGCAATGCTAAGCTACATGAGGAGTGGTTTTAAGTTGGTGGCTGCAAAGCTATGCAAGAGTGAAGACAGGAAGATGTCAAGGTGGTCAAAGTGTAAAGAAAGCCATTCTCTTGTATCGGTGACACATAACAAGAGAAACCTAGCAGTTGAGTATACTGGTTACGAGTGTGTTTAACTTTTATTTTATGATTTCTTCCATGTTTCCTGTTTCCTGTATAGTATAATTCAACCCCATATTGAAATGGCAGAAAATATTACTTGCTGCAACTACCATGTCTAATAAACTCACATTTCATGTTAAAATGCTATACTGTACCACTCCTGTGAATCTGTTGATCATTGTAACAATTTATAGGGTAGCTGGGTAAGCAACTTACATAGAGTAGCTTATCCTCCCCCTACACGAGTATTAGGCATACCAAGGCCAGGAACAGGAGTGTTTAGCTTCATTATATATAAGTTCCGGAAGTATATTTCTAGAAGTGGAACATATAACTTCTGCAAGTTTCAACTTCTTTGGTGATGTGAATACGAAAAATGGGGTGGCCGTAACAGGGTGGTGTTAATAACAATCACCAATCAAGCACACACATAGAGATATAAGCAAATCTTTTGATTGTAGAAGCAAGCAACTAAAAATCCACTAAAAGGCAGAACTATATACTATTTTTAAAATGTTCATGTGATACCGGATGTAAGAAGGGGTAACAATAACAACCAAGAATGAAATATCAAAAATGCTTTCTAGAATTTCATTTAAATTGGGATGACATAAAAACACAATCCAGCTTGCCACTTATTTGAGTGCAGGTGCAGGGACAAGAACAGAAATAAAGGGGGAGAAAAATAGCTCAATCACATACAATTTCCTCCAAAATGAGAAGCATTGGACAAAATTCCTAAACAGCATTACAAAGCCTAGCCTTGTGACTTATATTTATTCCTAACAAATTCTATTCCAAGAATAATAAAAAAACAAATCACGCAAGCAAGTGAATGTTGAATATAACTTCCGAAGTTGAACCTTGTTCTTCTATTTGTGGTTGGTAGCACCCTTTTTCTTGAGCAGGCTTCCAAATTTGGCAAGCAAATGCTTCTTCTTCTTCAATTGTTGTTGCTTTGATGGTGAGCCCCCACCATCATCAGTGTTCTCTGTTACAACGGTTCCATTTATCATATCCAAGCTCTCCTCGCTGCCTTCTATCTTTGACTGATCAACTTCTTCTTCTTCAAAGGATTCAGGCTCTGATTCTCTCTCCCTCAATAACTCCTTTTTCTCTATCTTGCAGCTCTCCCACATTTTATATTCAACTTCTGCTGACTCATCCTTTTCTTCCCTCTCATCTTCCTTCAATTTTCCATTCACATTCTCCGGTTTCGGTGAATCCATTTTTCCAGCATTGTCATTCAAGAGAATACTTGCATCATTGTCTTCTCCATGCCCATTCTCCTCAGAAAACTCAACTACCTTAGGAAACAAATCATACTCCTTATCACTGTCTGAAAGGTCCCCATTTTCCTCCGTGTGCTTGTTTTTGTTTATGGTTGCAGCTTCTTCCACCAACTTAGATAACTCCTCCACCTTCATAATATACTCAGCCTCCCTCATTTGAAGTTCATCCTTTACATGAAAAAGGCTCTGCAACTCATTTTCTTTATCCAATAAACTCTCCTTCAATTTCATGCTCTCAGCCGTTACTTTCTTAAGAGCTTCCTGCAGGTGGATCACCTCAGCCTCAACTTCCTTCAGATTTTCCTTCAACTCACCTTCTTCCTCCCTCCTGGAACTAGCTTGTTCCTCAGCTTCTTTTTGCGAATCAACCAATCTGTTTATTTCATTTCCCAGCGATGACTTTTCTTCCTCGCTTTTATTTAAGCAGTTGATTAGGTGAAGTTCTCTCTGCTCCCACTTAGCCTTGGAGTTCTCTAACTCATTCTTAGAGTTTTCAAACTTACATTTAAGAACCTCAATTTCACCCCTTGCATCATCAACCATGGACTTGTACTTGTCACTAGTAGCATTTAAAACCAACTTTAAATCTTCAATCTGGGTCTCATAGTTTTCATGTTCAACTTGGCTGTTTAGTAGCTTTTCTTTGCTTTCTCTAGCTTCTGCAGATACTTCATGTAATGCAGAAGCTAAGCTTTCCATTGCTTTTTTACTCTTTTCTTCCTCATCCAGAGAATTCTCCAATTCATTCATGAGTTTGTTTTTCTCGGATAGTAAGGTCTGCACACTAGAAGCTGCAAGCTTTTCATTATTTAAAGCCTGTGCTTTCTCTTCCTTAACTTTCTCAAGTTCAGATTTGAGAGACTCTGCCTTCTTAGTAATTTCAATACTTTCTTCCTTAGCCATAAGAATTTGACGTTCCGATTCCTCAATATCTGCCCTATGTCTCCCAATCGTCATTTCTAAGAACCCCATTTTCTCTTTAAGAGCAGCAATTTCAGAATCTGCATCATGCAACAAATCATTGCTTGCTTCTAGCTGTTTCATTACAGATTTCAAAGACTCTGATGCTGACCTCTCCAACTTATTTGCTTCTTTCACGCTCATTTCTTGTTCCTTAACCTTCATCTTCCACTCATCTAGCAAACTGTGTGCATAAGATTCAACCATCTTTGCGGCTTCAAGTTGTACATTAAGCTGTTCAATAGAAGTTTCTTTCTCTATCAACTTCTCATCATAATCATTGGCCTTTTCGACTTCTTTCTTTAGAGCTTCTATCTCTTTTTTCAGCTTCAATTTTATCTCATGATTATTAGCCTCCTTTTCCAGTTTTGAATTTAATAAGGCCTTCACCCGCATCAGTTCAGCTGAAAGAATCTCTGCCTTCTCCACATGAATCTCGGCAATTTTAGTTGCATCATCAGCATGATTTAATGCCTGGTTCTTTGTATCACGAGTCATAGCGAGTTCTTGCTTAACCCGCTGAAGCTCCTTAGTGGTGGAGAGAAGAGCATCCACATCCAAAACATGCTGGTTCCTCAAACTTACAATCTCCTTCTGCCATTCCTCTTCCTTCTTTACAGTTTCAAGTCCACCCTGTTCCAATTCAAGAGCTTGGAACTTCGCAATCTCAGAATCCTCCTCAATCCACTTTTGAGCCAACAATACTTCCCTGAGTTTCTCATTTGCTTCCTCAGCTGCTCTCTTTGCTTCTTCCAACTCATCAATTACTCTTACCTTCTCCTTCTCAGACTGAATCAGCTGCTCCTTTGCTTTCTTTAGATCTTCTTGAACAAGATTCAACTGGTTCTGCAATTCTGAACCCTTTGCAGGTTTTTGGGGTAGTTTCTGAAAAAACCAAGGAACATATATAAGCACAAATGAGAGTACCAATAAACTTGAAAGGAAAACATGATTTTTTTTTTTAAAAACTCCATTGTATCAACTATCATGAATAATGAAGGAAACATCCCCAACATTTTACTATCAAATACTGGACACCTCGGAATAAAGGTTAAGAAGTTATGCATTATCTAAAATTTGAAGTCCCAAGCAAGTGTGCGAACAATTAGCAGTAACTGACTGAGCAATACATGCTTACACAGCTCAGATGTTTCCTTATTAAAATTGTCAGGAGATTCAAGACATGAGGAAGTTCAAATGTTTCATTTAAAAAATAGAAATGGAAATAAAAAACAATTTAAATAAGACTATGTCTCAAAGAATGAGAGGAGATTAAAAGTGCATTCTACATAACTTACATCAGGTAGGGTGGAGGTGGGTCTCGGTGATTTCCGGTCAACAGTTGCCTTTGAATTCACAGATCGCGGTGGTTGTTCCACAGAAAGGCGTGGATTTTGCAAAGGTGATGACGACTCAGATTCAGACTTAGACAGTCCTTTGCTAGCTTTACTGACTTTTGGTGTAGCCAGTGATGCTTTGTTGAGAGTTTCAGATAAATTGGATCTATCAAATTCATAATGTCAAATGTCAATACAATAGCAGATCAAAATGAAACATACTGTACAACTATACAAGATAAACAAACAAAATGCCATAGTTGTGTATCCAATCAGATAGATGGATCTAAGCCAAAAGAAAACAACTCTTGTGCCAAATTCAACATATGCAAGCAAAAATCATTAACTAATAAGTGAGAATTAGGACAACAATCTAAGATAGTGATGCAAACAATCATGTCAATGTAAAAGACTGAGGTAACATAAATGAAGAGAAAATCAAGGCACATTAAGAAGAAAAAAGGAAAAGTAATTGACTATGATACATATTTTCAAATTATACATATACAGCACATAGAAAACCAAAAACACTAAAATTTCAACATATAAACCCAACAGAAACACAAATAAATATGAAAAGTTAGAAAACATAAATGAAAATCACGCTATACAATATTACAGCCACTACCAGATCAAAACCCAATCAAGCAAACTCCAATTACACAGAAAACAAGAAGAAGAAAACATGAAGGAAGCAGTGCAGAAAAGTAATTGAATTGAAGAAACCCAAATCAGATCTTGACTTGACTGACCTAGATTTTGAAGCCATGAAGGAAGTTGAGGACCCAATAAGAAGAAAAGTGAAAAGGTGATGGCTTTAGTGAAAGGTGTGAGTTACATAATTGAAGAGTTGTGAGATTGGAAGAAAGAAGAAAGAATGAATATGTTGGAAGGAGAAGTTAGAAGAAAAAGAAGAGAGAAAGCAAGTTAAGTTGTTTGTTGGTCTAGCACAGTAGTTTCTTCTCTTGTGTGAGTAGTGAGTACTAATAACGTGCATGCTGCATTATTTTCAGGGCAAAGGAAAGGAGTGACTTCTGTGAGCGTAAGTGATTCTCCTCTATACCAAACTTACTCAACAACATCATAACATAAGTAGAAAGGATCATATGACATGTAGTTTTTTTTTTGTATTCCAATATTTCCTTACTATATGGGTAAAGAGTTAATGCATAAATATCTACGTACAAAAATCATGCAAGTGTGTTGTTAGTTCCAATAAGGTGGAGTTAGCAATTTTGGGATGGTGGGAAGCTGACTAGCAACCTACAAAACTTCCTTTAGCTTCTGGATGTGGCAACAACAACAATAACAAAAAGTAATTGGAATTAAGTCATTATTATAATATATAAACATTAGGTGCAACTTCAAAATGATTGTCATGCCAACTTCCACCCTACATACATGGACAACAATTTATTCAAAACGGCTGCTCATAATTAATTTTAACCTCTTTTTTTAAGACAAAATTGGTACTTTTCGGTAACATGGGTATTGCCATGTTCTTGGACAAATTATTTTTTATTTAGAGCTTCTATGTAATAATGCACAAATGATTCTGTATTTAGTTACAGTTATTAAAAACACTTCTTATTCTAAAGAAGAACGTGGCCATGCCCAAGAAGAAAATGTAAATATTTTGTTAGTTTGTGTATGTCTTCGAGTAATATCAAAATTGAGTTTACACCTTTAACAAAACCCCAAACAAAATTTTGTCGAAAATATTTAAATGAATATGTCTTATCAGAGTGAAATGGATTATGTCACTTTTTTTGGATGTGTATTATTTAATTTCTTTCTACCAGTTTTTATTATTTTAAAATATATTATAAAAAAATAAAATATATATATAAAATTTAAGGATATAAGATATGTGTATTTTATTCTCTTTAAAAATGAGAAGAGTTTGTATAAGTTAGAGAGGATTGACATATAATTAGAGTTATCCTCCCTCTACTTATCTTGTTTCAGTTGTGTGTCAGAAGCCACAATCCACAAACCACAACCAAGTGAAAGTGTGAAATGGTTGGTGTCTGTCTTCTTTAGAAACACTCTTACGAAACAACTCTTTCATTACCATGTCTCTATTCCTTCGCTTCTCTCCTCACCATCTTTCTCTTTCAACCTCAACATCTCTTCTCTTTCCAATTTTACCCTCTTCCTCTTCTTATTCTTTCCCTTCTCAATCACCAACCCCCCACATCACTTTTTCCCGCTACAGGCGCAGAGGTAACTCTACTCGATTTGGGCACTTCAAAGTTTGCCCCTTTTCCACCATTGGAGTCAACGGGGATGCACCATATGACGGTGAGAATCCAGAGGAAAAAGAAGACGAAGACGACTATGGTGTTGTCCAAATAAGAGCTAGTGGTGGGGATGGACCAGAGGAAGAAGAAGAAGAAGAGGAGGAAGAAGAAGAAGAAGAAGAAGAAGAAGAAGAAGAAGAAGGCGCTATTGTCACTTCACTAGTTTTGCCTGAAAGATGGGATGTATTGGGTCTTGGTCAAGCCATGGTATTTCCCTTAGTTTCTGATTTATAAACTTCTTTTAGCTTATTTCAATAAGCTTAGCAGATAATTTTATGAAGATCAGGTCTTTTTAGCCTATTTAAAAAATGTATTGAATAAGCGTAGCTGTTTGCCCAAATGTGTTTTTGTTTTTGGAATTCTTGTAGGTAGACTTCTCTGGCACAGTTGATGATGAGTTCCTGAAGAAATTGGGATTAGAAAAGGGAACACGGAAAGTTGTAAATCATGAGGAAAGAGGTAGGGTTTTGCAGGCTATGGATGGTTGCAGCTACAAAGCTGCAGCTGGTGGATCTCTTTCTAATACTTTAGTTGCTCTCGCTAGACTTGGCCTTCGTTCCATTGGAGCTACAGCCATAAATGTTGCAATGACTGGCAGTGTAGGGAGTGATCTTTTGGGTAGCTTCTACAGGTTTGCCTGCTTTATTTTTGCACTGTTCTTATTACCTTTTTCATCAAATTGGTCTGGTTACTTAAGTTGTATCCGGTTAAGCTTTACAGAAGAAAGAAATTATCTTGAAACTTCCTTCCCGCGTCAATTATAGATAGTGGAATGAGATATATGTGATTCTTATCTTATGTTTAGCATTAAGCTTAAGCATGCCTTTTGTTGGATTTTTATATCTAGTGGTTTACAAGTATGTTTTTATTTTTTGTTACTATGTGCTTAAAAGATGTGAAACAAGTAGATCATAGTGGATAGGCATAAAAGATAATAGAGGGGAGGAGGGTGTTTAGGCAGAAACAATATTTGAGACTACAACTTGGCTAAATTGCTTGAGTGATACCTCTAAGCCCCGTTGAGTAACATAGGCACATAGACTAACAGTACACAATCAAATCCCTAAATTGTATAATGGGATGTTATATGAACTGATATCCCCCAAAGCTACCATTATCTACATTTTGTTGATAATGTACTTGGAAAGGTATAGGTGAAGCTGTGTTAATATTGTAACATATTCAGGTTTTAATTAATTGCAAGCTTTCAAGTGTCAAACATAACACTATTGTACTGTATACTCACCCTATGGACATTGGTTGCTGTGTTATCAATAATTCCATTATTTTCTTTTGGGCAATTGATATTTCATGAAGTTACTTATATTGATTGTCTAATTCATATTTCTAATTATTCTATAGGGAAAAATTACGCCGAGCAAATGTGCAATTTCTTTCTGAGCCTATCAAGGATGGGACAACTGGAACAGTTATAGTTCTCACCACTCCAGATGCCCAACGTACAATGCTTGCATATCAGGTTCAATATGCTACAAATTACAAATATTAATATATACATATCTGCTACCTCTTTGTTGCAACTTGAGGATTCTGTGATAAGATGTTTCTAAGTAGATACATTGATAACAATTTATAGTGTGTATATTCTTTTTTCCTTCCCTTCTTGCTTGAGTAATACAGTTTTGTTTGTAAGAAACACTTACATATCTAGATGCATGTTGAATCAGTCAACTATAGGAATTTCTTGGAAATTTCATGAATTCTTCTGTTTTAAAGTTGAACTGTATACTTCATATTTAACTGTGTACATTGAAGAAAACATTTGTCACTTAATGAACATGAAAGTTTGGTCAATGGTAATGCCCTATTATTTATTCAAGCATCAATCTAGGAATAGCGTGTTGTAATTTAACTGGAAATATTTCATTCTTCCACAAATGTACTTTTGGAAATGTTTTTCCAATAGTTTCTGTATCTATGGAACTGTCTTTTGCAGTTCTGGTGATCATTAGATTTGTCCTCCACTCTGCAACAGTTTTTGCTGGTTCATTATATAGGTTTTTCTAATAAAAACAAGTATATGCAAATTCAATGATTTGACTATAATTTATTAGGAGAAAAGTGTGTTTATTCTACCTTCTCTTTGTATGCTATTATTGAGAAACATAGCACTTTTGTGTTGCATTTACCTTAGTTGAGGCTAATTTTAAGTGCACTTGTTTATTTCCTTTTGATGTATGAATGGCGAAGATGCTAATTTTTCTCTGTTTTGGTGTCAGGGCACATCTTCAACTGTTAACTACGACATATCCTTGTCTAGTGCAGTTTCCAAGACCAACATACTTGTTGTTGAAGGATATCTATTTGAACTTCCTGATACTATTAAAACAATAACAAAAGCATGTGAGGTAGCTCGGACAAATGGTGCCTTGGTTGCAATAACCGCTTCAGATGTCTCTTGCATCGAGAGACACTTGGATGATTTCTGGTAATATTTTGTACTTGACCTTGGTATATTTTCTAAATAATAGTTCACTCATTTCCACTGAATTCCAAAATGACTTCATTCCCATATCAAATTGCATGTAATTCCTATCGCCACTAACCCTTTGCCACAATAATAATAAACATATTGACATACTAGTTCAATCCCCTAGGAATCAAATAATTCAATTTCCTCGTGTGTATTGGTATATTAGTTCAATACGAAAATTGAGATAATAGGATGCAACACGTGGAAATGTTTTTATTTGTTCTATAAATGATAATACCAGCGTAAAACTGTAGAGCATACTGTTATATCCTTTTATAAGTAACCTTGTCCATTCTTCAGGGAAATTCTCGGGAATCATGCAGATTTAATCTTTGCAAATGGCGACGAAGCTAAAGCACTTTGTAATTTTAATGAAAATGAAAGCTCAGCTGCAGCTGCAAGGTATCTGAGCCATTTTGTTCCTCTAGTATCTGTCACAGATGGTCCTAAAGGGTCTTACATAGGTATAAAAGGTGAAGCTGTATACATCCCTCCTTCTCCATGTGTTCCAGTAGATACTTGCGGTGCTGGTGATGCATATGCATCTGGTGTGCTATATGGTGTTCTAAGGGGTATATCAGATTTGAAAAGTATAGGTACAATAGCAGCTAAGGTTGCAGCCACTGTTGTTGGGCAACAAGGGACTAGGCTTAGAATTTCAGATGCAGTCAAATTAGCTGAATCCTTTGCATTTCAACTTGATACAACAACCCTTCATTCTGATGTTGCCACTGATCATATTTCAAGCATCCAGTCAGATGGCACTTTACATTGAATTCTAACATTCTTTCATTAGTTATACATTTCAAAGTCATGTACATACACTTTCATTGTAAAATAGTTATGCTTTCAATGGAATTACTTAGCTTTCCTTCTAGTTTTCAATCATCATTACTTTAATTTTTATTGCAAGGTGCATACTGTAAGTTTGTCTAGGTGAACTTCTACCATGACTAATTATTTGACACCTACCTTTTATGAATTGAGTTTCGGTAATTTTGCAACTTGTTGATATTTTTTCTTTCTCAACAAAAAGTAAGAGTGGAAATACAAAGACATTTTCAAATTAATAAGATTGTAACTTTTGTTTTTCCTACTTTTGATGTGCTTGTCATGATCCCTCCAAAATAAGTATCCTCATCAGGTGACACAACAGATTGTTTAGTTTAATACCGTCTCTGTAATTTACAGTTTATTTTAGAAAGAATTACATTCAAGACACCATAATAATCAACAATTAAATTTCAATTCTAATTATTGAACTTTTGTATATTAATTAAGCTTTGAACAAATCAAATGACATAGAAGCAACACCTTATAGGAGTTATTAGAACATAGAAGATAAGGAACATGCAAGAATTTTCTAAACTTTTATTTGTCCCAAGAATAAATTTGGACTTATTTTTTTCACAGGTATAATTATGCCATGTACCAAAAGAGAAAGAAAACTTGATATCTTACAAGCTAATGAATTGTTATATTTTTGAAAAACACTCATTTTGATGTAGAGGGGATGGATGCATATTCAAATCCATCAAATCTACTTGTGATAGTCAAGTGAGATTATTGTTTAGCATTCAAAGATTTCGGGATGGGATTATTTTATACTTTGTAATATTGGCTCCAAAAAGGCCTCAAGATTTGTTACATTCTCAGACTGCAATCAACTTTTGGCTCCTCAGTGATATAAATATGCTTTGGCTCCAGAAAGGCCTCAAGATTATATTTTCTAATATTGTCTACCGAACAAATGCATCTGGAGGAGCTTCTTCCGGAATCTGTTAAATAGAGAAAGTAAACAAATAATTGAAACAAACAGAAAAAATGACGGCATCAGGGGTGGACCGACGGGGTGAGCCAAGGCAGAAGACTATTACCTCTCCAGGATTCCATTTCTCTTTTAACCAAATACTGGTATCTCCAGACACATTCTCCACTTGGGGCTTATTTCTACAGGAAGAGACAACCATAAATACATGCAAAAGCATTTATAACTTGTGCACTAAGCTGAAACATTGTAATAGAAACGCAACAAAGCACTCTACATCTCTTGTACATCATAAAACACTACGTGTAAATTGAGTTTTGCTAAGTGGAACCAATTTGATCCTATCATTCATCTATGCCATAAAGACCAAACAAAGCTAACAAATTAGATGTTTCAAAATCTTATTAACTTGTAAAAGCAAATGCAAAAGTCATTGTGGCTTGTTTCAATACTTTCCATTAGATTCAATTTGCTCCCACAGCTACTTTATGGATAACAAATTTCATTTAGGATACAATTTAAGAACACTTGGCTTGCTTTATATGACCAACCGAGCAGATGAAACCAATAATGATAACTCTCTAATAAACTTCCTGCGCGTTAGAAGAGTATTTGAGATGGGAAATGTATGAATGAATTAAAAATCAACCTCGGAAACATGTTGGAGGACTGTCTTTCATAGACATTGAGAGACATCTTACGAAGTGATAAAGCTCCCTTCATGTATTACAACTCTTCAATGACAAATCATTAATAGGTATGTACACAAATAGGTGCAATACTCATGTACAACAACCTTCCATAACAGGCACATCCATTCAAGTATAGCAACCCTCCATATCCCTTCATTTAGGACAACAACATACACAATCTGACAAACTCTGCATCTGCCCTGAAGGCAGAACCTTGAGAGGTTCTAATACACAATCCAATATCAGGAGCTTAGCTGCAGTCATCTAGGTGCACACCAGGCACAACCATTTAGGTCTTGTTGCAAATGCCAGTTCCTAAGTGTTGCCTTTTGTGCGCTTAGACACTAGAGGTCCAGAGAGAATTTCTTGTTTCTGGGTTATGAGTGTTCAAGCCCCTGAACTTGGGAGCTAAAAGTCTCAATAGGTAGTGAGGATTACTTGTTCCCCCCATCATTTTGACATTTTTCTCAAATGAGAAGTTAAAGGTATAGAGCCTTATGAGATCTTAAATAGTTTGACTTAATTCAGTAGAATCTATCACAATCATTTCAAAATTTACTGTTAGGTAGATCATGTGACTTTTGTCACAAACCTACTGATGTTACATTTTGAATAAATAGAACAGAATGGGATCGGTCATAAGGGACATGGATAAAACAAGATTGCTCAAGAGGATTAAGAGATTTACTTCAAATTGAAAATGGCTAACTAAATTGAAGATGCAACAAGCAGGAAACACCCAAGGGCTGGTCAGTTTTATAACATTAATTAAACCCTATTAATGCATACTATGTGTACCTGGCCAGGCAATGAGAGAGAAAGTTCAGCTAATTTTCAGTGAATAATGAGAAAAGAAATTGGTTAAATTAAGACTACTGCTTTTGTAGAACTTTAAATTAATGAGACCTTGGACTTACAACTGAACATCAGAGGTTGTTTGAAACATTGTAAATGAGCTAAAGTCATTGAAAGCAGCGGATGGTTGCTGAGTATTTGAATTGGGGCTGCTTTGAGGACCTGAGAAGCCTTTGCCGCTTAGATTTGCTGTGTTGGATGCCGAAGAGTTTCCTAGTATTTATTACAACAGTAATGGTAAAAACATGTGGGGAGTAAACACAGAAGACAAATATAGTCATGGTGCTACCCAAATTACACCAAATATATACCTCCAAATCCAAAGAGATTAGGCTGCACCGGAGTGCTCATTAGATGTGTACCTCCGTTTCCAAAGAAACCAATCTGTGCTGGACTGTTTATTAGTGGTGCAGAAGGCCTAACAAGAGAGTTCAAACAGGCTACCTTAGGCCCAGAGCAGGCATAACAAATAAAATCGCATTAAAAAGAGAAGTATAAAATGAAGGGCAGAATCATAGCATGGGAATGAGTGGTTGCAGACTTGCATCTTATCCCACTGGAGGGCAGAATCATAGCACTAGGCCACACACAAACTATCACGCCCCTTCAATATCTTTATAAGATGCATACTGTATTCCACTGGAGCTCTCCGTATTCAATGTTAACTAAATTTGGATTTTACTTACCTGAAGTCATTTTCCAACAGCACACAACTGAACATACAGAAAATATTTTCCAATAGGACATTACCTTTCAGAAGCCATGTTCAATGAAGCACCGAGTTGGCTAAAGCTTGAGACAGACAAAGGAGCGGTATTTTGAGTAGTTGTGGAAAATGGATTTGTGTTGGGTGCAATAGAGTGGTGATTTTGAGTGTGAATAGAGGAATTGAGTGGCCTTGTGTAGGGTTGAGAAAGGAGCTTCTCAAACTCAGCCATCTTAGATTTTAGTAAATTTCTCTCTTTTTCAACCTGCAACAACATAACATAAATGGGAAGTCCGTTGAAAGTTAAGTGAAATAAAATCGAGATTCTTACTATGGATTGCAGAGTGATCCCCTTCTTAGCATCCTCATAAGCTGATGCCCTTAATTCTTCATAGCTAATATCGCCAACAATGTCACAAGCAGCACTGCAAGAAAAGAAGTTAAAAAGGTATGAGAAAACATAGGTATATTATGTGTAAGAAGGAAGTGTAGAATATAGTATTATACCCTTTAGAATGAGTGTAGCATGTAAGTATCCAGAGTGGTTTCTCTTGTTGAAAATCTTCAGCAATTTGACGCTTGCAGGCGTCAGGGTCAGTGCAACTTGAATAAGAAGAAGAAGAAGAAGAAAGAATTAATAAAATATATAAACAACCAAAGTGTTAAGAAATGATGAATAGTAGTGACTTGTGATTGGGTGGTTGAGGATTGTTAGAGGATTGACGTGAAACGGCGCTCTGGGGATTGGAGCGGTTCCATTTGTTTTCAAAAGGTTTGAATCCAAAGGGGTTGTTGTTGTTGTTGTTGTTGTTTTGAGATTGAGACCCGAACCCAAATGGATTGTTAGTATTTTGTTGTTGATGTAGATATCTACACCTCTCACCATATTGACAACTGAAACAAATAAAGAAGAAATTAACAAAGAAGAAAGAAAGAAAGAAAGAAAGAAAGAAAGAGTAAATAGGTACCTGCCTCGCTGAAAGTTTCTGCAAACGTCTCTCATCTTCCACTCCCAACCCTAGCTACCAACGTATTCTCTTTTTTATAATTAATAATAATATTATATATAATTATTACGCACTTTGACTCCTCATCCCTTCAACTTCAACATTATTATCTGGAGTTTGATGAGTTACATGGTAAGATTGTCCTATTAGCCTCTTGTATTTTATTTATATCACATTGGGAAATATAATTTGTCCATCATATGATACAAATTATACATTTACAATATATTATCCTACTTATATTTTAGTTTATTATATAAATTTCCTATTCCATCCTTATCCAGTATGATACGCATTAGACATTCAACAATATATTATCTTACTCATATTTTAGTTTATTATATAAATTTCCTATTCCATCCTTATCCTCTCACCAAACAAATTATAGAATTCAATTATTTTAAAATAATGACATATTAAAACATAAGCGTAATATTTATTTATGATAGGTGTAACAACTTACATAATTCATTTGTATTATTTTTTCTAAAGAGTCATGATAATTAAATATGAATAATAGATGATTTAATAATAGTACAATTAAATTATTAGTGATTCATTTTTCTCTCTTAAAACATTGCCCATTTATATCGTATAAGTATACGCATCATGTTCTTGTTCTCATTCATAGAATCATAGTATTGGTGCTGTTCATGTTGCTTTGAATGAACTACGGCGCAAAGAGGGCTTCCAATCATTTAAGAGATAAATTGATGTTTTAAACAAACAAAAAACAAAGAAATACACAATAATGGAGGCACGTGGGACAAAATGATTGGGACAAGGGAAGCACTCAACCACAAAATGAAAGTGATTTTTTTATATAAAAAACTTGTACATAAACATATACAATACATCATATTTAAAAATAAATACATTTATATTTTTATACAATTATTAATGATTAAATTTTAATTAAAAATAAATATTTAATATATTATTAATATTATATTAATTGTCTATATATATATTCATACAAGTTTTTCTCTCTATATATAATAAGGTGATTTATCGTGTAAAAAGGACGTCCATATATTTCAATTCCACGATAAAAATGATTATTGAATTTTATAAAATAAATATCATATGTATGACATATTATAAAAAATATCAACTAGATATTTTAATTACGAGGGTTAGTACAATTAGTAAATTTTAGGGAGGGAGTGTGAGGATCTGCTAAGAAAAATTAGATTTTTTTTTAGATTGAAAAGTTAAGTTTATTAATTTTCAAAGTTCATAATTTCTTATGATAAAACTACATTTTTCATTATCTTAAACAATGTATTTAGAACATTGGTTGATATTTCCCTTCCTTATCCTTTAAAGAAGGATGATGTAATTGTGGTCGGAGGCTATACGGTAGATCAGCAGTTTCTCTTACCGGTATTATCGGTAATATTTTATGTCAACCTCTCCCTTACATCATTCACCTTCACCTTCCACATTGGGGGATCTTTTTTCCCACTACAAATATAAATTAGTTCCACTCAAATATATCATATTGTTAATTAATATTAGTCATTCACCTTTATTTTTTTTGATTGGTTTTATTATTAAAGTTCAACTAAATATTTTAATTATGAGGGTTAGTACAATTGGTAAATTTTAGCGATGGAGTATGAGGATCTGCTAAGAAAAATTAGATTTTTTTTAGATTGAAAAGTTAAGTTTATTAATTTCCAAAGTTCATAATTTATTAAGATAAAACTACATTTTTCATTATCTTAAATAATGTATTTAGAACATTAGTTGATATTTAATATTTTATGTCAACATCTCCGTCACATCGTCCACCTTTACCTTCCACATTCGGGAATCTTTTTTCCCACTACAAATAACTCAAATATACCATATTATTAATTAATATTCGTAATACACCTTTACTTTTTGATTGGTTTCACATTGTTAAGGGCAAAATAATTTGATCGGTTTTGAAATTCATTTTCGTTTTTAATTTCAACTTGTAACTTTTTGTGTCATCTTATTAAAATTCATATATTTGATATATCACTTACTTAAGAATTAAAAGATCTACAAAAATCTTCTATTAAAACAATTAAACTACAACGTTAACAGAAAAATAACTATTAAGATCATTCGAAAATAGAACATAACTTGAAAGACCTATACATTTTATAATAAAAAAGTTTTAACTAAAAAAATGAAAGGGTAACAGAATTGTAGAATAAAATCTGCAAATTAAGAAGAAAGAATAAAAGTAAACTTAAAAGGCGTAAAGAACAATGAGACGGATACATATTATTTGTGTATTCCTACGTGCATTACACGAATCAACTTGTAGTGTATTGTTTTGAAAAGAAACCATCCTCCAAAAAGCAAAATAGAGAAACAAAAGGCAAACACTTAAAGTTTAAACCACTCATCATATACAAACACGACATATACTTTCAACTTTGAAAAGACAAAGATAGTGGTAAGTATCAAACAAGGGGAATATAATAAACACTCATCATAAACTTTTTTATTGTCTAATTTGATGCTTCTATACAATTCCTTTCCACAAACCATTATGTACATTTAGGCATTTAGCATCATATTCACGTACAAACACTTCAACTACACCCCAATCTATATCATTATTTGCTTTTTAACATAATATATTTTTCCTTTGCTTTTTTTGAAGGCTATTTTTCTTCCTAGTTTCTGTTCTATACAGGATATAGCAGTGGTTTTCCAACACCGGCCTCACTGAACAGGGCGCAGGTATTGTACATATGCAATATATAAAGCATACTTTTTTAGTAAAAAGTAAATTTGGTCCTTGAGGTTGTTTCCATCGTACAATTTGGTCCCTAACTTATGATGTAAAAAGTTAGGGACTAAATTGACATTTTTTAATGTCATATGTATGTAAGTTTATTGACAATGTCAATCTTAAGGATCAAATTGACCAATATATAGTTTTAGAAAGTGGCCACAACTGCTATAACTTTTTTGAAGTAAATAAGACTAGTGTTGTATAATAAGCCCTCCACCCATTGGAGATCTATGTGGAATTCCTTTCCTCCTTTTAGCACTTCTGTAATTCACCACTGTTGGTGGTGGAGTTGATGGTGTAAAGCTATGGATTTTGTTTCTGCTACTTCCATTGCTAATGCCACTCATTGATCCTTCAACATCTGACCCTTCTGTCTCACCTAACCTTTTCTTCTTCAGGAACTTCTTGGAGGACCCAACAATCTGAGAAGAAAATTGAAATCATTCATATCCACACACCTATGCTCATCAACATTCTTATTGCTTTATCAACCGAAACATAAAAACTACATCTTTAATGTTTACATACTTTATAAAGAAAAAAAGTAAGAAGGTAGTTAAAATGGTTTTACAGTTTACATCAATTCTAAAAATCTAATGTAATCTAAAGATGTAGTTTGGAATCCCACTGTGTAAATAGAATATTGGAAAATAAAAATAAAAAAAATAGAAAATTGGATTAAGTATCTAATATATACATATAGATAGTTGATTAGTTATGCACCTTACAACCAAGAGAGCAGAAGTTGAAGGAGTCAAGAAGGGTGCGATCACAGACTTGGCAGGTATTGGTGACCCCTTTTCCAGGCCTAGGTTGAGGCCTTTCATTCAAAAACACAATCTTGGCACTGTTTATTATGTATGTTTGGACCCTTGTTATGTCCACAAATTTCTGTATCTCAGACACTCTTATCACATCATGGTATGAAGACCTCCTTATCTTCCAAAATTAAACCAAAAAAATGTAATTGAGTGATAAACAATTACTCAAAGAGAAGAAAATTCCAATAAAGAGGTTTTCAGGATCAATCAAAAGGGATTTGGATTGGATACTGAGAATGCAGGAAAACACTACAAATCAGATTACAGACATCACAACAAAATTGGATGAGGGTGAATCGTAGATCCTTAAACACAAATCATGGATCAATTGTATTTCATACCTGAATTGTTCTGTGTTCTTTGTGGGAATTAAGACAAGCAGAGCAAAGTGCTCCATTCATACAGTCCAAACAATACATATTGCATTCACTCTTGTGAGAATCTGAGTGGACTTTGCATTGAACAAAGAAGCTTGTTTGTAGAAGTGGCTTCAACCATGGTGGCCATTCCTTTTCTTCTTCCTAGATTAACAAAAAAAAGATCCCTTCAGTTGTATATATGATAGGGGTTGAATTGATTGTTGGTGATGGAGCTAAAGATGACATTTTTATAAGAAAATAGTAAAAGAAAATACTAACCATTAGTGTTGTTACTATGTTAATTAGGAGGGAGAAGGAAGAAGAAAAAGAGAAGTTTATTTATTCTGAGAGAGAGTGGAAGTGGGGTTATAGTTATGTAGTGGCGGGTAGGGACTAGGGAAGGTGTAAAGTTAAGAAGTGCTTATCTATATTCTTCTTTAAACTCCACAACCCAAACCAAACCAAACCACACTCCCAACCCCAACCTATCATCCATCTCTCTTTTTTTAAATTTTATATATTTTTCACTAACTCAGGTGAATTGACTGGATAAATAATGTTTGGCTTACTTTAGTAGATAGAAAGCTTCTGGCCTTAGGAGGTCCATATTCTGACATGTGGAGGCATGGATGACTCATCTATTCACAAACATAACAATAAATAGATAGAAAATTCAAAATAGCTGTGGATAAATCATAGAAGTGAGTAGATTTTTAAATAAAATATAGTTCAAATCATTATTTAAAAACCATTGCTTCATTAGCATGGGCCATGGGGAGTTTCATGCCTAGTAGTAGAAGTGACCGTGTATTATCAATTTATAATTAACCCTCTCCTCATTCTATTTTTAATTATATACCATACCTACCCATTCAAACTTATCCATTGCATGTTTATTTTGATATTCAAGGTCATTAAAACTTATATTTTTTTTAACAATACATTATACTATTTAACAAATTTAATGTTTTAACTAATAATCTTCAAAGCCAAAATGATTTCAAATCAATCTTAAATGTGATACTGACCTTGTCTATCAATCATGTTGGTATCGATAATATATATTCTATCCGTTTTGAACCATTGCTTATAAAAGACTCCTTTCCTCCATTTGTTGGGCCAAAACAAATATCTTCCGCATTTGAAGTATGCAATGTTTGTTACTTGGATGACGATTGGTATTACCGTTTGTATTATCAATTCATATTCTACACACCAGACATGATAACTAACTCACCTATCTAATTTAATTTAATAGTGTTTGGTCTTTTGGAAGCATTACAAGGTTCCATATATGACTTGATTCTCATAAGACAATGAATTTCTTGAAAGTCATAAAATACATTTGTAAAATTACTCTCAACCCTTCCATTTAGATTCATTTTCTTCCAAAATTCAAATCACAATAACACTTTCATGCTTATACAAGCTACCCAGTAATGTTAGTATTTTTTTATTTGATTTTTTTTAAGGAGAAACGTCTCCAAAAGGCTTTATAGTTGGGCACGCAATATACCTTATTCATATTGTGAGAACCCTTTTGATTATCCCTTTTAATTATGCTTGTAACCATTACAACTTGAGTATGGCTCTTCCATAACAAAAAAGAAAAGAAAGCACCCGATAAAACCCAGACATGTACATGATCATAAGCAATTCCTTCATGTAATTATTCAACCTATCATATAATGATTGAATTGGCGAAGATGATAAGAGAGGCAAGATAACAAGACATAACAACATGTGCTAATTATGTGTTAAAGTACAAGAGTAGTTACCAACATTTCTAGTTTTGTTTAGTGTCATTCTGAAACATTGCCATGGGATGTATTTGAAGTAAAAAAATGTACTAATAATGGAAACATTATCAGCAGGGCATACCAATTCAAGCTGTTGGGTGTTGTTGTACTACTCTTTATAATGAACTGATGTCACACAACCTAAGGTTTGGAATTAATGTGGTAATCTAATTATGAAATTTATGACAGATTAGGCACAAGAGAAAATAATGAGAATGACACAGTAACAGGTATCAATAATTCCGGAGGTAAATATCTATTCTACTTGATCATCAATAATTCCATGGAAGACGAGATATTGAAGAGCTATGGAGTAGTTTGCTGCTTTGATACTACCAGCTGTGTTATCAGTTGATGAATAGCTCCTATCTTTGAGAATAAATGATCCAGGTACATCCCCTTCTGCATGACAATTCAGGAAGTTATACTTGAGAGGACATTCTTATTTATTAGACATTCTTTGAGAATTAAGAAGTAAACTGAATCGTGGGATCCATTGTTTCTTTCTCTCATATTCTCATTGTAATTCATTTTCTTCTTCTCTAATAAAACTACACTCTTCTTTCTTCTTTCCTAATCTTTCTTATTCTATAATTGATACCACAGACACCTACACCTGATAATAATGATATGAAATCTAAAAGTAGAAAAGAACCAACCTTGAATTGTAAAAGTAGTGTGTATCCATTTCTTGTAGATGAAATTAAACCTTGGGATGTCTCCCTGGTGGGTATGAGTATCTGACAGGAGAAGCTTGCAACACCCTTTTTGACTGTCAGGTAGAGAGGAATTGTATGATTATGTCAAAATTGGTGTATGGCTAGAATAAGATGGAACATTACTATCCCTTCTCTTTGGTTTCGAATAAGTGTAAATTTGTAACGTATACATACTTTGCATAAGTAATTGCATTATGGCACAAGGCAAGAGTCTTGGCCATGGCTAAGTCTCGACCACCACCACCACCACTTTAGAGAATCCAAAATGAAATAGAAACATAATGTAAGTTATTATAAAATAGAAAGTGGTGTTGTAAGAGCATAGTGAGGAGGAGGGAAATGGTACTTGTTGTTGTGAAAGAAAAGTCCAAAGTCATCAATGAGAACAGCAGCAGGCAATGTATGATGGAGATGGAAGGCAGAAAAGTAGTTCCTAATGTCTTGATCATCATTCAAGTACCTGAAATTAGAGATTATAATTAGTATGAAAGCATAGTGAGGGGAATGAAGATTAGAATAAGTATGAATCGTACTTGATTTGAATACGGTGGAAGAGATGAGAGGATGGGTCAATACCCTGAAATGATGAAGAAAACAATAAATGAAATGAAATAAATAAGAAGATAGATAGAAGGAATGGGGAATAAGACCTGGGAAAGAAAAGGAGGTTTAGAATGGAAGGAGTGGGGGTTACAGATGAAAATGACAGTGGAGTTGGAGTGTAAAGTTGCCACGTTGAATGCAAACTGGAAAAGCAGAGAAGTCTTCCCCCTGATAACATAAATAAATCAGAAACACATACACATACACATACACATAGATAGAGAGACAACTACGGACGAAGAAGGAGGGCCACAAAGAAGGAGAAGATTGGAATTCGAGTGGTTTTTAATTTGTTGAAGCTTTTCCCTTTCCCTCAAGGTCAAGAAAAACATCTCCATTCCCTTTCTCTTCCACTCCTACATCCTCCCAACCACTACTTTTTGTCCATAAAATACCTTATTTCTAATTTGGATTATGAAGTATGATGAATTAACCTTATATTTGACGCCAATGATGAGATTGAAGACAATGGGGCGTTCGACATTGTAGAAGGGCAAGACAGAGGGTTCAGGAAGATAGCCACATGTTTGGGTTATTATTATTAACGGCCCATGGGCTTCAAATTGATTGTCAAACTCTTATCTTAATAATCATTTTTCTAACATAATTTTATGTACATTGCCTTCTTGTATAAAAACTTATATAAACATTCACTATATGTATCCATATGAGTCTCACAAATGAAATATCATGTAGGATGTGAATAAGTTATAACAATTTTAGATTCAATACCAAAAAAATGCATGAATTGACATATATTTGATAAATATGAATAAATATTTGATGTAAATGATTTATTTTAAAGTACGTATTGTTCATCGGGTCTATGGTCAAGCTCATATTCAAAAATTAGACCCATCAATATTTGGGTCGGGTATGGGACAAACATGACTTAACCTATGGTTACTCATTCATCATAATTGTGTACAAAGTAATTACATCTCTCAGGTCGAAAATGTCATTTATTATCTAAAAATTTTCATCATATATACATGATAAACAATACGTATATATTTCATATTTTTTCATCATATATATACATGATAAACAATACATTTATCTAACAATGATATGCATTATATTCAATCCAATCCAATCTAAGACGTGGTTCAGTTTAAAGACTGGTCTGATCGATATTTAAGATTGTGTTAACTTCGGGTATATGACTGGATTTGGTGCAAAAAAAATAATTCGACCAACATTATCCGACCCATGCTCACGCATAATACACATTATAAATTAAAAATTTATTGGAAAAACATTTCCACATTTAAAATGAATGTACTCTTAAGTGAATTAAAGTTATACAATACTTGAAAGAAGCTTATGTAATTATGATCTCTAGCTTAAATGTTAATTTTGAAGATATTATATTTTTGAAAGGCTAAAATAAAATTTCAAATAATTATTCTAAGATAAAAGTATTGTTAACTTAACTAATATTTAATTTACTCCGTATATTTAAAATGAGAGAATAACTTGTGGAGAATAATGTGGTGATGGGACCTGTTTTGGAATTATATTGGGAGAGTACAGCAGGGCTTATCTATATCACTATATGTGGTAGATATGCATCCTAGGGACCAATGCATTTGGAGGATATATATGGTACACCTTTATAAGTACGGTTTCTTCTTGACTCCTCTATTTTGGATTCTTTTTTATACGCGGTTTTCTGGCCCAAGCCAAAACCCTAATATTTGTACGGTTATGGTTTCGATTTTCGGGAACGCGGTTTTCTGGCCCAAGCCAAAACTTTGAAATGCTCTCCCTCTTTTTCATTACAATGCTTTTTCTACCATCATATTAATTATAATTAAGTCTATAATATTTTCACAATTTTCAAATATTGGCAGTTAAAATATTTTTGATGACATGTGTTAAGATCTAAGATCTGTATCCATGATTCTTCCGTACCGGCTGAGAATATCATACTCACACGTATTTGAGGAAATTTTTAAGTAATTATATATTTTATAATATAAAAATAATTATTAAATGAATAGTATATATAACATACTTTGTTAGCATGTTTGAATTCCTAAATTTGTTTAGAAAATAGATTATGGTGTCCACCTAACTAACTATATATAAAGGAGTCTGTTATTGATCTGAGATATCTTTCCTTTGCAATACGAGATGGTAGCAGAAGCAGATCTTGATGGGCATAATAATGGCGATGATAGCAGAAGAGCCCTGATATTCACGTACGGCACTTTAAAGAGAGGTTTCCCCAACCACACCCTCCTTCAGGACCTTATGCTCTCCGGTGATGCTTCTTTCGTCGGAACCTACCGCACCTTCCACAACTACCCCCTCGTCTGCGGTCCCTACCGTGTCCCTTTCCTCCTCAACATCCCCGGCTCTGGTCATCGCGTCAGGGGCGAGCTGTATTCCGTCACCGCCCATGGCCTCGCCCGAATGGACGACCTTGAGGGAACAACACGCGCTCACTACGAGCGTCTCCCTATCAAAGTGATCCCGTCAACAGATGATACAGGTGATGTGGGAGAGGGGGGTAACGTGCGCAGAGGCGTATTATGCGCATAGGAATTACGCGATGGAGATGTGGAAGAAGAATGAGAAGAGAGGGTTTGTGTGTTACGGAGAGAAAGAAGCGAGAGGTTATGTGAAGCGCAAAGATAGGCCTCAACATTTGACTTTCCTTGATCACATTACCTCTTTCATTTCTTCCTCTCACTGATTCACCACACCACTCCACGTACTTTTCTATCATTTCATCTTCTCTTTAATGTACAATTTATTATATCCAGGGATTTATGCCTATCTATGTTTTATTCACTTAGTACCTCTTTTCCTTCTGGAATTCAAACATACAAATTAGATCTAAAATATATTAATTAATGACTGAAAGAGAAAACATAACATGCCTGTCATTCACCCAGATGAACAAGACAATAATTATTATTTTAAGTGCACTTCAATTATTGAACATGACCACAAGCCACAATCATTAAACAATATCGAATATTCTAGTTGCGCTGAACAACACCCCACTGAATATTATCCTTTTTTTAACAGTTTGCTATAGGTCATTAAAATTGAAAGAAATATCATTTGTTCCTTATGTTAACATTGTGCATTTGGAGACTTTGATTATAAAATGTTGGTTGGTCTAAGGCGCCAGATTAAAGTTTTGGTTCAAAATAAGAGTAATCATTATTTTCTTCAATGAAATGTTGTGACCTGCATTACAGCGCAAGATGTTAGGTAGGATTGGAGCTTGCATAATAAATAAAAAAGGGAATTTAAAATATAATTTAGGCATTTGGACTAAATAATAAAGGACCAAACTTAGGAACCCGTGGAACAGCATAACCAACACTGGTAATTCAATGTATTTGTGGTCCGATGCAATCATGCAATTGTATGAAGAATGAACCATTACCTATCATGGACATAGGTTACAATTATTTATTCATTATTACGGTACGATACTTTATTTCATTGAATTATGCCATACAACTCTACAAGTGTGTATCATGTATGTATATAAAAACATTGCTATAATATTACTTTTTATCTTTATTAAGTTTTACAATATGGTCAGTATCATAATTTTTTACTCTGGATTCTTACCCCCTATCAAAGGGCATAGTCTCAATTAATTTATTATGCACCACAATCCTATGACGGGTTTAACTTATTGATTCACTCAACGTTGGATAAACATATGATCAGATTTCATTGATCTTGAGCAGAGACTTGGGTTCAGTAGGCCTCCAAGTCTGTGACATGGATACATAATTTTTATTCATGGTCAAAATCTGCAGATTTACATATTTATTTCTGTATCTTTAATTTCGTGCAGTATCTGAACTTTAGTACAATTGTATATTAGTTCAATGGATTTTAGTAAATGCTAAAGTTGATGTTACAATTGAAAGCGTTAATCTTATTACTGCTTTAACAATTTTATACATGAAATATAAACAATATAATGAAATACAAAACGGGATTAGATGAATAAGAACAGGTGGAATTAAAACGCTTTGATCACATTGCTCAAAATCCGCAAACCATATCAGTGAAAGAAAAAGAGATATAGTGATGGAAAATTAATTAAAAATGATAGTGAGAAGGGCTCAGATAAAATGGGTATGAGAAAATTATCAGCACTAAAAACTCAGAGTGGTGCATGACTATCTCTGACTCATCACAGCCCATTGAAATAACTTAAAAAAATATAGGAACATCTGAATGCAAAAGCCTAATTAGAATATGGCTTCTGCCAGAATTTAGGTCCACATCTTTATTGGCAACGTACAGCACTGAATTCACTATCGAATAAGTGAATCAGAGACTCTAAATTGTTGCCTTTTCACTTATAAAAATGAATTGATATTCAAGAAATTAAAAAAGAAAACAGAAAACAGTTAGTAAGGAAGCCTCAGAATAAATAATTAGTGTATGCATCAGAGCAATCGTTAAAAAGCTGAATCTCAGATGGTACGGACAATTTGAACATCACAGGCTTTGAAAATAAAGAAGAAATGAAAAGGGAGAGGAGACAAGTTGTTGTCAATGTGTGGTGCGGCTGGGGATTAAATACGCAAAACTACAACCAACTATAAACCCTAATTCTTCTCTCCTTAGACAAGGCCCAAAACTATTCCAAACTATAACTTATGGGCTCAACAAATATGTAATGTATATATACTCATATTCATATTATTGAATTTAAAAAATAATCAAACTATACTTAAATCAAATTTCGAATTGTATACTAATATATGACAACGAGCAATTACCAAACATAAAATCATATTATATACTTTTTCTAATTATCCTTCACTTCTCTTTTAAGTGTTGCAGCGGATAAGGTGCACAGAAGAAGAAACCTCCTCTGAAGAACAATCTCCATTCCTTCACATCATTCATATTTTTCTATCATACGCTTACTCTTACCATTTCATCAAATACCATATTCATATGCCTATCTATTGTTCGATAAAATGCCTCCCATTTTGTCATACTAGCTCTTTCCTATCTACATCGTCATGGGACTTCTTAGCTTTGAAATCAATACCATTTCTCCTTCTACCTTTCATTTTGCTGGGATTTCCTCTTTCCCTTCATACGCAATTCCAATTTCTCCGATACCCCTTTCCACCAATGTTCTCAACACCAGAGTTTCAATCAAGTTTCACCCTTTTTATTCCCCCAATCTCAAATTTGTGCCGCCACTCACTGCCTCTTCGCTCAATGATGCTTCCAATGTTGGGTTGATTAGTGACGTGGTTAATCCTAAAGACTTGGAATTTAAGCCTTCCTTTGATGTATATTTGAAGGCTATGGAATCCAGAACTTCAAGGAAGAAAAAACGTGCTTCTACTACTGATACCACATCTCAAAAACAGAATGTGAGGGGAAGGGGAGAAGAAGCAGATCAAAAAGTTGACAGGGTTGGAGAAAAAATTGATGGAAAGGAAGGGTTTGCAGCTGCTAAAGAAGACGGGAAAATTATAGTTATATACAAAGAAGAAGGTTCATCCACAAGTGATGACTCTGTGAGACAGAGAAAGACTAAAGAGTTTAAAAATGAGCACGGTAGGAAAGAAAGCCAAATTGATGTAAAGGGAAAGCAGAAACACGAGGCAAATGTAAGAGAAGGTGTGTGGTCGAAACACAAGAGTCATAATAGTTTAGAACCTGAATCTGGTGGCAAAAGTGGGAGTGGAAGTGGTAGGATAAGCAATAGCATAACTAGGCCTAATTCAAATTATAGCCTCGGAGAGAAGGTAGTTAGTAGCAGACAAAGGGATTACAATACACAGGGTAAAGGTTCTGGTGGAAATAAGACTGTAGTTAGAAATGAAGTTATGGACACAGGCTTTGGGAGAAGAAATACTGAGATTGAGAGTGTTGTGAGCAGAAGCAGCCCGGAAAATGTCAAACTGAATCGAAACAGTAAGCGTTTCGTTGATAGGGGTTATGATTCTGACAATGTGGAACGAGCTGCGTTCACGAATTTGGAGGATATCAGCAGGTTACAATTTTCACACAAGGAACTGGAGGAGAGAATCCAAAAGCTGGCTAGATTGTACGTAATCTATTACTTCTTTCCAGTTTCTGTGATACCTACTAAGGACAAAATAACATGCTCAAAAGTTAGACTTGTGCATGAAATTTTATGTCGACTTATCTTTTTTCTATTATGAACAACATGTTTTAGTAAAATGTTGCCGCAGAGAAGAATCGAGGTGCTATACTCAGGGTGCATAACACCTAAAATTGCATATCTTTTGATATTCAAGCTTAGTTTTATCTTCTATGATTATTTGGCATCATATTCATTCAATATTTAGTTTTGAAGTTGTTTGGTTACACATTGGTGGCTTTTCCTTTAAACTGGAGTTGAATCAGTGTGCCACAAGAAAGTGTAGCTAGATTAGAGTAAGGCATTTGCCTCAGCTCACACCTAATCTCCAGATTCAGTTTGCAACTTTGCATAGAATGTGCTTATGAAGTTTGTTAATCTGGGGATTTATAATCATTATTTGTTGTTTGGAACTGCATAAGTCTGCACATATTACATACAGTCTGTTATTTATGCTTTATGTTTTTTTGCATGACTGTGATATTTATGCTTAATGTCAGTCAAAATTCCTGAGCTGGGGAAATGGCACTCAAGTCAAGTCCGGTGAAATCTCTAATGACAGACGTCGTTTTGTGGAAACGGAATGTGATTATGCTCAAGTGCATTTTCTTATAGTATATACTTTTATGAGATTTGTTATTTGGGAATCTTTCGTTTTCTCCTACCATCTAGATTCATGAGAGCCTTGTGAATATTGTATTAAAGCATTGCTTGTGTCTGCATTTATGAGTTTAAATTACTGCCGGCACCAAAGAAAATAGATATTATTGATATTTCATACGTAACTGTTGGAGGTTAATCCTTTTCTTTTCTTCCTGCTCTCTTAAGTTGTTAGTCCAATGTCTATTCGCAGAACATGACTTTAGATTTTTATTTTATTATTTCAATCCTGTTAAAGTGTCCATTTCTTGTTTTCCTCACCATTTTCCTAAACAGGTTGAATGGTGCAGATATCGATTTGCCTGAATGGTTGTTCTCTAAAGCGATGAGAAGTGCGAAAATCAAATTTAATGACTATTCTATAACTAGGGTTATCATACTCTTGGGAAATCTAGGGAACTGGAAGCGGGTAATACAGGTCATTGAATGGCTTCAAAGGCGTGAGCGTTTCAAATCCAATAAACTAAGGTACTTGAATGGCTTCATTGAATGGTCTGTGATGCTCAGTAAGATTAATACTTTGCTTGAATGGCTAGTGATTAGGCATCTGTATAACTATCATGTTTACCTTCCATACCAAATTATATAAAACTGTGATCAAATGGTCGATATTTCCATTTATTTGAAAAGTATAACATGCATTATTTTTTAGATATATTGGAGCCTTCTAGTCGCAAATTCCTAAAATATAAGATGGTTTTTCAGACACACACACAAAGCAACCATTTTGCATGCAAAAAATTCTCTTGCTACCATATAGCCTTCTTTTTCTTTTTTGCTTCAAGCATCTTTTAATGTTCTGTTCTTTGACATTAGGCATATATACACTGCTGCTCTTGATGCCCTCAGAAAGTCAAGGAGACCTGTAGAGGCACTAAATATGTTTAATGCAATGCAGGTAATGGTTGTAATCCATGCAGTGTGATACCTTACTATGTTTCTTAACATGACTTGGGAATACAAACAACTTCACTAACACTTTGTTGTTTTCTTCCAGCAACAAATGGCCACATATCCTGATTTAGTAGCTTATCGTAGTATTGCTGTTACTCTTGGACAAGCAGGACATATGAAGGAACTCTTCGATGTGATTGATATTATGCGATCACCGCCAAAAAAGAAGTTCAAAACAGGGCCATTTGAGAAGTGGGACCCAAGGCTGGAGCCAGATAGTGTAGTCTATGATGCAGTAAGTTGTTGTTAAAGAGGAACTTAGTTTGAAGAGACCTAAGAGATAGTTGCATTGCCTGGTCTTTTTGCAGAGCGTTTGGTTATTCTTATTTATACTATTGTGCCTGGGCTTTCTTATACTACATACTCGACATTGGTTAAATATCACTCTAGGCTTGGTTTAGTATTTTAAATATCAATTGGTTTTGCAGGTCCTTAACGCTTGTGTGAAGGGGAAGCAATGGGAAGGAGCCTTTTGGGTTTTACAGCAGTTAAAGAAGGAAGGCCAACAACCCTCTGCTACAACTTATGGCTTAGTTATGGAGGTAGTAATCACCTTAATATTTTTAAAATTAATAGTCACATTTACATAATTTACATATGTCTTGGTAGATATATATCTTTGGGTACTTTTTTTAATAATTTAATAATATTAAGATTCTGTTAGAAATAGCGAGTATAAAGGGGTAGGATATAGGATCTCCACCGATCAGAATACAGGAGTAAATTAAAATCATGGAAAAGAATTCATCAACGCAAAGGAGCACTTGAGAAGGGATGTGATTGGTGATTCAAACTTTGCTTCAAATAAAATAGAATAACACAATCCATTAAATATGAGATCCTTACAAGAGTTAGGACAAGGTTCCTACTCATGGTTGACTTGAATTATATCATAATTGGAAACTTCTTATTCCATGTAAAACATGAAAACTACAACTTTTGCCAGTTTGGATATTGGCTTTAACATAATTCATATTTTATTCTGATTGTCTTGGTTCAAGGTTTGAATCTTGCCCATGACATGTTTTAAAACCCCACCTAATGGGATTAAGGTTTGGTTGTTGTTGCTGACTAAATCATGAATTTGTGTATGCTTGGGCAGGTGATGTTTTCATGTGGCAAGTACAACTTGGTTCATGAATTTTTCAGAAAACTGCAAAAGTCTTATATTCCCAATTCATTGACATATAGAGGTATCCTCATTTATTTTGATATCCTTGTCAATTACTTACTTTCAGATGATCTTGACCTTCTTGTTATATGCAGTTCTCGTCAACACACTTTGGAAAGAGGGAAAAACTGATCAGGCTGTATTGACTGTGCAAGAAATGGAAAACCGTGGAATCGTAGGTTCTGCTTCTATTTATTATGACCTAGCTCGATGCCTTTGTGCTGCTGGAAGAAGTCATGAGGCACTGATGCAGGTGATTTTTGTTATTCCTATTTTCTCTCGCAGTTGCCATTTTTTTATAGGGCGGGGAGGACGTGGGTGTATGAATATAATGTCTATAAGTAATTCATTTTCATCGAAAAATATAAATGCAATAGTGAAGCAGGTCATGTATTGTTAAAATTACAACAATGAGGCCAAGAAATGCAACCTTTACCTAAGCCGTAAGAGTTGATGAAGTCTCAAAAGAACAAAAAAGGCTCAAAACTGACCATGCAATAGTTCTTGTTCACCCGCCATGCCGTTCATCCTACACATACAACATCATGAAATTAAATGATATAACACTTCCATAAATTGAACTATGGAATGTTCCACGAAGGAGCTGTCCAAACCCAAAAAAAGAAGAGAAAAATCATATTGTGTAAGGGTTGTATCTCTGACTTTGTTTGGCAGAATTTATTTCATGGAATTTTGTATGTCCAACAATTTAAAAATTGGCTCAAAGGGGTGGCACCCATGTTCAAAGTTGGTCGATGAAGGGGAATCCTCAAAATTTCATAATGCAATGTATGGTAGTGTGGATTTGAAGAAAACGAAAGGAAATTGTTGATGAATCTACTATCTTGACTATACATGAATTATTCCAAATATATCACTGAATTGCTTTCTTAATTTATTTCCAAATCCATTATACAGAACATAGTTAAACAATAAATGGAAAATCACTGTTAAAGTTCGGTTAGCAGCTTTCAAAGCAAGAATGTCCGGTGTTACTGTATGTTAAATACTTAAATTTGTTTTGAAGATACTTTTTGGTTCAAAGAGACATGTCCTCACTGTCCTGCTTCGTATGAAAATAAGTTAGTTTTAGTACACAAGTGTATTTAACTTTTTTTACAGTTTAATGCTTGACCACAGTTGGTATGGCTTATATTCTGACAGATAGACAAGATATGCAAGGTTGCAAATAAACCACTGGTAGTGACCTACACTGGCTTGATGCAAGCATGTCTAGACTCTGGAAACATTCAAGAGGGGGCATTTATTTTTGAGAAAATGAAGGAAATTTGTGCTCCGAATCTGGTTACTTTTAACATATTGCTGAAAGCTTACCTGGACCATGGGATGTTTCAAGAAGCTAAAGAGTTGTTTGAGAAGATGTTAGAAAACACAAATCTTCGGAGGGGAAATGCTGATTACAAAATGCTGGTAACGCCAGATATTTACACATTCAACACCATGTTGGATGCGTGTGTTGCAGAGAAGAGATGGGATTATTTTGATGATATATATCTAAGAATGTTCCGCCATGGTTACCACTTCAATGCAAAACGTCATCTTCGAATGGTACTGGAGGCTTCAAGAGCTGGAAAGGTGAGCTTCCTCTTCTTTTTTATATAAATTCATTTATTTTTGAATTATCCTGTATGATTTTGTGGAAAGACAAACCTAGTTTTGTACTTGTGATGATTTAAGAGATGTGAGTGACGGTAGGTATATGGCAGGAGTAAATATGAATATAAGCTTTGCTTGGCTAAGGCAATAAAGAGGGAGAAAATAAAAATGGACTGCATTTTTGTACTATTACTATCCCCTTTAAATGTTTTCCTCTCAAATGCTATTTGAATGCTGTGTTATGAAATCTGTGTTCTACATTTCTCCTTATTGATACAGAATACGGAGAATAAGAAATGCTAACTTCATGAGGATATCTGTGATTAATTCATTTTACTTAATGAAATCTTGTTTCCTTTTCAGATAGGGCCTTTGGAGATAACATGGAAGTACTTAGCGAATACAGGTCGCATTCCACCATCTGCTCTGGTGAAGGAGATGTTATGTCTGAAGCTTGAAAAGGATGACTATGTTTCTGCCCTCACATGTATCACCAATAATTCCCCAAAAGACTTGCAGCCATTTTCCAAGTCATCATGGTTGAATCTATTCAAAGACAATTCTCAACGGTTTCAGAAGGATAGGCTTGTTAGACTAATGAATGAGGCTAGCAATGTAGTTTCGAATAGTAGCACAGCAAACCCAATTCTCGTGTATCTAATGGAATCATGCAAAGAGTTTTTATGTGCCAATGACCTTAGTGTAGCTGACAAGGATTCAGTTGGAACCGTATTTGCAGTAGAAAATAAACTGGTAGCATGCTCTAGATGAAAATTTATGCCCAAGTTTTGTAATTGTATATACTCCACCAAAATCTTATGAAAGCCTTGTATTAAATGTATTGGATGCAAGTTTAATATAATGGTCATTTTCAGGAAGCTAATTTATGTTTAGATTCGGGTGGACTTTACCACCTTGCATTGCATAAATTGCATTATTCAGTCTATGGTTAAGATGCATCAAATTATTAACCATCATTGACCTTAGTTATGATATCATGGCCACATAGCCAAGTAGCCAAATTGATGTTTCCTTTATATATTTTATCCCATCACAGCTTTGCAATGCCAAACTCCAATAATGCGCCACAACTAACTCATATTTGCCTTCTACACTATTGAACTCAACTCCAATGCTAAGTCTAACCTCTCCCGATTATTGTTTCAATGCTAACAAGGTTTTATATTTGATGCATTTTGTGGAACAAAATCTATCACAAATTGCATTAAATTAGTGCAATATATCGGCCGAAATCTATAATTTTGTTTTTTACTTTGGAAAATGTACCTAAAAACTATATTTTCTAAAATTAAGAAATGAAAAATTGGTATTTAATATTTTAAATGTGGTTGATTTACTTGATTTAATATATAATAAATGCAAAATTTGTTGATTAAGATCGATATGATTGATGCAGATGGAGAAACATAAATAGATTATAAGAGGGATGAATAAATGAAATGATGTAATAAATAGTGCTAATCGTAATATAAGAGATACATACAAGTGTAACCGTATTTTGTTAAGTCTTCTTCTTCCTCTTCTATTCTATCGACGTAGGCCCCACCATTTGCTCATACACCTTCTTCCTTCTCTCTATTTCTTCTTATATTCCCCTTCTGGTATTTTATTCTTCTTTTTTTATTGCATCCCACCATTTTCAACCTCTCACTGCTTTTTATTATGACAAGGGTTTTAGACAAATTAACTCTTCCAGATCTTTCACAAAAACCTTTAACTAATGTATTTATCATTTAATTATAATCTGATTCAGCAGAGGATCAATTGTTAGAGGAAGCGGGGATTCTGCATTTTGTTATTAACTTTGCTATTAATTTTGTGTAATGAAATTTGGGTAATTGTTTTTACTTGTTAGGTTTTTGGTGGAGATTGTGGAATTATTTAAGGTTTGAAAAATGAAATCAGAGAGGAATAATAAAGTAGAAGGGAGTAATTGGGTTGTTGTTGCAGCTGGTGCGTTGTTGAGTACATTATCTATTCGTCTTGGTTACAAGTTGAAACAAGCACTTGACTCTAACCCCAACCACAATGCTACTAATCTTCTCAAAGGTTCATTTTAATTCTATACTTGTCCTTTTACCTATTCTCAATTTTCTAAATGTTTTTTTTTAACTTCAGGAAATAGAAAATCCGCAGATTGCTTAATGCACTCTCATGGATTTCCCCTAACACAAGATAATCATGGTTGCTTCAATTGCACTTCAGGTTCAATTTGTTTTTGAATTATGATGGTTATGTATAAATTGTTGTTTTGTACTCTTGTAGTTGTAGAGACTGTTATGTAAGCTTTTTGTCATTCCCTAAAACATGTAATAAGATCTGTCTCTGCTTTTACCCTCACTTATTTCTCTACTCGCCCTCTCTCTTAAGTCTTCAGTTTTTTCCATATCTTAGTCTACTTGTTCTATATTGAGTTTTAGTGGAGCCTTATTCAACTTATCCATATCTCCAATGGGCTATTAATTTCATCAAACGTCTCTTTACTCTTATTATCCCTTTCTTTAATTCCACCCCCATCTTGTTTCTCTATTATCTATCTCCTTCACCAGTTTTATATCATTAGTACTCCTCTCAAAATCCTTGTTATCATGAAAATGAGCTACAACAACAACCAAACCTTAAGTCACTTTAGGCGGGGTCGGCTACATGATGCCATAATTCTCTATCATAAACCATCTCCATCGGTAATGCTTTAATCAACATTTCCTAATGGTTTTCCCTATGGTTTTGATTGGTGTCCTTTGTCTCTAGAAATTAGACTAACTTGAAAATGAGCTACTGTTGATAATTTATGTAAATTCCAGCCACATTGTTAGAGATAGGACGGGATGCCTACTTATCTGTATTCATAAGGTATGGTGGGACTGGACACAAAAAATGTTTTAATCAAGAAGATGAACTAAAACATTCTGAATCAAATCTCTTAACTAGCTCAGCAATCTATCTCAATTGATATTTGATATTGTTATGGTTGTTGTAGAGTAAGTAATTGCATTTGTGGAGATAAAACTTTCCATTTGTTAACACCTGATGCAATATCTTTTGGTTACCAGCAAAGAGATGCTAACTATACTGGTAGTTTTGTTAAATGTTAATGTTAATGTGTTGGTGGTTTGCTTTCCGAGAGAATCTTGGCAACTTTATGAATCAGTCACCACATAATTGGTAAGTTATCTTATATGTGGAAAAAAATTGGTGACTGTAGTCGTGAATTGTAGTTGTGAATCTGACTACAAGTTCAGTAAAAATATAATTTGCCTGTCATCCTTTTATTTATGCTTATGGTGATGTTTTTGGACAGGAACTGGGAATAGTGTGGAAATAAAGTGCCCACCAAATGGCCAGGTGGTCAATGAATCTGATGGGAGCCTCCCTTTGGTGACTGTTCCTACAGCTGAATTTAACAAGGAAAATGGTGTTATCTGGCCATGCTGCCCTGATCGTTTGGAATTGCCTTCAAAACCATACAATTCAAACTGCTCAGATTCACCCTGTGTGTCAGAATCTGGTTCTGATATTTTTAGTAAGCGGGAAGTCATACAGAAACTGCGACAGCAATTGAAGAGAAGAGATGATATGATACTGGAGATGCAAGACCAAATAGATGAATTGCGAAATTCACTCAATGCTCAGCTCGGACTTTCATCTCATTTGCAATTGCAGCTTGATGCTGCAAACAGGGACTTATTTGACTCAGAGAGAGAGATACAGCGGCTGAGGAAAGTAATTGCAGATCACTGTGTCAGACAGTTCCCGCACGACAAATCTGCCACGGTCACAACTTGGCCTGCTGAGAGTAGAAATGGCCATGCAAATGGGCACATAGATGTGGACATTAATATGGAGCCCCCTGAAAAGATAAGGGATAGTGATGAGAGAGTTGAGATACTGAGAAAGCAAGTAGGAGAGTTGAAAGAGGTAATAGAAGGAAAAGAATATTTGGTCCAGAACTACAAGGAGCAAAAGGCAGAACTCTCTCTGAAGATCAGGGAAATGCAGCAGAGATTGGATTCTCAGCTGCCTAATATTTTGTAGAAAGTATACGTGAATTTGTTGCTTCTTTACATTTTGACAAATCTTCACTGTCTTCCTCATTCTTTATCTTCTCAGTGTAATTATCTTCCCTTTGATTGTTTGGAAATATATTTGAGTTTGTGCCATGTGTGCTAGTGAGGAATGAAGCAGAGAGCTACATACTTTTTTCTTATCTTTTGTTACAAATTGTGATAACTTAGTGCCTTTGTGGATATAGGCTCAAGGAACATGTGTTATTGTGGATAGATATATGAACATGTTAATTTCTACTCAAGGGAACATGTATTATCGTGGATAGATATAGAACATGTTAATTTCTACTCAAGGGAACATGTATTATCGTGGATAGATATAGAACATGTTAATTTCTACTTAGGGAACATGTGTTATTGTGGATAGAAATAGGAACATGTTAATTTCTACAATCCCCACACTCTATCACGTAGAAATTAAAATAGGCATGACACATCAAACTAACGGTCTTACATGATGCCCGATTTTATTCGGGAAGTGCACATTACTCTGTAAATTTTGTTTATTCGGGAAGTGCACATTATTCTGTAAATTTTGTTATAGTCGCCAATCAAGCCACCTCAAATATATTTTCATTTTCAATATTAAAAAAATTGCAGTGATGTGACTATGGCCTGCAAAATCAGATGCCAAAAACAATGAAACCATTTTCCAGAAATGAAGATATACAATTTGACTGAATTTGTATGCTTATCAATATAACCATGTGCACTAGGCAAATTATGGTTCAATAGTTTTCCTTCTACCCTTGTCAATGGATATTGATATGTAATATAGTAACTTGAAGATGATGGTTGATGCCCAGCACGACTCTTTCAAATTGACATCGTTCCATTACACAGCTCAGATTTTCACTATGAAGATTTTTATTCAATCCCCATCGACAATCACCTGACATTCAGATCAAATTCACCAACTTCACGCCAGCTATCCTGTGTGCCAGTTTCTCCGTTTTCAGCTTCATCATTCAAGAAATCATCAGATGGTTCCTTCTCATCTCTCTGACCATTGTTTCCCCATCCATTTACCATCTGACTTGGATTACCTCCCTGATTCTGCTCTCCCATATGACGACCAGTAGTGATGCCAATGCCATGGGATAAAAGTGTACTCCCTCGTATTGGGGCACGAGACATCATTTCAGCACGAGACTGTGAATCAGCTCGAGCCTGCTCTGCTTGGACCATTGCTGCCATCCGTAGTTTAGCCTCATGAAATTCACGACCAGCCTTCTCCCTGGACTCCAATTCCACTCTTAATTCAAACATTGCCCGTTTTTCCTCTTGGAGGAGTGCCTGCTCAATCATCAATCTCTCCTCAGACCGAAATTCCCCCAAACCTCTCTTTTGGGATATTATGTTGAAGGCAAGTGCTTGCTTCTCAAAAGTTGCTGTGAACTCAGCAATTTTAGCACTGATATTATTATCCCACTGTTGGGAACGGGAAAGCACCTCTCCAGTGGTGTCAGAATAAAGCAGCCTATCATCCTCTTCTGCCTCATAGTCTGCCACCACATGATATGGCAATAACCTGCACCAACCAAATTAAGGGAATTTCTGAAACATAAGGAACCAACCATATACGAGCAAACTTCAAATTGCATTTGATCAAAAAATTCAAGAAACTTCTATTTCTTATATTAGTTTGGGGGTGGGCTTCCTTTTCAATGAAAAATTTCTACATACATGAAAATAGGTTCTAGTAAGGATTAAATTTGATAATAGGTTCTGTATTGCTATTTCTAAACGCAAGATTACAAATAGACACATGAAAAGATAAGAACACTGGTTATGGTCCGAAGCATAAATAAATAGAGAAATTCAGCATATTTCTAAACGCAGCTAAAACCAACCTATAACAAACAACTCATACCTTCCTTCAGCTTAATCATAGTATAGAAATAATAGTGAAAAAGCAAAGGATGATGTGAAAGAAAGAAGTGACCTTAGGCATGCATCTTGAAGAGAAGAAAAGGGTCGTTTGAAATCGGGGTGGCAGATCCGCCAAGCGTCTTGGTACGCATTCAACTGTGATTGGTTTGAGGAATTAGGGTTAGGGTTAGGGTTTTGTTGGGGATTGAAGGATCTGATAGGACGCAAATGAGAGTCATTGTTTGAAGGGAAACGAGAAATAAGACCAAGATTTGCTTCTTGTTGTTGCTTTTGTTGCAATTGATGTAACATCATCAAATGTTGTTGATGATGATATTGCATTGCATTTGCCTCTTCCATTTCTTCTGTTTCCAACTTCATCCTCCGCCCATGCCATCAAATCAATGAAATCAAACGCATCATTTTTTCAAATCACAATTACAATTTTTATTATTTTTATTTTTCCCAAGTATCCTAATTAGTAATTACTTTGGGATTTTGAATTTTCCCTACAATCTTTTTCATTCATAAAATTAATTAATGTAAATGAATCATTTCATTTTGTTAAAAAATATTATGTACTTGAACATAATATTTGTAACAATAAAAACTGTTGAATTTGAATTTTTAATATTGAGTTACTCAATATTTATTTCTTAAAAAAATATTCATACTAAGCACAGGTTGTTTATGTGTTACCAATTACAAATTGACATGTCAATTAAAGTTACACTATACTAACTAACCAAAAATTAAAAAAACATAAATGTAAATTTATAATTGATAGCACATAGAAATGTCATAGAAAAATGATATAGACCATCGGAGGAATATAGAGAAAAAAAATATCACCCTAATAAGTATCCAAAGGCTTTTATTTAAATGATTTTACCCATGCCTAAACACTTGGGCCTTGGCCGGTGGAGGGAAAAAAAGGAAAACGTGGAAAGCGTACCAGCATAATGGACTGTGCTAGGAATATATCTATATTATTATATGTACTAAAGAGAAAACATAAATTAACTATCTATGATGTAATTTATGTTTTCCTATTTTACCCTTTATTATTTATAATGCATATTTCTATAAGTTTATGAGTCTTTCAATGTAAATTCATGTTTGCTTTTTAACTTCAATCTCTCTCATAATCTCTTTAATCTCTCTCTCATAATCACTCTATCTAAATTAACATGAATAGATGAAAAAAGTTGTTCATTTCTAATTACTTTTCACAATTTCTTATATCTACAATTTTAATCTATACTTACTCAATTCTTATTGTTAACTTCCAACATATTTAGTTTTCCGTTTTGCAGAATAGTTGAACATAATAATTTAATAATCACTATTTGCACCATATAATCCAAATGTCTAAATGATTCTATAGTTAATGATGTTAAATAAGAATTAAGTTATTCCTAGAGTAAGAATATGGGAAGTTCATTGGCGGGGTCCTCCCGTCCTCTGTTTTGGTGGTCCCCATATAATTACACCAAGCCACTTATCTCTTCTTCCTCCTCCTCCGCCGTACCTATGCCA
Organism: Lupinus albus; assembly: GCA_009771035.1. Classification (NCBI taxonomy): domain Eukaryota; kingdom Viridiplantae; phylum Streptophyta; class Magnoliopsida; order Fabales; family Fabaceae; genus Lupinus; species Lupinus albus. The sequence goes on from CM020017.1 coordinate 17,978,572, forward strand.
TCCCAACACCCTTCCTTCGAAATTCTCGGCGGAGCCTCTCACCGTTTCCTCCCTTCTCTCCCTTACTTAGCCCGTCCTTACAATCCTTTCCCATTCATCGCTTCCAACCGCCACTTCGAGACCATTTTTGCTTCTTTTTTCCGTTCACTTCCCGACGTCACGCTCCGCCGTGAGTGCCTCAGGACACAAGATGGTGGAACCGTCGCTCTCGATTGGGTTTCCGGCGATGATAAACGTTTACCCACTGATTCTCCACTCCTCATTTTGCTGGTTCGTTACTCTCCATCACAGAAACCCAGAAAAATTAAAAATTACATTCAGCTCCCCCAACAACACTTTAATTACACACTCTACACTATCTTCTTTCAAAAGTTACACTTACAGTAAATACTCATTTTGGTCTTCACACGTCAATTACTTTAGTCCTCACACAGTCAAAGTGATTGTGTAATTTCTATCTCTCCATTGAAACCAAATTAGCTATTTACTGGAATCATAAATTAAGTGTTCCTTTTGAAATTTGATTTTTTTAAAATTGTAATGTGTTATTTTCTTGTTTTTCTGGCAGCCAGGATTAACGGGAGGTAGTGGTGATTCATATGTGAGACACATGTTAGTTAGAGCTCGAAAAAATGGATGGCGTGTTGTGGTTTTCAATAGCCGTGGTTGTGGAGATAGCCCTGTTACTACGCCTCAGGTCAACTTCACATTGTTGTTAATTTTGATTCTCCTTTGACTTATTTGTGACCTTAAATAGGTAATGTGTGCTTACTTTGTGAACACTGATGTATATGTAAAATGCAGTTCTATTCAGCTTCATTTTTAGGAGATATGCGCCAGGTTGTTTCCCATGTCACTGCTAGGTATCCCAATGCTAATGTATATGCAGTTGGTTGGTCACTTGGGGCTAACATTCTTGTCCGTTACTTGGGCCAGGTAACAACATTATTGCTCTTTCCTTTTATTCATCTTGTTAGTGTTCTGGCTGCTGCAGTGCCATCGTCTTAGGTTGAGCATCTTTGTTTTTTTCCCATTAAATACTACTTATGCTATGTCATTTACATGATTAATTTTATGCCTTCAGGAATCAGACAATTGTCCTCTTTCTGGTGCTGTTTCATTGTGTAATCCATTCAATTTGGTTGTGGCAGATGAGGACTTCCGAAAAGGCTTCAACATTGTTTATGATAAGGCTCTTTCAAAGTCACTTCGCAAGATATTCAAAAAGTGATATAGTTTTCTTTATGTTATTGATGGTTTATTCTAGCCTTTTATTAATGGAATGCTATGCTAGGCATGATACCATAACCAACATTTTTATTTTATTTTATGCAGGCATGCTTCACTCTTTGAAGATATGGGCGGGGAATATAACATTCCACTAGCAGCTAATGCCAAGTCTGTTAGGGAGTTTGACGATGGAGTAACCCGTGGTATGTGCCAATAATTATTCGAAGTTGGATAGGTAGATCTCAACTGTAATATATATTATTCATTCACATACTCATCATCCATGAGACTATGCAGTTTCTTTTGGATTCAAGTCTGTGGACGATTACTACTTTAATTCAAGCAGCTCAGATTCCATAAAACATGTTCAAACCCCTTTGCTCTGTATCCAGGTAAATATTTGTCATCTATGTTTCTTTTGATATCTAGTTGCATAAACTTGAAAGAATAAAAATAAACTTTTGATCAATTTTTAGTTTCTTTCCTAAATTTATATGAATTTTTAGTTGCATAAACTTGAAACAAGTTTTGTCTTTCGCCATAATTAGCAGTTCCTCTCATGTGACCTTTTTGTCGAAAAATCACCTGTTGTGTATATGCTACTCCTAACTATGAGATTTAATCCCTGTTTTGGGAGAGAGAGAAGGACATTGCAAAAAAGTCATATTAAATCATGAGGAATGTGCTCTATTCTGTAAATCAATTGCAACTGTTTCTTTTAAATCTTCAATATAAAAAATCTGACTTTAACTTAATAAAATATTGATATTGATCATAGCACAATATCTAGTTTTCCTGACTACTATTAGACATCAAAATGATTAAAATTTCTAATTATCTTGGCAATAATTTTGTTTTTCCATTATACCATTCATGCTGCTTTATGTTGCAGACGAATTTTAGAAAAAAAGGCTGAAGGAAGATGAAGTGTATAGAATCATGAAGTGAATCTTTAATCTCAGTAACTTTTATAAATTTATCACAAGCTTGATGAGTTTGTAACTCCAATAGCACTAGCCCCCCCCCAATCTCTATTACTTTGTTGTGGAGGTTCTTGTCCCTCTTGTTTGAAAAAAAAAATTGAACTCAAGAATCTCTCTTTGCAGGCAGCCAATGATCCGATTGCTCCTAATAGGGGAATTCCTCGTGAAGATATCAAGGTATGTAATTCAGTCTTGGGATTATGAAAAAGTGGGAAACAAAGTAAGAATGGATAGAGATTTAATTGTTATGATCTGAAAATTTTCGTTGATTGATACAACCTAGAGGAAATGATAACTGGTATGTTAATAGTTTTATCTGTAACTTCAATGTATTTGTATCCCATATTTATACTTATTTGGAAAATGGATTGAAACAAATTTCAAAATATGGATATCAAGTGGTGACCACACTATTTTCATTGCACACCTAGTTGCTATTTTTTCACTCAATTCTCTTTTATGATGTTGTCAAGCATGTAGTGATCACCTTAATATTCAACCCTCAAATTTTCATAGCATTTTGAATTGCAATACTTATTTGTGAAAAATGAGTTTTCCCTTGGATATTTTCCTAACTCTGTGCCGACAGATTAACTAAACTCCACTTTTGTTCTTGTCTATATGTTAAAGTATGGTTATCTATATTTATATTTTAATGTCTGGAGTGTTTAGTTAAGTAATAAGTATAATGTGGTTATTGTATTATGTCAGGAAAATCCAAACTGTTTGTTAGTAGTGACACCAAAAGGCGGCCATCTGGGGTGGATTGCTGGTGATGAAGCTCCACTTGGAGCTCCCTGGACTGATCCTTTGGTAATGGATTTCATTCAACATCTAGAAAAAACAGTTAAATCCTCCAAAAGTAGTAGTGATCCAGAAAAAGAAGAAGCTTTGCACCATGTTGAATTGTAGCTTGGCAGATATTTCATTCTTCATATGTTTCTTGGAACATTGTGAGGACATCTCTACTCCCCAGAATGCTAATGTGTTGAAGCAACTATACTATTTTTTGTACAAACAAAAAATACTTGTATTCCTGCAGCTCAGAGGTTGATATAATCCCCATCAAATTCATTTTTTATACCTCTCGGAATGCCTTATATAAAATAAACACCAGTTATAAAACTATATTGGTGCTATAATTGTTTTAGCATTCATTACTCAATAAATGATTGATATTTAAATTAGAAAATATATGAGTTTGAAAGAGAAATGTAATGAACCTTTCTAATACCGGGCCACACTGGTTATTTATCACAAAGAAAATATTGTATAAGAATAGTCCATATTAGGGTTGCCTTAAGAATACAAAATAAGAAAATAAATGTTAAAAAATTAAGTCTAAAAAGTCTCAAAGTGTGAAAATCTTGTTTTTCAAAACAATTTATTTTTTCCTTTCTCTTAAACAATGCTTGGGCCATTTATTAACAATTCCCTTAATATTTTAGGTTGTAATGTTATGTAGTTAATATGTGTGAAGTGATATAAATCCTAATCCCTAGGTTTAAAATTATGACATGTGTAAGAAATCATTAAATTATATAAAAAATTGATATGAATTGACAAAAATAATATCATTAAATTCATTGGAAACTACAAGGGGAAGTAGAAAAATATGGGTGAAAAAGGTGAATTATAAATAAGAATAATTGAAAAATAAAGTTAATAAACTATAAACGTGTATTATGTTTCAGAAAAAATATATTGAAAAACATAAAAAAAAAAAAAAAGTTGAGATAACAAGATATGAAATGATATAAGATGTAAACTATTTTTATTAGCTTATAAAAAAACAACTTATAGACGTAAAGATGTATTTTATCATACTAAAACATGTGTACGGTGCATAAACAAAGTGTAAGGCCATGAAAGGCACATGTGGAAAGATTTAATCCATAAACAGAGAATATTTGTATGGGGCTTAAGAATCCTGTTTAGTCTATTTTGCATAAGGAAGTCAAATTTGTAGGTACATACTTCCTTTCTGTATATATACACATTTTAACATGTCTCTTCATGTTTCAATTCAATAGCATAGCCCCCATCTCTCTCTTCCTGGCACCATGTTTTAGTTTCTCCAATGCAACAAGTCCAACTTGTCTTACTCTTTCTCTTGACAACCCTATCCTGTGTACAACAAACACCACAACAAAATCTTTGAACACAGGAGAGGAGGAAAGTGCTAAAAGAACTGCTAAAAACAAACATGGGACACAATTCAACTAAGGTTTTGGAACATGTCCTTAGCTTATTGGATTGGAATTGCTAGCTAATAAAAATAGTTGATAAGTTAGCTAATAGGTGTTAAATGACATCATAAACCCATAGCTTATAGGCCATAAGCTACTTTTAGTAATTGAGTTTATAACCCTGTAGTTTATGAAACATGTCCCTTACCAGATACTAACATGTAGCTTATATTATTGGCAAATAACTCACATAAAGTAGTTGACAAGCTAATAAACTACTCGGTGATGTTACCAAACACATTTTTACATTTGTGGGCATGTCACTAGTAAAGAAAGGAGAAAAGTAGAAATGCTACCGAGTAGCAAGTGTCAAGTGAATATGAAATTGACAAGAAAACTATAAAACTCCATCAAATGCAGTAACATGTCCAGCGCAATTGCAAAATTGAACTTACCGTTTACTTATGTCCTCCCATGTAAGACATTCTTTATCCAATCCATAATAAAAACGAATGATTTCCTGTTCTCGTTCCACAAGGGTCACATTAATGAGTTTGTTCACTTCATCCTGTCAATATTTTGCAATGGAATTAAACTCTATGGGTGTTTAGAGCATAAATACTGCACTAATAAAATCATGAAACAAGATGAAAAAACACAAGAGCTAGTATTTTGCAGGATTAAATTTATCTGCTAAAAACACTTAACAAATTTCAAATTATTTGACTTTATTAGGGGATGGAATCCTATACCCATATAGTGGTTTCAGCAGTCCTGTTTAGAAGAAATTTGTTTTTAATGAAATTTGTAATTCTAGATCAATAGTACGTGAATATTAATTTACCATGCTCATATACTGTCCTATTCTTTCCACATTGTCTAGTGTGAAAATTATGAAGATATTTAGTAATTGTCCAATGCCATTAAATCAATTTACATATACTTAAAAAGCGACCAACATAGACAACATGTAAGGATAACAGGCATTCAAACAATATCCTCTGTTGACATAAAGTCAGGTTTCATTCAGAAAGTTTCATAAATACCTTTAGTGCCCACTCATCTACTCCATTCCACGGGATATTCTCATGGCGGATATCTGCAATGTACTGTGAGTGGAAAATAGAAAGTGTATGAGTTGGTTAATATTATTTTGGAGGAAAAAAGAAAACAATAGGCAAAGGAGAAAGAAAATCCAAGGATCTTTCTTGACGGACTTGTATAAAAATTGTATAAACACTTACACTATGATGAGTTTCTCCTGGAAGACCATTCAAAGAGGGGAATGCTTCCCTATCAAGTGAAATAACTTTATTGATTGCCTGCAAATATGTGCATATACACAGTGAACAAAGGAATAACAGGATATTGCATCACATTTATGAAAGGACCCTGTAACTCTCAATGGTTTTGTTACCTCCGTAGCATTTTTAACTTTCTTTTGAGACATATTAAGGCTTTTCGCAATCCTCTGCAAAACATGGGAATGGCTTAGTCAGTTCAAATGATACTCTTGAGTTCTAAAATATTTGATAGAAAGCGGTGTTGCTTTCTTTGTATACATTTCGCTAACTTACATCAATAGTTGGAGTAATGCCTCTCTCTTCTAGTCTTAACTTTGCGTTGCGGATCAAAGATAACCTCTCATGCAAATGAGTAGGCAATCTTAATGTTCTTGAATTCTCAACTAAAGCTCTTGAAACACCCTGTCAGCAACGAAAACATGATTCATGCTGGCTTTGGACAAATTTCAGTTTTAAAATACCCTTTGTGGTGATTTCTAAGAACGCAATTATATAGGATTCCAAAGCCAAATGACAATGGGAAGGGAAGATTGATGCAGGCGATGCATTCTCTACGTAAGTTTTTTTTATGTGACCCTGGATTCTATTGATTTTAAAAGTATAAATTGGGTGAAACTTATGATGGGAGTGAATCTTATGATGATTTCTGTTCAATGTACAACAATGGTATATAATGCGTCATATAAAAAGCATGTCACAAAAATATCATAAATGCGCAAGCCTCACCTGACGTATCCACCAATAAACATAAGTTGAAATCTTGAACCCTTTAGACGAATCGAATTTCTCAATCCCACGAAGTAGTCCAATCAAGCCACCCTGCACAAAAACTACATTGAGTCTTTCACAACAGAGGCTGCAAAAAACAAAACTAAATATGAAGTTAAAACAGAAATATCTATATAATTAACCTGAACAAGGTCAGCCATTTCAGCACCCAGGTTATCATATTTTTGAGCAATAGACATGACTAATCGAACATTGCTCATAGTCAACCTTTCTCTAGCAAACGAGCACTCTATCATTTTTGCTCGTAGTTCAGCACATGAAATCTTCAGTGAAGATGCAATTTGATCATCTGAGGGTTCACATCCTAGTCTTTCCTTCAGGCTGAAATCACATATGGTTCAGAAATCAGAAAGTGTACATATTAACCCCTTAAGGCCACAATAATATTCAATGTAGAAGTAGAAACAAAGGACGTAAAGTTACAAAATTATTTTGTAGAATTTCCTCGGAGGTGATATAAAGGACGTAAGTTACAAAACAAAGGATGTAAAGTAGAAATAAAGGCCATATTATCAACCTCTTCAGTCTGTATCAATATTTATATCCCATATATTCATCCTAATACAGCTCAGTTCTCTTATAACATCTTGACGAAATAGCAACATTGTTTCTGTCTCTACCACCAGAAAAATGTTGTCGAGGGCTAACTATGACATGAAGAAAATATTTGAATTTAACTAGTTAAATAAGGTGAAAGAAATTTAAATTAGCTGTAACAGTAAAACAAAGTACACATTTTAAAGCAAAAAAGTTATATACCTATATAATACATAAACTGATCAAGAAAACTAAGCCTCTGGCATCAACTTAGAGTTTTGAACAGTAAGTTTATAAGAGAAAAATGAAACTTTAAAAGTTAGAGCTAGCAGAAGAAGTTGCAAAAGACAAAAAAAACCTTATCTCCAAACAAGCTAGAACATGCCATCTTTACAAAACATTACTAGTTACTCTCATTCCATCCAATTCAGATAGTATTATTAAAATAATAATAAAAAAGTGATCACTCAGGTTTAAAACTTAAGCAACAAGCCATCCTTTTAATGGATCTAAAGATGCTTTAACTTGCTGCAAGATGGATTAACTATAAAATGAACAAATTCTTTATCATTTTAGCACATTATAGGATTAACATAAATATGCAAATACCTGCATTTGTGCTCATCTAAGGAAAGCCCAACTTTTATTTTTTCTGATAGGTTCACAACTTCTGCATGAGAGAGCAATTCCTCACTCACTACTCCTTTCACATAGCCCTTCAACCGGTTTTGAAGCAGTTCTGGACTGATTATGGACCTCAACTGCATACTGGGAGTCCTCTTAGTCATTCTTCTTTGCCTTGCAGATACACCAGAACAAGTCACCGTATCTTTCCTACGGCTTTTTTCTCTTCTCGACTTCCTACTTAACACCCCCCTTTCAAATGAAAGGTTCCATTGCTTTTCCAGCATTGATTTCTGCAGCAGAAGAAGTGCATCCATAGAACTATCCATGTCAGAATTTTCCACCTCTAAGACATCAGAATTATCATATTCCTCAAACCATTGATCTGCAATAGTGGGGGCAGCATCAACATGTTCCTTAAGAGCCTTGAAGGACTGAATCTCCTTCTCCTTATTGCATGTTGGAAAAGTTGGGGTATAATTTGATGACTTTTTAGAAATTATAACAGATTTTGTAGGAGCAACCTGATAGTGTGTGGATCCAAAATCACTTCCATAGAAAATCTTTTCTGTAATATCTGAATAATGGTAAGATGAACTCAAGAGCCTCTTTCCTCCACTAAGTCCAATAACTGCAGCAGTAGCCATTGTATCCCTTCTTATCCACTATGTATAATTATCATCAAACTTTCCTATTATACTTCTTAACCTTCTTCACTGTATTCAGAAACTTCCCAAGATGTTGCTAACCATCTGATAAACCAAACAATGACCAAATTAATAGTAATAAAATAATAACAATTAAGTATTGATAATTTCCCTTATACAAAGGATTAATCACCTATATGATAACTTTATTCTTAGAATATATTTTCATGTAAATAAAACACAAGAACCTGCAGCAAATAAAACTGGAAGTACCCAAATAAAAAGAGCACAAAAATTGAGTTTTAGGCAAAGTGACAAATTTTAATGGAAATATAAAGGCTGCAAAGATAGAAGATGGTTCGTGGTGTATATGAATAGAGGAGTGTAACTGAAGAAATTGCAATTTGGAGAATGAAAGTATAATGAACTAATTTAGAAACATTGAAACAGGTGCAGTTGCAGAGTGAAAGGTCTCACTTACAAAACTGTTGGTGTGGAAGTACACACAAGTTAATGTTGTTGCAGTGTTAGATATTTTATTTATTATTTTATGCATTTAATTATGAATATTTATGTGGAGTATAGTGAGAAAGTTAAATTGGTTGAAAGAAAATAGAAATAAGAAAGATGAGAAGATAAAGATATGGAAGAGGGAGACATGATTGGCTATAACAGATATAGACACGATTGGTTGGAACAGTATTGTGTGGTCGGTCTAGCTTCACTGTTCTCTTCATTCCACGTCCGCATTATTGTACTTTCCTTTATAAAAATAACACAATTAAGTGATTAACTGACTTCTTTTTATCAATTCCAAATATTGGGCCTTATTTTCCCTTGACCACCAAGAGATTTAGCAATGTGTGGATGAGCATTTTGTACACCATTGTGCCAGTTGAACTCCAAAATTGCAGGCTTTATTTCTTGGTTCTATTCATAGGGAACTGGTCTAAGATACCAAAACAAGAATCAAACCTCTTAACAATAAATACATGAATCTCACTTATTTAACAATTTATTTTTTATGAATTTCCCCTTGTGTTAAATGATAAAAACTATATGGATTATTGTTGATATTTTTATCCCCAACAAGGAAATAATCCATTTTGGTAAGTGTAACTACTCATCTCAACAAGTTTCACCATTAGAACGACACCTTGTTGGTGTTGATATTTTTATATGATTATTAGAAAAGTTTTATTTTGAAAATTTAATGTAATAATAAACTTTGTTGTTAATGTATTTGACATTGTCTAGAATAAAATACAATTAAAAATTGAAAGATATGTTAATAAAAGCAATGACAAGGTTTTTCTGATGATGGATGAAAGATCAGCTATTCAAAATGAGTTTTGCTAAATCCGCCAACCACCTAGGCAAAACACCTTCATTTAGTAGTAGAAGGATTTTGTAGAAGAAAGATTTGAAATTATTCCTATTTGATGTCCTTTTTAGAGCATTAATCTATTTTCTGTCTGTACACCAGTGACACCAGTTTCCTTTGTTGATTGTGTTGAACTGTAGACTGGCAGAGGGCGTAACAGCACTTTACATAGAGCACTTGCATGGGTACTAATTTTGGTTTAGGGTCGTTGCTTCAAATTGAGGCAGCATGCACTACGTTTATTTTCCTGCACATATCAAGTCCTGAAAGCAATGTGGTCATCAAACATGAAAGGAACATTTCCCTTCCTTCAATACTAAATTAGTTCACTCAGTTTTTCTTGCAAATGTCATTATTTGTGCCTACTTGTTGAAGGACCAACTTGGGTCTTTTTTCAATAGAGAATTAGTTTTCCATTCAGTTCTTGTATCATAATATCAGATCCACCAAATATAAATACCATGACATGGATTTCGGAGATAACCAAAAACAGGATTCAGAAGGTTTACCCATATCTTCTGAACAGGTACCTTCAGAACGTAGTTCAATGCCGATTGAATGTCACTTTAACCCTGTGCTGGTTTATATAAACTTCAGAAGAAAAAGCAACGAAGCAAAGGAATAGGGGAAACAAAACAAACATTTCAATAATGAACAAATATAAAACTATTTCTTTTAGGGTATATAAGATTCACATGTTACCTCATAACAAAAGAAAACCATCCCACTCCGCAGCAATGACAATCATGCATGAAATTTTGAGCCCGACATTTTAAATGGATCAAACGATTTCCACAAAATACTAATGGTTCCTTACAGCCTCTTCACTTGCTAAGGTAAGACTGCGTCCATCTTCCCTCCCCAGACCCTACACTAGTTGGGTGCCTCATGCATTGGGTAGCCCTTTTTACTAAAGAAAGGCTTCAAAAATGAATCATCATAAATAACTTAAATCAAGGTGCAGAAGATGTAAGAAGTTAGATTGGGAAAAATAAATTTACCCTTGATGATGAGAACACACAAGACTCCAAAACACATTTATCCAAGTCTTGGGATATTAAGGTATACCTCTTTGAAATTCAAATTTCCACATCTATCAAGAAATTCCACTAATTTGAGGACTTCAAGAAGACCTCTTATGGCTATGTCTAACAGGGGAGCGTGACCTAGTCCGATCACAGTACCTATCTCTGCCTCCATTTCTTCCATTCCTCGAACAATAATCCATCCCTCTTCCCCCATCTCGATCACGAGACCTTTCATGATATGAGTCTCTATCTCTGTACCTATCCCGCTCCTTATCTCTATCCCGATGCCTCTCCCTATCACTAGAATCACCTCTCCGTTTTCTCTCAGACTCCTCTCTCTGTTTCCTTCGATCTTCTACCTCTCTTTCCCGGGCTAATCTTTCTTCTTTAGTAGCCTTCTCTTTAGCATCCTGAAATATGATATCAACTTATATGAGTAACAACAACCAAGCCTTTTCCTACACGGAACTTGTAACAAAAACAATTTTGTAAATTTTAATGTGATAGTTGTTTAGTTCAGGATAACAACATTACCTTGTACTCCTTTATGAAGTCACGAACCATGCCATAACCAACATGTTGCTTCCCAGTGATATGAGACTGGGTCCTTTCTGCAGCATCATTTGCCACAAGAAAAGAACCACATATCTCACAGAGTGCCATTTTCTTCTCCTGGGCAAGCATTAACACCTTTTCATTTTGAGGTTGTGTTAAGGCTGTCTTCTCAGCATTAAGTATCTCCACCTGGATAAGAAAGTCAACCAAAAACATGATTAATTTGGGATAATCTCAATTCTCAAACTCAAGGTTGTCCAGATCACCAAGAATAAGTCTTTGTATAAGTTTTTTTTTTTCTTTAATTAGGGCCATAGAAGCTTAATAAATAATCAACTTCAAATGCAGGTGGAGAAAAGTGTTGTATCATCTTTAGCACCTTTCTCATAAGTGCTTCAGCTTCATCAACCTTTCCAGCTTCACCCAGAGGCTCAACTTGTTCCAGAAGGTTCTTTATTTTCTCCTCCAAGACAGATAGCTGTTCAGACTTCTCAGCTGTTAGTGGAGGTGGTGGTGCGGGCTCCACCTCTTGAGCAAGACGTTCTCGCCCACGTTTTACTCTTCTATCCAAGTCCATCACCTGTAATTATTACCAGAAATTCGAAAATATGAACAATGAATTATTGCCACACAGACAGTATTAATTCCTTAGTGTTGAGAGAGGAAGGCAAAGATTACCAATTTCTCACAAAACTGAGCAAGTTCGGTTTCAAATTTGGGGACAAATGCATTGTGTCTTGAGGATTTCTCAAAGCTGAAGTCACATAGTATACCCCATTAAAAGTGAAACTCAATTATATAATTATGGAACAAACAACACAAAATGCAATGATACTTGTGCTTTCATCTATCGGTATATCTTGCTACCATATGTAGACATATGGCAAAGTAAAAATCCGCACAGGATAGTAAACATGAGAAGGATATCTCGAGGTACATCTGTATTGACCAAGTGACCATAGTCATATCTTGTTATCACATGTAAATATCTGACTAAGAAAAATGTACAGAGGATAGTAAACTTGTGCAGCAAAGCAACATTGGTAAGGTAAATCTATATTGTAGGTGTTTGACCGAGATATCTCCATATGCACTATTGTGAGGCTAATGACTAATGTTGCAAGATGTGAGCACAATGGCAACTACTTACTAACTAGTAGACCCTCCCAATGCAAACAGAATATTGAAATTTACGTGGACAATCGTATATCAACTGAAACAGGGAAATCTAGGCGCAACACAACACTAAAGCTATCTTGATTATTTAAATAGAAGACTAAAAATAGTAAAATACTACAATTTTGTAATATAATCTACCTAAAATTTGAAAAGTAAAATTAAATGTTCAAGTGGACATGTTAAGAATTACAAACATAATAATTTTCTTACTGCTTTATTCAGATATAATTGCAGCAAGATTCAGCAAGTCCACCTTAATGAACCTCATACTGTTAATTCAACAAAATACTAAATAATTTACTTCTTCACCTTTCTTTCAACTTCTGATCATGTATTCTCGGGCAACATCCTGCACCAATTTAAGACAAGTCAAAATAAAGAGAGAGAAAATTGAAAGCTTCAATCACAGCACAGCTATCACAATAAAGAGCATCCATATGACTGGTGATGAAATAAATAAGAAATAATATACAAACTTCATATGTGCAAAAAATTTATGGATTAATATAGAACCTTCGACTCATTAACGATTAACTTGAGACAAGTTTAATACGAACTATTTTTTCAGCTGAAACTCAACCTGATTAAGTTCAAATTTTTTGACTGAGTCAACATATATATAATGATTACAAACTGTTTTTCATACATATATATATAAGGTAATTAAGGATGAAAGTTTGTAATAAATTTGGAGCTCCGGGCTGAGGAAGTAAGAAATAATTAAGAATTGTGGATACATATTAGTTCGAAAAAAGCAAATGCAATGATAATAGAACGCACCCAGATCACTGCGCGTGTTGACGAACAGATCGTGAGGGCAAAAGCGAACCATATAGAACCCACACACTTCCTCATCGTCCCAATTAACTTCCTTGTACCCCTTTCTCTCTTCATCCGTCAAGTTCCGAGCTTTTTTCACACAGTAAGAATAATACATCAAAATCACCAAATAATAATAATAATGAATTTTCAGTTCGGAGACGAGAATCAACTAATAATCAATAATGAAAGAAATACCTGCACCCATGAGTTCGTCGAGAAGAGCTCTCTGAGCGTCCATGGCAATTACGAACCCTAATTCCTTTGTAATTTGATACAATTCCAATGAGACCGTGGATAAGTCGAGAGAGAGTATCTAGGGTTTATTGTGGGAAAGCAGCGACAATCAACAAGCTAAAAGTATTTTCTTAATCAAACAAGTGACTGATTATTATTTTATTTTATATATGAAATTTAAATATATAGTTTGATTAAGTACGAGGTTCAGCAAAATCCATAATAATCACTATATCAAAGGGTTCTATAGCAAATATTTTATTTGCAATAAATGCTATTTTGAGAATTATGTTTAGTTTTTATATAATACTTTTGTTAAAACTGGTTGGTTCTGATAATATGAGTACACATGGATAGATACCTCAAATCCAATCAACTCAACTCAACCCAAACAAAAAACAAAATAATGGACATATGAAGTCTAACCACAAGCTTCTCTTATCCAAAATCCAAATTTCTGTGACTATAGTTTGATATATTCCTAGAGAAGCAAGCTTACACAATTAACAATCATATTCCCCAAGCATGAATGACACATGTGACAAATTGGTGATCTTCCTAGCAAAAAGAGATGGCATAGACAAGCTTGTGAAGACATTCCAATATGTCTCAAAGCTTGTAAACTGGCATGTTGAAACAACACAACCTGACATTGCAAATAGATTCAAGCAATGGGAAGTTGCTTCAGGACTTAGCAGGAAAGCCTTCAGAACTGGCAGGTTTCTCACTGGATTCAATGCTCTCAGAAGAAATCCAGGTTCTACCAATACTCTAAGGTTTCTAGCAGTGCTTTCTAATGCAGGAGAAATGGTATATTTCTTCTTTGACCATTTTCTTTGGTTGTCAAGGATTGGCACAATAGATGCAAACTTAGCTAAGAAAATGAGTTTCATATCTGCATTTGGTGAGTCTGTGGGGTATGTTTTCTTCATAATAGCTGATTTTATTATGTTGAAAGAAGGAATAAAGGCAGAGAGGAAGTTGAGAATGTCCAAGGAAGAATCAAAATCAGAGGAGGAATTAGAGAAAGAGATTGAAAAGATTAAAGGTGATAGAATAATGAGGCTAATGGCAGTGGCAGCTAATGTTGCAGATTTGATTATAGCATTGGCAGAGATTCAGCCAAATCCTTTTTGCAATCACACTTTGACTCTTGGCATTAGTGGCTTGGTTTCTGCTTGGGCTGGTTGGTATAGAAATTGGCCATCTTAAACCATATTTTGAATACCATACTGTAATTCTCTTACCTATATTCATTAATATCCAATTTCCTTGCTTATTATAAGCTTTGTGTTTATGCTTTTTCTTTATGGACTTCAAATTAAATGAAAAGGGTATGTATACATTGTTTCTCAGTAGATTGAAACAAAAATGTTTTTTAGCTTCAACTTTTGTACAAACCGGTAGAACATGAAAAATTATGAGATTCTCATATCTTTATCTTAAAAGAAGATGTTATAAATAATTGAAGTACAAATAATTTTGGTGAGCTAGAAAAACAATAGGCAGCGCGACACCATTCATTTAGTTACGATTCAGGCACTTAAAAAATGCAAAGGAAACCATATACATTGATCACAAAACCTATTTGTAATTAGTGGTGGAAATGATTCAATAGGTTCCATCCTACAGCCTTAAAACAGACTATCGTATTGATAATTTTTATCTATTTTTTTTCCATTGGTTAAGAGAGTGGGAATAGGGATTTTAAAGAGGGTAAATTTTTATATATTGTGACCGTATATATTGGAAATGATTCAATTTTTTATATATTGTATTATCAACGGTTAATTTATATTACTTTTATTTAAGAGTCAATGATAATTATAAAAAACTCTTACACTATCCGTATATATCTTAGTGGAAGATACAATAATAGTATAAAAAACTCTTAAACTATTGAATAACTCTCAACATTATTAAATACAAATATTATAGAAATTATATTTTCCTTTAAAATCATTATTTCTTACTATTTTTCATAAAGGATACTAATTGATTGAGATCATGTGTCACAGTGTATCGTTCTAATTAAAAGTGATATTTAATTAAAAATAAAAGTTATAAAAGCAAAGCTAATATTTTATATTACTGAGTAGGTAAATATATTGAGAATGCAATTCAATTAAAGTGCTGGTGTATAAGAGTGTTGAACATAACAATAAATAATTCCTTTAATTATTTAAACCAATATAATCTCTATTGGAAATAAGCATGGTATTCTTGAAGGATAATGAATCATTTTATTATAGATAATATATTGAATAGGATGAAGAATCATTCCATTAAGGAATATATACTGAATTATTGAATATGAAGTAGTTGAATAGGGTGTAAATTAAAAAGTGTATTAACATTGATTGTAAAAATATGGATATTGAATTTTAATACCATGAAAGAAAACATAACATATAGTTAATAACCTAGGAGAATACAAAGAAACGTATATGTAGGGGTTTGACTGTGTAAAAAGCAGTGTGTTTTGGTTTCCTTCTTCTTGACTCTTCAATTCAACCCAGCAAGTAAACCTTCAGATCTGATCTCATTCGCTCCTTTAACTTTTGTATTTATTTTTCTTAGCATTTTTGATTTGTTGAATTGTGTTAGTGATGGAAGAAATGAAGCAATCGCGTTATGTAAAGCTGACTAAGGATCAAGATCATTCCCCTCTTGAAGATATCACCCCTGGTGAACTCAATCAACCCATTCATATTCCTCAGGTTAACCCCTTTTTCTCATTCATTCATTCATCCTTCCTCCTAAACTAACCCCTTCTCAAAATGCTTTCTTTATTGCCTTTATGTTATGTTTCCCCCTAAAAGGTCAAAACTTGTTACATGTGTCTAATTTTATTTCATGGGCAATCTCAGCCTAATTATACTTGTGAGCGGCCAAATGGTGTTTCAGTTTTCAATTTCAGACATTGACCATGAAAAGGGGACTTGGGTTAGGATATGAAACGAACGAGGTAGGATATACAACATGATAGAGGTATAAGAGGCTCTTATCCTGTCCAGTGTTTGGTGCATACCAGATAACGGTTACATTGATGTGGTGGTGGCTGTATTCAAGTGTGAGGGTATGAGGGGAAATTTGCACTATCATACTTGTTTGGTGCACATATTCTAAAAAAACTTGTTAGCATATTACTTTTGGGTTTTCAGTAAGTTTCAATATGAGTACCTAAATATTTGCATGTGGTTTTTTATACTTGCAGTTGGCTGTTCGCAAGTGCTCTGAATGCAGACAGCCGCTGCCTGAAAGCTATGCACCTCCTGCAGATGAACCTTGGACGACTGGGATCTTTGGATGTGCTGAAGATAGGGAAAGTTGTAAGTTAATGCATGACCAAACTCTCAACTTGTACTTGAATCAGGGTGGTAGTTATGATCTCTTTTAGATTAGTCAACTGAGATTTAGGGTTAACAGCCACCATGTTGATAGCTTATCATATTTAATTTTTGTCGGTGAATATGATTTATGGTAAAGCATTATGGCATCGTGCGATCCATATAGCCGGCCCCACCTAGTGGGATTAAGGTGTGGTTGTTGTTGTAATTGTTTGCAGTTTGATATGATTAACTCAGCCTATTATAAGGCTAGAATGCTGAATGCATGAATTCATTGAATACTACTAACTTGTTGGCAGAGACTAACAGTGAAGAGTGAGCATAGTATCACTTTAATTTCATTGGCCATGTTCACTTTAAGTTGTTGGAAATTTGCACTTCGCACCGATCCAATGACATTAGACACTTCAATAAAAAATCATTTTCTTTTATATTCTTTCTGCCTTCATTGCAGGCTTGAAAGGACTGTTTTGCCCTTGTGTATTATTTGGGCATAATGTAGAAAGTTTGGATGAAGACACTCCTTGGAATAAGCCATGCATTTGTCATGCTATTTTTGTTGAAGGTGGCATTTCTCTGGCAATAGCCTCTGTAGCCGCTTCTTTCATCTTTCCTGGTATTGACCCAGGGACATCATTTCTCATCACCGAGGGCTTATTTTTTACATGGTGGATGTGTGGCATTTACACTGGTCAAGTTCGGCAAAACTTACAGAAGAAATATCACCTGAAGGTACATACATGTGTTGAAATCTTTTTCACCTGGACAAGTACACAACTTCAAAGATGTAATAGTTTATATCAAATATCCCTCTACTGCGAAATATGGCTTCTGTTTGCTTCATATGTGTAATGTTGACTTAGTTGCATATTAAAAATCTTGTCCTAGTATATTACCTTGAGGAAATATATGTGCTAATAACATTTTTTTATGAAAGTGGAAACTATACAAGTAAACATGCTTATTTGAAGTACTTAATTGAAAAGGTAACAAAGATGGGATTGATGATCTGTAATCCATGTATCTTCTGACTATGAAAATCTAAGAAACTTGGCTAATGCAATCATTGTATCCCATGTCATCTTAACTCATATCTGGTGTCATACTTTCTTTTTTTCTTACAATGGTCTTTAACTTAAGAGACAGCATATCATAATTTACATCAATTTCTGAGAACACGGCCATCTATGCTATGCTAGAGGTTTTCTGTCACTCTTTTGTTTGTGTCCAGACTCCGACATGGGTGAAGAACCTGCCTAATGTGGCACAGTGAAGAATTTCATGGAGGGGTCAAATTTCTTTTCTCTGATTTTTGTACACAGACCTTGTTTTTAATTGGCTTAGTTCTTTATATAATTGCAGAATTCGCCTTGTAACTCATGTTGTGTACACTGCTGCTTGCACTGGTGTGCCTTGTGTCAAGAGCACAGGGAGATGAAAGGAAGGCTCTCAGACAATGCTTTCTCAGAAATGACTGTCTTAAACCCTCCGCCGGTTCAAGAGATGAAGTCTTCTGATGAGAAGGAAAATCCTGAAACATCATCATCTTCAGCTAACAACAATGGGCATATTACTTTGGAAATGCAGGCTATATAGGGCATACCTTTGTTCATATTGGGAAAATGAAAAAGCATGTTTTTGGAATTTTTTATAGAGAATTTTTCTTAAACCTTTGGTTTGATTACTTAATACAGAACTCATGGCTGCTTTAGGGAGCCAAATCATACCGAATCCTTATTTGTTAATTTGTCTTGTGCTTAATGGTTGACCTAAGTGGGGATCAAGTTTCCATGTATATTTGGTAGAAATTCTTAAGTAGGTATTCCTAAGTGAGGAAAAATTGGTCTAAGACTCATTACTTCCGTCCATTACTTATTTTATGAGTTAAGAAAATACAAAATAAGTAATGAAGGGTAGTATGCATTCTGGACCATTCATCATGCATTAAATAATAATTATCTAAGACACTTTATAACAGATCAAAAACTATTAGAAGAACGGGTATTCACAATTCCTGGATTACATGTTACTCTGCTAAAATGAAAGCACTTTTTTATCCAAGTAAAAATGACAACAATCACCAAAAAAGAGAAAAAAAAGAAGATAGAATGATAGCAGTAACTAAGAGATGTACTTTCCCACTCTAACCTTCACCCTGAAATGTACTAGGAATGTTGTTGTCGCTCTTCCCATGGCGGCGTAGGTAACATTAACAATTGTGGCTGTGGATATAAAGCAATTGTCCCTTATTCTTCTGTTAATTCCCATGTTACCACCAAAGTGTAATTGTTGCAGAAAAGAGTCATAATAAAGCTATGGGTGATGTATTCAATGGTGGCTACGATTGTGACGAAATAAATGATGACATGTATAAAGAGGAGGAGGATGTGTTGGAGTGCATGACAAAAGAATCACAACTCAAAACCTTTAAGACTAAACCCAACAAGAAGAACAAGATGACTAGTCGTCTTATCCTTTAGCTAGGTTGGTCTTCTGGGCATGATCGATAGTCATGTGGAATGGATCTTGCTTGCCCGGTTGGAGGCCTGGTTCATAGTGATCAGCCAGTGGTGACTAGTCTTATTCCTCTTAGCACCGCACTCATGCTCTCACTCTCAAACATGTAATTCACATTAGTTTATAAGTAAGAAAACAGAAGTCAAATTTGTTGTGTTGATGTGATTCATGTGCTGCTTTGTACCAAATCATATTGGATATGTTGCATTTCCCGAACTTTTCTGTCCTTTTTCTTCTAAAATAAGTTCACTTCCTCCACCAGGTGGCCATCACTAAAGTGTTTGTTAAATTTTAAACTGATATTCATAGGTTAAACCAGTAATGCAGTGCCAAATATCAGAAGCAGAGATTTCTTGTGTTGATGCTCACGTTTTCAAGTAGGAATAATAGTCAATAATGTCTAAATGCAATGCTCTAATGAAGGGCTATCATGTATTGTTTAATTATCGTGATCTAAATCAGATCAATTGTTGGGAACTTCCTTTTATCTTAATTGAGTAGGAGTTGCATGAAGCCCAATTACTTCACTCCTATAAACAATTTGTAACCTGCTACTTATTAAACTCTAGTGGCATAATCATTGTTAACTCAAGCCACCTTATTCTATTTGTTAAATGGTTGGTTACATAAAATATGCTTAAATTATAAATATTTAGAGGACAAAATATAAGGTAGCTATTGAAGCTTCCTTCACAATGCCTGAGAATTACAGCTTATGCAGTAAGTTATCGAAAAGCATGCCTGGCCTCTCATGTATTGAGACACCTGAGTCCAATGCTTGTCCAAATTGTTCCAAGCTAAACTACCAAAACTTTTACCTCGTATACCTGCTGCACAAACTTAAATAAAACTAACAAAGGAAAAAACTCTACATGTAAATTAGAAACATACATGCAGGGGAAGAAGCTAAGAGGTCAGATTTTTTTTCACCAAATCAATTCATATATATTTAGAGTGCCTTTTAAGTAACAATTCTGCATACATTATACAAATCGCTGTGCTTTTATATTATTGCTTACTGATCAAGAATTATTTTCATCAGATTGATTAACAGCATGTGCAGACACTATAGTGTAATACAAATAAGAAACTTTTTCATTTCACTTTTTAGTGGTTATTATTATATACAGATTATTTTGATGATATTCATTCTTTGTAACTTTCACCTCCCCCGTTTCTTGGGAGACACATTGTTCTCTTTCAAAAGACAAGGAGGTTAATGATGGAAGTATAAAGTAGAGGGTAAGAAATGTTTAGGTTCTGTTATTTTAATCAAATAAGGAACCTTTGCAGCCGACCATTATCAGTCACTAGTTTCTTAATTAATCTTTTTGTATGGGACAATCAATAAGAGGAGCCTGCGGTACAAAGAACAAAACATTATAAAAAGAGATATCTATACACTTAGTTTTGTTTAATAGTCAAATTTTGTAATGGGAGTGAGAAATTATACATAAAGTTGGTAACTTTCACTTTCTTTCATGAATTTCTAAATATATAAAGCGTATGTGAGGTTTGTTAGGTTGACGTGATTTAAGATAAAAAGACAGCTGATCTACCAATCGTATTACTTTGATGCAACATATGAAATAATTTAATTTGAACTTTTACATAGAAATGTACAGGAAATATGTGATGAATATGCTAAAATCCTTTTTCAGCTACAAAGATAAATACCTAAAATTTAGAAAAATATCAATCAAGCAACTGGTAGAGGAGAGAGGCAAAAAGTGAAGACAAGTATAGGATGGCTTAATAGTAATGCAACGGGTGCTACTTTAAGCGTGTACCATTATAGGATCCACATCATCATTCAATAATAATTGGTTGGTCTTTTTTCATTTATCTTTTACAAAACTTACAGATTTTCCAAATTGAGCATGTGGCAGGGTATAATGGGTTGAATAAAAAATGTTACAAGAGAACCCAACATGCAACATTACAAAAAAGGGACATTGGTCCTTAACTTAAGCCAAGTAGCAAATATTTTTGACATTAACAGCAATACCTCTTTGTCAACCTAGCTGTTGCACCTCCTTCTTCTCTTCAATCCCTTCTCTTTTCCTCATTGAGTTCAATGAAAATGAATCCCCCCCTTGTATCAAAATCCATTCTTTCCAACCCATTTCATTCCAAAATCAATATTTATTCTCCAATGAAGGATGCCCCTGTTTCAAAAGACTCAACCAACATTTCTGTTTCAAAAACCAAACTTTCTAATTCAAGTTCTACCAATAGAAGCATCATTTGTAGCAACAGTGAAACCGATGAAAGCCCTCTTTCCTCTCAACGTTTCTCAATCCAGGATGTCAAGTATCAATTCCCAACAAAATGTATTAGCATGCCCAATTCACATTCACATCGATCCATAGCTGTTCTTTCAGGCCATGTTGGTCCTGTTTCATGCTTAGCCGTATGTGGAGAATTCATACTAAGTGCTTCCCAGGGAAGAGACATCATAATGTGGCAAAAACCAGATTTGAGGTTTTTCGCAAAGTTCGGTCATGGCGACGGTTCTGTCAAAGCACTTGTATCCGTTGGGAACAAGGTCTTCACAGCACATCAAGATAGCAGGATCAGGGTTTGGAAAGTTTCAAGGAGTTCAGAAAATGTGTTCAAACTTGTTGATACTCTTCCAACAACAAAGGACTATTGGGGGAAATTCATGAAGCAGAGCAATTATGTTCAAACAAGGAGGCACCACAAGCGTTTGTGGATTGAACATGCTGATAGCATTTCTTGCTTGACTGTTAATAATGGTTTGATTTATTCAGGTTCTTGGGATAATACCCTTAAGGTTTGGAGGCTCTCGGATTTGAAGTGTTTGGAGTCAATTAAGGCGCATGATGATGCTATTAATGGATTGGCAGCATCTAAAGGGGTTGTGTATTCCGCTTCTGCGGATGGAAAGATTAAAGGTTGGGGGAAAGAAGGGAAGAAAGATTCACATTGCTTAGAAGGGGTACTAGAGGGTCACAAAGATGTTTCTTTTAATTCTGTGGTTGTTTCTGATGATGGGAAATGGGTTTATGGAGGGGGTTCTGATGGTTTTATTATAGGGTGGGAAGGGAATGGGAGTTTTGAAAGTTGGAAACTTGTTTGTGAGACGAAGGCACATAACATGGCTGTTTTGAGCATGTGCCTGATGGGAGGGTTATTGTGTAGTGGTTCAGCTGATAAAAACATTGGTATTTGGAAGAGAGAGGTTTTTGGGAAGCTTTGTAAAGTTGGTATTATAAGTGGTCATGAAGGGCCAGTGAAATGTTTGCAAGCCTCATCTAATAGAATTGATGCTGGGTTTATGCTCTATAGTGGAAGCCTTGATAGAAGTGTGAGAGTTTGGTGGGTTCCAACGTATAATAATAATACTAATGCACAAGTAGAAGAAGAGAACTCTCTTGCAACACTTAGCACATTGAACCAGTCCATCATCTCATGTTAAGAACCTATTGAAGGTTGAATAATGAAGCACAGGGTCTATTTTTGTCAGTGTCTGCTGTGCTTCCTTCTTCATTTGCTTTCTGCTTTGAAGTCTTGTTATATGTTCCACTAACACTTAATTGTATTCTTAGTGGAATTAGGGGCATAGCAGAGTGGTGTGATTATACATTTTTTTATTTTTTTTATTTCTCTATACGGTTGTTGTAACCATGCCTTTCAAGGTTCAATCAATGGAAATAAATTATGTGCTTTTGTTGGTAGCATGATCCATTTGTTGATTTGTAGCTATATATTATACCTTTCTGAAGAACTCATTCGATAGCAGATTATTTCATTTATCTTTATCATTTAACCGTGTTCAAGAGAATATTAGTAATTGTTTTTCAAGTTTACTTTTATTTGATACTCTCTGAATTTGTATGAGGTATGAGAAAGAAAATAATAATCATAGAAATATAAATGAGGGAAAAAAACACAAATAAATTTAATTAGTAAATCAACAATAACTATTAATTTCTCTAAGGGTCTAATTATTTTTTATAGAACACCTCATTTTGTTACCCTACTAGGTGATTGAAAAGATTAATTTCTGCCAGATATCAAATAAGAACTTCAGCAAGCAAAGCAAATACAACCAAATCACCCCACCAAACCACTATAAGAAAAAAACAAAGATTCTAACGACAAACAAAAATGTTATATTTGTAGTGAAGGGATCTTGTCATATGCTAATAATAAGAAATATTTCTGATATATTAGTCAATGATATTCATAACAGCATACCCATTCTTCTTCCTATTTTGACAGTGTATTTGAAGGCTTGGAGGTTGGAGACAAATAAGGTCAATGATTTATTATTTCTATAAGTGGTTTCTTGCATGTTCCAAAGTTTTTAGTGGTTCTCACTGAGCTTGCTATTATTCTTACTTCCGACTTCTGAGTACTAGTATATGCTCCTAGATATAAAATATTCCCCCAATGTTGTTTCTGTAGAAATAATCAAAGTGTAGGATTTTAATGTTATTGACTAGTTAGAACCTTCCTTTGTGCCTAATTTGATAAAGACCTTTCTGTTTTTCCACCGTCCATTTGGTACAAAGAAGCTGAAATTACTTAACTGGAGCAAATAAAGTCTTAAAACTTGGGGACTTATGTCATTGCTTTAAATTATCTAAAAAGGAAGGCCACCATTCACTATCTAGCTTCTATAACCCATTTACAATACTGGGTTAGGACCACAGAAAAGAACATTAGATTCTTCTATTCATGTAAAGAAGGAGCAGCCATATTATAGTATTTCTTCACTTTTTTATTCTTAAGATATTCAAAAGATGCTGCCATATTATATAATTATTTGTACCAACCTTAGCTTTTTGAAAGAGGAAGAAAAATCGTGCAAGTTTTGAGAGAGGGAGGCATGTTAAATAAATGGAGCAATCATTTTAAGCAACAAGTATAAAACTTGAAAGTAATACAGGTGCAACCAAACTGCTGAGAAATCTTAAAGACACTGCATTTTAAGTTATTTGATGAAACACCTACTTGTTCTTAAATGGGTCTCCCATCATATTTTATATTTATTTATGTAACTCAAAAGTCCATTCCAACTATTCTCAAAAGTTCTTAAGTGGACCCAAAATGGATCTCCCACCATCCCTTCCCATGCACAATCATTCCTCTGGTTGAGTCAGTTTTTTATTTAAACTGCGCTTTCTGAAATTATTATAAGAATTTTTTTTTTTGAAGAAACACATTAGAACATGCTTCAACTAAACCTTCGAAGTGTAAATGTATTTTAACAGTGGTTTATCTCAACAATTGTAGACACTCATAATCATCTTAAATTATTAAAAAGTATAACCAAATATAAAATAACCAGTTAAGGACAAATTCTGAATTCAACAACTGTAGACACTCATATAAGCAACTTGGGCAAACTCATAACTAACTTTTTATCTTGTTGCCATTCATGGAGAATGGTTTAAACTTTAAACCGTAATAAGGTCAAATGTCATTCCTAGGCAATGAAAAATGTGGCTTTTTTCGCATCTAACCTTTTATTACAACTATAACAATTGAAGTCTAATTTGAGGGACTAAACTGATTGACAGAATACACTTGCAGGGACTAAACGTGTAATTTCCATCTATTGGGAACTAAAGTGACGAGTGGCTCCAATGTGAGAGATCAAAATGCACTATTTACTCATAAATAAACTGATTCAAATCTGAAGATAAATTAAGTAGTAGGCATTAGATCCCAATCTCTTGCAACTTGCAAGCCAGGGACACTGTAATAATCAGAATTTCCTATAAAACCTATAACAGTATCACAGTAGCATAATAAATACATGTCCATGTCATGGTCCTAACTACACTAGGACTCCAAAAAAAATTCCACTTGGGGAAGAAAAAAGAATTTCACAACAATAACTCTTATCAAACACCCTGAGTTGAATAACCATTTATGGCACCCAAGTAATCTTGAGCCCTGAGTAATGCATATTGAGCTTGACCAGCTCATAAATAATCATTCACTTATTTCTCCATGTCATACCATTAATCATTGGTAAATTCTTTCTTACAGGGGTGTAGTGTTTTTGTTCTCAGCCATGCAGGAGTAGATCCAACAGAACAATATGTATAAGTTCACATCCGCTTGTAGAAAAGGACATATGCCTGATCATGCAGCACCTTATTTGCTCCAATAGCAAAGACAGATGAATCATCAAATCGTAGCCACTGACCATTGGGGTATAGGGCATCAGCTGTGTAGTGCCCCTTTGAAGATTCCCATCCATGATGAGTAATTGTAGCAACAAGTTCATACTTGCGACCCTGCAGAAAGCATAAAAATCAATTACTAACAGTGTTCTCTATCCATTAGGACACCAGAGTCATAGACAAATATAGTTCTGGAGGGCATTGAAAGATAAAAGTACTACATTGAAAGATAGAAGTACTAAAAAGTAAAAACTAATCTCAGGTTATTGAATTTAAACAATTACTACAAAACTGCATTCAGCAAACTACTCTAGTCTGAAGCAAATTTTACTTAAAAACTGCACCAAGCAAAACAGTCATAATTCTGCTGACAGCTAAATCCTTTGCCTCCTCGGTAATAATTAATGCACCATAATTTTTGGGAAAAGAAAGGGTAAATACACCTGAAAGTTAAATATCCATGCATATCAGATATTTCTAATTAGACCCTTTTAGAGTAGGGTCTCCTATAAGTATGACCATAACTATGTTTCACAAATAGAGCTACATTACAGGCAGTCAGGGACCAGTTACACAGCAAAGAAGCAGCTGGATTACCAACTGCTTCACATTTTAAGTTGACTAAAAAATATTTAAAGAGAATGTATCAAAAATTCATAACTAGCATAAATTATCTGCGGCACATCCAAGCACTAAAGTTCCTAGCTTTATTTTTATTATAATAAACAAGGTTCACTAGGTTTTCTTTTCTGGGTGAAACCCTAAAAAATTCTTACAATATAATATACAAAAGGAGTTATCTTAAAAGATAAACAAATTTACAATGAAAAAAATATAGACATACCTACTGCAGCTAAGTTAATTTCTTTTGGAAAAAATGAAGTACACAAATAAGAACATGAAGTAGTTGCATTGAAAAAACCAGAAAGAGTTGCCATCATGATCTCTAAGGTTACTAACTAATTTATGTTCAAAACACGGGGACTGTGATAGAGTATTTAGGTACATATTATTACAATACCTCATTAGATGGTGAAACAAGCAAGTCACGACCCAATGTCAACTCGAGAGGAAAGTGCACAGGCTTATGCAACTTAGTGCTTCCCTGGCTTCCATAACCAAAACGCATCAGGTGTAGTATCATTACTTTTGGAAGCGACTGTATGTGTACATCTTTTCTTGCAGTCACAACACCAGCCTGAAAGGAATTTAAAATTGTTATTATTTATAATATTTTGATAGTGTGCTACAAAAAGTTACGGAATTAAATAGATATATGAATATAAATAAAATTGGTATTTAGTATCTTAAAAAATACAAAATCACTTAATACTTACTTCAAGTGATTGGGATAATTTAATAAAGGTGATAAAATGCTTCTTAATATATTTAACAAAAGCCTAAAACTTTAATAGCACAAGAAGAAAGCATATTATCCAGCCTGGGTTACATGAACAAAGGCATCACTACCAAGTACCATTGGACGAGCTTTTATATTATGTTAATGGCCAAGATGAAAACATTCTATGCTGCCAAAATACTTAAGAGAAGAACAAGGATATGAAGACCGTGGAAGGCAACACGGGAGCTACAATTCTGCCACCAGTTCCTTGGCCTTCATTAAACAGCCTTGCAGTTATAATATTTTGAAATTGATTGATTTTCTACTTGCCAAAATCAGCAATCCTTACAAACAAGGTTATGATAGTATTAAGGGATGTCTCAAAAACAGGGTCAAATACCTTTCCAGTGAGGGATGTTCGGTACCCTTCAACAGTTTCTGGTGTAGAAAACAAGTGAAATGCATCCTCAATCGTGTGGACAGTATCAGGATGAATGTCAAGATGGAGCAAGAGGTAAGGTTGAACAGTGGCAGAAGGTTTATTTCCTAGGCGACAGAAAAATTTAAATAAAAAAATGATGTCATGTATTTATTATATACTTCAACTTTACTCTCCCCTTCCATTTTTAATGTCAACAATGATGGGAAAGGTTGATTGCAACCGAAGCAAAAAGAAATTATAAGTTCAGAATCAAACTATACAGCATGATGCAACAGACAGATGAGATGAAGGGAGGTGACAAAACCAAACTGTGGGTGTGCAGAAAACAATGTGGGACAAACAGTAATCATGTAAACCACGTGGATGTGATATGATATGTGAGTAACACTACTACAAACAAGATGAAGTTCCACAAAAAATTTAACCGACATGATAGTTAGAACGAAAACAAGTTCCTTCTCTAATCATATAAGTTTATTTCTACCTTTAGCTCTCACCAAACTTCTGAGTTGTCCTCCAAAAATATCACTTAACTCTGACGGTACAAAACTTTGAATCCTTGTTACAGCAGATTTATTCTTCGGTCCCACCGTTTCCCATTCATCATCTTCCACGGAGGAAACTAGAGAAGATTTGCTACCAGTAAGACTTGAAGACTGACCTTCAAGCTTTAGTAATTCATCATGCATTTGATCCATTACAAAGCTCAGAAATTCCTGAGCATCTTCCTGCCTGCAAGTGCCATGAAAGTTTTAAATTGCTATCTAAATCATGCTTTGGCATGTCAATGCATTGCACATTTTTAAGTTACTAAACATTCTAAATTGGATCTACCAGGCACATTGGTTTCATTATAAAAAAATATTATATAAGCAACAACATAATTGAAGAGGTGGAGCATAGTCCAGAAAAAGAGAAGAAAAAAAAAAGGAATTGACGATTGTATCTCTAAACGTACACTCATCGCCCATGAAAAAGGACTTGTATCACAATGGAAAATAACTGTCTCAATTACTTTCTGGCAGTGAAACCATGCCTTTAACATATGGTCACACCTTAAAATAGTCACATGCATGCCCATGCAAAATAAAACAAACAGCATGGACATCAATCTTCATGACATGAACAGGTAAAAGCCTATTTGTTAGCAATATATTTAGTTGTTCAACTAAAGAACTAATTAAGGACGAACTGTATTTGGAAATCTTGTTTGGGAGCAGGGGAGAGTAACAGAGCACAAATAAAAAACATATTTCACCAACCTTGGTCTTCCTGACATGCTATTTGGCACATCAGGAGTAAATTTTTTTAGAACGCCTTCAAACATAACAGGGCGAAATGGTCTTCCAGTCTCAAAAGTATCTGTATCTTTCTTCTTTAATATTGTCGTGCTAGGCAAATCAAATTGAGTGATAAACTCAGCAAATGCAGTCAATGTGGGATACCCAACCTAATACAACATAATAAGCATGCAATAATATCAGTTCAATACTTTCTTGCTTCTTTTTGGAAAATAGAAAAGCCAGAAAAACATTAAGCATACAGTACACAACAGTAGTAGGCTAGTAATGTAGTCTGTATTTGGAATGACAAATTAGAGTGTAATCTAGTTCAATAATTTTTTGTTTCTTGGTGTTTGGTGAACAAAAATAAAGGAAAGCAATAAGCGCCCCGGATGATTAATATCTCATTTTTGCCCCTTCATTTTTTTAGCAAATGATAATTTTTACCCCAACGTAATATATAATTACATATACTCTAATATCATCTAACAAATTTCAACTAGATATATATCTAGTTTTGCCAAAGAGCTACAATCTCACAGTTTGCTACACAGCTATATCCTTTCCAACACAAACCCACAGCTATAAGCTAGTTTTGTTAAACAGAGGCATGAACACTAAGTCTAAATGCCATTTTTTAAATAAGCAATTACATATGTACTGCTTTAACATCATGAGGCAATAAGTTAAACTAAAACCCTCATAAGGCAGTATTAGTTGACTTGACGCAAATGTGCAGCATCGGAGAGACTAACCTTAGGAATGTTGCGAGTCCTTAATTCCTGCAAAAGCTGAACAAAAGGAGAACAAGACAACAGTGCCTGCATGGTTGCATTAACAAAGCATAAATTCCCAGAGTTAATAAGGCCTCGAGGCAGTATATCCCTACTGTGTGTAACAATATGCCCATTAGGTGCCTTTTTGGAGTCTTGATCGGGTAATTTTGATAAAGAATCAAGACCACTGCCAACTTTATGTGCATGATTCATGCTTTCAGCCCCAGAAACAGCCAGGCTCAAATTTGAAAAATGGTTGGAGTTACCATCTTCATCAAGTAATGTAACTGGATGCACATTGTTCTCTTTTACTTCGCTTACAGTAATGGTACTAGAGGGACCAGGGGAGAAGTTAGTAATCCTGCCATTCTCTTTTGTAGTTTTTGACACTCCAGGTAAATTTTCACCAATGCTGGCACTGTTCACTCCATTGCATTTCTGAGAATCAGAGGGAGAAGCACTCTCTGGTGCTTTTGGTGACTTTTGCAGGTTACTTGGATCAACAGTGACCAAACCCAGAGAACCAAATTGCAGTTGATTCTTCTCGGCAGGCTTTTCCTTTCCCCCAGACCCAGAAGACTGCTTTTGCAGTAATGATTTGGTTTCATCTTCACTAAACGACCCAAATAGGAACATCTGCTAAGCAAGAGGCACAATTGGCAAAACAAAATTAATAATCTCTACGAGAATAAACCTTGAAGAAAAAACATAAAACGTGAATTCTGCACATGTTTGGGAAAATAGCTTAATTATGCATTTATTCAATAAGCTTATATAAATTAGCTAAAGAGAACAAACTAGTTGGAAGGTCACAAACTATTTTCTTAAGATTACTTTCGCAATATGTTTTCATAAAGTTCTCTATAAGCTCTTCCAAATGCCCCCATATTGCCGTCAAACAATTTAACTATCATTTAACAATGTAAACAAAAGGCAGCAAATACTGAAAACGGAAAAACAAGGAAAGAAAGATAAAACATTCTCTGCAGTAATACTAAGTCATGCATAGTTTATTTGTGCATTGATCACAAGTCACAACCCATTACAAAAATTAAATAAACAAATGGAACATTAAACAACAAAATGGAAGCTTCAAACTTTTTCAGAGCAATCGTTTTTTAATATAATGGGAATAAATCCAAAACCAACTCAGCAATTTCCGATTTTATTCACATCAAACACTCATCTCAAATTATATATCAGAAATTGAAAAAGAAAAAAATGGAAAAATTCAAAATCATTGGAGCAAAGATCCCACCTTAGAATCACTGATGTTGAGGAAGAGAAGGAACTTGTAGAGGCAAAAAAGTGAAATTGAATAATAATAATAGTGTGGGGGTATAAGAAAGTAGAGAAAGGTGAGGTATAGAGAAAGGGCGTGAATCAGAAATTAGGGTTTTTGGAGACCCTGAAGGAGAGGCGGTGGTTGAAGACATGAAAAGGGAAAAAGGAGAGTTTTTGGAGAGGAAGAAGAGAGAGAGCATTAAACAAAGGCACCCTCCTCCCCAATTCACCCTTATCACCACCACGGAGCATCGACAACACAATTTTAGAGAGAGAGAAGAGAGAGAATAGAGTTTTAGGGTTTGGAAATTGCAATTGAAATTGGTGTTTTTGATGATATCAGAAACGGTTTTAGGGTTAGGGGTGATGAGGTTAAGACGACCACAACACAGCCTCAATTCTTCTTCTTCACTCCTCTCAATTAAAAACCCATAAATTCATCTTTTTTTTTATTTTTTTATTTTTTTATTTCTTGGTTACTTTTGTTGCGACATTATGATTCAACAAAACCTCACTGTTGGATTACAAATTACTTAAATTAAAGAGTGCTTATTTCATTTCATATTATATTTTCTTAGTGTTACAATAGTATTTATCTCAACTTAGGGAATAAGGATAAGGAACTATATTATCTTATACAAAATGTGAAACACTGTGGATTATAATAAGTTTGTTAATTTAAATATCCAAAAAAATTAAATAATGATAAAAATAATCAAATACATGCATAAAATTTTGAGTCATAATGTTGAAAAATGTTTTGGCTTTTGGGAGAAAAATAAAAAAGGAACACCACAAATTAAGCATGTAAGAAGCGTTTTTGGGCTTAAGCCCAATATATCTTTTAACCAATAAAGTGAAAATAAATCCATATAATTTGACCGTAGCCAAAATCTTTATAGACGGAAGTAATTATTAATTTACATTCTTATAAAGAAATCGAAAAGGCTTTTATTAGGATTTAGGTTTAGGATTCTTGGTTATTACAACTAGAGTGTTGACCGGTATTACCGTGTCTGTCAATCTGCTTTCTTATCGTTTATAATGTGTAGTTTACATGCAATAAATATCTAATGTAGTAAATTGTGTTAAATATTATAATTTGTAGTTGAATATATTCGATTAAGTTAATTGTTCAATGTTAATAAATGAATGATGTTTTGCACTCCAGTTTTTTACTACTTAACAATGAACAATTACCAGAATGTTGTGATAAATTGAACTCTCAGCACGAAATGTACAAATATCACGTCCAATTGTGACTAAGTTATCAAAATGAACATGTTCTATGTTGATGTGTTGATTCAGTTAATTTTGTGTTATATGTTCTATTTTATATTGAATAACAAAATATTGAGTTGATGGATTAAATATTTGACCTTAATTTTATTTTCCTATTTCTAATAAAATGTATATTGATTTAGCTTGATGAATCAAATATTTGACCATAATTCCTATTTCCTATGAAATAAAAGATATTTATGCATTAATTATTTTTTCTGTTTCTCATTAAAAACAAAAAATCAATAAACCTAAGCTATGAACCTTATATCAAATCTTTCTTCTCAGTGAATTTGGGGTGTTATTGCATTCAATCACATTGTTAAAAAAAGAATATGAAAAACTGATATGATGGTTTTATGTGAAAATAATCATCTATAAAAACATTAGTAAGTGAATTGTAAGTATTTTGTATACTTTTATTACATTTTTCATAATATGTTCCATTCGTGATTATTCATATTCCAAATAAGTTATGTACTAAAAAAGTTAAATTATCAATTATTTTTTTATATTTACATTGAATATTTCTCTCATATTCATCTTGCATAAATAACATGGTGTACATACATAATTACACAGGAGTTTATGGAAATTTATTAATGTAAATAAGGAAGTTTATAGAAGATAAATGGAAGTTTATTAATGATATGCTCAAAGTTTATTTATAAACATTAAATTCTAAATTATAAAAGGGTAAAATAGGTACACAAATTATACTCATATTACACCATGAATAGTTAATTTATGTTTTCCCTTTATTAAGTAGTATACATGGTGTACATACATAATTACACAGGAGTTTATGGAAATTTATTAATGTAAATAAGGAAGTTTATAGAAGATAAATGGAAGTTTATTAATGATATGCTCAAAGTTTATTTATAAACATTAAATTCTAAATTATAAAAGGGTAAAATAGGTACACAAATTATACTCATATTACACCATGAATAGTTAATTTATGTTTTCCCTTTATTAAGTAGTATAGATATTGATAAGTTCTTTGATTACCTAGTATATTACCACCTAGAATAATGAAAAAAATTATATTTATGGAGAAATGCAAAATCATATAGAACAAAAACTATTTGTGAAATGCAAAATCATATAGGACAAAAACTATTTGTGGAATGTAAATCCTATCATATTGTTGGAATACAAAATATTTATATGAGAGATCTTTCAAGATTTATTATCCTATCATATCAATATATAAATCTTAAATCCTATCATACATAAATCCCCCTAAAAAATAATTTATAATATTTCTTAATATAGTGACATGTTACAATGTAATATATTTATTATTAGAATTATTTATTAGTGATAATTGTCAATTCCAATAGTTCATATAATTAGAATTATTTATAAGTTAATTTATATGAAATTATATTATTACTCATATAAAAAATAAGGGGTTAATCTCTTATTCAAATGCTTAGAAAAAATATGACAGTTTTTGGCACTTTTTGTTTTTAAAAGCTACTTTTTACACACTTATGACTTATCAATTGAAAACCAATCATTTATAAAAACGGTTACTGAATTTCATACTTATTATTTTTCATATGCATAGTTTGATTCCTAAAAAATATAAAAATCAAATTAATAATTAAATATCATGTACCTAAGTTAAAATAGTCTCTGATTCAGATTAAAATTACAAATATTAATCATGCAAAATGCTAAAAAGAACCGACTTAATCCACAGTTGGTAACTTGGTATACATGAATACCATTTTATGTTTTCTAAGTATTCAAAATTGATTCTCTTAAAATTTGAGGAATCAAATTAAATATTTATTATAATTATAGTATATCAGTTTTAACATGAGATAAAATATATTGTGATCTAATTAATTTATTGCAAATTGCACAAGTTTAACTTCAGTTACTTTATTTTTCCAGGTTCAGATTACCTTTTCCGACTTCTAAATCTTTCCAACTGTTCTATATTTTTGTAAATCCAAAGTTCCATGCTATTGGCACATCAT
The DNA here is from genome assembly GCA_009771035.1 of Lupinus albus. NCBI lineage: Eukaryota > Viridiplantae > Streptophyta > Magnoliopsida > Fabales > Fabaceae > Lupinus > Lupinus albus. The sequence goes on from CM020017.1 coordinate 18,012,513, forward strand.
GCTAATTAATATTAAAAAAATCAATCAGCTCAATCTTAGATATTAAAATGGTAACAAAAAAGGGTTTGAATTATAAATATAATTTAATATCTATATATACTGTCACATCCATTATAATATTTACTCTTCATTTGTATTACTTATTTTGAAAATAAATAATAATTAAATATGAATGATAAAGTTGTAATGTATAAAACATTTTCCTTATAAAGAAGTTGTAAACTATATCCCAAATCTTAAAAAAAATGCAAAAATGGCACTAACACTAATGCTTCCTAAGGTTGCTTTAAATTAACCGCATGGTTCACATTTAACTGGGATAAAAACCTTTCCTTTGACTAACATGAACTGTATGTATACAAAAAGAACTTGTGAATTAGCTTATAATTTGTTTTAAAAATGTTGGGATATTGCCAAACAGATACTCGATCATAATACATAATACATCAATAATTGTCATACTTTATGTTGTACTACCTTTTCTTTTTTCTTGCAAGACAGGGTGAGTCCAAATTTAAAGACTAGGTGAAGAGAACCACAATTTTTCCACGTGAAACATAATACTGTTGCGCATGACTTTTGTTGAAAAATTTGGCAAACAGCAACATTGTCACTCTTGTTTAAGATTGTGTATGATGAATAAGGGGAACCAAAAACACTGCACTTGAAAGGTCCAACCTAAGGTTACTATCTCTCCTTATAATGTTTCTAGAATCCTAAGCAACATAAAATATATATAACCACATGCTACATGAAAGGCCATAACATGTCTTAGTCAAACTGGGAACATTTCTTTGATGCATATGAATTTTGTCCCCATAACACAATCTAGTTAGTAAACTTGCAAGAAATGAACGGTGATTTTCCCAATGACTAGGAATCAAATCACCACTCCTAAATTTAAAAAGAACATGTGAGTTTATTTTAAAATAAAAATATTTGCTTTACTTGTATATTATTTATTGGAGTTCTCCCCCAGACAATTTTTTGATCCCTATGTTTGAATAGATAGAATAGAGTAAAAAATAAGTCCTAATCTTGGATTGTTACGAACTTGAGAACAGACACATATCTACCAACAGGTGAAAGAATAATAACTAACCGCTGAAGAAATATTGAATCTATTAAGAAATTATGACACAGCAAGCTTAATGGATCACTATAAGAAAACCAGAATTGTAAAGGGAAGAAGCAGAACATGTTTTTATATGGTTCAGCCAATGTAGCCTAAAGCAGATCAATGTTTTTTTAACATCCATGAACAATGTGAAACAGTGTTAAGCAAACTAAAGATTCCCATAACTTATAACCCCTCACCTCCACCTGTTTAGACCAAAATATTTGTACCCACAATTACAAAAGAAAGAATTGCTAGAGAGATTACTTCTAAACTGCACAGAGTTCCCTATCTATAGACATACAATCTCTACATCTACCTTCTCAAAGATCAAACCCATCCAAATGAGTAAATAAGTGAATAAGGTTAATGGAAGTTATATCAAATATAAAAGCAAAAATAACATGACATTTTTATCTACTTTTGTTTTTAATGATAAATATGTCATATTATTATATAGCATGTTACTTTTGCTGCACTTATTTATTACCCCTCTGGTTTTGTTTCCTACTCGTTTTAAAAACGGTGTTGTTTCATTGTCTACCTTGTTACTTTCCCTAGAAAATGACACAGTAATTCACAAAGGTCTGTCACACAGTCACAGACTCCAAAAGATTCCAGTAACTGGTCACTCTTGTCATACGTGTGGGCATCTTCCCCCACTTTTTAGATCTGTGAATGTCATTTCATGATAGGAAAGAGAAAAACTACAGGCTATTATATGATATAATGTTATATCTATGACTATGAGGTAGAGACAGAAGAAAGTAGCATCACTCACATGGGTTGGTGCTAGTGGGTAGGACCCACTCACACAACCTGGCGATATATAAATGTGTCCCATGTAATGATGTTTGTGCCTTGTGGACCTCCTTTCTCCCCCCACCCCCCCAATAATGGCAAACCCCACCATATGACAAAATTGAAAGGCATAAGTAATTGCATGAACTAAGTGACAAATTCTCCTTTAAAATATGTATAACAAACATGAGTAGGGAGAAGCAAATAGACCAAATTAGTCTAAAAACCCACTTTGAAATTCTTTGCTAAATCTTTATCTATTCTTTCTTGGTTGATAACTGTGTACAACTAAGTAGAAGTACAAAACATAACTTGCAACACAACATAGATATGGTAATAAATCTCCTACTTTGGAACTTAAACCCAGCAAAGATTAACAATTATATGTTCCCCTCCTTTCATCCCAAGCCTTCAAATTACTACCCATTATGGAGAAAGGGGAATATTTGAATCAGCAGTGAAGTTATACCAACTTTCTTCGTCTCTGCATGATTTCTCATATTTACGTTTCAGTTGTAGAAAGACTTGAAATTATACCTGTAGTAACATAGGACTAACGCTCTACTACTATTTACTACTTCAACGTCATTTACCATAGGCAAAAGAAAGATAAGAAGATGAAATTAAAGCCTACTACACTTGACTCCTCTGTAAGTTATTTTTTACCTGTGGTTCACTCAGCTACTACAGATATTAAGAATAAGAAAATGGTACAACAATAATGCTCACAAAAGAAAGGTGAAGCCTGTCCCACTTCCTTTACTGAATCTGCTTTTTAACTATTGCATTTTGTATGGTAGTAAGTAGTATTGTATTGATGATTGATAGGTGATGGTCTTGGTGGTGGTGATCATTCTTTACAGATTTGTTGGATGATTTAGTTTGTTTGGTCATGCTTCATTTCCTGTCAAAATTATGTGTAAATGAACAATGAAACCCACTTCATGGTGATGATGCATGTTGAAGAAAAAAGGCATATCAATAGTTCCATCCAGAGCAAAACCAACAGACCTTAACCTCAGGAAACTAAATGCCAATCGGTCCGCCTGTGCCGGCAAACATGCCAATAGTTCCATGGCCAGAAGAGAACCTAATTAAGTCCAAACCAATATATCATCAAAATTCCAATACTTAACTTACCCAAAAAAAGATAAAGGTCTAAAACTTTTATGGATGCTGAAATTCATGTGGATGGAAGGAATCCAAGTGTGGTGACTTCAGTACCTTGGAATTTGGCAATTAAAGGATTGGAAAGAGCCCGTGTCCAAAGCAGATGGTGATGGGAGCAATGTGGTGGTACCAAATTTAGAGTTGGCAGATGCAGCTGATGCATCTGAATCAATGGCCTCAATAGGTCCATTGGAGAAGGCAGCCATGCAGTCACCAGCATCAGCTTTAGTAGGAGAAGCAAAAGGGCTATCAGGGAGATTATGCTCCAAACTGCATTCATTCATAAAGCCATCTTAAACACATCAAACCTTTAAAAAACTCTACCCAAGTTAGGAAAATTTGTAAACCGGAATAAATGCACAAGATTTTTGGCATGGTCTAAAAGAGGAATATTGATGCAAAAAGGTATTTTTCTTTACTATTCTGGTACCCTTTTTGCTATTATAACTGAGAATAACTTTTATACCATTCTTGCAAATCACAGTCTTCATGACTAGAGCTCTTGCCATTGCCATCATTATATCCATTCTCTCCATTACCAATCACTTCCTTTAGCAAGGAAGTGTCCACTGATGCATTACTACTAGCTGGAGCTGAACTTGAACCACTATCTGTAATCAAATAATGTAAAACCAAGTCATTCTGAGTCCCAGAAAGCCTCAAGTCTAGTTCAAAAGCACTTGAAATCAACTGCATATTGAAATGGTAGAGATTATACCATTCGAGGTCTCTGAGCTGCTGTGAAATGAGGGGAAAACAAGGTTTTGATTGAACATGCTAGGAGAGTGAGTAAGGGAAGGGATTGGACTTCCGGTTGAGAGTGCACGGTGGTGTTGCTTCTTGATGTCAAGAAGTTGCAGACCCATTAACCTTCTACTTTGGAGCTCAAGAACTTGCTGAAAATCAGCTTGCTCCTCCAACTTCCTCCTCCACAGCATGTCTTGAGAATTGTAAAACATTCCACTTCCTAAAAGAGAGAACCACGTGTTAATTAGAGTAAGAGTTACTTGTTGCACACAATATGTAATGACAAAAAAAAAAATAGAAGTTTAAAACTTAAAAGCATTATTAACCTACCAAGTTGGATATCAAAATGGTCTCTAGCACCTAGTCCAGGAGGAGTACCACAAGGTGGAAAATCTCCCCTATCTACCTGTTGCTGTTGCTTCCTGAAAATCACAAGAAGTAGAGCAATAAGAACAGTTAAAATCATGTGTGAGACAATAACATAAGATAAAAATAACAAAAGGACTAGAAGAAAGAGGGAGTGCCTGTACTTTTCTAGGACTTTGCCTTTCTCCTTGTAAGGCTTAACAAGCACTCTAGCATCACACACAAAATGAGGGTTCCCTTTAGATAGTATGAGCTTCACAGTCTCCGGATAAACAAAGGTAACAAATCCAAACATACGCTTCTGCTGGTACGGGATCCGCACATCTTGAACGGGACCATAAATGCTACAACAAAATTAAACAAACAAGTTAGTTTCTCAACCATTGCAAAACTAGTCTTACCTAAGTTTAAATTTAAAGCTACACAGTACTTACCTGAAGTAATTTGAAACATCTTCCTCCCTGAAAGTGCTATCTGCGGGAAAAGTCAAGTAGATCTGCCTTGAAGCCGGATTAACCATTTCAGGACTGGTAAAAGAAAAATCATTCCTTTCAAGCCTACACCTTCCGAACTTGTTCAACTCTTCATTCATCATAAGAGCTTCAACTGCTCCTCTGAATTCATACTCAAAACATGATTAAAATTAAGCAGCAAAAGAACTAAAGTATATAACCAGTTAACCAAAGTAACATAATTGAAAGGAAAAAATAGTTTACCTTGGAGAATCATTTTGTTGCTGCTGTAATAGCAAATTCATGTCCTTTGGTGAGTATGGAAAAGAAGATGCCATGAACTGAGAAGCAGCAGCAAGTCTTTGGTGTTGAGCAGTCTTAGATCTGAGAAGCTCATGGCATTGATCCATCATCTCAATCTTGCTAGGGGAACCAATCATTGCAATATCAGCATCTCCAATTCCTCCTCCTCCATGAAGGAACCTACAACTAGTACCATTTTTGCAGTAGCCTCTAGCAAAGTAAAGACAAGGCTTCCACCCAAACCCTGAATTAGGGTCCTCAGAACCCAAGCAAGCATCATTAACAGAACAACTCCTTCTATGAAGAGCCCCTCCTCCCCAACCATATGAAGGGAAAAGATTAGGGTCAGCACCACTAGTTGGACTTGAAGACAAGTCAGAGTGACTATGGTAAAACAAATCATGGTTCTTATGAGGATCAGAACCATCATTCAAGAAAGAAAGCTGATCTTGAAGTTGGAACTCATCAATTGGATCTGAAACTCCTCCATTAGCATGATGATAAAAGGGTAAGGAAGATGATGAAGTGTTATTAGACCCAACAACAAAATTATTAGGACTCACGATTAACTCATCAGGGGTGTTAAGCTCGGACATAGTAGCCCAAGAAGGTGAGTTAGAAGATGTTGAGTTTGGAATAGTTAAAGCTGGTGGAAGGTTAATTCCACTGAGCCTAGAAGCTGAAGTGGTTGAACTTTGCCTTGAAAGGAATGGAGATGGTGATGGAGGAGTAGAGGGTGTAGGTGAAGTGTTAGACGGTAATCCCAAGTCCTTTCTAGCTTTAACAATCACTGAATGAACTAGGGCTTCTGGACCAAATGCTAACCTAATCATTTCTTTCTCACCATGGTCTTGAATCAGAAGCATACCCATGATTTTTGATGCATTTTCAGGGTCAAAGTTTTGGATCCTTGAAAACACAATCCTTGTTGCTTCATAACCATTCATGGTTTAAAAAAAATTGAAACTTAGTTCGACAAACAAACTAGTCACGCCCTAAAGAATCCAACTTTATATACCACTCTCCTTTCCTTTCCTGTTACAAGTAAAGTTTCTTTTCTCAACCACACAGAATAGACCCTACCAAGTTGAGATGAGTGGTGGTGGCATAGCATGTTTATTTCTCATATTCCTGCAAAAGCACACAAGAGAAGGAAAAGCAGAGTTAAAGAGAGGGGAAAGGAGGAAATGAGAAAGTGAAGGTGCTAAATGGAGTATTATCGTGTGGTTGATTAATAGGAGAGGCTAATGGAGGAAGCCAAGTGTAACCTTTGTGAGAAGGTAAAAATTTGAAGAGAAAAGAGGATAGATAAAGACATTAGACGGTGGTTGGATTTCTCATGTATAAAGAAGCGAAATGAGTGCAAAAGTTACAGAAAGAACAAAAGGAGGAAACTTACAAACAACAACAAATAACTCTTTTTTCCTTATATTTGTCTTCCTTTATCTTAATTTCCTCCTTCTAAATCTCCTTTATTTCCCAAAATTTAATTTGAAATCTAAAACTGAGCAGAAGAGCACAGAGTTACCCATGAAAGAATAATCTGACACTCTTTTTTTCCTATCTCTCTCTCTCTCTATATATATATATATATATGTAGTTTGGTGTTACACTCTCTCTACGAGGACAGTTACCCTCTCAAAACACAAAAACACAAAGGCAGTGAAAACAGCACCTTGTTTATAACATGGTTGGAGATGCATGAAGCATGAGAGGGAAACAATGCCCCTTGTGTGTTTAATAGGGTTAAGTGAAGTGGAAAGCTTAGATATTTTTCACTTTCCCCCTTTATCTCTCTACCCATTCACACTCAAGTCTCAACCCACTACCCATGTGTTAGGTTGGAATAGTAATGCTATATTAATAATCACTCACACGTTATTTTAACACTTTAATAATCACTCACATATTTTTTTCCCACCAGAAATATTTTATTGAATTAGGCAGACTAGTTTAATGAGAAAAAAAGAACACAATAATATATGAGTTTTATATAATTATTATATGATTTATTATTCATGTTCAATCATTATTAATTACTCAAAAAAATACTAATAAATTATAGATAATATACTTATTATGTATAACTTTTTAAATAAAAGTATATATATATTACGTTCTAATTTTATATCCTCAAACTTATTTTCATTGATATACTATACATGAACTTATTCCTATTAAGAATACTCATCTTCATTAAAAATAAATAAGAGTTTAATATGTATCACTCACAGAGTTATTTATTGCCTAAACACTTGTAGGTTCATCGCAAGAATCATTGAAATTATATACTACATAGGTAATCAAAATTGTATTAAATATCATTGAAAGAGAATATATACACAATTATTTCATAAGTTTTTTAAATATTTATCCATAAAAAGAGAAAAGAGAAGGATTTGGGTATATATATAATGCTTTTACCATATTATCACATATACGGATCGCAATATGGGCTTGGCCCATCGGGCCAACCCGTTTTGATCGACATTTTTGCGGGTTGGATTAGAGATTTTAGCCCAAAAGCTCATGTTCAACCCGTTTTGGAAGCCCGTTTTTAGATAGGTTGGACTAGCCCGGCGAGCCAACATTAATATTGATTTATCATTTTAAGGTTACATGTGATTCCAATAATGTAGTCAATTTAATATTGTTTTCCAACCGATCATTTTACACATACCATGTGCAACCAATTTATTATTCATATATAACACATTTATGAGTAAATTACTTATCAATGTAATTTATATCATATACAATACAAAGTATTTACATATTAGTGTTTAATTTATATCATATATCATATTTTGTTTAACTCAATTACATTTATCACTTTTTTATTTAAAAAATTACATCTCTCATACACGATTGATCAATATAATGTATGTTTATAAATTAAAGGTTTTTTGTAAGTGTAGAAAATGGAAGGATAGTTTGTATAATTTCCCTAAAACACATAGAATATCAGTGTAATTTAAATGTTTTTTTAAAAAAGAAAAACGGGTCAGTCTGCTGACCTGCCAGCCTGACCAAATATGGATCGGACCGACATTTTGAACCCTTTTAGCAATAAGGGTAGGGCCAACCCAACCCATATTTTGGCGGGCCAAAGGCAAGCCGGACAGGGCCGGACAGACCCATTTTGCCACCCCTAATCACATAATATATATTGCTTTAATATATTACTCTTGAAAGAGAGTTAGAGCATCTCCAACAACAAATAAAATTTTCATTCTCATTTGTATCTCACACAATGGCAAAAATCATTATTATTCGTATGAGTCCTACAAGTCTGCAACCTACCACAAATTTATATTTTACATTAAATATGACAAAATATTAATAATAATCACATATTTATAAAGAAGAAATCTAATTTTTTTGTTGTAAAATATAAAAATAAATTACATGGAAATGAATAAATTAAATAAAACTTTACATTAATTAAAATATATTATAGATGATTTCGAAATATAAGATGAATTAAAGATAAATATAATAGATAAAATAAATAAAGTACATCATCATAACACATAAAGCTAATCTATGCTCACCAAGAATTGTTCTTATTTACCAAGAATTATTTTTATTTAAAGACAAAACTCAACTAATAAAAATGTGATAATAAATAATAAAGTAAGAATATTTTTATTCGGGTGAAAATAACATGTCACATATACTATTTTATTTCCCTACTTACAACATAATAGAATCGTTGACACATATTAAAATATTTTAGGAGATTAAGGAATAAATCAGTCTTATGCATAATCCCAAATTTAAATTCTACAATTATATAATTATTTTCACCAGGAGAAAATCAATATTTATATTTCTCTGTGCTATCATTATAATTAATTGATAAAACATTGATTTTTTATTCATTTTTAGTTATATAGTTTATGATTTTCTTTATTCAAATTCATTTAACTCTAGAAATTGAACTAACATTCAATATTCATTTAATGTATTCTATTTATTCAGACTTATAATAATCTTAATCAAACATGCTCAAAACACTTCAACTTTCTCTTAATGCATCTATTCATAACCCTCTTGTCTAATATATTCATTCGTCCAACCCAACATTTTTTAGTGTCCAATATTCAATATCATGTGAATTCTTAAGTATTTTCAAATTATACATAAGTAATAAGATTTATTGACGTAAATTACTGGTATTTTTTTGGGTACATCTACATTACTGGTATTTAGTGATAAAATTTATTTTGAAACTTATAAATATGCTTTATAATGGGATGGGACCAGATCCAACCTAAAAGTCGTATCAATTTAACCATTGAACTATGAAAGCTTTTAAAAATGAGTAGTATACGATCAATTTAACCATTCACTGCCTGAAAAAATAGAGAGGAGAGTGGCAACAAATACATACAAGCACGGTCTAGAGAGGGACCGTGTGGTTTCTAGTGTCTCCTTATGGTTAGTCCTTCTCAGATCCAGATCCGTGCACCTTCAATTATATTATATAGTACAAAATATAATATAATATAATATTTCACTTTCTCTTTCCCTCTACCCTCTCACACTCCACTCAGAGTTTGATGATGATGATCCTTCACTCAGAGTTTGATGCTCACACTCCACCTTAGGTCTTGCTTCATTGGACTATCATACCACTCACGGGTTGGTCAATGCATGCTACCCCAATCAAACACTCTATGTCCCCCTTCTACAATACTTGCAATATTTGCAAAGAGAAGAACATGAAAAAATAAAGAGAGGATCTTTTCCCATAGATTCATTTCATTACAAAAACTATATTATTATTAATCATGCACATTGTTTGCTGTTTGAGTCATTTTATGAAGATGCCCCACAAGCTCGTGCTTCTTCCTCTTTGCTCCTCTCTAGGGGTCTCTTCCTTCTTGCAACTATGCATAATGTACTTATAATTGTTGTTTTCATGGTTATATGATAATAATATACAATTGGTCTCTTATAATTCCTACAATTATATATAAATATATTATTCAAAGATGTTGTGATGATAGTAATATATAGTGAGTGAAGATTAGCTGTTCCAAAACGATTATGTCACAATGTCTTAAGTTAATAAACTTTCGTCAAGTAATATAAAAATATTATTTTTTATTTTTATTATTGGGATGAAAATGTAACAAATGATTCCTATTCATTCTCCAATTACGCATAGGTTGTTCTTTTTATGGAAAATTACAAAAGGTTTCGGGGTTTGAACATGTATGCATGAGAGCGTATGATTGCAGCATTTTGCTTTATCACTTGTCGTTTTAAGATGCCCCACCAACATATAAATATGATGTCCGTCTCTCCCTACTTGACTGTTTTATCTCTCCAAATCCAAAATTGTATTGTCACAGTTTTATAGTGCCATTTTAATTGTTGACGTAATTAATAGTGTCATTTGAATTTAATTTTAATGCATTTTGAGTGGAAAATATTTTAGTTGGTGAAAGGTTGTTAATTATTAGGTTTATTAGAAAAGCATTAGGATAGTTGTTTTTTTATCGTTGCTAGACAATTAGATAGTTAAATAATTGTTATAGTTTATTATTTGGAGTTCTATAATGTTTTTAGTTATTGATATTTTGTTAATTTTATAATTATCCATAATATTATTGTGTACTGTACAGTGTACACTATGCAAGTTACATGTAAAAGTTAAAAAAAAAATGCTTGCATCATGCTCATGTATGACCTTAAGGTAATTACTATAAAAGATAAAAAGATATCTGATAGGTTAACGATTGTACATTGTTAATGTTACTAGTTACTACTCTTAGTTGAGAAGTGAAAGATTAATCTTTGAACTTACTATGATATCTAAGCAGAAATTCCTCATAATATAGTTCTTTAATTACATATACATGAAACTATTGGGGGCCAAAAATAATATAAATAAGTTGCCCAAACCCATTATTTCACATAAACCAGCATAAATTAGAATCTATGATTTTTATTTTATTTTAACAAATTACAGATATTTATATCTTAGTTATTTTGTATATAAAGTAAATAAAAAAAGAAAGTAATACGTAATTGCATGCAGGAGAGATTGTTCATTTGACAGCAAAGTTTGGGTTACTTTTCCTGCATCCCTTTTTCATTTGTGATGTGTAGAAGAGAGAGATTCTGATTTGTTGTTGAATGAGGAAGTTGATTATTGATGAAGATATAATAGGGAAATATAAAAGGGAGGAGGGGCATATCCATATGGGGTGTTTGTACTCTTTCTTGGATAACATGAGAAGGCTAATTAACTCACCCATGCAATTACGGGATGGGATCCTCTCCGTTACTGGATCATCCAGTACTGAAATATGAGGTCCAGATTACTTTAAAGATTAAAACTTATTTTTTAATTAAAAATAACATTAAATTTATACCATTAAAAAAATGTGAAATGACACGTGTCACAATCCCAACCTGTAGGGTCCAGTACAGGAGAGGATCCATTTTCTTCAACTACACCTCAAACTATCTACAAATCTATCACCCCACATTTCAATTTAGGACATTTCTCTCTCTCATTCAAAAAATATCTAAAAACCTTTCACATATTTAAAGATGTCTCTCTCACTCTTTAAATATCAACAATCATATATCTTTCCAAAAATTATATCTACAAAGCCCTTTACGCATAAATATTGAGATCAATCACTTATAAATCAATTATTATAATATAATTACCTTATAACGTATGTAATATTTATGGATATGTAGGAGAATTTTGTAAACTGATTTATAGGTTTGAATATGAAAATCATCTTTCCTAAATCCTTTTGGTCCCTTATACTTAGTTGTTTTAATACATATCGACGCGGGACTTATAGTTAAGCCATATTATTAGTCTGTTACTTTAAAAAAACATACTTGAGCTTGAAATTGATATATCGATCATAATTTGATAAGTCAATTAAATGGGCAATATGACATGAGATGTTAACTAGTATAATGGGTCACTTTTTTTTATCATCAAATGTTAGTATTTTTGTAATGAGTGTGATTTGAATCGTCAAACTCCTAATCACTTCAATCATTAAGTCTTTCATTCTTACCACTTCAATAGTGGGTAACTTTAGATAAACTTTATCCAAGTTATAATTATCTTATTCCACCTCTTTGATTTTTTTCTCACTTTGGTCTTTCTCTCCCCCCCTGCTTTTTAGAGTATCAGGTTTCCCTTTTTGTTTTTCTTCTTTGAAAAGAACCTGATATGTGTTCATGTTTTCTGTGCGCTGATATCTTTTGATGCCTTTGTTGTCACTCTTTCTATATGAGCCTACACGATATTCAAATCTACTTTCTCAAACAGCCATATTTTCAAATTTGTAGTCAATATTTACTTCCGTCTTTATGAATTTTAGATTGAATATCTACTTCCATCTCTACATAGAAAATAGTAAAGGTATAATAAAAAATAACTAGAAATAATTGTGTTAATATTTTCTTGATTAATATAGTAAAAGTTTGGAGTAATAATATGAGAATAAATACTTTAATCAGAAATGATTATGATTTTTGAGGGATACTGATGTCATGGATTCAATTTGACTAGACTAGATTTATGGGCATATAACTCACAATGATCTCTTAACATGGCTTTCAATCCACTGAGTGAAATAAAACGGGCTGATAGTTATATGCTGCAGCAAGCCTTAAAAGTCGTGGCCCAAAAAATAGTTAAACAAATGGGTCGACTTATTAGAAAATTATTGAAGAACAACATATACAAAGAAGCACAGACCCCAGAATACAAAGGGTCACAAAACCATATTCGGCAGTCCATTTAAGCATACAATTAGTTAATTCATATTTAATTATCATTCACTCTTAAATATAAATAATATAAATGAGGATGAGGATTCACTTACTCTAATAGTGATTTTATTAAACTTATTATACATCTTACTCATCAATTTTAGGGAAATCTAATGATTTAGATTCATCAATTAATTCAAACAATTTGATTTCCATAGAATTGATGGCTAAAATATGAAGTAAGTTTGAAGTCAATGAATCTCTCATCTATAAATGAATAATGAATGATATATTGATTGTTTATATATTTTTATAGTAAGAATATATATTACATATAATAAAATAGAGGGGATTCACTTATTCCAATAGTAAGTGGAAAAAACCTACTTCACAACTCAATCATTTATTATTGGAAAATACAATGGATTAGATATACTTACCAATTTAAATCATTAAATTTTTTTAAGAAATACTGATTATGAAGTGAAGTATGTTTTTTCACTCCTGACTTAATTTTGGAAGTATATTATCTTTAACTTTATTATGATTGGTTAACGTGTATGAAAGTATTATTTAAAGTCTTAAAGAGGACATTTGAAGATTTACGTAGTGAGGGTGGAGTGTTGAGTGTGGTCCATGGAGTGGAAGGAAAAGAAATATGAAAAATGTGGAGAGAAAATGGATGACATCCACAAATGTAAGTGGATATTTTGATTAGTGAGACCTATAAAGGAAGGAAGGGTGTGTTGTAGTATGAATTATGAAGAAGGAAACAATGACGAGTAACAATAATATAAATGTTCGTTGCCGTTCTTTCAAAAAAGAAGAAGATAATAGAAGAAGATCTGCAAATTATAAACCCAACATTTGGAAACATGCCTTCCTCCACTCACTTCCCACTAATTATCATGTGAGATACTTTATATTTATATTCATATCTTACTCTTTTATTATTAATTTATTTCAATTTGGACTGCCAAAAATATTATTATTAAATGGGTAAACTATCAAAAAAATTGCCTATAAAAAAGCTCATATATTTTGATGCCCTTGTTGTCACTCTTTCTGTATGAGCCTACACGATATTCAAATCTACTTTCTCAAACAGCCAAATTTTCAAATTTAGAGTCAATATTTTCTTCCGTCTTTATGAATTTTAGACTGAATATCTATTTCCATCCCTACATAGAAAATACTAAAGGTATATAATGAAAAATAATTTTGTTAATATTTTCTTGATTAATATAGTAAAACTTTGGAGTAATAATAATATGAGGATAAATACTTTATTCAGAAATGATTATGATTTATGAGGGATACCGATGGCATGGTTTCAATTTGACGAGACTGGATTTATTGGCATATAATAACTCACAATTATCTCTTATAGAATAAAGTATCTCCTCGAATCAGGATATAACTTATCTCCTCCGACTAGTAAAAAAATGACATGTGTATTGTTTTGTTTAGTTTTAGAAATATTTTTTTAAAAAATGATTAAATGGTACACATGTCACAATTTTAATGGTTAGAGGAGATAACTTATCACCTTATACCAGAAGATACATTATTCACTGTCTCTTAACATCTACTACCATGAAATAGAACGGGCTGATAAAGTTATATACTGCAGCAAGCCTTAAAAGTCGTGGCCCAACAAAAAATTAGTTAAACAAAATGGGCCCAGTTATTTGAAAAACAACAAAGAAAATTGAGACTTATTGAAGAACAACATATACAAAGAAGCCTCAGAATACAAAGTGTCACGTCCATTTAAGCATACAATTAGTTAATTCAACTATATCTTAAATATCAATAATATAAATGAATAATAGATGATATATTGATTGTTTATATATTTTTATAATAAGAATGCATATATATCGCATATAATAAATAATATGTGACTTAATTTTGGAAGTGTATTATCTTTCAAACTTTATTATTACTAGCGTGTCGACCGACCCGCATTCATATTTTATCGTATTAGGTATTCAATTTTTATATATTTTATTTTATACAATTAGAATATTTTTTTGTATTAAAAGTACTTTATGTTAAAAAATGTTTTTATTATAATTCAATTTAAGGGGAGATGTGTGGTTAATGTACTAATAATAGTTACTTATGATTATATGTTTTTTTAGAAAATAAAAAATATAAAAACAAAATAGAAAAATAAAAATTACACCATGGTGGAAGTTATTTTTGTTATGTCCACAATATTTTTGTTATGTCCACAATATTGTTATGAAGGCTTTCAAAACCCCAACATCACTGTCATTATATTGCGGAAATTCTCAAAACAACAAAATTGCAGTCCCAATGCTACTGTGGAGAGTCCGAAAGCACTTGTTGCTGAAATTAGTATTGTTTATGCCTGTGGATAAAGATGAGTAATATTATATCCTCATACTAAATCTCTATATTAATTTTCTTACTCATAAAAAAGTAAAAAAGTGACATATGTCACAAAGTGATACTTTATTTATTAGTGATTAGTTTACAAGTGACATATGTCACTTTCTTGTGTGTAGGAGGATTAATATGAGGATTTAGTAGGATGACATATCATTTTCCGATAAATATAGTACATATCTGGTTTAAGGTAGTCTATCTTGGTATATATTTGTTTCTGAAATTGCTGGCATTACACAATTAGAAAAGAGAGAAAAGAAAATAACTAATTAATCTAAAATATATTACAAAATTTTATGGGCTTGGTTGAAGAACGACCTAGTCTATAATACCAAGTAGTAAAAACAGAAAATAACTAATTAATCTCAAATATATTACACATTTTCAATACAATATTTTATGGTCTTGGTTGAAGAAGACCTAGTTTAGCATGCCAATTAGTAAAAACATATAAAAACTATTATTCAAATGTTGCCGTTAACACGGTTTCTTTCTATATTACATTTATTTACAAATATGTCTGTGTCTTTCTTATTTATACAGCATATTTAAATAATTTTGAAATCTCTAAACTTTTTGAGACAGCCACTTGTATTTATTGTATGGAAATGGATTGAGAGTGCCAACTTTTATCATTAAAGTATTCAATTATAAAATCAAATGGGTTATATATGTCATAAAGTGATACTTTATTTATTAGTGATTGATTTACAAGTGACATATATCACTTTCTTGTGAATATGAAAATTAGTAGAGATATTTAGTAGAAGAATATAACATTACTCGTTTGCTTTTTATTGGGTTCCACTATTCTATTACAAAGAATGTTTCTATATAGCCGGAAGTATTTTATGACCATATAGATAAAGAACTTATGTTTGTTGAGATGCGTGTTTCTCCTCCTAATTATTGCGGCTCCTAGAAATTAATATTTTAGCTTTTGGCCCATAGATGAGTATTTATTAAGGTTTTCCTATAGAAGACCAACATACAAAAGAGAAGACATAGATTGAGACAGGAAAAGAGAAGACGTAGTTATAAGGTGGCAAAGTGGTTAAGATAAAGGATTTAAGAAATATAGTGAAAGAGATTATGAGTTCGAATTATAAAGTGATTTGATGATTAAAGAAAAAATGTGAAGTGAATAATGGTGAAAGTTCGAGTGTTATGTACAACAATTACTAATATACTTTAGAGTCTAAAAAGGAAATGGATGACATCCACAAATGTGAGTGGATATTTTGATTAGTGAGACCTATAAAGGAAGGAAGGGTGTGTTGTAGTATGAAGAAGGAAACAATGACGAGTAACAATAATATAAATGTTCGTTGCCGTTCTTTCAAAAAAGAAGAAGATAATAGAAGAAGATCTGCAAATTATAAACCCAACATTTGGAAACATGCCTTTCTCCAGTCACTTCCCACTAATTATCATGTGAGATACTTTATATATATATATCATATTTCATCCCTTTTTTCTTTTCATATCTTACTCTTATTATTAATTTTTTTAAATTTGGACTGCCAAAAAATATTATCATTAAATGGGTAAGCTATAATTTGATACATTTTAGATTCATTTATACTTACCCTGCTATCTTTTATTTCCCAAACAAGCGAAGTATTGTAAACACGATATAAAGAAAATGAGTTTTAAATATGATTTCCAGTGATTTCAAAAAACAATTAAGTTTAATAAAAATCTACTGTAAAAGATAATTTAAAAGGTAAACTTATCATAATTTTTTAGACTATTATCTAACCATTTATTATTGAATAATTTAAATGTTTTAACCAAAGTTTTAACTCCAGGTATATGACCATTATAAAGGCCTTATCTGTTTTTGATGGAAATATGTTTTAAAAGTTTCCAAAACACTCAATAGCCTCGTTCAAAATGTCATCTCTATTTTGTTATTGTCAAATATATCCCTCATTTTAGGATAATGATTCTCTCCATTAATGTAGAGTCAAGTAGTACAAAAAAAAGTAATATAGTAAGACGTTTTTATCCTTTTATATAATAGAATAACATTTTTCTCATTGAAAATATAAGGAAATTTAATATTTGTGTATCCATTAATGAAGATATATTTGTTCCTCATTTTATGGGTAAAAAGTAAACTCTTTCATAGTGTGTATTTATACCTCCTAACATATGTGTCGTTCTCAGGAATCAATTTTTTTATTTTTTTGTCATCATTAGAATTTAATGGAATTTCATATTACTATACCATCATCCTATTGATATGTCGTACCTTTTTTAAAGTATACATAAATACGCCACCAAATAATTCAATACAATAGTTTGCATTGTTTTACTTAAAAAAATGTTATGGTGCAGTGAGGATTGATGTATTTAACATATTGGGAAATTTCATATTATTTTGATTGACTGCTAAGTTTACTTATATTGGTGGCATAATTTAATTTGTTTGCAGAAAGAAGAATCTGACATTGAGTTGGTGAGGATGTTGATTGAAGTAAAGGGTATTTTTGTTGAGAAGAGTGGCGTTTTGCAAAAACTAGAGTTAGTTGATTGGATCCAGAAACTAGGTGTTGCCAACTACTTTGAGAAAGAAGTGAGAGAGTTTCTTGAAAGTACAAATTTGTCTTTCAAAAACAATAAGAACCCAATAAGTGCAGAAGAGAGTTTGCATGTAGCTGCGCTAAGCTTCAGACTTCTAAGGCAACATGGATATAAGGTTTCACCAGGTAACTCTTTCTCTCTTTCACCATCTTTCATAATATTAATTACCTTATGTACATATAAGTTTTGTTTTATTAACTTACTCAATTAAATTCAGGACTTTTTTGGTGATAGTAAAAATATGTTTGTAGTTTGTACAATTGTGTGATGAAGTATTTGTTGGAAGTGAATGAATGAATAAACGAATGAAAGGAAACAGAGAAGAGAAAAGAAAAACAGAAAAGAATGAGGTTGAAGATGATGAACAGTGAAACTTGCTATTAATGGCAATATTTTTGAATAGTTAACTACCAACTGAATCAGTGAACCCTTTTATAGTAATTTTCCTAACTACTTGTACAAATGCAACCAGCCCATATTTCCTAACTACAAAGCCCACACACTCTTTAAATCAAGCCTAAGTATGAATTACAATGCTCAATACTCAACACTCCACCTTAATTCAAACTAGCTTGATCAATGATGCCCAATTGAATTCTCTGCTTCACGAATGCATCCTTCCTCAGTGGCTTTGTAAATATGTCAGCTTGTTGCTTCAAGGATGTGCAGAATTCCAGCACCAAGTGACCTTTTTCAACTTTATCTCTCAAGAAGTGGAATCTTGTCTCAATGTGTTTGCTCCTTCCATGAGAGACTGGATTTTTGGATAGACTTATTGCAGACTTGTTATCAACATAAATCACCATAGTTTCCTCCACACAAATCCCCATCTCCTTCAACAAAGCTTGTAGCCATAAACCATGACATCCTCCTAGGCAGGCTGCTATGTATTCAGCCTCACAGGTTGAGAGTGCAACCACATCTTGTTTCTTAGAGCTCCAACTAATTGTAGCATTTCCTAGTTTGAATAGATAGCCACTTGTGCTCTTCCTATCATCTTTGTCTCCACACCAGTCTGCATCTGTAAATCCATGCAATTCTCTCTGGTTTTCGTCAGTCTTGTTAGGGAAGAAGACTCCATAGTCTAAGCTGCCTTTTAGATATCTAAGTATTCTCTTGGTAGCTTGAAGATGAGAGGCTTTAGGATTCTCCATGAACTTGCTTACAACTCCTACTCCATAAGCTATGTCAGGCCTTGAGTTACAAACATATCTGAGTGATCCAATCATCTGTCTATACAAGGTTGAATCCACTGTTTGCTCACTTCCTTCTGTCTGATTGCTCAACACTGCTCCAACTTCAACTGGTGTGGTTGATGAGTTGCAATCATGCATATTGAATCTCTTGAGCACTTCTAAGATGTATTTCTTTTGATGCATCAAGATTCCTCTTGCTGTTTTGATGAATTCAATCCCTAGAAAGTATGAAAGGGATCCAAGATCAGACATTTCGAATTCAAGCTTCAACTTGGCTTTTATATCTTCAATTGCCTCAGCATTAGAGCCTGTTATGAGAAGATCATCCACATAAAGGCAGATTATTACAGCAGCCTCACCACTGGTCTCTCTAATGTAGACACCATACTCATTCTTGCACTTTGTGAGACCTTGCTTCAAGAAGAAGCTGTCTATCCTTCTATTCCAGGCCCTGGGAGCTTGCCTCAGTCCATAAAGAGCCTTGTGTAGCCTGTACACTTTCTGTTTTTCAGTTGAGACTTCAAAGCCTTGTGGTTGAGTGACATAAACTTCCCTATCTAGAGGTCCATTTAGGAAGGCTGATTTGACATCTAGTTGACTTAGGGTCCAACCTCTTGAGCTTGCTAGAGCAATGACAAGTCTTACTGTATCCAATCTAGCCACAGGAGCAAATACTTCATCAAAATCCAGTCCTGGCTTTTGCAGAAAACCTCTAGCAACCAGTCTGGCTTTATGCTTAGCTACTGTTCCATCTGGTTTAAGTTTCAGCTTGTACACCCATTTCACAGTGATGGCTTTCTTCCCTTTAGGCAAAACAGTGAGTTCCCAGGTCTTGTTTCTTTCTATTGACCTGAGTTCCTCCTTCATAGCTTCAACCCAACACTCCTCTTTGGATGCTTGGTCAAAACTGATTGGTTCCATCTCAGCCAGCAATGCCATGTGCACTAGATCACCTTCTGGTGTCACTGAAGCATCAGGGAATACCTCATAGTCTCTCAGCCTTGTGGGTAGATTCCTGCTTCTTTGAGGTCTATCCTCAATTCTTGTTTGTGTTGCTGCTACAGGCTCACTTCTTGTATCTACTTCATGCACATTATGGCCTTCATCTATGTCAATTTGACTGGGTTTCCTTGTCTGTGTCTCACTAGATTTATTCCAGTCCCAGCCATGTGACTCATCAACTTTTATGTCTCTGCTGTAGGATATTGTGTTAGTGATTGGATCATACAGTTTGTAAGACCCTGCAGTATGATATCCTAGAAGAATCAGCTTCTGTCCCTTGTCATCTAATTTCTTCCTCTTGCTGTCTGGAACATGTTTAAAACAGATTGACCCAAATACTTTCAAGTGCTGCACACTAGGCTTAGTTCCTGTCCAAACTTCTTCAGGAGTTACACCATTTAGCTTCTTGGTTGAACTCCTATTTAGAATGTAGGCTGCAGTTGACACAGCCTCACCCCAAAACCTTTTGGGTAGTCCTTTTGTTTTTAGCATGCTCCTTACCATGTTAAGCAGTGTTCTGTTTACTCTTTCTGCTACTCCATTGTGCTGGGGAGTATAAGGTGCAATCACTTCATGAGTGATGCCTGCCTTGGTACAGAAGTGATGGAATTCATGTGACACATATTCTCCTCCTCCATCACTTCTTAATAGCATGAGCTTCTTGCCACTCTGTACCTCAGCAGCAGCCTTAAATGCTTTGAATCTGTCCAGAACTTCACTTTTTCTCTTAATCAAACAAACCCATAGCTTTCTGGTATAGTCATCCCTGAATGTCACGAAGTATTGATTTCCTCCAAGAGATTGTGCTTCCATTGGACCACAAACATCAGAGTATACTATCTCAAGGGGTCTGCTTGATTTAGTTATGGTTTGTGTGCTGAATTTGTTCCTTGTTTGTTTACTTGTGAGGCATTCTTCACACAAGTCACCCTCACTGCTTAACTTTGGTAAGCCAAGTACAACTTTTAGCCTGCTCATCATCTCTAGGCTTCCCTTGTTCAAGTGACAGAACCTTAGATGCCAAAGCCTGGTTTCATCAGCTAAGGAACTTAGGCACTTATGATCTTTGAGCTGAATCCCAATCTTGAAGGTTCTGTTATTTGAGAGTGGAGCCTTCAAGATTAGTTTTCCATTGTTGTTGAAGATCCTGAGCACCTTATCCTCCATGTTGATTTTATATCCCATCTCAAGTAGCTGGCCAAGGCTTATCAGGTTGTTTTTCATCCTTGGTACATACAAGACATTGGATATCACAGACATTGTCCCATCCTTCTTCTGGACTCGAATCTTGCCCATTCCCTCTGCATTTATGAAGCTGTTATCTGCAAATTTGACTTTGGTCTTGACTGAATCATCAAGAGTAGCAAACCAATCTTTGTGACCAGTCATGTGATTAGAACATCCTGTGTCTAGATACCAATTTTCAGAGATCTGTTGTGAGCTTTCTGTGGACAACATCATATCAGTTTCATGAGATTGTTGAGTTCCTAATGCAAGATCAAGATTGTCTGTATCCTCTTCACTTGATACCATTCCTTCTGCCAACAGTAATACCTCCTCTTCTGAGTCCTCTTCTTTGGCCAGCCTTGCCTTGGCATCCTTATACCTTCTTTTCAGTTTACACTCTGAGGCATAATGACCCCAATTCTTGCAATTGAAGCATTGAATCTGGCTCTTGTCTTTTTTCTTTGTTCCACCAAGATTGTTTCTACCCTTGGTGTGTTTTGTCTCTGCATCAGAACATTGATTAGGCTCAGATCTTGAGCTTTCTGTTTTATGAGACTTGCTATTTTCAAACCAGTTGTCTTGAGGTTTGTTGTCTTCCACATGATTCAAGAAGCCATGCCTCTTCTTGAATTTAGCCACCAATGCTTGCTGAGATTGTCTGCTTGAACTTCTCTCAAGCAATCTCTGTTCATGTGCTTCCAATGAGCCTTGTAGCTCATCTAGCCTCAAGCTCTCTAAGTCTTTTGACTCCTCTATTGCCACTATCACATGATCAAATCTATCTGATAATGTCCTGAGTATTTTTTCAACAATACTCTGTTCAGCCAAGTGTTCACCATAATTCCTCATTGAGTTTATTAAGCCACGAATCCTGGTGAAATATTCTGAAATTGTCTCATGATCCTCCATCTGGACAAGCTCATACTGTCTCCTTAGCATCTGCAGCCTAATCTTCCTGACCTTGGTACCTCCTGAGTAACACTTGTCAAGAATATCCCAAGCTTCTTTAGCATTTGATGCAGCTGAGATTTTGTCAAAGTTTGCTCTATCCACGCACTGGTGAATCAAGAAGATTGCTTTCCCATCTCTCTTGTTAGCCTCTTTGAATTCAACCTTCTCTGCTTCTGTTGGAGCCTCACTCAAGGGAAGAACTCCAATCTGCACCACATCCAAGCAGTCTTGGAATCTGAAAATGGCTTTCATCTGGATGCTCCAATGATCGAAATTTTTACCATCCAAGATTGGTAAATTCATTGTAAAACCATTAGAGGTTGTCATCTTCCTCCTTCGAGTTCTTTCTCACTTCTACCTCCACAACTCCCTTAATCCACACCTTGCTCTTGATACCACTGTTGGAAGTGAATGAATGAATAAACGAATGAAAGGAAACAGAGAAGAGAAAAGAAAAACAGAAAAGAATGAGGTTGAAGATGATGAACAGTGAAACTTGCTATTAATGGCAATATTTTTGAATAGTTAACTACCAACTGAATCAGTGAACCCTTTTATAGTAATTTTCCTAACTACTTGTACAAATGCAACCAGCCCATATTTCCTAACTACAAAGCCCACACACTCTTTAAATCAAGCCTAAGTATGAATTACAATGCTCAATACTCAACAGTATTAATAAAACAACTGATAAACCTTAAATAATACATCAAACGTAAATTATATCAATATGATTTTATATTTTTTTAATATTGAATATTTTAAATGTGGGTAATGTAGTGTTTTTTTTTTACATTTGGATGAATAGATAAGAGTTGAAAATCATACAAGTAATATAAATTTAATTTAAACCAAGTTAGGTTAAGTCAATTCTATGTTGATAATAACTTTTTATGTGATATAAATTTAATTTAACAAATTATTGAATTGAAAGTTCCTATTCTATAGATTAATTGTATATTTCAAAATTTATAAAATATCAAAATTGTCTAGTACTTAATTTATATATAAATATTAACATAATATACGTGTTTACAAATATGGAAATTGAAGTCATTTGATTACATGTTCACTAATGTCCAAATTTAAGATAAATGATGTAGACAATATATACTTATTAAAAAAACAAATAAATTGGTGTAAATTATTTTATGTAAAATTTATTAGCCGCGTAAGAGATAGTATATTTAACTTGACAAAGTATAAATACCTATAAATTAATCTCTTAATTGGAGTATGATTTTGTCTCATCCCCATTTATTAATCGAATTGAGATAGATAACTAACTACGTAAGAATAATGTCTTGGAGGCGATATCTGTCACTGTTCCAGAAGTTGCTAATTTTGTGTTGCGTTAGATATACTAGGTAAGTTCTTAAATGAAGGGGGGACAATGATGTTGAAAATTTCAAGTGGTGATGATACTAAAGATATTATGGAGCTCTTTGAGGGCCAAATCTATCATACGAACCTTAAGTTGGTTCGTATGGATGCGAACTGAATGATAACCGTTGGATTTAAAATGTCTTTTACCGGCAACCGGGAAGTTGAAAAAGTTCAGAAGTCGGTCTGGCAGGTGAATATTTCGGTAAGACAAGAAGTTGGTACATAAAATACCGACTTCTGTGAAGGACTCCCCACACTACATACAGAAGTCGGTTTGGCAGGTGACAACTTCAGTAAGAGAAGAAGTTGGTACAGGGAATACCGACTTCTGTGAAGGACTCCCCACACTGCATACAGAAGTCGGTCTGGCTGGTGACAACTTCAGTGAGAGAAGAAGTTGGTACAGGGAATACCGACTTCTGTGAAGGACTCCCCACACTGCATATAGCCTACAATGATTTCCTAAGCTGGACCGACTTCTACACATAATTTTTAAAAAAGTATAAAAAAATATACCCTACTTCACACATAAGTCGGTCTGGGCCGCAACAACTTCAGGCCCAATAGGAAGTATTTCCTACCCAGACCGACTTCCCAACTAGAAAATCAAATAAATATCCCTGCAAAACCTGCATCTCACTGCCCAAGCCTGCCCATGCAAGCCTGCTACTGACAGCCCAATAATTTCTTTTTTTTTGTTTTTCTGATTGGCTATTTGAGAGGTGGAGTAGGTAGTCCTACCCTTTAAATAGAGAAGTTTAGAACTACAACTACACTAGACACAAATCTCTCATTATCATTACTCACTACATTCCACATCTCTCAATACTCAGAAAAAAAATTCATTCTAATGGCTGATTCACAACAATTGCTTAGGCTAGAAGATCAACATAGATCATCATTCCTACATTATTCGGTTATTTTTTAGTTCATTTAATTCATTATATTTGTAGTAATGTTATATGGATGAATGTTAATATATATAAAATATGTGAATATTATTATTAATCTTACTGGTATATTAAATATAATGTTAATATTATTATATGGATGAATGTTAATATATATGAATGTTACTAGTTGTAATATTTTTTTTTAATAACTGCAAAATTTATGTTTTTCGTTTTTATAATTGTTGTAGTATATTTTAATTTTGGATTTAAAATATAATATTAATATTATAATATATATATTTTTTTTTGGGGAGATAGGATGTCGGTTTGGGCCAGATTAATTTCTGGCCCATCAGGTAAGTAGAGAACCTCACTGAAGTCGTGATGGGCCAGTTTAACTTCTGGCCCATAAATGTGTAGGAAATTAAAACCCCGACTTCTCAAAGGCAAAATATAAAATATATGTTTTTTAGAAATGTTGTAATATATCTTTTTTTTTTAAAATATGTCAAATTGTTGTAGTATATTTTTTTTTTGGGGAGATAGGATGTCGGTTTGGGCCAGATTAACTTCTGGCCCATCAGGTAAGTAGAAAACCTCACTGAAGTCGTGATGGGCCAGTTTAACTTCTGGCCCATAAATGTGTAGGAAATTAAAACCCCGACTTCTCAAAGGCAAAATATAAAATATATGTTTTTTAATCTGGCCCGTGAAAATCATTGTAGGATGTCGGTTTGGGCCAGATTAACTTCTGGCCCATTTGCTGAAAAATAGCACGTTGTGTTGTAGGATGTCGGTTTGGGTCAGATTAACTTCTGGCCCATTAGCTGAAAATTAGCAGTGTTGTAGGATGTCGGTTTGGGCAAAAAATACTTCTGGCCCAGCATAAAATACTTCTGGCCTTAACAAAAAAAATTCTGGCCCATGTATTTTTAAGTTAATAATTGATAACTACTTGATATTTTTTTTTTCACAGGAACCTTGGAAAGATGTTCTTAGAATGAGACATGCAAATTTGTTCGAAGAAGAACCATTACTAGATGAATTAATGCAACTTGCAGGGTTTTCTAACTTGTCTAGCCTCCGATGTTTCAACATAGACCCATCTTTAATAACTGCTCTTGTTGAAAGATGGAGGCCAGAGACACACACATTTCATCTTCCATGTGGTGAATGTACAATCACACTAGAAGATGTTTCACTACAACTAGGATTAAATGTTAACGGTCGGCCGATAACAGAACCTACCTATTTTGATTGGGATGAAATGTGTGGAGAACTATTGGGAAAAGTACCAATAGTTGAAGAAGATATGAGGGGGTGTGAGTTAAAGTTAGCTTGGCTAGTTGATAACTTTAGTCAACTCCCCCCTAACCCTACACAAATACAATTACAACAGTATTGTAGGGCACGTATCCTATATATTTTAGGAGGTGAATTGTTGCCCGACAAATCCAACAGTAGAGTACATCTAATGTACTTACATTTACTTCGAGACCTATCAAGAGTTAACCGATATAGCTGGGGTTCAGCTTGTTTGGCAAACTTGTATAGGGAGTTGTGTCGGGCAACAAAACCAAATGCAAAGGCCATGGGTGGGTGTTTGATGCTGCTACAATCTTGGGCATGGTATCGACTGCCTTTTCTAGCACCCAGATTTAATGGCCTACCAACTTATCCATTTGCTAAAAGGTAATATAAATTCTTAATTATCATTAACAATTATTTAAAATATTTCTTACTTTTAACTATATAATCAATAATTCTTTATTTGAAGGTGGGGTCAAACACAATTAATCTTTCAAGGAGTTCCACGTGGAGACTTGACGGGTTATAGGTCACGCTTGGATCATATGGAAGCCAGCGATGTAAATCATCTTAAACTCTTTATCAATAACAATTAACACAAAAATCAATTTCCTAACAATATTTATTCTCAAATTTGCAGTTTAAATGGCTCCCTTATCAGACTTATATCAACAATCTCCCACGTCAAGTCCAACAAGATAAGAGGGTGTGGAGTGCATGCACAGCTTTGATTTGTTTCTCCATTGTAGAATGGCATCAAACAGATCGAGTAAGACTCCAATTTGGATTAGTCCAAGATATACCACAAGAACCAAAGAATCTTGATGCCATACATAGAGTTGACAAAAGGGGTAATCAAGATGCAAATTGGGCTACCAAACATGCACACTGGATTGAATATTGGAGTCAACGTAGGGATCAAGTCCTACGAGGACCTGAAATTCAATATCCTATCCACACACAAGAATATAATATTTGGTATAGAATAAATTCTAAACTATTCTTATCTTCCGAAACACAACTCCGAGACCCACGCCAAATAAATTTACAAACTCCCACAACTCAAACACAAATGTACCAACCTATGACGTCACAACTTCCAATGTCTCAACCATCGTCTTCATCTTACAATATTCAGCCAGGGAGAATGTCTTTTCATTATGAACCATCGCAACACCATCGCGATCGAGTTGATGATTTGATGCCTCAACGCCACTCATTTTCTACTGACCATAATGACTTCTTCACTACTTTACTCGGTACACCTGAGTCGGCAAACATGCATCTTAATCATATCGACTTCAACTTCAATCAAGATGGTGCTGGACCAAGCTCTTTCATGGTTAATGATAATATTTTCCCAACGGGGCAGACAAATACGACTGAAGACCCTCAAACGGTTGAACATAGAGGGAGGTCAAGACGTCCTAGGCAACCTCCTAGGTGTGGAACGGGTGGTCATTTAGGGAATTTGTAAAAAAAAAATCATTTAGTTCTAAATAATTATTTAATACATTTTTTAATATAATTTATTTATAAATATCTTATATTACATTTTGAATTTCACATTTAATACAGTTTTTTAACAAATAACATACATCAACAAAAAAAATCACTAGGCCCACTAAACTACACAAAAACTCGGCCCATACACAAAAAAACAAAAAAAAAACAATAATACACAGAAGTCGGTCGGGCCATTACCGACTTCTGAAGGCCCATAAGTTACACTCATGTAACCCGACTTCTATGGGGAAATGGCCCACACCGTTTAAACGTATACAAAGCCCAAACCGACTTCCTATCTAACCCTCAACCGGTAACCTCATCAACGGTGCAGATCTGAATTTTTTAATCCAACGGCAAAAACAATAGTTCGCATGCATGCGAACTAAACATCAGTTCGCATATTAGAAGGCGCCCTCTTTGAGGCCTCACACTTACGCTTCGAAGAAGAAAATATGTTGGAGGAGGCCAAAAGTGTTGTAATCAATTACGTGAAGGATGTTTGTTCTGTTCCAAGTCCCATCAATATTAATGTGCACTCTGATAGAGTTGTCCATGCATTGGAGCTTCCTTCCCATTGGAGAGTGCCATGGTTTGATGTCAAATGGCACGTTAACCAATACCAAAAGGATAAACATATTCACCAAAATTTACTTCAATTGGCTAAATTCAATTTCAACCTAATTCAGCTCAAACTTCAAAAGGAGCTCAAGGAATTATCCAGGTATATCTATTAAATGATAATAGTCCTTTAAATTAAATATAATAAAAATTTGTTATGGCCAATTGTTATTATTATTTTACTTCATAATAATAAGTATTTATTATTATTTTTTGTTTTTTTATCTGCAATTCTTAGTTTTTAATATGTTATGTTAGTATTTGTTGTGGACGAGACTTAAACCATCAACCTCATTCACTTCAATCATTCTCTTTAATCATCAACTCACCTTATAACTAATTTTTTTTAATTTGTTATGCGTGAGAGACTCGAACCTACACATTCATTCACCCTATTTCTTAAGTCTTACACCTTACTCACCAACCTACCATATGACTCACAATTAGAAGTATAATTAATAGTAAAGAATATACTTTTTGTATAAAAATTAAAGTGCCATTTGTATAAAAATTATATATTTGTAATAATAAATTATTATTTTATGTATATTGATCTCTTTAATTTATGATTTAGGTGGTGGGAGAATGTTGGCATTGAAAAAGAATTGAGCTTTGCAAGAAATAGGTTGGTTGAAAGCTTCATGTGTTCAGCAGGAGTTGCTGTTGAGCCTAAGTACAAATCCTTAAGGAAATGGCTCACTAAATTAATTAGTTTCGTACTAGTGATTGATGATGTTTATGATATACACGCCACATTTGAAGAAGTGAAGCTGTTCACAGCGGCATTTGAAAGGTTTGATTATTATTTACCATATAGGGTAATTATTAGGTTGTTATATATATATATATATATATATATAGAGCTTCCAACACTAACAATAACTTTGTTTATATACACAAAGATGGGATGCCAAAGAAATTGAACAACTTCCAGAGTACATGAGGATTTGCTTTAATTCACTTAAAGATGTCACAGATGAAACAGCTTATGAAATTGCCGGAGAAAATAAATTCAATATGGTGTTACCTTACCTAAAGAAAGCGGTACCACTACTAATTATATATATATATATATATATATATATATATATATATATATATATATATATGTGTGTGGTTGTTTTTTCAAACTGATGAAAGAAAATTAAAAGAAATAAAGCATGTAATTGTTGCTTGTTTTTACAGTGGATAGAGTTTAGCAAGGCATTATTCGTGGAAGCAAAGTGGTACAGCGAGGGATATATTCCATCGCTGAAAGAATATCTAAACAATGCTTGGATTTCATCTTCTGGACCACTAATTCTACTACACATATATTTTGCTACAATAATGCATGAAGTAACATATGATGAGATAGACGATTTTCTACACACGTATGAAGATTTGGTGTACAACATATCTCTTATTATTCGACTATGCAATGATTTAGGAACCACAGTGGTAATTAATTTTGTTGCCCCATATACTTTAATTAATTAATTAATTATTTCCTTTCATTTTATGTAAACTGTAGAATATGTGTTAACTTAAATAGAATGAAATGTAGGCTGAAAGAGAAAGAGGGGATGCTGCTTCATCAATCCTATGTTATATGAATGAAATGGATGTTTCAGAGGAAAAAGCAAGAAAGCACATACAAGAGATGATAAACAATGCATGGAAGAAGATAAATTGGTATGGCACCACTATAGTTGCTTCAATGGAACCATTTGTAACACAAGCCAGAAATGCAGCACGTGTGGCTCATACCTTATATCAAAATGGTGATGGATTTGGTATCCAAGACCGTGATATCAAAAAACATATCTTATCGCTGGTTGTTGAACCCCTTGTGTGAAGTTGTGATTAATGCATTTATGCACAATAATTAAGGTTAAGCTTTATTTTCATATCTATCATATATAATTCAAATTACATGACAAAGACTGAGTAAACAATATAAATATATATTGTGAAATTTGAGGACAAGTAAATGATTGAGTTATTAAAATATTAATTTTTATTTTTATTGAATGAAATTTTTTAGTTGGCTTGAGACATTAATAAGGATCATTTGTCCTAATATATTCATGTTCTCATATCTCAAGCCAATCACACTACACCAAGTAATGTAATAGATATTATTTTCTATTTTTTAATTTTATTTTTGATTATGTATCAATTTTTAACTGAATTCATACACATTGAAACACCAAAAAATGAGACAGGTGGTCTCAATTCATAAGATATAAATGAAGAAATGTGATATTAAGAAACAAAAACTAATAATGTTTAGGAGCCCATCATTCCAACTTCAATGTCAAGGAACCATCAACCTTGCAATTTTACTCCTTAACTATTTTTTTACACAGCTAACACGTATTTTTCATATGTTCACTTATAATCAACATGTCTTTTGATATTACTTGAATAGTACATGGTGCACTAATTGTCATAAAATCTTTACATTTTCAACATACAATTATTAAACTCTTGAAACATTTATATTTACAAAATCATGTGAATTATATTTTTATTATAATTAACATTATACATTATATTAAAAATAACAGAAGTGATGAACAACTTACATAGCCACTGAATTGTTCCAACTTACTTCTATGAACATATTCAACATTAATGTTATTTACACAAATAAAATATTTTAGCTTACAAGTTCTACGATCAAAACGGTATGAAAAATATCTATTTGGTTTTAATTTGTTTTAATATCTAGTTCTTTTATCATATAATGTTTACTCATACTACCACTTGTGATTCATCGAAAAAAATATTTAATTTAAAATTTTAATAATTAATTATTTTTGTAACTAATTATAAATAATAATATGAAGTTGACATACTTTTTGGGACAAAAGATATCACGAAGTTACTGATAGTAATGCACCAAACCTATCACTAGTCACTTCACAAATTTATACATAAAAAATGCATCACAAATTCCGATCCACTCGAATGCCATCATGGAAAGGGAGATAACAGGGACATATATTAAATTGCCCCATTCAATTTGGCCCACCATGTTCCTCATATGCTCTTTGCACTTCACCTCTTTAATCTTCTCAGTTTTTATTAAATGAAATATATATTAAAGTGGTGTACTTAATAGGTTAAGCAAGATTTTTTTTAATAGACATAATTAAACTACACATAATATCATATATTTTTTACATATACAAAAATCACCTCTAATTTATAAGCATTTATTATAACAAGTTTAGTTTACCTAATAAATATATATGAGCTTTAAATATATTTTTTAAGTGACAACAAAATCGTTCTCTTTATTTCAAACTTTATTAACTTTCATTGAAGAAAAAACTATTGGGACATGAGACCACATGTATGACCATCATTTATCATTTATGATTGTTCATTTATGATCTACTTGTCACATATAAGAAAAAGGAGTAATTATATTCATTTCATTAATGTAGAGTCAAATACTACCAAAAAACAAAGGAAATATTATATGGTGAAACATTTTTATCCTTTTATATGTAATTGAATAATACTTATTATTATTAAAAATACAAGTAAAATATATTTATTTTTTCATTAAAGAAGAAGATCTTCGTGGAACAAAAAGACTATAGAAGCACCAAGTTATCCTGACTTGATCATAGGTCATAACCATTGGTGTAGACAAAATAGTTTAAAGTCCAGGCAATAGCATCCCCTATGAAGACAAATAGGTCCAACTTGTTTTTCCATAATCCAAGAAACTTGAGCAAAATGCGTTTGTGTCTTTTTCCATAATCCAAGAAACTTGAGCAAAATGCGTTTGTGTCTTTTAATGCTTACCCATTTGTTGAGGGTAATAAAATTTAGTGTAATGTTATATCCTTATATTAAATTTTCATACTAATTTTTATATCCATAAAAAAATAACATGAGACAAAATGATATTTTATTTATCAGTGATCGATTTACAAATGACATATGACACATTCTTAATGGATAGAATGATTAATATAAAGATTTAGTAGGAGAATATATTATTTTCCTAAAATCTATATTCCAATCATGTGATAAATGTGATAAATATTTTATCCTTCTATATTCCTTGTTGTACGTAATATCTCTTTTGGTGGAAAATAAATATCATGAATACGCATGTGTTTTAAGTAAGCATTTAACAAAATGTAATCTTAAATGAATTTGATTTTTGTAAAATTGATTTTGATCATAATTGAATTTAAAATGATGTAGTTCATAATTGGATGCTTAATTATATAATCAATTTTGTTAGGAAATTTTAGCAAAAAAGTTTCAATCAAACATAAAACCTATAATTTTTCACTTCAAAAGTGATATGATTGTTATTTGGATGTTCAATTCTAAAAACGTCAAAAGTAATTCTATAAAATTACCAAATTAAACATAAATTTCAAAGTACATTTACCTTTTTCAAAAATGAGCAAAATCACACTAGTGTAATTTTAAACTCTAAAACTATGTATGAGAATAAATTAGCACAAGACTCTTAATTTTTTAGGAATATACTATATTATTGATATCGGCCCAATTATAACCTTGTTTTAGGTTTCTTTTGGTCTTTTTGAAAAACTAACAAATCACTCATATTTTGAGTGAAGGAAAAAAGGAATTATTATATGTTTCAGATAAATCTTCAGCAATGGAAGATTGGTTCGGCTAAGAATAACAAAAATGTGAAAACGCTCCAGTTCCATGAAGAGACAGTTAATTTGTGTTTGTACCTTAATGGCATCTTTAGGTCATTTGAATAGAATCCAACCAACCTTTATAGGATCTTCCAATGAAATTCCTTGTTGCAATCCAGAAACATCTTATTCCCATTTCCCTCCATGACAATGTTGTGACATAACTAATACATAGTTACACATTACCTGCAACAAAACAACTTGGATAATTTTAGCAAGATAAGTTTATTCTAAATTTAGTGTCTTTAAAGTTTAAAGTGACCATGAAAATCAACTTGCTAAGCTTCAATGCATCTAACAATTTATAGACTTGAAACTCGCCTACTACAAACTTAATGTTCTAATTGCTGACTTTGACAATTTGTTCAGTAGTTTTATTTTACAGTTTTACCGCAGATGCTTTAATCTACACTTCTGTTATCATTTGTGGTTCCTGGAACAAATCATCACTTAACAAATACTACCATCAGTCTTGGTCCCAAGCACTAGGATTTGGAAACCAAGTAGAAATAATCCTCCACAACAAGTAAAACCCTTTCAGAAATCAAATGATGGGCGATTAAATAAACATGATACTACATAATTCACTTAGACAGTCAAATCAATACTTCTACGGCAACTGTGCTACAATAATATTTTTTAAAAAGTAAATAAAATAATGAAGGAAAAGGTAACACCAATATATAACTGACATTAAAAGAGAAAAGGAGAGTCACCATGTACTATTGGGGTAAGGAAAAAACGTCTAGAATTTTAGAGCAAACATGAAAATAACTGTCCTCTGTCCTCCTATTACAAATATTAGTTGAAAATCTTCTGAACAAAATCTGATCATGCATTCAAATACTATCTTCAGTAACAGCTTTTAATAACAGTCTATGTGAAAGCAGCTGACACTGCAAGAAATTGTAGAAGCGCATATAACCAAAACCCTGCACCTGCAATCTAGAAAAGGCACTAGTCTTTCGTGTACATTGATGAGAGGATCAGCAATCACAACTGCAAGATGCTAGTCACATGAAAATTTTCCAAAATCAGCAAAAGGAAATCTGTAACTTTTTAACTTAGTCTCACGCTCTGCCTTGTCTTGATCATTCGCTTGAGTGAACCTAACCAGGACTGGCATTCATCCCACTCGGTAGTAGTAAGAAGGACCTGCAACATAATAGCAAAACAGGCAGAACATAAATTGGATATGCGTCATTGTCATAATTATGTAAATATTACAATTTGCAACAGCAAAATTTTACCTGAATTTGCAGCGCAGTGCCAAAATCACCATTGTCTAGTGCCTGACAAAGCTGAAGGAGCTTATCAGCAGCATTTTTCGAGATGTCTCCACTGTTCAACTTAGCAAATAACCCACCAAGTCTCTTTGAGTTGTCTTCTATTTCTCGCTTCTTAGCTGGGTTTGCACGTGAACCTCCCAGTGCTTCGGATGTCTCATTGAAAAGCCTTGTCAATGTTGTGACAATAGGCGCTTGGTGCACTGGCATAGTCAGAGCAAGTAAAACTTAAAACCGAAAGGGAACATGTACATAATTAACTACCAGTGAAACAAACAGATAGTTCAAAACGTATGTCTTCCAACCCAGATGAGACAAAGAAAGAAAACTAGACAAATAAACACCAGCAAGTTTACAGATTATTTTAGTCTATAAAAGAATTACCAGGTACTTTTGAAGTATCAGCTGTCTGCACAGTAGGTGGTGGAGCTGCTGGTGATGCAGGTGGATGCACAGGTTGCACTTGAGGGGGACTGGGAGGTTGCACTGGTCCTACACCAGGTCTTTGGATACCACCAGAATTGGAGACTGGTCTGAACCCCATTGGATTTGGGGCAGGTGCCACAACCTGTGACAAGTTCTGACTATGACCCAAACCCATTTGTGATGGAGCAGGGGGTGCAGGCTGGTAAGGAGGATTGGTGGTTGTCTGAAATACAGAAAGCCATGTTTGAACCCAAAAGTAGTCGAGAATACTTGGTAACATGGAAATCAAAATTAAAAGAATTACTGACATTATACAATTGAGAACCCAATGTGGGCTGCTGATATTGCTCCACATTTTTAAGCACAGGAGGAGTTTGAGGATCAAAAGATCTCAGAGCTGGCGGTGGGCCAGCAGTATTTGAGAAGTTCATCTACAAGAAAGAAATAATAAAAGTTACATAAATAAAAAGTAGCATTACAGAAAAATATGAACACAGAATTATGTTTTTGTTCAGAATACAATATTTTAGTTACTAACATATAAGATAGACGCCATATTTCAACTGCATCATACAACAGTTACAGAAGTATGTAAACAGACAACTAACCCACAAAATCTTTTAGAAGGAAGGACTTGCAACAGAAGGCCACTTAATAATAGTAAGAATGATATATAGTACATGACTTTAAATTTCAAACAATGTTCTTGAATCTCGATATGGTTGTCACTGCTTGTATCAGCAATTACAACCCAAACCAACTTTTTTGCTATTTGTAATCTTACTCAGACAAATTCATACACTGAATATGTGCCAAGTATGTGTTTATTTCAACACTAAGTAGTAAGTAGGACTTGGGGGGGGGGGGGGTTCATTTTTAATAACAAGTGTACAATATTCCCATAAAATATTATAGATTATGAAGTATATGTAAAAGTAATTTCCATGCTGAGGCAACATTCAGAATCTAAATATACTTATTCTTTACCACTTCAGAACTGATTTGGTCAAAGATAAGGGTGTTTCAAGGAGAGAAAAATCCTTTTGTTGAACTATGGCCTCTGCTCACAATCTGTTTAATACTTTTAGAAACTGCAGTTAAATGTATGTAATTTAATGAAAACGAATATGTAGGCTCACATTCCGTTTCCGGAAAAAAAACTGTGGGTGATTGTCTGTTTATTCGACAAACACGAGCGGCCACCAAACAGTAACTCCAAAATCTACATACTGTTCCCTTTTTGTGATGTAACATTATATGACACATAACATACCTGGGGAGCTTGGGGAACCTGAGCAGCCTGTGGTGGAACAAACAAATTAGGCTGCTGGGGTTGCTGGTATGGAGTAGTGTTAGCAGCATATCCTCTTCCATATCTAGGATCAAATTGCTGTTGATAGTTTTCTGGATATTGAATACCAGAGACACCGTGCTGAACTTGAGCAGATACTGGCTCCTAAGACAAACAATAAGAGGAATAATTTCCCATTGCAGTGAGACAATATGTTTTGCACCAAAAAGAAAATGCCAAAGAGCATTGTTGAAGTAACTACCTGATAATAATTTCTATTATAATTGGAATTATCAGTCGCACCATAAAATGATGCACTTTGTGATTGAGAATTTTCAAAAGCAGTAGTTTTGAGATCTTTCTCTGCATCCAAAATTTAAAGGGGGAAAAGTTCAGAAATAAAGGTATATACGGAAAGGTTCAAAAGCTGAAAAAATTGGAAATGCTAAAAAGCTAAAACCATAACAAAATAAATAAAACAAAACACAAACATAGATCTTTCCAATCAAGAATTCTTAATATCAAACAATTATTATGTTTGAGTACCAATGAATAATTACTGAAGTGAAATGCAGTTCTGCATGCCTAAATATGATTGATACTGATTTTTTCATTTTCATTCATTTCCAGTTTATGAACAATTAACCAGTCCAATGATTAACAACATCTTCCCTAGGAATGGTAACCGGGTGGATCGGGGTCGGATTTGTGCTTACCCAGCTCCGAACCCAAAATTCAAAACCCAAATTAAGCGAGGTTGAAAATTATGATACCATCCTCGAACCCGTCGGGTTTCGGGTAACCCGAACGAAACATATGTATATATATAGGTTCTATATATATGTCAAAATTATATTATATATGTATTTATGTGTGTTTTTTAATTTTACATATATTGATCAGGTTCGGGTATCAAAACCACTTATATATTAGTATAGATTATATATTTAATATGAAATAAAATAATAATATAATCTATTCCATATTTAATATGAAATAAGTATTGACCTGGCTGTACTCTTTTTGTTCCCATGAATACTGGATAACAATGATTTAGTTGAATGTCAAAAAATTACTTGTTATTTAACAATGACCAAACATAAACAATAAAAATAAAGGTTTTTATGATTCCTATGATGCAGAACCGGCCAAAATGACATAAGGTCACAAAATGTCCTTTTTTTATTAATCCTTACCTCAATGGTACTTGGTTAGTAGTCAAGTTTTCCTAAAACTAGAAATATTTTTACCAGTAATTATTTTCAGTTTTTTTTGTAGTATATCACTTTCTCTTACTCCACACAAAAAAGGAAAACAAGGTCGGGTGTGTAAAGTCAGACCATACTTTACTAGCAAAATACAAATATGCACTAGATTTTTAACTTCGACATAATTTGCACATAAAGAATACACTTCAAAACTAAAACAGTAATGCTATTCTACTAAAAAAATGATAAACGATAATTCTAGTAGTTGAATTATTTATCAAGCAAGATCAGCATATAAATGGTCACTTGCTAATCAGCATCTCATATTCATCATTTTCCTAATTTATTTCCTAAAATGTAAAACAGTCCAAGAACGAAGTTTACCAGGCTCAGTAGAAAGTGCAATTCTCTCCTTTAAAATCACAAGTTCAGGCGACAGTTCATCAGAACCCAAAAGTTTTAAATACTCCATTGCTGTGGTCAACAACCCTTGACTTGCTAAAATTTCAGCATATTTCTCAACAAGCTTGAACAGGGAAGCACTGAACTGCTTCTTCCCGGTTGCCAAGGCAAGAACAATAGTCTTTTCCATCAAATCCTAACAGTATATAATTTTATCAGTTTCCCAGCTGCAATATTGGTCATTGGTAATTTTTATATGAAACGTAGTTATGAGTTACAACAAGAGTATCAATCTTACCTGAAGACGGTCAACATAAGATTTTCCTTCATGCTCGGTTGACAGGCTCCTTGACCAAATCTCAACTGTTTTATCAATATTTCCAGCACATATATAACAGAGAGTTGCAGCCAACGTATTGCCAGCCCCCATGAGTTTTGAAGCAAGTGTGTCACAAAGCATGGTCCACTCATCTCTCTGAGCAAACTGTTAATATGTGATAATAAGAGTGTGATATAATAACTCAATCATCAATATCAATGTCCAAGACAAGCAGGAAAGACCAAATAAACTTACACTACAGAGAAGAGCAAGGGTTTCTTTCCAAAATTTTAGAGGCCTGGTGTTCACAAGGCTCAAGAGATCGTTGCTTACCATTGCTGAGACAATCTGAAAATGGAAATGACCAACAAATGAATGAGATTTACAAAAATCGAATACCAGATAGTATTGGACAGAATCTGTCAGATATGAAATTGATAGATTGTTTTATGTAACTATCAGCTACCTTTAAGTATGGTGATCTGATCGTCTTAAGGTATTGATCACGTGTACTTTCCCACAATGAAGGACTACCAACATGAGCAATAACTAAAGCATCACCCCATTTATTTGCAGATATGCATTGCGCAACTGCCCCCTTGTAGTCTCCGAGAACTAAAGCACACTGAACACTGTCATCAAATGAAGAGTCACTGCTCTCCTCCGTTTCCACATCATCTTGGATTTGCTCTGATCCATTTGCGCTATCCGCAACAACAAAGTTGCCAACAGAAGTTGATGAAGGTGTATCAGCTTTAGGACTGGGAAGATTGTTAAAGAAATCCTCCCCATTATCAGTAGAGGTATTAGCGGTTTCATCTGCAAGCACATGTCCTACATTATCAGTAGCTGTGTCCTCAAGTCCAACAGCATTTACTTCTTGGGAAAGATCATCATTAACTGTATCTTTTGCTTCACTAGGTACATTGAAACCAAGATGTGTGAGAAGTTTTGTTCGTGCCGTCCCGTCATCTTCAAACATAACCTTCAAAAAGCCCCATGTTTCCCTTTCCTCGTCAGATCTATTACAACAATAAAAAAACTATCAAGATATGCACAAGTCACAGGTTAGCCGAGACATCAAAAGAAAATATCACAAGACAATGTTGCTCTTCATGGACAGAACGTACACTGATTCCTGAGATTTCTTATCACATAAGACCCTCAATAAAGATTTTTCCCCATTTTGTACTGCAGCTTCAAATTCAGATGAACGACTCACTAGACTATCTTCAGTGACCAAACTATGCACATAAACCTGGAAAGTTACAACCGGGATGAATTCAACAAAAAGATTTAACAACTTAGCAAAACAAATACCATCAAAACACTAAACCTTACCTCTGAGGCAGGTGGAGAACCTGCAGCAGATGCCTTTGGGTGAAATGACACAAGTTTGCCTCCAAAGCCAAAAGATAGACCAGTAGGACGTTTATACCATTTTGGAGCTCTCAGCGGTCCTGTGCAGTGAAGACATTTCATTAAGAGGTTCTAAAAAAACCAAGGTATGGTAAGAGAACAGAAAGCCTTGCCCAACCATCCTCATCCCATGAAATAAACACCCACGTACAACCACAAAATGCTTATAAAGGAAAGATGCACAGTGTTTGAGCATTTCACATACAGATGATATATGGAAAATTAAATATAATATAGCTACTAGCTCAGTAGAAGTCCAAAATGGATACAGCACCTGCACCAAAATCATTTTCCCCAGCACCATATTGAGAGCAACCCTGCAGAAAATTCCATATGATTACCATTAATAATATGCACCTGTAGAGTAAACTATTCACTCAATTCATCTATGAATTGTACAACACTTTAACACATGCCACAATAACTATAACTATCATCTCCTAAATTTATGACCAATAACAATAAAGAAAACAAAATATGGGCATAACTTGACTAATTTCTTTTTTGTTTTACATGTCACTCCACATTATTCCTAGTTAATTACTCTCAATTCTAAAAAAAATATTATATTGATGTTAAAGGATACTTCCCGGTACTTGAAAAACAAAATTACGTAATTTTTTTTTATACAACGACAACTAAGTCTTTATTCCACTATGTGAGGTCGGATAAATGGATCGAACGACACCATAATGCTTTATCATAAATCATGTTCATCGACAAAGCATTGATCTCTAAGTCATTCTTAATATTAAAATTAAAAAACCACCAAAAATAAATGCAGGTACCTTGATATTGTATATGCCAATTTTTCCATCAAAGGAAGATGCTGATATTACTCCAGGTATCTTAGGATACCAGTGCACATCAAAGTTCCAGTTGGCCCCTGCTGGCAACTCACAGGCTATCTGTTCCCCAACCCCACCCAAAGAAGAGAAAAAATGTCACTACTGAACAGAAGTCCCGTAAATAAAAGAAGTCAACCCAACCGTGTAATTGAAAAATTGGTGGTAAAAGAAAGCCAAACACTACCTCTCCAGAAATTGTGTCCCAACATATTGTTCGACTATCTTTGCCACAGGTAAGCAAATAAGAGCTATCATTGGGACACCATGACATTGCGATTACACCTAATATAAGGAGATCCACACAATATGTTAGCTAAACTTAAAATGGAGATGGCCCTCTGTATCTTCACAATAAAAGCTTTAAAGAACTATAAATTTTAGATTCAGACAGCCTATAGATCACAAAATAAATCAAACACGCTACGATACGTCTGCACAATAATTTTCAACAGGAAGAATCCCATAATGTCACAGTATGTTATACTTGTTCAAAAGGCAAGTTCCAGAAACAAGCAGCGAGGAGGAGCATTTCATAGCTAAAATAAAACTAAAAGGATCACCAATAACAGAAAATACCTAATACCAGGGGATCTGCACACTGTCAACAACAACATGAATGTGAAGATCACTACCATCAGGTTTTTGGTATGGCAGAATAAGATCACTATAATAACATGAATGTGTAGATTACCTCTGTTATGCCCCACAAACTCCTTTACCGGTGTCATTGTATTCCTCATATCCCAAAGCTGTATCAATATGAACATATAAGGTCAATACATACTACCCCTGAAATAAAAAGATACAATTAATCTACAATGACTATACCCTCAGAGAAGGAGAGCCATCTTCATCTGATGCAACAACAAGCTGTGTAGCAACGTCAGGATTCCACTGCAAAACTGAGCACCGCCTTCTAGCTGAATCCGCAAAGCTGTGGTTCACATGGGATACAGAAGGTTATAGAGATTTTTCTTTCTGTAACATAATAACAAACTCCTTCAAAAGGCAAAAGAAGATCAACCAGGTTACCTTATCACTGGCTTTTGCTTCTTTAGGTCCCACACAACTGGAAAATAGAATAACAAAAAAATTAGTATACCATCAAAGTATACAACATCGAGAGCAGAAGATAAAGGATGGACTGTATCCCGTCCTCACCAGTGGTCCCGTTATATGAAGTTGATGCTAATATGTGTTGGACTTTACTGTTCCAAGATAAGAATGAAATTTCCCCCTGGGAAGCAGAACCACTACCCTGCATGATTATCACAAAGGCTAAATTAAACAGCCCGTAAAATTTATTAATTTAAAAAGACAGAAATTTGAAGATAAAGAACATATATCTATTAAAAATTTGGAGCATTACACTTGTACACACTCTTAAAGGAAGGATATCTGACCTTCAGTGGTGGAAAATGAGTAGGCTCTGAAGGATTGGCCAAATCCCATATGCAAATTTCTCCATCCTCAGCCCCGGATGCAAGAAGATTTGGTGCAATGGCATTAAACTCAAGACCACGAACCTGAAATATAAAATGTCAAGGATATGATACACATGTGAGAAAACAGTAAATAAATATGCTAGAACAAAAAACAATTAAAACTCGGCATGTTGACTCAAAAACAAATAATAACTTACAGGTCCTTTATGTCTTACAAGGTGTCCAACAAGAGCACTTTCATTTTCCTCCGAACTGAGAAAAATTATCAAGAAAATAAACTCGTTGAAAGGCAAAGAGAAAATTGTATATGACACTACAACCAAGACTGAAATCAATCAAGCTACAAAACCAGAGATTTGGAATTACTGAATTTTTTATCAACAACTTCCACCAAACCATAGAAAAGCTTCCAGCTAATCATAATGCACCATTTGTTTGCCCCAATAACAATGACTACCCTTCTCTATTTAAATGACAGAGACTTTGTAGTATAATTGTTTATTCATTCCTTGAAATCCCATACATGCATTTAAAAACGCACTGCTACTAACTTAACAGTCCTTGAAAACAAAAATCCAGCGAAGTTGCAAAATCGAAATAACATCAAGCACATTCCATTTCGAAGATCAAAAGACAATAGAAAACGCTCAATTACCGGATCAGATTGAGAGGATTCCAGATATCAATGTTGCCATCGACGAGTCCACCGGCGACAAGGCCGAGAGAGAGGCCATCGGAGCCAGAACCGCTCTTCCCCCAAGAAAGACGGTTAAAACGCTCGGAGCTCGGGCACTCCGCGACGAGCGGCAGTTCAGGATCGTCAGACTGGAAGTCGAGTTTGAATATCTCGAGATTGGCGGATGAGCTGAACGACAGATCAACGGCACCAGCCATGGTCCCTGCGGCCATGTACGGTGCATCCGGCGCCAGCGCTACTGACGCCGATCGATTCACTCCTTTGATACACGCCATTCGATCACCACAAAACCTAACTGTAACACGAAATTGGGAATGTTTAGATCTGATCTGTGTAATGTGAGAGTGTGAAGAACCACTCTCTTTCTTTCTTTCTCTCTTGTGTTATTCTTCTTTTCAACAATCGAATTTTGAGGACACACTTGTAACTGTGTGGGACTTTGTTTATGTAAGGGTAGTACCTGCAACGTATAACCGTTTAAGCAGGTTTGAACAGATTGCGCGTCGCACTAGATCCTCACTTATTACGTCTCAATCTCTCATTTACACCAACTACACACTGACACGCGTGACGCCTTACGGGGGTAACTTATGCTGTGTTCTACACAATACTTTCATTTTTACACAAGAAACAGCTTTTTTATTAATGAATTCGGTTATTTTTATATTTGTAATATATATATATATAATATAATTCCCCATTTTATATTATTTTTTATTGAAAATATTTTATTCCAAGTTTATTATATTATCATCTATATTATATATACTTCTTATTATATATTTATACTTTTATATTAAATAAAAAGATAAAACATATTCTACCCATTAAATTACACTGACACCCCTGAGTTTTAGTGAAATTATATAGATCATCCATTCATTTTTTATCCCTACAAAAAAACATAGATTTTTGTACATACATTACACAGACTAACCTTCATGTGAAATAAGTGTGATTTTTTACATTAAAAATGATGATAAGTGTAATGAAGTTAAATAAAATATGATATATTGTAGAGATAAATCAAAATTGTATACGAGTCAATACATTTTTATTATTTTTGGTTCATTATAAAATGCATCAATAATTATAAAGAGATATTATTTAAATCACTTTTATACGATATTATAAAGAACAAAAAATAATGAAAATGTGTTAACTCGTATACTATTTGGGCGTGTTTCCACAATATATGGTTTGTTTAACTTCATTACACTTATCATTTTTATGTAAAAAGTCACATTTATTTCACATGCATGGATAGTCTGTGTAATGTATGTACAAAAATCAGGTTTTTTGTAGTGATAAAAAATGGAGGATGGTCTGTATAATTTTCAATTTGGTATTTCCACTTAACACTTTTTAATTCACCCAAAAAAAACCTTTAAACATACGTAGCCACGACTAACATATTAATTATCCCTTTCACCTTTAAATTTAACATTATAATAAAATCATAAATTCAATGAATCATATATATTTTCTTCAATTTTGGCAATAATATGTACACATATTAAGGAATCTTATGGGAAACAAATATAACATATGGGAAACTACTAACATTTATCATTATTATAACATCCTTCTCACTAACTAGAAGATTCATATTTTTTATTTTCATCAATTTTTAGTCTTAACTTAAAGCATGTTCAATTATTGCAACTTATTATAGGTATAGAAGGACAAGTATTTAGTAAATGGACGACATTTATGCAATATCAATGGATGGCAAAATCAAGGTATTTCACTTTGTAGATAGAAATTTTTTGACTTAGTGAGAAGGATGTTATTATGATAAATGTTAGTATTCTTTCCTTTCTGTTATATTTGCTTTCCTATTGGTTTTATATTGTGAATTTTGTTGCTTTTTTAGGTTAACGACTTGATTGTGGGAGTTTATTTCCTATCAATGCCTTTATCCTCTGGAAGGGTATATATTATTGCATTGATACGAATATTAGGTCTTCAAATGCAAAATATACCAAAACCTTTTCATTCCAAGCTTTTATAACATTTAAAAATTGAAAATTCATTATCAAACGATTAGAATGCAGTTTGACAGGCACACGATTGTATGTCAATACGTTAGTTATAATAAAGACAAAAAATATAATATAATATAAAATATAACTAATAAAAAAATTATAATATAAAATACACTCAATACAAAAAATACATTATAATTCTCTAAAATGAAATATATAAAACTTAAGTACTTGATAATATAAAGTAAGAATATGGGTCACAAACATGAAGCAAGTGTCATCACGCTATTAAATATAACTAATAAAAGAGTACAAGGTGATAAACGAATATATTAAAACTTGTAAAATCTTAATTTAGTAGATCTTGATGTTAATCCCCATCATCATCATAACCCAATTAGATAGCCCAAATTGCCATATAATTATGAGTAATGATATATAATTATTCTAAATTCTCATACATATCTTTAGTGGTATATGTTACTTTATCGATGGTTAATAATTAAAATATCACATCATAATATGTCACTTCCTTAGAAATAAAATGATTTAAAAGAATAATATATTATGCATTTTCATATATAATTATGTGTAAATTTATAATTGTTATGATAAAATTCAAAC
Source organism: Lupinus albus (assembly GCA_009771035.1). NCBI lineage: Eukaryota > Viridiplantae > Streptophyta > Magnoliopsida > Fabales > Fabaceae > Lupinus > Lupinus albus. The sequence continues at coordinate 18,056,968 of CM020017.1, forward strand.
ATTACTAATGAAAATATGTTAGTATATAAATAATATATAATAATTTAGTAATAATGTTAATATTAAAAAACTTCGTACATTATTTTATTAGTTTCACTTTTGTATACCAGAAAATTGTGTAATTTGATCATTTAGAGGGGCTAGGAGCCTAGGATCCGTAGGAAAGGCAAGTAGTTAGAAAACAAAATATAAATATAAAATAATATGACACTTTTAATCCTTAAAAATAATAATATTACAATCTTACCCTTAAAAATAAATGCAAAATCAAGAAGGTCAGACAATATATTTTTCCCATGTAGAGGCACAAAGTTAGCTTCGTCCATCCTGAACGTGGAGCTCATATAACAGATGATTAATTGCACAAAGCATCATTTGTGATCATAGACTATAGTTCTCATACGCCATTATCTTCCTACCATCAATCCAACCAAAGTAACCCACTAACTGTTGTCCACCACAAATCTCCAACCATGCTTCCTACCATCCACCATAAGCGTCTCTCAAGTGTTCATATGAAGCCTAGAACAATGATGAGTCAACAATCTACTTCATGTGCTACAAGCTAGTAGATTTAGAGACAACAAATAACCCAACAAAATGTTTGTCGAGTGATGTAAGGTCTCTTTATATCCCATGTGAAGAGTTCTATTCCTATGAGAGACATTTGTTGGGAGGGGCAATCACACATACAGAAAGAGATTAGTTGCTTACATAAGGGAATACTCTGGGTAGTACCAAAACAATGATAACTCCTCAGCAGCTAAACGCCAAACAGCGGAAAGGGGTGAATGAGAAGAAAGTATGAGTACATCCCTCAGCAGCTAAAATGTACATTATTCATATGGAAAGGTCTTTTGATGGTGTAATTGATAACAATATATGTACCTTTCCAATACAAAATGAGTGGAATTTAGTTACTTACTGATGCTACATTGGTCATGCTTTTGCATTTGCACATGTATTGAAGGAATTACCATTCGAAGATTCACCCTCATATGGTGAAGTAAATTATTGAACAACTGGAAAAGTACATTGCATATATAATATCCCTAGGAATTCACCCTCGACCCCTTTTGTCTATTAAATATACATTTGCCTATATATGCTTTTGCCTTGACCCATAGGAACAGATTCTGACCGAGGATGCACAAGTCAGAATAGGCAGGATGACTGAGCCTGACTTAGACAACTGACCCATCATGACTCAAGACTGACCAAGCTTGGCAGGAGACATGACTTAGAGTGGCTTAGGCAGAGGCACATCATTTGGCGCATCAGTGGCGCACCAGAGGCGCATCAGTGGCGCACCAGAGGCGCATCAGTGGCCTTCCTTTTGGCTTTCCTTTGGCTCTGTATTTAAGGAATCAGCATAGATGTTTTTCATCTTTTATTCACATGTGCTTATTAATTAACACATGTTTTTGTAACTTAAAGTTAGTTAGTGAAGTTGTTTAGTTTGTTTTTGCTTTTCTTGCATAATAAGCTACCTATAAATAGCTTGTTCCTTGACTTTGTATTTTAAGAGATTATCAAATAATATCAAGAAGAGTAATTTTGCCTTTTATTTATGAATTCCAATATTGTCCGTTTTATTAATTACTCAATGTGGGTAACACATACTACTGACCTACCATAATGGCATCATAATCTTGAACTTTTGAACTTATTTTGTTCATGTCATTGCATAATGCATGCGGAAAGACGAAAACATATCTTTTTTCACTGTTCTTAATATTTGGTATTAATGTTTCTTTTGACATTTGAAAAACAGGGTATTGAGGTTGTTAGTTTTTCTTATGGGAAGGATCCACTTACTTAGTAAGTGGAAAAAACCTACTCCACATTACGATCATTCATTCTCAGGAAATTTAATGGTTTGAATTATTGAGTACATCTAAACCATTGAATTTTCTAAAATTAGATGGCTAAGATGATGAGTAGATTTTTCTCCACTTACTCTTGGAGTGAGTGAATCCCTCTCCCTTATTATTGTTGTTATTATTTTACTAATCTGTCTTTCTTGCAGACTTGTTTAGAAAAAAATGTTAATTAAGTTTTCATGTACCCTGCAAATGAGCTACGATATTAGCTATATTGGTATCAGAACAGTTAATGGCTTAATTATAGTTTTTTTTTGGGTACATGATAACACACTTAATTATATAATGTAATATTTATCTACTGTCAATATAAAGATTTATAAATAATGGACATATCTTACCCCATTATTTGAATTTTTTGGGGTGAAGAATCAATAATAATATATAGGAAAGAATTAATGATAAGAGAGGGGTAGATGATAATTTAGGTAATGTCTTCTCTAATGAAGGATATAATTTGGAAATCGGATGATTTATAAAAGTATTTTATGATTACGTGATTCTAAATTCTTGCCAATCAAAATGATGAAAGTAGTTGGGAGAGAAAATCATAGTCTTTTATGTTGAAACATATTTTGGTATTTTTGGTTAATATCATATTGAGTTAGTAATGAGTTTAAACCCACCCACCTATATCAAAATCCTGAAAGTAGTTGGTCGATAAAATTAATTTTAGCTGTTGAAATATATTTTTAATATTTTGGGTTAATATTATATTGAGTTAGTAATTAGTTTAAACACATATCTTTTAGTTGATTAGTTAGTTTTGGTTGTTACGTTTGTTTTTGTTGAGTCTCAATGAATTGATTCTATAATACTAGTCATTTTATTGCTATTTGATTTGTAATATATTCCTTTCACTGATCGAAAAGGACTTATTCCGTTATGGAAGAATGGAAGATGAAGATTTGTGAGTATATTTATGTTTGTAGAAAGGTATGAGAGATAGACAATAAGCTACATACTCGTTAAATATATATCCCTACCTTTTGAGCTTAGATGATTCATATATGAGTCATAGCCATGTAAATGAATTATCTAGTAATGTGGAGTTTACCCAAATTCTAATGTGTAAATGTGTCATGCTGCCAATCAATCATTTTATATATATTTCTCTACTAAAGCATAAGGGATAGAGAAACAGATCCTGACATTAAATGTATTTATTCAACCTGGCCAACCGTTTAATAATTCGTTATAGTCTACTATCTGCCTAGAGGCCAAATATTAGGATGAAAATGTCATTATATATGAAAAATAGAAAAACATTATTATCATTTTTACATTGTTTAATATATCATTTATCTCTTCATTAATTGAGGGATCTCTACTCCTCTCTACGTATGAGAAACGCATCTTACTAGTAGTTATCCACAAAAATAATAGTAGTAGATACCCATAATAATATTTTATTGGTGAAGGCAAATATTATGATGTTACCCACGTATTCTTAGTTAAATATTTTGTATATACTTTACATTTTTATTATTTTAATATTATATATTATACTTATTTATTATATTAACTGCTGATTTAACATGCATATAATAATCTTTTATTAGATATTGATTAATACAAATATATAAATATATATTCAAACTCAAAAGCTCAAGCACTCTCTACCATATATTATACATATGAATATTCACAAATAGTACATGTATGATTAGCATAAACCAACAGACGTAAAACTAATAGTACAAATGAATGAGACAAAAATTGAATATTTTATGTATGTGTTTTTGATATGATTAAGAATACCCCTCATTATATTATAGCATATAAGAGAAATTTGTAAAATAATTATTGGTGCGTTTGAAGTTATTTGTAGAATAAAATAAAAGAATATATTGATAGTTGAGTAGATCCCTGAATCTAAGATATGAAGACTGAGTTGTTTAATTTTGAGGGAAGAATATTGGAATAGTGAAATGAGTCCACGCAACATCGAACTCATCGACTTTAAAGTTAAAAGAAAGGGACAGAACCATTCTCTCTCTTCTTGAATAGGTAACAACTTCATTCTACTAAGTCATTTACTCTACTTCACTTTTGACACATATATCACCCAATTTGGAAACTACGAAATTTTGACAAAACCAAACACTATTTTATTGGTGCTTAGAAAACAAAGAAGAAGGAACTAGTCCCAATTCAATGACCATATATACTCAATAACTCCCTATATTAACAACAACACTAGTCCCAATTCAATGACCCTCTCTAAATATGGCATTACCATTTTACATTTTGTATTTCTCTTTTCTTAATTTATTTTGATCCTTAATTAGAAAAATAGTAAGAGACGATTGGATGGATGTGTGAAGAGAGAAACAAGAAAGGATATGGACTGTGCAGACCTACTATTCCTAATAGGGCCATTTTCAAATTTGAGACTAATAAGGGAAAATGGAGATTAAACCTTATCCCCAACCTTATAGTCCCAAAAAAACAACTAAGTATTCTTAATGGTCACTGTCCTTCCCCAAATTAGGTTGTGGCTAATACTAAAAGTAGGTTTAAGCCTATAAATTTGCATACAGAAAAAAGAATAAGCATCCCATTAGCCAAATTAAAATATGCATATTTCATTCAAATTCTTAACATTTTCTCATATTAATTTATTTTTTGCTTTCTAAGATCATATGTCTTTTAAGTTTTTAATTTTTTTTTTTATAAAAAATGATTAAATATGACACATATCATAATTTAGGATACATGTTAAATGTTGCACATTTTTAGGAGATGCATTTGGTTGAAATTCAAAAATATTTTGATTTGATATAAAAATGTGAAAAAATCTACAATTAAAATTTAAAAAATTCCATCCAAAAGTAAGCACAGAAAAAAAGTTGATGTTGTGAAACATGTTTAAACCTCTAGAATGGAAAACAGAAGTGTAAGAATGAACTATGTTACTAAGAATTATAAAAATAAAAGAAGGTGGAGATGGTAAAGAAAAGAGGTGGGACCAAGAAGTGATGGGAAAGAGGGTCTAAAAGTGGCAAATAAAAGAGAGTCATGCACAATTCTAAATAGATACACAACACAAACAGAGCCATGCAAACTTGCCGTTTCCAGCCACTCCCCCATTTGGCCTAAATTTCTCTCTCTCTCTCTCTCTCTCTCTCTCTCTCTCTCTCTTGCCCTTTTATCTTCTCAGCTATATTTACTATTTAGTACAAACCCTCTTTCCTAAAATCCTCTAAAACACCAAAAGGGTGGGTGGTGCCTGTACATTACAGTTTTATAATAAGAAAGGAACCACCTTTTTTTTTTACCTTCACGGCTCTCAAATTTCAAAACTGTGTTTTTTTTTTGTTTTCATAGTTTTCAGAACAAAAAAAGAGAGAAAGAGAAATGGGTAGAGGGAAGATTGAGATAAAAAAGATTGAGAATGCTAATAGCAGACAAGTTACATTCTCAAAGAGGAGAGCTGGATTGTTGAAGAAGGCTAAGGAACTTGCTATTCTATGTGATGCTGAGGTTGCTGTTATCATTTTCTCAAATACTGGGAAACTCTTTGACTTTTCAAGTTCTGAGTATGTTTCTCAATTTTCTTATATCCTTGCATGTCACTTTTCATTCCCACCTTTATCATTCTTCCTTAAGTGGGCATCATTTGATTAACTATATTTATTTATTCATCTATTCCTTAATTTTCACAACTCTGTTTATTATTGCATGTAAATTTGCTCCTTTTTTTTGTCTTGAAATAAAAAATGACGAATCATTATCTCATTCAATAGAATCATGACTATTCGATATTCCCTAGAAGTCACAATTTTACAACTGTGTGTTATTTTTTTTCAATTTAATTTGTTTAAAAGTGATCTGTTTTACCTGGTCCTCTTCATGTACAAGTTGTGTATGTTGCCTATGGTGTATTTTTATTTTATTTCAATTCCAGCTTTACTTTCTTAAACCTTTCCTCAGCATTGTGCTGATGTTTCCATTCGCTTACAAGTTACAATCAATGCCTTTGGTGTGAATTTGCAAAGTTATTTTATATAATTATGAAATCTGTGTTTGACATTGATGCCATTATTCAATAATCAATACAATACCCTTATTTAATAACAAAATTGAAACTAGTCAGTTTATCCAAACATTTTTTTACAACTTTTAGAGTTCCTTTCCTTACTGTGTGCTTCAAAGCAATTGAATGAGTTTGAAATTTGGGAAGGGACATTATGCCTCATTTCCTACTATCTAAACTTATTTTTCAAGCTTGCAAATTCTTTCTGCAGCATGAAGCGAACTCTTTCAAGATACAATGAATATATTGATTCTTCAGATGCAGCTGTAGTGGAATATAGAAAAGAGGTACTATGTTATGCTCCTTTATTCGGATAACATTACTCAAGGTTTCAGTCTATATAGTACATGACAACACTATGTTCATTCATTGTAGTAATTGCAAATTGTTTGTCTAAATCATTGTTGTTCTAGTGCTTCTGCCATTAGGTACTTGTCATTACTTCTTAATATTCATTGTTGGATTGTTATGTCTAACAACAAGTTTTTACTTAAGAAGGAGGAGTCTAAGATGGTGGAGATGCTTAAAGATGAGATCGCAAAGCTAGATGCAAAACAGTTGTATGTGTCTTTTCAATCTGTTACATTTATGCTCATAATGTCATTGTCTTTTTCTATTTACTATTTTTTTCCAAATGCTATTTTAGTGCGAATTTTTTCCACACGAAAATTGGAAAATAATGGCATAACAATCAAAACACATTGCAAAAGCATTGATTTCATCACCTGTCCATAATTCAAATGCACAATTAATGGCTAAATTTTTTGTAGTTCCTTGCATTCTTACATTTAAGCATTTTCCTCTTTTTTTTTGTATGAAGCATTACCTCTTATGGATATTTTAATTGATGATTATAGACGGCTTTTGGGTAAGGACTTGACAGGATTGAACATAAAGGAACTGCAACTTCTGGAGCATCAACTTAACGAAAGTTTATTGGCTATCAAGGAGAGGAAGGTGCTTCACATTTTATTTTATCTTCCTCCACATTCTCTACCTTTTCCCATCAATATATTGTGATTTAACTTGTTGCTGCCAATAGTAACACGCCACTCTTCTGAGCCTTAAGAATTTTTCTTTCAGGATGAATTGCTTATGCAACAACTGGAGCAGTCTAGAGTACAGGTATTTGTTGTGATTTTGTGTGGATTTTGGCTTGAGAAATCAAGTTCCTTGCAATGGTTTGGTGTTAACTCCTAAAAGAAAATCCATTCTATTTCTTTTGGATCTGTGTGTACATTTTAGTGAATAGTTGAGTCATTGTGTTTGTTTCATTGATATAAACGCGGGTCCACTATGCCAAAAGCGAGAGAAACTCCATCCCCCTCTTTCTTATTTTACATATTTGTGCCCCTGCATGGGAGTGATTTGGTAACCTTAAAAGAGAGCCTCCATCATCTTGTTCCAACTTCAACCTAGGATACTAGAATCATTAACTTAGTCTTACTTCATCACTGAGAAACAATTGAAGACTTTCATCTCTAAATTTTACTGAGGCACAATTCACTTCTTTTTGGGTATGAAGTGATGCCAATCCAAACTACCCAACAATAATTGTCTATCCTTGAGAAAGAGGTGATCCAGCTCACCTTTCAACACGGCTACCTTTTTATGACTCCACTAAAGTAACTAGCCTTGCCTTCAACATCTCCGGGCATGGCCAGCTCCCATTGTATGATGGGCGGTGTGTATAAGGCCTTGGAACAAAGTCACTGCCATGTTACTGATAAGGAATAAAGACTTGGCATTTGCTACATTGAGTGATGATGTGTTGCAACAATAATAAAATTTTGTATATTTATTAAATGGTGATCTAAGAGTGGTTGGTAATCTATACTTTGTCTATATTATTCTCTGAAATCTGTCGACCTGTAAGTCAAGAAGAAACATTTCATCTTTGATATTAGTAAAACTATACTAGATGAGCATGTCAACTTGGACAACATTGATATTCATGTATTTTGCTATTGGACAACATTGACCTCATTAAAATGTCAAAGAAATGGATCATCGTGACTATAAATTTAATAATTTATAAAATTGAAATTTGTCAGTTTTGATGATTGAGAATATATTTGGCATTTGTCTTCTTAGAAGCAAAGGAAAAAGGGAAATGTCTTTGTTATAATTGTTTGATTTATTCTTTCCAGGAGCAAAGGGCTCTGTTGGAGAATGAAACTTTGCGAAGACAGGCAAGTAATATTTTTCTGTGTTGCTGATGTTCCAGCATTTATATCATATCACTCATAAATTTATGTTATTGCCTATTATGTATTTTAGGTCGAGGAGCTTCGTTGTCTGTTTCCATTGACAGAACGTGTAGTCCCATCTTTTCTTCCTTATCGCAAGATGGAAAGGAAGAATGTCTTGGTAGATAACGGTGTTAAATGTCCCAACCTAGCCAGTAACTGCGCAAATGAGAATGGATATTCAGACACCACATTGCATTTAGGGTATTGTGCTTCTATTTCCAAACTTACAACTAAACTGCATAAGAATGCTGCTACCCTATCATTTTGCTGCTTGCGAACTTCGTTCGTTTGTTGATTGTTGTGGAAAGTTACATACTTTCCTTATGAATTTGGGTTAAGGATGGCCTCAAGCTGGACTTAATCAACACTATTCAAATACTTCTGTAGGTTATGATGTTGGATTGGTCAAAACTTCAGTTGAAGTTATTCAAGTTTTCTTGCATAAGTTTTTCCAATCTTAAAATCTCTTTCAACAGTTGTTGATATGATTAATTAGTTAGTTGTATGTGATGGATTTGAATAATCTTACCCCTTTACCAACTTTTGCATAGCCTCATTCTGCTATTTGGTTTTGTAGATTGCCAAATGATGTTCATCAAAAGAGGAAGGGACCTGAGAAAGAAACCATTTCTAATGATTCAGAGAGTGAAATGGCTTTACTCTGATCCAGTTTTGACTTTCTAGTTGAGACTAATTTAGTGCAGCTGTAGTTGTGCATCGTTTCAGTTTAGATTCACAGAGGAAAAGTAGGATCCAAGGTGACCCCCTCAAAATTATAAGTGTAGAATTTGGTTTTTACCTTTTAGGGTATTTGACTAGCACTAGCTGGAGATTTATCTGTTTTACCAAATTTTGGTGTAATGGGAAGGGGAAGTTCTAATATTATGAACTTTATGTTTAGTTATTCTTATGGAAAAAAAACATGCTTAGGATCATTTTAGTGTTGCACATTCATCTTGCTTTATGTATTCCCATCATTTACACTCAGGAACCTTGTTGTACTCACCTAAACTATCATTGAAGGATGAACCAGAAAACTTAGAAATTGAAACTCTAGGTTGAGCGATAGAATCAATTGTAGATTTCTATAATCATTGTATTTTGGTGTCAAAGTTGCAATCGGATTAATATCAAAATGGAAGGTTAATCTTAATAATTGAGGGGTGAAATGGAACATGAGAAGACAATAAATAAATATGAAAGCTTAAAGTTTATAGTTAAGGAATCATAAAAGGCAATATTGGAGCAACTACAACATTAATATAAGGCAATGTTCACTTTTCTCTCACAATAAAAACAGTTTTTATTGTATAAGATAATGAAGCATGCCAAGTGAACAATAACTATACCTGCTGCAACATGCATAGTGACATAAGAGCCGCGGGCAATAGTAAAGAATAATTAATCATATGAATGTGAGGTTGAGATAATAAACATATACAGAATAATTATATGAATGAGGTTGAGATAATAAACATATACTACCTCCATTCCACAAACATGCTTAGGTAAAGAGCACGTGGTAGTGGTGGTAGTGATGTCTTCTCTTCAAAGTGAGTAACACATAGTGTAAAAAACTTATAAAGTTGATGTATCATTTGGCATCAATATATATATTATATTATTCTTAGATGATGTACAAGCGTTTCCATAAATTTTGGGACATGTGGAATATGTATCTGGCAATTTGTAAATGGATCGAGCCGAAAGCAAGTACTAAACCCAGAAAATAAATGATTCATGATTTAGCACTGCTGGAAAAAAAGGGTTGAGATATGAGGATTAGACATCAACTCCAGAAAAAGCACGTCAATCTCCAATTAATACAAGTTTACAGTTTACACTATGCTGTCATCTTCAAGCAGTGTTGTCAACAACACCTTATGCTTATGGGTCGGGTATGCCATGATATGGTGACTCCTTAGTTTGAGATATTAGACAAATCCATTGCTGCCCAATGGAATAACTGTGCTGCACTTGCTACTTCACCTGCTCCTTTCCCATATTAACAAAACAATAATGTACCCAGAAGGAATAAGGAAAAAAAATGAGGTGGTGAATTACTAGTCCCAATTTGCATGTGACAAAATGACTCTTCCAGTTTCTTTAGTCAAAAACCCCAAATATTAATTTCACCAATAATCTCTGCAAGAACATACACCCTCTTTAAATCTGTGAAATCGTGCTCGATCCCGCACAATAATCTCCCTATTATAAATCTTTGATATAATTTTTATCACAGCATGACAATCCACACATATCCTAAGGTTCTTTATAACTTGAATTGGCGCCGCCTCAACTGTACTAATTAAACCATATGCCACGGCCAACTTCTCACTGTGATAATGTAAAGCATTTTCCTTGTCCTCCTCCCCTATATCATGCAACACAAGATTAGTGTCAGCTATGTATCCATAGGCTTTAGTCCTAAACTTAATCTCATCCAGCTTCGCATAAATCTCTTTGGAATTTGGGTGACTCTGATCACCATTCACAAACTTGTGTATCCTGCCCTCTATTTCTGTGTAACTAAATCCTGGTACCTTCCTCACATCCCTACTTTTCATGGTCTCCCTAACCCTCCCTACGTCATGCCACCTCTGTTGAGCGGCATAAACATTCGATAACAAGACAAAATCCCCACAGCTGTTAGAACCCATCTCAACAAGCTTCTTCGATGCTATCTCGGCCATTTCCACATCCCTATAAGTCTTGCTAGCCCCAAGCAAAGTCTGCCAAAGCACAACATCAGGCAACATAGGCATGGAGTTTATGAGATCATAAGCCTCTTTCAGCCTTCCTGCTCGACCCAACAAATCAACCACAGTCCCATAATGCTTAATATTAGGTTTCACCCCATACTCGACCATTGAATCAAACAACCTAATCCCTTCTTCCACCAACCCAGCATGGTTGCATGCACATAACGCAGCAAGATAAGACACTGCATCTGGATGCACTCCATCTAGAACCATCTTATCCAAAAGCTCAAGTGCCTTATATCCATCACCAATCATTGCAAAAGCCATTATCATCGTATTCCATGTGATAAGATTTTTCCTACACTTCATTTCACGAAACACCGAATAAGCTTTATCAACAAACCCACATTTCGCATACATATCAATAATCGCGTTACATACAATCACATTGGTGTCTAGCTTCTCATCCACAATATAATCATGAACAACCTCACCCTGTTTCAAAGCACCCAATTGCGAACAAGCCGAGAGCGCACCAAGAACTGTCACGTCATTTGGCTTCCACCCCTCTTCCTTCATACTTTTAAACAACAACAATGCTTCACTGGGTCGACTCCCTTGAGCCAACCCAGAAATCATAGCATTCCAGGACGCAATGTCTCGTTTATCCATTTCATCGAACACCTTGGCTGCAGCATCGAGGTAACCAGTTTTTGCATAAACATCAAGCAAAGTCGTAAGCAAGAGTAAATCAGCTGCAAAACCAAAACGCAAAAGGTGAGAATGTATCTGTGAGGCCTCGGAAAAGGCCAATGCACGCGAACATGCCTTGAGCGTGAAGGAACAAGTCAAAGCATCAACCCTTTGGGGGCTGCGTGTGATTGAACGGTAATATGAGATTGCAGTTGTGGGGTTGGGGCTTTGAGCGAGGCCTCGGAGAATGGCGTTCCAATCGTTGGTGGATGGTGTACCGATGCGGCGGAAAATAAGGACGGCGTAGGAAAGTGTTCCGGCGGTGGGGGAGAGAGCACAGAGCTGGAGGAGTTTGGTGCGGGAAGAGGGACAGAATTGGAATTGAGCAGTGGTTATGAGATGAGCATGAAGCTGCTTCATTTGAAAGAGGGAATTACATTTGTGGAAGAGTGATGAATGAAGCTGAATCAGAGACCCCATTTCAATATTAGTTAGAAGAAGGATAATAATACATGTAATCTAGGACATTCATATATGATATATACAAAGAGTTGAGTATGTATGTGGGGGTGGGTGACTGGGTGGTATAATAATAATAATAATAATAATACAAAAGGACACAACTCACTCAATCTACATTACATTAATGGAATGCTTAAAGTGTTTAAATAAGAAAAATAAAATCCTAACTAATCTAAAGATAAAGCCTAAATATACTCAAAGATAAGATAAAGAGATAAGATGATAATTAGTTGCTTCGATAGTAAGTAATCTTTGACTGAGTCAAGCTGGCCTATGTGACCGAGCCAGCCTGACCGATGTGGCTTTGATTTGGTGCGCCAGGATTGGGCGCTGGCTTTGTTGATGACCGAGGCAGGCTGACTTTCGTGACCGAGCCAGCCTGACCTGTGTGTCTTTGATTTGGTGCGCCAAGGCTGACGCTGTCTTTGCTTTTGACCGAGGCGGGCTGGCCTTCATGACCGAGCCAACCTGACCCTTGTGATTTGCTTCTGGTGTGCCAAGGCTAGGCGCTGACCGAGGTAGGCTGACCTCTGTGACTGGGTCAACCTGACCGATGTGGCTTTGGTTCTAACCGACGTGGCTTTGAGTCTTGGGCGCATGATGCCTGATGCTTGGCTTATGCTTGGCTATTATCCCTCCCAACAAGTGTTACATTCAGAAATTGAGCTTTTGATATTTGATCATCTCCATAATCTAATGAGATCTTACATCATAAACTAACGCCTTGGTGATGTAATTTGATGAGTATGATAATTAATACTATATTAATAACAATAGAGTTAAAGTAAAATTTTATTAAAAAATTAAGTTACCATTCCTCAAAATAATAAATTTGATATTTTTTTAATACAAAATAACTCTTTGCACTTCTTAAACTCATTCCATTAACATTTACCGTAAATAAAAACAGGGAAATATCATGCTGGAAGAAACTAAGTGCATAGATGGAACTGCCATTTCACCACAGAAGCCCATCCCATCTATCCTTATAAATAAATAAATTCAGTTTGTGGTCAAATTAAATTATGTTGTATTAAAGAGTTTATTAGTAGAAATTGTTTGAAAGAATTTCAAAAAATAATCATTTCTCAAAGGCATTTTCAAAGAATCGCTAACGAGTTAAGCCAGGCATGTGTACCCAAAAAAAACTAATTAATTTTTTTATGTTTCATAATTTCTCCTCAAAGAAAGTGGAGAAAAAGATTTTATGAGAGATGAACATCAAATGTGTCTTTGGAGAAGAAAACTTTATGAGGGATGAACATCAAATGTGTGGTTGAATGAGTTTTTTTTATGATTTTTTTTCTTCAGAATGAAATTAAAAAATTAATATTTTTTAAAATAGGAAACTTAAATAAAAATTTCCACTCTCCAACCTCGATAAAGAATGAGGTTAAGAAAACATTTTTATTAGATTTTCTAAGCTCGGAGGATAAGAGGTTAAAAAATATATATTTGCACAGAAAAATTAAATGTTTAATATTTTAAGAAATAATGAACTTAATTTTATATTGTTTTTTTACTATCTATGACTTATTTGACAACTACTGTTAAAATTTTGCTTAAACTTAATATCTATTTATTTTCTTTGTAACTTTTTCCTTCTCATTTTTCTCAAACAAAAGCTTCAATTAGTTTCCTCTTTAATTGTTAAAGAAGTTTGTGTGTGTAAATGAGGTAGTCCATTGACTCATTGTAAAGTACACAACCAAAACAATTAGTTGAATGATGAAATATATAAATGTTCATATCTTCACTTGATAATTTAAACTCCATGATATAATATATAGTGAAGCTATGCAAGAAGAAAGAGAGAGAAGAGTGAATGGAAATAATTTTGTGAGTTCAACAAGTTTTGTTTGAGATAAGAGAGATCGATAAAGAGTGAATGGAAAGAAAACTTAAGTATGATATGGCTAGGCTGTGGAGAGAAAATGTATAACATATTAAGAATGATAACTATAACAAGAAGAAAGAAGGAAAATAAAAGAAAAACACCAAATACTCATGTTGGCAATAATATACATAGATTATAGTAGCATTGTATTTTCAACAAAACTTACGGATACAAATAAATACTCACTAATTACTAATCATGGGAGCAAAGAAGCAACATGATACATCTTCTAAGTATATAAAACCTTCCTCTACCTTCTTTGAGAAGAGCACCCACTCCTTTGCCCATAACCCTTCTTTTGGATACTCTAATAGACTCACTATTTTCTATCTTCATCATCTTCTCTGCATCATTTACCAACTTGGGCTCTTGCATGCTTCCTCTATGCTCTTTCTCAAACATATGCTTTACTTTTTAGTGCTTTATAGTATTATTATATGAAGTATATCACTTTTGGGGACTTTCAATGTTCAACCAAGTTGAAACATGAGGTAGAGGCAATCATTGATTGAATTGTATAAAAAGATGGAGTGGTTTTATTCCACCATCTCACACTAAACAAAACTTTCATTCTTATTTGGATTTCAAATATTATTTTATATTTTATTATTCATCCTCATAAAATAAGAATAACATCTACTTTTTTCTATAATGATAAACATAATTCTTATTCTTATTTGTATCTCATACACTAACCCATACTTTTATATTTTATAATATATAGCAACAATTAAGAATAATTATTTATTAATAAATTAAAAATTGCTATAATTTATTATAAATAAAATATATAATTTTATATTGTAAATTATAAAAATAAATTATGTCAACATGAATAAATAAAACAAATATTATATTAATTAAAATATTAAATGGCATGATGTATATTTTTTGTGGTCGTGTCCATCTGGCTCTCCATGGTCGCCAATGAAGAAACCAAACGTGGAGTTAATTTGTGGTTTTGCATCATGTGGCGTGTCCTACAGTTAGGGTACCAACACTTTTTCACAACCAAATAATAACAATCATACTAATATAAGAGGTAGTTCATTGTGGAAAATCACGAGATATAAAGTATAAGTACTCAGATTTTGATCTTAATAAATAAATAAAGCATTTTGGGATCAAGCCTTCCGAGACTCCCTCTCAACCTATTTTATCATTTACCTTTTCTCCTTGTAATACTTATTATGAGCTTTACCTTAGCCAGAAAAGTGTATATGTTCTATACTCACTACCTCACATGGGTCACAATTTAGTCTCAATCTTCAAACATACTCTCCGATAGTTATCTATAAGTCATACTTAGCTATACCCACATTTAACCTAAATGTAGTATGTTTTATCTTTCTAGAAAAAATAATCATGTGGAATAACCAACTTATAAAGTTTGAAGTCTTTGTTGGCTGTCATTAACATGATTTTGAGATATGAAAAAATATAAATAGTAAAGTAGCTACCCTATTGACATCCACACCATATACCATATATCAGCATGGTTGTTATTTTTGACAGAGGTGGGTAAGATGGTAGTATAACACTATAACAAGAAGATTAACTCAAAACTTTTCTCAAGTCAAAGTCTTTTTAGTTTGACCAATGCCTCTGGCCAGTGGGGACATGTGAGGCAGGATAATCCAGATGAGCCAATAGTAACTAAACATAAAAGCTGCATCAATGCAAAGAGAACTCAAAAACAAAACTATCTTTCCTTCACCCACTTTCAATTCTTTACACTTGCCAACTTCACTCTAACCACAGGAGTTTCTTCATGCCGTAACTTAGTTTTCCTTCAAATGTATGTAGTAACCATTTACGATTCTTCATATATTCCATATCAAGTAAAATTCAAAGTCACGTGGATGGAATGCCATATCATGTTAAGCCAAGAAAGGAAAGAATAGAAAATGACATATCATGATGCAAATTTACTGATGAACCCAAAAGGACACACTGACACCATTTGTCTTTACATGAGAACTACAACAACATGCTCACTTCATAGTTTTTAATTCAAAATTTATAAATCCATAGCTAAGACCCATAATAAGGACCAAATTTGACAAAATCGACATCTTTAAACTCCAGCTCTATGAAATTATAGTTTAAGAAAGTAATTTACAGTATATCATCACTTTTCCCCATTGCTGAAAGCAGTGTAGTCTTCAAATCATTAATATCCTTGAGCAATTTCTCATTCTCCCAGTTCCTCCGCTGTATCTCAACCTCTAATGCTGCAGTAGGGGCATCGGTAATAATAGTTACAAACTTGCAATACATCACTGTTGAATATTCAACATCAAATAATATTCCATCATTAAGTCCAAGAATTTGTTTTGCCAAAAATGCGTGCAGCTTTATTAACTTCAATTCCTTCTACATGTGGTCCTCATCAGTTTGGTCAAGGGCAAAACAAGAAAATTAAGTCCTAGAGGCTAGAGGTATATAACTAGCTAGTCTGAAAATTGGTCCCAAACAATTCACAGAGAGATTAGAAGATAAGTTTAAACTTCAAAACTTTCTTCCCTATGTTTGACGTCAATAGTAGCATAGCAAATTCATACGGCTAAGGTAAAAAAAACAGTATTACCTGAGTTTGAACTATGAAGATCTTCCAGAATTTCCTCCACAAATGCCAATACTGAATTTTTCAAAACATTATTTTTCTTCTCCAAAAGTTGGATTTCATTTTCAAGGGAATCTTTCTCAGACAACAATACCCTTACGTCACAATTTTCTCTCTTGTCAATATCTCTCTGGAACTCTAGACATTGTGTTGTAAAATCTTCCCTGCATAGAAACATACCCACCACTCATCAAAATTAAGATGCAATGTTGCATAAGTTAATACCACTGCCACGAAAAACTAATTATATTGTAGATTACATAAGAAAACATGATTTTCTAATAGTATTAGAATAAAAGACATACACACTGACACACACAAAGGTAGTAGCATATGAATGTTCTATATTATATGTAGCCAACATAGCAAAGAATGATAAATGATATTCAATAAGCAATAGGATCATAGAAGTTATCCTCATACTAGGTTCAGATCAAAACCATATTCTTGCCAAAAAAGGGTTGCCTTCCTTTGACATGAAAATTAGTTCCATCCTTTGCCGGCAGAGTTTAAGTTGGATTGAAATCCCAAAACAAAAAGCAGATTTCAATAGCTACGCATACAAATATGAAGAACTTCTCAATACCGTTTTGTATCCATTCTATTAGTGATCTGATCCTGCTTCATTTTAAGACAACATAGCTCCTTCTCCAAGGAACTCACTGAGACCGTGAAATCAGCTACAAATGAAAAGAAAAAAATGATACGCTGCACAAAGAGATTGAGAAGCAAAAATGGAATCGTCAAACAATAATATATCCACAGATTCAACTGCTATTTGGTTAACTTAACCTAGACTCAACTGCTAAAGATCCAAAAAAGTACTTTTTTTTAAAAGTAACTAGTATCTATGACATTAATTTCCAGAAATGAATTAGAAGGACAACGAAAGCTTTAAGTTGTAGAAATGAAATATTATTAATGATTTTCTGATAGGTGTGCAAGTAGGACATGTGAAGCAATGGCTTAGAATGTTGATATTGAATATGCATTAGATATGAATTGATATGATTTGATGATAGTAGTTAGTAGTTACGAACCAGCGACGGTGACGTATCCAAGCGTATCAAAGTGCAAGAAGGCACTTGTGTTGATCAACGCAGCTTCCTTAGTTTGAAAATGGTTTTGGATCTCATCGCATTTCACTATGCTGGATTCAATTTCTCGCGTAACCTCAATATTGGCTTCGATTTCTTCGTTAACCTCGTCCACCATTTCCTTCAGAGAAGAAATGTGACACAGAATGGCTCCTGAATCCTCCATTCCCTCTTCTCACTTTTAAATACGTTTGATCCTCTTTTAATACCAATCAATAAAAAGTATCAAACCCATTTGGCATGAATGAATGAGATATATACGTTACAACTTTGTGGTCATTTTGAAATAACTTAATTACAACTGAATCATGTTTTGACTTTAAGTTGTAGTTCATATTAAATTAAGCACATACATTATCTAACAATAATCAGTTAATTTACAACGTCGCAGAAGAGAGGGACTAATATTCATTCAACTTCTCAAGGATACAACCTTCTTAGCCATTCCGGGAAAGCTCTAGGAATTTTTTTATGACCAAACCTCTACCCGAACAAAAAGAATTCTAGAGTAATGGCTTCTTTGGTATAGTTTTTGTATGTGTGTAGTTTATGTTTATTTTTTTTGAAAAATAAGCTGAAAATATAAACTACTTATATTTGTCGACTAAATGAAGTTTATAAACTCATTTTTTTCCTTTAAAAATAAGCCAAAAGTAGAAGCTCCAAAATCATGGGTTTGTTTATTTTTTTAGCTTATTTTTTCCCAATTTTTCTATTACCCATTTTACCCCATCATAACTTTATTTCTTTCATCTTTTTACTCATTCACCAAACACCATAACTCTTCACATCATCATCACCAAACTCCATAACTCTTATTTTCCTCTCTCTTCATCACCAACATTTTCTTTTATCTATACACGAACAAAAAATTATGTATAAAACTTTGTTATATAATATTAACATTTTGTGAATTATGTATAAACCTAAAAACTTTTTTCATTTCTCTCTATCACTACTCAATCTGTAATTCCCCTTAACATTTTCTTTTATCTATACATGAATAATTATGTATAAAACTTTGTTATATAATATTAAAATTTTGCGAATTATGAATAAACCCGAAAACTTTTTTTTTCATAAAACTTAACATTTATATATTATTTATTTTGTGAATTATGTAATTTAAGTTTAGTAACTTCCATTTAATTATGTGATATATTGTTTTTAATATTGATATTTATTTTTATATTTTATTTTATTTTAATATTTGTTAGCCTTTGTTATTATGCAATATTAAAAAGAGTAAATTACACTCACACCCCCTGAGTTTTAGTGAAATTACACAAACCACCCCTCACTTTTTTGTCCTTACACGAACCACCCCTAATTTTGTACATATGTTACACTGACTACCCCTACATAATATAAAAGTATAATATTTTAAACAAAAAAAGTATGATGTGTGTAATTAATTAAACAAAATATTGTATATTATGTAGAAAAATTCAAATAATATAAGAGTCAATGTGTCTTCATTATTTGGTTCGTTATAAAATAATATAAGAGTTATTTAAACATTTATTTGAAATTATTAATGTATTTTAAAGAAACATTCGCTTTTGTACTATTTGAAGTGTTACACAATATACAATATTTTGTTTAAGAAGTAGTCTGTGTAATGTATGTATAAATCTAAGGGTGATTTGTGTAGGAGGGAGAGGTGGTTTGTGTAATTTCACTAAAACTCAGGGGGTGTGAGTGTAATTTACTCTATTAAAAATCATGGGTTGGTTTATGTTGATCTTTTGTTATTTTTTAATATTAATATTAGTTTTTATATTGTTTTTTATTTTAATATATTTTTTTAGCATTTGTTATGCAATATTACAAAATTAAAGTAAAAATATATGATGATAAATATTAAAACATGTACATTTAAAAAATATTGTAAAAAACAACCAAAATAATCATAACATAAACAAATAACCTTATACATTTTTTTGTAATTTACTATGTAAAAAACAATCTTTGTACCTTACCCAAATAAAACAAATTAGTTTATATTCAATTTTCAGCTGAGGTACCCGAACATAAACATATTATAATTTTAATAGTTTATAATCTAACAGTTTATAATTTCACAATTTATAAATTCATAAAAAATGCAACCCTAAAATGTTATAATAACTTGAATTAAGGTAGTTATGAGTAACAAATAGATAAATATTTAATCATAATTTAAATTCTCTAATTCATTTGTATCAAAATTTAAAGAATGTGTTGAATGAATCCATAAATTTATTTTAATAGATTAGGTGTTGGGATGAGTGTAAGTTATGATTTTGATTTGGAGAAAGAGAGAGAGAATGAGTCAAAAGTGGGTGTGTTGAATATCTCCTGTAAACGGTGTCGTTCCCGCCGTATTGTTTGCAAGACGATGTCGTCCTTCCCTACATTCAGCACCGTCTCCATTCCTTTCTCTCTCATTCAAGTACTCTCTCTCTTATGTTTCCGCGTATAGCTAGTTACTGGTTACGACTCTGAATTGGTTTCAACATAAAACATCATTATCATTAATCTTGTGTCTTTCATCCTTTCCTTACTTTTCTTATACTTAATTTTGTGTTTAATTGCTGATCCAGTTGTTGTTGTTGTTGTTACAGGATCGGAACGCTGACTTGTCCTTCCAGATTGAACAAGGTTTTGGACGCAATGGACTCGGGATTGTATCCGTCACTCATGTATGTCCATGCTCTTCCACGTTTCACTCCTTTCTTTATGCCTTTTTTCTAATAACAAAACAATTATTATTATCTCCCTCAATTACACTCTTCTATGTTTTCTCACCTGTCATTTATTTACTCTCTGAATTTGAATACAATTGTTGATCCAGGTGCGAAATAGTCCTCACTTCTCTAAAACATCATGGAGAGTTAATATGTTTTTAATGGTAAAAGATTCTTTTGTAACTGAAACCGAGTTTTGGGTCGTTTTTTAAACTTATCTTAAATTGAGGACTAAATCGCACCGTGCAAAATTTAGGGAATGTTTTTTGGACTTATTTCTCAATTTAATTGATTTAGTAAATATTGTTGAATAAATTAAACAGGAGACTCTGTTGAGGATTGATTTAATTATACTCAATACTATTGTTTCAATTGAGTGTAGCTTTTGAATACTGTTTTTAAACTTAAGATTATACTTATGTGACATTAGCTTTCTTCAAGTCAGTGTAATTGTTTCGAAGACATAAAAGTTGAATCTTTGGTCTGTAAACTTAAGATTATACTTGTGTTTGCTCCTAAAGATGGGCCAAGCCTGTAAGTTGCCATAAAGAAAAGAATAAAACTTATGGACATATTTCTTTTCTAATTACATGACAATTGTATATTATTATGTTTGTTTTAGGGGTATGCTATGCCCATTTCTCTTCATAAACTCCATTTTTGTGCTCGAAAGTGATGACGGTAGATATGATGTAGAAGCTTTAGAACTGCCTACTTCTGTCTCTCGATTTTATTTATGGCCATATACATATTTAATTGGAACGAATTACAGGTCCCAGGATACTCTTCATTGCGCACAAATCTTTTGCATCTTGCACCTAGGTATGTGCTATGAAAATTGTAGAACAGCATATATTACTGATGCAATATCAAAGGAGGTCATTTGGAGTATTTTATTTTATTGATGATAAAATTTCCCTTTCCTTATTTCAGACTGGCCAGTCTTCCTAAAGAAGTGAAGGAGGGTCTTGAAGATCCTCATAGTAGGTAACTCCTTAGTGTTTACAATTTCTTACAACTACTTTCCACTTTACGTAGTCACTTCACTTCATTCAATAGTCTGGAGATATTATCTTTTGCCATTAGTCCAATGCCCAGTACTTGTAGTTCTTTTACAGCGGCACATGACGTTTCTTCTATCCGCCGTGAATTCTTAGGTACAATTTTGGTTGGAGTCACGGGAAAGAGAATCTTGAATCTGGGAAGCCTGGTACCTCTTTCTTCCATCTCTAGTGTTTCTTCCTTGGCTATTTGGAGCATGTCCTGATTTCATATCTGTATAATTATTTCGCAAACTTGCTTCTTTTAAAACTTTGTTTATGTTCCTTCTCTGTATTTGATTATTCTGTTTTATAGGATGTTTTATCCTGCTCATTGTTGTACTTTCCCTTTTTTAATTTTCCCTTGCTGAAGTTAATTTTCCAATCCTGCAACCCTAAAAGGAAAAACCTTTGAGCAGTTTAAACAAGCTTTGTTATGTTCTTCAAAATGATGTGTGATGAAGGGAGCTGATTTGCTTCTTTTGCTGGGGAAGATTTTCACCTAGAAGGAAAAATGAAAGAGTGTACTTTTCAAGGCTAAGTTATAAATAAGTGTGCATAAAAAATAAATATAGGTTGAACTTGCTCCGGTGATATGTGATAGCATAGAAATGACAACATCGTGTACGGGTATATCCTAATATCCATGCATATTTGAATACACTCATATTCATAAGGCATGCTAGGAGAAAGGCAATATTTAGTTGCTCATAATTCACGAGTAAGTTAAAAGCAACAGTACATTTTTATTTTCGTAATACTTCACCACGCTACACAGGACCTGGAAAATGGACTCTACTGCCCAGAAAGAAAGAGATCCAGTCTGTGAATTTGGAAATACTAATTCTCAATATATGATTGAGAAATGCTATTTCAGTAGAAATATTTGCTCACTTTTCAAGGCCCTCTTATAAAGCTTTTGATTATAAGCTGTTTTGAACACAAAGTAAGTTTTTGCATGTTATAACTTTGTTAAATGCACACATTTTCCATACTGAAAAATTGGTAACTTACCTGCATTATCAAGTAATGATTATTTTCATATTTTTATGTACTTTTTTCTTCCCCGATTGCAGATTTATTAAAAGGATCTTTCTATGCCAATCCCATGCTTGATACACCTACAACAAATGCATCTTTGATACAAAGGTAAAAGGGTATGAAAACACATGTTGCGTAATAAAATTTTAAGTTGTTTCTTGCAGCTGGTGTTTCTGTATTTTATACGGATGATATGGAGCAACTTTTGCTTTATCATAATTCAATAATTTAACTGGGATTAATTATTTATTCTTTTAGATATATGACATTCACACATTTTTTCACAGAATTGTACCAAGTTATCACATCTGTCAATAAGTTTTTTCCCTTGTTGCTTCATAGTGTGTAGGTTGATGCCTCTTATAACTTTTAATTCTGTAGATACCCATCGTATTGTGGAACAAATATATGGCCCAGCAGTGCATTACCAGAACTTGAAGTCGGTATGCTCTAAAGCCTGAACTAATTTTGCATTTGCCGTTTTTGTCTGTCTGATGTGTGGGGTTGTGTTTTAAAGTTTTTTTTCTTACTTTGGTTTTACATAAACGATGTAGAACACAATGACATCGTTTAATCTTTGTAGCCGACCTCGCCTAGTTAGGAAAAGGCTTTAGTGGTGTTAGTAGTTGTGTACATAAAATATCATACAGGTGATGGTCGTTGTCCGTAAGTTGTTCTTCCTGTGTTTACTGAAGGTACTGTTTCCGTCGTTTTACTCTTACAGTATATATTTAATGAAATATTTCACCTTTGACAAAGTCTATTTTTAATTTTTTTTTATTTAAAAGTAAATTTTGGTAAAATTATTTCCAGTCAATAAATGGCAACTTATTAACCAATTTGAGCAGTCCAAATTCAGTGGTTAATTGTTCCAAACCTGAAAATATTATTACCTATAGCTGATTAATGTGATTTTCCCTATAATTATCCTACCTATATGGATAAAGCTTTTTAAGTAAAGTAGAAGCATTACTCCTTCAGCTCTCATGTAGTCCTGTTTTCCTTGATTTACCTGACTCTGAACTTAAAAGTTACAAAGTTGAAGAGCATGGTACCTATACATCTTCCAAACCATGATAACATTATATAATGTTGACACATTGCCTTAGTTTATTTGATAATTCTGCTTTGCTGGGCATTACATGATTGGATACATGTCACTGTTATTTTATTTTTAATTTGTAGCTTTCAAAGCACTTGGGAAGCTTATCTTTGATGTTGGATTGATGTTGGCATATCACTGTGATCAATATGGTAAGACAACCAGTATGTACATTTGGCTTTGGACATCGGCATTTTAATGGCCTATGGTGTCCCTGTAGCTTTCTATTTCATTTGCACTGTCGGAAGATGGACCACTTTTCTGCTTTTTTCCCCTAATAAAGCTAATTTTCTGTCAAGTAAAGATATCTTATGAAGTTGATTTGGCGTAATGATTCTAAGTGGAACGGGAGTAAGAATTTGGGCTAGAGATTCTTTCTTGAATAAAAATGTAATTGAAAAAAACAAAAACTGGACAATAGTAAACATTTAATATAATGTGTTACCTCAAAATGAAATTTTATTCCCTTTTCATCTTTCACATGTTGTTGTATCAAATGGAGGCCTTAGGTAGCACCTCATATGAGTGGTGGTGCTCTCATTCTTAGCTTAGGTGGTAGGGCAATTGT
This sequence comes from Lupinus albus, assembly GCA_009771035.1. Taxonomy (NCBI): domain Eukaryota; kingdom Viridiplantae; phylum Streptophyta; class Magnoliopsida; order Fabales; family Fabaceae; genus Lupinus; species Lupinus albus. The sequence continues at coordinate 18,081,159 of CM020017.1, forward strand.
CATTACTGCCTATTTGTACCATGTTCCTTTACTCATTGCATGTTTTTTGTTCTCATTTGTATTATTGTCCTTATCCATTCTGTCACCTTCAAACAACTTTTCAGTATCCAGAGGGATGAAAATCCATAAGGATGAAGGTCTAGAATCAATACTTCAGCGCTCCCGCTGTCATAAAGGACGTTTGCTGTATTATTTTCCTTCACAACAGGGGTAATTTTTGTTTATACTGTCTCCTTGCTTGTCATAAGACTTCCATGTTCATATCAATGCTTTTATGACGAGTTTTTTGGTTATAGTCTTAATCAGAAAGCTTAATTTCACTTCAGAATACTGTTGAGAGTATATTGTATTTGTCAAGTTTATTGAAGTGATTGAGTATAGCAATCTTTTCTAGTTTATCTGTTCGCATATGCACACCAGTATATTAAGTGTTAACAAAGTGTTAATGACTTCTTGCAGGAATGCAGATGGTAACTCTAAGTCTTCTTGGTGTGGATGGCATACAGACCATGGTTCACTGACAGGTTACTATCATATCTTTATTGTCATATTATATGAGGTTTATTGTCATATTTTTGTTTTGTTTAGTGTAATAGTAACTTCTTGGACTCTCCATTCCTCTTGTTCATTTGATTAGAGGAGTCCATGGATATAAAAAACAATTATCATTTGTAACAACAACCAAACCTTAATCCCACTAAGTGAGTTCGGCAATTATCATGAGTAACAATTTTTTAGTATTATTACAATCTATCATTTGTCTAATTTCCATTTCGATTCAATGTGTAGGTCTGGCCTGTGCTATTTTTACTAGAGATGGTGTAGAAATACCTTGCCCTGATATTGCTGCTGGCCTGTATATTCGAACAAGAAGTGATCAAATTGTCAAAGTATACATTCTTCTTCTGGAATTGCAAGTAACACTGGATGATATAAATGATAGAAAAATGTTCTTAATTACAACCTTAAAATCTCATATTAGTTTTGGTTCTCTCTTTTGATATGAAGGTTCCATCCTTCTTTTTTAGTCAACTTCAAATGGAAAATTTGTCACATCGTCAAAATTGCTGGTAAAATGACTCCTTTGTTTTTCCTAGTGTTGAACAATGTGCTGGCCTGCAAAAAAAATTGTGAATTGGTTTTAGATGTTCAGTTACTGACACATGAGCTGCTAGAAATAATGCTTGACACTAAACATCAAACATTGTAGGGATTTTTTCCTTTTTCTTCTGAAAAAGCTGTTAGTTATATGCATTTTGAGGGTTTACACTGTAAAATCTGACTACAGTGTTGTTCCTAAATGGTGTAAATATGGACCTTAGAAGTTTTTACGATTTAGTCAATGCATTTACTCATTCTATATTCTATCTTGTAGGTTGTCTATGGAAAAGATGATATAGCTTTCCAAATTGGTGAAACCACTGAAATACTTTCTGGAGGTTATCTTTGTGCAACACCTCATTGTGTTCAGGTAATTTTAAAAATCCAAAAACATGCTGAATCTTTTGTCCCTATTTTGTCAGTCATAACATATGTCATGGTCAGGTCATCTAGGGGATCGAGATATGTTTGTATATTTCTTCTGTTTTTCTACCGTACATCATGCCAATTGCTGATGTTACAATTTATATTCCTTCTTGGTCTCAGTTCTTTTAAATTATTTTAGGATGAGGTTAATGTATTAAAATGCTTTGTACAGTTAGTTTGAATATTAAGTATTAACATTCAAAGTTTTATATCTTTTCCTATTATGTGAGTAGGGAATTGGGATACTGGTCGTTTTAACGTTACATGGTGTATGCTAAGTTTGCTCGGAGGCCTTCTCAATCATAGATAGATGGCACCTCTACTGCCCTGTGTATATCAAAATTGTATTTCACTTTATGTGTTGCTCAGATTATATAACTTGATCTTGTCTAGACATTCCCAAGTTTTGTTTCTACTATCTCTCCTTTTCTTCATTTGAAAAAATAAATTATGTTTCCTTTTCTTGTTCGGTTTATATTGTCATTTTTCTGATATAAGCATGGATTCTGTGGTACATTTAGGCTCCTAAGGGGGAAGAGTCTTCCGGTATTGAACGCTCGACATTTGCATTATTCATGCAGCCTGACTGGTATGTTCTCTGAATTAGTAATGCTACCCTGTTCTGTTGCTCAAATTATGTCAGGAATTATCTTCAAAAGTAGAATTTAGAGTTAGCATGCTATAATACTAGATAGAGATAATGTCAATGATGAATCTGAGCTCAATTATATGATAATGTGTTGAGGATTTTGCTTTTCAGGGATGAAAAACTCAATTTTCCTGAGGAAGTTAACATTCATAGAGAGGTATGCATTGCTGAAGTCAAAATATTGAGATTTGAACAAATATTGACAGAAGATGACATTTAAAAATGAATAAATAAATAGTGATTTTGTATTATAATTTGAAATGAGAGATAATGTAACAAAGCTTAATTAAAATCACAATTTAGATAATGATATGCATGTAAAATAAGGATTAAAATATGTACAGATACATAAGGGTGCATGTAAGAAAATGATGACATTTTTAGTTCCAGCAATTATGTAGAACATAGAGGTGGTGAGACGGGAATGCTTTTTTGTTTAACTGAACTAACGAATCCAATTCAGAAATATGGAGTTCTAAAATCTGTTAAGTAGCATTCTACATAGCATATTTGCTGCATTTCTAGATTCAAGAATGGGCTGAATTTTTATCATATTTTTGCAGCTTATTCCATCAAATGCTGCCCTTACTTTTGGAGAGTATTCAGAGATGCTGCTTGATAAATATTACCACCAAAAACAGTAACGTTTACATCTTAGCTTTGATTGCTGTTTTGAAGTGCTTCGACACGTTCACATCGATCTGCTTCATTTTGCTAACTGTTGGTGATTTGATAAATTTTCCATTTTTGCAGGACCTAAGATTTAATTGGTTAAGAGAGACTTAGTCACTTAGTCCTAGTTAACAAACTTGTAATTCATGGATGAAGGAAGTAAAATGAATATCATAATAAAGGAAAGTTCTTCCAAGTAAATTAGGCTATTTAGATGTAAATGTATGGGATTATACAAAGCAATAAATTTATGTTATTTAATTGAAGGTTATACAATGAGATAAGCTATTCGTTTTGGCATTAAAAGTTTGACTACATGGAAGAATTCTATGGCATCCCGTATTCGGAGGCAAAGATAGTAGATCAAATTTAATACTTAGATAAATTGAGAAAAGAAAGAGTGAAGTGGAGAACAGTGATGGATGATAAAATCATTTCAATTGAGAATATAGGTATTTGAGGTTAATGGAGAGAAAAGGAGATTAGTCATCTCAAGGGCTCAATTTCATCTGGCATTTCCATCTTCTCAATAATGTTTTTGTATCTTTAAAATATTGATAGGCAAATTACCTTTAACAGATAAGATGGTAGTGTGGTTTGAAGCATGCATGATTGTGAAGGGAACAAATAAGGAAACAGTGTTTAGAGATGGAAGAAGGTAAAAGGGTTAGTAGTGGTAATAGCAGTGCAGGCTATTGTAATTAACTTCTTTTATTATCTTCACAGTAATACTTCTCTATATATCATGTGAAAGTGAGTTAAAGGGAGTCATTTTTTAATTGTCTCAAAATATAACCATAAGTTATCACAACATAATATTCACCAACCATCATTAACAAAATCATAATCCTAATATGTCATAATCTATAAAAGTTAGAGTAAACTAATAATGCTATTATTTCCTTCTCCTCATCCTAAACTTAAATTCAGATTTAGTCCTTCCAAAAATCATTTAACACTCCTAATTCATTAAGGTTTTTCACTTCAGCGACTGGGAAAATGTTTTTTCTATACAACCAATAACCAAATCATTATCCTAGTAGGTGAAGGCATTTACATGAATCGAATAACGGTATAATGTTATATCATAAATCATGTGTGTCGATAAAATATGTATCTTTCAATGTTTCTTCACCATTTTGCTTATAGTTTTTTGGATGCTATCTACCTATATAAATTGGAGTAACATCTATTTGATATTCACTTATTCTACAACTCTACCCATCTCCTTCACAAATATCTTGATCACCTAAGACATAATTCTACTATCTTTTCTACATTAAGAACTATTCAAACTTTCTTTGTAATACATTCATCTCTAATATTTAGTATATCTACTTATCTAACATTTTTTTATATTGAGGTTGTGAGAGAGATTTAAATGAAAATAAGTTAAGTATAATGTGGAAGCTTATAGGCAGAACAAGCCCACAAAACATAAAGGGCTAGAATAAAATTACAGTCTACCTATACCTTTTAGCCCAATCCAAAAAAAAGCATATTTTACCTTCGGGCTATATCGATAAATGTTAGTATGTTAATATTTTTTTATGGGACTAACTCAATCGAGTTATCGACAAATAAAGGGCTATATTCGGTTTAGTTTTTATTTATTTTTAAAATTTGTTAGGTCAGTCCAAATAAGCATGTTATTAGTGTACCGTATGTTAAACTTCATTTGAATACAAATGGGACTTTTTTATTTGTACAAAAGTAAATTTGTGCACCAAGCCGATGGGTAATATATTGACAACCATATAATTAAAAATATTAATTTGTGAAACTATAAGGTGAGCATCCACATTGTTAATGATAGATCCATTGGATGATTGGGACAAAATCTGAACCGTTGAATAATGAAAATCCCGCCGAATTGAAAATTGAAATTCAAATATATAGATCCGTTAAACGAAGTCTGATTTGATATATAGAAATCATCAGAATCAGAGTCATTGTGATTGAAAATGGTGAAGAAAAGCATTCCATTGCAGAGCAGCAACAACGGCAATATGGAAGGTGGGAAAACGATCGAAGAGATGTATCAGAAGAAAACTCAGCTGGAACACATTCTACTCCGTCCCGATACCTACGTTGGTTCCGTCGAGAAACACACCCAAACCCTATGGGTCTACGATGACAACAACCACGACATGGTCAACCGCCCTATAACCTACGTTCCTGGTCTCTACAAGATCTTCGACGAGATTTTGGTTAACGCCGCTGATAACAAACAGAGAGATCCCAATATGAAGTGGTTGAAAGTCTGGATCGATCCGGTGGAGAATATCATAACTGTATACAACGACGGTGACGGTGTACCGGTGGAGATTCATCAGGAAGAGAAGGTTTATGTTCCTGAACTAATCTTCGGTCATTTACTCACAAGTAGTAACTATAACGATAACGAGAAGAAGACAACTGGTGGAAGGAACGGTTACGGTGCCAAGCTTACCAATATCTTCTCAACTCAGTTTCTCATCGAAACCGCCGATGGAAAGCGTCAGAAGAGGTACAAGCAGGTAATGCCTTTTTCATTTCTTATCTTACAATGTGCCTCTCACTGTGCTTTGTTTTTTAATCAACAGTCTGGATTCACATTTTGTTTCACATGCTCCAATTTGATATTTAATTTAAACTCTGCAACAACCAACATAATATGATATAGCAACACATTGTTTGCACAAATAGCGTTTTTATATCGAGTAATGTATAATTTAAAGGGATTATAATGGATGAAATAAACGTTAGGTTTTGCAATGTTTATGAGTGATATCATAAATTCACCAGCCATGGTAATGGATGGAATGGGAAGAAATGTGATGATAGATTCAGTTATTGTTTAGATTTTTTTAAAATGGGATGAAATGGTACCCCCCAATTGTTCTTATTGAATATTTGTAGTTTTGTATGTCTGTTCTTACTTTTTAGGCATTTGTGAATCATAGTTTGTGTTGTTAGTTGATTTCTGAGTGTTTTCTTCTGAAGGTTTTCTCCAACAATATGGGGAATAAATCTGAGGCGGTGATAACAAAATGCAAAGCAGGTGAGAACTGGACCAAAGTTTCCTTTAAGCCAGACTTGGAGAAGTTTCAGATGTCTTATCTAGAAGAAGATGTTGTTGCCTTGATGAAAAAGAGGGTTGTTGACTTAGCTGGATGCTTTGGAAATACAGTCAAGGTTGAACTTAATGGACATTTGATTTCTATAAAGTCATTTCGTGATTATGCTGATCTCTATCTCAAGTCCGCTGAGAAATTAAGACCAGTGCCCCTACCAAGGTTTCACTCTTTGAACTAGTGCCCCACCCACCCACTCTCCTTTATGATTTTTGTTATGTTTTTAATATCATGGTGCTTGCTTATGTTGTGTTTGACATGTTATCAGGATTCATACAAAAGTAGGTGATAGGTGGGAGTTCTGTGTGAGCCTAAGTGATGGACAGTTTCAACAGGTAAGAAGAGAACAATATTGATTTCCATAGTTGATGTCATTAATAATTAATTTAGTCTCATGAAATGAATTGGTTCTTTTCAGGTCAGCTTTGTGAATTCAATTGCAACTATCAAGGGTGGTACTCATGTTGACTATATTACCAATCAGATTGCGAGCTTTGTGATGGCTAAAGTAAATAAGAAAAACAAAAATGCCAATCTAAAAGCGTACAATGTCAAGAATCATTTATGGGTTTTTGTCAATGCACTTATTGACAACCCTGCTTTTGATTCCCAAACTAAAGAAACTCTTACTACGAAACAAGCTAATTTTGGTTCTAAATGTGAGATTCCAGAATCAACTTTGAAGCAAGGTATGTCACGCCACATCATATATTTTTGTCTAATAAAGTTATAGGAATTGTGGTTTTGCATTGAATGTCTGCACAAATCTTTGCAGTTGAAAAATCTGCAATAATGGAAAGTCTTCTGTCATGGGCTGAATTTAAGCAAAACAAGGACCTGAAGAAAACTGATGGAACCAAGAGCCAGAGTGTCCGTGGGATTGTAAAGCTTGATGATGCAAATGAAGCTGGAGGAAAGAAATCTGATCAGTGTACCTTGATATTGACAGAGGGTGATTCTGCTAAGGCCCTTGCAGTAAGTTGTGAAGAACTATATACATGACATGCATTATTGCAAAAATAGATATGTGACAATGTGTATTCTGCATGAAGGTTGCTGGAATCTCTGCAGTGAATGGGGGTCGAAACTTCTATGGTGTGTTTCCACTGAAGGGCAAATTGCTGAATGTGAGGGAAGCCAGCAGTAAACAGCTACTTGAGAATGAAGAAATTCAAAATATTAAGAAGATTCTTGGACTGCAGCAAAACAAGGAGTATACCAATGTCAAGTCATTGAGATATGGTCATTTGATGATCATGACTGATCAGGTCAGCTAGTTAAGATTTTATTTTGTTGTCCTTTTGGGTTTGGTAGTCTTATCAGTCACAAGTATGTATTATGGTACAATAACTGAGTCACAAGCACATATTATGGTACAATAACTGAGATTATGGCTTACCTTGTTGGCTTGTCAGGATCATGATGGTTCCCACATCAAGGGGCTGTTGATTAACTTCATTCATTCATTCTGGCCATCACTACTAAAAGTTCCATCATTCATGGTTGAATTTACTACTCCAATAATAAGGGTTAGTGTAACTGATTTTGTTATTAAAACTTCCTCCCGCTTTTATATATTTATTTGTTTTCTTCTTCTTATTGTCTCCTCAGGCTACTAACAAAAGCAACAAAAAAGAGAAACTGTCATTTTATTCCATGCCTGAATATGAATCATGGAAGGAGAGGATGGGTAACAATGTACGACACTGGCAGATAAAATATTATAAGGTTTGTTACTGTAAGCATGGAGAACATCCTTTAAGTTTATAGTTTTTCTTCTTGATTGCAGGTTTTGTTTTTATTGCATTGATTTATGTTTCTGGTTTTTCTAGGGGTTGGGAACGAGCACCCGTGAGGAAGGCAGGGAGTATTTCAGTGACCTTAATAAGCACATGAAGCAGTTTGTCTGGGAAGCTGACTATGACGCGGATGCAATTGAGCTGGCGTTTAGTAAGAAAAAGGCTGAAGATAGGAAGACATGGATTCGTAATTTTGAGGTTTGAAGTGCTGCCATTTTTTTTATTTTTTTATTTTGCATTTATGACGGACTCATGTTTAAGGGAGTATATTCTAATGAAAGTCTTTCATTCTTTGTTGTTGCAGCCTAGCAATTACCGTGATCATAAAGAAAAACGTATAAGCTACACAGACTTTGTGAACAAAGAGCTAATATTGTTCTCCAGGGCAGATCTTCAGAGGTCCATTCCTTCAATGGTTGATGGACTCAAGCCTGGTCAAAGGAAGATTCTTTACTGCTCATTTAAGAAAAAGTTGTTCAAAGAAATAAAAGTAGCACAGTTTATTGGTTATGTTTCTGAGCAGTCAGCTTACCACCATGGAGAGCAAAGTCTTGCTAGCACTATCATTGGAATGGCACAAAACTTTGTGGGTAGCAACAACATTAATCTTCTTAAACCAAATGGTCAATTTGGTACTCGGGAAGAGGTGAGACAAAGATGTCTACTACCTTCAATACCTCACTGTTTTGTAGTGTTCTCCATGTAGATTGCTTCAAGTTTTGTTTAATCGATGCTAATCTGCTGTTGTAGGGTGGTAAAAATCATGCAAGTGCTAGGTACATCTTCACTGAACTATGTCCAATTACTCGGTGCCTCTTCCCTGAAGATGATGACAACCTTCTTGAGTACTTGAATGAGGATGGGAAATCAATTGAGCCAAATTGGTATTTATTCCCACTCTTTTCTAAAAGAACTGTTATTTTATGTTTTGCTTGTCCCTGTTTGTAGACCTTATTCAAATTTGATTCATCCGGTCACACAGGTATATCCCAGTTATACCCACGGTTCTTGCTAATGGTTGTGAGGGAATAGGGACTGGTTGGAGTTCTTACATTCCCAATTATAATCCAAAAGAAATTATTGCAAATGTTAGGCGGTTGATGAATGGGGAAGCAATGATTCCAATGGATCCATGGTTTAGAGGATATAATGGAATTATTGAGAAAAGTGAGAAGGAAGGAGGTTATATAGTCAATGGTACAATAGAGGATGTAGACGAGCAAACTTTTAGGATCACAGAGTTGCCTATTCGTAAGTGGACCAAAGATTACAAACAGTTCCTTGATTCTATAACTGAAGGGTCACCTAATGTCAAGGATCCTCTCATTGAGGTAAATTAAAATATATTTCAGCACAATGCATGCACAATAAGTTTAGTTGTGTCATTAAAATATGAAACTATTTTTTGTCTGCAGGATTACAGGGTGAATGGTGATGAAGAAATGCTAGATATACTAGTCAGAATGAAGGAAGATAAAGTAGCCATGATCATGAAAGAGGGGCTGATGAAGAAATTTAAGTTGACTAGTACTATTAGCACAAGCAACATGCACCTTTTTGATGCAGAGGGCAAGATTAAAAAATATGACAACCCAGAACAAAGTATTTCTACCGCCTTCTAGTTTGAAGTCATTTTTTAATAATTTCTTATTCGTGCTGCTTTCTTATTTGTTATTTGTGTTTTTAATATGCAGTTATTGAAGAGTTCTTTCCGCTTAGGTTGGAGTATTATGAGCATAGAAAGGTGAGTTTTATTATTTGTGGCCATAGGAATACACTTTTATGTTTACAAGTGTCAGACATTTGTTGTTGTAGAACTGAAATACAATCTGGTAATAAATGCAGAAATACAAGTTGGACACTTTACAACGACTTCTGTTAACGTTGGACAACAAAGCAAGGTTTATATTGGGGGTTGTGAGCGGAGAGATTATTGTGAGCAACAGGAGAAAGGCTGATTTGTTGTTGGAGCTCAAGCAGAAAGGTTTCACTCCCATGCCGAGGAATGCTAAATCTTCGGAACCCCAAGTTGCTGGGGCAGATGACGAGAATTCTGAAGAGCTGGAAAATGACAACAGTAGGGAACAGGAAAGTGGCTCTGAGGCAGCAAAAAATGGTGACTATGAATATTTGTTATCCTTGTCAATTGGAACTTTGACAATGGAAAGTGTTCAAAAGCTATTAACTGAAAAGGATGAAAAGTTTAAGCAACTTGAGATTTTGAAGGCGACATCACCACAGACCATGTGGATGAAGGATCTCGATGACCTTGAGAAGAAATTGGATGTAAGGAGCCGATCACTTAATTTCATTATTATATTGTAATTCGTGTTTTTTTTTTCAATTTTATTCATTGCTTTTTTCTTGCAGGAATTTGATAGTGAAGAGTCCCAAGAGGAAAGGAAGAGATTGGCTGAAGCATATAATAATCATGGTGATTCTAAATTTTCTAAAAAGGCACGAGCTAAAGCCCCACGGAAGAACAGTAAGAAGGCCAACAATGTTGAGCCAGAAAATGAAAATGTAGCAAGTTTCTCCTCAATGGATATAGGTAAGTCTGGTTTGTTAGTTGTTTTCTTTCAAACAATTGATAATGATAATTTTATGTTAGCTTTTGAATGTTGATGTTCGGTTGAATTTACCTACTTGTTATTCATCAGAGAATGCAGCCAAGGTGGTCCCAAAACCAAAAGGCAGAGCAGCTTCTAAGAAAGCTGCTCCTTCTAAGAAGGTATGCCAAGTTCATGCATTCCAATTCTGTATAAATAATGATTTTCAGCACTTACCATTTTCAAATGCATATTATATCAGGTTGATGATAACGATGATGAAATTCTATCTCTTCAAGAACGCCTTGCTTCATATAACATGCTTGCACCCAGTGATCAAAGTGCAGATGCAGGTAAAAGTTTATGTGCCATTGTACTGAGTAATTTCTGTATGTACGAATTCATCCTAGTAATAAATAATTTTATTCATATACAGCATTAGAAACTGAAGATCCCATTGTGCATGCTGTGAAGAAAGGAAATTCCAAAAGGGGTGGTGGACAAAGGAAGTCTTCATCTAGCAGAGTGGTGGACATTTCTGACAGTGATAGTGAAGATAATGTTGACAATGAAGATGAGGAAGACGATGAAGACTTCCAGGCTGCTCCAGTGGCAGAGGAAAAGAAGGGAGGGAGGAAACCTGCAGGCCAAAATGTGAAGAAGCCTGCTGCAGCAAGCACCAGGAAGAGAGGTGTAGGGAACAAGCAATCTCAAATGTTGGGCCAGAAATTCATAACTGGTATGTTGAAGCCAGCAGAAAGTGCACCATCACCAGAAAAGAAAGTGAGGAAGATTAGGGAGTCTCCTTTCAACAAGAAAAGTGGTTCTCTGCTAGGCCGAGTGGTGGCTGAGGACATATCGTCTTTGGGTTCTGCTTCTACCTCTCACAGCATTGAGGAGGAAGTGGTCGAGATTGTTGCACCAGCTGGTGCTGCAACAAGAGCTGCTAGACCTCAGAGGGCCAATAGGACTCGGACACAATACATTCTGAGTGATACTGAAAGTGAGGTTGATGATGATGATGTTGAGTTAACCGATGATTCTGAGTACGATGATGAAGATTAGGCTATTCTGCAATCTGCCTTTGTTATATGCAGTTATGTTTTTAACTCATCCAGTAGACAATCTCTACTTTTGGCATATGCACATCACTCTTTTCTCAAGAGTATCTGTCAGATTCTTATTGTTATGCATGTTTGTATTTGAAATTCATCGTAATTGAAATTGTGGAACTAGAAGTTGACAATTTGCCTTAAATTGTGTTTGTGGTATCATCTTTTAGTTTCTTGTTAATTGAATTGTGCGGTGGAATTTTAGAGACATGGTTAATGGGAGGAAGGAGATTTTAATGTTAAACTAAGGAAAATAGAGATACATAAGTCAAATAATAATTGACAAGAAATACAAAATCCAAAAAATCAGTCATACAAAAATTAGTTTGTTTGACTTACATTTTATATTTTTCAATGAACTTTAACTTAAAAACTTCATCGTGTCCAAATCTACATTATCAATAGAGAAGTGGTAATATTAATATATACCATCAAGAGACTTGAGAACATTGAAAGCATAAGTGATATGTTCCGTCCCAACAAGTGTGTCAGTCCATATATAATCATTTATGATTTATCAGAAAAATATGGATCATGGATGTGTGCAATGGAACGTTCATTTATTAGTAAACAATTCAATGAATTCAACCGTTATGATTCATGAATTCCCAAATTTACTCTACTCACAGGTCACAACCAGTGCATAGAAACTGATCATCAAGTTGAGCCTTGTGCTGGGTTTTCAGAGTTAGTCTGACAATACCATCAAACAGCTCATGAGATATAATCAACTAACTTAAACAAAGGACAATCCAGGGAATGCACGATGCAAATTAATGGGTTGTATCCAGATTTTAACCCATGACCTTTAGGTCACAAGATAAACAACCTTACTGTTGCGCTAAGGTTAACCATCAGCTCATCAACTAACTTATTTGAAGAAGAAAAGGCTGGTAACTGGAATTGTTTTGTAAGACTAATAACTGTAGTGATAGTCACTGTACAGGTTTTGGTCAGCAAATGAATACAACAAAAGATAAGTACAACTACAGATCAGAAACTAAAGTAGATAACAACAATACGGTGGCTTTAGATCCTACAAATTTCAGGATGTAATATTTCATTTACCTGAAATAATAACTATTGTAGAGATTTTGATAAGCTTGTCTCACATGGCTAGGCTTCTTTTAGTAGCTTCCATTTTAGATAATAGATCTTTAATGTCTGCATCCATTCTCATTTTCATGTTGAAATATTCCAAATGTGCCCTCTCTAATGCTTGGAGTTCTTCAAATTTCTGTTTGCGCATTTCCTTAGTCTCAGCCAATCGCAACTTGGCGATTCTATTAGCATACTCTTCTTCAAGTTTCTCATTCTTTGCAAGGGAAATGCGTTTCAACCCTTCAGCTTCTCTTCTTGCATCATCAGCACGTGCTTGAAACATTTTAGCCTCTGCCTGTTTAATTTTGATTACGCTCTCCAATTCATCAAAACCGAAGTCTTTTTGGACACCACTGATATGCAACTCTTGCGCTAGAGACCTTTTATCACTTCGGTCAAAGCTAGGAAGGATGCTTGCTGACCTTTCTAACAGAGGTGGCTTTTCTTGATAAATTGATTTCAACCAAGCAGCTTCCTGGCTGGGCTCAGCTACTCCATTGTTGTGTTTAACAGGTTCCTTCCCAGAAAAGCTTGTTGTCTTGGCTAATTTGGAAGAATCCCTACAGTCTGCAATAACCATAATGCATGTAAATATGCACCCACGCAATTAAGCTTTCACAAATGCCAATGATAAACGTCAGAGAATGAAAATAAATCTCAAGAAGAATCATTCAAATTTTAAATATAATCCAAATTGTGTAATATCTTAAATCTATAAAGTGATATTTTTGAGGGAACACAAAAAAACCATCACTAATCACTACCTTCCCTTTCTTGAACCCTTTTATGGCTTGAACACGCAAAAAATATAAAAAATAAAATAGGAGCCATGTGTAAGGAAAGATACAAGAAAGCAGCAGCACTTTCCTAAGTTTATATATTCAACGTGACTACAAGGAGCTGACAAAATGGATTCCGTATATGCCAAAAGAAAAAAATATTTAACAGAATGATTTAGTGCAGCAAAACATGCTAGAGTCAGAGATGTTTTGCTTTAAGATGAAGCAAACTCTGTATTCTTGTGTTTCCCTGTATTCATCAGAATTTATTCAAATCCTACAACCACAATCTTTTCACTTACATCATTCAGACAGCCAGAATAATTCTCAGCAACCATATTTCCTCTAACATTATAAATAATTATATGCATTGCAAGACTTATCTATATGTTCTAATTATTATGGAAAACTAAAGAATGTGACTACAGTCCTTGATGACTGGAAAAAATTAGCAAAAAAGTTCACAGGCAAACCAATATGGATCAAATACACTGAACATCTTGGCATGCCCTTGTTCAAAGTAAGGCAAACCAATCATCTAATTTGCTCAACGCAGAGTTAGCACAAAAAAAAGTTCACTCGATAAATCATATGCACAGAAATTCATGAACAAAACTAAGTAAAGCTAAAAACATTAAAATAACCAAACAAAAGAAGTACGTAAAATTATATAAAAAAAAGTGTGTTAGTTACCAGAAAGGAAAGACATGATATGCCTCAAAACCTCAGGAAGTTTAGATTTATTTTCCAATCTTGGCAGCATTTGACCTGCAATCTCATGCAGCTGCCTCCCTCTTATATCCTTGCTGGAAGAAAAAATTCTCTTCACATATTCGAGCTCCTTACAAAGAGTTTCAACTGACCATTCTTTTGCAAAATTATGAAACACCTCTTTGACAAATCCAAACATCTCAGAAGGGTGATCACAAGCAATACAGTGAAACTGCATCTCAGTCATCCCTTTCATTCCAGTTGTACTATGTCCATTCCTAATATAAGATTCCCGCAATCCACAATCGGTATGGCACCAGTGAAGACAAACATCACACCCAACCCAACTACAAGTATTTGATGCTTCGTCAAACTTAGAACACACAAGACACATGCATTCCCTGCAAAAACCATTCTTCTGCACACAAACCTTGCAATCACATTCATCCACAGGCAACTGACTTCGACATGAGAGATTCCTGCATCTTAAGTTGAGAAAAACTTGAGCTAACTCCGAAGATGAAATGTTGTTGCTGTCTATGTGAAGATAATTAGTTAAACCAGTTTTTAAAGCAACCAGAACTTCTAGTTGCACTCGGTGGCACTTCAGTAGGGCTTCCAACGTAATATCAGACCGGTTCTGCAGAACTTTCTGAAAAGCAAGTATCTGCCCATGCCTATCTGCATTGAGCATGACTTCGCGAATACCCTCTTTCAGACATGTCATGGACTGTCCGGTCATTTCATGGAACTTTCTGGACATTACATGCACAGATTCAGAAACAATCTTTGCAATGATTGTCTCAACAAAATCAACCCCACCACCCAGAACTTGTTCCTGTTCCTTGTAGCTAGTAGTTCGATTCAAACCGCCACTATTCCTGTCTCTAACATCCCAATTTTTCTCAAAACTATAATTTGATCCAATGTCTTGAGACCCGACACTGTGTGGAGGAGATCTAGCATCGCCATGGTGTCTTGACTGTCCTGACAAATGCTTATGAAAACTCAAGTGCTTCTCAAGTCCATTAACCATTTTTGAGCTCCCTTCTAGAACCCCAGGTTGTTGGACTTTAACAGCATCTAAAATGCCCCATGATGGTTGAGAGTGGTGAAAAGAGCCATTTCCATTCGTTGGAGCTCTCTGAGAAAACTGAACTTCTTTTTGTTTGGGATCACCTTGAGACTGGGCTTGCCAATCTATTCCCTGGAATAAGGGGCGACTACCAACGGATTGTTCAAAGTCCAATGTATTTTTCGTTAGAGAACAGCTAGGCTCGTGATAGAGTGATTGGGAACCTGAAAAGGACATGGATGCAGTAAAACCATCTGAGTTAGAACAAAATGTATTACTTAAAGACTGCACACTCCGTGCCTGACTCGGGGACCCGGGGACTTGTGTTGTTGTCTCAAGAGCACCAACGGGTAATAGAACATTTGGCAAACTAAGAGAAAGATCAAGTTGCTCCATTCCAAGACTCTTGTCCTTCTGGTTGTTGATATCTGAGTGTCCTGTTTTTTCGACTTTTCTAACAGGAGATCTTGAAAACAACTCGAACCCCCTTGTGCTTGACCCTTCCATAACATCAGCAGCACATGTTGCAAGGTCTGTCGACCCTTTATCAACCCACAAAGCACTTTCTGAAGAATGACCAACATCGGTAGGTGTAACAGAGATGCTTTTGCCTTTATCCCTGGCATTGTTGTTGGCCATTGTCTCCATCATTGTTTCTCTATTTACTTCTTTGGCAGCTTCATTTTCTGTTGAGACTTCATCTTTTAACTGAGGAATGTCAACATCTGAGCTACTTTTGAGATCCAAGCCTTTCTCGTGCTTATGCTCCTCTTCATTAGACAACAACACCTCCATATCTGCATCCTTCTTTGTTTCCTCCTCCTCACACTCAGTAACAGCTTTCAAACATTCATCTTTCTTGTTATCCTTCAAACACTGAGTAACAGTGTCAATTTCAGTGTCAGTAACAATCAAATTTTTGGTTGGATAATCTTGGATATCTGACACCTTATGAGCTTCCATTTCTGCATCTGAATGAACACCGTCAATAGGTTTGAGCTCATTTTCACTTGAAATCTGATGTGTTTCATGGGTAGCAGTATGAATATCATTAGTGTGGCATTCATTTGGGACTTCCTTGTCATCTGTCTCTGAAGGAATAGAATGATTCTGTTCACTTGTAAGTTGAACAGATGGCACAGGTTCGGGTTTGAGCTCCCCTTCTTCCATTTCACTACTACAACTTGAAGTCTGAAGTTGCAAGTCCTCAGTGTTTTTCACGAGTTCGACACTCTTTGATTGGTCAGTCTCAGAATCCTTGGAAGAAGTTGGTGACTTAGCATCTGTGAACCCTGTGGGAGAAGAAGAGGAGATTTTCTTAGAATGATCACTCTCTGAATCCTTAGACCAAGTAGGGGACTTAACATTGAAACCCTTACTACTAGGTGATCGCGTTAAAACTCTCTCTTCCATTCCAACAACTACTCTGCTCTTTCCTCTCTCATCAAAATCTTTCAACCCTCTCCTCCATGATGAAACACTCCCTTCCCTTCGTGAACGGTCCCTCTCTGACCGAAACCCTTTTGGGACATCCCTCCTGGATCCGCCGCAGAGACTCTCCGACCTCTGACTCATACTCCTGTACCTCCTCCGATGAAAGCTGTCCAGATCGTGGTTCCGAACCGACCTAGAACCATCGCGATCATCGTCAACCGTACGATCTCTGTCGTAGCGTGAGGATGAAGGGGAAGGATAGATTAAAGGCTTGCGTCCGTTATCAGATTTATAGTAGAAGGAGCTTCGCTTGGCTGAAGAAGAAGAAGAAGAAAACGTGCGGTTCAGATTTGAATTAGAATTAGAATTAGAATCCTTCTTGTCACCGTAGGAGTGAAGATCCTCGCTGGATCTCAATCTCTTCATACTTTATATTCAAATCAACAAATTAAGAAACCACAGATATGTTATAAAATTAAATGATTGTATTCTAGGGTTTCATATCTAGAAGGTAAGGAGTTGTATTTGAAAACGGCATCGTTTTAGGTATTCCGGTGAGTGAGTGAGTGAGTTGATGGTAAAATGGACACAATATATTTATGCCACTTTCTTACTAATGGTGCGTACAGCGCACTCCTCTCACTCTTATTTATACACATTCTCTCTTCAAATAAATCAATTTATATTTTTATTCTATATGTCTCCAATAATTAGAAGAAAATGTAATTATTTAGTATTTACTTTTACAATTGTATAAATTATTGTGTAATTGTGGAACAATATCATTTGAATTTTATTATTCTTGTTATTGTGCTTGTTAGTTAGATTTGAACTTAAGAAATTGAATAATTGTATTTTTCAATCAAGAGTGATTAATTGATAATTGATATGATAAAGTACGTGTTGTTAGTATAGATATGTGTTTCATTCTTTATTAATTTCAAATTGGATCATGTGCTCGAGGAAAATGAGAGTCCCCAACATTTTTATCATTTGTAACTTTATACATACTTCAATTATTTTCTAATTTATACCAACAGTATATATGTCCATTTGCATGACTCACTTATTATTGTTTTTATTAAAATTGTTTTTATTAAAGTCAAGTTAGTACACTACAAATACATAAAAGTAACTCATATCAAATAATTTAAAATGATAAAATTAAATGATATAACTAACATTTTTATGTTGAATTTCATTATTAATAATAATGGAGGAGTTGTGAGGAAAGAAAAGCTTACATTTGGAAAATTAAACATGGAGAATATACGAGGAATGCAAACTAAATGTTAAATTGGGAGAAAATGTGAAATGAATAATTAACGAAGAAAAATGTTAAAAAAGTCTTACATATAACTTCTTTAGTTTGTGAAAATTTACATGTGAAAAAACCAACATTGAGAAGTTGTGAAGAAGATATATAAAATTTTAACTTGTGACAAAGTAAAATAAGTGAATGGAAGAACAAAAAAAAATGTTACAATGATCTTGCAATTAGAAGTTTCAAGGAAGTTTGAGTATGAACTTTGATGAAATTGGAGAAAAAATATGAAAATGTAAGTGATAGAATATAGAAAAAAGATGAAAAGTATGTGCATAAAATTAATTCAATTAATAAAATATGTGTTAGTGATAATTTAAATTTAAAAAATAATAATAAGCATTGTCAACCTCCAAATGTAATTTTTGAATCTCATCTATTATATCTCAATCATGTGCACAACAACTATTATTATATGTATGTCTAATTTGTATAATAAGATTATTATAAAATAAATATAAAAATCAAGAAGACAATTAAAAAATCTAATTCTAATTTTTTTATTAAAATGACTTGTGTTTTCAAATTGATACAAAATTAAACAGTTTCTCAAATAACAATATGAAGTGAACTAAATGAATATATATAGTAAGCAATTTAAAAGACGTTACACAAATCTAATAAGAATTAAAATAGCAATGTAATAAATTCAAATTATGTATAATGACCCCATATATTTAGTGATATAACATTATATAGTAACGTTGAGCATTGTAGGTTGAGTAATTTGAATGACATGTTAAATAACATGATGTAATTCTGTAAAAGTAATTTTTAAATGACATAAATATTTCTTTAGTTTACAAGTGTCCAAAAATAAAGATATTCATTTTTGTAATATCATAAACTTATTCCATTAGTAATAAGATGATAGATTTTATCAATCATATATATATTTCCTCTTCAAATTTCACAAAGAACAGTGACAATAATTTGATGGTTCAGAAGAAAACAATCACTTTATAACTTGTAGAAATACAATATACTTGCTGGATAGTGAAAATGTGAAATAATATAAATAATAATGTGAGATTCCTTTAAAATTAATGCAGGGTTATAAAGTTGGAAACCCTTTAATACAACTAATGGTACAAGAAAACAAAACCTTAATTCGGGTTTCACATAAAATTAGGGAGACTTAAAACTAGTTCTAGAAAACCTCTACTTTTGATTTTCCAAAGATATTTGATATTTTCAAAAGTTTGTTAGTAGTAATTGATGCTCAAAATCCTAGCTTAACAGATGAAATTTTTTCAATTGTTAATTTAACAAACCGTGTAATATATATACATTGACAATATAAAGATTTATATATAATCAACATATCATATATA
This sequence comes from Lupinus albus, assembly GCA_009771035.1. Taxonomy (NCBI): domain Eukaryota; kingdom Viridiplantae; phylum Streptophyta; class Magnoliopsida; order Fabales; family Fabaceae; genus Lupinus; species Lupinus albus. Next base: position 18,100,341 of record CM020017.1, read on the forward strand.
ATTCATTTGTATTATTTTTATGAAGAATTAATAATAAATGATAGAATATAGTATATGTACGTACCAATAAATTACCTCTCATCCCACTATCTTTTGTTATTGTTAATAACCCTCGCCCATGCATTTCAATCTACCATTAATGCATTTCTTCTAACATTAAAACTTTGACTTATTTTCCTTTTTATCTCTGAAGTTTGATAAAATATCATCTTATGGTTCTCAAAACTCATGCATTTGGTAATTACCAAAAACACACGAGAAGGAGCGCTTTGCACGTAATAGGCGCATTATAGTAGATTTTGAAAAATAAGACGCAAATCTTGTATTCGTGACACACCACTAATAGAGTGACACGTTTCTGATCTCTAGCTCACGCCTTTCTTGTCAAACATGAATAAATCAATAAGTTAATAACACTTATGCAGATTAGATAATTCAACCACTATGACAAATAATAAGATACTTGGTCATCATTGGTGGGTTATCCTACTAAGTTATTAACTTTCTTAAAATTGTTTGCAAAGTACATAACATAATAAATATATGTCCAGATATATTTATGATTTATTTGCTACCAAATTGATGTACCTACTAATTTATTAGTGAAGGCAAACATATCAAATATTTAGGTAATCAGTAATGTGTATTTAAAAGACATCTATAAATATTTTTTATTAGAGTAAATTATACTAATATTGTTTAATATTTAATAAAATTACATAAATCATTCTTCATTTTTTTATATATACACAAATTTCCCTACGTTATATAAATACATTATATCCCCAACAAGGAGATGAACATAATTTGACAAACTCTCCTTAGAGATGTGAGTGTGATGTTTCATTCTGTGCCAACTTTTTTTACTTGTGTTTAGTGATCTTCAAAGTAAATAAAAAAACTCACGTTCATTAGATTTTTTAATGGGATTACACTTAAGGTACCTAAATTATGGTTAAAATTATACTAATTTATCCTTAGGAAGATATATATAATTTGTAAAATAAGATTAGGAAATACAATACTGCCACTGCGGAATACCCAGAGTAGTATAACCATTGTAAAGGTGCAGGATAGGCCAATGAGATTGTCTTACCCATGAGATAGAATATGCACCAAGTGAATAGGGGATATAATAGACCAACATGATAGCTTTATCCTATGCTAATAAGCTCACCAAACTCCAATCTATCATATCATGTGTCTATTATCAAATTTACCAAATGAGCCCGAACATAAATATCAGTTTAACAAAATGATAACAATTTCATCTTCCAAAACAATATCTCTATTCATGAAATACACAATACCACTACGGTTACTAATCATACATCTAACACTTCTTAGGCTTACCTCCCTATTCTACAGCAATGGTGACCTATATACATCACAAGCAGAAAGATACTTGTGAAATCAGATACATGCAGAAAAAAATACATTTCGCAATTGAATACCTGCAGCCCAAAAAAGTAACGGGGTCAGGTAAGGTTATTTCTTTCAAGAAAACTGAAATGGCTCTAATAAATTATGCCCCGCCCAAAAATCAGTTGCAATGTGCGCATCTAGGAATATAAGTTCAGTAAGTAGAGCCCTCAGATGAAACAATCAATTCGATTAGAAAGTCTCCATATAAAATACTGAGAGTGGATAAGTTGAAAGTTCATGTCTTCGATCGCTTCTGCTTTTGTGGAACAAAACGGACCCCTTGGTTCCTGAGTTCTAGCATCTTCACCTTCCCAACATCTAAGGTAACGTGTACCTTTGAGGTGCCTTCCACTGTATCGGAAACCACTCCCTTGTGCCTGGACAAAAAAATGTAAAGGTTGAATAAACATGGTTCATTACTATCAGCGACAAAAATACACATCACAATTATTTATTGTTTACAACTTTGAAAGATAAGTTAATCAAAGACACAACACTAAATAAAAAAGTTCCAAAGCAGCTACATAAATACAATGTGCTCATCCATCAGCATAGTTCTTTCAAAGTGAAGCTTTTGGGGAGGAACAAACAGATGGAATAAACTTCATTAAAAATAAAATAGTTAATAATAAACAATCGATACATCATTTCCTAACGCATAGCATTATTTATATATAGTTTTCTCCATTACTTGAACATAATTAACATAAAGCTATAGAAAGCACTAACCAAGAATTGTCAGATGTCTGATGAACTTCAACTCTCTTCCCAACTGCATCATTACCCAATTTCATCAATATCCAGTTTGCAGCCATGATCTCATCCATTTGACAGTCTTGATGTGATTGACTTACATTTTCAGCCTCATTAAACAACTTTTTCTCCTTAAAAGGTGTTGGTCTCTTCCTTTTCGATCTCTGGCCCTTGATTATAGTCTTCTCCTGATGAGGAGAATTTAGACTTTCAATGCTAGGTTTCTTCAATTTAAATCTCAGTAGAGGTTTAGAATCTTTTGGCAAAGAATGTGAAGGTGCAAGACTATTATTATTATTTCCATCTGTCTCCCCATATGTCCCTTCACCTCGTGAAGTAGCTTCTACTGTTCCTACTTGATCAAACATTCCATCAGTACTATGTTTGCTCTGCAAGGCATGAGTACACTCTAAACTTCCATCAGAAATATTCCCTCTACCAGAGGCCGTATTAAAGTCAGAAACTTCTGGTTTCACCTTTCCCAATTTAATCAATTTTCTTTCGCTTCCTGAAACCTTTAAAAGCTTTGCTTGGCCAGAGTCAACTCTGTTTCCTGAGTAACAATAACATACTTTACTTTCTCATTAGACAACTTAAAACAAATGTCAAATACATCTTCAAATGCTGATGGTTGGTGTAATGGAAAACAATAGACAAACTTTGGTACAGACGAGGAAAAAAAGAAGAAGAAACATAGTAACTTTACCATCAATATGTCTAGCTGCAGCATCTTGTCTGTCTAATGCAAACTTGTCTTGCTTCCTTAACTGGCTTATGTATTCATTTCCTATGAGGATATTTGAAATGGAAAAGTCAAACAAAGGAAAGAGAAAGGAAGCAAAAAAAAAGAGATATTAAATCATTAAATAGTGCACCCACAAAGCAGATACAATCAGTGTAATCATTGTACGTTTAGTAATTAAATTATTCAAAAGGCCAATTGCATGTCTTTTCGCTAATAATGAATAAAACATGTAACTGATCTAATAAGGAGAAAAATGGTGATACTTAATTAAGAATCAGTATAACCCAATCACATGGAACCAATTCCAAAATTATATGTTTCTCAAGCTAATAATATATAGCGATAATCCCCCTCCCCAAACGCGCACAGAAAAAAATAACCATTGAGAAATATACCATTAACATTAACCAGATCTTGATCTCTTTGGCAGCTTGAAGTATCAGACCGCAGAGAACTAGCCACATTAATTTTCCGCGCACCCAAATTTATAACCAACTTCTTCCCTTTCACATTCTGAGTTTTATCATCATGCTTTCCACTCTCCTCTTCACCATTCATAATATGTGCCTTATTGCTTTTAATTCGAACAACTCTGGGTCTCCTCTCTTCATCACCGACCATCACCTCATCAACAAACTTATGTTTTGAAATACCTGGCTTGTTGGTAGGGCAAAATATTTCAGCAGGTGATGAATAAACATCATGACCATCATTTCTCAGGGATTGTATATCATCATCATCCAAACTATGTAAGGATCTGGTATCACTATGCCCTTCAAAACTATGGCGTGTGTCAATTTTACCAGACACAAATGACTGAGGGTCCTTTTTCTTAGCAGTCTTTTTGCTTGAAGATTTCTTTCCATAATCTTTCTTCTTTGGTGTGTGATTAGACAAATTCTTTAGAGAGAACTTAAAGGAACGCCCAGATTCACTCTTTAATTTTAAAGACTTGCTAATATCCTCATCGTATGAAAATGGTGAAATAGAAAATATTTCATCTTGAGTTGGTAAACCAGCTGCAGCCCTCAAGCTGACAATTAAATCTCTATCGTTAATATTCCTTCTCCTCCAAAGCTCTTGAACAGCTTCATCAAGACCCTGGATCTGGAGCACACATGATTGGTGCAAAGAATAAAATAGACTTAGATGTAAATGGAAGAGTTTTTTCCTAATAAAAAAGACTTAGTTATATAAGCCACACTGATTACCTGATGACATTCCCCACGACATGTGGGACATTTATACTGCAGATTCCCATCCACTTGAAATTGATGATATTTTTCATCACTGCAAAACATTTGCTCCAAAATAAGCAAATTAAAAATACTAGACTGATTTCAAGGACAAAGAAGACAATATCACATGACTTATAAAGATCATGTCAGGAGTATGGATCAAAGAGCAGTACAATTCAAACAAGAAAAGGCTTGAAATAGAAACATATTCAAAATAATTAATCTACATTATTGATGCATGATTAAAATCCAAATAGTAATGTTGTTGCATGATTAAAGTCCAATTACTAATCAACCAGGCATTGAAGAGTTAAGATCAAGAAGTTAAGAATGGTCATGACATAATAAAACAACAATGGAATGTTCATCAATGTATGTATTCTGGAATTGCAAATGAAAACAGTCCATAGGATACAGTGAAATTAGTCCCTCTTCACACATACAATAGGTAAACTAACCTAATATTATCACAATGGCAATGAACCCAGCGCTGGCAAACATCACAGCAAACCATTGGTGTCGACTCTGAATCTCTGTATACCTACAAAACGTGACAAAAGCATATGGTCAAACTTCAGATTTCCTACCCTGCCACACATTGTTTATATGTACATATATGTATCACTACAGTATTTAGGGAACACAAACAATGATGGAGTTTGAAGGTAAAATAAAATTTAATTCATATATTATGCATGAAAGTAAGATGTAACATTTGAGAAGCAGGGGTGTATGGACATGGGACCTTGTACAAGCTTGTGGCACACTTTTAGATACACAAAAGTTCACTTTAAGATTGATTTACATACTTTCCCCAATGATGTTGGGGATAAGTTCTACTAACCATCCCCCAAATGCAGATTAGGAAAACATCAAGAGAAAAGACTGTCACCTTCAAACAAACAGAGCAGTAGTTTCCTTTCACAAACAATCTTCCGCATGCATCACAGCAGGTGTATCCCAGAAACCACCTATAAAAGATTAAGTCCATCAAATTAAAATATGTAGAATTTAAACTACCATTGAACGACTAAGAAAACTAAGAAAATTTTAAAGTATGTTAGGTAGTCTATTTGACTAACCAGTGCAAGACATCAAGAAAAGGAAATCAAGTTATACACTTCGAAGAAACTAAATATGAGTAACTCAGAATTCATACCTCACACTAAGTCCATTTCCAGGGACATTCGATCCGCAACTGTGACACCTTGTGTGCTTTGGGCACAAATAGGGCCCAGTACTAACATTCTGCATTATGCACAATCATAAATGAAATGTTATGTACTGTATGAAACCAATATTAAGTTCGTTGGTCAGTGACACGGAACCTACCTTGTGAGGAGGTTGAAGACAATAGCAATGGTAAGCGCCATCACATCTTTTGCAAAACATGAACTTACTTGGATCACCGGTCCTTCTGCAAGCCTGGATAAGAGCTGATAAAGCATAAGAGTGACTTGATTCTAATGAAACATTATTGGAAAATGGCAACCTCTACGCCAACACAAAAACCAAGGACATTCAGTTTATTATCCAAATATACATAGGATAGTGAATGAAGTCAGTCATCACACGGTATACAATATAAATATGACTTCCCTTTAGAGAGAGGCTTTCTCATTTTGCATTAATAAAACAAATGTCCCTACTTCATATAACGAAAAAGCAAATCATACTCCCATCTGATACCATAAACATAATATGAAGTCAAGCAACATATTTAAAATCACAGGGCATGCAAACGGCAAAACACATAATCAAGGAAATAACAATTTCAGACACCCCTAATGGTAAAACACTATTCATTCTAGCAAGGACGATACTTTTTTCTCTCCAAAAAATAAGAGCTATATTGAGTCATTAGAATTACACATCACTCATTACCTCACAAATTCGGCAAGCGCGACAGGTCCATGAACTCCAATGAAATAAATCTGACAAAAAAGAGTCAGAACATATAACACTTGGAAATATTAGAACATAGAGCAAATGTACCTTCTTACCTCTATTATGAGCCCAACTTCTCAAGCAGTTCCTATGGTATTTCTTGCTACAACTTTTACATGATAGCATCTTTTTTGCTGTCTCGCTTCCATCATTTTCAACCCGATTGCACATTCGACAAAAAACTTTCATGTTAGATTGACCCAGTTCTTCTCCACTAATATTTCCTGATGTATCCTGTTCATATAAATCAATATGATAACACATATTAAAAAAGCCATGGTATCAAAACTAACTAGATTTGAACATACAATCAAAATTAAAGGAAAAACAAACAAAACCACAGTAAAAAATTACTACAATAAAGCCAATATAGCAGCACAGCATACACAAGAAATAAATGAACAAATAAAACCTCAACATCATTAACAAGTGAAATTAGTAACAATATTTAGCTCATCGTCTATGAAGCACTTAGGGTTACAAAACACTGATACGACACAATACCCACAGATAAGTCAATAAGGAGAAATAATAAAATAAATAAAAGATATATAGATGAAAAGTATCTAAATTCTAAAATGCACATCAAGAGAGTTCTTCACACTATTTTTTCAATAAAATCACTAATTTTTTTAAAATAGTCACTTATAATAGAATGAAACATGATCGGATAAGATTACTTCTATAATCAAAATCTGAAGATCATTAATATCTCATACTCTATTTTAAGTAGCTTTAGATTATAACTAGCATCATAGAAGAGAGAGAGAGAGAGGAGCCCAAAACCTGAAACAGAGTATAAAATTGATTATTTTGATTTTAACCGAACACAGATAGCCTTTTGATATTACACCAAAATCTATATAAGAAAAATAAATCACTTAATTGACACAATCAAAAATCACTTCTTTCTTAATCAGACGAGCCCCAAAGAATCCAACATGGTATGTATGGCATATTGGTACCACAATCATGTAGAAGTATATATAAGTACTACATAGCTCATCTCTCAACTGATGTACTAATATCATATGATTCACTCATTTACCATGAGTGAACACAAAATCATCTGACCACATAGCATATACCGGTTCGTCATAAAGAAAGTCTTGTAATAATATTGTAAAAAGTGACAAACTGATAGGAACCACAAATCCTGTGTTAGAACCAGTACCATATAGCTATGATTTCTAACAATCAACACCACATTTAAGATGAATCAACATGAAATTACTCAAGAATTCACATAACACTTTAGCTGAAATTAATTACTCTAATAATCATCAACATCACACATTCTAAGTAAAAATCAGCAAACAAATCTAAGAAGCAGAAGACTCACGGCAACGTCACCGCCACTGGACTCTAACTGGCGAGCAAACTCCTCGGCAGCAAGCATAGCGGCGGCGCCTTTTCGCTGAAGAGCGACACGTTTCGCTTTCATGGATGCGGACTCATCGAAAACATCAGCGCAAGGTGGAACTCCAAGAGGTGACGGTAAGATCTTGGGGACGGTGACCTGGACGGTGGCGATGTGAGTGGGAGTATCGGCGGCGAGGAATTGACGAAGAGCGGTGAGATGATTGAGAAAGGCATTGTTGTGAAGAGAGGTCGGAAACCCTAAAGCGCAGAAACAGATTCGGCGACTGAAAGAAGAATGAAGGATATTGAGAGAGTGAAGAGAATAATAATAAGAAGAAGAAGAAAAAGGATAGAGAATAAATATAGTAGAGTTGAAGTAATTGAAATAGAAATAATAATAGAGAGGGGAAAGAAAGAAGAAAAATAAACCATGTAATTGGACAAGCTACGTGAAATGGCATATTGTGATTTAGGATGATCCTTCCTTCCCTTCTCTAATTTTATTTATTTATTTATTTTTGTCTTTAAAAATATAAAAGAAAAGAGAGTTGGAAAATAAAAATATATAAAAATGGGGGGGTGAGGGAGGGAAGAAGAAAAGTGAGATGAGGAAGGAGGAAAGAGAATATAATATTAAGGATTGGGTTTTGGGTTTCTCTTTCACTCAATTGGGCTTTGTAGAAGAGAGAGATATATATATATAAGAGAGTGATGGAACCCAATGCCAGCAGAGCAGAGCAGAGCAGAGAATGGACGATTGGATTCCCTCAAGCAACTGGATCGTGGCCTCCGGCTCTCTCTTCAATTCTCTCTTATTCCAATCTTCACTCTCTTCCTTAGACGAATCCAATCCCATTCCCAATTCCCCTCTCATCCTTCACCCTCCTTCACCCGATTCTCTTCCTTGCCAAATCACTAGTCAGTTTCTTCATTCTCATTTCTCACTTCTTTCTTTCCTTATTTATATCTATCCAACATGAATAAGAATTTCCAATTGCAGTTAAATTTAAGGAGAAACATGAGGTGAGACAAGTTTATGTTCGAAGTACAGCACGGGTGTACGAGATTTACTATGCAACCAACCTCAACTCCGACCATGACTATCTCTCTACCGTTCGTTGCGCTCTTGCCACTCAACAATTTCATTCTTTACACAAAACTCAACTGTCTCATACAAACACCATTAACTCACCCACCACCACTCAGGTATTCATATCAATCATCTTTTCATAATTAAATAATGCAAATTCATTCTCTTCAACCCTACATCATAAATTTACTAAATCATCTTTTTTTTGCTTTGCTCTTGCTTTCATGATGATTATGGTTTAGATTGATTTTCTGACTTCTAGGTCCTCTTTTCCTGTCCCTAGGATCTTTTTGAGGCTACTGCAGAGATTGATGATGCAAATCCCTGTGTTTCTGTTACACTTCGTCTGCTCTCACTTCAAACTAAAGATTGCGTTTATGTTGATGAGATTTATGTGTTTGGCGATCCCGTTGATTCAGAAAGCCTTGAGGAGACCCTCGATAACCAAAACTCATCTGCTTCTACTCTCATGGCTATGTTTCTTCCAACTATCATGCAGTTATCTAAGACACCAGGTCTTACCAGTCTAGATGCTGTTTCAAAGGAAAAGCAATGCGTTTCAGAGGTTGGTCTCGAAGAAACCCACCCCAGTGATTCTGTAATTAAGACTCAGCTGAAAGGAAAAGCTACCATAACTGGTCCTCAAGAATTAAAGTTGAAAGAGGTTAATGGGTGTTTGGTGGGTCCATCCCATCCAGACTCACCCTCACAGTTTGCTAAAATGGAGACCAATCACACTGCTGTATTCTCACAACCTGTTAAATTTCACAGCAGTCATAATGCTTCACCGTCACAAATTGCTGAAAAGGAGGACAATCATAAAGCCATTCCCATTCAGGTTGCTCAAACAGAGTGCAATCACAGTGCTAACACCTCACAAGTTGCTACTACTGAAACCAATCATGCCAATTCTTCGGGTGTCAATGTTCAAAGTGCCTTGGAACGGCTCATAACACGGATGGACAAGATAGAGGAAATCTGTTTGGGCTTTCAAGAAAAAATGGTAATGCCCATGACCAACATTGAGGCAAGACTCCAGCGAGTTGAGCAGCAACTTGATACACTGAGTAACAAACTGCAAAATTCTGGGTCACACTCATGCTGTACAATTTATGTTCCTGATGCTTCTTGCCTTGAATCAGATGCAAACTCCCCTGACAATTGTTTTGGCTGTACTGCCACCACAATAATCGAATCAGATGTGAAAGATTTGCATATACAAGTACCTGATGTCTCTCCTGATGATATATGTTACTCAGAAAATGCTACTCAATTGCTCCCAGGTCTTGTAGTTAAAGCTCCTGAGTTTACTGATGGTGATGGTGAAGAAGATGATGCATCAGGACAAGAAATGAATTCTTCAAATGACAATGGAAAGCTGTCAATTGATGATGCTTTATCTTCTGCATTAGCTAATTTGTTATCTTCAACATCCCCAAGGTATAGTAAAAGGCTAACAGTTAAAGCTCCCGAGTTTTCAAGTGAAGACGATGATCATGAGATTGAAAGAAGTGACGATATAGAAAAAAATGACTCGGTTCATGTCGCAATCAGTGAGAAAATTGATCACATCCAATTGTTGACTCCATCCGATATTTCTTTGCAAAGTAGTGAGATGGTAAACAGAGATTCTAATTGTAAACACTCTGAAGAGATTGTCCAAGAAGCTGAAGAATATGCTGAATTTTATAGTAGGGATGCAGATCAAGCTGAGGGGTGTGTGAATGCCAGTATTGTAGCTGAACATAATCCAAGAACAGTTTTTAATAACTTTGAAGAAGAAAATGACAAAATCAATGATCGCAGGAGTGATGGTTTGTCATTCAATGGAAGCAACACTTCAAATGAGTTGCTTGACAATCAGACTACTACTGATTCTAGTATCGCTCAGGAAGGATTGTCTGCAAGGACTGATCTTACAATTGCAACAGAAGTCCGAAAAAAAGCCTCCTATGAGGACATCATAGAGAATGTTCTTGGATTTTCACTTGCTTCCTCTGTAGTCAATTTTGAAACCCCACTCTTGGATGTGAAATTCATCTCTCAGACAAGTCCTGTTACTAATAAGCTTTTCCTTGAAGCCCTTCTGATTGACACACCAGAGGGCAGCGATGTTCTTCCCAATGAGGAACAATTGAAAAGCAATGATGATGTTTCGGATGAGGAGTGGTCTAATTTGGTTTCAATAGATGATGGGGAGCATGTGAATCAAGTTAGTGATAGCCATTTTGCCCTGGGCGCTGACCATTGTACTTCAGAATCTGCGCCTGTGAACAATAGGGGGTGATAGTTTGCCTGAGGATCAGAAATGCAAGCGTGATCACATGTATAGAGATTTTTCATCAAGTCTTATATGATGTGGTTTCATGCTGTTTCAGTTCATTAACCTTGGACATGAATCTGTTTCATCACTGTAGAGCTGAAACATTGTAAGCATAGTTGTTGAAGTGGTTTCATGCTGTTTCAGTTCTAAACATTGGACTTGAATTTAATTCATCACTGTAGAGCTGAAACATTATAAGCATAGTTGTTGAAGTGGTTTCATGCTGCTTTAGTTCATTAACCTTGGACTTGAATCTAATTCATCACTGTAGAGCTGAAACATTATAAGCATAGTTGTTTTCGTGATTGTGATTTTTTTCTACCTTATCTAGATTTTGAGTTAATAGGGGAGGTTCTTTTGCTTAAGGATTTGGTATACAGAAGATACTTAGCTGGAAAATGTTGCAGTTATTACTTGCTTATGGTGTGGTTGCATGTAAATAGAGTATCAAGTTTGAATTGTTAATCTGAATAGTGAATTACACCCTTGTTGTACTTGCATGATTATTATTCTGATATATTCTAAGTCATGTATTCTGGAAAGCAGGAGTCTATTTTAATGATTTTATAAACTGAAAGAGGACTAAAAAATAACTCTGCAAAGGATAAATGGTTTTTAGAATGAATAAATCTCACTAGATAATATATATTATTATTAGTTAAAATAAATAAATTCTACTATATGATAAATATTATTAACATTTTTAAATAAAAATCGTATAATAATAAATATTATTAGTGTTTTTGAAATAAAAGACATAATAATGTTATTAGGGCGGAGATCTATTTATTATAAGAGTAAGTTTTTTAAATCTACTTCATATCAATTCTAGAGAAATCAAATGGTTTAAAAAACTTATTATTCGAATTAATGATTAGGCTCATTTTAACAACTTTTAAAGCGTTTCTTTAACAAGTGGATAACAACTCATTAATAATTTTGAAGTGGCATATTTTCTCCCATATTTTAAATTATAAATAAAGTTATAGATTTCCGGTGACAAACAAAAAAGTATACATGAAAACATCAAAAAACTTAGTTTTCTTATGCAACCAATGAGAATAAAAGTTGCTTAGTCATCAACTTTTGATTGTAATATGTATGATATCATATACTCTCATTTGTGTGTGAGATTTTTTCTTTCATTTTTTTATTTTATCTTATAGATATTACTTATTTCAATTTTTGTTGCTTTTATTTATTTATTCAAAACAATAATTTATTACTTTACATCACTTATAGTAATATTTATTTTATGTCATATCTTAATATTTATTTTATTTGTATTTTTAATAATAATAATATATCACCGATAAATAAAAATAATAAAATAACATAAAATATTTTATTATTATTAAAAAGTCAAAAACCATCTTAAAAAATAAATAAAAAATTATGGGCAAATATTATTGTGAGGGGGAAAATGTCATGATAGATATATTTCTATAATTGTGTAGTTTCTCATTTTCTTTCCCTAATTTCTCTTCAATTATGGAGAGAAAGATTTTGGATATAGGGTTCACAATTTTTATTCTCTCTTTTCATTAAATTTATTTTCTTTATCTGAATAATTTATTTCCTCACTAGTTCTTGCATAAGAGTTGAAGGAAATGTGGGGGAAGAAATTTCTTTCTCTAATATAGTAGGCAGATATTAAACTTTTTTCCATACATTCTTGAGTCACCTAGCAAAAAGTAATTCTTGACATATTAAAACGTGATTGAATAATATAATTTATTAAAATTAAAGTCACCTTAAAAGTAAAAAAATATTATAAAAGAGGTGAGATATTAATGAAGCATCTTTGAAGATATGAAAGTCAACTTTATTCAGTATTATACTATACATGTGTGGCACCCACCGACACCGATTCAACATCGCAAACAAAGGTTCTTGTAATAACTTGTGAATATAATTTCATCCACCACATTTTTATAATTTATTACATTACATATCTCCAAAAAAAATTATTCCTAATGATATATATAATTCTTATACTTGTGTATCTCTCATAACTTATTCTCATTTTTATATTCTATAATAACAAATAATTTTCATCATTTCTAACTTTGAGATCCATATTTATTTACATTCTTAAGAAATAAGAGTTCTAAATCATGAGTAAAAATGTTCTTATTTTATTAAAAATGTTATAAGAAAGGTTGATGATGCTCTAAAGTATCAAATATAAACCAATTTAAATACTTATATATATATTAAAAGAATTTGTTGAAAATTAATTGATTGATTTAATTTAATAAATAGAGATGACTTTTAATTATTACTTACATATCTTATTTGAGAAATTGTTTCTATTAAACGTGGTATTAAAAATATGTTGATTTCGTAAAATGTATTTTAGACTATTTTGTGTGTGAAAAGATTTATTTACTCTAAGACTAAGTGAAAAAAACCTACTCCATATCTTAGTCATCCATTATTGGAAAATCCAATGGTTTAGATATATTCATCAATTCAAACCATTGAATTTTCAAGAATGAATAATTATGATTTGAAGTATGTTTTATTTTATTTAGTGGGAATGGGGAAGTAAAAAAATGTATGATAAGTTTTATATATTATGATTATATTATATAATATTAATATTTTATTATTATGGAATTTTTAAAAAGGTAACACAAATAAATAATAAATAATATAATAATTATGTATAAATGTTTATATATTATTTAAACGTGATTAGCATGATTAAAATATAAAGTTAATATTAAAAGTATGAAGTGGTAGACAGAAATTGAAAAGTGGTAATGAATGCTTGACCAGCATATTGCGTGGTTTGACTTGTAACTATAATGGATGAATAGTGTGTGAATATTCTTTGTATTATGCGATTAATTAACAGCTTGCAGTGTATCGTAATATTATTGTAATAAAAAGTATCCCTTTTGATAGTTGTAATTATGGTAATAAAATAGGCATAAATAGAGAGGGAGAGAAGAGTGAGTGAGAAAAGGAAGAAGAAAATGGGTTATTATTCAATTTATTGTTTGATAGTGTTAGTGAATGTATCGGTGTTTTGCGATGGAGGGAAGACGAGTAGTTTTGTTAGGAAATCTGAGAAAGCTATAGATATGGCACTTGATAGCGATGTATTTCATGTCCCTCGTGGTTACAATGCTCCTCAGCAGGTAACTAACTTTATTATTATTTTTATTATTATTATTATCTCTATATGAATGTATAATGTATAATGAATAATGAATAATGAATAATGTATAATGTATAATCATTGTGAAGGTTCATATAACACAAGGTGATCTTGTTGGGAAAGCAGTGATTGTGTCATGGGTGACAGTGGATGAACCTGGTTCCACCAAAGTGAGTTATTGGAGTGACAAACACAGTCATGATAAGAAGACAGCTCATGGCAAAATTGTTACTTATAGGTTCTTCAATTACACTTCTGGATTTATTCATCATACTACCATCAAGCATTTGAAGGTGAATTCTTTTTCATTATTTCCAATTCCATTCATCAATTGTGTTCATTCATTCATTCATTTATTTATGCTATGCTCAGTATAACACTAAATATCACTATGAAGTTGGTTCTGGGAATACCACACGCCGCTTTTGGTTTACAACTCCCCCTCCAGTTGGTCCTGATGTACCTTACACTTTTGGTCTCATAGGTAACTATCTAACTATTCTATTCTACCATATATAATACTATTCAACATTTCATTATGAATTATTTTGCAGGTGATCTCGGTCAGACTTTTGATTCCAATCAAACACTTACTCACTATCAACATAACCCAAGAAAAGGACAGGCCGTCCTCTATGTTGGAGACCTCTCCTATGCCGATAACTACCCCAATCACGATAATGTTAGATGGGATACTTGGGGAAGGTTCACTGAAAGAGTTGTTGCGTATCAACCTTGGATATGGACTGCCGGGAACCATGAACTCGATTTTGTTCCAGAAATTGTAACCCTTTCTTTCATTTCTTTACTTTTTCAATTTTACTAACAACTAATAAGTATGGTTTTAACATAGATTGGTTATTTGTTTCAGGGTGAAACCAAACCTTTCAAGCCTTTTACACACCGTTACCCTGTTCCTTTTAAACCATCAGAGAGTACTGAACCCTTCTGGTATTCTATCAAGAGAGGCCCAGCACACGTCATTGTCTTAGCCTCATACAAAGCCTATGGTAACCCTATATATGTCTTTTGTATCATACATACTTTTTTTGGAGAACATATTTTACTAATTATTAGATTCTCAATGGACACAATGCTGTTTGTAATGCATTTCTTATAAAGCATCAAGTTATACTGAATAATTTATGTTCTCTGCCCATAGAGATTCTATATGTATCTTCTATGTAGAATATGCTGCTTATCTAAAGCATGTGTAGGTGTTATAAATCATTAGCCTACACCACTAGATCACTTGCCTTAAGTGATTTACATGATTGAAAAACTGGAGAGATACCTGTGTGTACGTTAACAAACATATGAACTTCATTTGCTTTCTTCTGCTACTCCGTTACCGCTTCTATTACTATATGTGCATGTGTATCTCATTCAGTAGAATCACGTCCATATTTTCAGGAAAATATACACCACAGTACCAATGGCTTGAAGCGGAGTTGCCAAAAGTCAACAGGAAGGAGACTCCTTGGTTGATTGTTCTTGTGCATTCACCTTGGTATAACAGCTACAACTATCATTTTATGGAAGGGGAAACAATGAGAGTAATGTTTGAGTCCTGGCTTGTGCAGTACAAGGTTGATGTTGTCTTTGCTGGCCATGTTCATGCCTATGAACGATCTGTAAGTGCCACTACCCAAATTTGTTGATCTACTTAAAACTGAAATCCCTTCTTCTTAAAACTACTAGTACGAATTATGTATTATTAGGTTTGTCTCTAAAAAACTTGTGAGGAAAATAAATGACAAAAACATTGATCATATAATGCACTTCAATAATGTTTGTTGAATTTGTGCGTACCTGATTAGAGGGATGTTATGCTTTCCTCACACTTTGGTGTTGCCTTTCATTGACAACTGATTTGCTTATTCATCAGGAACGCGTGTCAAATGTGAAGTACGACATTGTAAATGGCAAGTGTACCCCTGTAAAAGATCAATCAGCTCCGGTATATATAACCATTGGGGATGGAGGAAACATTGAAGGCTTAGCAAACAAGTAAGCTTTATACACAAAACATAAAAATTGTTATTGAAATAGTAGTTAATTTTATGCAGATAGTTCAGATTTAATCATCCCTTGTGCTGCAGCATGACAGAACCACAGCCAAAGTACTCAGCATATAGAGAGGCAAGCTTTGGACATGCCATTTTCGACATAAAGAATCGGACACATGCTCACTATAGCTGGCACAGGAATCAAGACGGATATGCTGTGGAGGCTGATACTCAATGGTTTTTCAACAGATACTGGCACCCGGTTGATGATTCTACAACTCACTCAGAGTAGCACATGGATTTATGCTGTTCTTTCGAGTGAAATTAATAGATGTAATATTAATAAATTCATGATTTGGTAATTAAGTGTATGTTAATACCACCAACATTGATTAACAGTAGCTTCGCTATTCTACTTTGTGTCTCTGTCACGTTAATGCAAATTGCTTCTTTTCAGAATACTACTTCAGTAAGGTAGCGTTTGCATTTTGGCCTCATTCTGTTTTGAGTGGCATTTTTTTCCTAAACTACAAACGCTCTTACAAATTCCTTCTTATTAAATTATATATAAATGAAATAGATTTTAGGAGGGGTCAGGTGTTTTATTCATATATGATCAAACCCAAAGCTAGCAAAAACTGTAGCCAAAGAGACCTATTTATTGTACAAAAAAGGGCAACTTTTGTTGTTGTTGTTGTTGTGCAACAAGGATTTTCCTAAATTAATCCAGAGATCAAAGTGAGTAGAACCTCCCTAACAAAACTTACATGTCATGAACCCATATTGTCTACTAATTGTGCTAGGTTTATTGGTAAAAATACCTTTATATAGGGCACAACATATGTAGGTAATTTGGTTGTACATTTTGTTTTAAGACACTTGCCACATGTAAATTTGCAGAGTAGTCATCTAATATTATTTCCTTTTATACAAAGTTGACATAAAAAAATAAGTGGTTGCTCATAGTGGGAGTAATCCTAGAATCATCTATGATAATATTCAATACTTATTCCTTCCGATTTTTAGTTATGAACATTACAATAAAATTTGTGCTTGTTGGGGTGGATTGGTAATTTTGGAAGGAAATTGATAAAGAATACTCAACCACTTTGAATGAAGCACAAGTTGTCTATGTCACTTCTATGTGCTACCAATTACAAACTCACATTTATGTTTTGTTAACTTTTGGTTAATTATTATGGTACAACTTTAACTAACGTGTCAATTTGTAATTGGTGGCGCATAGAAATGATACAGAGAAGGGTCATAACTTGTGCTCCTTTCAATGTAAGTAGGTAAAATGGCTAGAAATGGGGTTGTGTAGGTGCATTGGGTTAGCAATTTATATAAAAAGAAGATTGAGTGTCTCTTAGATTTTGGTTCTACACCTCCAGCTGTGAATCAGGTATTTACACTTTCATATTAAGGAGCACCTTCATTAATTCTTGACATTAGAATAATTCATTTTGGGCTAATTAACTCAATATTGTGTGCATAGGTGAAAATGCACCCAATGTGTAGAGTGTGGACCACGATATCCGAACCAGGATTTGCTGTTCTATTTGGTGTCCCAAATGATGTCCCGGGTCAATCACAGTGCCTTATTTAATTAAAATAAAAAATTATAAAAATATAAAATAATATTTTATATTATTTAATGGATTTTTACTGGGTGAGGACAGGGTACAAAGTCCATTTGAGACAGAGGATCCTTGTCCACGATATCCATGTAAGTGCATAGGTATTTACACTTTCTATCTCCATTAGTGTCTTCCATCATCCAATCAAACTAACTTCCATCATCCAATCAAACTAATTCTATGCAACCAACATGATATTAGTTTAGCAATGTAAACCTTTATTAAATCTCTATAAAGACTAAAATGTTCATAATTTGATTCTATAAACAACACTTCTTAACAGCAAATCCCGTTAGTCCCATAAGGTAAGAAAATATTGTTGGTACTACAAAATAATACTTTTAACACAATTAAAACTTAAGCTCATAATTACTGACCTCGTTATTATTTTATTACTTTATATTGTCACGTTGCAAAAATTAATAAATGAAATTAACATGTTTATTTGTATGCCATCTCTCTTCAACAATCATAACAACTCACCTGAGATACAAAATGGGGTATGAATTTTATGTCCTATAAGAAAGAGGAAAAGATAAAGCACTTCAGGAGTACCGACAATAAATTCAACTACCTAAATATTTGTTCAAAACTTAACTCATTATTTAATTCAATAAATTTAATCACGAACCAAATCATTTGAACTTGAAATGAAGATTAAGTTCGTTAAATAAACAAATTGAATTTCAGTCAAACACATTTTTGACTCATTAGGTTTATGAGCTGACTTAATTATATACATATACATGAATGACTCAAGGGAGAATAATAGAAATGTAAAATATGGATAACTACAATGTGACAATAACTAAATCTAACCATCCATGAACAATATATACAGGAGGAGATTCACTTACTCCAAGAGTAAGTTTAAAACACTTACTCCACATCATAACCATTAATTTTTGGGAAATCCAATGATTTGAATTAGTGAGTAAATATAAACCATTAGATTTCCTAGAATTGATGGTTAAGACGTGAAATAAGTTTAAATAAACTTACTCTTGAAATAAATGGATCCCTCCTTAGTGTTTGTATGAAGAAACATTAAATGTTTTACATTGAATGATATGAGCGAATTATAAATGTAGGATTGGACAATGCTTTGTTTGCTTTATGGTAATGTAATCATTGATCTACACATGTAAGGACTTCCATAGTAGGTCCATTAAAAGTGCTGCATGACAATGATATTGAACAATCACAACATGCAAAGGTTATTCAAGTCTCAAAGGCCCACATATAACGGTAGCCTATTATTATTTTAACTAAACTTTCACATTGTCTAACAAAGCAAAATGCAGATAAACAAAGTACCCAATTAGACAACTGGGTTAGGCTAACATAATTTACATTAGGGAAGACAACAAAGAGCAATCTTCCACCCTAAACATCTAAGTTAACCTTAAAAATTGTGATTACACATTGGTACAATTTTCACTAGTGCCAGTGAAAATAAGATGTTTCTAAGAGAATAACCTAGATTTAGATGACACAATAACTACAATTCAAATTCATGATATCATCATGTCCTTTTGAAAAATTTACCACCTTTGTTTCCAATGCCAATCCCCACAAGACTTGATGGAAGAAGTGATTTGGTATCTGGCCTCCATGTCAAATCTTGGAGAGTGGTAACTAAGGTGGCGAGCGCAGGAGAGACTTCACTGTCCTTTATGTTCTTACATGAGACCACTCTAAGGCTCTGAAGCTCATTCCATGAATGAATTACTGACTCTAAACTTTCTGCTGTTAGCAATGAGCATCCTTCTAAGTATAACATTTTTACCCGCCTGGAAAACACCAACAGTTAAACTGTCAATACATAACTCAGATACTTGCATCTAGTTGAATACATTTCTTATAGCATAGCTTGTCAACTCAACTCAGATTAGCAAAACATGATGGAAAAAAGAAGAAAAAATTGTAATTTTAAATGCTCAAAGTAAATTCAGTTGAGTTCACTGTCAGAGAGTTGCAGCATTAAGTTTTTGGCTTAAATATGTTTCTAGTCAGTAAATATATGTAGTTTTGATTTTAGCCCCCCAAATTTTGTCTGTTTTTAGTACCAATTTTTCTAGTTGATCATTTTGGTTTTAGTCCTTGTTGATGATGGATGTATCAACTATCAACACCATAGTTGACCATATCATAATAAGTATAACATGTGTCCTATGTGGGTGTTAGCCGAATCATCACTAGGGACAAAAATATAAATTATCGGAACTAAAATCAAAATTTGGTAAATTTCTAAGGCCCAAAAACATATTTAAGTCTACAACATTCAATGTAGTCCTAAAAAAAAGTATCGTCATCACATAGGTCCTTCAAAGTAATTTTGTCACTAATTAAAGCGTTAAAAGATTCAAAACACCCTTAAACTGAAAGTTTTTGTCACCAATCAAGTCCTTAGAAGGACCAATATGATGACCTTTTAAATCTTTTAAGAAGGGTTTACCCTTTAAAGTTTAAACATATTAGTTAAACACACAGCTCCAACAGGCAGGACCACATTGAATCCAAAACTTACTTGTACTTTATAATCTTTTAAGCTTTCTCTATAGAGCTACAGACAAGATTTCCAATACATTCAATGGTAGAACACTAATATTGCTATTGAGATTTCAACATTGGTTAATTAAAAACACATGTCAGAAATTAAATTTCATGTGTTGTTAAACAGAGTAATTAGGATAAAAGTAATTATGCAACCACTATATATAGTGAAAAGGAATTACCTGCAAACAATTGCAAAACTGAAAATGTTGTTATCCAGTCCCCAACAATCATGAATAATGATCTCCCTGGCAGCCCTGCACACTGAAAACATAGCTGCCGCACTTTTCTTATCGCGCAACTGGCATTTCTGCAAATGCAGTCGTTCAAGCGAGGGACAAGAACCCAAATATTCCTCAAGTCCCAGATTTGAATCAATTCTTTTACACGACTGGAACTTCAAGGTCTTCAAATTCTCGCAATACGAAAGCGCAGCCAACCACCCATCATCCATCCTATGATCGCAAAAAGTCAACTCCTCCAACATCTGACAACACTTCCCAATCGCTTTAATCCCGTCAAAGCTCCCTTCACAACCACATAGCTCAAGCTTCACCAACCTCTTACAGCCCTGAGCCAAAATTGTTAAACCGATATCAGAAACAACCGAATTGTAAAACCCATCGACACTCCCAACCAACTTTAAGATCTGCAAATTAGTGCACGCGGCAATCCCGCGAAGCACGTTGTCACTACACTTCTGCAATTCCAATTCCTGCAAAGTGGAACACTCCTCAGCCACACTCAAGAGCCCCATCTCACTAGCACCGATGACATGAAGGCGGCGCAAATTAGGGCATCCACTAGCAAGGGCAGTGAGGCCATTATCAATGACCTGAACGGGCAAAATGTTATCGTCACAAAAAGACCAACCTGATGAACAGGCGGAATCAACGTGCATCGAAATGAGACGGGTGCTCAAGAAAATACCCGAACTTGGGGGGGAAATCAAACAGGCAGAAATCAAATCAACGTGATTGAGGTTGGGGAAGCGATGAATCAATCTTCCAGATAAGAGAAAGTTCCAATCGAAAACCCTAATAGAACGAAGGAGTCGACCGTGGAGATAGAGCCAGCGTTTGCAAACAAGGGAATTGTAGTTAGTATGGGAATGAGGGAGATTGGAGAGGATCCTGAGAAGAAGCTCGTCGGATAAGAGAAGAGTTCGATCGATGAATGATAGATTGGGGATTAGGGTTTTCCATGATCTGGGGGAAGAGGGGGGAGAATTGAGCTTCATGGCGAGAAGCATGTGATTGAGGGGTTTGTTGGGATTCACTGACAGATTTGACCATCTCTGCGGCCTCTTCTCCTCTTCCTCTTCCAGCATCTCCTCCGAGTCCGGGTTAGGGTTAGGGTTTTCATTCGGAAACGACATCGTTCAACTTGCATCTAGATTCTAGACCAATATTATTAATACTTTTCACTTTTCAGTTTTCATATGGGTCCCACAATTCTAACGGATTTAGATTTCATACTTTCACATTTTTTAATATGGGTCAACTAGTTGACTGCTACCTTTTCTTCTCTCTTGTGCCACCTGGCAGCTGATACTAACGAGTAACGCCATATCTTCACAAACAGACAAATTATTAGTTCCTCCTAAACATTCTTAAAATTGTTCAGAGATCAATTTTGTATATAAGTAAGATTTGAGAGACCAAACTAATTCTTTACACTCTTACCTTCTTTTTCATTTTTTTATGTATGTTAATATCTTTTTGCCTTGATATAAATAATTGCCATTTTATGCAATTGGAAAGCAATTAGTTCATAGGTCACACGGTAACTTTAAATATCTTGCTAGCCTAATAACATTGTTAATATTTAAATAATGCAACAAAAAAAACATCTCCATAAATATTTATAAAATCACAAAACTTGTCCTAATCATATAAATCACTAAAACACAACTCAGCTAAACTTTTCAATTACAATAAAATAGAACCTAGTTTATTTAAGCTTTAGATTTTTCAACGACTAATGCATACAATTGTTTTATTTTTGTTTATAATTATAATTTTAATCCCTAACCTAAATTATTTTAGGATTATAAATTTTATTTTAGATCATGAAAACTAACTTGAACAATTTATACAAATGTTATTTATCTAACTTGAACACTACAAGATTCAATTTATATATTTATTTATTATACACTAAAACTAGTTATTTTCTTTAATTTATGATTGTTTTATAATATTGATTGAATTTTTGTGTAATTCTTTTATCAATAGAACAATGAGTCACTTCTACTCATGTAACTATTGGTGGGTCTCATGTACCATATGATGTTACTCTGCAACTATTTGTGGGTCTTGTACGATTTTGCTTATAAATCCATAAATAGTAATTTTTTGGTAGCTATATAAGAAAATTGTACTTTAACATGCACAGAATCCTGAGTCAGTTGATTCAGATTGATGATTTGATTTAAATAATAGATGAAAGAGTAAAGATGACACCAAAATAAGTCAAATAAAATTGTATGAAATTATGAACATGATGAAACATAAGTTACGAATCAAAATATACATTTTCATATATTTGATTAAGAACGTGGGGCAGCCATTATCAACTTCTTAACCCTGGGCCCCGCCTTCACCAAGCTGCATATTTAATAATTAGAATAAAAGAATTAGACATTCTTGAAATCGGTATGGAAGATATTGAAAGCAATGAGAAGCAGTAAGTACCTAATATCATGCGGTGTGATGAATATCCATTGGGATCCATGTGCCGTAGCAAAATCCACCACACTGTCCAAGCTTATTTTTCTGCTTACTGGATCCTGCTCATCCAATTTTCATTCAACAATTAGGGAGTTCTCAATCCACACACACACATATATATATATATATATATCACATAAATAATAACATTCATACCATAAATACATCAAATTCATCCATTGCTCTGAAAGGGGCTTCTGTCATTTCATGAAGGGCCAATGCAAAGCACAATGTGGAAAAAGAACGCTCTCCACCTAATTACCACCAAGCAAATTATTCAATACAGAAGAATAAAAAACAATGCATCTATAGACAGATATCAAACCATACAATAAGTTATAAGATTGTACATACGAATAGATTACACAAAATATTTGTTTTCCAATGTTCCTCTGCTTTGAAATCAAAGGAGACAACATGAATTTTCCTACAATGGTATCAGCATATTCATCATTATCCTACAAACAAACCTGAAAGCCCCCTAGTGTCTTGAACAGCTCGGTTTGATGCGTCTTGCGGCATCTGTACCTATAAACCAAAGAAACAAATATAAATTATTAAATAAGAATTCCGGTCACACACTGAAATGCAAAAAATACATGTATCACCAAGTATAACCAATGGTGTTCGTATAGCAACACAAATTTGTACCTACTTCACAAAAATAATTAAACTAAGAATAGGCAGAGAAAGAATATGAAAACTGACGTTACCTCAATCGATAAGGTTTTCTCCTCATAACTAACTTTGATAAGTCCACTGATCCCCTTCCTTCTCAGATGGGCATTAAATCTGACCAAGAGGAAGATTTCATGGAGTCATGGTCAGAAGGAAAGAATTAAATTGTGATCATAGTCAACAAAAATGGTATACAGTGAAAGAATTCATACTTCCAAGAAAGCTGTCGCTTCAAGTAATTTGCATTTCTCTGAAACTTGCCCCTTCTTAACTTCAATGCTCTCTTGCAAGCCTGCAATGAGATAAAAAAAGAAGTTATTCCTTGACATTTGAGATTAAACAGCTACACATCTAAAATAAATGACGAAACAAAAACTTGTAAAAAGTTTAATCACACCTACATTTACATGCAAGGGAACATAGAATCCCATTGCCAATAATAGACCTAAACCCCAATCTGTGGATTTTAAAAGTTACATAGAAGTCCAGTTAACCAAAATTACATGAGACCCAGGTCAAATCATTCAAATCAGTCATGCCAGGCCTGTTTGCTGTGTTTTATCGCTGGAATCAGTCACTGGTTTTATCACTGGAAAATTCACCACCAGCTACCATTCATGATTCATCCAATTCCGAACAACTTTTCAAGACACAGAAATCACCATCATGTCCAACGCTGCCAATTACCTAAGAGGGGGAAGGCATGGTTGTTAAAAGCATGCACCAAAGCGTTGAAGCATGCAATTCAACGCTTTTGAAGGTGAATGGCGAGTTGGATCGGACTAAAACTCGTTCAAGAGATGGAGTGTGGTGGCGTGGCGCTTTGGAGCGTAGAATCATTGAAGCGCTGCTCAAATCATGTTGGAAAATAACACTTTCACCGCGTAGGTTATCGTCCCGTGTGTTCGGTTAATTGACTCATTTCCAAGCCCAATTCTCCCAGCTGCCTAGCCCAACACTTTAAACCTATTTTTTTACCCGTTTAACCTAATTTCCCCAGCTCATGTCACCCCAGCCGGCCAGCCCACTATTTAATCCTAACTTTCAGAATCAATACTAAAAAAACGTAGCGGTCCCTAAAAGATTGCAACTTTTCAACTCAATAAAAAAAAATACACCGGTGTCACTGCTGAATAATATAAACAACACTGGTGCTACATATATGTGTATTTTTCAAAATATAATTTTCTATTTTAGGTGGAGCTACGCTCTACCACTTCTACCCTATCCTCCCAATCCAAGGTTGACTCTACGCTTTAACAAACATGGTGGAAGGACATGAAAAAGTTTCAACAGAAATGGTCAAACTCCTCCTTTAAGATAATAAGACCCCTACTCTGCACATGCCAAGCAACTTCACAATGGAGGAACAAGTGACTACCAATCTCCGTACTCCAATAACAGATAGCAATAATTATGAAATGATAAGGGTAAGTTCTATAAAGTAGCATACTCCAAAATAGGAGCTTAAACATTACAAAAATTGGTGGTAAAGATTAATTCAAAGTTGGCTACATATCCAAGTACAGAAGAAGAAGAAAAAAAAGGAGTAAATACTCATTTCAGTCTCTCATGCTTTTCGACCTTACCAGTTTGGTCCCTTAAAAATTGAAAAACCCAAAATAGTCCCCAAAAATTTTAAATGTGGTCAAATTAGTCATTTTTATGGTCAAATTAATTCCTATCAGGTGTGGTAAAACATGCTGAAAATGACTAATTTGACTCACATTTGAAATTTGTGGGGACTATTTTGGGTTTTTCAATTTTTGAGGGACCAAACTGATAAGATCGTATAACATGAGGGATTGAAATGAGTATTTACAACAACAAAAAAACAAATTTTAGAACCAAGTTTATCAATGAAGATACTAAATTGCATTAGATTTTATTCTACTAGGGATTATCATAGGCTACAAAGCATAGTGGATTGAAGCAAGATCCAGAAAGAATGAAGATATCTGTAAAAATTGCAATAATGGTAAGAGTAAATAAAACTACAGAAAACATACCTCCAATTTCTGTCTAAGGGCTTGGTAAACTTGCTGCCTTCTTGTAATCGTGCGTAATTTTTTGTCATACAGCATCCTAAGATCATCAATTGATTCAGAGTACCTACAAAGGGAAAGAAAAGAAAGAAAATCATTAAAGAA
Source organism: Lupinus albus (assembly GCA_009771035.1). Lineage (NCBI taxonomy): Eukaryota > Viridiplantae > Streptophyta > Magnoliopsida > Fabales > Fabaceae > Lupinus > Lupinus albus. Next base: position 18,126,158 of record CM020017.1, read on the forward strand.
AAATTTAGACATAAGCTTCTCCAGGCTACAACATTGTAAGGTGAACGAAAGGGAGTCATAAGATGGTCATGTGATTAGGGTGAAGGTTTAAGCAATGGAGTAATAAGAGGTCGAGGGTTCGAGTCCCAATCACTACAAATACTAATATTTGCCTATAAAAAAGGTGAATGAATATATTATAATTCCATGCCTTTGGCTCTCCTGCCTAAGTCTCTGACTCAGTTTTTCTAACTGGGCGCTGATTTGCTCTGGGGTGCTCCCATCAGAACCTCCTAATGAATCAAGTTCCCTCTCACAGCAAATTATGGAAGCCTTTTTAATGTTCTCCTGCACTTTCAGCCAAGGTTAGTTTCAGCAACATGGAGAATTTTGGATTCTACTATGTCTTTTAAAAATTTATAATGCTTTTGGAGTTATAAAATAATGCACAAATTTATCCCCAAAAATATCCCAGAATGCACAAGGACGTAGAGCAGCTCATATAGCAAATTTCATCATATGCACATAGCACACATACAAAAGAGCAAGTCATAACATGATCTTGTTTATTGACAACTAATACTGATCTGAAAGCACCAACGGATTGGGGTATACAAACAAAATATGAAGTATTCAAAAAGTTACAACAGTTGCTAAAAAAATAGTCATTGCCTAAAATTCAGAGCCAAAAGATTACTAAACAGGACAGGTCAGATCAAAAGATTAATATCTATGAAAGACGGATACCTTTTTCCTCTTTCAGCTATAAAGGTTCTAAAAGACAGTAAGACCCTTTAGAATTGTGCTCATCTAATGGCGTTGAAGTATCCAAATGGAGCAAAATTTCAGAATATTTAGCTAAAGATTTCTCCCGACACAACTCATATTGAGGGATTTTGTTCATTGGGTTTCTCAAGGGTGCTTCTTTTTCTAATAAGCAAAGGGACTAACTAGTTATTTCAATCTTCTCTTCTCCCACGGTGGGATGGCAACGGGCACGGGTAGTGCATACCCATGCCCGTACCCGCACTATTTACGGGTACCCGTGCGGGTAGCGGGTACCCATGGATACCCAACGAGTTTCTCATTCTAATTATATTTTTATATATTTTACAATAATTAATCTATAAAAATATTTTTTACTTAAATAATATGACATGTATATGATGATTTTATGATTATAGTCTCATTACTAAATTTTATTATGAAGTAATAATAAAATAAAAAAATATAATGTTAAATTAATAATAACTAAATATAAAATATTTAATTAAAATATATGCGCGGGTACCCGTTCCCACCCATGAGCTATTTTTGCGGGTACCCGTTGCGGGTATTTTCACGGGTACCCACGGGTCCGGATATTTTTACCATCCCTAAAGTCCCACCTAGTGACACTAAGGCTTGGTTGTTGTTCTTTTGTTCGGTGTGTCCTTTGTTGCTCTAGGAGGATTCTGTGTTCTTCTGATGGAATATGGCGTAGGGATAAAAATTAAGAATAGTGGGATATTTATATTAATTGAAAATTTATTATTTCTTTTTCATACATGCAACACCTACTCACCACAAAAATCAATAGATACAAAGTTTGGGACTGGCATCCTAAAAGTTTATGGTCCATTGACATTGCTTTTGTTTTTAAAGGAAAAAGGTGGGCACACAGATAAAACAATAATTCAACCTCCTTAACATCATTAATCTGAATAAAAACGCACCTCACGTGTCTTCACATGATTCAGATAGCATTCTTCTGCATCTTTAATATCAGGTAGGACCTTATTTTTCATGACACCATCATAATGATCCTTATCCTGTAAAATTTTTAAAATAAACAATTCTTTCATTTTTCAGAAAACAAAAATTATCAGGTGTTTAAAGCATTACTAAAGGACAAAAGAGTAAAGAAGAGACCCTTTTTGCCAAATCCATTTCTCTTTCAATCTCCACTAGTTCTTTCTCAGCTTTCTCAAGGGCGGCAATTTCCCCGTTCGCTGACTCTACATTTTCATAATGTTCAATAGGTTATGCACCATAAAAAATTTCTACAATTAAATCAAGATACTTGCTTATGATCACACTAAAATAAGAGAAATAACTAGTACAAAATCATACCGCACAGCTTGCTAAATTTTAATTTAAGATCTTCTGCTTTTCCATCTGCTTCATGTCTCCTATGCTGAAGGTCTTTCAACAAGTCTTCTTCATCTTTTATTTTTTTCTGGACTTCCTAGCGTTCAATTAGAATTACAGATTGCTTAAACATAGAACAAAAGTGTACCGTGCATTAAAAAATGAAAGGCACAAAAACAAACCTCAAGGAAGAATGACACATGTTCTAAAGAATTTTAGATTGCATTATTTGGTTTTGATGTCTGTTCATATTTACCGGTTTTATACTTCATTAGTATTGTTAATCCTTCACTCCAATTCTTAACTTCAAAATTCTCTAAGATCAAATATGTTTTCTACAATTTAAGCAAAATTCAGAGCCAGTCACATATTTCTCAATCCATTTTTATCCTTATTTGGTTCATTCAATTGTGAGTTCATTTTTCCTTCCATTAGCAATGTGTAGGGCAAAAGGATGATGAGCCTAGTTAAAGTTGTATCTCTCAATGAGCCCCAAACCCCCAATAAAAAACAGCCAAATACAATTCTGTGAATGGTTTTGCCTATGGCTGTTAACAACACTGCTTAGAACAAGTAGTATCTCTTGTTAAAGAATGGGTAATAGGGAACAAACTGAAAATTCCTCAATAAGCTCATCAACAGATGATGAAGGCGCTGAGCTCTTTTCCACAGCCTGTTGATGCATTGCCTCATCCAGAGCTAGTTTCTTAGAAGAATAACTTTTTTCGGCATTAAAACAAACCCTCTGGAAATAAAAGGGAAATAAAACAAAGAAGCAGATGAAGCATTAGTCAGTAAACATTGATATATCGATAGAGAATAAGTATAAATAGATGATTGTTATCTTCACGCATGAAACATACTCTTGTCTTATCCATTTTAGTATATTTTTTAATATCATTCCATTTCAAAGTATTTAGATAAGGAATATTTTAAGATACTCTAAAAATGTGTCCACCTTTTGGAATTGTGGCAATCATGATTGTAGCTTATTATAGCAACTATCAGGGATATCTTCTCTTCCATCACTTATCAGATTGCCTTCTTTCTTGGCTTTTAGGTGTTACCCCAAGGGTTCTTCACAGGAGCTTTACAAATTGATTTGCAAAGGTATGTATAAACTTTACAGAGGTCATGAAATTTTTAACAGGGGAAGAGTATAAATTTATTGGAACAAAAAGATAGAGAATAGAAGTAGATCAAAGGACAAGATATCATCATCCGAAGAAAAACAGAAAAAAGGGGCAAACAAGAAAAACAATACGCATCATGTAAGTAATGCTTGGCAATCTCACTGCAATGTTCAACAAAGAAACTCTACAAAGTAGCCATTAGCCAAGCACCGCACAAGAGCAAAGAAACTATATCCATAAAAAAGGTAATGACAACAATTTATCCTTTAAATTTTTTCATTCCCCTATATTAGAATAGTGCATTAATGTATTTTAGTTTAGCACTATTTCAGTTTTATTATTCAGCATATGAGCTGGCACTTTTCCCGGGCATAGTTCATTGTAACAGATTTAACAATTTCATTTTAACAAAATCAGTTACTATCATTCTCATATACTCTCTCCCTTTTCTCTATATCTCTTCTACACCGTTCCTTTACATTTTACATGGTATCACGCCATGGCAACTGCTACGAACACCGGAACCGATTCTTCTTCTCCGCTATCTCCTTCCGCTGCGTCGCCGCTTCAAGCACCAAACTACTCCATACTTAACAGACCATACTAGAACCTGGCCATATTTACTGAACCTAAAACCTAGGTAGTCAATCGTGCGCTATAGCAGAGGGTAGCTGGTTTTCGGCCGCCATTCCCCTTTTAATACTTGGCAGGTCTTTTTATAGAGTTTAAGGTAATTTAACCCTCCCTTACTTAACATATTGATTTTCCTAGGCAACATGTTTTTTACTACAACCCTCTACATTTCTTCTTTCTTTTCATTCTTATTCCTTCTCCTTCTTCCTAATTCCGGTATAGAACATATTTGGTTGCTTACATGTTCTTCACGAACATACCCTGTCTTTTCTCAGCAGGATTTTTCCTTGGCCCCTAATTGTGTGCCCCATCATCTCTTTATTGGTTCTCTTATCAAATTGATTGAAACCAATTTTGACATAATGTTTGTGTGGTTCAATTTCGTGAGATACAACTCTCTTATTGCCTTCAACTTCGATTACCTCTAAATTACTAATATATTATTTTCTTAGCTGTAACGGATGTCACTCTACCCGTTATCCCTCTATAGTGCTTAGGGTCGGCCACTACATTTCGCTATCCGCATTTGACTAACTAGCCAAAAATCAAAATTAGCATATGAAAAATTGCTCCAACCTCTCAAATATAAACTTACCGTCCCCTAATATCCTTATGATACCATCAACACTACCATTAACATATCCTTATTTTAGAAGAGTTTCCTATCATATCATCACCAAGAAAGAAGAGATTCATATGCTACAGCCGCTCTCTTATTTTCCTTCACGGATTATTCTTTTAAAAATAACTGATTTATACAAAAAATAAATTTCAAATCAAAATTCAATATACAGTGGTAAACTACCCCAGTGGTTTGTAAGAATTATTATAGGACTCTTTGTGTGTTGTGACCAGCTACTACTGCATAAAGATAATTCATTTTGGAAACAAACCAAAGCACCTTTACAAATTTCAGTTTACTTTCAAAAAATTATAAACATAACAATAGTCTAAAGTCTAACCAAAGCACCTTTATAGATTTCAGTTTACTTTCAAGCTCCTCAAGCTTGATCTCTGCCTCTCTTTTATTCCTTTTGCCATCATTAGCTGCCTTTTGTTCATCGGATGCTTCAATTTGAAGATCCTTAATCTGATCTTCAAAAGAACTACGTAGACGTCCAGTTCTTATCCATTTACTTGGGGGAATATGAGTCTGCACTGAACCTCGTGAAAAACTAGAAATAACCAAGATTAGAAACTGCAGTTCCTATATCATGGATTGAACATGCATGCATACACAGAAATTTCTAACAGATTGAGCTGTACTACTTCATAATAATTCACGCGAATCAACAAAAAGGAGTTGGAACTTGGATGCATCCTGAATTCCCGTTACGTTTGGTATTGAAATGAAAATGGTAGATATACTGACAAACAAGTATTGCATTTCAATGCACTGTTAGTCATCAAAAGCTTAAGCTATTAGGTACAGGTTTAGAAACGGCTCTATATCTTTACACATGGGCAATGGCCACGCTAGTACTTTCACCTTTTTAAAAGTATTAATTAGGAATGAATGTGACAGGGATCAGACTCCTAACAATTGACCAAAGAGGCTCTAATGAAACATCAAGGAACACTCACTGACACTTTTAATTCATATTGCAAGAAAGACTGCAACTAATACGTGAAGGTAAATACAGATGTAGGAGCCATAATACCCGATTTATTTTCACAAGAAATGGGAGGGAAAAACATACATAAAGGAACTCCAAACTCACGGAAGAGGCATTCAAGAGAAGACAATGCCAAGAAACCATACTACTTGCAAGAACTCTACTGCCAAGGAAAGAATGCAAGAACCAAGACTAAGCTAGTAGACAATTAAACCCAATTACCCAAGCAGTGTCCTACTATATGAAATAGTAATGTTATCATCATTTAATTCTTTTGATCATGTGAAGGTTTAGCATTATGCATGAATCCTTAGTAACAACAAATTATATATTTACACACATGATGTGCACAAGGGACACGGGGAGGACAATGTCAATTAGCATTGGCTTACCATTTAGATCCATTAGCCATGTATACCTCCTTCAAATTATGGATCCTTTGTTCGAAAGCAATCACTTTTCCAATATTGTAATCATTAACGAGCACTAGTCTTTCAACATTTCCCTGGCAATGCAATAAACATAAAAAATGTAATAAAAAGACTGGGAATTCAGGTACTTTTTTCCTTAAGTCTTTAACCATTTTTTGGTTGAAAATAGATAACTGCAGATATTTTTTCTTTTGATAAAAGCAGAAATCCATTAAGACCAAGAGATGTTCATTACGAAGAATCAGACAAGATATCCTCCATTTAAAATAAAATTAAAAGAGGAGAACAGAGAAAACATTAAAAAACACAATGAAGCAAAGCCACTTAGTTCCCCAAACTTTATATAAAGAAAACCCCAGAAAAATACCATATGCTTTACATCAAGTAAGAGCCAAGTGCCAAATGTTTATCCGAAAGGAGATCATGTTCCAAAAAATCTCCTCAAAGATGTGACAATTACACTCCAACCAGATATACCAAAAACGGAAGAGTTGCTACAACAACTGGGCGTTTTTTTCTCCCAAATCCAGTAAAGCTAGTCAAGAGACACTGATCCAAGGACCTATGGAAAATCCAGCACTCCCCGAAAATGGCAAACAAAAAATCCATAAAGAAACAACTGAAGAAAATAAAAGCACATATGGGGCTAACTAGGGATGTAATTAATATGCTAGAATAATAAAATTTGGCAGTGATTAATGATAAGCTCCAAAAATAAAAAAGTAAAATAAGATAACTTTAGGTTTGAATAAAAGATTTTATTAACAAAAGAGATGGTAGAGTCTCCCCTTTGGTGTTTTGACCATGTAAGGAGAAGACCATTAGAAGCCCAATTAAGAAGAGTAGATCCTGTGGAGGATAGCCAAATAGTTAGAAGTCAAGGAAGGAGTCGCGTAACCGAAAATCGGGTGCGATAGCACGCGGCTGAAGGCAAAAAATACTCTCACCTCTTGGTAAAATCATTAAAAATGACAGTGGCTAGAATGACCTTTTAACAGAAATGGCTTATGATAAAAAAAACAAAGACATAGTTTGGTCAATATAGCTGAAAAGACAATGACATTTAGTAAAGAAGATTCAAAAGATGGGGGTAAGATATCCTCCCAGAATAACATTTAGTAAAGAATGGGAGAAAAGAAAAGCAATGGAGAACATAATTGCCATAGGGCTACCTGATCCCTTTGATAAAGCAATGTAGAAGCAAACCTTCAAATAGGATATTAACTAAAGTTTAACGAAAGAAGTTGTCAAATACCAAATCCACTAAGACGTTAATCACAATATGATTATCTGATTGCAAGATGGAAAAAATTGATGGATGGTTTGTATCAGGAAGCATGTGTGGTGGTATTGTCAACCTACACCGAAGAGTAAAATAACATGATCACAACTAGACATAACACCGCTAAAGGAAACCAAGCTGATATTAAAGACAAGAGCATGGTAGCAGGCATACAAAGATGGTGATAAGGAGCTACCTTGGTCTGGAAAAGTCATAAATAATAATTTGAAGGTTATCATAGTGCGCTTCCTTCGCACATTGTTTCAGAAGATGAAGATCCTTATGATCAGACACTATAAAAGAATTGAGCATTCGCCCAATTGCATGTTCAACGGCGAGCGCCCATTTATCGCCATTAAGCAACTTCTGTTAAATCATAAAAAGCAATCCAAATTAGAATAACTTATTGTGACAATTAACTTCCATAGGCAGTTCAATTAACTGGTAAAGCAAGGAATCAAATTAGATAATGGCAATAGACCAATGAGACAAATTGGAATATAAAGTGGTTTCGCCATGGAAGGAGTCAACCCCTCAGACAGTTTAAGTATTGCATCCAACAAAATGAGAATATATTAGAAGAAATGAGAGTTATAGAGCAGGAACTCTCTTAAGAGCAGAAAAAGCAAGGAAAGAGAGGAGTAGAAATAATCTGCTGAAAAGAGCTCCATAATACCTCTGGATACTTAACATATAACCCCCTCGAAACAGCCATAAGCATAAACCCACAAAGAAGCAAGATAATGGCACATTATCCCAAATAGGATTCAGTGGAGAGAACGGTTGATCAATTAAAATAAAATTATATTACTATATCAGCATATATTCATTCATTTCTTCATCTAAGGAGAAGGCAATGGCTATCCATGAAGAGAAACTCTGTTTAACTTATTCTACAATCATCAGAATGCACAAATTTATAAATAAACTTAGAAAGCAATATGTAGGATATGACAAGAAGGCATCATAAACTATATTTACCAGATGGGCACCAATTGGACCAATAGGTGGCATCTTAAACCTTCGATGATCTCTCTCAATCATGCGTAAAAGGGTCATCACTTTATGTCCTCCAAAAGCTGCAATCTGCTTTAAAATATTGTCAAGGTTATGAAATACCCACAATAAAATAAGAAACTTCCAAATAAATTGATTTAGTTTATTAGATCTATAATGGAAATAAACAAAATGCATAAACATGAAAATGAAAACCTACATTTTGAGCCTCATCTAAACTGCCAGATTTGTCATACCTTGTTACTTTGGTGTTGATGAAGATCACGAATACTAGAGGAAAGACCACGATGCCTTTTTTCATGATCTTGGATCTAGGAAAAAGCAAACAAATAAAGTGAAAGGTTGTGTTAAAAAACAAATTTCAAAGAATAGAAGAGCTTCAAAGGCTATCAACAACAAAATTTATCTTGCTCATCATTTGCCAATCAAACAAATAATGCATTCCAAAATGGTTCTTGAGGAAGTCTATATGAAACAGCGTCCAGGCCGAGTCAGAAAAATAAAACACTGGTGTCTAGATTCAATAAAACAATCTATGGTTTGAACTAGGCACCCAGAGCCTGGTATGAGGGCTGACAATGACCTTAATCATTAGTCAGTCTTGGATTTTAGTATAGTAGGTTTGACGATTCATTTTTCATTCATTCAGGGCAACAATGCTGTATCCATGTTCTTGTGACATTGTATTGACTGGAAACTATCTTTCTCATGTCCAAAAACTATTTACAGATTTGGATCCAGTATATGTTGAAACAGTTGGGGGATTTGGATTATTTTCTCGGAATAGAAAGTTAAAACCTCTTAAATAGGTGATAGGATTCTCATCTCAGGCCAAATACATTAGAGATCTTCTAGACAGAGCTCAGATAGTGCCAAGGTAAATATCTACGTCAATGGTCTGTAGCTGTAAGTTGACAAAGTATAGTGGTGATTATATGGCCTGTCCTTTTCTCTACAAATCTATTCTTGGAGCACTGCAATATGCCACCATAACTAGACCAGATATTAGTTATAGTATGAATAAAATGTGTCAATTTATATCTCAACCCTTAGAAGAACACTGAAAAGTTGTCAAATGGATACTTAGGTATCCAAAAGAAGCACCAACATAGTGGACTTCTGTTAGAGCTTGCAGTTTCTAGTCAACTACTCACACTTAAGGCATATCATGATGCTGATTGGGCATCTGAACCTGATGATAGGAGATCTGCAGCAGGACTCTATTTTTTTCTGTGACAACCTCAGTACAGAGTTGCTGTCTCAAATCCAGTTCTACAATCAAGAACTAAACACATGGTACTTGGCCTATTTTTTTCAACAAGAGTCTTATTGTAGCTCAAACATCAGCACAAGACCATTATACTGATATTCTCACCGAGATATAGCATGAAATTAAAATAGAACTTCCGGTGATGGATCAATTTGCTGCGTCAGCACCACCCTGAGTTTGAGGGGGAACAGGAAATGTTTAAATACATGTTAAAGTAGTGAGCTGCCTCTCACTGATTATATTTAACCTAGGTCTTAGTCATATTACGGATGTAGTTTTTGCTAACAGGGTTGAACAGTCTCTGCCTGGTTGTAGAAAGATACTATCAGCTACTAACAGTTTCTGCTAACTCTACTATGACTAACTATTTTAACTGATTTTCAGTGAGATGAATAATGTTCAGATTCTTTTCCTAAATTCTCTCCTCCTCTTTCATCCTCTCTCCGGCACTTCATCTGATTTTCCTACAACTTATCAGATTTTCTCTTCATGATAAATATGTAGTGATTAGGAATGACTTATCCAGATTTAAAAATATAACAAAATAGCACAGACAGCAGCTTAAAGCAGTAAGAATCACCACACCTCATCAGCAATCTTTCTGATTTCATCTTTTATGTTTTGTACGCTGTTACTCAACATAATCTCCTCTTCCTTCAGCCTGTACTTATAAGAAACTATTAAGAAGTGGAACTTCTTCAAATCCAAATAAAACAAAAACAACAACAAAGGTAATTGAATAACCTTTTCAGATCCAACTCAGCAGAGCGAACTTCTTCTTGGAGCACTATCAGTTTTTCCTCCATGTCAGCCTCTTCAGCCTTATTATTGCGAAAAACAATATGCATTAACACTCACACAGTAAACATTAATGGCTATGTTATTCACATAGTAGACATTTCAAGTTGAAGATCAGAGACAGTAAGGAATAAGAATCATAAAATAAATGTTATCCATATACAGGGACTTCAAAGAACCTGAGTATTTTTCACATGCTGCTCACGGATATCCTGCATTTGTTGTTTAAGCGTTCTAAGTTGCTGCTCCATTTTCCGTACGTTGCTAGTTTTGGATTTGCAGTCCAGCTCAAGTTCTAATGCTTCTTTTGTGGCCTTAATGGGGGAATGAATCAGTAACAGATAAACAACAATTATCAGTAATGAAAAACAAAGGCATTATAATCATTACAACATAAAATAGGCATACAAGTATCCCTTATCCACAAGTTCAATTAAATGACAAGCAAGAGGCTAAAATAAAAGGGGTAAAAAGGCATAACTCAAAAGCGATAAAAGGTGGACCATTGCATGGACTCCAACTTGTGGGGTCTGGGGAGGATAGATGTACACTATCTTACCCGCAAGCGCAAAGGTTGTTTCCAAGATTGAAACATGTGACCTCTTGGTCGCTAAGCAGCAACCTTACCGTTGTATTAAGGCTCAACCATAAATCAGAAGTGGTAAAAGCAAATAAATGGAAAGATTCTCCGAGTTGTAGGATGAAATTTTGATCTGAACATTGTTCAAAAGCATTCAACAAAAGGTGGAACAGGAGTAAGACCTCCCCCCACTAAAAACATACCGAGGACACAGAGTGGCTTAAGTTTTCCTTCAATTGCTTAACTTGTGATGTCTTTTCCAACATATTTGCAATTTCATCTTTTTTCATGGAACAGTTTTCCACCAACCTCTCAATTCGACGCTGCAAAATAAATTAGTGTCCAATTTAACTCTAACTATTAAATTATACACAGAAGAAAATTGAAAATAGCAACAAAACAGATAATGTTGATAAATTTTCCATGTCGTATGGCAAGCCTTGGCAGAAATGAACAAAGATAGAATCTTTCAAAAAAATGTGCAAAGCTCTCAAACCTATAATTTAGTAACACAGAATAATATAACATATTTGTTTAAAGACTCGCAAGACAGATTGGAGGCGGGACTCTTCCAATCACAAACCGACAAACCGTTTAGAAAAAAGTTAAGAAAAGGGTGGTCCAATACATGAGGCTCACACTTAGTGGGGTCTAGGAGGGTGGATGTATGCAACCTTACTATTGCATCGTAAAGAGAAACAACTAGACCACTAAAAGTTGACCTTACATGCAGTAAAGGTCCAATTTTTTCACTGCCCCAGGTTTCACTAAAAATATAACTAAATATTTAAGGAGACACTTAAGGAAGTAGAACAGAGTGCAGAAAGGGCAATGGTAACAGATTGAATCGATATTATTGGAAGTCCTTGCTTCATGCTAAGAATACAGTATGCAATGAATTACTCCAAAGCAACAGACAACTTGACACTGCATTGATAGATGGAAACACTACAAGACAAGCACACAGGCTTACATACCAGTTGTTGGTCAATCTTAGCTTGGCAGGAAGGTATCCGGCTCTTCAGCTTTTCAACTTTTTCGTTCTGTACTTTAAGTTGCCTGTCCAGATGATAAACCCATGACCATGCAAGTTTCTTCTTTAACTGCTGAACCTGCATAGATATTTGCTCTACATGTTCCATAGCTCTAATTTTAGCTTCAATCTCTCTGAGTTCCTTCTCTATGGGCCTTATTGCAGCCTCTAATTCTTCAACTATGCCAGCTGCAATATTTATTTCGCTAGAAATGCTTTCCAGTAGATCACTGACTTGCTGAAGAAGTGTGGCCTTGTAAAAAAACTGTAAATTGAACTGTCAGCGGAGGTTCTAAATAAGCAGTATCGAAAGAATAGCATCAACATGAAGAAACAACCTTAAATTTATCTTTGCTATTCCCAGAATGCAAAAATTCTCTGCTTTTGTCTTGACTCATAATCACACATGGATTCTCCACATCAATCTGAAAAGGGAGAAGGTGAAAGACAAATTTAAAGTCGGGAGAAAATATAACCGCCCAGATCAAAGAGGGGGGGGGGGGGGGGACGGAGTTATAGATCTTGTAGTTATTACATGAAGAAAGTAATAGGAAACCTTGCATTCCAATCACACATACATGACAGAGACCTTTTCTCAATGAATTCAATTAAGGCAACTTCTCAATAAAATAGATCATTAATCACGACCTAAGTCAAAATACATTAATTCAGGCAGCCATCCACCTTCATAAAAGATGGTATAATATGCTACAATTGAAGGTTTGGTTGAAGATTTTATCATATTAAAAAAAAATAGTGTCGTAAGAGAGAAGCCTACATTAAAATGTTCAATTATTTCTTGGAGATCTGCTCTCCCGTGGCTGACTGTTTTTCCTGCCAACAAACCCAGATATAGAACATATTAGTGAATAAAACATCTTTGACAATCATTTATAGAAAGTCTTCCAAACGATTTTTAAATTACCTAACATTTAATTTACTACTAGCAAAACTATGTTGAATGTATCAATCATATGAGTATATTCTTGAATCAGTGAAAAGTACCCCAAAAACGTAAAATTCATCATCAACAAAGAATAATAAAAAGTTTGGTTTATAAAAACCCAAAAAAAAGGCAACCCATTGTACGAGACTCTCACCTAGTGGAGTCTTGAGAGGGTAGATATACGCAGTCTTACCCTCACAAGTGAATATCATGATTCAAGGAATTGAACCTGTTATGCTTCCATCTCAAAACTAGTTGGCAATGAGAGGATTAGTCCAACAAACATTTAAATTATTCTCGGGACAATGAGGTAGGCAATGCGGGACTTACTTCCCAACATGCCCCTTTACAGAAGCCTGTCGTACCAGGCGAAGGGTTACCTTTGACCCACGGCTAAAGGACATCCTTTGGCCCATTGACACCATTCCATTTTTTTCAAAAGGTCGGCCAATCAACCATGTCACATGAAAACTATTCTGTTGTGAACAAAAACACATGCCTAGAAACAGGTTAATACTGAAAACAATTAAGAACACAAGAAAACATACCTTGGTGGTCTTTTAATGTGATAGAGCTTGAAGATTCAGATATCCTTCGTTCTACAATAATAAGATCGCCGTATTTTTCAGGTTTAAAAGCATCCTCTCCTTCATTTTGAATTTCAACATGGACGACAGCATTGCTACAAAGGAGCGGTAGAATAAAGAACGGTGTACGAAATTATGTTCAACATTGAAATGAACAATTGAATTGGAAATTTGAGTAAAATTGTTAGGAATTTTCCTTTGAAAAAAGAAGAAGTAAATGCAGTCGTAGCAAAGGGGTGAGAATAAAAAATTATGGTCTGAGAAGTACACATAAGCTATAAATACAGAAAAGTGTAGATTATGAGTAGAGTGAAGGCCGTTTTCTGAAGTTGAGTTGATTTATGTTCTAGTTCTGATAGGGATTAAAATGGGTGTGAATTTTGTAACAGGTGTTAATAGAGTAGAGAGTGAGAGAGGGAGTGTGAATGGCGGCACATTTACCTGGCACCGTTTTTAATGAAGTCCTTCAAAGTGGATGCTCTTTGAGTCCCTTTAGCTCGACAACCAAATGCAATGCACAACGCAGTTAGAATTGCACTCTTACCACCTGCAAAGCCGAGGCAACATCAATGAACTTTTTATAACAGAAATTCCTTAAAAGTAAGGGCATCCATTTCTGAACTTACTTCCATTTTGACCGGTAATGAAATTGAGGAAGTTGTCGAAATGGGTCTCGAGGTGGGAATGACACATGAAATTGAGCAATCGAAGCTTCTTGATGATCCCTGCGGTTGGGTGTTGAATAAGAGAACTGTAAACCCTAGCAGGAGAAGAAGAAGGAGGAGGAGGAGGAGGTGGTGGTGGTTCCGCCATGTTATTAGTGAATGAATGAAACGGTGTCGTTATTGTCGTTATTAGTGAATTACATTTCTACTAGCAGAGAGTAGAGACGGGCCTCCCCTTTATTTAGCCCAACCTTATTAGATAAAATGAAATCCCAAATATACCCTTACCAAATCTTCATATGAGAGTTTAAACATATATTCCCCTTCAACATCATCATCCAGCTAACCGAGTCAAACTCAGTAACCAAACATGAGCCGATTCCATGTCATCATCATCGAAGAAAAAGAAGAACCATTCTTGTACAACTACTCTACTTCACCACTCTTCTTCACCCAACAAACCACCTCCCTTCTCTTCCCCATAACCCTCGTAGACAAACTGAACCGCCACCTCACCACTCACCACCACCACCTCACCACCCTTGCCGACCGGATCTCCGACCTTGAGTCCCGTTTCCACCAGATCACCACTGCTAAGAGTGCCAGGGGAGGGGATCGGAAGTACACGTGGACGGCAGAGATCAAGGGACAGGAGAATGACGGGTTTGATCGGAAGTATAAATGGATAGCCGATTTGGTTGAGGAAGAGAAGAAGAAGGAGAAGAAGAAGAAGTTGAAGAATATAAAATGGACGGCTGAGATTAAGGGGAAAGGTAAAGAGAGTGGGAACCTGAGGAAGTATACGTTTCAGGTTGGAAGCAGTGACGATGATTCTGAGAATAAGACAGAGAAAGTAAAGGAAAAGAAGAAGAAGACAGAGAAAGTGAAGGAGGAGAAGAAGAAGAAAGGAAGTGGTAGATTGCGCATTGTGGAGATTGAAGATGCTAGTGCTACTGGTCACAGAGATCTAGTTCTCAGACAGGTTTCTATTCATTCATTCTCATTGCTTTCTATTCATTCATTCTCACTGCTCAATGATAGAACCATATATGAATGAAGATGTATTTGTTACATCAGTACACAGATTGGATAAAAGAGTAGTTCTAAAACTGGATTTGGACTACAACTTTAATGTTGCTCTTTGTTCCAACCAGACATGTTTAAATCAGCATTTTTTTTGTCACCGACCTACTTCTGATTCGTAATTTAATGAAATCCATAATAAGTGCTAGTATTTAATTATAGTATTAGAGCCCGCGTTTTGAATGGACTGCTGCATTTCATAGTTCACTTACATGTATATTGAGCTAGTTTCATGTTTTTTCTTTTTTCTTTGTAAAATTAGACTTCATCCATAGGAACTTGCATTTTTTTCCATATAAATTCAAAATAATGTCTCAGTTTATATTTTTCAAGTTTCATTCATGTGTTTGGGAAATTTCTTTTAACAGCCACAACCCAAAAAATTTCTAGGAGTTATAAAGGTTTGGTTGGCATCATTTATATTAAACTAAATGTGTACATCTTTTAGAAGTTCTGACGTGAACATGAAGCCAAAAACATTTTTTTACATAAATCATCTTCACATTTTATTCACAATATGTTTTTTTTTTGCTGTTAGTAGTTGTTTGCTCAATGCTGAAGATTGTGAAATCTGTGTCCGTAATAATTATTTTGCTTCATTTTCAAGTAAATATGTTTGTAAGAGTTGAAATTTCATACAAGTAAATGCTGCTATGTTTGAAATTTGAAACATTTTTGTAACTTCCTTCTCCTTGCAGGCATTTTCAAAGAGGTTTCGAGCTGTTCAAAATGATAGAGGGAAAAAGAAGGAATTATCTCCTCAAGATGCTGCATTGTTGATCCAAATAAGCTTCAAGGCTTATTTGGTTCGTCGGTCAAAGACTCTTCGTGCCCTCAGGGAATTAGCTGTCGCAAAATCCAAGTTAAAGGAGCTCAGAGCTCAGTTCAACAACTTCACTTACCGTCGTCGTGTAGCTCGTGATTCAGAGGAACGCCAGAGGTTTTCTGAGAAAGTCATTGTCTTGCTCCTCACTGTTGATGCCATCGAGGTAGTGATCTCCACATTTTTTACTGTTTAACATTAAATCCAGTGATAATTGATAATAAGTACTGAGTAGTAAATCCATAATGCATTTAAATTAGATTAACAGTTGTGAAATCATCCTGGATACCGCTTCCCGTCCACATAGGTATTTGGTTTGAAATTTGACAGTTGTCCAACATAGAGCACATAACAAACAGAATATGCCTCTATTTATTAGTTAATCTAACAGGCTTGCTAATTTCCTGTTTTATAGGGGGCTGATCTCATGGTGCGGTCTGCAAAGAAGTCGATGGTGGATGAACTGGAAGCAATGCTTGATGTGATAGATCCCCAGCCGGATGAAAGATCAATGTCCTTTAAAAGAAGGCAATTTGACATGCCTGATGGAGTCATCCGCAAGGAAATTGAGGAAGGAGTTGCACAGGTTGTGCAAATGCTTGATGAAGCAGAGAATAGCAGCAGCACCTTTGAAGCATATCTCTGAGAGAACAAGGAGTTTAAGAATAATATCATGACAATTCTACCAACACCCGGAAATCACTGCTCACTCCCAAAAAGACGAACCATTTGTCTGGCTATTTACACTTATGGATGGTCCAGCCGTCTGGGTATGAGCAGTGATTTCCGGGTGTATATAGAATTACCCTTCAAATCATCATATGTTTTCCCTATGCTGATGTAGTTTGTTTCTAGACGTATTCCAGTTTAAGATTCTATAAACTCTAAATTGGGCTTTCATGTTTCGAATTTTTGTCTTGCTGAACTTAGTTGTCTGAATGGAGAGATTGGCTTGTGTTCGAGCTGTGTTATTTAAACCATGTTAATTTACCTCCTCTGTTAGTTGTATGCTATTGTTCTCTATTGTTCTGTCTTCAAATATGATGCATCTCATTTCTCTATTGTTCAGTTAATTTTATATTTTAAAATTCTTAGCTAGCGTGAAAAAGTGAATGCCAATCTACATGAACAATGTTAGAAGAGGTGATATAACACACTATAGTACTACAGAGGCAATACATTAAAATCAAAGTTAAAAGCATTATGATATGATAGTTCCTCTAAATATAATGATATGACATTTTTATAGATATAAAAGAACTTGTTTTTCACTAATATATTCTTTTTTTAGCACTAATATATACTTATTGAAGGCAATGAACCACTATATTCACATTAAAGGAAACAAGTGGGTGAGACTTTTTTACACGTTGATTATTTTTTATTATTATATGTGAAGTGGAGTAACTGTGTTAGGGCTTGGGCCGAAGAGGCATAGATAAGTGTGAAAGAGCCCAAGAGGCATAGATGTTGATGTAAATGTGATGGTTGATCAAGTGTGGTGTGAAGGGAGATGAAGGAGAGAAAATCTGGGACTTTGGGAAGGCCTTCTGGAACTGATGGCTCCGATTACTCTTACCGTATGGTAGTTGATTCAAGTAAGCTCCATTTTGTTCATTCGATTATATTATTCTTAACATACTTTTTCTTAATTCATATATTTTGTATTTTTAGGGTATCAACTCGTTGCAAAATGGAAGAAACACCTCTCTCTTCTATTTATCATTCAGGTTATTATTATTATTATTATTATCAGGATCCTTGAATTCCATTCAAATTAATTATGTAAATTATCTGTCCCCTGCAGGGTGTGTTTGTTTTAATAGGAGTGATAATTGCAATTGTATCAGCAACACAAAACAATAATCTCAACACCATTGCCTTTTCTTCTCTTATTGTTACTGCCCTTTCTCTTCTAATTGCCGAAATAGGTTCCTAAACCCACACCACACTTGTTTTCATTTTCTTTTATTTATTTCAATTTGTTAAATAACCTATCTTTCTCATCAAGGTCGAAGACGAAGCCGGGCCACTTTGTTGAGATTTTATGTTGTTGTCTCATCCATAGCAATCTTTCTCTTTATTGCCTCTCTGGCTATGCAGTACTCTCTGCATCAAGTAAGTATTCCACACTATTATTCTTCAATCACTATCTTTTCATCTTTAGTAGATCTATGCTTTCAAATTCATTGCTATTTTTCTAAATACCCTAGGCTATCAAGGATTTTAGTTTTGGGAAAACAACCAAGTTCGATGCTGCTCATTTTTCTGGTTTTCAAGCTGGTACGTTCTATATTTCCAATTTCTGATTAGGGGTTCCTTCTTATTATTGGATAATAATAGTAATTAGTAATGGGTGTTGATATGTTGCAGGTTTGCTACTATATTTATTCACCTTATCCGTCTTTAATATTTATACGGTCAGAGCTGTGCTTTCCCTTCTTTTTAACATGTCCCCTCCTAAGAAAGCCTCTTAGCTGGTTCTGTTAACACCAATTTGATTTCTGTCATTGTCTTTCACTATTAGTATGGTTTGCTGGTATTGAACCTAATAGGGGAGTGGAAAAACCCTCACCTGTTATACATGTACTTTTAGACATGGTAGGATTAATTAAGTTTGTTTAAGTTTTTGTATAAGAATTTATTTGATTAGAATCTTTGAAATTTTTAAATTTTGGGAAATGGTCTGTCTGTTGAGTGCTGATGTTTTTGTTATTAAGACATGGGAGCACAAATTTTCAGAACAAAATTCGTTTATATTATTGTCCATACAATCCTCCTATTATCTTTTAAAGAATTATCTCAATGTGATTTATAAGCTTAAACGGACTAGACATGGGAATGGGGTGGGGCAGGTTTAGCCAGTCACAGTCTTGCTTTCCTTAACATTGGGTTCAACTATCTCACCAATCACCATACTCAACCCCCATTCTACCTATCTCACCAAAAAATTTCTTAAACTTTTAAATTATATTCACCTATATATGTATCTTTTAAAATAAGTCATGAATCAAATGCTTCTATATATAAAAATGGACATCAAGAATCTTAATTTTTATTTAATTTTCCCAAACCTGTTGGAAATTCAATGGTTTAGATCTACCTAGAATTGATGGCTAAGATGTGGACTAAGTTTTTTAAACTTACTCTTGAAGTCAATGGATCCATCCTCATTAGTTTTATGTTAAAAATCGTAATATTTATATATAAAAACGTATTATATGGTATTATAATAAATATAATTTAACCTATGTGACTTAATTAGTGAACTAGTGGTTAATTAGATTCTTATAAGTATATGGACAATGTATGGTCATTGTGAAACTCTTTACCTAACACCGTATGAGTCAAAAATGTTTGAGTGTAAATAATACTAGGAAAAGAGTTTAAACTATATTAAGGTCTAATAGAATAGAATTGTAGTCAATAGGAATCTCGTAAGTGAATGAACATGATATGATGATTATGATTGTGAAACTTTCTATTTGACATCATCTAACTCAAAAGTGTTTGAGAATGTAATTTAACATGATATTAAAGAATTGCACAATGATTTTATAGTTAAATGGAGTAGTATATGTATATGACTATGATATCGACAACATTGGGGTGTAGAAGAGAAACAATTAACTAGTGTTAAAGATTTACAGCTAAAAATATTTATTGGATTCCTGAACATGATATTGATGGTGCAATTATTTATAGTAGCAGGTTGTGGGCCGTTGTCCCCATGAATGAGAATAAATGTGGCCCATAATATTAATCTGTTCATTGTTATGGAGGTGGGACCACACGGGCTGTTCTTTTGCTGGATGGGACAAAATAGTTAAATATTTTTTTCTGTGTAACCCCGAAATATATCTTTTAACATATTATGTTTTCATTTGATTTTTGTAGTACTTGTTCGAGAGGATCCATACTCCTCATTGATCGAAGGACCTTCAAAAACCAAATAATTTTTGCTAAGCTCCAAGAGAAGCAAACACAACCCAGGAGTAAAGACAAAGACCATGCATGCGCTTATCAATTTCTTTTGACTATTTTTACCTCAAATAATTCTCACTGCACCTCTTCGTACAATGAATATATTGATTTTCACAATGTTTTAAATTGGGTACACAATTTTTTAGGTGTATGTATGGTGTTACTAATTATCTAATGCTCACAGAACTAGTCAAAAACAGAAGATAGTTCTTTTGATAGAAAATCATATATTTAGTATGTTACAAATTAAGTCCCACATCTATAAAAGTAATAAGAATGATAATACAAGTTTTAAAATGTTTAGTATTTTTAGTATGGGACAGAGGAGTATAATTTTATAATTAAGTCTTTTGGATTTTGTGTATAAGTTATAGCATTTGCCTCATATACATGTAAAATTATGTTAGCTGTCTCTGATTGATTGATGATGTTAACTCATGAAGTTGTGATATTTAAACACTTTTTTCTTTTTTATATATTTCATAAATGACTAATTATAGCTCTTATAAAATGAATTAAATTCAGGTGGTTTCAATTTATCAGATGAAAACATTAAAGCTTAAAAAAACGTTTGTAATATGAGAAATGGTTATTTTGTGGCTATATATCTACTCTAGTGTAGGTAGGGAGGGGGTAACAATTATCAAAGTTAGTTGAATGTTAATATAGATAGTCTAAGGGGTGGGTCCCAAAGGTTGAATGAGTAGCCGTATAATGAAAGATCAAAGTTCACTACACTGGAGTATGGAGCTAGTTGCGTATTATTATATATATATATATATTATCATGTAATGTATGAAAATGACTTGAATGTCAATGATCAAACATCATGCGCCGCTACCAACACTTTTCCAATTGCTCTTAAATCTCAATCATTGTGTGTTGAAATGTTTCAATAACATTAGATTTATTTTAGTGAAGAAAATGGAAAGTGGGCAACCTTAGACATATATAAATAAATAAATAAAGTTGTATAATTAGTGGAGTTTCCAAATTGTTGGTGAAAAATTCTCAAATGGAATACCTAATAATGAAATTGTCCATTATTTTGATTGAATCGATTTTGTAATAGAAAGTAAATGAGGTTTACTCAACGCCACTTGAATGCAGTAGCTAGTAGATTTGTTATTTGTATGTGTTGTTTTCAAATAGAGGTCAAACGTGAATTCCGGAAAATGCGTGAATTGATGACCAATGTTTTAAGACAATATTATATATTTATTAATTAATTAATTAATGCATTGATCGGGTGATCATAGCATAGCCAATCACTCATTCAACATAAACAAACAATTCATTTACCCCATCCAAATGAAAATGCAAATTCTTAATCTCATCGATTTCTTTTTTCTTTTCTTTTCGTGGTTGGGTTTGCAAGGAGCAGCTGGGTGCTTTTGTGTTTAGTACACAACAAAACGTGCTCCACTTTTAAGAAAAAGAGTTCCCAAAAAGCATTTTCAATAGTATTGGTTTTCAAAAAAGAAAAAGGACTTACATCATAAGCCTCATCTCACAAATCCCCATAAAGTTTATCTTCAAAAAATATTCATGGGGACCCTCCTACTCCTTAGACCACTTGTTTTTGAAGCTCGTGTACATTCCTAGTATATCTATGGCATAATATGATCCTAATATAGACCCAATGCATAAATATCTAATTTAATTATGTATAGAGAGTAGTGTATAATATATGGAATGGACATCTTTGAAGTATGTTGTTTAACATTTATATAGTTTTGTCCCATCTCCTTAGCTGGTCGTGGTTAGGTTTTGTCCCATCACATTCTTTGGAACTCTCTTCATTCATTCAAGATATTAAACTAATACACCTAATCCCTCTTTAATTTCTTTTATTCTTCTTTCCAATTTCACCTACCTACTACTCCCTTTTATTCATACCATAAAAGTCCATATCATCATACAGCAAATGTAACAATACACATTAACTTACGAAACTCCAACAGAGCATTAAGTAATAATAATAATAATAATAATAATAATAGAGTAGGGATCAGGGATTAAGAGCATTAGGACCAGTACAGTAATTGAGGACGTGACTCCAAACCCACTGAAGCAAAAACCTCCGTCGGATACCATTCATGTTATACGTGGCACCATCAGTAGCGTCCAATAACTGACCGGTGTAGGAGCCACCTCCTCCAGTTCCGTAGATACCTTCACAGAGGTCAGCTATCTCAACAGGGAAAGTGGGGTCCTCACCCGCATACCATGCATTCGCTAATGGGTTTGTTGCCAGCTCAGCCATCTCATGCCCTATCACACTTATCATCCCATCTACTCCTACGTCTCCGTTTGGTGACTTCAAAGCCTTCATCTTTGTACTATATGATGGCATTGCGAATGGGTAAGCACAATACCCAGGACATAGCTTCCCTGAGTTACCCACCCACGCGTAAGGGAGCGTGTAACCCACCAGTGAAGGGAATGTGAAGTAGTGGAACCCACACACCGACGTGCAGAAATCCTCCACGTACACGTCTTCTGCTGTCAACAAAAGATACACACCACTCCGTGGATTTATGGCTAGAGGTCTTGTTGATGCTGTGATTGCGCTCTTAATCACTCCCTGTAATGATAAACGACTCAGTGACTTTCCATGTGAATACAACCTGTCATTTTTCTCTTCTCCAAGGATCACTGATTTTGAAATGTTTGATCCAGTTTGGTCAGTGTAGAGTTGTACGGTTCGCCACCACCCGGAGATGGAAGGGTGTGGGACAGTGGTGTCGGAGAGTGAGTTGATGAAGTCGCGTATGATCTTTTTCTGATTGCGGTTCCAAGTGCCGTACCATATGATGTGGACAGTAATATTAGAGGTAAGGACAGGTCCCATGTGGTAACGGAGTTTCACGAACTCAGATGACCCTTCGTATTTCTTGGAGTCACCGAAGGGATTCATCTTGCTGGATCCGTACACCCAAGGTGATGGAAGGAGAAGAGAGAGTATGACTATGAAGATTATGGTGAACAAGGACGAAACCATTTTCATACATTCACTCACTCACTCACCTCTAAACTACTAAACTACTAAACTACTAAATAGCTAGCTACTTTAATGGAGGACAGTTAGAGTCTTAAAGTCAAGATAATAGGTGGGGCCCACTCCAAAATGCCATCATTCACATTCATCAACATCACTTGCGCGGGAAAATCCACTATAGGGGTAACTTCACTCACCCTAATCCCTATCTATGCCTATAATATTAATATTATATTGCCCCATTCCTCTCTCACCTCATCCACTTACTTCTGTTAGGACTACGGGAAAATAATCACAATATCAAGTTTTAACTAAACATGAGTAAATATGCATAATAAAACTACTTATTACTATCCAGATTCTACATCATATGCAATTTCTATGAAACTATAAAAGATTGGAAATTTAATTTTTCATGGAGTCTTTGTGGAGCCTACATATCGAGAAATTATGAGAACATACAAGTATATATATGACATAAAAACTCACTTAGGTCTCTGCGTATTTAGTTTAAGGTCCCCCCTAGCTATACACGCCATTTCCATCAATGGACCCTGGTCTATTGGAAACTGGATTGGCACGTTGATGTTTTGTATCTCTTGCTCAATTCTCAGGTCATAATCTTTGATGTAAATATCTTCATTTTTTTCTTGGTACTTATTTCAAGCTTAACCAGTTTTTAGTTTCAAATTGTCTCGGGCTTGTTTTTTATTTGAGCTACAATGATGAGAAACAAAAATTGGCTAAATGAATAAATCAGAGTTGCCAACATGGACAAACTTACATTTACTCTATTATTCTTACTGAGAATCAACTACTCATGCCCAAGCCAACTAACTAACTAAGGCAAAATTTTAATATATAAAAAACAACAAAATGAAAAACTCATCCCGCAAGCCAAAGCCCGTATCATGGAAAAGTTCAGAATTGCATACATACATATAAGGAGTACACCCAAATTGATTCATAGATACATGATTTAATGTCAGAAATACTTTGAGGACTTGTATGAGAATTTAATGAAACGATATATCATTAATCTTTTTTTTTTTGCACCAAAAAATAGGACAATGTTACTAAATCAACTATGCCAAGCATCACTGATCCATAAGCATTTGGTATTTCACGATAGAGAGGGATCCACTTACTCTTTCCACACTTACTCCACATCATGACCATTCATTCTTGGAAATCCAATGGTTTGAATTGGTGAGTACATCTAAACCATTGAATTTTTCAAGATTGGATGGCTAAGATGAAGAGTAAGTGTTTTTTGGAGTAAGTGGATCCATCCCCTTTCACGATATTCAACTTCATTAGTAAGCATCCATTTCGGTAACAAAATACAATGAAAATATAAACTATTAGCCTAAACTAAGAAACTATGCATACTAGATGAAAGTACGCATGGCCTAAAAACCACATTGAACTTCCTTTTAACACTCACTGCAACTAATATAAAAAATGGTTAATAAGAAAGGATAACAGCAAAGGAATCACTATAAAATGTTCCAATAATTTTAATCAATACAAAAACGTTTGCCATTTCTAGCTTACTTTCCGTGATTACGTTTCTCATAGCTATTGCATTTGCTATACAACAAACTTGCATAATTTCAATAAAATAACAATTACATTTAAAATGCAAAATGATTTTAAAATATATTAAGCATGACATTTCTTATGGTATTCATCAACGTCCAGAGACAACAAAAGATAAACATGGGAAGTCTACAGCTCTACCACAATTAATCAACTTCAAAATTTTAAACGGTGGAAGGAAATGCAATAACCCTAATGTACTACACTCACCATATTCCTGACCAACATAAATTATAAATGCAAAAGAAAATAATATGGCTAGAATCAAGCATCTGCAATGGTAACCTCAACCTCGACACCAGGTTCAATTGTGATTGAGGTAATCTGCTTCACCACATCCGGGGAACTGAATAGATCGATGATTCTCTTGTGAACACGGAGCTCAAATCTGTCCCATGTGTTGGTACCTAAAAGAATTAGCAAAGTGTGAACAAAAAACAGCAATTTAAAATGAAACTACAGAGATATGCATAGATAAATTATACTATCATCACTCAAAATATACTATCAATAGTCGATGGCACATAGTAACAGACCATAACTTAATATTTTACATTACTAAAAGAATAAAACCAGTAAGACTCTGAACATAATCTTCAAAAGAAAAGTGTCACCAAATGAGAACAGTAAATCTTAAAGGAAGCATATTTAGGTTGTTTAAAATTTCATGGATTCATTTGGTAATACCTTTCTTTAAAGAACCAAATTAGTAACAGTGACATATTAAGAACGGTTGATAAGCATGATAATCAATTGAGAATGTTAATAACATCGCCCCATTTTAGCATTAAACACAATACAATCAATGTTTAATTAAAATATGGGTTGGAGATACTTGCAGACAACAATTTATTAAAGTGTGAGCAACAAATTCATTGTTTTGGGAATTTCTGAAATGACAACGTAAAGCGCTACTTATTATAAAGTTAACATAAATCAGAATAAGAGATGGTCTTTCTATACAAAAGGCAAAGACACAAAGGAAGGCAATGGACAGCGCAGAAAACAGAAAGATAAATTGAAGTTCAAAATTGAAAGAGGCAATAGGAGAATTCTATATAGGACAAAAAAAGCAATGAATATATAAAAGTGATGAAGTAACCTTCTCCACAGGGGGTTTTCCTAGTGGTGATGTTAAGGACTTTTGTAGGCATCCTAACAGGTCCCTTTACTCTTAGCCTCTTATCCTTTGCACCTCGAACCAAATCCGTACATACTATCATTATCATAACAATAACATCAAATCAATTTCATTTTCATTATGATTAATTATTAATACATTAGTAAAAAAAACAAGAAAGAAACCTTTCTCGAGATTTTGAACGTTCTTAGAGGAAAGGGTGATCCTAATCTTGTTAATCTGTTCAACAGGCTCCTCCAAACCAGGCTTAGTAGGCTTCACCGCAGCATAAGCCATTGTCTCTGTTTAAATAAAATTTAATTAATCAAACGAATGAGAATATAAGCAAGAAGAGATAAATAGATAGATAAGAACCTTGTTGTGATTGAGAATAGAATAGGATAGAAGGAAATCGCGGCTCAGTTGAAAATTTGGAGAAGCTAGGGTTTCAACAATGCACTCCTCCTTTATATTCCTCTCTCTATTTATTATCCATATATTTAATGGGCTGGGCTGGGCTGTCTTCATTCACTTCCAAGCTAACAGGCCCAAAAACAACTATTCATAACGTAACGTAGAGAGTCCACTAAATAATAATTTTGGAATGAATATAGTGAGTACAACTAAAACAGAATCATGATATTATCGAACCTCAATTTATAAAGACAAATTAAAAGAGTGAAGATCATGCAAAGTACACTTGTGGTTGTTGAGATGAAAGTAATTAAATAAATTCACATAGGTGTCTTGTGCTATAAGAGTGGGTAGAAATAATCATTTTGTGAGAACTTAGAGAAGATGGAGACAAGTGTGGATGTGGATATTGTGATCGTGGGAGGTGGCATATGTGGCCTAGCAACAGCCCTTGCCCTTCATAGGTTTTATCATATCTCTATTCTCCTACATGCTCTTCTATATATTAGGATCCAATTAATTGCATTAAGTTAGTAGTGGTTGGTGGTGCAGGAAGAGAATAAAAAGTTTGGTATTAGAAAGATCAGAGGAGTTGCGAGAAACAGGAGCAGCTATAATCGTGCAGGCAAATGGCTGGTATGCACTTGATCATCTTGGTGTTGCTTCAATACTTAGACAAACTGCCATTCAAATACAAGGGTATCTATCTATCTAGATTATATACTTCATTGAAAAGAGGTATTATTACCTGTTATTGAGCTGAGCCTAATTAAAATATATATATGTTAAATATTTCAGGGGAAGATTGATAGTGGTTGGTGAGGGTGAAGCAAAGGAAATGCCTTTCGGGTGAGTTAATAATTGATTAAAGTAGAGGAATTCGATGAGTTTAAGGTGAATTTAATATAAAGGAATATAATTGAACAGGGTTAATGGAGAAGTTAGGTGTTTAAAGCGAAGTGATTTAATGAAAGCCATGGCGAATAGTTTGCCTGAGGGAAGTATAAGAACGTCTTGTGAAGTGGTTTCAGTTGAATTAGATCCTCTCACTCACTATCCACGCCTTATGCTTACCAATGGAACTATCCTTCAAGCCAGGGTAAGGGTATATGTATTCATTTCTTTATCAACTTATTCTGTTATCTATCTCTCTTTCTATTTGGTAATATCAGGTTGTGATTGGATGTGATGGGGTGAATTCTTGCGTAGCAAATATGGTTGGCTCAAACCCAACCAACCTCATGCTCTTCTCTACATGTGTTGCCAGAGGCTTCACAAATTATCCAAATGGTCATCATTTTGCTACTGAGTTTGTTGTCATAACCAGAGGTCAAGTCCAACTCGGAACATTGCCTGTCACTCACAACCTAGTTTATTGGTTCATCACCAGATTAAGGACTTCTCAAGGTTCCTCTCATCTCTCACTTCAAATATTTCTACTCCTATAAAGGTTTAACTATTATATGCTTTAATACCAAATTTAAACATAATATAATTCGGTATTTAAGTTCATTTTTATTTATTATTGGAACCCCCACCTTATAAGTTATAACCATAACAATGGTGAACCCAACTTAAAGAAATAAAGAAGATAGGTATAAATATAATTATGCCCTTCTTGTATTGAAATCTTGGCTCTGCTCCTCATGATCATATATCCATCTGAATAAATTACCCAACATACAAGCAACTGAAGCAAGGGTCTATTCAATAATTTAATCCTCTATTATTATCATCATCTCTTTCTTTATCTCATCGTACTTACTCTTTACTAGTAAATATTTTAATCATACATTTGAAGAATTACTTTTTATTTTATAAATATATACAAAAGCAGATTCAACCATATCAAAAGATGCACATCTTATTAGAGAATCATTAACGGAATCAATGATGGGTTTCCCGGTACAATGGATGGAAATGATAAGAAATAGTGAGTTGAAGTCGTTGCATCTCACCGAGTTGAAGTATAGGCCACCATGGGAATTGATTTTTAACAAGTTCAGGAAAGGAACAATAACACTTGCTGGTGACTCAATGCATGCAACTGGCCCTTTCATTGCACAAGGTGGTTCTGCTTCCATTGAAGATGCTGTTGTTCTTGCTAGATGGCTTGCACATAAGAAAGTGGGATCAAGAGAGTCAAATAATAATAATAATAATAATATTACGGTTAAGGAAGCATTGATTGATCAATATGTGAAAGAAAGGAGGAAGAGAATCATGTGGCTCTCTTTTAATTCTTTCCTTATTGGAAAGAAGCTTGATACACAATCAATCATTGTGAGATACATTATTATTGCAATATTGGTTGTTCTTTTTAGAGACCCGAATTGGCATACCCAATATGATTGTGGAACTCTACAATAAGATATATGAAGAATGTCTAAATACATGATTAAGTTGAAACAATTAATCATGGATCTTATCAAAGCTAAGCTAGTAATTGGAATTGGATTAATGTTACTTGTAATAATTTCTTTCTCTTGGACCTTTGCATTGTATAATTAAACTCATGTTATCATAATTTTATAAATGGATGGGAGTACCTCAAAATTAATTTTCATTAGTATAATAAACAAATCATAGAATTAGACATTTAGTGAACTAACACAATCGCAATTGCATTTCGAATTGACAAACAATGAATCCGTATATTATTATTATACAGTCTTGAAATATACACTTAGGTAGTTTTTTTAACCCATATATTTAAATGTCAGAGGACTCTAATTATCTCCAACCTTGCAATTGCAGTTAATAGTTTAGTATAGTTTGAATGTAATTAGTGAAGATAGGGAAATATATATATGATTGTTTATTTAGCATAGCCCCAAAAGTCCATCTCTTCTCCACGCAAAGAAAGTTGGTTGATGTTGTGTGGATTTGCAGCATCCTCAAACCTAACCGCTTTGGTTGAGTCTTGGTTGTTTCCAAGATGAGAGGTGACAAGCCTATCAAGCATACCCCATTCATTCATTCCTTCACCCGTTCTTCCTCCACCACCGCCTTCCATGCCTCCCTCCGATACTTGGTACCTTTTTTTATTAACAAAAAACCAATTAAGAAAGTTTTACTCTAAGCTAACTGTTACAAATACAATACAAAATTATATATTGGAGAAACTTTGTACCTGAGGCCCTCACTACCACTCTCGCAGTCTTTAGGATTTGTCATCAGTTGCTTCACTATCAAAGGTGGAACTGACGGTATACCTTTTTTTATCAACAAACAAATTTTATTAATAAGAGAGTACAAGGATTACTCAACTCATGATATCCATCATATGTTGGTTATTTATACCTGATGAATATGAGTAGTCATAATCAACGTCTTTGTG
Source organism: Lupinus albus (assembly GCA_009771035.1). NCBI lineage: Eukaryota > Viridiplantae > Streptophyta > Magnoliopsida > Fabales > Fabaceae > Lupinus > Lupinus albus. The sequence goes on from CM020017.1 coordinate 18,155,625, forward strand.
GGTTTGGAGAAGAGATTGTTGGGAATGGAAGAGTGAGTAGTGAGGGTTTTGCTGCTGCAAGAGGGGATAATGGAGACCAAGCTCGGTCTTATCAAGCTCAAAACCTGAACCCGAGGGGTTCCTAGGGTTTTGTTGTTGTTGTTGCAGTAAGTAGTGGCTCTCTCGATGGTGCATGAAGGAGCGAGCATTGGTGTCTGATGAAAAATTATTGAGTTGTTGTGTGGACCCACCTTCATTTCCAATCTTGAATAGGTTCTTCTTCTTGAACACCCTGCACACCACCCACTCGTCTTCCTACAAACATTCACAGATATAACTTTCAAGATTCTCATATCACGTAGTTATCATTCATCCCTATATTGGAGTTTTTCTTTTTAAAACCAAAAGGTGAGAGAGAAGCTAAACAAGATGGGGAGTCTTTTATTCAAACTAATAAAAATTGGGAATCACGGTCAACTTAAATTAATTAAGGCTAAACAAGACAGTTAACACATAGAAATTCCTTTTTCTTAGTAAATTATATAAGTTCAATTCCTACCCACTTTTAACATTATCTCCAATTTGCTTGAAATTAAAGTGAGTTGAGAGAGAGGAATACATTGTTATTTGGTTGAGGGTCATTAGCATCTTCGAGGCGGTATTCATGCATGATCCAATCAGTCTTTTGTCCATGAGGAGCTCTGCCTTTGTAGAACACAAGTGTTTTCCTCATTCCAATCTTCTTATATGTGTTTCTAATGCATTTGTCTCTTCCTGTTGCTTTCCAAAACCCTGCATTTGTTGCTCTATTTGTCCTTGACCCCGTTGGATACTTTCTGTCCTTGTGACTGAAAAAATACCACTCGTTTTGTGGTGTTGATCCAATTCTACATCTTTCTGTACTAAACCAAAATAACAAACATAAGCCAACCATCAAACTTATTATTATTATTTTTCTGAAAAAACTATACTTTATTTCAAGAATATGTAAAATTTCATGAATCTCTAACTTTTTTCTCTCATGATCTGACGTTAATTGACAAGTATAATTATATATGATATGAATGAATTTGTCTTAAACAAGGCATGTGACTTAACGAACTGTTGCTTTTCCAAAAATTTATCGTCAAAGAATAGAAAAGCAGACAGAAGAGGCAATTAAAGAGTAAGAGAAGTAATGAAGGAAATGAAATAAGGTTACTTTACGTACCTTGTAAGTCCCAAGGCTCCATCTTGTTCAAGTCGACCTCTCTAATAACATCCATGTCAAACTTTTGAAAGGTCACTTTTTTCTTCAAGTAGTAATGGAGCAACTCTTCATCCGTCGGGTGAAATCTAAACCCCGGTGGCACACCACCATTAGAAGAAGCCATCTATTAATTAATTTTGCAAATTCAAATGTCTTAATATATCACTTAGTAACCAACACTTTCTCTTTGAACTTTTGTTAACGAACTTAATTATCTAAGCAATAAGATTTGTACGTGGTGTTGCAAGCATGTGACTTTATATACCATCATGCTTGTCAACGCCTCCATCACAGAAAGTGACCATAGGGAAAGGGTTGACGGCCGGTGACTACGCCGACGGGGATGGTTATAGCTAGCTAACACTGTCGTAGAAAACAAGTTTACGGAATGATATGGTTCCCCCACAACCATATAAGGAGCGTAAGGTACACTCTCCTATCCATATACTCACAAATCCATCCCTTCTTATTTTTACTCAAAACTAGATTATTAAGTAAAAAATTGAAGCCAATTTATTTCAAAATAAGATTTATTTATTTATTCTCACTCTTTGACACTTAATATGTATGTTTCATACTACTCAAATATTTTCATAAGTGTCACAATAGATGAAGGGTGCTTATAGGCTATGCTGCTATCTTTGAGTGATTATCAGCATAAGTGCTCGAGAGTGATGGTAAGGTAATAAATATGGTATTAGAGGGTTCAATACACCATAGAGATAGTGATATATGTATCTAAAAATATGTTAATAATGCAGATTTCAAATTAATTTTAATTAAAAAAATTATAAATCTTAAAACTCACATTTCAGGACTTGAGTTTTCAGTATCTAAAATGATTCCACCTATAAATATGTGTAGAGGTTACCATGGTCTACTTGTGTTCTTTTAGGTTTTGGTGAATCGGAAATGATCCCAACTCCTAATTTTTTAAATGTATATAACTCCTATAAAATAGGATAAACAAATGAACATCTTCTTTAAAACGCACCTAATGTGAACTAGAAATAAGCAGATTAAAAAGGAGAAAATCTAACAATAGCTATCTAAACTTAAGATTGGGTTAAAAATTCACCATCTCCCTTTTATCCATATCCATGACTTGAGTTTAGTATCATCCACGAAATCCTTTAAACATATATACTTTCTTGAAAACGATGGCTTTCCTACAATTCCAGGCATCCAAATTATTGTGTAAATTTCTTGAAGGATATTGCCTTTGACTGAGTGGAAATGCTGCAAAAGATGCTTCTTACTACTTGGGGTAAAACCATAGCAATATCTAACCACTAACAAAAAAGTTGTTAATAGATTTATCTCTTTCGATTTGGGTGTTATAGTAGGTTAGGGTCCAGGTAATTTTACCTAATAGATTCTAGTCTTCTAGATATATAGACAATTCTTCTCAACACTTATTAAGTATGTGTAGAAGTAAGGAGAGTAATAGCTCTGGTCTTTTTTATGGTTGCTGACATATTGGTCAACTGGGCTCAGTATAATAAGATTTTCTCATATTATTCGCTCAACTATATACATGTAATGCACTTGATTCAGATGAAATGTTGGAAATGTTGTTAGGCAAAGATGGAAGCCTCTTACAGTGACAATATTAATAAAATTTCATGTGCGATTGTGCAAATAACATTCACGTATCAAGAGTCACATATAATTATCTATCGAGCTAAAAGGTCACTTTCGTCACTATTAGCAATCACAAGCATTTAGAAACTTATTACTATACAATATGTTCTTGCTTCAATTCAAGTAACAATCATATATATTTTCAACAAAAAGTGACTATCATTACCATATATACAATACTCATGCCTTATTTGTCAAAATGATTATATTTTGTACACACTTTAACTACTTAATCAATTCAAATGAATGAAATTATACTAACATGATTAAAACTTGTTTACTTGGTCATGTCTCACCTCTCAAGTGATTTGTAAGCTTAACCGGAAGAATAATTGCAAAAAGATAATTTTCGAACAAAAACAAGAATTCAACCATGATTAGTCCGAGTAAAATTGTTCACCATTGGATCAGACTGAATTATGGATATATTGTTCCTAACTGGTGGATCTTCACTGTGAACGGTTGGATTGTCGAAATAATAAAAACGCACAGCGTTGAGAGCATGTTTACGTGTTGAGTGCAAACAACATCGATAATCAACATTTGGCCATTGTTTCATCTGCGTTGAACACACCCACTTGCGCTAAGCGCAATGGGTGATACGCCGAGTACACTGAGGTGCGTCCATTACAATTTGGTGCATTGAAAGGTTGAAAAAAGCTAACTAGAGGTGCGTTGGGCGCATATGACAGCACCAGAACACTTTTAAGGAATTTCAACTCGAACCATTTGATACACACTTTAATTTGTAATATTGATTTATAATACTTTTTTTCTGAGTTTATAAGATAGTTTAGCTCATTTTAGTTATGTGATTGATGTGTAAGTATTAGAGGAGTTAATCTATACTCAATCATGTGTGGTTTTACCACCTATTAGTTGTGTTTTATCCATATCTTACTTACACCTTGTGAGCATGAGTAACTAAACCTTTTTTGGATTTGAGTGTAGCATGAGCTAGATGTCTACACATTGATTCACCATTAACTCATGAAGTTTTTATTATATTTGACTTTTCTATTTTCTTTATGGCTGCTTTAAGTTTGATCATCTTATTGCATCATTATTGAATAATTTGTTTTAGTTCTTCCTTATATTATTTTGAACTTGCATAACTCTACAAGTAGCGTATTTGCTAGACATATACTTATTATTTGTCACCTCATGCATTTCACTTTTTAGTATATAAACATAAAACTAATACTTTGATTTTATAACTTTAAAACTGAATAGTATATATTACTAGACATAGAGATGTACTTGAAGATTCATAAAACTTAATTTTATCATTGTACTCACTAGACATATATCTACTTTTGGTAAAGTGCTAGTATAGACCAAGGCATTAGTGGTTGGCTAGAACATATGAGGTGCTGTATTTTAACCCAACTTGCATGCATGGACTACTAGACAAGAGATATGATTTTGCATGTCATATTTTTTAATCTTATGAATTAAAGTTGCTAGACATAAGACTTTCTTGCATAAGTTGCTAAATAGTTTAAGACATTAGTTTTTAGTAATTTGGAGATCATTGCATGAAATAATCATTAGTGAATAAATTTGATTTAAGAATCAGATATATATAGATAGTAAGTGTGAAGTTCAATTCTAGCTCATTTTATCATTATATTAGAATTTTGATTTATCATATAAATAATAATTTTTGTTGAAAAATTAGTATTTAACAAGTACTTATAGATATAATAGCCGCTTATTCTATAGTTGTTTGTGAAAATGAAAAAAAAAGTGTTGATATAGTATTTCAAGAAGGAAAAAACATAGATAAAGTACCATATGTACTAATGATCCATGTAGTTTATTAGAAGATGACATGTTAACATTTTTTTATTTTTAAAGTAAAAAATTATTTGATTATAAATGTAATAAATGTTCTTTCCTTAAAAGTAGAAAAAAATATTCACGTGTCATTCTCTAATATTACTTTTACGTAAGTTTTGTCTTTTCAACTATCACACAGTTATTACTACAGATGACATCAGCCAGAATGTATGCTACTCTTGATTGTTGAATAGTATAACCCACGCGCTACTGAAAAGAACTCATGCAATTTTTAATGAAAGTGAACCTAGTTTTATGGAAATATTTAAATCCGTAAATGATCCCGAGAATTTGAAAACTTATGGGTTACTTGATTGTTCCTAAAGCAATGCTCGGAAAAAATAGCTATTAAAGCTTCTTGGGATTCCAACAATTCATTGGACGGCCGAAGTTCAATACAAATAAAATTCTTCTTCTTCATATATAGACAATTTTTAATGATCATCATATAAACCTCTACATATTTTGGGTTTAGTTTTAAATGTTGATATAGAAACAGTTGGAGACGCAGTCGCCATTGGTGGAGCACGCACATGTGGGTATGACCTTAAGCACTTTCAAATTGCTTTATTTGATTCAATTGTACGCTTTCTTTCTGTATAATTTTTGTGACTTACTATGCTCCTCCTTCCATATGGGAGTTGCAATCTTGCATATCAATTACATATATGATTTCTTCACAAATAAAAATATATATGATAAAGGTCTTCTTTTACATACACAACACAAGTGTGTCACATCAAAATATTAGATGTGGTTACAAAATTTATAATTTCTCGGGCAAACTTAAGGGAAAGTAGTAGGTTTAAAGCAATCGAAACAAGCAAATCTAATCAAATATTAATATGTTAGTATTTGTTATGGGTTCTAACCTTCAACTTCTTTTACTCCATTCCATAAGAATGAAGATTACATATTCCATTTTTGTTGTCTCAATCCAATTAAAAGTTGTCACCTAATTGAAAATAAAATTAAATTACTTGGTACAACGTAATTGATTTGAGATATGAAGAATGTGTCGAAGAAACCTCAATTTAAAAAGTAAAATGGAAATTGAAAAGGCCAACAAAAAGAAAGTTAATATTGCAGATATATTGTCTCACTATAGGAAATTTGCAAAACATTTATTGGAATAAAAAGATGCAATATTATTTAAAAGTATAATATAATAAAATTGTGAATTAAAGGTCTACGTTCCAAACAGCTCCATCTCCTTCCCCACAAGCTTTGTGTATATCCTTCATTCTCTCGACCGACTTACATATACCACTGCAAGACCAATCAAAAGATGCCACACACACGTTACCTGTCCTTGCCTTCCAATCACAATCTGTAAGGTACAAATAAAATCAAAATGAAATTAAAAACAAGAAGAAGGGCCTCCAATTTAATTTAATTTAATTTAATTTACCTGGTGGGGTCCCGCAGCACATTGAGCGTTCATCAACATGTTCAACTTCTAGTCCTAATAACCACGAACCCAAAGATACGTCCTCATTTGCGTATCTATGCAATATGGGCCTGTAATGTAATGTAATTAGTAATTACCCATTAATTCAATTCTCAGGGTTGTGAATTGTGAATAATATAAGAGACTAAAAATGAAACATTTATTAATTAATGCTTAGATTAATTGGGAAAGGATAAGGACCAGTTGATTGATATATAGGTAGCAAGGTCTTTGGAGATGGCATATAGTTGGCCAGTGGCATGCCTGAAATATTTGTTCCCCTCTTCTCCAAACTTCCAGTGCTCAGCCTCATGATACTTAACTCCTCTGCATGATCATTATTTACTTCTTAATTATATTCACATATGTATATATGATTCAATCATGCCAAATAAATAACTAATTCAAATTAAACCTCACTTTTGATATAGAACTGGACCAGATTTCATGCAACCAATGTAAACTCTGGGTCTTGATCGGTACTTAGCAAGTGTACTCACAAGCATACCTGCATTATTAATTATGAAAGAAATATTTGCATTGGGTCTTCATGATGATGCATGATGCATGATGCATTGATATTTATATATATAGTAGTAGTAGTAATAAGTAGTAGTAGAGTAGTAGGCAAAAAAATAAGTACCTAGATTTAAATGGATGTCATCATCAACTTTGACATAGAAATCAGCATCCCACATAGAAACAACAGTGGAAAAGAAGAGACGTGTCTTAGAGGAGAGTTCATGGTATCCCTCAACATGGTCTAGCCTTAGGAAGTCTTTGTGTTCTGCTTCTTCTGCATCAATTCCTTTATCAAGAATCCCACCTTCTGTGCTGCTATGCCCAATCATGAACCTTATCACTATTCCCTTCTCCCTCTCCAGTTCCTTAACCTCATTTCCTGATCATATGTATATATATACCACATTTATTTACTTTGATATTTTTAATTAGATCAAGGTACGTATCTACGATAACATAATTTATATGAAAGTACTAAGAATATATATACCTTTAGGCAACCATGTTTGACGTATGGAGTCTCTTCTCTTTTTGCTGCTAAAGGCTGTGTTGATTCCAATGACCACAAAAGCTTTTTGTAAATTGTAGTTAGAAGAAGCACGTTGTCTCAAGTGCTTCCCACCACTTTGGCTTGTCCTGGCTGCTTTCAATTCCATTTCCAATGTTGCAACTGTCTTATCCAGAGACCTATATATATATATATATATATATATACATAATAAACACGTGCAGTACATTACTAGTTAGGAGATAGATGGAGTGCTTAGTTCACTATTCAACCAGATCATATTAGTTACGTTACTCCCTCTTTTAAAAATATATTCTACTATTTAACTCTTGTTAAATTTCAAGAAGAAAATAAAGTAAATGTTGAATTAGCATACTTGATTGCTTGATGAGTATTTGAGACTTCCTCCATTACATCACCTGGCTTGCCTTCAATCAATTTCTGTTGGGAAAAATGAATAACATGTAAATGAGGTAACATATAATTAATGATGCATTACACATTACATATAATAATATTATACTAACCCGCTTATGATCACAATCACGTTTCAGTGGTAGTAATACATGATCTTCATGGTTAGCGGGGCCACTACTCCACATTTGGCCAGTGAAGATTGTTCCAGCAACAAAGCATCCAATGCATAAGAAAATAATGGTCTTTGCTGAACCTGCCTTTCCCCTCATCTTTTTAATTTTGCAATAATCCACCACCTTCAACTTATAATAATAATCTGGACCCTTGAGGTATACAATTTCTCATACAAAAGTGTCAGTACATAAATGTGATTGTGAGTTAATGAGCATAGCTTCACTCACATACACACATTATATAATAATAGGACTAAATCTAATGTTCTACAATTTAGGCCACTCAATGATGTTAAGTGTTGGGATTGGTTGAAATATAATAAATTTAATTCAAAATTTATCAAATTGCAGTTTTTTGTTCAATCATAATATTATGACACATGGAGTGTTAAATCTGATTTCATCCCGTATATAATATGTGTTTATGCACCAATTACATGCCAAGTTAGTTAGTTAGTTGGAAAAAAGTTATAAATGAAACGCTGTATGACTGTATGAGTTACCATCATATGCATAAATCTTATGATCTTCCCTGAATTAATGCAATTGTTTGAATAAAGGGAAATTCTGGTTAATGCAGCTTTCAAGCCATCACATCCATTAAATAACGGAGGGTGTTTAGCATATCATGTGGTCTTGTGTGATATGTTGATTGATAGTAAAAAGCAAAGAATGTGTGAAGCATAATATTTATCTTGCTTCATAATAGACACAAGGAAGCTGATTTTATTACTTTGTTAATCACTAAATAACGTGAAGACATGGACAGCCACACATATAAAGGTACAAATCAATCACTTCATACCAAATACTAGCCATGAACATGTTTTAATTAATCACTAAACAGACAACTTTTTCCACCCCAAAACGTTGTTAAACCATCTATAAAAGGGACAAGGATCTACTATCCCGAACCCCGTTCCTAAGCTCATCCCGCACCGATTAAAAAATAATATATTAATTAAACAAAATTAAACATTCATGATTTTTTCTATTTTTACTTCATTATTGTATTTGTCAACGTTGTATATATCCCACAAAAAACAGAAAAAATAAGAAACTAGATGTATTGGATTACGTAACCAATTACCTGAAACTGATGTATTTGATGGCTGCAGGATCATCTTAATTTTGATTGAAAATTATTGCAAAGCTTCATTGGTAGCAATTTGTAACAATGTACCTATTTCAAGCTCTCTCTCTATATATGCCATTATTATATTGGTTATTATATATGGTGCGTTTTATTTTTTATGAACATATATTATATATGGTGTGTTTTGATGGGTAGTTATATTGGCAGTTTGATCATGTGGTTTCGATGATGCAACAAATTCAGCAATTAACAACAAAAGAACTTTATTCTTCCTGTATTTGTGTGGGATATCTCTCTAACACCAATGTTGCGTGTGTGCTCAAAATTGATGGAAAATTACAATAGAAACAGACCACCACATGTCACTAAAATGTTTACAATTCACCATTAACTGTACGAAAAAGATTATAGAATTTGATGGAAACATGAACCTGAATTGGGAGTGCATGTATTATAATTTGTGATTCTTAGAAAAATAATTAATTATTAATTTTTTAGTTTAAATATATTTTTTAACCCTTTATAAGTGAATGCATATAAGTGGTACAATTTTTTGGGAAAAAAAGATATACTCGATGTCACCAAAACTTTAATCAATTAGTTCCATTGAAATTGATGATAATAATGGATCCAATCCAATGTAGGTGGTGTTTGTTATTCAACTGATTTTTTCCATTTTCGTCTCATTAAATGTGTAATCATGTGATGTTTATTTGAATAGAAATAGAGAAGATAAGAGATATAATCAATAGTCATAATTCAAGGCTCAATCAATCCACACACCTATATGGCTAGCTATATATATGTAATCATCTTCACCTAATTCTAATATTAACTACAAAGGAGGAGATCATATATACCACAAATTACCAAAACCTACTTCAATTTTGAATTAACCAAATCAGCGTATATATTATGCAAACCGGTACACAGATCATGCTGCATATACTAGAGTATGATAACACAAACCCTTACGGATAACATCTTGGTTTTTTTTAACGTGATGATACCCCAAATGATGATCCTTTCACTAAGAAAGCTAACAAAAACTCCTCTTCAATTCTATTGAAGACTAAAAGTGGGGGAGTTTAGGCCATTGTATTATAGAAAATTGTTCACTTTACCAAAATCATGATTCATATTAGAAGTGAGCAAAATCCGACCCTATCTGATCACTTGGTTTGGCTCGATCATGTCCGAGTCTAAATATGGTTGGTTTCATCAGTTCTAGGGACGAGTTTGAGTTAAAAAATTAGTCTCAGTCAATATAAATGACAAACATGACCCAACACGATAAGTCTCATGGTTGTTCATTCATTATGTTTGTGTGTGTTTGTTCAATTGTTTTACATAGTGATGATATATCTTTGGTCCAAAATATCATTGGTTTTATATTTTTATTTATCATATATGCATATTTGTGAGTAATTAACAAAATATTTACATATATATTATTTCATATGTCAAATTAAATATTCATAATAAAAAGTAATATTGAGAATACTATCTAAAATGGATGTGCATTCAATTTAATCGGCTCTATGATCGGATTTAGATTCAAAAGTTGGTTTGACCGAAATTTGTGGTCGAATTAGCCTTCGTGTTTAGGATTGAATTCGATTTTAAAAATAATCTAACCAATACTTAGGATTAGATTAAAAATTAATCTTATCCGAACCAACTCAATTTATGTTCATCCCGAACTTCTACCAGGTTGTTATTTTCTTTTCCAACTCATGGTCCTAACTTCTACCATGTTGTTATTTTCTTTTCCAATTCATGGTCCTATTTCACATTTGTTGTTATAAAAAATAGGATTCGTGGTTAGCATCCAACACTTTTGCTTTTTGTTATCAAAAAATTGATACACGGAGTAAAAAATTTATATTCTTTTATTAAAATATCCATGTTTATATTATAAAACATATATTAATTAGTATTGGATATAATTATTGAATAAAGATAGGGAAATAAAATTTAGTTTGGAGAAGGAAGTTTACAATTTCAAATAGTTTGAAAACAAGGATGATTATTAAAGAGATGAATTTTTATTTTTGTTATGTTTTTTATAAAAGGATAAAAGTGTAGAGGAAGCTTACTCTTTAGATTATTGGGATTAGTTAAAGTTTTGTTAACTTTGTGAATTTCTGTTAGAAGGAGAAAGGCAAGATGCATGAAAATTGAGGAGAGGACACAGCAAAAGTGATAAAAAAGAAGAGGAAAACCGGGAATGGAGGTGAGAAAAAGCAAGAGAGAAACATGATAAAACATGCACATAAAGCAGAATACTTTAAGGGGTTGGGTTGGCAAATAACTGTTGTTAATAGAAATAGTATAGTAGAATACAAGTTGAGAGAACCCCTTTATATATGAAGCTAATAATGAGATAGAAGAAAAGAAGTGTGTATTATTGAGTGTATAGTAGTGAAATGAGATCAGAAGTTGGAAGAAGATGGGAAGAGGTTGGGAGTGCAGTAGTGGTGGTTGTACTGCTGTTATGGACAAATGGGGTGGGTGAAGTGAAGTCACATTGGGTTCCTGCATTGTTTGTTTTTGGAGATTCATTGGTTGATGTTGGGAACAACAATTTCCTCAACTGTATTGCAAGGGCTAATTACTTTCCTTATGGCATTGATTTCGACAGGGGTGCTACAGGCCGATGGTCTAATGGCAAATCCTTTATTGACTTCATTGGTACGTCATCATGTCATATATATATATATATATATATATTCATCATGCATACATCATCTGCTAGATCTTATATATATATATATACATGCATCATGCATGCATCACTAACACCCACTTAAAGGGCCGGGATAGTTGTATATATATTATGTACAATTAATTCTACATTTTAAACTATGTCAAGTTATTACAGGAGAAATGCTCGGTGTTCCTTCTCCTCCACCATTTGCAGACCCTGCCACTGTTGGAGCAAGAATACTTAATGGAGTCAATTATGCATCAGCCACTTCTGGCATTCTTGATGAGTCAGGGCGTCACTACGTACGTACTTTCCATACCTATCTTTTAACTTCTCTATATATATATATATATATACATCATCATGCCATGATATTGATGCAGGGTTATAGGTATAGCCTAAACCAACAAATCCTGAACTTTGAGCGCACATTAAGTCAGTACAGGATGACAATGATGAATAATACAAATGAATACAGGACAATGATGAATAATACAAATGAATACAGGACAATGATGAATGCAACAACACTGAATCAATTCTTAGCCAAATCTATAGCAATTGTGGCGAGTGGAAGCAATGACTACATCAACAACTACCTCCTCCCTCCCTTGTATAGAACCAGCTACACTTATAATGCCCAAGAGTTTGGCAATCTTCTTGTTAACTCTTATGTCCGACAAATTCTGGTTGCTACTGATCTCTCTATATATATGTTATATATGTTGTCAATCTTGTTGGGAATTCATTATATTTGAAAGCTAAGTTGATGTATTATTGTATTGCATGCAGGCACTACATAGCTTAGGATTAAGGAAGTTCTTCTTATCAGGAATTGGACCATTGGGTTGCATTCCTAGCCAACGTGCTGGTAGATTAGCCGTTCCAGGAAGGTGTGCTGACGTTGTTAACCAGATGGTTGGTTTCTTCAATGAAGGGCTCAGATCAATGGTGGACCAGCTCAACAAAGACCATCCTCATTCCATGTTTGTATATGGTAACGCTTATGGCGTGTTTGGTGATATCCTCAACAACCCTTCTGCCTATTGTAAGCTATAATATAATTAATTAATTAAATCTCTTCTACTCAAACATCATCATCATTCAATAATTTAATTGATTCATTATTTTATGCAGCTTTTACTGTGATTGATAGAGCTTGTTGTGGTCTTGGAACATACAGAGGGCAAATATCATGTCTACCATTTCAAGTGCCTTGTGTATTAAGAAATCAATATGTGTATTGGGATGCCTTCAATCCAACACAATCTGCCATTTATGTCTATTCCTGGAGAGCTGTTCATGGTCCTCAAAATGATGCTTATCCAATTAATGTCCAACAATTGGCTCAAATGTAGTTGCTACCATCCTTGTTTCTTTTATGAACAAAACTTGTAATAAAACTCTACATCTATCTTTCTTGTTGGGATATAAAGCATTATTCTCATGCTCTTTTTTAATTTATTTTATCATTATTTCAAATTATGTCCCAAAAGAATAAGCAAAACAAAACAGACATTTAGAATGAAACTACACAAATATGCATAGATAAATAATTCTACCATCACTCCAAATAAGGCTCTGAACTTGATTATCTTAAGAAAAGTGTCACCAAATGAGAACAGTAGAACTTAAGGGAAACATATATACGTTGTTTAAAAATTCATGGATTTACTTGGTAATACCTTTCTTTAAAGAACCAAATTGATAACAGTGATATATTTGGTGGACTCATTTGATGTTTTCTCTAGTTAAAATTGGTTGATAAGAATGATAGTCAAGAGTTAATAACATCTTCCCATTTTGACACATTGAACACAACAATCAAGGTTTAAAATATGGGTTGGTGATACTTGGAGACGCCAATTTATTAGAATGTGAGCAATTTATATTTATTTGAAGTGGAAATTAAAAGAGGCAATACTATATTTCTGAAAAGGACAAAAAAAAAGTGAAGATATATAAAAGTGATGAAGATATATACGAGTTTGGATCCTCTCTGGTCCGGTCCAGCACTGGATGTGAGGCTCAGATTGTTTGAAATGTTAAAAAAAATGTTTTAATTAAAAATAACTTCAAATCTACACCATTAAAAAATTTTAAGTGCCACGTGTCGTCATTTCTGACTGTACTAGACCCTCCAGTACAACAGAGGATCCGTATTCGTTATATACCTTGCCCACAGGGTGGTTATATCTACATCTTTACTGGGCTAGGCCGTGTTCATTCATTTCCAATTTGTTTTTAATCAACAGGCCCCAAACAACTCATCAAATCCTTCTTTTTACATGAGAGTCATAAGGTGGTTAAGTGGTAAGGGTGAAAGACTTAAGAAATGAAGTGATAAAGAGAATTAAAGGATCAAATCTCACCCACCACAAAATAATAACATACTAACATTTGCCGATAAAAAAAGAATCATCACAGCATCACATGCATGTAAAAGGCTGAAAACACATAAATCTTATCCCTTCATTTTATGTTAAATCATTGTTCTCACTTCTCAGCATGGCATTTTGAAAAAGAAGAGCATGTGGATCACTTTGCTTTAGAGGAGAGTTGACCATTGACTTCCATCCACAAAATTAGGTACTCAAAGGGGTAAAATAGGTAATTAAAAGAAATATAAGAGGGCTATTATGCATCCCATCACATGCCTCCTCAAAATAATAGAAAGTGGAAAGACAAGGGAGCAGAATAATACTCCTGCATCATCCACTCCCACGCCCCCATCATTGCGCGTGCAACTCCCTCCCTCTAAATACTACTAATTCACACTCCTTATGAACCAAACCGAAACGATCCTTCGACCGCTCACATATTTCTTCTTGCCGGTTTTGCAATTTCTTTCTCCTTCCCTTCATGACTTTATTTAATACTATTTATTCCTTCATTTAAAAAAAACTGAAATATTTATGGACCGATAATGTAAAGTTTTATACATTTACTATATTACTTACCATTCATTTATATTATTTTTCTAAGAATGAACAATAATTGAAAATGAACACTAAATTAATATATTGCCTCCGGTGTAAAATCTCTTACACCATAAATATATATATCTTTTTATATTTGAATAAAAAACTTATTTCTATTTATAAATTTAAGGATATATATTATTTTCAATATTTATCCTTATTTAATATTTTATTCATATAAGTAATAACAAAAATTAACAATCACAAATAAAAATAATATATTACAAAAAAACACAATAAAATTATCTATACTAATATATAAAGGAAAAATACAAAATAACTACCCATGATTGTGTAATTTGTGTTTTCCTATTTTGCTCATACTAAATTATATTTCTAAAAAAAAACATATAAAATATTTCCTCATTTTATGTTTCATTATGTAACTTTTACGGATTTTCCATTTGAACATGACAATTTTTCCACATGGATCAATGCAAATATTTGAACATGACAGTTTATCATTTTCATTTTTTAACATGCAAAATTGCAAATCATGTTTTATTGATTTTGTTATAGTTATAAAAAATATAATAAAAATATACAAATCAATTACAATTCACTCAATAGAAAAGCGGGTTGACAGACACATGAGTGTCTGTCAACACGCTAGTACTATATAAAGTGAAACAGTCCCTAGTTATCTACCTCGCTTAATTCTCATATGTTTATTTTGTTTTAAAAAATTATGATGGTATATTGTTGAGACAAACTCAAATATCATAAGATCAATTAATATTTTATTATTATTTTTAGTTGATTAAAATATCTTAAAAGAACAATTTTAAAATATTTTATTAAAATTATTGAGGTATTTGTTAAGAAACTAAAAATATACTATTTAATAATCTGTATGTCATCTAAAACGGATTTGTCTTTCAATACAGTGTTGGTAAAATTAAATTAAAAAGTAAGGTGTAGCTAAGATTATTATGGTATGAGGTTGAATACTAACTAAGGAGGATAACATATATCTTTATGGCTCATCTTCTAAATCATAAGTGACAGATATCAAAGTTTTGTAAGATTATTTAATAATATTGAAAACAATAATGAGAGGAGGTGGGGCGGGTATGTATATAATTCATGTCCTTATTATGTGAGGCCCTCTTTCCTCTTTTTCCAACCTTTTTCTTTCTCTTCCATCTTCTTTTTATTTTTCTTATCTCTGACCTAATTGTCTCTCTTTCTCTTTTCAATTCAATATCACTCCAACCTAGCTACAGAAGAAGATCCCTCTGAGTTTAGTGGGTTTTTCTCATCTCTATCACCTGGATCTGTGTCTTGCTATACACTCATTGTAAAGTAATAACAGAAGGAGCAGTTTTGCTATATATATATATATATATATATATATATATATATAGTAGCTGAGTGTATCTAGTAAGATAAGATCAAAATGACTCCACTTAATTTGGCAGGGCAGTTCGGTGACACCACATACACTAAAGTGTTTGTTGGAGGGTTGGCTTGGGAGACTCAGAAAGAGACTATGAACAAGTATTTTGAGCAGTTTGGTGAGATCTTGGAGGCCGTTGTCATCACTGACAAAACCACCGGAAGATCTAAAGGCTATGGATTTGTATATATTCTTTTCTCTTCTCTCTCTCTCATTTGAATCCTATATATACACACACCTTATCTTATTTCCCATTCTTTAATTCTTAATTTCCACATAAATGAAAAGTTTATGATAAGATGATATATATGTTTGTCAATTTCATTCTATATTATTATGCTAAATTGCTAATTAATTGTGAGTCATGCATTCATGCATGTTTGTTATTTCCATTTTAGGTTACTTTTCGTGAACCAGATGCTGCCATGAGAGCTTGCGTGGATGCTTCTCCCGTAATCGATGGCCGTAGAGCTAACTGCAACCTTGCTTCTTTGGGTGTACAGAGATCTAAGCCTTCAACCCCGAAGCATGGTATATATATTATACACACCAACTTATCATTTTTAACTTATCTATAACAATAATGTTTCTTATACAGGATAACTTTGTGGTATAATATAAAGTATAGTAGTATGTGCTATAAACCTGAAAGCTATCCGGCGCAGACATACAAATAATATCACAGTTCTATTTATAATTTATTTCTGCTGATTTCAACATCATCTTATCTGGATCTTACATGCTGGTTTAATTTGTATGATGTATATTATCTCAGAAAGTTCCATAAAATATTTTCTTCCAAGTTTGTTTAATGTTCTCTGATAAGAATGGAAGACATCGCAGACACAGCTAAATGGCAGCTAAGCTTGAATATTCTTCCAGAGTGGAAAGTTCCATTCTGTTTTATCCAACTAGAGTTCAATTTCATCATGTGTATTATTTCTGGGAAACATTTAAATGGCACAAATATTCCTAATTAACAAGCCTTGTACTAAATCTCAAAAGTTTATTTAACAGGGTTATGCTAATCATTGTACCAGGGCAATGAATGAGCAATTAAAAAAATGTAGAGTCAATATTAAAAGTTGTATATTTAATTTTTAATAGCTAATATTTGAAGTTTTTTTATTACCCTAAGGCCAATGATACTAAAACTGATTCTGATTTGATCGTATATATCTGATTGAAACAAGAATTTATTTTCGTTAATTCAGTATACTCCTAAAGGCATTACTTATGTGTTTACAAAAGAGATAGGTAATGTTTGTACATTAATAATTAAGCTTGGCATATATAATAATGAGTAGTACTGCAGGAGGAGGAGGTGGCAGGAACTTTAGGGTAATGGGTTCTTTCCAAACAGGTTTTGGAGGTGGAGGAGTGGGGTCAGCTTTTGCTTCAGCAGCAACCTTCCCTCATTATGCCATCCAGCAAGGGATGCCTTATAATCTTTATGGGTATGTACGAATATGCTCATTATACATTACATACATATATACACTTTATTATGCTGTTGACAGTGGTAATACGTTACTCTCTCTCTCTCTCTCTCTAAGGTGGCAATGGCACATGCAATGCCAACTCATGTACAACATATTTTTACTTGCCTTATCTATCACTAACCACGATCCATGCACCCATTTCCAGTTAATTCATCTCTATTCTTTTATCATCATTCCATTCCATTCCACTCCACGTGATGACTATATATTCATCTTTCCCATCAACCTTCTCTCTCACACATCATGTGCGGGGAGGACAAATTAATGAAGGACCATACACATGTGTTAATAGTTTTTGACATCTTTTCATCTATATCTTAATGTTATCTAAGTATATATAGCCATGTCCAAATTAAATATATGTGGTTTATCAAGGTCGATTCATGGAAACTCCACATGACATGACCAACACTCCAAATTCTGTAATAGCCCCATGCATGCATTTTACTACTGCTTAATTCAACGAAACTGCTTTTGGCATGAATGCTTAATTAACTTCATGTTTTTCTTACCACTTTTCTCCTTTTGTTATTCTTTGGACACTATTTTCAGGTATTCTCCTTACTCGCCGGATTACACTTACCCTACGGTTTGTACATGTTACACCTTTACTTTTTCTTTCTCTGCTTTCTCCACATTCATAACTTTTACTTAGGATGCGTTTTGATTCATAGCTCTTAGGACACGTCTTTTTATTTAAACTTTCATGAAATCAAACTATTTTCACTATCATCTCTCATGCTTTTCACTCAAATATTTAACTAGAGATTTGTAAGTACAACATATATTTAACTAGAATCAAGCATCTGCAATTTTAAATCATTTCATACTAATATAGGGAACTAAGGGCACAATAGTAATTCCTCGTTGGAGAATGCACCACTGTTGTGGGGCACTAACTTTCTTTACTACAACCTGTCACTTGTACTCTACAGAATGTAGAGGTGAACATGGTGCTGGCACTGTTGCTATAACTAAAAGATTCCCATAGAATATATGAATGTGGCATTAGTCAAGTCAAAGTGTTCTTTGCCATGTCTTTCCAACTTTTTTGTTTGTTTTGGAAGAGGATAGGATGAGGAGCATGTCTGATCCATTTTCTCACTCATACTTTCATCCTCTTCTATAAGAATTTCAACTCATCCCAGAGACCCAGACCCACCATCTAAATGAATAATTTGTAATACAAACTTAAAAGTTGAGGTCTATAAATATTACTAAGTTCAAACTTCAAAATATATAAACTACAAGGATAATGTCATTTGCCCTATAAACTGTACGTATATAAACATTTATAATGAAGGCAATCATTGTTTAATGTTTTAAATTTAACAAAAAGAATAGTGTGAATTGTTATTATTTTAGGATTAGGCATGAATATGATTGGGGCATATAATAAGTTGTTATTATTTAGAGTGTGGATAATAATAATCTCTTGGTATATATTATAATTTGAATGCAGAGCTACTATAGTGTGTATGGAGGAGCAACAGGAGGAGGAGGACAGTACCCAGTTTATGGAAGTGGAGGAATGATGACGGGTGGTGGTGGTGGTGGTGCAGCATTCTACCCATATGTCCAGTACGGTGGAGATGGGAGTGGCAGTGGTTATACTAGTTCAGGGGGACAGGGTGGTTATGGTGCTGTGAACTATCAGCCACACCTATTTCAGTATTCTCATATTGCTGCTGCTTCAACTGCTGCACATGGTGGTTATACTCAGCACTATGCAACACCCATCTCTCTCCCACCTTCCCCTGCAATGCAATCAGGTTTGCACTCCATTCCCATTCCCATTCAATACTCATCATTTCTGCTACATTTTTTATGCCCTCTCGATACTAACATCTTTGGCAGTGTGTTTTGCTGTGCCCCAGGCGTGACAATGGCTCTTCAACCTCTAATTCCTCATCGCTAGACCTTCATATTCTCCAAATGATTGTTGATGTCTCTCCTTTGGCCTAACCATGGTGCTCTCTCTCCCTCTCTCTCACACACACACACACACACACTCTTTCACTAACACAAAAAACAAAGTCCATCATTTGCATTTGGACTTTTGCACAAGGCCCCCCGTAGGGGCTACAATTGAAGTTCCTCCAAATTTGGAGACTCATGCATGAAAAAAAGTTGCACCTTTCTTCAATGAAAGGGTTGGTTTTTTTGAAGAGAACCAAAAAAATGTATACCTTTCACCGACACAAGCTATAGGAAATAGCTAAGTTGGAAAAAGAATTGCAAATTAGTCCAGGGAAGGCTAAGCCAAAGAAAACCATCTTTTTAACTTCAGCCTAACTAAGGGCCAAGTAAAAAAGTAAAGAATGGTTTTGAAAAATTGTAAATTGGAGATCACAACTCGTAGGTTAGATCATCAATTAGAAATTAAGTTAGTTTAAAAAAAATAGGTAATCAATCATATCCCTCCAATCATGGACATTAGATGTCCCAGCTTTTTTGTATGGTAACATCTAGCTATATAGTTTTAAGCTTTAGTATTAGTTTTAAGTTTTCAATTTTCACAACAAAAAGGTTTAACCAACCAATTAACAATCTTCCCCTTGGGTAAGGGGAGGCAATCAATCATTAACTTGTGTTTTGTAAAGTCATTGTGGCTAAACTATGGAGTTTTAGCCCAATTTAGTAATCTTTAGGAGGGGTAGTTTTTAGTGCATTTCTTCATCATCATAATTTTGAGAACCACATGAATGGATGTTGAACTCAAATTAGCACTTGCACGTAACCCTGGGATATATTTTGGTTCCCTTGGGTTACACTTCATTTACTCACCAACCATGGTTAGGACATAGGTGAATCCTATCAATCTCTGGATCTAGCTGCTTCCTATCTATCTCTCTCTGGCAACTTATTTTTACATCAAGATGGACGTTGATACTCTTATATGTTTATTATGCGTATGGTTTGGATTGTAATGAGGAATCGCTAAAGTAGGAGGATGATTTCATTCTCTATCCATATGCTGGATGAGAGTGGATTTCCTACTCATTATACTTTGCGTTTAATTTGATAATATGTATGCTTCTTCTATTCAACTTATGTCAAGGATATTCATATCAAGTTAATGCATAAAGCAATATTCAACTTTTTGTTATATTTCTCTCTCTCTCTCGAGGACATTTGCTCACATAGCAATGTCTGATTTGGTGAGATTATGTATCTGATCTTCTCTGTAGGAGATCCTAATAAGCATTAGTGAGTAAACTCATCACAAAGCCACCATCCATTAGCTATATATCCACTTTCTCTATATTACATGTAATGACATTGGAAGAGCTATCCATAAACCATTCACCCATCACTCAGATTCCAAGAAATTAAATCAGGCATCGACAACAATCGTAATTCCCAGGAAAATGCATAATATTTATCAGATATATAGTTGTCAAACAACAAAAGAAACATGAAATTTATAACTATTAGCTACCTTTATGCGAATGGTATGTGCAGTATCAAATACTATTCCAATAAACATGCTATTGCATTTAACTATTAACTGAAATAATGCATGTAATTCTTTGTGTGTCACGTCCGTACGTTTTATTTTTAGAACACATGTAAGTCATATATGCAATTTATTTAAAAATATATGTACGATGAGATATGTCATGCATGATATAAAATTATCCATACATAAGATGTTGAAGCTGGATTATGGAATGCATTACCAATGCAAAGATTGTTGTCCTGGTTAACTCAACTCCAACTCGTCCTTGAACATGGTAGTGACCCCTTATCATCGTTCCTTTTTCTCATCATTGCTGAAAGGTTAAATGGACTAATGCGGCACAATTTCTTCAACCCTATAAAGTGGGTCATGGCGAGGTAGGCATCTCTCTATTACAATTTGCTCATGATGCCATCTTAGTAGGGGACTACACACACAATAACATCACAGTAATAAAACACATCCTCAGACTTTTTGAGTTGTTATATGACCTCAAGGTTAATTTTAGTAAGAACAAATTAGTGGGTTGAACGCCACACACACCCAAACTGCCATATTTTTCGAAATACCGAATTGCAAGACCAGCTTTGAAACATTCACCTACTTGGAAATACCTATGGGCGTTAGTCATAGACGATCCACGACATGGAAGCCACTGATAGATAAACTAAAGGCAAGATTGTCATCTTGGAAAAGGAATAACATCTCCTTTGGCGGTCGTATGGTCATGATCAAGGTCGTCTTATATGCATTACCTGTTTACGTGCTATCTTTCTATAAAGCGCCATTTAATGTCGTGCAATCTATTCAAAAAATTTAATGAGACTTTCTTTGGGGCGGATCCGAGAATGATAGGAAAATAAATTAGGTTAAATGGGAGAGTGTGTGCAAAGCAAAATATGAGGGTGGATTAGGGGTAAAAGACATACGCCTTTTCAACTTACCCTACTAGGCAAATGGAGATCGAGAATGCTCCAAGAGAGAGAGACAACCTTTGGTGCAGCATTATCCCGTCTAAGTATGGGAGACACAGGATTGCCACCATTGGCAGTAATAAGAGAAGTTCGTTATGGATTTGAGACTTGGATAGATTAGACTCAGAGTTTAGTGAGGGTGAGAACTGGCTCTAGAATAGTATTCGAAGGAGAGTAGGGGACGGGAAAAACACTAGTTTTTGGCATGACCAGTTGTTAGATATTGATAAACTTGAAGTCAGATATCAAAGGCTTTTTAATCTATCATCAAACAAGAATGCAACCATTGGCGACTTAGGACACTGGTCGGACGATGATTGGGAATGGCCTCTACCATGGAGAACACATCTTTTTGTTTGGGAATCTGAACTAACTAATAATCTTATGCAAGACTTACAACAGATTACTCTCAGGAGAGGAACAAAAGATAGCTAATAGTGGACTCACGACAAGTCAGGCCAATACACCGTCGAATCAACATATCAGATTCTTCTCAGTAAGGTGCATGATCAGGCACATCATCACAACAACTACAAACTTTTGTTGGTGTCGAAAGCACCTTTGAAGGCCATCACTTTCCCTTTGAGACTTTGTCAAGACAAAGTTCCCACCATGGAAGCTTTGCTTAGGAGAGGAATTACACAACTAGAATGAGGGACCATGTGCAAGGTTTGTGACGAAGAACCAGAAACTTTTCAACACTTATTCTCAACATGAATGATTACTTACCAACGGTGACAAATGATATATAATTGGTTGGGGTTTGACATCACTCTTCCACGGGATATGAGAGGACACTTCACAATGCACATGAGGTTATCTACCAACAAAACGAGCAGAAAATTATGGAGCATCATATGGCTATCTAGGATATGGTCCATTTGGTTAGCAAGGAATGCTATCATATTCAACTCTACTAAGACTCATTCTCCACAAATTGTGGAGACTGCAAAGGTGAAATCATGATTTTGGATTAAAGGAAGAACTAACAACACAATAATATCATACTACGAGTGAATAGAATTGTAACCCACATGAATATTTACTTTCTTATTGCTCCTAAGTTCTTATAGTAATTATGTGAATATTCGATATCCCATATAAATCTAGTACCATTGGTACCTCTCATTAATACAATTTTACTTACCAAAAAAGCAAGGTAAAAACGACATTGTTTTAGCATTACATGCCAATTGAGACAATTTATGTACGAGTATTACAGACTAAATTGACATATAATCATTGAGACTAATTTTTAAGGTCCTATTCGAGTAATAAGGACTATTGTGACCAACCATGGAGACAATTTTAGTGAAGAAATTGATGTTGCAAATTACAATCTTTAAGAGTTTGATTTGGCAGGTAGGTGTTAGTTAACACTCGATATTTAATGTGTTATGTGAAACGCACCAACGCATGTTAATATTAAAGACCAAATTAATTGATAATAATCATAGTCTTGAACTATTATTTTCTTGTGAATTGTAATATCAATATGATCAACGGTGATAATTTGAAGGATAAATTAGTGCTTCACTCTATTTTATTTCAACCACGATAACTCCAGCAGCATTGATAGAGTAGTATAAGGAATCAATTCCTAAAAAATGTTGTGACATAGTTATGCATCATATGTAGTGAAAATTGAAATGAAAGAGAATAGGAAAAGTAAGAAAATGGTGATTGAGAAATAGTGGCAGATACAAGGACCGCACTTCTTTTTTGTTGTTGTGGTCCATCCACTAAAGGACTAAGAAGATGAAGGTAGAAGAATAGAAGAGGTTCATAAAAATCTGTGAACATCACATCATAATCCTAATCCTAATCCTAATATCTAAAGCATAAGGAATTTGGATTAGCTAACTAAAAATTTGGTGATGTTCTTAGTCTCCGGATGAATATCTATCAAACGACATAGATGAAAATCACAATAAAAAAGATTGAAAGAGAGGTAGCCAAAGGGTGTTGAAGTTTTAATAATATTTTAACTTCAAAAGAGAAGTATCATTCTAATCTGAATTTCCATAGGTTGTTACTTGTTAGTGATAGGAACTAATGATTTTAAAACAAAAAGAATAGTTACTCATTATTATCTCTGCTTTGCTTTCATTGCAAATTAGATGAGTAACTTCAAAGCATCATCTCTTTCATAAATTCTTAGATTACAATTATAGTAATAACAGTACAATAGTAATAATCTACTCTACAGAAAGAACCAAAATTGACCTTCCAACATCACTTTTTTTGTTTTCTTTTGCACTATCTGTCACTATCACTGACCTGAACATGTTTCTCTGCCTTTTCATTATGTATTAATTATGAATGCAATGTAATTTCAGTAAATGTTCTGTTATTACCTAATCATCTTTGTTTCCAGGATGATGATGCTTACCAATTTCCCTGCAATAATGTAAATGGTTTATCTGTTCATCAGATCATTCATTCCCATTCATTATTGTCTTTCTCTTCTGAATTGAACTGACACATTTGTCCCTCAACTTTGTCCTAATGGCCAACTCTCTCCTTCTGCCAATGTTATTGTTACTCATTCTCTACTCTATTTTCCAACCTGTTGTTTCTCTAAATCCAACTTTGGAAACCAAAACTCTTATTCACTTCAAGAACCATTTGAAGGACTCCTTGAATTCCTTGGCTTCATGGAATGAATCAAACTCTTCATGTGAGTTTTATGGAATCACATGTGATCCATTTACTCTTAAAGTCACAGAAATCTCACTGGAGAATAAGTCTCTCTCAGGTGAAATTTTCCCTTCAATCTCAGTCCTGAAGAGCCTGCAAGTTCTGTCACTACCATCAAACTCAATTTATGGAAGGCTTCCTTCAGACATAAGTAACTGCACCAACCTCAGAGTTTTGAACCTCACAGGGAATCAAATGTTTGGAAGAATACCAGACTTGTCTGGTCTCAGAAGCCTTCATGTTTTGGACCTTTCAGCAAACTACTTTTGTGGCAGCATTCCAAGCTGGGTTGGGAATCTAACTGAATTGATTTCACTAGGTCTTGGAGAAAATGAATACACCGAGGGTGAGGTTCCTGTGACTCTTGGAAATTTGAAGAACTTAACTTGGCTCTATCTTGGTGGTTCTAATTTGATAGGTGAGATTCCTGAATCAATATATGAAATGAAGACCTTGGAGACACTTGATATTTCAAGAAACAAGATATCTGGCAAACTCTCAAGGTCAATTTTCAAGTTGGAAAAGCTCTACAAGATTGAGCTTTTTGCAAATAACTTGACTGGTGAAATCCCTGTTGAGCTAGCTAACCTAACCAATTTGCATGAGATTGATATCTCTGCAAACAATATGCATGGCGCGTTGCCAGAACAAATTGGTAATATGAAGAATTTGGTTGTTTTTCAGCTCTATAAAAACAGCTTTCATGGTAAACTTCCTGCTGGATTTGGAGATATGCAACATCTTGTTGGGTTCTCAATTTATGAAAACAACTTCAGTGGGATGATTCCAGAAAATTTTGGCCGGTTTTCGCCACTTGAGAGTATTGACATATCAGAGAACCAATTCTCAGGTGATTTCCCAATGTTCTTGTGTGAAAACAAGAAGTTGAGGTTTTTGCTTGCATTGCAAAACAATTTCTCTGGCAATTTTCCTAAGTCTTATGTTAGATGCAAATCTTTAGAGAGGTTTAGGATCAGCAGGAACCGGTTATCCGGGAGGATTCCAAATGAAGTTTGGGCACTTCCACTTGTGAAAATAATTGACTTGGCTTATAATGATTTCAGCGGTGAGGTATCTTCAGACATTGGTTTTTCTACTAACTTAAATGAGTTGATTTTGGTAAAGAACATGTTTTCAGGAAAACTACCATCAGATATTGGCAAGTTGGTAAATTTGGAGAAGCTTTACTTGAGCAACAATAATTTCTGTGGTGAAATACCATCTGAAATTAAATCTTTGAAGCAATTATCATCTTTGCATGTTGAACAAAATTCATTAAGTGGGTCAATACCTACAGAACTAGGCCATTGTGAAAGGCTTGTGGACTTGAATCTTGCTTGGAATTCTCTATCTGGAAATATTCCACAGTCAGTCTCACTCATGAGCTCATTGAACTCTCTTAATCTATCTGGAAACAAACTTACAGGTTCTATTCCAGACTATTTAGTCACTATGAAACTAAGCTCTGTGGATTTTTCAGAGAACCTTTTTTCTGGGAGAATTCCATCTGATATTTTTATTATTAGTGGAGAGAAAGCTTTTGTTGGAAACAAGGGATTGTGTGTTGAGGAAAACTTACAACCTTCCAGGAATTCTGATTTGAAGATTTGTGTCAAAAGTCATGGTCAGAAAAGGGGGTTTGCTGATAAAATTGTTTTGCTCTCTTTCATTGCTTCTATGTTTGCCCTCATTTTAGCTGTGTTTCTGCTTTTAAGTTGCAGACATAATATAAAGCAGCATGGTGTGGAAAATAATTTACAAGGTCAAAATGAAGCAAATCAAAAATGGAAACTAGCATCTTTCGACCGAATAGATATTGATGCAGATGAAATATGTAATTTGGATGAAGATAATGTAATAGGCAGTGGTGGTACCGGAAAGGTTTACCGAGTGGAGTTGAAGAAAAATCGTGGCATCGTGGCTGTAAAACAACTAGGGAAAGGAAATGGAGTAAATAGTTTAGCTGCAGAGATGGAGATTTTGGAGAATATTAGGCATAGAAATATTCTTAAACTTTATGCTTGTTTACTTAGAGGAGCATCCAAATTTTTAGTGTTGGAGTACATGCCCAATGGTAATCTTTTTGAAGCTCTTCACAGACAGACAATAAAAGATGGGAAGACAGAATTGGATTGGAACAAAAGGTATAAAATTGCTCTAGGAGCTGCAAAAGGAATTTCTTATTTACACCATGATTGTTCACCACCTATCATTCACACAGACATAAAATCCAGCAACATTTTGCTTGATGAGGATTATGAGCCAAAAATTGCTGATTTTGGTGTTGCAAGATTTGTAGAAAAATCTAATAACAATATGGATTTTACCTGTCTAGCTGGTACACATGGATATATTGCTCCAGGTAAAGTTTGTAAATGTTTTTACCATGAATGAATGTTTATATTTTACAATCTTCTAATGTTTGACACTGTTAAGTTACTAATACATTTGGGTTGTGAAATATGGTTGCACATGCCAGACAATCTGATGCACATACATTAGATTTTTAAGTTGTCAGCCAAATTATATTTTAGGAAGCTGCTCAAAAAATGTGTACTTGTTATGAATGGTCGGTACCAAGATTGGTCCATGAGGAACATTAATGTGTTATTTCCAATCATATTTCAGTTTTCATCAGAGGAGTTAATGTTCAGTTGTAATGTAAGTTAATCATAATTAACAGATGACCTAGTTTTAATAATATGGTGAACAAAATATGAAAACTTTTCCTTCCTCCCTAAACATACATATGTGAAATCATGAGTTTGACACATTCCTCTTGCATATATTTATGGTTAATATATATACTTACCACATCATTGTTGCGTGCAGAACTGGCTTATACAACAAACATTACAGAAAAGAGTGATGTTTATAGCTTCGGAGTGGTCTTACTAGAATTAGTGTCTGGGAGAGAAGCAGTTGGAGAGGATTATGGAGAAGCCAAGGATATTGTTTATTGGGTATTGACTAATCTGAATGAGGGTGAAAGTAGTGTTGTAAGCATTGTTGATGATAGAATGGTATATGAGTGTGTTAAAGATGTGATTAAAGTCTTGAAGATAGCAATCAAGTGCACTACTAAGCTTCCATCTTTGCGCCCTACAATGAGAGGGGTTATCAAATTTCTAATTGATGCTCAACCTTGCTCATTCAAATTCACATGCAACAATCTTGGCAAAAATGGAGGACACACTTTGCTCTAGTCATTTTCTCAGTAAAACATCAATTTAATCTTTCAAATTACAAAAAAAAACATCAATTTGGCTTTGTATAGTGTTATTGTTAAAACATGCTCCAGATCTAGAATTGTGGTAATGCTATAATTCTCTAGAAACATCTTGAAAATTAAAGAATATGAATGTGCATCTCTAGAATATTCTACAAAGTTGTAGTAAATAATATAAGGCAATAGATGTAGAATAATGAGTAGTATAGTTCTAGAATTATCTAGAAGCTTTAAGATAGTACTAAGGAGGTGGATGCATGCTATAAATTGTCACTCACCCTTCATTTGTGCAAGGCATGTGAAGTAACCAAAACCTTCAAAGCTATAGCTATTATGCATTCCTATTCCAAGGTGATTAAGTTTGGCAATTATTATCTCATTCAATTCCAAAACTTTATTTCTATCATTATATCTACTATATTTCCTGAAATACTATCGGTTATCAATATAGCCATAATGAAGGACCAAATTGGTGTTTTTATAATCTCAAAACCAAATTAACGAATTGATGTTTAACTCAATGATTTCTTTCAAGCTTATGTGAATCCTTGCAAGCTCTCTTTTCAATCATATTTCCAATTTTAAGCTGTTTGACTTAGTAATAGGGAGTTTTGTTAAAAAAAACTAGAAAGAAAAAAGAAATCACGTGGTATGCATGCAAATCACATCAATTTGACTGATTCATCATAAAACAAAAAGTTGGACCGTGGTTAATAATCTGCTCTCATCTTGCATGAAAATGATGTTCTCTCTCGTTAATGATACCATTGACTACAAAAAAACATTTTAAATATAAAAGTTATTGATTCATATACTTGGATACAAATTTTGATAATGATGTAAAAAAAATGCTTGTAATCTAGAAAAGGAAGGCCAAAACAAAGAGGAACTAGTCTAAAGAAGTAGTGGTGGTTGAGTTTGATAGTGTTGGTTGGGCTAAACATGCTGCCAATGCATTTTCCAAGTTATTTGCAACTCAAGTCATTGTTGGTCTATTCCTACCTTCTAGACTCACACAATCTGCTGCCAAATAACCCACAAACGCCACTGCCTCTATATCATATGGTGTTGGTGGTACCATTCTTATGTTCAACACCCTATCAATTTCATATTGATTCGACCATGCCATGACACCAAAGTTGAATTTTTGTGGAGCTTGCGAAGATGATCATTTAGACTACCATTTTTCATGTACTTGTACACTAAAATGCGCTCATTCGCATCTTCATATAAACCTAATAGCCAGACTAGGTTCTTGTGGTGATAGAGATTCAAGCTCTTCTTGGCGTTTGGTGGTACCCAACAGTGCATAATAAGATGGAGAGGTGGATGGAAACTCTACTCTTTTTATGGCAACTTCCTTCCCATCTTCTAGTGTATGTGGCATGATACACTGAACCAAAGCTACCTATCCCAATTTTTCTCTCCTTTGAGAAGTTGTTGGTGACTTCAAGTAGCACATCAAATGAATATTCCTCCAAATGCCTTCCATTTCCCATGCTAATGACATCACTTAACCGCTTCTCTACAACTGCAGCAATGACAGCTTCTGCTTCTATTCATGACTTTCCTGTCTCATCTCATGGACACGGCATCCTCTGTAATTATTCAATGTTTCATTTTTTTGAATAAGGCCAAAAATAAGGAGTTAAGATTATATTTTAACCAGAACTTTAAAAAACAATAAAAAAAATGCATTTTTAATTACAATAAAATTAGAAGTGATTAATGTTAATTTGTCAAGACTGAAGTCCAAATACTAAGTCTACATATACGTACAAATGAAGTGAGACTTCGAGAGAATCCTCACATTCAATAATATTCTAACATAACCACAATGTTATCACCACAAAACTTTGACTACAATTACCTTCACTTATACAATATTGCTCCTTTTATTTTTATATAAAATAAGGTTGTTTATCAAAATAAAACTTCCATATTATGTTATTTATCGTAAAATATCACCCTCTCTTCTCATATTTAATTAAGAGTATATCATATAATATTCATTTATTGGATTATTATTTATAACAGTTAATAATAATTAAGTATGAATAATATAATGTGATTATATAATGCTCATATAACTTCGGTGCATATATATATTTAATTAATCTTTAACTATCCACCCACCATTCACATAGTATATAAAAAAAGAATTTATAATTAAAATTAATTATATAATAACCCATATTAAATGTGATTAAGAAAAATAAGACATACATCTAACCTATTTAAACATATAATGCTTGAGTCTATTCAAAAATATATTATAGTACAAAACTTTTAAATAGATCAACAAACTTCCTTTAAAAAAAGTAAAAAATCTTCTTTATATATATATAATTAAATATATCATAATGTTAAATTTTAAAAAAAATAATATGATTAGGAGAATACATAATTTAAAACAAAAGTATATATTCTAACAAGTGGAATATATAATTTCATAAAATGATGAATCAGTGTTGAAATCTATTATTTTCCACACACACAAAAAATACTTTCAGTACTGGTTTCTGAAGATTGATAGTACACCTTGTTTTACTGAAATTGCACCTCTATTTTTGTACTGATTGAGAATGTATAGGCTATAAACTGAGTTTGGTATGGCCTTTCGAAGGGATGGGGATCAAATGTTCTCATTTATGTCCCTTTTGGTGTATCAAACCAATCACAAAATTTTATTCAAGTAAAAATATAAATAATAAAATCAGAAATTAATATTTTAATATTATTTTATGAAGCTTGATTAATTAGGGACATGAGGACAGGAAAATCTTAGCACAGAGGATACTGTTCCCATTCTTATGGTGTTCATATTTCAACTTCAATGCAAACTTGAATTATGTTCTATTATTTTATGGGGAGGGATCCACTTACTCCAAAAAACACTTACTCTTCATCTTAGCCATCCAATCTTGAAAAATTCAATGGCTTAGATGTACTCACCAATTCAAACCATTAGATTTCCAAGAATGAATGGTCATGATGTGGAGTAAGTGTTTTTCTACTTACTCTTGGAGTAAGTGGATCCCTCCCCTTATTTTATTCGAGTAATATGGATTCTTAGGATTGTAGTGTTCTATTACTTAGAGAGAAGTTTTCTTAAAATGTATAGAAAAAGCAAATCACAATAACATTTATATTCCTTAATTTACATTAATATTACATTTGTATCATTACAATTATCCTAAAAAAGATAACTTTCATCTACTCGATGTAATGAGTTATTTTCTCCTCTTTGTTCCTCGTACACATATCTTCCAGCATAATTGTTCTATTCTTTTTTTCATGATGTAGTACTACAACTACTATGGATAAAATTATGACTTCAATATATATTAAAAGCTATTTTTAGTACATAATGTTAAAAAAATTTCATGTAAAACTTTAAACATCACATACTTGTAAAATATTATAAAAAATATTTTTTTAAAGTAAACAAATAAAATTAAAAACTTTTTCAAAAATATAATTTTTAAAAGTGCATTTTTCTTAAATTGTTTTTTTAAATGTGATTTTAAAAAATGTTTTATTGAAATATCGGTTTTTAAAATAATGATTTTTGTTCGAAAGTGTTTTTAATTTCAATAAAAATCAAATAGACCGAATATTCATCAATGCAATTCTATTAAGATGTAGTCATGAATTGTAATCTATATATTCATTAAATTTGATGTGAATGAAATGAATAATTTAAATGAATTTATAGGAATTGATAATCGATATTAATCAATCTATCCATTTATCACTCGACATGTAATAATGATATGATTGAGTAGAATAAATAAGATTTGCATTTCTCATCAGACTCCTTTTATTATTGTTTAATGGTTTATTTTATATTTGGAATGTGATATCTTTTATCTTATAATGAAGATTTATTACCTTTATAGTTATTAAAATGTGTCTTTTCTGCCTTTCTTAAATTATATTATTAATGTATTAAGTATTTTACAGTATTATTCTATTATTCACTATTTATTTTCAATTATAATTGACTTTTAATTTAAAAAGTAATATGAATAAATAATAAAAAATATATTGAATATATATTAAAAAAAATTATATGGTGGCTGTATATTATAATATTATTAGGTTTTTCCATCAAAATAAGAAAAAAAAAGTTGATATATACATTGTTTGTTTTTTGAGTAAGTACATATGGTATTTATTTTATGGGGAGGGGTCCAAAAAACACTTACTCTTCATCTTAGCCATCCAATCTTAAAAAATTCAATGGTTTAGATGTACTCACCAATTCAAACCATTGGATTTCCAAGAATGAATGGTCATGATGTGGAGTAAGTGTTTTTCCACTTACTCTCCCCTTATTTTATATATAAAGAAATTGATATAGGCGGAATGGTATCATCAGATATGGGGAAGTTGATGCATTGTCTTCAGTATGATTCTTATGGTGGTGGTTCTGCCTCTTTGAAGGTCTCAATCTACTTTTATTTCTTTTATTATTAATTGTTTCTCTTTCAAAAAGATTTTAGGTTATTGCTTCTTCAACATAATTTTGAATCTGCCTCCCTCTCGCCCACTCATCTAATCTTCTGTAGTAATTGAAAATAGTTCCCATTCCATATATATGCATATTTGATTTTGATTTTGATTTTGAAATTGTAAGCAGCATGTTCAAGTTCGTCTTCCCACTCCAAAGAAAAATGAAGTCCTCCTCAAATTGGAAGCCACTACCATTAATCCCATTGATTGGAAGATTCAGAAGGGTCTTCTCCGTGCTATATTCTTACCTCGCCACTTCCCCCACATTCCTTGTAAGTATCCCTTATCGCAATCACAATAATCACAATCGCAATTGCAATTATCGCAATCACAATAATCACATTCGCAATTGCAATCACTTTCTGTTATAATATATGTTACACTTACATGGGATGATATAATATAATTTATTTTATAACTATTGCTGGAACAGGCACTGATGTTGCAGGAGAGATAGTAGAGGTTGGACCACAAGTCAAAAAATTTGAAGTTGGCGACAAAGTCCTTGCTAAACTCACTCATCAAGTACTTATATTGTTCTTTCACTTTCTTAATGCTTTCACTTGTAAGCTTGAGTAAATATATTGCATTACATACATGATAGTGTCACTGTCACATATTGCTAGTGTGAAATTAAATGGCATGTAACAGCTGCAGCCTGCATATGTTCCAAGATTAGAACCTTGTCCAATTCATGAGCTGACATGTTATTATCTATTTTGAATTGATGATTGCTCCAATGTATGTGTTGTTTATTTTGAATGACAGTATGGAGGTGGACTAGCAGAGTTTGCTGTGGCTAGTGAGAGCTTAACTGTTGCCAGACCTAATGAAGTTTCGGCTGCTGAAGCTGCGGCCTTGCCTATTGCTGCTCTCACTGCTCATGATGCCCTCACTGAAATTGCAGGAGTCAAGCTTGATGGGACCGGACAGCCCAAGAACATTTTGATAACAGCTGCCTCAGGTGGTGTAGGTCACTACGCTGTTCAACTAGCAAAACTAGGGAACACACATGTGACAGCCACTTGCGGGGCTCGCAACATTGACTTCGTCAAGGGCTTAGGTGCTGATGAGGTTCTTGATTACAGGACTCCAGAGGGAGCAGCTCTAAGGAGTCCATCTGGTAGGAAATATGATGCAGTGATACATTGTACAACTGGAATACCTTGGTCAACATTTGATTCTAATTTGACTGAAAATGGGAAAGTAGTCGATTTGACGCCCGATCTGAGTTCATTAACGACTTTCGCCCTGAAGAAACTAACCTTTTCCAAGAAACAGCTGGTGCCATATATCGTATCTGTCAAGAGTGAGGGCTTGGAATATCTAGTTCAGTTAGTGAAGAATGGGAAGCTCAAGACTGTTATGGACTCCAAGTTTTCACTGAGGAAAGCTGAAGATGCTTGGGCTAAGAGCATTGACGGCCATGCTACTGGAAAAATCATTGTGGAACCATAAGCACAGTTTGCTCGGAGATGATCTATCTCTACCTTATTGTAAAATGTTTGTGTAAGCTCTTACATAAAAATAACTAGGCATATCATATGCTGAAAGGATTTTAGGACATATTGTTGGTCACAAGTTCACTTTTTTGTGAAAACGCTTGTGTTGAATATGTTATGTTTGCTGTAAAAGCAATATTAGTTCGGTTGGTTGTGCATGCACCATCATATCCATTGTTCACTGGTTCGATTCCATGGGTGGTAATGAGTAAGTTTTTTGCAACTAAAATGTATTGATTATCAATGTTATGTATTGATTATCAATGTTATGTATTGATTATCAATGTTATACTCCAACAACATTCTCATATGTTAACACCCAACCACAAAACAGAGAGGCGTGGTTTTTGATATACAAAATTAAAAATATATATACACAAAACTCTGGTGGTGGTGGTGGTGGTTGTGTGACTCAAGCCTCATGAAACGTATCAAATTTGAACATGAATAATTATTTAATCACACCATATTGTAACATGAAAATTGTCATGTGTCCATAATCATTATCTAAATCTAGATGTCAATGCAAATTTTGAATACTCAGAATTCAAAACACCACAAGTGAGGATGGCAATGAATAAAGAGTGACAATTAATACCAAATTCTCAAAATGAATTAACGAAATCTCTCTATAACAACTGAAGAACCTCCTCAGTCCCGATTCCAAAGATGCGGTTCACTTGGGGGAGTTCCTCAGAGCCCTTGACTTCGAAGTGAAGGATGCACACACCATGATTACCAACACCCTGAAATGGCGAAAGGAGTTCAACATAGATGAAGATATGGGTGATGATTTTGACAAGGTGGTGTTCCTGCATGGTTATGACAGTGAAGTTAATCCAGTATGTTATAATGTGTATGGTGAGTTCAACAACAATGAACTCTATGACAAGAATGGCGAGTTGCACAACAATGAACTCTGTCACAAGAATGGTGAGTTCAACAACAATGACGTTATTATACAAGGACCAATATGGTCTTTGAATGGAATTATTAGCTATTTATGAGGTGAGATTACAACACTCCCTTTCGGATTGCTCTTCTTATAGAAATAATATGTATATCATCATCATTTGTTCATCACCTCATTACTCATCGTTAGTTTTGGTCATGAGTTGTGTACACATTGGCTTTCTGTCTTTATTATATTTAATACTTCATTGTCTAAACTCTAGACAAACATTTTAGCATTGTTCTTTTATTTTCTGGTGGAGCATGGAATTTGAATTACAGTTGTTTTATGAGATTCTATATTTTACTAGAATGGTGTCTCATTTCGATTTGCAAACCAACATATAAAAAGCCCAGTTAAGAGAGAGAAGCTTCGATGTAAAATTTGTTCTTGGTACTTATCCAGTGTGGATTTCGAATGTTGTGTGTCTATGAGAGCTTTTGCATTAAAAAAAAGGAGCTAGAATAAGATTACATTACAGGAGCTTTTGGTGGTGGACCATGTCGTATACCAAGCCCCTGGACCTGAGTCAACAACAAAGAGAGAATGGCCCACTCATTTGACAGCCTTGGATGCAATTGTTTTCAACAATGATACAATAAGTAACCAACGCCTTAATCTAATATATATTGGTTTGAATGGAATTTGAACCCAACTAATCAATTTAGTTGTAATGTAGTCTAAGTAGGGGATAGTAAATTGTGTTTTGTCTCTGATATGTTAGAGGGTTGTTTGAAACCATTGTTAGGAAGTAGGACGAATGATTATGGGATTGAGTAGTTGTTTATCTGGTTTGTCATGCTCTTGTAATTCTCTTATCACCGCTATTTAAAAAAAAGAACTACTATCTTATATATGGTATGTGTGTCTCAAGCCTGGTAGAAATACAAATGTAGAGACTAGAATCGATCCTTACAAACATTAACAACAGAAGAAAACAACGAGTAATTGGTCTAGCAAGTGAGGTGAATACGTTGTGCCAGATAAACAAGATGCCATGTAAGGGACATAAGATTGAGAATATTTAAGATAGAGGAATATGAATTCAATGTCTTGAGCTTCTCATTCAGCTTCATAATCCTTGATCTCATTGCATCATGCTCTATTCCTTGTTTAGTAGTAGTAGTAGTAGTAGTAGAAGGTTCTTTAGGATCAACAGTAGTGTTGTGATGATGATGTTGTCGTGTTCTGTTGCCACTACGTTCTCCACTCATCACATCATCTCTTCCCCTTCCTTCTTCCTTTTCTATTTTCATCCTCTCCAACATCAACTGGTCCATCATTGAAGACAATAAAAACGCAATCAACACTGGGTTTTTAAAAAACAATTAGAGATATACTATGTGTAGCTCGTAATTCAACACCTACAACTCATACCTTTCGGTTTTTGGAAAATAAAGTTCAGTGTTTTCTATATTTATTTTCACTTCTCCTACATTTTCCACGAGGTGAATGTTGATTGTGAGTGTACATATAGCAGTTTACATTTCTGTAACAATCAATAAACAAAACATAGAAATAAGATACGGGGTACTTACCTTGGTTGCGCGAGGCTCCAAGTACAGAGAATTGATGAAAACAGTGAAAAGGGAAGCAAGAAGGTTATAAGCTTGGAATATATGAGGCATGCCCTTTGTATGGGACAAGACATGACCCAATAAAGCAATCCCAATACAATAAGCCATAGCCCTGAAATAAAGAGGGTATATCTTACTCTGCACCATACCGAATGATTGCCTTGGCATAGCCCTTGACAACACATAGCTTGAGATAAAAGTAACCCACACATTCATTCCATAAGCCGTTGCAAAACCAAGCAGATTAGCCACCCCCGTCACTTTCTCCATCGATCCTACAATATTGGTTGCACCACGCCTCACTGCATTCCCCAAACTATCCTTAGCCTCTGATACGTTTCTAACAACATGTTCCTTAAACCTTTGGCCTTTCTCCTTTGCTTTATCAACAGTCTCTTTTGTTTGTTGCTTAACATCATGGGCCTTCTCCTTTGCTTTATCAACGGTCTCTTTTGTTTGTTGCTGAACATCATGGGCCTTCTCCTTTCCTTTATCAACAGTCTCTTTTGTTTGTTGCTGAACATCATGAGCCTTCTCCTTTGCTTTATCAACAGTCTCTTTTGTTTGTTGCTGAAGATTATGTGCTCTATTATACACTGTCTCTCTGGCCTTTCCAACAACATCAGCAGCGTTCTCTTTCTTATCATATATCATATTGATGGTGTCATGTGCAGTCTCTGACATCATATCTTTGGTTCTGTCCATGGCATCAGTGATCTTATGCTTACATCTTCCATATACATCGCAAATGAGTTCTTTAGAAGCGTGATGATGATGATCATCACTACCACCTTGAACAACATGTCCTGGAGGGGAGATAGAGATTTTGGTGTTGTGGTTACCATCTTGATCGTATTCAACAACCACAACTCTATGGCCATCTTTGACAATGGTGTTACTGTTGGGGGAGGAAGAAGAAGAAGAATAAGGAGAGAAAACACATGCTACTACAAGTGAAGTAAGCATCAGACTCAAACCTAAAACATTCATCATTTTGATTCAATACTTTGAGGAATAATGCAGATTGGTTTGGTGTTCAAGTGTTGGAAGAGTATACAATAACTGCCACGTTGCATATTGAAATTCAAAGAGAGAGGAACACGTGTGTTGTAACCTTCAACCAGTTGACACGTACCATTCTTCGTGTCCACTTCAAAGAATTCTTCCACCACTTTAGAGTAACTCTACGGGAGGAATAAAGAAATTGTAATATAGAAAATCTTCACTCACTCTATACTCTTCCTAATGAAATTCCTCCTTCGTTTTACATGATAATATGGAATGTACATCTTATGTCCCCTTATATATATTTTTAATTATTTTGTGAATTTTGATCTATTATGGATATATCAATATAATTACTGTCGGACAAAAGATTTTTATTAGATAATATGCCCATCATTATTTACAATTATTACATATGTAATGCAACTTTTTATTTTACATCTACTCATTTATAAATATAAATGACCACTCAATTTATAGCTAGTAGTTTAATAGATTGCATTTGAAAGGTCTAAAACTAATACTAAATTTAGGAATATGTAAAACTTAATCCTTCAATATACCATTTACTTCATACAAGTATAAATATTATTTTGTATCCGTAGAAAAGATTATTGTCCTTTTTACACATTTTTTAAATTCAATAACTTATCATGTTAAATTTCTCAAGGGTTTATGGATTCTTTTCCTTGTATTTATGGTACATATTCTTATCTTTACCTATGTATAGATATAACTATATAAATGCAAAACATGATATAACTATTATTATGATATAATTTTTATTTTTTTATTTTGCCCTTAACATTATTTAGTTTATACATAAAAATTATATAATCATATATAACTACCACCAACAAATTAACCAACACTCCCATCTTAAATTTAATATTATTATATTATTATTATTATATAATGAAGACAAAAGGCTTATAATATAAGTAAATTGATTACAAAAATTTCATTCTAATTCTTCAAAATAAAATATAAAAAATTAGATACTTAATATCATTCAATGTGGGCCAAAAGTTTGGCATGTAGACACACTAGTAGTTTTATAAATGCAAAAGTGTTTACTTTATTGGAGTATATTCTTGGAGAAAAAGATATATGCACATGCATATTAACATTGTAAGACTTTTTTATGTTTTTATTGTGTTATTTACTATTCATTTTTAATTACTATTAACTTTTAAATAAAAAAAATTGAATGATATAATAACAATATATAAATCCTTAATGTATTTTATGAAAGGGGAAGTAGAAAAGGATATAAGCCTAAAAAGCAGGCACGTGCAAAGCGTATGGAGTTATTATGATGAGATTTCAACATCAACTTGGATACCTACTAAACTAGAGAAAAAGATGTATATGTCAAATAGTATCATTAATAATTTTTTATACCATTATTACTTTATTTACTATTCATTTTTTATATATTTATTTTTAAATAAAAATAATATAAATAAATGGTAAATTATATATTAAATATATAAACATTGTTAATACATATAAATATTAAACTCAGTAAACTAACATTAAAGGAACAAAAATAATAAAAACGTTCGTCCTACAGGACACCATACATAACTTTTATTAATTGAGTGATAGTAATAAGATGGGGAGGGATCCACTTACTCCAAGAGTAAGTGGAAAAACACTTATTCCACATCATGACCATTCATTCTTAGAAAATCCAATGGTTTGAATTGGTGAGTACATCTAAGCCATTGAATTTTTCAAGATTGGATGGCTAAGATGAAGAGTAAGTGTTTTTGGAGTAAGTGTT
The DNA here is from genome assembly GCA_009771035.1 of Lupinus albus. NCBI lineage: Eukaryota > Viridiplantae > Streptophyta > Magnoliopsida > Fabales > Fabaceae > Lupinus > Lupinus albus. The sequence continues at coordinate 18,194,806 of CM020017.1, forward strand.
TTTGGAGTAAGTGAATCTCTCCCCTACTAAGATTTACCATCTCACTTCTCCTACCATTTATCTTAAATTCTTAATCACACCACAAATGAGTTATTTGAGGTTATAAAAAGAGGAGGGATTCATGAAAGAGTAAATTTTTTAAACTTATTTCATATCTTAGTTATCAATTCTAGGAAATCTAATAGTTTGAATTAGTGAGTAGATCTAAACGATTAGATTTCCTTAGAATTAATGACTAAGATGTGCAGTAAGTTTAAAAAAGTTACTCTTGAAGTAAGTAGATCTTCACCCTTATAAAAAATGATTATATTATTGATAATTATACTTATAGTAACTTCTATAATATTATTACCCTACTATGGTATAATTAAAGTTTTCATATTTTTCTTCCACTATCTTCTAATTTCTACACACAAAAAAAACCATATAATCTAATGATATAATTTTCTAATTTCAATTTAATCATTGTGTTAATTTCTATTCAAAACTTTTAAACTGCTTCTTTCATGTTCTCTTTAATTATTTTTCTCATCATATTCTTCACAATCAATTTATTCATTACGATAGAACAATTAATTCAATCGAATATATTCAACTACAAAAATAATGTATAACACATTTTATTTATTGCATGTAAAATATATGTTACAAATACACATACCAGTATGTCAAGTATATGTTACAAATACACATAGCAGTATGTCAACACACTAATTTTTAATAAAAACACTACTGAGAATGCCATATGGATGAAACTGACTTTTGGACCAACCCAAAAAATAAGCATATTTTGATACATAACGTTTGGGCAAGCGAATATATTCATCCACCATTAATGAACAATGCACTACAGACCACCGAGATAACCTGCAATTTACCAATGCAGGACCTCAACCCAATTCTCAAGTGAATATTGTTAGTATAAATAAAGTGAGACAACAAAAGTTGTCTGTTTGAAGTTTAGAGTCTTTATTAAAATATATATCAAATAAAGAATAACATTAATGTTAATGTCCATGTGACATGAAATTAACTACAGAATTAGAGAATAAAATTAAACCTGACTTTCCACTATAATTATATACTATCACTTTAACTTAGTGTCATTCCGTTGTCATCATCATGTTGCCATGAGCCCTTGACCACCATTGTCACGGCCATCCATGTTCCCACAATTTATTAATATTTGTAAGCTTGAAGATAATTTTAAAATAACCCCATTTTATTTAATAAATAGTTGAAAACCAGTAAGAAAGGTACAAACAACTTATAGAATGTTGGATTGGCCATCCATACAAAATTACAAATCTTGGCTATTAAGGAAACTGTTAATGGGAGAGAATATATATACATTTATATACATTTATATACATTTATATACATTTATATACATTTCCATTTATTTTTATGCATTAATATATAAATGGATTTAAAAAATGCATTAAAAGAATATATATGTACATAAATACATGAGGAAACCTTATAAAAAAGAAAAAGAAAATGAAGAAAGAAGACCGACAATGCGAAACCGACATGGACAGAAAGTGGAAAGGTTATGGTCCCAACTCCCAACTATGACAGAAAGCAAAACTGGCCACTTTGAATTAAGGGCCGCAAATGACTCATTTGCCCAAAGAGAGTTACATCACTTTTTCTATCTCAAGGCGAGAGAGATCTTTATACCCATTTCTCTTATCTTCAATCTTAAAACTAGACAAAAACAACAGTTCTCTATCTAATATGGAAGATTCTAACACCATATAATTGGTCCGTCCTTAATTCTTTGTTTTTAAGGAAATAACCTTCAAAAGTTATATCTACTTTTTCTTTCTAGATTTAACGCATTATGCAGATGAATGCTTTCAATTAATATATTATTATTTTTATTTGATACACCAAACATTATCCCCACCATGATAGAAAACAAACAACACCCAAATTATTAATTAAATCTATAAACATCGGTAAAAATGCTTCACAAGACACTAGAATGTCGTAAATACTAAAAGCACAAGATAATAAAGGGAAATTAAATATGAATGTAAATAGCATGATGGCCATCCATTCTAAGCAAAGAGAAAGTTAGAGAGAAAAAAGAATGAAAGAATGAAAGAGAAGTGGCACCAAACATATCAATACGTATCTTCTTTCTCTCTCCAACAACATATATGTTTCTGTCTTCATACTACTCCACATAATTAAGAGTTTTCTGCAGTCCCTTCCACACTCATAATTGAAAGAAGGTGCTTACTGTGATAATTAGTAAAGATGATGAACAAGCTGATGGTGGAAGTTGTTGATGCTATTGACCTGAAGCCAGTAGATGGAGAAGGTTCAGCCAGCCCTTTTGTTGAGGTTGTTTTTGATGACCAACAACAAAGGACAGAAACAAAACACAAAGACCTCAATCCTTATTGGAATCACAAGTTAGTGTTCAACATTAATAACCCAACACACCTTCCTCACAAGACTATTCAAGTGGCTGTTCACAATGATAGAAAACTTGGTCACCGCAAAAAGTGCCTTGGAAGGGTCATCATTTCAGGTCATGTTGTCCCTCTTTCTCAGTCTGAGTCTGCTGTCAGACGCTACCCTCTTGAGCAACGTGCTTTATTCTCAGATCCCAAAGGAGAGATTGATCTTAGAATCTATGCTTTTTATGATCCTTCTACTACTAATACTAACACTAATACTCCAAAACTACATCCACAACCGCAGCCATATGATGGTGAGGAGACTCCTTTGCAAGAAATAAACACTAATAACAAGCTAGATGACCAAGAAACCATGGTTGCTGATTTTGAGAAAAGGAAAAAGGGAAAGAAAACAGAAAAGGAAGTTAGAACTTTTCATTCCATAGGAGCAGAGAAAACCACTTCTCCTACTCCTCCTCCCCCTTTTTCCTTTACTAGGCCTCCTTTTCCTACAGCAGCAGCAGCAGCAGGTAGGCCTTTTTCTCAGCCAGCCTCAGTTGAAATGAGGGCCGATTTTGCAAAAGCGGGGCCACCAAATGCAATGTTAATGCAGATCCCAAAGCAAAACCCTGAGTATGCATTGGTGGAGACAAGTCCACCACTCGCAGCTCGATCGCATTATAGAGGATGGAACAAGGTATCAACCACCTATGATTTAGTGGAACAGATGCATTACTTGTATGTCAATGTGGTGAAGGCAAAGGAACTTCCAGTCATGGATATCTCTGGAAGCCTTGACCCTTATGTGGAAGTCAAGCTTGGTAACTACAAAGGTGTCACAAAGCATTTGGAGAAGAATCAGCACCCCGTTTGGAAGCAGATTTTTGCTTTCTCCAAGGAAAGGTTGCAATCGAATTTGCTGGAAGTGACTGTGAAGGATAAGGATATAGGGAAAGATGATTTTGTGGGTAGAGTTATGTTTGATCTTACAGAGGTTCCTGTTAGGGTACCCCCAGATAGTCCATTGGCACCTCAATGGTACAGGTTGGAGAATAAGAAAGGGCAGAAAGTTAACAATGGAGAAATCATGCTTGCAGTTTGGATGGGAACACAAGCTGATGAGTCCTTTCCAGAGGCCTGGCATTCTGATGCTCATAATGTCAGTCACTCGAACCTTTCAAATACACGATCCAAGGTATATTTCACACCAAAGCTTTACTATCTTAGAGTTCAAGTAATTGAAGCTCAAGATCTTGTCCCTTCTGAGAAAGGTAGAGCTCCAGATGCAGTAGTGAGGGTACAGCTTGGGAATCAAATGAGATACACAGGGCCTTCTCCAATGAGAGGCACTACTAGCCCAATTTGGAATGATGAGCTTATGTTTGTGGCAGCTGAACCATTTGAGGATTTCATCATTGTGACAGTCGAAGACAAAGTAGGTCCTAGCAATGTAGAAATATTAGGAAGGGAGATTTTGTCAGTGAGAAGTGTTCCACTCAAACACGAGACCGGCAAGCTCCCTGATGCGCGTTGGTACAATCTGCATAGGCCTTCTGCTGTTGGTGAAGAAGAAACAGAGAAGAAGAAGGATAAATTCTCAAGCAAGATTCACCTCCGAATTGTTCTTGAGGCTGGCTATCATGTGCTTGATGAATCCACACACTTTAGCAGTGATCTTCAGCCATCATCCAAACATTTAAGGAAGAAGAACATTGGAATTCTCGAACTTGGGATACTGAGTGCCCGCAATTTGCTACCTATGAAGGCCAGAGAAAGTAGAACTACGGATGCATACTGTGTGGCCAAGTATGGCAACAAGTGGGTTCGAACCAGAACTCTGCTTGATACCTTGTCCCCTCGATGGAATGAGCAATATACTTGGGAAGTTCATGATCCATGCACTGTTATCACAGTTGGGGTGTTTGACAATTGCCACATCAATGGGAGCAGTGACAGTAGAGACCAGAGGATTGGAAAGGTAAGAATTCGGTTATCAACTCTAGAAACTGATAGAGTATATACTCATTATTATCCTCTCTTGGTTCTCCAACCTAATGGGTTGAAGAAAAATGGAGAGCTTCACTTGGCAGTGAGATTCACTTGCACAGCATGGGTTAATATGGTAGCTCAGTATGGAAGGCCTTTGCTTCCTAAAATGCACTATGTCCAACCTATTCCTGTCAGGCACATAGATTGGCTCCGCCACCAGGCCATGCAGATTGTGGCGGGACGACTAGCAAGGGCTGAGCCACCACTTAGACGGGAAGCAGTTGAGTATATGCTTGATGTAGATTACCATATGTGGAGTCTTAGGAGAAGCAAAGCCAATTTTCAACGCATTATGTCACTCCTCTCTGGAGTTACTGCTGTGTGTAAATGGTTTAATGACATTTCCACTTGGAGAAACCCCATAACAACTTGCCTTGTTCATGTCTTGTTCTTGATACTCGTTTGCTACCCAGAACTGATCCTGCCCACCATTTTCCTTTACCTGTTTGTAATTGGGATTTGGAACTACCGGTTCAGGCCAAGGCATCCACCCTACATGGATGCTAGGCTTTCACAAGCAGAAACAGCTCACCCTGATGAATTGGATGAGGAATTTGACACTTTTCCAACGACCAAACCTTCAGATATTGTGAGGATGAGGTATGACAGATTGCGGAGCGTTGCAGGTAGAGTACAGACAGTGGCTGGAGATTTGGCTACTCAAGGTGAGAGAGCTCAAGCCATTCTAAGTTGGAGAGATCCAAGGGCCACAGCTATCTTCATCATCTTCTCACTTTTCTGGGCTGTCTTCATTTATGTTACTCCATTCCAAGTAGTGGCAATTCTAGTGGGTCTCTACATGCTGCGTCACCCTCGGTTTAGGAGCAAGATGCCATCTGTGCCAGTTAATTTCTTCAAGAGATTGCCTTCTAAATCAGATTTGCTGCTGTGAAGACAAGTTTCTTTAATTTTTTTCCTTCCCACCTGTTATTATATTATTGTGTATAAGTATATGTCTAGTGCGTGTATGAATAAACAGATGTGCACCGTTACACCCAAATAAAAGAGGGAACAGCAAAGATGTGAATAGTATTCCCTCCACTTATCTCTAGCAAAAATACACTTCTACTATACCTATATCGAAAGTCTTTGTTTCAGATATGAAAATAAACGTTCTTCATGATTGTAATAGCTTTATTATTTTAATTATTATGAAATGTTTTACTTCCTATTGTTGCTAACTATGCCAGTAATATGTTGCAATCATATCATACAACTACTGAGAGTTGTAGAAGAATACAAGCGTACCAATCTGTAAGTCAAAGATATGGAATAACTAGGAATAACAATTTGGTTCGACAACAATTATACACTAACATCCTTTTACTTGGACCAAAAAACACTAAACTTAAGAGCTACTACTAAAGCAATAATAGTGAAGATGCTGATAGATATTCCACCCAAAAGAGCTTTATCAACAAAGTCCCACTTCGTCATGCTCCCATGGTCCCCTTCGTGCTTCAAAATAGATCCTGAGGCTGAGTCAAGGTCATTCGCTGTCCCTCTCTGCAGCAGATGCTTCCGCTTCCTCAGTACCCATCCAACAAAACTTCTACTGTTTTGATTCTGCGGCACAACAGAGCTTCTTGAGTCATCGCTCTTCTCCAGCGTACTCTGACCACAGCAGCTGTCATTTCCAGAAGCACAACATTCCGGCCTTTCTGAGAGTCCACCATTCTTGGCTGGATTACAGCAGAGAGAAGGCACATCCTGATTAGGAATCTGCTTGCATGAAACTTTATGGTCACTATAGCTGACCATCTCAATCACTTCTCCAAATACTGACCACCTTCCTACAGATGTTATCTTAACCATAGCTGATGTTCCCAGCAAATTGTCTGAAGCAATTATAAGAACTTGTATATATCCCTTCGTATGACCAACCTTGACCATTGAAAAAAGAGAGTAAATGGTAGGATCCCAAAAAATGAAGACATAATATATGAAAATCACGAGTTCAGGCTAAGGAGTGCATCACAGCTTCAAAAAATTCACATTTTATCATCGCAAGAAAAAACAGATACTTCTTTCGGCCACCCCACCCCCTTTCATGATCTACATGAGGCCCACTAGCTATTCTATATGACTTGATCTCTTCCTACACCTCAGTTATGCTAAAGAAAGATTCTAAGTCCTTGTGAAAGTAGTACATTTGCAATTATACCAACCAAAATTTTAAATAACATGTTTCAAAACATTCTGCAAGATTGTCGAGAATGTAAAAGTTTGAAAACATAAAAAAACAATGGATTTAAATATTGTTTTACTCTTGGTAAAGGAGACGAGGTAAAAAGACAGAAAAAGAAAAGAACCTCATCCCTTGCTTTATACCTGAATTTTTTTGGCACTTTGGTCGGCTCATGGCAATAAAAATATTAAGCATTGGGATGCCAGAGCCAAAGTGTCTCAACACATAGCTACACATATGTATTGGTTGCAAAAGCTACATACTTCAACAGAATAAATTATAAGCAGCAAATTTGAATAATGATTCAAGATATACTACAGCACCTTACCAAATGAACTCCATCAGATGCAATATCAGTAATCCAAATTCTTTCAACCCTGCCTTCCATCCCATCATATGGTGTGAAGGCTTCAAAGACATTTGTCAACTCACGGCTTCGTCTCTTCACTACATTACTTGGAACCTTTTTCATCCTTGCAGCAGGTGTCCCTAATCATTTTGCTAATAATAATTAGCAGGGGTAAACAAAACGAGAATAAACAGGAATGTAAATTTTATAGGCACCAGAATTGGAACCAGGTGAATGGTAATAGATTTGGAACAAAAAGATAATAAAAAATAACATAAAATAAAAGGAAAGGAAAAACATCCTGACACATAACTAGTTACTTAATATAAATTGTCATATTCAACTCGATTAAACAAAACGCGCATTTGAATAACTCAGATGTTCACCGCTGAGTTCAAAGGATTATAAAGAAAGGATATTAACCAAAATCACCTGAGAGAGGAACTGAGGGAGAAAAAAGAGGTAAGGAGATCATATATTCTGCATCATTTAATAAACAGGAATCTCTACATTTCCTTTGTTTGCTCATAAAAATTCACCAAAAGAAAAATTGTTTATAAACCTTAGTATTTTTCACCAAGAAAATAATAATAGTTTAGAGAAACACTTCCTTTAATCATCTTTCAAAAGGATGGGGACATCGTGTGGTCCTTTATAAGGAGTAGAGAGAATACAATAGCACCCAGAAAAGAGTTAAAAAAATAAAAATTGAAGACCTTCTCATCACTGCTTTAATGCATCTGTTAAGACTATCAGCAGTGGCCTTACACTAAAATTAGGAGCACTTTTAGACTGCAAGAAACATCTCCACACATTTTTTTGCATTAGTTTTGGGATAAGTGAAAGAAACAATAGAGGGAAGTTCAGTGCATTAGGCTTCAAGAATTGGTGGATTAGAAATGAGGCAGTTTAAGTGAACAGAACATGTGAACAAGTCACAATTCATAAGGCAGACCCCCCAAACCACAACAAATTAATAAAATTGCTTAAAGAAAGCAAATGATGCACACATAGCACCCCCTGAACCTAAGAAATCACAATCCTGCTTCTAAAGTATCCTAGCCATGGTAGTCAAAATCGCGTTTTTACACTTGAAATCGCACGTTTATACGTGTTGAGCAGCTATAGCCGTGCTCGATCCCAGAACGTGTTCTGTTGAAGGTGAAATCGTGGACACGTCGTGCTCAGACGTAAAATCGGTGAACTCGCGTGCCGTAACGATTCTGCTTTGCGGCTTTTGATTGTTGGGCCTCGACCCATCTTTGCAACCCGACGGGTCACCGAAACCCTAAAGCAACCGGGTAAGCTTTCTTTTCTTTTATTTTTTTCTTTCCCTATTGAAACCCTTTCCTTTTCTTTTATCTTCTTACTTCCCCACTAAAACCCTTTTCTTTTCTTTTCTTTCACTGTCTCTGCACGTGTACTTCTCCCTTCCCCACTAAACCTTTCTATTTTCTTTATTTTCTTTTCTTTCACTAAAACCCTTCCCCATCCACGTCATCTTCTCCCTTCCCAACGTACTGTTCATCTTCTCCCTTCCCCACATACTGTTCATCTTCTCCCTTCCCCACGTGTACTGTTCATCTTCTCCTTCTTTATTCACTGTTCACATTCTCCTACTTCGTTCACATTCTCATTCTCCATTCAGTCATTCAGTGTTCACAAAAGAAAAAAATACACTTCATTAGTCATTACTAATTCAAGCAATAAATAATTTAATATGTCTGGAGATCATAATTCAAACTTAATTCCAAATGCTGGAGGTTCAAGTAATGCTCCTGAGTCTCAGACTAACCCTTCTGCTTCTAGAGTGCTACCAAAAAATGCACGTGGGAATAGAAGTGACATAGCATGGAAGCATGGAATTGCAGTTGATGGAACTAGAAAAATACAATGCAAATAGTGTCAAAAGGTTATAAGTGGAGGAGCATATAGGTTGAAGCATCACCTAGCTGGAACTAACAAGGATGTTGAACCTTGTATTGTTGTGAATGATGAATTGAAGGCGGAAATGTTAATGATTGTTGCTAGTTTACAACAAAACTTGATTAACAAGTCAAATTCTTTTTTGCGTGAGGAGGAACAAACTAAAGTTGGTGAAAAAAGGAAAGAAAGTGAAAACTTGTTCAAAAGGAAGGGGATTAGCACTCAAGTCACCATCAACAATATGTTTAAGAAGGGAATCAAAGAGGAAGTCAATCAAGCCATTGCAAGGTGTTTTTATAACAATGCCATTCCATTCAATGTGGCAAGGAGTGATGAATACTTTGAAATGTTTGAATTGGTTGCGAAACATGGCCCAGGGTTCAAGCCTCCATCCTATCATGAAATTAGGGTCAAATATTTGAAGCAAGAAGTTAAGTTGACCAATGATCGGCTTGAAGAACACAAGGCTAAGTGGAAGAAAGTTGGGTGTACTATAATGACCGATGGTTGGACTGATAAGAGAAGGAGGACAATCTTGAATTTCTTAGTGCACATTCCCAAGGGAACAATTTTCTTGAAATCTATTGATGCGTCACACATTGCAAAAACTGTTGATAGGATATTTAAGATGATAGATGAAGTTGTTGAGGAGATTGGGGAAGATAATGTTGTTCAAGTTGTGACAGACAATGCATCTAATTACAAAGCTGCTGGAGAAATGTTGATGGCAAAGAGGAAAAAACTTTATTGGACACCTTGTGCTGCTCATTGTATTGACTTAATGTTGGAGGAGTTTGAGAAGAAAATTCCCATTCATGCAGACACAATTTATAAAGGTAGAAAAATTACAACGTTTATCTATGCAAGAACTTCTCTAATTTCTCTTTTGCATCAACACACAAAGTGAAGGGATTTAGTGAGACCGGGTCTCACTCGCTTTGCCACTTCATACTTAACATTGGGTTGTCTTAATGATAATAGAACGAGTTTAATAAGAATGTTTACACCAGCAGAATGGAAGGCAACCAAATTTGCCAGGACACATGATGGGAGATTGATTGAGGATGTGGTGTTGGATAAGGAATTTTGGAAGAGTATCATTTTTGTTTTGAAAGGTGCATTTCCATTGATGAAAGTTCTACGATTGGTTGATTCAGATGATTGATGAGAAGCCACTGATGGGATTAATATATGAGGCAATGGATCAAGCTAAGGAGAAGATACAAAGTGCTTACAATAGCCTTGAGGATAGGTAACATTCTTGTATTATTTGCAACTAATATTCATGTATTAATATTGTTTTTCGCAACTAACATCATTATTTATGGTATTCTTTATAGTTATATGCCTCTATGAAAAATCATTGATGATAGATGGGATAGACAACTTCATAGACCATTACATGCTGCAGGATACTTTCTTAACCCTCAATTACATTATGTTCCTGGGTTTACTGTTGATCTTGAAGTTAGAAATGGATTGTTTGATGCCATAGGAAGGATGGTGCCTGATATTCAAGATCAATCTAAGATTGCTGTTCAGATGGATCGTTTTACAAATAAACGAGGTTTTTTTGGTAAGCCATTGGCTTTGGCAACGGTGAACCAGAAGACTCCAGCAGATTGGTGGGATTTTTTCGGGGATGAAACACCAGAGCTTAAAAGGTTTGCTCTTCGTGTACTAAGTTTGACGTGTAGCTCCTCTGGATGTGAACGTAACTGGAGTGCATTTGAAATGGTATGAGTTTACTTGAATTGTATTTCTATTGATTATTTATTTATGTCCATAAAAATGTAAGCGCAATTATATTTATATTGACTATTTGTTTAGGTCCACACCAAGAGAAGAAATAAGTTAAAGCAAGAAACAATGAATGATGTTATTTTTGTTATGGCCAATTCAAAATTATCCAAAAAGAAGCAAGCTAGAAAGGGTGTCGAATTAACTATTGATGACATCCCATCTGATGATGAGTGGATCGTGGAGCACAATAACGAAGATGAAGATCATTTGGATAGCCCAGAAGGTGATGGGGATGATTTGATGAGAGAAATCCTTGGAGAAGATGTTGGGGAAGATATAGACGATGTTGAAGAAAATGAGGATGAAGCCCCCTTAGAAGATGATTATAGGGAGTTTGACGTGAATGATTTGTTAAATTAGATTTTCTTGCACTTAGACTTTTGTTTTGATATTGGGTTTGAAACTTGGCAGAATGTTTTTAGCAAATTTATGGTTTGAACTTCAATTTTAAATTATGTTTTTATCAAATGCATGCTTTGAGATTGGATTTGGAATTATGTTTCTAGCAAATTAAGTTTAAATTTAATTTAGGTCTACTATTTCATATATATATAAGAATTTCTTTACATTTCTCTATTGACAAGTAAAATCTTTCGAGTCGTGTTACGATCTCACGTTTACGATCTTTGACTCCTCTTCCAATTCCAAGTAAAATCTCGATTTTGACTACCTTGATCCTAGCGATTAAGTGTCTACTTTAATTTCAAAATGAGGTTATGATGTTGCATTAATAAGTTCAATATGTATCTAAAATTATGTATGACAATTCTATCCAGGGGAGGCGGGAAATGCTTTCTAAAATTAAGATGCTATTTGTCACAAACAAGCATAGTAATAAATCATTAAGTGGCATACAGGTATTCAGCTGACATACCTGGTCGTGGATAAAATTGTGAAATGTGAACTTGTGGGAACTGGTACTCATTAACAAGATTGACAGTTTGTTCAAAATCTTCATCCGTCTCACCTAAAACAGCCCAAGCATAAATGTCACTTAACGAAATCCAGGCACTTAATTTTATTTTAACTTTTCAGATTATATATAAATTCCTCTAGATTAGAACCACCATGTGGGAATTTTCAAATAAAATGATTTATGATTCACAACTTCAAGAGTTTATTGAAAATACCAACATATAACAACAACCAAGCTTTAATCCCACTATGTGTGTCAGTTATTCAGCTACATGGATCAAATGACGCCATAACACTATCATAAATCATGATTATTGACAACATTATTAGAAGTAACAGTATGCAGGTAAGAAAAACTATATAACAGAACCAGCCACTAACCAGGAAATCCACATATTATGTCAGTGGCAATCTGCATCCCTGGCACAAGCTCAGTTAAGGTATCTACAACAGTCTTGAACTCACTCACGGTATATTCCCGATTCATAGCCTGAGACATTCAGAGTATTCAATATGTTATTTAGCATATCATTGTACCATGTACACAATCTTATCAATAATCTTTACGACTTACACTCAAAATAGTATCACTTCCAGACTGAACCGGTACATGCAAAAATGAGTACACACATGGATGCCGCAAAATCTGTGCTATTTCTTTGAGGTGCTCAAGGATGAAAGGTGGATTAGTCATTCCAATACGGAGCATTGTGCTAGTATCAGCTGGTAGTTCAGCTACTAAGGCATTCAATAAAGTTGGAAGATTGACACCAAGGTCACGACCTGCAATCCCATTGACATAAAACACAATACCAGTTTTATAACATTCTAGATAACCTGTTTGTTCTGATATGTAATTATGTATGTATTAATTAAAAGGGGAATTTCTTAAGATATCTGTAAGTATCTTATAGTAGAAAAAATCAATTATAGGACTTGGAGGAATGTTAGAAATTACCATATGCTCCGGTGTCTTCACTGCTGAGCCATATCTCTTTAACTCCATCGGATATGACAGATTTTACACGCCCTACCTGCATTAGTGAAGTAAGAAATAATATTTGAGCAAAGTGAGTTAATTATAATGTAGCGGTGAGTGTAATAGATAGTATATTGTATTGGAGTAGTACTTACAAGGCTTTGTACAGTGTAACTGCCTAAGTGACCACGAGCATGCTTAGTCTTGCAATAAGTGCAAGCACCTAAACAACCAACATTAATAGGAAGAATCTCAACAAACTTGTTCTTCCTGACCTTAGGAAGGTCAAGTGCTGGGAGGGTGGTACGGGTCAAGAGGCGGACCTCATGCCCTTTTAAAGTCTCCTCAACGACTTCAACAACGCGGTCAATTTGCTGAACGCCAACAATGCTGATACCTTGAAGCTCTTTGACGTGACGACTTCCTTGAGGGACACAGCCGGCGACAACGAGTGGTTTATTAGAAGATTTGGCTCTGGAGATGATGGTATCCATTGCAGACTGACTAGGGGATTTGACAGTGCAAGTGTTGACGAGCCAGAGATCTGATTGGTCAGGATTATCAGATAAGGAATAGCCAAAGGCGGAAAGGAGACCAGCCATGTATTCACTATCACTCTGAAACGAGTTCAGTTCAATCAAAACAACAATACTAACTAGTTAATTAATAAATCATGAAATATTAAGAGAATATAATAATTAATTAATAATAATAACAAGAGGACATGCCTGGTTATGGGAGCACCCAAAGGTCTTGATGTAAATAGTCTGAATGATTGAAGCAGAAGAGAGAAAGAGTGTCAGTTACAAAACAAGAATAAGAAAGAAAAGGGAGAGGATGACATTACCTGAGTGCCAGGAATTGAAGAGTCATGTGGTTGATTCCTCTTTTTAGTTGAAGGAGCAACGGCAACAGTTTTAGACGCTATTGGCAAGCGGAAACCGGTGGCGCCGCCAATCATCAAATCCTCAATGTCCTCCAATAACGTTTCCGTTCCCATTGATTCCTTCATACTCTTTACCCTCTCTCGCCACACAACCCTAAACACATCTCTCTTTTATAATACCTTTTCAATTAAGGGTGAATCTAACATGCGAACTGATGATTAGTTCGCATGGATGCAAACAACATGTAGAAGTCGGTTTGGACTATATTATCTTCTGCCCATACAGAAGTTGGTTTGGGCCTAACTAACTTCTGTACGTATTGGGTCCAACACGATATTTTTTCCAAGCCGTTGTTCTATATAGAAGTTGATTTAGGAAAAATTAACATCAACATCCAACACATTTGATAAACTAAGTGCTGATGTTAACTTTTCTTAAACCGACTTATATATAGAAATCGATATCAACACAAAATTACAAAAAAAAATTGTGTCCAATATGTATAGAAGTCGGTTAGACCTAAACCGACTTCTATATGTTATGATATCAAACTGGAAAAAACCAACTTAATATTTGTTCGCAGGTTAGATTCACCCAAGACAAAACTTGTCATTTTTTACAATTCGACAAATAAATCCCACATCTCACACCAACAATCACCCGTGGAGATTTTTTTTTAATTTTCATACCCATACCCAAATGATAACATGTAAAAATTTATATATAATTGTTTTTTAATTAATAATAATTAAAAATAAATAGTAAATAATAAAATAATAGTGTATAATTTAATATTGAATGTTAATTTAATGAGTACATTCACACCCCCGAGTTTTAGTAAAATTACATAAATCACCCATAACTTTTTTGTCCTTACACGAACCATCCCTAATGTTGTACATATGTTACACTGACTACCCCTGCATGATATAAAAATGTAATATTTTAAACAAAAACGTATGATATGTGTAATTAATTAAACAAAATATTGTATATTGTGTAGACAAATTAAAATAATATAAGAGTCAATTCGTCTTTATTATTTGACTAGTTATAAAATAGTATAAGAGTTATTTAAACATTTATTTGAAATTATTAATGTATTTTTTAATGACACAAAAATAATAAAAAATACTCGCTTTTGTACTATTTGAAGAGATGAATAATTTATGTAATTTCATTAAAACTTTTGTGAGTGTAAGTTGTTTGGATACCTAAATTTAAAAACAGACTGTCAATTAACATTCAAGGCATTTAACACTTAAATGTCTCACAATTCAACCGGGTTGGGAATTGAGAAGGTGTGGGAATGATCCCAATGGCAGCACCAACTTCAACTTGGTCATACTCCTTCAGAGCTGCTTCCATTTCAAATGAACTCATGTTTAATAGATTCATTCACATATATTTACTGCGTTGTGCTCTATCATCATCAACTCACATAGCATAGTCTTATAATAAGATACTTAATAGATTCACTCACATATATTGACTTGATGAGATTGAGGATAGGTATAACTCATGTAAATAAATGTTTGGTGAGAGGGAGAGTGAATTATTATTCAACAAGTATTGTTGAATTTCACAAGTCACAAGAAGAAAAAGAACAAGAGCTCATTCGGTATTGCTTGTGGTTACGACAAAGGAATGATCCTCATCCTCATGCCGTCAAACTCATTCACTCTCACTCTATCAAACAAGGTAATATGCTTTATCTATGGTTTGTCTTTTCATCACAAACACTTATTCTCTTTTCTCATCATTAACACAGGCTCATTAACACAGGCTTTGATGATTTCACCCCTTTCTCTCACTCCTCTCTTATTCATATGTATGCTAAATGTAACTGCCTCACTCATGCTCGCGCCATTTTTGACACTTCACCTCATTTGGACACTGTTTCCTGCACTGCTCTCATCTCTGCTTATGTTCGATGTGGTTTTCCTCACCACGCCCTCCAAGTATTTGACAAAATGCACAAGGCTGGTTGTTATCCAGATCAAGTGCTTTTGGTCACTCTCATCAATGCCTACATCAATTTAGGAAACCTCCATCATGCCTTCCTTTTGTTTCAACAGATTCCCTCTCCCAATGTTGTCGCATGGAATGTCATGATTTCTGCTCATGCTAAAACAGGCCATTACAACGACGCTCTTGCCTTCTTTCGTCAAATGAGGAAGGATGACGTCAAATCCTCAAGGTCCACGCTCGGAAGTGTTTTAAGTGTGATTGCCACCTTGGCTGCTTTACATGATGGCCTCTTAGTTCATGCCGAGGCTATCAAGCAAGGTTTGGATTGCAATGTTTATGTTGGGAGTTCCTTGATCAATATGTATGGGAAATGTGAAATGGTAGATGCTGCAAAGCGAGTATTTCATGCTATATCTGACAAGAATAAAGTTGTGTGGAATGCTATGCTGGGAGTCTATGCACACCGTGGTTATTTAAGTAATGTCATGGACTTGTTCTTCAATATGACGAGATGTGGCATTGACCTGGATGAATTTGCATACACTAGCATTTTGAGTTCATGTGCTTCCTTTCAGTACATTGAAATTGGTCACCAGATGCATTCCACTATTATCAAGACTAGATTTGTAAGCAATTTATTTGTTAACAATGCATTGATAGATATGTATGCGAAGGCTGGGGCCCTGAAGGAAGCTAGGAGACTTTTTGAGAGCATGAAAAACCGAGATAATGTTTCCTGGAATGCCATTATTGTTGGATATGTGAAAGAAGAAGAGGAGATGGATGCTTTCAACATGTTTCAGAGAATGAGTTTGCATGGCATAGTACCTGACGAGGTATCTTTGGCTAGTATACTTAGTGCTTGTGGAAATGTTAAGGTCCTACAAACAGGACTGCAGTTCCATTGTCTGTCCGTTAAGTTGGGTTTAGAAACAAACCTTTTTGCTGGAAGTTCTCTTATTGACATGTATTCTAAGTGTGGGGCCATTGAAGATGCACGGAAAATCTATTCTACCATGCCTGAGTGGAGTGTGGTCTCCATGAATGCTCTGATTGCGGGATATGCTCTAAACGACACTAGAGAAGCTATTAATCTTCTCCATGAGATGCAGATACTGGGATTGAAGCCGTCTGAAATTACATTTGCAAGCCTCATAGATGCTTGTAAGGGGTCTCCTAAGGTAATCTTAGGCATGCAGATCCATTGTGCTGTACTGAAGAGGGGTCTTTTATGTGGAAGTGAATTCTTAGGTACCTCTTTGTTGGTAATGTATATGGACTCAGAAAGGATTGCAGATGCAAGCATTCTTTTCTCAGAATTTTCTAACCTTAAAAGCACTGTACTGTGGACCGCTTTAATAGCTGGACTTACTCAAAATGATTGCAGTGATGAGGCCTTAAACTTGTATAGAAGAATGCGTGACAACAATATCTTACCTGACCAAGCAACATTTGTCACCGTTCTTCGAGTTTGTGCTCTCTTATCCTCGTTGCAAGATGGAAAAGCAATACATTCTTTAATTTTCCATACTAGTTTTGACTTAGATGAGTTAACCAGCAGTGCTCTTGTAGACATGTATGCTAAATGTGGCGATGTAAAAAGTGCTGTGGGAGTTTTTGAAGAATTGAGTATTAAAAAGAATGTAATTTCTTGGAACTCAATGATAGTTGGATTTGCTAAAAATGGTTATGCAAAAAGTGCCCTGAAGGTCTTTGATGAGATGACTCAATCATATGTTACACCAGATGATGTCACCTTCCTTGGAGTGCTTACTGCCTGTAGCCATGCAGGGTGGGTTTTTGAGGGTAGACAAATTTTTGATGCCATGGTTAACTATTATGGCATTGAGCCCAGAGTGGATCACTATGCCTGCATGGTTGATCTTCTGGGTCGCTGGGGTTTTCTCAAAGAAGCTGAGGAGTTCATTGACAAACTAGATTTTGAACCCAATGCTATGGTTTGGGCTAATTTATTGGGAGCTTGCAGATTACATGGAGACGACAAAAGAGGGAAGCGTGCAGCTAAGAAACTTTTTGAGTTAGAACCCAAGAATTCTTCTCCATATGTTCTGCTTTCTAATATGTATGCTTCATCAGGACATTGGGATGAAGCTAAATCTTTGAGGAGAGCAATGATAGAAAAAGAAATCCAAAAGATGCCTGGACGTAGCTGGATTGTAGTTGGGCAAAACACAACCTCGTTTGTTGCAGGTTATGATATATCACATCCTAGCTCTGATGAAATTTCACAAGCCTTGAAGCATCTCACAGCACTAATGAAAGATAATAGATTCCAGGAAGATGTTGGTCAAATTTAGTTGTTTTTGTTCTAAGTAATAATGGCAAGTAAAGCAATATCAGTTTAGATTTGCTTCCTGACAGAAAATAACCTTGCATATATGGCTTAACAGAGAGGGGAGATAGGATGATGGATCTTTCTTCTTTCTTTCAGGGATGAAGAGTGTATCAGCACCTGAGTAAAATTGTATCAATGATAACTTTTATACTCTTAATTTATTTTATTCAAAAATTAATTATTAAAGAAAATAATATCTTTAGAAGTACTGGCAAACTCAAACTCAGTATCAATGTCAATATACTTTATTTTATACATAACACTTAAAAAGAGTAGAATTAAGAAATGATTTAAACAAAACAAAAATATGTGGATCATCATTTTATTTTTCATCATTTTAAGATTTATTGGAGATAATAATTGAGCTTAAATTATTATTCAAATATTTTTTATTTTGTAGGATTAATAATGTTTCAAAATGTTTAAGGGAATAATAAAGGGGAATATAATTTACTGTTTAGTTTAATGGAACCTAGTTTAAGTTTTTCCATTGACCATCATAATATGTGTCAAAATGTAGCTCATCCGGGAATAATGAGTGTAAAATCCATAAATAAATTAATAGTTTGTGTGGATGTAAAAAAAGTAAAGGTAATTTGTATAATTTTACTAAAATTCGGGTGATGTCAATATAATTACTCTAAATTAAGTTTTCAAATGAAAGAGGAAAATAAACCAAATATAACTAATCTTTTGCCTCCATAATTCTATATCAAATGATATCTATCACTATAAGTCCGTAAGGTAACAAATGCAATCAAGCAAAAAAACATTTATAATTAAAAAATACATTAATATTTATAAAAAAGTTTCATATAAGTATTTCTCTTAATGTCAATTGGAAAATGCAAATCAGATTGGTACCTTTATTTGGAAGAGTCATTCTAGTCGTGAGATATTCAAAATTAATGTTCAAATAATAAAGTTTTTTCTTTTTACTTATATGTTGTGTGATTGGAATGTGTCATACTACACTATGCATGCTAAATACACATAATTACAACACGAATAACAGAATAAATTCCTAAGATTTCATTTGGCTTTGAGACATCATATAGATTTGCAAATAGAGTCATAACAAATTCCTAAAGGGTCAAAGTGTATTTCACTCAAATTTTCAGCTCAATTAATAAGTTCAACTTTAGGTCAAATATAACTCAGTTCATAAACCAAGCTAAGCTTATTGAGTTATATATATTAAGCCCGGTTTCGGACGAGGTGACTGACGATGGGAACATTGGCAAAACCCATGTTTTGTCCCTCAACAGAATATGTCTTATTCTTTTGATGCATAGAAGTTGAAGTTGAAAATGAAGTATTGTAATCTTATTTATTTATTTAAATAATAGATTCTACAAAATGCGATAAAAATTTTAAAAGGACTAGAAACGACTTGATATCAAACTCCCAGTCGCCACCCATGGATGGGGAATTTGGCATAATACAGAAATTACACAATCAAAGAATCGCTAATCGGCCCACATAAACAAGACACCGCCTAATGAAGCTCGCTAGACCTGGTTAGTCCCTGTATAAGGGAACAACACAACATGATTGAGCTCATATCCAGTCAGAACCTGCAAAAGGCTGTCATGTGCTGCTAAGAGCATAGATGAAGTAATGTCTACCTCTGTCTAGAGCATTTCATCAAAGCGCCCCATATTTACATGCACAAATTGCTCACCCAGCACTATTGGCAACTTCTGCAGCTCTCTGCCTCATCATCTCCATTACAGCAGCTCTTCGCCTTGAATCAGATTGTTGCTGCAACCTCCTTAAATGTTCTTTTAAATCTCTGAATTAACCACAAAAAGGAAAAACGTAAATACAAGCTAAGTGTGACTTTAGTGAAATGGCAATGTCTTATTCACAAACCTGCAACGTGGTACATGGCACTGAGATTCTTTGCATGCACGAGCATGAAGTTGAAGCAAATACCACATCTTCTTGCAAAGAACACAACCTCCAGACGCACGAGTTTTGCAGTGCATCCCATGGCGGAAAAGGCCCTTTACCTTACGACAATTTGGATATTGGCAATGTGCAGAACGACATTGGGATGCATGCACAAGCAGATCAAGCATTTTACGTAGCTGTAATTAAAATATCCGTTTACATAAGAACCTATAGAACTAGGCATAGCGATCAAATTATGTGGTAACTATGAGCAAGAGGAGCAAGCAATAGTGAAAAAAAATCAAACATAAATATACAAGTATCAAAGTTCTACTTCAAAGCATAAATTTATGTTGATAAATATGCAAACTCAAAAATAAATAATGGAACTAACACTGACCCCACAATCATGAAAGTCACTTATATACCATGTACCTGTGAGGAATTAGGGATAATTTTGTACAACAAAATATATTATTACAAGAGATCAGATAAGTACAAAAAAAGAGGATCAAGAGGTAAAAATAAAAAGACTGTAAAGAGATAAAGCTAACAAGAAAAATAGAGAAAGAATATGAAACTGAACCTATGATATTCTAATTATGAGACATGAATGATCCTCAATAGAATGAGGTCATATAAACCAGTGGTTGAAGCTAATGACAGTTGTATCCTAACTAACTTTCTGTTATTAGCTTAACTGCTGAAGCTACTGATCCACAAGGACCTTATGCAATGATTGTTGCCATTAACAATCTTGCTCCCATAAATGATTGGTATCCAGATTCCATTGCTACAGATCACCCCACAGGTCGCAGCAGATTCAAATGTTGTTCTTCACAACCAACTATTCATTAATCAAATATACATGGGTAATGGTACTAGGTTACCTATTAATGCTGTGCATTTCAATCAATTTAAATCACCTTCTCTTTCCTCAATCATTTTAAATAATAACCTCTTACATGGTCCAGCTATAACTATAAACTTGTGAGTGTCAGTCAATGCGCAAAGGAAACTAAGGCTACATTGTGAATGCACTACTAGTTATACATTGTTATTTTTACTCAAGCGAGAATCTGACACAGGAATTGCTGAAACACAATTTAATGCAAAGGAAGTCTGTCTACAGTTACTGAGGGGGTGAATTTGTCACTGCTGTTATCATTCATAATAAACACGTGTTCAAGAAATTCAAAATATAATAAGCACAAAGTCAAAATCACATTACATAGCATATACATATTCAACTGGTTAGAACAAATCTTTGAGAACCGCAACGAACATCAAATTGGTAGAGGCCCCACTTTAGGTTTGAATGATCAGTTTTAAGTATAAAATAAGGACATCCCAGTGTATGAGGTACCTATCTAGTGGGTCTAGGAAGAGTAGATGTCCACAGCCTTATCCCGACAAGTAGATAGGTTGTTTCCAAGATTTGAAAATATGACCTCTTAATCACTAAGGGGCAACCTTATCGTTGCACCAAGACTTACTCTTTTTATATATAAATATAAAAAAATCTGGTTAAGTGAAGTCAGCCATATTTCAGCCCAATTCTAGTTCTTTTTTTAGTGTATGCTTCATGCGCCTCCATTCTTGTTCAATTTGCAACTGCTGTAATTTAGGGTTTCTATTTTAGTTTTTTAAATAAAAATAATAAAACCTGGTTGCCTTAACTGGTTTAATACGGGTTACACTGGATAACCCAGGTTAAACATGTTATGCCTTCATTTTTTGCGGTCAGAAGAGATTTGCCGGGGAATTTGGTAAAGACAGTGAAGCGGGACCACTTTGGCTACTGGGTGGTGGTTGGACCATCCACCCCAAAACGGCTATTCTGCTGAGAAATGAAATGTGCCGATCTCGCTTGTCTTACTTTACATAATATAACCAAGTAGATACAAGCCCGTTCTTAGCAATAAAACAATCCGCAGGAAAAAAATATTAAATCCTGTGAATACCTGCAATACTCGAAGCTGCCTTGCTTCTTTGTTCTGAGCATCACGATCTGCCATCGATGGATGATTTGTCAATTTATGAGGATGATCAATGCCTCCATCCTTTTGATAACAAGCATTGCATACATCGTACTCGGGGCAAACTTCACAACGCCAACCTTGGCCCGTTTCAATGTCAAGATAGCATATGTTACAAGTTGTCACAAATGCAGGAGCAGTTGGATTATGAAGATGATAGAGCACCATCATTGAGGAATGCTTGGCCCGCCTTAGTGTATCATACTGATAATGATTTCCCTGGCAAAGACTCAGAAATGCCTGTCTAGTGTCAAAGAATTCACTCTCAAGAATATCATCTTTGTCCTTTGTATCAGCTGGTATATCAGTAATTTCAACCTGCAAGCAAATGCTGAGTTAAAAAATATCCAAATTCACTTCTAATCAGTAGCTTAATTGGCTCTCACAAAAGCCTAAAATAAAAAGAGCCCCAAGATAATTTAGGCTGAAAAGTTATTATTGAGTGTAAATTGATCAAAAATCAAACATGCTATATATGAGTTCAAATTTAGAAGTCCATAATTTGTCAAAAACGTTAGTTCATCAAAGTAGAAATCAGGCAGACACCAGGGTTGATTAAAAGTCTTGTGCTGATAAAAGTTGCACAGCAATAAGCCGATATGAACTTGTTGCGCAGAACCACGCACTTTACATGTCAAAATAAGATTGGTTTGCTTACTTACCCGATAAAGGGTGTGTTTTTCCCTCTGATTAATAGGATGTCTTTCTCTCTCCTCACGCTTTAGTTCTGCTTCATAACACCTAAAAAACATTTATATCATATCAATGAAAAATATCTTTTACTAACTGAACAGGTAAGATAGGGTGTGTGTGTGAGAACTGAGCAGCAAAATTGACTGGTTAAATTTAAAATTGGTTCGATTGGCAAGAAATATAAGAAAAGAAGACACATCATAAAGGGAAGTTAACAGTTGACTAAAATGGTGTTGAAAATTTAATGCCAAATAAATATGTTCTTGAGACAATAATCACAATATCCACAACAGTTTTTATGTTGTCCAAATCTGCACAAAATATCTTACAATACAGGGCTGCTTCAAAAATGATATTCAAACAGTTTAAAATTTAAGTTGCCGGTTGAGACTCCTCAACCTCTGCTATGAACACATGACACTATATGCTATTTGGATGTACCTTTTCAAATAAAACAGTCCAAATTCTAAAAAGGAAGTATGTACGCGCAGTTTTTGCATGTCTGGATGGACCTTTAAAAAACACTAGAAAAACACAAATATTAAGATGGATTTTGACAAAGGGCCTTTTTTAGATCATGGAAAAACCATTCTAAGTAACTTAACCATTAAAAAAGTTCATTTACATTTTAACATCTAAACAATGGTAAACCTAAAAACCATTTTTTCTGCTCTACATCTAAACAAAATAGCTTAAGACTAAAAAGACTCTTTATAAAAGACTTCATTTTAAAAGCTCATCCAAATGAGCCAAATGAGCCAAATGAGCCCTACAAAAGCTTATCAGATGTATTCTATATCAAACAAATCTTGGACTATCTCGCATCGGCCTTATAATTGCTGAAATTTATTTTGGAAAGCTGAAGCCAAACATGAGACATATTAATAGAGAGGTTTCATATGCCATCCTACAGCATGATTATAATGGTAGCTAAAATTCTAAAACTATACAGGACTTGTCTGTGCTATATGCAACAGTATACAAGCGCTACACCCACCCACCCACCCCCATAATATAAACCATCTAATATTAAGTGGTGGTTTACAAACTGCAATGTTAGAAGGCCCCTGCTGAATGAAACTCCTTGAAGTCTCCACTGTATAGAAAACACAAATTTAAATTTAATGGTCGCTTCAAGTTCACTACAGTAGTGCTCTTCAATATTACAAAATCATCACTTCTAAAAGAATATTTAGTTCAGCAACACACTGAACACGGAAGTCTAGCAAGAATAGATATTAAATGCACATGATATATATATTATATGACAAAACATGCCCATGCTTCAAGGATGGCAGTTCAAGACCCCTTTCTCTATCCAGAGAAGACGCAATTGATATATATAATAATATATGTTTAACTTATTGGAGTTTACAAATCACATGACAAAACATGAAGATAGATTTAAGAATCCTTACTTATCACAAAGCTGAAATTTTTTGCACTGGTTGCAAACCCAACGGTTGCCAGACACCATTAGAATACAACAGTGAGTACATGCATGCTGCAAATGAACCATAATAAAATCCTCCTTCATCGGGCTAATGGTTTCACCAAGCTGTAGAAAGATCAAGAGCTTTGTAAGAAACAAATTATTATTACACATAAGGAACCTAACACATAAGTATTAAATTATGTTATTAAATTACGCTAAGCAAGGAGAAGCTATTATTGTTATAAAATATGGTAATAAAACATATACAAAAACTAAAAAAATGGTTTGCAAGAAACCTCATTTACCCAAAATAGCAAAAGCATCTGTAATACATATTTAAACAGTGAATTACTTTGTGCATAAGGAGCAGATCTTTCGAGGCATTTCCAGAAAGATCTGACTGACCAGATGCTTTTAAAGCCCTTTTTGTTATAGTCTTTTTAGTTGTTCCTTTCTTATTTTGTTTTCTCCCATCTTCCTCTTGGCGAAGCTGATAAATCAAATCCTCTGCAGCCCCAGGCCAGTAGTCTCCATCAAAATACGGAAGTCTTGCTGCTGTAACCTTAGACCTACATTCACCAGTAGATACAAAGAAATGATCATATAAGTTGGTAAGATCGACCACAATATTCTCCTTGGCAGCTTTTCTTAACATGGCCAGATACCTGAAGAGAAATGTTCACAAAAGGAACTGAAGTTAGAGATGAATAAACATATCACATTGTACAAGTAAAATAATTGGACGTTTTTTGCGTGTATCCTCGAGATCATAAGCTCACCATTCCCGAAGCTTATCAGATTTTGGTGTTTTCTGAATTTCTGGATGACAGTATAAAATATAGTCTTCACCCTTCAATGGAGGACATGCCCATATATAGCAACTCGTAAAACCACGTTTCTTGCAATATTCAAGGTAGCCGATCTACAAAGAAATAGTCAGAAGTTGAATATCTACACAATAGGGTTCCAAAAGGATACAGACATGATAAGGCCAAGATAAAAAAAGAGTGGCTCAATGCACGAGACTCCCACCTAGTGGGATCTGGGAAGGTAGATGTAGACAACCTCACTCTCACAAGCGGTGAGGCTGTTTGCATGATTTGAACTCGTGTACTCTAAGAGACTTGCCCTAAACATGACAATAGCACAATATTATTAGTGACTAAAGTTTACCAGGATTTCGTGATAAACAAACGTCCGGAGAGCCTCTCCTGTCACTGCTTTAACTTCAGGCCTAAAGTACTTCACGGAGTCCAGATATGAAAGATATACCCGGCGCTGATTGGGAAATTGAGCTTCAGATCCAAATTCTTGAACATACATGCCAAATAGGCAGACTTCCACACCTTCAATCTTCTGAAACAACAAAACTACCTGGAATACAAAGTTAAATCAATATTCATGATTAATGATAATGATTCAATTACATTAGGATCTAATAAAGCAACTTCCCAATTACCTTGGATTTGTATGGGAATTCTATTGGGTAATTTTCTTCCTGAAAAATCTCCAAAAATCGTTGTTTCACTTCTAACTTCTTGTCAACAGATGAAACAACCCTTACAACAAGCGAATCAGCTCCAGGCACCTGGTGGCATTCAAGTGAAAAAGTTTTATATATCACAAGAAGAGCACACCTCAATGCAATTAGTAGTCCACATAAAACCAGAGTTTGCTAGCAAGGAGTGTAATAATCAATATCCAACAAACCGAAGAAACAGCACAGTTTAAAAAAGGTAAATAACTAATATGTATAAAAGGATGGCCACTGCATGAGGCTCCCACCTAGTGGGGTCTGGGAGGGTAGACGTACATTGTCTTACCCTCCCAAGCAAAGAGGTTATTTCCAAGATTTGAACTTGTGACCTCCAGGTCACAAGCCAAGCAACCTTATCGTCGTGCCGAAATAAAAATTCCAATCAAATATATTCTATCCAGCCACAAGATGAATCACCTCGTCATAACTTTTCCCTTGAACCCGTGCCCTCTCTTGCCTTTCTTGCCTTAGTCGTCTATATAGTCGCTGTTCTATTTGGTCACTGAGAATAGTTCTTGGCAAATCCTTGGCTCCAAGAACAGCACTTTGGGGTAAGGGTTTGCGCTCTCCTCTTTCGACCTCTTCTATATAGCAGTTAGGGCAAGTGTATTCAGCTTGTCCACCATCATTTCTTCTACCATTAAATAAGGCACAAATCTGGTGTTGCCAAGCTTCACATTTATCACATTGAACCCACTGCACATAAAAAATACGGTAAATAATAAATAAAACAAATGATCTTCCAATAAAGCAACAAAATGACACATGGCACACACCCATTCTTCAGTTTCCTCATCATTCTTCTTCTTTTCCAGTCTTGACTTAGGAATGGGAGTCCCATCAACATTAATGTTCTCTGAACGAGCATCATTGTAGCATGGAATACAAAAATAATGTCGTGTATCACCAGCACCCATGGTGTAATACATATTATTTCGTTTAATGCGAGCACCACAAGTTGTGCAATAAATAGGTGGTGGTTCAAAAGTAAGCTTCTCAACAGCACACAATTGACAGGAGTTCTCACTCATTGAGTGCTCCATTGCTTGATTCTTCTCTACTTTTGACTTGCTCTGTTACAGGAAAACAGAAGTATAGAAAAATCATAATAAAATTTGGATACACGGGATAATTAGAGAAATCATGCATGTCGCATAGGAAATGAACAAGTAAGATTAACTGATTCCAACCTTAAAAATTACTTATAAAGCTCAGCTTTAGGAGAGATACCATAGCATGTCTTAGCCTTATTTAATAATGGGACAATAAATATTGTTTAGAAATAAGTATAACATTAAAGAATATTACAATTGGGCTTAACATGCCATCGTAACATTTATCATTTAAAGGGAACATATAAACAGTGTAATGTGAAGCCAAGTGCATTAAAGAAATCAAGCTTCTATGAGAAAATGACAGCATGAGTCAAATGATGAAATACATGGTAGATATCTTATATCATATATACACCTTGGTATTTAATGTAAGCAATGTGATTTACATGATAAACAGTTCAAAATCTTGTCTTGATAATACATTTGGAATGTACTTTTATGGTTTGTTTAATGAATTTTGGGATACGCTAAAAGATTGTAGTGTTTTCTCTTAATTATTCTCACGGGCTTTGGTCAGAAAAAAGAGAGGACATTGTTGTGGTAGTGTATATAAAATGAAAGTCATTGTTCCAATACTTGATTTGGCATAGAATTGTTATCAGACTCTCCATTTTGTCAAGCTCATGCTCTCTTTCAGAGAATCACATAGCTTTGGCATAGAATTGTTACACTTTATCTAACATTTGTTTTTTTTTTATGATTTAAAAAGAAAGGATAATGCCGTGATCCGAAATTACGATATTTTAGTTGTCATAAAAGACAGTACCCGGTCCATTTTGTTTCCTATCTGATTGTTGAAGTTCAGTTAGAGCATTATACATCAACGCAACTAAAGAATTGAATGAAGTTCCATAGTTTTAAACCCACAATGGAACAAGTTTTCACTACAGATACTTTCAAGTTTCAACTGTTGAACCACGTAAATTTTTCCAGTGAAAAAAAAACACAAGCATGAGTATAGAAGACTTACTTGGCCAACCCACTGCCTGAGGCCAGTGATATGTCCCCTGACTTGCTCTGGAGTAAATAATTCAGTGAGCGAGACCCCCTTTATTTTTGGCTTACCAGATTTGGTTCCAGCAACATTTTCAGAAGGCTGTATAACATTTTCTTGTTTTCCTTGTCCAGTCTCCTCATTTTTAATGCTTTCTGTCCTAGCTAAATTAGCAGGTTCATCATATGTGACAGGTTCACCACCAGACATTTTTTTCTCCGCATTATTGTTGTCCATGTCCATCTCGCTCAGCTTTATGTGTACCAAATGTGCTTGAACTTCTGCCTTAACTTCCGGAAGTTCAGGTTTAATTGAGATAGACATCTCAGCACTGGGATAGGCTTGGGACTGAGAATCCATGGCAACATGTGATTCACAATTTGCAGAAAAAGATGAAGCAGAATTGTCATTTCCAGGATTAACGGAATGTGTGCTGTGCTCAGTCTTCATGCGTTTCAGAGATGAATGCCGGTCTTCTGAAGTTTCAACAACTAGCGGAGGCTTTGAGATCAATCTAGGCGATGGGCTTACAATATTGTGTGATTTACAGGATCCATTTACTGCAATTGGCAAACTTGATTCAGCTTCTGGCCGAATCTGAGGCTTGAGTTGAAATGTGCGTCGATAGTTTCTTACAAAAACACAAACGGGGCAACATGGATCCTTGCAGTTTATGAAATGATGAAGCAATACCCTAGTATGATGGCAACGAGGATATGGACAATGGCGCATGGTGCATCCATCTATGTGCTTACATAACTTTTGCGCAAGAGAACAACAGCGTTCTTGGCATCGTCCTTCAGGGGCAGAGCATCGTCGAGCATGAAGTAGAAATAAAAGCCACCTCTGTTGATTTCTGTGTGCGTTTTTTATAGCACTGCCCAAATCTAGTAGCTCAGCTGAGCCTCTAGAAGCAGCAGCTTGACCAATAATAGATGCATCTGATGACAAATTATTGCATTGAGCTTCACCTTGGCCTGGTATGCTTCGATGGAAATCCATTTGAAGATGTTGGTCATGTGAAATATTTCCAGGTATGTGGTTACCATCTTGAGATTGAGGCCATTGGTTTGGAACTACTGATTTGGGTTGTGCCCCAATGGTAAGAGAGCTAAAATTACTCCGAGACTCCGCAACCAACTGGAGTGGGTGCAACATTTGTTGTGAATTTTGAGGTGTTGATAAGGATATATCATGCTGACCAGATGGAAATGAACGATGTTGAGCACCCCTAGAGCAATCTTCAGACGAGTTCTGCTGAAACTGACTCTGCATCTCAGACATATGGAACTGTTCAGAAACATGAGAACTGAGCACCTCTTTCTGGTGTTCAACTCCAGGCTCAGACTTAACTCGGCTTTCTAGATTGGCAGACATCTGAGATTGACTGAAAGCATCACTATTGACCAAATGTTGACGTTGTTGACTTTGCAGCTTCAGTTGAAATTGCTGCTGTGCATACTGCTCTGGCTGTTGAAATTGCTGGGGTCTTTGCTGATATTGCTGTTGAAAATGCAGAAGGTCATCTCTTGAAGTCAATGAAGACTGAAAATTCAACTTTTCCGATGGATTAATTGCTTGAGACTTTATATGACCAGCCTGATGCATGCCATGCAAATTTGAGTGACCACTTATCATTGAGCTGGTTTTGGGAATTGATGGCAATTTAACTGAATTCATGTTCTGAGTGTTCATCATAGACCCAGAGGACGTCACAGAAGCATAAAAATTTCCAGAAGCAAAAGTGTCGGCATTATTCAATCCATATCCATCACCTGATAATACAATTATTACCCTTTTTGTGAGATGCAAATATCAGAAAAACAGCACAGCACAGAGACATAAACCCACCCAACAAACAACAATTTAGCTAAAAAGTTTATACAACTCAGTGAAGGTGCTATGTTGGAGGTAAAAGGTCTGGGATGCATTCGTTTATAAAATGAAAGAAAGGGATTATAGCCTGGAACGGATGAATTTTCCTAGTTTTTCAGTTTTTACTGTGGCTGTTTGGTGCTATCTATTTGTTAGCTGGGTGAACCTGAATCTTGGTTCCTTGTTGTAATGTTTCCTTCTTCTTAATGCAACTCATTTATCCACACAAAAAAGGAGTAAGAAGGATTACCATGTACAACTGTTTGCTGATTTTGATCAAAGTTCTGCTGTAAGTGTTTAGGGGAATTAACATAAGTTGATGCATAGCCATCAGAAGTGCCAGGTTCATTCGCTGCATTGTTTCCAATCAAGCCCAGCCCGCCATTTATAGCACCATTTGAGCTTGCGAACGGTTTTTGCAGTAAACCAGATCTCATTCCACTAGCCATTTGGCTGCCAAGGTTCTGTATTACATGACTATTTTGGCCACCAGCATGTTGCTGCTTCTGCTGCTGCAGCTGTGGCTGTGATACCATCATAGAATCTACACCAGAAAAGGCACTGCTGTTCGTAGAAGAATCTGCAGTCATGTGTGAGTGATTACTGCTGACATTAAATCCAGGAGTGGGAATCATCTGGCTTCCAATTCTCTGCACCCCAGTTGATGTTATGTTTGCTCCCGACCCAACAGAAAAGCTGGTAGAAGACTGCTGATAGCCATTAGACAAACCTGCAATAGATAGACTATAATGTAGGAGAAGAAAACTGAAGCATAAAGGATTCGCAAAGAATTGTAAGACCTAATATTACCATCAGAACTATTTAAGGAACTGCTAAACATGCACCAGCAGGTAACATGCATACACTATTGAAAGATGTAGATACTAAGCTATTACACCTGCTGGTAGCAATCATTGAGGCATTCATGGAAGATGTTGAATTCAGTAGATGCAACATACCAGGAGTTGGTATCATTGTACCAATTGGGGATGAGCCAACAGGCTGTGGATACTGTTGGTTGTGATTATTCATTGATGCTCGTCTAAGGAAATTAGATAAACGAGTCTCAAGTGTCTCCAAGTTCATGTAGTCCTCCTAAAAGATCAACTCCAAAACATTGTCAACGGCAAAAATAATAATTATAGACAAAGTCAAATAACATTCCAAAAACCCCAAAAAAACTAGGAAAGTTTAAAGGTTCCATGTTTTTGCTTCCAGAATCAGAAATCTCAGATATTTAAAATTAAGAAATAAGATTTAGATCTCTCCAATTACTGGGGAAAAAAGGTTAGCTAGAGGCCCAGGAAAAAATTAAACCTTAGAGCGAGCAGATTTTAACATGCCCTCCTCCAGGCGTTTTGCAAGATCTCTAACTTTCCTTCTATGCACTTCTGTAACCGGTTGTTGTTGTCGTTGCAATATAATATCACAGCTGGAAGGTAGAAAGTAAAATGTTAATTGACAATTTGACATAAGTAAAAGTGACAAGAACGAAATTGATTATCACAGTAATCTTAACTGGAAAACTGCAAATGTCATTGCAACACTAAAGAAAATATACTAACTGGAACACAGCAAATGTCATCGCAACACTACAGAAAATATACTAACTGGAACACTGCAAATGTCATTGCAGGCACTACAGTTTATTGCAATCTGACTAAAACACTTAAAGTAGTTACACACACCTCATAATGATTGAGTACCAACAAAAAATTATTTCGTTTTCCCTTTTGTTTGGTTTTAGCTAGCTAAATCAAGTAGATTATTTCCTTTGTAGACATATCTACAGTTGTAATGACTATGTTCACACTTGCAACATGGTAGTGATTTTAAAGAATTTTTTTGTCTCCACTCCTCAAAATAAACAATATAGTCGAATTACCCCAAATGGAATACAGATGAAAAATAACAATAAAAAGGGAAAAAAGGGAAAAAACTTACATCCTCTCTTGCATAGATGAGCGTGACATCAGAAATTCCGGGTCCATATTGATTGCTGAATGTGGTATACCACCTAAATTTGGCATTTGGGGAGGGAGGACATTCCCATTTAGTTGGGCCAGTCCAGGTAACTGAGACCCTGCTTGATTAGGTACCTGTCCCCCTGGAGTATGTGGCTGTAGTTTCATCTTTATTAATCATGTAAATAAAAAATGTTCCCTGGCGAGCACTCCACCAATACCAGAAACCTGTAATCAGGATTCAAATTATGAATGATAATATTGTCACGAGCTCAAAGTCAAAAACGTAAATCAAAAGTCAACAATTTCATTAGTGGCGCAAACACGAATTGTTATCAAAATCAGAAAGGAAATGGAAATTGAACTCAAAAGCAATCATTATAAGTTTAAGCATAATTCCATCTGGAAAAAATGCAATATAAGATAATAGGGGGAGATAGAGAATAGAGAATGATAAACTGGAAACTGAGATGTTCAATTATGATGTTAACTGTACAAATGATGATGGTGATGTTTATGTAGGCTCGAAGCCCAGCTGGGCTAACTAATTAGACAAAGGATAAAACTTAGGCGCAATACCTTAAGTGTTGGTGGTATAGGTAACCTATTACAAGATGACATGTGGACTTTTTATTTACTTTCAAGGTCAAAAAATGCTTCATTTCTCAATACATAAAGAAAGAACATTTATTAGATTTACAATAAAGCATTTCTTGACTTTGAGGGAAAATAAAAAATTCACGTGTCATCCTGTAATAGGTTACTTGTACCACCAGCACTTATGGTACTGCACTAAGTTTTGTCCTTAGACAAACTACTACCTAACAAGTGTGTACAAGGCTACTCATACAGGAATACAATCTTTCATAAGCTACTTCTCAAATCCCCCTCCGCAAACCGGGGTGAGTATCTAAGGAGAGAAAATCAAGAACTTAGAATAGTTAATCTTGTTGTAGACAAGGGTTTGGTTGGAACATCTGCAGTTCAAAATTCTGTTGGTATGTGCTTGACCTAAAGAACCTTGTTCTGAAATTGTCCCTAACAAAAGAAGCTTACAGTTAGTTAGAGCTAAGTTGTACAGTCTGTTGTGAAACTTTCAGTTAGTTAGAGCTATGGTTAACCTCTCATTATATGTTGACTGCCAGACTAGATTAGCAAATGCAACTTTTGCACTTGGAGTTTCAGTTTAAGTCAATAAAACCCAAGGATGAATTGTTTTCAATATTCGAGCAATCAAAGATATGTATGATGGGATCAAGATCGGTATAAGAATACAAGATGGGGTCAAGACAGGTGTAAGAACACAAGATGGGGTTTCATAAGATTTTCTTACCGCTATATGACTACAGATTTACATTAGTCTTGGATGCATATCCAAGAATCGGTACCACAATGCATGTTTTTTGCAGATGATATTGCACTAATAGTAGATTCAAGAGAGGGATTAAATATGAAGTAGAAATGTGATGACAAGTTTTAGAAGCACATTATTTTCGTATGATTCGAAGTGAGATAGAATATATGGAGTATAAGTTTGCAAGGAAGGAGACAAACTCTACTATTAAGATAAAGAATGG
Organism: Lupinus albus; assembly: GCA_009771035.1. NCBI lineage: Eukaryota > Viridiplantae > Streptophyta > Magnoliopsida > Fabales > Fabaceae > Lupinus > Lupinus albus. The sequence continues at coordinate 18,227,768 of CM020017.1, forward strand.
AGATCGATTTAACTATCTTGAGTCAATCATAGATTCATATGACATGACGTGGAAATTGAGGGAGATGTATAAACCATAGACTTCAAGTGGGGTGGATAAAATGGCAAAGTGCATCAGGTGTCACATGTGATAGAAGGGTGTCACTCATGCTTAAGGGGAAATTTTATGACACAACTATAAGTCTCACAATGTTATATGGACTGCACGTTAGGCGGTAAAATGCCAACACGAGAATAAGCTCAATGTGACAGATGAGAATGTTGATTTGGATGAGTGGACACACTAAACACGATAGGATTAGGAATGAATGCATTAGGAAGATAGTTGGGGAAGCTCCTATTGTAAAAATACGATAGAATCATGCCTTAGATGGTTTAGACATATGTGGAGACTGTTAAAGCCCCAATAAGGAGAGTAAAGCAAATGAAGGTTGGTCCAATTTCCAGAGCATAATCACATAATTTGCTTCCTTCCCCTGCGTACCGAATTCACGAGAACCAATTTGCAGTTCTTCAGCATTTTGGTACATGGTTGTTCATGAATCCACGACAACCAGTGTTGCCGCTTGAAGCTACACGAACAGACAACGTAAAAACGCAGCAGCATAAATGCAGCACCCACAGGGGAGAAGAATAATGCGACATCCACAGGGGAGATGAATATTGCAGCAGCCGCATGAGAGAAAGGGCTTATCTAATAGATTTATTTATTAACTTATCTTAATAAAGTAAATACCTAAAATCTGAAAGGGGCTTATTTAGTTAATGGATTTGTTTAATTATTTTCGAAAAATAAATGGGCATAGTAATTTATTTTTAATCTTTTAACATGTGAATAAATGTCTGTTTAATTAGATAAAAAATATATAATAATATAAAAAAAATAGAAAGTAACAACTATACCAAATAAGTATACCCCACAAGTAATGTATAGTGTACCCATACCGAAGAGTAATGCATATCATGTCACAATGTTCTAGAGGCAAGGAGAACCCAAGAAAAACCATAAGTGAAACGATCAGAAATATTTAGATATCAATGCTTTGTAATGAACATGATTTATGATAGAATATTATGACGTTGTTCAATCCATGTAATCGTCCACACCTAGTACGACTAAGGATTGGTTGTTGTTGTATTCCAGATTTCGACCTAGTTTGCATTGGATGAGAAGAAATGAAAGGGGTTGTATAGACATTGAAATTGTACAAATGGAAGGAGGGGATGAAGGCATATCTTCCGAGAGCCGTAGGTATAGTCAGAACTAGTAGTGGATGAGGAATGATTACTATCATGTAAATGAATAGAGTTAGGAATAGAAGAGGACTACGATGTATTGACGGGATGCATTATTGGAGATTGATAGGAACATAAATGGAAGTAGTAACAGTATTAGGAGGAGATGAATTAGTAGATGAAGGATAATATGTGAAGAATTGTGATGTTGAAGAAAGTAGGTAGAATGAGATGTGGACTTGTATGGTTAGTGGAAAGTGAGATTTTCAATTATGATTTTTCAATTGTACAAATGATGAGAGTGGTGTTTATATTGGCTTGAAGCTCGGCTGGCATCAGCTGGCTTCTACCTCAAGTAACTAACTACTCATCGTTAGTTTCAGTAACAGTTCTACCAACTTCCCAGTTATTATAATAAATGAAACATGAAAGCCCTACTTCAAAAAAAAGACAGATTGTACAAGACCGGGCCTGTACCTAATTGTCCTAAAGTATATCTGGAGCGATAAAATATCTTGCAAAGGTATTGTTTCGTACAGATATAACTATAAAACCATATAGATACTCTCTCTATGTCATGATATAACAACCACAAAACATAACCTCAAGGTGAGAATGACAACTCAACTATAATAACCTCTAGTGACATTGTGTCTACGAATAATTGAACACATAAAAGGGAAAAGAAATAACTAGCAAATCAGAAAATCACAAAGGATCTAACAATGCTCTTTATTTGAAGCATAATACACGAAAAACTAAAAATACTGAAGAAATTTGCAACATTTCTTAACATTTGCAAAACCAAATGCAAGCAATCTGTATTCCAAGTATTCCTTGAGGCCACCTTTATGCCTCAAAGATTTCGTTAAATTTTATTTCCTAAAATGGATCAGCTGCATGACACTCCTAATTTTATCCAATTCTAGCAAATAGGAGGTCTCTCCTAACATCCTAACCAAACAGCACATGGCACTCATTGAAATTGGTCACATATTGAATGAGTTGCACTACCAAAATACCAAACTAAATCTAACCATACAGAATTTGAAGAAAACCTTACATGCAGCCTTTGCAAGTCATTCAGCTCACATAATCCTTTTTCAACTAAAAAAAATAAAAACTGTGAGTTATCATGAATGGCCTGCTCTAAAAAGTACCAACTTAAATCTAATAATACAAAATTTGAAGAAAGCCTTGCAAAGAACCTTCACGGTACATTAATATGATACTATGCATATCTTTCATGCATGCCAACATATAAGTATATCAAAGCTAAATAGCAGAGTTGTCTTGCTAACGTGGAGGCCAACTCAAGTTAAGATTAGCATAGAGTTTCATAGTTATGTGACTCATTTCAGAGTCCCTACATATTTGACTCATTTTCAGAAGTTCCATTTGTTTCTCATATCAAAATGTAATTTCTTGTACAATCCATATTTTTTCATCGCAAACATAATTATGAACCCAAAAAACAGGTGGCAGCATGTAGCATATATGATTATAAAACATAATCTCAAACTCATGAAATACACATAATCTACCAAAGCATGTAGCAACACAACATTAAATAATAGTTCAAAGTTAAAATTACGTGCAAAAAGATGACCAAGAAGTCATGATTTAGGGTTCTTGGACAATCTGAGAAGATGAAAACGAAATCGAGAATGTAACATGCATTTTCTTTTCGGGGTTCAAAAATTAAGGAATAACAAAACAGAGAACAATAAGGCGCCAAAAACAGAAAGAAGCGATTCAAACTCGGGTGTGAGAGGGAAGAACTTACGTCTCAGAATTGGAGACAACAGGTTCAAATGAAAACCACAAAGGAATCTTGATTTAGGGTTCTTCACAATCTGAGAAAATTAAATCGAGAAGACGAAGATGCGGTCAAATAAATTAAGAGATAGAAGAGCATCAAATTAAAGAATATGTCAAAAAAGTCAGATAGAAAAAAATCACCAGTTATGGGAGTCACAAAGAAATCCAAGGTTTTGACAACGTCAGAACAGAGTCGGTTGTGTGGAGGATTCGTGTGATGGTGTATTGCGTGGAAAGTGTTTTTAAGCTTTTTTTCGTTGTTAGCTACTATATTTTTTATTTTGAATAAAATCTCAATACAGTTATTCTTTTTTTTAATAAGTCTCAAAAGTTTTTCCGAGGTTATAATAGTTGAATGTGAAACACCAAAATAAAAAAAGTGATTATTTCCTTGTTGTGTGGTATTATATGGTTTTGGTAAGCATTAATATGCCACAAAAAATGGTTATTCTATAAACGTTTATAATTAAAAATTGCATATAATATTATTTTATAATAAATGCATATAAATACTTTGAAAAGTCTCCTAACGATAATTTAAATGTGGAAAATTGTTCGAAAAGGTCATTCTCTATAGAAATTCAAATTTTAAAAGTACAAAATTGTTCGGAAAGGTCATCTTACTTATAGTGTTGCAACACATTTGTGGGTGAGATTTGCTTAATCATATGCTATTTGCTTAATAAGTGTTTGAAAGTAAAATATAATCGAATTTTAAAACGGTGTTTGCCATATCTTAGGATTCAAGGCCCTAAGGGGGTAAAGCTACCAAGTAGAGCATGTGAATATTTATCCATCGCGTATAATAGTAACGGTAAAAGCATATAGACTATAAGAATTGAATGCACACATATGACTCATTTATTACAAGTTTGAAAATGGCATTTAAAGTATCATACGCTTATATGTGATTACTTAATGACCTTTTATTCTAATGTCCATGTCCTTTTATGTTATAAAATCGTACAAACTTTGATATAAAAGATTTTGAATAAGCGAGTATAATCATTGGTATTAATAATACTAGGTTTAAATGGTAATTTCTCTATATCAACCTCATTTATTGAGAACACCATTAACAAAAATAACCACTTTGATTGTAAACTTGATTGATTATCATGTGATCCAAATGTAAAATTTTCTAAGAATAATGATGTAGGTGTAAGAGAGTTCATATATATGAGTATCATAGTAACTTTTGGTATGCCACTTATAGACATTGCACATGTGATGAGATTAATGTGATATTGAAATGGTCAAAAAATACTTTAAGATGACCATGAACCTTAGATTCTATTATCAAAAAGTTTCTCGTTGTCCTTATATGATATAGTTATGGTAATTGAAACA